>OY856413.1:192335924-194890924 GCA_963693085.1 Alisma plantago-aquatica | reverse complement strand
GCATGTCGCTGGATCTTGTTAAGATGTGCCAGCGAAAAGGAGGCGGAAGCCAAGAAATATATTTAGGCAAAAGCCGTGTGCTAGGAGGACGATATTTCAATGTTTACTTCGAACAGTCTGAAGAAAGTTAGAAAACAATTGTTTCTGAATATGGCTTTAGGTTTTCACAGGTGTGTCATGTATGTGCGACAGAATCTTAGAAAACTTCCACCAGCGAGACGGTAAGGGCAGTGGAAGCGAAGAAATAGAAGAGTTTGGACGTGGAAGGAGAGACATCCAGGGATAGAAGAGGGTGTGAAGATATCTGCCCCTGAAATCTTTTATGACCGTGACTAGGGAATTGACTCCGTGCCCACGGTTAGTGTCTGGCTGAAAGTCCCAAAGTTTATCACAAACAAGACGAAGTTGTGTATCGAATATATATACATGGACTCCTCCACATCGTCATGAATTTTGATATAAGGACTTATGCTCTTGTTACAATCTGCGATGACCCTTAATGCCTCAAAAGGTCCATTATTGTTGCTACAGTAGCCACTACTCCCACTATAAAACTCTCGGCTTTGTTAGTTGTTCCCGTGTTACGCTCAAGAACCATAATCTTATCCAAGATGTCATGTTTGCTCATCGCAAGCTATGTGCTGACCGGCCTTCAATTTTACTAGATTAAAACCTGTGCTATGCACGGACGTGTGAACGATCAATTATCTTACAAAGTATGGCTTGTATCTAAACATCAGCATTTTTGAAGGTATAATCGAGAACAAATAATTCTTATATATGCAGCCGTCATTCCAATCGTATGAAATGGCTGGAGAATGACACATTAATTTTAGTTTAAACAGAAGCAATGACTGTATGCATTCAAAATAGAAAGTTTGAAATGAACTAAAGAAGACGTAAGTTATATATGCACAATATATATACACACACAGACACACACACACACACACACACACACACATATATATATATATATATATATATATATATATATATATATATATATATATATATATATATATATATATAGTTTTTTTTACAACCCAAGATGAGGTAACATGACTTTGTAAGAGTTTTTGTTTACACCAAAAAGGGACATTTGTTATATACTGCTGGGTCTAATATAAGTAGCAACTATCACTGGCATGTTTTGATAGGTTGTAAGTTTCTCAAATTGCTGAAGAGTTATCTTTGAGTTCTTTTTGCTGAAACAGAAAATATAGAAATCAGAATAAAAAATCAGTAATATGCAGGTCAACATGATTAGCCTTTTATATGAAAAAAGAGAATCATATATTAACCATATTGGATTGAGATAGAGGGATTTATAGTATACGTTTAAGAGCATACAATATAGAGTGAACCTATTATGATGTTAACTTGATCAATGTCATAGTATGTATGAGATGCAAGTTGTACAATAAACTTCTGGTTTCGGACGTCATACTATGTTACTGAAGTTTCTAAATTAGTGTGAATTTGGCATGGAAATATCACATTGTGTTGCTTAAGGGAGACATAATACCAAACAAAAGAGTAAGGAAGGACATCAAGTAGAGAAAAATAAGTGGTGTTGACACAATACATATTCCTTGGTGGACAACATGTTATAAACTCTTCTTATATGCATTAATTATTGTATCTAAGAAATAATCATGATACATGAGTTTCTGATCCTAAATGAGAGGATCAATAAAATATCCACCACAAGATCATTAGAAAGCTGCAAACATTAATACATAATTAGACGTGCAAAAATCTACCAAAAGCTTGTCACCTTACTCTCTCTAATGATTTACTAAATACCATATCAATATACATAATGCAAAAAGAAAGACCAGTGGAATAATTTGCACAAAAATAGACAACATGGTCAGAAAGTTTATTTTGGTAGGATATTTTGAAACAGGAGCTTGAGTCTACTTTAGTGAGATTGATTAACAATGCCATGTCCTAGGCTCAAGGACGACATGACTGGACTCATATGAGTAACAAATGACTCATTGCTCATGAGTTTAGTACCTGCAGTGTACCTTTATGTGTGCCAAATATGGCCAGGACCCATAAAAGATACATGGGGAACAGACGGATGCTTTGGAGGTTTAAAAAAAAACAACTCACATCTTTAATTATTATTAGTAGCAAATGTATGTCGGTATGAAATGATAAATGGGTCATAGGGTCATTCATCATAGACAAAATAATAGAGAGCCATTCGAGTGACTTGTTCCATTGGTATGTAGTATGGTCAAGATTTGTGGAAATTTGGATGAACAGTTATGAGAGAACAGTTAGAAACAAATATCACACAATATTTCTCACCTATGATCCTCAGAATGATGAAGATGTATGAGGTGCGTGAAGATGAGGATTAGAATTGCGAAAAATAGGTCCAAACCAAATATATATCAAGAAAATAAAAAATAATTCACGTCATTAAGAATGTATTAAAAAAAAGCTAACCAAAAAATAAGAGTTAACGAAAAAAACATCAAAAGCGATAGAAGAGAGAAGAAAAGTACTAAACCTAGGTGACAAAATCCTATTTGATATAATAGTGGAAGACTTCTTGTAATTGTGAAAATAAATGTTTGATATTGGTTAACATATGTCATTTTAATAAATAAATGTTATAAACATCATTGATTTTTGTTTTAGCTAAATATTTCACTCAATTATTCAATTTTACACATAGGATTCATGTGCAAACCACATGCATTTCCTAGTATGTAATATATATATATATATATATATATATATATATATATATATATATATATATATATATATATATATATATATATATATATATATATATATATATATATATATACACACACACACACTAGTAATTACCACGTGCAGTGCATGTCAACATGATATGTCATACATAAATTATTAGTAGATTTGATATATTTCTATATCTTAATATTTTACATTTTACATTATATGTCTAAATATTAACATAAAGTAAAACTCACCTTCGTATGAACTTAAAGATTTGGGAGGAAGAAGTTACTACTACCACATAATTAAAATATAGAAATACATCAATGGGATTGCAAAAACTTGGGGAAGATTATACACGGTCACTAAATAGTCACACAATGATAACACTCCTATTATGGATGTTTCTAAAAGGTTTAGAACCTTCTAACTAAAAGATATAAATTCTATTAATACAATAAAAATATGAAATTCAACATATATATTTGTAAGCCTTGTTGTGGTTTTTAATGAATAATGATTGTATTTTTGTGTCACTTTGTCTAAAATTTGAATGGTGTTATAATATATATTCAGGCTAGAATACACTCGAGTGTACGGATCGCACGAATACACTCAAGTGTGTTTGCATATCAAGAGTATTTTTTGCAAAATGTAAAACGTTGATCTTCACCGTCATACTATAAGTAGGCTAGATACAAATTTTGAGCCCATTTGGATGACTGTAAGTCACTCATCCAAGGGCAACAAAATCGACGCGCGAAACTAATTTGAAATGCATAATTTTTGCAGTCTTCATAAATGAGCTATACATATCCAAATGTGCTCAAATTTTGCGTATGAATTGTTCACAAGATGTTTAAGAAGATCAACGGATTAGATTTTCAAAAAAAATATTGCATCATGAAAAACTATTTGAGTGTATTCCGTTCCGGATACACTCGAGTGTATTTGATTGCCTTTTAACTAAATTGTTGAACTCGTAATCACTCGAATCAGACTACTTACCATACACCCCATTCGTTGACCCAACTTTGGGTGCTAAGGCGCTTCGTGCCAAGGAGAACCTTTTCTTTTTCTCCATTGGCAACGGAGACTGGCAGCCTAACTAACTACTGGGACGCACACGCACTTGTTGGTCTACCAAGTCTGGTTACAAATATAGAGTAACAATCATCACAAGCAATGGCCGTCTACCTGATGACTTCACGGCTGATGTAGATGCGTCCTGCGGGCCGCGGGCCGTCCCATCCTTCGGAAGGAGTCGTGGGGACTCGGCACGGAGGTGTTCTTGGAGAGGGAATGCTTACTTTGATTTCCTTACGCCTTCGCTGCCTCGAACACACGGAAACAACTAGTTTATCCGCTGCCTCATGTCAACGATACGTGCTGCTGACCCAATTCCCTCGTGCCGTTACTTAAACGTTCGACACACATCCGCCGACATCTCCTTGGATCAAACACCTCATGTTTCACGAGATCCAAGCCTCCGAATGACAAAACCAAAGTGCTTGTTCTTTATTCTTCTACTAGGCTTTCTTTTACGCTTTTTTTTTTATAATCATTATATTCTTTGCTTGAAGAGTAAAAGGTCCGCTTTGTATCAATATGAACAGATTAATACGGAAGGTTCTCCAAATTGACGCAGTCCCTCCCTTTCCTATTTGCAGAATAGGTAATGTTTATTTTCTGTTTACTTTTCCATCCTTCCCGCGGGACTCACGTTTAGTTCACAGTATAGAAAGGGATCCCTTTCTATACTCATCCTTCACGATCTACCAAGCTTTATCCTACCCGTTTTCGTTTCTAAATTGGGCATGCATGGCCACATATTCTGAGGACACCAACAAGAACGATTCCTTTTTTTTTAGGATTACTTCCCAGCGAGATTTCTTCCTTGTCTGCACCATCAACAACTTTTATGGATTCTACTTCATCCTCCTCATTGAAGGATGCGTAGAAGCACGTTCTTTGTTGCTTTGCAATAATTCCACGATACTCCTATTGGTTGATCCTCCTCTACTGCACCAAGCTCAAGCGGGCCGTTGGGACTTGAGTACTGATATATAGCACGCCTCTTTTACCTAATCTCACATTCTCTCTTCGATTAACATAAACACAGAATACAAAATGTCTTATCGGCACTGACAAAGAAATTGTTCGTATCTCTAAATGTGAGAAATGACAGCAAGTACTTATAATTAGTGATATAAATTATGAAGAACAATACATTATTTAGACTAAAATTGTACTAATAAAGGTGTTAAATAATGTTGGACACATTTATTATTTTTGTTTATCATTTCAGTGTTTAAGTTCTACACATTTTTGTCAATGATATTTATATAATATATATTTATATATACTATATTGAGTATTTTTTAAATTAAATGGTGTTCATAAATAACTATTACAGATACAATATATATTTTTAAGATAAATAATGTTGATTTATAAATATTACATTGCCTACTTCATCCTCCTCATTGAAGGATGCGTAGAAGCGCATTCTTTCTTACTCTATAATAATTCCACGACACTCCCAATTGGTTGATCCTCCTCTCCTACTGCACGAAGCTCCATCGGGCTGTTGGGACTTGAGTTCTTATATATAGCACACCTCTTCTACCTAATCTCATACTCTATCCTCGATTAACGTAAACACAGTGTACAAATTGTCTTTTCAATACTGACAATGAAGTTTTTAGTATAGTGTGAGAAGTTGAAAGATCTCCAGATATGAGAAAGGGTAGAATAATATACAAGTACTTGTAAGTAGTGATAAAAATCATAAAGAACATTACTTTTTTAAGATTAAAATTGTACTTATAAAGGTGTTAGACAATGTTGGTTATATTTATCCTTTTTTTATCATTTCCATGTATAAGTTCTATATATTTTTGTAAATAAAATTTATGTAATACATATTTATATATCCTACATTGACAATTTTTTAAAATTAAATGGTGTTCGTAAATAACTATTACAGATACAATAAGTGTTTTTATGATAAACAATGTAGATTCATAAATATTACATTATCTACTACTGACTTAAACAATGCTAACAAAACCTGTACGATTTCATGTGTAGCATTCTCTCTCCATCCACTATCTTTTTTTAATTTAGTGCACCTTCTCTCCCCATTCACTATCTCTTGTTTCCTATTTATTACATCTTCTCTCTCTACTACCTTCTTTTATTTATTACACAGTCTCTCTCCATCCACTATTTTTTTTTTCTTATTTATTATAGACTCTCTCTCCTTCCACTAATGAGACATATTGTATTAATAGTGCTTTTTGCTAATTCTCGAGGTACAAGTGTTGTTTTTGGTGGAAGTGATGTGACTTTAATAATTTCTCTTGCGACTTTGGGATGGTGTGATAGAATATTGATAAACATCACACTAGATCCCCCAGGATCAATACCCCAACCTCGAGAGTAAGATACGAGCAACAACAATGCATACAACTTTTATTTTTTGTGTATTACTGATGCTCAGTCGTACCTAGTTTCAAAGTATAGCATTACTAGAAGATGAACAACCATCTAGGGCTATATAAACCACCAGTGGCGGAGTCAGAAAATTTGGTTATGGGGGTCACCATTAGTATGGAGCTTAAATTGAAGAGATTGGGTAGGTGCAATGGGCATTTTACTATCAAATTTTAGGATATTTATACTTAATTAGGAATAAATGGGAATCTTAGGTAGGACATGTGCCCACCCAGGCCACCATGTGGCTACGCCATTATAAATCACCCCACACCCCCTCTCTCTTTTACTAGTGGTCTCTGACATTTGTTTATCGTGCCTTATACGCAAGTGAACGTATCGAACTAATATAGGCATGTTTGAGGCCCAAGTCGAACAAAGGAAAATGTTTCTCCAATAGACTACTACTAAGTGCAGTCTAATCAGCTAGGCTGGTTATAAATGGTTGAATTGATTTGAGTTACAAAACTAATGTAGAAACAAAATAAATTAAAGGTTTGAATTAATCAGAGATGGAATGAATTCCATAGGACAGTTGTTTCACCATAGATAACACTAATAATTAATCTCACACATTAATATCTATTATCTCAATCCCTAGATAAGGATCTTGTAGCCAGAATTGCTTTCTCCCGTAGTATAGTTCAATACCTAATCTAATATCAATCACACTTCCACAGTTATTGGTTGATTATTTAGACGTTTTATGATTATTCTCTGGGTTTCTCCTCCCGTTTACACTCTTCTTTTCCCAAAGGGTACAGTACACGGGTAAATCTATGCTTTCCAACCCTTAATCCCTCTCTCAAGATGTCTAAGCGTATATTAATCCACATATGGTGATCAAGCACAAATAGAACATTCATAGATTTATATCCAGTAAAAAGAGATAAAATTGATATTAATGCATAGAAATCAATTACAGTGTATATCCGTGCTACTCTTGGATCCTAAGGAATAAAAGTTTTTTGTGACACCTAATCATGCTAAACGAGATTACTCAAAATACAAAACACGATCAAATACTAATTAATCACATAGTCAAAAATGTGAAACAATTAAAACTAATTCCAAAAATATAAATAAACTCTAGAACATTTACAAAAGGTCCATCATTCCATTCGCATATACTTTAACAACCATTTGCATATGGGTCCAAAGACCTCAGTCACATCCTGCATACAAAAGATATTTCACATGTACGTGTCATATATTTACAAACATTGGCATAATACCAAAATCTTGTGTCGATACAAATATATCATCTAGAAAACACATCCCATACCAGGACCTGAGAGTCACTACAAAAAATATGGTCTTTAACTACAAAAAAAGATTGTAGAAAAACCCCCAAAATTTATAGCTAAAAGCTTTGGCTACATTTATCCTTATATTTAGAATATGAAGCTAATACCCGTGTAGCTAATTGTATAGGCTACATTTTTTAAAGTTGTAGTTAGTTATTCCTCTGGCTACAAATTCATATGTAACCCTAATTGTAGGTAAAAAATGTCCTTACACATAAATCTGTAGTTTCCATTGTAGCTAAATAAATGACTACAATTTAATTTGTAGCTATGATATGTAGGGAGAGATGACACTAGTTACAATTTGTATATGTAGTTCATGTATAGAAAAAATTAGCACTTACTACACATGTAATTATAGCTAGTGTGTAGTGAAAGATACCATGTACTATACATGCATATGTAGTAAGAGACATTATGTATCCAGTTAGTTGCTTGCTAATATAGAGGGGTTTTCAGAAAGAAAAAAGATGAATATTAATCAAGATTGAGTTGTGCTTACAATTTCAACAATGATACTTTTATTTATATTTGAACAATGAGTACACATGGGGAGGACATTAACCTGACCCATGTTTTACAATATGCATGGAAAAATATACATGTATACACTATCTTCTTCTGACTGCCTCTACCCACTGCAGACTCTATATGCCACATGATCATGTACAACTTCTTCTATCTTGATTTTTTTGTATTAATTCTGCCACTTGTATCGTCAATGAATATGATAACATTGATAAACTCATAAGAAGAGAAAGACTACTAAGATATTGCTCTTCTTGATTGAAAATAGAGAACTTCTCCATGATCTGCTTCTGATGGCCATAGGAAGCTCCTATAGTTGATATTGATATTCATGGAGATTCTTGAAAGACAAATCGTTCTCATTAACAACTGGTAGTTCCACCCGGTCCCCAAGTTTGAGGTTTCCATATATCTCAACACATAATTTGTGAATCTGAGACTATATATTGGATAATTCCTTTGTCCTCTCTTCCTTTTGCTATTGCAGTTGTTCTTGTACAAGAGATATGGCAGCCAGCTATAACTTAACCTACAATAAGATAATTTGTGTTATGCGGGTGAAAGTAAGAGAGTATGACACTAATTTTGAGAAAATGACGTGTACTGGAACAAACCAATGAAATTATTGCATAGTTTACCTTTCACATATACATGAACATCAGTTTATGATACTCCAATTAAGGTTATGCAATGGGTTATTTTGTCTAGGATGAAGATGTGATATGAATGTGGGCTCTGATCTCCAATTACCCGAGATAAACACATAAACCTCGAATTAAACTTAGCGGAAACGATTCGGTTAGCAGCGGAATACCAAAAATCAGCAGAAATTAAAACTTTTTGAGATAAAACATTGAAACCATAAAACTTCCTTCATAAAAGGAGATGAACTGTTTACATCTCTGTCAAATTACTTCTTGAGTAATTATACACATCACGATTCAAAATCTCAAGAATCGTAACAAAATCTCAGACCAACAACTCCAAGACCTGAGAGTACAGAGGACACATAGGACTGACTCTAACTACACCACATAGCATGCTGAATCTCCACCTGAGATTTACTACTGCTCCTGGTGCTCTTGCTGCTGGGATTGGTCACCTGTAGACCGGTTTCTCCGTCTTCGACGACCACCTAAAAAGTTGAAGTCTACGGGGTGAGACAATTTTAAATAATTGCCCCAGCGAGAGTTATAACTCTCCACTAGAACTTTATATGGCAAACAACGAACAATAGAAGCATTAGGAGCCTTCTAAGTAATCAACAGCAGATAGATAACTCAGCAGAATAGCAAAAGTAATCAATATGAATATCATCAGAAGATTTCGTGTTTACCTTCCACTGATGTGGTATCTGTGCTCTCTTCGTCATCAGGAGATTTCGTGTTTATCTTCCACTGATGCGGTATGGATTTGTAGTGAAGGATTGACGGATTACACATCTACATCAATACCTACACTAGGATGTAAGGTTCTACACATCCATATACCCCACATACTCAAAGTATGTGATCCAGGAGTTCCCTTAGGAAAACCTGTTTCACCATCATTTGATCTCTGACAATGATGGATCTATGATCAGGGCTCTACATAGTATGATTACACTTGATTAGTTAGGTACATTCAGTATTCTTTTAACATCATACATTGTTCTCAAACAATAACATTATCATAGCAGCTATGAAGGGAGAATACTAAATGTAACAAGCCTAACTCACATCAATTATCATTTCTCAATACTCTCATCACAAGTCATCTCTAAAGAATGACCTTGATGGTATTTATGGCTCTCACAACCCCTCAATCTCATAAGATTCCACTGACAAGGCATCAGGATATTTTACTATTCATAAAGCTAACAACATGCTTTCAATGAATGTAGCATCATCATCCATACCTGGATATGATCATCCTCATATAGGAACCTGCATGGTTAATTCAACTGATAAAAGCAAGCAATTCAATTCAAGAATTATGCCTTCACTCTTGCCATAAGAGCTAAGTTCCCTGATTCTCATCAATTAGGGTTTACTTATCACATTTCATGTCATCACCCTAGAATTAGGGTTTACTATTCACATTTCATGTCATCACCCTAGAATTAGGGTTTACTATTCACATTTCATGAATTGAACTCATAACATCATCATGTATGAGGAACATCATCATTGATGCTCTCAGATTAGGTTAAGATTCATCATTTATCATAATTAGGGTTTCCATGATCTCTCATAGGTGGATCATACCCTAGTCATGCACAATTAAACACATTGAAGGTACTTTACTTGAGTTTCAATCATATTTGATACTTTCTCTCTCCTCTCTCTCTAACATGTAGTGACTTTCTCTCTCCTCATGTGGTGGATGATGATTACATCACTCCAAGATAGGTTGAGTTAAGTCCTCATTGATCAACATAAGCTAAGTCTTCAATATCAAGATATTAGGGTTTGATTAAAGCAAGGTATCCTTCAATTGTACCCTTCAAGGGTATAAAGGTAATTTGCCCCATTGATCACCATCATGGGTCAACTCATTAATATCTTAGTCCCTTAATGACCTAGGTTACCATTATGGTTTAGATTAGATCACCATTGAACCAATTACACCATCAATTGATTCAGTACAAACCACCTTGAACACCTTCAAACGGTTTCAACCTTCAACCACCAAACGGTCTTGAGACCGTTTGGTCTCAAAAGGTCTTGAGACTGTTTGACCTCAAACGGTCTTGAGACCGTTTGACCTCAAACGGTCTTGAGACCGTTTGGGTGCGTTGACCGTTTTGACTTTCAAACCATTTGAAGCTCATGCGGTTTGAAATCGTTTGATCCAAAACGACTTGAGATCGATTGGTCCAAACGGTCTTGGGGTCGTTTGAGCCCAAACGGTCTTGAGACCATTTGACCTCAAACGGTCTTGAGACCGTTTGACCTCAAACGGTCTTGAGACCGTTTGACCTCAAACGGTCTTGAGACCGTTTGACCTCAAACGGTCTTGAGACTGTTTGGTCCAAATGGGCTCAAACCGTTTGGACCTCCAAAGTGGTTCAAAAGCTACATATGTTTAGGGTTATCTATTTTGAAGCCCTCAATTGGCCAAAACCATGTTAACCACTTACAAATTGAGTCAATTAGGGTTAGGCTTAATCAATTGGATATCAAATTGACCTTCAATTGAAAGCTAATTAGGGTGAAATCTATCTCAATTAGGGTTTCACATCAGATGGTATCAATATTCAACAATGTGAATCAATTCAAGGTTGAACCTATCAATTGACCTCCAATTGGGCCCAAACGGTCTTGAGGTCGTTTGGACATCATCCAAATGGTCTTGAGACCGTTTTCCCAAAGTTTGACCAAAAATCAAGTCGGTTGGATTAGGGTTGAACTTGAATTAGGTCTAAAATCAGCATTTTTATCAATTCATCAACTTGTTGCAATTGGACCCTCAATCCATTAAATTATCTCAATCCTAGACCTCCAAACGGTCTTGGGACCGTTTTCCCAAAGTTTGACCAAAAATCAAGTCGGTTGGATTAGGGTTGAACTTGAATTAGGTCTAAAATCAGCATTTTTATCAATTCATCAACTTGTTGCAATTGGACCCTCAATCCATTAAATTATCTCAATCCTAGACCTCCAAACGGTCTTGGGTTGTACCCAAACGATCTTGAGACTTTTTGGAGGAACCCCCAAATAGTTTTGAGACCGTTTGGGTCCTTCAACCCAAAACTCAACAAGATCTATACATGAAATCAGCAATTTCAGCCCGATTAGGGTTAGGATGTTGAATTGCCTTCAACTTTCAAATGGTTATGAATTAGAATGTGATTCTTTGTAGGATTGAAATTCAATATGTTCTCAACAGACCCTCAAACGGTCATCCCTTGGTCAACCCTATCAAACGGTCTTGGGACTGGTTTGATCCAAACGATCTTGCAAGACCGTTTGAGATCAAACGGTTTGAAACCGTTTGCCCTCAAACGGTTTGCAACCGTTTGGACCAAAAAGGGTCCAAGGTCGGTTGATAAAGTTACCTAGGAAATCACGCCCATGATCTTCAACCTCTGTCAAGGTCGGTTACTCCACCATTTTGCTTGCAAAAGTGCAAGGAAGAAGGGAGGTAGAAGAAGAACTAAGTACTAGAATTGTAAGAACAAAACATGCATACAAAGTATAGAGTTTAGAGTTATAAAACCCACCTTAAATGCTGTTCTTGGAGCTCCAAGCTTCCAAGCTTCAAGCCTCTAATGGCTTCTTGAACTCCACAACTTGGTCAGGGGTGATTCCTCCAAAGAAAGGTAGGAATGGATGGCTAGAACAAGAAAACTAGGTGAGTTATCCACAAAACCAACCTTGAAAGATGAATTCGTGCAAGAATCCGAGCTTGAGGATGGTTCTTCTCACCTTAGCACCTAGTTGGTCGTCTCCTAAGCTCCAGAGCTCTGCCTTAGCCATTTTGAGAAAGAAGAGAAGTGAAGAGAATGAGGAATCGTTCACTTGGTTTACTAGGAAAAGAGCTTATATACCTTAGGACATTTTACACCATAAGGACCTCTAAAGCATGGGATTTTCATCTAAGTCCCTCCTTTCTTCTTAGTCACGTCCAAGCCATCTAAACTTAAGCAAATCTCATAAACATTCAAGATCTAAGGGTATAAAAGATCAACCTTCCACTAGGGTACATACATGAAGGTCTTCATACACATACATGGTGAATTTTATGCACAAAGATTACTTTTCTTATCTGATTACTTATTGATGCATCTCTTTCATCATTTATACTCTAAATGATGCCAAGAGTCATATACGACACTCTAGAGGGTGTACTTACAAGTTTCACCCACAATTTGGGTAAATTGCACTTTACTCCAAATTAGGGTTTTTAAGCATTAGGATCATCCCACAAGCTGCATCTGAATGCTCAAGCTTGGAAAATCCATCATGCTTCATCATATTCACTCATATGATGTCTCATTATCAAGAGAACATCTCAACCTGTGAAATTGCAAGTTAAACCCTTAAACTGGGTAATTTGCACATAGGTCCCTACATAACAAAACAATACTACAACTTTGTTTAAAAGGAACCAAAATTGAAAGTATATGTTACTGAGGAACTTAATTACATGCCAGAGAGTAATCAAAGGTGTTTAATAACATAATTAGGCAAAACTTCCAGGGTTAGGTTATAACCCAGGTCAGGGATGTTACAAATTATCAACCCCTTACAAGGATTTCGTCCCTGAAATCGATAAAACGTATTAAAGGAAAAGAGCAGGGTATTTCCTTCTCATCTCATCCTCTAGTTCCCAAGTAGATTCTTCAACACCACGGTGGTTCCAGAGGACCTTCACCAGGCTTATATCTTTCTTCTTTAACTTTTTAATTCTATTATCAAGAATGGACACTGGTCCTTCCTCATATGTTATATCTTCATTCAATTCTACTTCTATAGGTTGTAGAACTGACTCGGTGTCGGGGTGACATTTCCTTAGCATGGAAATGTGAAAAATAGGATGTAACTTCTGCAACTCCTGAGGTAACTCTAGTCTATAGGCTACCTTTCCAACTCGCTCAACGATTGGATAAGGTCCCATAAATCTAGGAGCTAACTTCCCTTTTCTTCCAAAATGAAGGACTCCTTTCCAAGGTGAGACCTTGAGATACACTCTGTCTCCAACCTGGAACTCTAGGGGTCTACGACGTTTATCAGCATACGACTTCTGCCTATCCTGTGCAGTCTTAAGCTGTTGCTGTATAACTTTAATCTTCTCTGTAGTTTGCTGCACAAGATTAGGACCTAACAACTGGTGCTCACCAATCTCATACCAAAATAAGGGTGATCTACAACGTCTACCATACAAAGCTTCATAGGGTTCCATATCAATACTATGTTGATAGCTATTGTTATAGGCAAACTCTATCAAACTTAGGTGTAGATCCCAACTTCCAGGAAACTGGAGAACACATGCTCTCAATAGGTCTTCCAAGGTCTGTATAGTCCTTTCAAACTGTCCATCAGTCTGTGGGTGAAAGGTTGTACTAAATCATAACTTGGTGCCTAAAGCTCTGTGTAACTGCTCCCAAAAATGACTTGTAAACTGGGGACCTCTGTCAGAAACTATAGTGACAGGAACTCCGTGCAAACGCACTATCTCTTGAACATATAACTGTGATAACCTTTCAGCAGAATAGGTTGTTTTGACAGGTAAGAAATGTGCTGACTTTGTCAACCTATCAACAATTACCCAAATGGAATCATGTCCTTTGCTTGCCTTGGGTAGGCCAACAACAAAGTCCATGGTCACATGGTCCCACTTCCACTGTGGTATGGGTAAAGGTTGCATTGTTCCTGCAGGCTTCTGGTGTTTAGCCTTAACCTGCTGACACACTGGACATCTTAGAACAAACTCAGCCACATCCTTCTTCATCCCAGGCCACCAATACATATCTTTCAAGTTTCGATAAATCTTGGTGCTCCCTGGATGCATAGCATACATTGAAGAATGAGCTTCCTCCAAGACTAACTTCCTCAGGTTATCACTATCACGCACTATCATCCTCCCATGATAGCATGCCACATGGTCATCTGAGTCATGGAAACCATCTCGTTTCTCATCACCATACTCAGACCTGATCTGCTGAACTACAACATCCTCTAACTGTGCCTCCTTTATCTGCTCTCTTAGGGTAGGTTTAATCTGCATCTCAGCTAACAAACTAGCTAACAATGACACCTTCAACTGTACATTGTTTTGCCTTAAAGAGATAAGCATATCTCTCCTAGAGCATACTAAGGAACTTAGTTGTGTTCTATCCATGGTTGATGTTGCTGATTTCCTACTCAATGCATCTGCAACCACATTGGCCTTCCCTGGATGGTAATCAATTGTACAATCGTAGTCCTTGATTAACTCCATCCAGCGACGTTGCCTCATGTTAAGCTCATGCTGAGAGAAGATATACTGAAGATTCTTGTGGTCAGTGAAAATCTGGAATGTTTCTCCGTAGAGATAATGCCTCCAGATTTTCAAGGCATGAACCACAACAGGCAACTCTAGATCGTGTGTTGGATAATTCTCCTCGTGTTTCTTAAGCTGTCGGGAAGCGAAAGAAATCACTTGCTTATCCTACATCAACACACACCCAAGTCCATTCTTGGAGGCATCACATAATACTATATATCCTTTTCCTTGCTCTGGTAGCACAAGCACTGGGGCACTTGTCAACCTCTCCTTCAACTGCTGAAAAGATTGTTGACACTTATCACTCCACACAAAAGGGACATCCTTCTGGGTTAACTTGGTCAAAGGTAAGGATATAGAACTGAAGTTCTTAATGAACTTTCGGTAGTAGCCTGCTAACCCTAGGAAACTTCGAATCTCCGTCGGCGTCTTCGGTTGTTCCCACTGTAGAACAGATTCTACCTTTTTAGGGTCAACACGAATTCCCGAGGCAGATATCACATGTCCAAGAAAAGATACCTCCGGTAGCCAGAACTCACACTTGCTAAACTTAGCATACAACTTGTGTTCTCTTAGGAAGGTCAAAGCTTGGCGAAGATGTTGTTCATGCTGCTGAGCATCTTTACTATAAATCAGAATGTCATCTATGAAGACGACAACACACTGATCAAGGAAAGGTCGAAAGATTCTATTCATGAGTTCCATAAATGTAGCCGATGCATTAGTTAGTCCAAACGACATAACTGTGAACTCATAGTGACCATATCTTGTCCTAAAGGCAGACTTGGATATGTCACTATCCTTAATACGGAGTTGATGATATCCAGATCTTAAGTCTATCTTTGAGAAGACTGTTGCACCACGCAACTGATCAAAGAGATCATCAATCCTCGGCAGAGGGTACTTATTCTTTATTGTTACTTTATTGAGTTGTCTGTAGTCAATGCACAATCACATTGATCCATCCTTCTTTTTAACAAACAAGACCGGAGCACCCCAAGGTGAAGTACTCGGTCGGATAAAACCCTTCTCAAGTAACTCTTGAAGCTGTTTCTTGAGTTCTGCCATCTCGGCAGGCGCCATCCTATATGGAGTCTGGGCTATGGGTTTCGTATCGGGGACTAAATTGATTTCAAAATCAATTTCCCGAGGCGGGGGTATACCAGGAAGTTCTTCAGGAAACACATCTTCGAATTCTCTGACTACGGGAACTTCAGCAGGGTCGGAGCTCTCCTTAGTAACATCTATCACATGGGCCAGGAATGCATAACATCCTTGCCTCATCAACTTGTCAGCAACCATAGCTGATACAAGACAGGTGGGAAGAATCTTTCTTTCTCCTTGAAAGATCCATGTGTTGCTATCATCAGCAAACACAGGCAACTTGGATTCACAATCCAAGACAACTCTATACCTTTCCAAGGTATCCATCCCAAGGATTATATCAAATCCTTGCATATCAAGTGGTATGAGATCCACTTGAATGCGATGGTCAGAAAAGAAGAGGATGCAGGGAGAGCATACCTCCTCCAAAATAGCAGACCCACTCAACGGAGTCTCTAACAACAAACTATCTGTCCTATGACTAACAGTCATATTACAGCTGCGAATCACTCTTCGAGTGATGAAAGAGTGCGTAGCACCCGGGTCAATCAAAACAGATACAACACAGGATTTAGATAAATTAGAATATAAAAGTTCCATCTAACCTGCCACAACCCGTGGATCGACCACTACATCTGGTGGGTTCATAGAATAGAACCTCGCCGTCGCCTGGGGTTGAGTTGGTGCTGATGATCCAGCTTGAGACGCTTGTCCGCGTCCTCTAGCTGCTCCTTGAGGTTGCCTTCTCAGTGATTCCTGTTGATTCTGTCTCGGAGGCTGTGTCCCACTGACAGGCCTCGATCTGCAGTCCCTCATCAGATGTCCCACTTTACCACAGTTGTAACAGCTTATCTCATGTTGCTGTTGTCTCGGTGGCCTGGTGACTGACATCGATGCAGAACTGTGAGTCCCTTGAGGCGGTTGACCCCTTCCTCTACCTTTACTTGGAGACCATTGAGTTTGAGAACTCGATCTGGGTGGTGGAGGGTTAGGTGCAGAGAATCTAGGTTTCTTGGAATCCCTATATGAAGAACTCTGGAACTGTGGATATCTTTTCTGGGTTTGCCTCTTCTCAACTAGAGACCTCTCTATCCTTTAGACAGACTCAACGAAGGTAGAGAACCTCTCCTGATTCTCTAGGGTAGACACGGGAGTAGACATGTCCGCATTCAAACCCTTTTTGAACCTTCTGATTCTCTCTTCTTCTGTGGCAGCCATGTGCAGACAGAATCACAACAACTCCATGAACCTAGCTTCATACTCGCTAATGTTCATCATGCCCTGCCTCAATCTCTCAAACTAAGAGATCTTCTCATCCAGGAAGGTCTTTGGGAAATATCTATGAACAAATTCCCAGCGAAATTCTTCCCACGAGATCTCTATTCCAGGTCTCTTCTGCTCTTCCATGTTCCACCAGTGACCAGCGCTTCCCTTGAGAAGATAGACAGCATGTCTAACCTTCTCAGCTTCCGGGATATTAAGAATCCTGAAAGCCTTCTCCAACTCTATCAACCACAGATCAACATCTGCGGGGTCGGCTGTTCCAAAGTACTCGGTAGCCCCGACACGACGAAGTCGCTCGAAGGTTTTACCGATACCTTGTCCTTCAGGCTAGACAGGTGCCCTAGGTGCAGGCATGGGCATCCTGTCGGTTATGTGTGTCATGGCAGTCATAAACTGCCCAAGCATCGTCTGAACTGCTGGGTTACCCATATCGGCTGGGTCAAACTGGGGTGGCTTCCTGGGTGGCTCAGGTGCAGGCTGTTCTATTTCTGGAACCCTTGCACTGCCTTGAGGTGCACTAGCACTACTTTCTGCCACGTACTCATCATGTGGATCTGCCATCCTTATGTATCTTCTTCTCCTGAGGAGCAGAAGATTCTATTAGATAAGGAAGGAACACTAAGGATAGACTCGACATCCTAAGTCCTATGCCTCTGTAGACTCAGCGAACCTGGAGCTCTGATACCACTTAATTGTGGGCTCTGATCTCCAATTACCTGAGATAAACACATAAACCTCGAATTAAACTTAGCGGAAACGATTCGGTTAGCAGCGGAATACCAAAAATCATAGGAAATTAAAACTTTTTGAGATAAAACATTGAAACCATAAAACTTCCTTCATAAAAGGAGATAAACTATTTACATCTCTGTCAAATTACTTCTTGAGTAATTATACACATCATGATTCAAAATCTCAAGAATCGTAACAAAATCTCAGACCAACAAGTCCAAGACCTGAGAGTACAGAGGACACATAGGACTGACTCTAACTACACCACATAGCAGGCTGAATATCCACCTGAGATTTACTGCTGCTCCTGGTGCTCCTGCTGCTGGGATTGGTCACCTGTAGACCGGTTTCTCCGTCTTCGACGACCACCTAAAAAGTTGAAGTCTACAGGGTGAGACAATTTTAAATAATTGCCCCAGCGAGAGTTATAACTCTCCACTAGAACTTTATATGGCAAACAACGAACAATAGAAGCATTAGGAGCCTTCTAAGTAATCAACATCAGATAGATAACTCAACAGAGTAGCAAAAGTAAGCAATATGAATAACATCAGGAGATTTCTTGTTTACCTTCCACTGATGCGGTATTTGTGCTCTCTTCATCATCAGGAGATTTCGTGTTTATCTTCCACTGATGCAGTATGGATTTGTAGTGAAGGATTGACGGATTACACATCTACATCAATACCTACACTAGGATGTAAGGTTCTACACATCCATATACCCCACATACTCAAAGTATGTGATCCAGGAGTTCCCTTAGGAAAACTTGTTTCACCATCATTTGATCTCTGACAATGATGGATCTATGATCAGGGCTCTACATAGTATGATTACACTTGATTAGTTAGGTACATTCAGTATTCTTTTAACATCATACATTGTTCTCAAACAATAACATTCTCATAGCAGCTATGAAGGGAGAATACTAAATGTAACAAGCCTAACTCACATCAATTATCATTTCTCAATACTCTCATCACAAGTCATCTCTAAAGCATGACCTTGATGGTATTTATGGCTCTTACAACCCCTCAATCTCATAAGATGCCACTGACAAGGCATCAGGATATTTTACTATTCATAAAGCTAACAACATGCTTTCAATGAATGTAGCATCATCATCCATACCTGGATATGATCATCCTCATATAGGAATCTGCATGGTTAATTCAACTGATAAAAGCAAGCAATTCAATTCAAGAATTATGCCTTCACTCTTGCCATAAGAGCTAAGTTCCCTGATTCTCATCAATTAGGGTTTACTTATCACATTTCATGTCATCACCCTGGAATTAGGGTTTACTATTCACATTTCATGTCATCACCCTAGAATTAGGGTTTACTATTCACATTTCATGAATTGAACTCATAACATCATCATGTATGAGGAACATCATCATTGATGCTCTCAGATTAGGTTAAGATTCATCATTTATCATAATTAGGGTTTCCATGATCTCTCATAGGTGGATCATACCCTAGTCATGCACAATTAAACACATTGAAGGTACTTTACTTGAGTTTCAATCATATTTGATACTTTCTCTCTCCTCTCTCTCTAACATGTAGTGACTTTCTCTCTCCTCATGTGGTGGATGATGATTACATCACTCCAAGACAGGTTGAGTTAAGTACTCATTGATCAACATAAGCTAAGTCTTCAATATCAAAATATTAGGGTTTGATTAAAGCAAGGTATCCTTCAATTGTACCCTTCAAGGGTATAAAGGTAATTTGCCCCATTGATCACCATCATGGGTCAACTCATTAATCTCTTAGTCCCTTAATGACCTAGGTTACCCTTAGGGTTTATATTAGATCACCATTGAACCAATTACACCATCAATTGATTAAGTACAAACCACCTTGAATACCTTCAAACGGTTTCAACCTTCAACCACCAAACGGTCTTGAGACCGTTTGGGTGCGTTGACCGTTTTGACTTTCAAACCATTTGAAGCTCATGCGGTTTGAAACCATTTGATCCAAAACGACTTGAGATCGATTGGTCCAAACGGTCTTGGGGTCGTTTGAGCCCAAATGGTCTTGAGACCGTTTGACCTCAAACGGTCTTGAGACCGTTTGACCTCAAACGGTCTTGAGACCGTTTGGTCCAAATGGGCTCAAACCGTTTGGACCTCCAAAGTGGTTCAAAAGCTACATATGTTTAGGGTTATCTATGTTGAAGCCCTCAATTGGCCAAAACAATGTTAACCACTTACAAATTGAGTCAATTAGGGTTAGGATTAATCAATTGGACATCAAATTGACCTTCATTTGAAAGCTAATTAGGGTGAAATCTATCTCAATTAGGGTTTCAAATCAGATGGTCATCAATATTCAACAATGTGAATCAATTCAAGGTTGAACCTATCAATTGAACTCCAATTGGGCCCAAAATTGGCCCAAACGGTCTTGAGGTCGTTTGGACATCATCCAAACGGTCTTGAGACCGTTTGCCCAAAGTTTGACCAAAAATCAAGTCGGTTGGATTAGGGTTGAACTTGAATTAGGTCTAAAATCAGCATTTTTATCAATTCATCAACTTGTTGCAATTGGATCCTCAATCCATTAAATTATATCAATCCTAGACCTCAAAACGGTCTTGGGTTGTACCCAAACGATATTGAGACCATTTGGAGGAATCCCCAAACGGTTTTGAAACCGTTTGGGTCCTTCAACCCGAAACTCAACAAGATCTACACATGAAATCAGCAATTTCAGCCCGATTAGGGTTAGGATGTTGAAGTGCCTTCAACTCTCAAATGGTTATGAATTAGAATGTGATTCTTTGTAGGATTGAAATTCAATATGTTCTCAACAGACCCTCAAACGGTTGTCCCTTGGTCAACCCTATCAAACGGTCTTGGGACCGGTTTGATCCAAACGATCTTGCAAGACCGTTTGAGATCAAACGGTTTGAAACCGTTTGCCCTCAAACGGTTTGCAACCGTTTGGACCAAAAAGGGTCCAAGGTCGGTTGATAAAGTTACCTAGGAAATCACGCCCATAATCTTCAACCTCTGTCAAGGTCAGTTACTCCACCGTTTTGCTTGCAAAAGTGCAAGGAAGAAGGGAGGTAGAAGAAGAACTAAGTACTAGAATTGTAAGAACAAAACATGCATACAAAGTATAGAGTTTAGAGTTATAAAACCCGCCTTAAACGCTGTTCTTGGAGCTCTAAGATTCCAATCTTCAAGCCTATAATGGCGTCTTGAACTCCAAAACTTGGTCAGGGGTGATTCCTCCAAAGAAAGGTTGGAATGGATGGCTAGAACAAGAAAACTAGGTGAGTTATCCACAAAACCAACCTTGAAAGATGAATTCATGCAAGAATCCGAGCTTGAGGATGGTTCTTCTCACCTTAGCACCTAGTTGGTCATCTCCTAAGCTCCATAGCTCTGCCTTAGCCGTTTTGAGAAAGAAGAGAAGTGAAGAGAATGAGGAATCGTTCACTTGGTTTACTAGGAAAAGAGCTTATATACCTTAGGCCATTTTACACCATAAGGACCTCTAAAGCATGGTATTTTCATCTAAGTCCCTCCTTGCTTCTTAGGCACGTCCAAGCCATCTAAACTTAAGCAAAGCTCATCGACATTCTTGATCTAAGGGTAGAAAAGATCAACCTTCCACTAGGGTACATACATGAAGGTCTTCATACACATACATGGTGAATTTTATGCACAAAGATTACTTTTCTTATCTGATTACTTATTGATTCATCTCTTTCATCATTTCTACTCTAAATGATGCCAAGAGTCATATACGACACTCTAGAGGGTGTACTTTACAAGTTTCACCCACAATTTGGGTAAATTGCACTTTACTCCAAATTAGGGTTTTTAAGCATTAGGATCATCCCACAAGCTGCATCTGAATGCTCAAGCTTGGAAAATCCATCATGCCTCATCATATTCACTCATATGATGTCTCATTATCAAGAGAACATCTCAACCTGTGAAATTTCAAGTTAAACCCTTAAATTGGGTAATTAGCACATAGGTCCCTGCATAACAAAACAATACTACAACTTTGTTTAAAAGGAACCAAAATTGAAAGTATGTTATTGAGGAACTTAATTACATGCCAGAGAGTAATCACAGGTGTTTAATTACATAATTAGGCAAAACTTCCAGGGTTAGGTTATAACCCAGGTCAGGGATGTTACAATGAAGGCCTTCTCTACAATCATTGTTGGCATCAAATAACCTGACCAGCAAAAAAGGTCATAGAGAATGATCAAATTGCCTTGCTAAAAGTTATACATATTAGAATTTATACAAAACATAGCTATATATGAGTTATAATGGCATCATTGTTTACCAACAACTGTTGTGTCAATGTGTTGTTCATATCAGAACAAAACTTTATAGCAACTGAAACAATAGCTTTACCTCTTATTTACCACCTGTCATAGGGATATACACAACAAAAAGATGAGGCATTGTAAGTATGGAGGAAGGATGGTGAACTAGTTGAGGAACCTCTTCTGCTCCTATTTGAAGAAGTACCATTAAACTAACTAAATTATGAAATCATCCACTTGTTAGATGGATCCATGTCCAAGATCCACCTGCCACAATAGAGAAATGAATCATAGTATGTACATTGGATACCTAACAGCCCATCAACAATCACATGCCATGTTGTTTTGCTAAAAAATAATGTCTTATTAGACCCATAAATGAATGATTGTTGCCGTACATATAATGGACATAACATCTGTAGTGGAAGAAGACTCATAAATATGACAACAAAAAGATATCAATAATTGAAGCATGGCAACATGTTTGATACAAGACGAGGATTATGAAGACTGATGTCTTCATAGTTGTTTTTGCAGAGAATAAAGGAGGGGGTCAGAATACCAATCCTTTTGACAAGAAACTTAAATTAAAATGAAAAAATAAATAGAGAATGTCTTCTGTACAACTACATGTTGACATTGATTTGAAGACATGAGGACAAACATAGATAAAACTTGTAATGTATATGTTACAGTGGACAAAGTTGACACCTAAGCATGTCAATGGAAAAATTCTACCACATGCATTTGACTAGCATCTCACTTGTAATGTTTAACTTACAATGGAGAGTTGAAGACTAACTACATGCATCTTCTATTTTCATAAAAAAAACTCCATTCCAATGTTAATAAAACGCAAACGCTATTGAGCCCTATAAACTGAAAACATAACTATGATGGAGAAAAGGAGGTGGTTGCATAATATGTAGATAATTACTACATTACTATCTATGCATAAATAGATGTTATCTTATATCAATGAGGATTAGGAATTATTATTTCTATTTATTTTCTACTATAGAATTTTTGCAGGCCGACCAGCATGGCAACAACTAAATTCTGAAGTAGGATGCTAGAGAGGGACTTCTTAAAAAGTATATTTTAGTGTTAGGAGATACATTATATCATTAGTGAGTTCTCCAATTCAAACACCAATTGACAATCACAACAAAACTTTAAATTTGGGAGTGTAGACTAACCAAATTTTTCATGTTGCATAATTCCACACTACCTGCTTCAACTACTTAGGCTATGTGGGATGTAGCATCCGCTTCTAATGAGAAGTTGTTGACAACTACTCCACCATTACCTACCATAGAGGTCTACATTGAACTAGATAACTTCCACCACTCTTCACTTGATGTCTACATGCTAAAGATCTCCATGTTTCTAGTGAGGGATTGGGTAGGTTGAAGATCAACAAGCTTACCATCCAGTCACTATTCTCTTCATAGACCCCCCACTTTTAGTCTCAAGCGTGAAGCAAAGAAACCATTCATATTCTCAATACAAGATACATAGAAAACACTTGTTATATCACATCTGGTAATAATCATGTGCACCATGAAACATTTGCAAAAAAGGAAAAAAATGATTGCCTTCGTCAACTTTACATTAGGCCTATAAAGTGAAAGCATGTATATAAGTAAAAAGGAATGGAACAACTCAAGATATCGAGTTAGATATATAATCGGTGTTACAACGCCACTCATGGCTAAGTAAGACTCTACAACATTCAATAAAACATCTACAACTAGTT
Source organism: Alisma plantago-aquatica (assembly GCA_963693085.1). Taxonomy (NCBI): domain Eukaryota; kingdom Viridiplantae; phylum Streptophyta; class Magnoliopsida; order Alismatales; family Alismataceae; genus Alisma; species Alisma plantago-aquatica. Next base: position 194,866,704 of record OY856413.1, on the reverse strand, counting down.
CTATGTTCTAATTACTCTTCCCTCTACCAACCTATCCCTAAATCTAATTTTCAAGAACCTATATTTTATCTACATCACTGATGTCAACATCCTCCCTCTCAACTACTATATATTGCTGACACCTCAAAGGTTTTGAGTAATTGCTTAGGTGCTCTTGACATCAGGGTTCTTAATTTCCCTCCATGTTCCATTTAAGCGGTTGTGCAATACGTGCCTCTGTGCACCTTGCCTCACCTGCCTTACTGGCCATCTCAATGCTTTTTTAGGCGCCTATCTGAGGCCTCCTAAAATAGGTAATTTTGTTGAAGGGTTTTATTCTTCTCCTCTTCCTCTATGTTGTTGTTTCTTTGTTGTGTGCAACATTTCTGCTATGGATTTGAATATTAAGCAGACTTTCTTTGTCTTGCATGTGGGATTACATATTGTTAGTTAATTTTATTTTATATTTACTAATGTCCTACGTACCTGATGTATACTAGATAGTTATTGCAGAAAAATATAATACTTGTTACATATCATTTGTATAGTGTATACTAATTACTTCTTTCTGAAGCAAACAATTACTACTATAAACTTGCTCTGAAGACTTATTGTTGTAAACAATAATTTTGTGATCAAATATTAATATAGTTTCTATAATATAGTAATATATGTGTGTTCTTATAGTGTACATAATCATTGTGATTACTATTTAGCATCATGTAGTGTACTATATACTAGTTAGATGGCATATTGTATATTGTTTACATTTTTTAAGATTCAACTGAGCATTATACTTAATTATTTACCATATTTTATTCAAATGTTTTTTATTGTAATTAACTGTAACATTGATTACCTAAAACCATTGATTATACTTTTAATATATGCAACAACTTTGAAAAACAACTCATTTTTATATAAATATTTAATAGCACTTGCTTGATGCTTAACAGAACATAAGGTATCTTCAATTTTCCCTTTTTTTCATTTCTTTAATTATGTTACTGACACTCTTTTGTAGTAGTTGCCTTTTTCCCAAGCTCCCCATTTGAATCTATAGACCTACGCTTTTTAAGGTGCCTCACTATCTGCATTTTGAACTTTGATACATTGCTAAGGATTCATAATGGTAAGAGAATATTTCAAATATAAATATAGCATAAGATGATCAAAAGCCAACATAGTTTAAGTTCACAATGAGATGGTGAAATTACCTTTGAATGCTCAACTCGAACATAGTAGATCTCCATCTACCTGGTGCATATATCATTATGATAGTAATGACAATTTTTGAAATCAAATTCAGAATAGGACAACAATATATTGATGTCACCAGCTTACTATTTTTTGTTATCCGTAAATGAATATAATGATGCCACCAACAAACCATTTCAGCTGAACTCAAACTATATAAGAATAGCATACAATATTGATCTTTATCATTTTCCAGCAAGGCAACTTGTAGTTTAGGATCCTACAATTGAAACTGGTTTTAATGTTTCAGGACAGTAGGAATCAAATACGCAAATATTCAAAGCAAATGCTGTAAATACAATATACAACTTGAAGAAAAATGAATGTAAAACATATATACACGTAGCTTCAGCTGTTAAGAAAAAGCCAAATCCTAAGCACTTCACTTATTTAAAGGTGGATACTGTGAACACATCAAATACTAACTATAGGTGTTGAGAGAATGCCAAACGTAACCGCTTATCTTATTTAAAGGTGGATTATGCTAAAGGCAACAAAGAACACGTTAAAAATGGAGTTCGTTTTTTTGCATTCTAATAGATACATGCCAAAAACAAAATTGGTTAGGAGCTTATTCACTAAGAAGAATCCAAGAATTCATACAACCAAACTACCAGACCTTATTCTGTAGCTCTATGGAACTGGCCGCATCCATTTGATGACACAGAATGATGTCCATTATTTATTAATATTTGAAGATAATTCAAGCGACGTCAACGATTTCTATCACATGGGGTTCAAGATAGATGTCGTACGGTGTATCACAGTCCAACTATTCACACTGATCGAAATGGGGTAGTTTGTTTAATGGACGGGTAGGTAGTTAGCATCATTGACTGAAGACCATTTTTCCGACCCGTTTTAACGAATTAACTACCCAACAAAAGCAAGCAGCAACACAAATATGATTTCACAAAAGATTGCTGTATTGGTAATCAATCGTCAATGGAGAACAACATTCATATTAGTAACCCACAATTTCTATTCAGGTGTCGATTTGTTAGTTATTATGAAAAGCTTTTGGAAATATTGTAGTGACAGGAACATCTCGTTGATTCATGTAGTTGAGAGGTTCCGTCACATAGATGAATCGATCATAGATCAATTCATGATAAATTGAAAACAAGAATTGACATAAGTAACAAAAATAGGAAAAACTAATTTACCAGCTCCTATCTACCGTACGTCGTGATGATGATGTGTTTGGAGTCATCCCATCCCGCTGTCTATCGTATCTTTGTAAGCCCAAAGTCTATGTTGTGGAGCTTGATCTTATTGTTATCTAGTAATGTCTCTGGAGTTGAAATCTTGCTGAAGAATGCGTCATTCTTCACTACCGTGTTGCGGGTATTCCCATCCCTTTGGGAACTCAGGCATGATCTCACACCTTGCATCCTAGTCCAGTGGCACCTTGACAATTGCAGGACTTTGGAAACAAGCTAGCCCAACATGATCTGTTGAGAGTAGTGGTACACTAGCAGGCTAGATCCTCGTGTATGATGCTCCGGTGGGGCTTTACCACATCGACATTGCGAATGGAGCTGTGTACTGTGTGCCGCTGTCAGAGTGGAACAATAAGTTTGATGTCTTCTACATCACGACGGGGACTGGGCATGTGAACCCAAAGCAAGGCTATTAGACGGAGGCATGACAAGACCATTTTGTATAGGTGGACGTCTGAGGAAGAAGACTGCGGCATACCCACAATGTTCAGCGATTGGTGATTTTGGGAATAAAAGAAAGAACGGTGGATAAGACATAGAGGGACAAACAGAAAAGGAGAAAAACTGGGGTGGTAGAGGGAATGAAATGAAATGGGTGAAACTTTTCTATCATCCCGCGCTTGAGAAAAATTGGTGGGAAATGTGTTTTTCAAATGAGGTTTGTGCCTGTAGGTATCATCGGACCTCTAATCGGCTTACGACTGATATTTAGTTTATTGTTAACTACATTTGTTTTAGCTATACCTATCATAAATTGAAGAGATAAAATATTTTAGCTACATATAATGAAAATGTATCTATATTAAACGTAGCTAATTCTGACTTTTTTTGTAGTGAGTACAAGGACGACACTAGGACTCTACTACTAACATCTATGACTAACATCTACAACTAACCAACCTTCTGAATCTATTGATCACCAGGTTGGTTCTCTTCCACAACACAACCTCAACCTCATTGCCCGCGACCACCTAAAAAAATGTGGTGACCCACGGGTGAGACTCAATCCCAGTGAGAGATATAACTCTCTCCAACATATATTGATTATAACATTAATTAACAATAAATACATTGAGCAGTTAGGATATTGAATAAACAATATGAATAGATTTAACAGTTGAATAAACAATATGAATAGATTTAACAATAAATACATTGAGCAATTAGGATATTGAATAAACAATATTGAATAACAATTATACTACATGGCTGGTATTATATCTTTTATTATAATGCCCTGGGGAGTTTGAGTCGTACCACTCAAAGTCCAACTGACCACTACGAAGTGCTATTCAGTTCCGTATAAGATCTAGCAGTGTCGGTATCCTAAGATCTCTTCCCCTCGGTCAATACGAGTAAACTGCTGTGACATACCAGTCAAACTACCAACAGTGACATATAGTCAACTGATAACAACTAATCCGTACTTGGTACAACTTACGACACTAGAAAATAGGGTATACAAAACCCTCTAATCTGAGGTACAACCACAACTGTCCTCAATCACATCAAATATCTGAGGCATGACCATAGCCATCCTCCATAACTTGCAATTATGGATGACAAGGATATATCCTCAACTTTCAACGCTCACATACTCAACAATATGCACTCTGAGTTTCCGTTGGGAATACTCGTTTCACCATCCAGTAAGTTCTGACACTGAAGATGGATCTACGACACAAGGCTCTACGTGATTAAGGTTACACTTGATTAATTGTTGCCAATTGAATGCATTAAGGATTTATCATACAAGTGGACATTCAAACCCTAATTCTTTTCTAACAAGAGTATATGTATAGCAACTTCAAAAGATATAAATTGTAATCACATTACCACATCTATCATTCATTGCAAATTAACGGACCACACTTATCATCATACTATTGCAAGATACCAATATCTTATCAAAAGTTCTAGGGTTTTAACCCTTATTGGAACATGAAGAGGATTTCACCTCAATCATGGCTTCAAACATGCCCAAAGGTCTTTAAGACCATCACATTATTCATAGTAAGGTTATCATCATCATTCCATGCCTTAAACATGGCTCAAAAGATCATTAGCACATGTATGTCCATATATTTTAACATGGCAAGGCACTATGATATTCAAATAATACTACATTGTGGTTTCAACATAAGAAGGGTGTAATTCATTATCACATTAATCATTCAAGAGGTCTGATTATAACCAATCAACATCATATAATTACATTAAGGTTAATTATAACAAGCTAGATCACATTGGAGTTACGCATCCACTTATTTTAGTGATTTATCAAATATAACTATATAATGGCAAAGGTAAGACTACCAATTAATGGTATTGAACCATTGATTTATCTTCACTAGGACCCACATATAATAACATGTGATTTATTCTAATCCATTGGATGTTAAAGCATCCAATATTACTCATTGGATCAGGTTCATTGTTCAATGTTTATCAATTGAAGTATAGGTCTGACCATTAGATCAATTGAACCAAGGAACCATTGGTTTAAGGTATAGTCAAATATAAAAGTACATTCCTAATTCATCATATATGGTGATGACCTAATCCACCATTAATTATGATCATTAGGTTACCATTGGTTGCTAGATCAGTAATACATTCAATTAACATCATCAAATAATAAGCCAATATCATCATCGATTGATAACATCATTAAAATACTTAGTGGATGATAATTAAATGTTTAATTGAGTCAAAACCTATCCTAAGGTGGTGACCATAGGTTGTCACCATAAATTTGACACCCTTGATCACGAACATAAGTTTCCAAGATAGAAACATTATTGGTTGTTGAATGGTATGACAATCAGTTATGTGATAGGGAAGGAAATAGCTTGAAAACCTTAATTTGAACCATCATTTGTTTTGTACATAGAACCATAGGTTATTGCTATCAACCTATCACAGATCATGTTACACCTTATAAAGGATTTACACATGTTTATAGTTCATATAGAACTGGAATAAAACAGGAAACACCACAAAATTCGTAATTCTAAATAAGCATGATTTCTCTATGCTTAGATCATCACATTCAAGCATAATCATGAACCAACAAGCTTCTAGTAAGCAATATAAGAGAAGAATGTTATATTACTCACCTCTATAGAGTAGGTCAGATATCCAAAATCAAAAATCTCGAGCAAATAGGGAATGGAAACCTTGGATTCAGATCTGAACTTGGCCAACTATGCAATTCTCTCCACAAACAAGCAAAACCCTAGAAAAGAAACAAGAAGGAAGGAGTTTTGAGTTCTAGGGGACTTTCACCATGGAAAACCATGGTTCTGACCTGGAGAGAAGTAGGAGGAAGAGGAAAAAAGAATTAAATGGAGGAAATAAGGAAAAACTTACACTTTTAGGTCAATATCACTAGGGGGAAGCTTTATAGACCCAAAAAGAGAATCAATTTCAACCCTAGAATTTTTTTCCAAGAGAATCCCCACTTTCTTCTTCCTTGGGAAGAAACAAATCGCAGCTGAATAGAGGGATACTGATGTTCTAAGTTCTACTATCGGAGAAGCCCCCATTATTGTAGTGTCTGATCTCCAAACCATGACATAAACACGATTAAAACTTAGCGGAAGCGAATCGGTAATCAGCGGAAGACAAAAATCACGGGAAATTAAAACTTTTCGAGATAAGAGCTTGAATCCATAAAAGCTTCTTTCATAAAGAGAGATAAACTGTTTACATCTCAGGATAATTACTTCTCGAGTAATTATATACATCAAGATACAAAATCTCAAGATCACTATACAAAAGACTCCAAGACCTGAGAGTACAGAGGACACATAGGACTGACTCTAACTACACCACATGGCAGGACAAATCTCCACCTGAGATTACTGCTGCCCCTGGTGCTGCTGCTGCTGAAACTGGTCACCTGTAGGTTGGTTCCTTTGTCTCCGACGTCCACCTAAAAAGTTGAAGCCTACGGGGTGAGACAATTATACATAATTGTCCCAGCGAGAGTTATAACTCTTCGCCAGAAGCTTTATTATAACATCAAAGAATATTTTAAGCAGTAAATCCTTCAAAGCATTCTGTAACAGTTGCAGGTATAACAAGATCTCAATCATTTGGGAGATATGGAGAATATAAACACTATTGTAATGTAACATCAATCAACTAACTTGGAGTTATCTCTAACAAGTTATACTACATGGTTGATTATGTTTTACAAACAACATTATGCCCTGTGGAGATGAGGCTTACCACTCATACCCCAACTGATCGCTGAGAAGTCACATCAGTATCATACATAGGTCATTAAGAGAGCCGGATTCTGATGACCTTCACCTTCCTCAGTCAGTAAGAGGATCACTTGTAGGACATCTCGTGTCTCTACTACTATAGCTCACCAGGGTAAACTGGTCCTTCTCTATTCTAGAGTCACAGTGGCGTTCTGTACTCTCTTCGTCATCAGGAGGTTTCATGTTTACCTACCACTGATACAGATATCTGTGCTTTCTTCGTCATTAGGAGGTTTCATGTTTACCTACCACTGATACGATATGGAAATATAGTGAAGGATGGATGGATTACACATCTACATCACTTTCCTACACCAGGATGTAAGGTTCTACACATCCATGTACCCCACATACTCAAAAGTATGTGCTCCAGGAGTTCCCTAAGGAAAACCTGTTTCACCATCATTTAATTTCTGACAATGATGGATATATGATCAGGGCTCTACATTATACTTGATTAGTTAGGTACATTCAGTATTCTTTAACAGCATACATTGTTCTGCAAATAATAACAATAGCATAGCAGCTATAAAATAAGAATACTAAATGTAACAGGCCTAACTCATATCAATCATCATTTCTCATTATCCTCATCACAAGTCATCTCTAAGGCATGACCTTGATGGTATTCATGGCTCTCATAGCCCATTATCAGCATAGGATGCCACTGGCAAGGCATCAGATTACTTTACTTATTCATAAGGCTAACAACATGCCTTTAATGAATATAACATCAACATCCATACCTGGATATGATTACCTTCATATCAGAACCTGCATGGTTAATACATCTGATAAAGGTAATGCAACAATAAGGAATGTACTTCCCATTCTTATCATAAGAGTTAAATCTTTAACTCAAATCAAATAGAGTTTAATACTCAAAAGCATGCCATTACCCTTGAATTAGGGTTTACTATTCACATCACATGCCATCACCCTTGAATTAGGGTTTACTATTCACATCAAGGTGAATTAAACTCATAACATCATCATGTATGAGTAACATCTTCATTTATACTCTTGGATTAGTTAAAGGTTCACCATTTATCATAATTAGGGTTTCTATGATCTCACACAGGTGGATCATACCCTAATTATGCTCATTTCTGTGTATTGGGGATGCTTCAATTGAGTTTCCATTTAAAAAGGGTACTTTCTCTCTCTAGAAGTACTTTCTCTCTCATCATAAGGTTAGGTGATGTCAACATCACTCTAAAACAGATTGGATTGAGGCATCATAGGCTAACATAGCCAAAAACATCACCATTATGTGATTAGAGTTACTTTCTCTCTCTAGGGTACTTTCTCTCTCTAGAAGTACTTTCTCTTTCATCATACTAATGGTTGATGGTAACATTAGACTAGATCAAGTTGGATAGAGTCATTATGACTAAAAACATCATTCTCATGTAATTAGGGTTTGAATTGAGCAAGGTATAACTCAATTGACCCTTCAGGGGTATATTGGTAATTCATCCCATTGATCATCATCATGGTCAAAACCCTTAGTCAAATAACCCCTTACTATCCTAGATTATCATTAGGGTTTAATTTGGGCAACATTGAACCATTTACATCATCAAATGATTGAATGAGGTCAACCTTGAATCACATTGATTGATTTCAATCATTAATCATCAATTGGATTGAGATTGGTTGAAAGTGTTGACCGTTTGCCCACTTTGACCCTCCAAGACCGCGAGCCTCTTTCTAACTCCAAGACCGCGAGCCCCCTTAGGCTTCAAGACCGCGAGCCTCTTCAAGGGTTCAAGACCGCGAAGCCTCCCATTGGTTCAAGTTAATGTTGAGACCGCGAAGACCAATTTGAGTTGAGACCGCGAGGGTCATGAAGACCGTTTGCCCTTCTTTGACCTCAGGACCGCGAGGCCCTTCATGGTCTTGAGACCGCGAGCCTCCTCTCGGTCTTGAGACCGTGAGCCCCCTCACGGTCTTGAGACCGTGAGCCCTTTCACGGTCTTGAGACCGCGAGGCTCTCATGGTCTCAACCGCTTGGTCCTTCAACAAGGCTCAAAGATGCAACCGATAATGTCAACCCATGTTGAAGCCCTCAAATGGTCAAAGCTATGTTGGACATTTATGGATTTAGTCAATTAAGATTATGCTTGATCACTTGGTCATTCAATTGACCCATAATGGTTAACCAATTATGGTTGAAATCGATTCAATTAGGGTCTATCAATGTTCACCCATCAACACTCAACAGTGTGCATCAACACAAGGTTGAACCCTTCAATTGAGCTCCAATTGGGCCCCAACTTGGCCCAAACGGTTTTGAGGTCATGTGGGTGGACCCACATGGTATTGAGACCGTTTTCCCAAGATTGCATCAAAGTCTAAGGTGATTTGATAGGGGTTGAACCATGATTGGACCACAAAACAGAATTTTGATTAAATTGATAACTTATTTGCAATTGGGTTCTCAATTGGTCAAATTACTCAACCCTAGACCTTCACACGGTCTTGGGTGATTGTCCTCTCGGTCTTGAGACCGTTTGGATGAGTTCCAAACGGTCTTGAGACCGTTTGCCCATCCAATTTTGGATTCTAGTGCAAATTCATCAAGGACTGACCCATTGAGTTGATGATCATGTCAATATTTAATTGCGATGTAATTTGGTGTAATTGTACCCTCAATTGGTCAACTATCCTTGACCCCAGACCTCCAAACGGTCTTGGTTGATTGCCCTCGTGGTCTTGAGACCGTTTGGGGGACCCCTAAATGGTCTTGAGACCGTTTAGGTCAATCAACCCTAAAAACCCTAATTAGGTCACCATAAGTTCAGTACTGATTTTACCTAGGGTTAGCCCTAGTATTCACCTTTCAACTCTTAGCCCGTTTGTAATTAGACCATCAAACTTGGTGAGTTGTTAATTAACATAATTTTTAACAGTAATCTCATACGGTCAATGCTTAGTCAACGACCTTACACGGTCTTGAGACCGTTTGCCCAAAAAGGCAATTTCAGACTGTTTGAGAATCAGTAATTAATTCATTTAAAGTTGTGACTTAAAAAGGTAATATCTCCCGATTCCTTTGGAGTTAGTCTCCCAAATTTTGAGGGTAATTATCCTATATAATTAGAAACAGATTTCTTATACGGTCCACGCTCGGTCAACGGGGCCAAATGGTCTTGGAGACCGTTTTCCCTGTCGCGGTCTCGAGACCGTTTGCTCACCTCGCGGTCTTGAGTCCGAGAGAGAAAACTTTTGAGACCGTTTAAGAAAGTGAAAAGCGGTGGGTTTTTCTTGGAAATCACGCCTTCAATTCCTAGCTCAAGAACAGTAAGATATCCCACGGGTTTGCTTGCAAAATAGCAGGGAAAAGTAGGGAACACTAAGAACTATCATCAACACGCATATAAAGATGCACATAGTAAAGCATGGGTTTAGAGTTATAAAACCCGCCTAAAGCTTGCTTCTTGAGCTCCAAGCTTTCAAGCTCCAAGCTCTAATGGCGTCCTTGAGTTCTTACAGGTTGGCCAAGGTGCAAACTCCAAGGAAGGATGAAAAGAGACGGCTAGAAAGGTAGGGTTTCAAGAGTTAGCCATGAAGATGACCTTGAATTCGAGTTTTAACCATGGAATTAGGCAAGAAGAGGGGTTTAAACCTACCTTGCACCCCTTGGTCGTCCTCCTTAGCTCCAAGGCAGTCCTTGGTCGTCTTTGGTGAAATGAAACAGTAAGGGAACGAAGGGTGAGTTCCCTTGCAACTAAGGGAAGGAGAGCTTATATACATGGGGTAGGATTTTCAACATTAGTTCATAAGTTGTCCATAATTCCAATTAGGTCCCTCCTTCTTTACTTGATCGTCCCTTCCTCTTTATTCTAAGGACAAACCTTCTCTTAAGGTCTTAGGAAAAGAAGGTAAAGGAGAGCAGCTAATAATGAGGTACATACATAAAGAAATATTGCACATATAACCTGATTATTCAATCACAAGGCATATCTCATAACTTGATAATTCAATTGAGGTGACTTCCTCATCATTTATTCTCTAAATGATGGCAAGAGTCTAAAAAGATACTTTAGATGACATATTTCAAAATTTGCATCCCTTAATTTGGGTAAATTGCATTTTACCCCAAATTAGGGTTTTAAGCACCGGGATTGCTTCCACAGCTGCACCTTGGTGCCTTAGCTTGGGAAATCCCTCAAACTTGGCTAAACAGATTTCTCATGATGTCTCAACATCAGAGGAACATCTCATCATGTGCAAATTGCAAGATAACCCTTTTAACTGGGTAAATTGCACATAGGTCCCTATATATCAAAACAATGCTACAACTTTAAATAAAAAGGAGCAAATACTGAATATATACTTTTCTGAGAAACTTAATTACATGCTCAGAGTTAATCACAAAGATTTATTCACATATTTAGGCAAAACACCTAGGGTTAACTCATAACCCAGGTCAGGGATGTTACAATTACCCTCTATATATAGGAGGTGTCAGGGTTATTAAAAACACCTTCAAACCATGGATCAACTAGGAGCCCCATTGCTCAAAACTCTCAAGAATGATAATATAACAACTAAGGAACATAATTTATGTGACAAATTGCAAAGAAAACCCCTCAATTGGGTAAATTGTAGAAAAGTCCAAAATGTATAGAAAATTACATAACTTGCTCAAACAGTGTCCAAATTGGACCAAATTTGAAACTTAAGCTTATCTTATGATTTAAAAACATATCAAAAGGTTATATTAGGGTTATAAGCATTAAATTATTGTAATTAAGCTCATTAAAATCATTAAGTAACTTCAAGGGCCTTACAACTATAAACCCCTAACAAGGATTTTGCCCTGAAATCCTATGCAAAAAGAGATGGGTATTTTATACGCATATCATTCTCTAGTTCCCATGTGGCTTCCTCTATGCCACTATGATTCCACAAAACATACACTAGTATAATATCTTTTCTCTTCAGCTTTTTCACCCTTCTATCTAGGATCAACACAGGACCCTCAACATAGGAGATATTCTCATCTAACTCAACCTCTACTGGTTGTATTGTCTGGTCAATATCTGGATGGAATTTCCTCAACATAGAGATGTGAAAGACATTATGCAATCTATGTAGCTCTAGTGGTAGCTCCAACTTATATTCTACCTTTCCAACACAACATAGTATAGGGTATGGTCCCATAAATCTAGGAGCCAACTTACCCTTCTTTCCAAACCTCAACACACCTTTCCAAGGAGAAACCTTAAGATATACTCTATCTCCCACTTGGAACTCAAGTGGTCTATGTCGGTTGTCTGCATAAGATTTCTTCCTGTCCTGGGCTGCTTTCAACTGTTGTTGTATCACTTTAATCTTTTCTATAGTCTATTGTACTAGCTCTGGACCCAAAAGTTGATATTCACCTATCTCATACCAGCAAAGAGGAGACCGACATCGTCTCCCATACAGAGCCTTATAAGGAGACATATCTATGCTTCTTTGATAGCTATTGTTGTATACAAACTCTATCAGAGTTAGATGTACATCCCAACTACCAAGAAATTGCAGCACACATGCCTTCAAGAGATCTATTCAAACTGGCCATCGGTCTGCGGATGAAAAGTTGTGCTGAATCTCAGTTGTGTTCCCATCGCTGAATGCAGATGCTCCCAAAAATGACTTGTAAACTGTGGACCTATGTCAGAAACTATAGTCACTGGAATGCCATGCAAACGGACTATCTCATCAACATATATTTGTGCCAATTTATATGCTGTAAATGTCGTCTTAACTGGCAGAAAATGAGCTGACTTAGTCAATCTGTCTACTATCACCCATATGGAATCATGACCCTTGGCTGTCCTAGGAAGACCAACCACAAAGTCCATAGTAATGTGATCCCATTTCCACTGTGGTATTAGAAAGGGTTGTAATGTCCCTGCAGGCTTCTGGTGCCCAGCCTTCACCTGCTGACAAACTGGACATTTAGCAATGAACTCTGCCACATCACGCTTTAGACCTGGCCCCTAATACATGTCCTTCAAATTTTGGTACATCTTGGCCCTTCCAGGATGCATTGCATATATGGAGGAGTGAGCCTCCTCAAGTACCATCTTCCTCAACCCATCACCATCAGGAATTACTATCCTATTATGATAACAAATTGTATCATCATCTGCCTCGTGAAAGCCATCATACTTTTCACTACCAATCCCTGATTGGATATTCTGTATCATAGTATCATTTTGTTGTGCATCATGAATTTGCTGTCTCAAGGTAGGTTTCACTTGTAATTGTGCCAACAATCCTGCCACCAAGGAAACTTCTAGTTGTACTTTCATCTGGCGAAGAGACACTAGCATATCTCTCTTATGGCACATCAAGGAATTTAATTGTGCATTATCTACCATTGATGATGAAGATGACTTTCTACTCAATGCATCAGCTACCACATTAGCTTTCCCTGGATGGTAGTCTATTGTGAAATCATAATCCTTAATCAACTCCATCCATCTCCTCTGCCTCATATTCAACTCCTATTTTGAGAAAATATACTGTAGATTCTTGTGGTCAGTGAAGATCTGACACTTTTCTCCATAAAGATAGTGTCTCCAGATCTTTAAGGCATGGACCACTGCTGCAAGCTCCAGATCATGTATTGGGTAATTTTCCTCATGTTTCTTAAGCTGTTGTGAAGCAAAAGAAATCACATTTTTATCCTACATAAACACACATCCCAACCCATTCTTTGAAGCATCACAAAAGACAATATAGCCTTTTCCTTGCCCTGGCAGTACTACCACCGGTGCACTTGTCAACTTTTCTTTCAAAAGATGGAAAGAACGTTGACACTTGTCATTCCAAGAAAAAGGAACATCCTTCCTGGTTAACCTAGTTTGGGGTAACGCTATAGAACTGAAGTCTTTGATGAACCTCCTGTAGCAACCTGCCAGACCTAGGAAACTACGGATCTCTATCGGTGTCTTTGGTTGTTCCCATTCTAGTATAGATTCCACTTTCTTGGGATCAAGACAAATGTCTTTTGCAGATATAACATGGCCCAGAAAAGACACTTCAGATAACCAGAATTCAAACTTGCTAAATTTATTATATAGTTGATGTTGCCTCAACAATGTCAATGCCTGGCGAAGGTGTTGCTCATGTTGTTGACTATCCTTGGAGTATATCAAGATATCATCTATGAACACAACCACACACTGATCAATATAAGGTCTAAACACCCTATTCATCAGATCCATAAAAGTTGAAGGTGCATTGGTTATCCCAAACGACATAACCACAAACTCATAATGACCATACCTAGTCCTAAAAGCGGACTTGGGTATGTCCTCAGCCTTAATTCTCAATTGATGGTAACCTGACCTCAGGTCTATATTTGAAAACATAGTGGCACCTCTCAACTGATCAAAAAGATCATCAATCCTCGGTAAAGGATACTTATTCTTTATTGTCACCATGTTCAACTGTCTATAGTCCATACACAACCTCATTGAACCATCCTTCTTTTTAACAAACAACACGGGAGAACCCCAAGGGGAAGTGCTCGGCCTGATAAAACCCTTCTCTAACAGTTCTTTTAATTGTTTCTTTAACTCGTGCATCTCTGCTGGTGCCATTATGTATGCTGACTGTGCTATGGGTTGTGTTTCAAGAACTAGATTGATCTCAAACTCAATCTCTCTAGGAGGGGGAATGCTAGGAAATTCCTCAGGAAAGACATCCTCAAATTCTCGCACCACTGGCACCTCCTGGATACTATGACCTACCGCCTTGGTATCCACAACATGAGCTAAGAAAGCCTCACATCCTTGTCTCATCAGTCGCTTAGCTGTCATAGCTAACATCAAACATGTAGGAAGAATCTTCCTATCACCCTGAAAAATCCACTATACATCTCCATCATGGAACGTCGCCACCTTAGTACTACAGTCCAAGACTACCTTGTATTTTTCCAAGGTATCCATTCCAAGGATTACATCAAAACCATGCATGTCAAGTGGCAGATGATCCACTTGAGTGTTGTGTTCAGAAAAAGAAATAACACAAGAAGGGCACGCTTCTCGCAACTCGACGGAATCAACCAAAGGAATCTCTAGTTGTAGGCTATCAGATCTAAGACTAGTAGGTAGATAACAACTATCTATCACCTCTCTGGTGATAAAAGAGTGTGTCGCACCCTGGTCTACTAACACAAATATGAAACAAGATGCAGACATATCAGAATGAAATAACTCCATCTGACCTGTCACAACTTGAGGATTAACCACTGCTTCTGGTTGGGTCATGGCATAGAACCTTGTTGTAGCCTACTATCGTCCACGCCCTCTACATGTCTAGAGGATCCTTCTTGGGATGCCTGACCACGTCCTCTGCCACTGTCACCACTAAACTTTCGTTGTTGTGGACCTTGTTGACTTTGCCTTGGCTGCTGAGTCACCTCCTCATCTTTCATAGGGCAATAAGGTCTTGTATGCCCCACTTTCCCACACTTGTAACATGTTTTGGTGTCCTGATATGGCCTAAACGGCCCTGTCACTAAAACTGATGAGATACTGCGGGCTCCGGTCGGTGGAAAATTATGACTTCTACCCTGACTCAGGGTCCACTATGATGGTGCATGTGATCTTGGTTTAGTGAAGGTTGACTTTGGTTGTGACAGTGGTGGGAAAAACCTTGGCTTATTAAAGCCTCCAGATGACTGCCCTTGAAACTGCATAGGTCACTTCTTAGCATTAGCTTTACGCTTCTCTATGGAAGACCTCTCAATCCTCCTAAAAGATTCCACAAAGGTGGAAAACCTTTCCCTGTTCTCTAAGGCTGATGCTATAGTAGTCAACTCCGTACTCAGACCCTTCTCAAATCTCCGAATCCTTTCCTTGTCTGTTGCTGCCATGTGTGGGCAGAACCTCAGAAGTTCCATAAACTTTGATTCATACTCATTGATAGTCATAGCTCCCTGATGAATCTTCTTGAACTGAGAGATTTTCTCATCTAGGTAGGTCTCTAGAAAATATTGACTAACAAATTCCCTTTGAAACTCCTCCCATCCTATCATAAATCCTGGCCTTTTCTCCTCTTCTATGGCCCACCAGTGGCCAGCACTACCCTTCAACAAGTATATTGCATGCTTAACTTTGTCTTCTTCTGCGATGTATAGGATTTTGAATGCCTTTTCCAGCTCATTCAACCACATGTCAGCGTCTACTGGATTAGAAGTACCTACATATTCAATTGCCCGAACACGTCTAAGACATTCAAATGTGTTCCCGACACCTTGGGACTCCACATTGGAGTTGGCTGCTCTAGCTTGAGGTGCTGGCACTCTGTCAGCAATATGTGTAATTGTGGCCATCATCTGTCTAAACATAGACTGAAACTCAGGATTGGCCATCATTGTCGGGTCTAGATGAGGCTTTGTGGGCTGCTCTAGCCCTACTTCTGGCACTCTCTCATCATGTGCTTGCCTCCCTGCACCTCCTCCTGGTGCAACATAGCTACTCTCAACGTGTTCTTCATGTCCTCCAGACATATCTGAATAAGCATGAACTATGATCAGATATGTTGGATACATAACAACCTACTCAAACCTAAGTCCTATGTCCCTGTAGACTCGGTAAACCTAGAGACCTGATACCAACTTAACTGTGACACCTCATCATGCTAAATGAGATTACTCAAAACACAAAACACGATCAACTACTAATTAATCACATAGTAAAAAATGTGAAACAATTAAAACTGATTCCAACAATGTAAATAAACTCTAGAACATTTACAAAAGGTCCATCATTCCATTATCATATACTTTAACATGCATTTGCATATGGGTCCAAAGACCTCAGTCACATCCTGCATACAAAAGATATTTCACATGTACGTGCCATACATTTACAAACATTGGCATAATACCAAAATCTCGTGTCGATACAAATATATCATCTAGAAAACACATCCCATACCAGGACCTGAGAGTACAGGGACGACACTAGGGCTCTACTACTAACATCTACAACTAACCAACCTTTTGAATATATTGATCACCAGGTTGGTTCTCTTCCACAACACGACCTCGACCTCGTTGCCCGTGACCACCTAAAAAAAATGTGGTGACCCACGGGTGAGACCCAGTCCCAGTGAGAGATATAACTCTCTCCAAAATATATTGATTATAACATTAATTAACAGTAAATACATTGAGCAGTTAGGATATTGAATAAACAATATGAATAGATTTAACAGTTTAAGCATACTAAGTAGTTAAGCAAATAAGTTGTAACATCAAGTAGAATTTTACAAATGTCATAAGTCTGCATCATGTAAGAGCTATGTAGTATAAAGATAAGACAAGGGTTAATCAACCAATGTGATACGTATTAAACCATATCAATTATACTACATGGCTGGTATTATATCTTTTATTATTATGCCCTGGGGAGTTTGAGTCGTACCACTCAAAGTCCAACTGACCACTACGAAGTGCTATTCAGTTCCGTATAAGATCTAGGAGTGCTGGTATCCTAAGGTCTCTTCCCCTCGGTCAGTACGAGTAAACTGTAGTGACATACCAGTCAAACTGCCAACAGTGACATATAGTCAACTGATAACAACTAGTCCATACTTGGTACAAGTTACGACACTAGAAAACAGGGTATACAAAACCCTCTAATTTGAGGTACAACCACAGCTGTCCTCAATCACATCAAATATCTGAGGCATGACCATAGCCATCCTCCATAACCTGTAATTGTGGATGACAAGGATATATCCTCAACTTGCCACCCCCACATACTCAACAATATGCGCTCTGAGTTTCCCTTGGGAATACTCATTTCACCATCCAGTAAGTTCTGACACTGAAGATGGCTCTATGACACATGGCTCTACATGATTAAGGTTACACTTGATTAATTGCTGCCAATTGAATGCATTAAGGCTTTATCATACAAGTGGACATTCAAACCCTAATTCTTTTCTAACAAGAGTATATGCATAACAACTTCAAAAGATATACAACATTTGATATATAAATCTTAATCACATTACCACATCTATGATTCATTGCAAATTAACAGACCACACTTATCATCATACTATTGCAAGATACCAATATCTTATCATAAGTTCTAGGGTTTTAACCCTTATTGGAACATGAAGAGGATTTCACCTCAACCATGGCTTCAAACATGACCAAAGGTCTTTAAGACCATCACATTATTCATAGTAAGGTTATCATCATCATTCCATGGCTTAAACAAGGCTCAAAAGATCATTAGCACATGTATGTCCATAGATTTTAACATGGCAAGGCACTATGATATTCAAATAATAATGCATTGTGGTTTCAACATAAGAAGAGTGTAATTCATTATCAAATTAATCATTCAAGAGGTCTGATTATAACCAATCAACATCATATAATTACATTAAGGTTAAGTATAACAAGCTAGATCACATTGGAGTTACGCATCCACTTAATATAGTGATTTATCAAATATAACTATATAATGGCAAAGGTAAGACTACAAATTAATGGTATTGAACCATTGATTTATCTTCAGTAGGACCCAAATATAATAACATGTGATTTATTCTAATCCATTGGATGTTAAAGCATCCAATATTATTCATTGGATCAAGTTCATTGTTCAATGTTTAACAATTGAAGTATAGGTTTAACCATTAGATCAATTGAACCAAGGAACCATTGGTTTAAGGTATAGTCAAATCTACAAGTACATTCCTAATTCATGATATATGGTGATGACCTGATCCACCATTAATTATGATCATTAGGTCACCATTGGTTGCTAGATCAGTAATACATTCAATTAATATCATCAAATAATAAGCCAATATCATCATCGATTGATAACATCATTAAAATACTTAGTGGATGATAATTAAATGTATAATTGAGTCAAAACCTATCCTAAGGTAGTGACCATAGGTTTTCACCATAAATTTGACACCCTTGATCACGAACATAAGTTTCCAAGATAGCAACACTATTAGTTGTTGAATGGTATGACAATCAATTATGTGATAGGGAAGGAAATAGCTTGAAAACCATCATTTGTTTTGTACATAGCACCATAGGTTGTTGCTATAAACCTGTCACAGATCATGTTACACCTTATAAAGGATGTACACATGTTTACAGGTCATATAGAACTGGAATAAAATAGGAAACACCACAAAATTCGTAATTCTAAACAAGCATGATTTCTCTATGCTTAGATCATCACATTCAAGCATAATCATGAACCAATAAGCTTCTAGTAAGAAATACAAGTGAAGAATGTTATATAACTCGCATCTATAGAGTAGGTCAGATATCCAAAAGCAAAAATCTCGAGCAAATAGGGTAAGAAAACCTTGGATTCAGATCTGAACTTGGCCAACTATGCAATTCTCTCCACAAACAAGCAAAACCCTAGAAAAGAAACTAGAAGGAAGGAGTTTTGAGTTCTAAGGGAACTTTCACCATGGAAAACCATAGTTCTGACCTGTAGAGATGTAGGAGGAAGAGGAATAAAGAATTAAATGTAGGAAATAAGGAAAAACTTACACTTTTAGGTCAATATCACTAGGGGGAAGCTTTATAGACCCAAAAAGAGAATCAATTTCAACCCTAGAATGTTTTTCCAAGAGAATCCCCACTTTCTTCTTCCTTGGGCAGAAAAAAAATCACAGCTGAACAGAGGGAGTACGAAGCTGGGAGAAGGAGATAGATAATGGAGAGGAAATGGCTTTTTTGGGGGATTTTGGATAAGTATATGACACTTTAATATTAAGAAAAAGAAAAAGTTGCAATTCTAGTATATATCCAAGTGTCCATGGCTTTATATTATTAAAAATACATAAGCACACACACAATCAGATATCCCACCGTCCCTATCGACCTACTTATCTTTCCTTTGGTGAAATTCCCAGCCAATCACATAATTCCTTAGTTGATAGCTACTAAAGGTAGCTCATCCATGAAGGGAAAAACCCTAAAATACCCTTGATAAACATAGCTTCAAACCATGGATCAACTAGGGGCCCCATGGCTCAAAAATCTCAAGAATGATAATATAACAACTAAGGAACATAATTTATGTGACAAATTGCAAAGAAAATCCCTCAATTGGGTAAATTACAGAAAAGTCCAAAATGTACAGAAAATTGCATAACTTGCTCATACAGTGTCCAAATTGGACCAAATTTGAAACTTAAGCTTATATTATGATTTCAAAACATGTCAAATGATTATAGGTTTCTCAGCATTCAATTATTGTAATTAATCCCATTCAACTCATTAAGTAAGTTCAAGGGCCTTAAATTTTTATCCTTCTATGATTTTTAATCGACGAATACATGGAAAGGAAGAAGAAAAAATGTGGAAAACGTTAGGAAACTAAAGTAACCCCTGGATCTCTACCCGTCCAAAAGATCCCCTCTTCCGTACATGGGTTTTGTTGTCTTCCGGCTATAGAACCATCCTCCAGAGGTGCTCTGATCTTCCTAGTTGAAGCTTTCGGTCCTTGGTTATTCTCGTCTCTCTCTTCGATTGTCGTGCAATGGAAAATGACTGTCTCCCCAGGTCTGGCCATCGTGCCCCTAAGTCTAGGTACTTAGGATACAAAATAACATCTACTGTTAGATTAGAGTGAAATATACATATGGCTTGATCAGGCAGACTCGGTATTACCGACTAGGTGAGTCGGTAGTACCTAGTCGGTACTACTGAGTCATTTAGGTTTAGTCGTGCGATCCTGATCGTGTCAATACTATTAATTAGACTCAGTAGCAGTGAGTTTTCTTGAATTATGCTGGGATTTACTGATGATGTTTCGGTACCACTGACTTTGTCTATTGGTAACACCGAGTCTGGGTGAGTTTCGGGTCCATCACTGACATCAAGTAGGTACCATTGACTGTTACCAGGTTGGTAGAGGTAACATACTAAATCTTAGACCCTACGCTAGAACTTTGATCTTTTGAGTTTGGCCAAACAAGGTTTGAGGTTAGACTTAAAAGATGTTTAGAATGATCATAATGAGCTAATGCATGTAAAATTACCCTAATGAACCTAATTGAATAAAGTAATTAAGATAATGGGCCATTAGTGGGCCAAGTGATATTATACATATAAGAAAGTCTCAAAAGTAAAAATAGACTTCAAATTCGTAATCTACATATCTAAGCCTACATGTCAATAATCATCTAATTTGGACAACCTTGATATAATAAGGTAAGTTTAGGAGGGAGAAAGATAATAAAAGGCATTAATGCTCAATAATGTGATATATGTCTTCACAATATGAATATAATTCCAAATTTGTATTCAACACACTTAAGTTAACTTGTGGGTGAAGTTTTACCAAAATTGGATAATCCTAATGTCATTAATGCACGAGAAAAGAGAAACTAAAATTTGGATAATTAATGCCTCAAAAGTCTTCAAAAGGAAAATCTAATTACATAATCAGAATCTACATGCCTTAATTGGCCTCTGTGTAAAATTTCACTTAATTTGGATAATGTTTGAACCCTTAAATGAAGAAAGAGAAAAAGGAAATAATATGTCATATTCACTTTATTTGATTTCAAATTTTATAAGTTTTGTAGCTGTCACGTGGTCACATTATTTCCCGATTTCATGATCTTTGTGGGTCATCCGATCTTGCAGGGATGGTGGAGATTTTATCTCCTACCTTGAGTAGGAGACTTGCTCCGCATGAACAGTACTTCTGCGAGCAGGGTTTCATATTGCTCTCATTTCTACCTCGTTTCTTCACAAATCTTTGTGATTCTTTCACCCTCATGTTTTGAGTAGAAATCTACATGCATCAAGCCTTTGCATCGCCTCTATCATTCCCTATATGAGAAACACATAATTTGGCCACCTTCCTCTCTGGACCTCGGTCATGGGAAACTCACAACCTTGGGTTCCACCTATAAAACCCTGACCCTAGGGTACCGTCGCACCTCGTGTGACTCTCTCACCCTCTCAAAATTTCCCCTCATTTTCATTTCAACCATCGTCGATCTAGTTTTTATCCTGACCTTGTAGTACTTCTCCGTTGAAGCTTGGCGTGTGCTAACTTAATTCCTTTTGATGTAATGTCTCTAGGATCACCCTTTTTCCTTTTTGCTACCTTTTTTGTCAAAATTCGGGGTCTACTGGATTTCCCTAAATTTTGGTCCCCATAGTTTCTTCTCCCTCACAGCCATGGCTTGGCTGAGCGGAGGAGAAGAGTTTGAGGGCCAATTTCTCTCTTTTTCCCTCTATTTTTCCTTCGATTCTTTGTTTTTCATTTCAGGGCCTTTTAGTCATTTTACCACCCTTCCCCTTTTCTTTTTGCATTGTGACTGCTTTGCCAAGGTGTATGTGGGACCGACTGAGTTGGCCACCTATGATTGAGCCAACTCAACGCGAGCGCCCATTCCCTCTCTCTCTCTCTTCCCTGTTTCAAATGCTTTTGCTATTTCCAATTTACTGATTGGTTGAGATTTAAAAATTCATAACTAATTAATTAATGATCAAGAAAATATGAGAAAATACTCATTGGAATTAAAAAAATAATATCTAATTAATGGTATTGTCTTGATGATTAAATCCAATGATTAATAACATGTGTTTTTGATCGATCTAATTAAATAGGAATTAACTCATAAAAATGATAACTAATTATTTATAAGTAAAAAAAATATAATAAAATATGTTTTGGACTCCAAACAACATAAACTAAAATTTGGCATAATTTTCATAACCTAATTAACATAATGATAAAAGGTGGTCTTTAGGGTTTGGATAATGTAAATGAAATTGACATAAAATCTACCTATATGTTTAATAGGTTCTTTGGATTCCTAGGCTTGGACCTGGAAGTGACTTTGGTCTTTGAACTCTAAAGTTGAGGTATGTTGTATCCCCTATTCCTCTTTGTTGAGAAATTCACCTATCTTATCATTCTTTTGACTTTGGCCTACACATATGTCTATTTTCTTGATATCATGGTTTGTGTGAACTATCTTACTTGTTAAGGACTTGGATATTCTCTTGACATCTTTTTCTTGTGCCTTGGGGCATGTTGGTATCATATGATGATATGTGCCCACTCTGAAGTGGATGTTTATATTTTTGTGTTGTCCATTGTGTGATGGAAACATTATATAATTTTGACTATACTTTTTACTTGTCTCTAGATTCAACATGCTATGTGATTCAGTAGCATTAGATTAGTATAAATTGCATTGGTTTTGGAGCACTAACACCCTATTTATTATTAAGGAGGGTGTTAGTATACCATTCTCTTTGACCGAGTGTGGAAGTAATCCATACTCAACTTTATATATTGGGAGATTGGCAATATTCCTTTCTCTATCAAGTTTCAAGTTTATACTTGGTCGCCTTTGTGTTTATATTTTTCTATGGCTATGTTTATTTCACATGCATGTATGATATTGATTGTGGGGTGTGTGCCTTATTTGTTCTTCTTTTCCCACAATAGTAGTGGATGTATATATGGCACAATATTTTTATGTTGTTTTATGGCAAGTATCATTCTTATTGTGATCTTTTCTCTTGATACCCACTTGGGTTGTACTTTTCTCTTCTATGAGAAGCATCTTATTATTTCATATCCTTATTTCCTTATATTGCTCATTTTACTTTTTAGTATGCACATACCATCCCTTGCTCATGTCTTCTATTTTTTCTTCTTGTTGGGGTATGCTTCCAATCCTAGGTGGAGGACTTGGATGGCAATGCATGTTGACTTGGACTTAGATTGAGAAGTTATATGAGACAATCTTGAGGTGGTTTAGATTTCCTCTACATGGATCCTTATGATGTAAGTTTAATATGTTCCCTTGTTTTATAATTGAATATAGTCATGTTTTTATTCCGCTTCTACACTTTCGTTGTTTTGTATACCATTAATAAAGATTTGCAAAATTTTACACCTTATCCAAACATACCTTTGAAGTGTGTTTGGACTAGAGGTTTTATTCTTCAAAATTTTAGTATAGAGGTGGTCTCACTTCTTTACATCATGGTATCAAAGCCCATGGTAGTCGGAATCTAACTATTTCAATTTTGACTCCCTTGTTAGAACCCTTGACTTAGATAGTCATCCATTAGATGAGATGTTTTCCCTAGAATTTCCTAAGTTCACCCTTTGAGATAAGGTTTCAGATGATCTACCATATATATTGATTATGATTTGTATCACTTGATGCTATTAGGTTTGACTTGAGGATGCAATTTGGTTATGAGGAAGTAGTAGGATAAGATGACCTTGATATGGATAAATTGTAACTTGGTATTTGTATTGATTTTACCAGCATGTTGGTTTTACACTCGCAAAGTATTTCATCAACAAAAATTATTTTCATTATACTACTATATGTACAAAATTTTTCTCTATTTGTCAATGTTTTCTTGAACTAAGTCACAATGAAGAGAAAACCAAGAATTAGTTGATTAGAATCTAACCCTAGTTTTTGTGACTAGGATTGATATAAAGGTGTAGGTTACCTATCCTATGACTTTCGGATGTTCATGCAGGGTTGATAGGTTAGAGTAATCATTAAATAAATTTGAATATTACATTACATTGTGGCAAAGAAAAAGTGAAAGGATGTTTCACATTGAGTTGAATTGTTGATAAATTAGTATATTATGTACACATAATTTAATTTTGTACTAACTGCAAGTGTTAGTTTTTGTGTGGTATAAATTTATGACTGTTAGTATCAGATGTGTTATTATTTGTAAGTATTATATTAGTCATATTGCCAATAATCTTATAATGGTTTACTCATTCGAGTTGAAATAATTTAATTGTGTAACTTAGTTTAAGTTAACAAATTAAAATGATATTTAATAATTTTTATAACATATTTATTTTATATTTCATAATTAAGTCTGTATGAATGTAAGTTGTCCGGTCTCGTCCGGTCCATAATTTTTTCGGTCCGATCTAGGACTGGATCGGTTCTTATTTGGTCTGGTACTTATTCCATGATTATCAACAACTTTTCTTGTGGCTTTGACATTACTCTGCTAGACGTGTACTTAGTAATCACTATTGTACATCTCCTCATTTCAAATATTTACATATTTCATTGGCATATTTTTTTTTCTTTTATCTAGTGTTGAATTCTACTATTTTCTACCACATTTTGTTGCATTCCTCCTTTCAAAAAAAATTGTCATATCATTGTACTACATAAATTAATAATAAAAGTGGAATATTGTAATGAGACTAATAAATTTCAATGGTAGGTTTTGTATAACACCAGATTACTCAAATTGAAAAGCCACATCTTGTGTCATATAAATGGAAGTCTTATTCTTTTAGAAATGATTAGTGTCATCACATTAATCCTTATGAAAAATATAAAAAATATGGTAGGGTAGAGAATTAATCATAATTATGTGATCAAATGGATTATATATTTTTGTATCTTGTACACATGTTCAAAAATTATAATAATTGAAAAACCTCATTAATTATTGTAATATAACCATTTTTGTGTAGTCAAATGCAAATAATTTCCCATGTATGAAATATTATATCTTATAATTAGTTGTACATGTTACATGGTAAATCCAAATATTTTTAAAGAAAAAAGTGAAATATTTTAGAAATGGAAGATATTTTCAATTCCAACAATTAAAATTTAGTCATTTTAAAAAATAAGAAAGATCACAAGTAGAGGTTATATCCTTAGATAAAGGAACTTTTTTCTAATAGACCAAAAATTGGTTATCAATATTTTTTCACAAAACGAATTGAGTATTTGTGAAAAATAATTACAATTAAGCATTATTGGTATCTAAAAATAAGCCATTTTTTGTACATTGTTATCTTAAATTAATGCTTCAAGTAGACATTTGTAAATAATGAGAATTACATCCTTAACAGAACAAAAACATCAATTATCTTGAGTATTTAGTTGTCATATCAATCAAGTCTAACAATATACTATCCGAAGCAAAAGTTGATAGTCCAATATACATATAAAAATTAAAATTTAGTAACATGAGAGGTGCACATTGTCAATATATATTGAAAATGTTACTTCCACCATATATGATGGACAACTCTCTGACCCCAATTTTCAAAAATGATCAAGAAATTAAACATGCAAGTGTCAATTTAAACCACAAGTAGTTCCACTACAGAGAAAACATAGTTTCCTACAACAATTATCTAGTTTGATAATTGATAGACTACCTAGCATCAAATATGAAAACATGTCAACTTGTCCCCTATTGTTAGATTTCTAGTTAATTCAAAGATTTCATCTAATTTAGTTCCTTGCTACCAGTATAAGAACATGTCTTTGATAAATTATAGATTAAATTATCATCTTTGAGCATGGAGAAGAAAATTGAGAAATCAATTGACAATGAAAAGTTTCTACATTCTCGAGGAAAGCATCTCAATTCATGGATAGTCTACATTACTTCATTACCCATGTTATAGTGTACGTATATCAAAGTGATGGAATGGTAGATCATTGTGTCATACATATAGAATTTTCCTTTCAAGGAAAGGAAATAAAATTGAACAAACATATATGGGTACACTGTGCCTGTGATAACCCTGATTTTTGGTTGTTGATATTTAGACTAGTCCTTGAGTACACAATTGGAATAAAATGATATAATTGTGGAAGTTGAGGTCATTAATGAATTACATGTTGCCAAACTTTACTCTTTTAGATGTTCAGTACCTAAACGTGATATATTGATGCCACACAAGCCTATTCCCTTTCTTAACCATGACTTATAGTTGCTAGTTTGGCGTCAGTTGTAGAATGTGGATCAGTAAACAAACTCTGCTCTTGATAACCGTGTGGTACCATCTGATGATATTCATATCATCTTATACCTCCTCTTTACTCAGGGCCGAAGACCAAGTCATGCCTGTATCTATTATCACCAGTATGGAGGAGTGATAGTTTCGATCTGCAATCATCAGAGCAGAGTAATGTCTATTAGATCATAGCTAACTGCTCAGGAGGAATAACAAACAATTGTCATCTACTCCTCCCCGTTTCCATTGGATACAGCAAACTACAGATGACCGAGGGGTTGAGGAGCCAAAAGGAAGTGCTTTGGGATTCAAGAAGCACGATCTGGCATGGGAGAGAAAGCCAGTAGGACCAGAAGAGCGTGGCTTGTCTCTGAACCTTCAGGCGTCTTGGTTGAGTCCGTGAAGATCCCCTAATGGTGTGTGACATTAAATGAGTACAGTAGAGTGTGGAGAAGGAACGCCTGAACTCTCTTCCTTCAACACTACCATCCTTCACCGATGCGGCCACCATCTGGGCGATTGAGTTCTGCCACCGCCAACAGCGTTACTATCCTGAAGGTGTAGACGTACACTTACACAACGGGGCCAAATGGTTGGGGTAGAGATTCGACATAATAGTGGATGAAGAAGGGGTGGAGGAGATGGCTTCCTAGCTAGATCTCCAGTGTGCAGCGACACTTGCACATAACAGAGGAATAAATCTACAAACCGGAGGTGGCGTGAGGAGATGAGAACGTGAACCTACAAAGGAGAAAGGAGAGAGAGACTAAGCGGACGATAGGCCTTGTGCTCGTCTAGGTTCTTGCTGAAGAGCCAATCCCTCATGACGACACACATAGAGTAGAGCTCACCGGCAGGGGAAGATGTAGAGGCACGCTCGCTGAGAACAACCGTCACACTGTAGGCGGCGACAACCCACCTTACTGGAGGCAGAGATGGTGCTTGTCAAGGATGATGCTTGCAGAGACATCCGAACTGGTGAGCCCACGACCTGGTTGATCCGTCCTCGCTACCAATCTTGGGTGTCTAGAGGTGAGCGCACCGATCTGGTGAAGAAAACTCCTCAACATCCAGGCTTTCAGGAGGAGGAGGAGTCGTATGATGCCTTTCCTTGCTGCGGTGGCATAGGAACGTAGAAGATTATGATGGCACGATAATACAAGTTGTTTAGGAGACGAAGAACCATGGCAGCTCTGAAGCTTTAGATGGAATGAGGACGACAAGAGGTGTGTCACCACCAGCCTAATTCTCACCGGAGTAGGATGCAGGAGGCAACATTCACACCACCGAGCGTTCCGTGAAGAGTTGCGCAGAATCTGGAAGGAAAGGGAGCAAAGAGACTGGGATCAGGAGGAGGAGGTGAACCGGGTTCAAGCCCCAGACCTATTGGCTCAAGTGCCCTTTCAATGGCCACATGGCGAGTTCGGATAGGATGCAAAGGTAATTACCTCAGCAAATGTACATATCTTCTTTAAATCCTAGAAAATACATACATTAGCAGAAAAATACAAACAAAATATCAGCATACTCTAAAAAATGTCCCCTTTGTTACTGGACCCCTAGATTCTACCTTTGATCCTTTATTAATAAATATTTATAATTTAGATGTTTATGCTTCTTATCATGATTAGTAAATTAAAATAATTAGACAACAATGTGTATTAAATGTGAGAAAATTAACTTGGAAGCCTAAGATCAGGTGTAAACTAAATTTTTGAACTCTAATCCCAGTGATATACCTAAATACTAGGTCATTTCTCATTAAAACCTAATTTCATGCTATAACCTCATATTAATTTTAGAAAATAGATTAAGCATCAGAAAACTGTGGAATCTAAACCAGACCTAAATAGTGACATCCGTATCAGTATTAAAATATGAGAGACAAATTTTTAGATCAATAAAACCTAGATTGGACCTAAATCCTAAACTGGACCAAAATACCATTAATAATGGTGAACATTGTATCAATGATGATTAATTTCTATTAATCAGGTGATGACCAGAGATGTAGATGATCCAAAATATAAGTATGAATCTCTGAACTCAAGTACGTGGATATAAGTATATGACTAGTTTTTGCTGGATGATAATTATGAGTAATTGCTTGCATGTATTTGAATATCTTATTGGATGTACATCTATATGTATTGTTGTTTCTGCCTTGAACACTAAGATCACTAAGAAAAGAAAATGGAATGTAGTTACTGATGGTTCATTAATCTCCCTATTAGAGATGGAAAGTATTAATGTTGACTAGTACCTCCCTAATGGTACAAGGTACGCAGGGAGATCCCTAATGGTACAAGGTACGCGGGGATAGGGCCCAATAATATATGTTTGTACTAAGTCCACCATAGTAATACATGTCCATTGAAATATGATTAATAACTTGGGTTTACCTGATTTTCTACCATTCAATAATGTTTCTTTCTCTCTTTCTTGTTTTTCAAGTATTTTGAATATGCCAGCATAGTATAGCTCTTTAATTCCACGTACCAACTTTTGTTGATGTTTTTGTTTCTCGTATTTTCGAGGTCCAGAGCTAGAATGGGATAAAGGATTAGAATGTGAGCAAGTTGTCCAGGTTGTACCTATTGTGTTAAGATCATGTTAGCATACATGTTCATAGACTTGTAAATCTTCTTTTAATATGTAAATGTAATTCATGTTGTAATAAGTCAACTTGTATTAATATACATGTTAATTGTTGAGAAAGGTTATGGTGTATTCCTATGGTTGTATGTTCATGTATGCATATTATGCTTCCACATCGCTCTCTGATATTATTAGATGATGTTTTCGGTTTTTGATATCTCATTCCCAATAGGGTTTGGAGAAATCAAAATCCGGGGACGTTACAATTGGTATCAGAGCATGAACAGTAGCTACACCTAACAATTGATCATCATGAAACATAAAAACTAAATTTCACCTTCCACATTAAACCCTAGAAACTTAGTAAGTTGCTATATAGGAATAAGGTTTGACTTAGCCTCTAAGTTAGAACCTAGATGTTCGAGAACTAGGTTTAGACAAGTGTGAGAAACCCTTTCCATATAGAGCTCATATGTATTGGGTAGCTACACTAATCTACACCATGTTCTCACCATTTCACTAGGTGACATGGAACTAGACTATCTACTGTGTGTGGGACACTCGAGTTTACAGGTTTGGTTTTGTTTCCCAATCGGCTCGCACCTCGACAGTTTTCTCTGACGCCTTTTCTCGGAGAAAAATTATATAATATTTTATTAGATATATGTAAATAAAAAAATTGTGTCCCTCACACAGGAGAGTAGTGGGTGTTCATGCAATCTAATTGAAAGGGGGTGACATCAGTCTAGAAGAGAGAATTGATCTAGATTAGACGTCTAGAGCCTCATAAGGTTATGTGATACATAGATAGAAAAAAGAACGATGAAGGAAATAAGCATATAAAATCTATTCTAACTTTAATCCATGATGGTATAAGTTTCCCTATTAAAATTTGAGTTGTATATGAGTTTAATCCACTCTTAGAGGATCTAAGCTAAGTCGTGATGATGAAAGTACATTCCCTTTTCCTACTTAAGATAAGCTAAGTTAAGATAGAGATGAGGGTGCATGAGCCTCAAGCTCTTATACAAGGAGGATGTCTAGTGGTAGGATGAGATATGTGGTGAACTCTAGAGAGAGTAAGACCCACAGGGAGAAGGTCATAGGACCTAGCCTCCAATATATGAGATATGTGTTAAAAAAATGTCCTACACCAGATTACTCTTGAGTGTTGAGTTGAGTCCTTATGCATGATTCAAATCTATATGTGAGAATTGGGTAAAAGAAAAGGATGGGTAGATGAACCATATGATAAAGTCAATCCTTTGGATGAGTTAGGTCCTAGCTGGAGTGACATATTTTGTGAATCTCATCATTAGCTGCAAGTGAGGTAATATATGAACTCTAGTTATGAGAGTATGATGCTTTGTGCAAAAGATACTCAAAATACATGTTCTCCCTTCTTCTTCTCTTTCTTAATATATGATGATAGAAACCTCACTTGAGCTATATAGATGATTTATATATGAGGAGTCACTCGTATAATGACCTATTCTATATTTCCCCTCTATATCACACATGTAGCACCCAAGATTGAAATCATGATAAGTTTGACTTTAAAATATTCTCTTCCCTTTCATATGAAACATGAAAGATATGATGCTGAGATCATGGGATAAACTTAGTATATTCTCTTTTTCCCTTCACATAATACATGTAAGACATAAAAAGTTGAACTCATGAACTTGATATAAAGATATTTTTGGATCATAGGATATATGATCTGAAATATAGTTCATAACTTTGATCCTTCTCAATGTATGCTTCTAAGTTGAGTATCAATATCACACCATAGGGTGAAACCCTAATGGTCAAACATGTTACATAAGCCCTTCTTAAGTAGAAAAATTCTAATATCAAGGATGAAGATAAATCTCCTCTAATGCTGAAATTATTGTAAGATGTTGATCATAAAACATATTAATGATGTTAGATTTGAACGATCTGAATATCATGGCATATAAACGAATTCCTCCTAAACATTATAAGTATGAACAAAACATGTACCCTTATAGGTGATGTAACCCTATGATATCATAATGTCATGTTATGGCTAAGACATTAAGTGATGCTTCCACATATATAAGGTGGGGTGGACACACCCAAGAATCTCTAGACCTTAAGCTGACAACTTAGAGTGCATGCAACTATGGTGGCCTTAGAACCTAAGCAATGATGTTGTATATGAAGTTGAACTCCTAAATAGCCTCTTAAGGATGAGATTAGTTGAATTTCGAGGACGAAATTCCAAATAAGGTGGGGCGAATGTGATAACCCTAATTTTTGGTTGTTGATATTTAGACTAGTACTTGAGTACATAATTGGAATAAAATGATATAATTGTGGAAGTTGAGGTCATTAATGAATTACATGTTGCCAAAATTTACTCTTGTAGATATTTAGTACCTAAACGTGATATATTGATGTCACTCAAGCCTATTCCCTTTCTTAACCATGACTTATAGTTGCTAGTTTGGCGCCGATTGTTGAATGTGGATCAGTAAACAAACACTGCTCTTGATAATCGTGCGATTACCATCTGATGATATTCATATCATCTTATACCTCCTCTTTACTCAGGGCCAAATACCAAGTCACGCCCGTATCTACTAGCACGCGTATGGAGGAGTGATAGTTTTGATCCGCAATCCTCGGAGCAGAGTAATATCTATTAGATCGTAGCTAACTACTCAGGAGGGAGAACAAACAATTGTCATCTACTCCTCCCCATTTCCATTGGCAACAACAAACTACAGATGACCAAGGGGTTGAGGAGCCAAAAGGCAGTGCTTTGGGATTCAAGAAGCACGATCTGGCATGGGAGAGAAAGCCAGTAGGACCAGAAGAGCGTGGCTTGTCTCTGAACCTTCAGGCGTCTTAGTTGAGTCCGTGAATATCCCCTAATGGTGTGTGACATTGAATAAGTACAACGGAGTGTGGAGAAGGAACTCCCAGACTCTCTTCCTTTAGCACTGCCATCGTTCACCGATGCGGCCACCATCTGGGCCATTGAGTTCTGCCACCGCCAACAACATTACTATCCTGAAGGTGTAGATGTACACTTATACAACGGGGCCAGATGATTGGGGTAGAGATTCAACATCATGGTGGATGAAGAGGGGGTGGAGGAGATGGCTTCCTCACTAGATCTCCAGTGTGCAGCGACACTTGCGCATAGCAGAGGAATAAATCTGCAAACCCGAGATCGTGTGAGGAGATGAGAACGTGAACCTACAAAGGAGAAAGGAGAAAGAGACTAAGCGGACGACATACCTTGTGCTCGTCTAGGTTCTTGCTGAGGAGCCAATCCCTCATGACGACGCACATAGAGTAGAGCTCACCGGAAGGGGAAGATGCAGAGGCACGCTCGCTGAGAATAAACCTCACGCAGTAGGCGGTGACAGCCCACCTTACTGGAGGCAGAGATGGTGCTTGTGAAGGATGATGCTTGTGGAGACGACCGAACTGGTGAGCCCACGACCTGGTTGATCCATCCTCTCTACCAATATTGGGTGTCTAGAGGTGAGTACATCAATCTGGTAAAGACAACTCCTAAACATCCAGGTTGCCAGGAGGAGGAGGAGTCGTATGATGTCTTGCCTTGCTGTGGCGGCATAGGAACATAGAAGATTATGACAGCGCGATAACACAAGTTGCGTGGGAGATGAAGAACCATGGCAGCTCTGAAGCTTTGGATGGAATGAGAATGGAAAGAGGTGTGTCACCACCAGCCTGATTCCCGACGGCACAGGATGCAGGAGGCGGCGTTCACACGAATGAGCGTTCCATGAAGAGTTGTGCTGAATCTGGAAGGAAAGGGAGAAAAGAGACTGTGATCAGGAGGAGGAGGTGAACCGGGTTCAGGCCCCAGACCTACTGGCTCAAGTGCCCTTTCAATGGCCACATGGTGAGTCTGGATAGGCTGCAAAGGTATTTACCTCAGCAAATGTGCAAATCTTCTTTAAATCATAGAAAATACATACGTTAGCATAAAAATACAAACAAAATATCAACATACTCTGAAAAATGTCCCCTTTGTTATTGGACCCCTAGATTCTACCTTTGATCCTTTATTAATAACTATTTATAATTTAGATGTTTTTGCTTCTAATCATGATTAGTAAATTAAAATAATTAGACAACAATGTGTATTGAATGTGAGAAAATTAACTTGGAAGCCTAAGATCAGGTGTAAACTAAATTTTTGAACTCTAATCCCAGTGAAATACCTAAATACTAGGTCATTTCTCATTAAAACCTAATTTCATGCTATAATCTCATATTAATTTTAGAAAATAGATTAAGCATCAGAAAATTGTGGAATCTAAACCAGACCTAAATAGTGACATCCGTATCAGAATTAAAATATCGGAGACATATTTTTAGATCAATAACACCTAGTTTGGACCTAAATCCTAAACTGGACCAAAATACCATTAATAATGGTGAACATTGTATTAATGATGATTAATTTCTATTAATCAGGTGATGACCAGAGATGTATATTATCCAGAATATAAGTATGAATCTCTGAACTTAGGTACGTGGATATAAGTATATGACTAGTTTTTGTTGGATGATAATTATGAGTAATTACTTGCATGTATTTGAATATCATGTTGGATGTACATCTATATGTATTGTTGTTTCCGCCTTGAACACTAAGATCACTAAGAAAAGAAAATGGAATGTAGTTACTGATGGTTCATTAATCTCCCTATTAGAGAGGGAAAGGATTAATGTTGACTAGCACCTCCCTAATGGTACAAGGTACACAGGGAGATCCCTAATGGTACAAGGTACGCGGGGATAGGGCCCAATAATATATGTTTGTTCTAAGTCCACCATAGTAATACATGTCCATTGAAATATGATTAATAACTTGGGTTTACCTGATTTTCTACCATTAAATAATGTTTCTTTCTCTCTTTCTTCTTTTTCAAGTATTTTCAATATGCCCGTATAGTATAGCTCTTTAATTCCACGTACCAACTTTTGTTGAGGTTTTTGTTTCTTGTATTTTCTAGGTCTAGAGCTAGAATGGGATAAAGGATTAGGATGTGAGCAAGTTGTCCAGGTTGTACCTATTGTGTTAAGATCCTGTTAGCATATATGTTCATAGACTTGTAAATCTTCTTTTAATATGTAAATGTAATTCATGTTGTAATAAGTCAACTTGTATTAATATACATGTTAATTATTGAGAAAGGTTATGGTGTATGCCTATGGTTGTATGTTCATGTATGTATATTATGCTTCTACATCACTCTCTGATATGATTGGATGATGTTCTTAGATTCTGACATCTCATTCCCAATAGGGTTTGGAGAAATCAAAATCTGGGGACGTTACAGTGCCCCATTGGTGGGACCTATTAAATAATTTGCATTTTTTCTCCCATGAAATTGGTAAGGTGTGTGTTTGCCCAATTTCCAACCTCTCCAGACAAAGTATTGTGTTTTCTAATTTTCAGTTACATGTGTGTTTAACACTCTAAGATACATGTCATCTATTGATGTAAACAAAAAACGAAATTGTAATCATTTTATGTTCGAGGTGATTTCTCTTGAGGTGGATGAGAATGTTAATTGGGATTCTAAAGCACATAATCCTCCACTTTTATGTATCACACAATATCATAGTAGGTTTTCTATCATCAATGTTGGCGTTAATGTTGTTTTTTTACATTTTAGAAAAACCTTGTCACATGTTGTGTCTAATTCTTCGCACTCATGAACTTGTCTTTAAAAACGCCTCTTTTATAAACAAGAAATTTCTACAACTGATTTGTTCTGCTTTCTCTATACATCCTTGTCTTTTTCTTGGTTTAACTCACTACATCTCAGATTACGTTGGGACTATTCTACCCGAATGAAATGGATGATCCGACCTACCTACTCGAGCCATATTAGGCCCACATAACTTAGATTTACACAAGGAGACAACATAGACAATGTCTTTATACATAATGAGCCTAGACTAAGGGAATTCCATACCCAAAATATAGGATTCTATATATTGAAGTATACATATACTATATAATATAAAGTCTACATCTTTAAAATATTAATATGTGTGCATACTTTCAAAAATACACATACATATATGATATGATGTGTTTCCCATCCAATGTTGGACGTTGTACACTTTTCTGATTATACTCATACTGCATGAACCAAGATTTATTGGGTTGGTCAAATGTCAGGAAGACCATGTTTATATGGTGTTGGGCCCTAGATTTGGCATGTGTTCCATTTGATAATTGGTGTCCAAGCAAACTAAAATGAAACATAACTTGGTCCACCCCCCATTGCTTAGTGTAGCACAAACAGTTAGAAAAAAGATGTCATGAGTAACCTGTCGAATGGGTGGGTTGAGTCGAGTTTGCTTTTGTTATTTGCATGATTTATTTTTAAGGATGTCATGTATAATGTGAGACCAAAACCCATACGTGTCATAGCACTAACCCAATATGAATCCAATGGGTCGTGGGTTACAGATCAAGACGTAGTTGCCTAACAATTGTAACATATCGGAAACCTGCTCATTTATATATAAGAGAAGTCACACATGACAATCATATGTATGTATTTTGACCTTTTTTTTTTAAATAAAAAAAAATATTGGTCATTCATTCATCTTGTGATCGAGGGGTTTTGAACTTGGGACCTCTCAGTCTTATATAAGTACTTTTAGCAACTGGGTATTTTGATCTAACCTTAACCGAAAAAGATCATACATTATTACTACTAATATTAAACCAAAAAACATCAGTTAAAATAAAAATGATAACAACTAATTGTTGTTGCAGTTACAGTAAAATAATATCAAAAAACATCAAATAGAATATGTCAACATATGGCTGCTATTATATTAAAAAAAGTTAGATATTTTTTCATGAGATGCCTCAGACATGTATGCCCATATGTCAATCTAATTAGAGACTCAAATATGCTAGTTGTGTCACGCCTCAGTCAAGTTACATGTTAGATAGGAGACAAAATCCTCAAATCTAACCTAGATTGCAAGGGTTAGTTTATGGTACCCAAGGGTGAATGACCTAATTTAATAAGTACAATTATAATGTCCATAACCATGTGACTCCTTCACGAGTTACACATGTATAACTATTTTTTCCACAACTTCAATTGTATCTCATTCCTAATCCCTATTTATTGCTTTCTTTGCTAACAAATTAGTTGGATCCACTCGCATGTTCCCTACATCATGTACCCTGCACTACATGTTCCATTACATCCTACTTGTTAATAAGAACTTCAGATCGCAGTCATATACAAGCTTGGATGTCAAAATAAATGACAAGGTTTCTCATTGACAAAATGTATTGTTTACTTAGAGGTAAAGGACCAACAAACAAAGCACGAATAAGATATGTGGGAGGGATGACGGCCAAACTATCTGATACGGAGAATGAGGAAGGAAAAGCGTGTGGGGTTTTTACTTTTGGCTGTTGGAAAGGTTGAATTCTGTAATAGCAGTTGATGATGTCTGAGAATTTGATACAATCAAAATATCCCAGACGATGATTAATGTGACGATGATCAGTGGAAAATACTAATGAAGCAAAAGAATTTTCTTATTTGTTGCATATCTATTCAATAGGGTTGAAAATAGACTAAAAAAACAAAGAGTAAATAATGAATCATGTATACTCAAACTGTGATTGTCAAAAAAAATGTACATAGAAACTCTAGAACTTATATGACCAATTACAAATCTTACCACTGCTGAGTCTGGGTTGTAGGTGACCTCTGAAAATTAGGGATTCAAAGAAGAGGAGGCCGTCTTTCTCACCTGTAATCTATGCGCTTTCTCGTGTTCCAATCATTTGTAAGGCTTGTTCTATTTGCCTCAATTGTGTCCTTGAGGAAAGTAATAATCATTATACACATGTCATAGGCTCCTCAAGTGCCATTTGATTTTAAGGTAGCCTGTTAAAGATCACATATGAAAACTCCTAGCACACCATCATACTACTTGGGCTATTAATCTCCAAGCAACCATCTCTAGCCGACTCTACAACTCTTTTCAATACTTGCGGTCATGCCATACCCGTAGTAATTTGGCTTCCATCAGCATATACAAAATACCAGTATAAATCTATTGTTCTCTTAAGGATATGTTAACTCTACAAGAGCAACGAATCCCAATACAGCCACTGCCACACATTATCATCTGTGTCTCCCCTCCTGCCGACTCGAACTGTTCAGCTACATGAAAAAATGACGTCATTCAGCTTACAATTAGCATCTTTACATCCGACGTTAAATACAATGGGAATGAGATTGCGTGAAATCAGCTGCAAGGTACTTTCCACCATGTACCCTACAATGAACATCCTCATCGGAAAACAACCTACACTTCTTAGCAGCCGCAAGGAGGGTCCTTGATGAATTATGCTACAAGGGGATGGAATTGTCAATTTCATTTTCAGCCATCAGCCACCTGCAACTGCAATGTTGTAAACTGATTGGTTAAAAGTCAAGTCCAGTGGATGAGGTATCTTAGATGGAAAAAACCCTGGTATAGGGCAGCGATCATCCGCCTCACTATTAAAAGTGTAAGTTATCTTATTTCACCAATCAGTACAGATGTATGAGCTCAGTACATCTCCTGTGGGTCAGGGCATTGCCACATCTAGACACTCTCTTCATTGCCTCACACTGACAAAATTGTTACGAATTTGTCTCTTATCCTAATTGGATAAGAAATAATATCTAACAATATTAAGAAAGTACAATTAATGTTAGACATGGAATCCAAGACATTATTTCCTTATTCTTTTGTATTGTCGTTTCTTAATCCCTATAGAATTGTTGTATATTTTCGTATTGTCTAACCGGGAGTCTCTATCTATAAATAGAGATAGACAACGATAGATATTGAGTACCAAGGTACACCGATATGTGAGGTTCCAACGTGTGGTAACTTCAGGTGTGCCAATGTAGGACAACATCGTTTGTCAAAATGGGAAGCCAAAAATGATAGCCAAAGGGGAGAGAGAACAAGAGTGGGTTACGAGATTCTATTGTGGACACGAGATTGTAAGGGAGAGACAATCCTTGTAATATTCTTAGAGTTGCTTAATAGAATTTTGCGGTCTTCTTCGCCAATCATGTTCTCTGCTTGGTTATTTGTTTTTTGGTTATTGGCTTTGTCGACGTGGGAAGTCGTGACTTTTTTTGTGCATGCTTGGGTTGTATCTCGTGTGGGATTTTTCTGAGGCTTGAAGCTTCCACAAATCTCTTCAAATGGTATCAGAGCAGGATTCATGCGAGACGATCAGAAAACATTGGAAGCACATAAAAATATGACGACGCCGACAAATACCGTTGAAGGTCATCAAGTAGTAAATATTGATGGCAACATTGTCATGGAATCAGGAAGGCGTGAATCTACTAGTTGTAAAATATCAACGCGAGGTGGAATCATGCAATACACTTACAAGGGGCAAGCGACAACAGAGGCTACCTAGTTCTATCGATTGGTTGGATTTTTTCTAACTAAAAGAGGAGCGGTTGATGATAGGTCTACTGACTCGGAAGGTGTAGATGAAGCAATAGCAAAGATGACGGGTGTCATGAACCCGAAGATTGCTACATATATTCAACTATCAAGTTCAGTCTGGTGCGAGATTGCAAACTCAGCTGTAAATTTCACGGATGCAGAGGCGAAGCTGTCAACTGTTGGAAAGAAGAAGTCGTGGTTGGACTGACCATGTAGTATCTTGAAATAGGTGTGACTAAAAGAAGACACAACCCTATGGCATGGGGGCCTAAGGTGCGAATGATGTGGTTCTTCCAACCGCAGGTAGAGGCGATATAGTTTCTAAAACTATACAATATGAGGAGCTCTCACATGAAGGGTCTGGACAGTCATGTCTGGACACACACTCCATGCATGCGTGCATGGTGATATGCTTTTGGGAACAGGAGCAACTTCCGAGGGCGGAAGCACAGAAGAAGAATGGGAGTAGACTTCTTGGAGGAGCAGACTTCTTGGATATCATGGGATTTGTTGGAATCACAATTGTAGAGGAGCATTTTATCTAGCTCTCCAAAAAAAATTCTCTAAAAATAATATCATTTGTCCCACCAAAATCATAAAACTCGTTCATATATTTACTGACTGTATATTTTCTACGCAGTTACTTTTGTTAGTCATATAGTTACTCTTTTTATCAATGTAGTTACTCTTTTAATCTTAGAGTTACTTTTGTGTACCATATAGTTACTCTTTTGGATGTGCGGGTAGCGAATAAATCCCTTATATATATATATATGTATATAGATATATATATATATATGTGTGTATATATATACATATATATATATATATCTATGTATATATATGTATGTATATATATATATTTATGTATATATATATACATATATATACATATATATATATTTATTTATATACACACATATATAAATATATATATATATATATATACACACACACACAGATATATATATATATATATATATTGTGTCAGGCTAGAATACACTCGAGTGTATCCGGAGCGGAATACATTCAAGTAGTTTTTCATGATGCAATTTTTATTTGAAAATCTAATATGTTGATCTTCTTAAACATCTGGTGAACAACTCATTCGTAAAATTTGAGTACATTTGGATATGTATAGCTCATGTTATGAAGACCGCAAAAATTATGCATTTCAAATTAGTTTCGTGCTTCGATTTTGTTGCCCTTGCATGAGTGATTACACTCATCCAAATGGGCTCAAAATTTATGTGTAGCCTAGTTATAGTATGACGGTGAA
This sequence comes from Alisma plantago-aquatica, assembly GCA_963693085.1. Taxonomy (NCBI): domain Eukaryota; kingdom Viridiplantae; phylum Streptophyta; class Magnoliopsida; order Alismatales; family Alismataceae; genus Alisma; species Alisma plantago-aquatica. Next base: position 194,826,758 of record OY856413.1, on the reverse strand, counting down.
GATCAATGGTTTATATTTTACAAAAAATAGTCTTGATATGCAAACACACTTGAGTGTATTCGTGAGATCCGTACACTCGAGTGTATTCTAGCCTGACTCTCTCTCTATATATATATATATGTATATATATATATATATATATATATATATATATATATATATATATATATATATATATATATATATATATATATATATATATATATATATATATATATATATATATATATATATATATATATATATATATATAACGCCCGTCCGGATCCACTACCCAAGGCTCTAGTAGAGTTTCAGGAATGACGACTGGCACCACAAACCACCACTAGCGTTAACTGCGCACTTTAATCTCACTCACGTGCAAGTCAGGATCAACTTCCCAACTGATCACCCACCCTAGTACTACTCTGAGCCGAGCACGCTTAACTATAGAGTTCTTTAGTAATAGACTCCCGAAAAAGGAGGTGCACCTTGGTGATATGGGTAGTCCAATCATTCCTTTTAAGATCATATTATACGAGGCCTCAGATCCTGGAATGTTACAATCTCCCCCAGTTAGACTTTTAACATCCTCATCAAGGCTCAAGTATATGGCCTCATAATCTGACCCGATTTCAGTGCAGACTCACAATGGCCCATGGACACCCAGCTCCTGATCATAGAATATCAGCGCAAGGGTGGCTACATCAACCATGGACAACCTTTTTCCTACATACCTAGACTGCACAACTCAAGACTGGCATGCCACATGCCCATACAGGCCCCACCTACTGGATGGGTTATGGCTCTCATATCATTTGTAACGCCCGGGCCCACTACCCAAGGCTCTAGTAGAGTTTCAGGAATGACGATTGACCCCTCAAACCACCACTAGGCTTAACTACGTACTTTAATCTCACTCACGTCTATTCCAGGATCAACTTCTACACTGGTCACCCATCCTAGTACTACAACAAGATGAGCATGCATAACGATGAAGTTCTTTAGTAATGGACTCCCAGAAAAAGAGGTGCACCTTGGTGATATGGATAGTCCAATCATTCCTTTCAAAATCATGTTATCCGAGGCCTCAAATCCTGGGATGTTATAATATATATATATATATATATATAAATAAATATATATATATAAATATAAATATATATATATATATACATATATATATATATATATATATATATATATATATATATATATATATAACAGGTTAGAAAGTGTGTATCGGCCGATACATGCAACTTATGTGTACCGACCATGAAAATGGCATATGAAGAATTTATTTATTCAATATATATATATATATATATATATATATATATATATATATATATATATATAACATGTTAGAAAGTGTGTATCGGCCGATACATGCAACTTATGTGTACCGACCATGAAAATGGCATATGAAGAATTTATTTATTCAATCTAATCTTATGGATTGAATCAAAATTCAAAAGATAAGATTTTTTTTAAATCACAACCGTATATCATGTATATCATGAGATATAACAATGTATCATTCAACAGTTTCTCAAATTCCTGCAACTTATCATTGATTAGAAAATATGTATATTCATTCATTTGATGATCTAGGAACGTTAGTTTGAAGTGATATTTTGATATACATGTTATCAAAGAGGTATGCATCACATCTATATGGTTGGATTGCTTTTTATACTTTACTAATCAACATAAATGAAGGTGGGTACATGTACTTAGGTACACAATTCTTTTTGCCTATATATATACATTCATATATAAATACATACATATATGTATATATATATATATATATATATATATATATATATATATACATACATATATATACATACCTACATACATACATACATATATATATATATATATACATATATATATACATACATACATATATATACATACATACCTATATATATATATATATATATATATATATATATATACACATACATATATATACATACATATACATACATATACATATATATACATACATATGTATACCTATATATATGTATATATATATATATATATATATAGTCAGGCTAGAATACACTCGAGTGTATAGATCCCACGAATACACTCAAGTGTGTTCGCATATCAAGAATATTTTGTGTAAAATGTAAACCATTGATCTTCACTGTCATACTATAACTAGGCTACACACAAATTTTGAGCCCATTTGGATGAGTGTAAATCACTCATCCAAGGGCAAAAAAATCGACACGTGAAACCAATTTGAAATGCATAAATTTTACAGTCTTTATAACATGACCTATAAATGTCCAAATGTCCTCAAATTTTGCGTATGAGCTATTCACAAGATTTTTAAGAAGATCAACGGATTAGATTTTTGAAAAAAACATTGCATCATGAAAAACAACTTGAGTGTATTTTGCTCAGAATACACTCGAGTGTATTCTAGCCTGACTCTCTCTATCTCTCTCACTCTCACTCTCTCTCTCTCTCTCTCTCTCTCTCTATATATATATATATATATATATATATATATATTTATGGTAGCAATCCAGTGAGAAACGTCCTACGGTGAGAGTATGAGAGGCATCTGAATAACTACAAATTCAGAATTGTTTATTGAAATCAAACCATATAGATGGGTAAAGCATCATTTCATTTACTTTCTCAGAAAAAATCATTGCAATCAGACATTGTTTGCATGTCCATATGTACAATACATACTTTTTACATCCAACGGTTAGCCTGAAAATCAATATAGTGAGTCCAAAGTATTTTGGTTTTGTGAATGATCTAAAAATTGAATGATGACAAAATTTTGTAGGAAGGTAAATATTAAGGTAAACTTGTAATCTATACTGTTAGTAACTGAAAAATTGATATATGTGGAGAGCTATTCAAATGCTTCTCATGCTCTCACTAAGATTTGTTTCTCACTAAATCGTTGTCATATATATATATGACAATGATCCAGTGAGAAACAAATCTTGGTGAGAGCATGAGAGGCATTTGAATAACTATAAAGTCATAGCTTATTTTCAATATACAACCCTATGGATGGGAATAACATCATTACATTTACCTTCACACACAAAATCATCACAATCGGATATCTTTTACATGTTTATATATATAACATACACCTTTTACATCCAACGGTCACCCTAAAACTCAATATTGAGCGTTGAAAAGGATTTGCTTGTTGTACGTTGAATACAAGTCCTATGATGGTGAAATTTTGTGGCAAGTTAATTAATAGGGTATATTTTTAATCCATATTGTTAGATAATGAAAATTTGATCATTGTGCTTAGTTATTCAAATGCCTCTCATACTCTCACTAAGATATATATTTATTTATATATATATATATATATATATATTTAAGAATTATTTTTTATTTGATTCAACATTGGACATCGATTTTGGTGGGCAGATCAAATGGGTAGCAAAGATCCCCAATGGTAACATTTCAATGGAAAAAGAAAGACTTGCGGAATTGACCATTCGAGTGATTAAAACAACGTGGCAAACTGTAAGCACGGATAGGGGTGCTTGCGCACACACACTCCCCATATTTTGATGGATTGACATCCCAAATTCACTTATTCAACTTGCCGTACTTGTTCAGACCCACACTGGCCATGAACATCTAGATATGTAACTTCATACCCATATCTTTCAGTATAATGGTTGTTTTATTGTTTCATAATGCTTTATACATGAATCGCAAGACATGTTTGAACATTTTTTTTTGGATAATGTAGAGATTAAATAATATTCATCCCACTCTCTACTGCAGGCCAAATTTCAGATAGGCATACATCAACACTCATGTTAAGCCATGATGATATACTGGAAGTGAAGATAAAAGGAATGTGAGAATTGATAGAAAAACGAGCTATACTATCTTCTACATTATTATGAGTTCTAGGAATGTGAGAGATAAGCAGATTTTCAACATCTTTGTAGAGCATCCAAAGACGTTCATGTGTGGGGCAAATTGGCTGATGTAGGGCTGATTTCAGTAGTAATGCATACTCCTGAAGTTATATCTGACAGAATGGTAGGAGAATGCCATCCCATAATTTTGCAAAGCTCCAAGGCACTGATGATGCTTTGGATTTTCGCTTCCAATGCCGAGATGGCACAGCTGGGTGTGTCGTGACCCAGTAAGAACCTGCCTTATCCATCACCAATCCAGAAACATTTTGGTATCATGAACTGAGGTGACTGTCCACATGTTATAGGTGTGAGGGAGTGATGGATAACTAATTGCGGAAGTGCTAGAATGGATCTAGCTTTTTCTTTGATGAATGAGATTCATTGGGCTATGGGGTGATTCTTCTTGTTGTGAATGAAATCATTTTTGGGAAGCTAGATGGCCCAGCACGCTATGACAGGAAGAAGAGAAGGAATGTCTTTATATAAAGAATAAGAAATCTCAAAGATCCAAGCTTCCTCAGACAACATAAAGAAATGAGGGTTGACATTTAGTGCCATCCAAACTTGCTTACTAATAGGAAAATCATGCAGGCAATGTATCAACGTGTCCCACTCATTGGAACAGACAGGGAAGAGCACATCAACTGGAATATGCCGACGGGCTTTTTCCACATTTGTGGGTAGCGCCCTATGTTGAAGTAGCCAGAGGAAGGTCATAAACATTGACGGGATGGACAACTTCCATATCACAGACCAACTTGCTCATTGATTTAAGGAGGCCCTTTTGCAGCCATTGATATGTAATCTAGGTGGTGAGGATGCCTGACGGGGTCAGTGGCCACTGCCAAGTATCATTTCCCGTTGTCGGGTCAGGAGAGTAGATATGATGAATGTGCTGCCATGCAGATACAGGAAGGTAACTGTGGATGAAGGACTAATACCAAATACTGTTCTCCAGACCCATAGAAGCTACACTGTGATCTGCAACTTTCAGTGGTGGCAGAAGGCTAGGCTCAAGGTCCTAGATAGACAAGTCATGGAGACATTTGTTTGTCCAAACATTTGTTGAGATACCTAATTTAATGTTGACCTTCGAGGCTTGTTAAATATTTGAAATATTCTTTTGGATGAAAGACCAAATTGAGGAGCAAGGTTTCCTGATCGGAGTCCCATCATGCATATATTTGGCACACATGACATGGACCTAAAGAGCATTTTGATTGTTCAAAAATAACCACACATTTTTAATCATAAGAGCCTGGTTCTGGGAGCGTACCTCCTTAACCCCCAAACCTCCTTCTTCCTTAGGCATAGTAATGGTTTTCTATGAAACCAGTGAGAGTTTATGATGCAGTCTTCCTCCAGACCAGATAAATTTTTTAACATGTTTATTGATGTCATCTTAGAGAGACGGGGAAAGTTGCACATACTACATAGCATAGCTTGGTATGGGTTGCAAAGTCGACTTGGATAAAGTTATTCATCCTTCAAGAGATAGCTACTGAGAAAATCAGATATCATAGGTCCTTGAGGGTAGAAAGAATGGATGAATGTGTAGAACTGTTGACTCGGTGGTGGAGGATGGGCACTCCCATGTAACAGTCCATGTCTGACGTTCTTTGGATACCCAACCGCCTATAGAAAGAAGAGTTGACCTGCCTTGGAGTATTGGGCGAGAAGAAGCAACACGACTTTTCCTTAGAAACCATCTAACCCAACACTTAGGTAAATATCTTCAAAAGTTTGTTGATTACTTGGGCTTGACTGATGCTTGCTTCAACCGGTAGCAAGATGTCGTCAGCAAAGATAACATGGGAGAGAGGGGGGCCATGGCGAGATAGCCGGATTGGCTTCCAATCACCCATTGCTACTAAGTTTATGATGGCTTGGCTTAATCTTTCCATACATAGAATGAAGATATATGGGCAGATGCGATCATCCTGGTGAACCCCTTGAGTTGTTTTAAAAGTGTCTAGCGGACAACCTTCCAAAAGAACAAATGTGTGGCCTTTCATAATGATTTGCATTAACAGATTTATAATATTCTCTGGTAGCCCTATTCTCTTCAGAGTATCTAGAATAAAGGACCAACTCATTTTAACAAAAGCCTTGGCAAGGTCCAATTTGATGCAGGCCATTGCCTTACCAGATTGCTTCATGCACATTGTGTGAATGACTTCCTATACCAGGATGATATTATCCATAATTCTCCTGCTAGTTATGAAGCTAGATTGAATTTCAGATAGCCAATCATGTAGAAGGGGTTTAAGACACTCCAAAATAATCTTGGATATAAGCTTGAAGTGCCTGTTGTTCAAAGAAATGGGACGGAGCTCACTGCAAGTTTGGGGCTACTTTATCTTAGGAATCAATAAGATGTAGGAGTCTGCAATGGGATCATCAATATTTCTAGTGGTGAAAGCATCTCAAACTATGTGAATGGCAGATGGTCCAACAGTATGCCAGTTCTTCTGAATAAAAGAGTTGTAGACACCATTGGGTCCTAGAGCATTATTAGGAGCTATCATGAACATGACCCTCCTAATCTCTTCTGGTGTAGGAACCATGCAGATAGAAAATAAAGTGTTATCATCTAGGTGAACAAAAGCACCAATGAAGTTAGTAGTAGTCGTCTGACTCCTAGGACGCAGGATCAGGGTAGTCATAAGATTGTGAAAGAAGTCCCAAACTAGAGCTTTCATAGATTCTGGATTATCCACCCAGGTAATAGCTGCATCCTTAAGACAAGAGATCTTGTTGAAGTGTCATCGTGCTTTAACATAAGTGTTAAACACATTTGTATTCTCATTGCCTAAAGTAAGCCAGTTGATGTTTGCTTGCTGATGTCGTCTGCCTCCTCTTAGAGAAGGATTTGTTGTAATCATCTTGCAAATGATCCATGGTTAGATCAAAATTAATAGAACTTGAGGTGGTAGCAGATACCTGAAGAGTATTAAGACGACACATGATGTTGTTCTTCTGTTTGCTATTTGAGGTCTGGTGCTTTGCATCACACTTCACAGTAGCCTTGCGAAAGGCTGGTAAGGCATCAAGAAATTTATTTGACAAATCCCATGCATTGTAGAGGACATTTTTGAATGAATGGGCTAGCGGCGACTATCTTTGGTATGGAAGGTACATGGCTTATGGTGATAATTTGAAGAGTTATGTATTAAAATCGAGTTGTGGTTGATGTATAGGTGAGGAAGCACAATGATTGAAGTATTACTTTCAACCACTTCCCTGGCAGCCATGACAGAGGATGAGATCTCCTATATACAAATCCAAAGAAGCTCATGTCTACAAGGGTTGGGGCTGGCGTACACTACAATTAAGTAACAGGTATCATAAAAACAGTAGTGGATAAATTGACGATAGTTTTGAATAATGTTTATGGAGCAGTGAGCGTCATCCCAGAGTACCCATATTCCACTAGAAAAAGCAATGGCTTCAACAAGGTGGGAAGACAGGAAACCCAATTTCTTGATGACACTATCAACTTTGGACCCACTGATACGGGCTTCCACAATGACCATTACGTGAATCTTGTATCCTCGTTTGTAGTCTTTGAGAAGACGAATTTTTTCTTGAAATAGGCTCCTTGTATGTTCTAACAGAGGATGTCAGTCATTAAAAATATAGAGATAAGAGAGGGGGTGTAGGCATCAAACAATGGCTGCACAGAGGCCGACGGATTGATCCTTGCCAACCATCTCATCGTCAGAGACCACCACGGAGTCCTCTTTGAAGTCAATGTCTTGTTTTACCGATGATCCATTGCTTAGATTGCCAACCAATTGAGCTAACTTCCCTTTTCTCCTTTCCCTACCAGGACTTATAGTCTGGTAGATGATTTCCTATTTCTATGGAGTACTCCACCACCACCTCCTTTCTCATCCCAATAAAAAGAATGGTGGGGAGAGATGACAGTCGAAGCCTCCCTAGATACAAACTAAAAAGGGGGGTCAAAGCGTGCACTTTGTTTCCTGTCCTCACAGGTCTCATCATTCAGTAGAGTCACCAATGTATTACTCGGGGTGGTGCCACTATTTTCACTCGGTGGTGGCCTAGCGGGCAGAACATTGCTTGTGCCCATCTGGTTTTGTTGTTTAGACCTTGGCTCTTCTTATTTTGCTTTCTGGATTGGACTATCTACCATTCTTACTCAAACTCTTATTGCACATCCAACGTAGGCGGTGAGGTGTCTTTGGGTGGTTCAAGTTGTTCTTGAGATTTAAGAACTTTCTCTGTTGTTTTGGTGTGAGCCTAGGCAGATTTCTTGGTTGTAGGAGGGCACTTCTACGACTTCTTTGCATGGATTTGTTGGGTATACTTGATGGGGTTCAGAAGGGTTGTTCCCAAAGATGACAAGGGATCTGTGGAGGGGGGGGGATGAGGTGACAAACATGCAAGCTTTGTCGTCATGTCAAACCCTGCCACATTTCATGCAAACAATCGACAGATTTTCATACTCTAGTCTATAGTGCTCCCCATTGAGATATATAGACGGCAATAGAGGCTTCGTTGTTTCCACCTCGACTACCAATCTGGCTAACTTCCCACAATGACCAGAGAATGTAGTTGTATCCACCTTGATTGTTTTCCCAACAACATCACCAATACTTGACAACAGTTGATTTTGGTAGAGGAAGACTGGATGTTCAGGGATCCTAAACCACAAAACAAGCTTCCTAGGTACAGGATCAATGGGATGAAAGGCAGGTGACCAAGACTATATAGAAAAATAGTTGTCAAAAATTTTCCAGGGCCCTTTGGTTATGGCGTGCACATAGCCCTCCTTGTTACCGAGTTATATGATGAAGCAACCCATCTCAAGATCAATAACACATAATTGCTCTATAAGTATCCAGAGAGACATAATCATTTTGACGAGGGCAATGTAGCCAACATTGATGCTGACCATCTTGACCACTACCGCAAATCTCCAATGTTCTAGGAGCGGACCGTGATGTTAGGGATGACACCACTCCTGTCAACCTAGATATCTGCTGCCTTCAGAGCATTAGATGAAGCTCGCCGGATCGCTGGGGTGTTACTATTGGAGGAACCTATTATCCCGTCATGGAAGGAGGCCAACCTGGGGCGTGCTTTATCGACAGAGCTGCTCACATCCATGTCTTTGTCGACCCTAAGTTCCTCCATGACAGTCGTTAACGAAGAACTCCCCTTGTCTGACATCTCTAGATGGCGCTTTGATCCCTCACCCTCACACGGATGGGGGACATTAAAGAAACCTCGACCCACACCGCAACCTCCACGGCCGCTGCCACCTCCTCCCCACATGCAAGAGGTTGATCGCACGAAGCAGGTCATGGGAGAACCCTAGCGGGTCATTGTAGAGCCGCTCTCGAGATGCGAGTGTAACTTTAAGACGTGTTTGAACATTACATCTCATTGTGTTTCTAATTTATGTATACTATATATATGAAAAAAAATGGCTCACAAGTATAATCAAGCGTTCATTTGACTATTTCATAATAAAACTGACTTATAGCAAGTAGGCAAGAACCTCATCGCAACATGGTCAAGTATGAATCTCACAAGTCCCTTTGTTTCCCATTCAAACCAATCACACCCCAACTCCCCCACCCCGGGCCCCCAAATCCTTCTATCTCAAGGATGGATGATCTTCCATTCTTCCGTGAACTGTTCAATGTGCTAGTTATATAGGGTTATAAATAGGTCCAACATCAGACTAGATGGGAATTTGAATAGAGAAATTTTTTTTGACTGGAGACTGGACCAATTCTTTGGATCAAATAAGAACATGTCTAGTCCCAAACGCACCAAAAAAAGCATGGACCAGATCAAATTAATTATGGACCGTTGACAACGATGCAGTCAACATCCAAACTTGGGGGTGGGGGTCAAGGTCACGTAAAAATAATGCAATGCTAAAACCTACTATTTTGATAGAGATTAATATTGAAAAGGAGCTTCCAAAGCAAGCAAAATAAATCTAGGATGTGAACTCTAGTCGTAGCTTACACTTTAAATCTATTGCCATTTTGTCTATGAAGAGAAAATCAAATGTATATTTCTTATACAATTTTTTGTGTGTTCTAAAGATGTTTAAAATCAGTCAATCATCATTTTATCTATGCCCCAATCTCAATCATGTGATCAACTACGAGGATCATTCTTTCCCAACCAGTTATGTCATGAGTTTACATATATTTTAAAACAAATATTCAACAAAAACATAAATATTTTTATGCATACTTGTTCAAGATTAAAACAAAAATATCAATAGTAGATTCCATAAGAAATTTTAACATGTAACTCTAATATAATCTTGATCATATATTTTTTTAAAATATTATTTTAATAAATTAATATGTACTGATACTGATATTATATAATCACTTGTTATGCAAATGAAACCTTTTCAATGATTATTTCATATCGAACTTTATACATGTATAGATTTTATACAATTTTGAACTTAGTAAACATGGCGTTACACTTGACCATATATTTCAAAAAATTATTTATGTCTCTATCAAACATATATTTGCCTACTACTTTTCCAAAAATTTGAATGTTAATTAACACATATTCTCATATTTTTTGTTATTCTATTATTAGCCTTATGAAAAAGTGTAATTTTAACAATTACAATGAAATTAACCAAGTATTATAATATATATGTGTTATATATTAAAAATATTATTCAAAAATATTGTGAAGGAAAATAAATTATTAAGAATTAGACTTTGTATGACTTTGAAACTTGATGCCACATTTTATTAACATGATAAAACATTTGATGAAATTATTAAAGACCATTTTATCAATTCTTCATGGTTCATGGTTTATCAATGTTGTATTCCAACTCAACCGATTCCTGGAAAACTACTTAATCAATAAAAAGTTTGTATCCATGCAGGAATAGCTTTTTCTTAGGTATGTTGATTGAGGTGCTCAACAACAATAGGTTTTATAGAAAAATTTCATTGAATGAGGTATTTTATCTTAATTTCTTGCTAAATACATACAACTACATAGAGATTAGGTGCATTTATTATTTCTTTAAGAAAGTGAGTATATTTTTTAGATTAACTAGAAAATTTGTAAACTATCACTGTTATTATTTTACACAATGATGGTGTAATGGACAACAAGGACTACACAAAACTATTATACAACTGAACTAATTACTATGTTATTGTATATATAATTTATGCTAATCAAACATTATTTAACAGAGTTCCAGTTATAGCACCCATATTACATGGTGAAATGAGTGGTCGTAGTACCTACAACTATTCCTAAAATATAATATATGTGTTTATTTCTTTTCTAATTAATATTAGTTGTTTGAAAGAAGGAGGAAACACATGTATTTTGTACATAAAAGAGAAGGTCGAGAAGGGGGTAATTAGAGGTATTAAGAGGAGTGAGATAGATAGAGTCATAAGTAGAGTGAGTTTTGATGTGACTAATAAATTTGAGGAATCATTTGTTGATAAATGTCACTTAATAAGCCAACTATTGTGACAAATTGGTCATGTGAAAATGAGATAACTCAAAACAAAGCACAAAATTAACTCTAAACATCTAGATTACCATAAAATATGGTAAATTAAAACTGATTTCATATAACCACAAAGCTAAAATATATTACATCTAAGCCCACAAATTGTTCCATCTATATCACATAGCATGCCAAAAGATATTACATATCATTGTTCACTGGCTAACTTGCCATAAGCCTGTTATATATGATAACTTGTTCACATATACAAGAAATATTTGTGCAACCATGACATACTGCCAAAACCTCATATCGATGTACAATGTCTTCAAACCTCCCCAAGGACATGAGAGTATAGGGATGGCACATATGACTCTACTATAAAGCACTAACAACATATCCAACCTTCAACAACTACTGCTCTTATTGCTGCTCATCCTCAACTGCACACTCTCTACCTCATCGTGTATGACCACCTAAAAGATGTGGAAATCAACGGGGTAAGACCAACATCCCAGCAAGAGATATAACTCTCCACCAACAACTATTATAAGCACAGATTTACTAAAGCAGGAAGATATCATTATTATCAGGATGAGCAAATTCAACTAAATGATATAAGGAAAGTAGTTAACACTATTTAAGTAATTTAGTTAGCTATACTTATCAGTAGAACATCTTATACTTTCAAAAGAAATATGAAGAAAATGTACAACTATTTTCAACTAAATAATATAAGAAAACAAGTCAAGGGGTCATCCAATGTGAATCATTTTTTACACTAAGCAATTATGCTACACAGTTGTATTACATCTTTTATTATTACATGTGGAGATGGGGCATAAAACTCATGATCCAGCTGGCCACTACTAAGTCAATATCAGTTCCATACAAAATCTAGGAGAGTCGGACTCCAATGATCTCCCACACCCTCAGTCAGCTCGAGTCCTCTGCAATGATATATAAGGTCAAACTACAAATCAACCTAGTCTGCCTTGGTATATAGGCACTAGTGAGATACGTCCATAGTTGTTCTCCTTCCAGGGTATGATCACAACCATCCCTGAAAAACATATATCCTGAGATATGGCCACAAACATTCTCTTATAGAGGTATGACTACAGTCATCCTCCAAATTTGTATTTGTGGATACAAGGATATATCCTCGACTTGTACCTCTGCATATTCAACAATATGTGCTCCACATTTCCCATAGGAATTACTCGTTTCACCATCCCACTAGTACTAACGCTAAAGATGGATCTCATTCTTAGGGCAACCTACATGATTAGGGTTTCACTTGATTAATTATTGCCAATTGGGTGTCTTTTAGTACATCAATCAAGTTACAATGTACAAACCCAATAAAAATTCTACAAAGATGAAGGTAGGTTGCAACATCAGAAGATATAAAATGAATACGGTATGTACTTATCACATTATCACATACTACCATACAAGGCCATCATCATCATTACATCATCTTGGTATAAACATCCCTCATCACATGACTAAAGGATATCACCTCACATTAGGCATTTAGCCTCTTCCAGGTCATAAGACCCAATCACATTGTCCCTTCATAACAACATTATCTCACCATGCCTCATCAAGGCTCATAATCATCACCATGTGTCATGTAAGGTGTACCATAACAATCGCCCTCGATAATGTACATTCAACCTGCAACATTATTGTTACACAAGTAGGAGAGAGGAAGCATCATTACATGCTATTTACTTCAAGAAAAATAAGGAATTACATCTTACACTTTAATTAGGGTTAGCATTTCTCATGATAGCCAATTTGGGTTCTCATTCACTTAACATAAATCCCTAAGTGCACTACTTCCCACATCTTTGGAGTACATTAGGGTTAGCATCATTTCCATGAACAAAAAATAGTAGTGACCATGCTAGGTATGTAGCGACCACCATGGTTGACACCATACATCAACCACTATGATATCACATGTAGCAACGAACACTAGGTCATGACCTTATAGAGACCGCCACACATCACCATAGGTAGCGACCACCTCCACCTCTAGGTAGTGACCACAACCACCTCTAGTGTAGAGACCACCCTGATTAGGGTTAGGGTTAACTTTGCGGCCAAAACAACCCTATACATGTACTGACCTCAAGAAGAACCATCAAGCCATGTATAATGTGTAGCAACCCCTACCATGTAGCGACCATACAACTGAACCAAGGGTAGCGACCAACACACATAGCATGTGTAGCGACCCAAACTAGGGTTAAAGTAGCGACCCATCAACAACACACCAATGTTCTGTAGAACAAACTGGACACCTTGTGTAGCGACCCACACAAGATCCCATATGTAGTGACCAAGGTAGCTTAGGGTTAGGATTATGTTGACCAAACCAGAACACTAGCACACCATCAACATGGTCATAACGACCCCAAGAAACTAAGGAAACATGTCAAACAAAATAGATGTAAAACATTAAGAAACTCAAGCATCATTAAGACAAAAACCACTTTAGTATGTTGGACTTCAAACCCTAAAATAACCATCATTAAGATCAGCAAAGAAATCGTGCAAAGAGAGAGAGAAATAAAAACATCCAGCACACATGCAGAAGAACCAAAACCTCCATCTAACAAATGATGGCCGAGCCAAAACATAGTGATAAAACCAACAATCAAAGTGCATGTAAGGAACAACAACATCCACCATAACTAAGGGTTCATATTCATGAATTAAGGTTAAGACAAAGAGAAATCTATGCCAGAATTCTACATAATCTTAAACCATAATACAAGACAACGTCATCTAGCCAATTATGATTACAATTTAGGTATAGAATAGTAGCATGCAAGAAATATAGGAGGTGAAATAATAGTAGAGGGGAAAGTTATATAACCCACCTTAAGATGAAAATCAAGCTCCAAAGCAAAGAGCTCCAAGAGAGAGAAGAAAGCTCCAACTGGGATCAACTCCACAACCAACAAGGTCACCTCAAGAGAAGAAGAACACACCAAGGTCAAAGGAGCTCAAAAGAGAAAGGGTAGAAACCCTAGGATAAAAAAGAAAGAAAAAAGGGGGGAAGAGGGAAGTTTGATCTCACTCAGGTACTACCATGGTCAAGACATAGTCTCCACTTTTATTGAAGAGAAGATCCTCAAGATAGCCATTGTGGTAACTCATGCAAACCCTACATCGATACATATGAAGCCACCTCATTGCTACAGAACACGTCTTTGGCGTCGGTTGTTTAACCCCATTTAGCGACGGTTCTCAAGCAAAGCCTATGTGGGCGCCGCTAAAGGTCAAACTAATGCCAAAAGACTTCACGCCACTGAAAACGCACCAGTAGGGAAACTATAAGCATCAGTTAGGTTTCGTAAGCCGATGCCAAAATGGTTCGCGCCATAAAAAGGGCAGCATCTACGACACTTTCCGCGTCACTTTACCAATCAAAACCGACGCCATATTCCCAGACGCTACGGACGTGCTTCCCTGCACGACCGTGTTTAGTACTATCGGCATCAATTTTCTACGAATAACTGACGCTATATTCCACCATGACTGTTCTTTCCTACACGGTCGGGTTGTTTGTCACATTAGGCGGTGGTTTTTATACAATAACTGACGTTGTAAGCCTGTGATGAAGGTTTTCTATAAATAACCGACGCCTTCATTTTAATTTTTTTTTCTTATCAGTTTGCAGGCCTACTGTGGCTGGTCAGTAGGATGAGAACCTACAATTTAGTTTTCTAAAATGCAGGTTTACGACATCCATTGATATCAGCCAACAAACAGGCCGCAAACCTGCAAAATCAAAAAAATATACTTTTCACACAAGTAGATACATTGATACATTCAGACATCAATTCAATTCTCACATTCACACATGTAGAAACATTCAAATACATCTATAAACATTCAGATATGTATAAATATTTAGATTTATATAACAAAATACATCTATATTCATTTACAAAATACATAAAGTGCAACACGCACAAGTGCTTCATATTCATATAACAACATGACAGACTAACACATATATAGTGCATAACAATAGCAGCGCCGAATTTACATACAACACTAGCTTGGTACATATATAGTGGGACTAAGGTGACGATCCCACCTGCTAAAATAGGTTACCGACAAGTACATGTTACGACTGGGAGGTCGTGATTCAGCAATCGTATGCATTAGCAGGAGGACAAACAGATTTCACCAAACAATCACGACCTCCCAATCGTAACATGTAGTTGTCGGTAACCTGTTTTAGCAGGTGGGATCATCACCTTAGTCCCACTATATATGTACTAAGCTAGTGTTGTATGTAAATTCGACACTGCTGTTGTTATGCACTATATATATGTGTTAGTCTATCAAGTTGTTATATGAATCTGAAGCACTTGTGCGTGCTGCACTTTATGTATTGTATCTGTATCCTGCTTCTCTTCATTGTGGCTCTATTTTCTGTTTCATGGTTTGCTGCCTATATATCTATATAACCTTTGGCGAACGCCTGCATATCCTACGTAGCTATGTCATGGCCATCCTGCATAGCCTGTAGTCTTTGGCGAATGCCTGCATATCCTCTTAGACCCATTGTGTGGTCATAACATGTAGTTGTCGTTGAGCATCGCTGATAGCCTAGTTAGTTAGCACATTGATTTGGTTAGTAATAATAAAGGTTAATCTTGAATAGGTGAATACATAAAAATGTATATTAATTAAATTGGGAGTGGCGCTTAATACCTTGAATTCATCTGGTTTTCTTTGGGTAACAAACTCCTCCCAGTATTTGGGGTCCAAGTAGTTCCATTGTTGTGTGGCTTCCTTCTTCCTATATTTATTTTTCAAATAGAATACAAACAAAAATTATTAGTGTAGAGTTAGTAAAATATTAATCAATGTCTAGAATTGGAATCAATCAAGAACCTATTCTCAGCATCACGTATGTAATCTCGGGTGAGATTGGTCCTATAGTTCCTTAGAACCCTCCCACAACGTTTAGCATTTATATTAACTAGAAGATAATGAAACATCAAATCAGAACATGATATTGATATTAAAAAAGCAAACATTTAACTTCAATAAAAAAAATATAAACATGCATGCCTCTAAAATTGTGATCTTTTATCAATTAACAATCCTTCATTGCGATCTCCGCGCACATATAAGTCATCATTAGCTTCAATATTTTGTGGAGTTGTCAACCCAACTGAGAATGGACTGGAGTCATCATATTTATCATAGTACTCTTCTTCATCTATAGGATCTTCAATGAACTGTCTTTTACCATGAAGAACAACCGACCATTTATCATTTGCAGGATCATCGATATAGAATATTTGTTTTGCCTGTGATGCCAATATGAATGGTTCACCCTTGTCGCCAATCTTTTCAAAGTTTACTAAAGTGAAACCCAATTCATCCACTATAACTCCTTTGGTGTTATCAACCCAATTACATTTAAAGAGAGGAATTCTGAAATCTATGTAGTCAAATTCCCATATGTCTTCAATGACACTGTAATATGACATTTTAGCTTCACGTGGAATCTTATCCTTTGCACTTGCAAAATACATAGTGGATGCTTGAAGAGTGACCCCACTATTTTGGATGACACTCTTATCATCTTGGCGCTTTGTGTAATATGTGAACCCATTAATTTCAAACCCTTCATAAGACATAACATTCAGTTTTGGTTCAAAAGCGAGGCATTTGATAGTTTCCGTAATATAATTTGGTGTTTGAGATAGTTGATTTAAGACTTTATCTTCAAACCACTTAGTAAAAGTCTTTTTATGCTCTCTATCAATCCACATTGAACTTGCTCGAGAATGTTGTCTCTTGATGAAATTGGTATGTTCCTCGATATAAACACTCACTTCATCCATGTTGTGTAAAATATAGAAGTGACCTTGTTCCAACTGCTCATGGCTGATTACTTTCACCCGTGATCCCAAAATTCCTTTTCCCTCCTCAATATTCTTGCCATTAAAATGTGTGTTATTACCACTCAGAAAGTCATTGCAAAAATCCATAACCTCTCTCCCCACGTAACCTTCAATAATAATCCCTTCCGACCGATAACGGTTTCGAACATCACCTTGAAAAATGCTCATGTATCGTTCAAAGGGATACATCCAATGCAAGAAAACTGGTCCCAACATTTTCACTTCCCTAGTCAAGTGGACAACAAGATGTACCATGATATCAAAGAACGAAGGAGGGAAATACATCTGAAGCTGACATAGGGTAACAACCACTTCTCTTTGCAAATTATCGAGAGTATTAGGGCCAATAACTTTGCTGCATAGACTGTTGAAAAAGAAACAAAGTCTGGTGATTGCAAATCTTACATGCTTTGGCAATATAGATTGAATTGCCACGGGCAATATTTTTTGCATTAGAGTGTGACAATCATGAGATTTAAGACCTATCAACTTTAGATCTTTCATTGATACTAATCTACGGATGTTAGATGAGTAACCCTATGGCACCTTAACATTTATTAAGCATTCACAAAAAGCTTTCTTCTCCTTTCTAGACAACGTGTAACAAGCGGGAGATAAGTATGTTCTTTTTTTACCCATTTCATGTAATTACGTTAATTCTGACCTTATTCCCATTTCACGTAGGTCCAGTCTAGATTTTATCCCATCTTTAGTCTTACCTGGTATATTTAACAGAGTACCAATGATGCTATCACAGACATTTTTCTCAACGTACATTACATCGATACAATGTCTGACTGTCAAAGAACTCCAATAAGGAAGATCCCAAAATATTGACTTCTTCTTGAATGAAGAATTTTCACTCCGTGTGGCCATACTACTTTGTGATTTCTTACCAAATTCATTGGCAATGTCTTTTACTCTTTCATAAACAACATCCCCTGGTATAGGTTTAGGTGCACTACGTTCATCATTCCATCCATTGAATGCTTTACGCTTCCTACGATACAGATGAAATTTTAAAAGAAACCTTCGATGACCAAGATATACAGTCTTGCCGCCATGTTTTAGTCTTATTGAATCAGTCTTTTCTTCACATATAGGACACGCTTTAGCTCCTTTGATACTATATCCAGACAAATTCATGTATGCTGGAAATTCATTAATAGTGCAAAACAACATAGCATGCAAACGAAATGTCTATCTTCTTGAAGCATCATAGGTCATCACACCTTCAGCCCAACGTTTCTTTAAGTCATCAATCAGAGGTTCAAGATAAACATAGATATCATTTCCGGGTTGTTTAGGGCCCAATATCAACAACGACCGCATAACATACTTAATTTTCATACACAGTCAGGGAGGAAGATTGTATATAACAAGCATTACTGGCCAAGTGCTATGTTGGTTGCTCAATGTCCCGTATAGATTCATCCCATCTGTATAAAGCCCAAGTCTTAGATTCCTATCTTCTTCACCAAATTTGGGGTATAATAGATCAATCTTCTTCCACTGTGGGGAATCAGACACATGTCGTAGGATCCCATCATTATTTTTCTTAACATTTGCATGGCACCTCAAATTCTTCACATCTTTCGGATTTGCAAACAAGCGTTGAAACCGTGATATTATAGGTAGATACCACATCACCTTGGTAGGAGAAGAAGTTTTGGACTCCCCCGAAGTCGTCAATTTATATCGTGACACACCACATTTTAGACAATCTTTCAAATCCACATAGTCCTTTTGAAATAATACACAGTCATTTAGGCATGCGTGTATCTTCTTGGCCTCCATTCCCATTGGGCACAACAATTTCTTTACCTAGTATGTTGAGATTGGCAGCTCGTTTCCTTCAGGAAGCATTTCTTTTAACAAAGTCAACAGTGAAGTGAAGCTTTTGTCGCTCCATCTATTGTTAGCTTTCAACTTATACAATCTCAACACAACGCTTAGCTTCGTAAACTTAGCACAACCTATGTATAAAAGTATCTCAGCATCATGCACAATGTTTGTAAAGATAGGAGGTGGATCGGTGTGCTCTACCCTACAACTATCCAGCATCGTATCAACGATGTCTACTAAAACTGGTTCGTTCACATCTACGTCATCGGAGGCAATTTCTTCTTCCACCCAAGCACTGCTATCGACATCCACTAATTTCGAGTTTGAAATCTCTCCTTGCCAGTGCCATTCTGTATAGCCTTGTACAATCCTGTTGCACATGACATGACTTTTGATTTCGTCACCAGTGTTGACTTTCAAGTTGTTACCGCAATGCCTATATGGACAGTACAACCTATCTCCAGGTTCTTTCCTGTGTTCCTTAGTAAATCTAATAAATTGATCAAGACCATATATAAACTCTGGGGTGCAGTGATTGCGAATGGACATCCATGATCTATCCATTCTATGATCAAAGAGAAAATAAGTATATATTAGGACAAGATTAGGGTCTACGGTTAACAAATACATGTGATGTCATTATCATATATAATAAATGTGTACCACCTATCCCATCCTTGAACACCTAATCTAACTAGTAAGTGTATAATGTGTATTGGGTTTTTGAGAAAATTTCGGCAGCATTTCCCCACTGTTCTCTAAGTACATATGTACTTAGAGAACAAATGGGGAAATGCTGCCGAAATTTTCTCAAAAACCCAATACACATTATACACTTACATCCTAAGTGAGATTAGGTGTTCAAGAATAGTCCCAAACAGGGGACTATCCAAGATTTACTCCTAATGAGTAAATCTTGGACGGGTTTCTAGGCCAACAAAATCATATCATTAAGAGCATGGTTTCATGTTAGGTCATCATAGGTCATAATAATCCACTAGAATGGGCATAAGAGTATTATATCTTGATTCTAGAGTGTACAAGACATAATAGTGACTACTGATTTTGTGGGGTGATATCATTTCATAGGATATATAAATTCAATTTTAACAAGTATACAAGTTGCATCATTTTAATACTCTAAAGGTGACTAGTGGGTCATAGCACATAAAAGATGGCATTACAAGGAATGTAAGCAAGCTAGATCAATTAACACTCATCTGAAGGAAACATTAGTTACTGAGGGGACCAGGAAAGAGTGCTTTTAATCATGGTTTTGGGGGACGTTTACCTTTGTTTGAGCCCAATCAGACATCAGTAGGGAAAGAGGGTGAGACAGAGGGTAGGCGACGAGCAGGGAGACGGTGGGAAGCAGTAGATGATCAATTAATTCCTGAAACATAGTATAGAATATGCATTATACAGTAGTAGGCAGTACATGATAAGTACATTATACCGTTATATGTATTGAAAACTACAAAGTACATCTACATAGATAATACATTAGTTGAATGCATAACAATACAAGAAAAACTAAGGTATGAATGTATGTATAGGTACAAGCATAAAGTATCAGTAAATATTAGTTGTTGAGTTCATAGTAGAGTATCAATATATGTACAAATGATAAATATGTAATGTAGGTGCAACAGTTCATACATAAAGCAGTTCATACATAAAGCAGTCATACATAAAGATGTAAATGGGTGCAGCAGTACATACATATAGAGCTTATATGAAGTAGGAATGATTTTGATGCATGTACAACTCAATTAAAAATGAGAAAAGGAGGAAGAAGCAGGAAGAGGGGTAGGGGGCCAGGAGCAGGAGCAAGGAGCAAGCCAGAGAAACCCTATTGTCTAAGCAGGAAGAGGAAGAAGAAGGGTACCAGGTGAGCGGGCAACTAGGAGCAGAGCGCCGACAAGGAGAGAGCAGCGACGGTGAGGAGAGGAGCGTCGGCGGTGAGCGGCCGGGCCACTAAGAGGCAGTGTTGGTGGTGACCAGGAGACAGTGTCGGCGACAAGCAAGTAGTCGGCTATTGTAGTAGGAGCGCCAGGTGGTGGCGCGCAAGCAGGGGGAAGGAGCGGCGGCGGCGGGTGCTTTCTCACCGGAATCACCAGGCCTAAAATCGATGCTCAATTGTAGTGAAACAGAGAAAGGGGAAGAGTCTGCTTCACGCGTGTGCTAATAATAACCAATTGGCATCGATCATTACACAAACCGATGCCAAAGCAAACCGTATCAGTTCATCTGTAGATAACCGACACCGATTCATCTTCAGCGTCGGTTGATAGCAAAAACTGACATCCAAATTATTTGGCAGGAACTAATATAAGCGTCGGTTATCAAAGGATTGACCGACATCGAAAGAGGAACTTTTCGCGGAAATATTCTTCTTGAATAGGCGTCGGTGATTATTGAAAAAACCGACGTTGTATGTGACACAAATTTGTTTCACTCGAAATTTGGATTTCGCGGGCAAATTTAGGCATCGGTTTGTTATATCCAGCCGACGCTGAATACAAAGCAGTACTCGTGTCTGGCTGATCTTCGATGATAGACATCAGTTTCCCTAAATATCTGACGTTGAGTAATATAGGCGTCAGTTTACCTTAATAACCGACGCCTAGAAAAGCGACATTGAATGTTGTTTCTGTAGTAGTACCTCATCATCCAAGGTCCAACAAGGCACCCTAAAGCATAATTCTCTCTCTCATGATGCTAAGGAACAAAGGGCACAACCTACATGTGACAAATTGCAAGATAAACCCTCAACATGGGTAAATTGCAACTTGGTCCAAAATAAGCATACATAAAAAATAGCTAGCTCAAACATCAACCAAAGTAGACAAACTAAAAACATAAGTGTGTCACATGTTAATAAGGTACATCACATGATTAGATTATGGTTTAAGCATATTGTTAATCAAAGAAAGAAAGATTAAGTGCTAAGCTAGGTCAGGGGTCGTACAACTATGATGGGGATATATATATATTATAAGTATAAATATGAAACAATGGTAGGGGAGAATATGAGATGAGAGTCAATTATAGAAAATACATGATTTTAAAGTTATACAATGTGATCAATTAGATTTCCTTGAGAGCCTTAAAATGGCATCATTTAAATTTATAAAACAAACTCATATTTATGTGGTACAAATGATGAATGTTTAGTAGAAGATATTTAAATTTTATGTTCATTGAAAAGATAATTATATATTATTTGTGACACATATTATATCTTTTTGAAATGAATGACAACACAAAAAATTATTTCTTTATCTGCTTAAGAGAAAAACATATATCTACACACAAAAATACTATAATTGAAAGATATTATTATAAAATCAATATTCCTAGTAAAAATAGATCAAAGATCAAAACTTGTTAATAAATCTTATTAATTTGTATAAGTAACATAAAATTATAAGTAATAAATTAAATGAACTAAAATATTGAAGTATTAAATGAGGTCAATGTACCAACATAAACAATGGGAGGGGTAACTATGAGATGGGACACAAATAAAGAGAATGCATACTTTGAATTCATAAAATGTGATTAATTAGAGTTTTTTTAGAAATGAAAAATGGCATCGTTTAAATTTATAAAATAAACTCATATTTATGCAGTAAAATGGTTAATGATGAGCCCAACATATTTGTAATTTAATGTCATATAAGAAGATTACTATAAAATATTTGAAACATTGAAGATTTTCATTTTGAAGTGAATGATAACACAATTAACATATTTCATTTTCTAGTGTAGCCAAAAGCATATTTCTGAACAACATAATTATATAACTAACATATATAATATTAAATCAATATACCTAATAAAAACTAAAACAAAGATGAACCTGAATTAATGTATCTTGGCAAGTTGTAAAAGTTAATAAGTAACACAACGTATAAGTAAAAAATAAAACAAATTACCTAAAATATGTAAGCATTGAATGAGCTTTACATACTAACAAAAGTTATTGTGATAAATATGAATCATTTAAAAAAATGTGTCTATTGAGATTTGTACCAAAGACCACTTCATAAATATGATAGAAACAACCACTCTCATTTCATTATACTTTAACATTAACTATGTGAACATGTATGCTTTTTATATTATTATACCTTTTATATAACAAAAAAATTGAGACACCTATATAGTAAAGGTGTATTTGTGATTTTCTCTCCCTGTGGATCTTCCCATATCCATTACCGACTCCTAATGGTTTCAGGATGAATTAGGACACATTTAATTGATAACCAATTTACTTATCAAGTGACAAAAATTGAAACAAATTATAAGATTAAACAACTATGATATCAAGTGTAGAACAAACATTTAATAAAAGAAGATAGAAAAATAATAATATATTCAACCTCAGAGTTCCATATTGATTAACCCTATGATCAGTATCCTATCTACGATATAAAAAACAAATTATAAAATGACTATAAAGTGATGTCATCGTCATATGAAGATGGAACTATTTTCATCGTATCAATTATAAAGCACTAAGACTACATGAAAAGATGTTAATTAACTATGTATGTTTTTCAATTAGATCTGATAACATATCAATTGTATATAATATAGTAATATATTTACATTGATTTTTATAACGCCCCAAAATTTTGCACACATGCACATGTGCGGAAGCGTCAATTCCTAACTCATAATATTGATTGGGTGTCACATGCATTGAAGATCATGCATAAAGAACAATTGAAATATAACCAACACAAGACATACATTTCATTTCCCATTCTCAAAAGTTTACAAAAAGGAAAACTAAATACATCTTATAACATGTTTTCAAAGATCTAAACATAAACAACTATATATTAAAACATTAAACTAAATTGGGATGGATAATGGCACCCCACTAAGGCACTCTAGTCTTTCATTGTATCATCCTAATTCTTAGACTAATGTCTTAGTACTCCTATTCTCATTAGTTGTAGACATGTCATCCCCAGTCATGCAAAGCAACGTGAGTAGTTATACATGAAAATAGCTTATACTTGAAATGACATGAAAATAACTTATAACATGAGTCATTAACATGATTAACATGATTACTTGAAGACTTAAGTAAACTCACATGATTTCATGAATATTGTGTATCTTATATTGAGTTAATATAGTCCCTCTCCTTAATGCACAACAATGCTCATAAGGCTGGTTAAGGCTCACATAAGGACGGTTAAGGCTCACATAAACTTATTGAGAGGACTATATTATTATAACATGATTTCCTTATTTCATTAATCATGATTATCCTAAGTTCATGGTTCATTAACATGAAAATAATACACACTCTCTCTCCATACACTACCTCATTTCTATTTGTTACACCTTTTCTTCATCCATTTTTTCTTCTTTTTATTTATTATGCCTTCTTTCCATGAGTAGTAGCGTAAGTGTATTTTGAATGAATCATCATAATTAAATATGAAAATAATAAAACTCTTGAACTCTAATTTAGTACTCAGTTGGCATGACCACTCACCTGTATCCAAGGAGGTACGCTAACCATATCTTGAGTCATGATCATTCCTAATTTCCTATATATAACATGATTATGAATTAATTATACTTCTAACATAGGTTTAGGGTTTTTGATTGATTTAGTGAAATTTGGCTTGGAAAAGTGGTCAAATAAAGGGTCATGATGGTAACTTATCTCAAGACCTTTTTAAAGAGTACTTGCTCATAATTTTCTAATATTAGAGTAGTTAGATATGGGTTTTATAAGTTTGAACCAATAAGAGCACGAGATAAATTCATGTATATAAAATAGTTCCTATGAAAGCTGGAGAGACCGTGTTGAGGTGGACTAGTGCTCACTCGCCACTTGGCCTAGGCTCTAAGCGTTGAATACAAAAAGGACATTGGAGAATATTACTAAAGTGTCCATATGGAGCAATACAAAAAAGGGATGCGACAAGGGAGAACTGGGAAAATGTTCCCTCTCATGTTCAATCACACATGAGAAATCTAAGTTTTTGAGGAACTTGGTCCTAAAAGAATCCCTACGATGAAACTCATGATTAATTGAAAATTGCCTCTTGAACCCATCATGATTGGCTTCCTTGAGTTCCACCGAACTCAGGGACCTTTGACTTGGGTCTGCGGCAGCCCAAAACACTATCTAACATCGTTCCGCCCAAGCTGGAAGAGTAAGGGGGGGGACAATGTATATATATGGAAATAGCTCAAAATCTCAAGGATTTAAATTGTTCATGAGTATTCATGGGTGATAGGAGAACAAACCAAAATAAAAAAGGGATGCTTGTACTCTGGAACTAGCACTGAGGTTTCTAGAAACAGAATAATAGGCTTGAGGTGAAAGAACAAGACTACAATGGTGACAGATTCAAACTATTCATGGCTTTGGCTTTAGAAGGATATGTTAGGTCTAGCATGAGTGTCTGTATGACCTGGTACTCACCGAGAAGATTGGTCATCGATCGGGTTTCTGGAGCATAAAATAGGTTTGTGGGTATAACGTTCAGGTAAAAGGGATGAACTGCGGGAGTGTGTAAAAGTGACATTCGGGTTTTAGGATACTTACAAATGATCTAATTGAACTGGGATAGCATAAGCTTCCAACTCGAGCTTGTCGACCCTGAAGAAGAAGATTGTCATCAGGCTGATGCCTTGGGGTGCCTTTGCTAAATTTGATAGAAGAAGAGTATGCAGAATAGGTTTCTAAAAATTTTTGAATTGCTAAAATGCAGTTAGGCTTCACCTGCTCACATCGGCTCTTTGATGTGTCAAACTGGAGAAGGGGTGATTTGGCATTTTTGTCGTAAGATGGGGAGAGGGGAGATAGAGGTCGATAAAGATGACCAATTTTATTTCTCCCATAGCATGGGTTTTTGGTGGGGTAGGGGACGAGGTCCTCCGCTCTCGAATCATAAATCAACGATTCTCAATGAACCAACTATTGTCCCTAGGATGACAAGATGGACCAAGGATGAGACTTAGCTAAAAATGATTGAAAGTGACAACATAAATAGATATCTTGATCTAATGGTATATTTTGTCCATCCATTGCTCCCTAAATTCAATAGACTAGCCAGGGTCACTCAAATCAAATGAATTTGTGTACAATTGCTAAACTTGTTGAATGTAGACATGAATTCAAATACCCCATTTGAGATAAGGAACTTATATTATTTGGTATTTAGTGTAACTTATGTTCTACAAAAGATTGTAAATAAATCAAAATTTAATTTAACATTATTTTTAGTGTTTATTCTACACTAAATCTAGGGGTGTTACAAATATAATGAAATTTGAGATTGTAATGACATAGGTAAACAAAGGAATGGGTTAGCATTAATCCTATCACTAGATTCTATAATTAAATGAAATTCAAGTGTGTAGAAATTATAATGCTTAATTTTATGCATATAAGTCGTGTTCATTAGGAAAGTAATTTATTTTTTGATCTAACATGATCAATCTAATTAGTAATGGTTTTGGACCAGACCAGACCAAAATCCAAATAAGTAAAAATAGAGGATTGAAGACTAGACTAATGTTGTAATAGATCCAGCACCAAATGATTGAATTGGTTCAATTCTATGAAGTTTACATGTACATTCATACAACTCTTCCTAAATAATGATCATCGGTTTCCTAACTACTTACCTCAAAGATAGAGCATATTTTCCATCTTATTCACATTCTCAATGTATATCGAGTTGTGTTCTTCCTATTCATACCATGCCAACTTTCTCTGTCCCTAAAATCCTAACCCGATGTGAATGTAAAAGAATAACATGTGACTTCACCTCAAACACTTGAAAGTTACCAATTTTATCTTGTATCCCCTAGAGAAAAGGGGTAAAATTAGTGCCACTACCCATCTTGTCAAGTGAATTCATTCATACTTCAAAACAAGCTCAAGATGTGTCACCTCTTAAGTAGTTACATGACCTACAATATTAGTTACATTTAGAGATGAACCTAAGGAAAATAATAATAACACCCAATCCCTATTCTTAATAAATAGACAAATAAAAATGCCACAAATGAAGTATCATGATATAAAACTAGGTGGATTATACCAATCTCCGTCCTACTTATGAATATTGGCAAGTATTATAAGAATATAGCATAAGCTTCGGGTGTCTTGGATAAAGAAATAGGACATAAGGTAATGTGAGTCTACATTTCCAACAAAAAGGAATCTAGGTCTTAGATGATATATAATTATTTTTATGAATAAGGAAACAATATTGACATTTATCCTTCCCATCCCCATTGACATGGATACTTTAATATTCTATCTACCCATCTAGGATGGATGTAGAAGGGAAATGTTCCAAAATTTTATTGCAAACCAAGGTAATAATTTGGTTTTAGATGTTTTGAAGATGAATAATGCCAATAAGAAGGATATGGTGGCTAGAAATGGTATTTTCAATGTAGCACGATACAACAAGAGAGTTAGTTTTATTAGAGATAGTAGGCTCGAAGTACATTCATTTCTAGTGTTAGATACACCTAAAATTCAAGGTAATGATTATTTTTCTTTGAATAAAATCACACTAACGTTTCTACATTCCCATAACCAAGCTTATAAGATTATTCGTTATCAAATAACTTGACCATCCTTAATGAGAGGATACCCTCTTCTCCTTCTTATATAACAATTTGGGAGCTAGATTTATTCAAAACTTAGAATATGCTCTCCATATAACTATTATATTCTCCTTAATAAGGGGAATGCTTCAGATGTAGAACTAGAGTAAGTGGATGTATATGAAACTAAAAAACTTATATGGATTATCCATATAAATGGTTGTATGACAACCAATAGTATGCAATTTTATCTATTAGAGAAGTCTAAATTAGGTTATAAAGAGGACCACCATTATAATATCACCTTGTTGCCATAATTATTGTAGGTTAAAATATTTAAAAGGTATAGTTTCTATTTATAAGAGTATAATTACAAGTCACACCAGTAGGATATATTGTAAGTTTCTTATAGGTCAAGTAATGTTTTCTAAAATAATCATGTTAGGAATATATAGGTCATTGTTCTTACCATCAAAATCTAGTGGAGGGGTCCTTACTGGATGGGAAAATGGGAACTTTACATAGAAGAGTCATAGTTCTCTCAATATTTTGTTGTGCTAAAATATGAATAATAATGTCTTACAAAGTGATGTACATAAAAAAGCTTATGAAAAGTTTAGTCATAATAATAAAATTATAATACCTCATCTAATGTAAAGGTATGTTATTTTATTATTATTTGATTCTCCTCATAATTTTTATTGTAGGTACTATAATTTTATCACACCTCCCACTTAGGTAAACACAAGATCTGATCTGGTGAAATAAATGTAAATATTTCATGGGGATGTGAAGGCATTTGGGATGACATAGATAGATTACATTCCATCTTTATGAATTATAGGGTGTGTTTCCAATAAGATGAGAAAGATCTATAGAACATACACACTATAATTCCACATTTACAATATGTTGAAAAAACACTAATTATTTACAAACCAAAAGTTCAATGACATAATATCATATTAAACATCATGTAAATCACTGGGAGAGTCCATCACATCTTTAGTTTAACAAGTTACACAAAAATATAGTCAGGTAACATGACATGTAACAGTTTGTCGGTAGAAATTCAGAAAATCACTAAATTCACACCATATAAGTAGGTTCAACTTCTTTCTGAGGGAGGGATCTAATTGATATTTTATTAAGAGAGATGACAGACATGCAACCAATGATAGGAGTATGACTAGCACCATATGGTAGAAGGGAAATAAAGGACATAACATATATTCTCTATTGACACCCACTACATGTTCCTTCCTTCATGGATCTGTCATCTTCTACTTCATCTAGATCGTGAAAGGGGATGCGAGTATGTGAGGTATTCCCCATTGACTACTTG
Source organism: Alisma plantago-aquatica (assembly GCA_963693085.1). Taxonomy (NCBI): domain Eukaryota; kingdom Viridiplantae; phylum Streptophyta; class Magnoliopsida; order Alismatales; family Alismataceae; genus Alisma; species Alisma plantago-aquatica. Next base: position 194,797,589 of record OY856413.1, on the reverse strand, counting down.
GGCTTCCTTTCTATTTCCCAATCATCACTTCTACCTTTAATCTTCTAGATAATATTTGTTCGTCCTATGATGTTTTTCATCAAAACACTTGATTCATGAGTGCATGACCATGTCTTAATCAAGTAGTTGATTGTATTTGGTGCAGGGGAGTATCCCCCATGTTAGTTCATGCTAAACAATCTCTCCTAATAAATTAATAGCTTATTCTTCTTCTTATTTAGAAGTAATTTTGGACTTGACTTTTATATGTAATTGACTAGTCACCTTCAACATGTGTCTTATTATTTTCAATGTATGATGAGAGGGTATGTTGGGAAGTATAGAGATTTTAATGTGATCAATTTATCTAATTGACAAGAGCAGTTGGGATGAGTGGGGGTAATACAAAGAGGTTTAGGATTGATCTAGTGACATGAGTGCTAGGTGTAGGCCAGAGGAATCATTGTATTGATGAGAGTGATGCACGAACCACTTTCTTCCCTTTAAGAATGACTTGAACTTGTTTATATTATGTATTTAAATGAATTCATGCTTGGTTTCTTAGCCCAAGATATTTCTCTTGATATCTTAAAATCAATCAATCATAGTTCTAGTTTTGTTTTCAAATAATTATCCTTGAATTATATGCAAATTAAAAATCATATTCAAACTGACTCAACTTGTTAAAATCTCTACTACTTGATTCAGGTATAATTTTGGGGGAATGTAGTTGACTCAATTTTAACCTTAAGACTCATTAAAAATCATAGAAACAATTTTTTTTGCACCATTGGTGCGGATATGTTGGGTTTGTTAGATTAAATCCAATTAGCAAGTGAGACTCAGTTATTCTTCATCTCTATAATATGAATGCATGTTCATCCTACTTTTAGATGTATTTTTAGATTAATTTTCCATTCATTTCCATCATTTTACTTTAGAACTTACAAGTTACTTTTTCTTACTTTTATGTTAATTTTAAGAGTTTGATCCAAATCCTCGACATTCAAGGTAGATTTGAGATTCATATGTTATGAACAAGAAATTGTTTATAACAGAATCAAATTTATATTTTCTTTCCCTTTAATAGTTGATGTTTCACATGAGAAACCCCTTCAAAACACTCTAATAGCTCCCCAGGTGAGTTCCTTTTATTGAAATCCCATCGGTTCCCTTAAGGTTTTCCTTTCCATCGGTTAACTAATAAAGAAAAATTCTAATCAACAACCAATGAAACTTTAGTAGTCTCCGACTAATGGAAAAGAACCTACATAACTCCAACCATTGCCTATCGTTGGCAAACAACCAATTGAAATCTAGCTCTTGCCTACCCTGTGTGTTTCAACCGATGATACTTCAACACATCCATCTTCTGATGGAAGTCATGTTTGTATAAATCGACAGAACTTGTGCACTCATCTTTTGATGGATTTCCTTCTCATGCCATTTGATGGATGTTTTTTACTCACAATCTAATGGAACTCTTAGATCATCTACCGAAAAATACTCTATTAACCTATCAAGGGTGGTTCTTCCCTTTTGTCTACCAATGAAAATGAAGAACATAACGAGACTGATCATCGTCCTCACACATCCACATGTTCACCTTCATGAAGGTTGAACACTTAACTACAAAATTTCTAAGGAGAGTTCAAACCCTAGTGCTACACCTATAAATACAAGACCATGGACTATAATGAAAGGATCCATCGTCGATGCCTCTAGGATGCCAAAATCATTCTAGACCCATCCATCTCTAATTTTCATAGACTGTGTCCATCAGTTAAGTTTGTTTGTTTCCCAACTGATAAGATCCCAACCTCTTTTAGGAATCTAAGGGACTGAATTCAAATGAATATAGACAAAGGATGTCATCCACTATCAATCCATCTTCTTCACCTCCATAGTAGTACATCCTGTCTGAAAGAAAGGAGATTGACAACTTCTAGTTCACCTCTGATGAATGTTACAGATTTTTTCTTGATGCTTGCTTGGCGCCTTCATCTCCAAGTTCTATACATGCTTTTGCACACCATGGTTGTGATTTCATCTTATACTATGATGATGGTCTTCTCCCTCTTTTTTGTTATTGTATTTGTCACTGCTACCACGAGCACATATTCCTCTCACTAAGATTTAGGGAGTAGCCCGACTACTTGAATTTTTTTCTCTTTACAACATATATCATAGTAAGGACCATTATATGTTTATAATCAACCATTTTATGTGATTACTCTTTCTTGATCTGATTATGGATGTTTATCGATTCTTATAAAACCCTTAATGAGAACTTTGAATAGGTTTTTTCTAAGGCTATAGATGAATGATTTCTAGGTAGACAATGAGCTTCGAGTGATATATGTATGAGTTTTAATCATAATGCCAGATGAGGGATTTACCTAGCATTAGTATATGCATTTTCATACATAATATGATGCAAAGAGAGAGTGATTTATAGGTAGAGGTAGTATAACATATTCCATTCTAGTGTTAACATTATCTAATAATCAAAACCTCAATCTAGGTTTTTATTATTTGTGAACTAGCATAATAAATAATCAACCAACCTTTAGTGATACATGCTATTCTCTTTTCATTTACTTTAATCATACTATTCCTAAGTACACCTTCCTTTGGGTTCGATCCTAAACTATACTGCAATAATATTTGTCCTCTTGTTGGTGGTGATTATAGTACATTGAGATGACCTAACACCAAATCAGATCATCATAGTGAAATTAATTGCAGTAGAGATCATTAACAACTGATTACTGAAAATCACTAAAAATTAAAACCATTTACAAAGAGATCCAAACATAGGAAAACTCTTTTATCAAGAACCAATGTATTTCCTTTACATCCTGGTTCTTAAGTACATATCCTATATCGTCTCTTCTCGAGGATTACAAACATCATCTACCTTGTTAAAACTATACATAGACAACATAAGAACCTCGAGGAATCAAGCCAAAATCTCAAATTGGTCATAAAAACACGAACTACTAAATCCCAGGACCTGAGAGTACAGAGACGATACATAAGACTTTCTATACAAAAACATGACAGTGAGTGTCTCCACCTTGAATGTCACTACTGTCCATGTTGTTGTTTCTGCTGCTCTTCCCCTGTAGTAGGGTTTCTGCCTCTTCTTCTGCATCTACCTTAAAAGTTGGATTCCTCGAGGGTGAGACAATTGAAAATTGTCCCAGCGAGAGATATAACTCTCCACCAGAAATATTAATATTGCAGTTTTATAGAGTAAATTGAGCAGTAGAATCATATATATATTCAATAGTAGGTAAATCAATGTCTAAATAAATTAGAGCATTATTCTTATTCAAAGCATTTCATCTATATCTTGATAAAGCATCATGTCACTTATCTGATAAGGAATTAAAGAATATGTATAACATTTATCCACCTAGGATATGCTAAGCAAAGTAACATAAACCATTGATTCTCGTATTTCAACCTTAAGCAAATATGCTACACAGTTGATTACATTTTACAATAATACTTAAGCCCTGAGGAGATGAGGTATACCACTCATACTCCAACTGACCATTGTGAATTCGAAATTGGTACCATACATAGGTCAATGGAAGAGCCGAATTCCCATGACCTCATCCTCCTCAGTCAGTGTGAGGAAAAAATGCAGGACATCTTGTGTCTCTGATAAATAGCTTTCCAGGGTATCCTGGAAACTTTCCTATAGTGTTACAGTGGTTGTTGTACTCTCTTCGCAATCGAGAGATTTCATGTTTATCTCACATCGATCTGGTATTAACATTATCGGGAGATTCATGATACATCCATCCCGACATCAGGAGATTAGTGATACATCCATCCTGGTATGTATAATGAAGGATTGAGAGATTTAATGTTTATCTCACATCAATTCCTCTATTAGGGCGTAAGGATATCCGCACCCATAACCCCCACATACTCAACAGTATGCCCTCCAGGCGATCTCGTAGGAAAACCTATTTCACCATCACCAACTACTGACGATGATGGATCTATGGTCAGGGCTCTACATGATAAGATTTCACTTGATTAATTAAGTACATTACCATATTCATTTAGCATGAGTCATGTTTTCAAATATAATTTATTATAACAAATGCTACAAAGAATGTCTAATGCTTCTAACAAGTACTTTTTGAAGCTTTAATAACCATTGGGATCTCAATCCCTTATCACATCATGGGCATTCTCATCCCTTAACATCTCATCATCATGATTATGGAATATGGGTATTCAAACCCTTAATTCATCAAAGAACACTTGTTACCACTCATCATGTAACTAATACCTTCAGGTCATCTGACGAACGTAAACATGATACTTGCAATACATGCATCTCAATTGGCTCTCAAAGCCCATTAATCTCTTGCTACCTCTTATTAGGCAACAAAGCACATTATGGCTTACAAGGCCCATAAACAATTTCAATAATAAACATCATAGCTCATACTTGGCTATGTCCAACATCTCATGATACCTGCATGATTAATACACATGATAACAGTTATATCAATTACATATCAACACCATGCAATGTAATGGTAGCATCACTATTCACTCATTAGGGTTAGGGTTTCCCAATTTCATGTCAATTAGGGATAGTCATCCCATCACCCAAAATTAGGGTTAGGGTTTCCCAATTTCATGTCAATTAGGGATAGTCATCCCATCACCCAAAATTAGGGTTATGGTTTATCACAATATTACCCAACATTAGGGTTTCATGTATTATAACCCAAGATTAGGCTTCACACACCTTCACCCTATATCAGGGTTAAGATTTCATATTAAGGTTTCATATAGCACTACATAGCATCAACCTGGGATTAGAGTTCACATCACATCACTGCATTAGGGTTTCACATGTCATCACCATTAATTAGGGTTTCACATCACATCACCACATTAGGATTTCACATGTCATCACCCTTAATTAGGGTTTCACATCACATCACTACATTAGGGTTTCACATGTCATCATCCTTAATTAGGGTTTCACATCACATTACTACATTAGGGTTTCATAAGGCATCACCCTTAATTAGGGTTTCACATGACATCACCCTTGATTAGGGTTTCACATGGCATCACCCTTAATTAGGGTTAGGGATCAACACCCTTCTCAATTATGGTTTCATGATCTCTTTATCAAGGATCATACCCTAATTACATAGTGTATTCATGTTGAGAGTGTTGAGGATTAACTACTACATGATTATTATACATGTATGAATTTCTCTCTCTTTCATCCTCTCTAGGATGTTGGTTACTTCAAGATTGATTGGATTAGGTCAATCCTTCATTCAAGTACACACATTTATGGTTACCATATTGTATTGAGTTACTTCTTTCATAAGCTTCAAACGTTAACCACTCAAAAGGTACTAATCACTTAAGTACCTTAAAGGTACAACCATTATAATTACCTTTGATAAACATCATTAACAATTATGGGGTTTAATAGTACTTACATGGTTTGAATCAAATAGACCTTCAAATGGTCTTGAGGTATTAGTCACTCAAACGGTCTTGAAGTACTTTGACCTTCAAGCGGTCTTGAAGTACTTTGACCTTAAACGGTCTTGGTCCCAAAACCTTCAATCGGTCTTAAGACCATTAGACCATCAAATGGTCTTCATCTCACAATCCATAAATGGTTTGAGACCATTTGAATTAAATATTATTAACCCCAAATGGATTGAAACCGTATGAGTAACTCATCCTTGAAACTTATTGAACATTAAACGGTTTGAGACCATTTGCTCTCCAAACGGTCTGAAGATTGTTTCATCGCAATCAGTCTCAAGACCATTTGGACTCAATCGGTCTCGAGACCGTTTGGTCCAAACCATCTTGAAACCGAATGGACCAATTAGGGTTTCCTCCAATCAATCAATTGATTTTAGGGTTTGCTTTATTGAATCACACATTAATTGACCCATTGAAAGTACATCGAATTATAGCCCTTGGATCTCCAATCATCCATCACAGCCCTTGACCTCCAAATTGTCTTGAGACCATTTGGTCTCAAATGGTCTTGAGACCGTTTTCCCTCAAACGGTCTTGAGACCTTTTGAGCCATTCAACTTAGAAATTGACTCAATTGACTTAGGATTTCAACCATTTAATCCAATTAGGGTTAGTAATCAATGGATCACCCATCCTTGAATCCATTAAATTTAAATCAATGTGAACCATTGGACCTCCATCATTCACATTAGCAATTAACCTCAAATGGTTTTGAAGTTCAATTTACCCATTCGATCTTGAGATCCATTACCCATTCGATTTTGAACTTAATTTCCCATTCAATCTTGAAGTCAATTACCCATTTGGTCTTGAAGTAAATTACCCATTCGGTCTTGGGTTCAGTTACCCATTCGGTCTTGAAAGTAAATTACCCATTCGATCTTGGGTTCAATTACCCATTCGGTCTTGAACTCAATTCCCCATTCAGTTTTGAAACCAAATCAACTCATTCGGTTTTGAAACCAAATTAGCTCAATCGGTTTTGAAAATTGTTTTCCCATTCCTTTATTGAGGTGTGTGCTTAAGATGACATCATCATATTCAAGCTTCAAACCTTCAAAATCAGTTGTGATTCTTATGGTGATTTCAACAACTAATCAAAAGGAAATCGAGAAAGAAGAAACATTCAACACATGATGAATATATTGCAAGCAATAATGACATTTAAGGGTTGAAGTTATATAACCCGCCTTCAAATTTGAATCCAAGCTTCAAGATTCAAGTTCTCAATGGTGAATGGAGCTCCCTCAACTTCCAAAGGCTTGTCCTCAAGTCTTTGAGTGAAATGAATGGCTAAGGTTGAAGATTGAATGAATAAAAGAAGAAATTAAGCATTGAATTTCAATTTTTCACGATGAATTCAAGGTTGAAGATGACTATGGAGCTTACCTACAGTTTGGGGCACGTCCTCCTATTGCTCCTAATCTCCTTTGTGCATGGCCAAAGCAAGGAAAGAAAAAGGGATCAAAAAAGCCTTTCGTGTGGGTTGAAAATGGGATGTATATAAGGGAATTTCAATGAGAGAAAAAGTGATAAATAATTCCTTCAACTCCCAAAATTAGTGCCACATACTCCCCTCCATCCCTTGCATACGAAGCCATATCCCGCACCTTGTAATTTCTCTTCATTATCCGTGAATTAAAAGAGGACAAATTAAGGACCTTAACCATTATAATAATAATATCCAAAATTGAGTGGATATTACTTTATCTTTAACTAATGTGAGTGGGCTCTCCACTCACTTTAGATATTTCATTGCCTTTTCAAGGAACAAGGACGTCCACACTTATGCAAATTAAACCATCACATTTTTGGTTGAAAGACAATTCAATTAATATATTTATTTTTGCATTAAATTGAATTAGGGTTTCAATTATGCTTAAATCTTGATTATTTTAATATCAAGATTCTCTGTCCTCCAAAGAGATTCAAATTAGACACCCCTGTAATTTTCTTCTCTCTAATTGATACCAAGAAACATTAGGGACTCTCTAGAAGTGGTATTTTGCGTATTGAACCCTAGGTTTTTGGTAAATTGTACATTACACCAAAACTAGGTTTTAATGCACAAACATTGCTTAATAAGCTCTTTCTTGGTGCTCAGGCTGCCACAAGCCATACCTCTGCATCATTTTCATTCTTATGATTCTCCAATACTTGAGGAACATTTATCATGTAACATTTGCAAGTTAACCCCTCAACTTGGGTAATTTGCACTTTAGTCCAAAACAAGTAAAACATTGTTTCAACATTATTCAAAAAGGACTAAAATTGAAACATAAGCTCCTCTTGAGCCTTAATTACTTTTCAAAAGATAAAAGCAAGCATATAATTATCTTTCTTAAATAAAACATCTATGGTTAGAGCATAACCCAGATCAGGGATGTTACATACGTAGTCTAGACAAATATCTAGGAAATTTTCCCTAGGTGAATTTGTCTATGCAAAAATTCAGCCATCACTATATCCATTCACCAATTACACAAAAATTAATTACTTCCATTTCATATCCATTTGTATATATGATTCTAACATTCATTTTTGAGTTTCATTACTTCCATTCCTCCTTCACCATGTTTCCTTGTTCCTTTTCACGTAAGTAGCTTGCTCTTGATAAGAAGGAGACATGGAAGATACAAAGATACTGAAAGAGTTTTTTGTCCCAAGCTCCATAACTCTAAATGGAACCATAAAATTTTCAATAACTGAGATAAATAACATCTGCTTCAACCCAAAGGCTTTATAAATTATCTGGCAAAATCATTTTTCAGCCACTGTCATTGAGGATCTAGACCTCCATATGGAAGATTTTTTATAGTTATTGTGCACATTCATAATTGGAGTGTATAACCTGAAGACCTAAAATTGATTATGTTCCATTTCACTCTGAGGGACTGGATAAAGATATGGCAGCTCTCATTTCCTAATAATCAATTAGCACATGGGACAACATGTTGAAGGTATTTCTTTCTATGATTTTTTTCTAATGCACAATAAGGAACCTAAATAAGCAAGTCATTAATGTAAGATATGGAACCCAAACATAACTAATGGAACAAAAAATATATATTACTTCTTCACCATCCTCCTTAGAAAATGTAGGGGAAAACATGGTGTTGAACCAATATACATCCTGGCCATAAAAGTGGACCTTGTTACACAAAGGTATGGCAAATCAATATTCAGCCTATCAACATGGTAAGATGCTTCAAATAAAGATTGTGAAGATACGGGGTACTTAACTTTAGATCTTCAACATATTCAATAGGAACTTTCTCATGGTTCTATTTCTAAACAATAAAACACAGCAAGAAGTTACAAAAACATGGAACTCTTCTCAAATGTGTAAAATTTAATACAGAGGAACAACAAAATCTTTGTAATAAGAAAATAATGGGAACAAATATTTTCATTTTTAATAGTTTGGGGATTTTGGAAATTTTCAACAACAACTAGCCCATAAATCAATATTGTAGGGTCATTTTGAATTGTTTGTTTCCATTCAAAATTTAGTAGAATTAGGATTTCATGTATCATGAACAAATTCTCAATTATTTTGTAGATTAGATCTCAAAAAAACTAGATGACATTGTTACACAAGTAAAGAAAATTGAATATCATATTTTACAACAAAATCTATAAGGCCCCATACCTGGATTAACCCAAAATATTTTGTTTATCATGATTGAATAGTTAATTAAGAACACAAATCAATAGATTAAGAGAAAATCTTATCTTGCAAAAACATGAATAGAAGCAACTAGATATTCAAAAGAGAGAATGTGGGTTCCAGCCTCACTTAAGGTTGCCATTGATAGCATCCTCAATGTCAAGAAGACTTAAGGTACAACTATAATGAATGTCTCAAATATTTGTAGAGAAGTAGTGATAGGTATAAAATATTTTGTCTACAATGATTTGCATCTCATAAAAAGTTTCATGACACTTGTGTCAAGAAGACACATGTGAAGTTTTGTTTTTGTAACTAGAGGTGGTGATTATAGTAGGTATGCTATGAATTTTCCTTTACCCAAGAAAAGTTAGTAATAGTGGTCCATTTTGGTCATTCACTAATGGGCATGGTCTTACTCCTAGAGAAACATGCACAAATTGTGAAAAATGGAATCATGTTGTTGAAAGTTCCTCTTTTGGTTTGCAAAGTTGAACCTAGAATTCTATCATGGTGTATTATATGTGATATTGTCCCAACTTGAATGGATGCAATCATCATGTGGATACCCCCTTACATAAAGTGTCTCTCCCACTAATTGCTTCTGATGTACATTGTATCTTCTAGCATTGTGGAACATGGTGTGGGAGAGTTTTCCTTCATCTAGAAACTATGTAACATCTGCATTGTTTTCCTCCTCCTCATTCTTAAATGATTGTCTAGGTCTTGGCCAATGGATATGGTCCTTCCCTTGAATCTTACATAGGGATTAGGGATATCATGTTCCCAGAAGTCACATAAGGCAAATATCTTGTTTCCTATGATTGCAAGAATCATAGTTAAGTGATAATGCTTGTAGTCCAGGATGTCTTGTAAGACCACTAACCCTAGTTAATCTCCTAGACATATTTTGTTTTCTTATTATTGTGTTTGGTTTCTTAATGACATGCTAGATTAAGATGAGTGGTTATCTAGTTAATGTTTTCCTAATTTTCTATGTGCAAATTTTCAGCCGTATTGATGATTCTCCTTATAATGTGCACGTAGTATGTCTCTCTACATCTCTTACCTCTTTTTTTTTGGAATTGGTTGGGTGAACTTCGATCACCTAATCATGTATCCTTCCCATTTATTAGCTGAGGAATGATAGGAGAGTCGTGCCTTTCAATTGGTGAAGGACCTATGGATGAGTCTTGGTTTTCCATATGTTGAGTACTTATGAATATATCCTAGATTTTCATTGGTTGAGGTCCCATGTAGTCTTCCTTGTGTTTTCATCCATGGAAAACCCATATGACTTCCTTGATTTTCCATTGTATACCAATGGAAATGGATGATTTTGTTGACCTTTTTTCTTCATCACCTTCATATCGATGGGGAAGTTGACTAGATGGATGTTGAGTTTCTATAGGTTGTAGACTGATGGAAATTGGTGGAAGCATAGGCTATTGATTATTTTTTTTAAAAGGCGATCGATGGAAAATCAATTCTAAGAACGGATGGTGGATGTTGTTTGAAACCAATGGAGTTACTTTTTTATGTCTTATGTTGGAACTCATGTGTACATGGATTGATGACATAGACTGATGAAATCTACCAATGGAATTCATTCCCTCATCCACTAATGGAAGTATGCAACTGCCTTAAGTGTATCTCTTGCTTTTTCCTTCTGATATATTAAAAGATAATTGAAAGAGTGGGTATGTTCACTAATGGATGGAGAATTTTGACTAACCTCATCTCTCTCCTTTGGGTCTGCATATACTCCCTTTCTTCTCCTTTCTTTACTCATTTGTGTAAGTTGTCTCAAAGTTCCACAACAATATGAGATACCATCTATTGATAGCAACCAATGAAAAACCTACTTCCATCAATCTTCATTGACATCATTGTTTGCTTACTTCCTCTTTATTTGTGATGATCTACATCCTTCCTTGTGTCTTATGAATCAAATCCATATAAGTGAATATCATATCCTTTGTGATCATGGTCAATCCATCACCTTCATCACTTTTTCAACTATTTCTTAGAGGTTTCCTTTAAGGGTTTCAACTTCCATGGTCTTATGACCTTATTTCCTCCTTTATTCTTGTTCCATTTGGCTATAATTGTAGACCTAGTATTGTAATAAGCCTGGTGAGGAGAAAGCTCAGATCTTGGAGAGATTTTTATTATCTTTGAATTTTGTTGTAAAGATAAAAGCTTTCTTATTATTTCCATAGAAGCTGACTTGTTTCCACTATTGTGAGGAAAGTGATATAACTTTGGATACATTTAGTACCTACTTTGTTCATACAAATCAAAATCTAGTTGGTAACCTCCCTAAAATGTTAAAATGGTGGAATATTGTGTCATCCCAATTAACATAATGAGGATTTAAAGTTGCATGTTTTATTTTGATTTCATACTTAGATCCTCGATGCTAGAAATTTGATAGATTTCCATAACTATGTTTGTAATAGAAGAATCTCCTTACTATTTGTCCCTTATACATATGATGACACACTATGAGCATGAGAAATGTCAACTATATGTTTTTTTTCATTTGAAAAATTTATTGAGGAGGTTATAAGGTTTTCTACTAGACATCATGTATATGAAATATATGTGATCATATAACAAATATGTATAAAGATTGTGTTAAGATTATATGTGAAATATTACCTTACCCTACTTTTACAAATAAACATTATTGTGATGAATTAAGATGATACCCTTGAAATGGACTCTACCTTGGAGTGGTCTTGATGCCACTAGAACTCCTTGGAGTTTGGTTCCTTATAATAGGCCTTGGTGTGGCTGAGAGGTGTGATTGTATACCATGATTTGAGATGTTAAGATCTCATGATCGTACATCATTCATCTTCTGGAGTTACACGGTATGAATCAATTTTGTAATTAATCTACTATTGTTTTATGTATGTTTATGGTTTCATTCATACAGATTGATTCATGTACCTAACCAAGTATAACCTAAATCTTATAGATACCTAAATACATGCATCTATTCTTTGAGTTCGTTGGAAAAAATAGTGAAATGATCAAATATTGTAGCAATTTAAATTGGGAGAAGACATTTGGGTATGGTATGTCCTAAGATATTTTAAACTTCTCTAAGGATTTGGTGAGGGATGATGGCTTTAAAGGAAATGGTACATGCCATGTATCATAACCATTCGAGAATGTTGTGATAGGTTTATACCATAAGTTTGGCATCACGACCTATGTACCTAGGGAAGGCCATTGATTTGTGGATCTACGTCCAAGGGAGTATCCATGGTATACTTAGCCTAAGAGAACTCTACCTATTCGTGAACTAGATTCAACCTGAGGTCATGTGGAGAGATTTAGTGGAATAAAACTACATAATTAGATATTGTACAAATTGTTAGTATGGTTTAGTAGAATCGGTTGGTATGTATGACCATAGAGCCAATCATATATTTATTGTAATGGCATAAATTAAAATGATTTGATTATTTAAAAAAAAAGGAAAGATTCCAATTTATCCTTTTGAATCAGTGATGAGATAAAGATGTAACATAAGAAATGTATAGAGAATGATATTACTCAATGACGTATATTTTCAAGTATGTGACTTGAACAATAAGATCATACATATGTTAAGAGTATATATATATATATATATATTCTCATTATGTCCCTGATCTGTTGTTATTGTGGAAGGTTGATAGACAACAATAACACATAAGATCTAAGTGTGAGTGCGTTGATGATGGAATCTCATTAGTCATGATATGGATATATCAAACCAAGCATACAAATACATGTTAGAGAATAGTGTATCAGGATGACCCACCATGAGACAAAAACATGGAAACTACTACCATGGTAATCATAGTTAGCTCTCACAGTGATGGTGGTGATTATGGTTCATAGACCTGAAGTCACTACACTTATCACATGTCGTTTGGTTTTCTTTGACATTATCAAACGTAATCCTAAAATTAGGGTTATTATAAGGGTGATGATTGGGTGACTGTAACACATGGGACTGACTGTGAGTGATGAAAATGGGATTTGTCCCTCCTACATGAGTATGATATCCAAGGCCTCTTGATTAGAGAGACTGGGAAATTGCTTGGACATGCGCATGTAAGTCAATATATAATATTGAGCTTACATATATCTCAAACAGTTTGCTCTAGTTCAAGGAACAAAGGTTGAACATTGATGAGGGTGACTACTCCATGCCTCGAGTTCGATAAGGATATCAAAGACAAAGGAAATATACAAATACTACAACACCATTCACAGACTATAGGTTGAAGTTGTTCTCCAACTTTCCATTCACTTAGGTAGCACTGTTGTGCCACTAGGCATCACTCTTTGGTTGTGATGTCATAAGCTAGTTATGGACATTCACTGCCAATGTATTATGGGACCTATAGGGTCACACACATAGGTCTTGACCTAGAAGAGGAATTTGATCATGAATGATGATTGGATTGATTACTAAAGTGTTTAGGTATTCAATTCACACAATAAATCAACTCACTAGACTCCCCGTCGATCGTCTCAAGTTATGAAACAGCTTGTTGCAGTGTCAGGCTGATTATTCTTTGCATTGGTTGATTGTAGTTGAACCAGGGTTTGATACAACTATATCGCTTAGGCGAGACAACCGGACCGCCTAGTAAAAGACAACCTTCTCCTTTGTGCAAAATGGTTGATTTATGGTGTGATTTCATTTCATCAAAGATTGGCGCTGACATCATGATGTGAACTAATTAGAATAGAATTTCCAAAATTGGGAAAGCACGAAATGACCAGCTCGACTGAGCTAGCTGACTGTCTTGCATGTGAACCGACTAGTTTTATTGCAAGTCGACCAGTTCGGCCATTGCAGGATGTGAGATTTCCATAATTGTTGGGAAAATTCAAGATCTTCCGGTCCCTTCCACTCCCACTAAGACTGGGAACCCTGACCCTGGCCTCTACTATAAATAGAGGGGTACCAGGGGCCTCCCATGACACACAATTTAGAATCAGTTGCTCTGATGATTGTTGTAATCTCTAGTTGTGGTAACCAAGAGTTCCCAATCAAGTCCTACCCAACTAGGGAGGGACAACAAGGAAGAGAACAGTTGAGAATAGTTGTGGGAGAGGAAATTGGTGACTAGTACTCCAATGGGAGGGACAACTCTTGCCTGTCCATTCTACTGGAATGAAAGGATTTCTAGGCACTCTGTGTGGACTTCCATAGAGGCATGGTGTCCATTGTCTGTCGCTAAGAGGACAATGTCAACCAGTTTCCTATGGTGTAGAATAGGAGGTGCAACAGTCAAACGAGTCCCTATGCAACTAGAAGAAAGTTTCACATCTACAACGACAACAACATGCCACCGTACTTATTCCAGGACCATTAATATCCTCAAAACCTTCCTTTCCATCTTATAGCTATTTACACGATCTACTAGATCAATGGGGAATATGGTAGAAAAAAAATTGTTTTTTCTGCCTACTATGTCACCATCTAATATATTATGGGATCTGAGCCAATGTCAATCTACTATACTATGAGATAATCTATATGATCGAATTTTGATTTTATCATTTATTTATTGCATAGATGTGAATAAATATGTCCAATCAAATACCATGCTAAATCCCAAACTAATATATATATATATATATATATATATATATATATATATATATATATATATATATATACATATATATATATGCAATTTCCAAGTGTCGCCCTAAAAGAGAGTTTTGATGGTAGATGCGTAGCATGGCTATGGCCAATAACCTCTATTATATGTGCATGATTGTGTGAATGGTTAATGTTGTTTTATCTCGATCTGCGTAATGTGCCTCTATCTTATCTTCCCAATACAAAGTTAATTCTTTCCTACCTTTAGTCCCCTCAAATGTAAATCGAGGCTTCTCATAATAATGTAATAGTAGGATAGTTTATTTTCCTATTTTAAAAAAGAAGGAAGATGCCTACCGACTACCCAAAGGAGTCGAGCAAACCAGATGGAGGGTATGAGCCAACCGGCTGGCGAGCTGACAAGGAGCCTGAAGGACTGAATGAACTGATCATTTGGAGGAGCCAAAGGATCATCTAGAGGATGACCAATAGGTCATTTGGAAGACCGAGACGACTAGCTAGAGGTGACCAACTGACCGGCCAGGAGGCGAGCCGACCGATTCAAGGGTTGAACTAGTCAACTTGGATTAGCAAGCACATATCTTCATCAACAATAGGTTTCTGCATATGATGTAGACCTAGATTGTGGTAATTCCTTGTAACTCCAAGGAATTACATTAGGTTGGCCATAGACATCATTTTCTTTTATTGCATGTTTTTGTTGTGGGATATAGCATGTATATGATACGTACATATGTGGTGATTGGATAAAGTATATGTATTTATAAATACAAACTCCCTCATTTAAATATTAAATCTTAGATTCTTTCCAATATAGAACACATGAAAAGGTTGAACGAACAAGTGTAGGATATGCAAAAGGGTGATGTGATGTCTATCTCGTGGAACTGTGCTAGTAGTAATGGAGGATCCATAAAAGCGGGATGCATTACTATAGTGTTGGCTTTTGGCTCAGACTTAATTGGTGATTCTTTGTGAATATAAGCCCATAGTCATGCAAATGATTATGGAAAGGAGTTTTTGTGTATATCATCTATCCAATATTTACATATTATTGCAATTGACAAAGGTTTCCTACCTAAATAGTCAATTTGTGGGGTATCAATAAAAGTTGACTCGTGATTTGATGATATTTAGATGTTGTCCCACTAGAATACTGTACGCTGCAATATTCTGAATTGATATGTGAGGGCTATCAATTTGAATAAAATAGTGGGAGCAATAATTAATTGAAGACCTAATTGATATCGTCAAATTTTCAAATCAAATCAAAAAGGGTTTTTGACACAATGCAAATTTTCTCTTGTAGAATCAAATGACGAACAAATATATATCGTGATCCGTCCTTAAGGAGGACAAATTTCCATGACTAGTTTTGGACTTTGAGAAGGGTTCTCAATGAAGAGAACACGCTCTATGTCCTTGACAAACCAGCACTAGAAATACATGCTTATGATGAGCATAGGGCACAAGTGGATGCTTACTAGAAGCATGCCAACTATGCCTTAGAGATAAAGTACCTTATGCTTAGCTACATGAATTATGAGTTTCATGAGTAATGTGAGGACATGGGAGTTCTTGATATGATAACACGTCTTAATAAAGTGACCCTTGGCTTTATAAAGCAAGAAAGGGATGCTATCATGAAGGCACTTTTTGAGTCTAAGATGATAGTGGGAACCTCAATATAAGAACATGTGCTTAATATGATTCGACATGTATATCATCTTAAAGAACTGGGATTCACCCTGAGCCAAGAGTTATCCATGGATGTAATTCCAAAGTTGTTACCAGAATCATATAGTTGCTTTATTACATGTTATCATGTGAATAATGTGGATAACCAGATGCCAAACTTGCTTGCCATGTTGATTCATTTTAGAAGCAAGATTGAAGAAGGACAAGCCCTTTATGATGATCAATGGAGCTAAGTCTAAGGATCAAGGAAAGACCAAGAATAATTCTAAGTTCAAGCCCAAATCCAAATCTTTAGCACTTTAAAATAAGGAGAAAGAAAAGTACAAGAGGAACTTATCCTTTGTACTTGAAGGCATTCAGGATGAAGAAGATGAAGATGGTGATCTCCACTTTAGGTATATAATTTATTGAGAAAAAACTATCTACTTCTTCATTATGGGTACTAGATGTCGGATGTAGATCTCACATATGTTCTCACATATGGGATCCGAAAGGAAGTAGGCCTTTGGGAAAAGGCGAGATGGAATTGTGAGTTGCTAATGGTGTAAAAGTTGCTGCTAGATCAATTGGAACCTATAGTTTATTTATACCCACAGGGCTTGTAATAGAGTTAACAAACTTCTACTATGTACATGCTATAAATAAATGCATCATTCCTATATCTTGTATGGACAACAATGCATTTGAATTCCATATTAAAAATGTTTGATGTTCTATTTCGAAAAATGGGATCTTTTATGGCAATGCCCCAATGTCTTATGGTATTTATATGTTAGATAGAAAGATAAATGTTTATAATGTAATTACCAAAAGACTTAAACTCAACAAATGAAACATGACATACATTTGGCATTGTTGTCTAGGGCACATAAATGAGAATCAAATATATAGACTCCATAAGGATGGTTATCTGGACTCTTTTGATTTTGAATCAATAGAGACATGTGAATCTTGTTTGTTGGGCAAGATGGCTAAGACCCCTTTTACTAGTAACAATGAGAGGGCTAGTGATCTATTAGGACTCATACATACTGATGTATGCAAACCTTTTAGAATAACTACTAATGGTGGGTATCAATATTGTATTACCTTCACTGATGATCTGAGTAGGTATGGCTATGTTTATATAATGAAATATATGTTAGAAACTCTTGATATGTTCAAGGAGTTGTGAATAAAGTACAAAACCACCTTGGAAAAAGTATTAAGGCACATTGTTTTGATCGAGGTGGAGAATACTTAAGCAAAGAGTTTGAGGACCTTCTTAGAGCCCATGGGATCATATCCCAGTGGACTCCGCTTGGAACACCACTACGCAATTGTGTCTTAGAGAGAAGGAATCACACATTGTTGGATATGGTGTGATTTTTGATGAGTTTAGTCGAGCTTATGACTACAATATGGGGTTATTCCTAGAAACTGACATGTTTACACTAAATCGAGTACCATCTAAATCAGTTCAAAAGACACCATATGAGATATGGATTGGGAAGAATCCCAAAATGTCTTTTTTGAGGAGCTGGGGGTGTGTATCTTATGTCAAGAAAATGTTTCATGAATAGCTTAGACCTAGATATGATAAATGTTACTTTGTTGGATATCTAAAAGAAACCATGGGATACTACTTGTCTAGTTCATCTGACAACAAAGTGTTTTTTGCTAGAGATGTTGTATTCCTAGGAAAGGGATTTATTTCCAAAGGAATCAGTGGGAGGCAAGTGGAACTCAAAGTGGTTTGAGACCAAGAAGAAAGCATTGAACCAATAGATGTACTAGGGGAACAAAGAGAATCACAAAGTGTTGTGGAATCTCAAATTCCTCAAGTAATACATGAACCTCATATATCTAATAGGACACACCTTGAACCTAAAATATTTGGATATTTTTTACTCAAGAAGGTAGTGAATTACTCATACATGATGAGCCAATACCCTATCAAGATGCTATAGATGGACTAGAGTCTGAGAAATGGCTTGAGGCCATAAGATCTACGATGAAATCCATGTACACGAACAAGGTATGGACCTTGATGGATCCACCTGAAGGGGTAAAACCCATGGGGTGCAAGTGGGTCTTCAAGAAGAAGACCTACATGGATGGTAAAGTGCAAACTCAAAAGGGAAGATTGGTTATAAATGGTTTCAAAAAAGTTCAAGGTGTTTACTATGACAAAACCTTTTCTCCAGTAGCCATGCCTAAGTCCATCAAGATCATGCTATCATGACTATAAGATTAGGTAGATGGATGATAAAACCACATTCCTTAAAGGGTATCTTATTGAGGATTTGTATATGATGCAACTTGAGGGTTTTATAAACCATAAGTTTGTAAATAAATTATGTAAGCAACAAAGGTCAATCTATGGATTAAAGTAAGCATCTCAGAGCTGCAATCTTTGTTTTGATGAGACAATCAAAAAGTTTGGCTTTATTCAAGATGAAGATGAACCATGTGTGTGCAAGAATGTTAGTGGGAGCATAGTGACATTCCTCATATTGTATGTAGATGACATATTATTGATGAGGAATGACATCCCTACTTTTTAAAAGGTAACACATGGTTGGGAAATACGTTTTCTATGAAAGACTTGGGAGAAGCATTCTACATCTTGGGGATAAAAAACTATAGAGATAGATCTGAAAGGTTTCTTGGACTAAGTCAAAGAACATACATTGACAAAGTGTTAAACTAGTTCAACATGGAGAACTCAAAGAGGGGAATCCTACCCATGTGTAATGGTGTTCCCATCTATAGAGTTCAATGTCGTAGTTCTTTTAAAGAAAGGGAATGCATGAGTTTGATTCCATATGCCTCTACAATTCAATCAATCATGTAAGCAATGTTGTGCACCCGTCCAGACGTCTGGTATGACTTAAGCATGATGAGCATATATCAGTTAGATCTAGGTGATGCTCACTGGATAGCCATGAAGAGCATCCTCAAGTACTTGAGAAGGACTAAGGATCCGTTCTTGGTCTACGACGGAGAGGAGAGTTGGTGGTAAAGGGTTAAATTGATGCAAGCTTCCAGACTTATCATGATGATTACAAATCACAATCAGGATTTGTATTTTACCTAAACAACATAGTCGTAAGCTAGAAGAGTTCCAAGCAAGAGACATATGTCAATTCTAAAATAGAGGCTAAGTATATTGATGCATTGAATGCAAAAAGGAGGATAAATGGATCAAGAAGTTCATCTATGACCTTGGGGTTGCTCCAAGTATTAGCAATACAATTGAGCTATATTTTGATAACAATAGATCTATTGCACAAGATAAGGAATATAGATCGCATCAACACTCAAAGCACGTACAAAACCAGTTTTGTATCATATGATAGATCATATAGTGAGGAGATGTAAAGATTTATAGAGTATCAACTAAGAACAATATTGTTGACCCCTTTAGGAAGGCACTTTTGCAGCAGAAGCATGATGGTCATGTTATGTCACTCAGGATAAGATTCGTGGGTGGCTGTCTCTAAGTACATGTGGGAGTTTGTTGGTATGTATGCCTAGAAAGACAATCATATATTGATTGTAATGACATAACTGCAAATTTTTTTATTATCAATAAAAGGCAAGAATCATATTTATTCTGTTTAAATAAGTTATGAGATAATGATGTAACATAATAAATAGATACAGAATGATATTACTCAATGACGTATGTTTTCAAGTATGTGACTTGAATGATGAGATCGTACAGATGCTAAGAGTATATAAATATTCTCATTATGTGTGTGATCAATTCTTTTTGTGGAAAATTTACAAAAAGCAATAACACATAAGATCATAGTGTGAGTTGGTTGATGAAAGAATCTCTTTAGTCATGATATGGCAATATCAAACTAGGCATACAAATACATGCTAGAGAATAGTGTATTAGACAGACCCACCGTGAGATTGACACATGGAAACCACTACCATGGTATTCATAGTCAACTCTCACAGTGATGGTGGTGATTGTGGTTCTTAGACATGAAGACACTACACCCATCACATGTCATTCGGTATACTTTGACATCTTCAAATGTAATCCTAATAAAGGTTATTACAACAATTATGGTTGGGTGATTGTGACACATGGGACTGACTATAAGTGACGTACATGGGAGTTGTCCCTCTTACATGAGTATGAGATCCAATGCCTTTTGATTAGCAAGATAGAGAAATACATGGCCATGTACATGTAAGTCAATATATGATATTGAGCTTACATATATCTCAAATAGTCTGCTTTGGTTCAAGGAACAAAGATTGAACGTTGATGAGGGTGACTACTCCATGCCTCAAGTTCAATCTGGATATTAGACCCAAAGGAACTCTACAAGCACTACAACACCATACATAGATTGTAGGTTGAAGTTGTTCTCCAACTTTCCATTCACTTGGGCAGCACTGATGTGCGACTAGGCACCACTCTTTGCTTGTGATGTCATAAGCTAGCTATGCCCGTTCACTACCAATGTGATATGGGACCTATAGGGTCACCCACATCGATCTTGACGTAGAAGAGGATTTTGATCATGAATGATGATTGGATTGATTACTAAAGTGCTTGGGTATTCAATTCACATAATCATCTGACTGGACTCCCAACCGATCATCTCATGTGATGAAACAACTAGTTGGAGTGGCAGGATGATTATTTTATGGATTCACTAAATTCTAGCTGAATCGGGTGTGAGATCTCCATCTCGACCAGTGCGAAATGACCATCTTGTCTGCACCAAACGACTGATTCATGATGTGATTCGATTGGATCAAAGATTGATGTTGATGCCATGATGTACACTAATTAGAATAGAATTGCCAAAATTGGGAAAGCACGAAATGACCAACTCGAATGAGCAAAATAACTGTCTCGCATGCAAACCGACTGATTCTTCTTCCAGTTGACTAGTTTGGCCGACGTAGGTTGTGATATTTCCATAATTGTTGCAAAAACTCAAGATCTTCTGGTCTCTTCCACTCCCACATAGACTGGGATCTTTGACCCTGGCCTCTACTATAAATAGAGGGGTAGTAGGGGATTCTTAAGACACACAATTGATAATTAGTTGCTCTAACAATTGTTGTCCTCTCTGGTTGTAGTAACCAAGACAGCTCAAGTAAGTCCTACCCGACTAGGGAAGGACAACAAGGGAGAGAACAGCTGAGAGTAATTGTGAGAGAGAAAGTTGGTGATTAGTACACCAACGTGAGGGACAACTCCTTCTTGTTTATTCTACTAGAACGACAGAAGTTCTTGGTGGTCCTTGTGGACTTCCATATAGGTGTGGAGGTTGTTTTCTTCCACTAGGAGAACAACATCAACCTACTATATGTGGTGCACACTAGGAGGCACAACAGTCAGATGAGTCCCAGTGCAACTACAAGAAAGTTGTGCATCTACAAGAACAAGTAGATGTTGTTGGACTTGCTCTAAGACCAGATATATCCTCAAAACCATCCTTCCCATCTTATAGTTGTTGACGCAATATGTTGGCTCAATGGGGAATATGGTAATAAAAATTTTGTTCTCACTTTTGACTCTATCACCATATTTCCCTAAAATATCTAGCTAGAAATTTGAGTGGTATGAATCAAATTTCACATGTCATGATAAAACATGTAATCCTAGCAAACTAGATTAGGTTTATTTTTATAATAAACATGGATATATTTATATGCAGTAGTGGAGATTCTATACACCTAATTCATTTTCCATTATGAAACAATTATTTGGAATTCTAAACCTTGATCTTTTTAAAAATCTTAAGAACATAGTATATAATAAATGTCATCTCATTTGGAAACTTATAGGTCATGCATCTAAAGGAGGAAAAAATCATGCATTTCAAATTAGTTTTGTGTACCGATTTTGTTTTCCTTCGATGAATGACTTATACACATACAAATAATCTCAAATTTCGTATCTAGCCTATTATTATTCTAACCATGAAGATCATTGGATTAGATTATATAAAAACATGGTCTAGATAGGTAAACACCATTGGGGTGTATGGTGTGATCTGTACACTCAAGTGTATTCTATCCTGACTCTCTCTCTCCCTCTCTCTCTCTCTCTCTCTCTCTCTATATATATATATATATATATATTTATATATATATATATATGTATATATATATATATGTATGTATATATGTGTGTAAGTAAAACATGGATATATTTATATGCAGTAGTGGAGATTCTATACACCAAATTCATTTTCCATTATGAAACAATTATTTGGAAGTCTAAACCATGATCTTTTTAAAAATCTTAAGAACATAGTATATAATAAATGTCAGCTCATTTGGAAACTTATAGGTCATGCATCTAAAGCAGGAAAAAATCATGCATTTCAAATTAGTTTTGTGCACCGATTTTGTTTTCCTTCGATGAATGACTTATACACATACAAACAATCTCAAATTTTGTATCTAGCCTATTATTATTGTAACCATGAAGATCATTGGATTAGATTTCATAAAAACACGGTCTAGATAGGTAAACACCATTGGGGTGTATGGTGTGATCTCTACACTCAAGTGTATTCTATCCTGACTCTCTCTCTCTCTCTCTCTCTCTCTCTCTCTCTCTATATATATATATATATATATATATATATATATATATATATATATATGTATGTATGTATGTGTGTATATGCATATATATATGTATGTGTGTAAATATATTTGTGTCTCTGTGTGTGTGACACACATACTCAAACACACACACACACATAGATATATATACATATATATACATATATATATATATATATATATATATATGTATATACTTATATATGTATATATATATATGTATGTATGTATGTATACATTTTATATATTGTTTAGTATCCTTCTTAGTTACCCATGATGGAACATGCAATGTTTGATAAGAATGTACTTTTGATTACATTTGTGCTTCACGTATCTAAATATTTACTTTGTTAATTGAATGGTTATTAACTCTAATAAGTAATAGATGTTTCAATTTTTATATCATATCATTGAAATTTGGGGTCTCACCACGTGGTTTATACACATATTTTAGGTGATCTAAAAATTAGTAGAGGTAAAAATCAGTCTAGACTGGGCCGACCTTATTTTGAGTTAGTGATGTTTGTGCGTAGGGTTTTGAAGGTAGGTGATGTTTGTGTCACCTCCTCCTAGTACTATGTGGAGTTTATCTATAGAAGTAGTGGTCAAGAGTCATCCATATACTGTAATATTCAGGCATGTGGGCTTCATTTCCTTATTTTTTATGTATGTTTGGTCTATAATTTGCAAATGGGTGGGAAACCTCAAGATTCATAGTCATATAAGTTGTAAGGTTTTTTTTATGTCCTAAGTCATTCATGTATATGAATAATTTAGAAGAATCTCTACATAGTTGTGAACATGTATTTGTACTATGATGAATTTGCAATAGATATAAAGGCTTGTCCATAACATCCCCTCTTTATAAATTTTTATTTGTGGAGCCATGTTCTTATGATGTGGTTTATGGAGATGATGACATTGTTTGTCCTTAGTTGAGATTTATTTTGATTAATCTTGATTTTATGTCTATTAGAGGCCACATGTTTTTGGTATTAGAGTCTTTGTTCACTGAGTCTACAAGAACATAGGATAGATAGTTATCTCTATTTGTGTGGGTCCATTGTATCTAACCATTAATTATGGTTTTGGAAATATGTCTAAACATCATGAAGATAACATGGATAGTATTTTGTTCCTCTATGAGGTGACAGAAGGTGATGTCTACCTGAGGGAGGGATACACGAACCAAAGCTTGAACAGCCTGAGGCAATACCATTCGAAAAGACTATGCATGTCCATTTGACCTTTTAGGTTATGCTTGGAATAATGATGTCTACATTTTCCCTATTTTTTGAGAAGGTATCGGGACCTACATGCAAGGCCCACTTCTCAAACATCGTGTCTACAAACTCAAGAAAGTTATTTGAAAGAATAAAGTTTTTCTGATCTATATTGTACTCAGGTAAGAAAGATCCAATGAACACTAATTTGTGGTTGATAGAGTTGGAGGAGGCTTTCTTATTATTGAATATATTAGATGAATAAAAGTTGAAGCATAGATCTACTTGTTGAAAGGTAGCACTAGCCATCGGTGGGACATTTGCGGCAAGAAGAGACCCAATGGGGTCATCTCTAGTAGTGAGTTTAGGAGGTAGTTTAAAAATTAATACTTCCCTCATTCCTATCTGGATGAGAAGATCATGAAATGTAAGTAGTTGAGGTGGAGGATGATGTTGGTAAATGAATAAGGCTCAATTTGTGGATCTATTTAGGTTTTTCACCCACATGGAACCAATACATAAGGAGAAGATTAGGTGATTGAAGAAGGCACTTAGTGCAGATTGGACATGCTAGATTAAAAACCTAATTTGTGCAAGAAGCTTTCCTTTTTTGTGAAGCTAATGATGAGGATTGAGAGGATGATAGTCGACATTCGTGACTATGATACCAAGAGAAAGTTAGCATAGTTGTATGTACAATTTTCAAGAGGATCTAAGAGGAAATGGTTTTTTGGGCCACCATGGCACTAATTATGGAAATATCAATAGAGTAAATATGTGCTACAACTGGTAGTGGTCACCAAGTAAGGGAAGAGGTTGAGGAGTTATGCCCTCTAGAGTGTACAATTTATGGTTTGCATCAATCATAGGGCCATCCAGGCTGCATACCACCATTAGAAGAAGTACTTCTACTTTCATCAAACTGGGACATGAGGATGTTCTACCCACAGAATCAAGAGAGGCTCCAACAACAAGTGTGGAGCCAACATAGCTCACAACAACAAGTGATAACTATTGTAGAGAGTGAGAGCAAACTTCACAAGTAGAATCATCAAGATCTACAAGAAGCAAGTAGAATCATCAAGATCTATAAGAAGAAGCCCTAGATGAGGATGAACACAAGAAAAGACCTATTATATGCCATGAGTTAGCTTGAGAGAGTTGTCAGCCCTCACGTCGTTGTCGGTCATATTGATATTTTTCATTTTGACTTGTCTACTTCTACGTATGTATGTGATATGGTTCACATGGGTTTGACAAACTCTTTTATCAATAGAGAGGTGATTTTATGTTGTAACTTGCATGTTAGTTTCAATCTGAGCTTATTTTTCTTGAAACCCTATTAGTGGGTTTCACATTGGTGTGAGAGGTTTGTCCATATTGTGTTCTTGTCTTTTATGGATGCTACTTTCAAGTGGATCATATGCTACTTGTGATGCATAAATTTTATTTGATCCTTGGGATGGATACACTAGAGAAGTATAAGGTAGTGTTGAATTGTAAATACAAGGTTGTGGAGTTTTAGGTGGGAGATGTCTCTTAGACTTTCCTAGAAGGCTACAAGATTCTCCCTACGTGTCTTATGTCTTCTACCATAGGTGAGAAGTTGATGATATATGGTTGTAAGGCTTTCTCAGAACATGTAGGTTAAACTAACATGGTGAGTCTTTGTATCTAATAAGTAGAAGTGGTGTGTTGGCTTGAAGATGTCTTCCCATATGAGTTTCTTGATATTCTACCCCCTCAAGAGATTGAGTTTGAGATCAATCTTATCCCTGTCACATAGCCCATAGAGCAAGAACCATATAGGTTGGCACCAATATATGAATGAGTTGAAGAAGCAACTTCAAGAGTTTTTTTTTCATACAACTGAGGATGTCCTCATTTGGTGATCTAGTCTTGTTTGTAAAAATGAATGATGATTCCATTAGGTTATGTATAGACTATAGGAAATTGAACAAGGTTATACTTAGAAAAGTATCCCTGATTGAGGATTGGTGATTAGTTTTATTAGATAAAGGGTGCTACAATGTCTTGAAAGATAGATGTTAGGATATCATTAATTACGGGTAATGATATAGGATGTACCTAAAACATCCTACCAAACTAGGTATAGTAACCATCAATTTTTTGTTATATCATTTGGGCCAACTAATGCACCTATAACTTTCATGGGTTTGAGGAATAGGATGGTCAAATAATACATGGATCAATTTGTAGTGGGATTCATAGATGACATACTAATTTACTTTATGGTTTGGGAACAAAGTGATCAACATCTCCATGAGACATTAGAATTTTTGAGGAGCCATCACTTATACACAATGTTTGGTAAGCGTTAGTTTTGGTTAACAAAAGTTTATTTTCTTTTCCATGTCATATCCAACAAAGGGATTTGTGTAGATCCCATGAAGATAGAGTCACTAATGATGTGGGGGAAATCCCAAGACACCATCAACAGTGTGACATTTCCTTCCTTTAGTTGGATATTATAGACGATTCATCAAAAACTTCTATGTATAGATCTACTTTGACTAGACTAACCAAGAAGGATGTATCCTTAGCGTGTATGGATGCATGTCAATGGAGTTTCTAGTTGTTTAAGGAGAAGTTGATGTCTACACCTATACTGGTGTTGCCAAATCTTGGGAAAGTTTATATAGTTTTCTTTGATGCTTCAAAAGAGGGTGTAACGCCTGGGCCCACTTCCCATGGCTCTAGTAGAGTTTCAGGAATGACGACTGGCCCCACAAACCACCACTAGCCTTAACTGCGTACTTTGTCCACACTGACACGCAAGCCAGGATCAACTTCCCGACTGGTCACCCATCCTAGTACTACTCCAAGCTGAGCACGCTTAACTATGGAGTTCTTTAGTGATGGGCTCCCGGAAAAGGAGGTGCACATTGGTGATATGGGTAGTCCAATCATTCCTTTTAAGATCATGTTATCCGAGGCGTCAAATCCTGGGATGTTACAATCTCCCCCACTTAGACTCTTGACGTCCTCGTCAAGGCTCAACTATATGGCCTCATAATCTGACCCCATTTCAGTGCAGACCCACAATGGCCCATGGACACCCAGCTCCTGTCCACGGCTACCAGCGCAAGGGTGGCTCCATCTCGTCTCTACGGATAGCCCTTTCCAACTTGCCTGGACCGCACGGCTCAAGATTGGCATGCCACATGCCCATCTGGGCCCCACCTACTGGAGGGGTTATGGCTCTGATACCATTTGTAACGCCCGAGCCCACTGCCCTAGGCCCTAGTAGAGTTTCAGGAATGACGACTGGCCCCACAAACCACCACTAGCCTTAACTACGTACTTTGTCCACACTGACACGCAAGCCAGGATCAACTTCCCGACTGGTCACCCATCCTAGTACTACTCCAAGCTGAGCACGCTTAACTATGGAGTTCTTTAGTGATGGGCTCCCGGAAAAGGAGGTGCACATTGGTGATATGGGTAGTCCAATCATTCCTTTTAAGATAATGTTATCCGAGGCGTCAAATCCTGGGATGTTACAGAGGGTGTCATATGTGTATTGATGCAAGACAGGCACATAATTTCTTCTTCTTCAAGACAACTCAAGAAGCATGATGAGAAATATCCAACACACATTCTGGATCCAGAAGTAGTGCTCTTGGAACTACATATTCAGAGTCATTATATCTATGAGGAAAAGTTCCAAATCTTCACAGACCACAACAAACTTCTGTAACTTTTATCCATCTAGGAATTAGTCATAAGGAAAAGAAGATGGCTCCAGATGATACAAATATATTACTTTAAGGCATAGTATCACCTGGAAAAGGAAAATGTGGTGCTCAATGTTTTGAGAAAGAGATCATCATCATCATCATTGTTATAGGATCAACATATTCATACTCTTTAGCTTAATAAATAAGGTACATGTTAGTGTCACTGTGAAGTATGAATGCACAAAGAGAATTCTCCATGTATGAGGGTTTCCAACTTATTTGAAATTCAAGCCAATGTTGGCTCGACACGTCAGAGGCACACAACAAGAGTGAGAAGCATGATGAGTTCCATGATTCAAAGAATGATATGATGTATTATCATAATAGGATGTTGGTTCCTGATGTCAATGATCTACAAATGTTGGTTCTTGAGGATGCACATACTTCAATGTATGCAATGCACCCTAGAAAAATGAAAATGTATCACAAACCTTAGTGATCTATATTGGTGACCAAGATTAAAGAGAGGCATAGAAGAATACGTGACCAAGAGACATTTCCATAACCAAATAAAAGGAGAGCATTAGAAATCATAAGAAATGTTACAACCCTTACTGATTCAAGAATGGAAGTGGGACCATGTAACCATTGGCTTTTTGGTTGGTCTCTTAGGAAAAAAAGTTCATGATTCCATATGGGTGGTTGTAGACATATCAATGAAGGTGATTCACTTCTTGCAATTAAAACCACCTCCACTATAGAGAAACTAGCACATATATATATTGATGAGATAGTGCACTTGCGTGGGGTGCCTATAATACAATATATATAAAATGACTACAAATTACAGTTATGTTCTAGGATTGTCTACATATGATGTTGGGCATGCAGTTAATGTTTAGCATAAAGTTTCACCCATAAACAAATGATTAGTTAGAAAGAATGGTACAAACACTAGAAGACCAGCTAACATCTGTCTTCTACCGTTTCAAGGAAATTCAGTTATTTAACTCAAAAGTTTGGAAAAGAAAATAATTAAAATAGGCATAAGATATCAAAAGCTTGTATGCATATAATCATCGAGTCTACTGGAGTTCAATGTAGGGGATAAGGTGTACCTTAATATATCACTTTAGAAAGGAATTTTGAACTTTAGAAAAAGGGCTATGTTGTCACATAGATTCATGGGGCCTTACGCTATCATTTGTTGTGTTCAAAAGGTAGCATATAAGTTGGAATTACCACCTGAGCTACACATATTGCATCACATGTGCCACACATCAATGTTAAGAAAGTTCCTTGGAGAGATAGAGCATATAATTCAACCAGTTGAAGTTCAAATTGATGATGATCTACAATATGTGTAAGATCCCCTATTTATTTTGGACAAACAAGTTCAAAGGTTGAGAAAGAAGGACATAGTGTTAGGAAAGGTGTTTTGGCATAACCATGGAGTAAAATAGGCTACTTGGGACCTTGAGGAAGTGATGCATAGGAAGTACCTATGCTTGTTTTTGTAGGATTTGGGGGGAGGAATCCCCATTACATGTTATTATTTTGAGACCCCTAACCATGTTTAACCTCGTAGACATATTTTGTTTCCATAATCATGTGTTTGACTACTTAATGACGGGCTTGATTAAGATAAGTAGTTATCTTGTTGATGTTTTGTTTGAGGGTCTATGTGCAAATTTTCTCATGTTGATGGTTCTCTTTACAATTTGCATGTATCATGCCCTTCTCATTTCCCCCTTTTGTTTGGACTTGGTTGGGTGGACTTAGATCACATAATCAAGTATATTTCCCTTTTTCAATTGAGGACCGATGGAAGCTTTATGCCTTTCCATCGATTAAGGGTTGTGGACATGCCATGTCCTTCTGTCAATTGAGTACCAATGGAAATGTATGTCCTCTTCATTGGCAGAGGCCCCACCAATATTTCCTTGTCTTTTCATTAGTGAATGACTTGTAGGGTTTCCCTTCTTTTCCATTAGTTGAGTCTTGATGGAAATGGTAGGTTTTGTTTGAAATTTTTTATCTTCATCGGTTTTCTACCTATGGGGAACATGACTAGCTAGACTTAGAGTTTTCATTGGTTGTTGACTGATTGAAATTGGGGTCAATGTAATCTACTAATGAAATCATGATGAAGTGCCTACTTATGGAAATCTTGGGTCTGGGAACCAATGGTCAGATGGTGTGGGAAACTAATTTGTATCCACATGTACATCTTCTTATGGAACTCCAATATTCCTTTATCAATGATCTAGGAGAAAGATATCTATGGGTGGAAATCATGTCCCATCTACCATTAGAAGGACAAAGCTTCCTAGTGATGAATCTCTTGTCCTTGCCTTCTGATGAAGCAAAAAACCAATGAAAACATGAGTACATTAACCAATGGATGTAAAATTATGACTACCCTATTCTCTCTCCTATAGGTATATATATACCTCCTTTTCTCCTCGTTGCTCATGTCATTTGTATGACTTGCCTCAAAGTGATAGAGAAGTCATCAAGTGACGCCAACTAATGAAAAAGTGACTTCCATCAATCTTCATTAATGTTTCCCCTTGCTTCCTTCCTCTTCAACTATGATTATCGATACCCTTCCTTGTGTCTTCTAGTCCCGAATCCATATAGTGGAGCTCCTATCCTTTGTGATATTGGTGAATCCATCACAATATTTCCTCTTTGGACCATTTCTTGATGGTTTTCCTATAGGGTTTTGACTACTGCAGTCTTAGTCCCTACTTTCCTTCTTTACTCTTATTCTAGTTGCCTTTAGATCATGGACATGATATAGTATCAAGACTTGTGATATAAATCTAAGATCTTGTAGAGGTTCATGTTACATTCAGAGTTTGTCATAAAGCTTAAAGCTTTCTTGGTGTTTTCTTCACGTGAACTTATTTCCGTTGTTGTAAGACAAGTAATATAACTTTTGATGCAATTAGTACCTCTGTTGCAAATTGAAATCAAAATATTGTGGTAGTCTCCCTTGAATGTTAAAAAGGTGGCTTCTTATGTCATCCTTACTGGTATAATGAGGATATAAAGTTGAATGTTTGATTTTGACTTCAGAAATATATCCTAGTTGCTAGAAGTGTCATAGTTTTCCATACTTTAACAATATCTACAGTAGTAATAGAAGAATGTCCTTAAACATTGTCAATTTTATATATGATGGTACTAAAAAAACATGACAATATCAAACATATATTTCCTTTGTTGTAATAAATTTCCTAATGAGGTTTTATGCTCTTTTTACTAGCCATCATGCAACTCAAATTCATGCAAACATATACCATTTATGTAGGAATGATTCATTCTTACTTATATTTTAAGGTACTGTCCTACCATGCATTTGAAGAGAAGTAATATTATGATGACATAATTTGATACCCTTGAAAGGGAATTGACCTTGGAGTAGTCTTGATATCTTTAGAAGTATTTAGAGTCCAATTCCTTATTGTATGCCTTGATATGGCTGCAAAGCATGATTGTATACCATGCTTTGAGAAGTTAAGAGCTTATAATCGTACATATTATATCTTCTAAACTTACATGACGATTCAATCTTGTATTTTTTTGTGTCTTGATTGATGTAGTCATACTAAATAGTGGATCTAGTTAACCAAGCATAACATTAGTCTTGTAGACACCTGAGTCTGTAGATATATTTTCTTTGGTTATTAGTGAGGATTGTGAAATGAGTTAATCTTGTATAAATCTAATTTGTTAGAATATTCTTAGAGCCATATATTAGTGAGTATATGAGAACATCTAGGGAAGTTATATCTCAACATATTTAAACTATCCCTAGGCTTTAGTAAAGGCGGATAAGTTGTGAAGGTTGATACAATAAGTTTGGCATCTTAACCAGTGTACCTAGGGTGGACATGTGATTTGTGGACCCTCTCATTAAAAAGATCTAGTGGACTCGTCTTCAGAGAACCTTAGCATTTGGTAAGCTTACTTGGATATGAGGTTATGAGGAAATATCTAGTCATATCCTGATAAATCTAGATATTGTGCAAATTGCAAGTATGTCCTACTAGCACACAACTAACCGTTGGAGTGGTACATCATGAACATCCTAGGTAATGATAAAAACATGCAATCTAGTTGTATATCATATCCATTGAAGTTTATTTGGAAATAATCATGGATGTTCTATTTGTATTGAATTTTCTCAATACTATATATATATATATATATGTATATATATATATATACATATATATACATATATGACTCAAGAATCCACGTTGCATGGAACCCCAATGTGTTGCATGTTAATATAGTAAACAAATGTCAACAAGCTATGACTATGTATTGTGTTAATAATGTGGGGATAAATATGTGCTTCATAGCTGTTTATGCACATAAATTAGCTAGGTAGAGGAAGACGCTATGGAGGAGTTGATTGAAACTTGTAGAAGTATGCAAAAACTATGGGTGATCATGGGATATTTCAACAACATCAGGTTATAGGAAGAGAAGAGAGGTGGGAGACCACTTCTTGCTTCTCTGGTGAATTCTTTCAACCAGACTTTATCAAGAATAGGATTTTTTGAGTTACAAATTATAGGAATGGAGGTATTCACATTTAACAATGAAAGGAATCCAGAAGCCTGAACAACAAGCAAGCTAGACATAGTTTCGGTTAATGACACATGGCTGCAAATGTTTCCTTTGGCTCAAGTCATAGTAGGTGGGCTAGACTTGAATGAACATGCACCAAATTTTATGCATATGGCTGAAAAAGGACTGAAAAGGAGACCATTCATATTATTAAATTATTGGGATGATTGTAAAGGATTTGAAGATGTGATTAGAGAGAGCTAGAGTACCAACGTCATGTAGTCCAATGTACATATTCCATAAGAAACTCATGCACTCAAAGACTACACTAAAGAGGTGGCCAAAGGAAGAAGTTAATATTCCAAATATGTTGATAGAACCAAACAAGGAAAGCATGGAGGTGAGAAAAAAACTATGGATTGATCCCCTAAATGAGGAGCTTATTCTACTAGAGATGGAGCTGAAGAAAATGTTGTATGATCTCAAAGGAGTAGAGGAAGAATTCTACTGGGAAACTAGTAAAGAGAAACAGATGACAGATGGAGATAGAAACACTCAACTCTACCATTCTTCTATTAAAAGAATGGAAGAAGGAAATATTATTTTAAATTGATTGATTATGAAGGGTACATTGTCAACAAATAGAAGGACATTGAAAAATAACAAATTTAGTATTACGAAGCTCTATAGAATAAGGAGGTGAAAGAGGAGGTGATAGAGGAAGATTTAGAATGGAAGTATGCACTCACCAACACCCACAACAACATCATTACTAGAGAGGTGAATGATTAAGAGATTAAAGATGCACTATAGAGCATTGGAGATAACAAGGCACTAGGGTCAAATGGGTTTAATTCCTATTTTTAGACAACAACATCATTACTAGAGAGGTGAATGATCAAGAGATTAAAGATGCACTATAGAGCATTGGAGATAACAAGGCACTAGGGTCAAATGGGTTTAATTCCTATTTTTAGAAAAAGTTATGGCATATTATAAAAGTGGATCTGATTTCTTAGATAAAGTGGTTCATGGAGAGAAGGAATATGGTAAGACATTTTAATCGTGTGTTTCTGGTGTTTATCCCCAAAAATAAAGTTACAACATCACTAGTTGATCTCAGACCAATTGCTTGTTGTTCGGTAAAATACAAAACTATAGCTAAGATCTTGGCTTCCATATAGAAGTCGGTACTCCCAAACTTAATTTCTAAGGAGTGTTTGTAGCAGAAGAAGCATAAATAATTGTTCCCTACTAGACGGTGAGTTCTTGCTTGACTACAATATATAAAGGGAGAGAAGGAAAACATGCCTTCAATTGGATGTTTCTAAAGCCTATGACTGTCTAATGGGACAAGTTATGGTGGATTATGTAGAGAATGGGATTCTTTTTAGAAATGGATAGAATGGATTAAGCTATGTGGGGAAAATAATACTTTCTTGGTTCTGGTAATTGGAACTTTTGTAGGCATTTTTAGGGGTAGTATTGGCTTGTGACAAGGCAATCCACAATCACTCTCCTGCTTACAATTATTATGGAATACTTCACGTAGAAGATAGAAAAGGTAGAGAATACAAAGTCAATTATATAATCCAAGGTTCATGGAAAGACGGTATCAAATCACTTCATATTTGTTGATGATGTCCTGATATTTTTGGAGGCTAAAACATGGGTGTTGTAAAGTTGAAAGAAGATAGTGGAGGAGTTGGGTCAGCAAACTAGATTGTTGGTTAATCCAAACAAAACAATTTTATTTGTCTATAGGGAAGTTTTACTGAAGCAATAGGGTTGGAAGTGGGACAACTCCCATTCAAATACTTGGGATTTCCCCCAACTGGTTGCAATTTTTTGGTGAAAGATATCCATGGTTGTAGTGATAGACTAGAAGAAATGTTGAGCAAATGGAAAATCTAGAAAATATCCATGGTTGGACGTGCAACCTTAATAAAGTATTTAGTGGAGAGTTTTCTTATATTTTAGGTGTAGTGAGGTGAAATACCGGCTACAATACTTGACATGATGAAAATGAGGGTAGATGATTTCTCATGGGAGGAAGTTATCACTCGTTGAAATACATAAAGATGGCACTACCCAAGGAAGAGATAGGTATTGATCTAAAACCGCTCAGAGACATTGCAAAATGGCACACATTATAAAGAATAATTAAATTTTAGAATCTCAGGTCTGTGTGGGGGGATTGGATGCAGGATATATACACCAAAGGGTTGGACTTCATTCTAAAAATAAGAGAAGGATACTCAGGAACAATCAATATCATGACATCCATGTAGCAAGAACTCAGAGGTAATTTTATTTTAGATGGTAATAGCCAAAAGTTATTGATAGGAAAGGAGGACCTATGGGAGGTTATAAGAAATATAGGAAGAAAATGCTCATGGGTTGCAAAAGTATGGTTCAAAGATCAAATATCAAAATGTGGTTGTTGTGTTTACTAGATGATGCCCGGAACAGTTGCAAACAAAGATAAAATTCACTGATGGAATAATGAGGAATATAGGAAGTAAATTCTTTTTAGTAGGGAGAAGGAGACAAAAGACCATATTTTTGGGACGTGTGACTTTGTAGCAAAACTATAGAAAAAGCTACTGGCATAATGAAAATAAAACTATAGCTACAAGGAAACATGGAGGGTTCATTAGCCAGAAGCAACAACGGAATGGAAAGACTTATTTCTTCATCCTTTTTCTTTTATATATGGAGTGAAAGGAATAGAAAGAAACATGGGGGAATCAATCTATAGGAAGATAGAATCGTAAAGAAGATTTGTAACTGTATTGAGTATAGGACCAAAAAGTAGAAATAAATTAATAGATGCGATAGATGTAAGAAATGTAGCATTGTCTGCAATGTTGTCTTTGACCCCTTTATTTTTAGGAGGCAGTCAGAATAAAATTTACCAAATTGTGATATATATATATATATATATATATATATATATATATATATATATATATATATATATATATATATATATATATATATAATGTGTGTGCGAGTGTGTGTGTGTGTATTGTTTTGTATCATACTCAGGTACCCATGATGGAACAACCATAGTATGGTAAGAGCATACTTTTGATTATGTTATTAATTCAAGTATATAAATATTTACCCCTTCTATTAGATGTTTACTATCTCTGCTAAGTAATAGATGTTTAAGCTGTTATATAATATTAGTGAGACTTGAAGTCTGTCAGAATTGTTTTTGCTCATAGGTGAAGATTAGTGCGACAAGGGCTGATCCTAGCTTTAAGGTAATTGGAGTCTTCTTGTAGGACTCTTGGAGGTAAGTGTTGTTTGTGTGACCTTCTCTTGAGACAAAGTTAAATTTAAATATAGGGGTAGAAGTCTAGTGTTGTCCAAATACTGTCATGTTTGGGCATAATTTCTTATTTCCTTTTTTATGTATGTTTAGTCTATAATTTGAATGTGTGTGCATGACCTCTAGATCTGTAGTTATATGAGTTGTAAGGTTTTCTTATTCCTACATGTATATGTGAGAGGAATCTCTACATCAATGTGACCATGTATATGTAATGTGCAAAATTTATAACGGATATAAAGGTTTGTTCATATCATACCCTCATCATATATTGGAGTTTGTGGACGAATGCTCTTTTGATGTGGTTTATATTGATGATGATGTTCATGTTTTAAGTAATCTCAATCTTGTGGCAAGGGAATGCCACAATTTTCTCTTTATTCTATGAGCATTTTTAGCATGAAGATGCCAATCTTCAAATTTTTTTGATGGTGTCATAACTCCACTAACATGGATTGGAGATTTATTGGAGGTCCATGAAACATGGGTAATGTTTTGAGGAATACTAAGTCTATATTAATATGCTCCTCTCTAAGAGAAGAAAAATACTCATTGCATATATATTGTGTTTCTATACCTTTCCTTGTCCTTGTGTTGTGTAGGTATATATGGTGTTAGTTAGCATCCAATGGAAGTGTCGTATAAAGGGATACTCGATCTCAAGTATGATTGATGCATCAAAGTGATGTCCTCCTCAACACATCATGTCGACAACACCCAAAAATGGTTGTAATCGTATTTCTCCTAGTCAAATAAATGTCCTTCATAATCATGTTAAAATGAAACTGAAGTCTCTAAATCATAGTATTTTCTTGGTGTCCTATAGATGGAAGGAAATGTAGTGGTCTTTGAATCATTGTTTTGGAGGGTAAGATAGAATGTGTATACATTAGAAAGGAATGTAATCAAAAAGTCGAGATCGGTATCCTAAGAAACAAATAAGGGGCCATCACCCACCATCTCCTACACCTTGTATATCTAACACATATTTTTAGTGAAATTTGTCTCTGCAACAAGCTTGTGGGCCCATAGTGTGTCCGCTTGATGTTGCACTTGCTAAGCTTGACATGTTACTTGTGTTTTTTTTTGTTGAATGTTATGCAAGTTGCATTCGTGATCATTTTTTGAGCAGAAATAGATGATGGATATGGTGAAGAAAAAGAAGTTGGTTGTTTAGTTTTGGTTAAAAGTAATTCATTAGCGACTCTATCTGAGGTTGGGGATCACTCTTGATATTGGTTGAAGGTGGGAGTAATAGTGTGGAAAGAATGCTCCAGCTACCTTCTTTAAATAGATACTCAAAAACCTTAGCGTAGGATGAATCCAATCTGTCAATTCTATTAATGACCAAGTTTAGCCTTAATGGGGAACCAATAGAGGAATAAGAAGACCAAGTAGGAAAATAACAAGTTCATATTTCAATTCATATTCAATGGCCTATGATAAGCCCCCGAAGTAGCTATTTATATTAGAAAGATATGAAACCCTAGGCCTATGGAAATCACATATATTGTCTAATAAGATATAAAATTACAACAAAATAAATTAATTAATAACTAGTGCATGTAACTAGATAAATGCATTTTATGTCACTAATAACAATACAAAAACAAAACAATTATAATAATGATTTATTTTTCATGCATCAACTCCCCCTGAGCTCAAAAGATGAGACAATGATGAGTCAGATTCATATCTTACGTGGGCTCTCCTAATATTAGCCAATGGTAGGACAAGTGGAGTGATCATCACTTTGTGACCAAATGTGGGTTGTCGTCAACCTCACACAACTAGTACAAAATGAAGCACTAATACTAGGTTTATATTTGAAGCATCAACAAGCATTGGCAATAAGATCGGGGTGGGATAGGCATTATTGATGTCGTCAAGACATGTGATGGATGGATCTATCAATAAAGGGTGCAATGTATGGATGAGTCCTCCATCTATTATAATCGTATAAGGACGCACATGATGTTGTGTTTACTAAATTTCAAAAGCAAAAGCAATGCTTTAGTCCCATATTGGGGGAATTTGATACTTTCCTGCTCCTTATATATGTGTTCTTTCCCATAAGATAATTGAGGAAAACAAATGGATAAAGTCTTCCCACGCGCATGGTGGGGCATCCCAACTGGGTTTTTCCTGGGCCGATCCGAAAACTCTTTAATCGGGCGCATCGGCACATTTCACATCCCACACACAGGGGGGTGCAAATCTGGCCTCCCGAGCCCCCTTGTGTGGGTGGGGCCCCGTGTTGGTTTTGCTCCTTGGTTCACTGAATGGTTCTTCTGGTCCATTTGTACCTGTTCGTTTGGGCGGTTCCAAACTGCAACACAACCCTTCGCATGCATTTGTTAACGAGTTTTTTGTTTGTTATTTAATAGTATTCTCGTCTTCTTTCTAAACAGAAGTAAAAATGCTCTAGTTTTTTTCTTTCCTCTCGGTCGCTTTACTGCTCACTGGAAGAACGATTAGTTCCGTTCTTTTTCTTGTGTGATTGTGGGTACACACTTCACATCGGCAACTACCATTGGATCCTGGGAGTGTATTTGTTGTAGTCATCTACTATACTAACAATTGTCATCAAGAGCCGCAAAAATACTATAAAGGAAAGTGCATCTTGCACACCTCAATGTCTATGTATGGTATAATCATTTATGTTTACTACTTTTCAGTGGTTTGTACCCCTTCTCGAACAACAATCTGAAGAGTATTCATTTACTGATGGGTGCTAACTTGGAAGGTTTTGAAACCCCCTTTACGCCTATAACACCGTCAAATAATAACAATCAGATTGTCACTATTTCTACCATTTTGCAAACACCACTTCCAGATGTTGCAAAAATCAAACAGTTTAATGGACAACATTATAGGCGTTAATAAGAAACAATTATTACTGCTTTGGAAGTTTATAATGTATTGCTTTCTTTAACTAAACTCAAATCTGAAAATGATTTTGTTAATTGGGAAAAAGTAAATTGTATATTTTGACATGTTATTTTAAGTATATTATCTAATCAATTGTTTGACGCATACTTTCCAATTAAAATTGCATCTGAAATTTGAGAAAGCATAATTAAGAAATACATTCTGGAAGAGGCTTCTACCCAGAAATGTACTATTGCAAATTTCTTAAATTTTTGCATGACTGGAGATAAAGAAATAACTACTCAAATTCATGATTTTAATATCTTACTAGATGACTTAAAAATGAAAAAATTGATCTTCCTGAGTCTTTCATTGTGGGGTCGTTAATTGAAAAATTGACTGGTTCTTGAAACCATTACAAGAACATCTTAAAGCACAAAAGGAA
This sequence comes from Alisma plantago-aquatica, assembly GCA_963693085.1. Classification (NCBI taxonomy): domain Eukaryota; kingdom Viridiplantae; phylum Streptophyta; class Magnoliopsida; order Alismatales; family Alismataceae; genus Alisma; species Alisma plantago-aquatica. Next base: position 194,758,278 of record OY856413.1, on the reverse strand, counting down.
TACTATGTCATTGGATGATGTAATAATACACATCTGAGTTGAAGATCAAAATCGTACTAGAGAAAAATCTGATTTGAATAAAGAGTTATCATGTTCTGTAAACTTTGTTAACAATGAAGTTAAAAATAATTCTTCTGATCAATCTAAAAATAATTGGAAAAATAAGAAAGAGAAAGGAAATAAAAATAAAAATAAAGGCAATAAAGACATTAAGAAAAAGAATTTTTTTGCTATGTTTGTGAAAAACTTGGTCATACTTCTCCTAAATGCAAGCACAAGCAGAAGTAAGCAATTCAGGATTCTAAGGAAACACCAACTAATCTTATCACTGAGGACGTGTTTGTGGCATTCATTAGCCAGGTTAGCATGGGATCATTCAAGTAGCATGATTGGATCATTGACTCTAGATCTAGTCTCCACATTAGTGGAAACATAGATGCCTTCTTGACCGACTCATAAGTAGGACATGATGAGCATCATGTTGTCATGGGCAACTCCAGTGCTTCTTCTATGATTGAAAAGGAAAGTGTCATGATCAAGATGACTTCTGGGAAAATTCTATTGATCAAAGATGTGTTGTATGTTCTAGACATTAGGGTTAGTTTGATTTGTGTCTCTCAACTTGTTAAGTTTGGGGTCAAGGTGTCCTTTGAATCAAACAAGGTCATTCTATCTATGTCTGGGGACTACCTTGGTATGTGGTACTATTCAAATGGTCTCTTTATTTTGAATGTACCAAACTCAGATGCTAATGAAATTTCTTCTTCTTCTTATATCGTTGACTCTTTTTATATGTTGCACAATAGACTTAGACATATTAATTTTATATATGTACAACATATGAAATCTTTAGGTTTGATAAAAGATATACACGGTGTTGTTGATTTAAATAATAAATGTCAAGTATGAGCTGAAACTAAATCTAGGAAGAAACCATGTCTCAAACTTCACTTAGAAATTCCAAATTACTATATTTAGCACATACTGATCTTGAATATTTAAAAGGAATTCTCTCTAGAGGTGGGAAACATTCTATATTATTTTTGTAGATTATTTCTCACGATATACAAAATTATATTTACTACATTCAAAGGAAGAATCTTTTGAAATGTTTGTTAAATATAAAACAGAAGTAGAGAATCAACTCAATAAGAAAATAAAACATCGTCGCTCAGATATGGGTGGTGAATATGATTGTTCTCCTTTTAATGATTTTTCTATAAACTCTGGTATTATATATGAATACACACCTCCATATTTGCCTCAATCAAATGGGATTGGAGAACATAAATATAGAACTCTAAAGGAGATGATGAATTCTATTTTAATCAATTCAGGAGCACCCAATAACTTGTGGGGGAAGTGATTTTATCATCTTGTTTTCTTCAAAATTATATTCCTAGTAGGAAGACAAATAAGACACCCTATGCATTATGGAAAGGATATCCACCTAATTTGAAATATCTCAATGTGTGGGGGTGTTTATCTATAGTCTTATTAAATGAACCTAAGAAACAAAAATTAGGATCTAGAACTCTAGATGGTGTTTTTATAGGTTATGCTCAAAATAGTGCAACATATAGATTCTTGGTACTCAAAAGTAGCAACAATGTTGTAGAACCTATTACTATAGTTGAATCTAAAAATGATGAATTTTTTGAGCATATCTTTCCTATGAAAACCCCTATAGAAAAAGTTTCTGATCCTTCAAATGAAATTTTAGAGAACATACCCAGTACATCCAAGACTAATGATGTTTTTGAACGTGATGATTTTGAACCTAGAAGATCTGCTAGGATGAGGAAGGAAAAGAATCTTGGTGATGACTTCTATTCCTTCATTGTAGATAATGATCCTCAATCTTAACAATGATGTGATTAAGTAATTTGATTCCTCCTTAGGGAAGGAAGAAATTAATAGTGAGATTGAATCTATATTATCTAATCACACATGGGAATTAGTGGATCTTCCACCAGGTGTCAAGCCGATTGGATGTAAATGGATATTTAAAAGAAAATAAAAAATTGATGGTACGGTAGACAAATATAAAGCTCGATTAGTTGCCAAGGGATTCAAACAACAAAATGATATTGAGTATTTTGATATTTTTGCTCTTGTAACTAGAATCTCTTCAATTAGGATTTTAATTGCTTTAGCAACTATTAAGAAATTAATTATACATCAAATGGATATTAAAACTGCTTTCTTGAATAGAGATTTAGATGACAAAATTTATATGGATCAACCAAAAGGTTAAGTTGTTCCTAGAAGGAATACATGGTATGCGGACTAATCAAATCTCTCTATGGCTTGAAACAAGGGCCAAAACAATGGCATGAGAAATTTGATCAAGTCATTGTATCGTATGGTTTTAATATAATTGAAGGAGAAAAATGTATATATTCAAAAGTCAATAACCAGGGTTGCATAATTATATGTCTTTACGTGGATGGCATGCTTATATTTGGCACTAATATTGATATAATAAATAGTACAAAAAGTTTTTTGGCTTCAAATTTTGATATGAAAGATATGGGAGAAGCAGATGTAATTTTGGGAATTAAACTTCTTAAAAGTGATGATTGCATCATTCTCTCTCAAGAACATTATGTTAAGAAAATCCTCAAAAGATTTTCAATGTTTGATTGTAAGCTAGTTAGCACACCTTTTAATTCTAATTGCAATCTTAAGAAAAATACAAGTGTAAGTGTTCAACAAGTCAAATATGCACATGTAATTGCAAGTCTGATGTACTTAATGAATTATACTCATCCAGATCTAGCATATGCAGTGTGGAGATTAAGTAGATATACTCAAAATCCTGACAAGGATCATCGGGATGCTCTACATAGGGTTTTAAGATACCTAAAAGGTACAATTAATCATGGATTGATTTTTTGTGGATCTCCAACTTTACTTAAAGGATTTTGTGATGCCAATTGAATTTCTTATTCATATTAATTGAAATCTACAAGTTGCTACATCTTCACCATGAGTAGAGGTGTCTTGGAAATCCACCAAGCAAACATGTATAGCTCGTTCCACCATGGAATCTGAGTTTATTGCCTTAGAAAAGGTTGGAACTGAAGTTGAATGGCTAAGACATGTTCTAATATATCTTCTTATTTGGGAGAAACCTTCTCCACCAGTGTTTATTCATTGTAATAATGAAGTTGTCATAGCAAGAGTGAAAAACAAAGTTTATAATGGAACGAGTAGACATATTCGTCTATGTCATAATATTGTGAGGTAGCTTATCAGCTATGATATAATCTCGATGGATTATATAAAGTCAGAATTAAACTTGGATGATCCTCTGACAAAGACATTAAGTCAAAGACTAGTGAGCAACACATCGAGGAGAATGGGATTTTGTCCATATCAGAAGTCAAATTGATGGATGCCCAACCTTCATGAATGGTGATCCCAAGAAAGAGGTTCAATGGGAAAAACTAAGTCACTGGACAACTCAATGTATTGTAATTTTTGTGTATCTCATTTTTATGATGTAAATAATAATTTGTAGTGATTAAGTTGAATTTACTTTCTTAATGGATTTTATAGCCAATGGTGGTGGTGTATATAATTGTAATATATACTTGATGAAAAACTAACTATGTGAGTGTGGAGTGGGGACACTCCCGTTGAGATTTGGGTAGATCTCTAGAGGACTCATAAATTTTCCCAGTAGGTGCATGACCTTAACGCGCCAATCTAGAAGAATGGTAATTGATTTTATGATAAAAGGGAAATTGTTTCAAGAACATAGTTCTACCCATTCTCTATAGATCATGTATATCTACTCTATACTTTGGTTCAAAGAACGTAGTTCTACTAAAGTTTATGCATGTCATTTGTTTAAGTTTTTCCAGTAAGCTATTATTCGAAGGTTTAATGTTTTATTTTTGAAATAGTAGGGGATTGTTGTGTTACTGTATTTCAAAAGTAATGGCAAAACTGAATAATGAGATGTTAACGATGGTAGGGTTTGGGAGTAACGGAAGGGGCGGCGGCCGGGGAGGATGCATAGGAAGAGGAGGCTGGGGGTTTCGACTGTCGGATGACTACGATCTAGGGAGAGATGCGGAGACCGGGAGCAAGGACCAGGATACCATGCCGATGGACAGCGAAACAAAAAAAGAGGAAATGATAAGACAAGATCACAACGGGGGAGGCCGAGATGGAAATATAGTAATCACAACTGGAGTTCTCAACATCATAGGCCTTAACCTGCAATACGCCTCATATGTGACGGCCCAGTCAGAAAATCTGCCACAACTACAATAATCCACATTCCCCATGGAGCACCGGGGAGGTGTTCCAGGAGCGGCAGATTTTCCAGATCTATAGGGGAACATGAACAACAAAGGTCAAGAACCAATAACAAAGATAGGGCTTGATCCTAGAGTCCCGATTTCATACATCGACATCATAGGAGGTACAAGCAAATCCATACTGGGTTTTGAGGACACTGAAGTCATCCTGGGTACAGTGGATATCAGGGTTGCTTTGCAGGACGGAACTCCTCATATGGAGATCAACCCGAATAAATACGGCCAGCTAATGAAACCATGGTGTTATACAGTTATTGTGAAGGTCCTTGGGAAACATGTAGGATTCATGGCACTGCAGACTCGTATCAAGGCCATGTGGAATCCAATAGGCAACATGCGACTGATATACCTTGAGAACAACTATTATCTAGTTTAGTTACTGTGCGAGGATGACTATATTAAGGCATTAACAGGTTTCCCTTGGCCAATGATGGGCTCGTATCTATCGGTACAACCTTGGGATCCATAGTTCATCCCTTCCGATGGAAACCCTAGGTACGTGGTGGCCAGGGTGAGGGTTCCTAAATTACCAATATTCCTATATCACAATAGGATCCTAGAGGAGATCGGAAACATCATCGGAACCACTGTTAAGGTAGACAATAATACCATCCTCAAGAGACGAGGGAAATTTGCAAGAGTGGCGGTCAAGATGGACACTACAAGGCCCCTTATCCCTTGGATAGTTATCCAAGATGAGATGTATACTCTAGAGTACGAGAATTTTCCCACAATATGCATGTAATGTGATAGGATTGGCCATAAGGAGGAGAACTACAAGGTGAAGGAGGCAGCGATGGAAACAATGAAAAAACAAGCTAACGAAGGCACCCCAGAGACCCCAGTAATCCCCATATCCAATGGTGCTTATACCTCTGTGATGCATGCAGCACCCATGTAGTGTCGTCAACGAAAGCCACCAACAACACCGCAAGACCGAGCTACTACCAACAATAGATTCACACACTTTTCCGAAGAAGAGGAAACCCGAGTATCCTAGACGAACCACCAAAATTCAGTAGACAGAGTCACTGGTATAGACTGGAGAGCAAGAAAGGAGGCGACAAGAAGGAACAACCATTCCCAAGAAACCATCACATAAATCGAGACCCAACACCTACAATGACCTCAGAGCAAAACAGGAGACATGCCATCCATTCAGGAGGGCAAGGGAATCACCAAGCTACAACTATACCTGAGGAGGAAACAATAGTTGTCATAGGAGTTGGAGAAAAAGAAGCGATGAATCTCTCTTTCTACTTCGGGCAGTCTACTCCAACAACCAGAAGTAACAGGAAGATGGATGGTACTAAAAACCCTCCTTGTGGAGGGGGATCGGTTGGCATCCACTTGAGGAACCATAAAATATGCACTGAAGTTGATATCCTGAAACAAGGAACCAGGAAAAGAGGGAAACAATTTCATCAGGAGCAGGAGAACCAAACGGTGGAGGGTGAAGCCAACTCCTTCGTCTCCAAAACAACTATCCAATGATCTGTGGAGCTTGGAATGTTCAGGGGATAGGTAAAGAGGACATCCAAAATGCTATCCGTCATCACAAGAATGGACTCAACATTGACATTATGGCCATTATTGAACCACGTACAAGTGGAGCAGTAGCAGATTGTATCATCAAGAAGTTAAATTTCGACAAATCTCACTGGGTGGAAGCGAATGGCTTTGCCGGTGGAATTTGGGTTCTGTGGAAAAGAAGCGTAGGTAAGGTGGAGATATTGGCACTTCACCGCCAATTTGTCCATTGCCTTATAAACAATCGTATGTTGATCACTCCAGCCCTCATCAGCTTAAAAGGAGATTGCTATGGAACCATTTGAATACTCTAGCAACAGCCTTCTCGCTGCCATGGTTGGTACTCAGGGATTTTAACGCTACACTCACACCGGAGGACAAAAGTGGGAGTGACATGGTTCATATGACTAGCTGCGACGAATTTGCTGAAGCTCTAGCCTGTGCGGGGTTGGAGGACTTGGGGGCCTCCGGTCCTCGTATGACCTTTAAACGGGGATGCCTCTAGGAACGACTCGATCGAGCTATTGCCAACTGGTAATGGATTGATGCTTATACCAACACTACGGTTGAAGTAATGCCCAGAATGGCATCTGATCATGTGCCAATTCTGATGAAGAAAAACCACCGCCAAGGCTCCTATACTCAGCACCTCAAAAAAAGTACAACTTGGACAACACGGAACACCTTCCCATCTTTAATCCAGAAGCATTGGAATATTAACGAGGAGTTTACAACCGCGGCGGAAAAATTCATGCTAGCTGTGGCAGGTGGGACAAGGATGAACGGGAAAAGGAAACGAAACATAAGAACTTCTTGCTAGCAGCTCTAACTAGGGAACAAAGTGAACTAAGCAATCATTATTCTACTGATTTAGACAAACAGATCGGAGTCATTCAATATGAATACATGGATATCCTTGCTAACGAAGAAGCAGAATGGCAGCAAAAGGCTAGATGTGATTGGCTAAAATTGGGCGACTCAAACACATCTTATTATCAAGCTCTGGTGAAGGAGAAGAGAAGGAGGAATGTCATAGCTAAACTAAAGGATGAGAGAGGTGTTTGGGTGGAGAAGGATGATGAGCTGGAATCCCTTATTAACAATTATTTCCATTCTTTGTTTACTGATGAAAGACCAGCGGTCCAGTGCCCTCTTCCTATTGATTATCCTAGAGTTTTCTAGGGATGGTCACAGGAAATGGACCAGAGCATCAGGCACCCCCCAACTGAAGATGAAATTTTTGAAGTTCTGAGTCGCATGAACCCGGTGAAAGCCCCTGAGCCCGACAGGATCGATGCAGGATTTCTACAAAAGAACTGGACTAGCATCAAGACATCCTTACAACTAATGATTTTAAACTATTTTGCAGGTCATCCCATTCCTCATCGGATGGCAAAATCCACTTTAGTTCTAATCCCAAAGACTAACACCCTGGAGTTCTGCAACCACCTTCAGCCGATAGCTCTCAATAATGTGAGCATGAAACTCCTATCCAAAATTATCGTGGAACGCATCAAGTCCTTCTTTAGTGACTGGATCTCACCTAGCCAAACGAGCTTCGTACCAGGTCGACGGATCTCAGACAATACAATTTTGTTGTGGGAGGTGGTTCACACCATGGGTATGCGAAAAGCAGGGCAGAAATGTATGACGCTGAAGCTTGATCTAGCAAAAGCCTACGATCGGATGCGATGTGACTTTATCCATGACACACTCAAGAGAATACCAATTCCATCATCACTCATTACCGTGATTATGAACATAATCACCAACGGCAAGATATCTATCTCATGGAAAGGGAAATTGTTGCCGTCATTCAGAGCATCTCGCGGAGTCCACCAGGGAGATCCTTTATCTCCGTATTTGTTTGTCTTCTGCTTAGAGTGCCTGAGCCAAGATATCATAAGAATGGTGGATTGCTTGTCACGAGGAGTGGCCCAGGGTTGACACATATATGTTTTGTAGATGATATTATCTTATTCAACAAAGCATCTATGTAACAAGCAAAATCCATTATGAGATGCATCAAGCACTTCGGCGAGGTTTCTGGCCAAAGGTTATCTCCTGAGAAATCCTCGGTATACTTCTCGAAGAACACAGATCGATCACTCAGAGGACAAATTTGTAGAGCGCTTCATATGCAGGAGACGGAGGTTTTGGGTAGGCATCTTGGTGTTCCAATTCTCCACAAGAGAGAAAATAAAGAAGTATATTTGAGCCTTCTCAATTCTATAGACCAAAGCATCAGTTCATGGATGACACACACATTATCTCTAGCCGGTAGAGTTGCCCTGGCTCGATCAGTTCTCAACTCGATGCCCACACATATTATGCAAACTAGTCAACTACCAATATCAGTGTGTGACAACATTGATAAAAGCATCCGCAATTTCATTTGGTGAGAACCAAATGCAAGCAGAAGCCTCAATCTAGTTTTCTGGAAGAAAATGATAGCACCAATGCACCATGGAGGGATGAACATAAAACCAGCAAGGTTGTAGAATGAAGCACTCCTAGCAAGGAACATCTGGGATTTCATTACTACGAAAAGGTGCATTTGGAAAGCAGTCATGACCAGGAAATATATGCACCGCTGGGATGGAGGTAGAACAATTGGATCTCACCTGTAGAAATACATAGTGGACAAAAAGTATACAATGATGGAGAAATTGGCAAAAGCAGTTGTTAATGGCAAATCGACTTCTATGTGGTACGAAAAATGGGTGGAGGCGAGACATACATCTTCATTAAAACCACATCTCATCATTCCTGAAGACATACAAGACCTGAAGGTCAGTTCCTTGGCATCCAAGGGGAACTGGGATGCCGAGTTCATAAAACATTGGTTCACTGAGGAAGCTGCAAGCACCATTCTACACATGATGCCCCCAGTTCAGAATGGGGAGGATGATATTTGGTGTCACCTCGATGACAACCATGGCCGGTTTAGAACCCAGAACTATTATAAGATGACGATTAATAATGCATGCATTCACACACCAGGGAATTGGACTACAATATGGAAACTCTCCATACCACAGCGCACAAAGACCTTCTTGTGGAAATCCCTCCATGAAGGATTGATGACAAATTCAAATCGAGCTAGACGCGGGTTTACAGAAGACCATCGATGCCCCAGATGTAGTCTAGCTGCCGAAACCACCCTTCACGTTCTCAAAGAATGCCACTATGCACAACAGGTGTGGCGCAATGTATCAAGCAGCCATAAGATACAGTTTGAATCAGGAGAGACTACTAAGACATGGTTCTCCCGAAACCTGAAGCACAACCAAGACGACATGATTAGATCAGTTTGGTTTGCTAACACGGTCGAAACTCTATGGCAGCACAGAAATGATTTGGTTTTCAATGGTACAGTCTTTCCCCCTATGACGAGTGTAGGGATAATAGCTACAAAAGTAAAGAGCAACTTGTATGCTTTCCAAAAACCAACACGGCCAACGCAGTCTCCACCTGCTGCCGTTTGGACGCCACCGCCTCAAAATACTATCACTATCAATGTCGATGGTTCTGTGCGCAAGAGGAAGAATCAAGCAACTATGAGCTATATAGCTAGAGATGCACAACAAAGATGGATCAAAGTTGGAGCTCAAACTGTCAAGAGATGTGATGTCTTAGTCACTGAGTTAACGGCTATCTACAGAGGTATCGAAGCTTTGATTCACAGACCGGAGGAGTTGAGAATCGAATCGGACAACAAGCTAGCTTGTGACATTCTGAACTCCAAGCTGAATAGTATGCCTAAATACAAGATTTTCGGTGAAAGGCTCGCTGCACTTAAAGCAAGGAAGTCGGAAATTCAATATCAATTTCATCAAACGAGGTGTGAATGCATTAGCAAACTTTCTTGTTAAATGGTCAGTTAGGAATGCTAATGTTTCTATAGTTTGGGTCCAATGTCCTGAGTTCGTTCCAGCAGAGCTCTGGAGTGAACAAAGGACGAATCCTTCCTTAAATGTATCTTCTAGTTGGCCTGCATTTCGAGAGCAGGGTGAATAAAGTATCTCAGAGACACTAAAAAAAAAGTAATGGCTATGCTTTAGTCCCATATTGGGGAAATATGATACTTTCCTCCTCCTTATATATGGGTTCTTGCCCATAGGATAATTGAAGAAAATAAATAGATAAAGGCTTCGCACGCGCATGGTGGAGCAGCCCAACTAGATTTGGGCCAGACCGATCCGGAAACCCTTTAATCGGGCGCATCGGTGCATGTCGAGTCCCGCACGCATCGAGGTGCAAATCTGGCCTCCCGAGCCTCCTTGCGTGGGCGCGACCCAGGGTTGGTTTTGCTCCTTGATTTACTAAACCATTTTTTGGTTCTTCCGGTCTATTTGCACCTATTCGTTTGGCTGGTTCCAAACCGCAACACATCCCTTCCCACACATCTATTAATGAGTCTTTTGTTTGTTATTTAACAACATTTTTGTCATCTTTCTAAACAGAAGCGAAAATGCTCCAGTTTTCTACTTTCTTCTCTGCCGCTTTAATGCTCACTGGAAGAATGATTAGTTATGTTCGTTCGCTGGTGTGATTGCGGGTGCACGCTTCACATCGACAACTGTTGTTGGATCCTTGGAAAGTATCCACCGAAGTCGTCTATTGCACTGACAATCGTCGTCAAGAGCCGCGGAAATACTCTTAAGGACAGTGCATTTTACACGCCGTCTCTGTCTGGTATAATCTTTTATATTTACTGTTTTTCAGTAGTTTGCACCCTTTCTGAAACAACACAGGAGTAGTGCAAATGTTGTAAGAATCTCTAGTGCCATCAATTACTAGAGTTAGCAAAGAAGTATGCTTGGGTCACTTTTGTTAGTTTCAGCATCACTGGCACCATAAATTGCTAGAGATGGCATATAAGCTTGTTAGGACTCATCTTTGACATCTTGAGGATTATTGGTTGGGAGTGATTCTTCATCAACATCTTTGTTGTGGCTAGGCTCACTGGAGGGAAGTATGTACTCAAGTGGGGTTGGAAAGTGATCTAGATAAAGTGAGCGAGGATTAGTAGGAGGGAGTAGATAGGTAGAGCTCTAATAGAGAAAGGAAATTGAGTGGAGGGCAGCAGTTAGAGAGGAGGTGGAGAAAAGGAATAGGGTGGATACGAGGAGCTTGACTGGCGGTCGATAAACCTGTTGCGGTTGAGAAAGTTGCCCAACTAGTGTTGTACGCTAGATATTTGCGGACTAGCTGTGGTTGGAAGTTGGGTGAAAGGAGGTGGCCAGTTCGTGGCTAGGGAGGGCGGCTGGTAAAGGGAACTAACGGTGGTTGGATTAGAAGGGGCGCAAGGGTGAGGGATTGGGGTACTAACGAATGGGTTCACAAAGAGAGGAAGAGGGGGATCGAGTGCGGGGTAACGGGGAGGTGACATCTAGATCTGCTGGGGTTTTGCACAAGGGTTCTCTTGGAGAAGATGATGTCTGTGATGGTGTTGTTTGCTGGATGTCACGGAGAATTGAAGGACACATGGTTTCTTGGCTAGAGTGAAGCAGGGTCAGGCAAAGGAGAACGGAAACAGAAAGTGGGATTCTTGGCTGCAGGATTTGCGGCTGGTTTTGTGGCTGTTTTTGTTGAGGGTGAAGGTCGGAGAAGTGGAAGCGGACAACTACGGATGGTACATTTGCTCCTGAAGGTGACAACTTGGTAAGGAGATAGAGGAACCGCGCCCTAAAAGGTCAGAGTTAGGTTCTGATACCAATAAAGGAGAAAAAGAATTAAATGAAAATAATAAATTTATATTTGAATTTATATTCTAGTACAAGTCCCCAAGGCTAACATTTATATTAAAAGATATTAAACTAAGATTTGAGGCAAATGCATACATTGTTTAACAAAATATACAATTAAAATGAAACAAATAAAATAGCAACTAAGTACATGTAACTAAATAATTGAAATTAAATTATTAATAACAAAACAAAAACAAAATAATATAATAATGACACATTTGTCTTACATTAGACCTCGCAAATGGATCCACATATCAATGTAGATGGTTTTTAATGCATTAAACATCGATCGTCGACTTGTTGTCCTTCAGATTGCTCCCATAGATATCCCTATCTAGCAAGGTCCGTGCATTGAACTTGACACTGATGCAATCAACTTCGTTAGAAAAAGTACATACTCATTTGAATAAGATCAATGCTATCAACTTTGTCACTACATAGACCGAGAATAGATGTCAAAGCATGTTTGTGGAAGAACATTTGTAACAATAATTTTACTTACTCCTTATAATAATAAACATGATCATACTTTCATTATTTTTTCTTAAAATTATCATATCATTAATGTGAACTTGTAAACATCATCACAATTTATGTTGTCATCTTTTGGGGATTTGTATCTCTTCATTACTTAGGTATATGGAGAAGAATCTCCATCTATCATAGGGAAGTATCCTTCCAAAACACCCTAGTTGTGATATAGTATGAACTGGAGTTATTAAAATATGTTTTAGGAAACATTTTTATTGGCATTGTGAAATAGTATGAATTAGAGATCAAGGGCACTAATAATATGATGGAAACTCCAACCAATGAATAGGAAAAACTCATCCGAACATATTATTACAAAGATATTAAAAATAGATATATAAGTCTAAAGGAATAACATGCAATTGGACAAAGTGGGTACTAGTACATGTCAAGAAAGTTAATCATGTAATATTAGTCCATATATCTTTAAAATTAACATGAACCAACCTTGACATAGTCAACTCATATGAATCGAGTCAAGATTATAATGTGTATGTAAAACACACAACATTATCTATGTTTATGGCTTAATTAGGTCATTAGCATATTTTTCATCCCTATCCTGTTATTTATACAATTGTAGGTTATTTTAGATTCACATTTCAAGATTTGAATTGGATGTTACATATCCCAAATATATTTCATGTGTACAAAATCTTATAGATAGTGAACAAGATAAATTCTAGCTTAAAATTCAAATTAAGTCTCACCTTCAATCATTTGCATACCATCATTAGTTATACAAATTGATATTATCAAATAAGAGTAAGAATCTGAAGAAAAAAAATATTGGTAACTAGATACCTTTATATTCAGTGGAGGATTTTATCATGACAATTGATCTATATAGGAATAAAGTACCTTATTTAGCATGAAAGTTATCATATTTATCACGATTAATTTAAGGATACCTTGGAACTAATCATGATTAGAAGTATACAACTACTATATTAAATTCTAATAATTAATTGTTAATCATATCTACTTTAAAAGGTTGGATGCATTTTGCTTTTAATATAAACAACCATCATCAATGTGCATCAAATGTTTGATTTATTGGTTCCATTAGATATGTTATGCCTTTATAGAAAAGTTCATGTATTATGGTCCCAAATTAGATACACGTACGGTTTTGATTTTTCTAAGATGTCCAGGTTTCGGTCATTTGTATCCATTAATCATTCCCAAGGAGGTTGGGCTAGTGCTATGATGCCTATGGTCATGGATGAGTCACATTAAATGACTCAGTAAGGCCACACCTAGGTGAAAGGTTGGGATGTACCAATGGATATGAAAATATGTTTAGAATTACTGGATTGCACCCTTTAATAGAAGAGGCAAAATGACTCCAAGAACATTTCGTCACATTTGAAGCATGCAGAATACTCGGAGGGCTTCTACCAACTAGGGCTGAAAAGATCATAAACATCCCAATGGTAATACATTGATTGATATAATAAATTGTTACTTGCTTTATTTAATCATCTCATAGACATATGTCAATCCATTATTCTAACTAGAATAACTTAATTTTTTTACCAAATGGACCTACTTAAATACTATGATAATATTTTACATGGACACTAGCATGTTATATTCATCAATGATGGTTAGGAACATTAACAAACCCCTTCTTGGCCATATCTACCAATATAAATTTTTTATTTCGGACTAGGGTAAGGTTAAGAAAAGCAAAGGAGGCACTACAAGTCACAAAAACCAAAATCTACCCAACAACTACAATCACAATCGTGTCACTTTGCAATGATGAAGGACTTCATTCTGAATTCAGGGGTAGAATATGATGTAGTTGATTAAAAAAATATAGAAAAGATCAAGGAAATAGAAATGGAAGAATGAGCCAATGATTTCCATGTTCCTCTGGTTTCACCAAAGAAGAAGGTCCAGTAGATAATCATGATATAAACTAACAAATCTAGAAGTTTGTTGTTGCAAAGAGTAGAAATAGGATGGAGAACAAAGCAAAATGAATACAATGGCTTGGAATTGAGCATGAGTCCCTAAAGGATTTCAACACTGATGGTGGTTGTAGAGGCTGAGGTGAGGAATTCTCGTGTGGTTGGGATGAACGAAAAGGGATGGGAGTTTTTTCCTTACAAAATATCAAAGACCAATGTGCTAGTGTTTATTAGATGTTTGTTCATGATTATGTTGTGCAAGGTCCTATACATGGTGGTTAATAGAGGATTTGGTTGAGCATAGTTATAAACCATTATCATTGGAAACATGGTGGTCACTTTGTCCTCTGCTTGCATGTGTTCTATTTTCTTTATTTGATAGATGTAAAATATAAGTAGATGCATTTATTTAGGTCACATGGTTACTGATGTGCGTTGATTACACAACAAGTATATAGTTTTCCAAGCGGATGCCCATCCTGATTACTGATGTGCATTGATTACACAACAAATTCAGTTGAGAGACCTTCATCCCTAGAGTTTAACTCTTTAAATATTAATCAACTTAGTCGTAAGAAATCAAGTTAACTTTTAGTATAGAAAGGTATCGATCCCATGGAACAATACTTTGAAGAGTTTAATTGGAACTAGTTACTATAAGTAACATTTAGAATCTAACTTGTAGAGAGTGATTGAAAAAAAAGGAAAAGTAAAGAAATTTGTTTGATTCAATTTATGAAGGGATATTGGGGATTCATCCTTTTCCGCCATAGACCATGTATTCACTTTAAATGATTCAACTCCTTAATATTTATTAGTTAGATCACGACCATGTAGATATTTGTCATTGTGGAGCACAAATCTAACAACGGTCAAATTTCTCACAAACCTGAGATTTCGACATTTGTGTATCATGGTTCAAACCTCCAATAAGTTATATCAAAGATCTTGCAAGAGCTTAGGTTTTCTAACCAATGTTCCAATCTACGAATCAAGTGATCGCGTCAGTAGTAGATTACAACTGACAAGATAAAATTAATAGATTGATCATAGAGATCCATCAGTTGATTGCATCAAGAGTCTATGGGTTCATCCTTTTTGGGATCAATGGTCTCATCACTCAACAAAAAGACAATTAATCTAAACATAAAACAAGTGCACAAATTGGAATGGAAAAGTCTAATCAATAAAATTGTAGAGTTAAATTCAATTAACGTAAGACATGTATTATGGAGATACTCCCAATGCCCCAAAATGGAGCTTTTACTCAGACATAGAAAAAACAAACACATAAGTAATGAAAGGAATATAAATAGTCAAGTTTCTAGGATTTAGCAATAATAAATCAATATTTTTGAGGATGGTGGTGGCTCCTTTTCTCCCTTTCTTGTGTCGTGCATCGAGGGGGTCTCTAAGAGGAGTGAGTTTGAGGTGATAGAATATGAGATGCCTTTGAGAATGGAGGGTTCATTGTATGTATGAAATACTAAACATAATTGTCCTAGTCCCTTTTTGAAGATTAAATGTCTTACTTTGATAGATTTCCAATTTACGATCTTCATAGATTTGTACTCAGTTAAAGGGATTTAATTGTATTCTTTTCTTCACACAAAAGAGCATGGACTTGTCTTATTGCTTTTGTCGGTTAACTTGTCTGTTAATTTCTTGGTCAGCTTTGTAGACATAAGAAAACTCAATAGTTATTTGCCTTTGTTCCCGTTCAAGGTGGTAATCTTTAACAATTTCAATTGCTTGTCCCAATGGGCAATGGAGAAAATTATTACCTTCCTTTAATTATATTATCGATCATTAACTTCATTTATTCTCTTTAATCCATATTTCTATTAAAGGAATTTGAGGGAATCCAGGCTGCTTGAAAGATATATTTTTCCTATAAATAGTGAAATTCTCATTCTAATGCATGTGTGAACATTTGATTTTAAATTCATATGCAAAATATATGACTATATTGGTATGGGATATATATCAGACATTGCTATAAGATCAACAAGTCAGTTGAGTGATTCAAAAATCCCAAATATTTTTTTTCTTGTAGATAAAGAAATTCTCTCATTACATTCTAAGTTTTGATGTGAAAGATATGGTCGTTTTAGTGTGGGGTATATATCAGGCACTATGAGAAGTTGTGTAAATATCTTCCAAGAGTAATTTTGGGAGTTTTTGCTCTTTGGATTGATTGGGCCATTTTCCTACAAAATCAAGAAAAATCTAATAAAAAATTTGATTAATGAGAAAAAAGATAAACTAAGACAGTTGAATCTAAAATTAGGAATTAATCAACAAAATACTTGTAAGGAGACATTTAATAGATGTAATAAAAATTAATAAATATGTATTTATCAAATACCCGAAACTTGTATAGATCATTAAAAAAATAGAACTTGAACATTTCTCATCCTTGAGCTAGATTGTAAATTAGTAAATCCCTGAATATTCTCATCTAGTCCTACCTACTAGCATAATGCTTCATGAACCCTTACCACCTTCCATGGACAAACAATCCTAATTTTCAGAAATCACATAATATAAAATTTTGATTCCCTACTTAAAGTTACTCATGAATTGTTTTCTTTTCAAGACCCACAAAGATATAGAAGCCACATCCTTTCTACTTTTGGTACTCCCACATATCCTCAATAGGTTTGTACATAAATACAGTTCATGGACATACGTGTCTCCATATAAGGAATCTAATGAGTTTTTTTCCCCCTTGGCAATTATTGTACATGCCTTTCCATGTGTGATTTGTCATAACCATAGGAAAGGGGGAGGAATATACTCTTTTTCCTAGAAGGGTTGAGGTATTGAAAAAAGGGATATTTTTGGAAAGGGGTAATACCTTTTGATGGATTTGACATTAAGAAGATAATCATGACTTAAGAGGGATGAAGAGTCTGGAGTGGTGTTTAAATGTATCATTTTCTTTCCACATCAATGAATTATAAACCACGACTCTCTCCCTCTCATATGGTGATTATTTAAGCAGGGAAACCATATTGTAAGGGAAGACTAGTCCCCTTGTTTTGTTACCAAAAGGGAAGAGAAGATCGGTCCCCTTGTTTTTCCACCATCCCTCCCCTTCTCTACCATCCTCTTCTACAAACCCTAACCTACATTCAAGTTGTAAGAGTGCTAGAGCCAATAAAAGGCATTGACAAACTTTGGATAAAACTCCCCTCATAGGGGAAGACATGAACCCTCGTACTCTCATATGATCCTCCTTCCATGGACCTATGTAGATAGGTAGGAAGATGGTGGAGGCAGGCAATGACCTGGTTAATGGAAGGACACACACATGAAAGATGTACACCTCCCCAATGGTAATATACAATCCTCACAACCTGATGAACACAGACCCAGTAAGATGTGACAAAGAGGTTGTTGGATTTGTGGGCCCACAAGATGGACTACTACTCTCATGAGGGGGGGCAGTCATAGACGAATGAGAGCACAAGCCATAACCGATCGGACGCTGGTGATAGTCGAAGGGAGGAGGGGATCTCCTCACAACTGTGGCGAGGGTGGTCGAGGCAATTGCAGAGAACGGCCCTTGGCTGCCAAGGAACTCAAAAGGTTGGGACTCGTAGAGTTGGGGCGACAATGCTGCAATTCACAAAAGGGTGATGACGCGTGTAAATGAGGAGAAAGGATGGTCGGGTTAGGAATAGTATTTAACTAAGGAATGGCCAGTCTAAGAGAAAAAGAAAACTAACCTCAGAACAACTTTGAATCGCGCCCCCAACTTGAACAGCCTATTGCTAGAGCGTACAAATCGACAAGTGCCACGTGGCCTAGATTTGAGGTAAATATTCTATTTTTGCACTAATAATAGGAAATGATAGGGTTATCGAAATATATAAAAATTATATATCAAAATGATTAGGAGAATAAGAGGAATACAATGGAAATACAATTAAGATCTAATTTTGATTCTTGACTTAAAAGTAGTGATATACAAGATTAAGTGGTGATTAGAGCACATTAACCCTAATTTTGGCAATTTTGATGTTGAAATCAATAAATCTGACTAATTTGAACTATTATCTGATATTTATGAGCATAATGAGGATCTAAGATGATCATGAAGAGTAATTGGCATGACTATGATCATAATGATGAGTAATTATAGTTCCTATTGTGAATAACCATGAATATGATGAATTAGGATTAAAGATCTTAACTTGCTATATCGTTAACGAACATGATTGAATCTTAATGATCATGATAAAGGTATGTGGTACATTTGATGATCATGGCTACACCTAATGTTGATGAGGGTTTCTTGAGTCATTAAAGTGAGAATCATGGGAATTAGAGTTTCAAGGCATAACCTTAATGGTAACTCTTTGCCATGGGAACCTAAACCCTAGATTATGGTTGAATATAGTTTTATCTGATTAAATTGTATGGTGACACTTTAGGGTTGTATAAAAGTATAGATCATATTGATTGATTGGATGTACACTTGCTTGTTGATTATACTTGATGATTTGGATTGCATAAAGTATACCTAAAATATTTTGCATGGCAAAGGTACGTAGTAACACTTATGATTACATGTATCGACTTCCGAAGATTGTTGAGGTTTCTCAAAGATTGAATGAATGATATCTGTTGGATGTTTATTCATTTCATGCAAATTATAAAGTCCCTATGAGTATCACATAAAGTGAATAATTATATTCTAGACCCTAGGTTACACTGATCAAAGGGTAATGAACATTAGTCCAATGATGGATAATGGTTTCACCTGAGATAGTAGACCAAGTATAGGTCTAAATATAAAAGAAAATACACATTCTTATTCGCAAGTAAATGATGATTGAATATATGTATTTGTGAGTATTGGATGAACCCACATACCAGTATAGAAATATGCAGACCACATTTTGTTTGTTGGCATTTTAAGTAGTTGATACACAAGATACAAATATGAAGATAAAGCTGAAACCCATGGAAGGTATTAAAGCTATGAAGGAGGATTATATAGAAGATAGTTCTTCTCAATAGGTATTAGTTCCATGAGGTATATCATTTTACCATTTGTAAATGATATTTAAAATTTAATTGAAATTGTTTTCTATTATTTGTTATTTGACTAATTTGGATCCTTCGGAATATAGGTAATGGCTCTCAACTTGAATGTCTTTCCTTAATTGGGGGATGCGGAAAGTGAGGTCTCTACATTTGGTATCAGAGCCCCAGATTTTGTCAAATAATATTTAATAGTTTATAATTTTGAGTATTCTGTAGAAATATGAGGGAAATATTAGGGAATTTTCAAAAGATTGAGGTGTCTAGAAGGGACCATGACCAAGGGCTATCAAAATTTTCCTCTGCACCACTAGCTGGCTTACGAGGACTCCTAGACCCGTGCATCCTGCCCGGCCAAAGTCAAATGATTTTTCCCGAAATAAAATACCTTTAGGTTTTCTTCTCATCTGATCCGTCTACTTCTCATCCTCTTTCTTAATAAACCCTAAATGGAACTTCTCTCCTCATCTAAAGTTAGAGTTTTTAAGAAGCAGGATTAAGGCATCCTCTACCACTTAATGCAAATGAAAATGTGGAATTAATAATGTACATGTAATGTGAGAATAATAAAGTATATGTGAACATAAAAATGAACATGTGATGAGGAAATGATAATGTACATGTACTGTAGAAATAATAATGTGTATGAAATGTGAAAATAATGATTTAATGAGTTGTAAGGGTAAACTCTAGTTGGAACTAGGGTTGAGTTATGAAAACTCTAGAGGGTCAAGGAACATGGAAAACTCAAAGATGTAAGGTGTAGATTGAGTAGTCCCTAACCCTAATCTAAAACCCTAATCGTGAGAAATGGGAATAGTGTGGGTGAAAAGAAACCCTACCCGTGTGGACCCAATTAGGGTAAGAGGAAAGAGATAATATAAATGTTTTGGTAACCCATGCATGAAAGATGGATGGGAAAGAATATGAATATAAATGAGGTTAAATGACCCACTCTCCCATGCATGTGTGCATGAGGAGCATGACATTCATGTAAAAGGTTTTAAGAAAAATAAGAAACCAATGGCCATAGATGAAAATTGAAATATGAATGTAACTTTCTCAAACCCCTCATGCTATCTCTGGAAGTTTGGTCATTCTGAAAATGACTGTGAACCATGTCCACTCTGTCGATGACTGACCAAACCCCAGATAGGGAAGGTCACAGAGAGGTCAAGCCCCAGATAGGGAAGGATGACATGGCACCAAGCTCCAGATTGAGAAGGTGGCCTGAGTCTACTGCATGGAAAAACACCATATGAGGGCATACCAGAGATTGAGCAAGCATGGGTTGAGAAGTTATAATTAAAATAATACATAAAAATGAAAATATGAAACCTCTAGGGCTAGTATGCCAACCCGGGGTGGGTCATCCCATGAGTGAGAAGATGACCTATAGGGGGCGACAAAACCTTAGACCATGGGGTCAGGTTGTGGCTAGAGAGCCTGACTTTCTCTTGTGAGCCATGAAGGCACCCTAGGTTAGGACCTCCCCTAGAAATATAAGTTGACTAAATCAATTGAAAGATTGAGGTAACCATGAATGTCACCTAATATAAAAGATTAAAGCATATATATTGAGTATGATTCTTTGAAACCAAGTATGCCATCTCTGAGGGACATGAAGAACAGTCACTACAGATGTGATTGGCGATATGAGACCGAGCCCAAAAAATAAATGTTTACTTGAAGTGTTTCCATGAGTATAATGAGGGGACATAAAGTGAATAATGAGAATCATCAGAGATGGAGGAAATCTGATTTGAAGAATTACATACAAGAATAATGTGATTGAAAATGTTGAGGTGTGACATCTCAAAGAAACCCTTGGGAAGGGTAGAGTCCTAAGTCAATCCTAAGGACAGGTAGGGTGTATAAAAGGTTTATAGAACTGATGGGATTAGGAGTTGATTGTGCCCTGAATGCATAAGACCTTATGGTCAGGAGGTAACAAATAGGCTTGCCCAAGGTACATGACTTAGGAGATTATCTACCTTCATGATGATCATGTGACTTGATGGGTGAATGTGAGAGGCACTCCCTAGATGCATAAGGATGAGTCACTCCAAAAATACCTATACCCCTAGAGACCTCAAGGAAGTGGCTAAGGCTCATTGTACCTGAGGTGTAAATGTAAAAGGTACAAAGAAGTCATGTAATAGTCATGAAAAGAGTTGTGTACAAACTCAAGTGTGAAAAAAAATTGACTTCATGAAATATAAGAAAATTTGTGGAATTAAAGGCATGTATGGTTTAGAGTCATGTTGAGAAGGATTCAACCTTAAGTGTGAAGTTGTAAGATAATGTGTGGGAATACCATCTCTTCTCTTGGAACACAATGAACTTGAATTCTTGCAAACTGTAAAGTGATTATGACTATCACCATATATATCTGCATGACTAGCTCAGATCCTAATTCCTCTGTAGCTTTGTGTATATGTGAGAAATGGATGATCTAGGTATTGGTGTACCTTGGTGTAACATCCCAGGATTTGAGGAATCAGATATAATGATCTTAAAAGGAATGATTGGACTACCCATATCACCAAGGTGCACCTCCTTTTTCGGGAGCCCATCACTAAAGAACTCCATAGTTAAGCGTGCTCAGCTTGGAGTTGTACTAGGATGGGTGACCAGTCGAGAATTTGACCCTAGCTTGTGCATGAATGTGGACAAAGCATGCAGTTAAGGCTAGTGGTGGTCTGTGGGGCCAGTCGTCATTCCTGAAACTCTACTAGAGCCTAGGGCAGTGGGCCCGACTCTTTACAAATGGTATCAGAGCCAAAACCCCTCTAGTAGGTGGGGCACAGATGGGCATGGCATGCCAGTCTTTAAGATGTGTGGTCCAGGCATATTGGAAAGGGTTGTCCATGGTGATGTAGCCACCCTTACACTGGTATTGTGTAATCGGGAGCTGGGTGTCCATGGGCCATGTTGGGTCTGCACTGAAATGGGGATATGTTATGAGGCCACATAGTTGAGCCTTGACGAGGACGTCAAGAGTCTAAGTGGGGGAGATTGTAACATCCCAGGATTTGAGGCCTCAAAAATAATGATCTTAAAATGTGCACCTCCTTTTCCGGGAGCCCATCACTAAAGAACTTCATTGTTAAGCGTGCTCAGCTTGGAGTAGTACTAGGATGAGTGACCAGTTAGGAAGTTGACCCCAACTTACGCATGAGTGTGGACAAAGCACATAGTTAAGGCTAGTGATGGTCTGTGGGTCCATTCGCCATTCTTGAAACTTTACTAGAGCCTAGGGCAATGGGCCCGACTCTTTACACTTGGGGTAGGATCAATAAATTATCATGAGTCAAGGTTTTGTCTACCTTTGAGTAGGATCATACGACTATATAGCTCGAGGTTTCATCTACCTTTGGGTAGGATCATATGAGTATACAACTCTAGGTCTTCATCTACCTATTGGGTAGGACCAAAAAGGGGCTATTGAATATCCACCATATGAGGAAGGTAGTATCCATGTCCACTACAGGGACAACACAAAGGCTTGGATAGGTTAGGATTGAGTAGTTATGTTTGAAATGTAAAGTTTGATTTGTGAAACAATAATTTTGTGCAATATGTTGGTATAACTAGATGCAAACATTGTGTTTCCCCCACATACTTAAATGTGACATCTTAGTATGAGTGAGAGAGATTGGGTAGACATATGTTGTGCTTAAAATTGACATATGAAAATGAATATCTTAAGTTGAATTTGATGAAATGACCTAGGGTTTGAGATGCTACTTTTCCCTTATGAGAAAATAATGAATAATAGGTTGGAAACCTAGCTGAAAAGGGAAATCATCAAGTGAAATTGAAATTTCAAAATGAAAATGTAAACACAAAAAGATGGTAGCATGTAAATACTAAGGATGAGAATATGCCTTGAATTAAATCTAGGTACCAATCTTAGTGGTAATATGAGGAATTTTGGGCTAAGTAAAAGATGTAAAAGATATCTAAGAAGGGTTGCTAACCCTAAGGATTGAAACTAAGATGAGTTGTCATTCACCTTAAGCTTACTAGATTTGAATTTTGGGGTCAAAATTCCTTTTAAGGAGGGGTGAATGTTATATCCTCAATTTTAGTAAAATTAAAGGATATAAATGTAAACCATGTTTTAAATAAATCCCATAATGGTATAATTGGGGGAATAGAAATATGGATCACCTTTTTGGCATGGGTTCTTGTGGCACAAGTTAAATGAATCAAAGGAACCTGCACATGAATTAATGATAATGTCATTTTGTTATGATAAATGAAATAATTGTCAAGTTGCCAAAAGAAATAGGATTTATGGTGTTTTAGATAATAAAAAAATTGAGTTAGAAGGAGACTTAGTCTCCCCCCCCAAATAGGTGCCAGAGCCCGAATGACCCAAGGGATTGTAAATACAATGCGCAACAGGAGGTTTTGAACCTGGGTCCCCTGGGGAGGATAGGTTGGACTGAACCATCTGCGCTACACTGGTCGGGTAGTGTTTTACGGAATTAGAGGATAATTATCTAGCCAAGATCGGCGACACCATGGTTGAGGCACCAAACAAGAATATTTCAATTTGTCGTTTTGGTATACTTGACAATAATAATGATAAGAAAGATAATTCTAAAAATAAATGGGAACAAAGGACATTCCATGACATAATGGTAATTATTTTTATGGGATGACTAAAGAAATAAGTTTTGTATATAAAAGACATCCCAATTAATAAATATGAATTGGGAAAGGTTGTAAAGAATTTCCATGGAATAATTGTCTTAAAGGATATTCCATGATAATGATGTTGTTTTAAAATAATGTTTAAATAGCAAGTTTTATGTATATACGACCTCGATATAATTTGATAAAGATAATGGTGGGTTTCCATGAAACAAAGGTGATTGATTTAAAAGATATGTCAAAGAGAGAAATAAAAGGAACCATCTAGATCCTAGATAGTAAGTGCCATATATTGGTGTGTCCTCCTTTAAGGCTTTGTGTGTGGAAACCAAGTAAATTTGACATTAATTCATGGACATACACGTCTCCATATAAGGAATCTAATGAGTGTTTTTCCTCCTTGGAAATTATACATGCCTTTCCATGATAGATTTGTCATAACCATAGGAAAATGGGAGGGATATATTCTCTTTCCTAGAAGGGTTGAAGTATTGAACAAAGGGGATATTTTTGGAAAGGAGTAATACCATTGATGATTTCACATTAAGAAGATAATCGTGACTTAAGAGGGATGAGGGGTGTGGTTCGATGCTTAAATGTATCTTTTTATTTCCATATCAATGAATTATAAACCATGACTCTCTCCCTCTCATACGATGGTTATTTAAGTGGGGAGACCATATTGTCAGGGAAGACGAGTCCCCTTGTTTTGCGACCAAAAGGGAAGAGAAGATCGGTCCCCTAGTTTTGTCGTGATCCCTCCCCTTCTCTACCATCCTCTTCTACAAACCCTAACCTACATTCGAGTTGCAAGAGTGGAAGAGTCTATAGAAGGCATTAGCAACGTTCATACAAAACCCCTCTCACATGATAAGACCTAAACCCTCTTGCTCTCCTCTGATCCTCCATCCATGGACCTGCGTGGATAGGTCGGTAGATGGTGGAGGCAGGAAATGACCTGGTCCTTGGAAGGACACACACAAGAACGATGTACACCTCCTACATGGTAAACTACAATCCTCACAACTTGATGAACACAAACCTAGTAGGATGTGATGAAGAGGTTGTTGGATCTACTGTAGTGCAAGATGGCTCCCGTGGGGGGGTAGTCACGAATGAAGGAGAGCGCAAGACAGAGTTGGTAGGTCGCTAGTGGCACTCAGAGGGAGGAGGGGATTTCCTCACAACTATGGTGAGGGTGGTCGAGGCAATTGCGGAGAACGACCCCTAGATGCCAAGGAACTCGAATGAGTGAGAAGTGTGGGGCTTGCAGAGTCGGGGCGACGATGTTGTAGTTTGCAAAAGGGTGATGATGCGTACGAATGAGGAGAAAGGATGGTCGGGGTTAGGAATAATAGTGAACTAGAGAATGGTTGATCTAGGAGAAAAAAAAACTGACCTCATAACAACTTTGAATTGTGCCTACAACATGAATAGCCTGGCACTGGTGTTGATCAATCAGGAAGTGCCATGTGGCCTAGGTTTGAGGTAAATATTCTATTTTTACACTAATAATAGGAAATGCTAGGGTTACCAAAATATAGTGAAATTATATATCAAAATGATTTGGAGAACGAGAGGAATAAATTGGAAATATAATTAATATCTAATTTGGCTTATTATTTTAAAAGTAGTGCTATACAATATTAAGTAGTGATTATAGCACATTAACCTAAATTTTGGAGTTTTTGATGCTCAAATCAGTAAATCTGACTAATTTGAATTATTATTTGATATTTATGAGCATAATGGCAATATAAGATGATCATGATGAGTAATTGGCACGACTATGATCATAATGATGAGTAATTATAGTTCCTAATGTGAATAACCATGAATATGATGAATTAGGATTAAACATCTTAACTTGCTATATCATTAATGAACATGATTGAAACTTAGTGATCATAATAAAGGTATGTGGTATATTTGATGATCATGGCTACACCTAATATTAATTAGAGTTTCTTGAGTCATTAAGGTGAGATTCATGGGAATTAGCGTTTTGAGGCATAACCTTAATGGTAACTCGATACCACGGGACCTAAACCCTAGATCAGGGTTGAATATGGTTTTATCTAATTAAATTGTATGGTGACACTTTGGGGTTGTATACAATTATGTATCATGTTGATTGATTGGATGTATGCTTGCTTGTTGATTATACTTGATGATTTGGATTGCATAAAGTACACCTGAAATATTCTACATGGCAAAGGTATGTGGTTACTCTTATGATTACATGTATCAACTTTCAAAGCTTGCCAATGTTTCTTAAATATTGAATGAATGATATCTATTGGATGTTTATTTATTTCATGCAAATTATAAATTTCATATGGGTATCACATAAAGTGAATAATGATATTATAGATCCTAGGTTACACTAATCAAAGGGTAATGAACATTAGTCCAATGATGGAAAATGGTTACACCTGAGATAGTAGACCAAGTATGGATCAAAATATAAAAAAATACACATTGTTTTGTGCAAGTAAATGATGACTGAATATATGTATTTGTGAGTATTGGATGAACCCACGTACCAGCATAGAAACATGCCAACCACATTTATTTTGTCGGCATTTTAGGTAGTCGATACATAAGATACAAATATGAAGATAAAGTTAAAATTCATGGAAC
This sequence comes from Alisma plantago-aquatica, assembly GCA_963693085.1. NCBI lineage: Eukaryota > Viridiplantae > Streptophyta > Magnoliopsida > Alismatales > Alismataceae > Alisma > Alisma plantago-aquatica. The sequence continues at coordinate 194,731,848 of OY856413.1, read as the reverse complement.
ATATTAAATCTATGAACGAGGATTATATAGATGCTACTTATTCTTAATAGGTAGTAGTTCCTTGAGGTATATCATTTTACCATTTGTAAATGATATTTGAAATTTAATTGAAATTGTTTTCTCTTATTTGTTATTTGACTAATATGTTTCCTTGGGAATATAGGTAATTGATCTCAACTTGAGGGTCTTTCCTTAAATGGGGGACTCAGAAAGTGGGGTCGTTACAGTGTGCCATCTTGAAGTTACACTTTGGCACATTTTCTTTGGGTTTTGATTATTTTTGATAAACGGAGGAGTAAGAAGGTGGAGGAAGAAATGTAGAAGAGGTTGTGTAACATACCAGATCTTAGACCCTACCCTAGAAGTTTGACCTTTTGGGTTTGACCAAACGAGGTTGAGGTTAGAGTGATCCTAATTATCTAATGCATCAATAATGTAATTTAATATGTCATAAAATTCATTTAATGATAATAAGATGATAAATAACTCAATTTGTTGCATATTATGGTTAATGGGCCTCTAATGGGCTAGATGATATAACCCATGTAAGAAAGCATAAAATTAAAGAATATACTTAAAATTCATAATCTACATATCGAAATAAGCTTACTTGTCAATTTTCATCTAACTAGGACCGCCTTGAAATAACATGGTATGTTAGGAGAGAAACAACTGCCTAAAAGGTGTAATTAATAAATACATGTAATTCCTGACACAAAAAGTTGGAAATAAAGGAAAATTTGTATTCAACACACTTAAGTTAACTTGTGGATGTTGTTGCACCTAATTTGGAGAATCTTAAGGGCAATAATGCATGAGGAAAGAGAAAATAGTATTTGAATTATTTAACAAATTAAATGTCCTCAAAAGAAAAATCTAATTGCATAATCAGAATCTACATGCTTTGATTGGCCTCTATGCAAAATTTCATTTAATGCGAGATTCATTTTCAACCTCTATTGATGAAAGAGAAAAGCTAAATAATTCAATGTATCACTTTATTCTGATTTCATTTTGTTCAAGGTTTGCTCTTATTTTTCCCTGTCACACGATTCCTTCAGCTAGCCTTTTTCAAGCCACATCTGAGTCGTTAGATCTAGGTCCAATGGTAGCTGTTCTCTCTCCTTCCTCCGCTCTTTTTCTTTCCCTTGCAATCAGCCTCTATTTCTTCTCCGATTTTTTTTCTCTAATATATCCCTCCTCTCTCTGTTTCCTTTTCCAGTTCTTTTCCCTACACCTTCCCTTTTCCCTTCTGCACCCACCAATCCCAATTGGAAGGGTATTTATACTCCAGGATTCCCAAACAGTCAGTGTCATGAGTTTCCCCTATCTTGCCTCTGTTTCCCACCCTATTTTGCTCTATTCTTCCTTCTCGTCGCCGTTGAGGCCTTCAGACTTTGAGAAACCACACTCCCACATCTATCAGAACATTCGGTTCTTCCTTCTATCTCTAATCAGGATCGGTGTGGCCTCAAGTTCATTTCCCTAAACTCCATCCGTCTATGTCAGAGGTAGAGTTGGGCCTATGGTTGTTGATCATCTGCAAGGATGGTTGGCGTTTGGAAAGATCGTAGATGGTCTTGTGAAGGTGTCATCATCGTCAATTTGGCCTTTGATTTGGTAAGTTGGTTTTCCTCCTTTTTCCTCCTCCACTGGGACCTGGGGCTTTGACGGTGTGTTGGTTGGATAGCGTGGTGTTTTGCAAAGGAGATGAAGTGGAATCAGTTTCCCATTTCACCCTTATTTCTTCTTTGCGTTTTGTTTTTCCTCTAAGGGCAAAATCATCTTTTCGCTCCGCTGCCCTTTTTCTAGCTTTGCTCCTGGAACGGCTAAGGTGGAAGAATGCTCGAATGAGTTGTCTGGTTCTAGTTGGGCCAACTCAGGCCTACGCCCACTCTCTCACTTCCTCTCTCTTGGTTTAAACGTTGACATGGAATTTTTGTCATTATTTGAATTTCAAAAGTTCATAAGTAATTATCCACTAATTAGAAAATTACAAATAAATACTCGTTGGAATCACAAAAATAAGACATATATACTAAATCCAATGCTTAATGAAATGTAATTTTGTGGATCTAATTAATCAGATGACAACTTTTAAAAATCATGACTAATTATCTATAAGTCAAAAAATATAATAAAATATGTTTAGTACTCCTAATTACATATACTAAAAAGTGGCATGGTTTTGGAAACCTAATTCACATATGTTTAAAAAGGTGGTTTTTAGGGTTTATGAAATTAATATAAGTCTAACCCTAATCCCACATATATGCTAAAAGGTGCATTGGATGCCTAGGCTTGGACCTAGAAGTGACTTGGGATTGTTGAACTCTGATGTGGAGGTATGTTGCATCCCCTATTACTCCATGTTGAGCAATTCACCTATATTATTCTTTCTCTTGGTCCTATGGACAATAGCCTATACACCTTGCTCTTATCTTTTGATATCATGGTTCTTATGAACTATCTTGTTGGTAGTAATCTTGGATATTCTCTTGAATCTCATCTTATTGCCTTGGTGCATGATTAGATATGCCCACTATAATGTGGATGTTTATGTGATATCTTTTTCCCACTTATAAGGTGGATGTATATGTTAGTCACTTATGTGGTGACTACTTTGGTATATTCTGACCATACTTTTCTACTTGCCTCTACATTTAACATGCTATGTGATTCAATAGCACTAGAGTAGTGTAATTTCATTAGTTTTGTTTATGGCAGATGTGTTATTTCCTACCAAGAAGATGTGATATTTCCTACTCTTTTGGGATGGAAAGGAACCTCGTACCCAGGGTTTTCAACTTTATGAGGGTTGGCCCATTATATATATATATATATATATATATATATATATATATATATATATATATATATATATTTGGGAGATTGGCATTATTCCTTTCTCTATCAGTTTTCAACTTTATGAGGGTTGGCCGCCAATTGTGTTTATATTGTTCTAGAGCTATGTTTATCTCACATACATGCATGATATTGATTGTGGGGTGTGTGCCCTACTGGTGCTTGTTTCCCACCGTGGTAGTGGATGTTTATATGGCACAATCCTTTTAATGTTGTTTTTATGGCAAGTATCCCTTCTGTTGTGATCTTTTCTCACTTTTCTTTTCTATGGGAAGCCTTACATATTTGTTGTCCTTTATTTCATTATGTTTCTCAATTTCCTATTTCTTATGCACATACCAACCTTTGTTTCTGTCTCCTATTGTTTCTCTTTTGCTGGGGTATGCTTCCAACCCTAGGTGGAGGACTTGGATGACAAGGCTTGATGACCTGGACTTAGATTGTGAAGTTAAAGCTTGGAGACAATCATGAGGTGGTTTAGATTTCCTCTACATGGATCCTTGTGATGTAAGTTTGTAACCCTTTGTTTCATAATTGAATATAGTCATGTTTTTATTCCGCTGCTATACTTTGGTCTTTTGATTACCATGATATAAAGATTTGAAAATTTTACACCCACTCCAAGATACCTTGAAGGTGAATTTGGACTGAAGGTTCTATTGTTCAAAATTTTAGTAAGGAGGTGTTTTTTCTTCTTTACAGGTTGGGCTTGTGCATCTTGTGTTTGAAATTCAACTCTCTATGAGTACAGTGACATCAGTCCAATTCTCTCTATAACTTGTAGTAATCAAGAATTTTTACAAGTTATTTGCAAATTTGAAGTAGGTACATGTTCTGTTTGATTCCTATCTATCCATTATGGCATTCCCTCATCTCCAAGAGATAATGCTACTTAAGGTCCTAGGTGACTTAGATGATTTCTCAAAATTATAGTTTAATAAAATGTTACAAGAAAATTCACTTATTCAGGGGTTTCATTGTTTTGTTGGCATAACTGGCTAACTAGATAAAGGACAAAACTTAAGTATAAAATGGAAAATTTAAAACTATCAGATATAAAATACATAATATTATGAAAATACTAAAAGGGGAAGATAGAGTGGGTGGAATGGACACATACCATCCATCTCCACCCTGAACTCAGAATTTTGGTCATCATGAGAAAAACATAAATTTAAAATGGAGGGAAGAATTTCACAAAGATCACTAAGCATTCCTGGTAACTTAAAATGTCCAGCTACTTGGAATTTTGATGAGGGTTGAAGCCTTTAACAAATGAGCTTCATGGTTGACCAAGTGATTGGGTGGTTGTGGAATCTCAAAGGGGATTTCTAGTCTATTAACAAGATATTGTGTTTCGCCTTGCAATCCTTATAGTAGGATCCACAAATCTTTCATTCATCAGTGAAGAAAGTGTTTTTGATTTGTATGGATTTGGGATATGATTGTTCTCACTGAGTGTCTTCAGTGTTAATTCTTCCCCAAACACCTATGGTGTATCACCTTTTTGAGGAAGAATGTGGTATAAGATGAATTCACTTTGTGTAGTATTGAATATGGTAAGTCAGGTGCAGGATCTCGTGTATATTTGTCCTCGTCACTTGGATATGCATGTAGTAGACATGGTGACACTATGGGATGAAATTTCTTATCAACCTAATATAACTTTGTATGAGGTTGCACTTCCTCCTTGTCTATAAACCCTTCAATATTAAGGGTAATGGAGGCATCAGGGTCCTTTATAACTATAAAATGTGACTCAAATTCTTTTATGAAACATGTACTCAAATCAATGGGCTAGTAGAAACCACAGTAGGAAAATCAACACTACAATCTAAAGAAGGAGGTAGGTAAACTTATTGAAGAGGTGAAATCACCTTATCAAGTTCAACCTGATATGGAACAGGGATTGATTAAGGTGGAATAATAAGAGTACATATCACACAATGGCTTCAACTTCTGGGTTTGTGTGTAATTCTTCTAGATTTGTTATAGACAACATGAGGATGGTATCATCATCATCGTCATCATCAATTAAAATCATCCTTGGATGCTCCATCTTCTTCAAGGAGCTTTCTGACTGGCTTAGGAAGAATTGTGTGTCCACTCAGCTACCATCATCTGAAAGGCATAAAGTTGCTCATTGGTGTATCATCCACTTTATTCAGCAATTGCAACTACTATTAAATCGACCATTATGGCATGTCTTTGTTCTACAACGGGGTCCTCTATATAAATTTTGGTTCCTTTCTCACTTATAGTGTGTGGCGCATTATAACATCCAGAATTTTGATGGATGTAGTCTGCTTGATGTCTCTCACTGGGGGTTTAATATTATGTGTGAGGTAGAGCCATCACATATTTACTTTGTGTGGAGACATCTTAGGGTACTCCTATATATCATCATATAAGGAGAAACATTTCACACATTTATACATTATGTGGTGCTAACCACTCTATTTTAAATGAATACCTGAAAAATAGAAAATGTTATTATCATGCTATGAATAATTTTAGGAACAAAAAAAAGTTTACAAAAAAGTTAACATAGAAGGAAAATATATATATTAAATGAAATTATAAAACAAAATAAAAATTATAAAATAATTAAAAAATTATAAAACAAACTAAAATCATAAAACAAACTAGAAAGAAGAAATTCAATCTGAGCAACCTAGTTTCAAAGAAACTTTGTTTTCCACTACAAGAATGCCAACATTTTTATGTGCATTGACTACATAAGAAATTCATTGGAGAGAATTATTCCTAGAGTTCAACTATTTAAATGGTAATCAACCCACTTTAAGTAAGCAATTTGAATTTTATTATAGAAAGGTATTGATCCCATGGACCGACATCTTTAAGAGTTTAATTTAAACCATTTGCTATGAGTGGGATTTAGAATCTGGTTTCTAAAGAGTGATTAAAGCTAAAATAGGAAATAAAAGTGCATAATTGGACTAGTTTAATTCACTTTATGAAGGGATACTGGAGGTTAGGGTCATACCACCATAGACCACATATTTATTTTAATTGATTCAACTCCTTAATATATTTAAGTTAGATCAAGACCACGTGGATTTGTGTCCTTGCGAAGTACAAATCTCACAAAGGTCGGATTTCTCACAAACTCAGATTTTGACATTTGTAGATCATGGTTCAACCCTCGAATAAGTTCAATCGGGGATCTTGTCAAGAGCTTACATTTTCTAACTAGTGTTCCAACCCATAGTTTAAGTGATCTCATCACCATTGATTATAGCTCACAAGATAAAATGAATAGTTTTATCATAAAGCTCAATCATTTGATTACGAAAGGAATACATTAGTTCATCCTTATTGGGATCAGTTACATCTTCACTCAACAAAAAATAATTAAACTAAACATAAATGAGTACACAAATTGGAAGGAAAATATATAATCAGTAAAATATTGGAGTCAAATACAACTAAGGTAAGACAGGGGTTATGGGGATACTCCCCATACCCCACTATGGATTTTTTACTCAGACATAACAGAAACAAATACAGAAGTAAGGATAGGGATTCAAAGAGTCATGTTTTTGCATATAGTAACAATGAAACAATCTCCTTCAGAATGACAATGGATATTTTTTCTTCCTTTCTATGTGGACCTAGGGGGATCTCTAAGAAGGACAAGTATGAATTGTATGAGATGATAGAATATAGATTCCTTTGAGAATGGAGATTGTCTTGTATCCATAAGAAAAGATGCCATCATTCATTTTGGCCTCCTAGAATGTGAAGAGCCATGATAAGCCAAGTCTGACATTCCTAAATACCATATCTAATTGGTTTGATCCCTTTTTGAAGATTAAATACCTTTCTTTGATAGATTTTCAATTGATGTCTTGATAGATTTATACGTTGTCGAAGGGCTTTAATTAAATTCTTTCCACAAAAGATCATGGCCATGGCTTGTTTCTTTTATTGGCCATCTTGCCTTTCAATTTCTTGGTCAACTTCGTAAATATAAGGAAACTCATGGTTATTTGCCTTTTTCTGGTCAAGAGAGTAATCTTTGACGATTTCAATTGCTTGCCCAAATATTCAATGGAGGAAATTATTGCCTTCTTTTAATTATTTTGATCATTCTTTAACATTTGTGAATCTCTTTGGTGCAGACTTCCATTATAGGAATTTTGAGCTAATTTTAGCTAGTCACAAGTTTTAGACATGTGAAAATATATTCTTGTGAATAATGATATTCCCATTCAAAAGCATGCTTAAACAATAAATTCTGAGTTTGTATGCAGAAGATACGACAATTTTGGTCTAGGACATATATATTAGATACTTGTTGAAGTTCTATTGGTTAGTTGACTAATTATAAAATCTAGTATCAATTACAAAATCCAAATATGTTTTCCTGTAGATGAATAAATTCCTTTTCTAATGCATGTTTAAACATTACATTTTGAATTTGTGTGTGAAAGATAAGGTTGTTTTGGTACGAGATATATGTATCAGGCACTACAGGCAGTTGTGCAAATAGCTTTTTAGAGTATTTTTGGGATTCTTGATATTTGAAGTGATTCAACCATTTTTATACAAAATACATGTAATATAGTAACAACTTTGATTAATGAGAGAAAGCTAAATTAAGACAAATGAACCTAAAACTAAGGAATAATTAAATAAATGTTCCTAAGGAATGATCTAAAAGATATAATAAAAATTGAAAAGTATACATTTGTGAGTTACCACTATAAATGATAGAGTAAATGATGAAAGGTAATTTGTTCCTCTTAAATCATACATAGAATGGTAATGGAGAATGGACTACAATACCCTTGTAATTTTCATTTCTAGAACCACCACTATTGCATCCTTACTTTATTATGTGAAACACCCTAATGTAACCCTCAAGTATACTTTTACCTTTCAAAATATAAGGTCAAACAACCACCCACAATATCCCAATAAGGCATATTGAGGGTAAAGTCTTACTTCCACAGACTAGATCTTGGTTTTCCTCTTCACTAATTTCCCAAAATTACCCTCTAATTGTTTCCCTTACCTCCATCATCCACCTAACTAAGATATAGAGAAGGAAGCAAAAGTGTTGTTCTGGATGAAAACCCCACAATAAGATGTTATTATGATGTTAGGGTGCTATGAGACTTAGGGGAAGAAGATGGATGGGATGTATTTGTGAATGGAGGATAGAAGTAGACATGATGTGTGGTGGAGATTGATTGTACACCAGCATCTCCCCTATGCATGTAAGGAGGTAGAAGGAAAGTGGTGAAAGTTTACCAAATTACCATCCCACAACCCTCCAAGAAATGACTTGCATCCAAGGATAAAAGGGGGAAATCAAGAAAAAAATACTACCAACTCCCTTCAAAATAAACTTTTTCTTAATTATTACCACACATTCATATCTCCTAGTGGTGAATGAGTTTACTTCGACAAACATTTGAGTTTGATTTCCCCCCAGAGAAGTAGAATACTACCAAAACTAGGATTTTATACCACTATATACCCCTCAATGTCAATTCAAAAGTAGCTCCACTCTCGTGCTCACATTAATAAATTGAACCATCAATTTTTATCCAAAATTAATACCAATTTACAAAAATATTTTATTTTTTATTCCTTAATGTGTTTTTTTAATGTAAAAATTTAAACAAATGTATTATTCATTAACCATTTTAGGATTATATTTATGCATAAACCCCCCAATTTGGAACCAATTCTAATTGAAGTTCGGTAGAATAAATCCAAGAACCCAACTTGGGTACATAGATCAATTGGGGATCATCAAACATTAATTGCCATGATTTCACAAACGCTTGTCATTATAATCAACCAACTTGGGTTTTCAGATATTTACTAGATTATAAATTTAATTTATATATTTTGGATATTTATGTCAAAGTAAGGTGGTTAGATAACGTGTTAAAAATATTAATTGATTTGAGTAGTTTTTCAACCAAGATCATATTTTCTAAAATATTGTAAAAAGTTAGTATGGACTTATATAAAAATGCCTAACAACTATAGTAAGATATTGCAGAACAAATATGATTTTGATTGTATAGTTTGATAATGATACACATTGAGTCGGTTTGAAGACCATAATAAATACTAGGATTCTCATGAGAACTACATAAATTATCTATTTGTAGTGTAGGAGAAAATGGTTCAGTAAGAAAAATCATGTTATTTATTTCATGTAAAAATACAAAGTGGGTGAATGAAGTAGGTGAGTTGCTGAAACAAGCAGGTGTAATTTTGAAGCAAGTAGGTCAGTGTATAGGTATATAGTAGAGTTTTTTTGGCAAGTAATTTAACTTTATATGTAAGTAGGTGAGTTTAGTCTATTGCATTCTATGTATGAAAAATAATCTTGTAGACTTCAATTGACCATTGACTATCTCTTTGAAGTTGACACATGTATAGTATATGTGATCCATTACTATAGTAGAATTCCATTTTACCCTTCCATGCTTCTATAAATATGGTACACATCCACCCACCACTAACATAACTCAAACTCTCCAAATCTTCTCTAAAGAGAAATAAGATCAAATCTTCCTCATGTACTTTTTCCTACTCCAAAACTATCTCTGTACTACCTCTTGTGCCACAAACTTCATAGAGAACTATTCCAAGGACATTCACTAAAATAAAACCATTAGTTTCTATTTTAGCTATAAACAATTATTTGCTAGTTTTTCCTTATTTATCCACTTATGTAAAATCCACCATCTCAAGGATATCATGATCATCTCCTAGACCCATCTAATTAATATAAGTAGGAAGAATCACTATCATTTTCACATCAATGCTAATTCATAGTATACCAGAATATTATGGCCAATATAAACATATGAGGATCAAAGAATAAGATTATTGAATTAGTTTTAGTATAAAATAAATTATAGTTTCAACTTAGGTATACCTGGAATTCCATCCCTTCGATCCTCAGTTTACCTTAAGTTACTTGTGTGATATGTTATCCTTAACAATTAGTAGTGACTTATCTAAATTTATATAATTAATAAGTATCTAGCTCATAACAACAACTTGTTTTAGATCCACTATATAAAATTTCCTTTCTTATTTTTAGTATATATTTTGATCTAAAAGTCAACTCATTATTGTTTAAAAAAATATATTTGAAACAACTTATATGAAACCTTAACAAAGTGCTTTTAGTTATATTAATGATGAGATGGATCATGGTTTATAAATATTAACCTAAATGTGTTAGTTTGTGAGGTATACCTTAACCAACATATTTTGATATTGAGTTGATATTGTATAAATATGTAAATGTTACTATTTTATATTAAAAATATGATTTCAAGAGTTTAAATCAGTTACCTAAATGGAGAAAATCATGCTAGCTATTTATTGTTAAGCAACAAAGTGCGTGAAGAAATTAGGTGAATATAGTATATGAAACAAGTAAGTGATTTGTTGAAGCAAAGAGTTGATTAGGGCTGTCAATGGGGAGGGTAAGGTCTTACCCTTACCCTTACCCTCTTTGGGTAGTGGGTAAGGGTAAGGGTAATTATCCTTCTCAGCAATCCCCTTACCCTCCCCTTACCCTTACCCTCTTCTCCATAGGGTAAACGGGGAGGGTAAAGGGTAAGCGGGTAATTTTGACAAAAAAGAATTTTATACACATTGTGTGTTGATTTTTAATAGTTTTATAACTAATTTATTGATAACAACATATAAAACGTTATATCCAATTCAAAATCATATGTTTCTCCATGTAAAGTTAAGTCAATTCACACAATAACAATTTTTTATGCATAAATTATTTTTTTTCCTTTGCATAAGTATGCATAACAAATAAGTATTTCACCAACACCTCATTTTCCGCAAGATATATATGTTTTTCTCTCAACAAGAAAGTATTACAAGCACAACACCAAGTCATTTTCCAATGATAGAATAAAGTATTAGGGTTAAACATTTACATACAAACCCCTTTAGAATATTTATATTTGTGTAACCTTTATATCTTGTGCGGGTAAAAGGGTAAAAGGGTATGGATAATGTCTATACCTTACCCTCCCCTTATAGTATAGCGGGGAAATGGGGAACGGGTAAACGGATAAAGGGTAATAAAAATCTTTACCCTTATCCTTACCCTCCAGGGTATGGATAAGGGTAAATGGATAATACCCTCCCCATTGACATCCCTAGAGTTGATGTAATTAGGCCAACTGTGTTCAGGATGCAACAAAGTAAGTGGTTATGTAAGTATATCAGTTTGAAAAGTAAATAGGTGAGTGTACTCCATCACATTCTACATATAACACCTAACCTTCTAGGTCTTATCTACCAATTTAATATCCATTTGCCATAGAGCCATGGACACAATGTGCATTTGTCATTTAATTCAGATAGCACCATCATAATCCTTGACACGTCAATAAATGGATCAACACCAAAACCATAAACTAGAACATTAGCTAGTCTCAACTTTTCCTCTATCTCCATCAAAGGTGAAAAACAATCACCAAAACATTACGTGGAAAAACATTGTAAAATATTACTAAACAATCCCAAGACCATTTTAAAGAATGAGGCCATCAATTTCCATCACCAATAACTTCTAGTTGCTAACTATTTAACTACTTATGGATTTGTCACCACCTCAAGGATATCATCATCCTATCCTAACCCTGTCTCATTTATTTTAGAAGGAAGAACCACTATCAATCACATATCCACGATAATATTCTATAGACAACAAAAGGGGTTACCAATATAAACCTAAGGAGGACAAAGGAAAATACCATGCACATAGTTACAAAATACATAAAGAATACAACACCAAGTAAGGTACAAAATTACTTATAAGCACATAGTTACAAAATACATAAAGAATACAACTTCAAGGTACAAAATTATTGATATTCATCCTTATTTACATTTAAATACTTATTTAGAGAATTAACCTTGACAATAAACTACTATTTTACATAAATTTAGTTGTAAGAAGTAGTCTATTTTTAAATCATTAAAGTAACAATTTCATATCCTTCATATGAAGATTTCATTTTTATCTATGAGTCTTTAGTTTACTCTAAACTTAATACATTGCTTCATTTATTATTATTAAGTTGTAGATATGTCAACCTAAATATGTTATCTTGTGAGGAATCACCTCCTATAATGGGTACTACATATTAACCTATTAGTTTCTAATTTAAATGGTGTTTCTTAGTATGATGCCATTCAATTAATCCATCAAAAATCATTGAGTTTTATGTCACTTGTTTTATTGGTACAATGCTTTACCAAAATTATACATGTCATTGTTACATTCTTATGTTATCATCAACATACGCATATTATTATATTTGTTGGATGTAAGCATATTTATGTATTTCGAACTTCAAAAGTAGTATTTCATATCTTTATATCTAACACGTATGATCACCAAACATAGGGATACAATATGAATGTATGAGATTTTGATTCATTGTAGATATATGATCCCACAGTTAAAAGACCCAAACAATGCAATACTCATCCATTTACAAACTTGATTTTATTGTTTCCTATATTTACCATATGGTTCTCCATAATTTTCAACTATGAAATATGCAGTAATACATAAAGTAAGGATGACATGGATGCAGTCTTGGATGGATCTGGGGGGGTGGCAACCCGCACTCTAACTTTCCGTCCAAGATCCCAAAGTTTGTATTTACATATACAAAACATAGTGAAACACTATATATATACATATATATGTATATATATATATTTGTGTGTATATATATATATATTCAAATAAATTGTTTGTTATAGTGGCATCAATGCCTTCTTTCTATTAAGATTTCCTTAGTTAAAATCCTACTCTAGTCGTATATTTTAGATTTTCATTTAACTCAACCCCCCACTAAAATCAATAATGAGTTCATCTAACCCAACCCCATATTATAAATTTTAGATCCTCCATTGCATGTAGTCGTGTGAGTAAAATATTTTTCAATGAAATCAACTGAAAGTTTGGAAAACATTGGAGCCGGCAAGCTAGGAACCAAATTGATTGGTTAAACTAGGACAGTTGGATAGAGGAGTGAATTAAAACTATAGGAGGTTTTGCAAATTCAAAAGTCTTGTTGGATGACTTCCAAAATAGTTCTATAGGTTCCATGAGTAATAGTTTTCTTTTATAAATGTTATTATTAGTTACAAGCATGGATGGCCATGGTCCATGTCATAGATCACTGTCCGATCTTGACACATGCCACATTGAAGACCAAAGACATACATATCTATAAGGTGAACCAAACATAAGAGTAGATGTAATGCAGATCAAGTCAAATTTATGTTATTAAAAGTTACACTTTTTATGTTAACGGGTAGTTGTAAATTCATATACATGTAACAATTAGCTAGCGTATTCGAGTCTTTTATCCTATGTTGACATTGTCCTAGACAAAAATAAAAATCTTGATCAATATCTATTAATCCATTTGGTTACATGAAAAAGATATAAGACGAGCAATGGATGTAAGGATATCAATCAATCCCATCTTGTTGGATTCTCTATTTCTCATCCTAAGTTCTTATTTCCATGCATCCTACTTCCCCCATATAAATCTGGGACATGCTTCTGACTATGTTATTAACAAACACGGAAAAAAATCGAGCAAGTGACTTGGTTTTCGTATAAGTAATTAATTTTTCAAAAAGAAAGAAGTAAAGTTTCATCAATACTCATTTTCTTCACAGTCATATTTATTATTTATGTAAAATATGGGAGGACTAGTGTAGTTCGGGACACTGGTCCTTGCTGGCCCTGATAGTAATCTTTAACTTCAACTTTCATGCAGGGGTACCTTCCTGGGCCTGATGCTAATGATTAATTGAAAATGTTAATTTGATGCACTCCTTCCCTCCACGTGTGTTTGAAACGGTGGAGGGTGAGAGGGTGGTTGGTTTCTTCTCAATTAACTCATGTGATGTGTGGGCGGTTTATTTGCCAAGTGACATACAATAGAGGGAAAAGAAAATGTACTTTGCACATCACTTCTATTCTGTAACAATTTTTTTGACAAAATAAAAATTATTAATTTTTTTATAAAAATATAATATAAAAAGTGATCATATATATATATATATTAAATAATATGAAATATTAAAATTAGAATTATATATTATTAGTAAATAAAAAGGAGACATAAATTTCTTTTCCTTATAATTTGAATTTTTTAACAAAATAAAAATTACTAGATTCGTTATAAAAATAATTCTAACAAGGCTATGTCGATATACTTTTGTGAAAGAATAATGAGACGCGCTTTGTTAAGAATTGTGTTAATTTTCTATTATACATGTATCCTAAGAATTGGACGCAATAATATATAATTGAACGCATTAGCATCAAAATTGCATGATGCACTACTAATATTGGCGACATTATATAATATTTAGGCTCATTCAATATTATGAACATACACTGAAAATTGGACGTATTATCACCATAATTAGGCAGTTTACTATAAATATTGCTCGCATTATGTTAAGATTTGTGCTAATTTTTCAGTATGCACTTATCTTAAGATAATAATGATGATGGTGTTGGTGCAGTGACAAATAGGTGCATTATAGTACTAACTGGGCACTATCAACTCTGAATTGGGTGCTTTAACACCACTTTTAGGCACTTTATTTTTATTTTTAGGCACTTTAAGACCACTTTTAGGCGCTTTAATCCCATTTTTAACTGTTTTAATACCACTTTTAAGCTTTTTATTACTAAAAATATACACAAGTCTAAAAATTATGGATGCTTTACCACAACACTTTTAGGTGCTTTAACACACCTTTAGGCACTTTAACCCTATTTTGGGCACATTAGTCTATAAATTAGACGTAACACTCAACTACGACTTAACATGTTTATCCATTAATACAAATATAGGCTCATTACATAAGTGAATAGGCGATGTAACATTGTTTTTTAGCACTTTAGTATATAAAATAGGTGCATAATAGGAAATTAGACTCAACTACAAAATTATATGTGCATTCATTAATATAAAGCTAGACGCACTACATCAAACAATAGGTGCCATAACTCTATTTTTTGGTGTGTTGACTTATAAATTAGTTGTTATACAGTGAACTGGGCTCATTTATGACAAGAAATACGAGTATTACACTAAAAGTAGGTGCATTACCAACAATACTAAGTGCTTACTAGACATATTGGATTCATTATCTGGGCATTTCATTGTAAAAAATTAGGGTATACAATGAATGTGCACATTACTAACAATGTTGGACACATTACTACTCATATTGGGTGCATTTATCCTATTATTGGGAGCATCACTATACAAAATTGTGCTAAACAATGAATGTGTGTGTTACATTAATGTAGGTGCATTACCACCAATATTAAGCACAATATGATTCATATTGGGTGTATTACCCTATTGTTGAGCGTGTTTACCCTATTATTGGGCTTATAAAAATCAGCCTATATAATGAACGTGTGTGTTAGACTAAAAGTATGTGTATTACCACCAATATTAAGCACAATACTACTCATATTGAGTGTATAACTTGATACATATTATTTCTCTCAAAATCATATCAACATTAGGATTGTTGAAATCTATTTCTTATAAGGATCTAATAATATTTATTTTATCAAAAAAATAATTTTTGATTGTAAATTATAAGTAAAACAATGTTCTCTCTCTTATGTTTTTCTCTTTCTAAGAGAAGAGTAGGAGAGAGTAGTGAATGGGGTGAGTGGGAAGAGAGAGAGAGGGGGAGATAGACTGAGAGAGAAAAAGCAATAGCTGCAATACTTATGTGAGGTTGGGGAGGTGATTTTGGGCGCGCCAAAAGCACTTCCACCATCCCCAATGTGTCAAAAATTAAGCTTATACTTGAATTTGACTTCCATATAGGGGTGACTTCCACACTTATCTCCTCATTTTAATCCAAAGGAACTTGGCACACTAAGTATCCTCATAAAAAAATCAAAAACTAGAAAAGGAAATGACTTAGTCTTTGTCAAAGTGTTTTCTTAGGAAAATCTTCATGAATACATGTTTCTTTTCTTTTTATCTTTGTTTTTTATTTCGTATATCCAGGTTAAAACTTTGACATAATAGAAATTGAGGTTTTACAGCTATTGGCATGTCTGTACAGAAGAGTTGGTAGATTCTCTTGAACTGGTTGCACTGTGTGTTTATATACATGAATCTCCGACGATCCTAAACAAACCTCAAGTACTCAAGTATGCATATTACAATTTTAGAAATATGTATATGTACATCAAGCTGTTACTATGAGCTGAATGTGTTTTGTTGTGTGAAGTTGCATGCTAGTTTGTAACAGTTAGTAACATATGTGATTTCATCATAGTGGTATAATAAAATTGTTGATTTTTGTTGTCAGTAAATCACGACCAATTGGATGTAGGTCATGGTTGTATGCCTTTCCTCCTTTTGTGGCATAGCGGATAACCTTTCTTTGATATTTTAATTTGAATAGTTATTTTGTTCTCAGTTTCAATTGGTTTGATGTAAGTAAAAAGTTATATGAAAGTAAAGTTTTTGAAAATTCTAGTTCAATTTTCAAAAGGAAAATTCCATTAATTTGTAGTGGACATGTTTATTGTATGTGTGAATACAAAACATCTTACCAGATACAATTATTTTCTACTATATTATATAATAACAAAGATAGTAATGATACATCACACTCCTTTTATAACTACAATAATCACATGAAGCAATCATTAAGTGGATAGTTCTATTATATTATATTATACATTGACCGAAACAGTAGAGTTGTTTCTTGAATGTAATTCAAATAAAAGACAAGAGATTGACATTTAACTGCTAAGAACAACCTTTTTGTTTTATATGTTAAAGCATTGCTAAGAACATCCTGACTTGTATAACACAAACCCAACATTTTTTATATTTTCTTAAAACCACATGTTGACTACATATTTCAATAATATTCTTCTGGTTATCAAAGAGTATGATGCATTGAAGTGGAAGATCTACTACTAGGCCACCTAAGGTGCCGACCTTACCCAACATCTATAAAAATATTGTTGGCCTCTCCACTTGTCATAAAAATTTACTAATCACATCACTAGTGGCCTCACCCAATATTAGTAGACTACTAACCTCACACTCATTTTGGACTTTCCAGTTGGCTGTGCTCCACAACACAATGACCACACACAAGACTGGGACTCCTAGTCTTCACGCCAAGAGACTCCTCACATCACCAATAATGGTTTCTGAGTCAAACACTCAGACTTGGTTTCATTCATAAACAACTCAATTTGGAAAGAAAAATCTAGGATTTATTGTGAGTAACATGTAGTTATTGTGTAAATACATAAAAGTAACAAAGGTTTCAATAAAAAGAGAGACATGTATCATAATAATAAAATAGGGGCAACAAAAATGGAATGGAACCATGAAACTTTGGGAAAGAAGGGTAGTCTTGTGTGCTACTTCATATTTCTCTCTATCAGTTGTTACATTCCTCCATTTTGAGATCTATTCACTATGATGTTGCTCTGTACTAAAATAGCATTCAGGAGTGATAGAAAATTTGCCACCCCGTCCAAAAACACACATCCGCCCATGACATAACAATGTGTCTAATATGGGTGCTAACTGACTCCTCTGCCTCTCACTCTCCCTTCTATATAAATAATTAACCAACATATTAATTCTATATAGTCAACTGTCGCAAATAAACTAAGTACCAACATAAGAAATAAATTAGCATAAAGATTTATTTTATACATTGTACATTAAAACAAACCAATCATCAATTTTTCATAAACGTGTCTTACAAAAATACCTTCATATTCGAATGAATAAATATATATGGAATATACAATGAGATCCACTAGTTATATCCTACTTTATTGTTTGATTTTATGCATGGATTCATATGGTTATAAATCTATATTATCATAATTATATAATACTTATAATAACGAAAACAATATTTACAACATTTTGGTTATGAAAGGAATGTTGGTGAAATGATGGAATAGAAAAACCTAAAATTTTGGATTAGATCATGTGATGGCAAACGAAGAGAACAGAAGAAAGTAAAAGAAAAAAAATATTTTTCTGCTAATTTTCTTTATTCCTAAATGGAGTGGAAATAAAAGAAAGGTGAAAACTTGATAATATACTTATCGTGAAGGTTTAAGGAAAATACAGAAAGTCAAAGACAACTGGGTAGAAACATAGTTTGTAGGGAAAATAAAGTATACATAATTGGAAGTGATGATAAATTTTTGCAAGAAATAGAGATGAAAAATTAAGAGTTTGCGAATTTGATTAGAGAGACATATGGAGGGAAACTTCAGTAGGACAATAGTAGTCTTGGAAGGAACTTATACACTTGAAGGAGTGTTGTGAAGATAAATAGAAAAATGAAGAGAAGTACTTTCATGCCCCCCTTTCAATAGAAAAGGTCCATTTATTATCTATATTGAAATTTAATTTTAGACATATTACCATTTGTATCCATGCTACATATATAGTAATGCAAGACCCCTCCTTTCACCTAATCATATAAAAAATAGTGTTAGTTATTATTTTTTTTGACTTGGATCTTTCGCTACTTTCAAAAATTGACCTATTTTCTATAACTATTGACTAAATGAAATTAAGTATGATATAACAAGAAAAATATTTACATGTAGAAAATTATATATAATTGACATAGACTTCTTCATATCATGTTTTATTACATATTTAGTTGATATGTGATTTTCAATCATTTTATGGATTTCTAAAAAAATGCATTCATGGTAGTGATGTGAACATGAAAATAAGCCTATTATGATAACTTGGCCTCACCCACTTCAAATTCCCCAGTTCACCACTTATTGAACTGATGCCCAATCTTCCACTCGTAATGTGTCAGGTGTACTCCATTCACTAACACCCATGTTCTGCATTACTTTTCCTCTACTGATAGAACTACATGTAGTTGTTGTTTAGATTTCACATACAACCTTTGTCGTTGGTGGTGGAGATAGAAAATTATAATAGGAGGTTGAGTCAGATGAGCTCAATATGAGTTGGAATAGGGTGTTGAAATAAATAACTCAAAAAATTATGATCAAAATAGGACTTGAATACAAAATAACCACTTAGTTAGCAACATGGCCCTAATACCAATCCAACTAACACATTCATTACTATTATACTTAAAAATGCATATATAGAGTATTTGGATATGCTATAAATGTAAAAAATTATATTTTGGATTACAATGTGTGGACATTGGCTTACACAACATGTAAAGACGAAACATGGGAGTTTTTTTATTCGATAGAGCTTTATAACTTATAGTATACCAAGTTGATAAAGAAATATGTATCCACATCATGCAGGAAAAATAGGATAAAATAAGATAGAAAGAATGTCTAGCTCAACCTGATGATTGTCTTATAGTCATTTTTTTTCTATTTTCTTAATTTTTCTCCCTTCTACAGTTTTCCCACAAATTTTGATGCAAAAAAGAACTCTTCAAAAGAAAGAGATTTACATTATTAATGCATTCTATTTGCTTGTGGTTGACTGAGAGTCTGTAGAAAAAAAACTCTAATATTTATCTTGGTGGTCCAATAACAATCACAGCCCTCAACAGACAAACATTAATTATTTCTATCTCTACAAGAAAACCCCACCACATACCTAATCATGGTTCTCAAAAGACACACGAAAATTGTCTCAAACTCTATAAGAAAACCCAACTGCTTACTAATTCTAAGCCAAGTCGATAATATCCAAACTCGTACAGTTCTGCAACAAGAGGTGGCATCCTCACAAGGACAAAGAAAGATGTCGGTAGAACCCTACACTCCACAGGGCATATGAAAATCTAGTTCAATCATCTATGAACGTGTTGTAAGGTATAGCCATTGTCACACAATGCCCTTCAAATCAAGAGAGTCATATGCATGACCCAACAAGTAGAAACCATCATATCAATATATCTGCGAAGCCAGAAAATTCTGTTAGGGTGGGCACATTACAAATTAATAGTTCAAAAAAATTCTTTATATGTAAGAATAGAACACAATGCACATGAACAAATATAGACATTTCATATATAAATACTTTTAATATTTGTTTAAATTTAAAGAGGAACTAAGATACCGAAATTTTTTTGACAACAATTAAAGAAACATAAAATAATGTGTGGCTACCTAAGCTTTGCTCTTAACGGGTGCTCGTAGAGTGGTCATCTCTTCAAACGTTAAGTTAATTGTTATCTCAGAATCGGAAACTCCATTGTGTCATACCAATGGTAGATGAATTTCTTATACCATGTAAATTATTGCCTCAAAAAAATAAAATAAAAAGTATAATTTTAGTTTCAAAAACTCATACATGATCAGATACTTGGAACTATTGCAATATCCGTGGACTACAAAAATATTGGTTATCACCCAATAAAAGATACAGATTATAAGATTAACACTAGATGCTTTGTACCTTTCTTTGTAGAGAAAACAAGCCTGCAACTTTAGTCGTACACTTTGACATGAAAGGTTTTTTTAAACAGCATAGGTGGTTATGGCGAGTATTGATACATTAGAACATGGTATCACTATGAAAATAAAGTCAAGTCTGCATGTTGATAATTACACGTTTGTAAAACAAAGTGATAGAAGATTTTGTCATTTTTATAGTGAACCCATAACGGCGATCAACAATAATTACATGTTATCATAATTATGCACGTTTCAAAAAATTTAATAAGTTTCTAAACATGGTATTCCGAAAAGAGAAGAACTGTTTTGGTAATATTTGCGAGATAACAGGAAACTGTAGACTGTTTCTGTTCTATGGTAGCGCACATCTTTGCAAAATTGATCATACTTTGATAATTAATTAATGTCTACTATTAACTAATTAATAAATTTGGTTGGCAACGGGTGGGGCACATGCCCGCCCGACCGCTGCCGCTCACTCCACATTAGCTGTGTTATTTTGTGGCCGAGATGAACGTTGCTTGTCTACGAGTGCCGCAAGACCATTGGGCTTAATATTTTATATTATGGTGGTTGGGGTGATGATGGTCATGGGCATAGGGGAGAAGATGGTCAGCATTCGCATGGAGAGATAGCTAGAATTAAAGAAATATACAATTAGATGCATGTACGCTAGCTGAAATAAATAGCGACTAGTTACACTTGTGGAATCCGATTTAAATGGGACGGATCGGATATATTGACTAGGCCTTGTAAGGCATAAAGTAGCAGTCTAGGAGTAGGCGAACAAGTAGTTGTTAATGACTTGGCTAAGATGAAAAATATAAAACTAGAGTATGGACATGGTTTGGAGTTGGAGGTGGTGATGCATGAAATAGTGAGTAGTCAAACATGGACACTAACATGCTGCACTATAGCCAACAGTAGAGAAAAAGTAGTTTTCTTCTAGAAAGAACGTCCAATATGTGGATTCCCTTGTATGACTCCTTCCTCACCCAATATAGCCTCTTAATATCCAACTCCACCCATTGTCAATTTGTCGTTCTCCATCATGGTGTCTTTGTGCTAGCTACCATGTGACCATCTTTTTCCATATGCTAGTAATTATTAAGGTTAGCAATATCTGGAATTTGATCAATATACGTACCGGATGCATTATAGTAGTTGTTAAGTATTAGTGATATTTGGAGGTTCATCATAGTCGTTTAATCAAGTCATTGTTTCATTTAGTTAGTCAATCAGGTGTGTTGCATGCTGGTAACCTTTGTTCGACATTTCACCTGGAGCAGTTCTAGTTTCTGGAAAGCGCAACTGAAATAAATAATAGATGTGTCCTTTTAACTACCAAGAACAACCCATTATGTAAAATTATTAGATGGATCAAACATCTCTTGTGTCTTCTTTAAATTACATATTGATTGCATGGTTTACCAACATTCTTTTATACTTAAATCTACTGTGACGGAATGTTGCTTTTGAGCTGTCCCAGAGCATCTTGATTGTACATCTATTTCAAAAACCTACCTCTAAACAATAATAAGGAATTTTTACAGCTCAGATTAATTGTAACATGTCCGGAATTATCATCTCACAACAAAAAATTTAGTCCGTGTTATTTTGGCTATATAAGAAAATATGTTTAACTAATGCCAAATAACGCCTTCAAAATGCGCAGGACACACCTCGCGTGACACCGCGTTTTGTATTTATAATGTATGATCTCCCAACTGCCTCTATAATTACATGTAGTTGTTGTAAGCGCTTCACCTACAATCATTGTCGTGGCCCACATCTAGCTGATTCAGCACATCAAAATGAGGCGATGAGGATTTCCCGAAATTGACAGCTTGCAACTGTTAAAATGAACAAGAACAACAAGTTGTAATTTATTGTTGTTTCCGTAGCAACGATTAAAACAGCCTGTAGCTGCAGATAGTCAGTGGCCACTGCTCGAGCGCTCACTGGCACATTGCCTTACATGACATGTACGGGCAAAGAATGGAATCTTTTTGGAGCGAGAGAGCTTAGTAATTAATATTATACAAAACTGACAAGCGAACATGCAAGAAAAATAGGTAAAAAGGAAGATTGAGAGAACGTCTACCTCAGCATAAGGATCACGTTCTTGTCCTTTGTTTTCTCTCATTTGGCTTTTTTTCACTTTTCACACAACCTCTTAGTCACCAAAGAACTCTCTGGAATAACAAATTTAAGAAATTAATGTATCAAGGATGTAAAATTAAAATCATGACCCTCAAAAGACACACAAATTGTCTCTCCATAATTGGACCCCACTTGATGCCTAAACATGGCCCTTTAAAGAGACTTAGAAATTGTCTTCATCTATACATGATGACCCCAACACTTGTCCTATCAAAACCAAATTGATAATGTCCAAATTCAAACACCCTTGAAACAAGAGGTTATATCCTCACAAGGACAATGAAAGATTTTGCCAAATCCCAAGACTCCACAAGGCTTTGGAAATATAATTTGACTCTCTATGAATGTTTAGAAGGCCTAACCATAACGACGATGTGTGATTATGTAGGGGATTTTTTCTTGGTTTCACATGATCAAAATATGGTGTTTTGAACAATATCCAACCAAGTGGATGAGGATATTGCACACAAAAAGCCAAATTCTAGGGATCATCATTGAAAAAATGATGATCAATTAAGTGGGATATTTGAGGAGGTCGATATCTAGAAAAATAGAAAATATGTGGAAACTATGTTCCCATGGTAGCTAGGATGATGAATTAGTAATGGAGAATGGTCGTCGAAGTTTAAGTTTGAGATCTATAATTGGGTAAGGGATGAGACACATGTGGAATCCACATGTTGGACATGCTCATTATATAAGACAACTATTATTCCTCTAATATTGTCTAGAATCCCTATTTATTTGAGTCCCTATCTAATGACTCACTATCTCATGCCTTACCATATTTAACTGAAAATAATGTTCATTCATTGTTTTCATGTTTTACATCCTAACTAAGTCATAAGAAACTAGTTGTTCATCTACTCATGGATTTCTACTAACCACCCCATACTAAGCTAGTCCGTTGATCCAACCAGTTTCATTTGAATAATGATTCCACAAATATCCCAAGTTTCGCTCTATCTCATTTGTATAAATTTCATTTTTTTTTCTTTGATTTTCTCTATCTCTTTATAAAACACATGCAATGAATGGCCATATTTTCCCCTATGTCCATTTTCATCACTGCCAACACCATAACAGATAACGATTACGCACAACAGTCTTACAACATGCACAGACAAGTGTCATTCAACAAAGTCACAAAATATCTCTATTTATGTGTATTGATAAATTATGTATCTTGGTGGAGGTTGGTAATATGAGAGTTACACTTGTAGAAAAAAGGATTCTCATGATTTAAAATGTTTTCTTGTTACAATTAACACGAACATATCCAAGAAAAATGTTGTGATATGTGTTGTGAAGGTAAGAAGAAACAATAAGCCATAGTGATTCATGTCCTTAGTGAGTACCTCAACCATACATCACTCTCTCGCCTCCTCAATATAACCAAGGATAGTATGAGAGCATCCAGGAAGGAATCATCAAACTTCTTTATTATACATAGGTGTTCTACTCCATCCACATATTTACCAATATTAGTTGAATCATCATAACCATAACTAGTAGCATGAAATTTTTAGAATTAAGAAATGACTTGTTGTATTCTAATAGATACCATGATCTCCATATTGATGGTTACATCAATGATTAGATGGGCAAGTCATCCAATGTGTTGATGGAATCTGTCGCCAACTGTTCAACTTCCATCGACCAATAAGATGGTTGATGTTCACCTGAACCATGTTACCATCAATCAACAATTTGTTGCTATCTTAGTCACTTGGTTATATGGATATGGTGCATGTCTTTGTATATCAACACTAGTATGGATTAGAACTACATGATGTAGCTAAGAAACACAAATGTTCCCTTCTGGGGTAACTCATACTTATCTTTAGCCACCATGTGGAGGCAAAAAATAGTGGATTATTTGGGTACTTTACATGGATTATGAACATTGTAGATTGACACGACTTTACCGTGCATATAGCGCAAGTGTATGCGTCAATGTAATATAGGCCTTGTGAGGCCCGAGTCGAACATAGGGAAACATAATTATCGGTAGACTACTACTAACTACTCGCAATCAGCTAAACTGATTATAAAAGTTTGGAGGTTGTTTTGAAAAAGAATAATAAAAACAAAAGAAAACAAAGAAATCGATTAAATGGTTGGTTTAATCATTTCAAAAGAAATCCCTAGGATTGTGGTTTCACCGCGGGTTCTCATTGTACTAATTCCTTCAGAATTATCACAATTCATCTCCCTATCTGGATAGTGGCCTGTAGCCAGAATTGCTCGCTTCCGCGATACAATTCACTACCTTAATCTAGGTCAGTTCCACGCCAGTAGTAACCTATGCCCTAGACAAGGTGCATGACAAACATGTCTCTAGGTTCCCACCATTAATCGTACATCGCCTTTTCCAAAGGATTTATTAGTTAATGTGATTACCGCCTCTTTTCTACCGTTAATTCTTTGTCAAAAGCAATTAAAGGTATTAGATTAATATTATGGTGATCAAACACAATGATAGCAATGGAGAAAACGATATCATATCACAGATTTGAGGGACAAATTATGATAAACTATGTATGAACAGTCAAAATTATGATAAACTATGTATGAAGAGTCATACAATGATTGCTCGGGCTACACCCGGTCCTAGAGACAAAGGGGATTAGCCCCGCATGTTCATCTCAATGCAAAACACCATAAAGGAAGGAGAAAACATGGAGAAAATGTGGATGGAGATGGTGTAACCCCTGAACGGAGAAGAACCGGGTGATCCTTGATACGAGATGAGCGTTCTGTAGCCTTCTGATGGTGAAAAACTCCATTTGTGTCTCTGGAATCTCCCGGGGCGTAGCTCTCGACTCCGTTCTTCACTCTCTCCTCCTTCGGGACTTGTGCAATGGACTAGAACGTGAATGATGTCCTTGGGCCATCTTTTCCTAGGTATAGGTACCACTTATAGCAGCCAAAAGAACACATCCATCCGATTAAAGTTGTGCTAGACAAAACTCTGATCCGACGGATACCATTGACGGGATGTCGATGGCATCGACACCTTAGGGTATCGATGCTTTCTTCAATTTCTGGAAACTGCCTAAAGCCTTCTCGATACCATCGACCGTTCCCTTCGATGGTATCGATGGGGTAATATTTGGCTCACTGTTGGACTTTCGCGACCATCGACAAAGTGTTGATGGTATCGAACTATCTGCTTCCTCTCCGACTCTGTCACTGTTGCTCTGTCGATGCTATCACAGACCGTCAATGGTATCGACGGGTCCAGAATTGTGAATTGCCTGAAAATGAGAGAAAAACACAAATCAAATCTGAGAAATATGATACTCTATACAAAACAATGTAAAATAAGATGAATTTGATGCAGGCAAGGATAATAGGCTAAAGGAATTGAATCATGCAATATTAATCACAAATATGACCAATAAGCACATAAAATGAGTGTAAAACTAGCCTATAAAAGCGACTCAAAACCCCTGCATCAAACTTCCCCAAGGTTGAACTTTTCTCGTCCTCGAGCAACTATAGAATAAAATTTTGAAGGTCAACTAAAGAACATAATCACATAAAAGACATCACAGTATGATTCCCTCCTACAAGGCACATACCGGCTCTCACTAACCACAGAACGATAACTACCCTAAAGGTGACAATGATCATCCATGAGATATGTCCACCCTGTAATCAATGAACACAATCAAATAAAGTAGATAATATAATAAATTCCTCCGGTTCATGCATGGTGCATCTTGTGGTCTCCTATCTACATTGCTCAAATCCTAACTACCATATACAATGAAAGCAGATCTCCTGATATACAAGAATGAGGAGATAATCATGGGTGGCCTACCGTTTTGAGCAAAGGGTGGATAGAATGGGTGGCTGTGAAAGAACAGGAAACACAATACATTTTAACATGCAGAAACAACAAAAATGACCTAAATGATGCATATGCATATGAAAATGACCTAATGACTACGTTTTAGGTGGAATGATGCATGCTCTACTATTTTGTCTCAATGTGAGATAGAATGTCTACAAAACTACATCATGTGCTTATTCTTCCTATTATGTAGGTGACACAAGTTCCTTTCTCCCTCAGATTTCTACTTATATATATTTTTTTCTTTTCTTTCTTTCTTTTTTTTTCTTCTTTTTTTTCAAGTCTCAATTTTCTCAATTGACTATGGAAATATTTGCAAAACATAATAATAATTTTTTGGGGCTTATTTTCACATAACTGCTACAATTGATGCATTACAATCTACTTTCAGAGAGTATAGAACAAGTTACCCTCTTTTCTTATTTTTCAGAAGAAATCAGGCACCTAATGTCCTATATGCTAAAAAATATGCAAAGTGCAACTACATGAAAATAATTATGCAACTACAATGGCATGCACTCTAGAATGTGTGCATGCATAACTGATCTACATTTTTTTTTAATTTTTTCAATTTTGTTATGCAAAATCTAGTTATAATGCAATCCTATCTAAATGACATGCAATCAAGAGATGAAAAACTGTAAGGTGCTCCCAGTTCTTATGGTGGAGTTGAATGAAGTAAGGTAGATAGACCACAAGACTAAATGACAGAACCATTGGAAAAGATTATATGCCTCTCCTTACTCACATGTGCATAGGGTAACTAAGAGGTTTCTCTCTTCTCACTTCAAATTAAAGTCTCATTACCATTTGGTTGGTTTAAACTCAACATCCATATATGTCCTCATTTATTGAACCATAAGGATATACAGTTATGATCATATGTTTTAAAGTTGACCTACCCAATTATTTTCATAAGTTATGTGCTCAATTTCAAACAATTCACACATCAGCCCCATATGAAAAATATTGAGATGACACAGTTACATTAGATACCCACAGATTACACTAGATAGAAAGTGGGTCCTAGAAAGTCGTAAATAAAACAAATTACAGAACTAGAAGAAAAATTGCAAAAAGGTAAGAAAAATGCTCAAACCGAAGAAAATAAAATAAAACTAAGATAGAAACTGTTCATTCTCCCCCCAAGATTGAATTCGACTATGGCCTCATAGTCAAGAACAAACTCAGAAGGTGGAACAGTGATACCCTACTACTTCTGAGGTGGTGTGTGTGGCATGTACTGGTGGGCATGGGGGTTCCACTCTGGATACTGCCCCTGAAAGTTGGGATCATAGGGTGGCATGGGTGGTGGTTGTGGGTATCCCCCAAAATAGTCTCTTCTCCAGTAATGATCATAGAAAGGTTGCTAATGCTACTCAATCCTTCCCAACCAGTCGTAGACCTTCTGCTAGTTGGCGAAGAGCTGGTGCTCTTTCTTGAAGATCGCATGCTGATTTTCATAGAGCCTATTCTGCGTATTCTAGATCCCTGCAAAAGCTATCTGATGTGACTACAACATTGTCTGCTGGGATTCCTGGATCGACTGGAGCATGGTATACATCCCCTGCATAGAATAGGGGTCATCTCTGTCATGGGAGGGCTGTGGTGGCTTTGTCTATGAGGAAGAGGATGCTCCATAGTTTCATGGATGCTTTCTTGGAGAAACTCATCGTCAAAGAGGAATAGTGGCTTCCTCCTCCCCTTCTTCATCATCGTCGCCCTCTGGAGCCGCTACCTATTGAGCTGCTACTTCCTCCTCATCATCAACATCAATGATCAACCACATGTAGCTTTGGCTTAGTCTGATGTTGAAAGTAGGGTCGGGCAATTGCTCCCTTTGAAAGACACCTCACACATGACATGTAGCATAGGCGATGCCATGTCGAGCTTCAACGAGCCCTGCAGCCACAAAATGGCTCAAATTGAGCATGTTCTTACACTCCAGCTTGGGTATCCCGAACAAATCCAGGCCCAAGTACATGGCAATTGGCATAATTAGACCCCCAAAATAAATAAGAGCCCTATGAGAAACATTCCTCTTAACCACCATTACACGGATGAGGAAGAAAGCTCCAAAATTGATAGGTGTCCACTCCAACAGACTATAGAGGAAGACTAGGTCTGTCTCTTGAAATTTTCTTTGAGACAACTTTGATCTTGCAAAGGTGTTGGAGGGAATCTGGTGCAAGATCTAGACAAAAGGATGCTCAAAATCAGCTACAACAGTGTGTTTCCAGCTGATAGAATACCCCTCAGGTATGGTGACCATCTTTGCATACATCGCTTCATAATCAACATTCTGTGGTGGCTGATGGAGTTCGTTATGGGCCCACCCATAAATTGCATTGAACTCGCGAAGGGTCAACGTATAGTCCTTGTTGTAGAGGTGGAAAGAAACGTGCCCCTCCTTCCACTTGGTGCGTGCCGGTACTAGTTCATTAGGAATGACACAAATATCCAGAGAGGACATGAACTCGATGATGATCTCCTTGTAAGTGGGCCACCCACTGAATAATGGATGACCGTCTACGTGGTCCCAACAAAACTTAGGGGACTCGCCCAATTATCCCTGCAACACATAGGCCATATTGGCCTCAAAACCCAAATCCTTGATTAACAGCCGGTCTCCATACCGGGTCAGCTCAAAGGAGCACATCCACAGCTCCTCATACACCTTTTTGACCTCCGACGATGGATGGACTAGCCTCGGGCGAGGAACCAGTCCTTGTTGTGGGGCAGGTAGGGCAACTCTAGATGATGAGGCTCCAGATCTCACCATTATTGCAGGAGTAGCAACGAAAGAGGGAGAAACAAAGGAGAATAGAGCTCGAAGAAGACGATCAGGGCACTCAGAGAATATTGAGATCCGCAAAGCCAAAGAAGATGCTCAGAGACGATCGTCGGCGGTGATCTTGGTTGCTCTTGGGCACTCAAGCATGCTAAGAATCAGATGTGGAGAGTGGGCAATGAGATTGTGTGATTAGAATGAAGATTTGCCCTCCTTTTTATAAGGGTCAGTCGGGTCTACTGTCGGGGCATCGATACCATCGACAGTCCCGTCGATGGTATTGATAGCTGTTGGAATCTGCCCCGCGCTGCACTCGACGACTGTTGACGGCTCGATGTGGGGACCCAGATTGGCCTCGTGTCAATGGTAGCGACAGGGTGTCGATACCATCGACACAGTCCATGGATAGGCATTGTGGACCACTCTATGAAGACCTCGGATCACTGATGTGTCATCGATACTATCGACCCATGTGTCGATAGTATCAACATTTGTAGTATCAACATTTGTATGTTACTTCGATCCCCGCGAAGTCTAGCCAATTCAATGTTACTGTAGACATGTTGATACCATCAAATAGTGTGTCGATGGCATAAACATCACTGAGGCAATCCATCTAAAAATCTCCAAAAAACTCGCGACCATCGATGCCCGATCCTTTTTCTTCCTGTTCCGGTCTCGATACCATCGACGAGGCCGTCGATGGTATCGACGGAATGAAATTTTGGTAGAATTGTTTACTGTTCCAAATTCGATACCATTGACCCAGATGTTGATGGTATCGACCGTTCCCCAGCCTGCACACTCAACAAACACATCAGGGTATCATTTTTAGAGACTAAGTGCTAAATTAATGAAAACTACCTAGGAATGCAAAAACTTTAAAGAAACAAACATGTACACTACCAAGGTTGGGTTGCTGACCGGCCTAAATCGCGCGTCCTAAAATTGGAGGCGTATTTGAGGTAGTCGAGCCTTCACATTTATAACCTGAATCCTTCTAGGCCCCCGCAACTTTGTTTACGGGGTCGAAGTAGTCATACGGGGTCGAACACAGGGACAAGGTCGGTCATGTTGACGACTCTGAATCGACACTCTACACTTCGGTGGGTATAAAGAGATATTAAAGTTCCCCGAAAGGGAACAACAAGCTGTCACGATTAAATCAAAGAAAACTATCTCCAACTGGAGTTACAAGAAAGATTAAGATTTTGTCATTTAGCAGTTTTTAGGAATTTTCATGCAACAGAAAATAGAAAGATAAACTGCAGTTTAAGGCGTAATGCAAGGGATAAGACTTTAGTAAGACAAGCGGTAGCAATAACACCCTGCATCCCTCCTCTTAGAGCGGGTGCCTCTAACCAAGCTCCAACACCCCTCTCGAGGTTGCTGGGCTCAAGTTAGAGTGGAATGATACTAAAACAACTTTGTTCCGGGCACTCTCGTACTCCAGAACCGGACCAAACACTAGAGCCACAACCCAACTCTCGAAGTAGTTACGACGGGAAAGAAGATTCGGTAGCTAAGCGAAACGCGATCCAAAATATACAAGCTAGAGTTCGGATATCCAACACAGCAGTTACCCAATCATAAGGCACCAAGCATTAAACAAATAGCAATCAAGCATTTCTATTTCTATAAGCAATAAGGGTCTTAATACAATGCATAAGCTAAGAATTTAAATAACAGAATTAAAGATAGATGCCGCCTTCTTGATGTAGAAGAACGACAGACTACTATAGCTCTCCTTCCCGATACCGGTCAGGAGCCGAGCCCGATACGACAGTGTCGGGCGGCACCCCTCTCGGGCAGCGCCGACTGACGACTGACGGTATCGCTCAAGGATCCTAGCCGATACGCTCATGTCGGGCGGCGCACCCTCTCGGGCAGCGACGACTGACGGGCGGAGCGTATCAGGTTCGATATCGTGTCGGGCAAAGAGTTACGAGTCTACTGTCGGGCACTCGTGTCGCTCATCTTCGCTGCCCGGTACCAGCCCGCAGTGTCGCCCGGGACAACACTAAGTGAGCCATCCCGTCCCTCTCGGGATGAGGGAAAGCTCACCTAGTGTCGCCCGGCACAAGCACTGGGGCGCGTTACTCTTTCTCTCACAGCTACCTTCGAAGGTGGCTCTCGAACTGTCTTGTCCGAATTCTCCAACTCTCCGATTAGTCTGACGACCACCTCTCTGACTTTTTTCTTTCCGGCTTCCTGTAGCTGCTATTTATACCGGCGGTTGAAGGAGTTATGGTGCTGGAAACGCCACGTAGCTCCCTTATACGCCAGTCGATGGATGTGGACGGCCGATACAGGTATGTCTCGGCGCGAGGTGCTGGCTATCAGTCACGTGGCTGGCGGCACGCCTGCCGGTGGGTGGCTGTGTCGCCCGACGAATTTGGTCGTCGATGCGGCTTTGGCTCCCTGTCGGGTAGACGGTATGTCAGCGGACACGTCCTTCTTGCGCAGCGCCCTTCTCCGCCGATTATTCTCGTGTCGCCCAGCCCCTGTCGGGCTGAGTTGTATCGGGCGTCAGGAAGGTCGAGACGGGCTTAGACTTATTGTGGGACGGAATCGGCCTTATTGCACAAAAATGAGGAAAACTCTATAGAAGGTAGTAAAAATTGGAATAAGAGCATTGCTTGGCCAATTATTGCGAAAATGCTAATAAAATAGAGGAAAATAGCAGAAAAGGGTAGTTTTGATAACAGAATAAAGGGCAAAAACGTCACAAAATTTGGTGTTATCAACTCCCCCAAACTTAGCTTTTTGATTGTCCTCAATCAATATTTAAACTAAACTCTGTGTTGCTTCTTCTTGCACAGTAAAACTTTAAGGCTAAAGGGTAGCACAAGATTTGCAGTGTCTTCGAGGTAATGCTGTCTTAATGCGAACAAAAGACCTTGCCCTACTTGCCTTATTATTTAAGTAAAATTTTTCTTCTCCACATCTTCAGCGAGACTTTGGTGTATGATTCCGAATTTAGCTTCCACACCAAACAGCTTTATTTTAGGGGCAGAAAGTTGTGTATAGGGTAGGCTAAAGCTTTTTGGGTTTTTATTCTTATTTCCCATCAGTCCATCCAGGTAAGGGTCCGTTAACGGGCAAGTGGTCCCTGCAGTCCAAGCCAGTTGGCTTTAGAGCAGTGATTTCACATCCTACGTACCACTGCCCCGGATCTACCATGCCTAAAGATGGGTACTTTTGGAAAACAAGTGTGTATATATATTTTTTTTCTTTTCTTTTATTGGGCACAACTCTCATGCTTTTATTCACACTCATAAGGCTTTTTTCTCTTTTTGGGATTTTTGCTGGGTAAGGGGAAAACAAAAGAGATATCTGCTGTTTGGGCAGCTTTTTCCTTCTCCATACTCGTCTCTTAGCTGTTTGCGAGATTATTATTTTTCGAAAATTTTTGGATGGCAAGGCACAATCTTTTGTTTGTTTGAGACATCATTATCAGAAAGATATGACAGAACTTGTAACTCGTTAAATATACAGAAAGTAAACTTTGCAAGAAGTCACAACAATTTTTAATTATTATTACAACAACTTTGTACATATATAAGTATAGAGAATCATAAGCAAAAATTTTCAAAGTTTTCAAGACTTTTAGCAAGAAGGAAAAAGGTTGTGTAAGAAGCTATATGTACACAAAAAAAGGTTATATGTTATATGTACACTAAAAAACATTATAAGTACACTAATTGAAATGGATAGGACGAAAGGAGAAAAGTTTTGTACCTCCCTCACTGGTACATGGTACCCCCCCCAAACTTAGTTCACACTCTGTCATAGAGTTGTGAAGTAGATGAGGTAAGGAAAGGTTAATCAGTGAGGGTTAGATGATCAGTGTGCCTGGGCTAGATAAGAGCTCCCACACATATTCTCCTCTTTTGATGTGATAGTTGATGTGGAGGAGCTGATCAGGCGTTGCCTCGTTTGTCATCCATTCCAGGACGAAGATGCCGCAGTCGTTGGATAGTTGAATTTGCTGTGGGCTGCGGTGGCAGAACTGGAGTTCATGCCAGCTTCTTGCTTGCATTCCCAGGAATGGTTGTATCAGCGCTGCTATATCGATATAGTACTTTCGTACTAATCGTTCGAGAGATGTCAGCGCTGTCGATGTACAAGGCACTGGATGGTCTTTGTTGCTGTCCGAGCTGTTGTAGAAAATCCCTGCTCATTGTTGGGTGTACACCGTTAAGAGCGTCCAGTGGTTGTTGTGCGGGATTGGAAGGAGAATGGTATCCGGGACTCTGCATTCCATCTCTGCTAGGAAAGCTTCCTTCGCCCCTTGCTCATCGGCTAGGCAAATGTCGTTGAACAACATTGGATCTGCTATGCATGCGTGTTCAGACTTGTTTCGTAGTATCTGGATGTAGGCGACCGCCACAGATAACGCCAGACATCCTCCCTCTTTTACCATGTCCCTTAAGTCGTCAATCGGGACTATGACATCGCCTGCCGAGTAGGCTACGTCTGCAGGGTTGGAGTCAGCCAACTTCATGAGGATTTCGTTGACCTGTTCCTGCGTGAGGGTAGCGCATGAGAAACGGTCGAAGTTGTGGATCGACTCCTCCTTGTTCTGGGGCGAGGCTTATTCGTCGTGTCCGAAAACTTGTCGCAAGATGTTTATCTGTTTGCCTGCCCCACAGACGTTCGTCTCTGCTTCTGCTTCTTTTTCAGGAGGGCTACTGTGTTGAGATGACTCTTCTTCTTGTTCACTATCCAGCAGCTCTTCTGGTATCCCCGCGTCTTGGAAGTAGCGCTTGTCCTTTATCAGCAGCAATGCATATTTGCTTCTGAGACTGTAGAAGTTATTATTCTGGAGTTGCTTGAAGTATCCGAAGATATGTATCATCTCCATGGCTCTGAGGACTATGAATGCGCTATTTCCACTTCCCTCCTCTTCTTGGACTGGGAAGTCCCTTACTGAGTAGAAATTCCAGACGCCGCTGTGGCACTGGACTCCATACTTGATGACCCGGTGGAGACGTAGCGGCAGCAGTCTTAGCTTTACATCCTTTGGGTGTAGGAACGTACTTCCTGTGTGCGGGACCTCTTTGCTGCAGCAGCAATGCAGTTGGACATCATGATTTCGGAGGTCGACAATGCACATGAACCAGTTGTTTCTGTGTTTGTAAGGGGCCAGCACCAGTTTCGGATTGTGCATTTCAATGTAATCCAACATACTTTCTACCTGCGTAGAATTGTACAACCCCATCATTAGTCTTCTTTCTAGGGTCGGGGTGGCAGCGTAAACTGTATGTTGGCCTTTCTTCTTGTCGGCGCTTTCTATAATGGCCCCTTGTAGTACTCTGAACAACCTCTTCCCTACGACAGCCTTGGCGCGGAAGATGTTTCTCAGAGTTCCCCGCTGCACCGAGAAATAACTGTCGCTCCAGAGTATCTCTTCCTCATCGGCTTGCGATCTCAGGACCATGTTAAGTAGGTTCTGGTCTCTAATCGTTAGATACCCTATGACCCTTCTGTCAAAGTCAGTCATTTCGAAGGAGGGTATCTCTGTCGGTGCGGAGAAATCGGTGAGGTCAGCCCTTGAACTCCTTCCTCTGGGGAGGTGTCTTTCATTTGCAGTGCAGATGTCCCCCCCTTCTCCCTCGGATTCATCAGAAGAGCCCTCCCCGACGCTGATATCTTCGTTGTTATCCTCAGCTTCGTCGAAGGGGGCTGAGGGAGCGGCCTCATTCAGGTCAAAAGGGCTTCCTTGTCTAGTTGGAGCTTCATCGCCTTGCCCTTGTGATGAATTTCCTCCGGTTGCTGACGAAGATTTGCCGGAGGAGGAGGTGGATGATGATGATCCTGACGACGCTCTTGACGACGAGGATTGAGAGCCCGGACCAGGAGGCGACGGTGATCTTCTCAGCCGCCTTGGGCGTGGATGGTCGTCCTCCCTGTTCAGCCTCCCCTCGATCTCGCTAAGGCGCTGCAGAACTTGTTGTAGCGTGGCATTCACTGCCTCTAGCCGGCCAGGTAGGCTGGCCAAAGCCAGCAGCTCTCGTTCCTGGCTATCCAACCTTTGTTCGAAAAATGACAACTTGCGGG
This sequence comes from Alisma plantago-aquatica, assembly GCA_963693085.1. Classification (NCBI taxonomy): domain Eukaryota; kingdom Viridiplantae; phylum Streptophyta; class Magnoliopsida; order Alismatales; family Alismataceae; genus Alisma; species Alisma plantago-aquatica. Next base: position 194,696,586 of record OY856413.1, on the reverse strand, counting down.
TTAGGGAAAGAAATGTAGTAGAATGGTTTTCCGTTACCTCCCGCAAGAAATCGGGTTCTTGTCCCAGCATCATTCCGAGCGAAGGAGGGTTTTCCGCTTGTCTCCCCTTCGACCTCGAAATGCTCCTCCCACGCGATGGTATGCCTGATGAGGCAGAACCTACTTCTATCGTCCGCACGGCGGATGCTTCTGAGCGAGGTGTCGGTGCTGTCCCGCCCTCTTGTTGTATCGGAGGAGACCGTGTTGTGTGGGACGGAGGCTACCCCATATCGATGTTGTCGACGATCTCCTCAACAACTGCCACAGGTGTCCTTGGTGGTGGTGTCGGCGCCACCTGTGCTCGTTCGAGCTCCCTTTGTAGGATGTCGGCGAATAGCTCATCGCTGACATCCGGTTGTACTTCATCAATCGCCCCTAAGGGCGCAGCAGAAACTATGGGGATTGCAGCTATCTCTCTCGCTGCAGTTCCAGTTCTTGTCCCGGCGACCTCCACGATCGCCGGTTCTTCTCTTGCCACCACTGGCCTTGTTGTTGTGGCTGTCGTTGGTGGCTCTGAGGCAGTGAGCTGCTCGACAGGAGCTGTCAAAGATACGTCCTGCCGAGTACCCAGCGGGATGGGTCCTCTGGGGATTCCCCGTTCTTGGCTTCTTGGGGATGGAGCGCAGCTTGCGCCTACTGCCACAGCCTCGATCTCGGCTGTGGTGAAGACTAGCTTTTCTGCGTCGTAGGCGGCGCAACGAGGAAGCGGGAGGAGGATCTTCGTCCTTGCGAACTTTTAGAAGTAACTCCGCCCCTCCTTCTTTATTATACCCGACCTCATGAGGTACTTGAGGTCGATCAACTCGTCCCCTCTTGTTCTTGAGAGGCTGCGCGACTCGCGCGGGTATCCCAGCCTCACCGCGATTAGGTTCACGATGCCACCCATGCAATATTCCTTAGTGGCATCCTTTATTGGGTGCAGCCTGTTCAGCAAGAAACGCCCCAGGTTGATAGTCCGGCCCTCCATCATGTGCCACATGACGTGGAGTTCCTCGGAGTAAATGTTGCTGGACTCGTTCTTGCTGAAGAGGAGGCACGCCACCAGCTTGTGTATTATCCTCCAGAAGCATGAGTGCACTACCGCCACCTTGCTCCCGGGTTTGAAAGATGACTCCCCGGTTAGCTTTTCCCAGATATCTACGGGGTTGAACCAGTCTTCTTCGGTGATCCTTGCACCGTTATCTAGTCTCTCTCTCTCCTCTTCGCTGGAGGAGAAAATCTGGTTGAGCAGCTTCTCTGAAATGACGTGCTCTGCATTGTAAAGCCGCCCCTGGAGTCTGTCTGCTCCGCCATACTTTCTGGCTTCAGCAGGTGTATTCTTTACTCGGTGAAGGGACGCCATGAACTCCTTCGTGAGCTCGGTGTAGGAGGCGGATAGGCTGAAGCAGATTTGCCTCAGACCTGCTATAATAAGTACGTCCTCCAGTCTCCCGAAGATGCCCAACTGCATGAAGGACGACTGGTGGCCGAACCTGCTCGGCCTGTAGAGCTTGGCTCCTAGTTCAGCATATCTGCGGCCGTGCTCCTCATCTCTTGGCACGAACCTTCGCGGCGTGTGATCCAGGGGTTCTACTGTTGGAGCAGGTGCTGCAGCTGGAGTGGCCGCTTCTTCTGTCCTCACCCTCTTTCCAGATGTTGAGGGTCCAGCTGCTTCAGGGTTCGAGCGCTTCTGCCCGACCGTTGCCACCTCTGCTTCTGGCTCGGTGACAACCCTCCTGCCTTGCTCGTCAACGAGCCTAACAGTTATCTTTGTGCGTGCCATCCCTATCATCAATCAAACAAATGCTATTTTGTTATCAACAGGAAAATTAATAAGGGGAAAGACACTCCGACATGACTGTATCAGGCCTTGAGACAAGATCAGGTAAGGCTTGCCCGACACAACCGTGTCGGACGATACGGTTAAAAGAAACTGAGCACTCGGCAGGGTCTTGAAAGAGCGCTGCCCGATACAAGAATAAACTGGCGATACTGTCGCTGCCTGACACAACTGTACCGGGCAGTCGTGAGGGAAGTGTGTCGTGCGATAACAGTATCGGGCGACAAGAAAATCAACGTTAAATCCTCGCCCGATACATCGTGCGCGATAAAGGTCCGTATCGGGTATGCTCGGGCGATAGGGCTGTCGCGCGATACCTTTGTTTTCCTTAAGGTTTTGCGCGTCACGGGATCGGAAGAGGTCTCTGCGCGACACGGGAGTGGAGAGCAAGAAAAGTACTGCGCGATACGGTAGCTGAAAAAGGTAAAGTCCGGGAGCGCGACACGGTAAAGTTTTTTGCCTTATATATAGCGACCGGACGTCGCGGTAAAACCATTCCCTCCCAAGATGGGCGCAATCTGTATGTCGGTTGGTGTGCCGCCCGATCCGGTCTGGGCCCGATCGATACAAGATCTTTCGGGACAAAACTCCGAGGTAAAACCCACTTAAAGAAACATGCGACAGGCGGGTAAAACATCATTGGCCTAAGGCTAAACCCGGCCTCAGATGGTACTACCCATCCTGGCAAATAAAACTAGAGCGGTGGCCCTTAAAACGAAAAGAGTCAGCACACGTGCGCATGCACTGACTCGGGCCTTATTACAGTCCATAATGTTTGTAAAGTCTGTTTTGCTGAAAAGTAAATAACGTCCTATACTAGGAAATAAAAGCACAGGCTGCCTCCCGAGGAGTGCTGCATTTTCTGTCTTCAGCTAGACGTCTTTGGCTTCTTTATCATTCTCCATCACTTTGCTGGTTCAGTGTTGGACGGGATCTTCCCCGAAGGATTCTTCACAATCTCGGCGAGCTGTGCGAGCTGCTGATCGATTTGTTGCTGATGTGTTTACATATCTACCAATTGGATTTGCAGTGAGTTCAAGACTCCCGAATTTGACAGCGCGCTCTGTGCTAACTGGTTATTGACACTATCTTGCTTCTTAACAAAGTCAAACAGCTGACCGATCACCTCAGATTGGCATTCCCCCCCTTCTCCTGTTCACGGGATGGGCCTTGGTATTTTCCTGTTACTTGGAAATTGCCTTTTACTGGTTGGAACTGGCTATTCTTGTTATACTGCCCAGATCCCCCTCTCTTCTCGAAAGGTTGCACTGGCCTGGCCGAGGTGTGCAGCTAATGCGGGTTTTCGGCTGCGTCCTTGTTACCATAATTAAAACCAGGGTGGTCTGGTCTCTTGAAGTTCATGTAGGATACATTCTCGGTCCTTTCTTCTTCTGAGTCGGAGTCGCTGTCGGTGTCGGGTTTGGTGTAGACGCAGTTGTCTACCCCATGTCCTCCTTCACCACAGGTAACACATTTCATGACTTTCTCAACTTTCTTCTTCCCCTTACCACCATGATCCTTCAGTTGTTTCACATCTGTTGCTATCCTTTGAATCTGAGAGGTAATGTTTTCCAAAGCCTTGGACTCAAGAGAGGTTCCTTCCCCTGCCTTCTTCGCCTGCCCTCTATCGGATCTATCGTAGTCAACATCGGCCTTCAGCTCAGCCATGTTCCTAATGATCTTTTCAGACTTGCTTGGCTTTTTCCCTAAGAAGTCACTTCCTGCTGCCGCATTCAGTGATACCCTTTCATCGGGAGTTAGCCCATTGTAGAAGGTGGAGACCAGGAAGCCCTTCTTGAAATTGTGGTGAGGGAAGTCCCTCTGATATTCCAGATATCGTTCCCAGGTGTCGTGGAGGTTTTCATTTGGCTTTTGCGTGACAGACGTGATTTTTAACTTGTTCCTCATCGTCTTCTCAGTGGGGTAAAACTTGTTTACAAATGCGTCAGCCAGTTCTCCCCATCCATTCAGCGCTTGGTGGGGTACCCCAAGGTACCATGATAGAGCCTTATCCTCCAAAGAGAAGATGAAACCCTTGCAGTAAATGACCTCTTGGGGAACCCCTCACATCTTTATGGTGTCGCAGATATTCTTGAAAGCATCAAGGTGATGGTAAGGGTTGTCACTCTTGGCACTCCCCCTGAAGCTTTTATTCTGAATCATGGAGATCACATATGGCTTGAGCTCAAAGTTTGTAGCATTGAACCTTGGGATGATAACGGGGCACCTCGATCTATTGGCCTTTGTAGAAGCCAATTCTCTCAGAGTTTTCTCTTCTTCCTCCGAGTTGTCACTGTTGCTGGCGTCTCGGCTTCGCTCCCGGTTATCATGATTCCTCCTGTGTCTCCGACGACGTCTATGCTGATGATGCTCTTCCTCATGCCCTGGTGATTCTGGATCTTCTTTCCGCTCATCATCACTATACCGGTCGTTGTCTTCCAGTGGAGGCGAAGCTGGCCTCCTTCCTTGGCTTTTGTTTCCATAAGGTGGCTCCATGCGAGGAGGCATGGTTGATAGACTCGGTGTTCAGTAGATCAGAGTACCTGAAAACTGCATAAAAATCATGTTTAGAAAATTATAATTGGGGTAAAGAATATTGCTTAAAGTAAAAGAAAAAGAAAAAGAAAAAGGAAAAAAGGTGCTGTCAAGCCTATTTCTAAGCTTGAGGCACGGGAGTGTAGTTAGTGGTTTCGGATTCGTCAACAGTGCCATTTGCCTTGTCCCCGACAACGGCGCCAGAAAGTTGACCGGCCTAAATCGCGCGTCCTAAAATTGGAGGCGTATTTGAGGTAGTCGAGCCTTCACATTTATAACCCGAATCCTTCTAGGCCCCCGCAACTTTGTTTACGGGGTCTAAGTAGTCATACGGGGTCGAACACAGGGACAAGGTGGGTCGTGAAGATGACTCTGAATCGACACTCTACACTTCGGTGGGTATAAAGAGATATTAAAGTTCCCCGAAAGGGAACAACAAGCTGTCACGATTAAATCAAAGAAAACTATCTCCAACTGGAGTTATAAGAAAGATTAAGATTTTGTCATTTAGCAGTTTTTAGGAATTTTCATGCAACAGAAAATAGAAAGATAAACTGCAGTTTAAGGCGTAATGTAAGGGATAAGACTTTAGTAAGACAAGCGGTAGCAGTAACACCCTGCACCCCTCCTCTCAGAGCGGGTGCCTCTAACCAAGCTCCAACACCCCTCTCGAGGTTGCTGGGCTCAAGTTAGATTGGAATGATACTAAAACAACTCCGTTCCGGGCACTCTCGTACTCCAGAACCGGACCAAACACTAGAGCCACAACCCAACTCTCGAAGTAGTTGCGACGGGAAATACGATTCGGTAGCTAAGCGAAACGCGATCCAAAACATGCAAGCTAGAGTTCGGATATCCAACACAGCAGTTACCCAATCATAAGGCACCAAGCATTAAACAAATAGCAATCAAGGATTTCTATTTCTATAAGCAATAAGGGTCTTAATACAATGCATAAGCTAAGAATTTAAATAACAGAATTAAAGATAGATGTCGCCTTCTTGATGTAGAAGAACGACAGACTACTGTAGCTCTCCTGCCCGATACAGGTCAGGAGCCGAGCCCGATACGACAGTGTCGGGCGGCACCCCCTCTCGGGCAGCGCCGACTGACGACTGACGGTATCACTCAAGGATCCTAGCCGATACACTCATGTCGGGCGGCGCACCCTCTCGGGAAGCGACGACTGACGGGCAGAGCGTATCAGGTTCGATATCGTGTCGGGCAAAGAGTTACGAGTCTACTGTCGGGCACTCGTGTCGCTCATCTTCACTGCCCGGTACCGGCCCGCAGTGTCGCCCGGGACAACACTAAGTGAGCCATCCCTTCCCTCTCGGGATGAGGGAAAGCTCACCTAGTGTCGCCCGGCACAAGCACTGGGGCGCGATACTCTTGCTCTCACAGCTACCTTCGAAGGTGGCTCTCGAACTGTCTTGTCCGAATTCTCCAACTCTCCGATTAGTCTGACGACCACCTCTCCGACTTTTTTCTTTCCGGCTTCCTGTAGCTGCTATTTATACCGGCGGTTGAAGTAGTTATGGTGCTGGAAACGCCATGTAGCTCCCTTATACGCCGGTCGATGGATGTGGACGGCCGATACAGGTATGTCTCGGCGCGAGGTGCTGGCTATCGGTCACGTGGCTGGCGGTACGCCTGCCGGTGGGTGGCTATGTCGCCCGACGAGTTTGGTCGTCGATGCGGCTTTGGCTCCCTGTCGGGTAGACGGTATGTCGTCCGACACGTCCTTCTTGCACAGCGCCCTTCTCCGCCGATTATTCTCGTGTCGCCCAGCCCCTGTCGGGCTGAGTTGTATCGGGCGTCAGGAAGGTCAAGACGGGCTTAGACTTATTGTGGGCCGGAATCGGCCTTATTGCACAAAAACGAGGAAAACTTTGTAGAAGGTAGGAAAAATTGGAATAAGAGCGTTGCTTGGCCAATTATTGCGAAAATGCTAATAAAATAGAGGAAAATAGAAGAAAAGGGTAGTTTTGATAACAGAATAAAGGGCAAAAACGTCACAAAATTTGGTGTTATCAGTTGCCTCCCAAGAAGCGCCTCATTTAACGTCTTGGGCTAGATGATACAGAGACCCTAACCTGGATTTTCAAGGGATGTCTCTAATAATTCATTTAGATATTTGAATTCAACTCTATCATTATGAATCCCCAGTGTGAAGTAGCCTCTCCCAATGGCAGTGATTACATCAGTCGTAGCTTGGAACGGCCTTCCCAATAACATCTCACATCCTTCTATCTCATGCATGTCCACTACCACAAAGTCAACAGGGAAGATGAATTTGTCAATTTTGACTAGAACATCCTCGCATATACCTTGTGGCTTAACAATGGATCCATCCGCCAACTTGATTGTCATGGAAGTTTGTGTTGGCTTCTTCAATCCCAACTTTTGAAAAGTGGAAAGTGGCATAAGATTAATGCCTACTCCTGAGTCACATTGTGCTTTTGGAAAATTTTGGCCACCTATGGAACATGGGATGTAGAAACATCCTGGATATTTCCTATTTTTTGGCAGTCTTCCTTGAATTATAGAACTCACTATTTCGTCGACACATACAACATCCGTATCTTTGATCCACCATTTCTTGTTGATGACATCTTTCATGAATCTTCCATATGAAGGAATTTGCTCTATAGCTTCCACCAACGGAATGTCGATGTGGAGCTTTTGGAAGATCTCAAGAAATTTCTTGAAGTTCCTTTGCTCTTTCCTCGGCTTCAGACTATCCGAGAATGGCATGCTTGGCTCATTAATGTGATTGTGCGGTGGAATATATGTAACTTTAGGGATCTCCTACCCTAAGATTGCTTCAACGCCACCTTCTAGGATAGGATTCAGTACATCATCCATGGATGGCATGACTTGTGGCTGCTTCACTATGTTGCTAGTGGCTGCTCCACTATGAAGTATAGCTTTCACCTTCTCTTTCAGCATAAGAGTCTCCTCAATAGTCTGAGATGTGGGCACGGTAGTGATGGAATCTTAGAGTGATTTGAATGGTGTCCTACATCCTCCTGGCAATCCATACAAACTACAAGGGTATGGAAATTTGGTTTTATCCTCCAAGTCTATATGCATGGTACTCTGATCATTTACCTCCTCAACAGGAAGCTCTAATGCTTTGCAGATTGAAATATATTTAACCTGTTGATGTGGCTGAGTGGGCTCTGCATTCCTGACTGGTTTTTGTTGAATGATTTGCTTCATCGCAGCCACCTTAGTTGAAATTTGGTTCATGGTTGTCTCTAGAGTCCTCAGTTGTGCACCATGACTCTGTAGAGTCAGCCCGAACTGATTCATAAAATCTTCTTGTGACTAAATTTGCTTGTTGAATGTGCTCATCAACTCTTGATTTTGCTTTATTACTTGGTTAAGAAACTCATTGCTCTTGTCCTCCGCACTAGGCTGTGGTTTTTAATATGGATCCTGCCAAAAGTTATGTGCATCCTTCAAAGAAAATTTCTTGTCTTTCCTCCACGAAGAATCATTGTTCCCATAGCCCTATTGTTGTCACATAAATTTGACATGTGCCTCATCATCAGATCCTTCATCCTCTTTTGCTAGCAATCTCTTTGTTATCAGGTCCATCTTCCCATTTATCTCTTTAATTGCCTTTGAGTCCCCTACAACTCTAACTTGTTCTGGTGCATCTCTATTACCCCACGACTGCTTCTTGGCCATGTTTTTCAAGATCTCCCAACACCTTGTACCTGTGTTGTTCAAGAAGAAACCTGAGCCTACTGAATCTAAGTTTCTTCTGTCATGCTCATTGAGAGCAAAGTAGAAAATTTTAACTTGCTTGTCCTTATCCAGCCCATGATGTGGGCACTTCCTTTGCATGATCTGAAAGTGCTCCCATGTCTCTGATTAAGTCTCACCGGCCTTTTGACAGATGTTATGGATCTTTCTCACGAGGTCATTCGTCTTCTCAGGCAGGAAGAATCTTTTGAAGAAGACCTCTACCATCTGGTCCCAGGTCTCGACACGCTCGTCATCGAGATTATGTAGCCATTCACGTGCATTTCCCACTAGAGAAATGGGAAAAAGCTTTATGTAGAGTGCTTCTTGCGGTAACCTGTCAATCTTTATCATATCACAGTTTTCCACAAATGTGTTGATGTGGGCCACTGGATCTTCATTGTTCAACCCATGAAATGCATTAGAATTGACCAGATTTATCAGTGTCAGATCAATCTTGTATGTAGTAATGTTGATCACCTACTTTTTGATCGACCCCTTAGACACAGATGAGGAAGAAGCCTTGATCTTCTCCCACATTCTCTATTCCTCAACCATTACTTCAAGTTCAAAATCTGTGTCTAAGTCTTTAGGTTGATTGTGTATATGCTCCTCCTCGTCATTCGATCCTGAAGGGGGAATCTCAGGTTTCGACTGTGTGTAGTCCGTACTACGCGTCTTCACCATGCACTAGTACTTGAAATGTGAAAAATTGATTAAGTACAATGCTAGATGAATAAAGAATTTGAAAGATAGGCAATTTACCCTCAATTATTAAAATTATTAAAGGTGGCCTAGAGTGGCTGCTTGTATCACTCGTAGTACTAAAAATTGTCATTTCCCCGACAATGATGCCACAAAACATGACACGACTTTACCGTGTGTATAACGCAAGTGCACACGTCAATGTAATATAGGCCTTGTGAGGCCCAAGTCAAACATAGGGAAATGTAATTATTGGTAGACTACTACTAACTACTCACGATCAGATAAACCAATTATAAAAGTTTGGAGGTTGTTTTGAAAAAGAACAATAAAAATAAAAGAAAACAAAGCAATTGATTAAATGGTTAGTTTAATCAATTCAAAAGAAATCTCTAGGATTGTGGTTTCATCGTGGGTTCTCGTTGTACTAATTCCTTCACAATTATCACAATTTGTCTCCCTATCCAGATAGTGGCATGTAGCCATAATTGCTCGCTTCCGCGATACAATTCACTACCTTAATCTAGGTCGGTTCCACGCCAATAGTAACCTATGCCCTAGACTAGGTGCATGAAAAACATGTCTCTAGGTTCCCACCATTAACCGTACATCACCTTTTCCAAAGAATTTATTAATTAATGTGATTACATCCTCTTTTCTACCGTTAATTCTTCATCAAAAGAAATTAAAGGTATTAGATTACCATTATGGTGATCAAGCACAATAATAGCAATGGATAAAATGATATCATACCACGGATTTGAGGGACAAATTATGATAAACTATGTAAGAAGAGTCATACAATGATTTCCTGGGCTATTCCTGGTCCTAGAGACAAAGGGAATTAGCCCTGCATGATCATCTCAATGCAAAACACCATAAAGGAAGGAGAAAACATGGAGAAAACATTGATGGAGATGCTGTAACCCCTGACCGAAGAAGAACCGAGTGATCCTCGACATGAAATGAGCGTTCTGCATCCTTCCAATGGTGAAAAACTCTGTCTGCATCTCTGGAATCTACCGGGGCATAGCTCTTAGCTCCATTCTTCGCTCTCTCCTCTTTCAGGACTTGTGTAATGGAATAGAACGTGAATGATGGCTTTGGGCCGTCTTTTCCTATGTATAGGTACCACTTACAACTGCCAAAAGAATGCAGGTGTGCGATTGAAGTCGTACTATACAAAACTCTAATCCAAAGGTATCGATACCATCAACGGGGTGTCGATGGCATCGACACCTTAGGGTACTGATGCTTTCTTCAATTTCTGGAAACAGCCTGAAGCCTTCTCGATAGTATCGACCATTCCCGTCGATGGTATCGACGGGGTAATATTTGGCTCATTGTTGGACTTTCGCGACCATCGACAAAGTGTCGATGTTATCAAACTATCTGCTTCCTCTCCGACTCTATCGTTGTTGCTCTCTCGATGCTATCAACAGACCGTCGATGGTATCGACGGGTCTTGAATTGTGAATTGCCTAAAAATGAGAGAAAAACACAAATCAAATCTGAGAAATATGATACTCTATACAAAAAAATGTAAAATAAGATGAATTTGATGCAGGAAAGGATAATAGGCTAAAGGAATTGAATCATGCGATATTAACCACAAATATAAACAATAAGCACATAAAATTAGTGTAAAACTAGCCTATAAAAGCGACTCAAAACCCCTGCATCATAGATCCTCTTTGGTCCCCTTCTTTCCAACTAGTACAACAATTCAAACTTTAGGGAAATAAAAGAAAATGTTGTAATGGTTATAATGAGTGATTTGGTTAATAGATGGTGATACATGGCTCCTAAAAAAAATACATGGAGAAAATAAAGTATAAGGAAATGGTGTGATTCTATAGATGTCGCTTCTTGGCATGTTGATTGATTAGAATTGATTGAACAAATATAATTAATTAATCAAGTAAATTTCATGTAAATGACAGGTAACAAGGAGTAGATCAACAACTATTTGGGTAAAATATAGTTTAAATAATTCACAAGAGCAAATAATGGTGAATATGGATAAGAAAACGTATGTGGGGTCAGGTTGACATTAGGACCTAAGAATTTTGACACGGTAGCTTATATATCTATTTAGCTGCATTTCTACTCGCTATAGAAGGATTATAGAGTTATTGTTAATAAATAATGGTGAGGAAGAGGATATGAAGTATTCCCTACATTTTGAAGGCACATTTGTAGGAAATAACATACTTGAATACTTGAAAAATACCCAAATCTTCAATAATGTAAACCCACATGTTTGCCTTCATGTTTTATCCCTACTATCAAATAATAAAAGTTATTGTAAATGGACTATGTTGTACTTAACAAGTTTCTCATTGTAATCATCTGATCCCCCATCCATTCACCATCCACAACCAAAATATCCATCTGTAGAATCACCTAGGCCTACCATCTTGCTTATCTACCTTGACGAAATGGGTACCTACCAGAGCCAAACTTTTATAGGCAAACATCATAGCCCATTCGTTGGGCTCCATTAGGCCCAAACACAAGGAAACTCTACATCCACATTACTTCTAATACCCTATACGGATCCATATTCCCTAGTATTAACCGGCCTCCTCTCTTGTGCTATCCTCAAATGGAAGAAAGTATATCTACGGTTTCTTCTCGCTACTATGTTGCACACCTAACTAAGGAAAAATGACCATACCATCTACCCCTGAATATAACCTTAACTTTAAAGGGTTGCATGGTGTACTGCACAACCATATGCACCATATCCCCCACTAAGAACACCCATACTCCCCCCTCTCCCACAACAATCCACACTAGTCTTTACCTAGTCCCTCAATAAGATCTAAAAATTTCAAGTTTCCACGTCAAATATTTTCCCTAACAACTTATAATTTGTTCATTGCAATTTTCTATTTCATTTAAGTAAATATTTCATGTGATTATGGTTATATATGCTTGTATTACATTTGATAAGTTAGGTAATGGAAAAAACTAAACCATATTTAGTTAAAATAATGTTTCAAGGGTAACTTGACTATTTATAGTTCAATTTTCTAATGAGTTACTAAAATGACAAATCATGTTGTTTAGCAATGGTTTGTAGTCATAATGGACCTTATCAAGTGTTTGGAGGACCCAAGGTACTATGTGGAAGGTCTATATTTCCATGGTAAGTGGCTCATCTTGTGGCTAAGTGTTGCCAAAGGTCAGAAAATAATTTCTATTAGTCAAATAACATTTTGGGAACTTGGTCTCTAATGAAAAAATTTAGTACATAGAATCACCGAATTGTGTAGCCATGGGGGATAAAGTTGGTCACATCTTCAACCTAGTTGATGATGACACTTAGGGTTGTTTTATTACTCTACCATAAGGTAAAATTCTAACTTGGTCCACACAATGCCAATCTTTAGTAAGAGAATGATGTCAAAGTAGTAAATTAGGATTGAACCCAAAGACATCAAGGTAAGTCTAATTTATTCTTGTTGGAGTATTTAAAACATGAATTATTGATTTTTAATTTGAAAAAAAAAGTTAAAATAAAATAATTATCTAAAACATATCAATTAGAAATTTTGAATTTAATCAAGATGGGAGAACATAGGACCAAGATTTTCACCTACTTGAACATCCACTGTTATTCTATTAGTTATATTAATTTATCACAGAACGAGATACATAATGGGTCTTCCATAAGCAAACTGTCTTTATCAAACAATACATTTTTTGATGAAAAAAATGTAGTGTGTGTGGATCAAACACGGGACCTTCCGATCTTCAATATGACACTTTCTCAAGTGAGTTATCCCATCTTGGATCTTATCACACAATACTTAACATGTGATCAGATAATAACTAGGTTACACGATAATTAATAAAAACTAATAATATAAATATAGATTTCTACTCATAAACCTTTCTTCACTCTCATGATAGAAATTATGACATGTAATTCCCTACCCCAATTTTGGTTCCATTTTCTTAAGTAGTAATCTGAATAACAATTATAGATAATGTGTTGGTAAACCATAAAATCATGGACATGGCAAGGCAAAACATTAAGATCATATTGATATTTCAATCTTACAAATAAGAGTACATAATAAAGATCATATTTTTGTTCAAGGGCCTACTCCCTTATCATAACTGAATGAGTATTTTCTCCTGGGCATAGTCATGGAGAAAAGTCAACTGATCCAATAATTTGAAAACACAAAAAAGATATACAAGTGGAAGCAAAACAACAAGAACTCTATGGTGTAGAGGATTATATATCTAAATTTTCACAATGTTTTCATCATAGATCTATTTTCCCAAAAAATCCTTCACTTGCTCTTATCCTCCTCTAAATAGGTGTCATGTCATCATCAATCTAGCTTTCAAAATGTCAGAATATCTCTTCTATTGGTTGAAGGGGGAACTATTTATTGTATTTTATATCACGAGGCTAAAGTGGTGTGTCTTTAGGTAGAGCCTAATTACATGAATCAGTATATTACTGATGATGCCATGGTTTGGGTCTTCATATGTTATTGGTTTGCATAATTTCATAGTAAGAATATTAGAATGCATGCTTTATTCTCAATAAATCCCAATTGACGCCAGATGTAGTTCTTGATTCTTTTACATTTTTTATAAGTACTTGATTAAAGGAGAAGAAGGGGATAGATACAAAGACCATACATGGACGAATCCACAGATCTACAAAGATTGTCTCTTACCTACCCCAAGTAGTAAAGAATCACTTGGAAGCAAATCGTCTCCATGGTAGAAAAAATTTAGAATTGAAGTACTACTAGATACCCTTAGAATGTTCAATCTCCCCATAAAACGTCATTCCACAACAAGCCATATAGGTTCAAACTATCCATAGTCCCTAAAACCTAGATGTCACATTCAAAAGGGCCATTCTACTCTAAAAACAAATTCTCTCTAGCCTAAATAATAGTTTGTCTTCCATAAAAGGGTTGCAGTACCCCCCCCAAACTCTCACTCAAAAATGTTGTGATCCTAACCTATTTCTCCCATGGCCAGTCTACCCAGAATGTGCCACTCACTTGCAAAAAATGGTTGTTCTACTCCAAAATGGTTGTTTTACCTCAAACCACCACAATTGTTCTACTCTAGAACAACCATGGACACCATTCATCACACTACAAAAAAAACCCTTAAGAACTCACTCATTCCTCCACGACCATTCTTCTAAAAATGATTTTTATGCTCTGAGGGTAGAATGATAGTGGTGGGGAAGACGTGCAATATTGTCCACCAACACAATGCTATGGAAGAACTAACTTTCCCATTTTACCCCTCAACTATCCTAGCTACCCTAAGTTGTATATAAGTTTTCATGGTAGCTAGGGTGAGTAGGTTGGGTCATTTACTCCCCCACCAACCATCATTCACTCTTCCCACCTAATTTTTCACCTACTAACTAATTATCCACCCAAAAACCATGTCTTTCTAGGATTTTCCTACCATTCCACCTCCATATATCCATTCCATTCTTTCTTATGGGTGGATCTTAAGCTACCTAAAATGTCCCACCCCAATCTCACAATTACCACTAATCATGAGATTAGGGCATAAATTGAGGATTAAACGTAATACAAAGATCACCCTTAACATTTTCTTTTCTTAATCACTTAGAATTAACTTAAAGGAAAATCTTATAACTTGGATAACACCGAATTGTATTAACTGTGAAAGCAACTTACCATTTACCTTACTAGGAAGATAAATAAGAATTTCATGACAGATTACAGTTTTTTTAGGTGGAATATAAAGCACAACAGATAACTTAATAGTAAACTACATATTACATTAAATTCTCTCTCTACCAAACCACATGCCCAAGGACCGAGGGGAAAGGACTAAGAGACCTCTATTCTAACTATGAACTACCTTCTAAGAGCTTGGATGATAAGATCATCCAGCTTCCTCGTGTTGATACTGACCTGAAAAATGTTTTAGTAGGTTGGTGAGCTACTGGCTCAGTGAATAGAATTTCACCCAACCATCGCAGAAAACTCATTTATGTTTATTAAATTGAAATAAAATGCTGGAATTACTACACTAAGCAGATCTAACAATTTCAATTAAATGTCATAGGAAAATTTAAATATTACATTAAAAGAACAACTACTATGAAACTGTACCCGAATCTTTCTTAACCTTTCTTACTTATACGAAACTCTTTAAACCTATATGAACATATTTTATCTTATGCTCTGATCACATGCAATGTACTCTACATATGAAGGCTCGTAGCAAACTACGATCTCACCGTATGAGACTTATCTTAAAACTGGGGAAGCTAAGCCTAGAACTAAATCTGGGTTTGCTTGACTCGAACTATCACGTGTGACTAAGGCGGATAAACAACTGGACCTCTCCTTCTAGGCTGAGTACACAGGCGGAGGGTCTGAGACACTTTTTGGGCCTCATCTTGGTACGCTCTATGGGTACCTCTGGGTTACCATCAGGATCTCCGGTTCGTGTTGGGTAACCTATCTTCTCTTAGGAGACTTCCTTAAGGGCTTCGTCTCCCCGCACATTCTATGGGTGCGATCTGATCCATGTGTTGGTATGTATGCCCTGAGAGCCAATCATGGGATGATTGGTGGGATACATTAAGATTGATTTGATAAACATCAAAGGCGAGCTTCCAATTCTTTCTGGTTCAGTCATATGAGATAGTGATAGAATAGATTGAATGTCTAAAGAATGACATTACTCAATGACGTATGCTTTCAGGTTGAGGACCTGGACGATGAGATCATACGGATGCTAAGAGTTTGTACATTCTTGTTATGTCCCTAGTCGGATGTCATTGTGGAAGGTAGATAGACAACAATGACACACAAGACTAGATTGTGGTGTTGGTTGATGACAGAATCTCATTAGTCATGATATAGAGATATCAAACCAAACACATAGGTACTTGTTAGAGAACAAGTGTACCGGACAGACCCACCGTGAGTTTGACACATGGAACCATGAGATGGTAGTCACAGTCAGTACTCACAGTGATGGTGGTGAGTGTGATTCTTAGACCTGAAATCACTGCACTCAACACATGTCGTTGGGCACACTTTGACGTCATCAAACGCAGTCCTGAAACATGGGTTGTTATAAAGGTGATGATTGGGTGGCTTTGACACATGGGGCTTTTGAGGGGTGAGTGATAGATATGGGATTTGTCCCTCCTGAGGGAGTTTGATATCCATGGCCACTTGATGAGTAGGATTGAGAAAGGCGTGCACGCATGTGTGAATCAGTATATGATACTGATGTCATACATATCTCTTCTAGTCTACTCTGAGATCAAGGAAGTGAATGAACGTTGACAGGATGACTGTTCCATGCCTCGAGTTCATTCGGGATATCAGTGACAAAGGAATTATACATTTGCTCTAACACCATTCACGGATTGTAGGATGAAAGTTGTTCTCCAACTTTCTACTTTCACTTGGGTAGCACTGATGTGTGACTAGGCACCGCTCTTTGCTTGTGAAGTCATAAGTGTTATGGACTTTCACTGCCAACGTGAAATGGACCTGCAGGGTCACACACATAGGATTTAACCTAGAATAGGAGTTTTGTCCACAAAGCAATGTTTAGATTGATTACTAAAGGAGTTTAGTAGTTCAATTAAACACTCAATCAGTCGATGACTCAATATCGTATGGTTCAAGGTGTTGGACGCATTGATTGGAGTATCGGATTGATTGAAATCGCAATTGACTGATTTTGCCCAACCTGTGCTCCCAACCGATCGGTTCATGTGATGAATCGGTCGGGTGAGGTTGCTGAACCGATCGGCTGGAGTGTCCAGGACGATCGGCTCATGCCCAGGTTGAAACGACCGGTTCAAGGGTTGAACTGATCGGCTCAACTGGTGCAACAGATCAGTTGGGAAAAGTCATGTCGGCAAGAATTTTCCTTTAGTTTCAAATTGCCCAATTCGATTAGGAATAATATTGGTATTCTATACCAATTGGGAAAGAAACAAGGAAAGTCTTTTTGAGCCGGATTAGGACCATGAACCGATCGGTTCAGGGCACCAACCGATCGGTTGGAGTGCCCCAAACGATCGTCTCAGGTCCAACCGATCGGCTCAATGGCCGAACCGATCGGTTCGGTTGTGAACCGATCATTTCAAGTTGCGAGATGGTTGCCTTTTGTGGAAAATCCCGAACCCTTCTACTCCTGCATTAGTCCCGCATTTCCCAGGATGGAGAACCCTGTCCCATGATTCTCCTATATATATAGGGGTATTGGGGGCTTCTCACAGTACAACTCAGTGCAACCAGTTGCTCTGCAAGTTGTCGTTCTCTCTGGTTTTGGTAACCGTGAGAGAGCCCGAGCAAGTGCTTCCCGCAAAAGGGAGGTGCAGCAAGGGAAGGACAACTGCAGTTGTAATAGGAGGCAGGAGAGCGTGTTGGCGACTAGTACGTCAACAGGAGGGTGCGACTCCTTCCACTTCCTTGTGGGACAAGGAGAGTGGAGTTCCAGGTGGTCCGTGTGGACTACTACAGAGGCGGGAGGACACTGCCGCTTAGGAGGACAACTGTCATCCGACAGTCCGGTTCGAGTAGGAGTTGTCAGTCCCGATGTGACCAGGAGCTGCACAGACACCGTCGAAGTCCGGAGTTGAAGACCGCGCATTGCGCGAGGTTTTGTCGCCGAGCAAGCCTGGGGACAAGGTATGATTCCACAAACCATCCTTTCCTATTATATAGACGTTGACGCGTTTCCTCAGTATGGGTTGGGGGAGAAATTTTTTTTTGTTTCCGCTGCCTTCTCTGTCTCCCCTAAAACCCAACAGTGGTATCAGAGCCAGGTTAACTGCTCTATATTTTAGGAATATCGATATGATCGATTTTGGTTTGTCGCCTTTATTTATTGCATACGATGCGAATAATATCGGCTTTATACATGTCCAATCCTAAATCCACAAATCCCTAATTACATATATGATATGTATTATTAATGTACTCGATACGCGTCACCCTTAAACGAGTTTTGTGGTGGATGTGTGTAGCATGATTATGGCCTATAAATCCCTATCTGTGATTGGTTGTGTGTGGTTGCTTACATCTCGGTCTACGCACCGATCTTCCCTCTCTTATTCCTGATGTAACTCGAAATAATTCGAGATTCTTTCCTACCTTTGCTCCCCCCGAATGTAACTCGGGGTTTCCGTTTTTAAAGCAATGTAATAAATAGAATAAGATTTTATTTCCTGTTATGTCAAAGACCGGCGGACATCAAGACGACTGCTCAGACGATCGGTTCAAGGAGTGAACCAATCGGTTGACCTTCTAGACGGTCGGTTCAAGGAGTGAACCGATCGGTTGATGACCGGTTCGAGGAGCGAGACGAGCGGGTGGCGGACATGATGAGATGCACGACGACCAGGCGAACCGATCAGTTGGAGGAGCCAACCGATCGGCTGGTGGCATCCAGACGACTGGCTGGAGAGTACAGATCATTCATGTGATGAGTTGATCAACTCGGAAGGCAAGGCACAGAAGTTCATCTTGTACAGGTTGCATGTGATGTTGACCTAGATGACCGTGATTCCTCTTGGCTCGAGGAATCACATTAGGATGGCCATAATCATCGCTTTTATCGTTTTGTGCATGTTTTCTATGGGATATAGCATGTATATGATACGTACTATGTATTGTGGTGATTGGATATGTATATGTATATAAAACCAAATCCCTCATTAAAATATTAAGTCTTATATGCCTTCCATTAGCGACACACATGGAAAACTTGATCGACCAAGCGTAGGTTACGCCAAAGCGTGGTGCGCCGTCTATCTTGTGGAAGTGTGAAGGGTAGACATGTAGGTTCTGCCAAAGCAGGGTGCATGTTTACCGTGTCGGCTTTTGGGTTAGACTTAACTGGTGATTCTTAGAGCGTCTAGGCCCAGAGGCAAGGAATGTTCATGGCAAGGTGTTGTGCATGTTCATTCAACAAGAGTTGCATATGATGCAATTGGCAAGAGTTGCCTACCTGAGAGATCTAAGTTGTGGGCGATCAGCCAAAGCTGACTCATGAGTTAGAGGATTTCAGGATCTTGCCCACTAGAAGGTTGTACGCTGCAATCTTCCGAATTGATGGTGAGGGCTATCAATTTGAAGTAAAATAGTCGGAGCGATAATTAATTAAAGGCCTAATTATATCGTCAAATTTTCAAATCAATCAAATAAGTCAAAAATGAGTTTTGGACTAAAATTGCATATTTTCCTTTTGTAGTTCAAATGGAAACAAACAACAACAACTTTTCTTTGCGATCGGTCCTTGACAAGGACAAGCTAAATGGGACGAACTTCCACGACTGGTATCGGACATTGAGAATTGTTCTCACTCAAGAGCGTAATCTCTATGTCCTGGATACTCCAATTCCAGAGGAACCCGCTCCTAATGCACCAAAGGCAGAAAGGGATGCTTACAAGAAGCATTCTGATGATGCCATTGATGCAAAGTGCTTGATGCTATGTTCAATGAACCATGAGTTGCAGAGGCAACATGAGAACATGGGTGTCATAGAGATGATTCTGCATCTCAGGAACATGTATGAAGATCAGGCACGGCAAGAGATGTACAATGTTTCTAGGGCGCTGTTCAAGTGCGTCATGACAGAAGGAGATCTAGTTGGTCCTCACACACTCAAGATGATTGGGTATGTGGAGAACCTGCAGAGACTGGGATTTCCACTGAGCCAAGAGTTGGCTACTGACGTGATACTGCAATCGTTGCCAAAATCTTACAGTCAGTTTGTGATGAACTACAACATGAACAACTTTGATAGGCCACTATCAGAGTTGTTGGGCATGTTGAGGACAGCCGAGTTACAGATGAAGAAGGACAAGCCTAAGTCCGTGATGGTGATCACGAGCAAGAAAGGCAAGTCCAAGCGCAAGGGCAAGGGCAAAGCTAAGAAAGGTTCTGAAGCTAGCCAGGAGTCCAAGCCATCTTCAACTCTCAAGGCAAAGGGAGGCGTGACCAAGAAAGGAAATTGCCACCATTGTCAAAAACTAGGACATTGGAAAAGGAATTGTCCTCTCTACCTGGAAGAACAAAAGAAGAAGGAGGCGACTGAAGCCTCTACTTGAAGGTGTCATGTAAATAAACTTGTAACACTTTTTGAGATATAAGATATCAAGATGGAAAGTGTAAAGCATTCTTACATGAGGCAAGTGTTGCCTTTATAGATAGGAATACTATAGTTTATTTTCAGCCAATAAGGCATGTAATACAGTTATGAACTGTTATTTCATACTTGCCAATAGATAGAAACACTTTATTTTTGCATATTGTATGACAATGATGGCAATTAATAAAGAGATGTTTCAATTTATAAAGATGTGATCTTTGTGGCAATGCCTTATTTATCTTGTGATATTTGATATGCATAAGATAAGACGATACCTACAAGTTATAGATAACTCAAACAATTTAATTAGCATTAATCATTAGAAATTCATTTCTAGTTTCCATGTGATGGATAAATATAGACTCTTTTGGTTATAGAACCAGTAAGAGACATGAATATCTTGGACATGATTAATCAATCTTCACTAATGTAGTGGGAGAGTGATTATCATATTAGGTATAATACATGTGATGTATTTACATACCTATTGGAACAAATGCTAATACTTCAAATGGTGTTTAGTGAAATACCAATATGAATGTCTTGAAATGTTCAAGATTATCATAAATGAAGTACAAATTTGGTAAAGTATTAATTCTTGATGAGATCAATGAATGAAATACTTGGACCAAATGTTTGAGATCCTTATGAGTGATTATGATAGTGTATCATAGTGAACTCATGATTAAGGCATGGTGATGTCTGAATCAAGAAGGAATCATACTCTAAGGAGTTAGAGAATGATTATCAAATAACTGAATTCTTCTTAATAAAAGAATACCCCACACTAATAAAAGAAATCAAGAATCACAAGGGTTGTGAGTTCTTATATCTTTAACAGATACACCTCAATTATCTATGTGATGAGTTGTTCATGTGATGAGTCAACTATCAAGATGAATATGAGGAACCGAATCTTGAGTTATGGTTTAAAACCATTACATCCTAAATGACTTCCATGTGAACCATAAGGTATGACCTTGATGGTAGCACTCATTGGATCATATCCATAAGTGCAGATAAGTCTTAAGTGTTAAGACACATGGATAACATTTTGAGAAGGATGATGCTTGTTGATTGCAACTTAATGGCTAAGACATTTGGCATATGGATACTAAAACCGCATTCCTATGAGGAATAAAACCAGGATGTGTACGTGACACAACCTATAAGGTTTATGAATCCACTAATGCAAATGAAGTCTATAAGTTACAATGGACTAATTAATGTGATTGATTGAGTACAAGCAACTCAAAATTGGATCTTTACTTTGATGATATAGTCAAAGGGTTTGACTGATATGTCAAAGATAAAGAAGGGATCTGTGATTTAGTGGGAGCGTATTCACATTCCACATATTGATGTGAAATGGAAATGTTCTAGATTGGAAATCCAAAAGTGGAAATTATCTTTAAGGAAGATAGAGATGTTTCCTATGTGATAGGAATAGAGATCTATAGAGATAGTTCTCGGAAAATCTCTTGACCTGGAAAGAGAAAGCATACATAGGGAATCTGTACTGAAGTGTTCAGTATGCACAGATTCAATGGGAGAAAACTTGTCCATGTTACATGGAGTTAGTATCCCAAGGCCAAGTGTCCAATTCTTATGAAGAATGGGAACACTAAGGATAGATATGGATCTATCGTGTATGTAATCATCCCATTATCTTGCATGTATGACATGGCAAGAATAAAATGCATTCATCATCTTGTATGTAGGACATGGCAATATGATGTGCTCATCCTGATAACTCGTATGTGTGACATGACGAGTGGATGTCTGTCTACTTCCAGTAAGTGTTACTGGAATACCATGAGAACTTGATAAGTGCTTGTGAAGTACTAGTTCTATGGAGATAAGGAAGAGTTCGAAGTAAAGAGTTACATTGATGCGAACTTCCGAAAGGACAGAAAATTAATCGCAAAATATACATAAGATGTATAAAAGTGAAAGTTTGTTGATAATTGGAAGTGTTCCAATAAAACCATTTAAAAGGAAATGTCGAGTATCTATGTGTTAGAGAACAGTAGTAGATACTATATGGATCTGGAAGTTCATGAGATGAACTTATATTCCACTCATTGATGACAAGTCTGGAATCCTTGATCATACAATGTGGCTAAAGGTTAGCAAAGGAATACTAGATCGCATATTACGGCAACTCCATCTCATACATGTGACGTACAACGAAGAGATGTGAGACATGCAATTTGTACAGATTTTGGCAAGGTGTTGCCATTTCTCACTATGTTGGCACTAGAGCGCAGTAACATGTGGGACATGTCTGAAGATCACTATGAATATGATTCAAGGGTGATTGGCTCGCAGTGCAAGTGGGAGTCTGTTGGTATGTATGCCCTGAGAGCCAATCATGGGATGATTGGTGGGATACATTAAGATTGATTTGATAAACATCAAAGGCGAGCTTCCAATTCTTTCTGGTTCAGTCATATGAGATAGTGATAGAACAGAATGAATGTCTAAAGAATGACAGTACTCAATGACGTATGCTTTCAGGTTGAGGACCTGGACGATGAGATCATACGGATGCTAAGAGTTTGTACATTCTTGTTATGTCCCTAGTCAAATGTCATTGTGGAAGGTAGATAGACAACAATGACACACAAGACTAGATTGTGGTGTTGGTTGATGACAGAATCTCATTAGTCATGATATAGAGATATCAAACCAAACACATAGGTACTTGTTAGAGAACAAGTGTACCGGACAGACCCACCGTGAGTTTGACACATGGAACCATGAGATGGTAGTCACAGTCATTACTCACAGTGATGGTGGTGAGTGTGATTCTTAGACCTGAAATCACTGCACTCAACACATGTCGTTGGGCACACTTTGACGTCATCAAACGCAGTCCTGAAACATGGATGATTGGGTGGCTTTGACACATGGGGCTTTTGAGGGGTGAGTGATAGATATGGGATTTGTCCCTCCTGAGGGAGTTTGATATCCATGGCCACTTGATGAGTAGGATTGAGAAAGGCGTGCACGCATGTGTGAATCAATATATGATACTGATGTCATACATATCTCTTCCAGTCTACTCTGAGATCAAGGAAGTGAATGAACGTTGACAGGAAGACTGTTCCATGCCTCGAGTTCATTCGGGATATCAGTGACAAAGGAATTATACATTTGCTGTAACACCATTCATGAATTGTAGGATGAAAGTTGTTCTCCAACTTTCTACTTTCACTTGAGTAGCACTGATGTGTGACTAGGCACCGCTCTTTGCTTGTGAAGTCATAAGTGTTATGGACTTTCACTGCCAATGTGAAATGGACCTACAGGGTCACACACATAGGATTTAACCTGGAAGAGGAGTTTTGTCCAGAAAGCAATGTTTAGATTGATTACTAAAGGAGTTTAGTAGTTCAATTAAACACTCAATCAGTCGATGACTCAATATCGTATGGTTCAAGGTGTTGGACGCATTGATTGGAGTATCGGATTGATTGAAATCACAATTGACTGATTTTGCCCAACCAGTGCTCCCAACCGATCGGTTCATGTGATGAACCGGTCGGCTGAGGTTGCTGAACCGGTCGGCTGGAGTGTCCAGGACGATCGGCTCATGCCCAGGTTGAAACGACCGGTTCAAGGGTTGAACCGATCGGCTCAACTGGTGCAACGGATCAGTTGGGAAAAGTCATGTCGGAAAGAATTTTCCTTTAGTTTCAAATTGCCCAATTCGATTAGGAATAATATTGGTATTCGATACCAATTGGGAAAGAAACAAGGAAAGTCTTTTTGAGCCGGATTAGGACCATGAACCGATCGGTTCAGGGCACCAACCGATCGGTTGGAGTGCCCCAAACGATCGGCTCAGGTCCAACCGATCGGCTCAATGGCCGAACCGATCGGTTCGGTTGTGAATCGATCATTTCAAGTTCTGAGATGGTTGCCTTTTGTGGAAAATCCCGAACCCTTCTACTCCTGCATTAGTCCCGCATTGCCCGGGATGGAGAACCCTGTCCCATGATTCTCCTATATATATAGGGGTATTGGGGGCTTCTCACAGTACATCTGAGTGCAACCAGTTGCTCTGCAAGTTGTCGTTCTCTCTGGTTTTGGTAACCGTGAGAGAGCCCGAGCAAGTGCTTCCCGTAAAAGGGAGGTGCAGCAAGGGAAGGACAACTGCAGTTGTAACAGGAGGCAGGAGAGCGTGTTGGCGACTAGTACGTCAACAGGAGGGTGCGACTCCTTCCACTTCCTTGTGGGACAAGGAGAGTGGAGTTCCAGGTGGTCCGTGTGGACTACTACAGAGGCGGGAGGACACTGCCGCTTAGGAGGACAACTGTCATCCGACAGTCCGGTTTCAGTAGGAGTTGTCAGTCCCGGTGCGACCAGGAGCTGCACAGACACCGTCGAAGTCCAGAGTTGAAGACCGCGCATTGCGCGAGGTTTTGTCGCCGAGCAAGCCTCGGGACAAGGTATGATTCCACAAACCATCCTTTCCTATTATATAGACGTTGACGCGTTTCCTCGGTATGGGTTGGGGGAGAAATTTTTTTTTGTTTCCGCTGCCTTCTCTGTCTCCCCTAAAACCCAACACCATGTATATTGGTCACTTCCAGGGTGGAGCATTTCCTCCCTATGGTGCAGACATTTGTTGGGAATATATGGTGTTCAGGGAACCTATGCCTATTATTTTATTATTCTTAGAAAGATCTTACTATATTGTACCTTTCTCTTACTTATAATTGACTCTAGTATCTCTATGATACTGCATCTATTTAATTGAAGTTTATAATACATAATGTTCATCATTCTAAACTTGGCAGAGAAGTACATTTAAAACATTATAATTTACTGAGAAATCAACATACTGTAAATGCAGACAGACTAAAGTTCTAAAATAAACTAAATATATGTCAAGTTGGCACATATACACTGAAATCATGCAATTGAGCTTCTAATACACTGATAAAAGTTAATTGCTTGACATATGAGAAATTGTCATTAACACATGTAAATTAATTGTACTTTCTTGGAAAACATGCACATCAACCTAAATTTTGAGTTGTGCATCACATAACTCAATTAAAAGTTAATTACTTATCATGGCATGAATTATTGTTAATAATTGAGAATTTCTAATAATATTCTTAAGAAACATGCCAATTTGCATAAATACTAAATCACACACATTAACTATAATAGAGAGCGTGCAATAGATTTATATTGAGACATTGTGTGTCATCGTCTATTTCTTTAAATAGTGCAACTAATTAATTACTAAAATCGTAGAGGCTGGGTTTATACTTAAATCGTACTGCTACTATAAATACGAGGTCATGTGCTACTGTCTTTAACTTTTAAACTAAGCAAATTGAGAATTTAATCAACCATCTTACTCCAGTAATCCAAATCATACATAACAGTTAAATAATTAGGGTTGTGCAATAGATTTATATTGAGACATTGTGTGTCATCGTCTATTTCTTTAAATCGTGCAACTAATTAATTACTAAAATCGTACATGCTGGGTTTATACTTAAATCATACTGCTACTATAAATACGAGGTCATGTGCTACTATCTTTAACTTTTAAACTAAGCAAATCTAGAATTTAATCAACCATCTAACTCCAGTAATCCAAATCATACAGAACAGTTAAATAATTAGGGTTGTGCACACGTGAAGATGAAAAGCGTGCAATGAAAAATCGAACAACGCCAAGACTTCCCGACACTTGGGTAATCCTTGTTACCTGTGAAAAACACAGATCTAACAAAAAATTATCCGTTTCATGGAGTAAATCTTGCTAGGTGAGTGAAATTCTACTCACTGTGGATCGGAATGGCCGAATTCGACTGGAAACACATCCAAAGCCTATTTTTGGGTGTCAGTAGGGTCGTCTTATACCTTGGTTCAACCTGGATTTCGGACCTGCTTCTGCCAGCAGCATCCTCATGCACACATGAAGAAGGGGAACTCAGCTAGGTCACTGCTCGTGGCTAGTTGGCGGTGGAGTCGTGCTCGGGCCTCAAGGTCAGACTCATTGGTGCCATTTTCGTGGTGTTTCTGAGGCAGAACTACCCCTGGCCGGTGTCGCAAGGCTGATGTGTGGCGCTGCTACTACTGGCCATGCTCAAGCTGGTCGGGGTGCCATGTTTCCTTGTTTGGACCTCAAGCCGAGCTCAAGGCTGGCGTTTCCCAGTTGCTTGATGCGCCTAACAGCTCATGGCCATGTAGGTAGCGGCGCTGGACCTACTGTGCGACTGCTATTGGCCGCTGCTACTAGGGGCGCCACCCTAGAAGGTTAGGGTACGGGCTAGGGCGAGGTTGAGGAGGAAGAAAGGAAGAAGAAGAGGTAGAGGACGACGTTGCCAACTGAAAAGGGAGCTAGGGGCTTGAAATCACCCCTTCTTTTTCCCCTCTGCTACGGCTGATCAACCTGCTGTGTGTGCTTCCGCACCAAGTGATGCCTTGCACTGATCCAAAGGAAGGGGATAAGGGAAAGGGTTATTAATCTATTAATGAAAAAAATTGCAGCCAAGTCCAAAAACCTTGAAAACAAGATATCTTTTGCCTCGAAGGTCTGATTTGTATGATTTATTTTACAAAATTTCAAGTACAAGATTCTCTACCTTCTCAAGGCATGAAAACATAATAATTAAACCATCTTATCTATGTCAATCATCTTAGATAATTAACTTAATGATTAACACTGCAATTAACATTAATTACATCAAATGAATCAATCTCGACTAATGATTCACATCTTAGCTTATCTTGATTAACCATGATGCTTAAAAAGGTACTTAGCACTGATCAAGTTACTTCACACTAATTGAGGTACTTACTGACTAACCTCAATGTTGGTTGTAATAAGCTCCCACGTGGACTCCTCTATATTGTGGTTCCTCCACAAAACATTCACTAATGATATCTCTCGATTCTTGGGCTTCTTAATCCTCCGATCAACTATTTGTGCTGGTCCTTCAACATAGGGCACATCTTTTCTGAGTTGTGCAGGTTCTGGGTCTACTATCTTCTCTATACCAGGGTAACACTTCTTCATCATCGATACATGAAACACATCATGTAAATTAGCTAACTCGGATGGCAAATCCAACCTATAGGCTATAGGTCCAATCCTCTTAATGACTTGATATGGGCCCATAAACCTAGGAGTCAGTTTGCCTCTCTTTCCAAACTTCAACACTCCTTTCCCTGGTGAAACTTTTTGATACACTTCATCACCAACCTTAAACTCCAAAGGTATACGCCACTTCTCAACGTAACTCTTTTGCCTATCTTGTGCAACTTTCAACTGTTCTTCGATCACTGTAATACTTTCTGTAGTCAAATCCACTATCTTAGGTCCATGAATATCTTTTTCACCCACCTCGTACCAACATACGGGTGATCTACACTTCCTTCCATACAAAGCTTCATACGGGGCCATACCAATGGTGACTATTGTTGTATGCAAACTCTATAAGGCTCAAGTGTTCTTCCCAAATTCCACTGAAATGTAAGACACATGCTCTCAACATGTCCTCAAGAGTCAGAATGGTCCTCTCTGACTGACTATCCGTTTACTGGTGAAAAGTTGTATTGAATCTCAACTTTGTGCCTAAATCATGACGCAAATGATTCCAAAACTTGAATGTGAACTTATGATCTCTATCTGATATTATTGAAACTGGGATACCATGCAACCTGACTATCTCATCCATGTATATCTTAGCCAACTTGAGGATATCAAAGGTTGACTTAACAGGAAGAAAGTGAGCAGACTTAGTAAGTCTATCCACCATTACCCATATCGAGTCACAACCTCTGGATGTCCTGGGCAACCCTACCACAAAATTCATTGTGATATGTTCCCACTTCCACTCTGGTATAGGAAGGGATTGCAAGGTACCTGTAGGTTTCTGCTACTCATCCTTAACCTGTTGGTACACACTACACCTAGCCACATACTCAACTACCTCCTTCTTCATACCTGACCATCAGTACAACTCCTTAAGATTCTTGTACATCTTAGTGTTACCTGGATGCATAGCGTACATCGATGCATGTGCTTCCTCAAGAATATGTTCCTTCAAATCACTATCTCCAGGTACACACAACTTGTCATGCTGATACAACAAACCATCATCTGAAAACCTTAACTCTGGTCTTTTTCCCCCTGTCATGTCCTGCATGATATGCCATAACTCACTGTCACTCTGCTGTAGTTCCTTGATCTCATCATAAAGGTAGGCTTGACTTGCATCTATGTAATCAAACCACTCTGTTGTGTCACTCCTAAGTCTAGGTTCAACTTCCGCATCTCTACTAGCATGTATCTCCTAAAACATGCCATAGAGAATACATCAGTTGTTGAACTTAACTTTTTGCTCAGGGCATCTGCTACCACATTCACCTTTCTAAGATGATAATCTATGGTCACTTCATAATCCTTGATCAATTCTAACCATATCCATTGTCATAGATTCATATCCTTTTGGGTGAAGATATATATTAAGCTCTTATGATCCGTAAACACCTAGCACGCCTCACCATAAAGATAGTGATACCATGTCTTAAGAGCATGAACTATTGCAGCTAACTCCAGATCATGTGTCGAGTAATTATCCTCATTCTTCTTAAGTTGTGTAGATGCATAAGCTACTACTTTTCCTTCTTGCATCAACACATAGCCTAAACCTCTCCTTGAAGCATCACAAAACATTGGGTAGCCTTTATCTGCCTTGGGTAAGATCAACACTGATGTTGTAGTCAACTTCTTCTTCAAGATCTAAAAACTTTTCTCACAGTTGTCTGACCAGACAAACGGCACACCCTTTCTTGTTAAGCGTGTCAGAGGTTTCACTATAATACTAAAGTTCTGCATGAACCTCCTGTAGTAACCTGCCAATCGTAAGAAGCTTCTGATCTCAGTAGGAGTCTTAGGCTTCTCCGACTGTAGAACAAATTTGACTTTCTTAGGGTCAACACTTACTCCATATCCTAAGATGACATGTCTAAGAAAAGACACCTCAGCTAACTAGAACTCACACTTACTGAACTTAGCATATAACTGGTGTTGTCTCAACAACTATAATGCTATCTTCAGATGCTGCTCATGCTACTCATCATCTCTGGAATAAATCAGAATGTCATCTATGAAAACCACTATGAACTGATCCAAGAACGGCTTGAAAATCCAGTTCATCATATCCATGAAAGTTGTTGGGGCATTAGTTAGTCCAAATGACATGACCAGAAACTCATAATGTCTGTATCTTGTTTTGAAGGCCGACTTAGGAATATCTAAAGCCTTTATCCTCAACTGATGATATCCAGATATCAAATCTATCTTAGAAAAGATCGTTTCTCCACACAATTGATCAAACAAATCATCTATCCTTGGCAACGGGTACTTGTTCTTGATGCTGATCTTATTCAACTATTTGTAGTCTATACATAACCCCATAGTACCATCTTTCTTTTTCACAAACAAGACTGGAGATCCCCATGGTGAAGAACTAGGTCGAATGAAACCCTTATCCAATAACTCTTATAACCGGATCTTCAGTTCCTTCAACTCTATGGGTTCCATTTTGTAGGCTGGCAGTTCTACATGATGACTACCTGGCACCACCTCGATCTCAAAGTCTATCTCTCTTTCAGGAGGTAGACCTGGAAACTCATCTGGGAAAACATCTGGGAACTCACAGACCGCTGGCACATCCCATTGGCTAATTGTGCTCTTCTCTACTTTGGTATCTACTACATGTGCCAAGAACACCTCACAACCTTTCTGCAACATCTTATCAGCTATAGCAGTTGATATGATACACGTAGGCAAAACTTTCCTGTCTCCAGAAAAGACACAAGAAAATCCACCCTATTGAAAGATAGCGTCCTTCTTCCAACAGTTGCGTTGAACTCGATACGTCTCTAGGCAATCTATACCCAAGATAACTTGAAAGGAGTTAATATCTAGGGGTATAAGATTAACCGCAATGGTGTAACCACCAAAGGTTAACAAACATCTGGGACAATACTCTATCAACACTGTCAGTTCTCCTAATGGAACCCTCAACAACAATTCAAACGGTAACGCATGGGTTAACAAGTTAAGCTCACAAGCTAAAGAAAATTGTATAAATGAGTGAATAACACTCAGACTTATTAAAATAGTAACTAAAATGCTATTAAAGGAAAGTATTTCTCATGTAATTACTCGAGAAGAAACAATAGCTTCTTGTTGTGTCAGAGAGAAGAAGTGTCCTGAAGCTCTTCTACTCCCACGATGTCCTCATTGTCCTTCCCTTCCACTGGGTGATCCTACTCCTCGGGAACCTAAGGCTACTGAAGAACATGCTCCTCCAGCTGAAGCCTATCTCGAAACATTCTGGTACTATGACTGAGAATTATGTGATGCTGACTGCTACAATTGGGGACAATTCTTCTTGAAATGTCCCATCTATCTGTAGTGATGACATCCTTGAAACTCTGTTCCCCAACACTGTCCTGAGTGTGGTCTTCCATAGATATCACATGCTCGCATCTCTCACCTCGGTGGACCTGTCACTGAAACCAATGATTCAGAAGACCTTCCTCTAGACGCATTGCTCCATCTCCCTAGACTGAATCTTCCCCTACTCTAAGGAGATATCACATCTTCAGATCCTTGTTTACTAAAACAACAAAATCCTCATCCTATCTTTGAAAAAAACCACCACCTCCTCTATATCCACCACCGCTTTGTCCCCTTCTAAATAAAGTCTCCAGATCTTTTCTTACTCTCAGACTTCTTATCAACATTAACTAACTCTTCTACATGTATCACTGCTTCCACAAATTCTCCAAAGTTTTCTCTATCTCTTCGACCAATGGCTAAAATGGTGTGTCTAATCTTTGATCTTAATCCTTCTTGAAATCTTCTGCACTTTTCTACATTATCAGGAACAAGTTGTTGACAAAATTTGCCAATCTTATGAAATGTTCCTCGTATTCACCAATTGTCATACTTCCTTGTCTGATATTCTATAGTTGTCTTATCTTCTCACTTAGAAAGGTAGGTGGGTAGTACTTAAGATCTAATTCATCAATGAAATCCATCAAAGTCAATACCGTGTTCCTCGTTTTATCTTCCATTCCACGCCACCAGAGCTTTGCATCACCTTTAAGCAAATAAACTGTGTGATTGATTTTTCTTTCCTCAGGCTACTCCATCAAATGGAACACTTTCTCTAACTATCTCAACCATTCATCTGTCACTATAGGGTCCATAGTTGCAATGAACTCAGTACCTCCAAGCTTCTTAACCATCTCATAGGATCTCATCATATCCTTGCTACTCGAGGTAGAAGCTCGCTTCACCATCTTATACTTTTCCCTGGTCTCAAGAAACATTCTGCACATTCTTGATGCCTCATCCACATCATCTCTACCACCTGGACCCATCACTTGAGGGTCAGGTCTAATGTGACTCTCAACTTGCTCCTCATGACCATGTCCTCTTCCTACCATCTGCAATAGTATAACAGAACACTTCCTGTTAGAAAATTGCAGTTAGACGGAAAACACCCTAATCCTAATCCTATTGGTTTCTTATCGTCCCCTGACCTTGACTTAGAGTAACTACATACTCAAGCTATGCTCTGATACCAAACGTTGTCACACCCCGATCTCACAATTACCACTAATCATGAGATTAGGGCATAAATTGAGGATTTAACGTAACACAAAGATCACCCTTAACTTTTTCTTTTCTTAATCACTTAGAATTAACCTAAAGGAAAATATTATAACTTGGATAACACTGAATTGTATTAACTGTGGAAACAACTTACCATTTACCTTACTAGGAAGATAAAATAGAATTTCATGACATATTACATTTTTTTCATGCGGAATATAAAACACAACAGATAACTTAATAGTAAACTACATATTACATTACATTCTCTCTATACCACACCACATGCCCAAGGATCGACAGGAAAGGATTAAGAGACCTCTATTCAAACAATGAACTACATTCTCAGAGCTCGGATGATAAGATCCTTCAGCTTCCTCGTGCTGACACTGACTTGAAAAATGTTTCAATAGGTTGGTGAGCTACTGGCTCAGTGAATAGAATTTCACCCAACCATCACAGAAAACTCATTTATGTTTGTTAAACTAAAAATAAAATGCAGGAATTACTACACTGAGAAGAACTAACAATTTCAATTAAATGCCATAGGAAATTTAAATATTACATTAAAAGAACAACTTCTATGAAACTGTGCCCGGATCTTTCTTAACCTTTCTTACTTATATGAAACTCTTTAAACCTATATGAATATATATTATCTTATGCCCTGATCATATGCAGTGTACTATACATACGAAGACTCATAGAGAACTACGATATCACCATACAAGACTTAGTTTAAAACCCGGGAATCTAAGCCTAGAACTGAATCTGGGTCTGCTTGACTCAAACCATCACGTCTGACTAAGGTATTTAAACAATTGGCCTTTAACTGGACCTCTCCTTCTAGGCGCCTTTAACTGGACCTCTCCTTCTAGGCTGAGTACACAAGTGGAGGGTCTGAGACACTCTGTGGGCCTCATCTTGGTACGCTCTGTGGTACCTCTGGGTTACCATCGGGATCTCAGGTTCATGTTGGATAACCTATCTTGTCTTAGGAGACTTCCTCAAGGGCTTCATCTCCGCGCACTCTATGTGGGTGCGATCCGATCCCCATATACTGGTCGCTGCCAGGGTGGATCGTTTCCTCCCTACAGTGCAGACATCCGTAGGGAATCTACAGTGTTCAGGGCACCTATGGCTATTATTTTATTATTCTTAGAAAGCTCTTACTATATTGTACCTTTCTCTTACCTATACTTGATTTTGGTATCTCTAAGATACCACATCTATTCAATTGAAGTTTATAATACATCATGTACATCATTCTAAACTTGGTAGAGAAGTATATTTAAAACATTATAGAAATCAACATACTATAAATGCAGGCAGACAAAAGTTCTAAAATAAACTGAATATATGTCAACTTGGCTCATGTACACTAAAATTATGCAATTGAGCTTCTAATACACTGATAAAAGTTAATTGCTTGACATATGAGAAATTGTCATTAACACATGTAAATTAATTGTACTTTCTTGGAAAACATGCACATCAACCCAAATTCTGAGTTGTGCATCAAATAACTCAATTAAGAGTTAATTACTTATCATGGCACGAATTATTGTTAATAATTGAGAATTTCTAATAATATTCTTAAGAAATGTGCCAATTTGCGTAAATACCAAATCACACACAATAACTATAACAGAGAGCGTGCAATAGATTTATATTGAGACATTATGTGTCATCGTCTATTACTTTAAATCATGCAAATAATTAATTACTAAAATCGTACAACCTGGTTTTATACTTAAATCTTACTACTACTATAAATACGAGGTCGTGTGCTACTGTCTTTAACTTTTAAACTGAGCAAATTTAGAATTTCATCAACCATCTAACTCCATTAATCCAAATCATACAGAACAATGAAATAATTAGGGTTGTGCCAATGTGAAGATGAAAAGTGTGCAATGAAAAATCGAACAACGCCAAGACTTCCCAGCACTTGGGTAATCGTTGTTACCCAGGAAAAACATAGGTCTAACAAAAAATTATCCATTTCATGGAGTAAATCTTTCTAGGTGAGTGAAATTCTACTCACTGTGGATCGGAATGGCCGAATTCAACTGGAAACACATCCAAAGCCTATTTCTGAGTGTCACTAGGGTCATCTTCTACCTTGGTTCAGCCCGAATTTCGGACCTGCTACTGCAAGCAGTGTTATAACCTCAAATTTCCTAAGTAGGTAATGAAAGGTGTAATTCTCTTTTAAATATTAAATGAAATGTACTTTTGATTTTTAATGGATTTCGTGTGAAATGGCCTTGATTGATTGATAATGGGATTTGTTGGCCATTGAGCCTAATTTTAAAGAAAGGAGAAATAAAAAGGAAAGGGATTTAGTTAATAAAAAGAGAATATGTGAAATAGACTTTTATAAGAGGATAAAGGCAAATAGATATTTCCTAAGGTGGGAGTTCATGCCTTTAGGTTTTCTTGACGTCCAAGGGACCCAAAATAACAATATAATGGCAAAGGGAAAAGAAATACTAATTAAATTTGGATTAAATGATGTATAACTTGGGAGGGAAGGAAATCTTCCCATCCATTGGAATTTGTTTCCCAAAATTTATAAATGGTTAGATAATGCCAAGACGAAATTTCCCTTAAAATTTGAGATAAAAAGGAGCTATGGTTTAGGAGATATGAATTTCTCAAGTTATCTCCAAAATATGGAATTATTTTGATAATAGGAAAATGATTTTCCTTTTGGATGAACGTGTGCAATGAGAACCGTTGGATCTCAATCCAACACTGATCGCTTATCATCTAAGTCTCACATGGAATGGGAATCTACTAAGTTGCAGAGGGATTTCCCTCTCAGATTTCTCACTATCCAGAGAGTGTGCAAGCCCGTTGTTGTTTCCTTTGGACTCAGGAGAGGAAACCGAGGAGAACCATCCCTACTTTGTAGGGATTTGGTCATCGATTGGGAGAATCCCAGATCCAGAAGGGACCTGCTTCCAACCCTGTATATAGGGGAGGGTTTGTGAGAGTGCCAACACGCAAACCTATGAACCCACAACCTGCAGAGAGTTGCAAGGAGTGCTCTTATGCCTCCAATTGATCCTTCTAACATGACCTACAGTCTCGTCACCTCAGCAAACCTCGCCAGAGTCCGGTGAGTAGGAGAGTGTCACGCCATGTTCTTGGCATACAATTGAACACCTAGTCGAGTTCTTCGGCAGAAGGAGAAGCTTCCTGACCTGTTGGCATGCTCACAGGTGGACTGGATCAAGAAGTCAACTGCAAGGTTGACCATCACAACAGTAAGAGAGTCGCAAGGTTGAAGAAGAAGTAGACCTCATGGAATTACCAGAGTACCCCTCACCTCCTTCTATCGAGTTAAGGTTAGTTTGGTCTTTTGCATACTTCAGATCATAAAATAGGTGTGTGAATCCTGAGTCGTTGGATCCTCAGTGGACCCGCGGCCATGGATCAAGTGATCCTCATTTTTCTAAAGATTAACAAATAAATCAGAAAAAGGATTTTCCTTATAAAAATCATATCTTTTGCTAAAAAACTCAGATGAGAAAAGTTTATACATAAAAATTGATCAGAAAAATACAAGGAATAAGTCAAAAATGGTTTGGAAGCCTAAATTAGTATCTTTTTGAAAAAGTATATAATTTTTATGGAAAATGTATTAATTTGTGGTTAGGAACCCTAATTGATGATAAAGGGTAGATTTAATAGTACAAATAAGTTAATTTGAGCATGGTTAACTTGTTTAATGATGAAGGTGAATATTAACCTATTTTGAAGATGAAATTGCTAGATTTAGGGTTTTTAACCTAATATGATGGTTAATATACTTAGAAACCCTAAAAAGGGGTAGTAACCCTAGGAAACAACTAGAACATGATGGCATGATTAATGATAGGAAAATTGGATGCCTATTTCAGGATCAACTTGGGTGTGCTTGCTTAGTTTCTTGATTGGTTGAATCATTTCTACATTCAAGTCATCTCAATAGGTATGTGGTTAATTATGATTAATCACATTAGTTTCTTGAAGGTTTTCTGAATGATTAATCGCATTAAATGCAACCTATCAATTTGGATGTTCATACTTGCAAATTATAAAGTCACTATGATTATCAAAATTGTAATATAAATGTGTATTCTCACACCTACATGCCACCCTGATGGATGATGCAACAAGGTCAATCCCAGGAGGGAAGACCAATGGGCACCATGGGAGGTGACCCCAGACACCAAGCTCGGGAATGAGAAGGTGGTCTATGTTGCATGACTAATGGGCACCTTGGGAGGTGACCCTAGGAACTAAGCTTAGGATTGAGAAGGTGGCCTTAAGTCAAACCCTAGAGAGGGTATTGCAGGGTTAGGGCAAAACTAGTGGAGATTGACACATTAAAAATGTAAATTGACTTGTTAATTACCTTGGTTGTGATAATTAGTTTTTTACCCATATTTGTGAACTTTTGGTTGTTCCCACATACCGGCATGTTTTGATATGTTGAATGACATTTTTTTTGTCGGTGTTTTAGGTGCAATCTCGAAATGAACAAATAGTAAAGTGACACATTGTGAAAATAAGAAATAAAGTGCAAGGAGGATTAGATAGAACAAATCCAAGCTGTGGATAGAAGTAGATTTCCAAAGTTTTTAAAAGGTATGCAAAATTTTATTTTATACCAGATTTCAGTTTAGTTGGTAGAATTTCATAATTATTATTGGTTAATTGTCGAACCTTTGATATGGTTTATTAGGATAACGGCTATGACCTCTTGGTCTCCCTTAATTAGGGGTTACCGGGAGGTGGGGTCTCCAAATTTAACGACCTCACCTCCCGGTAACCCCCAACTAAGGGAGACCAAGAGGTCAGAGTCGTTATCGCAAAAAACTGGATCAAAGGTTTGATAATTAATCAATAATAATTATGAAATTATACCAACTAAACTGAAATATGGTATAAAATAAAATTTTGCATACCTTTTCAAAACTTTGGAAATCTACTTCTATCCACAACTTGGATCTATTATATCTAATCCTCCTTGCACTTTATTTCTTATTTTCATAATGTGTCACTTTACTATTTGTTCATTTCAAGATTGCACCTAAAATGATGACAAATAAAATGTCGATCAGCATATCGAAACATGTCGGTATGTGGGGACAACCAAAAGTTCACAAATATGGCTAACAAACTAATTATCACAACCAAGGTAATTAACAAGTCAATTTACATTTTCAATGTGTCAATCTCCACCGATCTTGCCATAACCCTAGAATACCCTCTCTAGGGTTTGACATAAGGCCACCTTATCAATCTCGAGCTTGGTGCCTGGGGTCACCCCTCAAGGTGCCCATTAATCATGCAACATAGACCACCTTTTCATTCCCGAGCTTGGTGTCTGGGGTCACCTCTTATGGTTCCCATTGGTCTTCCCTACTAGGCTTGACCCTGTTGCATCATCCATCAGGGTGGCATGTAGGTGTGAGAATACACATTTATATAACAATTGTGATAATCATAGTGACTTTATAATTTGCAAGTATGAACATCCAAACTGATAAGTTGCATTCAATGCGATTAATCATTCGGAAAACCTTCAAGAAACTAATGTGATTAATCATAATTAACCACATACCTATCGAGATGACTTGAATGCAGAAATAATTCAACCAATCAAGAAACCAAGCAAGCACACCCAAGTTGATCCTAAAATAGACATCCAATTTTCCTATCATTAATCATGCCATCATGGTCTAGTTGTTTCCTAGGGTTACTAGCCCTTTTTAGGGTTTTGATTACAATTAGGGTTTCACTTCATTTTTATTATTTTAAACCCTAATTTTATAAAATTACTCACCAACCCTAATTATCACATCTTTCTTTCATTAAAGATCCTAAGATCAACTTTTAGCAACATGAAACCCTAATTTCGGATTTCAAGCACTTTTCTTTCCTTTTTCTCCTATTAAGGGTTTCTAAGTATATTAACCATCATATTAGGTTAAAAACCATAAATCTTGCAATTTCATCTCGACAGGTATGTGCAAGGAGGATTAGATAGAATAGATCCAAGTTGTGGATAGAAGTAGATTTCCAAAGTTTTTAAATGGTATGAAAATTTTTATTTTATACCAGATTTCATAATTATTATTGATTAATTTTCGAACCTTTGATCCGATTTATTGGGATAACAACTTTGACCTTTTAGTCTCCCTTAATTGGAGGTTACTGGGAGGCACGGTCGTTACATTTGGTATCAGAGCCTAGGTTCCTCATTTAATCCTTAATAATTATTAAATTTTACAAATTCTATACAACCGAGGGAGTTATTAGAGGCTTTCCGAAAGACAGAGGTGTCTAGAAAAGGATCACGTCTAGGGTTGGAAATATTTTCCTCCGTGCTGCTAGTCGGAATACGAGGACTCTTTGATTATGTGACTGCCTGGCTGATGTCTTAGGATTTCACTCGAAATAAGATACCTTTAGGACTAGTCTCTCATCTTGTTCATATCTTCTCAACTCAAATGTTGTTAAGGATTTCGAGGATTAGGATTTTTTTACTCTTCCTCACCCTCTTGAAGTATGGGTAAATTTGATAAGGTTTAAGGAATCCTCAACCAAATTAATAAAAGATACGTAATTAAGATGTCATCGACATAAGTATAATTAGTTAAGTATAGACTAAAGGTCTGTTTGTGTGCTTATGTAGATGTCTTGTACAAAAATTGTGGCTATCCCAGTTGCTACCAACAATGGTGGGCCTCCCTGCAAGGAGAATGGGTCTTCCGAGAAGAAGAAGTGAAACAATGGTGGTGAAACCTCAAAGAAGAGAAAGAGGCCTGAAGAAACTGCAAATGAGGCCCCCAACCCTGAACCAATACCCTTCAGCAACCTTGAACAAGAGGAGGGACTGGGATATGAGGAACTACATGTGTACGAGGAGGTAACCCAGATGGAGGAGGACCATCCTGGTGGTCCAGAACCGGCTATGGTAGTCCACACTACGGATGCGGTGTAGATGGAGAAACAGAAACGGCTGACTGAGGCTATCCATGCCTTAGCCCTGAGGGACATAGCTAGAGATGAGAATGGTGAGCCACTACCTGTTCGTCCTCGACTAGGAGCCACCATCTTGGACTTCGTCAAGCTGAACATCGAGAAAATTTGGGGAGAAGATAAGTCTGAAGTGGTCGATTAGGCGGAGGCTTGGCTACTTGTAGTCGAGAATGGTTTCCGTGTGCTGGAGGTGCAGCCCAATAAGAAGGTTCTCTTTGCTTCTCACCTATTGGAAGGCGCAGCAAAGATATGGTGGGAGAACCATATCATTGGAAGAGACTTGAGCGAAGAACCTATGGCATGGACCGATTTCAAGACCATCTTCACCGCTAGATTCATCCCTATCACAGCGAAGAAGGAGAAGGAAAGAGAGTTCACTAACATGACTCAAGGAAGCTCGTCAGTTGCAGACTTTGGTCACAAGTTCCACATCTTGGAATGTTTCGAACACATGATGGATGAAGAAAGGAGGGTGGACCACTTCATAGAGCATATGTACCCCACCATCAAGCCTCATGTGATGGCTAGTAAGCTGAAAACTTTCTCTGAAGCGTACAACACCACCTTGGACATGGAAAGGATGGTGATGCCTGCACAGAATCCCTCCAAGGGATACCTAGGTTTCACAGAAGGACCTCAAGGATGGAGGAATGAACACAAGAAGGGGCAGGGATCCAACCACCACAAAAGTAAGCTTGGGCACAAAGGCAAGCCCCGTGTTCGCCTACAACAATGTCACACCTACAGAAGGATACATCCTGGGAAGTGTCGTTTTAAGAAGAAGGTGTGTTTTAGGTGTTAGCAAGAGGGACACTTCATCGCCAACTACCCTCAGCCCGACCCAAGGGGACCTTTAGGGTCAAAACCCGTGGCAGCACAACCAGTGGCTACAACACCTCCAGCAGAAGCACCAGCTGGAGCACCCCCATCTGGAGAGAGGAGGCAAGCTAGAGTGTTTTCCATTGAAAAATGGCGAAGCTCAGGAGAATTCTAATAGGCTGATCGAGGGTAATAACCACTAGAGTTTTCCTTTTAGTTCATTAGATCATGTAGTAGTTTTCTTATATGGCATAAACTATGTAGGCCTGTTGGAAGTCATTGGATAAAATGTAAGAGCGCTCTTTGATTCTAGTTCTACTAATACTTTTATTTTGAGAAATATGGAAACTATGCTTTGTTTGGATATCAAGGATTTGGGTTATGTTTTGGATGTCACAGCCCCGAATGGTCATATTTAAACATATCTTTTGAAAACCCCCATCTTTCCAGTAAAGTATCTAAACCATGAGCTTCCCACTAACTTCATCCTTCTCGATATGAATGATTTTGATGTAATCATTGGTATGGATTGTCTTTCCACCTACAGAGCCCAAATTGACTGTAGATAGAATAAGATTCTTATTAGAAAAATTGGCCATCCAAACTTCACCATTCTAGGGAGGAAGGATGTGATAACCAACCTATATGTGTCCACCTTGAAAGCTGAATGGATGCTATCCAAAGGTTATCACGCCTACCTAGCCATAGCTACCGTACCTAAGGTTAAGGGGTGATCCTTAGAAGAAATAGAGGTGGTTCGGGAGTATGCAGATGTGTTTCCAGATGATCTACCAGGGATTCCCCTTGAGAGGGAGGTAGATTTTCCATCGAGTTAGCTCCTGGGACTAACCCTATATCTAAGGTACCCTATAGAATGGCCCCTGTAGAGTTGCTTGAGTCAAAAACCCAGTTGAAGGAATTGTTAGATAAAGGCTTTATTCGGCCCAGTATATCACCTTGGGGTGCACCAGTCCTCTTTGTGAAGTAGAAGGATGGGTCGCTTCAGATGTGTATTGACTATCAGATGATCAACCAGGCAACCATTAAGAACAAGTATCCTTTGCCTAGAATAGATGACCTATTTGACCAACTCAAATCAGCTCGAGTCTTTTCCAATATCGATTTGAGGTTAGGATACCACCAGGTGAGAGTAAGGAGTGAGGATATACCCAAAATAGCTTTTCGAACCCAATATGGCCACTATGAGTTTGTGGTCATGCTGTTTGTATTATCCAATGCACCTAGTGTCTTTATGAACCTCATGAACAGTGTGTTCCAGCCTTTTATTGACTCTTTTATGATAGTGTTCATAGATGACATCTTGATGTAATCAGATGACCTATCCCAACACCATGACCACCTAGGTAGAGTCCTTGATATCCTGAGGAAGCATACGTTTTTCAGAAAGTTCTCAAAATGTGAGTTTTGGTTGGACCAAGTCATGTTTCTTGGATACATCATCTTAGGAGGAACAATCACCGTAGATCCAGAAAAA
Source organism: Alisma plantago-aquatica (assembly GCA_963693085.1). Taxonomy (NCBI): domain Eukaryota; kingdom Viridiplantae; phylum Streptophyta; class Magnoliopsida; order Alismatales; family Alismataceae; genus Alisma; species Alisma plantago-aquatica. Next base: position 194,655,548 of record OY856413.1, on the reverse strand, counting down.
GTATCGGTAGTTTAAGACTGTCTGACACCGAAGAACCCCTTCGAGATTTGTAGCTTCTTGGGGTTGGTCGGATACTACCGTCGCTTCATCAAGGATTTCTCAAAGACTACTTTGTCGCTGACCTTGTTAACCTGAAAGGATGTGAAGTTCATGTGGTTTGACTTATGTGAAGCTAGCTTCTAGGAGTTGAAGGAGAATCTGACCACCACCCCTGTGTTGACTCTACCTTCTATCAATGAGGGTTTCATGATATTCACCGATGCTTCCAAGATGGGACTTGGTTGTGTGTTCGAACCAAATCGGCACATGGTTGCATTTGATTCTTGACAGCTCAAGCCCAATGAGGTGAATTATCTAACACATGACCTAGAGCTAGCTGCTATTATCCATGCCTTAAAGATATGGCGGCATTACCTATATGGTGCTACCTTCGAGATCCTCACCGACCATAAGAGCTTAAAGTACCCACTGACACAGAGAGACATAAACCTATGACATCGATGATGGATGGAGTATATGAAGGATTACGACTTCACCATTGCCTATCATCCTGGTAAGGAGAATGTCATAGTAGATGCTTTGAGTCGAAAATAGCTTAAGTGTGCAGCTATTTTGTCCAGTCAGTGGAAGAGTTTGGAGGAGCTGGTGGAGTGGACTCCACAATCGCTAGAAGATTGAGTTCATTTGGCTAATATCCAGATTCAATATGAGTTGCTAAGTTAGATCATAGCAGCATAGTTGACTAGTGAAGAGCTAGACAAGATGAAAGGTTTGATGATGAAACCACAGACTCATCTCTCCATCGGAGTAGACAGAGGAATCAGGTTTGAGAATCACATATGGGTTTCAACAAATTCGTTGATAAAGGAATGTATCTTGCAAGAAGCTCATGGATCCAAATACATAGTGCACCCAAGAACTACTAAGTAGTTCAAGGACCTGCAGTGGTTTTTCTGGTGGCCAGTAATGAAGAAAAACATTGTGGCATGTGTGGACAACTGTCTTACGTGCCAAATGGTGAAGGCTGAACACCAATGACCCAGAGGGCTTTTATAGTCAATAGAGATTCCAGAATGGAAATGGGAGCATATTACCATGGATTTCGTGGTAGGTGTACCCAGACCAGGAAAGGTCATGATGCGATATGATTTGTGGTAGATCGTCTTACCAAGTCAGCACACTTCCTTGCCTTAAAAACCACTACTAAAGTGACATACCTAGTTGAGATGTATATCTGAGAGATAGTGTGTTTGCATGGCGTGCCCAGTTCCATCATTTCTGATAGAGACCCAAAGTTTATTTCCAAGTTTTGGAAGCAAGTTCAAGAGGAACTTGGTACCAGGTTGAAGTTTAGTACCGCTTATCACCCCCAGACAGATGGTTAGTCAGAAAGGAAGATCCAGACATTAGAAGATCTATTGAGTGCTTGTGTGCTCAATTGGGGTGGCTCATAGGAGCAGTACTTACCTTTAGTTGAGTTTGCCTACAACAATAGCTACCAAGCCAGTATAAGGATGCCTCTATATGAAGCTTTGTATGGGAGACCGTGTCGGTCCCCACTTCACTGGGATGATGTGGGTGAGAGGACCCTATTGAGGTTAGATGAGCTCCAAATGTATGCTGATAAAGTTGCTTTGATCAAGCAAAGGCTGAAGAGAGCCCAGGATCGACAAAAGTCGTATGCTGATGCAAACCAGACTAATGTGGATTTCACTGTTGGAGAGCATGTGTTTTTGAAAATCTGACCGCTCCGAGCTATAGCTAAGAATAGAGGAAAGTTGAGTCCCCGATACGTGGGTCCGTTTGAAGTGTTAGAATGGATTGGTGAAGCTGCATATCATTTAGCGTTACTCCGTCAGTATAGAATGACGCATGATGTGTTTCACATGTCCAACCTGAAGCGATATGTGCAAGATCCGAGCCATGTGTTGAGCATTGAACCTATAGAGATTCAAGGGAAACTGACTTATCTTGAGACACCTTTACGGATTCTAGATACCAAGGTGAAAGAGCTGAGATGCAAGAATATAGAGATGGTAAATGTACTTTAGAGGTACCATGGAGAGGATGAGGCCACATGTGAGCTAAAGGCAGACATGGAGAAAGCATATCCTGATTTGTTTGTTTGATTGTTTGAATTTTGAGGACAAAATTCCTATAAGGAGGGGAGGATGTTATAACCTCAAATTTCCTAAGTAGGTAATGAAAGGTGTAATTCTCTTTTAAAGAATAAATGAAATCTATTTTTGATTTGTGATGGATTTTGTGTGAAGTGGCCTTGATTGATTGATAATGGGCTTTGTTGCCCATTGAGTCCAATTGTATAGAAAGGAGAAATAAAAAGGAAAGGGATTTAGTTAATAAATGGAGAATATGTGAAATAGAATTTTATAATAGGATAAAGGCAAATAGATATTTTCCAAGGTGGGAATTCGTGCCTTTAGGTTTTCTTGAGGTCCAAGGGACCCAAAATAATAAGATAATGGCAAAGGGAAAACCAATACTAATTAAATTTGGATGAAATGATGTATAACTTGGGAGGGAAGGAAACCTTCCCATCCGTTGGAATTTGTTTACCAAATTTAATAAATAGTTAGATAATGCCAAGAAGAAATTTCCCTTAAAATTTGAGATAAAAAGGGGCTATGGTTTAGGAGATATGAATTTATGAGTTATCTCCAAAATATGGAATTATTTTGATAATAGAAAATGATTTTCCTTTTGGATGAACACATGCAATGAGAACTGTTGGATCTCGATCCAATGCTGATCACTTATCGTCTAAGTCCCACACAGACTGGGACTCTTCCGAGTTGTAGAGGGATTTCCCTCTCAGATTGTTCGCGATCTAGAGAGTGTGCAAGCCCGTTGTTGTTTCCTTTGGACGCTGGAGAGGAAACCGAGGAGAACCATCCCTACTTTGTAGGGGTTTGGTCGTCGATTCGGAGAATCCCCAATCTAGTAGGGACCTACCTCCAACCCTATATATAGGGGAGGGTTTGTGAGGGTGCCACCATGCAAACCTACCAAACCACGAAATGAAGAGAGTTGCAAGGAGTGCTCTCGTGCCTCCAATTGATCCTTCTACCCTGACCTCCACTCTCGTCACCTCAACAAACCTTGTCAGAGTCTGACGAGTAGGAGAGGGTCGCAGTGTGTTCTTGGCATACAATTGAACCCCTAGTCGAGTTCGTCCATAGAAGGCGAAGCTTCCTGACCTGTTGGTGTGCCCGCAGGTGGATTGGATCAAGAAGTTAACCGCAAGGTTGACCATCATAACAGTAAGAGATTCACGAGGTTGAAGAAGAAGGAGACCTCATAGAATTACCAGAGTACCGCTCACTTCCTCCTATCGAGTTAAGGTTAGTTTAGTCTTTCACGTACTTCAGATTGTAAAATAGGTGTGTGAATCTTGATCTGTTGGATCCTCATTGGACCCGCGGACCATGGATCAAGCGATCCTCATTTTCCTAAAGATTAACAAATAAATCAGGAAAAGGATATTCCTTACAAAAATCATATCTTTTGCTATAAAACTCGGATGAGAAAAGTTTATGCATGAAAATTGATGAGAAAAATATGAGGAATAAGTCAAAAATGGTTTGGAAGCCTAAATTAGTATCTTTTTTCAAAAGTGTATAAGTTTGATGGAAAAAGTATTAATTTGTGGTTAAAAACCCTAATTGATGATAAAGGGTAGATTTAATAGTACAAATAAGTTAATTCAAGCATGGTTAACTTGTTTAATAATGAAGGTGAATATTAACCTGTTTTGAATATGAAATTGCAAGATTTAAGATTTTTAACCTAATATGATGGTTAATATACTTTGAAACCCTTAAAAGGGCTAGTAACCCTAGGAAACAACTAGACCATGATGGCATGATTAATGATAGGAAAATTGGATGCCTATTTTAGGATCAACTTGAGTGTGATTGATTGGTTGAATTATTTCTACATTCAAGTCATCTCGATAGGTATGTGGTTAATTATGATTAATCACATTAGTTTCCCGATGGTTTTCTGAATGATCAATCGCATTGAATGCAACCTATCAGTTTGGATGTTCATACTTGAAAATTATAAAGTCAATATGATTATGACAATTGTAATATAAATGTGAATTCTCGCACCTACATGCCACCCTGATGGATGATGCAACAAGGTCAAGCCCAGGAGGGAAGACCAATGGGCACCATGAGAGGTGACCCCAGACACCAAGCTAGGGAATGAGAAGGTGGTCTATGTTGCATGACTAATGGGCACCTAGAGAGGTGACCCCAGGCACCAAGCTCAAGATTGAGAAGGTGGCCATAAGTCAAACCCTACAGAGGGTATTCCAGGGTTAAGGCAAAAGCGGTGGAGATTGACACATTGAAAATGTAAATTGACTTGTTAATTACCTTGGTTGTGATAATTAGTTTGTTAGACATATTTGTGAACTTTTGGTTATCCCCACATACCGCCATGTTTCGATATGCTGACCGACATTTTGTTTGTCGGCATTTTAGGTGCAATCTCAAAATGAACAAACAATAAAGTGACACATTGCAAAAATAATAAATAAAGTGCATGGAGGATTAGATAGAACAGATCCAAGTTGTGGATAGAAGTAGATTTCCAAAGTTTTTAAAAGGTATGCAAAATTTATTTTATACCATATTTCAATTTAGTTGGTAGAATTTCATAATTATTATTGATTAATTGTCGAACCTTTGATCTAGTTTATTGGGATAACAAGTCTGACCTCTTGGTCTCCCTTAATTGGGGGTTACTGGGAGGCGGGGTCATTACAAGCAGCATCATCACACACACAGGATGAAGGGGAAACTCAGCTAGGTCACTGCTCATGGCTAGTTGGCAGTGGAATCGTGCTTGGGCCTCAAGGCCGGACTCATTGGTTCCATTTTCGTGGTATTTCCCAAGCTGAACTGCCCCTGGCCAGTGCCGTAAGGCCATCATGTGGCGCTGCTACTACTGGCCACGCTCAAGCTGGTCGGGGCGCCATGTTTCCTTGTTTGGACCTTAAGCTGAGTTCAAGGTCGGTGTTTCCCAGTTGCTTACTGCACCCAGGTGCTCCTGGCCATGCTGGTGGCAGCACTGCACCTACTGTGTGACTATTTTTGGCCACTGCTACTAGGGGTGCCACCCTAGTAGGTCAAGGCACAGTCTAGGGTGTGGTTGAGGAGGAAGAAAGGTAGAAGAAGAGGTAGAGGACAATGTTGCCAACTGAAAATAGAGCTAGGGGCTCAAAATTGCCCCATCTTTTTCCCCTCTACTGTGGTCGATTGGCCCGTTGTGTGTGATGGGTCTCCAAGAGGTGCCTTGGACTGATCCAAAGGAGGGGGATAAGAGAAAGGGTTATTAATCTATTAATGGAAAAATTGTAGCCTAGTCCGAAAACCTTGAAAACATCATATATTTTGCCTCGAAGGTCCGATTCGTATGATTTCTTTTGCAAAATTTCAAGCACGAGATTCCCTACCTTCTCAAGGCATGAAAACATAATAATTAAACCATCTTTGCTAGTTTAATCGTCTTAGATAATTAACTTAATGATTAACACTGCAATTAACATTAATTACATCAAATGAATCAATCTCGACTAATGATTCACATCTTAGCTTATCTTGTTTAACCATGATGTTTAACAAGGTACTTAATTATAATCAAGGTACTTTATGCTAATCGGGGTACTTATTGACTAACCTCAATGTGGGTTGTAACATTAAACATGAGGTGAATAAGAGAGTATCTACATAGGCACAATGGATCTTATCTCTTATTTCCACTACCTTTTTATTTTCTCTTTTGTTAGAGTACCTAAGCCCCTTCAGTGAGCAATTTGGTGGTGAAATATGGGAGTTGGACACCATGTCATTGGATTTTTCACGTATAACATTTTATCGTATTAATTAATGCACTTTTTTGTATCGTCTATATTCCCATCACTTTCTTCTTGTAGGACCTATATAATGACGTTTGGTATAGAGAAATTAGGGAATTGTAGGCTTGGAAGCAAAAAAATCCTAAGTCCACCTATGGAAACATATACAATTGTCTACTCCACCCTTTTACCCTAATTATAGGTGGGAGATCTAAGTTGCTAGATGTCTCTCCCCTTGTACACTTCAAAAAGATCATGTTAGAGGCTGGATAGAGGGTACTGGGAGGTAAAACTCCTTCTACTACACCTTTTAATAACCTTTGCCAACAAGTGCATTAGTAGAACCACACTTAGAAACCTATACTAGGGTTGATCGTGATTTAGATTTACGTATAACCTATTGAATTGAGACTTTGAAGGTTTGATATTGTGTGGTTTAGGAAATCATTACCCTAAATACAACCTATACCATCTATGGATCACTAGTAGCTAGGGTTCCTAACTAACATCTCCCTTTATTTTTGGTTTGGTAGCACTATTATTCCATGTGTAAGGCTTGAGCCAACTGCTAAACACTCAAGTGGAGTTTCATGAATGATGATTGGCCCCACGACCTAACTCTAGCCTTAACTATGCACTTTGTACTCACTCGCGCACAAGTCAGATCAACTTCCTAACGGGTCACCCATCCTAGTACTACTCTAAGATGAGCATGCTTAACTATGGAGTTCTTAGTGATGGGATCACTGAACAGGAGGTGCACCTTAGTGTATGGGTACTCCAGCCATTCCTTTTAAAATTATCTTCTTTGAGGCATAATAATTGCCCCCACCAAGAATCTTAACTTCCTCGTCAAGGCTCAACTATATGGCCTCATAATATTTTCTCATTTTAGTCCAAACCTAGAATGACCCATGGATGACCAACTCTTGATCATGAATACCGACACAAGGGTGGTTACATCACCATGAACAACCCTTTCCAACATGTATGGACCACACAGGTCAAGACTAGCATGCCACATGCACATGTGGGACCCACCTACTAGAGGTGTTATGGCTCTCATACCATTTGTATCACCCGATCCCACTGCCCATGGCTCTAGTAGAGTTTAGGAATTACAACGGGCCTGATAGACCATCATTGTCCTTAACTATGCGCTTTATCCTCACTCACACATAAGGTAGGATCAAATTCCCAATTATTCACCCATCCTAGTACTACTCTAGTCTGAGAACACTCAACCACATAATTCTTTAGTGATTTGATCCTTGTGAAGGAGGTGGACCTTGGTGATATGGGTAGTCCTAACATTCTTTTTAGTATCATCTTATCCGAGGCCTCAAATACTGGGATGTTACACCATGTGTTTATTTATTATACCCTCAATGCTCATTTTATTTTCACATATCCCCTAATTAATCCACTCCTATCATCAATTTCTTAAAAATCAAAATTTCTAGCTTAGACCTCTTTCTTGATAATTAGATATAACTAATTAGCTAATGGTGAATGTCTTTTCATATTATACTTAGATCTTAATCATGGTTACTTGTGTTAGTGTATTTATTTGAGAGATTAATGTTGTTTTAGCTTCCTGTGATCATATAATATCCCTACTTAGTTTAAGTTAAAACTTCTAGTTGTCTAATATTTTGCTCTTGATTACATATTGTTAATTTCTCTAATTTCTATAATATAACCTTAATTTCTAGTTTTCTCTTTGGTTTCATATTACCTTTCCTAATTGCATGTTCCCCAGCGTAGTTAACCAAACCACCAAGTAAATCATAATATTCACAATTAGGAATCTATAGAACTATTTAGATCTAGTATCCACTTTGTCTCTATTGATCAAACCCAGCTTACCACTTTTATAACACACCCCAAGCCAGTTCTTATATATGTGTCATAATAAGAATGTGTCTATTAGTTTATAAATTGTAAGCTAAGTGCTCTTAGGTGCATCAATTTCCCCAATTGATTGATTGGTATATGAGTTGTTGGTTTGGTAGAGTTTCCTTGTATTGGATAGCATGAAACTCAATCAATCAAAAGTCAAGTGATAGGTTGAATAAGATATAGTGTAAGTGAGTTGATAGATTGGGCTTCAAATGAATGAAGATCTTCTTCCCTATTGCTAAATGATCAATTGAGGGATCATCGGATGCATTGGATGCTCATATAAATTGCAAGGCATGTATTCAACCATCTAAAGATCAGATATACTTCTAGATCCTTACTAGTGGTCATCTAAAAAGTAAGTACTTGATCAAAAACTTAATAAGAGTTTCTAAATTGACAATCTGAGAAGTATAACATTGACTGATGGAAGTGATGATGTTTGTTTTTGTTTCTTAAGTGTTCACTAATTGATTGTTTGTAAAAAAATATTGATTCATGGGTGCATGACTCCTTTCTTAATATGGTATCCATGAGAGTCAACAAAATGACACAAGGATGATCCAATCTAGTGAACCTTTGTATCTTTCCTGCTAGCATCCCTTTCCAATCTATGGGCTTGGATCCAATTTTTTGGATACAACACCTATGGCTGAGGGAGGTTTCATGCATTACTAGATACACTATTGAATGAGTCAATCTTATAGTGTTTTAAGAATCTTTCATAGTTGAATTTACCAATAACCAAATGATAGACTAGATGGACAACCGTCTAATTAGGAAATGTAAATTTTATTTGCCTTTTCATCTTTTGTGAATTTGAGTGTTAGGAGTGGAAATTTTTTTACATCCAAACTGTTAAAGGGGAGCGTACAAGAACCTTTTCAAGATTTAGTAGATGCTAAATACCATGATAAAGGTTGATTCTTTTATTATGTTATTGTTTTGGATTTGACTAAGAAAATTTTAGCTAGATAACTCTAGAATCATATATAACCTAATACTTTATTCAAATAAGATGGAAAACAAACAATACAATCACTAATACATAACCGGCCTTTAGTGTCCATTATTTAAGGCCTTTAGCATCGGTTTTAAAGCGACACCTATGTGGGCACCGCTAAAAGGCCAACCATTAGGCGTCATTTTTCAAACTGACGCCACAACCCTTCACGCGCCATTGAAAATGCGCCAGCATGAGGGTATATGCGTCAGTTGTTAGTTTTGAGACCGATGCCATAAACCTTCGCACCACAGAAAGGGCGTCATCTAGGGCACTATCAACGTCGGTTTATTAGTGATAACTGACACCATCTCTCCCGCTGCCATGGTCCACAACAGGCCTGTAGACTGATAAGAAAAAACATGAACTAGGTGTCGGTTATTTGTTTAAAACCGATGACAAATGATTACAACGTCGGATAAATAATTATAACCGACGCCTAATGCATGTGATGTGGCATCATTTATCAATAATAAACTGATGCTGATGGTTCTGGCATCGGTTACCCAACTAGTAACCGACGTCGATTTCCCTAATGAGGCCAGACTCTGGTATGCACATGTTCTCAGACGGTGTTGGTATCAATGTCCACTACGGCATATTTGATAATCATGTGCATAAATTGCATCATAGTATGCACCTGCCCATCCGTTGTCTTGTGTAGCACACTATAAATTGAAACATACAAATAATTAAAAAATACAACTAATTAAGCATTGTTCACATAAATAATATATACATTGCATTCGGGAACTTACTTCCACGTTCTTCCAAATTATTGGCTGGTTCTTTTTCCTGGGGACCTTTCCTCTAGCCTTTTTGAACTCATCTAAACCCCTACATGTTAATGTAACACAATACATTGCATGATTAAATAGTAATGTAATAACATATGTTAACAGATATGAAAATGAAATATTTCTCACCGGAATAATGTCATTTTCATTGTGTGTCCATATTTTGAATTCAATTTAGTCCCCTTAGGATCTAGTTAATAGACAGTGAACGTCTTGGGGACAATAACAAGTAACTCCCAATGCATACCACTAGAGGTAAAAAAGTTAAAAATTAATAACTTCAAATCCACAATAAAAATGTAATTTTCTTAAGTCCAAATTGTAAGCAAAGTAAACTTACTCCACAGAATGGAGCTATTATCACCATCTTCTTATTTTGACCAAAATTTGTAAAAGAATCATAGCAGTATGGTTGAACTGACGGAGGGTCTTTAGCTACTAGACTAATCAAAGATGGAATCAAAAATCCTACATGTTCGAATGAAAAATCTGCACATATCTTGTCTAAGTAGCTGCAAAACATGTATTACGTATGCATTAATAAATAAGCAACCAGATCACCCGATCCTACACAAGGTATATGGATGTATAAAGAAGATATCACCTTATACATAACTCTATCACATATGTATTCAACCAATCATATCGAAATGACTCCAAAATATCTTGTATAAATAGTTTGCTTTCGTATGATTGACCTGCAACATCCACATCTATAGAAACAGTTATAGGGAAATTTATATCATGTTCGCCTAACCATATTGCGATACCCCTACTATTAGGACCTAATGGGATAGGTAGGTCCTATGGAACCCAACTTGGTAATGTAGGAGGTGGAGGTGGAGGCCTAGATGCTCTGGGTGTCTTCTTTTTAACCTGTATATATATATATATAATTTCAGATCTATTGACATCATATACATACACTAACAATTTAATGTAATGTAAATTTACCATATAGTTTCAGTATAGAGGACATTCGCTTTTGGCCACAATATCACTCTGCCTTCTACCTCACCAAGCGTTTCACAGTCTGGGTGGGCATATGGCAATGGAAGATCCGTCCAATTAGGGAATATATGTATCGGGCTCACACGAACCAAACCAGCTGGTAATGGAGACCCATGAAACATTTCCCCTGGTAGGGATGGGTAAGCCGACGCCTCTGCAATGACAAATTCTTTATTTTTTAGATGACATGGCTTCAACCCCTACAAATTTTTGTGTGAAGAATGTTATATACATATATACATATCATCTTGAAAAGACTAGTTACTATGTCATAAAAATACTTACAGCGGATGTCCAAGGTGTTGGGTCGACAGGATTACTCCCAACCTCTGCAGTAGGAGTAGAGCGGGACACCATAGGTACTGTCTACTGAGTGGCAGTCAGAGATGCTTGCCACTTTCTCATTGCTTCTTCGATTTTCCTATCAACTATCTTATCTACCTATACATGGATAAAAGAAATGTTAGCTTCTGATTATTGAATTATCTTTTATAGTAACATTATAAAGAAAGAATAGGTTACCTCTTCTTGTGAAATTCCCACTTTTGGGATAGGTTTGCATTGGGATGGCCCAAAGAACGCTTTGATGCCCATACCAACACCTACAACCCTAACACGTCCAAGATGCTCTAGGTTACCCAGAGAAACTATCAATTCATGCCTTGTGCCATCAGGGATGAACTTGCCTTGTTTCCTTATCTTGTGAAACTCCCGCTAATCACCAAAACAAAAATTTTTAATTAAGTAAACACCACAAATAATCAATATTCGAACGATTGCTATAAGAGTTGTATTTTACCATTTTTGCATCCGCCTCAACAGTTGCGGGCTTCCTTATTTCTCCCTTCATATTTTGCCTCCCAACTATCCAGACATCATGGCAAGGAAGAGGTGTGGTACGTATAGTAGAGGACTCCTGAGCAGAAGCAGACTGAGCAATAGACTCAGCAAATAGTCTTTGGCGAATGCCTGCATACCACTTTGGACCCATTGTGTGGTCATGCACATTCAGTGCACGCCTTGCTTTTTGCACCTCATTGAGGGCCTAGTTAGTATGCACATTAATTATTTGGTTAGTAACACTAAATGTTAATCTTGAATAGGTGAATACAATGTATATTAATTAAATTGGGAGTGACGCCTAATACCATGAATTCATCAGTTTTTCTTGAAGCAACAAACGCGTCCCATTCTTCTTGGTCCAGGAAGTTCCACTATTCAGTGGCAGTCTTCTTCCTCTTAACACCTTCTTTTATGTATTCTCAAGTGAGATTTGTCCTATAGTTCCTTAGGACTCTCCCACAGTGTTGCATCATGCATTTACGTTACAACTTTTCATCAAATTCAAATATACTCTGCAAAATAGAATTGCTATTAACTAGTATCCAAAAAATTAGTAATCTACAAAATAGAATTGCAAATTAATAATAACTCACGCATAAATCCTTCCATATTACATCTTTCTTCCCCTTAGGAACTTTATGCCAAGAATCTATCTCACAACCGCAATGGCTACGAGTAACATACCCAAGATATGAAACAAATGAATTGTGATTCACTCCAATTACATTTCCTGCATTATCAAAATCCACAACAAGTTTGGGTCCATTGCCCCTTTGTGCTATTAACTTCTTCATAATAGTGATGCCCCTTCTCTTGTCACCTTTTTGGTGCTGCTCATCAAGTGCCTCAAGTGCTTCAGAAGGTACATGTGCATCATCAACCTAAAATTTGACAAAATAAACACACTTACAGGATATAACTATAAATGGGCATGTAGATATAATTATATGATATATTTTTAAAACTTACATTGTGAGGTGGCACATTGATGTCCTCACCCTCACGGTAATCATCAGCACTATCATCAGGAGAATGCTCAACCATCTGAAAGTTCACATTCACATTGTAAAGTTCACATTGTAAAGTAATTCACATTGTAAAGCTCACATTGTAAAGTTCACATTCACAATGTAAAGTAATTCACATTGCAAGGTTCACATTGTAAAGTAATTCACATTGTAAAATTCACATTGTAAAGTTCACATTCAAATTGTAAAGTTCACATTCAGAAAAATAAACCATATAAAAAAATATAAAGATGCCTCTAATATTGTGATTTTTTATCAATTAACAATCCTTCATTGTGATCTCCGCACACATATAACTCATCATTAGCTTCAATATTTGCTGGTGTTGGTAACCCAACTGTGAATGGATTGGAGTCATCATACTTATCATAGTACTCTTCTTCATCTATAGGATCTTCAATGAACTGTCTTTTAGCATGAAGAACAACCGACCATTTATCATTTGCAGGACCATCAATATAAAATACTTGTTTCTCCTGTGATGCCAATATGAATGGTTCACCCTTCTGGCCAATCTTTTCAAAGTTCACTAAAGTGAAACCCAATTCATCCACTATAACTCCTTTGGTGTTATCAACCCAATTAAATTTGAAGAGCAGAATTCTAAAATCTATGTAGTCAAACTCCCATATGTCTTCAATGACACCGTAATATGACATTTTAGCTTCACGTGGACTCTTATTCTTTGCACTTGCAAAAAACATAGTCGACGCTTGAAGGGTGACCCCACTGTTTTGGATGACACTCTTATCATCTTTGCGCTTTGTGTAATACATGAATCCATTAATGGCATACCCTTCATAAGACATAACATTCAATTTTGGTTTAAAGGTGAGGCATTTGATAGTTTCAGTAATATCATCTGGTGTTTGAGATAGTTGATGTAAGACTTTATCTTCAAACAACTTAATAAATGTCTTGTTATGCTCTCTAGCAAGCCACATTGTATTGGCTCGAGGATATTGTCTCTTGATGAAATTGGTATGTTCCTCGATATAAACACTCACTTCGTCCATGTTGTGTAAAATATACAAGTGACCTTGTTCCAACTTCTCACAACTAATTACTTTCACCTGTGATCCCAAAATTCCTTTGCCAAATTGCTCCTCAATATTCTTGTCATTACCAGGAGTGTCATTACCATTGAGAAAGTCATTGCAAAAATACATAACCTCTCTCGCCACATAACCCTCAATAATACTCCCTTCAAGCCGATAACAGTTTCGAACATCACTTTTAAAAATGCTCATGTATCGTTCAAAGGGATACATCCAATGCAAGAAAATGGGTCCCAACATTTTCACTTCCCTAGTCAAGTGGACAACAAGATGTACCATGATATCAAAGAACGAAAGAGGAAAATACATCTCAAGATGACATAGGGTACAACCACTTCTCTTTGCAAATTATCAAGAGTATCAGGGTCAATAACTTTGCTGCACATATTGTCGAAAAAGAAACAAAGTCTGGTGATTGCAAATCTTACATGCTTCGGCAATATAGATCAAATTGCCACATGCAATATTTGTTGCATTAGAGTGTGACAATCATGAGATTTAGGACATATCAACTTCAGATCTTTCATTGATACCAATCTACAGATGTTGGATGAGTGACCCTATGGCACCTTAACATTTACCAAAAATTCACAAAAAGCTTTCTTCTCCTTTCTAGACAATGTGTAACAAGCGGGAGGTACGTATGTTCTCCGATTTCCCATTTCACGTAATTCTATTAATTCTGACCTTATTCCCATTTCACATAGGTCCAGTCTAGATTTTATCCCATCTTTTGTCTTACCTGGTATATTCAACAAAGTACCAATGACACTATCACAAACATTTTTCTCAACGTGCATGACATCAATACAATGCCTGACTGTCAAAGAACTCCAATAAGGAAGATCCCAAAATATTGAATTCTTCTTGAATAAAGATTTGTCACTTTGTGTGGACATAGTTCATTGTGATCTCTTACCAATTCATTGACAAAGTCTTTTACTCTTTCATAAACAACCTCCCCTGGTATAGGTTTAGGTGCACTCCGTTCCTCATTCAATCCATTGAATGCTTTGCGCTTCCTACGATACAGATGGAATTTTGTAAGAAACCTTCGATGACTGAGATATATAGTCTTACCACCATGTTTATTCTTGTTGACTCAATGTTCTCTTCACATATAGGACACGCTTTATCTCCTTTGACACTATATCCAGACAAATTCCCATATGCTAGAAAGTCATTAATGGTGCAAAAACAACATAGCATGCAAACGAAATGTATCTCTTTGTGAAGCATCATAGGTCATCACACCTTCACCCTGGAGTTTCTTTAAGTCATCAATCAGAGGTTCAAGATAAACATCGATATCATTTCCAGGCTGTTTAGGGCCTGATATCAACAACAACAACATTATGTACTCATTTTTCATACACAACCAGAGAGGAAGATTGTATATAACAAGCATGACTGGCCAAGTGTTATGTTGGCTGCTCAATGTCCCATACATATTCATCCCATCTGTACAAATCGCAAGTCTTAGATTCCTGACTTCTTCACCAAATTCAGGGTACAATAAATCAATCTTCTTCCACTGTGGGGAATCAGATGCATGTCATAGGATCCCATCATTATTTTTCTTAACATCCGCATGCCACCTCAAATTCTTCACATCTATCAGATTGGCAATCAAGCATTGAAACTGTGATATTATAGGTAGATACCACATCACCTTGGCAGGAGAACCAGTTTTGGACTCCCCCGAAGTCATCAATTTATACCGTGACACACCACATTTTGGACAATCTTTCAAATCCACATAGTCCTTTTGAAATAATACACAATCATTCAGGCATGCGTGTATCTTCTTGGCATCCCTTCCCATTGGGCACAACAATTTCTTTACCTGGTATGTTGAGATTGGCAGCTCGTTTCCTTCAGGAAGCATTTCTTTAAACAAAGACAACAATGACATGAAGCTTTTGTCGCTCCATCTATTGTTAGCTTTCAGCTTATACAATCTCAACACAACACTAAGCTTTGTAAACTTAGTACAACCTGTGTATAATGATATCTCAGTATCATGCACAATGTTTCTAAAAATGGGAGGTGGATCGGTGTGCTCTACCCCACAACTATCCATCATCACATCAACGATGTCTATTGGAACTGGTTCATTCACATCTACGTCATCATTGGCAATTTCTTCTTCCACACAAGCACTGCTATCGACATCCATTGGGTTCAGGTTTGAAATCTCTCCATGCCATTGCCATTCTGTATAGCCTTGTATAATCCCATTGCACATGACATGACTTTTGATTTCGTCACCAGTGCTGACTTTCAAGTTGTTACCGCGATGCCTACATGGACAGTAGAACCTATCTCTAGGTTGTTTCCTATGTTCCTCAAAAAATCTAATAAATTGGTCGAGACCAGAAATAAACTCTGAGGTGCAGCAATTGAGAATGGACATCCATGATCTATCCATTCTATGATCAAAGAGAAAACAAGTATATATTACAACAAGATTAGGGTCTAGGGTTAGAGTTTTTGCATGGTTAAAACTTTAGGCCAACAAATACATGTGTTGTCATTCTTATATATAATAAATGTGTACCACCTATCCCATTCTTGAACACCTAATCTCACTAGTAAGTGTATAATGTGTATTGGGTTTTCAAGAAAATTTCAGAATCATTTCCCTATTTGTTCTCTAAGTACATATGTACTTAGAGAACAAACATGGAAATGATGCCAAAATTTTCTTGAAAACCAAAAACACATTATACACTTACATCCTAAGTGAGATTAGGTGTTCAAGAGCAATCCCAAACTGGGGACTATCCAAGCTTTACTCCTAATGATTAATCTTGGACGAGTTTCTAGGCCAACAAATACATGTGTTGTCATTCTTATATATAATAAATATGTACCACCTATCCCATTCTTTAACACCTAATCTCTCTAGTAAGTGTATAATGTGTATTGGGTTTTCAAGAAAATTTCAGAAACATTTCCCCGCTATTCTCCAAGTACAAATGTACTTAGAGAACAAATGAGTAAATGCTACCGGAATTTTCTTGAAAACCAAATACACATTATACACTTACATCCTAAGTGAGATTAGGTGTTCAAGAACATTCCCAAACCGGGGACTATCCAAGATTTACTCCTAATGAGTAAATCTTGGATGGGTTTCTAGGACAACAAATACATGTGTTGTCATTCTATAACATTAATTTCAACATTTTGAGTGTCCATGCATGTTCATCATCAAGATAAAGATTACACATAAATTAGTATGACCTAGGGATGGAGAGATTCATAATTGATTTCAAAATTTCAAACTAGCTCATGCATTATCATCAATCTACATCATACAATAGGGGTTCATGTAGATGTTAGGGTGACACATCACTACAAAATCAGAGATTTAACATTAGGGTTTCAATATCTTACATAGATTGATCACAAGATTTCAGCAATATAGTTAATTTAAGATTATGGTGAAATGTGTATTAGGGTTTTAATATCTTAATTCAACATGCATCAAAATTTACAGAATTAGGTCAACAATTAGTATTCAATTGCAAATGTATCTTCTTCTTCCTGCTCCCTCCTTACCAAATGGATAAAAGCAAGGCGACGACCATGTGGGCTGGCCACATCTGTGGCTATGTTGGCCTACCATGGTCGTGTTGGCCAGTACGGCCATGGTAGGCCAACACAACCATGGTCGTGACCAACCCACACGGTCGTGGCCTTACTTTAATCCATTTGGTAAGGAGAGGGAGCAGGAGGAAGAAGAGGTAGAGGAAGAAGAAGGGCAACGACGTACCTGGGTAGGAGAGCAGCGGCTTGGAGAGTAGGGGTGAGAAGAGAGCAGGGGCAGGCATCGGAGCAACGAACCACGTCACAGGAGAAGGCAGGCACCGGAGCAACGAACCACGGGCAGGCTCCACACCAGAGCTAGCAAAAGAAGGGTGGCAGTTGGAGAGCAGGAGAAGGTCGGGGAGGAGAGCAGCAACAGCAGTGGCATCAGTGAGGAGAGCAGCAGTAGTAGCGGCATCGGTGAGTAGAGTAGCAGCGGCGGTGCGGGGGAGCAACGGCGGTAGGATCGCCACACCTAACTGATCAACCAATGAAACAGAGTGAGTGGGGAAGAGTCGATCACACATGTGCTATTAACTGCACCATCGACGTCAGTTGTTTAAAAAACCGACACCCAAAAATGAATGGTGTCATTTATCTAAAAACACTGACACCTATGCTCAATGATAGTCATCGGTTTTATTAGAAAAAACTGACGTCTATCTACATATGCCGATTAAAAAAATTGTTCTTGATTAATTACCATAGTCGTCGGTTTCTTTAGCAAACCGACGCCCAAGGTGTGTGAAAATTCTCCCACAAACAGTGCGGGAAAACCCATAGGCACCGATTATTGTAGTAAAACTGACGACCAAAATGTGCCCAATTTCTGTCTCACGAAAAACCTTTTGTCATCGGTTTAAGAGTTAATAACCGACGCTATATGTTAAATTTTGGAGGTAATTTTTTTCGCTGGAAATTTTGGATTTGGCAGTTAATTTTAGGCGTCATTTTCTTAATAAGGAACCGAAACTGAATAAAAGTGATACCCGTGTCTGGTCGCCCTTCACAGATAGATGTCAGTTTTTTTTGAACCGACGCTTTATGTGTTAGGTGTCGGTGTATTTATACAATTGATGCCTTTAAAAGTGACGTTATAAGTCATTTCTTTAGTAGTGAATATAAATATTGGGATCTTAAAGTAGTACAAAATTGTATATTTAACACATCACATACCCCTAGACTCAGATTGTTTCTTGACATTAGGTATGATCAAGGAGTTCCCATGCATTACATTTTATTTATCAAAAAGGAAACCTTACCTATGAATTATAAATATTATCATATAGTATTTCTAAGGAGCCTAATCTAGATAAGATGTCAACGTCATTTGTCTTCATTTGTTCAATTCCTAATTCAACACCAATCTTCTGAGTGGATAGAAGATCAAATAGGAAATGTTGCAAAGCTAATTTTAATCATTGCACATGACTTAAGATAAAGTATAGTACATTTTGAAAGTTGTATGAAATCTTTAAAATAGTGAAGAAATCATACACTCCTCTCTCTGTAAGTTTCCCATAATACTTTGAAGTAGGGTTTTCTTAGCGGGTTCCTACATCCCAACCTAGTTGGACTTGAGTAGTGACTTCAACTTCTACATGCCAACACCCTAGGTTTTCCCTACCCAATGAGGCCTACTATAGAGTAGATTGTTTTTTTATATTTTTCTTGGGTTATGCACGTAATGGATATAGATGTGTTTTTTTTACTGTTGTTATCAAACTTTATTAATCTCTAAAGTAATTTGTTCACGCAATAACTTCTTTTTATCAATTATTCATGCAATAACTAAGAAACACAGACAGTAGCATGCTCCATTTCATGATGATCTAGATATGTCATTTTGATGCAAAATTTAATTTTGAAACCAATAGGTTGATTCTTTCCTTATTTTAGTTCATAGGGTTGTTTTAAATGAATTATATAAAAGGGGGGTCTAGAAAATTCATTTGTGGATTCTCAAAGTAAACTAATAATTAATTTTCACTAATGAATATCAAAATATGTAGATCACAATATATTATTTTTATTAATAACATAGCAATAAGATAGTCTATAGTGGGTGTGCATATTAAAAATATAATTTAAAATCTAAACATGCAGTCCTAACATGAAAATTCTAGCAGTATGCGAAAACAATTTAGAAATAACTGAAATCAAATAGAGGTATGATAAAGAAAGTAGGCACCCTAGAAAAAATTGCAATTTTTGGTGTCTGTGTCAAATTGTTCCATACTTGTCAACCTCAATGTTGTAATTACATAAGATTTGGTTTAGCTCATTTCTACTGAGTTGTTTTTCCTTACCCAAGATGCAAAAATTAAACAATGTCTGACCCTTCTTGGTTTCACAACAAACATAGCTGAGAAACTCAAGTGTCATTTGTGTATATATTGTTCTATGAATGGAATAACTATTGGGTTATGTGGAGTCAGTAAACGTAGTGAAAACAATAAGAATTTCTCCACATATCCTACAAACAGATCTCATCAACAATGATGTACTGAAAAAGAGGGTGCGCAGGATATACTTTGTCACTGAGAAAGTTCGGCGACATCCCTTCACATAGTGATTTGTGATGCTTTTTGTGTGCATAGAAGATCCTCATCCATCCTGCAAATACAACACTCAACATTTTCATCTCTACTTCATCCACATGGATGGACTAGAACTCCACATCATGCTTTGTAAGCCGGCAGTAAGGAGTAGCCTTCTTCTTAATGATGTGTAAGTGTCACATTCACTCTCCTTCTCT
This sequence comes from Alisma plantago-aquatica, assembly GCA_963693085.1. Taxonomy (NCBI): domain Eukaryota; kingdom Viridiplantae; phylum Streptophyta; class Magnoliopsida; order Alismatales; family Alismataceae; genus Alisma; species Alisma plantago-aquatica. Next base: position 194,635,667 of record OY856413.1, on the reverse strand, counting down.
CTCTCTTAGAAATGATGATAGATAGGATTCACATACAAGAGAGTATATGCCAAATATGACCATCATGCCCCTATTAATAGTAGAGGAAAGGAAGAAGGATTTTGCAAAACACTTGGGAAAACAAAATATTGTAATTGCATTTTAAACAAGACATCATGGACTATTAAAGGAATTTCATAGAATCATTTAATAACCAATTAATCATATTAATTGATTAACTAATTTTCATCATCCAACTCTAGTCAATCTCTTTGGGATAGTTAGCCGACTTAATTTAAATCTATTTAATTGCCTTAAAAAATTTAACCAATTAACTGAGATTATATTCCAATGTTATTGTAGTAGAATACCTAAATGTTTTAGTAATCAATTTGATTCAGAACATTCCCAGTCACATCCAAGATTATTCTCCTATTCTAATTCATCATATGCGTGTGACCCGATAGGCTCCAAATTACATTGGAAGTGATATTCATAATCATATTATGATTTCACAAGCAATAATTGGTATCTAGCATGACTTCATTTCTACCCAAGTAATTGGAGATGCTAGAGAACATCTTAACCTAGTATTGTGACTAGTGTTACAACAATTGTATAATCCCTTTATCTCTAATATCCAAATTGAATCTGAGGCATGCAAACATCATCCTCTTAATGTCCAATCTTTATTCCTTGATCTACAGTAGACTATCAAAATACACATGAGCTCAATATAATATATTGACTCACATGAGCATGGACATGCATTTCATTACTCTCACTCATCAAGTGGCAAGCACATCACTCCTATGGGAGAGAACAATTCCATCTGCATTACTCACAACAATCTGTATGTGTCAAAATACACCTAAGCACTACATGTATAGAAACCTTTTCAAGATCACATTGAGAAGCATTAAACCACATTGAACATCATGCAATTACTAAAGTGACTTCAAGTCTAAGGACCACAATCACGAGTGCCACACTGAGATGTGATTTTGACCGCTATCATTGGCTTCCATGTATCACACTCAAAGTGGGTCTGTCCAATACACTTGTTCACAAAAAGTATTTAAGTGTTTTGTTTGATATCACATATCATGGCTAATGAGATTCTATCATCAACCAACACACACTATAGTCTTATGTGGTATTGCTATCTATTAGCCTTCAACAATAACATCCAACTAGGGACATACCAAGAATATATATGCTCTTGACATATGTATGATCCCATTCTCCATGTCTTTAACCCGAAGACATACGTAATTTTATAATATCTTTCTTTAGATATTATATTTATTCATTATCTCATATATAAACAAGCATAATAATCATAATTTCCTTAATTAATAAGCAAACCAATTAAAAGATGTTTCGTTACAATCATCATATGATTGGATCTTAGGACATGTCACCAAAAGTCTCCCACTTGCACTAGAGGCAATCACTCATGAATATCATTCCAAGTGATCTAACATGTCCCTCATGCTTCTTCTATGAAAGTGATTTCATCAGAGGGTCAACAACATTGCTTTTGGTTGGTACTCTACATATCTTGACATCTCCTCACTACATGATATTTCATATGAGATGTTAACATCATTATATGTGCTTGTAAATATGACGTGCTCTAGGTTCTTTAGCTTGTGCAGTAACTCCATTGTTGTCACAATATAGTTCTATTGCATTTTCAATGGATGGAACTACTTGTAGTTCTCCAATGAACGTTTTAATAAATACAACTTCCTTTGATGCATTGGAGGTAACAATGTACTTAACCTCTCTAGAAGAATCAGCCAATGTGTATTGTTGGGACCTTTTCCTTCTTACAACATCATCATTGAGGCAAAACACAAAACCTAATTGTGATCGATAATGGTCCTTTTCGATTTGGAAGCTTGCGTCAGTGTAACCCTTCACCACTGACTCTTCCTTACCACCATTAGTAAGGAATTGATCCTTAGTTTTTCTCAAGTACTTAAGGATATTCTTTACAATAGTCTAATGAATTTCATCGGGATCTGACCGGTACCTACTCATCATGCTTAAATCATATGCTATACTAGGATGTGTACATAACATTGCATACATGATAGATCCAATTGTGAATGAATAAGGAATCTTACTCATGTGTTCCATATCTTCACAAAATCTTGGACACTGAGCTCTAGAGAGACTTATTCGATGTGGATATGAGTAAGTTTCCTCTCTTAGTTTCTTGCATGATGAACCTTTTCAACACTTTGCCAATGTATGTGTATTACTTAGAACAAAAATCCATTTAGATCTATCTCTATAGATCTTGATTCCTAGAATATAGGATGCCTATCCTAAGTTCTTCATAGTGAAGGTATTTCCCAACCATGTTTTTACCAACTATGGAGTAGGGATGTCATTCCTCATCAAAAGTAGGTCATCTTCATACAATATGAGGCAATACAATTATTCTCCCACTAACCTTCTTGTAAACACAATATTCTTCTTCGTTTTAACTAAAGCCAAACTCTTTGATTGTCTTGTTAAATAAAAAATTCCTGCCCCAAAATACTTGTTTCAATCCCTAGATTGACCTTTGTAGCTTACAAACTTTATTTGCATCCTTTAAATTCATAAAACCCTCAGGTTGTATCATGTACGCATCCTTAAGAAGATTCCCATTAAGGAATGTGGTTTTAACATCCATATACCAATTCTCATTGTGGTGATAAGCTGCAATAGCAAGCATGATCCTGATGATCTTAACCATGGAAATTGTAGAAAAGGTTTTGTCATAGTCAACACATGGAACTTGTCAGAAACCCTTTGCAACCAATCTTCCCTTATAGGTTTGTAGATTACCATCCATGTTGGTCTTCTTCTGGAAGACCCACGTGCACCCTATGGGTTTTATCTGTTTAGGTGGATCCACCAAAGTCCATACCATGTTTTCATATATGGAGTCCATCTCAAATCTCATGGCTTTAAGAAACGTCTTAGAATTTTGTCCCTTTATAGCTATTTAAGTATGTTTTTGGCTCATCGCCATTAATGACCAACCATTGCCTTGTTGAGTCACCAGATAACCAGATCTCTCTAGCTCAAAGTGTGTCCTAATAGATCTTCAAGGCTCATGTGGAGTCCATTGTGATACAATACCACACTCTTACAGAAGGCCCTCAAATTGTTGGCTTAAGTATTTTCAACCTCAATCAGAATGAAGTGCTTTAATACTTTTACCAAGTTGGTTTTGTACTTCATTCCTGAAATCCTTGAACTTTCCAAGGGTTTCTAACTTAAGTTTCATCAAGTACACATAGCCATACCTACTGAGGTCGATAAAGGTGATGAAGTATTGGTAACCATCTCTAGAATTTGTTCTAAAAGGGCTACATGCATCAGTATGTATGAGTCCTAATAGACCACTTGCTCTCTCACTATTACCAGTAAAAGGAGGTTTTCTCATCTTCCCCAACAAATAAGACTGACATGTCTTTATTGATTCAAGGTCAAAAGAGTCTAGATAACCATCTTTTTGGAGTCTAGAAATGTGTTTGTCATTTATGTGGCCTAGATGAGAATGCCAAATGTATGTTTTTTTGAGCCATCGATCTTAATCCTTTTAGTATTTATGTTATATGCTCTTGCCTTAAGATCTAATAAGTAAAAATCATAAGACATAGGTTCATTTCCATAAAAAATCTCATCTTTAGAAATAGAATGTTGAACATTCTTAATATGAAATTCATATCCATTCTTGTCCAAAAAAGAAATAGAAATAATGTTCCTATTTATAACAGGTATACAATAGTAGTTCTATAACTCTATTGCAAGGCCACTTGGCATATATAAATAGCAGGTGCCTACAACAGTGGCAACAACTTTCACTTCATTTGCAACATGTAGCTCCACATCTCCCATCTTCAAGGGTCTACTTCTTTTTAGATCTTGTATATTTTAACATATATGAGATCCACATCTGGTATCTGGTACCCAAGATGATGAAGTAGATACATTTATCTCAATAAAATAAATACATGAAGTAGATGTTACAACCCCAATTTTTGGGTTCATTTGGTGAGAAATGTGATTTCTCATAATAAAGATAATTGAACAAATAATGATGTCTTTTATTGAATGCATGAATTTTGTTTACAATAGCCTTGACGTTTGTTTTGTGGGCTTTATTGGCTATTGGGCCCAATAACAAGGAAATTCAATTAATTAATGAATAACTGAGAATTTAAAAGAAAGATGTGGAAACCTCTAGAAGGCAAATACAAAGAGGGATTTCATGCCTCTTCGGTTCCTTGGGTTCCAAGGAGTCCAAAGTTGCATAAAGAGTGCAATAAGAAAAGAAAAGATCAATTAAGTATTTCTTTATTAAGAAAGAAATTGAAAATATTGCTGAAATGTAGAAAATAAGTGAAAAGAGGTATAATTGAGTTATCCTTGGTGGAATTTTGTATCCCAAGGATTCCTAATGTTAAAAGGAATACCAATGAGGAAAATAAAAGAGAAATAAAGAGAAATCCTCAAAAAGAGATATTTTAATAAGAAATAAATATGATAATGTGAAATAATGCATATTGATGCATTTAAGGATAATGAGTATTCCTTGAAAAGGAATTTCGAATTATTTGAGTTTCTTGGGATCCAAGGATCCCCAATGAAGAAAGAGGGAAGAGAAAATACCATATTTGCAAAATAAAAGGATAATGTGATACATTATTAAGGAATTTTGTGATATTGATAAAAAGGGAAGTATTCTCTATTAAATAAAAATAGAATTTCGTGACCAGTGATTAAAAGGCAAGTATAAACGAGGATAAGGGAGAAGATTTTTGTATTTCTATTTAACCAAGAAATAAGGAATATTAAAGAGATGTTTAGGAGAGAGAGAAAGGGGAACTTGCTTCATGATGAAGAAATCCAATTCCTAATGGGAAAGGACTCTATTTCTTCAAGGGAAAGTGTGTCGGGGCATGGATACTCTTCCCTATATAAAGGGGTAGATCCCTGGTTTGGGCCCATGGAGATCCCACACGTCTCCCTCTCTCTTACCTATATTTTTCTTCAATGACCTTTCCTTCAACCTTAAGTGATGTGGTTGGTGTTCTTCCTGAAGCAATGGGGAGTTGTGGGTCACTTTGATGAAGGTTGGACGTCTCCTGATGACCTGAGGACGTTCGACTATCGTCCCCAAGCCCTCAACCTCCCACGCTAACCTGCAGTAGGTCTGCACGATCAGCCGAGAGTCGCGGGCTTGGGCGCACTGCAGTGGCCACCTTGGCCGTGAAGGAGAAGCACCCTGGGCCTGGCGGAGGTTGACGGAGGAGGGGCGGCAGTTTCCGGCCACCCTCGGACTTCGTAGTTGAGGGGGTGAACCCCCGCAGTCGACGGACGTCGAGCGCAACACTAGGGCGTGCGGGGGAAGAAGATGACCAAAGTTTGACAGATTTACCCTCGGCGTAGAAAAGGACGGGCTACTCAAGCGGAGGGCAAAATAGACTTTTCTTTATGTTTTCAAGCAGTCGAGCAACATTGCATGTTAAAGGCTACGTGGTGCCTCCCCATTGGCCCAAGTGAGGTATTTCTTCCGAAAATCATAACTCTTTAATAGTAACTCGGATGACAAAAGTTAATACATGAATTTTGGTCAGAAAAATGAGAGGAATCCAATAAAAATATAATTCGTTTCTGATTATGTTTGCAATTCGAAAAGTAATAGAAGTTATTAACTTTAGTATAATGATGATTAAGAAACCCTATTTGGATATGATTAATGTGATTAATATGGTTTAATTGATGATTAAATTTGATATTAGCCTGTTAATGGTAAAAAGGAACATTAAGAATAAAAAGGATGAATTTTGCACGTAAGTAGCTTAATTGAGAGTTCATGAACATAAATAAGCTTTAATGGGCATTGAAACCCTAATGTTGATAATTAGGATTACTAATGGCTTTAATTACTCGATTTCATGTATAGAACTGAGTTTTCATGACTATAAGCTATTTTGAGCATTAAAGTTCCTAATTTGTGGATAAATACCCTAAATGTAGTAATTAGGGTTTTCTCATGAATAAAAGGTAGAATTAATGATAAATAATGTTCATATGAGTATTAGAGCATAATGAACTACAATTGATGATAAACGAGTATAATGACTTTGTCATGGATTAAAAAGAATAAAAATAGTAGCTTTGATGTAAAAGAAGCTTAATGAAATTAATTGATGGTTAATGTGCCTTTAAATCTGAGAATAGGGTTATATGTCGTTAAGATAACCTTAATATTGAAGAATAGATAAAATAATAAGGGTTTATGAGTAATGGTATAAAATTAGGGTTTGAAATAGTAACAGATGAAGGAAAACCCTAATTGCAATAGAAACCCTAAAAATGAATTTGAAACCTTAGGAAGCGAGCTAGGTTTAATGGATCTTGATGACATGAATAATAAAAAGGGAATTACGTGATTATTTCAAGCTCTTGTTGAAAATGCTTCTTTGCTTGGATTCTTATTTGCATGGATGTCTCTGTTCAAATCATCATATCAGGTATGTGGTTAATTATGAATAACCGCGTTAGTTTCTCGAGGATTTTCCAGATGGTTAATCACATTGAATGCAAATTATCAGTTTGAATGTTCATACTTGCTAACTATAAAGTCACTATGATTATCACATTAATAATAGAAGTATGGATTCTCGCACTTACATGCCACCTTGATGGATGATGCCAAAGGTCAAGCCCAGATGGGTAGACCAATGGAAACCTTGAGTGGTGACCCCAGGCACCAAGCTCGGGAATGAGAAGGTGGCCTATGATATTGCATGACTGGTGGGCACCATGGGTGGTGACCCCCAGGCACCAAGCTCGGGATTGAGAAGGTGGCCTTAAGTCATTGGCAAAGGAAACCCTAAGGTGGGTATGCCAGGGTTAGGGTAAAAGCGGTGGAGAATGCCATACTAAAAAGTGTAAATTGGCTTGTTAATTAACTTGATTGTGATAATTAGATTGTTATCCTTATGTGCAAACTTTTGGTTGTTCCCACATACCAGTATATTTCAATATACTGACCAACGTTTTATTTGTCGGCATTTTAGGAACAACAATTGAAAGAACAAACAGTAAAGTGACACCTTGTGGAAATAAGAAATAAAGTGCAAGGAGGATTAGATTAAATAATTCAAGATCTGGATAGATAGATTTCCAAAGTTTTCAAAGGTAAGTAAAGTTTTAATTTTATACCAAATTCCAGTTAGATTGTAGAATTTCATAATTATTATTGATTATTTGTTGAACTTTTGATCATGTTAATTGAATAAACGGCTCTGACCTTTGGGTCTCCCTTAATTGGGGGTTACCGGGAGGCGGGGTCATTACAATTGGTATTAGAGCATAGGTTCCTCAATTAATCTTTAATAATTATTAAATTTTACAAATTTTGTAGAACCCAAGGGAGTTATAAGAGGATTATCTGAAAGACAGAGGTGTCTAGAAAAGGATCACGACCGGGGGATGGCAATATTTTCCTCCGCACCGCTAGTCAGAATATGAGGACTCCCAGATCCGTGTGACTGCCTAGCCAAAGTCTTAGGGTACGATTTGAAATAAGATACCTTTAGGACTCTCTCATCTTGTTCATCCCTTCTCAACTCAAATTCTGTTAAGGACCTTAAGGATTAGGGTTTCCTCTCTTCTCCTCACCCTCTTGAGGTATGGGTAATGCTAATAAGGATTAAGGAATCTTCCACCAAATTAATAAAAAGCATGTAAATAAGATGTCATGGACATAAGCTTAATAGAGTAAGTGTAAGAGAATAGATACATGCTTAGGTCGTATGATATAAGTTGTCAATGACCTCATGAGTGACCTGAGGTTAGACCTTCTTGTAAGGAGGATGAGTAGAGAAAGTGAGTCTGGGAGGTAGAGATCTCCATTAAAGTAGAGACCTAGCATATCCTTTAATGATGATGTTAACCCTAACCCTAAGTGGAGGTTAGAGAGAGATGACATGCTGAGTTAGATGACATGGTCGACTGGGTGTTTGGATAGATATGCTTTTAGATTTCCATATGAGCCATGAGAGGTTGGATGACCTAGTACCTTTGGAAACCAAACCCTGGGAAGGGCCGAGCATGTTAGAGCGAAGGATAGCTCCTTCATGGAGGAGGTTAGAGAAGAACCTATAGAACCCTATGGTCTGGTGCAAGTAGAGTATAGCTTGCACCTAGAGTACGTCAGTAGTACTGATAGTAGGATGAAACCCTGGACAAGGGATCATGATGGATGACTTATGAGATAAGCATAAGGGGATTGGATAATCTTGAACAAACATAAGTTCAAGCATAGGATTCACCCACATAGGGTTATACTTGTGAGCTTGAGCCTTCATGGAGAAGGGACCTCTAGTAGGAAGGTTGGATGTGGAGTTAGATCTAGAGAGAGAAAGCAAGAACCCAACAAGGAGGTTGGAAGCCTAAAACCCCGAGATATGAGGAACAATGGGGAGTCGAGAATAATGCGACCTAAGTGGATGATAGTGGTTGCCTCATGCTTGATCCATGGAGGATGATATTATCTTGGTGGCCTTAGGGGAACCAAACCCTAAAGAGAGGATGATGCTTCTGGAACCTATGTGCCTATGGTATAGGAGTTTACCTACTGAGATGAGACAAAGAGTGCCTTAGACCCTGAGGAGGTTCAAGTAACTAGTTGTGGGGCTTTATACCTAGTTGGTTGTCCTTGAGGAGGACTCAACTATAAGGTGTTGCTCATATAAAAGGATCATGGGAGTACATGGCATACCTTGGATATGCTTGATTCGTGGTTAAGAGGTTGAGCATGTAGTTGGATATCCAAAAGTGAACCTAGGGATCTTGCCCGAAGAGGGGAAGTGGTGTACCTAATGCTCATGATGAGAATTGAGTCTATATAGTTTCGAGCATGGTACTCTTCATGTATAGAGGAAAAGGAAACCCCTTAAGTTAATGGTAGGTTTGATGAACCCCTCACAACTATGTTGACCTAATGTCGAGGGAAGAGAACAAGTACGACCTAGCATGGTTTAATATGTGGTTTTCTTTAGTAGCTACTGAGTTAGGCATGTTCATGTAAGGACGGTTGTGACCTTGTTGTCAAGAGTTGTAGTTTCCTCCCATCCTGGGAGAGGGGCCCTTTGGTTGGGTATATACCAGTTTTGTTGGTTTTAAGGTGACCTAAAGAGGGTTCATGGGATCTTGAGTAAACTAAGTGAAAAGTACACAATATGAGATTGAACATGTAGACCCATAGTTAACCATCTCTAAGGGAATATGGATATGTTACCATGGAGGTAACCGGTATGGGGCCTGACCAAGGTAGGCAGGTTGCCATGACCCCTATGAAGGGATGAAAGTCAGTCATGAATTTAGAGAGAGATGATGAAGGATTAGGTAAGGTTCTATGTTGGACATGTACTATAATAGAATCCTAAGTCTATCCTAGGTTCAGGTAGGGATAAGACCGATGGAAGAAGGAGTTGCCTAATTCCCTAGTTGCACATGACCATAGGGTCAGGAGGTAACAACTATCATAGTTTGAGGGCCATGGGTTAGGAGATTGATCACCTTAATGAACGCATGGGACCCAAAGGGCAGATGAGTAGGGCACTCTATGGATGCATAAGGGAACATGGATGACCCCAAAAGTGTCGGCACCCTATAGACCTAGAGGAGACGACCAAGGATTGTGTTTAGACCAAGTAGGGTTGAGACTAGTTTTCTATGGAAGTAATTTTGATATCATGATGTTTGTAATGAAGAGACATGGGTGGCACGTTTCAACTTAGATTTGAATGTGTACTGGCAAGGTGGGTTGTACCATCTCTACTCTTGGAACATGAAGAACTTTGTATTTGGACTGCAACCAAATGCTTATTTCCTCTTGTTATGGGAGTGAGAGATAGGACAATACGCATGCCTTACACCAAGGATAAAAGATGATGGAAGTTGGAACGTTGCTACACAGTATGAGGATAGAAATGATAACATACCTTTGTGGAGTGAATGATACATGGATGGTTTACAAACACTAAGAGTATTAAGGAAATCATCTTGTGAGGATGTTTTATCATGAGCTATGTGGAATTTGCAAGGTAACCAAGGTTGAGTTTGATCACCATGAGGATGAGCTCAATGTTTCTTGATGAAGACAAACTTAGAGTTTGAGATGAGATGATAAGTATAATGCATGGAGGTGTATGTCTTCGACATTACATAACACCTAAGGATAAGGAGTGGTAATGAATTCTCTGGTTGAGATATAGCTGCCTAGTTTAGTTGGAAGCTAGAAGAAGTTGAGGTTGTTAGGCTAACCTTAAGTTGAGAAATAGAAATAAGTTTGGCTAACACACATATATAACGAGATATGTTGAACAAGATTAGTGGTTGTTTGGATAGCCAGCCTAGTCTTTGATGCAATGAAAGGATGGTTGTAGAACCTCAGATGTTCTTCTTTGGAAAGAAAAGTGATGAAACCCTGATGAGAGTGGCTTAGGGTTTCTGAGGTATCAAGCTTGAGGAATCATGACATACAGGACATCATGGTTTTAAGATCACCAAACACCGTGATACTACAAAGATAATAAGTAATAGTAGCACTTCGGTTTCTTGATGTGGAGTTGCATGTGACAGGTGGCCATGTAAGCCATGGGTGAAGGACGAACACCAGTAACCCAGTGTATCGATATAGAGGATAAAAGAGTCCCTGAGAGGGAATGGGAGTTCATCACTATGGATGTTGTGGTAAGTCTCGCTTTGACCCAGAAGTTCAAGATGCAATATGGGTTATGGTAGATCGCCTTACCTAGATAACATGAGAAAGAAAGGAGTTTTGTCACGGGGCAGATTTGGTTGAACTACTTAAGAGAGAAAGATGGTTCAACTACACCATGATGCAAGTTCAAAAGTTCTTGAGTATGACCTAAAGGTTCACTTCTATGAGGTGGGAGTAGATACATAAAGAACTCGATGATAGTATAAGTAATCACCCCTAATTAATGATAAGTTTGATCCAGACTAGAGGGTCTGATGAGAGAAAGTGTGCTTGTTCAGGGTGATACAAAGAGACAGTTCATAAGATGTGATGTTAACCACCTTAGCCTTTATCGGGATACAAGAAGGAGGTTATGTCGGCCACCGCTTCATTAAGATGATGTTGGTGAAGGAGGCCTCACAAAGGTCAGAAAAGAACCACAATGTGTACAGATGAAGTCACTTTGATCCTGTAATGGCTGAGAGAGGGCCTAGTGGTGACATGAGTCATGAGCTAATGCAAAGCAGACTGACATGCAGTTCATTGTGGGAGAATATGTGATGTGAAAATCCGACCCCTCTAAGCTACAGCTGGGAAAGCTGAGTCCACGATATATGGGTCCATTTGAGATGCATTGGTGGAGATGGTTGTGTTTAGCCTTGCCCCTCAGGATAACATGATGTGTAATGTGTTTCATGAGTCTGATCTAGAGCACTATGTGAGGTATCCAAGCCATGTGTTGAGCCCTGAACCTATTCAGCTTTTGAGAGGCTGAAATGTCCTGAGTCACCTATGAGGGTATGATATACCAAGGCAAGAAAGAACTCAGATGGAAGAATATGAGATGATGAAGGTTCTTGGGAAGCGCCATGGAAATGGTGATGCCACATGGGAGCCCTGATGGATGTATGAAAGGCTTATCCTGAACTATTTGTTTGCTTGATGGAATTTTGAGGGCAAAATTCTTATAAGAGGGGAAGGATGTTACAACCCCAATTTTTGCGTTCATTTGGTGAGAAATATGATTTCTCATAATAAAGATAATTGAACAAATAATGATGTCTTTTATTGAATGCGTGAATTTTGTTTACAATAGCCTTGATTTTTGTGTTGTGGGCTTTATTGGCTATTGGGCCCAATAACAAGGAAATTCAATTAATTAATGAATAACTGAGAATTTAAAAGAAAGATGTGGAAACCTCTAGAAGGCAAATCCAAAGAGGGATTTCGTGCCTCTTGGGTTCCTTGGGTTCGAAGGAGTCCAAAGTTGCATAAAGAGTGTAATAAGAAAAGCAAAGATCAATTAAGTATTTCTTTATTAAGAAAGAAATTGAAAATATTGATGAAATGTGGAAAATAAGTGAAAAGAGGTATAATTGAGTTATCCTTGGTGGAATTTCGTATCCCAAGGATTCCTAATGTTAAAAGGAATACCAATGAGGAAAATAAAAGAGAAATAAAGAGAAATCCTCAAATAGAGATATTTTAATAAGAAATAAATATGATAATGTGAAATATTGCATATTGATGCATTTAAGGATAATGAGTATTCCTTAAAAAGGAATTTCGAATTATTTGAGTTTCTTGGGATCCAAGGAGTCCCAATGAAGAAAGAGGAAAGATAAAATACCATATTTTCAAAAGAGAAGGATAATGTGATACATTATTAAGGAATTTTGTGATATTGATAAAAAGGGAAGTATTATCTATTAAATAAAAATAGAATTTCATGACCAATGATTAAAAGGAAAGTATAAACAAGGATAAGGGAGAAGATTTTCATATTTCTATTTAACCAAGAAATAAGGAATATTAAAGAGATGTTTAGGAGAGAGAGAAAGGGGAACTTGATTCATGATGAAAAAATCCAATTCCTAATGGGAAAGGACTCTATTTCTTCAAGGGCAAGTGTGTCGGGGCACAGATACTCTTCCCTATATAAAGGGGTAGATCCCTGGTTTGGGCCCATGGAGATCCCACACGTATCCCTCTCTCTTACCTATATTCTTCTTCCATGACCTTGCCTTCAACCCAAAGTCACGTGGTTGGTGTTCTTCCTGAAGCAATGGGGAGATGTGGGTCACTTTGATGAAGGTTGGACGTCTCCCGATGACCTGAGGACGATCGACTATCGTCCCCAAGCCCTTAACCTCCAACACTAACATGCAGTAGGTCTGCACGACCAACCGAGAGCTGCGGGCTTGGGCACACTGGAGCGGCCACCTTAGCGGAGGTCGACGGAGGAGGGGCGGCAGTTTTCGGCACCCTCGGACTTCGGAGTTGAGGGGGTGAACCCCCGTAGTCGACGGACATCGAGCGTAGCACTAGGTCGCGCGGGGGAAGAAGATGACCGACGTTTGACAGATTTACCCTCGGTGTAGCAAAGGACGGGCTACTGAAGTGGAGGGCAAAATAGTCTTTTTGTTATGTTTTCAAGCAGCCGAGCAACATTGCATGTTAAAGGCTACGTGGAGCCTCCCCATTGGCCGAAGTGAGGTATTTCATCCGAAAATCATAACTCCTTAATAGTAACTCGGATGACAAAAGTTAATACATGAATTTTGCTCAAAAAAACGAGAGGAATCCATTAAAAATATAATTGGAAGCTAATTATGTTTGCAATTCGAAAAGTAATAGAAGTTATTAAATTTAGTGTAATGATGATTAAGAAACCCTATTTGGATATGATTAATTTGATTAGAAGGGTTTAATTGATGATTAAAGTTGATATTAGCATGTTAATGATAAATAGGAACATTAAGAATAAAAAGGATGAATTTTTCATGTAAGTAGCGTAATTGAGAGTTCATGAGAATAAATAAGCTTTAATGGGCCTTGAAACCCTAATGTTGGTAATTAGGATTACTAATGGCTTTAATTACTCAATTTCATGTATAGACCTGAGTTTTCATGACTATAAGCTATTTCGAGAATTAAAGTTCCTAATTTGTGGATAAATACCCTAAATGTAGTAATTAGGATTTTCTCATGAATAAAAGGTAGAATTAATGATAAATAATGTTCATATGAGTATTAGAGCATAATGAACTACAATTGATGATAAACGAGTATAATGACTTTGTCATGGATTAAAAAGAATAAAAATAGTAGCTTTGATGTAAAAGAAGCTTAATGAAATTAATTGATGGTTAATGTTCCTTTAAATATGAGAATAGGGTTATATGTCGTTAAGATAACCTTAATATTGAAGAATAGATAAAATAGTAAGGGTTTATGAGTAATGGTATAAAATTAGGGTTTGAAATAGTAACAAATGAAGGGAAACCCTAATTGCAACAGAAACCCTAAAAATGAATTTGAAACCTTAGGAAGCGAGCTAGGTTTAATGGATCTTGATGACATGAATAATAAAAAGGGAATTACGTGATTATTTCAGGATCTTGTTGAAAATGCTTGCTTGCTTGGATTCTTATTTGCATGGATGTCTCTGTTCAAATCATCAGATCAGGTATGTGATTAATTATGAATAACCGCCTTAGTTTCTCGATGATTTTCCAGATGGTTAATCACATTGAATGCAAATTATCAGTTTGGATGTTCATACTTGCAAACTATAATGTCACTATGATTATCACATTAATAATAGAAGTATGGATTCTCGCACTTACATGCCACCCTGATGGATGATGCCAAAGGTCAGGCCCAAATGGGTAGACCAATGGACACCTTGAGTGGTGACCCCAGGCACCAAGCTCGGGAATGAGAAGGTGTCCTATGATATTGCATGACTAGTGGGCACCATGGGTGGTGACCCCCAGGCACCAAGCTCGGGATTGAGAAGGTGGCCTTAAGTCATTGGCAAAGGAAACCGAAAGGTGGGTATGCCAGGGTTACGGCAAAAGCGATGGAGAAAGCCATACTGAAAAGTGTAAATTGGCTTGTTAATTAACTTGATTGTGATAATTAGATTGTTATCCTTATGTGCAAACTTTTGGTTGTTCCCACATACCAGTATATTTCGATTTACTGACCGACATTTTGTTTGTCGGCATTTTAGGAACAACAATCGAAAGAACAAATAGTAAAGTGAAACCTTGTGGAAATAATAAATAAAGTGCAAGGAGGATTAGATAGAATAATTCAAGCTCTGGATAGATAGATTTCCAATGTTTTCAAAGGTAAGTAAAGTTTTAATTTTATACCAAATTTCAGTTAGATTGTAGAATTTCATAATTATTATTGATTATTTGTTGAACCTTTGATCCTGTTAATTGAATAAACGACTCTGACCTTCGGGTCTCCCTTAATTGGGGGTTACCGGGAGGCGGGGTCGTTATAGTAGATATATCTATCCCCTTCTTATTGTTCTTCATCTCCTCTAAGTAAAAAGGGCAATCCCTTTCCAATGTCTTAGTTGGTGACAAGTTCCTTCGTTACTCACTTCTTCTTTTGCTTTAACTGTAGAAGATTTAGACTATTGGCCTGAATTAGAATTGTTCTTTGGTTTTCCTTTGCCCTTTGGTTTCCTTTTCCCTTTGTTGACGATGAACATAGACTTGGGCTTATCTTTCTTCATTTGTCCCTTGAGAGTTATCAACATGCCCAACAACTGTTTCTACAACTTGTTAAAGTTGTTCATATTATAGTTCATGAAAAATTGGCTACATGATTATAGACATGATTGTAAGACCACATTCGTGGTAAACTCTTGGCCTAAATGGAATCCCAATCTTGTTAGGATTTCTACATATCCAATTAATTTTAACACATGGAGCCCAACCATATCACCCTCTTCAATGTTGCACTTAAACAATGCCATGGAGTCATCATACCTCTCTTGCCTTTCCTATTCTTGATACATGTTTGGAGATGTGGGAAAATCTCTATATCCCTATCCCTTGTCTTCTCATGTTGCTTCTGGAGCTCATGGTTCATGGAGAAAAACATGAGGCATTGGATGTCTATTGTGTTATCAACATGCTTTCGATAAGCAACCCTTTCCACCCTAGGCACATTCAGAGCTGGATCCTCTGGCACTGGTGTGTCTAGGACACAGAGCTTAAGCTCATGAGTGAGAATGGTTCTTAGAGTCCTAAACTAGTTGTGTAAGTTATTCCCATTAATTTTTCCTTCTCATGGACCAATAACAATGAAAAGTTGTTTTCGTTTTCCGTTTGATCTACAAGAAAATATTTGCACGAGTCAATATGTTGATTTTATTTTCTTTAAAATTTTTACAATATTAATTAAAACTTTAGTTACTTACTGCTCCCACTATTTTCTATATATTAGCATCACTCACTATTTATTCATAAGGATTACAATGTATAATCTTCTAGTTGGTCAAGATCCATATTTCATCAAATCATGAGTCAGCTTTGGCTGATCACCACAACCTGAATATTTAGGTAGGCAACATTTTCCAATCATATCATATGCAAATCTTGATAGATGGTATCCATAAATCATTGTCATATTCCATCTTTGTGCTTCTAGGCACTTAATCAAATTAGGATCACTTAGTTAATCCTGACACAATAAGCCAAGAAAATAGAATATGCACCCTGCTTTGGCAGACCCACATATCTATTCTCACACTTCCATGAAATAGACATCGCACCACACTTTAGCATGCCCATGCATAGTCAATCAAGTTTATCATATGTTCTACCTTTTGGAAAGCATCTAAGACTTGATATTTTAATTTAGGGGTTATATATATACATATACATCTCCAAACACCACTGACATATAATATGTATATATATATTATATCCATATATCACATACCACATACATGCAATGCACAAACATATCAGGATTGGTTATGGTCATACTACTATAATCTTTTAGAGACATAAAGGATTACTATCCACCTATTGTCTTTTGTATCTCATGAAACATGAACCTGTGAAAATCATATGAATCTACATTTGATCAGCATCAAGGTGAACACCTTAATGGATGCTCCTTGATGTTGGATCTTCAAGTTGCCTCTCTGTGGACACTCCTTGGATTTGGATCTTCAAGTTGCATCTTCACATCAAGTCTTCCAAAACTAAATCTATTCCTATCTTTATTAAATTATGTGTTAAAGGAGAACCTCGAGTTACATTTGAGGGGAGTTTAGAGAGAATAGAATTAATTACACTTAGAGATAATAAATGAGGCTCAACATGCAAGATCCAAGCACATCCGTTTACATCCAAGCACAAGATATGCAACCATGCACAACATTCACAAATTGGGTACTAGGCCATAACCATGTATGCATTCACCACATAAAACATATTTCAAGGGTGACATGTATGATTTTATAAGTATATCTACATATATATATATATATATATATATATATATATCCATTAAAATTGAAGTCCTTTGAATGTCAGACTTTCCCCATTAAATATTTTTTACTCCCATGCATACTAGGCAGGGTACATAGGGGTAGGGTTCTTGTGTAGGGATCCTAATCATCATGTCGAAAATAATAGCTCTACGATGTATGTGAAATTAGTTCAGTTATGCACATTAAAATTTTAAGGTTCGCATAATATGCAACCACAGAAAAAGGTATACAAAAGTTGATCATATCAAAATAAATCCAAATACTCTATAGATCGACATGGCTCTGATATTACTGTTGGGTTATGTGAAGGTGACAAACTTTGTGAAAATAATGAGAATTTTCTCCACATATCCTATAAGCAGCTCTGATCAACAACAACATATTTGGAAAGAGGGTGCGCAGGATGTACCTTGTCACAGAGCTAGTCTGGCGACTTCCCTTTGCACGGTGATGTAAGTAACACTTCGTGTGCATAGAAGATCCTTGTCTGTCTTCCAAACATAGAGGCTTAGCGTCTTCATCTCTACTTCATTCATGTGGATCCACGCCACACTTCATAAACCAATAGGAAGGAGTAACCTTCTGCTTGATGGTGTTCCAACATTGCGATCACTCTCCTTGTCCCTGCTTGGGGACAATGCTGGTTGGGGTTCGCATACTAGAGTGTATCTGCCAAATCTGGCCATCATGCCCCTATTACAGAAGAAAGCAAGCAAGGTTTCTCAAAACCCTTAGGAAAATAAAAGGTCACAAATGCATTTTAAATTAGCCACTCATGAACTATTTAAAGAATATTCTAGAATAAATTAATTAGCCAGTTAATAATATTAATTGATTAACTAATTTTCATCATTTGGATCTAGTCAATCTCTTGGGAATAGACAATTGACCTAACTTAAATCTATTAATTGTCTTATATATTTTAACCAATTAATTCAGATTATATTACAATATTATTCTAAAATACTACCTAAACATTTTAGTAATCATTTTGATTCGGAATATTTCCAATCACCTCTACAATTATACTCCTATTCTAATACATCCTATCTGTGTGACCTCGTAGGCTCCAATTTACTTTGGCAGTGATATTCATTATCATATTATGATTTCACAAGCAATGATTGACATCTAGTAAGACTTTTTTATACCTAAGTAATTGGAGAAGTTGGAGAACAACTTAACCTAGTATTGTGACCAGTGTTACAATGGTTGTATAAACCCTTTGTCTCTAATATCCAGATTGAATCTGAGTAATGGAGAGGTCATCCTCGTATTTTTCAATCTTTGATCATTGATCTAGAGTAAACTATTGAGATACACATGATCTCAATATCATATATTAACTCTACATAAGCATGGTCATTCATTTCATAGTCTCTCTCATCAAGTTGCCAAGACATTACTCCTGTGGGAGAGACAAATTCCATCCGTGTTACTCCCAATAATATGCATGTGTCACAATGCAAATGAAAAATTACATGTATAGACACCATTTTCAAGATCATATTGAGTAGTGTTAAAGCACATTTAACAACATGTAATTATTATAGTGACTTTAGGTCTAAAGACCACAACCACCATTGTCACACTGAGATGTGATTTTGATCACTATCATTGGCTTCCATGTATTACACCCAAAGTGGGTATGTCCAGTACACTTATTCACAACACATATTTATGTGTTTGGTTTGATATCACATATCATGACTAATGAGATTTTAGCATCAACCAACACACATTCTAATCTTATGTGTTATTTTTGTCTATTAGCCTTCCCAAATAACACCCATCTAGGGACATACCAAGAATATATATACTCTGGACAACCGTATGCTCCCATTGTTCAGGTCCTCAACCTAAAGACATATGTCATTGAGTAATATCATTCCTTGGACATTATTATATTTATTCATTATCTCATATTGAAACAAGCATAACCATCAAAATTCCCTTTATTCATAATCAAATCAATTACAAGATGTGTCATTATAATCGTCATATAATTGTCTCTCGGGACATATCACCAAAAATAACTTTAAGATGCCTCTCTCCAGTGTGGAAAGAACTTTCTCCTCAGACCCCAATTTCTATAGTGTGACACAGTTAACATAGTGAGTAGGATGAATTCTGAACTATTCTAGATTACTTGGACAGTTTTGCAAGATTATCGTCATAGATAAATTTGTATTTTGGTTGCATAGAGGCATGCTTGGGATGTGTAGTTGATGGCACATCCACCTCAATGGAAGCTTGAGTGGTTGGTTTTGGAGTGAGAATGATCAATGTGTCCTTATAGGAGTAGTCAGAGGGGATTTGGAGAGTGTGGTTCTCGAGTTCTTACCCTTGTATGTTTTTTTGGCAACAATTGTGTGCCAATTGTGCTAGAGGTACTTGGGAAATGTTTATCATGATCTAGGATGAAAGTAAAATGCCAGATTCTTTGAATCATCCACAAAACTTGACAAAGTCATTATTTGATCAATGTTGACTAAGTACTAGTGGAGAGGTTGTGATGGTAGTTGTCCTCTTGTCGCCACACATAAAATGCATCAAGAAAGAGATGGTGGAATTTTTTTTATATAGTCTGGTTGAAATTGACATGGTGTGAGAGTAGGGATCATTCCATCTCACATATGGAGGAGGTGGTGTTATGGAAGGTTTGACATTTAAGAGAAGGTGTGTGGACAAAGAATCAAGATGTTGAGATACTTGGAGTGGTGACTAAATATCTTAAAAATGTGTTCTCCATGATATTGTGGTCATACGGGTAGGCTAAGGAGGCAGTAACGTACATCAATAGTATTATATAGTACAATACATAACGATTGCGATGTGGATTGAGTAGGTATCGTGTAGTACTAACATTTAAATCTCTAGTAAAAAGATTGAATGTGTACCAAAGGATCGGATTACGGATAAGTCATAGTACACTTGATTAGAGCAACTAATTACTTTTGAGTGAAGACGTTGGTTGGGGTCTCAACATTTATTTTTGTTAGGGGTTTATAATGTTAACAAGTTGACTAGATCTAATTTGAATGGTTGGCAGTCCTAAGTTGACTACTAGATGGATGGGAAACTAATGAATTATCTATGGGTCAATTAATTGGTGGGGTGATAGTGGATAGTTGATAGGTCATGAATGTGTGATACAATCAAACTAGATCAGTTGGTGGGGGTGGATGAGGGTCATGAAGATGTTTTATGAACCAATCAAATCAAGGTGAGTTGACTAGCTAGGTTGGATCTTATGTGGTGAATGTAGCTATTGTAAATATAAAATGGTATACAATCGACATGCTAGTGAAAAAATCGAGGCTTTTCATTTAATATTCACCTGATATCCATTTATTAAATATTTGTGGAACTAGGATCATAACTAGGCTGTTATTATATTTTACATTGATTCCACACATTTTTGAGTAAAATGATATATAATTTTGATATATTCCATCTTACCAAACATTTCATATAATTATTGCAAATTGTTCTTATATGGTCCAATCCATGTCACCACATCACCTAGATATTACATTATCTAGGTGATGTATACTTGGATGTGATTTAGGGCTAATTACTCGTTGCCCATGCACTGTGACATGATTTTCATGTGATTTGGGTGCATGGTGGTAAAATCCTAGGGAGGATTCTTCCTAACCCTGGATAGGCTGCACCCTCAAAACCAGTAGGCAAAAGAGTCAACTATGTGGTTAGATCAAACCTCTAGGCATTTACAACTGATGTGGTTATTGTGGATGTCTTTTCTAGACCTTCAGGAAGCCATTGCATAGCCTAGATCATCAAGAAGTTGATGGAGATGGTGTCCATATGTATATATCTTAATAGTAAAGCATGGATATGTAAGATGGACATACTAGACCATAGAACAATTCAAGGGTTGGAGAAGCTTGTTGGATGTCTTGTGGTGCATTTACATCCTTGACTAGATGTCGAGATGGATCAAAACTCCTTATCTAAAGAGTGTTCCTCAATAGTGTCTGGATCTCTGGGACCCATCAAGTCTTTTTTGATCCCTTATTGGGGTTGGGACTTCTATATGGCTTCCTAGCAAAGATTTAGGCCAACGTAATTGGTAGACACTCCCTAAGACAAAGGAACATGGTGGTGGTCCTAGGAGAAGGTGATGGAGCTCGGGGTGAGGTTGATAAACCTTTAGGTGAAATTGAGGGTAATGCTTGATATGAGGTCTCAAAAAAACCTTGAGTACACTTATATAGACTCGGAGGATCCTAGAGTCCTTAGTTATCTTCTACACCATAGATCCCTTGATATCCAAAATTGGGAATTATCTAAAAGCATGATAGAAAAGGTTATTATCAAGGCTTGTTGAGTTTGTTTCCATCTCATGAATCCAATCAATTTTGTTTCATGGTAAACAATATGCAAATGAGGGATAATGGGGTCAGGGTGGAGTCCCACTCTCTCTAGTCATTTTTCATGAGTTGGATGACAATGTGACCCACATTGGATTATCATCAACGGGTCTGAGGAAGATTTGTATCATTGTCATGCCTCTAGGTCCTGAGTTACTCAGACTTTATGTAAGACCCCTGAACTAGCTTAGTGGTTGATTGTGTTTTCTTTGCTTACATAAGATGCTTAAACCTTAATCTAATCTATTGAGATGCCTTAATAACATGTGACAAGTTCATGTTTTTAGTTGGGTCATGTTTGATTAATGCTTGAGCTAGTTATCCTTATTTTTAACCAAGTTGAAATTTACCCATGTTGAGGGTTTATCTTGTAATTTGTCACATGGAGGTTGTGCCCTTAGTGCCTTGGCATCATAAGAGAAATAATGATTCTTAGGGGTGCCTTGTTGGACCTTAGTTGATGAGTTGGCATCATGAGATGATATTGGGGTTTGCATGGCTTTGCATGGATGCTTGAGTTTGATGGTGTTTTGACCTTGTATGTCAGTTATTGAGGTGTTTTGACTACAACACTCTCTTAGTTAATGTTTTTGTGACCTAGTGCCATGCTCCTCGCGTTGGTCACTATGGTTTACTCATATGTGGAGAATGTTGTGACCTTGGTGGTGTTGCGACCCCAGGTTTGTGGTGTTGCGACCTACCTATGTTCTTTGCTTCGACCTTCTGAATGTAGTGGACCTAAGTTCTCTCTATACCGCATAGTTTTTAATGACCCTCTTGTATGTGTGTTTCATGGATGATCCTTTGTGGGACAAGTGTCCTTATGATTCTCTTGTACCTTGACACCTAAAATTTTACCTCCCTCCTACCCCTTGAGTATATATGCTCTCTCCTTCACATGCAAGTATCTCCTTTAACTCTTTTTCCTATCTTCTTCCTTGTTTTAAGTGATGAGCTTGGTGGTTCTTGAGGAGGTGGTGATCTTCAAGCTTGGTGTCTGATCACCTTTACATGTGGTGATCTTGAGGTTGATCATCTTCTTTGTGGTGATCCTTGGTGATATTCTTTCTTGGTAAGTAGATTCTCACCCTTGATCTCATTTTTTCTTGGATCCTATCCCCCTCCCTCTTCTCTTGTTCTATACCATCGTTCTTCATGGTGATTTCTTGACGATCTTCTCTCGATAGAGGTCGATACCATTGTTTGACCATGGTAGTACCTAGGTGTGATGAAGCTTTCCTCTTCTTTCTTCTCTCTTGTTTGGCCTAGGGTTTGAGTTTTCTTCTTCTTGAGATTTCCTTAGACCATGGTATGTTTTCTTCTTCTTGAGGTGACCTTGTTGGCCGTGGAGTTCATCCAAGTTGGAGTTCTTGTTCTCTCTTGGAGCTCATGGATTTGGATATTGATCTTCTTCTTAAGGCAGGTTATATAACTTTCCCATCTTCTATTATTACACCATATTCTTGCTTGCATGCTATGTTTTATATCTAAAATGTGATCCTAAGATTCTATATGATGTTAACACGATCTAGGGTTTTATATTTTTGAGCATTCCAACATAAGATTACTCTTTCTCCTAAACCCTAATATATGCACCTGAATTCTTAGTGATGAAGGAGTTGTTGTTTCTACATGCATCTTGATGCTTTTTTTTATCACCATGTTATGTTTCGACCATTATATGATGATTGGAGGTTTTGATCTTTGGTTGCAAGAGTTTGACGCATGGTTTCCTTGTTGTTTTTGGTGATAATCATCCTTAGGGTTTTGACCTTTATTATCTTCATGTGGCTTTTGTCTTGGTGATGTTTGTTTTAGGGTTTTTGATGTCCATGTTCTATAAAGTTTTCCCCTTGATGATGCTTATATTCTCTATGTTTATCATCTATTTTGATTGTAGCTCAATTCTATTTTGAGGTAAGTTATCAGCTATTTGGAGTATCTTGTCCTTGAGTTCACTACACTCACCTTGATATTGTGGTTGCTACATGTTTTTTGGTGTGTTACGAGCACACAAAACTCTAACCCTAAGTGAGTGGTCTGTACAAGAGGTCTTCTTGTGGTTTCTACATATGGTTTAGTTTGATGGTCACCACACATATATGATTTGGTTGCAACATGGTCCTTAACCCTATTAGTCGCTACATATGTTAAGTCATGTGGTCTTCACACCTTTTGACACAAGATGATCTCTATACCAGTAATGGTGTTGGTCACTACAATGTGTTAACCTAGTAGGGCCCTACATATGTGTAAGTGAATGATGGTCTCTACATCTTGGCTCTTGAATGCTCGATATATAGTATAGTTTTGAATGATTGATTGATCATAAGTATGATGCTCAACCCTAATGTGCTCTAAGAAAATTGGAAATGATGTACCTAGGGTTTAATGAAAACTATTGAAATCAAAATAATAATCGACTATATGGGAAACCCAAACCCTAATTATAAATACATGATGTAATGCTTATCCAACTTGAAATGATTAGCATGTAATGATGGTTTTCTCTCCTAGCTAGTTGTGTAACCCTAACCTTATAGGTGGAATGAATATCATAGCTAGTGATTTCTATGGTGTATTTGACATGACACAGTGAGATAATTATCAGCCTTTATGAGGCATCATCAGATAATGATGACGTATAAGAATAATGTGATTGGGTCTTATGACCTGGAAGAGGCTCAATGCCTCATGTGAGGTGATATCCTCTTATGATGTGATGAGGGATGATTTTCCCATAATGATGAGATAATGATGACTGACTTGAATGGAATTGGTATCATGAGATGATGTAACAAGTATATCTCATACATTTTACATCTTTTGACATTGTAACATACCCTTATCTTCATAGAGTTTGTTTAGGGTTTGTAGGTTGTCACTTGATTGATGCTAAAAGATACCCAATTGTCTTAACTAATCAAGTGAAACCCTAATCGTACAGTTTCCATGTGCCATAGATCCATCTTCAGTGTCAATATTTGTTGGATGGTGAAACATGTTCCCTCTCAATGGAAGCTCGAAGTCATATACCGTTGAGTATATGCATTTTCATAGGATTGGTTGTGGTCATACCCTAGAATGAGAACAATCAAGGTTGTATCTCAGATAATGTTATTTAGTATATATATGATATATTTTGTATATCATTGTGGTCATATATCGATAAGAGTGCGACTGTGGTTGTAGCTCAATTTTCACTAGTGTTGTGCCAATACACCAAGGCAAACTAGGCTATTTTGTAGTTGGATTCTATATGTTACTACAGAAGACTCAGACTGTCTGAGGGTGTGGGAGATCATAGGAGTTTGAATCCTCCTTGATCTTGTATGGAACTAATTTCGATATAGTAGTGGTCAATTGGAGCATGAGTGATATAACTCATATCCTTATGGCATAATGAAAAATGCAATACAACCACATAGTATATTTTCTTAGGGTTAAACAAGACTCACATTTGATGATCCTTTTCCGTGTCTCTTGAATGACTAGTTGATTTATAATGTGGTAAGAGAAATCTATTGTTATACATGTTCTTCATATTCCTTCTAAAAGTATAATATGTTCTACTACTCAGTTGTAGATGCATAAATTTCTTTACCCATATCCTTTAGGTGAATCTTCTCAACCTAATAGTAATATTATCTTCCTGATTTAGCTTCTCTATGTTAATATTAGTTGTTGGCGGTGAGTTATATCTATCACCAGGACTTTGGTCTCACCCCATGGGTTTCCATATCTTCTAGGTGGTCTTGCACAAAGAGGTAGAGATCGTGCGGTTGAGGTTGAGCAGCAAGAAGATCAGTAGTTGTTAAAGGTTAGATATGCTCATAGTGTTATGTAGTAGAGTCCTATGTGCCGTCCCCATACTCTCAGGTCCTTAGGGTTTTTTTAGTCATTGTACATTAATACTAGTTTTTGTAGTATGTCATGGTTGTACATATATGGCTTATATATGTGAACAAATCATCATATGTAACAGGTTGTCGAATGTTGGCCTAGTGAATAGTGATATGTATCATTTAATGGCATGATATGTAATACATGTGGCTCCATGTAGACTAATACATAATATGTTTCTAGTTTTGTGGTTAAATGAAATTGTTTTTAATTTACCCTATTTTATGGTAATCTTTGATGTTCATATTACTTTCGTGCTCTATTTTGAGTATTCTCGCTCGTGTGTGGCATTTGGTTGTCACAGTTAAGGTTGGTATCAAAGCTTTAGGATCACTGAATCTACATGGAAATAGGACTAGGGTTTGTGTCTGTTCTTATATCATCCAACATATTTAATTATAAGTTCTAGTTATGCAGAAGAAGAAGAAGAGAAGAGAAGATATGTTTGGTGAATAGAAGCACATGTGGAGAGCAGTGTGGCTGTACCAGGATGTGGTTCCAGGAGGTAGGAAAGAGATGATGGAGTGCTTGAAGTGCCTTGGTTTGACCCAAAAACTGTAGCCAATCATGCTTTTCAGTCCATGTTTGGACAGTTTATGGCCATGATGATGCATATGGTGGATAGGATACCCATACCCCAAGCCAGGGAAATAGTTCCCAATGCAGAATCGCAAGCTCTGGCAAGACCTTTGAGTGGTTGAGGCATGTTGGGGTGTTACAATATGTTGATATGATAGATCTGACTGATGACATGTGGTTGACCAAGTTGGAAAAGGCCTTCAAAATCCTCAATATCCCTAAAGAGGGTAAGGTGAAGCACACAGTGTACTTGTTGAAAGGGAGTGTTGGCCATTGATGGGCCATAGAGGAGGAGAAAAGGCATGGAGTGGTGATCAGTTGGGAAGATTATCAGTAGGAGGTTGTGATTTCATACTTCCTTAAGACATACCTGGATGAGAATATCTCACATTTTGAGAAGATATGGCATGGATGTATGACGATCAATGAGTACAAGGCAAATTTCATTGAGCTTTTGAGTTTTTGTTCGCATATGGTTGCAATGGATAAGAAGAGAATCCAATGTTTTAAGAAAGGTTTGAGCACCGAGTTGATGACTCTGGTCTCAGCTTTGAAGAATAGGGAGAAGTTTGACACATTTTTGGAGTCAGTCAAGAGAGTAGAGTAGTCAGTTGTGAAGAAGCAAGAGGCAAATGCCAAGAAGAGACTAACACAGTATCAGGGATAGTCGTCTAGAGGCTTCAAGAAGCCGAGGTTTTTAGCACCTCAATCATAGTGAATTTCAATAGTATAGCCTCAGTGGTCACCAAGTACATGTAGGGGCTACAACATTCCCGCAGTGGGAGCTCACACTACAACAATAGTGTTAGCGATAGGGACTTCTAGGCCACCGTACCAGACCAGAACTTGCCCCAATTGTGGGCAAGTAGGATATCTGAGGTGGGAATGTCCTATGAAGGATGAAGAGGTGACAGAACAACCGAGACAAAGTCAGCAAGGGTCGTAATAATGACAGTTCAATAGTAATGGAGGCTGAGGATGTGGTCATACATCACATGCTTGTTCATCTGGGCTATCCAACAGAGGATGGGGGTTGTCACAGATCCATTTGTTACCCTAAGTCCACACTCCTAATGGTTACAAAGCCAAAGGTGAGTGGACCTGGGCACCCATCCCTAGAATGGATCAAATGTTTCATATAGGAAATATATATGTAAAAGTAGTAACAACAAGAAAAAGAGATAACAAGATACTAACCATGGAGATAAGAGATATGTATCCTTTTCTAGATTCAAGTATACCCATTTGTATTGCATTTTAGCACTTAGAGTCTTGAGTGTAGTGAATCTTCATTTGGCAACTACAAATATGATAAAGACAATATATTAATGCTAAATCAATAAGGACACTAAGAAAAGGCAAGGAAACAATTTAAGAGTATAATAAAAGTTGCTTCACTAGAAACAACATATAGGAAATACCTAGAAACAAGAAATGAAACACTTAGTGATATTCCTTTATACAAAGTGTGTTTTTAGTGTATTTTCATTATACTCAACAACATAATATGGCCATTTACCATCTTCCCACTGGAAGGGTCCGTAAGGGTACTCAAGATTAGCCAACCCTTTTATCTACATGGTCCGCCTTATCTTGAAATATCAAATAAGGCACCCAATCTTGTACCCTTACCCCAAGAATACAGGCAGGTGCAGTTCAATTATGTTCAAGGTTTGTTCAACATATTTCAAGCAAATGAACACAATAATTGTAGGGAACATGTAGCTCAAACAAGTAATTAACTAGCCAAGAATTTATACGAGCATACATATAAACAAGCC
The DNA here is from genome assembly GCA_963693085.1 of Alisma plantago-aquatica. NCBI lineage: Eukaryota > Viridiplantae > Streptophyta > Magnoliopsida > Alismatales > Alismataceae > Alisma > Alisma plantago-aquatica. The sequence continues at coordinate 194,607,929 of OY856413.1, read as the reverse complement.
TAAACCAGAGTAGGGTCAAGTGAGTAAGCGTACCTTGCGAGTAGAGTACAAGATTAAGCATTGATTAGAAACCATAAGCAAGCTAGATCTTGGCAAAAGAGTCTTTCTAAATATCGTGACATTAAAAATGAGTACAATTGGATTAACATCAGAAAGATTAGGTTCATTAATCATTATTATGGTTGTTGGATGTGTCACCTAGATCAATGTATCATGTCATTCATCATTGATTTCAATTTCTCATACAAGGTCATGTATTACAATTATCATCTTACTTCATACTTATTGGATTCATCTACCACGGGTGACACATCACAACCTAGATAGGAGTTTTAGTATTAGGGTTGCATGATCTTAGTAGAGAAAACATGAGTTTTGAGCAAAATTGAGCAATATAGTATCAATGTTGTAAAACTAGTCATTTTAAGTCATTATCATGCAAGGTAGTTATCATTAGAGTGCAAAATAGGTTAATATTTATTTTATGTCATATATATCAATAACTTATTGATTTGATATCATTATATAACATGAATTATCAATAGGACATAATTTACATAGAATTAAAAACTAGTGAGCCACAAGCATACTTGTTCACATATCAAATCAAGATTATGGTATTTAGCCACATAAGTGCACGAGAATGACCCATAAAGAAATTAGGTATACAAAGTATAATAAGTTACTTATTTAAATGTTTACAGTATCATTTTAAACATAAAAGACCCATATGTTAGCTAGGGTTGAGTTTCAACATCAATGTATCACATAAAGCATATTCAAGGTTCAAGTACCTTATTAGGTAAAAAGAAGGAGAAGTATGATCAAATCTGAAACTTAGCATAGCATGCACTAAAAACTACTAATTTGGATCGAGCATGAGATTTTAAGGTACAAATAATTGAGGTTATGCATTAAAGAAGTGATCTATAACAGATATGTTCGTTTTAGGGCATTTCATCAACATAAGACAATTATAGTGTGCAAGAATACATAACGGTTCAAATCATGATGCAAAGAGGTGTTCAAGATACTGATATCAGATTAACATTAGGATCTAGGTATAAAATATCAATACCATGCATTTAATTAGGATGAACATCTCAAAAGGACTTCAAAAGTATGTATTTAGGTATCAGTAGAGAAGAACGTAGATTAAGATTTTGGAACTACTTTTATTAAAAAGATCTCATTTTTCTGGTCAAAATGGTAAATTTAAAGTCTACATTTGGAACTATAATGCCCAAGATATTTTTTTTCAAAAAATTACCTGGATTTAGGGGAGAGAGCCATGGCAACGCAAAGTCGCCAGAGTCACGGAGGCTCACTGATTTAGAGAAAGACGGGTCACATGAGCTATACGTCGAGGAAGCCAGGATCCATGTGGACTCAGGCACCACTTTTCTCTATGGCTAAAAGGTACGATGGTGCTACAACACCTCGCAGGAGGCGACGACCGCCCAAGAAGAAAGGGAGAAGAAAAGTACGGAAAGAAGGAGGAGGACGAGAGCATGAAATGGAGGGGAAACAAGGGGGAAACTGAAGGAAAGAAGAAAGGAAGACAATGGGGTAATCAATTTAAGTAAGGGAGGCTCGAGGTATCAGATTGGCCAAGAAAAAGGGGAGTTGGTAGGATGTTGTACTTTGTCTGACACATGGTAGAAGACAATAGCGGGGCATTGGATTTGGGTCCACTATGGACCACGAGCCGATCCAAGGGTTGGAAGTGTGGATCTGTTGCTCTAATATGGAGTGTTATCATTGGTCGAGAAGAGGTGTCATGGATTATTGATGTGATGATAAAAAAGGGGAGTCTCCCACCTTAGCTGGGCCGCGCCCCCCATTAGGCCCAATTGGGTCAAAAACACATAAAATTGATTACAACACTTGAAAATTTCACTTAACATTAAGGAGTCATAACTTGAGCTATGATGGTCAGATTAAGATGATTTTTGAATCGATTGAAAGATAATTGAAAGTTGCACATTATGATATACATATAATAGAAAGAAGAGTTCAATGAAAGGATTCAATTTTGGTTGCAAGTTGGTGATATGTAATGAACATGACACTTAGTTCAAAACTCAAGTTAAAGTTATATATAAGCACAAAGTGATGTTTAACTCCAATTGATTCATCAATTGGGTATAACGAGACTCAAATTCATTAAAGTGGTGATGATAGAGGTTGTTGAGTACATTAGAGGATCAAATGAGTAAAGATGTACATTAATTAGATGAGAAGGGAAATCAAGGTTATCACATCCTCCCCACCTTAAAGGAAATTTTGTCCCCAAAATTAAATCAAGTCATCAATTGAGATTTAATTTTTCTATTCAACATACTATATCCATGTCATTATCAAAATCGAGAAATCGAGCATAATGGTCAACACATGGTCACATAGATCCTCAAATTGGAAGTATCATCACATGAGTCAACAATTTGAAAATATTATCACCTAGATCACCAATTTGGAGAGGTCATACTTTTTGGTCAAACAAATAGAGCTCTTGTATCAAGAGTACAAAGTGACTTTCCATCCCAACGTTTTAGGGTCCTAGCTTCTACATTGGCCTAGGTGGGGTTATACATCCATGATTGAGATTTGTATTTCAACAATTTGAGACAAACATCGTATTTCAACAATTGGGATTTTATGCTCAAAATCGATGGAAGATCCCACCCTAGTTCTCATGGAGCTTAACCCTAAGTCATAAATCATGCAAATCTTCATAGTCATTATTTCAATTTTGAGATTTTGGAACATGAAAATCATTAGTCATATATCGAGGGTGATCTCAAGGTCCAAATAGGTTGATCATAGGAATCAAGTTAATATCAAGATCATTAATCATGAGTCAAGATTCATTATTCAATATTGAGAGTCAAGTTTGGACACAAAATCCATAGATCCAAACATTTTGGGGTTAGGGTTTAGATTCCTAATTAGACTTAGGATTATGATTCATCTGTATACAACAATCGAGTAACAATCGAGCAACATTACGAGATATGAGCAACTTTTTGAGATATCAATTTTCCATTATCATGGTATTTCAAGGTCGATGAATGATCTAGACCTAGGTATTTCTAGGAACCTAACCACTAACTATAGTCAACAATATCATATTTCAAGACCGTCATTAAATTGAGATTCAAGATCGAGTATCAAAGTCATCATGAAATTGACCTATTAGAGACTTAGGTCAAGAAATCAAAATAGCGTGGAAGGGGTAACCTTTCCAAACTCTAAATAATAATCAAAGTGAAAATTTAGGGGTAGTCATAAAGCGGGTGTGACCTAGGTTACGGGAGTCACAAGTCAACTACCTCCCTGGTCTCGCACTTTGTCTATAATAATCATGAGTTATCAAATATGTCCAAATAGGGAGAGTACCATCTATCAAATCGAACATCATAAGATCATGAGTCAAACATCAAGATCATAACAGGGCAACCAAACTTAAAGGTTTTGCAAGATAAGGTCATAATAGAATTCCTTTCATATCAAAATCAAGGTGAGGGTAGATTTTGGAAATCAAGAATTCAAACTGAGAACTCGAGGGTTTTGAGCATAGAAGTGCAAGATTCAAATCTAGGTCCATCATATTGTTCAAATTGGGTCTACAGATAGGATTAATAGCTGATATGGGGTTTCCTCTTGTAGCAAGTCTTCACATTAAGACCTAGGGTTCCAAGACATGGTCATCTCGAGGCATGAACATGGTATATGTCAAATAGTGAAAAGTTTTCTTAACTATGTTTGAGCTTAGTGGGAAATAGAGCAACACAGGTTTAGTCAATAGGGACCTCATCAAACATGAGGTGTAAAACATGAGTTCCACCTTATTAAACCATATCAAGAATTTATATCAAACATAGAAAGCACTTATATTTGATCGAGTAACATCGGGTTCTATAACATTAAATAAGAGTACATCACATTCAAGAGTAACATCATACATCAAATAGGGTTTTCATTTTAAGATCAGATCAGGACATCATCATATTAACCAACTTTCATGATTTCAAACGAGTTCTACTTTTCCCTTGCAAAAGCTACCCAAAAATTGAGAATTAATGTGATTAGAAGTCATAGGAGAAGAATCACATGAGGAGGTGAGAAGACTACCTAATCATAATCTACTTGGGTGGCTTAGGAGGTCCTTAAAGAAAAGATGAGATGCTAGAAGACTCCATAATCTTGAAGGAAAGGATTTTTACTCCTTATTGGGTTCTTAGGATCTGTTATGCCTTAAACATATATCGAGTCCTATGTGCATAGATCTGATACCATTTGTCACGAAACCATTTGTTACTCTAAGTAGACAATCCTAATGGCTACAAAGCCAAAGGCGAGTGTACCTGGGTGCCCATCCCTAGAATGGATCAAATGCTTCACACATGCAATATATATGTAAAAGAAATAACAAGATAAAGAGATAACAAGATACTAACCATGGAGATAAGAGATATGTACCCTTTTCTATATTCAAGTATACTCATTTGTATTGCATTTCAGAGTTTATAGTCTTGAGTGTAGCGAATCTTCATTTGGGAACTACAAATCTGATAAACACAATATATTAATGCTAAAGCATTAAGTACGCTATGAAAAGGCAAGAAAATAGTTTAAGTGTATAGTAAAAGTTTCTTGGCTAGAAACAACATATAGGAAATAAATAGAAATAATAAATGAAACACTTCGCGATATTCCTATATACAAAGTGTGTTTTAGGTGTGTTTCCATTATACTCAACAACATAATATGGCCATTGACCAGATTCCCACTGGAAGGGTCAGTAAGGGTGCTCAAGATTAGCCAACCCTTTTATCCACATGGTTCGTCTTATCTTGACATCTCAAGTAAGGTGCCCAACCTTGCGCCCTTACCCCGAGAATACAGACAGGTGCACCATGTTTGTATAATGGACAAGTTCAATTATGTTCAAGGTTTGTTCATCATATTTTAAGCAAATGAACATATTAATCTTAGGGAATAGGTAGCTCAAATGAGTAATTAACTAGCCAAGCATTTATACGAGCATACATACAAACAAGCCAATACCATAGTAGGGCCAAGTGAGTAAGTGTACCTTGCGAGTAGAGTATAAGATTAAGCATTGATTAGAAACCATAAGCAAGCTAGATCTTGGCAAAAGAGTCTTTATAAATATCCTAACATAAAAAATGAGTACAATTGGATTAATATCAGCAAGATTAATTCCATTAATCATTATCATGGTTGTTGGATGTGTCACCTAGATCAAGGTATCATGTCATTTGTCATTGATTTCAATTTCTCATACAAGGTCATGTATTGCCATTATCATGTTACTTCATACTTCTTGGATTCATCTACCTAGGGTGACACATCACAACAAAGATAGATGTTGTAATATTATGCTTGCATGATCTTAGTAGAGCAAACATCAATTTTGAGTAAAATTGAGCAATATAGTATCAATGTTATAAAACTAGTCATTTTGAGTCATTATCATGCAAGGTGGTCATCATTAGAGTGCAAAAGAGGTCAAGATTTTTTTTGTGTCATATATATCAACAACTTACTGATTTGATATCATTATATAACATGAATGATTAGTAGATCAAGATTTACATCGAATTAAAAACTAGTGAGCCACGTGCATACTAGATCACATATCAAATCAAGATTATGGTATTTAGCAACATAAGTGCATGAGAAGGACCCACAAAGCAATTAAGTATACAAAGTATGATAAGTTACTGATTTAAGATTTTACATAATCATTTTAGACATAAAAGACACATATGTGAGCAAGGGTTGAGTTTCAACATCAATGTATCACATAAAGTGTATTCAAGGTTCAAGTACCTCATTAGGTAAAAAGTAGGAGAAGTATTAGAAAATTTGAAACTTAGCATAGCATGCACTACAAACTACTGATTTGGATCAAGCATGAGATTTTAAGGTACAAATAATCGAGGTTATGCATTAAAGAAGTGATATATAGCATATATGTCCATTTTAGGGCATTTCATCAACATAAGACAATTATAGTGTGGAAGAATAGATAAAGTTTGAATCATGATGCATAGAGGTGTTCAAGATACTGATATCAGGCTAACATTAGGATCTTGGACATAAAACATCAATACCATGCATTCAAGTAGGATGAACATCTCAAAAGGACTTCAAAGGTGTGTATTTAGGTATCAGTAGCAAACCAAGTAGATTAAGATTCTGGAACAATTTTTATTGAAAATATATCATTTTTATGATCAAAATGGAATATTTAAAGTCTACATTTGGAAATAGAATGCCCAACATATGATTTTTCAAAAATTTACCGAGATTCAGGGAACGAGATCCCTTGGATCGACATCCAAGGGTCCGAAAGGGGGCCCTATCAGATGTGATCTGGCCTAGTGTGTAGCGGATGGCCCCCGCCATTGGCTGCTCCAAGCATAGTCACCAGCACCCTGCACTTGCCTGTGGTCTCTCACCACCATCCAGATCCAAGGACTACAACTCAAGTTGGGGCTCTTCTCCACGGCGGCATGAGGTCGTCGGAGCTGCGACGTCTCATCAATTTAGAGGAAGACGGGTCATATGAGCTGGCTGTCGAGGAAGATAGGCTCGACACCACTTTTCCTTGTGGTGAAGAGGTACGATGGCGGCGCAACACCTCCCCAGAGGCGATGGCCACCCAAGAAGAAAGGGAGAAGAACAATAGGGAAAGAATGAGGAGGAGAACACGAAATGGAGGGGAAACAAGGGGGGAAACTGAAGGAAAAAAGAAAGGAAGCCAACGGGGTCATCAATTGAAGTCGGGGAGGCTCGAGGCATCATATTTGCCAAGCAAAAGGGGAGTTAGTAGGTTGTTGTAATTTGTTTGACACAAGGTAGAAGACAACAGCGGTCCGTTGGATTTGGGTCCATTGTGGACCACGAGCTAATCCAAGGGTTGGAAGTGCGGATCCGCTACTCCAGCATGGAGTGTTCTCATTGGCTGAGAAGAGGTGTCAAGTATTGCTGATGTGATGAGAAAAAAGGGTAGGGTGCCCACCTTAGCTGGGATGCACCACGCATTAGGCCCAATTGTGTCAAAAACACATAAAATTGATTAAAGCATTTGAAAATTTCACTTCACTTTAAGGAGCCATAATTTGAGCTACAATGGTTGGATTAAGATGATTTTTAAACCGTTAGAAAGGTAATTAAAAGTTTCACATTATGAGGTACATATAATAGAAATAAGATTAATTTAAAGGATTCAATTTTGGTTGCAATTTGGTGATATATAATGAACAAGACACTTAGTTCAAAACTCAAGTTAAAGAAATATATAAGTACAAAGTGATGTTTAACTCCAATTGATTCATCAATTGGGTAGAACAAGACTAAAATTAATTAATGTGGCGGTGACGTAGGTTGTTGGGTACATTAGAGGATCAAACAAGTAAAGATGTATATTAATTAGATGAGAAGGGAAATCCAAGTTATCACATCCTCCCCACCTTAAAGGAAATTTTGTCCCCAAAATTAAATAAAGTCAACAATCGAGATTTAGTTTTCCTATTCAACATACTATATCCATGTCATTACTAAAATCGAGAAATCGAGCATAATGGTCAACACATGGTCATAGAGATCCTCAAATTGGAAGTATCATCACGTGAGTCAACAATTTGAAAATATTATCACCTAGATCACCAATTTGGAGATAACATACTTTTAGGTAAAACAAATATAGCCCTTGAATCAAGAGTACAAAATGACTTTCCATCCCAACATTTTAGGGTCCTAGCTTCTACATTGTCCTAGGTGGGGATATACATCCATGATTGAGATTTGTATTACAACAATTTGAGACAAACATCGTATTTCAACAATTGGGATTTTGTGCTCAAAATCAATGGAAGATCCTACCCTAGTCCACATGGAGCTTAACCCTAACTCATAAATCATGTGAATCATCATAGTCACTATTTAAATTTCAAAATTTGGGAACATGAAAGTCATTAGTCATATATTGAAGTTGATTTCAAGGTCCAAATAGGTTGAACATAGGAGTCAAGTCAATATCAAGATCATGAATCATGAGTCAAGGTTTTGTTATTCAATATCGACAGTCAAGTTTGGACATAAAAGCCATAGATACAAACATTTTGGGGCTAGGGTTTAGATTCCTAATTAGACCTTAGGGTGATCATTCATCTGTATACAACAATCGAGTAACATTTAGATATACGAGCAACATTTTGAGATATCAATTTGAGTCCATTATCATGGTATTTCAAGTTTGATGAATGATCTAGACCTAGGCCTTTCTAGGAACCTAACCATTAACTATAGTCAACAATATCATATTTCAAGACCGTCATTAAATCAAGATTCAAGATTGAGTATCAAAGTCATCATGGAACTGACCTATTAGAGACTTAGGTCAAGAAATCAAAATAGTGTTAAAGGGGTAACCTTTGCAAACTCTAAATAATCATTAAAGTGAAAATTTAGAGGTTGTCATAAAGAGGGTGTTACCTAAGTTAAGGGAGTCACAGGCCAACTACCTCCCTTGTCTAGCAAATTGGTCTATAATAATCATGAGTAATCGAATATGTTCAAATAAGGAGAGTATCATATATTGAATCAAACTTCATAAGATCATGATTCAAACATCAAGATCATAATAGGGCAACCAAACTTCAAGGTTTTGCAAGATCAAGGTCATTGTAGAATTCCCTTCATATCAAAATCAAGGTGAGGGTAGATTTTGGAAATCAAGAAGTCAAACTGAGAACTTGAGGGTTTTGAGAATAGAAGTGGAAGATTCAAATCTAGGTCCATCATATCATTCAAATTGGGTCTATAGATAGGATTAATAGTCAATATGGGGTTTCCTCTTATAGCAAGTCTTCACATTAAGATCTAGGGTTCCAAGACATGGTTATCTCGAGGCATGAACATGGTACATGTCAAATAGTGAAAAGAGTAAGTAACTAAGTTTGAGGGTTAGTAGACAATAGAGCAACACAAGTTTAGTCAATAGGGACCTTGTCAAACATGAGGTGTAAGACATGAGTTCCACCTTATTTCACCATATCAAGAATTTATCTTAAACATAGAAATCACTTATATCTGATCAGGTAACATCGGGTTCCATAACTTTAGATATAAGAACATCATATTCAAGAGTAACTTCATACATCAAATAGGGTTTTCATGTTAAGATCAGATCATGGCATTATCATATTAATCAACATTCGTGATTTCAATTGAGTTACCCCAAAATTGAGAATTAATGTGATTAGTAGTCATGGGAGAAGAATCACATGAGGAGGTGCGGAGACTACCTAATCATCATCTACTTAGGTGGCTTAGGATGTCCTTAAAGAAAAGATGAGATGCTAGAAGACTCTATAAACTTGAAGGAAAGGATTTTTAGTCCTTCTTGGGTTCTTAGGATGTGTTATGCCTTAAACATATATAGAGGCCTATATGTATAGCTCTAATACCATTTGTCACAAAACTGTTTGTTATCCTAAGTCCACATTCCTAATGGCTATAAATCCAAAGGTGAATGGACCTAGGCGCCTATCCCTAGAGTGTATCGAATGTTTCATACATGCAATATATATGTAAAAGTAGTAACAACAAGATAAAGAGATAATAAGATACTAACCATGGAGTTAAGAGATATGTACCCTTTTCTAGATTCAAGTATACCCATTTGCATTGCATTTCAAAGCTTATAGTTTTGAGAGCAGCGACTCTTCATTTGGCAACTACAATATTGATAAACACAATATAGTAATGCTAAAGCATTTATTACGCTATGAAAAGGCAAGAAAATAGTTTAAGAGTACAGTAAAAGTTTCTTGGATAGAAACAACATATAGGAAATAAATAGAAACAAGAAATGAAACAATTAGCGATATTCCTTTATACAAAGTGTGTTTTAAGTGTATTTCCATTATACTCAACAACATAATATGGCCATTGACCAGCTTCCCATTGGAAGGGTCCATAAGGATGCTTAAGATTAGCCAACCCTTTTATCGACATGGTCTTCCTTATCTTGACATCTCAAGTAAGGCGTCCAATCTTGTGCCCTTACCCTGAGAATACACGCAAGTGCACCAAGTTTGTATCATGGAAATTTTCAATTATGTTCAACATATTTCAAGCAAACGAACATACTAATCATAGGGAACTGATAACTCAAACAATTAATTAACTAGCCAAGCATTTATATGAGCATACATACAAACAAGTCAATACCCTAGTAGGTTCAGGTGAGTAAGTGTGCATTGCAAGTAGAGTACAAGATTAAGCATTATTTAGAAACCATAAGCAAGCTAGATCTGGGCAAAAGAGTCTTTATAAATATCCTGACATTAAAAATGAGTACAATTGTATTAACATCAGCAAGATTGGATCCATTAATCATTATCATGGTTGTAGGATGTGTCACCTAGATCAAGGTTTCATGTCATGTCAGTAATTTGTAACGCCTAGGCCCACTTCCCAAGGCTCTAGTAGAGTTTCAGGAATGACGACTGGCCCCACAGACCACCACTAGCCTTAACTGCGCACTTTGTCCACACTGACGCGCAAGCCAGGATCAACTTCTCGACTGGTCACCCATCTTAGTACTACTCCAAGCTGAGCACACTTAAGTATGGAGTTCTTTAGAGATGGGCTCTCGGAAAAGGAGGTGCACCTTGGTGATATGGGTAGTCCAATCATTCCTTATAAGATCTTTTTATCCGAGGCCTCAAATCCTGGGATGTTACAATCTCCCCCACTTAGACTCTTGACGTCCTCATCAAGGCTCAACTATAAGGCCTCATAATATCTTCCCCATTTCAGTGCAGACCCACAATGACCCATGGACACCTAGCTCCCGATCACGGAACACCAGCACAAGGGTGGCTACGTCAACAGTGGACAACCCTTTCCTACATGCCTGGACCGCACGGCTCAAGGCTGGCATACCATGCCCATGTGGGACCCACCTACTAGAGGGGAATTGGCTCTAATACCATTTGTAATGTCTAGGCCCACTACCCAAGGCTCTAGTAGAGTTTCAGGAATGACGACTGGCCCCACAGACCACCACTAGCCTTAACTGTGCACTTTGTCCACACTGACGCACAAGCCATGATCAACTTCCCGACTGGTCACCCATCTTAGTACTACTCCAAGCTGAGCACGCTTAACTATGGAGTTCTTTAGAGATGGGCTCCCGAAAAATGAGGTGCACCTTGGTGATATGGGTAGTCCAATCATTCCTTATAAGATCTTTTTATCTGAGGCCTGAAATCCTGGGATGTTACAGTTCAAGTAAGTGTACCTTGCAAGTAGAGTACAAGACTAAGCATTGTTTAGAAACCATAACCAAGCTAGATCTGGGCAAAAGAGTCTTTATAAATATCATGAGATAAAAAATGAGTACAATTGTATTAACATCAGCAAGATTGGGTCCATTAATCATTATCATGGTTGTTGGATGTGTCACCTAGATCAAGGTTTCATGTCATTCATCATTGATTTCAATTTCTCATACGAGGTCTTGTATTACCATTATCATGTTACTTTGTACTTATTGGATTCATCTACCTAGGGTGACACATCACAACTAAGATAGGGGTTGTAATATTAGGGTTGCATGATCTTAGTAGTGCAAACATGAGTTTCAGGAAAAATTGAGCAATATAGTATAAGTGTTGTAAAACTAGTCATATTGACTCATTATCATGCAAGGTAGCCATCATTAGAGTGCAAAAGAGATCAAGATTTATTTTGTGTGATATATATCAACAAATTACTGATTTGATATCATTATATAACATGAATGGTCAATAGGGCAAGATTTGCATAGGCTTAAAAACTAGTGAGCCACATGCATACTAGATCACATATCAAATCAAGATTACGGTGTTTAGTCGCATAAGTGCACAAGAATGACCCACAAAGCAATTAGGTATACAAAGTATGATAAGTTACTAATTTATGAGTTTACATGATCATTTTAGACATAAAAGACCCATATGTGAGCTAGGGTTGACTTTCAACATCAATGTATCACACAAAGCATATTCAAGATTCAAGTAGCTCATTAGGTAAAAAGGAGAAGTATGAGCAAATCTGAAACGTAGCATAGCATGCACTAAAAACTACTAATTTGGATCAAGCATGAGATTTTAAGGTACAAATAATCAAGGTTATGCATTAAAGAAGTGATCTATAGCATATATGTCCATTTTTAGAGCATTTCATCAACATTAGACAATTACAGTGTGCAAGAATTGATAAAGTTTGAATCATGATGCATAAAGGTGTTCAAGATATTGATATCAAGCTAACATTAGGATATGGGACATAAAAAATCAATACCATGCATTCAAGTAGGATGAATATCTCAGAAGGACTTCAAAATTATGTATTTAGGTATCAGTGGAGAAGTAAGTAGATTAAGATTCTAGAACAAATTTTATTGAAAATATCTCATTTTTTGGGTCAAAATGGTATAATTAAAGTCTACATTTGGAACTAGAATTCCCAAGATATGATTTTTCAAAACTTTACTTAGATTCATGGGAATTGAGTCCTTAGATCGAGATCCAAGGGTCAGAAAAGGGGACTATATCACCTGCGTTCTGGCCCAGTGAGTAGCGTCTACTCACCACCACCAGCCGCTCTAAGCACGATCACCAGCACCCTGCACTCACCTGTGGTCGCTCACCACCATCCGAATCCAGGTACTACAGCTCTCATAGGGGCTCTTCTCCACGGCGACGCTAGAGTGCCAGAATCGTGGCGGCTCATTGATTTAGAGGAAGACAGATCACATGAGCTGGCTATCGAGGAAGCCAGGCTCCATGCGGACTTAGTGTCACTTTTCTCTAAGGTGAAGAGGTACGATGGAGGCACAACACCTCCACGGAGGCAACGACCACCCAAGATGAAACAAAGAAGAACAGTAGGGAAAGAATGAGGAGGAGAACATGAAATGGAGGGGAAATAAGGGGGGAAACTGAAGGAAAAAAAGAAAGGAAGCCAACGGGGTTGTCAATTTAAGTCAGGGAGGCTCGAGGCATCAGATTGGCCAAGCAAAAGGGGAGATGGTAGGCTATTGTTATTTGTCTGACACAAGGTAGAAGACAACAACGAGCCATTGGATATGGGTCCACTGTGGACCACGATCCGATCCAAGGGTTGGAAGTGTGGATTTGCTGCTCCAGTGTGGAGTGTTCTCATTGGCTGAGAAGAGGTGTCATGTATTGCTGATGTGATAAGAACAAAGGGGAGGTTCCCACCTTAGCTGGTTCAGACCCCTCATTAGGCCCAATTGGGTCAAAAACACATAAAATTGATTAAAGCACTTGAAAATTTCACTTAAATTTAAGGAGCCATAAATTGAGCTAGGATGGTCAGATTAAGATGATTTTAACCGTTAGAAAGATAATTGAAAGTTTCATAGTATGAGATACATACAACAACAAGAAGAGTTCATTGAAAGGATTCAATTTTGGTTGCAAGTTGGTGATATATAATGAACATGACACATAGGTCAAAACTCAAGTTAAAGTAATATATAAGTACAAAGTGATGTTTAACTCCAATTGATTCATCAATTGGGTATAACAAGACTCAAATTCATTGAAGTGGTGGTGAGGGAGGTTGTTGGGTACATTGGAGGAACAAATGGGTAAAGATGTACATTAATTAGATGAGAAGGGAAATCCAGGTTATCACAGGAGTGACATCAGGCCATGAATCAATTATATGTTGTGAGTCATCTGGAAGGAGTAGTCAACTCGAGGGTTGTGATAGGTTAGATTAAGTTATTTCATTCGGATTTGCCTTCTTCCTAATTTATATCTATTTTAGTTGACCCAGGTGCGACACACTCTTTTATCACTAGAGATGTGATTGCTAGTTGTTCTTTGCCTATTAGTCGTAGACGTGTTAGTCTTTGCTTGGAAACCCCTTCAGTTGGTTTTTTTGAGTTGTGGGAGGTGTTTCCATCCTTCGTTCTTTCTTTCTCAGGATGCATCATTAAAGTGGATCTTATACCACTTGGCATGCATGTATTCCATGTGATCCTTGGAATGGACACTTTAGAGAAGTATTAGGTGGTCTTGGATTGTAGTGCCAAGGTGGTGACATTTTGTGATGGTGATGTGTAATGACCCCCTCCCCCTATTATTACCTATTGAGGTGGACCGAGAGAGCAAGGGAAGTTATCAATCATGCAATATCAAAGGTTTAACAAATAACCAAAAATAATTAATGAATTTCACTAAATAGGAATGAGTTTGTACAAGATTGAATTTCCGCAAAGGAATTACATAATATGGTTTTTCTAAAGTTTACCATAAGTACAACTATCTAACTATATCCTCTAGGAGTTACATTAAATTTCTTTTTTTATGTCTTCTTCTTTGGTGTCCATCTTGCTTCATATTTGCATAAAAATAGCATATTACCCTAAAACGTCGACAAACAAAACATGTAGTCAGTATAACAAGTTATACTTGTATGTGGGGGAAACAAAAAGTTTGCATATACTTGTAGCAACATAATCACAACAATTATTATTCCAGAAATAATTTATCATTTTCATCATAACTTGTCAACCCATTTTACTCAACCTCTGGGATACCCTTTCTTAGGGTTTCATCCATGTAGTGGTCTGTAGGCCACCTCTCAATTTAGACCCAATTGCCTATGTTTGCCACCTCTCAATCTGGAGTTAGGTTCCATGTTGGTCATCCTAATCTGGGGCCTAACCTCATATGTCCTTCCCAATTTGGGGCATGGTCTGACTTCATATGACCTTCCCAATCTTGGGCCTGGTCTAACCTCATATGACCTTCCCAATCTGGGGCCTAGTCTGACGTTCCCAATTTGGGGCCTGGTCTTTAGTCATCACTATGACTCTTCATTTCCTTCCATTCAAACCTCCAGAGTTGTTATGCAGGTATTGAGCAAGTTATAAGCATAATTTGTGATAGTCATAGTGACTTTATAGATTGTAGGAAATAAACATTATCCAAGTGGTTAATTTCAAGAAATCCAGTAAAAACTCAAAAAATGTTGAGAAACTAAAGAGGTTAGTCATAGGTGTAACCACCTACCTCTTAGAATAGTAACTTGAAGTCCAAGCAAGACCAACTAAGAATAACCAAACAAGTAAGCAAGAAAATTATCCTGAAAGTTAAAGCAATACACCCATGTATTATTATTTTATCCAAATCATCATTAAGACTGACTTGGGTCTCAAGATAGGGGTTTGAAGTGAATTTTAGGGTTCTATTAGAATTTTGGTTTTCCATTTGGGTCCAAGTCATAGTTTTATTACATTCCTTACATTCTCCTAATCAATGTACATATATAGTTCGTCTTAATCAGAGTTACCAATAATTAATTATGATTTTTGAAAGATAAATTACATTTGGCCAATGGTGGACTGCGATGTCAACAATTTCAGTCTTAATCATGCAGACTAGGCTCTGCTAGTAAGTTCATGCCATGTGAGTGGCTTGCTCCAGTTGAACACAGTGTTGGGTGGTAGCGGAATGCAACTTTTCCCTTGTGACTTGGAGTTAGAGTCTTGTGAGATAGGGGAAAAATTGTGTTTTTCTCCTTTCTCATCTTCAACCTCCACTCCTTCTTCCTATTCATGACCTAGCCTCCCCGAGCCAATCAACTCTATAGTTGACTAGCTGCTTTTGACCTTTAGAGCAGTAGGAAGGAGTGCCAAAGCCTTCCCCTGGTCCCTTCAGACATGTTGGTGGCCTCAATTGGACACAAAGTAGCTTAGAAGAGAGGTAATGATGAAGATGTATCTGTAGAGTTGATGGAGGAGAAATGATGAAGAGGGGTGGTTGTCAATGAGAGAATTCAGGATAGAAAAATGATCTGGGAGTTGAATGTCATCTTGGGAACAAACTTATGATCTCACAAGGGATGGTTGTCCATTTATATAGCCTAGGGTTATGGAGAGATGGCAGCCAAGGGACTAGGGAATTGAGTAAAGATTTAATGTCATTCCAAAGATGCCAAAAGTTACGATCCTTTGACTCAAAATGGTCTCCTCATTACAATGGGAAACCTTCCCAGCGTTCCCACTGATCAGGGTGAGAGATAGGTGAAGAAACAAAAAGGAACTAATTATTCATAGTTTCCATTTTAGGCTCTATGTAGGTGATGATGCCACCACCATTAGATCTTGGATCCAACAGTTTTCATGCCTCGTGATTAAAATCGAAAAGCTAGGTTTTCCTATCTTTTCTTAATAAATTATGATATTTATTATAAACTCTTTAGCTTTCGGGATTCTGGAAAAATCCATATCTCCTAATCCATACATCCTTTTAATCTCAAATTTTAAGGGTATGTATTTAATGACTTTATCTAGATGTTTGCAATGATTTGGACCAAAATTTGAGAAGTAAAATACCTTCTCTTAACAT
This sequence comes from Alisma plantago-aquatica, assembly GCA_963693085.1. Lineage (NCBI taxonomy): Eukaryota > Viridiplantae > Streptophyta > Magnoliopsida > Alismatales > Alismataceae > Alisma > Alisma plantago-aquatica. The sequence goes on along the minus strand of OY856413.1, from coordinate 194,591,457 downwards.
CCAAGTCATCAACTTATAAGGCATATATTATGCATTAAAACACATATTTTCCTCTTTCTTTCTTTCCTATTTTATTTATTTTGGCTATTATTTCTGTTAGAAACCATGTCAAAACAAAAATTAATTTATAGTGGCTATCCATGCCACTTTCTAGAGAATTCTTCACAATTTTCTCATGTACACACAATTATCATCTATTTCTGTTTCCTTTTGCTTATTATGGAATTTTCTTTTATCCTTTTTCCCTTTTATCCATCATTGGATTAATAAAATAGTATGACTCACAAAAGCATTTATTTATGGAAACTTTTCAAAAAAAAACAATTCTTTATAAACAACACATACAAATTTCCAATCAAGTCTATTTTACTAAAATAATTGCATTTCAATTATCAAAATACAAGTGAAATTGAGGTTATAATATCCCTCCCCTCTTCTTGGAATTTTTCCTTTAAAATTTAACTAATCATACAAATAACTCAAGGTAAGAATTTTCCATGTTCATCTTTAACTCCCATGTGGCTTCATCCTCTCCATGGTGCTTCCAAAGAACCTTTACTATCTCTATCTTTTTATTCCTGAGCTCTTTCACCTTGGTATCTAGTACCCTCATAGGTGACTAAGGGTGTGTCAGGATCCCTTGGTGTTGAATAGGTTCCATGCTTAGAACATGGCTCGGGTCCTTCACATAGAATTTTAGATTGAACACATGGAACACATCATGCATCATACTATATTTAGGGGGTAAGGCTAAATGATAAGAAACTTTACTAATCTGTTCTGGAATCTGAAATGGACCCATGTATCGGGGACTCACCTTTCCTTTGTTCTTAGATATAGCTTGGAGGGGTCAAATTTTAAGAAACAGATGTTCACCCATATTATAGCGCAAGTTAGTCTTCTTTGCATCAACATACGACTTCTGTCGATCCAAATTGAAACCCTCACCTCAGCAAAACTCCCAATTTAAACACCGCACACTAGGCTAAGAAGAAGAAAATCAGAGGAAGTCAGAAGGCAACAACAATAGCACATGCATATGAATAATAATAAATCCATACAACACATGTTCACTATTCAACATATAATTACAAAATGAATTGCTACATCATTTGATATTACAAATTGTACATCAAACTTTTATATATATATATGTACTACCACCAAACAACAAGATCTTAAGACAACAGGTCCACTTTTACATCAGCTCACCATACAACTCTCAACTATCATGGTTCTTTAGGAGCATATGTCCACATCACCTAAGGAAAATATTACATGTGGTACATGTCAGCACAATATTCAAGAATATTGTACTGAGTATGCCTATGTGTCTTTTTATATACCTCTTATTACTAAGCTTGGAAATAAGATAAAACTAGTACTTGATAGTAACAAAAGAAATATAACAAAAGCATACTTGAACAAAGATATGTTTATTAACAGAAGAGAACACATATGTTAAGCACATTTTCATCAAATATCTCATACATCTGCCACCAAAGGGATAGATTCTTTTAGGCTTTATGATCTCCTACCAAAGAGTTAGATCATATATACAATGCGATCTCCTACCAAAGAGTTAGATCACTTATATACACTATACTACCAAAGAGTTTAATGCTATCATATGATGGATCATATATCTTATGTTTCATATGTTCATATCCATATAAGTATGGAAAATCAAGTAAGATATCATACAAGAACAATCATTTCATCCAATATCATATGCAACTATTTTACTACACATATAATACAAGCATATTGTATAATAAGCCAAGTAAGAGGTAAGGGAGTACCTTAAGCTGAGATATTCTAATGACCATATAACCCCGAGTCAACTATCACTCCTGGTCAAACCCTGATTATGACAAGATCATGTACTATCATTAGATTCTCATCATCTCAATCCTAGTTGATTCATTAGGGTTTGCTTAGTTTATTAGGACATTCCCATCATTATTTCTTGTCTTACTCTTCTATTTATCTAGGATTGATGTTACTAATGTTGTATTCCAAATTATAATCAGTTGTATGAACATCAGTTTCCATATCATTATTTGCATCTATTAACCCTAGATTATATACATTAATCCAATTAGGGTTTTCTCATCATCGTAGGATCCTTAAACATGTAACCTTATTTATATGTACAAATATGATCTCATAATTATATATTAGCTTGTAGTTACTGATATGAGCTTACTCTGTAATTTCCAAGGTTTCTTGAGCATCTTGGTAATTATTGCACATTAATTAGGGTTATTAGCTCTAATTAGCCATATAAAGAAAATTACATGATTTCATGCATCAGCATCATAGTCACAGACATCAGATGAATTCTAAACATGTTATCGACTTAGTGACATATTCTCATAATTTTTTGCCATCGTTTGTTATTTATAACACATGATATAAGCATTTCACAAATCACATGATATTCCTAACATTAATGCACCAAAAGCATGGTTTTACTATTCCATTGTGTTCTAAATATTTTTTTGAGAAAAATGGTACCTTATTTGTATTTTTTTGAATACCATGTCAATTATTAAAAATTATCAAAGATTTGAGTATTTTCTGGGATTTTTCCTATTTCGGCCAATTGGTCGCCGCCATGTGGCCACTAGGGTTGTGGATCGCTCCTCCTATTCCCATGTTGAGTCGATCGAATTCATGGTCTGGTCCTGGTTCATTGACTCTGGATTGGGTCTCCTCTCATAATTTTCTCTGCTCAGATCATGTTCTTAGCCTGGACCAAACCGGGCCTCCCTTTCTTACATGATCGTGCGTCTGAGTCCCCAAGTGGGACTCTGTTCCACGACACCACCACCATTAGAACGATCTCTGGCGAGCTATTTTCTTAATCACAGTGCCCATTATCAGATACTAAGGCCTCCATGACCTTTGTTTGGTCCTTCCTTACGCCATCGGTCTGGCTCCTTGCTCTGACACCGCTTCTCCTCACGGTTGGGCTTCACCTCAAAGGAGCAGTAGAGCTTCACGATGCGAATTGGGTGACTTCATGAGGATCTCTTTCCCTCACCCATTTTTCTTCTAGGAGCTCCATAGGGCCTCCTAGAACTCTTTCACCTCCTCTTGAAGTGGTGGGAAACACCCTCATAAGTTCCCCTCATTGACCAATATCTCCACCTTGGCAAGACCTGAGGACCTTTGAGATTATCTCACCTAATTTACAACTCTACTTTCTACAAATTGTATCCCTTTGTCAGTCTCTCTTTCCCCTTAGTCTTATCCTTCTTCTCTTCACCCCACCTGTACCAATAGTGGGGAGGCAGGATGAGGAAGAAGGTGTTGCTCCCAACACCGATCACAAAGTGACTTTTTTAAGGGGTCAGCCAACTCATCTCAGTGAGGCAAAGATAACTGCTCAGTCAGTTCCTTACTCATCTCAGTGAGGCAAAGATAACTGCTCCTTAGCCAGGTGAGGCGCATGACATCTCCTTGACCAGAGCCTATGTTTCTAATATGAAACATTGATCCAAAATATATCAAATATATTATTCATTTACCCTACTTCAAACCTAGATATCTCCTTCTAGGAATATTGAAATATTATGAAACTTTACAACAAATCAAAATACATTCTTCTCAAATTTGGTGCCAAATCTCAAATATTTGACCATTCAATTAAATACTTCGCAATGGTGTAAATTTAGTATCTTAATCATGATATCAATATCATTTGACATCCAAAATTTGAAAAAACACTTAGGACTCTCAAAACAACTCAATATGCATGAATTCACTTTTGTCATTGTACATTTAAGGATTCCAAAAGTCCACCCCATCACATCCTACACACCTTAAAAGAAATTTTGTCCTTGAATTTTAGTCAAATTCCAATTTATCACATTTTTTTAGCAAAACATGATTATCTCAGAAAGTATCATTGCATATTTATTGATGGTAGAGATAGAGTAAGACTCATGAATACATAGAATTATGGTAGAATTAAAAGTCTTATCCTGGATTGGGTGACTTGGTTTTGGAAGCACAAGGGTACTAAGAACTTTAAGATGCTTGGAAAATTTCTATCAATAAAATCTCCCAGGTGACAATCTCAAAAAGGTTGGTTTTACTTCACCTCAGTTTGCATAACGTGCACATGGTTGGAAGAATTGATTCATCACATGTTCTTTGAATGTTCTTCAACTCGTAATAAATTTGGTATAAATCCTTTTTGGATGGTTTCATAGATAAAGTCCCTAATTCTTTTGAGGATATTATAAGATTTGGTAGTACTATGTCCTTTCTTGTTACCATTTGTCTTGTTTAATGTATCTGGTTATACATAAATAATATTATGTTTGAGAGTCAGTTATTGATCTAAATAATCTTTGTTTTATTGCCCAATTTAAGATCAGACTTCTTACGCATAAGTGTTCCCAATATGAGGGGTTCTCCTGTGGAGTTTTTTAGATTGATTGGCTCTTTCTTGATATGATATTAGTTATCTAATCCCTTTATTGTCTTCTGGATTTAAGCTTGACTTATGACCGTCTTCTTATATGCTTGCAATCCAGCTCTCTGGATTATTAGTTTGAATCTTTATTGAACTTGAAGCCTGTTATGCCTAGTTGGTGCCCTCTGATGTGTTCCATTTTTGGCTATATGTTGTTAGGCACATAGATAAAACTTGTATAGTTCATGTATATACATAATTGTCTCTTCTATATATAGGTCGTATACATCTTTTATTAATTTTCTTTCTCCTCTTTGTATAGCCCTCCTCCTTCTATACATGTAAACAAATTGAACTATATTGATCTTGGCTTCTTAGGTGTGTATTGACCCACTTCCACTTCAATGAAGCGGTAGAAATACACTTTTTGACCAAAAAGGGGTGGGTCCTGAGAATGTTTTCCTTCTGTCTAGCTATAGGTACCAAAGGGTATAGTAACCAATGGATCTTTTGGGAACCTATCAAATCTTGATTATCTAGATGTATCTATTTTATGTAAAATACCATTATGTGACTAGAGGTGTGGAATTTATGTCTTGTTTTGTGAAGTAAGTCAATGAAGGTTAAACATTTTATATTTTCCTATTTTGTTAGTGCATTATTTATTGCTTATTTCTAGTAGCTATTTTATACTTTGGTTGATGTGGTCATAGAGAAATGAACTTAATATTCAAAAGATAAAATATATTGTAGAGCTCTGAGTGTGTAGATCTATTATCATCAGTCGTTAGAGGGAGTAGAGAAATGAGTAGATCTTGTAACAACATGGAGCAGTGAAAATATGCTCAGAACCATTTATATAAATGAACATATGGGGATGCTTAGGATTTTTATATTATATTGTCTTTAAAAAATATTTGGGACTCATCAAAGGATGGTTTCCTTATGAAAACATATGAGGAATGATATAATGAGATGAAATTTAAAATTAGTTGTTTTCATCAGTGTTTGGTGTTGTGAAATGTGTATCTAGAGTAGGTGTGAGGTTAGTGGATCCTCTTTTAAGCATATATCAATGGTTGACAAACCATATGGCTCCCTACCTTTTTTTACCTCACTTTGACTCTAGGTTATGTGAAGAGATCTAGTGGGAATCGTGATATCATTAAATCTTTTACATATTGCTAGGATGGATTAGTGGCATCTAGATAGCTGATTGAGTGGTATGTCTCAATCAACTAAGGATGTATAAAATATGCTATATATAGCCCTCCTCCTATACATGTATATGAACTAGACTATATTGATCATGGCTTCCTAGGCATGGTTTTTACCCACCTAAACTAAATTAAGAGGTAGCAATATGCTTGTTTGACCAAAGAAAGGGTGGGTCTTGAGAATGTTTTCCTTCTGTCTAGCTATAGTTACCAAAGGGTATAGTAACAGATGGTTCTTCTAGGAACCTATACAATTGTAATTATCTAAAAGGATTGTGCTTATGTGAAATTCCTTGATGTGACCATAGGAATAACATGTGCCTTCTTTTGAGAAACTAAGTTATGAAGATTAAAAAATTTATATCTTGTGAAGTTTTTTACATAATTGATTGTTTTATTTTTGTTAGATATTTTATACTTTGGTTGATGTAGTCCTAGAGAAATGAACCTAATACTCAAAATTTAAAATATGTTGTAGAGCACTGAGTCTGTTTATCTATTATCTTGGGTCATTTGCGGGTGTGGTGAAATGAGTAGGTCTTGTAACAACATGGAGTTGTGAGAATGTACTCGGAGCCATATATTAATGAATATATGGTGACACTTAGGGTGTTTTATATTATTTTCTTTAAGCAATTTTTATCACCTTGACGTATGGATATGATTTAGTAGTTTTCTAGGTATGATACAATTTACAATATTTAATTCTCATATGACTAGTTGTTGCTAATATGCTTCATAACTTCTATTAGTTGATGTTGCCACATCCCAATTTTCAAAGCCAATTTAAAACATAGAATGAATTTTTTCATAAATGATAATAGTTAAGGGGTTAAGTGCAAAAAGGTTGATAATGGTTGTCCTTATATGAAAATGGGATAAGAAAACTTAAAATAAGACTCAATTTTATAGTTCACTTTCAATTGTGCATTATGTATATCAATTAACTCATGTTGATCCCATTTTCTTTTCTCTCTCCTCCAAAACGGCCATAAAGCATAAGTAGAGGATTAAATAGGTGACCATGTGACTCTTGAATAAGTAAAACTCAAAACTATGACTCAAGGATTCAATATTAGGAGCCTTTTCAATTTATCTTACTTTTAATGCCTTTTAATTAAGGTTAATAAGACAATATAGAATTTATGGATCAAAATGTGTACAAAAATGAAATCTAGTTGTCTAAGAATATTCCAGACCTTCTATTTAATCCATGGTTCAAATTTGAACTCATTTGACCCATTTTTGACCCTCCAAATCGAATTTGAAGTATTTGAGTATAGTTTGACCAAAGTTTTAAATTTGATTTCATTAACTACATTCAAATCACCAAAGTCCATCACTTTGATTGATGTCAACATCACTATTTCAAATTCATTTTTGTGATTTCCTCAGCCACCTTATGATCTCGATCCGACAAACATCACGTCATCTTCTAGCTCTGCATAGTCCATGGGATAGTAGTCATTTCTTAGGCTGACCTTCCCTAATCTCTTTCTCCCTCCGTAATGCATCGTTTCTCTTGATTCTTTCACCAACGCGATCCTAAAGTCAAGATGAACCCATAGAGCCATTACTCATACTCCCTCCCACTTTGTACGCAAAATGCCTAATTAGGGCTCCATCGCCTCTCCCTGTGGGTAGTTGTAGATGCCACCACAACAACGATCTCCCACATTTAAGGCACCATAAAGCATCCCCTCCACACATAAGTCTCTTTTCCTCAGCCAATTGCTTCCTAGGAGCACTAAAACCCACCATTCTACTCATCCTTGTGTCTTCGGTGACACCAAACTCATCTCAACCCCTGGTGGATTGACAGATCGGTGAGCTTACCTAAACTCTCTTATTCTATTTTCCATCATTAGTTTGCCCCAAGGTTTCCATGTTCACCTTATCCTAGCACCATGCATAACTATCACGTCAGCGTTCATCGCCTCGGTCATCCTATGGCTTGTTCACCTTGGGAATGGTGGTCTTAGCTTCACCTTCCTCCTCTATTGGTTTCTCGACTCTTGTAGCACTTAGATGCTCTGCTTCTCGATGACTTGGAAACTGAGATCCCATCCCTATTTCTCACGATCTGGATCTAAGGATAATGGTTTTTCTGGCACCTCAAGTCCTACACTTTGTCTCTTTGGCCTCAACACTAAGCAAGGAAGTTTTTTAGACTTTGAGTTTCTCATGAATGCTTGTGTTCCTCAAGCTCTAATCAGAGGTAACACCACTTGGAGTCATGCTCGAGCAGTGGCTCACGGGGCAGTAACAAACTGGGTCATGTAATGACCTTGGTGCCCCCAGGATGTTAATTGTTTTATTAATGTTGCAAGGGCAATAAGGGTAGTCTAGTTTCTACTTCCTTTTTGTGTGAGTTTTGATAGCTAATTCAAAATGAGAAATCTACAACCGCATGTTCAATTTATGTGTCACGCGTGGAATGGTTTTCTCAGTCATTTTACATCAAAATTATCTCTAATCTAAATCGATGTCAGAGTATAGTTCTCTACTCTCTGATTGGTCTATTTTTTAGATATTCACAATAAATCATAGGATTCTTAGAAAAATAAAAATAAATAGTCATAGGAAGGGTTTTTCAAGAGGAATCTAACTTTAAGCTATTCAATCCATGATTTGCCTTTGAATTTTGATGTTTTATTAGAAATCCTATTTTGACCCGTTGAAACCCTAATTATGTGTTACATGTAAGTAATATTATCTAAGTCACCAATTTTTCTAATTTAATTATATTGATCAACAAGCCTAACTCTAATGCACTCAAACCATAATTCACCCTAATTCAACATAGGATCAATACATTGTATTGAGTTATGATTTTTGATAATTGTGACCATGTGTTTAGAGCCCAATCAAGACAAGAGGATGTTTGGCCTAGATTTGACTCAAGGATCAGAGAGGCTATCTTTGGATCATCTTTGCTCCAAGGTAAACCAGTCATCCATAAGTAATTAGGATTGTTTGCATGTTAATTACATAGTAAACAATATTATTGTAAGTTTAATTTTTAATCATGATCACTCTATATTATTGCTTGAAGTTTGCTACATATGTCCTATGGTTATAATGTTCATTATGATTACTGTTTATGATCAATGACTCATGAAATTCATGTTAATGTTTATGAGGGAGAAATCCCATCACGTTAAAAGATCATGTTAATGGGGAGTAATCCCATCATGTTAAGTTCAAGAATAATGTTAATGTCATGATAATGATCAAGTTAATTTGAATTGAAATAGTCTTTATATGCTCCCAAATCATGGACCTCAAGGGGTCATCAAGGGATTTCCTAGCATCAAGAGATTTCCTAGCAATCTTTTACTCATAAGGGGGCATTATAGAGGGATTCATATATTTTCTATTCAATTCTTTATGTTAATAATGTTTCAAGAATGCTATAGTTAATTCGTTCCAAGTTTGCTTACATGTCAAGTATATTTACTTTGCTCCTATTATAAAGTGCCAGTATTTTTTATTGATGTGTAGTTTTCCCCTTTGCATGGTTGGGGACACGATGTCCCTAGGAGTTGGAGCGATTAAGAAATCCAAAGGATCAAGCAAGGATCAAAATACCTTCAATAGCTAACTAGTGGGGTTCCATCCCTACTAGGTGATCCAATCATGTTTACCTTTATGAATAATTTTGCATGTTTAGAAATGTTTAAGCATACTGTAGAACTTAATTGTATCTTCCTATTCAAAGAACAATGTTTGAATCTCAATAGTGAATTATGTTTTTATTTGCTATGATTTCATAAATGTGACATCCCCCCTTCAAGATAAAAGCTTCCTATGAGTTATATTATATATCATAAGGTGGCGTGTTAGATGAATGGTATCATAGCCAATAAATGGATGGCCACCAGGAAGCAACTTGATTCATATGTTCCAACCCTAGAATGAAGATACACGATTAGGGTTTAGGGATAGATTCTCAAAGGGAAGATACCATGACCTATAACGATTAGGGTTTTCAACTTACAAGAGATAGAGGTTAGAGATAAATACTTACCTAGTTTAGAAATAAGTGTCAACCTACCCTAGCTAATGTGATGACCTCTCCATTCTCATTGGTTTTAACCTGCCAATTAAGACTTGAAGAGTAATGTCATGAGCATGAGACCTTTTATGCACTTCTCCTTTCTCACTAGTGCATGTTGTATGGGATATGTGCATTCGTAGGTTAGTGAGAGGCGACATGCTAAGATACCACATCTCTGGGTATGTTCGTGATCACCACAAATCTAGGAATGTAATAAGAACCTAAAGACCTAAGAGTAGATAATAACATATGCCTAATATTAGAAAGTTATTCCAAGTTAAAGGTAGGTGTCCTAAGTGTAAATATGGGGTTGGTTTCATAAACCCTAAAGTATGAAGTTGAGGAGATAAGGAACGATTTAATAGTTAAATCTATGTCCACATGAACCTTTTTCAGAATATAGTCCTTTTCAATCAAAATATAGTATGATAGATTTTATTGAATAAAGAAGTAACAAAAACCCAAAGGTGGGTAGTACCGTAGAAAATTTTGAGGACACAATTTGTTCAAGGTTGGTAGAATTGTCACATCCCAATTTTCAAAGCCAATTTAAAACTTAGGATGAAGTTTTTCATAAATGATAATAGTGAAGGGGTTAAATGCAAAAAGACCAATAATGGTTGTCCTTATATGAAAATAGGATAGGAAAACTAAAAATAAGACTCAATTTCATATTTCATTTTCAATTGTGCATTATTTATATCAATTAACTCATGTTAATCCTCTTTTATTTTCTCTCTCCTCCAAAATGGCCATAAAGCATAGGAAGAGTATTAAAGAGGTGACCATATGACACTTAAAGAGTAAAACATGAAAGTATGACTCAAGGATTCAATATTAGGAGCCTTTCCAAATTAGCTTACTTTTAATTCCTTTTAATTAAGGTTAATAAGACAATATAGGAGTTATCGACCAAGATGTGTAAAAAAATAAATATAGTTGTCTAGGAATATTATAGACTTTATAATTAATCCATGGTTCAAATTTGAACTCATTTGACCCATGTTTGACCCTCCAAATCAAATTTGAAGGATTTGAGTATAGCTTGACAAAAGTTTCGAATTCAATTTCATTAATTACATTCATTTCCCTAAAGTCTAGTGTTGTGATTAATGTCAAAGGTTACTTTTTTAAATTCTTTTCTTTTGCATCAATCATCGTACGATCTCGGTTCGACGAACATCATGTCATCTTTTAGCTCCACATAGTCTGTGGGGCAGTAGCCATTTTTTAGGATGACCTTCCCTAATCTCTTTCTCCCTCCATTGTGCACCGCATCTCTTGGTTATTTCACCAACATGACTGTGAAGTCAAGATGAACCCAGAGAGCCATTACTCATACTCCCTCCTGCTCTATACATGAAATGCCTAATTAGGGCTCCAGTTCCTCTCCCTGTGAGTGGTTGCAGATGCCACCACAACAACGATCTCCCATATTTAAGGCACCATAAAGCATCCCCTCCACACATTCGTCTCTCCTCCTCATCCAATTGCTTCCCAGGAGCACCAAAACCCACCATCCTACTCATCCTTGTGTCTATGGTGACACCAAACTCATCTCAGTCCCTGATGCTACCCTCGTCACAATTGACAGATCATTTAGCTTTCCTAAACTCCCTCATTCCACTTTCCATCATTAGTTTGCCCCAAGGATTCCGTGTTCACCTTATCCTAACACCATGCCTAAGTACCCCACCGACGTTCATTGAGTGGGTCATCCTGTGGCCCATTAACAATGGGAATGGTGGTCTCAGCTTCACCTTCCTCTGTTGTTGGTTTCTTGATACTTGTGGCACTTAGACACCCTACTTCTTGATTATTTTGAAACTAAGATCACTACCTTGTTTCTCATGGTCTGGAGCTAAGGATCATGGTGTTTCTGGCACCTCAGGTCCTAAACTTTGGCCCTTGTCCTTAGAACTGAGCAAGGAAGTTTTTAACACTCTGAGTTTCTCATGCACACTAACGTTCCTTAAGCTGCGATCAAAGGTAACACCTCCTGGAGTCATGCTCGAGCCATGGCTGGCGGGGGAGGAACAAACTAGGTCATGTAATGACCTTGGTACCCCTGAGATGTTAATCACCTTGTTAATGTTTCAAGGGCAATAATGGTAGTCCAATTTTAATTCCTTTTTTTTTGAGTTTTGATAGACAAGTCAAAATGACAAATCTGCCCCCGCATGTTCAATTTATATGTCACATGTGCCATGGTTTTTTTGTTCAATTTACATCGAAATTATCTCTGATTTAAATCCATGTCACATTATAGTTCTCTACTCTCTGATTGGTCCTTTTCCAAATATTCACAATAAATCATAGGATGCTAAAAAAAATACAAATAAATAGTCATAGGAATGGTTTTTCAAGAGGAATATGATTTAAGCTATTCAAGCCATGATTTGCCTTTCAATTTTGATGTTTTATTAGAAATCCTATTTTGACCCATTGAAACCCTAATTATGTGTTACATGTAAGTAATATTATCTAAGTCAACCAAATTTTCTAATTTAATTATATTGATCAACAAGCCTAACTCTAATGCACTCAAACCCTAATTCAACATAGGATCAATACATTGTATTGAGTTATGATTTTTTATAATTGTAACCATGTGTTTAGACCCCAATCAATACAAGAGGATGTTTGGCCTAGATTTGACTCAAGGATCAGAGAGGCTATCTTTAGATCGTCTTTGCTCCAAGGTAAACCAGTCATGTTGTTGACCATAAGTAATTATGATTGTTTGCAGGTTAAGTACATAGTAAACATTATTATTGTAAGTTTAATTTTTAATCATGATCACTCTATATTATTGCTTGAAGTTTGCTACATATGTCATATGGTTATAATGTTCATTATGATTACGGTTTATGATCAATGACTCATGAAATTCATGTTAATGTTTAAGAGGGAGAAATCCCATCATGTTAAAAGATCATGTTAATGGGGAGTAATCCCATCATGTTAAGTTCAAGAATCATGTCAATGTCATGATAATGATCAAGTTAATTGGAATTGAAATAGTCTTTATATGCTCCCAAATAATGGACCTCTAGGGGTCATCAAGGGATTTCCTAGCATCAAGGGATTTCCTAGAAATCTTGTTCTCCTAAGGGAGTATTATAGAGGGATTCATATATTTTCTATTCAATTCTTTATGTTAATAATGATTCAAGAACGCTATAGTTAATTCGTTCCATGTTTTCTTACATGTGAAGCATATTTACTGTGTTTGTATTATAAAGTGCCAGTATTATTTATTGATGTGTTGTTTTCCCCTTTGCATGGTTGGGGACATGATGTCCCTATGATTTGGAGCAATTAATAAATCCCAAGGAACAAGCAAGGATCAAAAGACCTTCAATAGCTAACTAGAGGGGTTCCATCCCTACTAGGTGATCCAATCATGTTTACCTTTATGAATAATTTTCCATGTTTAGAAATGTTTAAGCATATTGTAGAACATAATTGTATCTTCCTATTCAAAGAACAATGTATGAATCTCAATCGTGAATTATGTTTTTATTTGCAATGATTTCATAAATGTGACATCCCCCCATCAAGGTAAAAGCTTCCTCTCAGTTATATTATATATCATAAGGTGGGGTGTTAGATGAATGCTATTAAAGCCAATAAATCGATGGCCACCAGGAAGCAACTTGATTCATATTTTCTAACCCTAGAATGAAGATACGAGATTAGGGTTTAGGGATAGATTCTCAAAGGGAAGATACCATGACCTATAATGATTAGGGTTTTCACCTTATAAGAGATAGAGGTTAGAGATAAATACTTGCCTAGTTTAGATATAAGTGTCAACCCACCCTAGCTAATGTGATGACCTGTCCATTCTCATTAGTTTTATCCTGCCAATTAAGACTTGAAGAGTAATGTCATGAGCATGAGACCTTTTATGCACTTCTCCTTTCTCACTAGTGCATGTGGTATGGGATATGTGCATTAGTAGGTTAGTGAGAGGCAGCATGCTAAGGTACCACATCTCTGGGTATGTTCTTGATCACCACAAATCTAGGAATGTAATAAGAACCTAAAAACCTAAGAGTAGATAATCACCTATGCCTAATATTAGAAAGTTATGCCAAATTAAATGTAGGTGTCCTAAGTGTAAAGATGGGGTTGGTTTCATAAACCCTAAAGTATAAAGTTGAGGAGATATTGAACGATTTAATAGTTAAATCTATGTCCACAGGAACCTTTTTCATAATATAGTCCTTTTCATTCAAAATATAGTATGATAGATTTTATTGAATAAAGAAGTAACAAAAACCCAAAGGTGGGTAGTACCGTAGAAAATTTTGAGGACACAATTTGTTCAAGGTGGGTAGAATTGTCACATCCCAATGTTCAAAGCCAATTTAAAACTTAGGATGAAGTTTTTCATAAATGATAATAGTGAAGGGGTTAAATGCAAAAAGCCAAATAATGGTTGTCCTTATATAAAAAGAGGATAGGAAAACTAAAAATAAGACTCAATTTCATATTTCATTTTCAATTGTGCATTATTTATATCAATTAACTCATGTTAATCCTCTTTTCTTTTCTCCCTCCTCCAAAATGGCCATACAGCATAGGAAGAGGATTACAGAGGTGACCATATGACTCTTAAAGATTAAAACTTGAAAGTATGACTCAAGGATTCAATATTAAGATCCTTTCCAACTTAGCTTACTTTTAATTCCTTTTAATTAAGGTTAATAAGACAATATAGGAGTTATCAACCAAGATGTGTAAAAAATGAAATATAGTTGTCTAGGAATATTCTAGACCTTTTAATTAATCCATGGTTCAAATTTGAACTTATTTGAACCATGTTTTGCCCTCCAAATCAAATTTGAAGGATTTGACTATAGCTTGACAAAAGTTTTGAATTCAATTTCATTAATTACATTCATTCCCCTAAAGTCCAGTGTTGTGATTAATGTCACAGGTTACTTTTTTAATTTCTTTTCTTTTGCATCAATCACCGTACGATCTCGGTCCGACGAACATCACATCATCTTCTAGCTCCACATAGAAGTAGTCATTTTTTAGGATGACCTTCCCTGATCTCTTTCTCCCTCCATTGTGCACTGCATATCTTGGTTATTTCACCAACATGACTGTGAAGTCAAGATGAACCCAGAGAGCCATTACTCATACTCCCTCCCACTCTATACATGAAATGCCTAATTAGGGCTCCAGCGCCTCTCCCTGTGAGTGGTTGCAGATGCCACCACAACAACGATTTCCCATATTTAAGGCACCATAAAGCATCCCCTCCACACATTTAACTCTCCTCCTCAGCCAATTGCTTCCCAGAAGCACCAAAAACCACCATCCTACTCATCCTTGTGTCTATGGTGACCCCAAACTCATCTCAGTCCCTGGTGCTACCCACATCGCAATTGACAGATCATTTAGCTTCCCTAAACTCCCTCGTTCCATTTTCCATCATTAGTTTGTCCCAAGTATTCCTTTTTCACCTTATCCTAGCACCATGCCTAAGTACCCCCACCGACGTTCATTACGTGGGTCATCCTGTGGCCCGTTAACCATGGGAATGGTGGTCTCAGCTTCCCCTTCCTCTGTTGTAGGTTTCTTGAATCTTGTGGCACTTAGACACCCTACTTCTTGATGATTTTGAAACTAAGATCACTACCTTGTTTCTCATGGTCTGGAGCTAAGGATCATGGTGTTTCTGGCACCTCAGGTCCTAAACTTTGGCTCCTTGGCCTTAGAACCGAGCAAGGAAGTTTTTTACACTCTGAGTTTCTCATGCACACTAATGTTCCTCATGCTGCGATCAAAGGTAACACCTCCTGGAGTCATGCTCGAGCCATGGCTGGAGGGGGAGGAACAAACTAGGTCATGTAATGACCTTAGTGCCCCTGGTATGTTAATCACCTTGTTAATGTTGCAAGGGAAATAAGGGTAGTCCAATTTTTATTTCCTTTTTTGTGAGTTTTGATAAACAAGTCAAAATGACAAATCTTCCCCCGCATGTTGAATTTATATGTCACATGTGCCATGGTTTTTTGGTAAATTTACATCAAAATTATCTCTAATTTAAATTCGTCACAATATAGTTCTCTACTCTCTGATTAGTCTATTTCCAAATATTCACAATAAATCATTGGATGCTCAGAAAAATACAAATAAATAGTCTTGGAAAGAGTTTTCTCACAGGAATCTGATTTTTAGGTTTTCACACCACAATTTGCCTTTCCATTTTGATGTTTAATTAGAAACCCTATATTGACCAATTGGAACCGGAATTATGTATTACATGTAATTTCTATGATCTATCTCAACCAATTTTTTCTAAATTAATGATATTGATCAATAAGCCTAACCCTAATGCTATCAAACCCTAATTCTCCCTAATTCAACCTAGGATCAATATAATGTATTTATTTATGACGTTTAATAATTATCACTAGGTGTTTAAAGCCCAATCAAGACAAGAGGAGGTTTGACTTAGATTTGACTCAAGGATTGGAGATGCCATCTTAGGATCATCTTTGCTCTGAAGGTAAATGGGTCATGATATTGAGCATATGTAATTATGGTTGTTTGCATATTAAGTACAAAGTAAACATTATAATTGCAAGTTAATTATCAAGTTAATTGGAATTGAAATAGTCTTTATATGTTCCCCAATCATGGTCCTCAATGGGTCGTCAAGGGTTTTCCTTAAATCAAGGGCTTTCTTAGCAATCATGTGATCCTAAGGGGGCGTTATAGATGGATGAATACATTTTCTATTCAATTAATCATGTTAATAATGATTCAAGAATGCTATAGATAATTCATGTGAAGTTTTCTTCTATGTCAAGTATATTTACTTTGTACATGTTATAAAGTGTCAGTACCATTTACTGATGTGTTGTTTTTCACTTTGCATGGATGGGGATGCTATGTCCCCAGGAGTTGAAGAAAGTAAGGACTCAAGAGGAGCAAGCAAGGATTAGAAGACCTTCAAGTGCTAACTAGTGGGGTGCCATCCATACTAGGAGATCTAATCATGTTTACCGTTATGAATAATTTTCCATGTTTAGAAATGTTTAAACATATCATAGAACTCAATTGTATTTTCCTATTCAAAGAACAATGTATGATTTTCAATGATGAGTTATGTGTTTATTTTCTATGATCTCATAAATGTGACATTCCCCCATCAAGAAAAACTCTTTCGTTCAGTTATATTATATATCATAAGGTGGGGTGTTACAGATGTATTGGCTTATTGATATTAACACCTCTTTGTAATGTTATTCTAGTGGCATTCATCTTTGAAGTTCTGATTTCCTTATTCTTACCACCTACTGAGATGCTGACTTGGCATTTAGTCATGATTGCTAAGCTTAGTCATTGGAATTGTTATCAGATGGCACCATGTTCAGGTTAGTACAAAATCTTGTTTGAAGCATTTTCTTACTTATGTATTTCTTCTCTTAAGTAGTCCTATGATGATATCACATTCATGTTGTTCTCTTGTTTTGATTGTAGGTTACCCAAAGAGGTGCCAAAGGTAAAGTCTGGCGATACCCAAGACTAGGAGTCATTTGCCTAAGGGATTTGTGACTAAGATGCATGTTGCTATAGACGCACAAAAGTTGGATCAGAGTAACAAGCACACATCCCTAAGACAAGTCTGTTGTATGGTGACTATGTTGTTCTAGAGACACAAAAGACCAAATTCATGTCTAGGAAAACTGTTGGAAAGCATGAAGGCTTTCTTGAAGATGGAAATGGATGTCTTTTTCTCAAAATTTGATTGTTCAGGAAGGGTGATGTTGTTGATTCTTAGTTGTATATGATGGAAACAACTTCTAAAAGATCTTTGGAAAACATATTAGTTGAAGCAAAAGAAGCCCCTCTTGTTGATATGGATGCATTGTGAGTGCATCTTCCTCAAGAAATATCTTGTATTGCTGAATATTATTTAAGCTTTGTCATGATTGTCAAAACTTCATATTCAGAATAATATATAAATTTCTTCAAATGAAAATCGATAAACATGTATATCTCCAATGTAAACAACCATGAAGTGTAAACTTTACTATAGGGGCAAGGCATGATGTTCACCCCCTATTTATATATTGTCTCAATACAAATAAAAGTATGATTGATGACACTATAATAATGACTTTATGATTATTCATTAAAAAGAAATGTACTGAAATATTACTTATTGGATACATAATATAGCTAAATATATGTATGTAGTAAATTTTTCTTTTTCCTACACATCAACTACGCATAAAATGTAGTAACTTCATCATTTAGCTACATATTGATTGAATATACAATTGTAGTTGTACATTTAGCTACAATTACACCTATAATTAAAAATGCAAAGATTATTTTTGTGACACCCTTTGATACACAATGAGATTATTCAAAACAAAGTGTGGACTTAACACTAATAACAATATTACCACCAAATAGGATAAATAATATCGATCTTATAACAAGATTTCAATTTGAACAACTCACAATTGAATCCATAAAATATTAATTTCTACTTGTATTACATTCATATTAAAAGTATTACACAACATCGTTCATTGTCTATCTAGCCACCACCAGTTACATGTAATAATTTTCGCATGTATACAAAACTTGCATGTACCACTATGGCATACAACCAAAAACTCCAAACGATGTACAATATTCACAAAACAACCCCAAGGGCCTGAGTGTACATGGATGATAGATAAGACTTTATGACCAGACACTAGCTGCATATCCATGATTTAACAACTACAACTCCACTTGTTATCAGTCTCAACCACACAAACTGTATCTCATCATGCACATCCACCTAAAAAGATGTGGAACCCATGGGGTGAGACCAAACGTCCCAACGAGAGATATGACTGTCCACCACCATCTATTATAAGCACAGATAACAAAAATAGGGAATTATACATTTAACAATTGAGCAGATTAAAATCAATTATTTAAGCAGAGCAATGATCACAGTTTAAGTAGTTAAGGCATCTACACTAAATAGTAGATCATCTCACACCTTAAAAAGAAATATGAAGAAAATTCAACTGTTATAAACTAAACAGTATAAGAAACACAACAAGGGTTTCATCCGATGTTATTCATATGTGACCCTAGATAATAATATTGCACTGCTATGCTACATCTTTAATTATTATGCTATGAGGATTTGAGGCATACCACTCAAATCCAATTGAGAACTGCTAATTCAAAATCAATATCATATAAGATCAATGGAAGAGTCAAACTCAATGTTCATCACCAGAACTACTCGGTCAGCTCGAGTCTGCAACGTAGTGACATATAGTCAAACTGTAAAGACAACAACTTATAGTCAAAGCTATTGTCTTATAAAGATAGCAACTCATAGTCAAAGCTGTGATCCTCTAAAACAACTAGACTGCCTTGGTACATGGTACAATGATAGAGAATAGGATCATGCATGTATGTTCTATAATAAAACGTCATACTATTATTTCAACAATTTATGGATACAAGGAGTTACCTCCAATAATACCCTATATATTCAACAATATGCGCTCTGAGTTTACTGTCGGTGTTACTCGTTTCACCATCCAGCTAGATACTGATGTTAAAGATGGATCTATGGTATAGGGAAACTACATGATTAAGGTTTCTCTTTGTTAGTTATGCCAATTGGGGGAATTAAGTCTCCAAGATACAAATGTACATACAAAACCCTAATTCAATCTAGTAATCATAACTATGAAACAACCTCAAAAGATATAAGACGTATAAGGTGTGAACTTATGACATCATCTCAGAGCAACTGCCTTACTGCCTTAAATAAGGTCATGATCCTCCCCACTTGTTATAACTTCCATACCATGTAGATCATCATTATCTCATCATTGGGGATAATAATCCCTTATCACATCACTGGAGGATATAACTTCAGACTAGGCATAAAGCATTCACTAGGTCATAAGACCAATCACATTATTCTTGTATCATATTATTTTCTCATCATTCCTTAATAGACATACAAGCATCACCCGCATCTCATCACATATACACCATAGCAATCAATAGCTTTGATACGCATTTCACCTACAAAATCAATGTTATTCAAATAGAGAGAGAATACTCATTGTTATTTCATCATATTATACATTTTAAACCATGTAAGAAATGCATCATATATCCCATCAATTTTAAGCTTAGGGATTCATTATTAACCACATAAGGTTACATGACACTATTTAATTGCTAATGTCTAACTTCATTACCTTCCATAAGTTTGGAGTCTATCAGGGTTAACCACTATAAATTATGACTGGGTGCACATTCACATATTTACAATTCTATTGCTCTTCATTAAGGCTCATGTCCATCCCTTAATATCATTGAACCATCTTCATGGCATACACTAGTTATGATATTTAATTATCTAAAAAGATGGAACCATACAAGTAGGAGAGAGAGAATAGAATTAAATGTTCTTAATTGATGCTTGTTCAATATGTATAACATTCCCTAGGATTAGGGTTAGAGTTTACTTACATAGACATTTAGATTTTACATCATGCTTTTAGCACCAAACCCTAATTGAGTCACTTCCCACTTTCCGGGAACATACTAGGGTTAAAAGACATGATTAGGGTTCAACATCATTAGTTGAACATGAGTTGGTCATGATATCTACAACTCTATGTATCATCATTATTTATGTATGGAAGTGTACAATCTTATGGTGTCATGCATTTATTCTACCATGCATGATACAAATATTTCAACCATGCCCAACAAGTATTGAGACCCATAGTGAACAAGGTATCTCATCTTTACATGACACATGTATTACTTCTTCTCACAAGGTCATTAATCATAACACATTACTATGGGATAACAATCCCCCAATCATATATCAAGTAGATTTCACCTCATATTGTTCTCAAAGACTTTCTAGGTTATTAGACCCATTCCTAGAACTCCTACACAATTAATAACTCATTACATCTCTTAGTGTTCATGATCACCACTATGTATTATACAAGGTTCACCATAGCAATCACTTGGCTATACCATTCACCGCTCCTACAAATTTAGGGTTTCATAAATAGGAGAGAGAAAACACTAGATTGGGATACAATCTCCAAGTGGAGTGAACACATGTATCATATGATCACATGATCAGGGTTAGGGCATGTACTTAGACAATTAGGGTTTCATAACATAATTCAACCCCTAAACCCCAATTCTAAGATCTCCCATATGTTTGGAGAACTCTAGGATTAGGCACCATCATTCATTATTAGCCACTTATGATTTTAACATCTTATGTGATCCATTATACTAGTATTATCCATGTATTTAACTATGTGCATCAACTTTTCTTACTCACACAACATGGTGTAGTAACCTACAACACGTGCAGCAGAGGATACTATTTGTAGTGTGTGCAAGATATCTGTTGTGACCCACAACATGCACAAGCTGACTCCTTTGCTTGCAATGTGTGCAAGCATGTCGTGCCCGCGACACACACCTCGGTAACCTACGATTATGCACTTATCTCACATGTGACACACACCTTGCTCACTTTCCCGAGACAAGCTCCTTGCTCAATTCCCACGATACATACAATACACTTGCCCGTGAAGCGCTCAACACACTTGGACCGTGATGCATACTAGGTCACAACATGTGTACAGAGAGACACTCAATAGAACATTGTGATTGTGTAGCACCAAGGAGTGTTACGATCATCACTCCCCAGGGTGTGTCGCGGCCGAAACACACCATGGTGTCAACCCAACTCTCACAAGGTGTTATTACTTCAACTCATCGATATCATGCTCATAGAAAGACAAACTTAAATAGCTACGTTCATGGCACAACCTGGACAAGTTTTGTGACTAATAACCCTAACCATCTCGACTGGAATGCTTTGGAAAATACTTCAAGCAACTACACTGTGTCAACCAACAGGGTGTATGATCATCAATTTGATAGAACAATTCTTTAAACAAGAATATATATACAATCTATTTAGTGTTTAAGAAAGGGTATATCTTTCAAGGATAGTACATGGAATAAACCCTAAACATAATCGTCTCTTCTATCATGAAGAACATGTTTTTGAGATTTAGAATAGTAGCATATGATCAGATTTAGGATGTGTATAATAGGTGAAGAGAAAATTTATCAAACCCACCTTTTGTAGAGAAACTTTATCCTAGGATCTCAAGCTCCAAAAGCTTCAACTAATATTCCACTATTTGGCGAAGGAATCCCCTCCAATAAGAAGAAAACCATGGTTACAAGGAAGGTTCAAGAAAGAAGAAAATAGATCTTGGCTGAATTAAAGGAGAAAGTAGAAAAGAGGAAATAGAGGGAATCATCTTCCCACTAGTTGACACCATTTCAAAACACGGTCTAATGCCTTAGTGAAGAGGATATTTCTCTCTAGGAGGATACCATGGATAGTTTGCCACCTCATGGATGAGAAGAAGGAAGAAGATGAAGCAGTTTTAGAACAAAAACGTGATCTAGAGAGAAGATCACTTACCAAAGAACGATCCTCTAAAAAATCACCACTAAAAGTTGTTTCTAGCACAAGATCTTCAACATGCACAGAGGATTGGCCACCCAAGGTTCAAGCTCTGACCCTTATTGTTCCTAAAGCTCGAAGACGATCTCAAGGTAGAAGAAGTGTAGGGCCAAAAAGATTATTCTCTTGTGATAAGGATGGGTTATATACTTATAGGAGAGGACACTTGTTCTTCAAAGGGTTAACCTTGCATGAAAATGTACAGAATATCCATGCTTATCCAGAAAAGTGTCACAACCTACTATGGTCGATTGACCCTATGTCATTGTCGAGACAATCCATCAATCTTTGTCTTGGTTGAGACACTTTAGGGTTCAAACCCTAGGTCTCATATGTGCTTAGGTCGAGATACTAGAAGACAAGCTGTTTCGACCCACCTTCAAAAGGTTGACTCAATCACAACCATGCATCCCAAGCTGTGTCTCGGTCTCAACCCTCACCAAAAGGTGGTGTAGTGATCATGACATCAAACCCTAGCATAGTTACCATATCAAACAAACCCTAAAATCACCATGGAATGTCATATCACCATACATGATTTCAACGAAGTGCCCTAGTGTATCATCTTCTCTCTCATGATGCTTAAGTATATGAAACACTATCATCATGTGACAATTGCAAGGTGACCCTCATTTTTAGGTAAATTGCAATATGGTCCAAATTAAGAAAACATAGCTCAAACATCATTCAAATGGGACCAAACTTGAAACATAAGTGTTTCACATGGTAACAAGATACCTCAAAGGATTATATTAAAGTTATAAGTATTTTATTAATCTAGGTAAGTACAATTTATCATTAATCTAGGTTAGGGGCTTACAACTATGAACCCCTAACAAAGATTTTGCCCCCAAAATCCTATGCAAGAAGAGACGGATACTTCCAAAGTGTTATGTACTCAAACTCACATATGACATCCTCTCTGTCATAGTGTTGTCATTAATCTTCATCCAACATGATGTTCTTTGTCTAGATTAGCACATGATCTCTCACATAGAATACAAGAAATGATGTTTATACCTTGTACAACAATGATGGAAACTTTAAGTTGTATGTCATCTTCTCAACCTTGCAACATCACTGGGTAAGATGCAAACATCTGGGATTTTAACATATCTTATTTGAGGCCAAGGTAATACTACAAGTTTAAGAGTATTGACCATCGATTTCTCATTGTTAAAACTAAGACTTTATATTATAGTCTTTATTATTGTAACATATGGGCCCTCTGCCCAAGGCTCTAGTAGAGTTTCAGGAATGACGATTGGCCCCAAAAACCACCACTAGCCTTAACTTCCCACTTTTTCCTCACTCACATGCAAGACAGGATCAACTTCACGACTGGTGATGAATCCAAATTCATCATGATTTTCAGTTGCCATTTTGGGCCCAATTCGACTAAATTCATTCACTTTCATCTCTTAAATCTAACAAAATGCAAGATTGCTTAATTGATTCAATTATCAAGATTATTAACTAGGTTTATATAAATTTTATGCAGATTGAATGGAACATTTGGTTGCAGACCCACATTCACTCAAGACCCTCTCATCTCTAATCTTGATCAAATGGTCTTGACCCGCTCAGTTTTGACCCATTCAATTTTGACCTCTTGATCTTGCCCAAGTGGTCTTGGCCTTGCAGTTTGCACCCCATTCGGTTTTTCATCTATTCGGTCTTCCCTACCTGGCCACACGATCTTGGCCATTCGCTCTCATCCTTCACGATCTACTCCTTCTGATCAAGAATCAATGCTTTCCTTTCATCCAGAAACTTAGTCACCTCCTCTCAGTTTGCCCCTCCAGCAAATCTCTACATGATCTCAAGACCGAATGAGGTCACACGGTCTCAAGACCATGTGAATCCTCATGGTTTTGAGATCATGCAGTAGCTCCCCAAACTGCTAGGGATCTTTTTTCAAGACCATAAAGAACTCTCCACCAAGACTGTGAGGACCCACAACAACTGATCCACGGTGCCCTCATCCTCTGTCATCTCCTTCCTCTGCCAATCCACCACCACCAATTCACACCTCCATCATCAACAGCGATCTGACGCTTCCTTTGTCCATGATGCCACCTGCTCCTCACTTGCTTCATCTGCACCAACCTACAACCAAACCACGAGGAAGCTTCCCCACCGAAACTGTGAGGAGAAGCTTCGCCTCGCATGGCCACCTATCCTCCCGCCACCATCACACCAACAGTGCCCTCTACAGTGCCACGATGGTGTTGGATTCCTCTACCTTCCCTTCCCTTGCCATCGAGCACATGACTGAGGGAGTCTAAGACTGTGTGGATAGAAAGAACGTTTGGAGGCAGTGGAGCCTGTGAAGAGCGAGATCATGCAGATTATGAGGCAAGCTCAATCAGGGTGCAAGACCATTTTCTCAAGACCATGAAGGCCAGAGTTCCAAAACCGCTAGAGCATCCAGGACCATGAAGAGATCCAAGACCGTATGAACATGAGGACCCCACACTGCAAGGATATGTGAACGTGAGACCGTTTGGATGGAACACGAGGATTATTCATCTCCAAAACTGCTAGGGCAGCGACCATTTCCAAAACCAATTAGAGCAAATGATCGTGAAGACTGTTTGGGCACACGTCGTAACCGTTTGGAAGCCAAAACGGTTTGGAGGAGAAGAACGCTAGGGTAGAAAACCATGACGGTTTATCAAGCCCAAGATGGTTTGGTCACTATAAAAAACTATGAAGATATGAAGAAACCAAGAACGTTTGGACATGAGTCCTAAACCGCGAGATAAAGTAAACGGTCTTCCAAACTATTTAAACTCGGAATCGTGAGGAAGTACAGAGGGTTCAAACTGTGAAAATTGCAACAAGCTCCAAACCGTGTAAGACCCCATCCAAGCATATAAATAGGACCAGCAGGGTCCTCATTTGAGGTATCGGACCCAGGACACCGACAGGCTGCCAGAACATAGGTTCGATCCACGTACATCCACGCCATTTCCACTTCACCTGCTGCTCCTACTGCGATCAAGGTGATTGAGAATAGAAGGAAGGAGGAGAGAGAAAGACTGCTTGGTCTGTCATGGCATCCCTCATTCTTTGTACAAATCTACTCTGACACGACGTAGAAGACCGCACCATCTTCACCGAGTTGTGATCACCTTGTGCATCATGTTCATGGCGGAATTTTCCCTCTCTCTTATTCTTCTTGTTTCTCACATAATGAGCGAGTAGTTCCTTTTCCCTGGGGAGCGGGGTCTAGCCCTACTACCCATGCTTTCATGTCTTTTCATTTTAACATTCCAAGGCAATGTATGTAACTTTTCTTTTCATAGTTAATCGTTGATGTTTGCTTGTAGATTGATCACCTGCTTGCTTTTATCTTGTTCTTTCCTATGTTGCGAGAACTTCAATGTGTAGGATAGAATTTCGATTAACACAGATGACTCCCAAACTAGAAATAGAATGCGATTCCTTGAGGTTGTAAATGTATGATCTGTGAGGGGATGAGCCATCTAGCCTACGGTGATGCTTATGTGTGACTAACGCCTGTATAGGGAGCCCACAACTTCAGTTGGATATATGTATGTTCAGAACTATAAGTGCATGATTCAGATGGAAATGAGAAATATGATGCCTAAGGTGATACTTACGCAAACCTAACATCCCTCAGGGAGGGTTCCCAGTAGTTCTATTTGGATAGTTAGATCTTGCCTGAATGTTATGTGTTTGGATGTGTTTGCATGAGTAGTGGTGGTGAAACCCGAGACCACCCCAGTGATTCCATATCATTAATCTAGAACCAAATTTAATTTTTCTCTTTACTTTCTTGCAATTAGTTTAATTAACCTCAAACCAATCAATCTTTCTAAATATTAGTCTTACTTGAACTAGAATCGACTAACAACGATTCTTAAAAACGTTGTCCTTTAGGATTCGATCCTCAACTATAATGCGATAAGAGTCATCCGCTTGCGGGTGGTATTATTGCACAATGTTTTAGCAAAAGCTCAGGGATTTCAACCCTGGGTGAATTTGTTAGTGTGATAATAGACCACATCAAATTTTGGCGCCTTTGTCGACGACAATGGAATTAGTTAGTCAAATCTAGTTCTATTAAGGCTAATCTAGGTTTTTGCATTTTCTTTTGATACTATTGATCATCTACTTGAATTTGACTCTACTCTGTCAATCTCACTTCTGAAAAATCGTTCCATCCCAAGTACCAACAAAGACTAGTGCATGCACCGCTCAAATAGTCCTGGTCTCACTGCTAGCTTTGATCCTGAGATAGGAAAAACCTTTCATCATCATAACAGAGAGAACCAAGCAAGGATGGCTCAGGAGGAGGAAATAGCCCGAAGGGTTGCTCAAGCCCTTACTGCACAAAGATGTAGGCTTATGCAAGAATCCAGAGCTGCAGTTGAAACAGAGATCTAAACAGCTCAAGCCGCAACACAAGAAGTAGAACTGCAAAAAGACCTTAGGGAGTTCTCAATCCCTAAAGTTGTTGACATTCATCACCCAGTACAACCTCCTCCCATCAACGCTCCAAACTTCGAGATCTGAGCACATTGGATCACCTTGCTTCAAAACAGCCCATTCTACTATAAGTAAGGAGAAGATAGTTAGGAACTTCTTCTGAGGTTTATCGATATATGTGCCATAACAAAGCAAAATGGAGTATTCGACGATGCCATACGACTCCATCTTTTCAAGTATTCTCTTGCTGAAAGAGCTATAAGTTGGTACAACTCATTGTAATGCGAACCCATCACCACCTGGGAACGACTTCAAAATGTCTTTCTAGAAATATTCTATCCTCCTTCTCTCACCTATGAAATTAGGGGATGAATAACTCAATTCACTCAGGTCCCTGGAGAATCCCTTGCAGAAGCATGGGAAAGATACAAAGAGCTTCTACGCAAGTGTCCACACCATGGCATTCCTAAGAATCAGCTGATCGAGATCTTCTATAGGGGTGTGGATGATGATAACAAGAGGTTCTTAGACTCCTCATCTAGAGCAAACTTCATGCATCAAAGTTATGATAGCGCATGGAAAGTTGTTACCCTGGGAGCTAAAAATTAATATAATTGGGGTAGATCTGTAGGAAAAGGAGTATTGAAGGTGGCTATGGCTGAAGCCATTCCTGAGTACAAGTCTATCATTGAAACCCTCAAACTCTTAGTTGCCAAGCAAGACCATATCGAATCATCCCTTGCTACCTATGAAAGAAGACGCTCACCCCCTCAACAACAAGAACAGGTTAAGTCAGCTTCACTCATCTGCAAATCATGCAAAGGCATTGATCACTCTACCTTATCCTACAATGTTCTCTATGATGTTGTTTTCAGCAAAGTCAATGGACAAGCAGATAATGGCCAGATGGAAAATATGAATGTTGTCAACACTATCCCTGGTCAAGGATACTATAACCCGAATCAGAATAGGAACCATCCCAGTTTTTAGTATGGAAATCTTTCAGGAGCGGTAAACTCACATCAATTTGGTTCAAACAACCAACAACAGAATTTCAGGAATCAAGGGAACTTTAGGGGTAACTTCCAGAATAGAAACTACAACAATTACCAGAACAACCCTCAATTCCAAGACCCCAATCAAGTCCCTTACCAGAATCAACAACAAGGATAGCAAGCCAATCCTATCTCTCCTGATGACAAACTGTCAGCCATTGAGAAAATGCTACAAGCACAACAAACTATGATAGTTAATCAACAAGCCCACCAGAAATCTATTGAATCTCAGTTAGCCCAACTCTCAGCCAATCTCAAGCCTCTAGCTGGAGCTTTTACTGGTCAACTGGAGAACAACCCTAAACATCCTAAGTAGTTGAAGGCTGTTATGACTCGTTCTGGTAATGTATATCCTGACCCTCCTATCAAGACACCAGTGGTTGTCATAGATGAACAAGACCAGGTGAATGATCAAGTTGACAACGAACCTGAATCTATTCTAAAGGAGCAACCAAGAAACGATAAGTCAGACAAAGAAAATTATGTGAAACCTACTACAAAAGAGGAAGAAGCAACACTACAACCTACACTACAAGAAAAATAGGAATTAACTACATTTTGTCTAGCTACATTTTCTTAAAATATAGTTAAAATGACCTTCGTTTACAATTTATAAATGTATAGCTAAGACAAATGTAGTTGGTAATGAATTTAAGAAATAACTACATAATAGCTACATATAAGTTCTATTTTTTATTACTATCTTTGAATTTTTACAATCCAAAAAGTTGTAAGCGGGTTTGCGCTCAACTTTTACAAAGCCCGCCACTTTCGTTTACCAGTATGCCAATTCTTTCCCAAATCAATTAGATAGTGATCCCAAACCCCAAAGCGATGGGCAACCCCAAGGTGAAGAAATTTTTGATCGTTTCAAGCAGAGGAGACCTGGTGCAAAAGGGGGATCTAGGAGTTGGGTGCTGGAGAAACTTTCGTGGCAGTAGTTCCAAGAGCTACCATCGCCAAGGACCCAACTTGTTCACTCTACCCATAATTTCTGTTGGCAGCGATCGAAGGAAGCGCTGGGAGGGGGGAAGGAGGGGTTTGCTTCTATGGTAAGGTTTTAATCTTGGACTTTTCAGACTTTCTTAGTTGTTGTGTCTTTGCTCGAGCTGATTGGAACTTCCCTCCAGTTTTAGCACCCTATTACGATTCACAGTCTTACTACAAGTTGAAGTCAAGGAGCACCCTTCTTGGTTGAGCAGAAGCCAACGACGTCTTTTTATCTCTCGCACAGAGGTTCGGTCTCTCTTCTAGTCTTCACGGCCAGAATTCCTTCACATGGGTTGTAAAGTAGCTGGGTTCTGAGGCTTTCTATTAATATTTGTCTGATCCAGTATCGGGAAGAGAGTGATTCCATGCTTTTTTTTTTGTTTAAAGCTGGAGCAAATTGGGCGTGTTTGGTGGCTTGGCGTCAACTTTGAAGTGAAATGGCTTCTACTACTCTCCAACTGAATGCGTTGGTCATTGCTTTGACCATATGGGTTCGGCTTACTAATTAAATGCGTTTGAACAGAGTAATTCAACCAAGGAAGCCTATAACATCATATTTCTCTAGTCTATCAAAACCAAGCTGGGGAGACTGCCAGATACATGAAGGTAACTCCCCATGACTTACTTCTAGGCATTTTTCCATTTTTGCCTTTTGATTTTAGGTGCTACGAAATCTGGATGGCATTTCCTTGATGTTGTTGTTGTTTGCTCAGAGTGTATCATAACTGAGATAAAACCACAGGAGGAAGAAAATATCTAGAAAGTGGGTCCAACAACTGACAAACTTTTGGTAACCTTCATACCATATGTATTTTAGTATTGCCAAAGTTAACAATAAGATGTTTCTTTGTTCATAGAGTACCTAATTCAGGCTTGGTCCATAAGAAGCACGGACACGGACACGGATATGGATACAGACACGGGACACGTCAATTTTTAAAAATATAGAACACTGACATGGCGTTGGACACGACTATATATATACACATATACATACATTGGGGTGAGCAAATAATGGTCCAAATCGCAAAACCGGACCAGATTGCTCAATTTGGCCCGGTCCGGTCCGGTCCGCGGTCTGGGAATTTCGATAAGTTCGATCTTCGGTCCGGTCTGGTCTGGTCCGGTCCGGTCCGGACCGCAGACTGACTTTTATATAAAATTTATATATATTTGAAAATGTGTTCTATAATAACTACAAATAAAGTACATATATAAGCATTGCTAGTATAAATGTTTGATACTAAAGTTATATAATTGTTATAAGTGACTAAGATTATCAACTTTGTACAATTAAATAAGTTGTAAAACATGTAAAAAAGGTTGATTACAGTCCAAACGGTCCGGTCCGATCTGGTCCTAGTACAAAATGGTCCGGTCCTACCCCGAAACGGTCCGGTCTGTGGCCCATATATTGTTGAAATTCGGTCTGCGGTCCGGTCCAGTCCGGTTTTAGACCGATGCTCAACCCTATACATACATATATTTACATTAATATATACAGTTAAAGACAAATATATGTATAGAATTTATTTGTAAACACAACAAGCTCCATAATTCTTAACAACACGCAGAAACAATGATCACCACGATATACACTTTATATTCACATTTGTATTCAAACTCACTATGTTGATGCTAAAAATTTAGCATACAAAATAATATATTAAAATCAAGAGGAAGAAGAGGGAATGAGTTCCTAGAAAGGGAAGTTGCTTCTAATGGCTGCTCTAGGTGTTGGCAGCTCCAGCTGCAAATGGTTGTCATAAAAGGCTGTTGCTTATGGTGGATTTAGCTCCTACTGGTTGTTGATGCAAAGGCTGCTAGTAGCAGTTACATCTCTTTATGGTGGCTGCTTGCAGCAACTTCAGGACCTAGCTACTACTTGCAGCAATTGCTGCTAGAAGCGGTTTCATTCGCTCTTTACATGAACAACAACAATTAGAGGGTGAGGGTAGTTGGTCACATCTCAAGGGAAGGGATGAGGGGTTTGATGAGGAGTTGGGGTTTGGTTGAGGAGTCTACGGGTCGGGTCTTATTTTCTCTTTTCTTTTTAGTTAGATCTTATGTGGGTTGGGTTGGTCGTGTCCAGTACGCGTCTTAGATGTGCCCACGCCGTGTCCAGCTTGCCAATACAAAAAATTGAAATTGGACACGCTGGAGGAGTGTCTGCTGCGTGTCCACGCATGTCCAAGGCGTGTCCAAGTTGGACACGTGTTGGACACAGACACGGAAGACTCCAAGAAGTGTCTGTGCTTCCTAACTTGGTCCCAAGTTTCTTTATGTATACTTTATTTGATTGAAGTTTATTCCCTATATATAATGTTGGTCCATCAAATTTTGTTTATGCTCCCTTCGTGGAAGTAGTGGAAAAACTTTTTTGTTTCTATAGAAACCCCACTCCTATATAATCACCTATTAAATTGGTTCTTAAGGTTTTAGAAGGTAGGATCTGTCAATCTAGTTGCATTTACAACACAAAATAGTTTATTTACTTGAATTTTTTAGATCCACTTACATTGAGTTAGTTTTTTTTATGTTGTTTTTGGATAAATATAACATCTTGTTATACAACTCATACATCTTAATATAGGCCGAAGGTCTTTAGGCTTTGGTTGACTATGCAATATAGACATTTATAACCTAATATAATTTCCTCTTCCTTAGACTCCAATGTTTTCATGGGATTGTTTATCAGTCCATAATTACATACATGGTCTGGATATGCTATAGTGCTATGGATCATTAAGGAAAATAACACTCATGAATGTATTACTAAAACACATACGGTGATTAATATTCTCACCACAATCATAAGGAAATATTAAGTTGTTGGCATTTCAAAATGCATTTATGAAAATCGTCTAAATAATCTTCCTTTGGTTATAAATTATATGTAGGAGACACAATGAGTTGAATACTGAGAAGTCATATATTAATCTGTGGTTAATCCTTGGTTAATCTCTAGTGACTAGTATTTTGAGTTCTACTATTTGAGAATAGTCCCATGTTATGTGAAACATGTACACATATCTTGCTAGTTTCCACCATCAATGAGCATGCATGAAATACTGAAGTGAAGGCTTAATCATGGAGAAGTGTTGGGGGTATTGGTATCCATTAAATAAGTCATATGCGATGCCATCATTCACCATTGAAGAGGTTAGTTTAAGCTTTGTCAGGAGTTCAGGATGTACTGAATACTTCCATCTCTCTCACAATTGATGAAGGTTAGGATACCTTCAATATCCAACACATTTTTCCTTCATATAGGTTTAGGTTTTCCTTTTTTGGTATAAACAATGAACCTCAGCTGTGTTATTCTTCATTACTGTTTGGTCTTTAATAATTAGTTGAGTATTTTTGTTCATTTTTTATTAGATGACAGTGAGTTCTAGATGGCAATCACGTATAGCTAACTAGATAAGAAAATACCATGGCTCCTTTATTAGCTATCCATTGATCCAAATGAGGCTTTTTGGCTAACATCAACTGTGAAGAATGGCTATTGGCTTGGAGGGTTGTATTCATTTGTACACCATGTCGCACAAGTAGAAATATTAGGCAACTGATTAAAAACAAGTAGGAATAAAATGGAAATGGAAGCAAACATAAAAGTTTGGTTTCTCCTTTCTCAAAGTTTTGTAACTTTGAAAAATTTATGGTTCTTGGCCAGCTACAAACGCAAGGTCAACCGCCTCAAAGAATGGGTGTCAGACATTCCACAATACACGTGATACCACAATAGTCAGCATGTATACTTCTCTGTACAATATTTTTCTTCTTGGTTCAAAGATCATTCTGCACATTTCTATATGTTGATCAATCTTATCACTACATTGAACAAGCTATAACATTGAAAATATATCGTGCTTGTATCTATGTTCTTGTCGTATGGGTGAATTGCCTATAACACTGTTGAAAATAAATAAACATTTCACATTTGATCAGTCCTTATATATGCCTTTCCTTTTGGAATAAATGTTGAGGGTTAAATTTGTATGAGAATAAAAGATTTTCGTTTCATGCTATTTGGTATGCCATACCAATGAGAGATCTACGACGCAATCCATCACTTCATAAACCCTTTTTTGGTTCCTCATTTTCATCCATAACTTGCCAAACTAGATTTCCTATTTAGCATTATATAGGTTGTCGAGGAAATTGGCTCAATTTGTCTTAATGAGTGGGTCATGGTATTTGAGATGTCATGTGAAGTGAATGTATTTTATTGTAACCTAAAAGTAACTATTGTTTGTAGTATATGCTTGTATGTGATTAAAAAAGATTTACTGAATGTTGTCCCTTTTAATATTCTTTAGTTGTGCAATATGCTATGATACCATTAGTTTAGGTCCTTATATTATGAGTACCACAAAGATCTTGTAGAAGAAAGGATTCATCTCGTAATTATGAAGTGTTCATACTAGTTCTCTGAAGTTCTTATTCCCTTGACCTACACGTAATGCGATAGGAACTTGCATCTTCAGTTAGACGCATGAAACACTTTGCATTCTGAAACTAGTTATCTTCACCCATCTTCGTATAATGCTCTATGAATCCAATTCTAGACTTTTGGGTGGGGTTGAGGTACCCATTACTTAGGCACTTGATTGTACAAAAACCAATAATAAGTTTAACACATGCTTAAGGTCCATTTATCTTGAATGAATATGGTATTTGTTGACACTCCAATATATGAAGAGGTCTCTTCAATGACAACACACATTAGTTGGGTTTACATGCTCCTTAGATATTACAATATATTTATCTCTGCCACCATATAATCCCTTATACACCCTTATATGAACTTACCATTATATCAGTAGTACTTTCCCCCATAGACCCAAGACTTGTTAATCCCTTTTTCTATATTGGGTTTAAGTCCACAAATATTATAATCCATAGTTATATATGCTCAAAATCCATCTTTAGTCATAAGAATATATCTAAAAAAAATAAGATTACATTTACATCCCTTCAGAATTGTTCTTTTAGTTTTGTATTGTACTTTGACAAAAGAAAGGGAAAGTGTTGCCTATATCTCCTTGAAATATATTATATGTATAGTGTAGAATCACGTAGTTGTTTTGCTAAAAGGCACATTATAAGTAATGTTTTTTGTTAAGGGTCTTATTTGGATTTGTTAAATATTCCCAATCTATCAGATATCGTCTCATTACAACCTGGAAATGACAGAGCACAATATAAAATCTATTTCATTCAAACCACTTCAAGAAGCACTATCTCGTTATACCTAGAAACTAAACTATGTAATTCTAAGACCATGTATAGAAATCAGAGTTACTAATAGAGCTCACAACTAGACATGAAATAGCGCAATGAACTTGTATTTTTAGTATATTTCTAGAGCCATACGCAGAAAGCATTAAAGAAATCAGTATTTTGTTGCATGAACAGAAGTCCGTATTGAACTGTAATAATTGTAAATGTGATCATAAAACTTTGCCCATGTTCGTGAACTAATATATCCAGATTTTCTAGATTTTTTTCTATTCCTCTTGCATTCCTGTAGCCTCTACTTGAGCTGACTGCTGGTAAAGGCTTGTCTAGAGGATATTATCAAGTGCTCTGTTGTGTGCTTTGCTACCTGGGTTTCAACTGTACATTGAGACATATGTGCTGCTGGTTATCATACCAGAATGTCTGAAAGCATGAGCCATAAAAAAGGTTCATCATTTTTGTGGCTGTAAATTAGTCCCATTCCTTTGAATGCAGTCATTCCAATGATTCTGAAGTCTTACGTATGATGCTTATAACTTATTTTCTTATTTAGTTGCCGATGTGAGCCTCTCATTCTTGACCTCGTTGATATTTTTATACAAAGTTAGAAGCACTTTTGAATAAGTTACCACATATTGGAATATTGAAACTACTCCACTAGCTGTACGGTCAACTTTTAAGCATGAAGTTGAAAATAATGTCAGAACAACGACTATCACGTTCTCTGAACAACCAGCCATGAATGATGTACTAAGTGAAATCACTCTTGGTAAGCTTCCTGATCAAGTATGATTATTGAAGGAACCTTTAATGCATAGGTCTTTGGATCAAAATGATAATTCTAAGTGTTCCAAACACCAGGGATCAATATGTACACGTGCAAAGTGTCTTCATCGATTTGTCATGTAATTTTATATATAACCTTTATTGCTACATGAAAAGTTAACAGGAGTTCTTATTCTTGTTACATGTATACCATGCTTTGTGTTTATCATCTCACTTAGAAGTTTGAGCTTGTAGCCATATCTTGCATCCCTCCCTTTTCTATGATTGTTGTAAACTTGTTTCAGATCTAAAAGTGAGAATGGAGTCTACAGATTTGCAACTTATTGATTAACAAATTCAAGTCAGTGAAAGTTTAAATGCCTGTGATTTTCTGGTTGGTTTACTACCTTTTTGTTTAAGAGAGCTAACATGAGATTTCATTGTGAAGGTGTTTATGTAATTATCTGGAGAATAATCAGCCTTACTCCTTTAAATTGTAGGATCTCAGGAAGTTGTAGATGATTAGTGGAGGGTATGGAGGTGGAGATGGACACTACTACTTGCAATGATTACTAGTATACTTTATTGTTACTATTTTTATCAATTGTTGTTTGGACCAGATATTTTCTCAAGCTATGATTCATAAGCTAATTTTGTCTTATTCTTCAGGGGCAATTGTGTAATCTATTACATCAAATCGCACACCTAGATGCCTAGAGCTTCAGTAGTATATGCCTCAAGAACAGACCAAAGAGAGTGTCTGCAACAGTGCTTCTTAAGGATTCTTTTCTCCAGGTGGACAATGTGGACATCTCTGAGGAGTGGATTTGGAAACTCTCTATTAGAAAGCCAATGTACTCATTGTCCTTCTAAGTTCTACCAAGCTAGAGCACTAAGTAGAAACATGAAGATAACTAGAAAGACGAATCCTTGAGACAGCCTTATCCCCCCTGAGAGTGCATATAGAAATGGTACATGACTTGCTCCCCAACTATTTTCCCAGGCCATATATAGGGGGTGCGTATTTATGACACATGCATAAAAGCTATCTATAGGCTTCTCCTCTCTAAGTAAAGTATCAGTCGAGGACAATATCATTCGATTCATGGATATGATCGAGGTAACACATCTTGTTTTCTTTTTCACTACTCAGCATTCTTAAATTTGCAACTTTTAATATCCACCTACCACGTTCTAGATGTATTATATCATTACATGAGGAAAACATAAGGGTTGTGAATAAAACATCATTATATCAGTACTCAATAATATATTTATAAATAGTTGTGTCTATTTCTGATTTCCTACATTCTCCCATGTTATGGATGAAATGAAAGGTAAAGGCTCTCTTTCTCTTTCTTTGTTCTCCATGAATTGCAATACATGGATAGAAGGATACATGAACAAGGAACATAGTTCTGAACATATGAAATTCCATCTTGGGTGTTGTTTTGAAAGGAAATCATTATGTCGAGCATGCAAATTCATGGAAGTTGCTCAAATTGTTAGAGAAGTCATGTCAAATGTGGTACTAACACATAATATTATACTAAAAAATGGTGGACACTTGATCAATGTATTGAAGACACTAAAAAAGGATGATGGGTTAAGAATTAAAAAGTATTTTTTGGCTATTAAATTTTAATAAGCATTTAGTAAGAAATAACCAAACAACCAAGATGTAATATGCTGATATGTATGGGTTACTGTGTGGTATCAAATATAAGGAACAAAAGAAATAATGGATTTTTCTAACTAGGGCATTACCTTCCCCGTGCTATACAAACAAGGAAACCCAAATATCATAAGAATAAGAGTGCCTTGCCTATGTTTTGTATATCATCTTATATATTTTGTACATGGCTTAATACAAGCATTCCTCTTTGTAAACATTATTTTTTTAAGTCTGAATTTTAGTCTCAAAGAAATATGAACTAGCATAATGTGCACCATTTTAAATAGTGCAATGCATGCAAAATGGAAAGGTAACAATTGCATCACTGACCTCCTGAAAATCATCAAAGAAGGATGTAGTTGTATAGTTGGTTCGAGGCTTTTTAAAGTTTATATAGTATATTAAGTTTAACTCAAACATAGCTCTCTATTTGTTTATCTGTATTATACTGCACTAAGTACCCATACCATACACATAAATGAAAATAGTATACAATCTTCTCTTATTCATTGTATTATACTGCACTAAGTACCCACACCATACACATAAATGCACGTTCTAGATATACTGCCAACATGATTCCTAGATAGAGAACCTTGCATAAATTTTATTATATTACAAACTATTTAAGACATTAATATGTCATTTTTTTGAATTATCGAAATAATATTTCTTACAGTAATTAAATTAGTTATAACTGATCGTCTTCAAACTGATTGGTAGTAGTTTCTATGTGAAAATGTTTTGTTGCATCTTTAGACATAAATTTCAGCTGTCACGATGTCCTGCATATTTGCAATACTTGGATCACAGTCAGATGTGGAGGATGCATCCAACAACAAAGGAGACCCAGAGGTTACAACATCATGCTTTGTTATTATGTACTGAATTTCATCATTTATGAAGTCCTTAGTATACATTTTCATAGTTTTGTGTCCATTGTCCACATATTTTCCCATTAAGATTTTTTATTCTGTTACAAATTGAGTTTGAATAAACTATAAGTAGCTATGGAATAAGAACATTTTGGTTGTATTGGATTCACCATCTTGTTATAGGACATGATTGTAACTACCAAAGACGTGACTATATAACCTTGGGAAGAAAAGTCCATACCATCATTAAATAGGAAGACACACATGCAAATCAAACTTACAAACTACTGAGCTGTAAGTTCAAAGTAAGGGAGACACTGAACTAGAGGGAAGACAGACATGGCAGCTGGCTTTTTGAGTGTTGATCAGAGGACCAAGGTAGATATTGTAATGTCACTGATAAGGTTTGGACTGTTAACCAGATATTTGGGTCACTATTCAAGACTCTGATGGTGTCAACAGCTAACTAGGCAAGCGGTGGTGTCTCCAAACAAACCACAAGCGTCACCTGATTGTCGGTGATGATCTGTCTCGACCTTCTCTGCTTCTCCGGCAAAGATGCACCTCGCAAGTTCCATGCGAGGATGCACATTATGACCTCCTATTTGAACCCCCCCAGCCAGGGGTGGCTCCACCTCTTCTAGTCCTCCACGGTGTCACTTTGGACCTAGCTGCCTCCTTAGTGATCTGCTCCACATCCATTTGCAGCCCCTCCAAGGAGGAAAAGTAGTTAGTAGGGCCACTGTAACATGCTTCCGTTCTGCTTGCACCACCACTAAGGGGGGTGATCTCCCACCATTCCTGACCACTGTGAAAACCTGGTCATTGTTCTCGATCAGGGGAGGAATAACCTCAACCTCCTATTCCACACTTGCCTCCTTCGCTAGCTGGGGCATTCCGTCGCGCACCTGCCCTACGTCAGGAGCTCCATCCTTGGATACCGCAGAGCCAGAGGCATCAACAGCGAGAGCAGCTGTGGAAGGTTCAACCTCCTCGGGGATAGCAGTAGCAAGCACAAGTCTCGACTTGCTATGACCGCCCGCGTGTCTGCTCATCCTGCTTCTCTTCCTTCTCCTCCTCGCATTGCTCTGGTCCCTGAATGTTTCCCGCCCATCACACACCACCAAGATATCTACAAGTGTGATTCGCTCCCCGGGGCAGTAGTTGGTAGAGTGGTCGAAGACTGCACAACTCTCACACCTGTCGGGGAGGGCGTCGTAGACGACCTTGATCTCCAGTGCCGCCCCATCGGGCATCTCAATCATGACCGAAGGGGGCAGTTTCTTCTCAGTTGAGATCTCAATGCAGAGGTGTGCAGCCCCTGCATACCTGCCATTGGGAACGACATCGATAACCTTAGGGGTACCAATGCCATAACCGATGATTGTAATGGCCCTTCTCGTCCAGTGTTTCCCGACGTCCGGGAGCGTAACCCAGACATACATCGTTGTGAGGGCCGCCCTTTGGATATCAGCTTTCGGTGTCCACTTCCTAGTGAGCACGAGCTTCTTGTCAAAGAACCACGGACGTTGCTCCAAGGTCGTGTTCATGTCATTCTCATTGGCGAACCTAGAAAGGAAAAGACCCCCAACCAAAGGCGACAATTGAAGCTCCCCTTTAGGTCTCCACGAATGGATCATCCACCCGTAAAGCAGCTCCCTCACTGCCAAGTTGCCCAGCACCTACACGATGATGGAGCATTGGTGGAAGGATTTCATTGCCGCGACCACCGGTTCGGTGAACTTCATCCACGGTCTAGTATTGTCGGCTTTGTATTCTAGAAATCTAGGGTCCTCCAGAAGGGAAAAAACCTTGATATTCCTCCTGACCTCCAAAGGCTTCACAAGGGTGCCGACCCAAGATCTTCCCTTGGTGACATCTACCCTCGGATCTGACCATCCCACAAATGGCTGTCCAGAAGCACCATCACCTGAAGGGTTAGAAGACGGGACGGAGAAGCCCGTCCCGCCTTGGCCCTCCGCCGCCATGGCCGCCAGCCGCCTAGAGATGGACGGGAGCCACAGATAGAGAGAGAAACTTTTGTTCATTACTATCCTTATGTTTTCTATCAATAAGATACCAAGGTGAAGAAGGAAATACATTTCCTTCCATTTCTATGATCTAAAGCATGAGCTGGTAATCCCAAACTGGCTAGTATAACCCAAACCCTATTAATGTGACTTGATTTTAGATTATGATAGATGATTCAAGTTAACGGATTGTTGAACTGAATTTGATATAACTAGAAGGTTTATAGTTTATGATATGACTAGAAACATGTCTAGAATAATCCATTTTTTCGTTGCATTGGTTTAGTAACATACATAGACCTTCTCCTCTAATACTACTTTAATAAGTGAAAAGATGGTCCCACAAGAGTTACTAAAACTTAGTGGTTGTTGCACTTGAAAGGTGGGAATTCAAGTCTAGCGTGGTTGTTTTCAGAGGTCTTTGACAAAGTACATATAGATGGGTTGTTTTCAGGATTACCTAACCATGTCCATTTTTTGACGTAGTTAGATGTCTTTTAACTGGGAAAACTGTAATTTACATATAATAGTCCACTGGTCTATTTTCTTAATGATCAGTAGGCATACCACTTTGGTAAATCATGTCTAACTAAGTAAAACAGAGTTGTCTTCCCTGCTCATTCCAAATCAATCACAGTTCCAACATTCTTTCATTATTGTCATGCAATTCCAAGAGGAATGTGATTTCGTGTATCTCAGTGAAATGCACAAGAACATTCTTCCTGATGTAGGAGATCATAGAGGTTTCTTCAAGCATGTGCTCGGATACAAGGAAAATGGAACCATCCTTGATGCAATACCCACCCATCTTCAGCAACTTGTCACTCAAGTTTTTGGTAAACCTGATGATGTCTTCAAACTTCAGGTCGTTGGGATTTCAGCTTTGGGTCCTATGCACAACTTGTCTGCAGCATGGTGGCCTCTGCCCCTCATCAAGTTTGCTCCTGCAAACACCCACACTCTGGAAAAAATGTCTTCAGAGTAATGTGGAAGATAGATTCCTAGCTGTCCTGAGTCAAAGGATGAAAGTAAATTTTTGAGTGACCTGGAATGAAACTGGATAGAATTTATGGGCTTTTAAAGAAACAATATGCTATCCAACTAGCTCTCTCCTATTTTAATTCTTAGATGTTGCAAATTGGGGGCAAGTCACCAAATAAGATACTTTTTGCTAAGAATAAAGAAAGAATGTTCCAGATGATTTCCATTCTGGTAAATGTGGTTTTGTAGACTTCTTAGGATTTGATTTTTCCTTAGCTTTATATGTTCATCCTACAGTCAATGATGTCGATGGGATGCTTAAAAATTTTCAACAGATTCGTTTCAATCTGACAATAAACATCCAGGCTTTCTTCTCTGACTTTGGTGTAGAAGCTTTGTTGCCTCTGCCATGTGCTATGCAACACAAATTGTGGCTATCCCTGAAGTGAGTATTACAAATAGTGTTTTATATTGTGTGTAGTGACGATGTATGTGATTTGTTATCTATTAATCTATCTCTGACTATCAACATGCTCTCTTTGTTAATATAAACCATTTTTTATGCATATTTGATTATCCATGTCTGCACAACTGAAATATTTTCAGTTGAGTATATGGTCCCTTAATTTAGGTGGACTAAAGAGCTATAATAGAACACAATCAATACACCACATGAGTTTAGTTTGGGGCATTCGAAGGTCCTACCCTTAAGAAATTGTCCAACTCAGTGATCAGCATGGGTCAAGATCCTTCTTTGTAGTCTTTTGCATAGACTTTTGCTTGTTAAGTTCTTACAATCTGAGAAACAAGTGTTTCACATCTAAAATGTGTTAAATCTTATCTGTCTACTAAATAAATTGATTGAGTGGGGAAGTTATTGAGTTTTCAGGTGGCTATCTCGTGGACACAAAGATAGAGCAGCCCAAATTACTATCACATGTCTAATCACAGAGCTCTGTAGTACTGCTATAATGTCAAAATCTTGATAATTTTAGCTCTACGATTCATATAACAGCTAGCATCTAACCACCACAAAAGCCAACGTGGGTAGTAGTTTCTATTGAAATGAAGCTTGCTTTCTATGAGAACTTAGGTCTAATGTATTATATTTCCAAACATTTGTTGTCAGAGCTAACCTCATTTTTAATTGCCATGAGAGGCTATGACCATATAAACTTTGTGAAGTTTACAATTCAGAACTAATGTGCGAAGTCTTTGATTGAGAACTAATGACATCATCTACTAGTATGTCTTTGGCCCGAGGATTCTGCACTATGAATTGATTTGGCTGTATCATATGATTGGCACTAATCTTTCCTTTATCTTCAATTGTTCTTTTCATACCACTCAATTTTCGTGTTTCCTTCTTTTAAAATCATAACTTCTCTAAAATATGATATAGAAGAACCAATCATATGCTTCTATAAGGCTTTCTTCCACTATGTCATTAGATCATATTCGTATCTTTTCTACTATCATATAAAACATTTTAATGTATTTTGAATTTTCTTATCAGTTCGTTATTGGTTTTATAGTGTTTTCCATATGTTTTTCATCTTTTGGTTAGTATTTTTCACAGTCTGATAGCTAGATATCTCTTATATTAACCGTATGACAGTAAGCAGTTTATAGTTTTGGATATATATTATATAATAATTCTGTTAGCATTCAATAATAGCTATAGTAGTACTAGATTTAAGGTTAATGTATACAAAATAGAGTACATGCATAAATAAAAAGTATGCACTTTATTATGCACATAAGGGTTGCAAGATTTGTTTATTAAGAAAACATATTCCAGGCATTCTGGAGGCCAAATACATTTACGCCCCGTCTAACTCCCAAAACGGTCCTGTAGGGTGTGCTATGTAGTAACCAATGTGATATAGGGATATGCATCATGGAAGTTACACTGTCTGTGTATACATGACATGTTAACTACTGTTCTGTGTACGTCTTATACATCATACAAGCAGAGTGGCATTGACGTTAGTAGAACTAGGGGCAAAGACAGCACAGACGCAGTATCACCAACTCATCACTAAATCAACTGGTCAAACGGTTAGTGCCCTCGTAATAAAAAAGAACACTGAGAGAAGAGGTTACTTTCTCTTCTTTCAGCCGATTGCCAATCAAGTCCCTATACAAGGAATAATAAAAAAACTCAAAGATCACATCAGAACATTTGTAATAATCACTAGGTCAGTTAACTCTACAAGGTTTTCTGCATTTATAAACCACTATATGCTAGATCAATTTCCTCTTCAGTCATCTCAACGGTGGCATCACTGTCAAACGCAATGTCTTCTATGGAAATTCCCCTCTCTAACTCGTTCATTTGAGTCTCTTTTGGGATCTTTCCCACAGGAGCAGCAACAATACGAGTAAATTCAGTTGTATATAGTTGCTTGCAACTAGCAGCCAACTTGATCAGCTCCTCCTTTTAAGAAACATCAATTTAACAAGGTTACAACTTGAAGATTACAGACTCTACTGTGATAAGCTCACTGCATTTCAGTCACTGAGTATTACAACTTGAAGCTTACATATTACATTAAGATTAGCTCACTATTGATTGTTCCTGAGATTTTATACATGGTAGGTGATAGCATGAAATTACATACAAATTAGGCTCTAATGAATTATGATAGATATGTTACCTTGACTATTTGTACTCCACTGGATTTTTTGAGGTGCATTCTTCTTGAGCAACGTGCTTTGTCAACTCAGTAATCCACAACTTAAATTATGAGACATCCTTGTTGAACCACTTCCATGGATCTTTTTCTCCTAAATTGAATCTAAAATGATGAATGGCGTCTTTCATTCTCTTAAATTTAGTGATATTTTAATGGACAAATGAAAGAGTTTCCTTAATTTATACACATCTGTAAGTTTCTTTCCAATCCCTTCTATTCACATCCATTTCGTTTTCTACATCACACTATATATCCAGTAACATAGCTTCTCGACATTCTTCATTCCTGACCTTTGTTGTGATGTAATACACATCACCCACACTGTTGTCACCACTGTGACTTTTTGTCTTCTTTCTTACACTGGCATACTATGACCTATTGATCTATGCTATGGTTTATTCAGGGTGGTGTCCTTTAATGGTTTGTTAACTAGAATGAACGTTTTGTCATCTTTCATTGTAGAAATGCCATCAAATCTTATATTTTGGAAGTACACACTTTACATGTATTACAAAGTTGTTTAATGTGTGGACGGGAGTTAGATGCATGTTTGAAACAGAGGACTTCTTTGAGCTTCACGTATACAACTACAATTGAGTAACTTATTAGTGACTATCATGCAATATCTTAGATTACAAAATCTAAATGGAGATCACTTCTATGAATCATGTGAACTTCCTACCATTCTTACTTTTCAGTTGGAGCATTGTGTCTACTAACCAAAGGTAATTCTTACTTGAAAATTGATATTCCTAATACAAGTAAATCAGTTTCAAGTAAGATTTATTAGATGGGCTAAATTTTGGTTTTAGGCCTTGTGGTATGCGTGGGTACTCATTTTTGGCTATTGTGTCACTTGATCCATCTTTTGGTTTTTTTTGTATTTAGCACCATATTTATATATAATTCAGTTTGAAATCTTGCACTATAATTCTTTTTAATGTACTACATATGGTGTATCTTTCTTTTGGTCATTAGTATGACATATCTTATTAGTCTTCTATTGTTGCTATTCTTTTTTATGAACAACAATTTCAGATGTAACCTAGGCAAGCCCATGCAATACAACTACCTATTTACCCTAGTACATATTTGCTCATGTAGGTGTTTTAATCGTTAATAATGTCCCTAATCATCTATGCTCCATAAAATTCTCCATAGAATTCTCCATAACTGTTCAACATAATTTAACTTGCTATACAGTAACATCGTAAGCTTCCAACTTCTACAATAACCATCTCCATATCATCTTCCTCATCCCTTCCATACCACCTCTATTGTATGCTCACACACAATCATTACAAGTATTGACTGATTAAATCAAGCTATCTACTAGATGCAAGGTACTAAAATGGGGATTGGTCACCCACAAAGCACTTGTCTGATGGGAAGATGGCATATCTGTAGGGAAAATCCCACTACAGTTGTGCTTGGTTTCTTTGGTTTTCATATCATCCCACTAAAGTTGAGTGCATATTTCCAGCTTGCTTTAACTACAAAAAAGGACCATATCATATATTCTCTGATGTTGGAGTTGCAGTCTCAGTTCTGAAGACCTTAGAAAAGAAGAGGTGGGTTCTATTTTACACTTATGTGTATGTTCTCTAAGGTTTCATGGATCCTATCTGTTGGTTTCCTAACAATGAGGTCTATGGAAAAATTGGTATGCACGAACTTAATGTTGTAGATTGACTAAACTCATAACTCTACAGTTCCAGCTTTCGACATAAGCCAATAAGCATTGGTCTT
Organism: Alisma plantago-aquatica; assembly: GCA_963693085.1. Taxonomy (NCBI): domain Eukaryota; kingdom Viridiplantae; phylum Streptophyta; class Magnoliopsida; order Alismatales; family Alismataceae; genus Alisma; species Alisma plantago-aquatica. The sequence continues at coordinate 194,546,641 of OY856413.1, read as the reverse complement.
TTATTGCTTTTAATATGACATGTGCTTGGCAAGATAATACTGTTGCAGGAACTGAATGTTGTAGATTGACTAAACTCATAACTCTGTACTTCCATATTTCCATATAAGTCAATAGGCATTGGCCTTATATTGGTTTTAATATGACATGTGCTTTTAGTTGAGACGTTGAATTTTTATCTAACATAAGATCTGCTTCAGATTCTTTATTCCAATTTCAGTTTTTCTAGACTCTTGCATGCATCTAAACAACTCGAATGACTAATTTAGAGATGACAGTGAAGGTAGTCTCAGCCAACCAACCCATTAGGGATCAGGTACAACATGTTATAGAACACTATGCACACTTGATATTTCTCAGGCAGACCCCCCACACCTGTTTGTGCTTTCTCAGCTAGTGACTTTGAAGTAGTTTGAAGTGGTCCTTGCTATCATAACCTCTCTTGCTTTAGTAAGAATACATTTGCTTCAAGACGTTGTTTTCAAATGATATTAGATGGTTTATCACAATTTGCATGGCTTTCTGAATATCAGCATGCATATGTCAGATAATTGTATTGAATCCAGAGCCTGAAAAGCTTGATTGAATTCTTTTTTGACTTCAGACTGAAGAACTGTCTATCTCTATATTTATCTTCAAAATTACAATGATATTTGTTCTCTTGTTAAGATTATCCTTTAGTGAATTAATTAGATCTTCAAGTTATTCCTTTCGATGATCTAGAGCATGTTCAACCAAGGATATTGATAGATCTTTTTATATAATTTGTTGTATAATCACTTTTAAATAGCAAAAATTGTGCTTGTTTTCCTCCCTGGCTTGAGTATTCCCCTCTAAGTAGATTATTTCAGGTTCTTCCATTGAGGACACGAGAGTTGTAGAGTCAGTTGGTCATAATTTTCAACTCTATGGGTTATGATCATTCACCTGTTCGTATTGTTATGTCATCATTTTAAAGTTGTATAAGTTTTCTACAACTTTGAATATTGTATATGAACTTGTGCGAGCTCAACTTTTTTTTGTTTATAACAGAACAAATATATAAAGTTGTTTTTTTTGTGGACATAAACTTTCTCTCATTCATATTACTAATCACGTGGTTTCCATGTTATCGTATTTCCATATTTTAGTTCTAAACTTTCATCATATGGACCTCAGTTTTGATGAGCTTTTTTTTCTTCAGTTGGGAGACTTTTCAATCTGTATGTGGACTCCTTGCACAACTTGATTGGACTGCTTGGGACCAGACTGTTGAGTATTGAACTGCTTGGGAGTAGACTGTTTTGTATTGGATTACTAGGAAATAAGTCTTAATCTAAATTATGCTCTCTAAAAATTCTATCGGTCCATATTAATCACTATATTCCTAGTATATTTCAGATCTTACGAAAAGGCTAATTCTCTGGTTCTCATACCAATTGTTGTGAAAAGGGTGATTCTCTGATTCCCTTCTTGCAATATGATGGATTTTTTTGCTTGGACACATACCAGGTTCCATCTCCCTGTTTGGATTGACTTTGGTGATGCATTCAAGTGCATGATGGACAAGGATATCAAGAACCTGCGCACTCTGCAGGAGATGTACAATGAGTGTCCATTCTTTAGGGTCACAATCAACTTGGTTAAGATGGTGTTCGCAAAGGGACAAGACAATAAGGACATTGGTCGATTGAGAAAGATACATACTCATTTTCCAAGATGCGTGTAGACCTCACATAATCATTATATGTATATCCTTTTCTTTGTACATTGTGTATTAGGGGCAAGGTATACGTCCTCCCCAAGTACGTACATTACATTTCAGTATAAATGAAAGTAAGATTGTTGGCATAATGAGCATAAATTGGTCTAACTATTACAATTGTGTTACTAAAAGAGCTTATGTACTAACATATTACAAAATATATGAATAATCAAACTATGCATATATGTGTGTAACAAATGACACTACATATGTAGCAAGATGCATAATCCAACGACATATATATATATATATATATATGTTTAGTGACTACTACCTTTCCCTACACATTAACTACATATAAAATGTATTAACTTCATCCTTTTGCTACATATTGACTACATATGCAATCGTAGTTGTACATTTAGCTATAATTACACTTACATTTAAATATGTAAAGACAATATCTAGCTACACTCCCGACTACATATGTATTTATAGCGAATGGATTATCTAACTACATATTTGAAAAATGTAGTTAAATGCTTTAGCTATACGAGCATATATTACAATTTGTATATATAAAGAAATATGTAGCTAAAGCCTTTAGCTACAAAATATGGGGTTTTCACTACAATTTTTTTTTGTAGTTAAAGACCATTTTTTTTGTAGTGCTGATATCTCTATATACAAGCCTCGTATACCTTTTCTAGCTTGTCTAAGGCAAACAAAGCTTGATACCCATTTCAACAAGTTCAAGGAAGCTATGAAGAAATTTTATATTGATATACCCTTTCTAGATGTGCTGGTAGAGATACCACCCTGGATAAAGTACTTGAAGTCTCTCCTCACAAGGAAATATAGAACTGAGGAAGTTGAGATGGTTAAACTGGCAACTACTACTTTCAATATTATTCAAAGCAAGATGCCCAAGAAATAGAAAGATTCTGGATCTTTTGGTATCTCATGCCATATTGGTGATTCTACATATAAGAAGGGACTAGTTGATCTTGGTGCTAGCATTTTGATCATGCCTCTTAGCCTTTGCAAGAGGCTAGGATTTTCAGAATTTCTTCCTAATGGCATAAATATACAGCTTGCAGACAATTCGATAAAATGACCTTTAGGAATCCTTGAAGATGTCCCGGTCAAGGTAGGCAAGAACGCATATGTTTCGTGTGACTTTGTCATTATGGACAGAAAAGAAGACACCATATATCCTCTCATCTTTGGACGTCTGTTCCTTGCCACTGCAAGAGCTCTAATTGATGTTGAAGCAGGAACCTTGCTTCTTCGACTAGGAAAAGAAACTCTCAAGTTCAAAGTCTTTGAAAATATGAAAACACCAAGAATGCAAGAAGAAGTCTATATTATTGATTGCATAGAGAAGATGTCACTTCTCACTCAAGAGAATCATGAATCAGACAATCCTTTAGAAGTTTCTCTAACAGACCCATCAGTTAATGAACCTATTGACGAACAAGTAAAGGATTGCATCGAATTTCTCGACTCTATAGAAGAAGATGTTGAAGCTACTTTTGAGTAACTCAAACCTATAAAAATAATTGAAGACATTTGTGAAAAGGAGGAGATACCTCTCAACCCTATCTTAACACATACCAAACCATTCTTTGGTGTCCATGAGCCTCCTCATCTAGAAACAACCATCCTTTATAATGCACCAGTAGCCCAACAGACATAGAGTACTAATCTCATCTTCCCTCCGCAAAAAGATTTGGAATGTAGCTTCTACCGAGAACATCCCCCAGATCCACATCTGATTGACATCAATGACCATCATTGCTATGATGAAGGGATAGTGCATCAACAAAGGAACTTTTCTTTAGAGCCTCAACAACACTATTTTATCAATGAAGCCATTCAGATCTCCTACAACTATTCTCCACCTTGGATTGAGCAACATATTACAATTCAACATAACTCAAGTTGTTTCCCTATGTGTTCTGACAATGCTCGCTCTATATGGGGAAGAATACAAGAGGCTAGAATCATATCAACGATTAATGAATGGCTGAGAAAGAAACCACGAAAAGAATATGTCAATCCAACTCAAGTTCCACCCAGAGCCCCACCATGGTGATAGTATCCACGTCGAGCCATTTACATAAAATAAAGGCGCTTGTCGGGAGGCAACCCGATCAATAATTTTGTTTTTACTTTTAATTTTGAATTAGAAAATATCCTTAATTTTATTTTTTTGCACTAAATAAAAATCACATTGCGAGATGATATCTTAAGTGTTGACTAGTCTTCATTTTTGAGATTTTTAGATGGAGGATGCACGCTAATTGGAACGAAACCACATCTGGTGGTCCAACCAGCATGAATTTTCCCTTCCATCTTAGATTTAGAGTTTGCTCGAGACGAGAAAATTTCTAAGTTTGGGGTGGAGAGTGGGTGGTATGACTCTACTTTCCACCTACACCCATCCATTTCAAACCTAAAATTCCATCGTTGCAATTTTGATCAAAATTTTCAAAAAATTTTAAGTTTTCAAAGAAATTGAACAGAAATTTGATGAAGTTTTGATGCTTTTCATTTCAATAATAGACATTACCTAGCTGGCTAGTTTCTCTCTCTATGCATTTTGAATCATTAAACCCTCCTTATTCGAAGCAGATCCTCAAAAGGACCATTTTTTTAAACTAGCCTATTGATTGAAATCATCTTGTAAAGATTATGAAACCTATCATCATGATCTTTATGCATAAATGGCAAGTGTCTGTCGAATTGATAGGGATCAAGCACATCGTGCTTCCTAACTGATAAGTGGAACAATAACATGGAATCCCCACCGGATCCTCATCAATCCATTATTTAAGCAGAGTACGATAAAGAGAACCACCCGGTGCACTGAATTATAAATCAAGTTGCATTCTGATCTGAACTCTCTTTTACACTTCTTCTACCATCTTCGTACCCCTCCATCCATGAAAAAGAAACAAAAATAGCCAAAATAGTGCCAAACCCTAAGTTTGGGGTGGCACACCACCTCCCTCTATATCTGCTTCTTCCATACCCCTCTCTAATAAATAGGGGTGTACCATCAAGAAAAGATGCCAATGTGCACACAAAAATAAAATGCAATCTCGAGTCGGATAGAGGAGAGATTCGCACAAAAAAATGCAATCAATGAAATGGAATTCGTAAAATAAAAATCTCAAGTCGAATAGAGGAGAGATTTATTTCTCCATTCCATACCACCCTTCACTCTGTTTTCTACCTAAAGGCACAATGAATGCCCCCACTATCCTGAAAAACACCAGTGTCAGATCAGATGCACACTTGTTGTTCTACGGGTATCTCTGGACTCTTACAAAACTCTTAGAAATTCTTGTTGTAGGAAAAAAAGTGAGGAGGAAGTGATATTGGAAAGCAAACTCAGGAATGAAGATATGGTAAGATATGTTCATTAGTCTCAGGAAGTTGAGATGTGTAGTTATACTGAGCAGAAAGAAAACAATTGTGATGTGAAGTTGAGGCAGTCACATGAATTGAATTCATTAATATGCGACTTTTTTAGATTTTGGGTCACTCGAGGATGAGCAGCGTTTAAGTTTGGGGTATTTTGATGAATCCAAATTCATCATGATTTTCAGTCGTCATTTTGTGCCAAATTCGACAAAATTAATTTGCTCTCATCTCTTAAATCTAACGAAATGCAAGATTGCTTAATTGATTAAATTATCAAGATTATTAATTAGGTTTATATAAATTTTATGCAGATTGAATGGAACATTTGGTTGAAGACCCACCTTCACTCAAGACCCTCTCAGCTCTGGTCTTGGTCGATCGGTCTTGACCCACTCGGTTTCGACCCATTCGGTTTTGACCTCTCGATCTTGTTCAAGCAGTCTTCCCTACCTGGCCACACGATCTTGGCCATTTGCTCTCATCCTTCACAATCTACTCCTTCTGATCAAGAATCAACGCTTTCCTTTTATCTAGCAACTCAGTTGCCTCCTCTCAGTTTACCCCTCCAGCAAATCTCTACACGATCTGAAGATCGTATGAGGTCACACGATCTCAAGACCGTGTGAATCCTCGTGGTTTCAAGATCATGCAGTAGCTCCTCAAACTGTTAGGGATCTTTTTTCAAGACCGTGAAGAACTCTCCACCAAGACTGCGAGGACCCATAGCAACTGATCCATGGTGCCCTCATCCTTTGTTTTCCCCTTCCTCTGCCAAACTGCCACCACCAAGTCACACCTCCATCATCAGCAGCGATCTGATGTTTCCTTTGTCCACGACACCACCAACTCCTCGCTTGCTTCCTCTACACCAACCTACAACCAAACTGCAAGGAGGCTCCCCCACTGAAACTTTGAGGAGCAACATCACCTTACATTGACACCTATCCTCCCACCACCATCACACCCACAGTGCCCTTCACAGCGCCACGATGGTGTCGCCTTCCTCCACCTTCCCTTCCCCTACCATCGAGCGTAGGACTGAGAGAGTCCAAGACTATGTGGATAGTGAGATTGTTTGGAGGTGGTGGAGCCTGTGAAGTGCGAGATCATGCAGACCGTGAGGCGAGGTTGATCAGGGTGCAAGATTGTTTGCTCAAGACTGTGAAGGCCAGAGTTTCAAGACCGCTAGAGCATCCAAGACCGTGAAGAGATCCATGACCGTATGAATGTGAGGACCCCAGACCGCAAGGAGATGTGAACGCAAGACCATTTGGATGGAATGTGAGGATTGTCTGTCTTCGAAACTGCTAGGGTAGTGACCATTTCCAAAACCGATCAGAGAAAATGATCGTGAAGATCATTTGGTCACACATCGAAACCGTTTGTCAACCAAAACCATTTGGAGGAGAAGAACTCTAGGGTTGCAAACTGTGAGGGTTTATCAAGCCCAAGATCATTTGGTCAGTATACAAAACCGTGAAGATCTGAAGAAACCAAGACCGTTTGGACATAAGTCATAAATCATGAGAAAAAGTAAATGGTCTTCCTAACTATTTAAACTCAGAATCCTGAGGAAGTACAGAGGGTTCAAATTGTGAAAATTGCATCAAGGTCCAAACCGTGTAAAACCCCATCCAAGCCTATAAATAGGACTAGCAGGGTCCTCATTTGAGGTATCAGACCCTGGACACCGACAGGCTCCCTAAACACAGGTTCGGTCTGCGTACATCCACACCATTGCCACTTCACCTACTTCTAGCAAGGTGATTGAGAAGAGAAGGAAGGAGGAGAGACAAAGATTGCCTGATCTATCTTGGTGTCCCTCGTTCCTCGTCTAGATCTGCTTTGACACAACATAGAAGACTGCATCAGCTTCACCGAGCTGCAATCACATTCTGCATCATGCTCATGGTAGAATCTTCCCTCTCTCTTATTCTTCTTGTTTCTCGCATCATGAGCGAGCAGTTCCTTTTTTCTAGGGTGTGGGGACTAGCCCCGCTGCCCATGCTTTCATGTCTTTTCATTTTAACATTCCAAGGAAATGTATGTAACTTTTCTTTTCATAGTTAATCATCTATGTTTGCTTGTAGATTGATCACCTGCTTACTTTTATCTTGTTCTTTCCTATGTTGCGAGAACTTCAATATGTAGGATAGAATGTTGATTAACGTGGTTGACTCCCAAACTAGAAATAGAATGGGATTCCTTGAGGTCGTAAGTGTGGGACGAGCCATCTAGCCTATAGTGATACTTCTGTGTGCCTAACGCCTATATAGGGGGCCCACAACTTCAGTTGGATATATGTATCATCAGAACTGTAAGTGCTTGATCCAGATGGATATGAAAAATATGATGCCTAAGGTGATGCTTACGCGAACCTAAACATCCCTCAGGGAGGGTTCATAACAGTTCTATTTGGATAGTTAGATCTTGCCTAGATGTTATCTGTTTGGATGTGTTTGCATGAGTAGTGGTGGTGAAACCCGAGACCACCCTAGTGATTCCATATCATTAATCTAGAACCAACTTTAATTCTGCTCTTTACTTTCTTATAATTAGTTTAATTAATCTCAAATCAATCAATCATTATAAATATTAGTCTTACTTGAACTAGACTCGACTAATAACGATTATTGAAAATGTTGTCCTTTGGGATTCGATCCTCAACTATACTACAATACGAATCGTCCACTTGCGGGTGGTATTATTGCATAAGGTTTTGGTAAAAGCTCAGGGATTTCAACCCTGGGTGAATTTGTTAGTGCGATAATAGACCACATCAACTGGTCACCCATCCTAGTACTACTCCAAGCTGAGCATGCTTAACTATGGAGTTCTTTAGTGATGGGATCCCAGAAAAGGAGATGCACCTTGGTGATATGGGTAGTCCAATCATTCCTTTTAAGATCATTCTACGTAAGGCCTTAAATCTTGGGACGTTACAATCTCCCCCACTTAAACACTTGATGTCCTCATCAAGACTCAACTATATGGCCTGATAATATTTCCCCATTTTAGTGCAGACCCAGAATGGCCCATGGACACCCAGCTCCCGATCACAGAATACCAGCTCAAGGGTGGCTATATCACCATGGACAACCCTTTCCTACATGCCTAGATGTCACATCTCAAGATTGGCATGACAATGCCCATGTGGGGCCCACCTACTTGAGGGGTTATTCCTCTGATACCATTGTATCACCCTGGCCCACTGCCCAAGGCTCTAGTAGAGTTTCAAGAATGACCAATGACCTGACAGACCGCCACTAGCCTTAATTGTGCACTTTGTCCTCACTCATGCAAGCCATGATCAACTTCCTGACTGGTCACCTATCCTAGTACTACTCCAAGTTGAGAATGTTTAACTATGGAGTTCTTTACTGATGGAATCCCAGAAAAGGAGATGCACCTTGGTGATATGGGTAGTCTAATCATTCTATTTGAGATCATTCTATTTGATGCCTTAAATCCTGGGAGGTAACATAAACCATTGGATGCTAAAACATTCCATCACAATTATTTAGATTATGTTTAATATCTTAAAATTATCAGTTGATATGTAGGTGTAACCCTTGGATCATATAACCAAAGGAACCATTAGTTTAAGAATTAATTAAATAAACTCATGATATCTAGTCACACCATCGTGTGGTAACCTGAATTACTATTTTTTTGTGAAGCATCATGTCATCATTAGTTGATGGAGTCAATTCTACCATTATTGGTTCATGTTATCTTTAGGGAACACTAAAGAATACAATTATGCCTGCGTAACTAATGATGACAAGAAAGATTTTCTTCTCAAAATATAAGTAACCCAAGCCATTCTTTGATATTTCATAAGATATTATATAACACTTACCCAAGCAAATCTTGGAACTGTCTATTTAACTACTACTTATTTTCTTACATCATTCTATATGATGCATAAACCCCTAACATATGATCTCTATACTATAGGTTGGGCCCATGTAACTATATTGATTCAAAAAGTTATTCTATCTAGGAAGCAAAACACTTATTGTCTCATTAGGAAACATCTCCTTGATCTTACATACATTTGGCACCTCTTGGATACTAGGATTCCTCACCTTGGTATCCATCACATATTCCAAAACACATCACATTCCTGTCCATTCAGATTTTTAGTTGTCACTATCAATACCTAAACATGTCAGAAGAATCTTCCTATCATTCTGAAAGGTCCACAAAACATCATCATTTGCATGTCACCATCTTGGAACTAAAGTCCAAGTCCAACTGATACTTTTCAAAGTATCCATATTAAGGCCACCCCAAAACCAAGCACATCAAGTGAGATAAGACTCACTTGAGCATCACATCCCTGCAAAGAGAGTATACAAAGGGAACATACTTCCCTTATCACCACAACACCACCTAGGATTTGCTAATAAGGAGAAGAAGATTACCAACTTTCTTTTGTTATTACAAAGGTCTACCACTACTCATGTAAAGAAGTGAAACCACAACTCTACTAAAAATTTGAAGAATCAAACCTCCAGTCCAAACACACACTTAAGGTATCTTGGACTGGGTGTAAAATTTTCAAATTTTGTGTATGGTATTCAAAACTACCAAAGTGTAGTAGTGAAAGAAAATAATGACTATATTCAATTTCACATAATGTTACAAAGGAATATCTTAAACTTACATGTAGAGTACATCATAAGGATCCAGGTAGAGGGATATCTAAACAACATCAAGATTGTCTCCAAGCTTCAACTTCACAATCTAAGTCCATATCTTTAAATCATGTCCTCCAAATCCTTCACCTAGGGTTGGAAGCATACCCCAACAAGAGGAGAAAATAGATGACTTTAACAAAGGTTGGTATGTGCATACTAAAAGTGAATTGAAAAATGAATGGAATAAAGGACAACAAATAAATAGAATCTTCCCATAGAAAAGAAAAGGACTACCCACAAGGACATAAAAAGAAGGGAACAATAACAAAAGATATGATTTCCATAACCAAACAAATAAATAGTGCCTTACTAGCAGATACAAAGATAGTAGGGCACACACCCCACAATCATCAACTTGCATGCATGTAAGATAAGCATATCCCTAAAAACATATAAAGACAAAGGCGGCCAAGGCTTCACATCCTTGAAACCTGATAGAGAATGACACACTACCAAACTCTCAATATATAAAAGTTGAGCCAAGGCTTCACATCTTTGAAACTTGAGTATGGGGCACCACCACCTCCATCCCAAAAATAGGGGACACACCCAAAAACCAATGAAATTACACTACTCTAGTGCTACTAAATCACATAGCATGTCAAATGAAGAGGCAAGTAAAAAGTGTAGTCAGATTACACAATGTTGCCATCATACAATGGACAACACATACATCCCCATGAAAGTGGGAACAAGATATCACATATCCACAAATAAACCTCCACATCACAGTGTGCACATAGCATCAATAAGACCATCATGCACCAATGCACTAGATAATAGTCAAGAGAATATCCAAGATTACCACAAACAAGATAGTTTACAAGAACCATGATATCAAAAGATAAGAGCAATGTGTATAGGCTAATGTCCATAGGACCAAGAGAAAGAATACTATAGATGAATTGCTCAACATGAAGTAATAGGGGATACAACATACCTCTCTTCATAGTCTATTTTATCCAAAGACAAGTCTGGGTCCAAGCCTAGGCCTCCAAAGAACCTATGATGCATATATGTGGAATTAGGGTTAGGTTTCCATTAATTACTCAAGACCCTAAAAATCAGCATTTTATTATTGGTGAATTAGGTTATCAAAACCACATCATATTTTCGGTTATATTTTCTTGAGTTCAAAACATTTTTATTATATTTTTATGACTTATAAATATTTAGTTATGAATTTAGTTATTACATATTTAGGTAAATTCATTAAAATCACCTATTTTTAAGGTTGGATTTAGGTCAAAAAACTAATACCAAAAGATAGCTCGTATTTTTCCAATTCCAAAACATATTTTATTTTATTTTTTTGAGGTACGAATAATTAGTTATAAATTTTTGAATAGCAGCCAATCAGATAAATCCACATCAGCAAAAACCATAGAGAGAGGAAGAGAGAGAGTGGGAGTGGGTGTGCGTGCTGAGTTGGCCCAATCACGGACAGCCAATTTAGTTGGCCCCACAGACACCCTGGCAAGTTGCCTCAGCGTTGAAACAAAATCAAAACCATTGTCGTATCATGATTTTTCCCTTGAGGGAAAAAGCTAAAACAAGTCAGAAACTAAGGGCACACCAGACCAAACACAGGGGGATTCAATCCCTGACATTGCTCCCTCGACATGGATGAGGTGCAACTCTAGGAGTAAATAACTAAAAATGCAGAAATCCATCAAACCAAACCCCAACCAGCTGTAAAGGTGCCCAACATCTTCACGATCCCAAGCTGAACTCAGGGAAACCCAAAAACCACCAAAACCACAAAGAAAAGCAAGGAATCGAACAACAGATTCAAGACAAAAATGGAAGAGAAGAGAATAGGTAGGGAAAAAGGGGTGTTTTGACATACCTCGAGGAGAGGCCAAATCAAAGGTGCAAAAATCTTCGCAGGCATGAGGGTAACTGATCTCGGCCTCCTCAGGGCTTCACGGCAGCCTGGGCACCACCCACAACCCACGCTCCCTACGAAAGGGTGGTCGGAGTAGTAGATATAGGCTCAGGGACCCAACAGACCAAACTTGCACCATGAGAAGATTCTATGAGGTCCAGAGAAGGTAAGAACATGATTCTGAGGGGTCTGATGGTCTATGTTTGCGACGAGATGGGTTCGAAGTGGGGAACAGGGAAAGAACAGGGTGAGTTGGGTGGTGCCTAACCAACTAAAGAATAGGCAACAAAGCCACTCATTTGTATAGGTTATATTTTGTGGGATTGTTCTAGAAAACTGATGACAAAGAAAGTTTATAAAAAGACCTAGCTTAGAGGGAGATATCACCGAAGAAAGGTATGGGAATCGGGCACTACTGTAGTGAGGGAGATGGTCCTCAACTCAAGGTAGTAGATAAGGCAAAGCCATCAAATCAAGCATCAGATGATTGAGACAAGAGTCGGGTTAACAACCCACATGACAGAAATCAATCAAGAAATCTTATTCAAATCGAATTATGATAAAGTGATATATTCAATTATTGATGTTTTCTGTCTCTTCTTTTGTGGGTGCAAATGAGAGCCAAAATTAATGAAAATTGACACTGAGCCTATTCTTGATATGAGGAATCTAAATATGCAATTAGTTTTTCCTTTTAGGAACTTTTAATGTGTTAAATAAATCAAAACTTATTTTCTATTTCCTCATGCATTAATGGTTTTAAAATTATCCAAAATTAATGAAACTTCACCCACAAGTGATACTTAATGTGTTGGATACAAATTTGCCAATAATTTTACATGATGGAGAGGTTTGTTCATTTATTTAATAGTTTGAAGACTCTACACACTTTCTCTCTCCTAATTTCATCTTTTACAGAAGCATTTTCTAAATTGGATAAAAATTCACCCAAAGGCTATATTTATTATGTATATTATGAATCCAAGATTATTTTCCTCTTTTGGAGTCCTTTAATATTTTATTTGATATTTTGTAGTAAAACACGCATCTTCTTTTCCAATTAGAATTAAATTAATTATTATGTAAATAATGTGAAACTTGACTCCCAAGGAAATTGGAACCCAAGGAACATGATTTTTAACTTAGATTCCACTTTTGAGATTTTTTAATGAGATATGTCATATGGCCAATTAGTGGCCATTAATCAAAACTATTCATCCAATTAAGTTCTTTAATTTCTTATTACCATCTAAACGAGTCATATGTGATTATTAAGCACGAATTATCATGTATTCCATTATATACTTTAGGTGACACATTTTATGTTCCATTATTGGAATAAGTCTAATGTGAGATCATTAGGTTACATTTGGGTGATCTATACATTCATTAGCTCATTAGGTTTATACTAAACATCATTTAGATCTACCCTTAACCTCATTTGGCTAAGTCCCAAAAGATCAAACTTCTAGGGTAGGGTTCGAGATCCAGTATGTTACAACACTCCAGCCATTAAAATGATTTCTTCCTTGATATATATTGATCCAAACATCAACAATTAACTACTCTCAACCCCTTAAAATGTTTAATCTAACAAGTTAACTAAACAACATATGAGATTACCCACATATCTTTTAGTTGTGAACATTTTATATATTTATGTTGTGCATGTATCCAACTAATAGTCACACCATCAAGGGTTATGTTTTAGGTCCTTGTGTCTCTAACCTAACAATCCTACATAAACATCCAAAATTCATAGGGAAGGTCAACTACACCTTAATATTATTCCACCAATTCCTAGTCACATCACAAAGCCAATCTAAGGTTAGCACTAGGTTTAGGGTTTCATTACCAAAAATTCTCAAAATCTTTATTGTGACTTAGTTCAAGAAAACTTCGATAAAATCCAAAAAAAATTGTACATATAATAGTATATTTGAAAGTTTTTTTTTTGGTGATGAAATCTATTCGAGGTGAAACAAAATATGGATCTAAAATCAATTATGGAAACCAAGTCACAATTTTTCCATATTAAGACCTCCTTATCCTACCATTTCCTCATAACCTAATTGAATCCTCATGTAAACCTCATAGCATCAAGAGATAATCATCATCTCATCATAGATCGAAGGGTGAACATCTCACCTAGAGGGCAACTATACAAGTCAAGGGTTTTTAATTAGGGAGACAAAATTGAAATAGTCAGATTCTGACAACCATGGGCTCTGATACCATGCTGTAAAGAAGTGAAACCACCGCTCTAATAAAAATTTTAAGAATCAAACTTCCAGTAAAAACACACCCTTAAGGTATCTTAGATTGGGTGTAAAATTATCAAATCTTATGTATGGTATTCAAAATAACCAAAGTGTAGCAGCAGAAGAAAATAATGACTATATTTAATTTCGCATAAGATTATAAAGGAACATCTTAAACTTACATGTAGAGTACATCATAAGGATCCAGGTTGAGGCATATCTAAACTACATCAAGATTGTCTCCAAGCTTTAATTTCTCAATCTAAGTCCATATCTTTAAGCCATGTCCTCCATATCCTTCACCTAGGGTTGGAAGCATACCCCTGCAAGAGGAGAAAATAGATGACATCAGCAAAGGTTAGTATGTGTATACCAAAAGTAAATTGAGCAATGTATGGAATACAAGACAACAAATAAATAGAAGCTTCCCATAGAAAAGAAAAGGACTATCCCCAAGGGAATAAAAGGAAGTGAAAAAAAATAAAAGAGATACTTACCATAACCAAACAAATAAAATCATGCCATATTAGAAGATACAAAGATAGTATGACACACACCCCACAATCATCAACTTGCATGTATGTGAGATAAACATAGCCCTAGAACAATATAAAGACAAAGGTGGCCAAGGCTTCACATCCTTGAAACCTGATAGAGAATGGCACACTACCAAACTCCCAATATATAAAAGTTGAGTCAATGCTTCACATCCTTGAAACTCGGGTATGGCACCACCACCTTCATCCCAAAAGTAGGGGCACATGCCCAAAAACCAATGTAATTATACTACTCTACTGCTACTGAATCACATAGCATCTAAAATGTAGAGGCAAGTAAAAACTATAGTCATATTATAAAATGTTTCCATCACACAATGGACAACACATACATCCACATGCAAGTGGGAACAAGATATCACATATCTACAAATAAACTTCCACATCATAGTGTGCACATAGCATCAATAAGTCCAACATGCACAAAGGCACTAGATAATAGTCAAGAGAATATCCAAGATTACCACAAACAAGATAGTTTACAAGAACCATGATATCAAAAGATAAGAGCAATGTGTATAGGCTAATGTCCATAGGACCAAGAGAAAGAATAATATAGGTGAATTGCTCAACATGAAGAAATAGGGGATACATCATACCTCTCTTCAGAGTCTATTCTGTATGATGTGTGTATGTGGAATTAGTATTAGGTTTCCATTAATTACTCAAAACCCTAAAAATTGCCTTTTTATTATTGGGGAATTAGTTTATCAAAACCACACCATATTTTAGGTTATATTTTCTTGAGTTCAAAACATTTTTATTATATTTTTCTAACTTATAAATATTTAGTTATGAATTTTAGAAGTTATTACATATTTAGGTAAATTCATTAAAATTGCCTATTTTTAAGGTTGGATTTAGGTGAAAAAACTAACACCAAAAGATAGCTCTTATTTTTCTAATTTCAAAACATATTTTATTTTATTTTTCTGAGCTATGAATAATTTGTTATAATTTTTTGAAAAGTAGCCAATCAGATAAATTCACATCAGAGAAAACCACAAAGAGAGGAAGAGAGAGAGTGGGAGTGGGTGCACATGCTGAGTTGGCCCAATCACAGACGGCCAATTCAATTGGCCCCACAGAAACCCTAGCAAGTTTCCTCAGCGTTGAAACAAAATCAAAACCATTGTGGAAAGATGATTTTTCGCTTCAGGGAAAAATCTAAAACGAGTCAAAAACTAAGGGAACACCAGACCAAACACAGGGGGATTCAATCCCTAACATTTCTCCCTTGACATGGACAAGGAGAAGCTCCAAGAGCAAGTAACAAAAAATGCAGAAACCTAGAAAACCAAACCCCAACAAGCTAAAAAGGTGTCCAATGTCTTTGTAATCCCAAGCCAAACTTTGGGTACCCCAAAAACCACCAAAACCACAAAGAAAAGCAAGGAATCAAACAGCAGATTCAAGATAAAAATGGAAGAGAAGAGAACAGGTAGGGAAATAGAGGTGTTTTGACACACCTCAAGGAGAGGCTGAATCTAAGGTGCAAAAATCTTCGCAGGCATGAGGGTAACTGATCTTGACCTCCTCAGGGCTTCACGGCAGCCTGCACACCACCCTCAACCCAAGCTCCCTATGGAAGGGTGGTTGGAGTAGTGGAGATAGGCTCACGGACCATACAGAGCAAACTTGCACCATGAAAAAATTCTATGAGGTCCAGAGAAGGTCAGATCATGATTCTGAGGGGTCTGATGGTCTAAGTTGTGGATGAGATGGGTTCAAAGTGGGGAATAAGGGAAGAACAGGGAGAGTTTGGTGGTATCTAACCAACTAGAGAATAGGAAACAAAACCACTCATTTATATTGGTTATATTGTGTGGGATCGTTCCAGGAAACTGATGACGAAGAAATTTTATAAAAAGACCGAGCACAGAGGGAGATATCACCAGAGAAAAATCTGGGAATCAGACGCTACTGTAGTGAGGGAGATGGTCCCCGAATTAGAGTAGGAGATAAGGCAGTGCCACCAGATCAGGAACCAGATAGGGTTAACAACCCGCATGAAAAAAATCATTGGAGAAATCTTATTCAAATCGAATTAGGATAAAGTGATATATTCAATTATTGATGTATCTCTCTTCTTTTGAGGGTAAAAATGAGTCCCAAAATTAATGAAAATTAACACCAAGCCTATTCTTGATATGAGGAATCTGAATATGCAATTAGTTTTTCCTTTTAGGAACTTTTAATGTGTTAAAAAAATCAAAACTTATTTTCTATTTCCTCATGCATTAATGGTTTTAGGATTCTTCAAAATAAATGAAACTTCACCCACAAGTCACACTTAATGTGTTGGATACAAATTTTCTATCAATTTTACATGATGGAGAGGTTTGTTCATTTATTTAATAGTTTAAAGATTCTACACTCTCTCTCTCCTGATTTCATCTTTTACACAAGTGTTTTCCAAATTGGATAAAAATTCACTCAAAGGCTATATTTATTATGTAGATTATGAATCCCATGTTATTTTCCTCTTTTGGAGTCATTTAATGTTTTATTTGATATTTTGGGGGAAAACATGCATCTTCTTTTCCAATTAGATATAAATTAATTATTATTATGTAAAAAATGTGAAACTTGACTCCCAAGGAAATTGGGACCAAATGAACATGATTTTAACTTAGATTCCACTTTTGAGATTTCTTTGAATGAGATGTGTCATATGGCCAATATGTGGGCCATTAATCAAAACTATTCATCAAATTAAGTTCTTTAATTTCTTATTACCATCCAAATGAGTCATATGTGATTATTACGCATGAATTATCATGTATTCCATTATATACTTTAGGTGACACATTTTATGTTCCATTATTGGAATACGTATAATGTCAGATCACTAGGTTACATTAGGGTGATCTATACATGCATTATCTCAGCTTCTAAGAATTCCCTACCCAAGGAAGAAGAAAGTGGGGATCTTCTTGGAAAAAAATTCTAGGGTTGCAATTGATTTCTTTTTTGGGTCTAAAAATCTTCCTCCTAGTGATCTTGACATAAAAATGTAAGTATTGACTTATTTCCTTCGTTTATTTCTTTCTATTCTTCCTCCTATATCTCTCTAGGTCAGAACTCTACTATTCCATGGTGAAAGTTGCTCTAGAACTCAAAAATCTATCCTTCTTGTTTCTTTTTCTAGGATTTTGCTTCTTTGTGGAGAGAAGTACCTATTTGGCCAAGTCCATATCTGAATCTAGGAATTTCTTGCTTTATTTGCTCTATATTCTTGTTGTTTGATATCTGATCTACTCTATAGAGGTGATTTATATAACATTCTTCACTTATATTGCTTACTAGAAGCTTGTTAGTTCATGTTTATGCTTTAATGTGATGATCTAAGCATAAAGAAACCATGCTTGTTTAGAATTATGAATTTTTTTGGTGTTCCCTATTTTGTTCCAGTTCTATATGAACTTGTAAACATGTGTATGAACTTTCTAAGGTGTAACATGATCTGGGACAGGTTGATAGAAACAACCTATGGTGCTATGTACAAAACAATTGATGGTTCAAATTAGAGTTTTAAAGCTATTTCCTTCCCTATCACACAACCAATGGCCACACCATTCAACAAGCAATGGTGTTTCTATCTTGGAAATTGATGTTCTTGATCAAGGGTGTAAAATTTGTGGTGACAACCTATGGTCATCCCTTAGGTCAGGTTTTGGCTCAATTAGACGTTTAATCATCATTTACTAAGTATTCTAATGATGTTATCAATCGATGATGACATTAGCTTAATATTTGATCGTGTTAACTGAATGTATTACTAATATAACAACTAATGGTGACCTAATGATCACAATTAATGATGGATCAGGTCATCACCATATATGATGAGTTAAGAATGTAATTGTGGATTTGACTAAACCTTGTAACAATGGTTCCTTGGTTCAATTGATCTAATGGTTACACCTATACTTCAATTGATAACCTGAACAATGAACCTAATCCAATGAATAATATTGGATGCTTTAACATCCAATGGATTAGAATAAATCACATGGTATTATATGTGGGTTCTAGTGATGATAATTCGATGGTTCAATACTATTAATTTGTAGTCTTACCTTTTCCATTATATAGCTATATTTGATAAATCACTATAATAAGTAGATGTGTAACTCCCATGTGATCTAGCTTGTTATACCTAACCTTAAAGTAATTATATGATGTTGATTGGTTAGAATAAGACCTCTTGAATGATTAATGTGATAATCAATTACACTCTTCTTTTGTTGAAACCACAATGTAGTACTATTTGAATATCATAGTGCCTTGCCATGTTAATATATATGGACATATATGTGTTAATGATCTTTTAAGCCTTGTTTAAGGAATGGAATGATGATGATAAACTTACTATGAATAATGTGATGGTCTTAATGACCTTTGGGCATGTTTGAAGTCATGATTGAGATGAAATCCTCTTCATGTTCCAATAAGGGTTAAAATCCTAGAACTTGTGATAAGATATTGGTATCTTGTAATAGTATGATGATAAGTGTGGTCCATTAATTTGCAATGAATGATAGCATGTAGTAATGTGATTAAGATTTATATCTCAAATGTTTTATATCTTTTGAATTTGTTACACATATACTCTTGTTAGAAAAGAAATAGGGTTTAAATGTCCACTTGTGTGATAAAGCCTTAATGCATTCAATTGGCAGTAATTAATCAAGTGTAACCTTAATCATTTTGATCCATGTGTCATAGAGCCATCTTCAATGTCAAAACTTATTGGATGGTGAAATGAGTATTCCCAAAGGAAACTCTGAGTGCATACTGTTGAGTATGTGGGGGTGGCAAGTTGAGGATATATCCTTGTCATCCACAATTGCAGGTTATGGAGGATGGCTATGGCCATGCCTCTGACATTTGATGTGATTCAGGATAGTTGCGGTTGTAGCTCAGATTAGAGGGTTTTGTATACCCTATTTTCTAGTGTCGTAACTTGTACCAAGTACAGACTAGTTGTTATCAGATGACTATATGTCATTGTTGGAAGTTTGATTGGTATGTCACTATAGTTTACTCATACTGACTGAGGGGAAGAGATCTTAGGATACCGGTACTCCTATATCTTATACGGAACTGAATAGCACTTCACAGTGGTCAGTTGGACTTCGAGTGGTATGACTCAAACTCCCCCTGGCATAATAATAAAAGATATAATACCAGCTGTGTAGTATAATTGCTAGGGTTTAATATGTATCACATTGGTTGATTAACCCTTGTCTTGTCTTTTCACTACATAGTTCTTACATGATGTAGACTTATGCAAATTATGTAATTCTACTTGAAAACCAACCTAGTGATCAATAGATTCAGAAGGTTGGTTAGTTGTAGATGTTAGTAGTAGAGTCCTAGTGTTGTTCCTATACTCTCGGGTCTGGATATGGGATGTGTTTTATAGATGATATACTCGTATCGACGTGAGATTTTGGTAGTATGCCAATGTTTGTAAATATATGGCATGTACATGTGAAATATCTTTTGTATGTAGGATGTAACTGAGGTCTTTGGACCCATATCTAAATACTTGTTACTGTATATGAGAATGGAATGATGGACTTTTTGTAAATGTTCTAGAGTTTATTTACATTGTTGGAATTGGTTTTAATTATCACGCATTTTTGACTATGTGTTTAATTAGTAGTTGATCGTGTTTTGTGTTTTGAGTAATCTCATTTAGTGTGATGAGGTGTCATAATGTTGTCCTTAATTGTGTTTGTAGTCATGGAAATGAACTAGATTATAAATTCTCTTAAGACCAATTTTGCACCTCATGGTCAATATCAAATTGTATATGTATTGACTCCATTCTCAGGACCAAATGGTGATTGTTACTTTTTGTGTCAAGTACTTAATTTTTGTCACCAAATGCATCATTTTATGTGTCAAAAATTTACATTTCATGACCAAATATTACTTCATATGTCAAATAGTTAAATTTCTTATAAATTATTACTTTATGTGTCAAATAATTAATATTCATGCCACATACTATATTGAGTCATGTGTGTATCTTACCACAACAACCCATGTTGATATTTATAATGTATCTCTCAGTCTGTATGGTTTTCTATGTTGACAATTTTGAACCCTGCCATGGGTCAACAATCATTCAGATGCATATAGAATCACTACGTCCGCCCTCTAGTAACTTTTATGGACTACACCATGTCAAGATGACATTTTTTGACATCGTAGAGTAACCATTCTCCATTTGTACCATTTGGATGTATAACATCAATAATCTATTGAGTTTGAATAAGTTTTGAAGCTCTCATTAATCTCTTGATGCTCAACGTGCTCGATTATTGGGATGTTGATAATGGGGAAGACCTATTTTGGAGACTCTATTCACATAAATCATATTTAACATACAAAAAATTGTATTTATGTAAGTCATTGCCTTTCAGATTTTTGAAAATTTAGTTGTTACTTTTAAGGAAGAATAATACGTTGTGTGCAAAATAGTTGCTTTTAATGTAGCTTAGTTACTTCAGGTTCCACATTGTTACATTTTGTGCAACCAAGCACCATCACCACACCACGAACTGATATTACGGAAGACATTATTGTTTGGAGAGGATGAAGATCCATCCCTTATTGGCATCCCACCTCATATGGTCATGTGGATAGTGAGAGTGACTCAACAATGGCAACATATTTAAGAAATGAATTGAAAAGAAATTATTAGAATGAAATATTAAAAGATTGCATGTTATACACAATTACATCCATGTGACTACAAACCAATCGATCATTAAATTGTGAAGTTTTTTAGTCTTGTTTCTTAATGTAGGTTGCAAGACAATAGGATTTAACGACATGAACAAAATATGTCTATATTTTCCTTAATATATAAATTAGACTACATAACTAATAACTCAGTTGTATTATTATTATGTTTGTTTTTATGTGGTTCATATGAGGGGAGATTCAAATGTATACATAAAAATATAGTCATAACATATCTAGTTTTATAGGGAATTAACAACCTATAATAATCATTATACAAGATGTATCATCTCCATTTTGTAACTAAGTATAATAATCAATATATAAGATCTATCATGTCTATTTCGTGACTAAGTGTTGGGTATCAACAAACAAAAGATTTACAATATTGACCCACTCCTTAATGAAAAACCAAACACAAGATAAGGACACCTTTTGCAAAGAGTGAGTCGAGTACTTGCCAATGATTAACCATTATTGACTACCAAAAATTGATATAGTGGACTGCAATGATATCCCAATGCACAATCATAGAAAATTGTAGTAATGAGGAAGACACATGACCACTAATGCTTCCCATAGAGCAATCTCATTCCTCATGATCCAATCAAGATTTGACTCTCCATCCTTCACCTCGTAGAGTAGTGCCGATGTTGATTCCTATTGAGCATGAACTCAAGCACTAGGTAGTTGATCGTGCCTTCTATTGTCTCTGTGGGTGACAATGCCGCTTAGCATGTTTACATCTTGATTTTTTTATACGTAGGATCTTCCTTAAATTTTTCATTTTCACAATCACCAAGTCGATATCCGTCCCTATAATTGAACTGTATATTATTCAATCACAACTCCAAATGGTTAGCAATTCAAAGAAAAAAGGACCCGAGCGCACATCCCTAAAATGGAATATGTTAACCTAACATATGCATAAAATAAGACAACAACTACCAAGAATCAACATAAACCAATATATATAAGAACAAGAGTGTATGAATAAAAGAAACTAACTTAGTACCTAAACAACAAGATCATAGTCTCTTCTAGATTTTAAATCATATGCATATTTACATATTCATTTCATAATTATTCAAATAGAGATATGGAAGAAAAACATATAATAGTGGAAGAACGATGACGATAATATTGTCATTGCGTACATGTTATAAAATAAAAAAATGAGCACACATCAACTCAACTCTGTTGAGTACTCTATAAAGATATAAAATCATAGTTTTATTAACAAAATATATATCTTGGATAATATTATTATATATTTGTAAACTCAACATTTAAGAAACAAATCTTTTGTTACAAAGCATGTTTTTAAGTTCATTTCCATTATATAAACATCATATTTCTATTTGGCCATCTTCCTAAAGGAGTGGGTGCATGAGGACCATTCAATGCATTGCTAAGAATGACACCTATTTCTATGTGAGGGACTATAAGACTAAAATTCAAGAATTAACCATCTTTCAAAATGAGGGACCTCAAGGTCAAAGTCAAGAGCTAACTCATATTTTGACATGATGTTCCCTTGCTCGATAAATCAAGTAGGTGCTCCCAACCTTGTTATCCATATTTATCGAATACAAAGAAGTGAGCATGGTTTGTATATTAAACAACTATTATTATGTTCTTAGGTTTTTTCAACGTACTATAAGCAATATGAAAGTAGAAATCATAGTGAGCATGTATGTCAACCACATATAAAAAGAAAACAATTTGTAAGCATACATACATACATGGAATCCCAATACCACTAGTTAGGACAATAGGATGTAAAAGTGTACCTCGATATAAGAGCATTATATTAAGAATCTTGATCAGATATTCATTGACTTAAATATTTAACAAGAGTCATACAAAGAGGGTCCTGAGATACAAGTAAGATATGATTTCACAAATACCATCAACATTCTTGTCATCTGATTATTTTCATGATTGTTTGATGTTTCACCTAATGTAAGTATCATTTCTATCAATCTTATTCCATATTACATCCTAAATCAATCTTGACTTACGGTGTAATATCTCAACTATATCAGGTATCTTAAGATTAGTGTTTCATGGTCTTAGAGGAGAAGTCAAATAATTTGATTAATATTTATGACTTAATCATTAATATGTACACATTCAATCATATTTGGGTGTTGTATGACTTAAGATTAGCTTTTCATGGTCATTATAGAACATTTGAGTGATCAAGTTTAAATTTTATGCTACACATCACCAAGAGTTAGTGATTTGATGTCATAACATAATATTGGGCATCGTTGGTGAAAGATTCGTGATAGATAAGAGATTTAGTATCGCAAAGTACACATTATGTCATATTCAGTGTCAAGAAAGAATATTAGGCACATTGTAGTGATAATGTATGAAACATGGTTCAACATCTATCAAAGTTTACTAATTAGGAGTTTCAATGTAGATTATAGTCGTCATTAAATCATATTTTGCATAATATGTAAGACTCATCCATCATAGTCCTTAAATTCTACAGTACATATCATACATTTAGTACTCCAGAATGATCAACATCAAAATTAGGTTCACTTAGATGTCGTATGTGACTGATCTTAGGGAAAAAATTGGAGCACCAATGATCAAGGTAAGAATAATATAACATATTCAAGTGAAAGAGATCATTTTTTTCATTTAGGCATACTTGTAAAATCACGAGTACAATTACACATTTGAAATAATTTTATTGGAAACATCACTCTTTTCTAATTAAAATGGTAAATTGGAAGTACATGTTCTTCATGGTATCAACTTAATATAGTTTTATAAGATTTGATATTATATGTGAGATAGGGAGAGATACCATATTTTTGAAAATCTAAGGGATACAGTCTTGGGTTGACCCATTAGCTAGGAAAAATAAAAAGGGAGAATGTGAAAAATTGAAACTTCTCGCTCCTTTGATTATGTACTTCCTCACTGCTGAGATACTCTATTACAATCAATAACCTAACCTCTGTAACAATCAATTTGATGATTTTGATTGACATGATGCTGCACTGACAATTTGTAATTGTTTAAATGTGACATTGAGCTCAATGTCATAATGTCGAGTGTGTTATTTCAATTTTTAATATGTAATTCATTATTTAGACTTCTCAACAACATGTTGGATCCTATCTTTCTCTATAAGAAGAAGAGATGAATTTCCAATGCATATGTCCCCTAAATCAAGAATTAGGATTTTGAAAGTTATGAGTTTTGCAAATTTACCAAAGAAACGTAAATCAACTAATTCCTTTTGAAAACTTATTTCCCTAGTCAACAATCCACCATATTTTTTCTCATACAATCACTGGACATAACTACTTGGACATAGATTGTGGCCTAATCTAAGGGCCCTCGAGTTGTTCTAACCTCTAGTCCCTAGAGGCATGGAGATAGATTGGTTGCCCATATCGTAGGCAATGTTGTCCTTCCATGCAACCAATTGGACCAACCTTTAACCTCTGTGCTTTTTCTCCTTCCATTTTCCATCTTTTTTGTTGTGTTTTGTGAACCACAACCACTCCTCTTCACTTTTTATTCCTCTTGTTCACTAACACCATTGTGTACTACTTTGAGGCTTTCTTCTATGGGTTATTCTAGTGGAATCCAAGGACACTAGCTGGTCAGGATGACCAAGGAAAGCCCCAACAGCTGCTCACCAAGCTCGCTCACACCCTAATACACCATGTTCCTCTTCTATGGTGGGTGCCACTAGAAAGCAGCCCACCACAGCTCACACTCAGTGTGAGATACAATTCCTAATTAAGAAAGAGGGTCAGTTACATGATACTATATGGGCCAATATTTTATAGCTCTCCCCCCCCTCTAGTTGCTAAGAAGAACACTAGTGGACTCACACCACATAACCTAGAGCCATTACCATATCTCACTTTGTCGTGCAAGTGGGTGATCCAAAATGTAGGCCCAACCTTTTTAGCCATATTTGGTAAACTTACTCCTCTATCCCTTTTTCTTGGAAAATGTTCTAATCTTGTAGGAATAGTTACAAATCCATCCATTTTCCAAAAATAGTGTACTGACATACAATTTTAACCCCAAAACCATGATATCTATGGTAAATTGGTTTCATGACCAACTTATGTTTTTGGCTCTTATGATTTTCTAGATATGCTCACTTTTCATCATGTTGACATAATTATGCCAAATGATTATAAAAAATGACTCCACTTGATGGTGTGATTTTGATTAAGATCTTTTGATGAATTTTTAGCAAAGAATCGACATTGATGGCATGTATATGTTGTATTGTGATCATTTGAATTTAAATAAAGCTTACTATAGACATTTGTTGTTAAATATTGGACCTTATTCAAACTATGATTTAAGAATGTTCAAAATAATTAACGAGACCTCAAATCAGGAATAATTGATGAAATTGATCATGAAATCCAGACGTGATCTAGTTTGTGCACTATAATGATTCTCTTACATGACATATGAATTAAACATGCATGTTGAGAATTGATCCTTAAGCTTCTATGAATCTTGCTCTAAATTATTCCCCATTCTATAATACACATTAAAATTAGTAATGTTAGGGTACTTGTGACACAAATCTGAATAGTTGATCTTATTGTACTTTTTTACAACCTTATGACTTGGAAATTTAACTTAATTACTGCATAATGACCTAGATATGTATGTTGATGATTAATTTATCTAATATTATTCAAATATCAAGTTAACTATTAAGGAACATTAAATCTATCTTTATGATCATTGATCTTTCTAGGAAGTTTCTCCCTTGGTAGTAGATAATATATTGTATAGAACATATCTTGATGATGAAATGACATGAACATTGGAGATATCAAAATTAATCATTGTGAAAAATGGATCTTCAATTAGGTGAAATATCCCCCCCCCCAATATGAAAATTTTAAGATGTCCTAATCTTGTTGATGTTAATCAAACCATGCCTTCCTAATATGTCATGACCACTATATTGACTAGTATGTCGATCTCTAATCAAGTTTGATAAATCAAGTTGTTAATTGTGGCATCCAACTCACAAAAATAGGATTTACTTAAGCGGAAGCGAATCGTTTGCAGCGGATTACTAAAAATCACTAAACATTTAAACCTTTTTGCAAAGAGATCCACACATAGGAAATATTTTCCATCAAGAACCATTGTATAACATTTACATTCTGGTTCAAATGTACCATCTCTTCACAAAGATTACAACATCAGCTGCCCTATAAACATTATATATAGACAACATACGAATCTCAAGGCATCAAGTCAAAATCTCAGATTGATTCATTAAAACACTAACTATAAACTTTGAGGACCCGAGAGTACAAAGACGACACATAGGACTTTCTAACTACATAACTTGACAGACAGTATCTCCACCTGGGATCTCATTATTGTCCCTGTTGTTACTGCTGCTGTCCTTTCCTAAAATAGGATTTCTGCTTCTTTGTCCGCGTCCACCTAAAAAGTTGGATCCCACGGAGGTGAGACAATTGTAAATTGCCCCAGCGGGAGATATAACTCTCCGCCAAAACATTGTTATAGTAGTTTATAAAAATAAACTGAGCAGAAGGATTTATATATAATGAACAGTAGGTAAATCACTATATGAGCAAAGAGTAGTAATCTCCATTTCCAAGGAGAACATTGCATCTACTCATAGTAGCATCATAGTTCATCCATCTACTTGCAATGAATACAACAGATATGAATAACATCAATGAGCTAGAGTTGCATAAAAGAAATGTAACATCAGCCAATGAATTTCTGTATTCAATCCTTAAGCAAAACATGCTATACAGCTGATTTCATTTTACAATCACACTTATGCCCTAAGGAGATGAGGTATACCGCTCATACTCCAACCGACCACTGTGAAGTCGAAATGGGTACCATACATATGTCAATGGAAGAGAGGGATTCCCATGACCTCTCACATCCTGGTCAGTGTGGGACCACAAGCAGGACTTATGTTCACTGCTCAAATTAGCTTTCCTGGGTATATTGGAACTTCTCTATAGAGTTACAACATCAACTGCACTCTCATTGACCATCAAGAGATTTTTTGTTTATCTTCATCGACCCGACATAAAATATCATTGGGAGATTAATGATACATATATCCCAACCATCGGGAGATTTATGATACATCCATCCCGACACATGAAGGATTGAGAGGTTTGATATTTACCTTCCCTCAATCTCTTCACCAGACATAAGGATATTTTTCGCCCATTTACCCCACATATTCAAAATATGTGTTCCAGGTTTTGCCGCAGAGCACCCGTTTCACCATCACCGGAATACTGACGATGATGGATCTATGGTCAGGGCTCTACATGAATAGATTTCACTTGATTAATTAAGTACATTTTCATATTCTTTTAGCATTAGCCAAGTTCTTAAGCATGACTTATTACAACAATGCTATAAAGAGACATGTACTATTCTCATCAAATATTTATCAGTCTTTAAAAGACCCTGGGAACTCAGTCCCTCATTCCAATATTGGGAATTGTCATCCCTTCACAATCTCATCACCATAATCATATGGTTCTGGGTATTCAAACCCTTAAATCATCATTGAGCATCATTACCATCTATTAGGTAACTATCACCTTCAGGTCATCTGACCAAGGCATACATGATACTTGTTACACACGCATCAGACATGGCTCTCAAGGCCACACAATATCTTGTCACCTCTTTCTAGGAAACAACTTACTCATATGACTCATAAAATCCATGCACATTTGTTACTTTTACTAAGCAACAACAACATTAGGGCACATAAGGCCAATCAACATTTATTATATAAATGGCACAGCTCAAACCTGGTTATATTCATCATGTCATAACACATGCATGGTTGTTAGACATGATAACAGTCATATAATTCATTCATCACATCATGTGATACAATAGTAACACCATTATTCCTTTATTCAGGAATTACGGTTTACTATCAAATAGGGCTTTTCATTCCCTTTACCCTAAATTAGGATTAGGGTTCCCCATTTCTCATTAATTAGGGTTTCATGATTATATTATCTGTCAAACCCTTAATTCATTATTCCATACCTCTGGGGAATTCAAATATATCATAAGAAATTATTCAAGATCATTACTCTCATCATATAGCATTAATGATCATCAATCCAAGGTATGAGTTCATTTCTCATCCTCATCATGGTATGATTACATCATACTCATTAATTTGGCTTAACCCCATTCTCAAGGTTCATTAGTCAACACTTATCAAAGTGCATCAACTCATCACATTTTATTGTAATAGTTGCATAACACACTTCACATGTTTCTTACCCAATTATATTGGATTTGAAGTGCATCAAGGTATATAAACCCTGAATTGTTGAATGTGATAACCATCATATCTTGATGTATCACTTTTCTCATCATTTCATCCTCTCTTGAGTTAACCAACTTATCTTGTATTAAGGTATTTCCCTCTTAATACATTCCATCACTAAACTCTCACCTATAGCATATAATGCATAGGCCACACATTAGAATTGTCCAACTATCTTTAATGATATTGACTTATCTAATGCTAAAGACATTACTTACAATTAGGTTGCTTATAAACAACCACTTGAAATGTTTCACCTTTATAAGGTAATTCCTTCTATCTCATCACTAGGGTTTCCTTATACCCTTACTTCAATTAGGATTATGATTCATTGGCATATTGCCCAGAATTAGGGCTTTATGCATTATGACCCCACATTAGAGTCTCACATACCTTCACCCTTCTTAGGGCCTCTCATCACAACACAATATTAGAGCTTCATGTGGTGTTAATTCTTAATCAGGGTTTCTCATGGAATCACCCTCAACTAGGGTTTCACATGTAATCACCCTCAACTAGGATTCTCACATGGAATCACCCTCAACCAGGGCTTCTCATGGAATCACCCTTAACCAGGGCTTCTCATGGAATCACCCTTAGCTAGGGTTTCACATGGAATTACCCTCAACTAGGGTATCATATATCATTACATTACCACATCAAAGTTCCATATACATAATTCTAACTTAGGATTTCTCATGGCATTACCCTAGAATAGGATTTCACATGGAATCATCTTCATCTAGGATTTCCATTATAGTCACCCACAATTTGTGTCTACTATTCATCTCCATTAGGATTTCATTCAATTGTCCATAATTAGAGAATCACTATTCATCCCAATTAGGGATTTACATCTCATTTCCCTAAATTAGAGTTTCACATATCATTACCCTAGATTAGGGCTACATTCTCACCCTAGATTAGGGTTACATTCAGAATTGCCCTCAACTGGGGTTAGAGTTCAATATCCCTATCAATTAGGGTTTATATTCATGATTAGGGTTTCATGATCTCTTTACTAAGGATCATACCCTTAATCATCACATGAATCATACTCATGTATGAATTTCATGCTAGCATCCTCTCAACTTGATTAGGTCATATTAACCCTTCCATCAAGTGCATACAACTATGATTAACATAGTGTACCAAATTATTGTTCTTATAATGATTAGGGTTTACCCCTTTAATAGTACTAATCTTTTAGGTACTTTTACGTCTTTAACCTTTGTACCATCTATGATTGACATCACTATCAATCATTGGACCATTGGAATAATTATCACCATCGATTTCCAAATGATTAAATCACATTGAACTCCATTACGTTTTGAAGGTTTCATCACCAAACAGTTTTGAAACTGTTTGCCACCAAATAGTTTTGAAACTGTTTGACCCCAAAAGGTTTTGAAACTGTTTGCCCCCAAACAGTTTCAAGACCGTTTGGTCTCAAACGGTCTCAAGACCATTTGGGCCAAATCATTCCCAAAACCGCAAGGGCTCACTAGGTCATTCAACAATCATTTAATCATGATTAGCAACATTGAAACCTTCAATCGATTAAGTTATTGAGGTTCAACAATTATTAACCTTTGGATCTTTAATCCTTCAAATCACCACCTTTGACCTTCCAAACGGTCTTGAGGTGCTTAAACTCATACGGTCTTGAGGTGCTTGACCTCTAAACGGTTTTGAAACTATTTTCCCTTCTCAACATCAAAATCCATAACATCCAATTAGGGTTTGGATCATTGGATTGATTATCAAATAAGCAATTGATTGCCTTTCAATTTGGTATATGTGGACCTTCAAATACCAAACCATACTCAATATTAGACCTCCAAATGGTCTTGGTTGACCCTCAAATGGCCTTGAGACTGTTTGGGTGATTCCCAAATGGTTTTCAAACCATTTGGGTCAATCAACCCAAAGACTCAACACCATCAATTACTAAATCAACACTTAACCCGATTAGGGTTTGCTACTTGGTGATTAACTATGCATTGAATTAATCAATTGGATCCTTTAGATTATCATTCAACATGTATTAGGGTCCTGACCTCAAATGGTCAACCCTCTCAAACGGTCAACTCCCTCAAATGGTTTGGGTCTCAAAACACCAAACGGTTTGGTGAAACCGTTTGCCTTGAATATTTGGGGAGGTGTATGCTTATGATTATGTCATCATAATCAATCTCTAAAATCATGAAATATACTGTAATTTCCATGGTTATTTCACCATTAAACCAAATCAATTATCGTGAATGAAGAAAGGATCATTATTTGATAAAGAATTGAATGCAATAACAAAATTGAGGATTCAAGTTATAAAACCCCCCTCCAATTGAGCTCCAAAGCTCCCAGCTCACGGAAACAATGGTGGATTCAAGTCCTTTCACAATTCCAAGGCTCGTCCTTAAGGTTTGAGTGAAAATGAATGGTTAGAATTGAATACGGGATCGAAATAGGAAGAAATCATGCATTAATTTTTTATTTCCACCATGCATTCAAGGTGAAAAGGGATCAAGGAGCTTACCAACAGGTTGGGGGTCGTCCTCCTGTTTCTCCCAGCTCCCTTGGTTTTTTTCGCAAGCAAGAAGTTAAAGGGGTTTCGAAATTATCCCTTCACCTCAAAGATAAAGGAGCTTATATATGAATTCTATTGAAAATTCATTTAAGAGAGAGAAAGTAGGAATTATCTCCTCAACTTTCTTGCCATATGCCCCCTTTTCTTTCTTACGGACGAGGCTATTTTCTTTTCCTCTTATTCCTCTAAATTATCCTCATTTTAAACGAAAACAAACTAAGCACCTTAAATCATATAATAATAATATCCATAAGTGAGTGGATATTACTTTTTCTATTAATATGTGAGTGATTTATCCACTTCCTTCGGATATTTTCATGGCCTAGCAAAGGGAAAAAGGTGTTCACACTTGAGAAAATTCAACCATCTCATTTTTGTTTGAAGTCCCTACAATTATTTTATTTCGTTTTGCATTGAATGGAAATAAAGTTCCAATTATGCTTAAATCTTTATTATTTTAATATCAAGATTCTCTCTCCTCCAAAATGATTCTAATGAGGCACCCCTCTCATTTGAATGCCTCATAATAATGACAAGATACATTAGGGACCTTATTGAATTGGTAATTTTCATATTGAACCCTGGGTTTTGGGTAAATTGCACATTACACCAAAACTAGGTTTTAATGCACAAACATTATTTATCAGCTCTTTCTTGGTACTCAGGCTACCACAAGCCATACCTTTACATCATATTCATTCTCGTGATGCTTCAACATATGAGGAACATATTATCATGTAAAATTTGCAATTTAACCCCTCAACTTGGGTAATTTGCACTTTAGTCCAAAACAAGCAAAACAATGTTTTCAATAATATTCAAAAGGACTATAATTGCAACATAAGTTCCTCTTGAACCCTAATTACTTTTCACAAGATAAGATTAGGCATATAATCAACTTTGTAATCAAAACACTTAGGGTTAAAGTATAACCCAGGTCAGGGATGTTACAAATTATAAACCCCTAATAAGGATTTCATCCCCGAAATCTAGATAAAGGAAGATAGATATATTTCTTTCATCATTCTATCTAGTCTTCACATATCATCTCCTTATTATGGAGACACCATAAAAATTTGATCAGGACAAAGTGTTTCCATACAACATTCTCATAGAATCAAACACACAAGACACATGCTCCACTGTTCTTCATCTTTCACTGTGGAATTAATTTTGTGTCAAGTAGCACTTTTCTTGTTTAGAGAAACATCATATATTCTTTATTAATATCATGTTTATTGTTACAACCCCAATTTTGTGTTCATTTGATGAGAAATGTAATTTCTTATATTAAAGATAAATGAACAAATAATGATGTCTTTTGATTGAATACATGAATTTCGTTTGCTTTGTGGGCTTTATTGGCTATTGGGTCCAATAACAAGGAAATACAATTAATTAATGAATAATTCAGAATTTGAGATAAGAAAGGTGTGGAAACCTCTAGATGGAAAAATAATAATCAAAAGGTGGATTTCGTGCCTCGTGGGTTCCTTGGGTTCCAAGGAGTCCAAAGTTGCATAGAGAATGTAATAAGAAAGGAAAAGATCAAATAAATATTTCCTTATCAAGAAAGAAATTGAAAATAATGAGAAAATATGGGAAAGAAATGAAAAGAGGCAAAATTGGGTTATCCTTGGTGGATTTTCATATCCATGAGATTTCTAATATTAAAAGTAATTCCAATAAGGAAAATAAAAGAGAAATAAAGAGAATCCTCAAAAAGAGACATTTTAACAAAAAGATAAGGAGAATATGTGAAAGAGACATAAATCAAAGGATAAAAGTATATTCCCCAATGAGGGAATCTATTCCTTGAGGATTTCTTGAGGTCCAAGGGACCCAAAATAAGAAGATAATAGCAAAAGGAATAGGAATACTAATTAATTTTGATTAATTGGATAAGATAACTTGGGAGAGAAGGAAACCTTCGCATACATTGCAAGTTGTTTCCCAAATTTCGTGCAAAACTATCTAATCCCAAGGCAAACCTTTCCTTAAAATTTGAGTTAAAAAGGAGCAGGGTTTGGGAGATACGAATTTCCTAAGAAATTGCTAAAAATTGGATTTATTCTGAATTAGGAAAATGATTTTCCTTTTAGTTTGATCGCGTGCAACTGAGACCGTTGGATATCAATCCAACGTTGGCCACTCATCTCCTATGTCCCAAACGGACTGGGAAGTTACAGGTTACATGGAGGATTTCCTCTATGATTTCCTTATGATCCAGGGTGATTGTGAGCCAATAGTGTTTTCCTTTGAATTTGGGAGACTTTCCCAAGTTGAACGAGCCTGACTTTTTGGGGCTCATCCACTGGAAGGGAGTTTTCCCCAATCCTATATCGCACGCCAACCCTACCTATATAAGGAGGGGGATACCCATGACACCCGCAAACACACTTATCATTCGTGCAAGTGAGAGGGATGATAATGAGTGGTTTAGCACGTTCAATTGGTGGAAACGTCTCGACCTTCGACGTCTACACATGAGAACCTCCACTGGAAGTAGAACCTTGTCGTTGTAGTGGTGGGCGGAAGGGAGCAGCCAATCGATATGATCGATGAGTTCAGGGTAGAAGGGCGGAGCTTCCGGTGATGGTAGCTTGTGCTCGGAGCGAGAAGAGCCCAAAGTCAACCTAGAAGTTGACCATCAGGCAAGTTGGATCACGAACCAGGGGAATCGCGAGCTTGAAGATGATAGGCGGTGCATTTTCTAAACTACCCCTGTGGCGTCTTCAGTAAGGTAAGGGTAGGCTTCTCCTTTGGCTCCCTCTTAATCACAAGTAAAGGCACATGCATCCCTGACCGTTGGATCACTGGATGAACCGGCGCACCACGGATCTAAGGATCTTAGTTTTTTTCTGTAATTACTAAATAAATCAAATACAAGGGTTTTCTTAATAAAATCATATACTGAGCTAGAAAATTCAGATGAGGGAAGTTAATACATGAAAAATGATCAAAAAAATATGAGGGATGCATTAAAAATAGTTTGGACACCTAAATCTATATATTTTTCCAAAAGTACATATTTTGAATAGAAAAGGGATTATTTTGTGGTTAGAAAACCCTAATGGTTGATAAAAGATATAGTTAATCTTACAATTATGTTAATTCGAACATGATTTACTTGATTAATGATTAAGATGGTTTTTAACCTATTTTGATGATAGAATTGCAAAGTTTAGGGTTTTAAACCTAATATAGTGGTTAAGATTCTTAGAAACCCTAAATTAGAGAAAAAGAAAAGAAAAGTACTTATAATCTGAAATTAGGGTTTCCTGTTACTAAAAGATGAATTTAGAATCTTTTGTAAAAGAAAAATGAAATAGATAGGGTTTGTAAGTGATTTTGTGAAATTAGGGTTTAAAGTAATAAAGATGAAGAGGAACCCTAATTATGCTCAAAACCCTAAAAAGGGCAAATAACCTAGGAAACAACTAGGATTAATGGATCAAGATGACATGATTAATGATAGAGAAATTGGATGTCTTTTCAGAATCAACCTATGCATACTTGCTTGAATTATTGATTGGTTATTTCTTCATTAAATCTGCTTAACAGGTATGTGGTTACGCCTATGAATACCCCGAATTAGATTCCCTTGGATTTTCGAGGTTTTATCGATGACTTGAATTAAAATGTTGGATGCATGAAATTCTTGCAATTTATAATGTGAATATGACTATCACCTAAGATATGTGCCTACTAGCTTAGATCCTAGTTCCCTCTGTAGCTTTATAGATTGACCTAGTAAATGGCTACCAATGGGGTAGGTCCATCAGGTCAATAAATGACTTAGTAAATGGCTACCAATGGGGTAGGTCCATCAAGTCATCATGAGTCAGGGATTGGGCTACCTCTGGGTAGGGCCATGCGACTCCATAACCCTAGGTATTATCTACCTGTGTGGTAGGGCCATGGGGGTAAGGATCTACCATATGAGAGAGGTAGTATCTTTGTCCACTGTAGGGACAACACAGAGATAGGGGATAGGCAAGGATTCAGTAGTACTGCTTAAAACGTAATTTTGGATGTTAAATGATATTTGGATGACTACATTGTTAGCATAGTTGCACAATTATTGTTTCCTCCACTTACCGGCATATTTCGATATGCTGACCGACATTTTGTTTGTCGGCGTTTTAGGTACAAATGAAAAGAAGAGAACAGTAAAGTGACATATGTGGAATTAAATGAGAATTAACGTGCACAGGAGGATTAGTTAGATTAATATCTTCATGGATAGAAGTTTAGAAATACCAGTTCTTAAAAGGTAAGAAAAGTTTTATTTTATACCAGTTTTCAGTTTAGTTGGTAAAGTTTATTAATTGTTATTGATTATTTGCCGAACCTTTGATCTTGTTAATTGAATAACGGCTTTGACCTTCGGGTCTCCCTTAATTGGGGGTTACCGGGAGGCGGGGTCGTTACAATTGGTATCAGAGCATGGGTTCCTCACTTAATCTTTAATAATTATTAAATTTTACAAATTCCATAGAACCGAGGGAGTTATTAGAGGATTGTCTGAAAGATTGGGGTGTCTAGAAAAGGATCACTTCCGAGGGCTAGAAATATTTTCCTCTACACCGCTAGTCGGAATATGAGGACTCCCGGATTGTGTGACTTCCTGGCCGATGTCTTGGGATATGACTCGAAATAAGATACCTTTAGGACTCTCTCATCTTGTTCATCCCTTCTCAACCCAAATTCTGTTAAGGACCTTAAGGATTAGGGTTTTCTCTCTTCCCCTCACCCTCTTGAGGTATGGGTAAGGTTAATAAGGACTAAGGAATCCTCCACCAAATTAATGAAAACCATGAAAATAAGATGTCATGGACATAAGCTTAATAGATTAAGCGCAAACTAAATAATAGATACATGCTTAGGTCGTAAGACACGAGTTGTCATTACCCTCAGGAGAGACTTGAGGATAGACCTCCTTGTCAGGAGGATAAGTAGAGAGAGTTAGTCTTGGAGGTAGAGACCTCCAATGAAGGTAGAGACCTAGAACATCCTTTGAAGATGATGTTAACCCTAACCCTAAGTGGAGGTTAAAGATAGATGACATGATGAGATTAGATGTCATGGTAGACTGGGTGTTTGGATGGACATGCCTTTGGATTGCCATACGAGCCATGAGAGGTTGGATGACCTAGCACCTTTGGCAACCCAACCCTGGGAAGGGTCGTGCATGTTTAAGCAAAGGATAGCTCCTTCATGGATGAAGTTAGATGAGAACCTATAGAAACCTTATGGGGTGTTACAAGTAGGATATATCTTACACCCAGAGTACATCAGTAGTATGAGCAGTAAGTCTAAACTGAGGCCAGAAGGACAGGATGGATGGCTTATGAGATAAGAATAAGAGATATGGATAATCTTGAGCCAAACATGAGTTGATCATAGGCTTCACCCACATAGGGGTATGCTTGTGAGCATGAGCCTTCATGGAGAGAGGACCTCTAGTAGTATGGCTGGATGTGGAGTTAGCTCTAGATAGAGAAAGTAAGAACCCAGCAAGGAGGTCAGAAGCCTAAAACCCCGAGATATGAGGAACAGTGGGGATTTGAGGATGATGCGACCTAAGTGGATGATAGTGGTTACCTTATGCGTGACCCCTGGAGGCTGATGATATCTTGGTTATCTTTAGACGAAACAAACCCTAGAGAGAGGATGATGCTTATGGTACCTATGGTATAAGTAACTACCTACTGGATGAGATAAAGAGTGCCTTAGACCCTGAGGAGGTTTAAGTAACCTGTTGTGAGGTTTTATACCTAGTTGAATGTCCTTGAGGAGGACTCAACTCCGAAGTGTTGCTTGAGTAGAAGGATCATGGAAGTACAAGACATACCTTGGACATGCTTGATTCATGGTAAAGAGATTGTGCATGCAGTTGGACACCCAAAGGTGAACCTAGGGATTCTAGGCCTAAGAGGGGAAGCAGTGTACCTGATGCTCATGATAAGATTTGAGTCTCTATAGCTTCGAGCATGTGTAGAGGAAAAAGAAACCCCTTAAGTTAAAGGTATGTGTGATGAACCCCTCACAACTAAGTTGGTCTAATGTTGAGGATGAGAACAAGTGTGACCTAGCATGGTTTAGTGGGTATGCTAGTGCCTTAGTAGTTGTTGGATTAAGCATGCTCATGTGAATGTAAACCCTAAGGACGCTTGTGACCTTTGTTATCAGGGTGTAGTTTCATCCCATCCTGGGAGAGGGACCCTATGGTAAGGTGTGTACCGATTTGTGGGTTTGTGGAAACCTAAAGAAGTTTCATAGGATCTTGAGAAGCTAACTGAAAAGTACATGGAATGAGAATGAACTTGTAGACCCATAGATAACCATCTCTAAGTGCATGTGGATGTGTTACCATGGAGGTAACCGGTATGGGGCCTGACCAAGGTAGGCAGGTTGCATGACCCCTATGAAGGGATGAAAGTCAGTGGAGAATGCAGAGAGAGATGATGAAGGCTTGGGTAAGGTTCTAAGTTGGACATGTACTATAATAGAATCCTAAGTCTGTCCTAGGGTTAGGTAGTGATAAGACTGATGGAAGAAGGAGTTTCCTAATTCCCTAGTTGCACATGACCATAGAGTCGGGAGGTAACAACTATCATTGTCTGAGGGCCATGGGTTAGGAGATTGATCACCTTCATGAACTCATGGGACCAAAAGGGAAGATGAGTAGGGCACTCTCTGATGCATGAGGGAAGAGGGATGACCCCAAAAGTGTCGGCTCCCTATAGACCTGGAGGAGATGACCAAGGGTTGTGTGGTGACCCAAGTAGGTTCGAGACCAGTTTTCCATGGAAGTAACTTTGATATCGAGATGTTTGTGATGTAGAAACATAAGTTGCATGTTTCAACATAGAATTGAAGGTGTACAGGCGATGTGGGATGTATCATCTCGACTCTTGGAACAGGAAGAATTTTGTGTTTGTACGACCGCCAAATGCTTATTTCTTCTTGTTATGGGAGGGAGAGATGGGACAGTACACATGCCATACACCAAGGATAAAGATGATGTGAGTTGGAACGTTGCTATGAGGTATGAGGACAGAGATGATAACATACCCTAGTGGAGAGAATGATACATGGATGGTTTACAGACACTAAGAGTATTAAGGAAATCATCTTGTGACGATGTTTTATCTTGAACTAGGTGGATTTTTGCATGTGTTACAAGGAATCACAAGGTGGAGCCTGATAACTAAGAGGATGAGCTCAGAGTGTTCTTGATGAAGATAGACTTAGAGTTTGAGATGAGATGATAAGTAGAATACATGGAGGTGTATGTCTTCACCATTACCTAACACCTAAGGATAAGAAGTGGTAATGAATGCTCTGGTTGAGATATAGCTGCCTAGTTAGCTGGAAGCTAGAAGAAGTTGAGGTTGTTCGACTAACCCTATGTTTGGAAAGAGGATGTGTTTTGGCTACCACACAGATGTAACAAGATATGTTGAACAAGTTAATGGTTGTTTTGTTAGCCAGTTTAGTCCTTGATGTAGTAAAAGGATGGTGATAGAACCTCACTTCTTTGGATAGGAAGGTAATAAAACCCTTTTGAGAGTGGTTTAGGGTTTCTGAGGTATCAAGCTTGAGGAATCATAACAATACAGGAGGTCATGATATACCTTGGTACTACAAAGATAGTAAGTGATGGTAGCACTCTAGATGCTTAAAACAAAGTTGCATGTAGCATGTGGCCATGCAATCCAGGAGGTGAAGGACGAACACCAGTAACCCAGTGCATCGATATAGAGGATAAAAGAGTTCTTGAGAGGGAATGGGAGTTCATCACTATGGATGTTGTGGTAAGTCTCCCTTTGACCCAGAAGGTCAAGATGCAATATAGGTTATGGTAGATCGCCTTACCTAGACAACATGAGAAAGAAAGGAGTATTGTAAAGAGATAGATTCTGTTGAACAACTTAAGAGAGAAAGATGGTTCAACTACACCATGATACGAGTTCAAAAGTTCTTGAGTATGACCTAAAGGTTCACTTCCATAAGGTGGAAGTAGGTACATGAAGAACTCAGTGTCAGTACCGCCTATCACCCCTAACTAATGGACAGTATGATCCAGACTAGAGGGTCTGATGAGAGCATGCGTGCTCATTCTGGGTGATGCATAGAGACAGTTCTTAAGATGTAATATTAACCACCATAGCCTTTATCGGGATGCAAGAAGTCTTATAGAGAGGTTGTGTCGGTCACCACTTCATTAAGATGATGCTGGTGAAGGAGGCCTCACGAAGGTCAGAAAAGAACCATAGTGTGTGTAGATGAAGTCGCTTTGATCGTGCAATGGCCAAGAGATAGCCCAGTGGTGACATGAGTCATGAGCTGATGCAAAGAAGACTGACATGCAGTTCACTGTGGGAGAATATGTGATGTGAAAATCCGACCCCTCTAAGCTACAACTGAGAAAGCTAATGTCCCCGATATATGGGTCCATTTTATATGGATTGGTGGATATGGTTGTGTTTAGCCTTGCCCCTCAGGATAACATGATGTATAATGTGTTACATAAGTCCGATCTAGAGCACTATGTGAGGTACCCAAGCCATGTGTTGAGCCCTGAACCTATTCAACTTTTGAGAGGCTGAAATGTCCTGAATCACTTATGAGGGTACGATATACCAAGGTAAGAAAGAACTCAGATGGAAGACTATGACATGATGAAGGTTCTTGGGAAGCACCATGGAAAGGGTGAAGCCACATGGGAGCCATTATGGACATACAAAAGTCTTATCCTGTTTGTTTGCTTGCTTGATGGAATTTTGAGGGCAAAATACTTATAAGAGGGGAAGGATGTTACAACCCCAATTTTGGGTTCATTTGCTGAGAAATGTAATTTCTTATATTAAATATAAATGAATAATGATGTATTTTTTTTTGGGAAACCACGACAGCTAAACCACAGAAAGTAATGAAAAGCCTCAAGATCTTTGAGGTATTGCGAAAACAGAAAATCAGGACAGGAGTCCCAGGAATCCTCCATCTCTGGTTGCTTGAGATGTCACTTTGCAAGCTGGTCTGCCAGTTTATTCTGGTCCCATTTCTTGAAGCAAATGTCCCTCGAGCCTTGAAGGATAAGTTGTTTAATGGAATGGACTAGGAGCAGGTATTTGGGAGGCATAGGATGTAGATCTTTGATCCACTGAACTACGTTGCTTGAATCCGAAAGGATGTGAAGGTTCATGATCCGTTCTTTACATGCAAGGTGGAGTCCTTCCAGAATGGCCCGGAGTTCTCCGTCCATTGGATCGACACCCGGAAGCTTGTGCGCCACCCCTTTGATCCAACTACCAGTGTTGTCCCGCAGAATGATGCTTAGAGCCTTGGTGTCCTTGCTA
Source organism: Alisma plantago-aquatica (assembly GCA_963693085.1). Taxonomy (NCBI): domain Eukaryota; kingdom Viridiplantae; phylum Streptophyta; class Magnoliopsida; order Alismatales; family Alismataceae; genus Alisma; species Alisma plantago-aquatica. Next base: position 194,506,011 of record OY856413.1, on the reverse strand, counting down.
GTGTCTACTGCCGTGTCCACATTCATTATAACAGGAGCGACCAAAGGGGTTGCCGAAGAAGTTATCGTGGGGCATTGTGGCGGAGGACTGCACGATGATTTCTTGAAGGCGAGAAGGGCTCTAGCAAGGCAAGCCCTGCAATTTGCAACCATCACCTCCAACGGCATCCTTCTACCGTCGAAGATAGTGGAATTCCTATCCTTCCAGAGCCACCAACAGGTAATCACAAAGAGAAGTTTCCATTCACCGAGCTGAGGAGAACCCTGGAGGTTGAGCTCTACCCAAGCCTCGATTGTCTCAGGCAGAAAGAACTGGGTCATCTCAGTACGACGCAGACGCGACCAAACCTTAAAAGCAAAAGGGCAGTCACGTAAGGCATGGAGCACTGACTCCTTCGAGCTAAGGCATCTAGTGCAGAGCGAATTGTCGACCATCTTGCGTCTGAAACGAAGGCAGTTCGTAGGCATTCTATCCTGGAATGTAAGCCACATCATCGTCTTCATGTGCTGTTGAATAGGGAGGTTCCAAGTTGCCAAGAAACAGCTAGAGTGGACACTATGTTGTTGCTGGGTGAGGAGAATATAAGCAGAGCTAGAGGAGTATTCTCCATCAGCCGAGTGGAGCCAAACCCTGCGATCAGCTCCGAGCTCAAGGGAAGGTGTGGGCATGCTAGTAATGTCTCTGATTGTGGACGGAGTGAACCAGGAGCGCAAGAAGCCAATATCCCAATCTCCGTTGTCAAGTACAAGGCTGGATACCATTAGATCAGTAATATCTTGAGGGATTGTGAGACCGGCTCGCAGGGATGGGGCTCGGCCCTCATCCACCCATTTCTCAACCCAGACGTTCGTCTGCGCACCTGATAGGGGTGTGAATCTAGAATTAGATATTAGGAAGGGAATAGCGGCCTTAATGTTACGCCAAATGTGCGACCCCGAAGCATTGCTCTGTGAGGACCTAGAGTATTTAGCAGATATCAGGTGCACCCAGGGTACTTTCCTATCAATCAGGTAATCCCAAATCAACTTCATGGTGAGGGCTGTGTTGAAGAGCCCAGCACGTTTGACACCCAAACCACCATGGGAGAGTGGCTTGGTGACCTGCTTCCATGCCACCAGGTTCATCCTTTTAGAGTAGGCGGAGCTGGACCAAATGAAATTTCTCACAATGATGTCTTTTTATTGAATGCATGAATTTCGTTTGCTTTGTGGGCTTTATTGGCTATTGGGTCCAATAACAAGGAAATTCAATTAATTAATGAATAATTGAGAATTTGAGATAAGAAAGGTGTGGAAACCTCTAGAAGGCAAAATAATAATCCAAAGGTGGATTTTGTGCCTCTTGTGTTCCTTGGGTTCCAAGGAGTCCAAAGTTGCATAGAGAATGCAATAAGAAAGGAAAAGATCAAATAAATATTTCCTTATCAAGAAAGAAATTGAAAATAATGAGAAAATATGGGAAAGAAATGAAAAGAAGCATAATTGGGTTATCCTTGGTGGATTTTCATATCTATGAGATTTATAATATTAAAAGTAATTCCAATAAGGAAAATAAAAGAGAAATAAAGAGAATCCTCAAAAAGAGATATTTTAACAAAAAGATAAGGAGAATATGTGAAAGAGACATAAATAAAAGGATAAAAGAAAGTAGATATTCCCCAATGAGGGAATACGTGCCTTGAGGATTTCTTGAGGTCCAAGGGACCCAAAATAAAAAGTTAATAACAAAAGAAATATGATTACTAATTAATTTTGATTAATTGGATAAGATAACTTGGGAGAGAAGGAAACCTTCTCATGCATTGCACGTTGTTTCCCAAATTTCGTGCAAAACTAGATAATGCCAAGGCAAACCTTTCCTTAAAATTTGAGTTAAAAAGGAGAAAGGGTTTGGGAGATATGAATTTCCTAAGAAATTGCTAAAAATTGGATTTATTCTGAATTAGGAAAATGATTTTCCTTTTAGTTTGATCGCGTGCAACTCAGACCGTTGGATATCAATCCAATGTTGGTCGCTCATCTCCTAAGTCACACATGGACTGGGAAGTTGCAGGTTACATGGAGGATTTCCTTTTCGATTTCCTTATGATCCAGGGTGATTGCGAGCTAATAGTGTTTTCCTTTGAATTCGGGAGACTTTCCCAAGTTGAACGAGCATGACTTTATGGGGCTCATCCGATGGAAGGGAGTTTTCCCCAATCCTGGATCGCACGCCAACCCTACCTATATAAGGAGGGGGATACCCATGACACCTGCAAACAAACTGATCATCCATGCAAGTGAGAGGGATGACAATGAGTGGTTTTGCACGTTCAATTGGTGGAAACACCTCAACCTTCGACTTCTACACAGAAGAACATGCATTGGAGGAAGAACCTTGTCACTGCGGTGGTGGGTGGAAGGTAGCAGCCAATCGATATGCTCGATGAGTTCGGGGTAGCAGGGCGGAGCTTCCGGTGATGGTAGCTTGTGCGCGGAGCGAGAAGAGCCCAAAGTCAACCTAGAAGTTGACCGCCGGGCAAGCTGGATCGCGGACCAGGGGAATCACGAGCTTGAAGATGATAGGCAGTGCATTTTCTAAACTACCCCTGTGGCATCTTTAGTAAGGTAAGGGTAGGCTTTTCATTTGTCTCCCTCTTAATCGCAAGTAAAGGCGCATGCATCCCTGACCGTTGGATCACTGGATGGACCAACGTGCCACGGATCTAAGGATCCTAGTTTTTTTTTGTAAATACTAAATAAATCAAATACAAGGGTTTTCTTAATAAAATCATATCTTGAGCTAGAAAACTTGGATGAGGGAAGTTAATACATGAAAAATGATCAAAAGAAAAGAGGGATGCATTAAAAATGGTTTGGACACCTAAATATGTATATTTTTGCAGAGTACATATTTTTAATAGAAAAGGGATTAATTTGTGGTTAAAAAACCCTAATGGTTGATAAAAGATATAGTTAATCTTGCAATTATGTTAATTCGAACATGATTTACTTGATTAATGATTAAGATGGTTTTTAACCTATTTTGATGATAGAATTGCAAAGTTTAGGGTTTTAAACCTAATATAATGGTTAATATGCTTAGAAACCCTAAATTAGAGAAAAAGACAAGAAACGTACTTATAATCTGAAATTAGGGTTTCCTGTTACTAAAAGATGAATTTAGAATCTTTTGTAAAAGAAAAATGAAATAGTTAGGGTTTGTAAGTGATTTTTTGAAATTAGGGTTTAAGGTAATAAAGATGAAGACGAACCCTAATTATGCTCGAAACCCTAAAAAGGGCAAATAACCTAGGAAACAACTAGGATTAATGGATCAAGATGACATGATTAATGATAGAGAAATTGGATGTCTTTTCAGGATCAACCTGTGCATACTTGCTTGAATTATTGATTGGTTATTTCTGCATTCAATCTGCTTAACAGGTATGTGGTTACACCTATGAATACCCTGAATTAGATTCTCGTAGATTTTCGAGGTTTTATCGATGACTTGAATTAAACTGTTGGATGGATTTAATTCTTGCAATTTATAATGTGAATATGACTATCACCTAAGATATGTGCCTACTAGCTTAGATCCTAGTCCCCTCTGTAGCTTTATAGATTGACCTAGTAAATGGCTACCAATGGGGTAGGTCCATCAGGTCATTAAATGACTCAGTAAATGGCTACCAATGGGGTAGGTCCATCAAGTCATCATGAGTTAGGGATTGGGCTACCTCTCGGTAGAGCCATGCGACTCCATAACCCTAGGTATTGGCTACCTGTGTGGTAGGGCCATGGGGGTAAGGATGTACCATATGAGAGAGGTAGTATCTATGTCCACTGCAGGGACAACACAGAGATAGGGGATAGGCAAGGATTGAGTACTACTTAAAATGTAATTTTGGATGTTAAATGATATTTTGATGACTACATTGTTAACATAGTTTCACAATTATTGTTTCCTCCACATACCGCCATATTTCGATATGCTGACCAACGTTTTGTTTGTCGACATTTTAGGTACAAATGATAAGAACAGAACAGTAAAGCGACATATGTGGAATTAAATGAGAATTAACGTGCACACGAGGATTAGTTAGATTAATATCTTCATGGATAGAATTTTAGAAATCCCAGTTTTTAAAAGGTAAGCAAAGTTTTATTTTATACGAATTTTCAATTTAGTTGGTAAAGTTTATTAATTGTTATTGATTATTTGTCGAACATTTGATCTTGTTAATTGAATAACGGCTCTGACCTTTAGGTCTCCCTTAATTAGGGGTTACTGGGAGGCGGGGTCATTACATTTATGCAGAGCATAAACCCCTAACATATGATGTTCATATTATTTTATATAATCAGACTAATTTCATAGTTGACCACTCCAGGTAGCTAACATAAACCATCTGATATTTCTCAAATACCAGAATCTTACACCTTGGTATCTATCACATGTGTTAAAAACACATCACATTTTTATCTTCCTTTCTTCTTGGAACATTAATTGTTACATATGTCTTCACCTTGGAACCAAAGTCCAAGATAAACTGATACTTTTCTAAGTATCCATCACTTGAACATTTTTATCTTATGCACATCAAGTGTCCTCAGACCCACCTGATTTCCTTGTCCCTGAAAGGAAAGAAAACAAGGATTCATATTCCTCTTATTAATTCATGTATTTTCAACTATTAATGAACCATTTACTCTATGTCTCATCCTAGGTTCCTTGCCTTCAGCATAGGAATTTATAAGGATGATTGTATATCATTATCCCTTTCTTTATTATTATCTAGCATGTTTATAATCATCTCATGATCTCATCATATTTCCCATTTCCTCATTATGGGAAAGATCTTCATTATACTTGCAACATTGTTGAACAAGGTTCATCTCCCTTATAGTCTTATGCTTATCTTATGAGGAGTATACTTTTAGTTCCTCATACAACATGCTCATCTGAGATTATCTCAGACTTCTCTTTCTTACGCTAAGGATATGACACATTTATTCATTCCATATTTCTGATTTCATGATACTCATTAGATTATCTCAGAATGACTACTTGATCAGAGTGATAAAAAAGACAACAATCTAAGATTTGCCATACTCACTTTATCAGCAATAGTTGTATACCTGGCCAGGGTATATAAATATTGTGATTAAGTGGTATGCACTTTGTATACTATCATATTCCTTATTTTTCATATTATCACAAGCATAAGGTTTAACATCCCTGGATTTTATCCAGGCATCTCTTCTGTACCTCATCTTTTCTTATAGAGGTAAGAACAACATAAAACATTTGTAATGTTTTACTATGCAAAACATAAGTCCTTATAGGACTAATCAAGGAAAGTTCAATCAATTACTTTCTCAATTAATCTAGGGAATCACAAAATAACATATTTAAATGACATTATCTTGTCTAACCTTTCATGATTCGTGGATTATTTACTGCCTCAGACTGACTCTGCCTCAAAAGTTGATTCAATAGGCTAAGGTTGACCACGGACTCAATTTAAGTCCAGAAATTCATCATTTCCTTTTTCTTCAACCTACTGATGCTGATTACAAATCCTATTGATATCTAAAACATCATAATTGGGGGCTGGGAATCTAGGTTACACTACCCATTCTTGACCCACTATATACATTACTATTACCCTAAATTCTCCAACAGTAATACTTAAAGAAGGATTTTCTTATTATAGTTGGATCAGCTAAGGGATTCTCAGGCAATTGTCTCTCTCTTGCCTACTCCCATGCACCTCTTCTTGGTGCAACATTGCTGCTTTCAACAACAACCCCCTCATGTGACCCAGTTATCTTTAAGTTGTTCTTCTCTTATACGAGTAGAAGACACTATCAGATACACTGGATGACACCAAAACAGACTCTACTACCTTAGTCCTATGTCTCTGTAGACTCAGTGAACCTAGAGCTCTGATACCACTAAATTGTGGCATCCAACTCACAAAAATAGGATTTACTTAAGCGGAAGTGAATCATTTGCAGCAGATTACTAAAAATCATTAAAAATTAAAACCTTTTTGCAAAGAGATCCACACATAGGAAATATTTTCCATCAAGAACCATTGTATAACATTTACATTCTGGTTCAAACATCCATAACCTGTACCATCTCTTCTCAGAGATTATAACATCAGCTTCCCTATAAACATTATATACAGACATCATACGAATCTTGAGGCATTAAGCCAAAATCTCAGATTGATTCATTAAAACACTACCTATAAACTCCAAGGACCCAAGAGTACAGAGATGATACACAGGACTTTCTAACTACATAACTTGACAGACAGTATCTCCACCTGGGATCTCACTTTTGTCCCTGTTGTTACTACTGCTGTCCTTTCCCTGCAATAGGATTTTTTCTTTTTTGTCCGCGTCCACCTAAGAAGTTGGATCCCACGGGGGTGAGATAATTGTAAATTGCCCTAGCGGGAGATATAACTCTCCGCCAAAACATTGTTATAGCAGTTTATAAAAATAAATTGAGCAGAAGGATTTATATATAATTAACAGCAAGTAAATCACTATATGAGAAAAGAGTAGTAATCTCCATTTCCAAGGAGAACATTGCATCTACTCATAGTAGCATCATAGTTCATCCATCTACTTGTAATGAATACAACAGATATGAATAACATCAATGAACTTGAGTTGCATAAAAGAAATGTAACATCATCCAATGAATTTCCGTATTCAATCCTTAAACAAACATGCTATACGACTGATTTCATTTTACAATCACACTTATGCCCTGAGGAGATGAGGTATACCGCTCATACTCCAACCAATGACTACGAAGTCGAAATCGGTACCATACATAGGTCAATGGAAGAGTCGGATTCCCATGACCTCTCACATCATGGTCAGTGTGTGACCACAAGTAGGACTTATGTTAACTGCTCAAATTAGCTTTCCAGGGTATATTGTAACTTCGCTATAGAGTTATAGCGTCAACTGCACTCTCATCGACCATCAAGAGATTTGTTCTTTATCTTCATCGACCCGACATAAAATATCATTGGGAGATTAATGATACATCTACCCCAACCATCGGAAGATTTATGATACATCCATCCCGACACATGAAGGATTGAGAGGTTTGATATTTACCTTCCCTCAATCTCTTCACCGGACGTAAGGATATTTTTTGCCCATTTACCCCCACATATTCAAAATATGCGTTCCGGGTTTAGCTATGGAGCACCCGTTTCACCATCACCTGAATACTGACGATGATGGATCTATGGTCAGTGCTCTACATGAATAGATTTCACTTGATTAATTAAGTACATTTTCATATTCTTTTACCATCAACCAAGCTCTCTAACATGACTTCTTACAACAATGATATAAAGAGACATGTACTATTCTCATCAAATATTTATCAGTCTTTAAAAGACCTTGGGAACTCAGTCCCTCATTCCAATATTGGGAATTGTCATCCCTTCACAATCTCATCACCATAATCATATGGTTCTGGGTATTCAAACCCTTAACTCATCGTTGAGCATCATTACCATCTATTAGGTAATTATCACCTTTAGGTCATCTGACCAAGGCATACATGATACTTGTCACACACACATCACACATGGCTCTCAAGGCCACAAAATATCTTGTCACCTCTTTCTAGGCAACAACTTACTCATATGACTCATAACATCCATGCACATTAGTTACTCTTACTAAGCAACAACAACATTAGGGCACATAAGACCAATCAACATTTATTATATAAATGTCATAGCTCAAACCTGGCTATATTCATCATGTCATAATACATGCATGGTTGTTAGACATGATAACAATCATATAAGTCATCATCACATCATGTGATATAATAGTAACACCATTATTCCTTTATTCAGGAATTAGGGTTTACTATCAAATAGGGATTTTCATTCCCTTTACCCTAAATTAGGGTTAGGGTTCCCCATTTCTCATTAATTAGGGTTTCATGATTATATTATCTATCAGACCCTTAATTCATTATTAGGGTATTCAAAGATATCATAAGTAATTATTCAAGATCATTACTCTCATCATATAGCATTAATGATCATCAATTCAAGTTATGAGTTCATTTCTCATCCTCATCATGGTATGATTACATCATACTCATTAATTTGGCTTAACCCCATTCTGAAGGTACATTAGTCAACACTTATCAAAGTGCATCAACTCATCACATTTCATTGTACTAGTTGCATGACACACTTCACATGTTTCTTACCCAATTATATTGGAGTTGAAGTGCATCAAGGTATATAAACCCTGAAGTGTTGAATGTGATAACCATCATATCTTGATGTATCACTTTTCTCATCATTTCAGACTCTCTTGAGTTAACCAACTTATCTTGTATTAAGCTATTTCCCTCTTAATACATTCCATCACTAAACTCTCACCTTTATCATATAATGCATAGGCCACACATTAGAATTTTCCAACTATCTTTAATGATATGGACTTATCTAATGCAAAAGACATTACATACAATTAGGTTGCTTATAAACAACCACTTGAAATGTTTCACCTTTATAACGTAATTCCTTCTATCTCCTCACTGGGGTTTCCTTATCCCCTTACTTAAATTAGGATTATGATTCATTGGCATATTTCCCAGAATTAGGGCTTTATGCATTATGACTCCACATTAGAGTCTCACATACCTTCACCCTTTTTAGGGCCTCTCATCACAACATAATATTAGAGCTTCATGTGGTGTTAATTCTTAATCAGGGTTTCTCATGGAATCACCCTCAACTAGGGTTTCACATGGAATCACCCTCAACTTGGCTTCTCACATGGAATCACCCTCAACCAGGGCTTCTCATGGAATCACCCTTAACCAGGGCTTCTCATGGAATCACCCTTAGCTAGGGTTTCACATGGAATCACCCTCAACTAGGGTATCATATATCATTACATGACATCAGCCTGAATTGGTTCTCACATCACATCACAACATCAAAGTTCCATATCAATCATTCTAACTTAGGGTTTCTCATGGCATTACCCTAAAATGGGATTTCACATGGAATCATCCTCATCTAGGATTTCCATTATAGTCAGGAACAATTTGGGTCTACTATTCATCTCCATTAGGATTTCATTCAATTGTCCATAATTAGAGATTCACTATTCATCCCAATTAGGTCTTTACATCTCATTTACCTAAATTAGAGTTTCACATATCATTACCCTAGATTAGGGCTACATTCTCACCCTAGATTAGGGTTACATTCAAAATTGCCCTCAATTGGGGTTAGAGTTCAATATCCCTGTCAATTAGGGTTTATATTCATGATTAGGGTTTCATGATCTCTTTACTAAGGATCATACCCTTAATCACCACATGAATCATACTCATGTATGAATTTCATGCTAGCATCCTCTCAACTTGATTATGTCATATTAACCCTTCCATCAAGTACATACAACTATGATTAGCATAGTGTACCAAATTATTGTTCTTATAATGATTAGGGTTTACCCCTTTAATAGTACTAATCTTTTAGGTACTTTTAGGTCTTTAACCTTTGTACCATCTTTGATTACCATCACTATCAATCATAGGACCATTGGAATAATTATCACTATCAATTTCCAAATGATTGAATCACATTGAACTCCATTCGGTTTTTAAGGTTTCATCACCAAACAGTTTTGGAACCATTTGCCACCAAACGGTTTTGAAACCATTTGACCCCAAATGGTTTTGAAACCGTTTGCCCCCAAACAGTTTCAAGACCATTTGGTCTCAAATAGTCTCAAGACCGTTTGGGCCAAATCAGTCCAAAAACGGCATGGGCTCACTAGGTTATTCAATGATCATTTGATCATGATTAGCAACATTGAAACCTTCAATCGATTAAGTTAATGAGGTGCAACAATTATTAACCTTTGGATCTTTAATCCTTCAAATCACCACCTTTGACCTTCCAAATGGTCTTGAGGTGCTTGACCTCATATGTTTTTGAGGTGCTTGACCTCTAAACGGTTTTGAAACTATTTTCCCATCTCAACATCAAAATCCATAACATCCAATTAGGGTTTGGATCATTGGATTGATTATCAAATCAGCAATTGATTGCCTTTCAATTTGGTATCTATGGACCTTAAAATACCAAACCATACTCAATACTAGACCTCCAAACGGTCTTAGTTGACCCTCAAATGGTCTTGAGACCATTTGGGTGATTCCCAAACGGTTTTGAGATCATTTGGGTCAATCAACCCAAAGACTCAACACCATCAATTACCAAATCAACACTTAACCCGATTAGGATTTGCTACTTGGTGATTAAATATGCATTGAATTAATCAATTGGATCCTTTAGATTATAATTCAACATGTATTAGGGTCCTGACCTCAAACAGTCAACTCCCTCAAATGGTTTGGGTCTCAAAACACCAAATGGTATTGAAACAGTTTGGTCTCCAAACGGTTTGGTGAAACCGTTTGGACCAACAAGTTGGAAACGGTTTGCCTTGGATATTTGGGGAGGTGTATGCTTATGATGATGTCATCATCATCAAGCTATAAAATCACGAAATCTACTGAAATTTCCATGGTAATTGCACCATTCAACCAAATCAATTATCGTGAATGAAGAAAGGATCATTATTTGATAAGGAATTGAATGCAATAACAAAATTGAGGGTTTAAGTTATAAAACCCGCCTCCAATTGAGCTCCAAAGCTCCAAGCTCACGGAAACAATGGTGGATGCATCTCCTTTCACCATTCCAAGACTCGTACTCAAGGTTTGAGTGAAAAGGTATGGTTAGAATTGAAGATGGGATCGAAATAGGAACAAATCATGCATTAATTTTTGATTTCCAGCATGGATTCAAGGTGAAAAGGGATCAAGGAGCTTACCAACAGGTTGGGGGTCTTCCTCTTGTTGCTCCCAGATCCCTTGGTTGTTTTTTCAAGAAAGAAGTGAAAGCAGTTTCGAAATTATCCCTTCACCTCAAAGATATAGGAGCTTATATATGAATTTTATTGAAAATTCATTTAAGAGAGAGAAAGTAGGAATTATCTCCTCAACTTTCTTTCCATATGCCCCCTTTTCTTCCTTAGGGACGAGGCTATCTTCTTTGCCTCTTATTCCTCTCAATTATCCACGTTTTAAAGAAAAACAAACTAAGCACCTTAAATCATATAATAATAATATCCATAAGTGAGTGGATATTACGTTTTCTTTTAATATGTGAGTGAGTTATCCACTTCCTTTGGATATTTTCGTGGCCTAGAGAAGGCACAAAGGTTTTCAAACTTGATAAAATTCAACGATATCATTTTTGGTTGAAGGCCCTTCAATTATTTTATTTATTTTTGCATTGAATGGAAATAAAGTTCCAATTATGCTTAAATCTTGATTGTTTTAATATCAAGATTCTCTCTCCTCCAAAATGATTCTAATAAGACGCACCTCTCATTTTCTTGCCTCATCATGATGCCAAGATACATTAGGGACCTTATTGAATTGGTAATTTGTATATTGAACCCTAGGTTTTGGGTAAATTGCACATTACACCAAAACTAGGTTTTAATGCACAAACATTGCTTTATCATCTCTTTCTTGGTACTCAGGCTACCAAAAGCCATACCTCTGCATCATAGTCATTCTCATGATCCTTCAACATATGAGGAAAATAGTATCATGTACAATTTGCAATTTAACCCCTCAACTTGGGTAATTTGCACTTTAGTCCAAAACAAGCAAAATAATGTTTTCAACAATACTCAAAAGGACTAGATTGCAACATAAGTTCCTCTTGAACCCTAATTACTTTTCACAAGATAATATTAGGAATATAATCATCTTTCTTAATCAAAACACCTAGGGTTAAAGTATAACCCAGGTCAGGGATGTTACATTAATCTATTGCTCTATCTCAAGGTACACTTTATGCTCCAATTGATGAAACTAGTGGTACCAAAACTTGCTTGTATGAATATGTCCAAAACTACTTGGCTATATATACTTGTTTGAGCTACATGTTATCTATGATTACTACTTTCTATTTTCTTGTTATATGTTGAACAAATCTAATATCATAATTAGCAAGGGAATGTCATGTTGATGAAAGGGTTATCTCTTGGTGATGGCCTTGAGAACCCTTATGAACATGTTGGATTATACCTTCTAGCTTCTAGATTCACCCTAGGTGGGTTTATAGCTTCAACCCCAACATTTAAGGTTCTATCTTCTACATTGTCCCTAGGTGTGATCATACATCAACGGTTTAATATTTCATGTTTCAACAATTTGAGATTATTAGTTATACTTTACATCAGAGTTTTTAAATCAAAATTAATGGAAGTTCCCACCTTAGTCTAGATGAGAGATTTCCCTAATTCATAAATTGAGAGGTCAACATAATCATAACTTAAGAATTTTCAAGATTTTAAACCTAAAATTCATAACTCTAATATTGAGGGTCGTCTCAAGATCCAGATAGGCTGATCAAAGGAGTCATATAAATATCAGATCAATAATGACAAGTATGTATTTCATAAATCAATACTAAGAGTCAATATTTGAACATCAAGAGTCATTGGCACAAATTCTTTAAAGGTAGGGTATAGATTCATATTTAGACAATACTTGTGATCATTCATACATATAAAATAATCAAGCAACATTTTGTGATATTGAGATTATTTTATGTGATGGTATATATTGTTGATGAATGATATAGGCCGACCTTCTATGAAATTCAACCACAAGCTTAGAAACAATATCATATTGTTGGAGATAATCATCAATTGATATTTGAGATTGAGTTTCAATTTCAACATCTTATGATTTAACCAATTAGAGGTTTTTAGTCAAGACTACTTGTGTAGGAAATAACCTAATTGAAACCTTGAAAATTGTCCAAATCATCAAAAATATAAACACACATGCTTGTATTTGTGTTCCATCCCCATTATTGAATGAATAGAGTGATTCTGATTGGAGAGGCTCTCTTGTCCCTACCAAGTTTTCCATGGAAAGTGCCTAATCGTTCATTCACTCCCAATCAACCATAAAAAACCCATATCAACCATCCATAGGCCTCCCATATTGCTCATATTCATGGGTATACTTGATATCTCATGGATACCAAAGCTATAGAAACAAACATCATTAACCACTCATTGGACTACCTTAAGGCCGAAATACATAGTGCTTCTTCATCCACTTCATTGTATAATGTTGCACACGTTTTTTGTGCATGTAAGAAGAAAGTACATGTATTGTGGTAATATAAAAAATGAGTTATGAGTGTTAAACTCAAGGAATTAGATGTTAGAGACTACTACTAATCACTAAAATTTAGCTAGGTTAAAGGAAAATATTGATATGGTTAATTACAAATAAAAAACTAAAAGTAACAATGCAATTAAGAAAAATCATATGAAAGCAAAGTGAAGCATTCTCTAGTATAATCAGTTCACCATAATGAAATCCATATTTTATTTCAATCTACCAAAAAGAAATCATCATTGCTAATAAGATTTAGGATCTATATGTTGCATATTCGGCTTTCACTATGTGGTATGCCATTTAATCTAGTCAAAAACTCACGTTCACAATGTCAAGTAAATGAATAAATTATTATTGATCTCTCTTTGAATACTTTTGTAGTGCATCATAAATTCTATCTATGTTAGATCACTTCATTTGTGCATTATTAATTGTGTTAATGTTCATTTTTCTAGCACTTAATTTCCCTTTTTAAGTTATTAAGAATCTGAAGCATGCAAAGAGTGATCAATCCTGAATATGGTAAAATAAATCCCATTATCATAAAATTTCATCTAATAATTTTTCTTTTAAGATATGAATTTTCATTCTCCATCTCCACATGAGTGCCATTGCTCAAATTAAAACTTGATTAAAACATCAAACATCATTGTCCAGATAAACCTCATAAAGGTCACATGTCAAAAGTTTCATCCAACATGACAAGTAATATGTATTCAATTTTCAATAATATTTTGACAATATTTCACCATATTTCTCCAAGTACACCAATGTAGATGGGAAAATATCCAAATACAAATGTACTTAGAGAACAACTGAGGAACAATTCTTTAAATATTCTAAAAACCAAACACATATTGTATACTCACATTGTAAGGAGTGGGACCCGATAGGGGATCCACTCCCTACTTAATTTTGAGGAATGAATCCATATATTTCAAACATACTGAAAAGGTATGTTGGAATAGATGTAAATTTCTCTTAATTTCTCAAATGATGATATACAAAATAACCAAAGTAGCGGTGGAATAATATTTCATGACTATATTCAATTTTGCAAAGATACATCATCATCTCCCATAAAAGTGCTTACATGAAACTTGCAACATAATCAGAATCTAAGTAGAGGGATATCCAACTATCTCAACTCTATCTCCACACGAGCTCCACATAGAAGGTCCACTTCATGATTTCTAGTCTTCCAAGTCCTACACATGGGGTTGCAAGCATACTCCACAAAAGGAGAAAAGTAGATATATCAGCAAAATGCGTGTATGCGCATACTAAATTTGGGATTGAGCAACATCATCAAATAGATGACATCAAATATAACAAGGCTTCCAATAAAAGCAAAAAGTACAACCCAAGCGGGTATTAAAATAATGTGAATTACTATAAGATGATAAACAAGAAGAATACTTGCCATTAAACAAACAAAAAAATTGTAACACATAACTCGGGTGTGTGGCACAAAATCTCCATCCCAAAAATACAACATGGGAACGCAACCCAAAAGCCAAAGTACTTACACTACTCTAGGGTTACTAAATCACAAAGCATGCATAATGTAGAGTTAAGTATAAAGTTTAGTCATATAAATAGAGTTAAAAAGATTTCCATCATATAAATGGAAAACATAAAACATCCACCACAAAAGTAAGTAAAATAGCTTAGATCCAAAAATAGAATTTCAACATAAAGTAAAGTACAATTTAAAATTTCAACATGGATCTGGAGTTCAAAGTCATTAAGATTAGACCCAAATAGGTCATCAACTCAAACAAAAGAATATTCATCACCAAAATACCTTAGAGAGTCTTAAGCGAGAGAGAGAGAGAGAGAAAGAGAGTAAAGAAAGTAACTGCTCAAAATGACTCATGGGGATGCAACATACGTTAAGAGAGTGAAATAAGAAACTACTCAATAAGATCTGGAGATGCAACATACATTAAGAGAGTGAACTTAGAAATTGCTTAATATGATTTGAAGATTCTACATACCTCACATGAAGTCTACTATGTCTAAGGATAAAACCCTAATTCCATCTTGGCCCATAAGAAACCCATTAAAGGCATATTTGAGATTATGGTTAGGTTTACATTAATTACATAAACCCTAAAAATCGTCATTTCATTCTTATTGAGTTGTTTTATTAAAACCATACCATCTTGTAGATTATATTTTTTGAGAGTTCATGAAATATTTTACTTTATTTTGAACTTATTGATTATTAATTATGAATTTAAGGAATTATATCAAATTGGGATATTCATTAAAATCATATATTTACTTAATGGAAGTTATGAGATGAAACTTGTACCATATGTACCATATTTTATTTTGTTTTGATAATGTAGGATTTATTTAATAAGATTTCCACAATATTTGGCCAATTATAAATTAAGAAAAATCCATGTCATAAAATCAAATGAAAAACCTGGTATCTCTTTTCGTGGTAGACCAACTGGAATTGACCATCTGGCTCTTGGCCACATACTCTCCAGAGGACACATTTCTGACAGAACATAAGGATGAAGAAGGAAATTTTATCGACCTGAGCCAATGAGGCATGTTTTAGATCTGAGTGAGGGTAGAAACATAAGAAGTATGACCAACATCTTCCTACCCCTAAAATGAACATCATGAAAGCATAGAGCTCTCCATGCCATTGGGGTCACAAAGCAAATTGTGGGAGAGTTCAAGGCCAGAAATTGAGATCAAACTACAAACCTGAGGAGGGTTAACATCCGCAGAAGAACATCGGAGGTGAGGATAGGAAAAGGTACCTATCGATTGTCTAGAACATGTTTGAAAGACAAACAATAGCAAAGGAAGGTGCAAAAAGGGGAAGTGGGGATTTACCCCAAATTAGAGAAAAATGAAGGCACAAATATCTTTAGACAATGTCCATGATGATCTTTGGGTGCTCGTCAAGGCTACTGAAAACCAAACACGCGTCAGCAATGCAATGGTGGCTCCCAAAAGCTGACAGAGGTGGCGAAGTACACTCCTCCAAGATCAAACAAATCCCACATCATGGAATAGAGTAAGGAGTTGTAACGGAGATTCCAAGGTTGTTTTATAGGTGTCTAAAGACCCATAGACACAATGAGATGGAAGGGGCATCAATAGAAGAAGTAGAGAAAACCCTTACTTGATAGGGTTGTGGAGACTACAAATCCCAATACATATTAGAGTCCATAGATTGGGAATGATGAAAGGAATGTGAGGGATAGAAAATTAAGGAAAGGTATGAAACTAAGGGGGAGAGTACTGGGAAACAAAATTAATGACTCTATGTTTGTGAAATTAGTGTGACTTGCCTAATAGATTGGAGGTCGAAGAACAATCTTGCATGACACAATCAAAATGTAATGGCTATCTATAGAACTAGATCTGGAAAGGGTTTAGTTCATCAAAAGTATAGCGCAACCACACTATTGAATCAAGCCAAATAACTTGACTTTAGGAAAGAAAAAATATTGAGTAATTAATTTGATTATTTAAACATCTATTTCACAACTATTTTCATTGGGGGGGGATCAAACAAGGTGCAAATAAATCCAAATTTGACAGACGGTCCAACTAGGACATGCATAATCTAGTTTGGTGTTCGATTTTACTTTTGAGGACATCTAGTATTTTATTCAATAATTTTAGATTATTTCATAATTATTATTTCCTTAATGAATTTGAAGCATCTATGAATACTCAAAAGATATGAAACTTGGCCTAGAAGTAAACCTAAACACGAGGAATATAATTTTATTATTAATTTTTCCTTTTGTGGTTGCTTAACATAATATATAGTAATTTGGACTTCAATATACATTTTCTCTCCTAAACTACACTAGGATAGATATATTTGTCCAATTAATGTGAAAATTCACATATAGGCTAACTTTTGCATGTGGATTTAGAATTTTTTTTATTTTCACTTTTGAAGAAATTTAATAATTTATTTAACACTTTTGTATTTTTCTCATAGTTTCTTCTTTAAATAATATTAAGATATTTATTTATTATTGTTCAAATAATGTGATCCCTGGCACCCATGCTAATGGGGACCCATGGAACACATTTTTACTATTATATTTCATTTTTAAGATTTATTTGTATGAGTTATGATACCATTAGGATTCTTGTCTCATTACCATTGTATTGGTCAAAATGTTATATATTTATTATCAACACTCACTTAATTGAATCATATTATCTTCAATTCATTTCCAAAAGAGTTATATATTACAACTATGCATGAAATTTCATATTTTACTCATTTAACATATTTATTCAATTAAAATTCTAATTTAATTTAGATGTTTACACTTTATTCCTCTTATTTTTGCCATTATGTGAATATTAGTTAGAAAATGAAATATTTGTTATGGATTCAGGAATTCTTTTATATGTTGGTACATAATTAAGTTATAATAAAAATATGAGTGTACAATGATACGTTTTTTTAGTTATAAATTAAACCTATTTCCACATATAATACTATATTCATTATTTATTAATGTATAACTTTATCTTTGTTTGGTCAAATCTAAAGAACTAAACTCACTAACTGTCTAATCATAGAATAGGATATGATCCTATATTTTGGGATGTTACAACACTCCACCCCTTAAAAGGATTTCATCGTCAAAATGACATCGTACATATCTTATCCATCATTCCTATCCACCCCTAAATCGGTTTAACCTAGTAAGCCTAGCTAAACAATATCAAGATATTAGGGTTACTTATGTATCATTTCTTTCTGAATATTTTAGATATTTATATTTTTCATATGCCATGCATCCAACTAATGAGTCAAAACCACCTAGGGTTGAATTTTAGGTCCATGTTTTACTAGCCTACCAATCCTAAGGTCCACATTAGCATTCAAAAAGTCATTGGATATAAGAGGGTAGGTCAACTAAACCTTTATCACAAACAACATACTCCTAGTCATCACTACAAAGACCAAAAGTAGGGCTTAGGCTATTTATTTAAGATAATTCTAGGTTTTTTATATCCAACTTCATACCTCTCTTCCTTGTGTCTGAATTCAAGAAAACTTCGATAATATCCACAAAATTTTTCTTTTTTACATATAATCGTATAATGAAAATAATTTTCGATGATAAAATCTATTTGACATAAAACAAAAGATGGATCCAAAATCAATTATGAGAATCAAGCCACAAGGTATTCCATATACCATATACTTATTCATTACTTTCTCACCCTCAAGCCA
Source organism: Alisma plantago-aquatica (assembly GCA_963693085.1). Taxonomy (NCBI): domain Eukaryota; kingdom Viridiplantae; phylum Streptophyta; class Magnoliopsida; order Alismatales; family Alismataceae; genus Alisma; species Alisma plantago-aquatica. The sequence continues at coordinate 194,487,479 of OY856413.1, read as the reverse complement.
AAGACCACCCTAAAGCTAAAACTCATAAGTTTCAAGAGATATATTACGACAACCTATGTATGATCTTAAGGGTCACCTATACTAGGGTTTACTCACAAGATTCTTGTGTATGCATATTATGATTCCAAATTGTTCATTCATCACCTCATAAACAACTCAGTTAAGTTCTAGGGTATACATCACAATTAGAGGGTGATAATGCAAGGTAAGGGTTTTAATTAGGGAGACAAAATCAAAATAGTCACAAACCCGACCACTATACATCTGATACCATCTTGTAAGGAGTGAGACCTGATAGGGGATCCACTCCCTACTTAATTTGAGGAATGAATCCATCTATTCCAAACATGCTGAAAAGGTATTTTTTGAATAGAAGTAATTTTTTCTTCATTTCTCAAATGATGATATAAAAAATAACCAAGTAGCAGAGGAATACTTTTTCATGACTATATTTATACTAACAAATGTGCATCATCATCTCCCATAAAGGGCTTACATGAAACTTACAACATCATCAAGATCTAAGTGGAGGTATATCCTACTATCTCAAATCTATCTCCCTAAGAGCTCCACTTAGCAGGTCTATGTCACCATGTCTAGTCTTGCAAGTCCTGCACATAGGGTTGGAAGCATACCCCACAAAAGGAGAAAAGTAGAGATAGTAGCAAAATGCTAGTTGGTGCATATGAAACCAAGATTTAGTAACATTATGAAATTAAGGATATAAAATATAACAAGACTTCTGATAGAAGAGGAAAGTACAACCCAAGTGGGTATCCAAAGAATGAGAATTGAATAAGATGATAAACAAGATGAATAATTCCATTAAACAATAATAACAATTATGCCACATAAGCACATATAAAATCTTGGGAACAAAACCCATCACAATAATATCAACAGTCGTACATGTGATATGAATATAGCACAAGAATAATATAAATAACAAAAGTGGAAAAATCTCATTACCTTAAAGGCTGACAGAGTATGGCAGACAAGCATCTTCCAATATATATAAAAGTAGGCACACAACCCAGATATGGGGTGCACAACCTTCGTCCTAAAAATATAACATGGGCTCACAACCCAAAAACCAAAGCAGTTACACTACTGTTGGGCTACTGAATCACAAAGCATGCATAATTAAGAGGCAAGTATAAAGTTCAGTCATATAAATAGAGTTAAAGAGATTTCCATCACATAAATGGACAACATGAAATATCCACCACAAAAGTGGGTAAAATAGATCAAATAAACAAATAGGATTTCAACATGAAGTAAAGTGCAATTTAAAAGTCCAACACAGATCTAGAGTTCGAAGTCAATAAGATTAGACCCAAATAGGTCATCAATTCAAAAAAATGAATATTCATCACCAAAATACCTCAGAGAGGCTCAAGAGAGAGAGTAAAGAAAGTAATTTCTCAATATGACTCATGGGGGATGAAACATACATTAAGAGAGTGAAATCAAAAATTGCTCAATATGATTTGGAGATACAACATATGCTAAGAGAGTGAAATTAGAAATTGCTCAATATAATTTGAAGATGCAACATACCTCACACGAAGTCTATGTGTGTCCAAGGTTATAACCCTTATTCCATATCCGTCCAGAAGAACCTATTAAAGACATATATGAGACTAGGGTTAGGTTTGTATTAATTACGTAAACCCTAAAAATCACTTTTTTATTAGTATTGAGTTAAGTCATTAAAACATACCATCTTGTAGACATACTTTTTTAAGTTCATAACAAATTATATTTTATTTTTCTAACATGCATTATTAATGATGAATTTAGAAATTATATCAAATTTTGAATATTCATTAAAAATTACATATCCACTTGATGAGAATTAGGAGATGAAACTTGTATCATTGTGTAAAGGAAAATTCTAGGATTATATACCATATTTTATTTTGTTTTTCAAATATACACAACATTTGGCCAATGAGAAATTGAGAAAAAACCATTCCAGCAAAAAAGATCAAAAACCCAGTACTCCTTGCCATGGTAGATGAACTTGAGTTGTCACCTGGGTCTTGGCCCCATCCTCTCTGTGCACAATTCAGATAGAATATACGGATGAAAAAGGCATAATTTACCCTACCGATGAGGCATGTTTTAAATCTAAGTGAGGGTAGAAGAACTATGACTGTCATTTTCCTACCCATGTGACAAACACCGTGAAATAATAGAGCTCTCAATGTCATGGAGGTTACAAAGAAAATCACGGGAGAGTTCAATGTCGGCAAGTGAGAACAAACTACAAGCATGAAGAGGGTTAACATCTGTACAAGACACATCGGAGGTGAGGACATGAAAAGGTGATTACCGATTCTCTAGAACATGTTTGAAAGACAAAGATAGTAAAGGAAGGCGTATAAAGGGGAAATGATGATTTATTCCAAATTAGAGAAAATTGAAGGTGTGGACGGCTTCAAACAATCTATGTGATGATCTCTAGGTGCTCAGCAAGCCTATTGGGAACCGAACACGCGGAAGCGACCCAGCAACAACGCCCAAAAGTCGGCGAAGGTGGGGAGGTTCACTGTTTGGACATCAAAGGTAGTCCAGGTCATGGAATTAGATAAAGAAGTTGTAAAAGAGATATGAGGGTTTTTATAGCATGGTTTTTCACATGTATTTTCAATTATTTGAATAAAAAGGATATATTCGTAACTTGATGTGCTTTGTTAAAACGGAGGATTTTCTTTTGCAAAATTCACTTTCTATGAATTGCGTAGTTCTTTATGTAAACCAATAATGAATATTGGGAAACAGAAAGAAAGAAAATCCAATATCTATACTACTATAAAAATATCGAGTTTGATGTTGCGCTCTCCTTGATTCACTCTATTTTCTCCTTTTTTCAAGGAATTTTGCTCCTACAAATATTTATTCTCACACTCTCTTATTAACTTTTATTATCTTTAATTCTGTATTTCTCTCTCCATCCTACAGAAATGGTTCCTTGATTCTCTCATTTCAAACAACCAACACAAATATCTTTTACTATAGGGACCCTTTCACAGACGAGTCCTCTCCCCTCACATTTCTAATAAATTTTATATGTCATGTGCATGTGCACGTGTTCGTTCACTAGTTAAGTAAAATAAAAAAGATAAAGGATAACTGATAATGTACATTTGGAATCATGTGAAATTTTCAAAAAAAAATGGTACGGAAGGATACTAATGGTTGGTTTCGTTTCCACAATATTTTGTATTACGAAAAGTGATCACAATAAGAAATATGGAAAAGGTAGAGAAAGAAAGGAATTAATTTAATGCCTTAAATACATGAAATAAGAAGGAAACTTGGAGAATAAGAAAAACCCTTTTAAGTATTTTGGTCCCGAATCTGGTCCATACTTAGATAAAGTCATTTAAACTTCCCTTAAAAATTTGGGAATAAAAGGATTAATAGAGTGAGAGATGTGAATTTTTCTAAAAATCCTAAAGTTAAAGAATTTGGGAAATCTACTATCTACTATTTACCATACTAAACACCACTTCATGTTTTATCCACGTGATTTACTGCCTAGGTTTTAGCCTTTTAGCACACTCTGCTGCCCCAATTTTCTTGTTTCCTCATGCGGCATTTTCGTTGACTTCCAACTAGATGGTTTGACATCTGGCCGATCAGGAGCTTTGCGGTGGCATCCCGCACGACCTTCTAGATGCAAGAGTCGCTGAAAAAGCATCGGAGCCAATTGCAGAGGATCGATGCATTCTTGCGCGAACACGGTCGGGGCGGTGGGGCGGGATGCGGCAGCTGCAACCCATGCATCTAGCTAGCAGCAGTAAAGTTTTGTCACCTTGGCGTATCCGTCAACTATATCTGATCCTGCGGATGGCATCCTCAACGGCTCTAGGCAAGAAGAAACCTAAAAGGATCTTGGCAAGAGGAAACCGAAACGGCCGCACAGTTCCTGACGTAGCCTTTAGAGAGCATGCAGTCGGCAATGGCACAGAGGTACACCATCAAAATGAGTTAAGGAACTTTTCAGCCCCAAATATCTTGGCAGTCGATTAGTAGTCGGGCGATTTGAAACACCAATTGTTCGTCACGTTCAACGCATCTCCAAAAGCATATGAGTCATCCATGCCTAGATCGGTCATCAATGGCGTGAGGGACTCTTTTACCCTGGCCATGCCAGATCATGGAGATTATCCTTTCTGCCCTCTCTCAATTCTTTTATTGCAGACATGTTTCTTGTTTAACCCATCACGGCAACAACCAAATTTATAGTCATTGTCTAAGTAGGTAATGGTGGCAATGTGTTGCCAACTTAAGGATATGATCTGCAGCATAGCGTCTTTTCAGACACCCATGCGTAATTGAATGTGCCCCAGTTATCTCTCACGAATGGTTTGAAGGTACATCTTGCACCTGTAATAATTCCCAGCATTAACTTCACTATGTTTTAACTTATCATGATCAATGACTTGTACTTATCTTGTGGTCACCAGATAATTTTGTACCAGGCATTCCATAATCCTGCCATATTCCACTGCCTCACATTTTTTTACTTTAATTTTACTATTTGGTGGTATTGCTTTCTGTTTATTCTCCCTTTTTTTGTTTCCTCACTATATCTGTCACCTTATTTTTAGAATTTTCTCACAATTTCACCAGAATTAATTGTACTTGACAGCTCGTATCAACACAATGGAGCATCATGAAATGCGAAGTACGCTTGCAGTAGGATGATGATGTACCACTTCTATTGTTGTTTCTTAATGTTTCTACATAAAGCTGGCAACACAGTGGCAACGCAAAAGAACGATTGTCAGTCTTGTCACCATGTATGTTCTACTTTTGTTGCATAATCAAGGTGCAATGAAGTGATGTTGGTCAAGATGGCATGGGGCAACCAGTTTCAGCGGGCGCTCGAGGCAAGCGACATATGTTCAATAAGTCCATGGGTGCATCATCTTTAAGTGTAGGTTAGTGCACAATAGAAGACACTTTTTTTCTTTTTTCTGAGGTTATATGATATTGTATGTGCTTTTAGGCTCCTGTTGACATTCTATAGGTAATGTTTGGTAAAACTTACTTTATGCCATATATGTGGCATATAAAATCTATAAAAAAAAGTATGTCAGTGATTAGCAACCTATAAGTTAATCATTTTTCATAAACAAGGATGAACAATAACTTATAAGTTCGATCACGTTCAAATCTATAAGTGAGTAAAAATATATACCAAAAAGACATGGATTATACTTGGTTTGGCCTGTTATAATTTTTTGATATGCATCTAAAATACATAATCTATTTCTGAAGTATAATTTCTAGTCATGTGTTGTAATGATATAATCTGCAAATTATGGTAAATTTGATTCAACTTTAACTTTCATCTTTGGTATTATTTTAGAAACAAGAAGCACTTCGTTTGTAACTTGTGTCATTGCAGTGAATGCTTCCACCACCAGTAATTCATATGCAACGCCATGTGTGAAGGGAGCACTTGGTTATAGTTAGTTTGGTTTCCTTGATTGAAGACCCTATGATAATTTCATAACATTAATCTTGCATGTAACTCTCAGATAATAAAAAAACCACCACTAAGCTTGGTAAATAACTACAAACTTTGTTTATTCATATTCATGCATCCATTTCCTATAATGGTTTCCAAAAACATACAACCTTCCTGAACAACATAGTATTGAAACTCTCCTTCTATTAGTGGTACAAAGAATTTAAAATTGGTTTTTCATCGATGGGAGTTAAATGCTTCATAGAAAATTCATTTTTTGCAACAAGCTAAGGAGTTGCAGATTGGATCGCCATGGGCAGGGATAGAGGTTTCCAACTTCACTTACAAAAAGCAACGGGATGGTAGGTGAATTTCAAGCCTCAAATGATCAATGGCCATGTACATTCTTATATGATAAAGATTATATATTCCATCATCCATCTTATGCAATGGAAATCAAAAATCTTTAATCGGTTAATCTTCTTGTTTATTGTGATACAAGTTCTTGTAATTAGGAGTATGAACTAATCAACATGGCAAAGCGGTATATATTATATGTTCTTTTATCTTTTCATCAACTTTGTTGGTTAGATGAACTTCTGTTGTACTATCATGACATTTTATTTATTCATCTCACTATCATCACAAGAAAACATGTTCATTGATAATTATTACTGACTTTATTTTATGACATAGGTTCACAATAAGATAATCTCTATATGTATAGTTATGTATGTTGAGCTACCTATATATTATTTTTTGCTATGTTCAAAACTTGTCAATTCATATATGCAAATAGAAAACATTTTCTGTATAGTTTTAAACATTATAAGATTGTCCTCTTACCCTTAACCATATAAAAGTAAATGAAAATTTGTTATGGCCCTCATAAAAATTAAACATATTAATATACAAGTTAGAACAAAAGTTTTGTAGATGTCAGGACATGTTTGGTAAGGTGTTGTTGGCTCACAAAGTGCATGATTGTTGTACACTTTTACATGGTGAATTCACACACCTACATCCAAAAACACCTTAACAAACTATCCCTAATGTCAATTATACAGAAAAAGTGTTCATGGAAGATACGTATAAGTTGACATATGTCAAGACAATAGATATACTCAAACACACTTATACATCATTTCTAGTATATCCATGGGTCACAAAATATGGTTCAATAATTTCAACATTAATGTAAGTTACCACATCTATATTGACATGGTGATTCTATGTTCCAAGTTTTTCTGATAATAAGACTACTTCTATTATGTTAGTGTTAATAGTGATAACCAATTTTGAATAGGAGGAATTATCTAAAGAAGTTTCCATTTAATGTTAGAATATAATTATTTTAAAATAATATACATGATAACATATGATTCAATTAGTTATGTAAAAGCATACTAATTACATCCTTTCATCACAATTTTCTTGGATTGACCCTTTTTTCAATGTAAATATATAGCTTAACATATTTTTTGAACCTTAGAAACACTACCATCCTGAAGTCATTTTAGAAATTCACAACTTTTCATATATTTCCTATTTTGTTTTTTTATGACATTAGTTTCTACAGTCAATACAATACAATGATTTGTTGTATCTAGAAAATATTCCACTCTTTACAACAATCATCGATGGTTATTCCTAAATTGATAACATAATATTTGAAATTATTATTGACCATATTTCCTTAATAGAAAGGCCATAAATAAGTTTATATAAATCTATTATATCAAATTTAGGAGAAAAACAAGTCTGAATTCTCCATGGAATTCGACCACATCGTAGAATTATGAGCTCTTCTTAGTATTGAACGATTACAGAAGAGGGTAAATCTTCTTTGTATTAGATTAATTCATAAGATCATATATCAAATGTATGTCAATATACACATGTCAGAGAAAACAAATGTTGGTATGCTCTACAAACTTTCTTATGTTAATTGTAATTGTGTCTAGTTGATCAATGTGGGTATTTGTAGTAGGGAATATACTCTTTATCAAGTAGGATTGGTAGGCCCAACATACAAAATGAATATATGGATGGGAACCCCCCTCCCAATGATCTCTGAATTTCACCATATAAACTTATGTTATTTTCCTCCACCTTTACTCACTCATTCTCGATTATTGCAATAATTTATGCTCCCATTATTTCAAGATCATCATGTTTTTTGTCTTTGGGGTGTATCTTTAGGTCATATAATAATAAAACAAAAGCAGAATTTTCCATGACTATAAATAAAAGAAAAAGACATGCCGTCTTGAATAACATTGACTTTAAGCATATTCTAACCACTAATCTATTTGTAACTACTTGATTCTCAAGAAAGTCTTGTGATATAATAAACATTATTCAAACATACGAAGTTTGTATGAAAGACATGTTACTATTTATAATTCACTTATGATGTCTTGCACATGAGATTTATAATAATACCTTATAAGAAAATTAGGAACAAAATTTTTTTCACCAAATACAGAAGATGTAGACATTACATTTACATGATATTTTTTTATATAATATCCACTACATATTTAAACTAAAAAAGATGTTGATCAACATCTAGATATATATATCAAAAGGGAGAAAAGTACTTAAGGATTGTATATGTATGTTTTAATAACACTTCCGTCAATTTCCAATAAGAACTATGTTATCTAAATTAACAAACACATTACTTTCAACAAGCCTTTGATCATAGTAGTACTTTATATTGGTATGTATGTCCATAGAGCCCGTTATATGATGATTGTAATGGCTGACTTTGTAAATGATTTGAATAATAATAAAGGCAATTTCCGTCTATATGTTTTAACTATTTTGAGATAATAATATAACATGTTAGATGTCTAGAGAGTGACAATACTCAATGATGTATGTCCTCAAGTACGTAACTTGAACAATGAGATCATATTGATGTTAAGAGTATGTACATTCTCATTATCATCCCTAGTCAGTTGTTATTGTGGAAATAACCATAGTCATCCATAACGCAAAAGACTAGAGTGTGTGTTGGTTGATGAAATAATCTCATCAGTCATGATATATGATATCAAACCAAGCACATAGACACATGTGAGAGAACAGTGTATCAGACAGACCCACCATAAGAGTGATGCATGGAAACCACACTTGGTTAGTTAGGATCATCTCGTATAGTATTGGTGGTGACTGTGGTTCTTAGACTTGAAATCACTACACTCATCACATGTCGTTGGGTACACTTTGACATCATCAAACACGGTCTTGAAATATGAGTTGTTATAAAGGGGATAATTGGGTGACTTTGACACATGGGGTTTTGACTGTGAATAATATATATGGAATTTTTCCCTCCTAAGGGAGTATGATATCTTAGCCGCTTGATAAGAGAGACTGAGAAATGCATGGCGGTGTACATGTGAGGCAATATATTATTTTGAGCTTACAAATATCTTAGACAGCCTACTCTAGTTCAAGGAATATGAATTGAACGTACGTAGAGGATTACAAATCCATGACTCGAGTTCAAATTTAGATATCAGTGACAAAGGAAATATACGTTCACTATAACACCAATCACAGATTGTAGGTTGAAAGTTGTTCTCCAACTTTCCTTTTTACTTGGGTAGCACTGATGTGACTAGGTACCACTCTTTGCTTGTGAAGTCATAAGTAAGTTATGGACATTCACTCTCAATGTGAAAAGGAACCTACAAGGTCACACACATAGGGTTAACCTGGAAGAGGAGTTTATCCAAGAATGTTGTTTACATTGATTACTAAAGGGTTTAGGTACTCAATTAAAATTTCAATCAATAGACTTGACTCAGATCATCAAGTTTAAGTGTTCAACCAACTGATTAGAGTGTCAAATTGATTGAGAACTGAATTGACCAAGTTCTACACAACTGGGACCACCAACTGACCGGTTCACTTAGTGAACGGATCGAGTCATGGTCAACGAGATGACCAGTTCACTCTGGTGAACCGACCGGCTCATCTAGACCAACCGAGCAAGTGTTGAGTTTTCCGATTTGTGAGAAAAGTTTCCCATTTCACAAGTCCAATTTGATTGGGACAAGAATTAATCTTTCCATTAATTTAAAATGAAATAAGAAAGTCAATTGTAGGAAATTTTGGGAAGTGAAATGACGGGTTCACTGGGTGAACCGATCATCTCACCTGGCTAGTCGACCAGCTCAGTTATGAACCGACTGGTTCGCCTGCCGCAGTGCAAATAGTTCATGGAGAATCTAGACTCTTCGACTCCCGCACAGACTAGGAACCCTAACCCTACCCTCTACTATTAATAGAGGGGTACATGGGGCTTCTCAAAACACACAACTCAGAATATCAGTTACACTGCAAAGTTGTTGTCCTCTTTGGTTCTTGTAACAAAGAGAGCCCGAGCAAGTGCCGCCCAAATAGGAAGGAGGCACAGTGAGGGAAAGACAACTGCAAAACAACAGTTGGTGGTGGGAGAGTGTATTGGTGACTAGTACGCTGATAGAAGGGGACAACTCCTAGTCTGTTCAAATAGAATGACTAGAATTCATGGTGGTCTGTGTGGACTATCTATATAGGTGAGAGGTTTCTTCCGCTCAGGAGGAATACGTTCCACCACAGTATGGGTTAAGACCAGGAGCTGCACAGACGTCATTGAAGACTAGGTGATTGAAGGTCACACTAGCTGCGAGGTATTATCACTAAGCAAGCCTCAGAACAATGTATATCTCATTAAACCATCCTTCCTATTTCATAGTTGTTGATGTGATCTGCTGGTTGAGGGTTTGTGGTTAGATAAAAAGTTTTTTTCCACTACCTATTCTTTCCCATAAAACCCAACACTTTATACATAACTAAATGTAACTATTATCTTGATCAATAAAAGAAGGATACATCACTTGAACCCTTTTTTAATACCTCATTTGTATCTATATAGCAACAATATTACTAACTGGTATATTGAATTTAATCCTAAGTTTTAGTTTCTTTTTCTTGAGATAGATGATGTTGGTTGCAATATTATTTTCTACTATAATATACTAATTGACGAACTTTTATATCTCTATAGTCTTGACTACAATTCTTATTGATAAAAGGCATAAATTGTGAAGTTGGATCTACTTTGGATGCGTAGATAACATAACAAACATCCAAGTATAATAGTATTTCATAGAATAGTTGGTTTCATATATATGAATTACATATATAACCCATAATTAGAAAGTTCTATGTGTAGTGAATAAAGAATATTAATGAATGCATACAAAGTCTATGAATAAAGTATACATATAAATTTAGTAAAAAGTACATAATTTTGATATATGTAAATTGATTTAATAAAAAATAAGTGGAAATAGCATACATAGTCATATATGTTTAGAAGATAACAAATGTATTCTTGTATATAAAATGAGTGTCCTAGATTATGCATATGATTTAATGAGATCGATAAGAAATATGCATAGATGATTCCATGTACTTTATATTGTTGACTAATCAAAATATGTATATAAAGGTCTTATATTAACTTATTGGATTTTTTATTCATAGGAGTCACATACTTTGGCACGTGCATATACTAGATTTCTTACATGATAATTATAAATTTGTAGTTTATACAAACTTAATATTCCTCTAAGTATATAACTTTTTATTGATGAAAATAGTCCTTAACAAACTTTTTCCATGTTGAAATAATTCACAAATGGGATCTTTATAATTATTTCTTATACTTGTATTGTTTAGATGATCACGTGCAAAGCACATTCATATTCTAGTTTACATTAAATGTCATAAAATCTTATTCATACTTGAACTATACCTATGGTGACTGAGTTGTCATCTACCTCCACTAGTTTTGGTAAGTAGATACAATGAAACTAATATTTCAGCTTACACTTTCCTCGCTCTCTGATTGACAAGGATTCCTACAAACTATCCCATAGAATTCAGATAGAGGTTGCAATCCAATTTATCCCGGTTTTTATCTAATTTAGAGAACCCTAGAATATTCGCCCAAATGGCCAATGCAATAAGGATAGACCATCAACCCAAGGCTATATAAAGTCATAGACTCCTCAGCAAAATGCCAAGATTGCTTGTGAGTATCTATTGGATGTATAGACCCTCACCCTATCTCCAATTCTATAGCCAGACCTTGTTATTCTCCTCCATTCTCCTTTGGTACTCTTCCATGAAGTTGAACTCTAGCTCGCCTTCATCGGGCTCTCTCTGATCAATCAAAGGTCACCAACAAGTATGTAGGAACCAGACGAAGGAAGTTGTGTCTTTGCTCACCATTCCAGGATCCTAAATCCTAGAGTCAAATTTACTTGACTCAGATGAGAATAGGAGCAATTCGTCAAGAGGTAGATGAAGACAGAGAGGGACAATACTCATCTTCCCTCAAACACACACTAAAAGGGGAAAGGGTGACTCGATATTTTCTCTTCTTTTCACGCTAGTTTAAGCAAGTCCACACAAATATAGACCCCTGAGGTGGCATGAGTCCATTGGTCTTCTCATCTAACTTGGTGAGGTCGAGACTCTGGACTCACTTCCTAGATGGCATCTTGCTATTGGTCAAAATATGTTTATTTTCTAAAAATCACAATAATTAATAGGATGGTCCAATGGTAACATATAATATATGAAAAATGATTAGAAAATACAAGGAATTTAATTCAAATACTTCCTAACCTGAATCTATCTCTAATTCTAAAAGTTCTTAAAGTTTCTATCTTTATGATGTTAAATGTATTAAAACCCTAATTTATTAACTTTGATGATCATATCATGTTCAAATAACTTCAAGAGACAAAGTTGGGTCTTTTTTTATAAAAGAAACATATTTGACCTAATTGGGGGTTAATGAGCATAAAACAACAAGTTTAGGGTTTGTAAGTTAAACAGATATTAAAATTGATAATTACCCTAAGTTGACCCCAAAACCCAAACAAGGACCCCAAGTCAATGTTAATGTGGATTTATGTACAAATTAGTAATACTTGTGTGTTATGCACTAATTTCAGGGTGATTGCTTGCTTTCTCTCAATCTGCATTTATTGCTTGGATTTTGATCACTTCTAAGAAAGGTATGTTGTTGTGCCTATGACTACTCGACCTAAACAACTTTTGTGGTTATCTTGGTTTCCCGGATTGATTGCAAGTAAATTGTTGCGCGTTTATTTAATTCATGCAATCTATAAGTGACTATCGATATCATCTTATTTAACTATAACCTGCTCAAACCATGTAACGTTCTCTGTTGAGCTAAAGAGCATGGAGTGAATAAAGTAATCATGGAGATGATTGGTGATTAATCTTGGAACAGAAGGTAACCTCAGTCCAAGTCTAGAATAGAAGGCCTATGTATGAAACTATGCCTATGATAGGGAAGGTTATGATATGTCCATTGTAGGGACCAAACCCTTGGAAAGGGTTCCCCATCATGAGACTCCCCTTAGAGAGAGCACACAATTGAGCAAAGAAGATAAGGGTGGTGGGGTTAAAACAATAAAAATGCGTGTTCAATTTTGTAATCATGATTGTTATTATGGCTGATTATATTATTAGACCTACATGCAATCTTTTTGTTTCCTTCGCAAACCAGTATAACTTGTTATACTGATCGTGTTTTTGTTTCACAGAGTTTTAGGTTAATCTTCTATTATTCTGAAAATATGATGAAAAATGGACATCTAGAGAAAAAGGCACCAAAAAAAAAGATCTAAAGTAATTCTAAAGGATTTACATAGATGGTTTGTATTTCATGTTGCAAACTTCAAGATTACCCCATGTAAATCCTTAATGGAGTGTCTACCTTTTATATTATTCAAACTCTCTTCCGTTTAGAGAAAAAATTATAATTAGTTCTGAATTTGATAAACCTCGATCCTGTATTATGGAAATGGTGGTTGCCTTCTTTATCCACCTTCATTGGAGATAGCATGGGGAGGGGGTCATTACAAGGGTTTTTTCACAGGTGTCTGAAGACCCATACTCACCATAAGATGGAAGGAGGCAGAAATAAAGGAGGAGTAAACCATTACTCGACCGGGATGTGGAGACAACAAAGACCTATAAATATAAGGGTTGATAGATGTGGAACAATGCAAGGAAGGTGAGGGATAGAAAATTAGGAAAGGTATGCAATTGATGGGGAGAATACTAGGAAACAAGTCAATGCCACTATTTTTGTGTAAACAATGTGACTTGCCTAATAGATCAGAGGTTGAAGAAACGTTTTGCATTACACTATCAAAATCTAATCTATAAAACTACATATAGAAAGAGTCGGGTTCATCAAAACTATAGCAATACATCACTGTTGAATCAAGCCAAATCACACAACTTTGGGAAAGCAAAAATATTGACTGATTTATTTGATTATTGATTATTTAAAACATGTGTTTATCTCCTTTATTAATTGGGGGCTCAATCACGGTGCAAATAAATATGATTTTGGCACCTAGGTGACATGCATAATCCAATTTTGACATTAGTTTATACTTTTGAAAACATCTAGTATTTTATTTAATAATTTTAGATTATGTCATATTTATTATTTTCTTAATGAATTTGAGGCATCTAGGAATTCTCAAGAGATATGAAACTTGGCCTACAAGTAAACCTAAACATTAAGAACACATTTATAGAATTGATTTGTGTTTTTGTGGTTGCTTATAGGTTTACAGTTAATTTTTCTTTTTGTTGTTTCTTAACATATTATATAATATTTTGGGCTTTAATATACATTCTCTCTCCTAAACTACATCAGGATAGATAAATTTCTCCAATTAATGTTAAAATTTCACACATAGGCTTACTTTAATATTTAGATTTTTAATATGGAGTTTATTTTCAGTTTTGAAGACATTTAGTAATTCATTAACACTTTTTCCTTTTTTCAATATTTTCTTCTCTAAATAAAATTAGGATAGTTATTATTGTTAAAATAATGTGAAACTTGTCACCAAGCTAATTGAGACCCAAGGAACATAATTTTACCATTATATTTCACATTTGAGAATTATTTTTACATAGCCTTTTTTATGACGTGTAAAGTGGGTTTTGAATGTGTGCTAATGCAAAACAAACATGTCATTTCTTTTTCTTCAAGGAAGCTTAAGAAGTATCAAGACAATTTTCTTACACATGACATGGAGTTACCCACAATTGTCCTATTATTGAATATCTAGAGATATTACCTATATAGGAAGAAGTGACTACTTTTCATAGGTGACAAGAATATTTATTATCTCTTTTCAGAGAAAGAACTAAATATGAGTTAAATAAGATGGCTCGATTTGATAAAAGACTACAAATGCATGATAGAGTATCACCTAGAAAAAGAGAATGTAGTTGTATATGCATGAATAAAAAGGTCTTCATCATCATCTACATTAGGAGACACACACTTGTAGTCCGTAGCATTTGCAAGGATGGACATGCTGGTGTCCCTAGTAGAAATGAATGTGCATATGAAGTCTAAAGAGAATGTAGTTGTATATGCATGAAGAAGAAGGTCTTCATCATCATCTACATTAGGAGAAACACACCTGAAGTCCTTAACACTTTCAAAGAGGGACATGTTGGTGTTTCTACTGGAAACGAATGTGCATATGAAGTCTACATGCTTAGGGGACTGTTAACTCAATTGCATCAAGAAATGTTAATACAATAGATCAATGATGCATAGAAAAATGATGTTGTGATCTAGAACATTAGGGGGCATGTCACTGGGAAGCATGATGTTATTAATGAGTGGGAAAATGAGACTATGGTTATTTTAATAGGATGGTGGATTCCATGTGAATGAGCTAAGAACGATAGCGTTAAAAGAAGTGC
The DNA here is from genome assembly GCA_963693085.1 of Alisma plantago-aquatica. Classification (NCBI taxonomy): domain Eukaryota; kingdom Viridiplantae; phylum Streptophyta; class Magnoliopsida; order Alismatales; family Alismataceae; genus Alisma; species Alisma plantago-aquatica. The sequence continues at coordinate 194,472,145 of OY856413.1, read as the reverse complement.
AAATGTCGATGTACACGATGCATACTAACAAAATCAATATGTATCATAATAATAAGGATATGTAATAGTGTTAAGGATAGAAGAAGGATGTGGAGAATTTCATTCTTAGGTTTCCTAGGTATCTATTCTTTCAATGAGTTAAGATGGAGAATCAAAAACCGATAAGGACTCTACAAGTGCTACAAATTTGTGAATGGGAGTGGGACCATGCGACCCTTTATTTTGTGGTTGTTTTTCATAGGGAACCAGATTTAATCATTACCTTTAAGTAGTGGTTGATAGATTGGCAAAGGCAAAACACATTTCCAATAAAGACTGCCTAATCAGCAAAAACGTTAACATAAATTTATATTGACGAGATTGTATGGTTGCATGGGATACTAGCAACAATAGTATCTGCCAGAGGATTACTATCATGGAACTATTTATTACCCTAAATCCACACTCCTAATGGCAATACTATGAAAGAGAAAGTAAAAATAGTTTGGGAGTAATATAAAAGTTGCTTGGCAAGAAACATGATAATAAACAAGAAGTTGAATCAAGGAGCAATCACTAAAATGATAATCTTTTGTACAAAGTGTGTTGTAGATTCTTTATCCATTGCATCAACATATATAATGGATTTCTCTATATTATGTTCAAGGTATGTCAACATATTATAACCAAATGTGAAAGTATTATTCTTAGAAACAATATCTAAACCAAGTAAGTAGCCAAGAATTCATTCGAGGATACATAAAAATAAGACAATATCATAGTAGGGTCAAGAGATAAAACGTACCTTTGAGTGATGAGCAAGTTATGATCTAGGAGTAAGAATGCTAGAGAGGGCCCAATCAAAGTGGACCTAAGATGTAAAAAGACATAATAGTGGGTCTTACATTAGTAGGGAATTGAGGTCATAATTGTGTTACAAATCACATAGATGTTCTTATTGACTTAGATCCTACATAATGCAATCATGCTTATATACATATCGATCATGTGCACAAAGTATTCAACATGGTACTAGCATCATAAGTAACCTTAGTTCTAAAGATAATATCCATGTTTCGATTAGATTCAAGATGAGTTGATCTCTTATTTCAACCAGATAGGGTAAGATCTTTCTATAATTTCGTATTTCCATCATATGGCCACAAACTTAGGTCATTTAGATCATAACGATGCACAAAAGAGAGAACTTTCAGGCCTTATGAGGCAAAAATGGCATATTAGTATAACATATTTGTAATGACCGATAAATAAATCGTTATTGATTAAGAAGAATTAAACATTAGCAACGGATTAACAAAAATCACTAAAAATTTAAACCTTTTGCAAAGAGTTCCATACAAAGGAAAACTCTTTTATCAAGAACCAATGTATATCATCTACATCCTGAGTCATAAGCATATCACATGTACTACCTCTTTTTAAGAATTATATACAACAATTACTTTGTCAGAATTATACTTAAACAACTCAAAATCTCAAGGCATCAAGCCAAAATCTCAGATCGATACATTAAAAGAACTAACTACTAACTCTGAGGACCTGAGAGTACAGAGACAACACATAGGACTTCAATCTACAAGACACGACAGACAGTACACTCAACCTGAGCTGTCACTATTGTCCTTGCTGCTATTGTTGTTCTTCATCTGCAAGATATTCTCAGTCTCCTCCGTGCTTGTCCACCTGAAAATGTTGGATCCCACGGGGGTGAGACAATTGTAATTTCCCCAGCGAGAGATATAACTCTCCACCAAAAATATTATTATTGTAGTTTAATGATATAAAACTAGGCAGAGGATAAGTAGTTTAAAGAATTCTCATCTTTTAAAGCAATGCAACTATTTATGATAGAACAATAAATCATCTACCCTCTTAATAAGGAATAGGAAGAACATGTATATCATTTATCTACCATATCATTTCAACATCTCAAGCTTTTCCTTATTATCCTAATATGTCACCCATGATTCATTCTTGTTTTCATTTGTTGGCCTTAGCCAATCTTCTAAACAAATATTGAATTATTCCATACATAAGAGTATACATCATCATATTCTATCTAGGCATTGGACTATGCCAATCCCTTAGTTATAGGCTTCATGCCTCTGCCAGGTATTGGACTTTAACCATTCTTGATTACACCGCCAGGCATTGGACTCTACCAATCCTGATTACACAGCCAGGCAGTGGACTCTAACCACTCCTGATTACAGGCTTCATGCCTCTGCCAGGAATTGGACTTTAACCAATCCTGATTACACAACCAGGCAATGGACTCTAACCACTCCTGATTACACAGCCAGGTAGTGGACTCTAACCACTCCTGATTACAGGCTTCATGCCTCTGCCAGGTATTGGACTTTAACCAATCCTGATTACATAGCTAAGCAGTGGACTCTAACCACTCCTGATTACACAGCCAGGCAGTGGTCTCTAACCACTCCTGATTACAGGCTTCATGCCTCTTCCAGGTATTGGACTTTAACCAATCCTGATTACACAGCCAGACATTGGATTCTAACCACTCCTGATTACACAGCCATGCAGTGGACTCTAACCACTCCTGATTACAGGCTTCATGCCTCTGCCAGGTATTGGACTTTAACCAATCCTGATTACACAGCCAGGCATAGAACTCTACCAATCCTGATTACACAGCCAGGTAGTAGACTCTAACCACTCCTGATTACACAGCCAGGTAGTGGACTCTAACCACTCCTGATTACAGGCTTCATGGCTCTGCCAGGTATTGGACTTTAACCAATCCTAATTACACAGCTAGGCAGTGGACTCTAACCACTCCTGATTACAGGCTTCATGCCTCTGCCATGTATTGGACTTTTACCAATCCTGATTACACAGCCAGGCAGTGGAATCTAACCACTCCTGATTACACAGATCATGGGATATAAATTCCTTTAACTCATCATTGATCATCACATCCTTCTCTAGGCTCTGAACCCTATGGTTAGCCTTCATAGCTTTTCACATTCTTTATTGAATACAATTGTTGGTTTTATTAAGTTTATTAAAACGTTATCATTTCTTACAATAAACTTTTATAATCATCTTGGTACCTTTCACTATGCCACAATTGTTATCATGGCTCATAAGGCCCATAAAATATCTTGTCACCTCTCACTAGGCAACATCTAATCATATGGCTCACAAGGCCATTAAACATATTGTCACCTATCACTAGGCAACATCTAATCATATGGATCACAAGGCCATTACACATCTTGTCACCTCTCACTAGGAAACAATAACATATCACCTCATGTAATACAATAGTAACACCACTATTCCCTTAATAGGGTTAGGGCTTACTATTCACGTCACATTAGGGTTTCTCATGTCCCATTACCCAATTTAGGGTTAGGGTTTCCCATCTCACATTAATTAGGATTTCATATTTATCAAATCAACCTTAATATATTGCTCCACACCTCTCGGAGCATCCATTAACATCTCGAGTATTCAATCATGTTTATTACTTCTAACATTTATCATTTAATGATTATCAATACAAAGTATGACTTCATTTCCCATCCTTATCATGGTATGATTACATCATACTCATTAGCTTAGCTTAACCCCATTCTCAAGGTATATTATCCTATTCTTATAAAAGTATATCAAAATCATTACAATTCATTGTTACAATTTACATAACATACTTCATGTGTTTCCTATCCAAGTATATTGGATTTGAAGTACATCAATGCTTATCAACCTTAGGATGCTAAAAGTGATATCAATCATATCTTGATGTATCACTTTCCTCATCAGTTCCAACTTACTTGAGTTATCAACTTATCTTAGATTAAGGTATTTCCCATCTTAAAGCTTTCATCCACTCACCTATCACTTTTACCATGAAGTGAATAGGTCACACACAAAAATGGTTCAACTATCTACAATGATTTGGACTCATTTCAGGTTAAGGCATTGCTTACTATAAAGTTTCCTATGATCAACCATTTGAGATGTTTCATCTTTATAAGTTAATATCCACTCTTTTATCATTAGGGTTCTCTTATTAGGGTTATGGTTTATCATCATATTGCCTAAGATTAGGGCTTCACTTATTTTACTCAAAATTTGAGTTTCACATACCTTCACCCTGTATTAGGGCTCCTCATCATACCATTGCATAGGGTTTCACATGGCATCACCCTCAATTAGGGTTTAAATTCAATTATCCACAATTAGGGTTTGCTATTCATACTAATTAGGGTTTCCATTCAATTACCCATAATTAGGGTTTGTTATTCATCCTAATTAGGGTTTCCATTCAATTACCCATAATTAGGGTTTGCTATTCATCCTAATTAGGGTTTCCATTCAATTACCCATAATTAGGGTTTACTATTTATCCCAATTAGGGTTTCATCTTCCATTACCCATAATTAGGGTTTCTTATATCATCACCCTAAATTAGGGTTACATCATTACTCTAGACTAGGGTTTCACTCAGGATTGCCCAACTTTTAAGATTATGGCTTATTAACCCACTCGATTATGGTTTCATGGTATCTTTACAAAGGATCATACCCTAATCACATATTCTTCATAATTAATACTCATGTATGAATTCCTTTCTATCATACACTCAACTTTATTAGGTTACATCAACCTTTCAATCAAATATGTACAACTATGGTTGACATAGTGTATTGAGACATTACTTTCATAAGCTTTTAGGGTTAACAATTCTAAAGTTATTGATCATCTAGGTACTTTAGGATTTCAACCTTTGTACCTATAATTGATAATCATTATTATCAACCATTGGATCAATGGATCAATCATCACCTTAAATCTCCAAACGAATTGATCACTTTAGATCTCCATTAGGTTTTGTCATTTCAATACCAAATGGTTTTGAAACTATTTGGGCATCTAGGGTTTCCTTCAACCAATCAATTAGGACCATTGAATCAACGTACAACTACATCAGCAAGTATCTCCAACTGGTCTTAAGATCAATTACCCATTTGATCTTGAGAGCAATTACCCATTCGGTCTTGAAATCAATTATCCATTCAGTTTTATAACCGAATTAACTCAATCGGTTTTGAAAACCGATTGCCAATGTTGAGTTTTGTGCTTAAGATGACATCATCATCTTCAAGCTACAAACCCACGAAAGTTTATGTAATTTCCATGGTGATTTCACCAATCATTCAAATAAAATTTCGGGAATAATGAAGGAATCAACAATTGATAAAGATATGGAATCAATAACAAAGTTTAAGGGTTCAAGTTATAAAACCCTCCTCCAATTGAGCTCCAAAGCTCTAAGATCACGGAAACAATGGTGGATGCAACTCCTTTCACTATTTCAAGGGTCGTCCTCAAGCTTTGAGTGAAAAGAATTGGTTAGAAATGAAGAGGGGATCGAGATACGAAGAATTTATGCATTGATTTTTTATTTTTACCATGGATTCAAGGTGAAAGGATGTCAAGAACCTTACCAACAGGTTGGGGGCCGTCCTCCTGATCCTCCACAGCTCCTTGGTCGTTTTCCAAGCAAGGGGAGAGAAAGGAATTCAAAAAAGCCTTTGTTTTGGCTTGGAAAAGGTACTTTTATAAGAAAATTGATGAGAGAGAAAATACTTTATAAAAGTCTTTTAATTCCAAATTTGTTGCCACAACTCCCCCCTTGGTTTCTTACATGAAAAGGCATCTCTATCCCACAGAGCTTCCTTCCATTATCCAAGAATTAAGAGAAAAGAAATTAAGCACCTTAACTCTTATAATAAGAATATCCATATTTGATTGGAAATTCTTTTTCTTATAATAATGGTGAGTGGAATTTCACCTCCTTAGGATATGCTCGTGCCTTTGAAAGGCTTTAAACTCGTCCACACACATCTGAATCAAACCATTTTAATTTTGGTTGAAGGCCCTTTAATTAATACATTCATTTTTGCCCTAAATTAAATTAGGGTTTCAAATAGGATTAAATCTTGATTATTTTAATATCAAGATTCTCTCTCCTCCAACTTAATTCCAATGAGGCGCCCCTCTTATTTTATTTACCCCACATGTTGTCAAGAAGCATTAGGGACCTTGTTGAAGTGGTAATTTGCATATTGAACCCTACGTTTTGGGTAAATTGCACATAACACCAAAACTAGGTTTTAATGCACAAGGATTGCTTTACAAGCTTAATCTTGGTGTCCAAGCTTGTGAAAACCATACCACTACATCATATTCATTCTCATGATGCTTCAACACATGAGGAACATCTTATCATGCAACATTTGCAATTTAACCCCTCAACTTGGGTAATTTGCACTTTAGTCCAAAATAGGCAAACATTGCTTCAACATTGTTCAAACACGACCAAAATTGAAACACAAGTTTCTCATGAGCCCTAATTACTTTTCCCAAGATAATATTAAGCATCTACTCAACCTTATTAGGCAAAACATCTAGGGTTAACACATAACTCGGGTCACGGATGTTACAAATTATAAACCCCTAACAAGGATTTCGTCCCCGAAATCCCAGGAAAAAGAGGGACAAATTATTCATTAATCATGCCTTCAAGTTTCCACATGTCATCTTAATATTATGAAGATACCATGGTGTAATTCACAAAAAGTTCCTTTCATTAATTCAGCCTTATCAATGTTTATGTTTATGCAAAGCATAAACCCCTAACATATGATGTCCATGCTACATTAGGTAACTGGACTGATTTCATAGTTAACCAATCCAGGTAACCATCATAAAATAGCATGATATTTCTCAGATACTAGAATCTTTCACCTTGGTATATATCACATGTGTTGAGAACACATCACATATTTATCTTCCTTTCATCTTTGAACATTAATTGTTACCTATGTCCTCATCTTGGAACCAAAGTCCAAGATAAATTGATACTTTTCTAAGTATCCATCACATGAACATATTTATCTTATGCACATCAAGTGTCCTAAGACCCACTTGATTGTCATGTCCCTGAAAGGAAAGAAAACAAGGATTCATATTCCTCTTATTAATTCATGTATTTTCAACTATTGATGAACCATTTACTCTTTATGTCATCCTAGGTTCCTTGCCTTTAGCATCGGAATTTATATGGATGATTACATAACATTATCCCTTTCTTTATTATTATTAGCATGTTTATGATCACCTCATGATCTCATCACATTTCCCATTTCCTCATTATGGGAAAGATCTTTATTATACTTGCAACATTATTGAACATGGTTCATCTCCCTTATTCTTATTCTTATCTTATGAGGAGTATACTTTTAGTTCCTCATACAACATGCTCATCTGAGATTATCTCTGACTTCTCTTTCTTATGCTTAGGATATGATGCATTTGTTCATTCCATATTTTTGATTTCATGATACTCATTAGATTGTCTCAGAATGACTACTTGATCAGAGCAATCAAAAAGACAACAATCTAAGAGTTTCCATACCCACTTTATCATCAATAGTTGTATACCTGGCCAGGGTATATAAATACTAAGATTAAGTGGTATGCACTTTGTATACTATCATATTCCTTCTTTTCATTTTATCACAAGCATAAGGTTTAACATCCCTGGATTTTATCCAGGCATCTTTTCTTTACCTCATCTTTTCTTATAGAGGTAAGAATAACATAAAACATTTGTAATGTTTTACTAAGCAAAACATAAGTCCTCATAGGACTATTCAAGGAAAGTAAAATCAATTACTTTCTCAGTTAATCCAGAAATTCATAAAATGACATATTAGAATGACATTATCTTGTCTAACCTGTCATGATTCGTGGATTACTTATTGCCTCAGACTGACTCTGCCTCAAAGGTTGATTCAACATGCTAAGGTTGAGCACAGATTCAATTAAGTCCAGAAATTCATCATTTCCTTTTGCTTCAACCTGCTGATGCTGATTACAAATCTTGTTGATATCTAAAACATCATAATTGGGGACTGGGAATCTAGGTTACATTGCCAATACTTGATCCACTGTATACATTACTGTTACCCTAAATTCTCCAACATTAATACTTAAAGAAGGATTTTCTTATTATAGTTGGATCAACTAGGGGATTCTCAGGCAATTGTCTCTCTCTTGCCTGCTCCCATGCACCTCTTCTTAGTGTATCATTGCTACTTTCAGCAGCAACCACCTCATGTGATCCAGTCATCTTTAAGTTCTTCTTCTCTTATACGAGTAGAAGACACTGTCAGATACATTGGATGACACCAGAACAGACTCTACTACCTTAGTCCTATGTCTCTGTAGACTCAGCGAACCTAGAGTTCTGATACCAAACTTGTAACGATGGATAAACAAATTGTTATTGATTAAGCGAATTAAACATTAGCAGCGTATTAACAAAAATCACTAAAAATTTAAATCTTTTGCAAAGAGGTCCATACACATGAAAACTCTTTTATGAAGAACCAATGTATATCATCTACATCCTGATTCATAAGCATATCACATGTACTATCTCTTTTGAGAATTATATACAACAATTATTTTGTCATAATTATATTTAAACAACTCAAAATCTCAAGGTATCAAGCCAAAATCTCAGATCGATACATTAAAAGAACTAAATACTAACTCCGAGGACCTGAGAGTACAGAGACGACACATAGGACTTCTATCTACAAGACAAGACAGACAGTACACTCAACCTGACTTGTCACTGCTGTCCTTGTTGCTATTGATGTTCTTCATATGCAAGACATTATCAGTCTCCTCCGTGTTTATCCACCTAAAACTGTTGGATCCCATGGTGATGAGACAATTTTAACTGCCCCAGCGACAGATATAACTCTTTGCCAAAAATATTATTATTGCAATTTAATGATATAAAACTAGGCAGAGGATAAGAAGTTTGAAGCATTCTCATCTTTTAAAGCATTGCAACTATTTATGATAGAAAATTAAATCATCTATCCTCTTAATAAGGAATAGGAAGAACATGTATATCATTTATCTACCATATCATTTCAACATCTCAAGCTTTTCCTTATTATCCTAATATGTCACCCATGATTCATTCTTGTTTTCATCTGTTGGCCTTAGCCAATCTGCTAAACAAATATTGAATTATTCCAAACATAAGAGTATACATCATCATATTCTATCTAGGCATTGGACTATGCCAATCCCTTGGTTATAGGCTTCATGCCTCTGCCAGGTATTGGACTTTAACCAATCCTGATTACACCGCCAGGCATTGGACTCTACCAATCCTGATTACATAGCGAGGCAGTGGACTCTAACCACTCCTGATTACAGGATGCATGCCTTTGTCGGGTATTGGACTTTAACTAATCCTCATTACACATCCAGACATTGGACTCTAACCACTCTTGATTACACAGCCAGGCAGTGGACTCTAACCACTCCTGATTACAGGCTTCATGCCTCTGCCAGGTATTAGACTTTAACCAATCCTGATTACATAGCCAGGAAGTGGACTCTAACCACTCCTGATTACATAGCCAGGCAGTGGACTCTAATCACTCCTGATTATAGACTTCATGCCTCTGCCAGGTATTGGACTTTAACCAATCCTGATTACACAGCCAGGGATTGGACTCTACCAATCCAGATTACACAGCCAGGCAATGAACTCTAACCACTCCTAATTACAGGCTTCATGCCTCTGCCATGTATTGGACTTTAACCAATCATGTTTACACAGCCAGGCAGTGGACTCTAACCACTACAGATAACAGGCTTCATGCCTCTGCTAGGTATTGGACTTTAACCAATCCTGATTACATAGCTAGGCAGTGGACTCTAACCACTCCTGATTACACAGATCATGGGATATAAATTCCTTTAACTCATCATTGATCATCACATCCTTCTCTAGGCTATGAACCCTGAGGTTAGCCTTCATAGCTTTTCACATTCTTTATTCAATACAATATTTCCTTTTATTAAATTTATTAAAACGTTATCATTTCTTACAATAAACTTTTATAATCATCTTGGTACCTTTCACTATGCCACAATTGTTATCATGGATCACAAGGCCCATAAAATATCATATCACCTCTCACTAGGCAACATCTAATCATATGGCTCATAAGGCCATTAAACATCTTGTCACCTATCACTAGGCAACATCTAATCATATGGATCACAAGGCCATTACACATATTGTCACCTCTCACTAGGCAACAATAACATATCACCTCATGTAATACAATAGTAACACCACTATTCCCTCAATAGGGTTAGGGATTACTATTCACGTGACATTAGGATTTCTCATGTCCCATTACCCAATTTAGGGTTAGGGTTTCCCATCTCACATTAATTAGGATTTCATATTTATCAAATCAACCTTAATATATTTCTCCACACCTCTAGGAACATCCATTAACATCTCGAGTATTCAATCATGTTTATTACTTTTAACATTTATCATTAAATGATTATCAATACAAGGTATGAGTTCATTTCTCATCCTTATCATGGTATGATTACATCATACTCATTAGCTTAGATTAACCCCATTCTCAAGGTATATTAGCCTATTCTTATCAAAGTATATCAAACTCATTACAATTCATTGTAATAATTTACATAATATACTTCATGTGTTTCCTATCCAAGTATATTGGATTTGAAGTACATCAATGCTTATCAACCTTGGGATGCTAAAAGTGATATCAATCATATCTTCATGTATCACTTTCCTCATCACTTCCAACTTACTTGAGTCATCAACTTATCTTGGATTAAGGTATTTCCCATCTTAATGCTTTCATCCACTAACCTATCACTTTTACCATGAAGTGCATAGGTCACACACAAAAATAGTTCAACTATCTACAATGATATGGACTCATTTCAGGTTAAGGAATTGCTTACTATAAAGTTGCCTATGATCAACCATTTGAGATGTTTCATCTTTATAAGGTAATACCCACTATTTTATCATTAGGGTTCTCTTATTAGGGTTATGGTTTATCATCATATTGCCTAAGATTAGGCTTCACTTATTATAACTCAAAATTTGAGTTTCACATACCTTCACCCTGTATTAGGGCTCCTCATCATACCATTGCATAGGGTTTAACATGGCATCACCCTCAATTAGGGTTTAAATTCAATTATCCACAATTAGGGTTTGCTATTCATACTAATTAGGGTTTCCATTCAATTACCCGTAATTAGGGTTTGCTATTCATCCTAATTAGGGTTTCCATTCAATTACACATAATTAGGGTTTGCTATTCGTCCTAATTAGGGTTTTCATTCAATTACCCATAATTAGGGTTTACTATTTATACCAATTAGGGTTTCATCTTCCATTACCCATAATTAGGGTTTCTTATATCATCACCCTAAATTAGGGTTACATCATTACTCTAGACTAGGGTTTCACTCAGGATTGCCCAACTTTTAAGATTATGGCTTATTAACCCACTCGATTAGGGTTTCATGGTCTCTTTACTAAGGATCATACCCTAATCACATATTCTTCATAATTAATACTCATGTATGAATTCCTTTTTATCATCCACTCAACTTGATTAGGTTACATCAACCTTTCAATCAAATATGTACAACTGTGGTTGACATAGTGTATTGAGACATTACTTTCATAAGCTTTTAGGGTTAACCATTCTAAAGGTACTAATCATATAGGTACTTTAGGATTTCAACCTTTGTACCTATCATTGATAATCATTATTATCAACCATTGGATCAATGGATCAATCATCACCTTAAATCTCCAAACAATTTGATCACTTTAGATCTCCATTCGGTTTTGGCATTTCAACACCAAATGGTTTTGAAACTGTTTGGACATCTAGGGTTTCCTTCAACCAATCAATTAGGACCATTGAATCAACGTCCAACTACATCAGCAAGTATCTCCAACTGGTCTTAAGATCAATTACTCATTTGATCTTGAGAGCAATTACCCATTCGGTCTTGAAATCAATTATCCATTCGGTTTTGTAACTGAATTAACTCAATCGGTTTTGAAAACTGGTTTCCCATGTTGAGGTGTGTTCTTAAGATGACATCATCATCTTCAAGCTACAAACCCAAGAAAATTTCTATAATTTCCATGGTGATTTCACCAATCATTCAAATTAAATTTCGGGAATAATGAAGGAATCAACAATTGATAAAGATATGGAATCAATAACAAAGTTTAAGGGTTCAAGTTATAAAACCCACCTCCAATTGAGCTCCAAAGATCCAAGCTCACGGCAAAAATGGTGGATGCAACTCCTTTCACTCTTCCAAGGGTCGTCCTCAAGCTTTGAGTGAAAAGAATTGGTTAGAAATGAAGAGGGTATCGAGATATGAAGAATTTATGCATTGATTTTCGATTTTTATCATGGATTCAAGGTGAAAGGAGGTCATGAACCTTACCAACAGGTTGGGGGTCGTCCTCCTGATCCTCCACAGCTCCTTGGTCGTTTTCCAAGCAACGGGAGAGAAAGGAATTCGAAAAAGCCTTTGTTTTGGCTTGGAAAAGGTACTTTTATAAGAAAATTGATGAGAGAGAAAATACTTTATAAAAGTCTTTTAATTCCAAATTTGTTGCCACAACTCCCCCCTTGGTTTCTTACATGCAAAGGAATCTCTATTCCACCGAGCTTCCTTCCATTATCCAAGAATTCAAAGAAAAGAAATTAAGCACCTTAACTCTTATAATAAGAATATCCATATTTGAGTGGAAATTCTTTTTCTTATAATAATGGTGAGTGGAATTTCACCTCCTTAGGATATGATCGTGCCTTTGCAAGGTTTTAAACTCGTCCACACACATATGAATCCAACCATTTTCATTTTGTTTGAAGGCCCTTTAATTAATACATTCATTTTTGCCCTTAATTAAATTAGGGTTTCATATAGGATCAAATCTTGATTATTTTAATATCAAGATTCTCTCTCCTCCTACTTAATTACAATGAGGCGCCCCTCTTATTTTCTTTACCCCAAATGTTGCCAAGAAGCATTAGGGACCTTGTTGAAGTGGTAATTTGCATATTGAACCCTAGGTTTTGGGTAAATTGCACATTACATCAAAACTAGGTTTTAATGCACAAGGATTGCTTTACAAGCTTAATCTTGGTGTACAAGCTTGAGCAAACCATACTACTACATCATATTCATTCTCATGATGCCTCAACACATGAGGGACATCTTATCATGCAACATTTGCAATTTAACCCCTCAACTTGGGTAATTTGCACTTTAATCTAAAATAGGCAAACTTTGCTTCAACATTGTTCAAATAGGACCAAAATTGGAACATAAGTTTCTCATGAGCCATAATTACTTTTCCCAATATAATATTAAGCATCTACTCAACCTTATTAGGAAAAACATCTAGGGTTAACACATAACTCGGGCCAGGGATGTTGCAAATTATAAACCCCTAACAAGGATTTCATCCCCGAAATCCCAGGAAAAAGAGGGACAATTTATTCATTAATCATGCCTTCAAGTTTCCACATGTCATCTTAATATTATGAAGATACCATGGATTTGTAATTCACACATAGTTCCTTTCATTAATCCAACCTTATCAATGTTTATGTGTATGCAAAGCATAAACCCCTAACATATGATGTCCATGCTACATTAGGTAACCAGACTGATTTCACAGTTAACCATTCCAGGTAACTATCATAAAATATCCTGATATTTCTCAGATACCAGAATCTTTGACCTTGGTATATATCACATGTGTTGAGAACACATCACATATTTATCTTCCTTTCATCTTGGAACATTAATTGTTACCTATGTCCTAATCTTGGAACCAAAGTCCAAGATAAATTGATACTTTTCTAAGTATCCATCACATGAACATATTTATCTTATTCACATCAAGTGTCCTAAGACCCACTTGATTGTCATGTCCCTGAAAGGAAAGAAAACAAGGATTCATATTCCTCTTATTAATTCATATATTTTCAACTATTCATGAACCATTTACTCTTTATCTCATCCTAGGTTCCTTGCCTTTAGCCTCAGAATTTATAAGGATGATTACATAACATTATCCCTTTCTTTATTATTATTAGCATGTTTATGATCACCTCATGATCTCATCACATTTCCCATTTCCTCATTATGGGAAATATCTTTATTATACTTGCAACATTATTGAACAGGGTTCATCTCCCTTATTCTTAATCTTATCCTATGAGGAGTATACTTTTAGTTCCTCATACAACATGCTCATCTGAGATTATCTCAGACTTCTCTTTCTTATGCTTAGGATATGATGCATTTATTCATTCCATATTTATGATTTCATGATACGCATTAGATTGTCTCAGAATGACTACTTGATCAGAGCAATCAAAAAGACAACAATCTAAGAGTTTCCATACCCACTTTATCATCAATAGTTGTATACTTGTCCAGGGTATATAAATACTGAGATTAAGTGGTATGCACTTTGTATACTATCATATTCCCTCTTTTCATTTTATCACAAGCATAAGGTTTAACATCCCTGGATTTTATCTAGGCATCTCTTATTTACCTCATGTTTTCTTATAGAGGTAAGAACAACATAAAACATTTGTAATGTTTTACTAAGAAAAACATAAGTCCTCATAGGACTATTCATGGAAAGTACAATCAATTACTTTCTCAGTTAATCCAGAAATTCATAAAATGACATATTGGAATGACATTATCTTGTCTAACCTATCATGACTCGTGGATTACTTACTGCCTCAGGCTGACTCTGCCTCAAAGGTTGATTCAACATGCTAAGGTTGAGCACAAACTCAATTTAAGTCCAGAAATTCATCATTTCCTTTTGCTTCAACCTGCTGATGCTGATTACAAATCTTGTTGATATCTAAAACATCATAATTGGGGACTGGGAATCTAGGTTACATTGCCAATTCTTGGTCCACTGTATACATTACTGTTACCCTAAATTCTCCAACAGTAATACTTAAAGAAGGATTTTCTTATTATAGTTGAATCAGCTAGGGGATTCTCAGGCAATTGTCTATCTCTTGCCTGCTCCCATGCACCTCTTCTTAGTGTATCATTACTACTTTCAGGAGCAACCACCTCATGTGATCCAGTCATCTTTAAGTTCTTCTTCTCTTATATGAGTAGAAGACACTGTCAGATACACTGGATGACACCAGAATAGACTCTACTACCTTAGTCCTATGTCTCTGTATACTCAATGAACCTAGAGCTCTGATACCAAACTTGTAACGACCGATAAACAAATCGTTATTGATTAAGCAGAATTAAACATTTGCAGCATATTAACAAAAATCACAAAAAATTTAAACCTTTTGCAAAGAGGTCCATACACAGGAAAACTCTTTTATCAAGAACCTATGTATATCATCTACATCCTGATTCATAAGCATATCACATGTACTATCTCTTTTTGAGAATTATATACAACAATTACTTTGTCAGAATTATACTTAAACAACTCAAAATATCAAGGCATCAAGCCAAAATCTCAGATCGATACATTAAAAGAACTAACTACTAACTCCGAGGACCTGAGAGTACAGAGACGACACATAGGAATTTTATCTACAAGACACGACAGACAGTACACTCAAGCTGAGTTGTTACTACTGTCCTTGCTGCTATTGATGTTCTTCATCTACAAGATATTCTCAGTCTCCTATGTGCTTGTCCACCTAAAAATGTTGGATCCCACGGGGGTGAGACAATTGTAATTTCCCCAACGAGAGATATAACTCTCCACCAAAAATATTATTATTGCAATTTAATGATATAAAACTAGGCAGAAGATAAGCAATTTTAAAGCACTCTCATCTTTTAAAGCATTACAACTATATATGATAGAACAATATATCATCTATCCTCTTAATAAGGAATACGAAGAACATGTATATCATTTATCTACCATATTATTTCAACATCTTAAGCTTTTCCTTATTATCGTAATATGTCACCCATGATTCATTCTTGTTTTCATCTAACGGCCTTAGGCAATCTGCTAAACAAATATTGAATTATTCCAGACATAAGGGTATACATCATCATATTCTATCTAGGCATTGGACTATGCCAATCCCTTGGTTATAGGCTTCATGCCTCTGCCAGGTATTGGACTTTAACCAATCCTGATTACACCACCAGGCATTGGACTCTACCTATCCTGATTACACAGCCAGGTAGTGGACTCTAACCACTCCTGATTACAGGCTTCATGCCTCTACCAGGTATTGGACTTTAACCAATCCTGATTACACAGCCAGGCAGTGGACTCTAACCACTCTTGATTACACAGCCAGGCAGTGGACTTTAACCACTCCTGATTACATGCTTCATGCCTCTACCAGGTATTGGACTTTAACCAATCCTGATTACACAACCAAGCAGTGGACTCTAACCACTCCTAATTACACAAATCATGGGATATAAATTCCTTTAACTCATCATTGATCAGCACATCTCTAGGCTCTGAACCATGAGGTTAGCCTTCATAGCTTTTCACATTCTTTATTGAATACAATTGTTCCTTTTTTTAAGTTTATTAAAACCTTATAATTTCTTACAATAAACTTTTATAATCATCTTGGTGCCTTTCACTATGCCAAAATTGTTATCATGGCTCAGAAGGCCCATAAAATATCTTGTCACCTCTCACTAGGCAACATCTAATCATATGGCTCACAAGGCCATTAAACATCTTGTCACCTATCACTAGGCAACATCTAATCATATGGCTCACAAGGCCATTACACATCTTGTCACCTCTCACTAGGCAACAATAACATATCACCTCATGTAATACAATAGTAACACCACTATTCCCTCAATAGGGTTAGGGCTTACCATTCGCGTCACATTAGGGTTTCTCATGTCCCATTACCCAATTTAGGGTTAGGGTTTCCCATCTCACATTGAATAGGATTTCATATTTATCAAATCAACCTTAATATATTGCTCCACACCTCTAGGAGCATCCATTAACATCTCGAGTATTCAATCATGTTTATTACTTTTAACATTTATCATTAAATGATTATCAATACAAGGTATGAGTTCATTTCTCATCCTTATCATGGTATGATTACATCATACTCATTAGATTAGCTTAACCCCATTATCAAGGTATATTATCCTATTCTTATCAAAGTATATCAAACTCATTACAATTTATTGTAACAATTTACATAACATACTTCATGTGTTTCCTATCCAAGTATATTGGATTTGAAGTACATCAATGCTTATCAACCTTGGGATGCTAAAAGTGATATCAGTCATATCTTGATGTATCACTTTCCTCATCACTTCCAACTTACTTGAGTTATCAACTTATCTTGGATTAAGGTAATTCCCATCTTAATTCTTTCATCCACTAACCTATCACTTTTACCATGAAGTGCATAGGTCACACACAAAAATGGTTCAACTATCTACAATGATATGGACTCATTTCAGGTTAAGGCATTGCTTACTATAAAGTTGCCTATGATCAACCATTTGAGATGTTTCATCTTTATAAGGTAATACACACTATTTTATCATTAGGGTTCTCTTATTAGGGTAATGGTTTATCATCATATTGCCTAAGATTAGGGCTTCACTTATTATAACTCAAAATTTGAGTTTCACATACCTTCACCCTATATTAGGGCTCCTCATCATACCATTGCATAGGGTTTCACATGGCATCACCCTCAATTAGGGTTTAATTTCAATCATCCATAATTAGGGTTTGTTATTCATACTAATTAGGGTTTACATTCAATTACCCATAATTAGGGTTTGTTATTCTTCCTAATTAGGGTTTCCATTCAATTACCCATAATTAGGGTTTGCTATTCATCCAAATTATGGTTTCCATTCAATTACACATAATAAGGGTTTACTATTTATCCCAATTAGGGTTTCATCTTCTATTACCCATAATTAGGGTTTCTTATATCATCACCCTAAATTAGGGTTACATCATTACTCTAGACTAGGGTTTCACTCAGGATTGCCCAACTTTTAAGATTATGGCTTATTAACGCACTCGATTAGGGTTTCATGGTCTATTTACTAAGGATCATACCCTAATCACATATTCTTCATAATTAATACTCATGTATGAATTCCTTTCTATCATCCACTCAACTTGATTAGGTTACATCAACCTTTCAATCAAATATGTACAACTATGGCTGACATAGTGTATTGAGACATTACTTTCACAAGATTTTAGGGTTAACCATTCTAAAGGTATTGATCATCTAGGTACTTTAGGATTTAAACCTTTGTACCTATCATTAATAATCATTATTATCAACCATTGGATCAATGGATCAATCATCACCTTAAATCTCCAAACGATTTGATCACTTTAGATCTCCATTTGGTTTTGGCATTTCAACACCAAATGGTTTTGAAACTGTTTAGGCATCTAGGGTTTCCTTCAACCAATCAATTAGGACCATTTAATCAAAGTCCAACTACATCAGCAAGTATCTCCAATTGGTCTTAAGATCAATTACCCATTTGATCTTGAGAGCAATTACCCATTCGGTCTTGAAATCAATTATCCATTCGGTTTTGTAACCGAATTAACTCAATCGGTTTTGAAAACCGGTTGCCCATGTTGAGGTGTGTGCTTAAGATGACATCATCATCTTCAAGCTACAAACACACGAAAGTTGCTGTAATTTCCATGGTGATTTCACCAATCATTTAAATAAAATTTCAGGAATAATGAACGAATCAACAATTGATAAAGATATGGAATCAATAACAAAGTTTAAGGGTTCAAGTTACAAAACCCGCCTCCAATTGAGCTCCAAAGCTTAAATCTCACGGCAAAAATGGTGGATGCAACTCCTTTTACTATTCCAAGGGTCGTCCTCAAGCTTTGAGTGAAAAGAATTGTTAGAAATGAAGAGGGGATCGAGATATGAAGAATTTATGCATTGATTTTCGATTTTTACCATGGATTCAAGGTGAAAGGAGGTCAAGAACCTTACCAACAGGTTGGGGGTCGTCCTCCTGATCCTCCACAGCTCCTTGGTCGTTTTCCAAGCAAGGGGAGAGAAAGGAATTCGAAAAAGCCTTTGTTTGGGGCTGGGAAAAGCTACTTTTATAAGAAAATTGATGAGAGAGAAAATACTTTATAAAAGTCTTTTAATTCCAAATTTGTTGCCACAACTCCCCCCTTGGTTTCTTACATGAAAATGAATTTTATTCCACCGAGATTCCTTCCATTATCCAAGAATTAAGAGAAAAGAAATTAAGCACCTTAACTCTTATAATAAGAATATACATATTTGTGTGGAAATTCTTTTTTTTTATAATAATGGTGAGTGGAATTTCACCTCCTTAGGATATGCTCGTGCCTTTGCAAGGCTTTAAACTCGTCCACACATATCTGAATCCAACCATTTTAATTTTGGTTGAAGGCCCTTTAATTAATACATTCATTTTTTCCCTAAATTAAATTAGGGTTTCAAATAGGATTAAATCTTGATTATTTTAATATCAAGATTCTCTCTCCTCCAACTTAATTCCAATGAGGCTCCCCTCTTATTTTATTTACCCCACATGTTGCCAAGAAGCATTAGGGACCTTGTTGAAGTGGTAATTTGCATATTGAACCCTAGGTTTTGGGTAAATTGCATATTACATCAAAACTAGGTTTTAATGCACGAGGATTGCTTTACAAGCTTAATCTTGGTGTCCAAGCTTGTGAAAACCATACGACTACATCATATTCATTCTCATGATGCCTCAACACATGAGGGACATCTTATCATGCAACATTTGAATTGAACCCCTCAACTTGGGTAATTTGCACTTTAGTCCAAAATAGGCAAACTTTGCTTCAACATTGTTCAAATAGGACCAAAATTGAAACATAAGTTTCTCATGAGCCCTAATTACTTTTCCCAAGATAAGATTAAGCATCTACTCAACCTTATTAGGAAAAACATCTAGGGTTAACACATAACTCGGATCATGGATGTTACAAATTATAAACCCCTAACAAGGATTTCGTCCCCGAAATCCCAGGAAAAAGAGGGAAAAATTATTCATTAATCATGCCTTCAAGTTTGCACATGTCATATTAATATTATGAAGATACCATGGATCTGTAATTCACACATAGTTCCTTTCATTAATTCAACCTTATCAATGTTTATGTTTATGCAAAGCTGATGCAATGATTTTGAGTCGCATTTATAGACATATTTTACCTGTGTTTTATGCAGCTATTGGTCATTTTGGTGGTTAATATTGCATGATTCATATACTTTGGTCTATGATCCCTCTATATGTCAAATCTCCCTTATTTCAATATTTTGAGCATAAATTATTATGATAATATGTTTTATTCTGGCTTATGTGGTTTTGTGTTGTAATTTTAGGAAAAAGAAGTATCTGCTACTGTCGATACCATCGACAGTGGTCGATACCATCGACACAAGCACAGGTTGCCAGCCGCAAGGAGCAGCACAGAGTCGATACCATCGACGGCGAAGTCGATGGTAGTGACAAATCATCAGGTTGCTGGCGAGAGGGCAGTCGATACTATCGACCCTAAAGTCGATACTATCGACACGAGGAGCTTCAGCGACGGAAATAGACAAAAGTGACGCCTAAGAGAGTCGATATCATCGACCCTCATCGATGGTATCGAGTTAGCTTCAGTCACGACACATAAAAGGAAAGAAGATCAGCCGATGCCGTGCAAGGTCGATACCATCGACTCACATCGATAGTATCGACACCGTCAGATACAAGTTAGTTTCAGATTGATCTAAATCAGACGGCTGTTTTGAGGACCTAACTCGATGATTATACCTAATGACAGTGGCCAGGAGCAAAGGATCACGTCATTAGCCGCTGCACACGTCCTGAGAAGGTGTGGAGAGAAGAACGGAGCCCAGAAGCACGCCCCAGCCATTCCTGACGCCGAAGAAGACATTTTCTACCACCGAAAGGCGGGAGAACGCGTATTCTATGCCAAGGAGTGCTTGGATTTTCTCTGTTCAGGGGTTTCACCACTCAATCACGTTTTTCTCCATGTTTCCCCTTTTCTCTACCATGTTTTGCTCTGAGATGAACATGCGGGGCTAATCCCCTTTGTCTTTAGGACCGGGAGTAGCCCGGGAAATCATTGTATGACAATTTTATCATAGTAATTCATCATTTATCTCTTAAATCCGTGGTATAATTTTGCTTTCTCAATTATATTGTTATGCTTGATCACCATAATAATAATCTAATGCCCTTAATTACTTTGAAAGAAGAATTAATTGTTGAAAAGAGACGGAATTTACATTAATTAACAAATCCCTTGAACAAGGTGGTGTAAGGTTAATGGTGGATACCGAGAGATCGACTCTAATGTGCCTAGTTTAGGGTATAGGTTGCTACGATGGTGGAACCAACATAGACATAGGTAGTGAATTGTACCACGATAGTGGGCAATTCTGATATCAGGCCACTACCCGGATAGAGAGATAAATCTGAGTGACTAAATAGAAATTCATACAATGAAAACCTACGGTGAAACCGCAATCCTAAAGATTCCCACTGGAATTGATTAAACTAAACATTTAATCGATTGCTTTGTTTTGTTTTATTTTATCTTCTTTTAATTTTACAACAACCTCCAACTTTTTAACCGGTCTAGCTGATTGCGAGTAGTTAATAGTAGTCTCTAATAATTCACGTGTCCCTGAGTTTGACTCGGGCCTCACAAAGGCCTATATTACAATGACGTGTACACTTGCGTTTCTACGCACGTAAAAAGTGTGTCAAGTTTTTGGCGTCGTTGTTGGGGACACGGCAATTGTCAGCACTACGAGTGTTGTAAGAGGCCACTCTAGGCAACTTTTTTATTTTTATTATTTTGAAATCATTTCCAAAAATTTATGGCTTATCTTTCGCATCTTGTAGTTATCTAGCACGGTACTGAACTTAATTTACCATTTTGCAGGTACTGTGTATGGTGCAGACGCGTAGTACCGACTACACACAATAGGCACCAGAGGTTCCACTGTTGGGACCTGACGATGAGGAAGATTACAATCAAGACCACTTGAAAGAAACAGATTCAGAATCCAAACAAGAAGAAATGGCAGAGGAACAAACAATATGGGAGAAGATCAAGGCTTCTTCTTCATCTACTTCAAAGGGGCCAATCAAGAAGCAGGTGATCAACATTCCAACTTACAAGATTGATCCTGCGTTAATCAACTTGGTCAAATCAAATGCTTTCCATGGGCTTAAGAGCGAAGACCCAGTCATGCATATAAGCCAATTTGTGGAGAATTGTGACATGATAAAAATTGGAAGATTTCCATAAGAGATGCTCTACTTGAAGCTATTCCCGAGTTCTCTAGAAGGGAACGCATGAGAGTGGTTGCACAATCTGGACGATGAATATGTGGAATCATGGAACCACACGGTGGAGGTATTCTTTGAAAGGTTCTTCCCGCTCGAGAAGACCAATGACATGATCAGGAAAATCCACAATTTCACCCAGAAGGCAGGAGAGACCTACTCTGAGACCTGGGAAAGGTTTCAGATCATGCTTAGGCGGTTCCCGCATCACAGGCTTGACTAGGAAACATAGGTCAAAATCTTCTATTTTGCTCTCTCTGAGCATGATAGAAGTAACCTCGATTCAGCAGGCTCGGGATTCTTCTTGAACAACACAGACACGAGGTGTTGGGAAATCCTTAAGAACATGGCCAAGAAGCAATCCTGGGGCGACAGGGATGCCATTGAGCACGTTCGAGTAGCAGGGGAGTCTAAAGCAATCAAGGAGCTGAATGAGAAGAAACTGCTTGCAAAGGAGGATACTGAATCTGAGGATGAGGCTCAAGTCAAATTCATGAGGCAGCAGCAAGGTTACAGAAATAATGATTACTCATGGAGGAAGAACAAGAAGTTCTCTTGGAAGGATCCGAACAACTTTTTGCAGGACCCCGATGCAAAACCCCAGCCAGTAGCGGAGGAAAAGAGCACGGAGTTGCTCAACCAAGTGATAAAGCAAAACCAAGAATTGATAACTACTTTTGGCCAGAAGATAAAGCAACAGGGGGAATTGATGAATCAGTTCGGGCAGACATTGCAGAGCCATGGGGCTCAGATGAGGACAATAGAGACATCTATGGCGCAAATGGCAGCTGAGATAGCCAATCTGAAGAAGCCGGCGCAGCAAGGTTTTCCGGGTAACACAAATATTCTAGGAGGAAACCAACAGGCAAAGGCAATCTTGCTAAGGAGTGGCAAGAAGCTTTTAAACCCCAGGGCCGATGAACCAAGCAAACCCCAAGTAGAAACCGAAGGTGAGGCCACTGAGGAGGTGCCACTCTCAGGCACAGAGCCAGTTGAGGAAGTCACAGAGGATGTCACTGTAGAGCCCACTGTTGTTGAGGAAGAGTGCAAAAAAGGACACCATATGTGCCACCCCATCAAAGGGCACAGGCTGTCCCGGTCCCATATCTGAATAGTGCAAAGGCAAGGAAAGTGGATGCCCAATTTAGTCTTCTTTCATTAAAAAAAATTAAAAAAAAGCACATGGCCCCTATTTGTTTTGAGTGTGGAAATGCACATGTAGGTTATAGATGTCTGAGTCCACCTTCATTACATTATGAGAAAATCTTAAAGGAAATTCATCGTGAGCATATTAGGATTTTGGTTCAATATGTTTTAAATTGCAGAGGTCCTATTTCTAATGGAGGATGGGGTAGAATAGAGAAAATGGAAGACGTTGAGATTGAGGATAAGGAATTAGAGAGTGAGGATAACATACTGGAAGAAATTTTAGAATCACGTCTATCATGTCCTTCCATTGAGCCAACACCCACACCCTTGACTCCTAGGATTGATCTTGAATATGATTGGGGATCTGATGAGGAAGATGAGGAGAATGATGCAAATAAGGTGGAAGACAATTTTGATACATGTGTTTGGGATATGAGTGAAGGAGAGGAGGATCCAGAAGGTGCTTTATTTGATAGTGATCTTATAGAGGATGAAGAGAGTGAGGAAGAGGATACTGAGAGTGAAAAGTTTGAGGAATTTCCCATTACCCATCACATAATTCCTTCACCACAAAACCCATCTCTTCATTTCCTTATTGAGGATCCTATATGGGATATATATCCAGATGATAATTTTGAAAGTTTTTGTGAGGATATTGATGAATGTGGGGGAATTGAATTATTAGAAGAGGAGGCACAGAAATTCACCTTTGATATAACCCTTCCATTATGTGTAGATAGGAGTGATCCATTGGGGATGGTCATAGAAATTAAGGAGAAATCATCATTATACCTTTCACATCATGGAGATCTATTTCTGCATGTGCTCCCATATCAAGACTTGATTGTGAGTGTTGTTCATGTTCATGTTCATTGTAGTGATAATTTACTGTTGAAATGGAACGTCAACCATACATGCTGGTCTTCTGACTATTATTTGTTTTTTTATCATTGTTGCAAGGAACCAAAAGTTTAGAAGGAAGAGGCGGAGAGAGCTTCACCCTCCTCCACGACCACCTGATTATTGTTAATTGACATGTGTCCATCCTAGGACGTTAAACAAGGAAGCTTGTGGGAGGAAACCCACCAATTAGGTTTATTTTTTAAAACTTTCAATTCTACTTTTACATTCCTATTTGTAGATTGTGATATCTAGTTTTGGTGCAAGTAAAAAAGGTGCCTTGATATGTGCATTCAATGTGCAGGGACGCATTGAGTCGGTACCACCAACTTCATTGTTGGTAGTACTGAGTTCTCATCAGTGACATCTCACAAGCTGAGCAAGCATCGATACTTCACCGAGCTCGAGTGCGTATTGGAGGGCATGTCTTCATGGGAATCCCACCCACTCATCTTTTGCCCAAATCTGAGCTCACATATCGGTACAATCATTCCATTTGTCTTCCTTTACTTTTGACATTGCAGACAATGTCATATTCAATCTTAGGGGGAGGAATGGAACGATGCTTCTATCTTTACCTCTTGCATCTTTTCTTTATATCATACATCTACATGTTTTTTTTCAGAAAAATTAGATTTTTCATTTTGTTCTAAGGGTCCACTTCTATCTAGTGTAATTGTGGACAAAATATAAAATTTTGGTTAGGATTAGCCGTTTGTTGATGATGTGGTATCAATTCTTATAATTGTTGAAAACTGAATGTGCTTTTATTCTTTGCACTTTAAGCTAAATTTGCTATGTTTAAGAGTACATAACTGGAGGAATTGTTTGGATTAGTCATCTTGAAGACATACTGATTGAATGAAAAACCTAACTTAACCCTATTGAAAAACACTAGAGGGGGGGTGAATAGAGTTTTAAATTAATTTTAACAATTATTTAACTCAAACAATCAACCACAAGAATATTGGACAAGGGGACAAGGATTTAGAGTGGTTCCAACTTTAGCAAATACTAAAGTTGTCAGTCCACTACCCAGTTGCTTACCCAACCGGGATTTGGAAAGAATTTAATTTTATTACCTCGCAAGGACTTTACATAAAATTACAATTCTCTCCCTAAACCCTTCAAGCAGCCTTCACCTAGAAGTAATCGCACCAACCTTGAAGCAGCCTTCACCTAGAGGTAATTGCACCAACCTTGAAGCAGCCTTCCTCCTGAAGTAGCTTCCCGTTGCAATAGCCTTCTTGAAGTAGATTCCCGTTGCGATAGCCTTTTTGAAGTAGCTTGAAGTCCACCTTCTCCTCCGAGAAGAACCTTCTCCAATCTGCAGCCTCCAACCCTAGGAGTAGCAAGGAGAATACAAAGAATAAAAGGAACAAGAAGGAAAATGGAAATTACAACTTATCCTTTTAAGCAGAAGGCTTGATTTGCCTATATCAAGCGTATTGATCTCCTAACCAATGAGTGTAGAAGTGTAAGTGTTGTGGAAAGGAGATGCTAGCCTATAGGACACGAAATTAGAGCAATGGGAATGAATAGCCAATGTTGGAATTGCTCTATTGCTCAAAACAGATTGCCAATGAGTATTCAAGCTCAAGTGTAGCACAAGTGTAGCTTCAGTGTGTTTAGGTGTCCTAAGGCATGTCCTATTTATAGGAATGGCCTACAAGTGCTTAAGGACGTTCTAGACACTTTCTAGGGGGTTCTAAGTGCTTAACTAGCCGTTAGGTACAAGTTAGGCGCATTAGCAACGGCTAGTTAATTAATTCTGCAGTTGCTGTCAGAGTCCATCTCGGTCGAGGAATTGTCGACCGAGATGCCTAGTCGGTCGAGGATTTGTCGACCGACGGGCTCTCTGGATCAAGTGTTTGCAACGTTCATCTCTGACTGCCAACTACCTCTAACAGCTACCTGGGTCATTCTCGGTCGAGGAGTTTGTCGACCGAGAGTGTCTCGGTCGAGGAATTTTGTCGACCGAGATTGACCCTGTTTCAATCTTTCAATTAAGGCACTTAGTGTGTGTATGAATGTGCATATGTGACACTCTTGAAGGGGATGACCTATCTAGGTGTGGTATTTAGCTAGGGAAGATCTAACGCTTGATTTACACGAAGTCTAAGTACTTGTACATTATATATTTGTACAAGTTTACAATTGATTACATTTCATGACATTTTCAATCATTCAAGCATATAGATTCCCTAGAGCTTTGTTATCCACCTCATTCCTACAACACTCAAGTAGCACGTTAGATCAACAAGAATGAAATGTTTGTCATCATCAAAACAAAGGGATTTATCATAATGTCCAATTTATCCAACAATCTCCCCCTTTTTGAAGATGACAAACATTTCCTAAATATGAAATAAGGAAATATAAAGCATGTGAGTTTCATACCTGAGGATTACCTTTTGTAGCCATTCTTGTTTTGCAAGTGAGTGATGGCCATCAAGATGAAACTCATTTATATTTTAGATTTTATATTCTTTCTCCCCCTTTGTCATTTCAAAAAGATAGCCATGTTGAATATTTTATATTTCTTCTCCCCCTTAATTTTATACTATGCTCCCCCTTAAATAGATATTCTATTAGGAACATGGATTTAATATTTTGTCTAATTTAGCCACAATTTATTTCTCACTCATTTACAAAGGATGTTAAGCCTTGAAATGAAATGAGTATCCTTTTAGCTTAGAGTATATGAAAAGTATCTCTAACCAAAAGCACGGGATGTTAAGCCCTGATTTGTTTAGAGAATTCCATTGAGAACAATATGTATATTACTTTTAAAGATACTAAGGTCATAATAAGCTTCAAATAATGTTTTATAAGGTTTTGTAAGCTTTTTAATCTTATAATCAAGATATTGTTTGTAAGCTCCCCCTTAATCTTATAATTTAGTCAATTTAAGGATTCTAAGGTCACAAACAAGATTTGATTTTGACCTTATATTGGAGCTTTATTTGTTGCAATATGATGAGCACATTTTGAATCAAGATACTAAGATTAGGTGCAGTAAAAGGATATACAAAAAATCATTTTGTCAAAGCTTATTTTTGGTCGCCCTTGACTACGACCATAGCGCCCCTTGGTCAAATTTTATTTCAACCAAGAGGCAAAAATTGCATATTTCCAATTTAAGCATTTATATGTGAAGTACTTGATTAGATATCAGTTTTGAAGCATGTTTAGTGATACTCAATATGAAAACATCCTCTTAAAAATGAAATCACGATTAATATCTCAAGTCTTTTAAAGATGCCAATTGAGAAATGTTTATCTTATGTGTTGCAAGCATTTCTAAGAGAGATATCATCATTGAATTATTTTGCTTGCCTATGTATCATCAAGGATCCATGCATACAATTATCATTATTTATTCTTGCTAACACAGCATCGTTATGATGAAAATGATAATTCCATGATTGTAATCACATGATTTCTATATGGGTAGACCATAAAATACTTTAGGAAACATCATGTGAATAATGATAAAACAGCAATTTTCTTTTTATTAAGCTAAGCATAATTTCAGTTTTAACTTAAATCATTAAGAGAATACACCAAATTAATCTCATATAAGTTTTCAGGGATGATTTCCAAAATATATACAGTCATTAATCACAAATAGCAAGTTGATCAATTACAAAAAGAATTCAGCAATTTTACAGCAGACTGGAAATCAGTGTCATGCTCGGTCGAAAATTTCTCGACCGAGGTTCACTCGGTCGACAGATTCTCGACCGACAA
Organism: Alisma plantago-aquatica; assembly: GCA_963693085.1. Classification (NCBI taxonomy): domain Eukaryota; kingdom Viridiplantae; phylum Streptophyta; class Magnoliopsida; order Alismatales; family Alismataceae; genus Alisma; species Alisma plantago-aquatica. The sequence continues at coordinate 194,443,981 of OY856413.1, read as the reverse complement.
AGTTTCTGGAGTATTTTCAGAACTGTTAATTTATTCCAAGTAAAAATAAGATTATGCAAGTTTAGAGCTCGATTTGTGTTGAGATATGACATTTGTATATCAAGAATCAGTTTAGGTCAAATCTCAACTAGTAAATTTTAAGCTACTAAGTTTTAGGAATCCAAGCTAAATCATCATTCTTTTTCTTATATGGGCATGAAAATGAATAATATCCAAGACGCATGCAATAATGACAACTAATAGAGTCAACTTCATTTTTCTTTCTAGGAATTTTGTTCCTAGGTACAAACTTAATCTTAGTCTTGGATGCTTTAACTCTTTTGGGTTTATTTCTCCTTGGATCATATCCTAATCCTTTTCTTACATTATAACTAGAGGAAATTTTCAGAATATTTTCAAGCATGTCATTTCCTCTTAACTCATTTACATTTCTTTGTAACTTAGCAATATCATTCATTTTCTTGTTTATATCTTTCTTTGCTTGATCTAAATCAGATGCTAGAGAGTTTCTTTCTTTGACAACCTCATCATAATCTAAATGTGAACATAGAACAGGTTGTTTCTGAAGATCATTCACTTGAGTTTGCAAGTTTAACTTTTCTAAGGAAAGAAGATTGCAATTAGCTTCTACCGATTTTAACTTAAGATCATAATCTTCATTTTCCTTTTTGAGATTTTCATTTTCGGATACAAGAGCAAGAAGTTTAACATTTAAATCATCATTTACTTTATTTGATTTTTTAAGTTTCTTCTTGTACTCAATATATTTCTCATGAGTATCTTGAAGACTAGCAATTAGATCTTCTTTTGGTAGATCATAAAGACTTACCTCTTCTTCGTCTTCATTTGTTGTAGCAATGAGGCATTCTACTTCTTCTTTCCCATCATCACTATCATCACTTGAATCATCCCATGCAGCTTTATATGCTCTTTCTTTCTTTTTGTGAGATGATTTCTTCCCTTTCTTGAGTTTTGGACAATCACCTTTCATGTGTCCCTTTTTGCCACATTCAAAGCACCTGGAAGAATGAGAGTTTCTTCTTCACTATCATCTTCACTTGTGTCATGAGTGTCCTTGGTTGATGCTTTGAATGCAATGTCCTTCTTTTTGCTTTGTTGATGTTCACGTTCTCTTCTTTCTTCCTCTTCTAACGTTGCCTCATGAGCTTCTAGGTTGCCAATGAGTTGTTCCATCTTTAGTCGGGTGAGGTCATTTGCTTCTTCAATGGCCGTCACTTTGGGCTTGTATTTGGGAGGAAGTGATCTAAGAATCTTTGATACCTGATCTTCCTCAAGAACAACTTTACCTAAGGCATTTAAACCATTTACAATAGAAGAGAATTTTGCATACATTTCACTAATAGATTCATTTGGATCCATACGGAAATGTTCAAACTTTTGTTTAAGCATAATAACTTTGGAATTCTTAACTTGAACTGTCCCTTCATAAGTTATAGAAAGTCTATGCCATATTTCATAGGCTGTTTCACAGTTTGATATTCTATTAAATTCTCCTACTGAAATTGAACAATAAAGAATACTTACAGCCTTTGCATTCATTTGAGCCGATTTTACCGTATTGGTGTCCCAAGCTGCATATTACATTTGAGGTAACTCAAAAGGGGTTGATACCATTCTCCATAGATCCCAACTTATGCCTTGAAAGTAGAACTGCATCCTTCTCTTCCAATATGTGTAGTTTGTTCCATCAAACATTGGAGGCCTAGCAACAAATGTCCCTTCAAGATTAAGGTTGTTGAGCACCCCGTCACCCATTCTTCAAGACCTTGTTAGGGTTCCTTGAAGCCTGCTCTGATACCAATTGAAAAACACTAGAGGGGGGGGTGAATAGAGTTTTAAATTAATTTTAACAATTATTTAACTCAAACAATCAACCACAAGAATATTGGACAAGGGGACAAGGATTTAGAGTGGTTCCAACTTTAGCAAATACTAAAGTTGTCAGTTCACTACCTGGTTGCTTACCCAACCGGGATTTGGAAAGAATTTAATTTTATTACCTCGCAAGGACTTTACATAAAATTACAATTCTCTCCCTAAACCCTTCAAGCAGCCTTCACCTAGAAGTAATTGCACCAACCTTGAAGCAGCCTTCACCTAGAAGTAATTGCACCAACCTTGAAGCAGCCTTCCTCCTGAAGTAGCTTCCCGTTGCAATAGCCTTCTTGAAGTAGCTTCCCGTTGCGATAGCCTTCTTGAAGTAGCTTGAAGTCCACCTTCTCCTCCGAGAAGAACCTTCTCCAATCTGCAGCCTCCAACCCTAGGAGTAGCAAGGAGAATACAAAGAATAAAAGGAACAAGAAGGAAAACAGAAATTACAACTTATCCTTTTAAGCACAAGGCTTGATTTGCCTATATCAAGCGTATTGATCTCCTAACCAATGAGTGTAGAAGTGTAAGTGTTGTGGAAAGGAGATGCTATCCTATAGGACACGAAATTAGAGCAATGGGAATGAATAGCCAATGTTGGAATTGCTCTATTGCTCAAAACAGATTGTCAATGAGTATTCAAGCTCAAGTGTAGCACAAGTGTAGCTTTAGTGTGTTTAGGTGTCCTAAGGCATGTCCTATTTATAGGAATGGCCTACAAGTGCTTAAGGACGTTCTAGACACTTTCTAGGGGGTTCTAAGTGCTTAACTATCCGTTAGGTACAAGTTAGGCGCATTAGCAACGGCTAGTTAATTAATTCTGCAATTGCTGTCAGAGTCCATCTCGGTCGAGGAATTGTCGACCGAGATGCCTAGTCGGTCGAGGATTTGTCGACCGACGGGCTCTCTGGATCAAGTGTTTGCAACGTTCATCTCCAACTGCCAACTACCTCTAACGACTACCTGGGTCATTCTCGGTCGAGGAGTTTGTCGACCGAGAGTGTCTCGGTCGAGGAATTTTGTCGACCGAGATTGACCCTGTTTCAATCTTTCAATTAAGGCACTGAGTGTGTGTATGAATGTGCATATGTGACACTCTTGAAGGGGATGACCTATCTAGGTGTGGTATTTAGCTAGGGATGATATAACGCTTGATTTACATGAAGTCTAAGTACTTGTACATTATATATTTGTACAAGTTTACAATTGATTACATTTCATGACATTTTCAATCATTCAAGCATATAGATTCCCTAGAGCTTTGTTATCCACCTCATTCCTGCAATACTCGAGTAGCACGTTAGATCAACAAGAATGAAATGTTTGTCATCATTGAAACAAAGGGATTTATCATAATGTCCAATTTATCCAACACCTATGGCTTGTGTTATGACGATGATGTTTGAGTCCAAACCAACCAAACAGTAACGTGATCTTTAATGTGAATTCTAGAAATAAACTCTAAGGTTACCCTGTTACACAAGTTGATAGAAGAGGGACATATCATGGTTGGGAAAGACATTGTCTCTTATTCATGTGATCTCATCCACCTTCCATTCATCTTCATTCACCACCATAGGATGATCAAGTTTAATCCAAGTTATTTTCCTCTTCTTTGCAATACATGGCATGATAGGAAGCATATAGTTAGTTCATTTTATTATGCATTAGAAAAAGAAAAAAAATCATATAATCTCTTTTGAGCACTTGTACTTTGCATAACAAAATTTCATGTAGTTTCATTTGCATTGCATATTTTATAAGGTGTTACATATTTGTTATCTTCTACCATCTTCTGTCATGAAAGAGTGTAAAAAAAAGTTGTATCTCCTTACTCTTTCTCCAAATAAAAAAAGAAAAAAAACCCAAGCATGAACTGTTCATCTTGCTAAAAATAGGGTAAGAAAAAAAGTTATTGAAAAAGAAAAAGAAAAAATAGGAGAAAAGGAGGAAAAGGATTTCAAGTTCAATGCCATATTCTCTCTAAGCAATAAATAAGGGAATTATGGTTTTTTTTTGTAAGCACATTTCCACTTATACTCATCATTAGGATGAGATATTCATTGCATGCATCATTCCAAAAAAAACAATAGTCATTAGAAATCATACATTCACATTTTATCGATCATACAAGTGCATCATATTTTTACTTTTTCCATAAATGATTTGGATTATTCTTGTGATTGATGATTTCATAGCCACCCATTTTTTTCCACCCATTGCTCTGTATGGTAGGCCACCAACACAATTAATCCCCTCATCCATTTTTATTTGGGGATCTGCTTCCAAGTAGTTTATTTAGGTAGATCAGAGCAATATAGATAGGGAGATCACATGGTGCATCAAGCATGTGTCCTACTAGCCATGATATTAACTGCTTCATATTGATAGTGTTTTTCATTAATCTTATTGTGTACATCTATTATGAACATTATTGATCAATTTAGAGTAGTTACTTGTTCAGTGGTTGGCAAGGACAGGTTTGGGACTGACTGGTGGAGGGTGGTTAGAAAACAAAATTCATAGGTACTTGTCTTCTTGCTGACTTTTTAAAACAAATCCAAGAGTAGTGTTGCTCGAGGATGAGCAATATTCAAGCTTAGGGGTGTGATGTATGCATAAATTGTTATTATTTTGATATCTAATTTGGTTATTTTCTGTGTCATTTGTGCTTAATTGAATATCTTTTTAATACATATTTTACCAAATTAGTAAAAATCACTTGTGCATCATTTCTTATATTTTTACATGTATTTTACATGCATTTTACATGTTTTAATTATTATAATCATTATTTGATTTTACTCATTGATTATTTTATTGCAGATAATTATTATTTACTGGAGCAAAGTCGATATCATCGACTTGCAACTCGATGGTAGTGACATGGCATCAGAGTACAAATAATTTTTGCTCGAGATTGGAAGGGAAAAGGACGTTTTACTGTGACAAAGTCGATACAATCGACTTCCAACTCGATACCATCGACTCAGACGTTGCATACCAAATTTTAATGTGTTAAATCTAACACATATTGTATTAAAAATTATATTTTTAGGTTTCCTCTTGACCTAAACATGTACGACGGCTATAAAAGGCACCATTAGTACCGCAATTGGGATATCTATCACGGGGGGACGATACGGAAGTCGAACGGAGAGAGAAAAGTAGAGAAACCCTACACGGAAGACCTCGGAGGCGTTTTGGCAGTGGGAACGACGACAAATTCTCTCCATCTTCTCCAGATCCACTCTTTAACCCTTTCTCCAATTTACTGTATCTCAAAATTCATGTTTTACATCTTTTCAACTTACTGTGATACCATGTCATCTATTTTCGGCTAAAAACAATAATTATTTAGGACCGGGAGTATCCCGAGTAATCGTTGTATGATACTTTTTGCATAGTTTATCATTTATCTCTCAAATCCATAGTATGATGTCATTTTCTCCATTATATCATTATGATTGATCACCCTAATGATAATCTAATACCTTTAATTACTTTGAAAGAAGAATTAATGGTTGAAAAGAGACGATAATCACATTAACTAATAAATCCTTTGAACAAGGCGATGTTAAGTTAATGGTGGAAACCCAGAGTATGATCTTCATGCACCTAGTTTAGGGTATAGGTTACTACTACAGTGGAACCAACCTAGATTTAGGTAGTGAATTGTATCACGACAGTGAACAATTCTGACTACATGCCACTACCCGGAATGAGAGATGGATTTGATTAACTATATAGAAATAAATACAACGGGAACCCGCGGTGAAACCGCAATCCTAAAGATTCCCATCTAAATTGATTAAACTTTACTTTTGACATTGCAGACAATGTCATATTCAATCTTAGGGGGAGGAATGGAACGGTGCTTCTATCTTTACCTCTTGCATCTTTTCTTTATATCATACATCTACATGTTTTTGTTTCAGAAAAATTAGATTTTTCATTTTGTTCTTAGGGTCCACTTCTATCTAGTATAATTGTGGACAAAATATAAAATTTTGGTTAGGATTAGCCGTTTGTTGATGATGTGGTATCAATTCTGATAATTGTTGAAAACTGAATGTGCTTTTATGCTTTGCACTTTAAGCTAAATTTTCTATGTTTAAGAGTACATAATTGGAGGAATTGTTTGGATTAGTCAGCTTGATGACATACTGAATGAATGAAAACCCTAACTTAACCCTATGACTTATGCTATGACGATGATGTTTGAGTCCAAACCAACCAAACAGTAATGTGATCTTTAATGTGAATTTTAGAAATAAACTCTAAGGTTACCCTGTTACACAAGTTGATAGAAGAGGGACATATCATGGTTGCGAAAAACATTGTCTCTTAGTCATGTGATCTCATCCACCTTCCATTCATCTTCATTCACCACCATAGGATGATCAAGTTTAATCCAAGTTATTTTCCTCTTGTTTGCATTACAAGGCATGATAGGAAGCATATAGTTAGTTCATTTTATTATGCATTAGAAAAGGAAAAAAAATTCATATCATCTTTTGAGCATTTGTAGTTTGCATAACAAAATCACATATAGTTTCATATGCATTGCATATTTCATAAGGCATTACATATTTGTTATCTGCTATGATCTTCTCTCATGTAAGAGTGAAAAAATGTGTTTATCCTTACTCCTGTAAAAAAATAAAATTAAAAAATAAATTAAAAAAAGCCCAACATGAAGTATTTATCTTGCTAAAATAAAAGGGCAGAGAAAAAAGAGTTATTGAAAAAGAAAAAAAAAGAGGAGAAAAGGAGGAAAAGGATTTTTAATTTCAATGTCATATTCTCTCTAAGTAATAAATGATGGGATTGTCATTCTTTTTATAAACACCTTTCCACTTATACTCATCATTAGGATGAGACATCGATTGCATGCATCATTCCACCAAAATAAAAAATAGTCATTAGAAATCATACGTTCACATTTTATCATCATACACGTGCATCATATTTTTACTTTTTGCTTAAATAATTTGGATGATTCTTGTGAATCCTATTTTCATAGGCACCCATCTATTCCACCCATTGCTCTGCATGGTAGGCCACCATCATAATTAATCCCCTCATCCATTTTTATTTGGGGATCTGCTTCCAAGTAGTTTATTTAGGTAGATCAGAGCAATGTAGATAGGGAGATCATATGGTGCATCAAGCATGTGTCCTACTAGCCATGATATTAACTGCTTCATATTGATAGTCTTTTTCATTAATCTTATTGTGGACATCTATTATGAACATGATTGATCGCTTTAGAGTAGTTACTTGTTCAGTGGTTGGCAAGGACCGGTTTGGGACCGAATGGTGGAGGGTGGTTAAGAAAAATAATTCATAGGTACATGTCTTCTTGTTAACTTTTTAAAACAAATCCAAGAGTAGTGTTGCTCGAGGACGAGCAATATTCAAGCTTACGGGTGTGATGTATGCACAAATTGTCATTATTTTGATATCTAATTTGGTTATTTTCTGTGTCATTTGTGCTTAATTGAATATCTTTTAATACATATTTTACCAAATTAGTAAAAATTACTTGTGCATCATTTCTTATATTTTTACATGTATTTTACATGTTTTAATTATTATAATCATTAATTGATTTTATTCATTGATTATTTTATTGCAGATAATTATTATTTACTGGAGCAAAGATGATACCATCGACTTGCAACTCGATGGTAGCGATATGGCATCAGAGTACAAATATTTTTTGCTCTAGATTGAAAACGAAAAGGACATTTTACTGTGAAGAAGTTGATACTATCGACTTCTAACTCGATACCATCGACTCAGACGTTGCAGACCAAATTTTAATGTGTTAAATCTAACACATATTGTATTAAAAATTACATTCTAACACATATTGTATCAAAAATTACATTTTAGGTTTCCTCTTGACCTAAATATGTAGGACGGCTATAAAAGGCACCATTAGAATCTAAATTGGGAGAGCTATCATGGGTGGACGATACGGCAGCTGCACGGAGAGAGAATAGTAGAGGAACCCTACACGGAAGACCTCGGAGGCATTTTAGCGGCGGAAACGAAGGCAAATTCTCTCCATCTTCTCCAGATCCACTCTTTAACCCTTTCTCCAATTTACTATATCTCGAAATTCATGTTTTACATCTTTTCGACTTATTGTGATACCATGTCGTCTATTTTCAACTAAAAACCGTAATTCTTTAGGACTGGGAGTAGCCCGGGTAATCGTTGTATGATACTTTTTGCATAGTTTATCATAATTTATCTCTCAAATCCATGGTATGATGTCATTTTCTCCATTATATCATTATGATTGATCACCCTAATGATAATCTAATACCTTTAATTACTTTGAAAGAAGAATTAATGGTTGAAAAGAGATGATAATCACATTAACTAATAAATCCTTTGAATAAGGTGATGTACAGTTAATGGTGGAAACCCAGAGTATGATCTTCATGCACCTAGTTTAGGGTATAGGTTACTACTACTGTGGAACCAACCTAGATTTAGGTAGTAAATTGTATCACGACTGTGAACAATTCTGACTACATGCCACTACCTGAAATGAGAGACGGATTTAATTAACTATATAGAAATAAATACAACGAGAACCCGCGGTGAAACCGCAATCCTAAAGATTCCCATCTAAATTGATTAAACTCAACATTTAATCGATTGTTTTGTTTTCTTTTATTTTTATTTTCTTTTTCAATCACCTCTTGTTTTTGGCTTACCTGATCAATCCTAATTAGTAATAGTTTTTAACCTCACAACTCTTTGTGTTCGATAACTTGGGCCTAGAGTGGCCGTTTGCAGCACTCGTAGTGCCGACAATTGCCGTGTCCCCGACAACAACGCCAAAAACTTGACAAATTTCCACAAGAGACGCTCTACTTGAAGCTATTCCCGAGTTCTCTAGCAGGGAACACACGAGAGTGGTTGCACAATCTGGACGATGAATATGTGGAATCATGGAACCACATGGTGGAGGTATTCTTTGAAAGGTTCTCCCGCCCGAGAAGACCAATGACATGATCAAGAAAATCCACAATTTCAACCAGAAGGCAGGAGAGACCTACTCTGAGACCTGGGAAAGGTTTTAGATCATGCTTAAGTGGTGCCCGCATCACGGGCTTGACAAGGAAACACATGTCAAAATCTTCTATTTTTCTCTCTCTGAGCATGATAGAAGTAACCTCGATTCAGCAGGCTCGGGATTCTTCTTGAACAACACAGACACGAGGTGTTGGGAAATCCTTAAGAACATGGCCAAGAAGCAATCTTGGGGTGACAGGGACACCGTTGAGCATGTTCGAGTAGCAGGGGAGTCTAAAGCAATCAAGGAGCTGAATGAGAAGATGGACCTTCTCGCAAAGAAACTACTTACAAAGGAGGATACTGAATCCTAGGATGAGGCTCAAGTCAAATTCATGAGGCAGCAGCAAGGTTACAGAAATAATGATTACTCATGGAGGAAGGACAAGAAGTTCTCTTGGAAGGATCCGAACAACGTTTTGCAGGACCCCGATGCAAAACCCCAGCCAGTAGCGGAGGACAAGAGCACGGAGTTGATCAACCAAGTGATAAAGCAAAACCAAGAATTGATGACTACTTTTGGCCAGCAGATAAAGCAACAGGGGGAATTTATGAATCAGTTTGGGCAGACATTGCAGATCCATGGGGCTCAGATGAGGACAATAGAGACATCTATGGTGCAAATGGCAGCTGAGATAGCCAATCTGAAGAAGTCGGCGCAACAAGGTTTTTCAGGTAACACAAATATTCCAGGAGGAAACCAACAGGCAAATGCAATCTTGCTAAGGAGTGGCAAGAAGCTTTTAAATCCCAGGGCCGATGAACCAAGCAAACCCCAAGCAGAAATCGAAGGTGAGGCCACTGAGGAGGTGCCACTCTCAGGCACAGAGCCAGTTGAGGAAGTCGCAGAGGATGTCACTGCAGAGCCCACTGTTGTTGAGGAAGAGATGCAAAAAGGACACCATATGTGCCACCCCATCAAAGGGCACAGGTTGTCCCGGTCCCATATCCGAATAGTGCAAAGGCAAGGAAAGTGGATGCCCAGTTTAAAAAGTTTCTAGACAAGTTTCAGAAATCTTTCAGTCAACATCCCATTATTGGAAGAAATTCAGCAAATCCCTTCGTACGGCAAGTTTCTTAAAGACATCATTACTAAGAAAAGGAAAATCCCTGATTCAGAGGTTGTAGTTCTCAAGGAGCAGGTGAGTGCCTTCATCATGGGCACATTGCCACCTAAGAGGCAGGATCTGGGTTGCTTCAATATTTCATGCTACATTGGTAAGGTGAAATTTGGTGAAGCGCTATGTGACTCCGGGGCAAGCATAAACTTGATGCCCCTCTCTACATTCAAGAAACTGGGATTAAAAGAGTCAAGGCCGAGCAGGTGAGTGCCTTCATAATGGGCACATTGCCACCTAAGAGGCAGGATCTAGGTTGCTTCAATATTTCATGCTACATTGGTAAGGTGAAATTTGGTGAAGCGCTATGTGACTCCGGGGCAAGCATAAACTTGATGCCCCTCTCTACATTCAAGAAACTGGGATTAAAAGAGTCAAGGCCGAGCAACATGACAATACAACTAGAGGACAATTCTGTGGTGAATCCATACGGTATATGTGAAGATGTGTTGGTGAAGGTAGATCGTTTTGTATTTCCAGCAGATTTTTTCGTAATGGAGATGCAAGATGAACAAGGCAATGAGCTACTACTCGGACGACCCTTCCAATCTACAGCTGACATGATACTTGAGATGGGGAGAGGTCGTTTGACCTTGGGCATTATTGATGATTTCTTTGAGATGGTCATGCCTTCCAGCACCACGTCACCTAAAGCCAAGGAGCAGTGCCACATGGTAAAGCATTTTGATCACAATATCTCACTTTGTCTAGGGAAGCCATTTTTAGATATGGCTCATGTAATGACCAAGGTGGGGAGAGGGACATTGGCTGTTGACATCATGGAGCAGACCAAGGTTGTATCCCTTAGCAAAGCGATAGGTTTTCCAAATGATGAAGAGGAGGCCATTCCCCCTTCCACTGAAAATGAGGCCATATCAAATTTGGTTTTTGACGCATATCCAGAATTACCACTTGAATCTTGTTTGGTCAATATCACACATGATTGGATGAGAAGCAAGTCACTGCAGGAGTGTGCCAAGATGCTTCAGTTGCTTCCATTCTTTTATGCTAGGTACTATGAAGACCTAGGCGAACTCCCACCACCACTTTAGTCGTCCTTAATCAGCCCTCTCGATTTGGAATTGAAGTTGTTGCCACCACACTTGAAGTATGCATTTCTGGCTGAGGAAGAAAATATGCCTGTGATTATATCGGCTTATCTGAGTGCCGAGGAGGAGGACCAGCTGCTTATTGTGTTGAAGAACCACCGAGGAGCATTCGGGTGGTCGGTTGTAGATATCAAGGGGAGCTCCCCTACATTGTGCCAGCACAAGATTCGGCTCAAGGACGGAGCTAAGCCGGTGATTCAGCCACAATGTCGATTAAATCCCAGCATGATGGAGGTCATCAAGAAGGAGGTGATTAAGCTCCTTTCTGTAGGTATCATCTATGCTATTTCTGACTCGACGTGGGTGAGTCCTACGCAGGTAGTCCCTAAAAAGGGGGGAATCACAGTTACCCATAATCTTCTAAATGAACCTGTCACCACCCGCTTGGTAACCGGGTGGCATGTTTGCATAGATTACCGTCGATTGAATGCCGCTACGCTTAAGGATCACTTTCCTCTTCCATTTATTAATCAAATTTTAGAGCGTTTAGTCGGTCGATCGCATTTTTGTTTTCTGGATGGTTATTCGGGGTACAATTAGATCTCGATTGATCCTAAGGACCAAGAGAAGTCCACCTTCACTTGTCCTTATGGAACGTTTGCGTACCGCCGTATGCCTTTTGGGTTATGTAATGCACCGGTGACCTTTCAGCGTTGTATGCTCGCCATTTTTTCTGATATGGTAGAACATTGTCTATAAGTTTTTATGGATGATTTCTCTGTCTATGGTGCATCTTTTGATGAGTTCCTTTACAATCTGGATATGGTCTTACAACGTTGTAAGGACACACATTTGGTCCTCAATTGGGAGAAATGCCACATGATGGTGAGTGAAGGAATAGTGCTAGGACATAAAGAGTCTAGCAAAGGTTTGGAGGTAGACCCGGTAAAAATTGAAGTGATTTCCAAATTGCCCCCACCGAATTCGGTTAAGGGGGTACAGAGCTTTTTAGGTCACGCCGGCTTCTATCGTCGTTTTATAAAAGATTTTTCTAAAATCGCCGAACCTTTATCTAAGCTGTTAGAAAAGGATGTTGTTTTTGACTTTAATGAAAAATGTCTACATGCGTTCAATGTGCTTAAGGAAAAATTGATTCCACACTGGTTGTGCAAACACCGGATTGGACTAAGCCATTTGAACTAATGTGTGATGCATTCGATTTTGCGATTGGGGCTGTCTTGGGACAACGGGTGGACAATAAACCCGCTGTGATTTTTTATGCTTCCAAAACATTGAATGATGCTCAACTTAATTACACGACAACCAAAAAAGAACTTCTTGTCGTTGTGTTTCCTTTTGAAAATTTTTGGCAATATCTTGTTGGATCAAAATTCGTGGTATGGACGGACCACGCCGCCATTAACTATTTGATGGAGAAAAAGGATGCCAAACCTAGATTGATTAGGTGGATCTTTCTTTTACAGGAATTTGATATTGAAATCAAAGATAAGGCAGGCATTGAAAATGTGGTTGCAGACCATTTGTCTAGGTTGGAGAGGGTAGATGAAAAGGATTTGCACATACCCATTACCGAGACATTTCCGGATGAATAGCTTTTGAAAGTGAAATCGAAAGACCCGTTGTTTTCCTACATTGTTAACTATTTTGCTTGCAAAATCATCTCGGAAGATTGGACGTACCAAGAGAAGAAGAAATTTTTTCATTCTTTACGTTATTATTTCTGGGATGACCCTATTCTTTTGAAGCAATGCAGAGATGGTGTCTTATGCAGGTGTGTACCTGAGGAGGAATACAAAAGTGTTCTTAGCCATTGTCACACACTACCGACGGGGGGCACCATGCAAGCTCTCGCACTGCAGCCAAAGTGCTTGAAAGTGGCCTATACTGGCCTACCTTGTTCAGGGATGCTTACGAGTTTGTGCATCAATGTGATTCCTGCTAAAGGGCGGGTAACATTTCAAAACGACAAGAGATGCCCCTTAATGTATTCCAGGAGGTTGAGGTATTTGACTTATGGGGCATATATTTTATGGGACCCTTTGTGTCCTCAAATTCTAATTTGTACATTCTTTTGTCTGTTGATTATGTGTCGAAGTGGGTAGAGGCAATACCCACAAGGACTAATGATTCCGCTGTAGTGTGTAGGTTTGTCAAAGAATATATTTTCTATAGGTTTGGTGTACCAAGGATGATCATAAGTGATGGAGGTACACACTTTCAGAATCAAAAGTTCGCGGCACTATTGAGAAAGTACGGGGTCCAACACAACATTGGTACCCCGTACCACCTGCAAACTCAAGGACAAGTGGAGGTCTCCAATCAGGAGATTAAGAAGATCTTGGAGCGTACTGTGGCTTCTACAAGGAAGAATTGGAGTACCCTACTACCGGATGCATTGTGGTCATACAGGACGGCGTTCAAGACACCTATAGGCACTACACCTTTTAGGTTGGCTTATGGTCGGGCCTGTCACTTACTGGTGGAACTGGAGCATAAAGCGCATTGGGCGCTGAGGAAGCTAAATCTGAGTTATGATGAAGCGGGAAAGAAGAGGTTACTTGAACTCAATGAACTTGACAAGATGCAAATGAATGCATATGAAAGCTTGCAGATCTACAAGGAACGCACAAAGTTGATTCACGATCGCCATATTCAAATGCGCATTTTCAAGAAAGGATACCGTGTCCTATTGTTCAACTCTAGGCTGAAGATGCATCCCGAGAAATTGAAATCCCAATGGAGTGGATCGTTCACTATAGAAGAGGTCAGGCCACATGGCGCGATCCTGGTGCATGATGGCGAGACCACATTCCTGGTCAATGGACAACGATTGAAATTATATTTTGGTGAAGATTACACAAGGAAAGTGAATGAGGTCAAACTCATTGCACTTCCAGATGCATGACGAGCTTCATGTCGTCTAGCCTAAGACGTTAAATGATGGCGCTTGTTGGGAGGCAACCCAGCCATCGGTAGTTTAGTTTAGTTTCTTTCACATTCGTACTTTGGTTGGTTTTGACTTTGTTTTTAGTGTAAAAAAGGTACCGTGATCGTTTGGGTAATGTGCAGGACTAAGGCAGAGTTGATACCATCGACCCTTGTGTCGATGGTATCGACCAGGGTACAGGTTGGCGACTGCAGAGATCACTTTGGATCGATACCATCAACGGCCTCGTCGATGGTATCGACAGACCAACAGGTTGATCGCAAAGTCGAGGTCGATAGTATCGACATGCAAGTCGATACCATCGAGATTTCTGAAGATTTTCAGAAGAAATCATCTCAGTGAAGTCGATACCATCGACGGGCATGTCGATGGTATCGACCCAGTTATAGGTAGAAAGCGGCGGCCGGGCCTCGCAAGGGTGTTGCCCTAACCAGAAGTCGATACTATCGACGCGACACGTCACCGATCCGCGAGAGAAAATCTACGGCGATCGCTGCACCGAGAGAGTCGATCCGTGGGACGGGTCGATACCATCGACACCTGTCGATAGTATCAACATGTCATCGATCTGGGCCCCCACATCCAGCCATCAACGGCCGTCGATACCAGTGGCAATACGGATTGTTCTACCCGGGTCGATACCATCGACCTGCGTCGATGGTATCGACGGGCACACAGAAACGTCGGTGTCAGTTATTTAAGGGAGGGATTGTTGTCAGATGACATCACAACTTCATAGAAATCCTTTTCCACTTGTGTCGAGCTTTCTTTCTGAGCAATTGAAGCTTGGCTATGAGTATCCACGGAGTGTGTTCTTCATCGAGCGGAGATAATCTTCTCTGATCTGCACCGAGCTCCTTCTTCTGTTTCTTCTTCTTCGACAATGGTGCACACCGCCGGCTCATCTTCTTCATGTGTGACACCGATGGAGATCTCGGTGTTCATTTCTCCACTGACAAGATCCATTCCACGTCCGCAGATTGTCCATCCATCCACGGAAGTCAAGAAGGTTTATGAGGAACTGATGAAGCGCAAGATTGAGATGACCCGTTACGTCGAGCGCGACATGATATGTAATTTGGGGTTCGACGCTAATCTCACCTACGTCTTGAAAGGGAAGGCGAGACACACGGGCAGGAGGCCCGATGAGATGGAGTTCCATGTCGACGACCAGCCGTTCTTTGGTGAATGGCTAACATACAAGGAGCTAGTCGTCGAGTTCATGGTGTCGTTGGACAGCTGTGTCGTGCCAAACGACATCATCACCACGGATCGGGAATGGATCAACGACCGTGTTTCTTTCTAGCTGTACAACATTGACTACAGTCTCACCCTCAAGCAGTTCAACTCCATCTATAACTGGAATCACGAGCGAGAGAAGTACCGACGACCAGATAACAGGATTGACTATGACGCGAATTTTGCCGAGTTAGTAACTGTTCTGCCGGGCAAAGCTGTGAGCTACCACAATGCGGCAGTGGCGGATTTCGAGCATCCGTTCATGCAGGTTCTTCACCGCATGTTGTGCACCACTCTCTTCTTCCGTGGTGATTTGTATCTTAGCAAATTCTAGGAGACGGACTTGTTTTTCTTGCATAAACTCCTGAAGCGCCAAGAGTGCAACTGGGGAGCATTCATTCTGCAGTGGGTGTTGGCGGTAAAGCGGAGTGCGTGGAAGGCTCCAATTCATTTTGGAGGACTCATCACACCGCTGGCCCACTATCTTGGGCTGAATTTCTTAACCTGGACTCCTCTCTCCAACAGAAGCAAAGTCAATTTGCAACATCTTCACCGATCAAACCTTATCTTGATTTGGGATGGGTTACCTTATGCTCACTGCCATGTAAACCACGCATATCAAGAATGCTCACTTCTCGGCCTTGTCTTCCACATCGAGGGTGCTCAACATTTCCGATGGCCCATCATAGCCATTGCTGACTCCAATGAAGACGGTGACGATGACAAAAATAATGATGACGAGGCTGAGGAGGAAGAGGAGGCCTACACTCCTCTTCGGGCACGAGTAGCACCTAGGAAGCGTCCTCGCATGCATCCGGGTGCATCTTCATCTTTGTAGCCTCTGCCACCACCACCACCCTCATAGCCAAGCGAGGATGTTTATTCAATGCAAGGAATGTATGCCATGCTGCAGGATATACAGCAAACACAGTAGCACCATACAGTAGTGTACACCGGTGTTCAGGAGACGACGAATCGGTTACTTGACAATCATAGGGCTATCTTTGAGAATGAGCACCTCCTCCTCGACAACCAACAGCAGATTCATGACAGGTTGCATAGGATGGAGATGCAGCAGCAACCCTTTTATGATCATTACTGGAGCCAGAACTACTTTGGGGGGTATCCACAACCTCCACCCATGCCCCAGTATGATCCTCGCTTTCAGGGGCAGTACCCATCCTGGGACCCCACGGCCCCACAGTACCTGCCTCCGCCAGAAGAGTGATTGGTACCTCTGTTCCAACCTTTAAGATTGTTTTTGACTATGAGGCCATAGTCGAATTCAAGCTTAGGGGGGGTGTTGGAACAACTCTATTCTTTAGTTTTCTTACTTTTTAGTTTTTATTGTTTTACTTCTTGTCATTTAGTTTTTGCAATCTTAGTTTGTTCATAGGATCCACATTCTATCTAGTATAATTGTGGATGTCTTAAGTCGTGTCATCTCAATTGCTTGTACATGGGAATTAAGGGAAAATAAAAAAAAACCATTTAAGTGTTCACAAGCTTGTGTTGTTCATCTTTGAGCACATAACTTAAGAAAATGATTGGTTTTGTCAACTCTAAAATAGAATATCACAACTGTACATTCCTCGTGATTCATGAAAAGTAGACGGATTTGGTTGTGTGAGCCTAAACTGACCAAATGATAATGAGAATCTAATTTGAAGTAAGAGAGAGAAACCTCTTAAGTACTACACAAGTCAGTAAGGAGGGACACATAATAATTTTCAAAGGTTCAGTCAATTAGTCTTGTGATCTTTCCACCTCATTGTTTTTTACAATCCACCATAAGAATTGGAAGTACATTACGGTTTTAACCTTTTTGATTGCATCTCATGTAGATAGGTCTTGCATTGCAAAGTATTCTCACATGTATTGCATGAAAATATAAAAAAGGAGTAGTTATACATGCACATTATCCTTAGGTGTGTGTCATTTAGCTGCATTCATAATATTTTTTATGCATACAATACATCATGTATCTTATTTATTCTTTAAGGGTGATTAACCTATTCCATACCTTCATAAATGCTTCAAATATTTGAGCTATGCAGAAAAAGTGAGCCCAACAAATAATTCATTATCATTTGTGGATATAAAGGCCTAAAAAAATGGGAAAAAATGGAAAAAGAAAGAAAAAAAAAGTATTGAGAAGCAAGTAGAATAAGAGGGAGAAAGGAACATAGTCTCACCTGCATTTTAAGATGAGTATATACTTGATGTAGCTCAGTTAGATATTCCATCTCATTTTGAGATGGGATGTTAGTGCATGCATCATTCCACCCAATCTTAGGCATTAGGGCATGTTCATGTGCAAATGCATCATTTAGGGCATTTTTGTTTTATGCATGTTGAAACCGTATAATGCTTCCATTTCTTTCATGTGCCACCCATTTCATCCACCCGTTGCTCGAATTGGTAGGCCACCATGATTTTCTCCTCATTTGTGAATATCCGGAGAGCTGCTTCCATGTAGATGGTAGTTATGGCGAGCAATGTAGTATAGGAGATCACAAGATGCACCGAGTCTGGACCGGCGAATTTTATTATGTTAACTGCCTTATATGATAGTATTCATCAGTTTTGAGGTAGATATCTTTTATGGATGATTACTGTCACCTTTAGGGTAATTATCATTTCGTGGTTAGTGAGGGCCGGAATGTGAATGTCCGATGGGGATCATATGGTAATGTCGTTGTGATGATTTGTTCTTTAGTTGACTCTGGCAATTCTATTCTAAGGTTTTGTTGCTCGAGGGTGAGCAATGTTCAAGCTTAGGGGAGTTTGATGCGATGATTTTGAGTCGCATTTATAGACATATGTTACCTGTGTTTTATGCAGCTATTGATCATTTTAGTGATTAATATTGCATGATTCATCTACTTTGGTCTATGATCCATCTATATGTTGATGATTGATTACGATAAATTATTACGATAATATGTTTTATTCTGGCTTATGTGGTTTTGTGTTGTAATTTCAGGAAAAATGAGTATCTGCTACTGTCGATACCATCGACAGTGGTCGATACCATCGACACAAGCACAGGTTGCCAGCCGCAAGGAGCAGCACAGAGTCGATACCATCGATGGAGAAGTCGATGGTAGTGACGAATCATTAGGTTGCTGGTGAGAGGGCAGTCGATACTATCGACCCTAAATTCGATACTATCGAAACGAGGAGCTTCAGCGATGGAAATAGACAAAAGCGACACCTAAGAGAGTCGATACCATCGACCCTCATCGATGGTATCGAGTTAGCATCAGTCGCGACAGAGAAAAGGAAAGAAGATCAGCTGATGCCGCACAAGGTCGATAGTATCGACATCGTCAGATACAAGTTGGTTTCATATTGATCTAAATCGGACGGCTGTGATATTTTGACGACGTAACTCAGTGATTATACCTAATGACGGTGGCCACGAGCAAAGGATCACACCATTAGTCGTTGCACATGTCCCGAGAAGGTGTAGAGAGAAGAACGGAGCCCAAAAGCACGCCCCAGCCGTTCCGGACGCCGAAGAAGATGTTTTCTACCACCGAAAGCCGGGAGAACGTGTATTCTGTGCCAAGGAGATCTTGGATCTTCTCCGTTCAGGGGTTTCACCACTCAATCACATTTATCTCCATCTTTCTCCTTTCTCTACCATGTTTTGCTCTGAGATGAACATGCGGGGCTAATCCCCTTTGTCTTTAGGATTGGGAGTAGCTCGGGAAATCATTGTATGACAATTTTATCATAGTAATTCATCATTTATCTCTTAAATCCGTGGTATAATTTTGTTTTCTCAATTATATTGTTATGCTTGATCACCATAATATTAATCTAATGCCCTTAATTACTTTGAAAGAAGAATTAATGGTTGAAAAGGGATGGAATTTACATTAATTGACAAATCCCTTGAACAAGGTGGTGTAAGGTTAATGGTGGATACCGAGAGATCGACTCTAATGCACCTAGTTTAGGGTATAGGTTGCTACGATGGTGGAACCGACCTAGACATAGGTAGTGAATTGTACCACGACAGTGGGCAATTTTGATATCAGGCCACTACCCAGATAGAGAGATAAATCTGAGTGACTAAATAGAAATTCATACAATGAAAACCCGCGGTGAAACCACAATCCTAAAGATTCCCACTGGAATTGATTAAACTAAACATTTAATCGATTGCTTTGTTTTGTTTTATTTTATCTTCTTTTAATTTTACAACAACCTCCAACTTTTTAACCGGTCTAGCTGATTGCGAGTAGTTAATAGTAGTCTCTGATAATTCACGTGTCCCTGAGTTCGACTCGGGCCTCATAAAGGCCTATATTACAGTGACGCGTACACTTGCGTTTCTACGCACGTAAAAAGCGTGTCAAAAGCATAAACCCCTAACATATGATGTCCATGCTACATCAGGTAACTGGATTGATTCCATAGTTAACCATTCCAGGTAACCATCATAAAATAGCCTGATATTTCTCAGATACCAGAATCTTTCACCTTGGTATATATCACATGTGTTGAGAACACATCACATATTTATCTTCCTTTCATCTTGGAACATTAATTGTTACCTATGTCCTCATCGTGGAACCAAAGTCCAAGATAAATTGATACTTTTTTAAGTATCCATCACATGAACATATTTATCTTATGCACATCAAGTGTCCTAAGACCCACTTGATTGTCATGTCCCTGAAAGGAAAGAAAACAAGGATTCATATTTCTCTTATTAATTCATGTTTTTTCAACTATTCATGAACCATTTACTCTTTATCTCATCCTAGGTTCCTTGCCTTTAGCATCGGAATTTATAAGGATGATTACATAACATTATCCCTTTCTTTATTATTATTAGCATGTTTATGATCACCTCATGATCTCATCACATTTCCCATTTCCTCATTATGGGAAAGATCTTTATTATACTTGCAACATTATTGAACAGGGTTCATCTCCCTTATTCTTATTCTTATCTTATGAGGAGTATACTTTTAGTTCCTAATACAACATGCTCATCTGAGATTATCTCAGACTTCTCTTTCTTATGCTTAGGATATGATGCATTTATTCATTCCATATTTCTGATTTCATGATGCTCATTAGATTATCTTAGAATGACTACTTGATCAGAGCAATCAAAAAGACAACAATCTAAGAGTTTCCATACCCACTTTATCATCAATAGTTGTATACCTGGCCAGGGTATATAAATACTGAGATTAAGTGGTATGCACTTTGTATACTATCATATTCCTTCTTTTCATTTTATCACAAGCATAAGGTTTAACATCCCTAGATTTTATCCAGGAATCTCTTCTTTACCTCATCTTTTCTTATAGAGGTAAGAACAATATAAAACATTTGTAATGTTTTACTAAGAAAAACATAAGTCCTCATAGGACTATTCAAGGAATGTACAATCAATTACTTTCTCAGTTAATCCAAAAATTCATAAAATGACATATTGGAATGACATTGTCTTGTCTAACCTGTCATGATTCGTGGATTACTTACTGCCTCAGGCTGACTCTGCCTCAAAGGTTGATTCAACATGCTAAGGTTGAGCACAAACTCAATTTAAGTCCAGAAATTCATCATTTCCTTTTGCTTCAACCTACTGATGTTGATTACAAATCTTATTGATATCTAAAACATCATAATTGGGGACTGGGAATCTAGGTTACATTGCCAATGCTTGATCCACTGTATACATTACTATTACCCTAAATTCTCAAACAATAATACTTAAAGAAGGATTTTCTTATTATAGTTGGATCAACTAGGGGATTCTTAGGCAATTGTCTCTCTCTTGCCTACTCCCATGCACCTCTTCTTAGTGTATCATTGCTACTTTCAGTAGCAACCACCTCATGTGATCCAGTCATCTTTAAGTTCTTCTTCTCTTATACGAGTAGAAGACACTGTTAGATACACTGGATGACAGCAGAACAGACTCTACTACCTTAGTCATATGTCTCTGTAGACTCAGCGAACCTAGAGATCTGATACCAAACTTGTAATGACCGATAAATAAATCTCTATTGATTAAGCGGAATTAAACATTAGCAACGTAATAACAAAAATCACAAAAAATTTAAACCTTTTGCAAAGAGGTCCATACACAGGAAGACTCTTTTATCAAGAACCAATGTATATCATCTACATCCTGATTCATAAGCATATCACATGTACTATCTCTTTTTGAGAATTATATACAACAATTACTTTGTCATAATTATACTTAAACAACTCAAAATCTCAAGGCATCAAGCCAAAATCTCGGATCGATACATTAAAAGAACTAACTACTAACTCTGAGGACCTGAGAGTGCAGAGATGACACATAGGACTTCTATCTACAAGACACGACAGACAGTACACTCAACCTGAGTTGTCACTACTGTCCTTGTTGCTATTGATGTTCTTCATCTGCAAGATATTCTCAGTCTCCTCCATGCTTGTCCACCTAAAAATGTTGGATCCCACGGGGTTGAGACAATTGTAATTGCCCCAGCGAGAGATATAACTCTCCGCCAAAAATATTATTATTGCAATTTAATGATATAAAAACTAGGCAGAGGATAAGAAATTTAAAGCATTCTCATCTTTTAAAGCATTGCAACTATTTATGATAGAACAATAAATCATCTATCCTCTTAATAAGGAATAAGAAGAACATGTATATCATTTATCTACAATATTATTTCAACATCTCAAGCTTTTCCTTATTATCCTAATATGTCACCCATGATTCATTCTTGTTTTCAACTGTTGGCCTTAGCCAATCTGCAAAACAAATATTGAATTATTCCAGACATAAGAGTATACATCATCATATTCTATCTAGGCATTGGACTATGCCAATCCCTTGGTTATAGGCTTCATGCCTCTGCCAGGTATTGGACTTTAACCAATCCTGATTACACCGCCAGGCATTGGACTCTACCAATGCTGATTACACAGCCAGGCAGTGGACTCTAACCACTTCTGATTACAGGCTTCATGCCTTTACCAGGTATTGGACTTTAACCAATCCTGATTACATAGCCAGGCAGTGGACTCTAACCACTTTTGATTACACAGCCAGGCAGTGGACTCTAACCACTCTTGATTACAGGCTTCATGCCTCTGCTAGGTATTGGACTTTAACCAATCCTGATTACACAGCCAGGAAGTGGACTCTAACCACTCCTAATTACACAAATCATGGGATATAAATTCCTTTAACTCATCGTTGATCATCACATCCTTCTCTAGGCTCTGAACCCTAAGGTTAGCCTTCATAACTTTTCACATTCTTTATTGAATACAATTGTTCCTTTTATTAAATTTATTAAAATGTTATCATTTCTTACAATAAACTTTTATAATCATCTTGGTACCTTTCACTATGCCACAATTGTTATCATGGCTCACAAGGCCCATAAAATATCTTGTCACCTCTCACTAGGAAACACCTAATCATATGGCTCATAAGTCCATTAAACATCTTCTCACCTATCACTAGGCAACATCTAATCATATGGCTCACAAGGCCATTACACATCTTGTGACCTCTCACTAGGCAACAATAACATATCACCTCATGTAATATAATAGTAACACCACTATTCCCTCAATAGGGTTAGGGCTTACTATTCGCGTCACATTAGGGTTTCTCATGTCCCATTACCCAATTTAGGGTTAGGGTTTCCCATCTCACATTAATTAGGATTTCATATTTATCAAATAAATCTTAATATATTGCTCCACACCTCTAGGAGCATCCATTAACATCTCTAGTATTCAATCATGTTTATTACTTTTAACATTTATCATTAAATGATTATCAATACAAGGTATGAGTTCATTTCTCATCCTTATCATGGTATGATTACATCATACTCATTATCTTAGCTTAACCCCATTCTCAAGGTATATTATCCTATTCTTATCAAAGTATATCAAACTCATTACAATTCATTGTAACAATTTAAATAACATACTTCATGTGTTTCCTATTCAAGTATATTGGATTTGAAGTACATCAATGCTTATCAACCGTGGGATGCTAAAAGTGATATCAATCATATCTTGATGTATCACTTTCCTCATCACTTCCAACTTACTTGAGTTATCAACTTATCTTTGATTAAGGTATTTCCCATCTTAATGCTTTCATCCACTAACCTATCACTTTAACCATGAAGTGCATAGGTCACACACAAAAATGGTTCAACTATCTACAATGATATGGACTCATTTCAGGTTAAGGCATTGTTTACTATAAAGTTTCCTATGATCAACCATTTGAGATGTTTCATCTTTATAAGGTAATACCCACTATTTTATCATTAGGTTTCTCTTATTAGGGTTATGGTTTATCATCATATTGCCTAAGATTAGGGCTTCACTTATTATAACTCAAAATTTGAGTTTCACATACCTTCGCCCTGTATTAGGGCTCCTCATCATACCATTGCATACGGTTTCACATGGCATCACCCTCAATTAGGGTTTAAATTCAATTATCCATAATTAGGGTTTGTTATTCATACTAATTAGGTTTTACATTCAATTACCCATAATTAGGGTTTTTTATTCATCCTAATTATGGTTTCCATTCAATTACCCATAATTAGGGTTTGCTATTCATCCTAATTAGGGTTTCCATTCAATTACCCATAATTAGGGTTTACTATTTATCCCAATTAGGGTTTCATCTTCCATTACCCATAATTAGGGTTTCTTATATCATCACCCTAAATTAGGGTTACATCATTACTCTAGACTAGGGTTTCACTCAGGATTGCCCAACTTTTAAGATTATGGCTTATTAACCCACCTTATTAGGGTTTCATGGTCTCTTTACTAAGGATCATACCCTAATCACATATTCTTCATAATTAATACTCATGTATGAATTCCTTTCTATCATCCACTCAACTTTATTAGGTTACATCAACCTTTCAATCAAATATGTACAACTATGATTGACATAGTGTATTGAGACATTACTTTCATAAGCTCTTAGGGTTAACCATTCTAAAGGTACTGATCATCTAGTTACTTTAGGATTTCAACCTTTGTACCTATCAGTGATAATAATTATTATCAACCATTGGATCAATGGATCAATCATCACCTTAAATCTCCAAACGATTTGATCACTTTAGATCTCCATTCAGTTTTGGCATTTCAACACCAAATGGTTTTGAAACTGTTTGGGCATCTAGGGTTTCCTTCAAACAATCAATTAGGACAATTGAATCAACGTCCAACTACATCAACAAGTATCTCCAATTGGTCTTAAGATCAATTACCCATTTGATCTTGAGAGCAATTACCCATTCGGTCTTGAAATCAATTATCCATTCGGTTTTGTAACTCAATTAACTCAATCGGTTTTGAAAACCGGTTTCCCATGTTGAGGTGTGTACTTAAGATGATATCATCATCTTCAAGCTACAAACCCACGAAATTTTCTGTAATTTCCATGGTGATTTCACCAATCATTCAAATAAAATTTCGAGAATAATGAAGGAATCAACAATTGATAAAGATATGGAATCAATAACAAAGTTTAAGGGTTCAAGTTATAAAACCCACCTCCAATTGAGCTCCAAAGCTCCAAGCTCACCGCAAAACTGGTGGATGCAACTCCTTTCACTATTCCAAGGGTTGCCTCAAGCTTTGAGTGAAAAGAATTGGTTAGAAATGAAGAGGGGATCGAGATATGAAGAATTTATGCATTGATTTTTTATTTTTACCATGGATTCAAGGTGAAAGGAGGTCAAGAACCTTACCAACAGGTTGGGGGTCGTTCTCCTGATCCTCCACATCTCCTTGGTCATTTTCCAAGCAAGGAGAGAGAAAGGAATTCGAAAAAGCCTTTGTTTTGGCTTGGAAAAGGTACTTTTATAAGAAAATTGATGAGAGAGAATACTTTATAAAAGTCTTTTAATTCCAAATTTGTTTCCACAACTCCCCCTGTGGTTTCTTACATGCAAAGGCATCTCTATCCCACCGAGCTTCCTTCCATTATCCAAGAATTAAGAGAAAAGAAATTTAGCACCTTAACTCTTATAATAAGAATATCCATATTTGAGTGGAAATTCTTTTTCTTATAATAATGGTCAGTGGAATTTCACCTCCTTAGGATATGCTCATGCCTTTACAAGGCTTTAAACTTGTCCACACACATCTGAATCCAACCATTTTAATTTTGGTTGAAGGCCCTTTAATTAATACATTCATTTTTGCCCTAAATTAAATTAGGGTTTCAAATAGGATTAAATCTTGATTATTTTAATATCAAGATTCATTTTTGCCCTAATTCATTTTTGCCCTAAATTAAATTAGGGTTTTAATGTACGAGGATTTCTTTACAAGCTTAATCTTGGTGTCCAAGCTTGTGAAAACCATACCACTACATCATATTCATTCTCATGATGCCTCAACACATGAGGAACATCTTATCATGCAACATTTGCAATTTAACCCCTCATCTTGGGTAATTTGCACTTTAGTCCAAATTAGGCAAACATTGCTTCAACATTGTTCAAACAGGACCAAAATTGAAACATAAGTTTCTCATGTTCCCTAATTACTTTTCCCAATATAATATTAAGCATGTCATCAACCTTATTAGGCAAAATATCTAGGGTTAACACATAACTCGGGTCAGGGATGTTACAATATTGGTCCAATAGGTCACAAGGCACAAAATCAGTTACTAGTTTCAAAGTTCAGCCATTTCATAATGATCAATTAGGTCCAGGACTTCACATAGGATCAATTTGCATCATTTAAGAACATAAAAGAACTATCTTTCAGTCAAGATAGGTCAATATGACATTAGGGTGCATATAAATGATCTAACATGACAACCACAATAAAAGAGAACACCAATTACTGATTCAAGGGATTATAGCAACCAAGGGGCATTAATGATACATGAAGTACATGATTGTGATTTCCTATGAGTGAAATTTCATAAAGTAGTAGTTTTTATTAAACTAGTGTAGAATCAAGAAAAATAAGCAGAAGAAAGTAGCTCCATTACAAAGAGGACATTTTTTTGTACAAAATGGTATATAACACCATGGAATTTGGTTAAGAAACTTAGGAGATACAAGGTTTTGAATATTCAAAGCATTAAATGAGAGATTTTGAAGATGTGTACCCCAACGGGTCGTGATTGGGCTGCTAAGCTGGTGTTGGAGCCATCCTGGAGGTTTCTAACTACCTCCAACTACCACATGGCATCTGCAAGAGACTTGAGACCGCTTGCCACCACTCACGATGCTATTAGCAGCCTTCACTCATCGTGCTAACCGTTGAGATGAAGTGGACCTGGGTGGGCACTTAGCACGAACTCGGGTGTGGTTGTCGTTGGATTTCCTGGACCCTTGTGGTCCCAACTGTGATCTGGTAGAGTCAAAGACTTCTTATTCATTTGTCCATCCATGCATGGTCCTCTGTGTGCAACAACTTGGATCGTCGGAGCTGAACAACAATGAGGGACCTCAAGGTGTGAAAACCACAAGGAGGAGTGATTCTTGCTTAGGGGGATGTTGTGAGTCCATCGCTAGCCTTACATGCTGTTGAAGGGGGTCGGGCAAGATAACCCTAAACTTCATGAGTGGCAACATTGCCATGAAGGTGGAAGACAAAGAAGAAGAGAATGGGGGCTTTCATCCATTTTTTGAGTTGGAAACAAAGGGGAAAGATGTGACAGGTGAAAAGGAAACGAAACAAGGGCTAATTGGAGGGAAATAGGAGAGGAAAGGGGAAAAGTTGGGTGGTAGTAGGTGGGTTGGGAAGAATGTCTACCGAACAAATATGGCCAAAGGAGAAAAGAGCATAGCTGTAAGACATACGTTCAAATATGTGAAGGTAGGATCTAACGACCTCAATCCACAACTAGGAGACATAAGGCTTGTGATTGGTTAAATAAATAGGGGCCAAATCATTGGGGAATAGAAGGCAGAGGGGAGTGGGCCGCATGTAGGAACCTACATTTGACCCCAACAAGGTCGACCCAAAGACAAAAGAAAGAAATAAAAGGTTAAAAACTAGGGTTTCAAGCTATAGAAGTGTTATATCCTCAATTTTGATGAAATTGAATAATATAAATATGATGCATGACTTGATAAATAATATTCCCAAATGGTATTATTGGTGGAATAACAATAATGTTAATCATCTTTGGAGCATGGGTTTCTTGTGGCACATGATACATAAATAGAAGGAATTTATACATGAATAATTGATCATGGCTTTTCTTATGATAAATGAAATAATTGACAACTTTCCAAAGGAACATAAAATACATGGTGCTTTGGATAAATAAAGGAATAATTATCTTGCTGAGAGTAGCAACACAATATTTAAGACATCAAATAGGAATGTTTTTATATGACTTCTTGTATACTTGAAAACAATAGCAAAAGGGAAGAGAAATCTAGAAACTTAAAGAAAAAGGGCATTCAATGAGATAATATGGTTTGTTTTAGTTATCCCAACCACTAAATATAATTGGAAAAGGCATAATGAGTTTTCTTGAAGTGATGATAATTGATTTGGGGAAATATATGAAAGAGATAAATTAAAGGAACTATCTAGATCCCAAACAATAAGTGCCATGTTTTGGTGTGCCTTCCTTTATGGCTTTTGGTGTGGAAACCAAGTAAAGTGGGCATTATTTGTGGACATATGTGTCTCCATTGTGGGAATCTATTAAATGATTTTCTTTTGACAACCTTACATGATTTCTTCATAAGTTTTGTCTTAGCCGTGAGAGAAAGAGAGATTAGTATGGGGAAAATGAAAGGAACGCCATGGATTAAGCCATGTACTCGTATACATGGAAAAGGAACCATAGAATTGGAAGGTAATAAGTTTTTGGAAGGAGCCAAATCCTAAGGTGAGAGAATAGAAGAAAATCTCCATGAAGGTAAGCTATAAGTACGAGGGTTACCACCCATCTCAAGAGGGGGACTCGCTTCCTTTCTCTCTCCTTCATCTTCTTTCCCCTAACCCTAGGATTCCCTAGAAAAGACTACCTCCAACATAGTCTTCTATGGCTCTCAATGCATGAAGGAGGAATTATTAAGTTTCTAGCCTCCCCCGTCACTGAGGTAGTAGGACGATTACGATGCCCAAAAGATGAGTGACCGTAGGAACAGTCCAGGGCGTCGTTCCTCCCTACCGTAGCTTCACTGGAGCCACATCAGCAGGACTCCGACCCCCTTTCACTGCCCATGCACGAGGTCCCTTCTTGCCGCCCACCTATGCATGGTCACCATGGACCTGAGGGAATCGCTTTTCTGCAGTCATGTGTCTTTGGATCTTCTCTCTTGCTCACCGAGGAGGCCAGATCCAACGAGGTCGTGCTCCTTCGTGGAGCCAAAGTCGTGTACGATAACCCCTCCCTCTCGTCACAACATGGAAGGAGGAGTCTCGGTGGAGCTGGGCAGTCTGCACACGATGTACAGCCGGAAGCCGTGAACTTGGAACAAGCTGCAAGGTCAACCCGGGAGCAACTCGTTGGGAAGGGTGAGCGTCGAACCCTCTGGTGATGTTTCCGGACCTGCAGATCCTATTGCAGCTTCATGCTAGCAGAGTTGATCTTCGTCAATTTGGCTACCCTCGGGTCGATTCCATGGGCCCGACGAGGCTTCACGAAGCTGCCCAGACCCCTCCCCTCTCATTGGCATTTGGCGCGGACGACGAACGGAAAAAGGGAGCGCGCTGGGCGGATGAATCGGGTGAGAATGACACACATACCCTTGTGCCCGCGCGGAAGAAACAAAGGCAATAGGGACCTTTTACATTAAATTGCAGGCCAGCCAGAAATAAAAGAGTTAAAGGTAATACGCTGACGTGGCCTACTATAATTGGCCGGATAATAGTTATTTTGATTTAATCATGATTAATTATGGGTAACTCGGATTAAGACAATCTTTATATGAAAATTGATCATAAGAACACAAGGAATACGAATAAAATTGTTTCAGAGTCCAATTATTTTTTCAATTACAAAATAGTGCAACTATGGATTAAAGTGGTGATTAATGAAGTTATACCCTAGATTTGGGTATTAACATGTTGAATATCTTAATAATCCTTATTCTATGATACTATCTAATATTGTTAAATAATATGAGAAATTTAGATGGTTATGATGATTTAACATACCCATGTTGTAGACTCCAGGTTTCTAAAGAGAATAATCATATGTTATGGTCTAAGAACCTAACTTGCTATGTTGTTAAGGAACTGGATTGAATCTAAGTGTCGTAATAAAATGATATGGTAGATGTGATAATTTTGGTAAAATCTAATATGAATTAAGTTTATTTAGTCATTAGGAAAATGGACATGGGAATTAGAATATCCAACATAACCCTAATGATAACTAGATAATAAGGAAACCTAAACCCGAGCTTAGGACCGAGTGTGGTCTAATGTATTAAATGTGATGGTGACACTTTAGGATTTACAGGTCTGTAGATATAATATGATTGCTTGGATTCATCTTTGTTGATTTGATTGCTTGAATGTAATTG
This sequence comes from Alisma plantago-aquatica, assembly GCA_963693085.1. NCBI lineage: Eukaryota > Viridiplantae > Streptophyta > Magnoliopsida > Alismatales > Alismataceae > Alisma > Alisma plantago-aquatica. The sequence continues at coordinate 194,414,070 of OY856413.1, read as the reverse complement.
AAGTGTAATCTGCATGGCTCACCATCAAGGTACATTGTTATGCCTAAGATTACCCTATACGTTTGACCGACATTTTTCAAGTGATTCTCGAGGATTTAACATTTTAAATGTTGTATGTTTATTTAGTTCTTCTAAATTTTAATGCCACAATGAATATCGCATAAAAGAAAGATTATGTGAAGAAAATGACAATTTATATTTGTAAGTATTTGTTGGACTATATGCTCTTATTTACTTGCATATTTTGGATTCATCCCACGTACGAGTATGGAAAAATATTGATCACGTATTTTTTCACATCATTTTAGGCATAAGCTAATATACATGATAAAGAACATGAAGCTAAAGATAGAAATGCCATGAAAGTAATAAAGATTTAGAGGAGGATTAGCTAGTCATCTCTTCTCAAAAGTACAATTCTTAGGATAGAAAGTTCATGTAAGCATGTTATTTATAAACCTTTGAAATGAAAGAAATTATCTGCTATTTTATATTGTTTGATTAAAATCTGGATCCTAGGGTAATTTTTGTAGGTAATGACTCTCATCTTTTTGCTCTTCCTTAATTGGGGGTTGCTGAAATGTGAAGTCGTTACATTTGGTATGAGAGCCCCAGATTTTGTCAAATAGTATTTAACACTTTACAATTTCAAGTAATTTCTCAAATATGAGGAAATTATTAGGGAATTTTCTAAAGATGATGGTGTCTAGAAGTGACCACGAGCCAGGGTTGGGAATATTTTCCTCCACACTACTAGTCAGTTTATGAGGACTCCCGAGCATCTGCATCCTGTCTGGCCAAAGTTGGAAGGTTTAGCCTAAAGTAAGATACCTTTAGGTTCTTCTCATCTTGATTCATCCACTTATCATCCTCATTTCTTAATAAGACCTAAAAATAACTTTCCTTCTCATTTCAAGTTAGGGTTTTTGAGAAGAGGATTAAGGCATCCTCCACAAAGATTAGTACACAACATGTAAGGTACATGTAATGTGGAAAAAATGTGCATGTAACATGGAAATAATGATAAAGTAAAGAAAGATGTTTTATGGGTTTTTACCTTAAAAGGATAATCCTAGATGAAACTAGGTTGGGTTAGGAAAACCCTTAGTGGGTCAAGGGAATCATAAAACTCTAAGATGTAGGGTGTAGCCCCTAAACTACATACTAAACCCCTTGAGAAATGGAATTGGTGTGGGCAATAGAGCAACCACTACTATAGAACCTACTTTTAGTGTCAGTTATTTAAGGCCTTTAGTGTCGGTTTCTAAGCGACACCTATGTGGGCGACACTAAAAGCTCACCCATTACGCGTCGGTTCCAAAACAGACGCCCAAACTCTTCCCGCGCCACCGAAATCATGCCTGTTTGCTGTGGCGTGAAGGTATAGGCGTCAGTTATTATATAAGAATCTGACACCATATACCTTCGCGCCACAGAAAGGGCACCATCTTGCCCACTATCAGCGTCGGTTATTAGATAATAAACCGACGTCATATACCTTCGCGCCACAGAAAGGGCGCCATCTTGGCCACTATCAGCGTCGGTTATTAGATAATAAACCGACACCATATACCTTCGCGCCACAGGGAACATGCGTCGGTTATTTATATAAAACCGACACTATAACTTTGTGTGTCGGTGTTTTACAAATAACCGACGCCTATTGTTTTTTTTCTTTTGTGTCAGTCTGCAGACCTGCTGTGGCTGGTCGCAGGATGAGAAACCTGCAGTTAACTACTGGTTTTACGACATCCATTGATATCAGGCAACAACAGGCCACAAACCTGCAAATTTAACAACAAAAATATTCACACATGCATTTAGCAATACAACCTGCAGTTCCATTTTATTTTCACACATTTAGAAACATTCATGTAGCTAGCAATCTGTAGTTCCATTCATTCACATTCACACATGTAGAAACATTCATATAGCAACCAACACTTTCATTCATTTTCACTCAGACACATGTAGAAACATCTAGACATGTAGAAACATTCACACATATATTATAATTCAGAAATTCATTTACAAAATATCATTCTTTAGTCATTATTCGCTATCAACATCCCAATTATATTTTCAAACCCCCATTATTTGTATGGTTGTTGCCCATTCTTCTCTTACTTCATTTAATTCTCCCATCGTATAGGGAGCATGTACATCGGGTAAGTCTATTCCTGTAGTGGGGTCAGCTTTAAACACCAATAAAGAGAATGATGTATATATATATAATTAATGAGCTATAAATAAGATTGATATATTTCATATTATCTAATGAGACTATATAATACCTGGGCAATACAATCGATGTCCATACAACATGACAGACTAAGACATATATAGTACATAACAACAGCAGTCTCGAATTTACATACAACACTAGCTTAGTACATATATAAAGGGACTAAGGTGACGATCCCACCTGCTAAAATAGGTTACCAACAACTACATGTTATGACTGGGAGGTCATGATTCAGCAATTGTATTCATTAGCAGGAGGACAAACAGATCCACCTGCTAATGCATACAGTTGCTGAATCACGACCTCCCAGTAGTAACATGTAGTTGTCGGTAACCTTTTTTAGAAGGTGGGATCATCACCTTAGCCCCACTATATACGTACTAAGCTAGTGTTGTATGTAAATTCTGAGCTGCTTTTGTTATGCACTATATATGTGTTAGTCTGTCATGTTGTTATATGAATCTGAAGCACTTGTGTGTGCTGCACTTTATGTATTGTATCTGTATCCTGCTTCTCTTCATTGGGGCTTGTTTTGCTGTTTCATGGCTTGTTGCCTATATATCTATATAACCTTTGGCGAACGCCTGCATATCCTCTTGGACCCATTGTGTGGTCATAACATGTAGTTGTCATTGAGCATCGTTGATAGCATAGTTAGTTAGCACATTGATTTGGTTAGTAACAATAAAGGTTAATCTTGAATAGGTGAATACAGAAAAACGTATATTAATTAAATTGGGAGTGGCGCTTAATACCTTGAATTAATCTGTTTTTCTTTAGGTAACAAACTCCTCCCAGTCTTTGGGGTCCAAGTAGTTCCATTGTTGTGTGGCTTCCTTCTTCCTATATTTATTTTTCAAAGAGAATACAAACAAAAATTATTAGTGTAGAGTTAGTGAAATACAGATCAATGTCTAGAATTGGAATCAATCAAGAACCTATTCTCAGCATCGCGTATGTAATCTCGGGTGAGATTGGTCCTATAAATCTCGGGTGAGATTGGTCCTATAGTTCTTTAGCACCCTCCCATAATGTTTAGCATTTGTATTAACTAGAAGATAATGAAACATCAAATCAGAAAATGATATTGATATTAAAAAAGTAAACATTTAGCTTCAATAAAAAAATATAAACATGCATGCATCTAAAATTGTGATCTTTTATCAATTAACAATCCTTCATTGTGATCTTCGTGCACATATAAGTCATCATTAGCTTCAATATTTTGTGGAGTTGGCAACCCAACTGAGAATGGACTAGAGTCATCATATTTATCATAGTACTCTTCTTCATCTATAGGATCTTCAATGAACTGTATTTTACCATGAAGAACAACCGACCATTTATCATTTGCAGGATCATCGATATAAAATACTTGTTTCGCCTGTGATGCCAATATGAATGGTTCAACCTTCTCACCAATCTTTTCAAAGTTCACTAAAGTGAAACCCAATTCATCCACTATAACTCCTTTGGTGTTATCAACCCAATTACATTTGAAGAGCGGAATTTTGAAATCTATGTAGTCAAATTCCCATATCTCTTCAATGACACCGTAATATGACATTTTAGCTTCACGTGGACTCTTATCCTTTGCACTTGCAAAAAACATAGTCGATGCTTGAAGGGTGACCCCACTGTTTTGGACGACACTCTTATCATCTTGGCGCTTTGTGTAATATGTAAATCCATTAACGTCATACCCTTCATAAGACATAACAGTCAACTTTGGTTTAAAGGCGAGGCATTTGATAGTTTCAGTAATATCATCTGGTGTTTGAGATAGTTGATGTAAGACTTTATCTTCAAACCACTTAATAAAAGTCTTATTATGCTCTCTAGCAAGCCACATTGTATTGGCTCGAGGATATTATCTTTTGATGAAATTGGTATGTTCCTCAATATAAACGTTCACTTCATCCATGTTGTGTAAAATATACAAATGACCTTGTTCCAACTGCTCACGGCTGATTACTTTCACACGTGATCCCAAAATTCCTTTGCCAAATAGCTCGTCAATATTCTTGTCATTATCAGGAGTGTCATTACCACTGAGAAAGTCATTGCAGAAATCCATAACCTCTCTCGCCACATAACCTTCAATAATACTCCCTTCAGGCCGATAATGGTTTCGAACATCACCTTTAAAAACACTCATGTATCGTTCAAAGGGATACATCCAATGCAAGAAAACCGGTCCCAAGATTTTCACTTCCCTAGTCAAGTGGACAACAAGATGTACCATGATATCAAAGAACGAAGGAGGGAAATACATCTCAAGCTAACATAGGGTAACAACCACTTATCTTTGCAAATTATCGAGAGTCTCAGGGTCAATAACTTTGCTGCAGAGATTGTTGAAAAAGAAACAAAGTCTGGTGATTGCAAACCTTACATGCTTCGGAAATATAGATCGAATTGCCACGGGCAATATTTGTTGCATTAGAGTGTGACAATCATGAGATTTAAGACCTATCAACTTCAGATCTTTCATTAATACCAATCTACGGATGTTGGATGAGTAACCAAGTGGCACCTTAACATTTACCAAGCATTCACAAAAAGCTTTCTTCTCCTTTCTAGACAACGTGTAACAAGCGGGAGGTAAGTATGTTCTTTTATTACCCATTTCACGTAATTCTATTAATTTTGACCTTATTCCCATTTCACGTAGGTCCAGTCTGGATTTTATCCCATCTTTAGTCTTACCTGGTATATTTAACAGAGTACCAATGATGCTATCACAGACATTTTTCTCAACGTGCATTACATCGAAACAATGTCTGACTGTCAAAGAACTCCAATAAGGAAGATCCCAAAATATTGACTTCTTCTTGAATGAAGAATTGTCACTCCGTGTAGTACATTGTGATCTCTTACCAAATTCATTGATAAAGTCTTTTACTCTTTCATAAACAACCTCCCCTGGTATAGGTTTAGGTAAACTGCGTTCCTCATTCAATCCATTGAATGCTTTGCGCTTCCTACGATACAGATGGAATTTTGGAAGAAACCTTCGATGACCGAGATATACATTCTTACCGCCATGTTTTAGTCTTGTTGAATCAGTGTTCTCTTCACATATAGGACACGCTTTAGCTCCTTTGACACTATATCCAGACAAATTCCCATATGCTGGAAAGTCATTAATAGTGCAAAACAACATAGCATGCAAACGAAATGTCTCTCTTCGTGAAGCATCATAGGTCATCACACCTTCACCCTAGAGTTTCTTGAAGTCATCAATCAGAGGTTCAAGATAAACATCGATGTCATTTCCAGGTTGTTTAGGGCCCGATATCAACAATGACAGCATTACATACTTATTTTTCATACACAGCCAGGGAGGAAGATTGTATATAACAAGCATGACTGGCCAAGTGCTATGTTGGCTGCTCAATGTCCCGTACAGATTCATCCCATCTGTACAAAGCCCAAGTCTTAGATTCCTGACTTCTTCACCAAATTTAGGGTACAATACATCAATCTTCTTCCACTGTGGGGAATCAGACGCATGTCGTAGGATCCCATCATTATTTTTCTTAACATCTGCATGCCACCTCAAATTCTTCGCATCTATCATATTGGCAAACAAGCGTTGAAACTGTGATATTATAGGTAGATACCACATCACCTTGGCAGGAGAACCAGTTTTGGACTCCCCTGAAGTCGTCAATTTATACCGTGACGCACCACATTTTGGACAATCTTTCAAATCCGCATAGTCCTTTTGAAATAATACACAATCATTAGGGCATGCGTGTATCTTCTTGGCATCCATTCCCATTGGGCACAACAATTTCTTTACCTTGTATGTTGAGATTGGCAGCTCGTTTCCTTCAGGAAGCATTTCTTTCAACAAAGACAGCAATGACGTGAAGCTTTTGTTGCTCCATCTATTGTTAGCTTTCAACTTATACAATCTCAACACAGCGTTAAGCTTCGTAAACTTAGTACAACCTGTGTATAACGGCATCTCAGCATCATGCACAATGTTTCTAAAAATGGGAGGTGGATCAGTGTGCTCTACCCCACAACTATCCAGCATCGCATCAACGATGTCTACTGGAACTGGTTCATTCACATCTACGTCATCGTAGGCAATTTCTTCTTCCACACAAGCGCTGCTATCGACATCCACTGGTTTCGGGTTTGAAATCTCTCCATGCCAGTGTCATTCTGTATAGCCTTGTATAATCTCGTTGCACATGACATGAGTTTTAATTTCGTCACCAGTGTTGAGTTTCAAGTTGTTACCGCAACGCCTACATGGACAGTAGAACCTATCTCTAGGTTGTTTCCTATGTTCCTCGGCAAATCTAATGAACTGGTCAAGAGCAGAAATAAACTCTGGGGTGCAGTTATTGCGAATGGACATCCATGATCTATCCATTCTATGATCAAAGAGAAAACAAGTATATATTAGGACAAGATTAGGGTCTAGGGTTAACAAATACATGTGATGTCATTATTATATATAATAATTGTGTACCACCTATCCATTATTGAACACCTATTCTCACTAGTAAGTGTATAATGTGTATTGGGTTTTCAAGAAAATTTCGGCAACATTTCCCCGCTGTTCTCCAAGTACATATGTACTTAGAGAACAAACGGGGAAATGCTGTCGAAATTTTCTTGAAAACCCAATACACATTATACACTAACATCCTATGTGAGATTAGGTTTTCAAAAACAGTCCCAAACCGGGGACTATCCAAGATTTACTCCTAATGAGTAAATCTTGGACGGGTTTCTAGGCCAACAAATAATGTGTTGGACGGGTTTCATGTAGCAACTTTCAGTTCCATTCATTAATCTCTTTTTACATCCACACACAGGGGTGTACCCCTAAACAGTAACTAAACAAAGGGGTTGGTGTACCCCTAAACATGTGCATAATTAAAAAAACTATTAATACAGACAAGTCTAGATAGATAGACAACTAAATACTACACCAACATGGTCCCGCATCAGTAACTTCGAGGACTTATCATTGTGGCGATCTTCTCCTGAAGTTCAGAATAGAAAGCAGCTATGAGTATTGATTGCTTGACAATTATATTTGTTAATTGGACTTACCGTGGTCTTTTTAATGATGAAGTTGTGTCACGAAGCTCCTCACTGTATTTAGACAAATCTGAACTGATAGGGGCCTCATATTCAGATTCGTCTGAGCTGATATGCGACGATGTGTGCTCATACCGCAGTAGATGATCGGGGGACTCGCAGTTGTTGTTGGTTATCCAAACTTTGATGGAATTATGGCCAACTGGACGGAGAAAAATCTTGTTGCAACAGACCACATGCATCGCTCCAATCCAATCACGCCAACCAGATTTTGATACAAGATTTCCCTCCAAATCATACTCAACCTCGATAACATGTGATTAATTGCCAAAAGTTAGGGTCACTTTACCAGGCATGTAGTGTCTTCCTTTTAGAAAACGCCAATGTTTGGGTATGACCAATTGGTTTAAGGAACGATCATCTAGGATGATGTCCAATTGTTCTTCAATAGGGAACGTTAACATTGACATAGAGGCCCAGTTCATAGTGACTGTTATGGGTGGACAGAGACTGCATAATATTAGTATTAACAAAGTGTAAGTACATATAACGATGCTATATATTTTCAGAAAAAGTTGTATAACATCAGTTAACCTTTTATTGCTTGTCGTAACCAACTTTATTGTGCTAGACATGATAGCTTGAAAAGAAGTCTACATATGTACTTAGAGAAAAAACGAGGAAATGCTACTGAAATTTTCTCGAAAACCCAATACACATTATACACTTACATCCTAAGTGAGATTAGGTGTTCAAGAACAGTCCCAAACCGGGGACTATCCAAGATTTACTCCTAATGAGTAAATCTTGGACGGGTTTCTAGGTGCTTACTAAAATAGAACCATTATATGGAACTAATCCTACATTATACACATACTTTTCCTGAGTAAGATAATGTGCACTTCATGGAATTATTAAGATTTGAATATATATAAGTTGTTTCTACCTACTTTGATGGGATTTTATAACATTCGAGTCTTCCATTTAAGGCATTAGATGCATATATTGCAGTCCATTGTGTTGAGATAAGAATCCCATGTGATACACATGATTGAGAATCTTTCACGATACTAGGAAAATTACATGTATTGTCTAGACAATAGAGGATTCAACTCAGTAGAAGTACAAAATCAGTACCGAAACCCTAAACACAAATAAGTAAATAACTTTAAAAAAAAGCGCCCAGCAGCTGCTTGGGCGTGCCTTGGCACCGCCCAAGCAGCCGCCGGAGCAGAGGAAGAAGGAAGAAGGCAGGGCAGGCGGGCATACCTTGAGGGCAGAGGAGAGCAGCGGCCGGAGCACAACAGCCACCGGCGGAGGCGACGGCAAAGAGAGGAGAAGCGCCGACGAGGACACAGAGCAGCGGCGGCGAGGGCACGAAGCAACGGAGAGGGCACGAAGCAGGAGCACGGACGGACACCGGTGAGCACAGACGGCAGGAGCAGGAGTAGGAGCACGGCCGCCAGTGAGCACGGAGCAGCGGCGAGGGCAGGAGCAGGAGCACGGCAGCGGGGGCAGAGGAGCAACGACCGGAGGGGGCGAGCAAGAAATCGCTGGACCTAACTGAAATCAAGAATGAAAAAGGGAAAGGGGAAGAGAAGCTCGCACTGGTGAGCTACTAAGTTGACAATAAGCGTCAGTTATTCTAAAAAACCGACAAATAAACCAATTGTGTCGGTTCTATTCCAAAAATAGGCACCTATACTAGATTATAGTCGTCGGTTTTTAACTAAAGGACAACCGACAACTATTCCTATCTCGCAAATACCCTTTAGTCGTCAGTTATTTATTTATGAACCGACGACATATGTCAAATTTTGGAGGTAATTGTTTCGCTGGAATTTTGGTTTTGGCAGTTGATTTTAGGTGTCGGTTTTTTATTAATTAACCGACACTTAATAAAAGTGGTACCCATGTCTGGTCGACCTTCACAGGTTGTATGTCGGTTTATGTTATAAACCAACACTGTAGAGTTTAGGTTTCCGTTTATGTATACAAGCGACACCTTGAAAAGTGACTTTATAAGCCATTTCGGTAGTAGTGAACCCTACCCATATGAATCCAAATTAGGGTAAGAGGAAAGAGAGAATACAAATGTTTTGGGTAGCCCATGCATAAAGGATGCATGTCAAAGAATATGAATATAAATGAGGTTAAGTGACCTGGACTCTCATGGATGCGTGCATGTGGAGCATGATATTCATGCAAACGATTCTAAGAAAAATAAGAAACTAGTGGTCCTACATGAAAGTAGAAATATGAATATAACTTTCTCATCACCCTAACACAATCTCTAAAGGAATAGATGGATAAAGGATACACCCAGTGAGTGGGGATGTTGTCCCTAGAGAGTGGGTAGACCATTGAGAATACTCCCAGCGAGTGAGTATCGATGCCCCCAGTGAGTGGGTATACCATAGAGATTGGGGAAATAGAGGTTGAGAATGTATAATATAAAATGTGTGTTCAACATATTATGGTAACAAAAAAGAATAGTTAGGGAATCAAACATCCATGCATATGTACATATGGAATGAGGCAATTATGAGAAAACTTTTGGAGAGAAATAAGTAACCAACGGTTTTATGTAAAAATGAAAATTGGAATATAACTTGCTCGAACCCCCATACCACCTCTGGATGTATGATATATATGGTCACCCGCCTAAATAGGGGGAGAGAACAAAGGACATCATCATGAATAGGGGAAGACAACAAAGGTCAACTGCCTGAATAGGGGGGACATCAACGGTCACCCGCCTGAATAGGGGGAGACATCAATGGTCACCTACCTGAACAGTGGGAGACATCAAAGGCCACCCTCCTGAATCGGGAGAGATATCAAAGGTCGTCTTCCTGAATTGGGGAAGACATCAAAGGTCATCCACCTGAATACGAGAAGACACCACATGTCATCCGCCTGAATAGGAGAAGACTGATATGGCACCCAACTCCAGATTGAGAAGGTGGCCTAAGTCCACTGCATGGACAAGACCCTGTAGGGGTATCCTAGAGGTTGAGTAAAAAAATGGGTTGAGAAGTGTTAATAAAAACAATGGATAAAAATGAAAATATGAAGCCTTTAGGGCTAGTTTGCCAACAAGGTGTGTGTCAACCCAAGAGTGGGAAGATGACCTATGGGCAAGGAAAAACCTTAGACCTTGGGATCAGGTTGTGGCTACAAAGCCTAACTTTCTCTTATGAGCCAAGAAGGCACCCTAGGTTAGGACCTTCCCTAGAAACGTAAGTTGACCAAATCAATTTAAAGATTGAGGTAACATTAAATGCCACCTAAAGTGTAACAAAATAAGGATATAAAAGATGAAAGCACATGTATTGAGTATGGCATATATGAGAAACATGAGGATAAGTCACTATGGAAGTGGCTGACCGTATGAGATCAAGCCCGAAAAAGAAAGTTTCCATGAGTCCATTGAGGGGACATAAAGTGAATAATGAAAATTATAAGATATGGAGGACATCCAATTTAAAGAATTATAAATGAAAATAATGTGCTTGAAAATAGTTAAAGTTGTGACATATCAAAGAAACCCTTGGGAAGGGTAGAGTTTTAAGTCAATCCTAAGGTCGAGTGAGGTGTATTAAAGGTACATAGGACCGATGGGATTAGGACTTGATTGTGACCTGAATGCATAAAACCATGTGGTCGGGAGGTTACATCTAGGTTTTCCTGAGGTCCGTGACTTTGGAGATTAGCTACCTTCATGATGATCATGTAGCCTAATGGGTGAATGTGAGAGTAACTCCCTTGGTACATAAGGATGACATCACTCCAAAAAGTACTTATACTCCTAGAGACCTCAAGGAAGTGGCTAAGGCTCATAATACAAGATTTATAAATGTAAAAGATACAAAGAAGTCGTATAATAATGAAAGGAGTTGTGTAAAAATGCAAGAGTGAGAGAGACATTTGACTTCATGAAATATAAGAAGGTTGGAATAAAAAAGTATGTATAGTTTGGAGTCTTGTTGAGAATGATTCCACCTAAAGTATGGAATATCAGGATAATATGTGTGAATAATACTATCTCTACTCTTAGAATGGGATGAACTTTGTATTTGGGCAGCAAGAAAATGTTTATTTCATCTCATTATGACCGAGACACATTGGATGAACACATGTTATACTTGAAATCGAGATATGTGAATAAATACTTTGAGTTGAACTTAATGACATGAGTTAGGGTCGAGGTTGTTACCTCACCCTTATGTGAAAATAAATGAGTAATAGGTTTGAAACCTAGATGGAAAGGTAACCCTCAAGTGAAAATGGAATCACAAATGAAGATGTAATCACTAAGAGGTGGTGTCATGCAAATACTAAGGATGTGGAAATACACTGAATTGAATTCAAGTACCAATCTTAGTAATAATGTTTGGAATTTTCATATCAATAAAGGATGTTAAGGATATCTAAGTAGGGTTGCTAACCCTATGGTCTGAAATTTAAGTGAGTAAACATTCACCTAAGCTTACTAGGCTTGAATTTTTGGGACAAAATTCCTTTTAAGGAGGGGTGAATGTTATATCTGAAATTTTTAGGAAATTGAATAATATAAATATAAAACATGATTTGATAATTGATATTCCCAATGGTTTTATTGGTTGAATAATAATAATAATGTTAAACACCTTTGGAGCATGGGTTCTTGTAATACAAGATAAATAAGTAGAAGGAATTTATACATGAATAATTGATCATGGCTTTTGTTGTGATAAATGAAATAATTGACAAGTTTCCAAAGGAAAATAAAACACATGGTGCTTTGGATAATTAAAGGAATAATTATCTTGCTGAGAGTGGAAACACAATGTTTAAGACATCAAACATGAATATTTTGATATGACTATTTATATACTTGGAAATAATAGAAAAAAGGAAGAGAATTATAGAAACATAAAGAAAAGGGGCATTCCATGATATAATGGTTTGTTTTGTTTATCGCAACCACTAAATATAATTGGAAAAGGCATCATGAGTTTCCTTGAAGTGAGGATAATTTATATGGGGAAATATATCAAAGAGAGAAATAAAAGGAACTATCTAGATCCCAAATAATAAGTGCCATATTTTGGTGTGCCTTGCTTTATGGATTTTAGTGTGGAATCCAAGTAATGTGGTATTCATTTGTTAACATATGCATCTCCCTTTTGGGAATCTATTGAATGATTTTCTTTTGACAACCATACATGATTTATTCATAAGTTTTGTCATAATCATGAGAGAAAGAGAGATTAGTATTGGGAAGTGAAATGAATGCCTTGATTTAAGCCATGTACTTGTGTACATGGAAAAGGAACCATAGAAACATAAGGTAATTGGTTTTTTAAAGGAGCTGAATCTTGGAGTTGAGAGAATAGTGGAAAATCTAATGAAGGTGGGATATAAGTACGAGGGTTACAACCCATCTAAGGAGAGGGTACTTGTAACATACTGAATCTCAGGGTCTTCCCTGCAATTTACCCATTCTTGAGCTTTTCCTTGCCTTTTAGTCCATTTGGACCTTTTCCATAAATTTCACATCCTTTTGGATCATTCTTGTACACCTTGTGCAATTTGAGCACAATCTGAGGTTGAAATCACTATTTACCCTCTTTTATGATAATTGAGGGGTGTTTGCACAAATAACCCACATTAGGAGATAAGTTAGGGTTAATGTTGTAATTTGGTCCTTAATGAGATTATATAGCAGATTATATTTATTTGGAGCTTTTTGGATAAATATATTATTAATAATATGTATTTGAGTTCATATATGTGTATATTAACCTTTATTGTTTCTCTCTCCTCAAAATATGATTTTAGTTCACATTAATATGTTATTTTGTGGAGTAATGAGTATTTATACCCTAATATGTTTTATATGTCGAATTTGCTCACATGTTTCTTATTAATAGCTTTTTCATATAATTCCTTGATTTTAATGTGTTATTATACTCTTTTATGAGCTATGTATTTATTAATGGCCTTATTATGCATTAAACGAGATTTTAATTATATAGCCTCGTTCTATATGTTAATTTGAGCATGTGGTCCAAATTTGGTGTCATTTGGACTTCATTTGACCCCCCAAATTGATTTTACAAGCTTTTATTATAGTGTGTTATAATAATTGAATCGATTTCATTAATATCTCTGTAACGCCTATAGTCCGGTTATTTAATTTGTCACGCGCCCCTTGGAAGCGATCCAACGGCTATGATTTGACCCAGGCGCGATCTGACGACTGGGACTTTGTCCCCTACCTCCCGCTCAATGCGAGACAGAAGCCGTTTTCACGGCAGTTCGCCTCCCGATCCGATCTCTCTCCCTTCTCAACCATTTTTCATGATTCCTGTATCATTGGATTCCTCTTCTCACGCCAGTTCGAATGAACCCTAGCTAACCGCCTATCTCCTCGAGTTGGCAAAACGCCCAACTGGGCTCCCTGCCTCCTCTTCGCGGAGGAGTTACAGAATAGGGTAGATATACCCTATTGCCTATCTGAGACCTATAAAACCCTCCTCAGCCTCCGCACGTCACTCCTCCACTATCAATTGGCCCTAGGTTACCCTCAGCCACCCAGACCTACTCGCTCTTCTTCTCCGGCAACGGCAGCCAGCCTCTCACACCTCCGACCTCCTCAGTGCAATCATGGGCTAGGTAACCATCCTTAGCCTCTTTCCTTTCTTTTCGCTTCTTCAGTTTGTCTCGTGGAGTCCCCTACCACTGTAACCTCTAGAGCCGCCGTCGAGCTCCTCCGGCGCTATGCCTTTTCGTGTTCTGGTGCTCCTCCGACCTCAATTCCGCCGCCGTTCGGTTCACCTTGGTTTCGCGAAGCTAACCCCGGTCTCCGTTTCTTTCTTGGGGCTTTTTCGTGGTGGTTTTCGCCTATCTCCATCTCCTCTGTTTCCGGCCATGTCGCGACCTGCTTTCTCTGCTCTCGAGCACACGTGACCTCGCTTGTTGCCTCCCTGTGACCGCGAGACATCAGGGAGCATTCTCCCAGTCTCGATCATTTGGTTGGGCCTAGACACGAGCTGGAGCATTGCAGCTCGAGCTCCAACTCGCTGCTACCTCGCCATTGTTGCGAGTTGAAGAAGCCGGGTCAGGATATGACCAGGGTGCCCACTCCCTTGCTATCAGGAGGATTTGTTTCCACAGGGGTAAAACCGACCTTTCACAACAGGTTTCTGATTCCTCGCTGTAACGACCGATAGCAGGTCTAAATGACTGATCTACCCTCGCTGCTCAATTGCTTTGGTTTGACGATTAGGGGTAGTTTAGCCTTTTCACTTTCTATTTACATCGATTTCCATTTTTATTTAAATATATGTCACACTATGGTTTTCTTAATTTCTGATTGGTCAGGTTTACTTAATTCATAGTAAATCGATCCTTTGTCAGAAAAATATGAATAAATAGTCGATGGAAAGGATTTTTGATGTAGAATTTGATTTTGTGGTTTTTGAGACCTGATTCTCAATGGTTTTCCGAAGACTGCTTTGAATGGCATTTTTAGTATGTAAATGTTTTAAAATACATAATTAATTCATTTTAACTCTGTTTTATATAATAAGATATGTTTTCTTAATCAAGAGATAATGAGTAATCGTTTGGACTTGGTTTTGAGCTCTAAATCATAGTTTTGTAAAATTAGGGTTTTTCTATGCTTTATGTGTTTATATATATTAATACATGTGATATGTTTATAACTAGGATATTATGTGGATGGATTGCAATCAGTTTGATGGATGTAATGGTAATGTATATATCTAAGGTATGTGAAGTCTATTTTATGTATGTGGTTCCTATGTATGTGAAAACCTATTTTTGTATGTGAACCCTATTTTGTATGTGCCCCTATTTGAATATGTGAAGCCTATTTTATGTATGTGACATCTATGATGAATGTGTGGAATACATAATGTGCAAACAATCCTAAACTTTCAGTTGGGCTTTTATCCAACCCCACCAATTATACTTGTGCTAGCCTCATTTTCCCTCTAATTGCATTTATTGGCTCTTAACTGATTTTATGCTTCTAATACCATTATTGGATCATCTTTTGAAATACTTGGAAATCTTATATATATTGTGGTTGTTCTTGTGGCTCATTTGAATGTAACTCATGAATCTTGTTGTTGCCTATGTGGCTCATTCTCTTGGAATTATTTGGAACATTATATATTGTTGATGCTCATTGACTATTCTTGGAACTCTTGGATATGGTTGTGACCTATGATGGTCTTATTACTTATTTGTTTGGGTTTTATTCCCAATGCTTGTTGAATCTTATTATACTTTTCACTATGCTGCCAAGTGAATATTTATGCATGATATAGTTATTGGCCAATTGACAAAGTAGTGTACATGAGTACAAACCACCCACAGGGCACTGAGGTTTTAGTCCTCCTGCCGGGCACTGGGGTTTTAGTCCCCCTGCCATTTTATATATTAGGCACTGGGGTTTTATTCCCCCTGCCACTTTTTAGGCACTGGGGTTTTAGTCCCCCTGCCATTGGTGAGGTCCGGTAGGTGCCTCACCCTACATTGATAGGACGTTGTGTCATAATTTATATTCATGCAAATGTGATAATTGTTGATATTTTAAATGTGGCAGTTTCTCTCTCTCATATTCATATATTTGTCTCATTTCCTTTGAAATCACTTCTTGTGGAGAATCTTTTATATTGCAAAGCTTTTTATTATTATTTGTCCTATTCCTTTTGATTGACACATACCTTTTTATCCTTCTCTTGCTGGATGACCCCAACCATCCAGGATAGGAATCAGAGTGCGCATGGAAGCTTGGTGAACCCAAGGCTAAGGATAGGATAAGAAGACGGAGAACATATAATATATGATCATAGTTGCTTTTATGTTATATAGTAGTTTGTTTGGAGACAATGTTGCATTAGTTAAGTCTTCCTCTACCTAGATCCTAGTTGTTTGTATAAAGTTGTACTCCCATTTGGGAAATTTTATAATGTACTCTTTATACATTTTGAATAATGTCAAGATCTTATTCTTCCGCTGCCTTACTTTTGGTGTTTTTGTTTATCATGTTTTTAGTAGAGACTTTTGGGTCTTTACAGCATGGTATCAGAGCATCAAGGTAGTCGGATTCTTGACTAGTTCAAAATTGTCTCCTAGATATAACCCTTATCTTATATAGTTTCTCTTTAGTTAGGTTTTCACCTTAGAGTTGACCTATAAAGAATATTTGATTTAGGATCATAATAATTATTTATTAGAAATAAAATTTGTCAACTTTTTGGTGAATTGTTTATTGAGTAACTATTAGAGCAAGAAGTTGAAGTGATGGTGTCTAGAAAGGGTCAGAGCTTAGGGGCTGGCAATATTTTCCTCCGCCCCACTAGCTTGGTCACGAGGACTCCTGAGCTCATATGACCTGGCCTGGCCTGATCTGAAACGGACAGCTCGAAATAGTCTACCCTTAGACATATTGCCTTATTGTTGAATAACCTTAGAATCCTTTGTATGATGATTTGATTTCTTTTCTCAAACAAAAATCATCTAGTATCTTATATGAGCCTTAGATTTCCATGTTAGGGTTTAGTGTGCCCTATGTTACACCTTGAGTTGGAAGATAGAGTTTAGTAAGGCTTTTTATGTTGGATCTTATACCCTTAAAATAGTTTGACTTAGTCAACCCTTTGAGTGAAGAGGTAGTGTTAGTACCTTGTAGATTTTTGGAGTTTTTGATTTCGAGGACGAAATCCTCTTTAGGGGGTTGGAGTCTCTCAATGCCTTGAAATCAAGTAACCTTAACTCCTTAGACATGGGAATAGAGAGCTTATGTGTTTAGAGTTTAATAAACCTAATATGTTTGTAATTCATCTTGTTTGTTTATAACTAATGAATAAGTCATGTAATTCTTATGCTTGAACCTTAATATATTCTTGATGCACCTAATCATTAATTGTTCATATGTGGATACACATAGCTTGGGTTTAGTCACCCTAATGATAAAATGTGTATGATAAAATACACCCTAAGGATGCTTTATCATGTTAGGGTCATGTTGACCTAAACCTTAATATGTAATCATCTAGCCTTGACAACATATGTATATATATATACCCTTCATGCCTTTCTTGACACATTAGTGACATTAGGTGTCATCTCATGGTATACCTTAATGCATGTAAATCACTTAATCATATGTGTGACCTAATTATCAACACATGTTAGGCATAGCACCTTGTTGACTAAAATATATCTCATTGATCATCTTATTGGTTTATGGATCAAATCAGTAATAGGATAATGAGTAATTAGATTCATATAATGTGAGGTTAATTCATAGTAATTAGTGTTGTGAGATAACATGATTAGTGATGGCATGGATATGAGTATGTTAGATGTTGTGACCATATGTTCCTTGGAGATAAGCCATATACCCTTAGACCTGTTATTAGGGTAATAATGGGTTGGATGATATTAGATGGCATAATTCCACATGATGTAGTTGTTGGGTAATAATGTTGAGTTATTTAGGTTTTGACCTAATACATTAGTTGTTGTTGGGATTGGTTTAATATAGGTTGTTATGGCCTTGTAAACCCTAGTTGTGCTTAAAACCCTTGATGAGGGAGATACCCATAATACACATATTCAGATGTTAAGATGTAATAAAATATGGCACAAGTGTTAGTATAATAGATATGCTGCCTTTTTATGATAGAGTTTACGCATCAAGATGTTAGTTTGAGTTTGATAAATGGATATAGGTTTTGTAGTAACACCTCACCTATGTAGATTTATGTGGTACCCTAGATTAAGGGTTATAACCTAGTTGTTTATGGTTGGGATGTTACGCACTCACCCTCTCTTTTCTCTTGTTGTGATTTCGGGGACGAAATCCTCTTTAAGGGGTGGTGTGCTGTAACATACTGAATCTCAGGGTCTTCCCTGCAATTTACCCATTCTTGAGCTTTTCCTTGCCTTTTAGTCCATTTGGACCTTTTCCATAAATTTCACATCCTTTTGGATCATTCTTGTACACCTTGTGCAATTTGAGCACAATCTGAGGTTGAAATCACTATTTACCCTCTTTTATGATAATTGAGGGGTGTTTGCACAAATAACCCACCTTAGGAGATAAGTTAGGGTTAATGTTGTAATTTGGTCCTTAATGAGATTATATAGCAGATTATATTTATTTGGAGCTTTTTGGATAAATATATTATTAATAATATGTATTTGAGTTCATATATGTGTATATTAACCTTTATTGTTTCTCTCTCCTCAAAATATGATTTTAGTTCACATTAATATGTTATTTTGTGGAGTAATGAGTATTTATACCCTAATATGTTTTATATGTCGAATTTTCTCACATGTTTCTTATTAATAGCTTTTTCATATAATTCCTTGATTTTAATGTGTTATTATACTCTTTTATGAGCTATGTATTTATTAATGGCCTTATTATGCATTAAACGAGATTTTAATTATATAGCATCGTTCTATATGTTAATTTGAGCATGTGGTCCAAATTTGGTGTCATTTGGACTTCATTTGACCCCCCAAATTGATTTTACAAGCTTTTATTATAGTGTGTTATAATAATTGAATCGATTTCATTAATATCTCTGTAACGCCTATAGTCCGGTTATTTAATTTGTCACGCGCCCCTTGGAAGCGATCCAACGGCTACGATTTGACCCAGGCGCGATCTGACGACTGGGACTTTGTCCCCTACCTCCCGCTCAATGCGAGACAGAAGCCGTTTTCACGGCAGTTCGCCTCCCGATCCGATCTCTCTCCCTTCTCAACCATTTTTCATGATTCCTGTATCATTGGATTCCTCTTCTCACGCCAGTTCGAATGAACCCTAGCTAACCGCCTATCTCCTCGAGTTGGCAAAACGCCCAACTGGGCTCCCTGCCTCCTCTTCGCGGAGGAGTTACAGAATAGGGTAGATATACCCTATTGCCTATCTGAGACCTATAAAACCCTCCTCAGCCTCCGCACGTCACTCCTCCACTATCAATTGGCCCTAGGTTACCCTCAGCCACCCAGACCTACTCGCTCTTCTTCTCCGGCAACGGCAGCCAGCCTCTCACACCTCCGACCTCCTCAGTGCAATCATGGGCTAGGTAACCATCCTTAGCCTCTTTCCTTTCTTTTCGCTTCTTTAGTTTGTCTCGTGGAGTCCCCTACCACCGTAACCTCTAGAGCCGCCGTCGAGCTCCTCCGGCGCTATGCCTTTTCGTGTTCTGGTGCTCCTCCGACCTCAATTCCGCCGCCGTTCGGTTCACCTTGGTTTCGCGAAGCTAACCCCGGTCTCCGTTTCTTTCTTGGGGCTTTTTCGTGGTGGTTTTCGCCTATCTCCATCTCCTCTGTTTCCGGCCATGTCGCGACCTGCTTTCTCTGCTCTCGAGCACACGTGACCTCGCTTGTTGCCTCCCTGTGACCGCGAGACATCAGGGAGCATTCTCCCAGTCTCGATCATTTGGTTGGGCCTAGACACGAGCTGGAGCATTGCAGCTCGAGCTCCAACTCGCTGCTACCTCGCCATTGTTGCGAGTTGAAGAAGCCGGGTCAGGATATGACCAGGGTGCCCACTCCCTTGCTATCAGGAGGATTTGTTTCCACAGGGGTAAAACCGACCTTTCACAACAGGTTTCTGATTCCTCGCTGTAACGACCGATAGCAGGTCTAAATGACTGATCTACCCTCGATGCTCAATTGCTTTGGTTTGACGATTAGGGGTAGTTTAGCCTTTTCACTTTCTATTTACATCGATTTCCATTTTTATTTAAATATATGTCACACTATGGTTTTCTTAATTTCTGATTGGTCAGGTTTACTTAATTCATAGTAAATCGATCCTTTGTCAGAAAAATATGAATAAATAGTCGATGGAAAGGATTTTTGATGTAGAATTTGATTTTGTGGTTTTTGAGACCTGATTCTCAATGGTTTTCCGAAGACTGCTTTGAATGGCATTTTTAGTATGTAAATGTTTTAAAATACATAATTAATTCATTTTAACTCTGTTTTATATAATAAGATATGTTTTCTTAATCAAGAGATAATGAGTAATCGTTTGGACTTGGTTTTGAGCTCTAAATCATAGTTTTGTAAAATTAGGGTTTTTCTATGCTTTATGTGTTTATATATATTAATACATGTGATATGTTTATAACTAGGATATTATGTGGATGGATTGCAATCAGTTTGATGGATGTAATGGTAATGTATATATCTAAGGTATGTGAATTCTATTTTATGTATGTGGTTCCTATGTATGTGAAAACCTATTTTTGTATGTGAACCCTATTTTGTATGTGCCCCTATTTGAATATGTGAAGCCTATTTTATGTATGTGACATCTATGATGAATGTGTGGAATACATAATGTGCAAACAATCCTAAACTTTCAGTTGGGCTTTTATCCAACCCCACCAATTATACTTGTGCTAGCCTCATTTTCCCTCTAATTGCATTTATTGGCTCTTAACTGATTTTATGCTTCTAATACCATTATTGGATCATCTTTTGAAATACTTGGAAATCTTATATATATTGTGGTTGTTCTTGTGGCTCATTTGAATGTAACTCATGAATCTTGTTGTTGCCTATGTGGCTCATTCTCTTGGAATTATTTGGAACATTATATATTGTTGATGCTCATTGACTATTCTTGGAACTCTTGGATATGGTTGTGACCTATGATGGTCTTATTACTTATTTGTTTGGGTTTTATTCCCAATGCTTGTTGAATCTTATTATACTTTTCACTATGCTGCCAAGTGAATATTTATGCATGATATAGTTATTGGCCAATTGACAATGTAGTGTACATGAGTACAAACCACCCACAGGGCACTGAGGTTTTAGTCCTCCTGCCGGGCACTGGGGTTTTAGTCCCCCTGCCATTTTATATATTAGGCACTGGGGTTTTATTCCCCCTGCCACTTTTTAGGCACTGGGGTTTTAGTCCCCCTGCCATTGGTGAGGTCCGGTAGGTGCCTCACCCTACATTGATAGGACGTTGTGTCATAATTTATATTCATGCAAATGTGATAATTGTTGATATTTTAAATGTGGCAGTTTCTCTCTCTCATATTCATATATTTGTCTCATTTCCTTTGAAATCACTTCTTGTGGAGAATCTTTTATATTGCAAAGCTTTTTATTATTATTTGTCCTATTCCTTTTGATTGACACATACCTTTTTATCCTTCTCTTGCTGGATGACCCCAACCATCCAGGATAGGAATCAGAGTGCGCATGGAAGCTTGGTGAACCCAAGGCTAAGGATAGGATAAGAAGACGGAGAACATATAATATATGATCATAGTTGCTTTTATGTTATATAGTAGTTTGTTTGGAGACAATGTTGCATTAGTTAAGTCTTCCTCTACCTAGATCCTAGTTGTTTGTATAAAGTTGTACTCCCATTTGGGAAATTTTATAATGTACTCTTTATACATTTTGAATAATGTCAAGATCTTATTCTTCCGCTGCCTTACTTTTGGTGTTTTTGTTTATCATGTTTTTAGTAGAGACTTTTGGGTCTTTACAGTACTCACCTCCTTTCTCTCTCCATCATATTCTTTTCCCTAACCCTAGTATTACATAGCAAAGACTACCTCCAAGATAGTATGCCATGGCTCTTCTTACATGAAGGAGGAACTAAGTTTCTAGCCACCCCGTCGCAAAGGTAGTAGGACGACTATCGTG
The DNA here is from genome assembly GCA_963693085.1 of Alisma plantago-aquatica. Taxonomy (NCBI): domain Eukaryota; kingdom Viridiplantae; phylum Streptophyta; class Magnoliopsida; order Alismatales; family Alismataceae; genus Alisma; species Alisma plantago-aquatica. The sequence goes on along the minus strand of OY856413.1, from coordinate 194,392,034 downwards.
ACTAGAAGACAAGAGACCGCACGAGCAGTCCAGGGTGTAATTCCTCACTACAATAGCCTCATTGGAGCCACAAAAGTAGGTCTATGACCCCCTTTTACCGCCCATGCACAAGGCCCCTTCTTTCTGTCCACTATGCATGGTCACCATGGACCTGAGGGACTCGCTAGTATGTAGTCAGAGGTCTTGGGATCTTCTCTCTTGCTCACCAAGGAGGCTAGATCCAACGAGGCCTTTCTCCTTTATGGAACTTGAGTCGTGCACGGTATAACCTTGATCTCACCACAACGTGGAAGCAGGAGTCATGGAAGAGCTTTGCGGTCCACACACGATGTACCTCTGGTGGACATGCGCTTAGAATGAGCTGTAGGGTCAACCCGTGAGCAACTATTTGGGAAGGGTGGGCGTCAAACCCCCCAGTGCTATTTCTGGACCTATAGACCCTATCGCAGCTTCATGCTTGTAGAGTTGATCTTCATCATTTTGGGTGCCCTCGGCTCGACACCATGGGTCCAGGGAAGTTTCACTAAGCTTCCCAGACCCCTCCCCTTTCATGGGCATTTGGCAGATGACGAATGGAGAAAGGGAGCATGCTGGGAAGATGAATTGGGTGAGAGTCGCCCTAGAGCGAGGAGGGGGAGGAAAACAGATCTGAATGACACATATACCCATGTGCCAATGCTGAAGAAACAAGGCCAATGGGGAACTTATACATTAAATTACAAGACTTCCGAAAATGGAAGATTGAAAGGTAATACACTGATGTGGCCTCCTTTGATTGGTTGTATAACAATTATTTTGATTTAATCATAACTAATTATCGACAACTCAGATTAAGACAATCTGTATATGAAAACTGGTTAAAAGAATGCAAGGAATATGCATAAAATAGTTTCTGAGTCGAATTATGCTTCAAATTACAAAAGTAGTGCAAATATGGATTAAAGTGGTGATTAATGAAGTCAAACCCTAGATTTGTGTATTAAAATGTTGAATACCTTAATAATCCTTATTCTATGCTACTATTATATATTGTTGAATAAGATGAGAAATCTAGATGATCATGATGATCTAACATACCCATTATGTAGAATTAAGGTTTCTAAATAGAATAATCATCCATTATGGTTAAAGATCCTAACTTGCTATGTTGTTAAGGAACTTGATTGAATCTAAGTGTCATAATAAAAGGATATGATAGATTTGATAATCTTGGCAACATATAATATGAATTATGGTTCTTGATTCATTAGGACAATGAACATGGGAATTAGAATATCCAACATAATCCTGATGATAACTTGATAACAAGGAAACCTAAACCCCAACTTAGGACCGAGTAGTGTCTAATGTATTAAATGTGATGGTGACTCTTTAGGATTTACATGTCTACAGATATAATATGATTACCTAGATTCATGTTTGTTGATTTAATTGTTTGAACTTAATTGAAATGTAATTTGTATGACTCACCATCAAGATATGTGCTTACGCCTAACATTACCCTACATGTTGACTGACATTTTCCGAGTGATTCTTAAGGATTGAACGATTCAAATATTTGATGTTTATTTAGTTCTTCTATATAATGCCACTATGAGTATCACATAAAAGAAAAATTATGTGAATAAAATGTCAGTTTATATTTGCAAGTATTTTTTGGACTATATGTTATTATTTACTTACACATTTTGGATGTGCCCCACATACTAGTATGAAAACATACAAATCGCCTATTTATTTAAAATTGTTTTTGGTATAAGATGATATACATGATAAAGTGCATGCAAGTATAGGTAGAAATGTCATGAAAGAAATAAAGATTTAAAAGGAGGATTAGCTAGTCATCTATTCTCAAAAGTATAGTTTTGGGGATCAAAAGTTCATGTAACCATATCATTTATAATCCTTTGAAATGAATGAAATTGTATGCTATTTATGTTTGATTAAAATATGGATCCTTAAGTAATTTTTGTAGGTAATGGCTCTCATATTTTTGGCCTTCCCTAATTGGAAGTTGCGAAAAGGTGACGTGTTACACACAGTCAACAAGGAGGCACCCAAAATTCATACAGAGCAGCCACATGCCATTCCATCTACATGAGACATGCCAAATTTTTCTCTTATTTTCAAATAAAACAAACACATCTCAGAATTTTTCTATACCAAGATAAATACACCAAGGAACTCTTAAAAAGTTTTGGTATGGAAACTTACAAACATGCTACCACACCTACGACCACTTCTGCCAAAATTGACAACGATGAAGATGGTGAACCCAATGATGATTCCTTATATAGGGCAATGATTGGTAGTTTGCTATATTTGACCGTTTCCAAACCAGATATCATGTTTCCTATTGGACTTTGTGCTAGAAGTCAATAAAAACCAATGCACTCTCATTTTCAAGCTGTTAAAAGATTTTTAAGATATCTTGTCAGTACTATCGACTATGGTTTGTTGTATCCTAATAGACAATTGCTTGTTTAAATGCTTATACAGATGTCGATTATGTTGGTTGTCGTCTTGATCGCAAGAGCACAAGTGGTTGTTGTTTCTTACTAGGAAGAGCCTTAGTATCTTGGTTTAGTAAGAAATAAAATACAATTTTCCTATCCAACACTAAAACTGAATATGTGGCTGTTGGCTCATGTTGTGCTCAAGTACTCTATATGCAACAAGTTCTGAATGACTATGGCTTTGCATTTTCTTCTATGCCAATTTTTTTTTATAATACTAGTTTTATAAACTTGCCTCATAACCCTATTCTACATAGTCACACCAAGCATATTGAAATTAGACAACATTCCTTAAAAGATCATATTTGTAAAAAAAAATATCTCTTCATCATGTTGATACTAAAGAGCAATGAGATGATATCTTTACCAAATATCTTCCTCTTGATCAATTTCAATATATTAGAAAGAGGTTACTCATTAACCCCTAGAATATGTCTTCGTATCAAATATGCTTAAAATTCTTAATAATTTTCTTACTTGAAATACATGTGATTTTTAGTGCAAATATTTTTTCCTTTGCTTAGTTACAATAATTTATTATCATGAACTAGCATTTAAACAAGCTTAAATAAATTCAACAAAACTATCACAGCATCATGATTGGTTGAAAAAATTGTGGACCGAAAAAGTCCTCAGTCGACAAAATTCTTGACCGAGTTTCACTCAGTGGGACTGTCGGTCGACTATGCGAATATCAACAGAATTTCTTCAAGAAACCTTGTGAACTGAAAAAATTGCAAAAAAGTCCCTCGGTCAAAAATATTTTCAAGTGAATCCTCGACTGTTGTGCCCAAAAATTAAAAATTTTAATGTGGACCGACTAGCCGTTACAACAAGCCGTTGGAAAAGAGTCATTGAGCTCTTAGTCAACAATATTGTCGACCGAGTAGGTCCCTATTTTTCTAGAAAAGGGACCTCAATCTGCCCATTTTCTTCACACCTTAATTGCTTTCTTCTCCATCCTTTCTGTAGTGTTTCTTATAGCTATTCTCAAGCAACATTCATCCCCCAACATCTCTATCTCTTCTTCCACCTCACTTTGCTCAAGATGGCCTCCTCTTCAGCATGTGGTAGGAAGAAGCTAGTTGTCGTGAGGAAGGGAAGAACAATCACTCTAGCTTTGAGTGTCATCAATGACATTCCCTTCAACATCGTTGCTGCTAGAGAATGCTACTTGAAACTCACCTTGAAGACCCCTCTTCCTCAACGCCCAATAGACATCAACAACTTCATCACACATCTTGATCTCTCTGAGCTCTTTAAGGTGCAAACATTGATGAATTTCCTTACCCCATCCTTTAATTTCTGGTCCACCTAAGCTATCAATGAGTTCTATGCTAACCTTACGAGGGACTCCAATGAGCCATTTTATTTCACCTCCATGGTTGATGGGCTAGCTTTCTATTTCTCTAAAAATGAAATCCTTAAAATGCTAGATATATATGTGGAAGAGTATGGAGAATTCATAGACCTAACCGACGTATATCTTATATCCAAATTCTCCACCGATGATATCACCATTAGCCTGGGTGACATCAAAAAGGCTATTTTCCTTCCTAATACATCATCTCATGAGGATAGGGGAACTTATCATGCTACATCTTTAACCCCTGAAGCTAGAGTAGTGAACCTAATTATTTCCCGTAACATCTTCCCTAGAGCCAAAAAAACAAAAATCCCACAATTTAGTATGTGCCTCATCTATACTATACTAGAAAGCATTCTTGTGAACTTTATCCACATCATCCTATCCAATATGTTTGACTTTTCTAGAAATCCTCTCTATGATGATTTTGTGTTACAAATATTTCAATACTCTCTTGACAAAAACCTAGAGGAATTAGGCTACAAGTGTGATAAGCGTCCTCAAAGACTTACCAAAAACACTGGGGATAAAATGTGAAATGATTTTGGGCACAAGAGAGATAGGACCGAAGGGGAGACATCCACTGAAGTAAATCATCCACATCCTACTCCTCCTAGCTACTCCATAGAAAATTTGGCCAATGATGTTTTTTATCTAAAGGGGCCACCTATCACCTTGGGAGTCAATTAGACTAAAACCACCATTCCATGATCTATCTCAACCAAAGAATGCAAGCTTTATCTCCCAATGTTCCAGACACATACCCCTATGCACTCTATCTCAGGAGCCTCTATTTGTTAACCCTTCAATCCAATATACCCATGTTCCACCACCACCTTCACATGATCTTTCCCATACCTAATACTCACCCATGCAACTCCAGGACATAGATTCCTACTTTAGATTTGATCGGGCACCTACATTTCTGAAGGCATATGCTCTTACCAAGACAGGTGTACTTGATTGGAAAACGCTTGTCCAGTACTATGGTGATGCTTCATTTCTTGGGGAAAATCCTAATGTTGATGTAATCTTAAACTCTTTCAAGTGATGTTTTCCTATGTAATGAGTAGTAAAGCTTATGCAATCACTCTAGTGAAGCTTATGTTGTCATCCTATGTTGTTATCAATGAAATTGAGCTTGCTTGTGCTAACTTGATCGTGATAATAAAAATCTATCTTGTGTCTTTTATTGGAAATTTTCCATCACTTTGTTTTTCTCTTTACAAGTTGGGTATGATATTGAGGGGGAGTATCCCATTCAGAGGGAGCAAGTATAAAATGATTATATGGCTATCTTTTTGAAATGACAAAGGGGGAGAAATAATATAAAGCAAAATAAATGAGTTTCATGATCTCCTGACTTGACATTAATTGATGCTACATTCCTTAAGGGATGGATACTATGTTCCATATCTCATTCAGAATAATTAGCACACACTTTATGAAAAGAAGAGAACCTATTTCATCTTAGGTAAATCACATGTATGAAACTCATCCCATTTAAATTATTTTGATTATATTTTAGAAATGTTTGTCATCTTCAAAAAGGGGGAGATTGTTGGCTAAATTGGACATTAAAATACCCTTTTTTTGATGATGACACACATTTCACACTTGTGGATCTAACATGCTATTTGAGTATTTCAGGTTTCAAGGTAAAAAGGAAATTCTAATAAGTGGGAAGTTGAAGATCAATGCAAATTGAAGATCAAATGTGCTTAGTTGTATATGTGCTCATGATTGTACTCAAATGTAGATACTTGTACAAAATATAATGTACAAGTACTTAGACATCATGTAAATTGAGCGTTAGATCTTCCCTATCCAGTTATAACCCTTAGATAGGTTTCTCCCTAAAGTTAGAGTCACCATCACCCATTAAAACACACACTTAGTAGGTGATTCAAAAGACTAAAATAGGGACATCCTCGGTCAAGAAACTTGTTGGATGAGACACACTCGATTGAAGCTTTTGACGACCGACAAACACCTCGGTCGAACTTTTAAGCACCATTCAATAACTTACACATTTCTACTCTAAAAAGGGCTTCAGTTGAAAATATTTTAGACTAAGAAAACATCGATTCAAAGCTTGTAACTGTTAGACCAAGTGATAAGTAGTTGGTAGTTGAAGATAGACGTTGCAACACATTTTCCTTAAGCCTAGGTTTGGTCAAAGAAAGGCTTGAATGAGACACAGTTCGACTGACAAACTTGTCAACCAAGTAGGGTTCTGGATTCTTCTTTTAAGCATGAACAAATTAGCCATTGCAAGCCAACTAATGTACACCTAACAGCTAGTTAAGCACTAAGAACACTCTAGAGATTCCTTAGAACGTCCCTAGACACTTGAAAAACATTCCTATAAATATGAGAGGACTTAGAACACCTAAAGAACCTAATCTACACTTGAGAATACATTCTAGTGAGCAACAAAGCTAAGCAACACTTGCCATCTTGTTCTACAAGTTCCAAATTCGTGTCCTATAGCCATAACCTCTTAGCCACCGCATAGGAACATCCATCCTAAGTGGTTTGAGAGGTCTAACACTTGATATGGTATCAAATTTTTATACGCAATTGGTGTACTATCTTTCTTCCAATCCCCCTTCAGAGGTTAAAGCTACTTGTACTCCTTGGCTAATCCAAGATTGTGGAGGCTACTTGAGGGAGCTGGTTGAAGATACTTCTTTATGGTTCAAGGATGCTTCAAGAGGTTCTTGAGATTACTTCAAGGAATGCTGCTTCAAGGGAGGTTGGAGATACTTCTAAAGGAAGCTATCTCATGGCGGTGGAGCTACTTCTAGAAGGAGAAGGCTGCTCCAAGGGCTTGGAGTTGCTTCAAAGAAAGATGCTTCAAGGAGCTTGAGGCTACTTCTAGGAGAAGGATACTTCAAAGAAGGTTATTGTATTTTATTGTAACATCCTTGAGATGTAAATAAAATTAATCACATTCAAAATCCCAATTGGAGACAATTGGATACAGGACTGACAACCTTTGAATTCAAAGGTTGGAACCACTCCAAACACAAGTTTCTTCCTTGTTTCCTCCTACTTCTTTGATTAAGTGTTTTAATTACCTTTAAATTATCAAAAAGCTCTACTCACCCCTCTCTAGATCTTTCAATTAGTATCAGAGTAGGTCTTCAAGGAGTCCTAATAGGTCTTGAAGAATGGGGGGCAATGTGCTTAGCAACCTCAATCTTGAAGGAACTCATGTGACTCAGCCACCACCCTTTGATGGAAGAAACTACAGCTATTGGAAAGGAAGAATGCAATTCTACTTCCAAGGAATTAGCTATAGCTATGGAGGATGGAGTCTACACCTTATGAACTTCCTACTACTGAATATGCAACATGGAATGTGGATACGGTAAAACAAGTTCAATTAAATGCAAAGGCGGTAAGCATACTATATTGTTATATTTATGTAAGAGAGTTTAATTGGATATCTTCATGTGATACATCTTATGATATATGACGTAAACTTTCAATAACACATGAAGGTACTACTCAAGTTAAAAATGCAAAAAATAACATGCTTAAACAAAAGTTTGAACAATTTCATATGCAACCTAATGAATCCATTAGTGAAATGTGTGCAAGATTTTCTTCTATTGTTAACAATTTGAGCACACTACATATGTATATAAGTGAAGAAGATCAGGTATCCAAGATTCTTAGATCTTTGTCTCCAAAATATAAGCCATAGGTAACGGTTATTGAAGAAGCTAATGATCTCACCACAATGAGGATGAAGTAGCTCATTAGCAATCTAGAGACTCATGAGGTCACCCTTGATGAAAAAGAAAGATTGGAGGCCAAACTTCAAAAGGGAAAAAGGAAGTACATTTCTCTAAAATCTACAAAAAAGACTTAATCAAAATTCATCACTCAAGAAACTGAAGAAACAAGTGAAGGAGACGATGAAGAGGATGCACTCTGTGTAAATGGTAACAAATATAGAAGGTATAAATCTAAAAAACATTTTAGTGCTTCTTCCCCTTCTTCTCTTAGGCTCTTTGAATGCGGCAAGAAAGGACATGTAAATAATGAATGTCCTAAAACCAAGAAAGGGAATAAATATTCCTTCAAGAAGAAAGACAAAGGAGATCAAGCTTACAAAGCTTCTTGGGATCAATCAAGCGATGAAAGTGAAAGTGGAGATGAAGAAGTGGAATGTATTATGTATAAGGAAGATGAAAATGAATACTCAAGTAAGGTAAGCCTTCTTGAATCATCTAAAGAAGATTTTATCACTAGTCTTCAAGAAATACATGAAAAATATGTTGATTGTAAAAAGAAATTAAAGATGCTTACAAAAACAAATGATGATTTACATGATAAATTATATATCCTTTCTAAAAATGAAAGTCTCATATCTGAAAGAGATACTTTAAAATCCTCCATAAATGAGCATAATATCAATTTTCTTGCTATAGAAATAAACTATAAATTTCTTTGTCAAGAAAAGGTTGAACTGCTTGCTAAAATGAATGATATTCAAACTCAACCTATTCTATGTACCCATTTGTATTATGATGTTATTGTCAAAGAAAGAGATAGTTTGTTATATAATCCATACCAATCAAAGTTAGACATTAAAAAGAAAATGCATGAAATGGCTAAGTTGCAAAAAAAATATTAGTAGCTTGAAAAAAATGACATTCTTGATAAAATCCTAAAGGACTCTTCTGGTCAAATTGGGCGGAGAGACCTAGGTTATGTACCCAAAGATAAATCCTATCAAAACCTAGAGATAGAAATACACAAGTACCCATGACCAAAGTCATGTATGTACCTAAAAATAATCCCACTCATGATCACAATGTTAAAAAGAGAAATGAAATTGATTTCATTTGTTGTCGTTGTTGTTTACATCTTGGACATCACTCATTTTCATGCACTTACAAGAAAAACAAGGATAAATATTTTGTTTGGGTTCCCAAACCACAAACTTAGAAACATGGAATATTTAGTTGAGATTTGACCTAAATCTTAATTTGAAAATCCTATTATCTTATCTCAACTAAACACAACTTTAACTTTCATATTTCTATATGATTTGATTGAAAATGACAACATGCTTTACTTGAAATTGAAAAACTTACTGAAAAAACCCACAGAACTCATCTCGTTCGACAAATTTTTCAACTGAGACCCTCTCCATTTGAAAAATTAATCGACCAAGGGGAGTTCTATTAAAAGTCACATTTTCTAGCAAATCCTTTTAGTCAAGAAATGTTTTGACCAAGAATACTTCTGGTCGAGAAAATAGTCGATTGAGTATACTTCTATAAAGAAATTGTTGTTAAAACAATTAAGATGCTACTATATTCAAACCTATAAAAACACTTCATAATAAGATATTCTAAAATATAAAACGTTTTAATAAATGTTCCTAACCAAAAGGACCACAAAATGGGTACCAAAATCTATATATTTTGTAGGATTGGGTGGTTGATAGTGGTTGTTCCAAAAATATGACTGGAAACAAAGAGGCCTTCCAAACATTTGAAGAAAAGAAGAGTGGAATAGTTACATTTGGAGACAACACCAAAGTTTAAATTATAGGAATAGGTAATATTCATACTAATCTTCAAAGAAAAATGTCTTACTTGTTGATGGATTGCATCACAACTTGATCAGTGTTAGTCAATTATGTGATAGTGGTTATGATGGTCTATTTAACAAATCTTATTGCAAGCTACTCATAGAGAACACTAATGATGTTGTTTATGAAGGAAAAAGAATAGGAAATCAATATATACTTAGACCTAATTCCATGCAAGCTATAATTGGAAAATGTCACTAGTACAGAACAGGCCTTTGGCGTCGGTTAATTAAGGCCTTTAGTGTCAGTTTTCAAGTGACACCCAAGTGGGTGCCTCTAAAGGTCGACCCCTTCGATGTCGGTTCCATAACTGACGTCAAAACGCTTCCCACCACCGAAAACAAGCTAGCAATGGAACTATAGGTGTCAATTATCAATGAAAACTGACATTATAACATAATTACAGACGTCGATTATTCAACAAAAACCTACGCCTATAACCCTATCAGCACAGCCGTGCTTCCCAGCATGGCCGTGGTACCTGGCCACAATAGGCGTCAGTTCTTGGCTAACAACCGAAACCGTATGTCTTTGTTGTCGGTTTTATTCAAATAACTGACGCCTATATTCTGAAATTTTCCTTATCAATTTGCAGGCCTGCTGTATGGCTGGTCAACAGGATGCAAAACCTGCAGTTCAGTTCTGAACTGTAGGTTTACATCATCCATTGATATCAGCCAACAACAGGCCACAAACTTGCAAAATTAACAAGATCGAGAGACAATATTATATATATGTGATTCACACACATGTATAAGCACATTTAATTCATATTATTTTCATCACACACATTTAGAAACCAGTAGTTCCATTTCAAATTTCCTCCATTTTTATACACATTTAGCAACCTGAAATTCCATTCATTTTATTTCTTTTCACATTCAGACACATGTAGAAACATTCATGTATTCATCTTCACTTTCACACATTCAAACACATGTAGAAAATTCATTCATTTCATGACAGATAAGGACATAAAAGAAAGGTTGTAGCATTACAAACCCTTACAAAATAGAATGTCAGTTGATGAATTAAGTAGTATTATACCCATCATATGCAGCTTCCATAAGAAACTAAGAAGAAAATTCAGAAAAATGAGCATCATGGATCTATTAATACAGACAAGTATAAACAGATAGACAACTAAATACTACACCAACATGGTCCCGCATCAGTAACTTTGAGGCCTTTTCATTGTGATGATCTTCTCCTGAAGTTCGGAAAAGAAAGCAGCTATGATGATTGATTACTTTAAGACAACAAGTGTAAACACAAAACAAGACAGGACAATTATATTTGTTAATTGGACCTACCATAGTCTTTTTTATGATTGTGATGTGTCACGGAGCTCCTCACTGTATTTAGACAAATCTGAAATAACATGGGCCTCATCATCATATTCGTTCTAGTTGATATCATCCATCGTGTTCTCATACCGCCATAGATGATTAGGGGTCTCGTTGTTGATGTTGGTTATCCAAACTTTGATGGTATTATGGCCAACGCGACAGAGAAAAAGCTTGTCTCTATGGCCCACTAGCATCTTTCTAATCCAATCACACCAACCAGATTTTGATACAAGATTTCCTGCAAAATCATACTCAACCTCGATAACATGTGAATAATTGCCAAAATTTAGGGTCACTTCACCAGGCATGTAGTGTCTTCCATTTAGAAAATGCCAATGTTCGGGTATGGTTAGTTGGTTTAAGGAATGATCATCTAGGATGATGTTCAATTGTTCTTCATTAGGGAACGTTAACATTGGCATAGAGGCCTAGTTCATAGTGATGGTTGTTGGTGGACAAAAACTAAAAATATAAGTACTAACAATTATAAGTATATATAATGATGTTATATATTTTCAAAAAAAGTACTAGACAGAGACTGGAAAATATAAGTACTAACAATTGTAAGTATATATAAAGATGTTATATATTTTCAAAAAAAGTAGTAGACAGAGACTGAAAAATATAAGTACTAACAATTGTAAGTATATATAATGATGTTATATATTTTCAAAAAAAGTAGTAGACAGAGACTGAAAAATATAAGTACTAATGGTTTATCTGAAAAATAGTCTTCAGAGATATAGTGAAATTGAAGAAATGGTTTATCTTTTATTTGATAAATTGTATCTTGAAATAAGACACATAATCAAACTAATGATATTGATGCGGAACTTTGTTCACACAAATACATTGAAATGAAGATGGTTCTACACTAAGAATAAAAAAAGGTATGGTGCGATGAGTATGCCCTCTCCTTTCATTATTTTCAATTAATTCCCACCTATCCCATCCCTACCCTCCTCACACCACCCTCCCTCTTCACCCTCACCCACTCTCCATCCCCTGGCCCTCCACCCTACCCCACCCCTATCCTCCTCCCACCCTGCCACACCCCTCACCCACCCCTGGCCCTCCACCCTACTAACCCCTACCCTCCTCCCACCATACCAATTACCCTCAATAATGCATAATTAACCCCAATTAATCAATATTAATCAACTATAAAATCTTAGAGAAACTAAGTACAAATCTAATTAATTAAGTTCATTAATAAATCATTAACCCTAATTATTCAATAGTAATCAACCGTATGGTGGCATCATTAATCCTATGTACAAATCTAGTACTGATTAATTAACCACTCACCACACTTGTGGATCGAGCAGGCTGTGGTGGCGACAACTGGAGGTGGAGGTGGTCGGGCTGGAGGTGAAGGTGGCCGATGTTGGAGGTGTAGGCGTTGGCCAGTGGCGGTGACTGGAGCATCATCATCATCATCATCATCATCTTTGTTGTCATCATCATCATCATCATCGTCGTCATCATCATCATCATCATCATCATCATCGAAAAGAAAGAAAGGAATAAAGAAAGCACTATCAATTAATTAAATTCATTCATGAATCATTAACCCTAATCAATCAATATTAATCAACTACACAATCTTATAGAAACTAAGTACAAATCTAATTAATTAAGTTCATTAATGCATCATTAACCCTAATTAACCAATGTAACATCAATTAATCATGCTTGTCAATAAATATGAAATAGTAAATAAACCATGATTCCATATATCAAAGATTTGAATCAAAATGAAGCCTAATGGCACATTAGGAGAGTGAGAATATTATACCTCACTTGAAGATTGAAGAAGAAATATATGCAAATCAACAACAAGTCAACAAGACCTGCAACAACACAAATGCAAAGTTCATCATTTACATTCCAAGCATGTCACATGAGTGCATTAGAGTTCATCATTAAGCAAGATCTAGATCTATATTTGAGTTAGGAGGGTAGAGATACCCTAAGATCTAGATCTACTACATCATTATCTAATTAGGATTATTTGTCTATGCTTATTCACTCTTTCCCTACTATTATTACATATATCTAGGGTTAATTACCTAATTTACTTCAAATTTGGTAGATTTGCTAATTGGACTATGAAGAACCCAAAATTATAATTAGATGAGTAAGGAGGCAGACTACAGCAGGCCTTCCTCTCTCTCTATCTACCTCTCTCAATCTCTCCCTCTTTCTCTCTCTCTCTCTCACTCTCTGTCACTAGTTTTCTCTCTCCTCTCTTCTTCTTTTGACAGATGAGGACGGATGGATGAGAGAAGGTTTAAATTTTTTCTCTAATCTTTATGCAAGACTGGTGTGATTTGACTAGGGGACAAACTGATATCTTTCCTGTCCTCTTTGGCTCTTTTTGTGGCCTTGCGTTGCATCCCCAACCATATCCATAACCTATCACCCATCAACTTCCGATTAACGATGGCTTGGGTTTCGAATCACCATTCACTTACATCCTAAGTGAGATTAGGTGTTCAATAACATTTCCAAATTGGGGAGTATCCAAGATTTACTCCTAATGAGTAAATCTTGGATGGGTTTCTAGGCCAACAAATACACGTGCTATCATTCTTATACCTACAATCCTAGTTTCATCATTCATATTCTAGTTCTTCAAGTTAGGTTGATTATTGATGTCTTTAGAAGCATGATTGGCAATCTAGGGCAACGTTCATCATTTACATTCCAAGCATGTCACATGAGTGCGATAGAGTTCATCATTAAGTAAGAAGGGTGAATAGGATTCTCAATATACTCAACAAGGAAACAAGTTACCAATTTTATAGTTAGGACGGTAGAGATACCCAAAAATCTAGATCTAATGGTTCATAATGAGCATGTGATAAAGTTACATCTCCAGATGATTATATAATTTTAATAGCAGTACACAAATAAATTCAAATGAGTAGATAACTAAATAAAAAATAGTAGACAAAAAAATGGCATGGATACATCATGATCTCCCCATACCTCATCCAGGCTCGTCATCATATGTGTGATACATAAGCTTAATACAACATTATTTAAAAGATATGATGTTCATGTGACATCAACTTAGGGTTACAAGAACATAGAGAGAGAAAGTACTCTATCATCATAATAATCACACAAGAGGTTGTATACTATCATCTCTTACTTGCATTAGGGTTAGGTTAAGAATTATGAGCTGAATTAGCATTGCCAATCAACTCTTTAAAAAGCTCTAATATTTATATTCATTCAAGGGCAAAGGTAAGACTATAGGATGATGGGGTAAGCATTTATACTATCAATTCCTAGGGTTTACTTATTTACCGTAACAATGTTCATTAGAGTTATAGACAACCATATTAGGGCATAACCCCATCCTTTTTTATCAAATCTAAAGAACCAAATACACTAACCTCCTAATCATGGGATTACATCTATATTGGTTCGTGGGTTCATCCAAGACTATATCCTAACTAGGGTTTAGAGTGGTCTTCGGTTTGGATAAGAATAAGGGTACCAAACCCTATTTCCATTACAACATGATTCGATATGGTATAAACTCGAATTATTAGAAACGTTAGTGATGGAGCTTCCACTTGTGTGGAATTGTATGCACCACTAAAAATCCTAAAGATGGTAAGTCTTTAGGTTTAGCCTTTCTTATACTAAGTCGCGAACTCCACCCATGTATGCTAGGATATGTGGAAGTCTTATCGTAGTATAGTTAAGGGTTGAATACACGGGACAACGGTCTTGTCGAGATTGACAAGATGGAAAACATTAGAATTTCACTTAACTCCTTGACAGTAGGTATCAAGCTCGAAAGGTTGATTTGGTTTTTAAACTAAGTGCAAGTAAAGTAGAGAGAGAAATTAAACTTAAGGATGTGAACAATGATAAGGAGCCACTAGGATGTGATCGGCTTTCACCACCACTACACATGGATCAAAACATGCAACATAAAACATAACCTGCAATAAGAGTCTAAACAGTTAGTATCTTTATAGATTTAGTTTCCCTCCAGAGAACTAACTACGAGAAGTGTGGGAATGTTGCAATTCCAGCCATCTCCGAACGAATGGTCACCTACTTTACATCATTCCCTTTGCAAAGTGTGTTCCTCGACTTATCAAGGTTGTACTTTCATACGTCAACTGATTCCATTTCATAGTATGAAAGTACAATGATGGAAGTGAGTTTACTCCACTTCTTGAAAAATACTCCTAGATACTGAAACAGATGCATGGTGGATACATGCATCAAGAACCAACATTCAATCGAGATTCGAATCTGATAGTACAAACGTAGATAATTCATACTAAAAGATAAAAGATAACACGAGTTGGTGATCAAGCAACAAGCATTCATTAAACGATTGATGTCGAACTGAAAAGAAAGTATATCTCTATTGCAAACTATGGATTACATTGCATGAAATGAAAACATGGGTAGCAGGGCTACTCCCCCACCCTAGTGAATGAGACTACTCGCTAATAACTAGGACAAAGAAGGAGGCGAGAAGAGAGAGAGAGAATGTCATCCCCACAAAGAAGAGAGGAAAGTCAACCCCTTGGAAGGAGACAGAATGACGATCTTCATACTTCATAGGTTGCTCGATGATGAGGTCTCCTCTTCCCCCCTTCTTTGGCGAAGAGAGAGAAAGCAACTTCAGGATGGAGTGTGGATCTCAGACCGGCAGCCTTTGGGCGGAGGATGGAGGATGGAATAGCTCTGGAGTAGTAGAGGCAGCCTCTGGACGTCTGAAATTTGATATCTCGGGAGGACCCCTCGGGTCTTATTTATAGGCTTTAAGTGGAGTCCAAACGGTTTGGGAAGTTTTGGGTCTTTGGGTTCTGAGATCGTTTCGGCTCTGAGATCGTTTGGACCCCGAGACCGTTTGGACTCTGAGACCGTGTGACTCCATGCGGTCTCAGGACCGGTTGGCTTCATGCGGTCTTGGGACCATGTGACTCCATGCGGTCTCAGGACCGGTTGGCTTCATGCGGTCTTGAGACCGTGTGACTCCATCCGGTCTTGGGACCGGTTGGCTTCATGCAGTCTTGAGACCGTGTGACTCCATGCGGTCTCACGACCGGTTGGCTTCATGCGGTCTTGAGACCGTGAGACTCCATGTGGTATTGATACTGTTTGGCTTCGTGTGATCTTGACACCGTTTGAATCCATGTTGTCTTGAGACCATGTGAGGCTTATGTGAATTTTTTGTGTCTTTTTCTGTAAGTAAAAAGGGAGAAAAGTTAATCTAACAGTATATTCACAATAAGAGATGAAAGTAAATGATTCTATCTAATTTATATGAGAAAGAGTGTGGGAAACTAGGGAAAATTACTAAGATAGAATCACAAAATTGGAGGTTATCACCCCCCCTAACTTAGAGTCTAGCTTGTCCTCAAGTTAGATAGAGCTGAGGCATGTAATGGCGAGGCGATTTTATTTAGTTAAGATTTCCATACTCTTGCTGCAATTCTAAACCCGAAATCTCCTAAGGTTGTATCGGAGCTTTTTTCTTGCCTAAACTCTTTCAGGTATTGAGAGTTGCTTGGATCTCAGGTTTCTTTTATATCTCGTGGCCCGCCTTGCGACCACTTTTTATTCTGTGCATGTCGTTGCCTCTAATCAATTTTATACTTTTTTTAAAATCCTACTGGAAGCTAGAGTGGGTATGAGGGTTGGCTAAAGGCTTGATGTGTAACTCCCCTTTCTAGTGGGGGAGTGGTTGTCTATGCTTTTAGGATCTCACTATCAGGCACGATACATCTGCCTTTGTGAGGGCAGCTAAATGTACCGGTCGGGCGAGTCCTCTATCAGCCTTTCATATATTTGGATACCTTAGGGTTTCACTACCAGGCACGACACATCTGCCTTTGTGAGCGCAGCTAAATGTATCGGCCGGGCGAGACCTTTATTGGTTCTTCATATAGATCCTTATTCATGGCACAACCCTCATAGTTTTATTCAACACTCTGGCTTTTATTCTTAAACTCACATGCTTAGGATTTGGATTTTTAGGAATTTTGATTTGGGCAGTCAAGCCTCTTTTATTTGAAGGAAGAAAGCTATTCTTAGAGTTGCTCGACATGCACTTATTTGGTTTCTACTAGTGGTCCACTTGCGAGGCTTCATGATTTGGATGTCACCTGATATCCCTCCCGTCCTTGAGAGTGTTTGGCTTATTTCGGCCCTGATTTTGACCTGTGGAAAGTCAGATGTAGAATTGAAGCAAAAGCATGAAAATTGAGTGTGAAGATAACTTATTAGTTTGCCATTACATGTCTATGTGCTATTCTTGATGTTACTCCTTAGGACTAACTGGATTCTGAAGTTAGCTGGGGATGACTTTGTTCCAAGAGGGATATTATTCTTTATGAACATGATTTATTATTTAAAATAAAAACTAAGTGTGTAAGGAAAATTTTATGCAGGATTGAAAGAGAAAATAGAGAGGGAAAGATTTAAGAATGATACCTCACCCTTGTCCAGTGTACCCCCCCCCACCTAACTTATCACTCACTCTGTCCTCAGGGTGTCAAAGTGATAGGTTGAGAAGTACAAGGACAAGGGCATCAGGTGGCTGTTAGTCTTGCATTAGCTCCATGTGTGCGAAGAAGATTAGCGGAGAACTTTCCTCATAACGTGTGGTAATCGACATCTATCATGTCCTCTACTGGTCGTCCAAGGGCCATAATGGTGTACATCCAGTAGAGGACATGGAAGCCACAGTCGTTCAACTCGCGGAGCTGCTGAGGGCATTTTTGGCTGAAGGCAGGGTGATGAAAGTGTTCTTTGTCGTACGCCCTTGTGTGCTTACTCAAAAGATCGTGTAACTTGCCGGCACACTCCTTTGCCACCTCCTCCATAGGATTTCTTGGTGTCGTAGTGTACTATGTTTGATCTGGATTGTACTGGCTGTCAGAACTGTTGTAGATAGTAGTCGTTCCTTCAGGTAAATTAGTTCCTAGTAACATCCAGTGTTCTTGGTGAAGGAAGGGTAGCATGATGAACTTTGGTGTTGTATGTTGGAGGCAAGAGATAAGTGCCTCCGACATTCTGAAGGTCTTTAACCCTAAGAGGTCATCCCTCATGTAAGTCGACGCCATGTAGACAGTAGGGTGATTCCGTCTGAGTAGATATTGATAAGCAGTCATCAAGCTCACGGACAGAGACCCTTTTAGTTGTATTGTCTTATGGAGGGTATCTGCCATGACCAAGATATCTCCGACTAAAAAAATGAGATCATCTATTTCGGCATGTATCGTAGACATAATGAGATGAAGTTCATTGTCGAAGAGACTCTTACAAGCTTCTAGGTCAAAATTTGGAAACGTAGGTTCAATGGCAGATAGCGGGACCATTTGTGTAGGTTTGTTGATGATGGCTCCCATTACAAAGTCAGTGTCCCTTTTATCTTCCACCAAATCAAAAGAGTAAGGGTCCCATGGTTTTTTCTCGGGAACCATGGCAGGCTATTTTTGCTTCTCCAACTCCTTTAAGGTTTGCTAGAATGGTTGTTTTTTAGGACGCTGGATGGCTGAGTAGAGATACCGAGGCACGTCATCTGGCGCCATGGTAGGGTCCTTGAAGAACCGTTTATCACAGATGAGCTCCATAGCATATCACCCTCGCAGAGAGTGAAAGTCTTATGCGGCCAGCTCGGTGAAGGGGACTTGTTGATTTAGCGCTTGTATGTGGCATATAGTGCAAAAAGTGCAATTCTCGAATCCTTCAATTACGTGGACTTGTGGGTTTATTATTTGGAACCAAGGTTGGATCCAACCCTGGAAGAGGGATGGGCATGTGGCCCATATTAGTTTCAGAAGCCGGAAAGGGATGCACCTTACCTCCCCGGCTTCAATACCAGCAAAATTGATTATTCTGGTTCTTAGCTCATTGGCGCAAAAATTGTACACCTAGGCGTCTTGAGCTACGGTGTCCACAATCATTAACATCCAGTGGCCGGAAACTTGAAATGGCATGGTTATATAACATGCCTTTCTTGATATCCCTCTATGCAACCACTCGATGGATTTGGTTTGTAGTTCTTTGTATAACAAACTCATTGCTAGAGCAGGTGATGTGTTGAGCACTGGTTGCTGACGCTTTGAGCTTCTGTAAGTTTCGATAGAGTTGGCAAGGAGGACACAGAAAACTGCCATCTTCACTGCTGCTAACTAGTGACGCTTTGAGCTTCTGTAAGTTTTGATAGAGTTGGCAAGGAGGACACAGAAAACTGCCATCTTCACTGCTGCTTGTGGTCGAAGGATGGAGCGGAAGTCTTCACGTGTCAACTTGCGCTGAGTCTTCATATTTTGGTAGATAACATCGCCCCCGTCTTTGACATCGTCTACGATAGTTTTTAAGATAAAGATATCTTGAGCATCTAAGGTAGAGATGGCCGCCAAGTCTAAATCGTGAATTTTATGAAGTATAGGTGGCGGCGAGGGAAGCTCTTGCGGAGGGAGAGAAGAAGTATGTTCCAAATTGTCTATGTACTGCTGCAGATCTTCATCTTTGTTTGAGTCAGAAGTTGATTCCAGATCTTTTTCTGTATCCAAACTAACTCTTTCTAGATCTTCTTGCTCTAGGGGAAAGGGCACCGATTGGTCTGGTGCAGAAAGGTGTTGAGATGATGTTGCTTGTTGTTGACTTGTGTTGGTTCCGAGTAAACATTGTTGGAACTCAACAAAAGTTGCTTCTTTAGTAGATTCCCCTAGAGATCCCATTGTTGAATAGTCAAGGAACTGATCCCCATAAGAAAGATTAATGTTATCATTGTGAGTCGGGGATTTGGGATCTTTATCACCGTTGTGGTGATCTTTTTGTTCTTTTGATGCAGCTCCTCGGCTGGGGCCCTCCCCAGCATTGTCTGGGTCGTCAGATTGGTCGTCTGAGGAGGTGCTATTATTGGAGTTAGCCGAGGAGTCAGAATCTTCATCATTATTGTCGTCTTCATCATCATCTTCGTCTGCCTCTTTGTTTGTTGTCTTCTTTGGTGGAGGCTTCTTGCATTTCCGCTGGAGTGCTTGTAGCTCGTTGAAAGCCACTTGTGTATGCTCATGTGTTTCAAGCAAAGCGTCGTGGGCTTCTTTAAGATCTAAATATCGAGCTTCGGCAAAGAGAAGTCGTGTAGAGAGATTTGTTACTTCAGTTCTCAGTTGGTTTATTTCATTGTTGGATGACTCCTTTTGCCAGTTATTTAGCTTTGTGAGGGTGGTGCAGATGTCATCTAAGCGCGTGCTTAAAGCAATTTGTTACTACTTAAGCTCACGTAGAGTTTCTGGCAGGGGTTGATTCTGCGTAGAAATCATGTTGACCTGCTTGACCAGATTGTCTTGCTGGCCTTTCACTTCAAGCACCAACTTTGGCATTTATTACAGGCGGTCGTTGAGGCGGTCGACTTTCATGGCCGCTGCTTTCTGCTGTTGGGGGATGGTGGAAATGATGTCTGGCAAGGCAAGGTTTTGCGCGTCGATCTTGGCGTCCTAGACCCTGCACACAACAAAAAAATGGATTGTAAAATGTTAGAAGGGTCGGTGAGAAGGTTTTGAATAGTGTCAAATTGACGTCTGAACTCCTCAGCGACTATTGTGAAGTGGACCCCAGATGTGGAAGGGTGGTGTGACTGGGGTCGGGGTGGAAAGGTGGTAGTGCCTTGCGAAAGGGACACTGTTGATGGTCATGCGAACTGCATGGTAACCGTAGATGGGGTCACTAGCGATGTCGGGGTAGCAGATGAAGAGAATGGTGATTGGCTAGGAGAGATATGAGGGAGTGAAAAAGTTGAGGAGAAGAGAGTGGGGATGGTAGCAGAGTATGTGAAGTCGGGTGTGGGAGCGGAGAAAGGGGTGCCTGGGGAGAAAGAGGGTGAAGTGGAAGATGTGGGTGGAGGGATTGTTGTTGGGATTGTTATGGAGGATGGTGGAAGGGTGGTGGATGGTGGGATGGTAGTGGATGGTAATGTGGTGGGGGTGGTGGTGGTGAGCTCATCATGTAGGCTCATGATGAATAAGTCTATTGATGAGGTAGCGATTAGCTCCTTCGGATGAGGGCGGTCTGTCTCCGATTGTAGTTTTGATGTTGGCATCCCTTACAGCTGTGGTGGTTGTAAACATGCCTTAGATGGTCGTTTAACTGGTATTTTTGTTATCCTGGTTGCTAGGGCGTTAATACTAAGCTCTATCTGTCCCGCTTTGGTCTTCTTTTCTTGTACTTTGACCGAAGCCAGGATTTTGGTAAGCTCTTCGTCGGTGAAGAGGAGCTTGTCTTTGTCATAATCCACAAGCTCCTAAAGTGGCAGCAGAGTTTTGGAAGATCGTACTGTGGGGTAGAAAATGTAGTGTAATTTGGCATCCTTTTCCTTGATAATGTAGGAGTTCTTCAATGTTTGCTCATTAGTAAGGATGTCGCCCTTGATTTGTGTGCATCGAGGGAGTAATATGTACATTTTGAGGTATTTGATGATGGATGTTATGTGCCCGCCCATGCAGATTTCTTTTCCTATGGCGTAGGCTAAAAATTTTTGTATCATGTCCGTCCAATGTTGACCGAAATTCCATTCAGAATGGACCACAGAAGAAAAAGCTCAGCGGTGATAACATTTCCTCCTTCTGTTCTAGGGAAGAGCGCACTGGTGAGAATTTTTTGACGTGTGCGTACTAGCCCAGAATGGATATTGGAGGCTTTGCAGGTCTTTACCTCATAAGCTAGGATCCCTGTTAGGGTTTTCCAGAAGTTATGTCTATTGAATTGGGAGTTCTCCGTGCCAACAGCTTGGGCCTTTTCTAGCTGGTCCGGGTTGTCTATGAAAATTTCATTCAGAAGATTTTCTATTATAACAACGTTGTTTCCAAAACGTTTGGTGACCAGCCTGTGTCACCTTCGTCCCTTGCTCTGTGCATAATGTCCACCACTTCTTTGGTGAGATGTGTAAAGAAATCTGTAGTGGGTTCGACATATGAAATTTCGGGGACAAAGCACAGTCTGGAGAGATTTGCGTTGTCTAGCATTGTGAGGATTCTGTCGTAGATTCCCATCTTGAGCAGGATGCTTGAGCAGACGTATTTTATTGGTTTTAGTATTTTTTCGATGGAGGGGAGGGTGTGGATGTAAATATTTTCTGGTGGTGGTTCGGTGGTGGTGAGTACTGAGAAGACGGGGGTGGTGGCAGGGGTGGTAGTGGCGGGTTTTGGGACAGACTCTGCAAGGGTTTGTTCCCTAGTAGTAGCAAGGTGAACTTGCTTTCTTGCTCATTTCTTTGATGGTTGTTCTTTTGTAGCTTCCTGGGCCTTTCATTTCCCCTTCGATTTGTCGGTTGGGGATGCATCTTCAGAGTTAGGCTCGTATTCGAAGCCTTCATCACTGGAAGAATTTCTTCCACTTCTTCTTCAGGCTCCTCAGCTAGACATTTGTTGATGCAGTCGATTTCACACAAGACCGCTATGATGTTGACCTTTGGTGGGGCCTTTTCAGTCTTATTGTAGTTCCCTTGTCCAGAAAGGAGCGTCTTCAGTTCTGGTGGGTTGCTTTGATGGTGAAGCCATTTCTGAAAATGGAAAGTCATGTGTTAGAATAACAAGTTTATTAAAAGGAAAATTTTTGATTTTGTATGTGTTTATGCGTTTTTATGTTTTAACGAAAAGCAAGCGCTTTTGAAAGACCAAACGGTTTGAAGACCGTTTGGCTCCAGACGGTTTCTAGATCGTTTGCATCCAAACGGTTTCAGGACCGTTTGGCTCCAAACGGTTTCAAGGCGGTTTAGCTTCAAACGGTTTCAGGACCGTTTGGCTCCAAACGGTTTTAGGACTGTTTGGCTCCAAACGGTTTCAAGACCATTTGGAAGGTGGAACGACAGGGGCGCAGCAGATGGTGGAGAAGTGAAAATGGCGGCGATAGCGATGGTGGCGACGGTAGAGACGACGATGTCGGTAGAGATGATGGCGGTGATGGAAAAGGGGGCCGCGTTGGGGACGTAAATGTCGACCATGGCAGAAATGGAGGTGGTGCAAAAATGGAAACGCCGATGGTGTGGCTTGCTGGTCTACCTTGCAGCTGCTGATGAAGATGATGACGGTGATACGAAGAGCAGTGGTAACTGAGGTGCGGTCACCGTGAAGACACACAGAAACGGGAAT
The DNA here is from genome assembly GCA_963693085.1 of Alisma plantago-aquatica. Taxonomy (NCBI): domain Eukaryota; kingdom Viridiplantae; phylum Streptophyta; class Magnoliopsida; order Alismatales; family Alismataceae; genus Alisma; species Alisma plantago-aquatica. The sequence continues at coordinate 194,369,046 of OY856413.1, read as the reverse complement.
GATGGTGGCGGAGAGAACCTGTGTCGTGGGCTGCGCAGGAACAGGAGCAGGAGAGATGAAATAGTGCGAGCGAGGGTTTTAGAAAGCTCGAGAGTCGAAAGAAAGATGAAGGAGAGGGGGTAGGGTTATATTTATAGGATTTGGGGGTTGACCTTACAAATTCCCGAGGTCAAATGGTTTGAAGACTGTTTGGCTTCAAACGGTTTGAAGACCGTTTGGCTCCAAACAGTTTCAGGACCGTTTGGCTCCAAACTGTTTGAAGACCGTTTGGCTCCAAACTGTTTCAGGCTGTTTGGCTCCAAACGATTTCATGACCGTTTGAGAAGATTTAGGTTTTTGATTTTTATATTTTTATGTTTGTTTTGGTTGTTTATGTGAATTTTTATATTTTTAGATTAAAGATGATAATCAGAAAATAAAGATAAAAGGTGATACTCAGATCTTGGGTTGCCTCCCAAGTAGCGCCTGGGTTCTACGTCGCTGGCTCGATGAGGTTGTGATTTTGTTATGGTGATGTTGTAGGGTCTCTGATCTCAATAGTCTGTCTCGGAATTTTGTCTACTGGAGTATAATATTTTTTCAATCTATGGACATTGACTGTCCTTTCTCCTCCATTTTCGTCAACAATTATGATGGCTCCAGTCGGGTATATATGTTTGATGGTGAAAGGCCCGAACAACTTTGTGCGGAGTTTTTCGGGGAACATTTTGAGCTTGGAGTTGAAAAGAAGGACTTTATCTCTAATGACGATGTCTTTTCTTTTTAGATGACCATCGTGCCACATCTTGGTTTGTTCTTTGTAGATCCTAGCACTTTGATAAGCGGTCATTTGGAGCTCCTCTAGTTCTTGTAGTTGGAGTTGTCTGTTTTCTCCGGTGCTTTTAAAATCAAAATTCAGTTGTTTAATGGCCCACCAAGCTTTATGTTCCAATTCCACTGGAAGATGACATGATTTCCCGTATACCAAACGGAATGGGGTTGTTCCAATTAGTGTTTTATAAGCTGTTCGGTAAGCCCAAAGGGCATCGGGAAGCTTGGTAGACCAGTCAGTACGGTGTCTATTGACTGTTTTTTCTAAGATTGCCTTCAGTTGTCTATTCAAAACTTCAACATGACCACTGGTTTGTGGATGGTAAGGCGTGGCAATTTATGGTTGACTCCGTATTTCTTTAAGAGGGCTTCGAAGCTTCGCTCCAGAAAATGGGTTCCACCGTCAGATATGACTGTTCGGGGGACTCCGAATCTGGGGAAAATGATATCTTTAAACATCTTAATGACTGGTTTGGAATCGCTGGAAACTGTGGGTATAGCTTCTAACCATTTCGAGACATAGTCCACAGCGACCAGTATGTAGGAGAAACCATATGAAGAAGGAAAGGGACCCATGTAGTCTATCCCCCACACGTCAAAAAGTTCGATCTCTTGCCACATGGTGAGAGGCATTTCATTCTTTTTAGATATGCCGCCAGAAAGTTGACATTTATTGCATGATTTTACAAAATCATGGGAATCTTTTGCTATTGTTGGCCAAAAGAAACCTGATTGTAGGACTTTCATGGCGGTCTTTTTCGAACTCGTATGTCCTCTAGTGGGGCCGGAATGACAATGTTCTAGGATAGGATTAATCTCCTCTTCAGGTAGGCATCGGCGGAAAAGTCCGTCTGCACATAGTCGAAAGAGATAAGGTTCGTCCCAATAGTATTGCTTGACATCGTGGAGGAATTTATTTTTGTCATGGTAAGAGGCGGAAGGGTGAATGATTCTTGTAGCCAGATAATTTACTATGTTAGCATACTAAGGGAATCCTGTAGTGATTTTCATTAGCTGGTAATCGGGGAGGGAGTCTTTGATAGGTGCTTTATCATCATCCTCGACTTCAATATGGTTGAGATGATCGGCGACGACATTTTCCACTATGCTTTTGTCTTTAATTTCCAAATCAACTTCCTGAAGCATCAACACCCAATGTAAAAGTCTGGGTTTTACGTCTTGCTTCTGAATTAGATATCGTATGGCGGAGTGGTCAGTGTAAACGATGACCTTGGCTCCAATCCGGTAGGAGCGGAATTTCTCAAATGCATAGATGACAGCTAAGAACTCTTTTTCTGTAGTGGTGTAGTTCTTCTGCGCTTCATCGAGCGTTTTAGATGCGTAGTATATTACATAAGGTTTATTGTCAATTCTCTACCCTAACACAACCCCTATGGCATAATCATTGGCATCACACTTGATTTCAAAAGGTTGTGACCAATCTGGGGCTCTTAGTATGGGTGAAGAGATTAAAGCATTTTTCAGAGTTATGAAACTTTGTAAGCATTCTTGTTTAAAATAAAACTTGGTGTCCTTGGTCAGAAGTTGAGTCATGGGTTTTGCTATTTTTGAGAAATCTTTAATAAATCTTCTATAAAACCCAACATGATCCAAGAATGCTCGTATTCCTTTTATGTCTTTTGGTGGAGACAATTTAGAGATAACATCAATTTTTGCCTTGTCCACCTCAATCCCTCTGTCACTCACTCTATGTCCGAGGACGACACCTTCAGTTACCATAAAATGGCATTTTTCTTAATTTAGGATGAGGTTTGTTTCCTCGAATCTTTGTAAGACTTGTCCAAGGTTGAGTAGACAGTTATTGTAGGAATCTAAATAAACTAAAAAATCATCCATGAATACCTCCATTATAGATTCCGTTAATCCTGCGAAAATAGCAGACATGCACCTTTGGAAAGTAGCAGGTGTGTTGCACAACCCAAATGGCATTCTTCTGAAAGCATAGGTCCCAAAGGGACAAGTGAAAGTAGTTTTCTCTTGGTCTTCTGGGTGTATAGGGATTTGGTAGAACCCGAAATAACCATCTAGATAACAAAAGAACTTTTGATGGGCTAGGCGTTCAAGGACTTCGTCAAGAAAAGGCAGAGGGTAGTGATCTTTTCATGTTGATTTGTTTAATTTCATGTATTCGATACACAACCTCCACCCCATCACAGTCCTTATAGGCACTAGCTCATTTTTGTCATTTAGCACGATAGTGGTTCCTCCCTTTTTGGGGACCACTTGGACAGGGTTGACCCATTGGGAATCTGAAATTGGGTAAATAATGCCAGCTTTCAACAGTTTGAGGACTTCAAGGTGAACCACCTCTTTAAGATTGGGGTTCAACTTTCTCTGATGATCTCTTGAAGGCTTGAATTCTTTGACCATGGGCAGTCTGTGCATGCATAAAGTTGGGTTTATACCTGTTAGGTCAGTTATTTTGTACCCAATGGCTTTCTTGTGTTTCTTTAGCTCAACAAGAAGCCTTTCTTCCTGGTTTTTCGTCAGAGTGGAACTGATGATAACTGTACATAATTTTTCTTTGTCTAAGAAGATGTGTTTAAGTCCCGTTGGTACAGTCTTCATCTCGGGGGCCTTGGGTGCTTCTGTTGCTTCTAAAATAGTGATAGATTTGAGCTCCTCAAAGGTGGGCGTTGGCGCTTCTTCAACTTTCTCTAAGTGTTGCAAGCATTGTTGAACCAATTCATTGGCTGAGAATTCGACTTCTGGATTTGTTAGAATATTCTCTAACTCATCTGATGGCTCGGATATTACCAATTGGGACATTTGATGTAGTGCATCTAAGAGGAAAACCTCCTCTTGAATGTTGGGACCTTTCATGTTGTTGAGGACTCAGAATTGAATTGCTTCTTTTCCCAGTCTTAGAATGATTGTGTCAGCTTCAACATCAATGAGCGCCCTGGCTGTGGCAAGGAAAGGTCTGCCAAATATTATTGAGTATCTTAGATCCTCCTTGATATCCATAATGACAAAATCGCATGGGACATAGGCATCTTTGCCTATCCTGACTGGAATGTCTTCAATAATTCCTAGGGGTGCAGTGATAGTGGAATCAGCTAACTGAATTGTCATCGTTGTGGGTAGCAAGTCAGTGAAACCCAATCTTTTACACATGGAGTAGGGCATAATTGATATGCTAGCCCCTAAGTCAGCTAATCCCTTTTTGCTCAAAGCATTTCCAATACAACACTGAATACCGAAGGAACCAAGGTCCTTCTTTTTCTTTGGCATCTTATTAAAAATGATATCGGAGGTGGTATGAGCTAATTTTACAGACTCTTGCTCTTTAGTAATGTACTTCCTTGATAGAAAAGTTTTCAGATACTTAGCCCAAGCTGGTACTTCGGAGAGGGTGTCGAGGAGCGGGATGTCGATATAGAGTTTCTTCATCGCCTCCTTGAATTTTTGGAATCTAGTATCCATCTTAGTCTCTTTCAATCTTCCTGGATATGGTATCCTAGGTTTATATTGTGGGATCTCTGACTCCTTGGGGGCTTGTTCCTTTTCTTTGCCTTTTTCAGTCTCTACAGAATTCTCAGTTGTTAGATTCGAGCTTGCATTTGGAACAAAGATAGGTATATCATCATCATCATCATGAGTGATCCTTGTAGCTTCATGAAAGACATGACCCGATCTTGTAGTGGAGACATTCAATTGCTCTGGTCTATTCTGATTGTGTCTTGGGTTCAATTCTGGTTGGCTAGCAAAAGTGTGTGCTGGTGGCTTCAATTGGGCAGCAAATTGTGCTAGTTGAGCCTCCACAGCCTTCTGCTGAGCTTGCTGATTGGCAAGAATGGTTTGTTGTGATAGTAACATCTGCCTGATCATAGTCATCTCGTCTATTGATTGGGAGGGGGCATTTTTCTAAGTGAGTTGTTGTTGTCCTTGATGTGGTTGTTGCAGAGGTGGTGCTAACTGAGGTTGTTGTGGTTGCTGCAACTGAGGGTGCAATTGCGGGTGCAGAGGAGGATGGGTATATTGATAGTAGGCGGAGGAGTTTCTAGGGTAGTTGGATCTTGGGAAATTATTTTTGAGGTTCCCTTGATTTTGAGTAATGTTGCTTTGGAATCCAGGTGGCAGCCTATTGGAGGTCCCGCCTTGTGTTTGGTGTTGCGGGTTGGCAGTCCCCGCAGGATTCCCATACTGAAAACTGGGATGGTTTCTTAGTTGATTTGGATTATAGTAAACTTGTCCCAATATGGAATGAATGAAATTAACCTATTTGGGCATCTAATCTTTGGGTTGTTCGATGATTGGTTCATACTGCTGTTGTTGTGGTTGCATATCCATCATCACATTGTAAACAGACCACATGACAGTGTAGGGTGATCAGATGCGTGACAGGCTTCACAAGTCCCTGTAGTGGCTTTAACCTGTTGGACTTGGGGGTTTTTCTTCTTATCATATTCTCCATATGAAGTTTCAAGTGCCTGCTATTTGTGAGCTATAGTCTTTAAAGCTTCAGCAATAGCCTTCATTTCCATTGATTCCTCAGCTTTATAAACTTTGAGGACTCCCTTTCCGGATGATCGTTCCCAATTGGATTGGTTCTCAGCTCCAAGTGTAATGATTTTCCAAGCATCCTCATAGTTCTTCCTCATAAAATTTCCTCCAGATGAGGAATCCAAAAATTGCTTGATGTCATCACTCACCCCCCTATAAAATGTTTCTATTAATTGATTTTAGGAGATTCCATGATGAGGACACTTTCTTAGAAGCTCCTTGAATCTCTCTCATGCTTCTGTGAGTGATTTTGTAGGAAGTTGGGCGAAGTGGTTGATCTGCCCCCTAATTTCGTAAGTTAATGAAGGGGCGAAAAACTTCTCTAGGAACTTTTCTTCCAAGGGAGCCCAGGTGGTGATGATTCGCTCCCTATCAAGCGAATTATACCAACTCAGAGCCATTCCAGACAGTGAAATGGAAAAGATGTACCATTATTGCGTCAAAGGCAACTCCAACCCGTGGGACAAGTCGTCAAAGTGCCTTGAATCTCTTCAAGTGATTCATGTCGTCATCTCTAGATCCACCAGAGAATGAGATGCCTTGCATGATTTGAATCCATTGTGTCTGAATTTTGAAGTTGGGTATGTTAATGATCGATGGGTGAACTAGATGATTGTCTTCATAGTTCTTAGGTACGCCATAGTCCCTCAATTGCTTGTTTCTTATCTCTAGCTGGGCAGCTTGGTTAGCTGCTTCGTTTTTAGCTCAGATGTGTGCCTGTTCTTCAGCTCGGATCTCCGCTTGAATCTGAGCACGGGTGTCAGCGATGAGTTGTGCTCTCTGAGCAGCTATGGTGGCATTGACCCTTTGATAACACCGATTTTGGTGATATTTTAGACTGTTTTTCTGTTATCAAAACTGCCATTTTAGCTATTTTCCTCTCTTTTGTATGCGCTTTCGTAATAATTGGCCAAACAATGATCTTAATCCTATATTTCCATCTTTTGCAGAGTTTCTCCTCATTTTGGTGCAATAAGGCCACCCCGGCCCATAGAATAAGTCCATGTCTGTTTCGTCCTTCCTGACACCCGATACAACCTCCGCCCGACAGGGTGGAGCGACACAATGACGCACGACAAAAGGATGATGCGCAAGAAGGAGCAGATGGACGACACGCCTTCTACCCGACAGGGAGCCCAGCTCGCCCTGACAACCTGACTTATCGGGTGACATAGCCACCCACCGGCAGGCGCGCCGTCCATCACGTGACTGATAGCCGACACTCCTGAGCCGAGCGATACCAGTATCGGCCATCCACCAACCCGCAAATAAGGAGGACACATGGCGCTTCGAGCACCATAGCTTCCTCCAACTGCTGGCTATAAATAGCAGCTACAGGAAGCCGAAAAGACAGTTCAGATACTTCAGAATTTGGACAGTTGGGAGCTTTGAGTGATCTTCGGAGGAAACTGCGAGAGCAGGAGTATCGTGCCCCAGTGCTCGTGTCGGGCGACACTAGGTGAGCTCTTCCTCATCCCGAGAGGGAGGGGATAGTTCACTTAGAACCGTCTCGGGTGACACTGCGGGTCGATATCGGCCAACGATGACGAGCAACACAAGTGCCCGACAGTAGGACGCGTCACTCCATGCCCGACACGATATCGAACCCGATACGCTTCGCCCGTCATGCGTGCCACCCGAGAGGGTGTGTCGCCCGACTTGAGCGTATCGGCCAGGTCCTTGAACGATATAGTCGGCCATCACAGTGTGTCGCTTGAGAGAGAGTGTCGCCCGACACCACTGTATTGGGCTAGGCCCCTGTCTGGTATCGGGCGGGAGAGCAGTTGTAGTCTTCCACCCTTCTACATCATGAAGGTGACATCTATCTTTAATTTTGTTATTTAATTCCTTTCTTACGCAATGTATTAAGACCCTTAATGTGTATGGAAATAGAAAAGCTTAATTACTTGCTGTTCTATGCTTGGTGCGATATATTGGATGATTGCTATGTTTGATATCTGAACTCTATCTTGCATGTTTGGATCGCATTTCGCTTAGCTACCGAGTCGTATTTTCCCGTCGCAACAGCTTCGAGAGTCGTGTTGTGTCTCTAGTGTTTGGTCCGATTCTGGAGTATGAGAGTGCCTGGAACGGAGTTGTTTCTGTAACATTCCACTATAACTTAAGTCTGACAACCTCGAGAGGGGTATTGATGCTTGGTTAGAAGTACTCGCTCTGAGAGGAGGGGTGCAGGGTGTTACTGCTGCCGCTTGTTTTGTCGTAGTCTTATCCTTCGCATCTTGTCCTAGCTCTAGTATTATCTTTCTATTTCTGTGGCATGAAAACCCCTAAAAACTGCTAAATGACTAAAACCTTAAATCTCTCTTGTAGCTCCAGTTGGAGATAGTTTTCTTTGTTTTATTTGTGACATCTTGTTGTTTCCGTTTTGGGGATTTATATCTCTTTATACCCACCGGAGTGTAGCGTGTCGATTCTGGGTTCTCAACACTACCCCCCTTGTCCCTGTGTTTGACCCCGTATATCTACTTCGACCCCGTAAAAAAAGTTGCGGGGGCCTAGAAGGATTTGGGTTTATAAATGTAAAAGCTCGACTACCTCAAATCCGCCTCCACTTTTGAAAGCGCGATTTAGGCCGGTCAACTTTTTGGCACCGTTGCTGGGGACAAGGCAAAAATAGTATTGTAGACGAATCTGAATCCACTAACTACACTCCTGTGCCTCAAGCTTAGCAATGAGTTTGACATCACTCTTTTTCTTTTTCTTTTTTTACTATTATTCTTTGCTTAAAATTAATAATTCAATTTTCTAAACTTGAATTTTTGTGCTATTTCGGGGACTCTGAAGAACAGTGATCTGTTCCACTGAGAACCAACTCCAACCGTCACGCCACCTCATGTGGATCCATCCATTTCTGGAGACGAACGCCAAGGGGGGAGGCCTGAATCACCTCCACCAGATGGAAATGACCGCTATGGCGGCAACGATCAGGAATCGGAGCACTTCGAGGAAGGCCACCCCCATGTCAGGCGTCGCCACCGTCAGCGACACAGGCGACACCACAACCAAGAACAATGTCGTGAGGCTAGCGACAGCGACGCCTCCAAGGAGGACGAGAAGACGTTGAGGGAGTTGGCATCAACAAAAGCCTACAACTCCAGATGTCCCGTCATCACCCTGCAATTCAACGCAGCCAATTTTGAGCTTAAGCCTTCTGTGATCTCTATGATCCAGAACAAAAGCTTCAGGGGAAGTTCAAAAAATGACAACCCCTACCACCACCTTGATGCCTTCAAGAACATATGTGACACGATAAAGATGCGGGGGGTCCCCCAGGAGGTTATATACTACAAAGGATTCATCTTCTCACTGGAGGACAAAGCACTATCCTGGTACCTCAGGTTACCCCACCGGTCCATGAACGGATGGGGTGCGTTAGCTGAAGCCTTCGTAAATAAGTTTTACCCCACCGAGAGGATGGTCAAAACTCGGAAGAAAATAACTTCCTTCATGTAAAAGCCGAACGAAAGCCTTCATGATGCCTGGGAGCGGTTCCAAGAGACCTGAGGGATTGCCCCCATCATAATTACAAGAAGGGCTTCCTTGTCACCACCTTCTACAATTTCCTGACTCCCAATGAACGGGTGTCATTGAATGTGGCAGCAGGAAGTGACTTCTTAGGGAAAAAGCCGAGCAAGTCTGAAAGGATCATCAAAAATATGGTCGAGCTACAAGCCAGCGCTGAATATGATAGATCTGACAGAGGACAGGCGAAAAAGGTCGGGGAAGGGTCCTCTCTTGAGTCTAAGGCCCTAGAGACCATCACTTCTCAGATTTAGAAAATAGCCACGGATGTAAAGCAGCTGAGGTAATCCGGCGCGAAAGGGAAGAAGCAGGTGGAAAAAGTAATGAAATGTGTAACATGTGGAGAAGGCGGTCATGGGATAGATAATTGCATCTACACTCGACCAGAAGCATCAAGCGACACTGAGTCTAAGGTCGAAGAAACTGAAAAAGTCTCTTTCGTAAATTTCAAAAGATCAGACCACCCTGGTTTCAGCTATGGCAATAAGGAGGCAGCTGAGAATTCTCATCAGCTGCACAACTTCACTAGGTCGCCCCAAGCTTTTGATAAGAGGGGTGGGCCAAGCCCGTACATCAAAAACATCCCCTTCCAGCCGAACAAAGGAGGTTTTCAGGGGCAAGCTAAGTATCATGGATCAGCCAGAGAGCAAGGACAGGACAAGGGTTCGAACCAAGCAGATGTGGTGGGACAGTTGTTTGATTATGTGAAGAAGCAGGACACTGTTAACAACCAGTTGGTGCAGAGCGCGTTATCAAGTTCTGGTGTTTTGAACTCATTGCAGGTGCAAATGGCGGACATGCAGATGCACCAACGCCAGATGGATCAGAAATTAGCTCAAATGGCCGAGTTAATGAAGAATCCCTCAGGGAAAATACCGTCCAACACCGAAACTACAAAGAAGGCAGGGATGTGATCGAGAGAAGACGGAAATCGGGCTGCAACAGATGGATGGATGATGTTAGCAGATAAGGAGCGGAAAGGCTGGAGCCGTCAAGCTGGAGACAAAAACTACAGTGCTTCTCGAGAGGCAACCCGAGCTCGTTTTTCTTTCCTAGTATAGGGTGCTTTTACTTTCAAGCAAAATGAACATTACAAACATTTGGACTGTAATAAGGCCCGAGTTAGCACATGCGCTGAGCCTTATGGATCACTGCCTTAGTTTTATCGATCGGGATGGGTAATACCACCTGAGGCCAGGATCTTAGTCTTCGGCCAATGATGTTTTACTCATCGACCGCTTTTAAACTACTTTGCTTTCATGATGTATCGGATAGCAACCCAACCGGTGCTATGTATGTTCCCATATCGGGCAAGGGAATTTCGGGGATCGCAAGGGTCGTGCTGACGGATGAACTTGCCCATTTTACTAGTGCCCTGATGGCCGACACGTGCCCCGGATTTACCTGTTTTACCCCGGTTGAGTTTGCTATTTATAGGGGCGAGTTTTTACCGTGCCGGGCTCCTTGCCTTACTATTTCCTCGCTCCCGTATCGTACTAAGACATAGTGCTTTTGCTCCCGTGTCGCGAAAGACTTCCCTACTCTCGTGTCGTGCGAAAGTACATATCACAGCAAGGTAATGGTTGACATACCCTATCACCTGACATACCCTATCGCCCGGCAGACCGTGCCGCCTGACACGTTGCCATCTTTAAGCGAGTAGCTTATCGGCCTTACATGTTTTGTGCTGAGCAGCCTTGTATCACCTGATATGGATGTCGCGTAACGTACCTTTTAATCACGTATGCCCGATATGCCATGACGGGCGATATCCGTGTTGCTCATCCTTGCCCCGCTTCGCCTGTTTCACTGTCGGGTGACACACCACCTCCTTCTCGAATAACTGTATCGAGAATCTCATCTTATCGCCATGTATCGCCCGACAGACCTGACGTGTATTACCTTGGTCTTATCGTGTGGCAAGTGTCACCCACACCGCACATCGGGCATGAGACTTCACTTCTGAAAACCTCGTATCACCCGATACGGGGGTGTGGGAACTTCGTGCTTTCAGTCTAAATACAACGTCATCATATTTAATAAATCCAAGAGTTTGTTTACTCATTTACAGAGATGGCACGCATCAAATCAACTATTGTCCCTGTTGACGCACAATGAAGAAGGATCTACCCCGCGACTGCCGCAGAAGCACCAACTACCGGGCAGAAACGCCCGAACCCAGGACCAGTCGGGGCGTCGACCTCCGAGAAGAGGGCTAGGGTTGGAGAAGTGGCAGCTCCAACCCCAACACCGACACCTCTAGCAGCAGCAGAACTCCCGAAGCTCTTGTCAGGGAGTTTCAAACCAAGAGACGACGAGCACGCTCGCCGATATGCTGAGCTGGTGAGAAAGATCTACCGACTGAGCAGGTTCTGCCATAGAGCCTCGTTCGCTGAGATAGGAATCGTGAAGAGGCTGAAGGGTGTACTGGCTGCGGCAGGACTGAAGAAGATTTGTTTCAGCCGGTCTTCTTCATACACTAAGGTGACGATGGAGTTTATGTCTTCTCTCCGCCGGGTAAAGAACTCTGCAGCTGAGAGAGAAGAATTTGGCAGGCCAGACAGATTCCAGCCCTGGCTCTACAATTCGGAGTACACCATCTCCGAGAAGCTCTTGAACAAGATCTACTCCTCCAACGAGGAGGAGAAGAATCTGATGGACAACGGTGAGAGGATCACCGAGGGAGACGGGTTCGATCCCGTGCAGCTTTGGGGAAAGCTTACCGGCGAATCTTCATTCAAACTGGGAAGAAAGGTCGTGGCGGTGCACTCCTGCTTATGGAGGATAGTGCACAAGCTGGTGGCATGCTTGCTGTTCTGCAATAACGAATCGAGTAACATCTACACAGAAGAGCTCCACGTCATGTTGCATATCATGGAGGGTTGAGTGATCAACCTTGGTCGGTTTTTGCTAAATAGGTTGCACCTAATGAAGGAAGCCACCAAGGAGTAGTGCATGGGTGGCATCGTCAATCTCATCGCGGTGGGACTCGGGTACCCAAGCGAGCCACGCAGCCTTTTGAGGACTCAAGGCGACGAGGTGTTTGACACCAATTAGTTGATGAGGACCAACATCGTTAAGAGGGAGGGGAGGAACTTCTTCTACAAGTTTTCAAGGACAGATATACTCCTCCCCCTCCCTCACTATGCCGACTACAATGCAGAGAAACTGATCTTCACCACTGCCGAGATTGAAGCTATAGCAAATAACATAGCTTTCACCACATCGACCAGGGTCCCAGAGAGGCCCACCCCAGAGCTACCGACGACAACCACTGATAGAGTTGTCGCCGCTCCGACCATACCAGCCATTGCCACAGCAGGGGCGGTAGCTGCTGAGAAAGCGCTGGTGATCGTTGAGGTCACTGAGACAGAAACTACGGGATCTGCCGCGGAAGAGACGGCCACAGTTCCCGGCACTGTATCGAGACCTGCAGAGGTGGAAGGGGAATTTCAGCAGGGAAACAGCAACAGGATGTTCGACGAGATCATGAGGGAACTTGAAAGAACATCAATACCACCACCGAAGTCCCCGCCTACAGCAGTCGAGGAGATCACCGACAGTGCAGAGGTGGAGCAGAGTCCGCCCTCACCACGGTCATCTCCACCTAGACGAGAAGGCAAGGCGGCTCCTGAAAAAGTGTCGACGCCCCACCTGGGGACGTCTGGATCGCGTATGATTTTTATAGACTCTACCTCTCCTGGTGGACCATCGCGCGAACAAGACGTCGTGAGGATGGAAGGGAGACCCACCCAAGCTCCTCCGTCGCTCGGAAAGATGCTCGGGCACGAGCTCGATAATTTGCGGGAGGTAACGAATATCAACTCTGACGTTTGTATTTCCCTAACCCACAAATTTGCATCTTTCCAAAATAGGCTAGATAGCCAAGAAAGAGAGCTGCTGACTCTAGCAAGCCTGCCCGGTGGACTAGAGGTGCTGAATGTAACAATACAGCAAGTTCTCCAACGACTAGATAGGCTCGAGGAGAGAATGGACAGAAGTGACGACCATCCATGCCGAAGGCAGCCAAGACGGTCGTCGTCACCTCCCATCTGGGGATCTCATCCCTCTTCATCAGGTTCCCCCTCGGGAACAATGTCGTCCTCCTCCTCCAGCAGACGATCTTCAACGCCCAAGGAGACGCAACAAGGATCGGCCAAAGGATCTCCCAGCAGACAGGAGAGCTCCTTAGGATTGGGAAATGCAAACATCTCCATCCCCCTGGATGAAGTCGAGGATGAAAGTGTAGATATCAGCATCGGGGGAGACTCTTCCCAAGAGTCCGAGGGAGAAAAGGGGGATGTCTACACAGTCAATAAAAGACATCTACCCCGAGGGAGGCGCTCGATGGCAGACAGATTTCGTAAGCCATCCGAGATACCGTCCTTCGAGATGGCAGATTTTGACAGACAAGACATCGGATGTCTGACGATCAGAGACCAGAAGCTGCTGAATAAGGTCTTACGATCGTAGGAAGATGAAGATGACATCGTTGGACCGACGGCTACCTTTCGATTCGGTGGAAGATTCTTCACGGCATGTTCCGCACGCCGGCCGTAGTCGGTAAAAGATTATTCAGGGTCCTGGAGAATGCGCTAATAGAGAGTATCAGCAGTAGGACAGGTCGGAGAGCAGTATACACGGCCACCCCGACCTTGGCAAGAAGGTTGATGAAAGGAGATCAAGACTCCCGTGTGGTGGCCGACATGCTGCAGCACATTGAAGAACATAGGTCGAACCTAGTTTTGGCCCCATACAAGCATCGTAACATGTGGTTTCTATGCATAGAAAATCTCAGAAACTGCGACGTCCGGTTGCTGTGCTGCAGCAGTGCTGAAGTGCCATGCTCCGGGGGTGTTTTCTGCCACCCGGAGGATGCGAAGCTGAGACTCTTGCCGCTGCGTCTGCAATGAGCCATAAAGTGTGGAAGCCAACATCACCAAGGACCTTGGAACTTCTTCACTATCCGAGACCTCCCCGCTCAAATAGAAGAGAGGAGTGGAAACAGCGCTATAGCCATCCTGGGTGCAATTGAGGCGCTCAACACATTTGGAAACTTGGGAGTCCTCAAAGGCACGTCCTTCTATCAACGCTAGAGAATTTACGCCATGCTCCTAATTAAGGACAAGCACTATTTCTGGGACACAGGGGTACCGGAGCAGCTACTGAACAGTGACCTGGAAGAAAGCTCTTCTCAGTCCAACAGCTCCTCAGAAAAAGAAGAGGAAGTGGCGACCGTCATACATGGGGCAGGAAAGTAGTTGGCAGTCCTGAAGAAAGTGCATGGGATGGAGGACACTGCTTTGCCTGAAGCTTAAGAAGGGCTGATCACAAATTTTGACCGCTTCTCGTATGCAACTCTCACACAGGAGCATGTCAGCATTATCCAGAAGAAGTTGGCTGATTCAACCCCATCGGTTGTTGCCTTTCAGGCAGCCGATGTCGTAGTCCTGGTTGATGATCTAAGGGACATGGTGAAGGAAGGAGGGTGCTTAGCTGTAACTGTTGCAACAGCTTACATCCAGTACATACAGCCAAAACTAGAACAAGCATATATTGCCCATCCTATGTTTTTCAACGACATATGCCTCGCCGATGAAACATGAGCGAAGAAAATATTTCTACAGAAGTTGGCGAGCGGAGTTCCTCGTGAGATCTTCCTCCCAGTTCTACATTACCACCATTGGACGCTCCTAGCAGTTTACACCCGGGAACGAGCAGGAATTTTCTACAATAGCTCAGACGGCAACAAGAACCATCCCGTGCCGTGTACTTCTGAACCTTTGTCATCCGTCGAGCGCTTGGTCCGAAAATACTACGACGAGGTGGCAAAGATGATCCAACCATTCCTGGATACGCAAGAAAGCAAGTGGCACGAGCTCCAGTTCTGCCACCGCAGTCCGCAACAACTTCCTTTATCCAACGACTGCGACATCTACGTCCTGGAATGGATAGCAAACAAAGAAAAGCCTGACCAACTCCACCACACAGTCTATCACAGCAAAAGGGGAAAATATGTGTGGGAGCTTCTATCTCACGCAGGCGTAACCTCACTGGAATAAAACATTACCTCACCTTATCCACTTCACAACTCTGGGACAGACTGTGGAGTAAGTTTGGGGGGGTACCATGTACCAGTGAGGGAGGTACAAATTTTTGAAATTTCTTCATTCTTTTGCCCCTTATTCGTTATTCTTTTGTGTACATATTTATCTTCATACCAAAATCTCCATGCTTATGTACAAAGTCGCTATATTAGTAAAAACCTGATGCAACTGCTTGCAAAGTTAGTTTTCTTTGTGCTTAACGAGATACAAGTTTTGTTATATCTTTCTGATAATGCTGCTTCAAACGAACAGAAGATTACATTTTTCCATGCCAAAAATTTCAAAAAATATAATAATCTCACAAACAACTAAGAGACGAGTATGGAGAAGGAAAAATCTGCCCAAACAGTAGAAATCTCTTTGTTTCCCCTTTACCCAATGAAAATCCCAAAAAGAGAGAGAAGTCTTATGAGTGTGAATAAAAGCATGAGAGTTGTGCCCAATAAAAAAAAGAAAATATATATATATACCCACTTGTTTTCCAAAAGTACCCATCTTTAGGCATGGTAGATCTGGGGCAGTGGTACGTAGGATGTTAAATCACTTCTCTAAAGCCAACTGGCTTGGACTGCATGGACCACTTGCCCGCTAAACGGACCCTTACCTGTATGGACTGATGGAAAACAAAGATGAAAAACCCAAAAAGCCTTAGCCTACCCTTTACACAACTTTCTGCCCCGAAAATAAAGTTATTTGGTGTGTAAGATAACTTCAGAATCATACACTAAAGTCTCGCTGAAGCTGTAGAAAAAAATCTACTGAAATAATAAGGAAGGAAACGCAAGGTCTTTTGTTCGTAATGAGACAGCATTATCTCTAAAGACATTACTATACTTTCTTTACCTCTTGGCCTGAAGTTGTACCAAACAAGAAGAAGCATCACAAAATAAAGTTTAAATATTGATTGAGGACAATCAAAATGCTAAGTTTGGGGGAGTTGATAACACCGATTTTTGTGATATTTTAGACTGTTTTTCTGTTATCAAAACTGCCATTTTTAGCTATTTTCCTCTCTTGTGTATGCACTTTCGTAATAATTGGCCAAGCAATGCTCTTAATCCTATATTTCCATCTTTTGCAGAGTTTCTCCTCATTTTGGTGCAATAAGGCCGTCCCAGCCCACAGAATAAGTCCAAGTCTGCTTCGGCCTTCTTGACGCCCGATACAACCTCCGCCCGATAGGGTGGAGCGACACAATGATGCACGACAAAAGGATGCCGCGCAAGAAGGAGAAGATGGATGACACGCCTTCTACCCGACAGGGAGCCCAGCTCGCCCCGACAACCCAGCTTATCGGGCGACATAGCCACCCACCGGCAGGTGCACCGTCCATCACGTGACCGATAGCCGACACTCCTAAGCCGAGCGATACCAGTATCGGTCATCCACCGACCCACAAATAAGGAGGACATGTGGCGCTTCAAGCACCATAACTTCCTCCAACTGCTGCCTATAAATAGCAGCTACGGAAAGCCGAAAAGACAGATCGGATACTTCAGAATTCGGACAGTTGGGAGCTTTGAGTGATCTTCAGAGGAAACTACGAGAGCAGGAGTATCGTGCCCCAGTGCTCATGTCGGGTGACACTAGGTGAGCTCTTCCTCGTCCCGAGAGGGAGGGGATAGTTCACTTAGAACCATCCCGGGTGACACTGCGGGCCGATATCGGCCAACGATGACGAGCGACACAAGTGCCCGACAGTAGGACGTGTCGCTCCATGCCCGACACAATATCGAATTTGATACGCTTCGCCCGTCATGCGTGCCGCCTGAGAGGGTGTGTCGCCCGACTTGAGCGTATCGGTCGGGTCCTTGAATGATACAGCCGGCCGTCGCGGTGTGCCGCTCGAGAGAGTGTGTCGCCCGACACCACTGTATCGGGCTAGGCCCCTGTCTGGTATCGGGCGGGAGATCCACTGTAGTCTGTCACCCTTCTACATCAAGAAGGTGACATCTATCTTTAATTCCATTATTTAATTCCGTTCTTACGCAATGTATTAAGACCCTTAATGTGTATGGTAATAGAAAAGCTTAATTACTTGCTGCTCTATGCTTGGTGTGATATATTGGATGATTGCTATGTTTGATATCTGAACTCTAGCTTGCATGTTTGGATCGCATTTCACTTAGCTACTGAATCGTGTTTTCCCGTCGTAACAACTTCGAGAGTCGTGTTGTGGCTCTAGTGTTTGGTCCGATTCTGGAGTACGAGAGTGCCTGGAACGGAGTTGTTTCCATAACATTCCACTCTAACTTAAGTCTGACAACCTCAAGAGGGGTGTTGACGCTTGGTTAGAAGTACCCGCTCTAAGAGGAGGGGTGCAGGGTGTTACTACTGCCGCTTGTTTTGCCATAGTCTTATCCTTCGCATCTTTCCCTAGCTCTAGTATTATCTTTCTGTTTCTGTGGCATGAAAACCCCTAAAAACTACTAAATGACTAAAACATTAAATCTCTCTTGTAGCTCCAGTTGGAGATAGTTTTCTTTGTTTTATTTGTGACATCTTGTTGTTTCCCTTTTGGGGATTTATATCTCTTTATACCCACCGGAGTGTAGCGTGTCGATTCTGGGTTCTCAACACTACCCCCTTGTCCCTGTGTTCAACCCCGTATATCTACTTTGACCCCATAAACAAAGTTGTGGGGGCCTAGAAGGATTCGGGTTTATAAATGTAAAAGCTCGACTACCTCAAATCCGCCTCCACTTTTGGACGTGCGATTTAGTCCGGTCACCCTTTCCATTACTAATGCAGCTTGATGTTGATCATCAGCCATTTGCTTGGCTCTTTGGCGGTTAAGTCTGATGCGGCAGTGGAAGCTTCTCTCTACCTCAGAGTCGTACTTTGGATCAGGGGAGAATCAAAGGTTATGCGATGGTTGCATACACATCTTCTACCTGAGTAGAGAAAGAAACACACCTTTTAGATGATGCATGAGATATGATGGATTAAGAAGATATGGACTAATGGTTAAAGGAAAGTGTAAAACCCTAACCAACTAGCAAGATAGTAACTGAAATTAAAACGTTCCATTATCCCCGACAACGATGCCAATTTTTTGATGAAGCTTCCACTTGCGTGGAATTGTGTGCAACACTAAAAATACTAAAGATGGTAAGTCTTTAGGTTTAGCCTTGCTTATACTAAGTCGCGAACTCCACCCACGTATGCTAGGATATGTGGAAGTCTTATCGTAGTATAGTTAAGGGTCGAATCCACGGGACAACGGTCTTGTCGAGATTGACAAGATGGAAAACGTTAGAATTTCACTTAACTCCTTGACAGTAGGTATCTAGCTCGAAAGGTTGATTTGGTTTTTAAACTAAGTGCAAGTAAAGTAGAGCGAGAAAGTAAACTTAAGGATGTTAACAATGATAAGGAGCCAATAGGATGTGATCGGCTTTCACCACCACTAAACATGGATCAAAACATGCAACATAAAACATAACCTACAATAAGAGTCTAAATAGTTAGTATCTTTGTATATTTAGTTTCCTTCCAGAGAACTAACTACGAGAAGTGTGGGAATGTTGTAATGCTAGCCATCCCCGAACGAATGGTCACCTAATTTACATGAGTTGGTGATCAAGTAACAAGCATTCATTAAACGATTGATGTTGAACTGAAAAGAAAGTATATCTCTATTGCAAACTATGGATTACATTGCATGAAATGAAAACATGGGTAGTGGGGCTACTCCCCACACCCTAGTGAAGGAGACTACTCGCTCATAGCTAGGACAAAGAAGGAGGCGAGAAGAGAGAGAGAACATCATCTCCACAAAGGAGAGAGGAAAGTCAACCCCTTAGAAGGAGAGAGAATGACGATCTTCACACTTCACAGGTTGCTCGATGATGAGCTCTCCTCTTCCCACCTTCTTTGGCAAAGAGAGAGAAAGCAGCTTTAGGATGGAGTGTGGATCTCAGATCGGTAGCCTTTGGGCGGAGGATGGAGGATGGAATAGCTCTGTAGTAGTAGAGGCAGCCTCTGGACGTCTGGAATTTGATATCTCGGGAGGACCCCTCGGGTCTTATTTATAGGCTTTAAGTGGAGTCCAAACGGTTTGGGCAGTTTTGGGAAGACCGTTTGGGTTCTGAGACCGTTTGGGATCTGAGACCATTTGGACCTCGATACTGTTTGGACTCTGAGACCGTGTGACTCCATGCGGTCTCGGGACTGGTTGGCTTCATGCGGTCTTGGGACCGTGTGACTCCATGTGGTCTCAGGACCGGTTGGCTTCATGCGGTCTTGAGACCGTGTGACTCCATGTGGTCTCGGGACCGGTTGGCTTCATGCGGTCTTGAGACTGTGTGACTCCATGTGGTCTTGGGACCGGTTGGCCTCATGCGGTCTTGAGACTGTGTGACTCCATGCGGTCTTGAGACCATTTGGCTTTATGCGGTCTTGAGACCGTTTGACTCCATGCGGTCTTGAGACCATGTGAGGCTTATGTGAATTTTTTGTGTCTTTTTCTGTAAGTAAAAAGGGAGAAAAGTTAATCTAATAGTATATTTGCAATAAGAGATGAAAGTAAAGGATTCTATCTAATTTATCTAAGAAAAAGTGTGGGAAACTGGGGAAAATTACTAAGATAGCATCACAAAATTGGAGGTTATCATTGGTACACTATTGAATATACCAAGAAAGACGAAAGACAACATCAAATCTAGAAAAGATTTAGAATTAATGGTATAAGAAAAGAATTATCAGTGGCGATCAGGGGTCGCTGCACATATTTACCACTAGCTTGTTACACTTTGTCAAAGTAGGAGAAAAAGACTTTTTGTGAGTGCTTGTATAATATTAAGGTTCCACAAAGATACTCTTCTAATATTCCTAGATTGGTATCAAAGAAGGATCTGAAGTTGATAGGTCTCAAATCTCATGATTGCACACCTTAAAGAATTTTTTTTACCTATGGTTATTCAATCTATATTTCCGAAGCATGTAAGGTCTGCAATCAAAAGACTGTGTTTCTTCTTCAATGAAATATGCAACAAAGTAATACATCCTGAAACTCTCAATAAATTACAAAAAGATGTAATTGTTACCATGTGTCAGCTTGAAATGTATTTTCCTCCTTCATTTTTTTATATCATGGTTCATCTTGTAGTACATATAACAAGGGATGTGAAGATGTTGGGTCTAATTTTCTTGCATTGGATGTATCCATTTGAATGCTACATGAGTGTTTTTAAAGGTGATGTTCAGAATCATTATCATCCTGAAGGAAGTATTATTGAGGGTTATGTGGCTAGGGAGGTGATGGACTTTTGTAATTATTTTTTGAATTGTAATGAAACTTCTAGCGATCTAAAAAATTCCCATCACACTGAATCTTATTGTGGTAAAGGAACTCTGGGAGCACGACTGAAAGGAATTAGTCGTCAGTTGTGGGAACAAGCACATTTGTATATTTTAAACAACATCAATGAAGTTAGTAGCTACATCACTGAACACATTGATATTATCTAGATAAATTATCCTCGATCCAATTCGATGTGGCTTGCAAGAGAGCATAATTGAACATTTATTAGGTGGTTTGAAGAGAAAGTCTTTAGTCAACTATCTGAATCGCCGAATAATGTTGCTAAGAACATAAAATGGCTCCCCTTTAACCCAAAAATGGATGTCATCTCATATGAACGATATACCATAAACAAATTTTCATACTACACAAAGCATCAAGATGAAAGTAGTGTAGTCCAAAATAGTGTGGTCAATGTCAAGCTTGTTCAATGTATTTTGCTAGTGCTAAAGATAAAAGACCACGTGAAGCTGAGATGTCATATTACGACGACATTGAGGACATGGGAATTGGACCATATAAATGTTAGAGTTCCTATCTTTAGATGTAATTGGGTTGATAACAACAAAGGAGTTTTAGTGGATGAATTGGGTTTCACATTGGTGAATTTTGAAAAGATTGGTTAGAAAGATGAGCCATTCATCATGGCAGACCAAGAAAAACAAGTATTCTATATTGATGACCCGGCAAATAAAATTTGGTCTATCGTTCTTCATGGAAAAAGACAGTTTATTGTAGATCCTATAAATGAAGAAGAGTACTATGAAAAGTATGATGATTACAGCCCATTCCCAGTTGGTTTTCCAAGTGTAAATATTGAAGTTAACACCGATGAACCCTACAAACATCAAGATCATGTTGAAAGAAATTTACTTGACTAGCAACTCAGCCAATACTAGAGGCATGCATTCTTTAAAATCTACATTTTATTATCATTCAAGCATGTAATCTTTTAAATATACATCATATTACCACTTGTGTTATTATTATCACTTATGCTTTTTATTTTATCATGTATACTTGCAGGTTGTTCTAAAAAGGCAAGTGAAGATGAATATTCTGAGCTTGAGCAGCATGAGGATGGTATTGGTGATGCTTTTGGTAGTTGGGATGTTAAGAAATTTAGAGGTCCCACACTGATGTGTAGGCTGCAGGAGCTTAGGGCCAAAGGGGAGAAATTGCCAATCCAGTTTCATGTAATCGGAGCACCTATTGAGGAACATGCTATTGCTTTGAAGCATTACATAAGGGCGACTGATAACACCCAAATATACACATATTTTCCATGCATTTCATCTATGGTTTCATATCACTTTAGTCTTAATTTTCCCAATAGTTCTCATGTTTTGTTACCTTTTATCTTCTCATAGGTAGTATAGTTAAAAAAGGCAATAACATAGCTGATTAGCCAATATTGGATTAGCATGCACCGAGCACAGATGAACAACCTCTTGTATACTCTCTCTCTGCTAAATTGTGGCCCAGTGAATTATACTGCCTGACATTTCATTTAACGATCGTTACTGTCTTATCCTTAATCTTGGGCCCAGTTCTACTTTAATTACTTGATTTCATTGTCTAAACCTTTTTGTATATCCATGCTAAACTTAGTTGATTTAATCTCTATTTTTATGGGGTTTTATCCTATTTTAATGCAGGCTATTTGGAGCTTGTGGGCCTGATCTCAATGTAATTCTGACCTTTTGGGCCTTTGTTAGCCTTGGTTTAGCTCTGGTCAAAGGGGCAATCAACGGACTTTCTTTTCCCCTCACACGCTGCCTCCTCTCCTTATCACGGCTTTTCTCAACTAGTCAGTGGGCCCCCACTCCCTACTCCTGTTTCTCTGCTCTAATAATGAACCCCACTTCATCTTTTGCCTCACACACACATCAGGGGAAATGAACACCCGACCACGACCTCACGATCGACATCATCACGACCATCCCTAGATCGCGATCGATAGCACGTCCTCACCTACGTGACTGCTCACTGTATGCCAACACCTCGTGTGATGACCTAATTTTTAGGGTTTCTATAACCAATATAGTATATGAGGTCCAATTATATTCCTAGTTGGTTATTTCCCAAGTCCATGTGAATTCTATTCAAAAATGGATGCTTTTACCAACAAGTATGACTATAATGTCATATTTTAAATTCTATGCCATTTATGTGCATGGATATGATCAACAACAAGTTTTAGTCTAATTGAGGACATACAGAGTTAAGTCCCAATGAATAATGAAACATGGGATACATCTTGGACATACTAAGTAACTTGAAGTTGCATTGATGATATTACATGTATAGTATGAGTTCAACATCCTAATGATTGTATCCCTCTACATCATCTTAATTGATGGGTGAAATTATAGAGTTTTGGTACCAAATGCTTACATAATGTGTTATACACTGAGAGGAATCTTTGGTTAAAATTCCAAAGTCAAAGCATGTTCCTATGTGAAGATAGTATGGTTTGAATATGGAAAATAAATGCCTAATTATATGCCTTGAGGACTATGAATGTTGAGATAGCTGTGACATTCAATATGTCACGCAATCGTCAGGACTTGTGGCACTGATTTTAGTGTGGTGTGGCCCAATCTGGGATGCCACTATGATCCAACAGTTCAGACCTAGTCACCTACCTCTGAATCCTGTGGGAGAAGGGTCTGGTCATGGTTGGGCGTCCCTCTCTCCATGATTTCAGGGGTGATCAGCCCCATATGCACTCACCAAGTGCACCGTGATGGTAGGATCTTTCCAACGAACCCTCAGATGGGGCGTGGTGCAGGGATGAGGGAGATACACCTCTCACCTTCTCAATTCTCTCCACAGCTCTTTGCAGCTAGTTACCCAGGGAGAAGGGGGTGAATAGGGTGGCCAACTGATTGATTCCTCGCTAAGAAAACCAATGCCAAACCTATATGATTCTACCTGTGACACCAATCGTCCTTAGAATAAGCTACAAGGGAGCTCCGGAAATTGGTTTTGGTTGAGCAGGAGGTATAGCTCTCAGAGCAGCCGTCAGAGCCTGGATACTAAAATCCAGGGGATGTTCTATCTTGCAGTGATGTCTAGAATCCCTTGATAGTGTTATGCATAGAGGAGGGACAGAGGAAAGAAAACCCCAATTTTTTTCGTGAAGTCTTCACCGCTGCAGATCCAAAATGGATGTTGGCATGGCATCCCTGGTCAGTCAGCACCTTCAGGATCGATCATCTTGGATCTACCTTCCACCAGGAATCTTTTGGGAACAACATGGCATGTCAATAGCGAGTTTTTGGCCACTGGTTTCTCACCAGAGTTCCTCTCCGCGGATGCAACAGAGGAAGCAGACACATGTAGATCGATCCCCTCGCATCCCTTCAAGGACTCGAGGTGTCTCTAGTTTTCTGTAAGCCAGGGTGGAACTCAAGGCCTCCGTCCCTATTTGCAAGAGATCTTCGAGCCCCTAAACTTCTCACCGGTGTTTCCCTTTGGCGGCGGCAGAGACCTGGGATTTCCATTTTGAGGAAGACTGTGTCGGCCTAGCGTAGGGTGATAAGGGAAAAAGATGAAGAAGTTGCGACCGGTCCAACCAGTCCCAAACCCAGGGATAGGCTGGCCTGGGCTGATCCAATCTGTTGAGCCGCATCCCACCTAATGGCCAGTGTGCAACCAACCAAAGATTGCCATATCAGGCAGTGGGATCCGCCGCTTAAGGTAATTCCTGTTAAATCCTCAAAAATGTACCAGATCTTAGAAAATGCACTATAAATAGCTCTTGTATCCTATAAATCCCCCAAAAATACTCCTAGACTCATAAAAATGTCCTCTACATTATTGGATCTTAGATCAGACCTTTGATGAACAAATAATGATGATATTTAATGTAGATGATAATGCTTCTTTTTGAGATCATATTATTGGTATAATTAGCATATCATGGAAACTAAATATGATAAAAATAATTTTGAACCCTGATATCATCTAGAAACTAAATGTGGACACCTATGTTGATATTATTGATAAATTTTAGGCCTTTTCTCATTATTGCCTAATTACATGTTTGATCCTCATATTAATTCTAGAAAATAGGAAAAGTATCAGAAAATTATGAAATTCATATCAGACCTTAATAATGACATATAGATCAGACTATAAATACTAGACACCATCCTAACATCAGATTGACCTAGGTTTGACCAAAACCCTATCTTAGACCTTAAATATCAATGACATAATGGACCATGTATTAATGATGATTAATTTTTTATTAACCAGGTGATGACCAGATATATAGATGAGCAAGAATGATTAGAAATCTCTAAACTCAGGTACGTGAGCTTTATCTAAGTATATGACTAGTTTTCTTGTGTGCAACAGCTATGATGTATTGCTTGTCTTTATTTGAGAATATTGCTTGGATGTACTATGATGGTAGTATCTTCACCATGTCAATAAGAACAACAAAGAGTATAGATGGTTTGTAGCTACTAAGTGGATATAAGCTCTCTCTCTCTCAATCCTCTCTCTCTCTCTCTCTCTTCCTCTAAATATAAGGTTGGCACTCGGTCCCCATAGCCCAAGGGGCGGGGAAAAATGAAGTGCGACATCTCTCTCTCTCCCCTCTAAATATAAGGTCGGCACTCGGTCCCCATAGCCTAAGGGGTGGGGAAAAATGAAGTGTGACACCACTTAGTAGTACAAACACATCAAATGACATCTAAAAATATGTGTTTACCTGATTATCGCTTTAAACAATGTTTTCTTTTACTCTTTCTTTCTCAAGTTATTTCAATTATGCAAGCATATTACTATGTATCTTTCTACCCACGTGCACAACACCTTGTGTGTTGATTCGTTGTTTCATGTATGTTTTAGGTTCAGAGCTAGCTTGGGATAAAAGACGGGAAGTGAGCAGTTGTCCAGGTTGTACCTATTGTGTTAAGATCATGTTAGCGTACATGTTCATATACTTGTAAAAAATTTTTCAAATTATGTAAATGTAAGTTGCAAAAAAAATTAATTCATGTTGTAATATAAATATGTTGAATGTTGAGAATGTTATGGTTGTATGTTCATGTATGCGCATATTGCTTCTGCAACGCACTCTGATAGGATTGGATGATGTTTTCGTATTCTGACATATCATTCCCAATAGGGTTTGGAGAAATTAGAATCCGGGGACGTCACACCTCGTATGCTACCTCTGCCGCCTCCCACCATCGCCTGCCCATGATCGCCCTCTTCTTCCTCTGCTACTCTTCCTTCTCCATCGCTATGGCGTCACCCTCCTCATAACCATGACCACCTGTCCACAGCTCCTATAATCATGACCTATCTCCCCCAAGTGACACGATCGTGATTCTCCTCACAACCTTAACTGCGATCGCGACTTCTTTCCCCTGCCCGCGATCAGTCACACCGCAGTCTACCCTTCACTGTAGCCGCAACTTGCAAGCAACTATCGCGACTCTCCTCGCATCCACAACCAGTAGCACATCCTGCTCCTCCTGCCCCCACACACTGTAGTAATGGCTTCTCCGAAGATGCGACCTACTACCTTCTTTAAATCACGACCTACCTTAGTCGTGATCGTGATTTGTATAACCGCGACTGCAACTTCTCCCACACCGTGCCCGTGGTCTCCTCGCCAGCAGCCCGTGATCTTTATCGCGACCTCAACTTCCCTTCTCTGCTTCCTCTACCCCAACCGTAGTCTACTCTTCATCGCACCTCGCCAACGTCAACCTGCGGTGGTTTTCACTGCAACCGGTTCTCCCGCCCACGGTCTGGACTCCCTTCAATCGCGGAAGCATAATTCCAGCAACAATCTCTCCAACTGCAATCCTCCTCACCGTGACCAATAATGACCTCGACCAGGGATCAAATGCTAACCTTGACCAAAAAGATTGCAATCAAGAGTTGTCCCCGCGGTCCTCTCCAAACGCCACCATCGCCATAACAGCAGACCTCACCCACAGCCTCTTCATCCACCAACTGTGACGCTTCTTCACCACTGCTTCCCTGCACCACGATCCCTCCATCACTAATCGCGACCACGATTTTGGGATTGCGACCGTGATTCCTGGATCACGACCGTGATTCCTGGATCACGACCGTGATTCTTCCTCACATAATCGCGCCCGGCGCCACAACAACAGAAAGAAAGAGATCACGACCGTGAAAAAGATCGCGACCTATAAAGCAACTAATCGTGACCGCGATCTGGGTTCCTGTAAACCAACTTAACTCAGATAGCACGTGCAAGGCACATGCCACGACCAGCTCCGTGTCTATAAATAGAACAACACCCCCCACTCTTGGGGGCATCTAGACCGGGGAGTCCATAGAAGGGGTTAGGCATCATGTCCAGATGTTGAGACGCTACTGGGTTGGAGCTAGAGCAACGGGGAAGCATCCCAAGGTTTCAGAGGAACGAGGCAACCAGTATACATGCTCCAGCAACCACCAGCCTTCACTCTCTCTCCTCCGTCCCCATCGCAGATCTACTCTGTCCAAGGGTGGAAACCAAGGAGAGAGCAGATATGTGCTACGTTCATCCTCACCACCAAGGAGAGAGAAGATCCACATCACTACCCTCCTCCACTGATGGTCTACAATCTGCACAAGCGGAAGTTGAGGAGAGAGAAGATCAATCTACCCCAACATCCTCTCACATCCACCAAGCTGCTATTTGGAGTAGATCTAGAAAGAGAGAGAACCAAGGAGTCTAGAAGGACGAAGAGGAGGACCAAGGAATGAGATTTGGCCTGCACAGAGACCGAGGAGAGAGAGCCACCTCTCCTCTATGGGATATATCTCATTCTTCTTCTCTTTCATTCTACTACATTCCTTTATTTCTTGTACAAATGATGTTCATCCGTCTTTGTTCAGTGCTAACCACGCTTGTCTATGGCTAGTTACCTCCTTCTTGGCTATGTAGCCCGATCTGAGCATGTATATGTACTTTTGCCTTAAGCAATTAGATTCATATCATATCTAGTATGTTGCATGTTCTATTTTCTCTTTCTAGTGATGATTTCTAGTTTGGTTGATCTCTTACTCGCTTGAACTACTGTTTCTGCCTGTATCGAGAGATCAATTGTAGGAATAGCTAAGAGACGATGGTTTGGATCTGAACCCAAGAGGAGGACGATCCACGGTTTTTGTTCCTAACATCCAGGAATATCCTAAGACCCAAAAGGGAACTTAGCATATTCCGAGGTGCTGATATGTCATTCCTCGAGAGAGGATCGATGATATATCACTGATGGTTTTAGTCACGCGTCGCGAGAGCGAGTGGGACGACCCACATGACATATGCCACTATGTGTACTAGATGCTTGCTTGGGTGTTCGAGGGTTGTCTACACCTGAGAACGAGTGCATAGACTGTCCCGTTTGTGGTTGCATATCCAGGAAATCTCTTTCTCAGATTAGTAGAATCACGAGCTATGTTTTGTTTTATTTTCTTTTCTTTGTTTTGTTTCAAATCGTGATAACCCGCTAGACTAGTTCTAGCATATATTTTCATCACATATTGTTTTGGCTTATCTGACTATAAAACAAGATCTGTGGCATCCTAAACGTCCCCACGTCCCTGTGTTTGACCCCATATATCTACTTCGACCCCATAATAAAAGTTGCAGGGGCCTAGAAGGTTTCGGGTTTATAAATGTAAAAGTTCTGACTCAATTTTGGGCCGATCAAATTTTTGGCGCCGTTTCCGGGGATGTGGTTTTCCACGTTTACATGCCTAAAAGATTTTTTTTTCTGTCACTTTAAGCCCCTATATATGCATAGTTCTTCTTTTGTTTTGAACATACTTGTTCATATATATTGAATACCTTTTCTCTTTCTTATACCTTTTTCAGCCATGGATCTCACTTCAGTGAGACAAGTCATCTAGTCCACTTGTCCTCCTGAGTTTTTCCACAGTTCCGACTGCTGGCAAATAATTGAAGGTCGTGCTCTACAACTAGTCGAGCTATACTCACCTCCACCATCGTCGTATGATGAAATTCCAACAAAGGAGACTTCCAGTCAGCCCTCGACTCCCATGCTATCATGGGATCCAGAACTGATCAAGGCAGTGGAGTTGGCTGGGGAAAGTATTCACGCGCTCGCCTCCTTAGCCCCTCATCTCCAAGGACACGTCGATCCTCTCTAGGAACTATTAGATAAGCAGGAGCGTCAACTCCAATTGGTAACGGAGATTGCAGACTGTAGTAGTAGTATGCTTCAAACTGTCGAACAAGGATTCATCCTGATCAGTTTGATACAGTGGAGTCCCCTTATATGTGCATGGCAAAATCGACGGGTCTCAAAAGCATTGCTGCTCAAGTATAACAACTTCATGATAAAGATGTTGAACAAGGTATGAGGCTCTAAGATCTCATTGATTTGGTTACAATCCAATTACAACTGCCATCACAAGACAACAAAGACGTTAGTCATCAAGACCATTCCATTGGTCTGAAGTGGAGTATGCATCACCATCCTATTCATACCATCAACTAGATTCACCGAGATTTTTCTGTGAAGAACAACCCACTCCGGGAAACCCTTCATTCTATCCAGATGATCCAGCTCATGAACCAATGGAATATATGAATCATAGACATGAATGGGTCTATGAAGATTATGACTCCTATCCTCACCGGTAAAGTCAAACAAACTCACTATCAGAAAGTGAAGCTTGTTCTGACAAATCTAATTTGGATAGTGATCCAGACCAGAGTGAAGACCCTCATATTGAGACTTGTCACTTCGCTTCGAGCAATATGCTGATCATGGTTTAGAATAATTTGTTCTATGAGAATGATGATGACTATTCCTCTCAATGGAGCAAATATACTGACGACGATGAGTTGGAACAACATGAGTCGACATTTGCCACCATCCCTTTACAAGGTTTGGTGGAACTCAAGGGAACTAGATGGGCAGTTCACTACAACATGGCTATTGAGCATGAAGACACCCCTGACTCCATGTGAGGTGATAAGCTCAGGGTGGTAGAACCACAAACAGATTCTTCAGGGGGGACTTCTTGTTCAGAAGATGATAGGATGACTCAGACTGTACATGAAGTTTTATTTGAGCATCCAACCTCACATCTAGAGATGGAGAGAGAATATATGAGCCCTCTGAAAGAAATCCAATCTCTCTCATCCATC
This sequence comes from Alisma plantago-aquatica, assembly GCA_963693085.1. Classification (NCBI taxonomy): domain Eukaryota; kingdom Viridiplantae; phylum Streptophyta; class Magnoliopsida; order Alismatales; family Alismataceae; genus Alisma; species Alisma plantago-aquatica. Next base: position 194,339,591 of record OY856413.1, on the reverse strand, counting down.
TCATCCTGTGTCGACATCCCATGACCTTCATATTCAGATGCATATAATGAAAGGTACCCTGAGGATGATATGCCAAAGAATTCATCACAATGCAGTTCAAGTCAATTCCAGCACAGTGATGAATTCACCGAGTCGCCAGATTACGTTCCTCTTCTTCAGACTCGGGAGGGCTCATATATCTGCCTATTCTACTCCTATTATGTGGTGGAACCTATCAGAAAGACACATGTGACACTGGTCCCAAAACTTAAGATTTGGGATCCCAGTGTCGATATCGTAGGGCAACCATCCCCTTTTCTCTTACCCACCCTCCCTCCCTTTTATTACAATAAATTTTGCTTTTCATGTTCTTGTTAATTAGTTTCTTTCCTCTAACTATTTTTATATACTTGCATCCATGCATCATCTTTAGAACTTCAATAACTGCCTTTCAAATCATGCATTCCTGCCTCACTATCTAAAGTTTAAGTCTTGCTTGAGGACGAGCAAAATTTTAAGCTTGGGGTGTTAGGATTCGCCCTTCTTTCTCTTCACCCTTCTAGCACACATGTTTACTTCCTGCATTTAGTTTTAAAATTTCCAAAATTCTCATCTTTTTAGCTTTGCAATTATGGCTATATGGTGCGAATCTAATAGATAAATGTTTGACTTTATGCCTAGATGCACAGTTTTCATCTTAAAAATTGTTTGTCCTTTTACTTGACTTGCTCTTTGACTCTTTCCTTGAGTTTAGTAATAAATCTATGGTTATGTCCCTTTTTCATAGCTTAAAGCTAAATTCCCTTGATCTATGTTGTGAATGACAAATCCAAGGTAAAGGACTGATGGAATGAGCTAAAACATGATCAAAGAATCCTAATTGCATATTCATGATCTTGCCTCTATTCTAAGGATTCTTGAACCATAATTGTAACTTTTCACACATATATCAAGCGGATTATGATGAGTTTTGAGCTATGATCAAGATGAAGTCTTTTTCCTTGATGGACTACATGCCTTTTCACATTAGATTGAGTCAAAAAGATGAAAAATATAAAAATGTGCAAAAGAGGCTTGGCCGCCCACAATATCCCAAAATATCTATATAGTTCTCACCCAAGCCTACAAATAGAATGCAGATGATAAAATCCTGAGTGTGAACAATAAATGAGTGTTTGTTTCCTCTTTTAGGAGAGTTGAGGATGGTACCCATCCGGTGTATGTCTATGCTCATGAATGCGGATATGTCGTGCCTGGTAGTATCATTCCAAAAGCTCATTAGAGAGTCATTAGGAACCCTAGGTGACCTATGAGATCATCTTAGTAGCAGGGTTGGTTCGAGCGCAGTATGAGGAGTTCATCTCACTGCTTTGGACCAACTGGTTCGGAATGCAGGGATTGTTGCTCGCTACATGGACCAATCTGATGCAGATCAAGATCCTCAGAAGTCATTAGAGTCTTTTTTCTTTGTTTCTTGACGACATGAATAAGTGAGAGGCGTTATTCCTAATTGGTATGCATGGATTCATGGTGATGACTCATTGCTCATCACCCACATAATCACCTATGTGACAATTCTCTCATGTTTATTAATCATGATTCAAACCCTCATGAGTATCGGTAGGCTGTAGTGAATTCACATAATCTTTCCTGGATAATCTTTTGATCTTGCTTTGGCAGGACTGTGGTTGATTTGGTGGGGGTTTGTTCTGAAATGACATGGATCAAGAGTATTGATGCTTTAAACTGTTTTTCGTAACTTTAGCATTTATTGCCAAGCTTAATTTGGATGTTATCTTTTATTCTTTGAGCACAGTCTTGATTGAGGACAAGCAAGTTTTAAGTTTGGGTTAGTTGATAACACACAAATATACACATATTGTCCATGCATTTCATCAATCGTTTCATATCACTTTAGTCTTAATTTTCCCAATAGTGCTCATGTTTTGTTACATTTTATCTTCTCATAGGTAGTGTAGTTAAAATAGCCAATAACGTAGCAGATTAGCCAATATTGGATTAGCATGCACCGAGCACAGATGAACATCCTCTTTTATACTCTCTCTCTGCTAAATTGTGGCCCAGTGAATTATACTGCCTGATATTTCATTTAACGATCGTTACTATCTTATCCTTAATCCTGGGCCCAGTTCTACTTTAATTACTTGATTTCATTGTATAAACCTTTCTATATATCCATGCTAAACTTAGTTGATTTAATCTCTATTTTTATGGGGTTTTATCCTATTTAAATGCAGGCTATTTGGAGCTTGTGGGCCTGATCTCAATGCAATTCCAACCTTTTGGGCCTTTGTTAGCCTTGGTTTAGCTCTGGTCAAAGGGGCAGTCAACGACCTTTCTTTTCCCCTCACACACTGCCTCCTCTCCTTCTCGCGGCTTTTCTCAACCAGCCGGTGGGCCCCCACTCCCTACTCCTATTTCTCTGCCCTAACAACGACCCCCACTTCACCTTTTGCCTCACGCACACATCAGGGGCAATGAACACCCGGCCACGACCTCGCGATCTGCCCACGCCTTCCTCTTGTGACTGTGGCAACATCACCACGACCATCCCTGGATCACGATCGACAGCACGTCGTCGCCTACGTGACTGCTCACCTTATGTGAACACCTCACCTGCTACCTCTGTCGCCTCCCACCATCGCCTGCCCGTGATTGCCCTCTTCTTCCTGTGCTACTCTTCTCCACCGCTATGGCGTCGCCCTCCTCATAACCGCGACAACATGTCCGCAGTTCCTATAATCGCGACCTATCTCCCCCAAGTGTCGTGATCGTGATTCTCCTCACAACCTTAACCGCGATCGCAGCTTCTTTCCCCTACCCCCGATCAGTCACACCGCGGTCTACCCTTCATTGTAGTCACGACTTGCAGGCAACTACCGCGACTCTCCTCGCATCCACGACCAGCTACAACATACATATGTGTTTTTCCACGCTTCAAAGTATGGGTTTTCCACGCGAAAAAGTGTGGAAACAAATATTTTCCAAGCTAGTCAAAAGCGTGGAAGAAGTGAGTGTAAGAACTTATTCATTCTTTTTAATCCACGTTACTTTGTGTGGTATTTAAATTTTCACACTTTTTCTTCCACGTAATGTTACGTGGCAATAAAAATTTCCACGCTTTTTATTCCGCGTTATATCATGTGGCATCTAAATTTTCACACTTTCCTGCCCACATGATATTGTGTCACACCTAAATTTCCACACTTTTTAGTCCACACATTGTCGTGTTGTATCTTAATTTCCACGCATTTGTTGTGCTATTTTTCCATAATTTCTAGTGTGACATTTCATTATCCACACATTTTTGTGTGGAGTTATTTATGCAATATTATTTGTAGAATCTAATTGTCCACGCCTATTAGTGTGAAAATTTATATTTTCATTTTAAAAGAAAAGATTATATACCTTGAAAAGTGTGAAAAATGATATATTTAGCGTGGAAAAATAAATAAGAATTTTATGACTCAATAGATAATAACCAGTGAGAGGTTTGTGCGCACGACATTTTTTAAATTAAGAAGGGATCATCCATATTCATTCATATGCACAACAAAAAAGACCATCACTAGCTAGCATCATTCCATCACCATGTAAAACATCAACACATGCATATATAAACATGCATTTGCGTATACAAAATGGATTTCAAATTATGGCATCCACAAAACATTTTTGGCGTCAAGGTGTATTTGATTGAAAAAATATATTCATTAACTGAATCTCACGTTGCATTGAGAAATGCATCTAAAGAGAACATCACAAAAGCCAGCTAGTCATGTTTTTTCATGAAAGATAGTCTAAAGGAAAAGGACAACAGCCATGCATGGCCATCGTCTACTATAAAGACATAAAACGTAACATGTGATAACCCATTAAAATTAAAATTTGCATCTTCAATTTATTTAAGTCCTATTTTGATCATCTTGTCAGTTCAATGCATCATCGGTACTCTGCAAGTATCAATTAAAAAAAGTTAGAAAAAGGAATGTGATGCATAATTACAAGCTACGTCAATTGAAAAGAGAAACGCTTCTTCTTATTAAAAGTTAAAACACTTAAGTTGACAATTTAAATGTCAATCCTTATATAGAAAATATCTAATTCATAGTGTTTCTGTAATTCAGTCTGAATTGGGCCCTGTAGTAAAACACTTCTAGTTATTTTAGATTAGAAACTAACCTGTATGAAAAGAACGTTATTCACCATTTTTGACAAGATTTAGAATGATACTTTCAGGTCATCACAACTGAGATAATGGGAGATACCATGATTAAACATGTTAGACCTAAATCAGTATTAATGCATCGCTAATCAATATAATGGCTCACTCAACATGCTTGTGGACTCAAGGTTGAGTTTTTTAATATAAAGTAAAATTGTTTCTACCTACCTAAGAAGTCCCATTGGATCTGTAACCATCGTTATTTGCCTTCAACACAATTTCCATTTACCAAAAAAGTACACTAAAGGCCAGTTTGGTTTGTGATATTATTGGTAGGATAGGACTCTTATTCTATTGATAAACAGAATCCCATGTTTGTTTGCTTAGAAAAACAAATAAGGATTGCATTACAAATGGAATAGAAACCCAATTTATGGGGACTTTTAGTTCTGTGATACCCCATGGTATTCACACAGTACAAAATATTTTGCACTGCTAACGCTCTTCGCGACTCTCGATTTTTTATTAGCATCTACAGACTCACCCGCCGCCTACTACAGATTTGCCTGCCACCGACCGCCTTTGTGTCCTGCCTTTGTTCTTTCAATATGTGTCGTCATGATCTTGATTCTTCTATAGGTTAGTTGATTCTCCGGCCCCTCCCTTTCTCCCCTCTCTTCCTTCTTATCCTATATTCTTTTCTGGTAGGTGAGTTGGTTCTCTGGCCCCTCTGTTTCTCTCCGTTAGAATAGTGGACCCGGGTCCACAAAGAACCCTGGGCCGTCCGATCTCACGGTTGAGACAAGGAGTTGATTCCTAATTAAAATTCAACCAAAATTCAATTAATTCCTAAATGTTTTTCTCTCTCTTCATTTGGAGGCTCAAACGTTGTCCAAAAATTACCAAATTTTATATCCTGACTTATTTTGACGCGTAGAATCCAAATATAGAGATAGTTTTTCCTTTTGAGAAAGTTTCATATGTAAAATAATTAAAATGTTATTTTCTCTTTCCTCCTTCAAAAGAGGTGATAACATTATCTAATTTTTCTGTAACTTCACCCATAAGTCTCCTCAAGGGATTGGAACACGATTTTGCAATTATCTTCACAAGTTGAGATTATTATTTATTTATTAAATAAATAGAATATTCTACACACTTCCTCTCTCCTATTTTACTCATTATTCACACATTATCCAAATTAGCTGCAAATTTTCCCAGAGGCTTATTTTCATGTTTAGAATATGAATTTGGAGTTATTTTTCTGATTTGAGAACATTAAGTATTTTATTTCACTTTATTGGCATATTTCCTATTTTCTTTTGATAATGTCATTAATATTTATATTTATGTTCCAGTTTAAATGATACTTGGCCCTTAAGTTACTTTTTGATCAAGGAAACGAATTTGAGTGTCAAATTATCATGATGGGTTTCCAATTATAATTTTGATGCAATATCTTTTCTCAGTATCCTCTTCTATCCATTAATTCCCATATTACCTTTAATTATTGTATTTATCTTCTCCCTTATATAACATTCGGATTTTCTCTTATTTCTCTTATTTTAGGAAGTGCTAGAAAGTTCTACGATGAAATATTTTATTATTTCTATTACTTAGTGACAATTTATACTTCAACCCCATTAATTAAAACCAAACTGGTGCATATGTGCATATAACCTTATATTAAGAATATATGAGAAGTATTTATCCAACTAAGTTCTTTAATTTCTTATTATCATCTAAATGAGTTATTATTAAGCACAAAGTATTTAGTATTCCCTTAATTACATGTATTAGCTCATCCTTGTTTGTCTAAGCCAAAAGGGTAAAACTATTAGGGTAGGATTCTATTTCCAGTATGTTACAACACACCACCCCCAAAAGAGATTTCATCCTCGAAATCAAAACATCCATAAGTATTTAGTATTCCCTTAATTACATGTATTAGCTCATCCTTGTTTGTCTAAGTCAAAAGGGTAAAACTATTAGGGTAGGATTCTATTTCCAGTATGTTACAACACACCACCCCCAAAAGAGATTTCATCCTCGAAATCAAAACATCCATAAGCAAACTTATTCACCACCCCCTTAAAGGGTTCATCTCATAAAATCAAACTTAACTTCAGTTATAAAAGTTTCAACTATACTTCCTACATCCACTACATAAGCAACATGCAAAAGGAAACATAACTTATAAAGACTAGTCTAAGGAACTATGGGTTAACTTGCTCTTGCTCAGCATCATCAACTTCTTCTCCATCCAAGGAAAAAAACTCTACCAGCTCTTCTTTCCACAGGTCTTCGTCTATTATTGTTACCATTATTATTTCCCTGATTCTGAGGAGGTGCTTGTTGTTGTTGTACTGGAGCTTGACCATTACAACGCTTAGGACAATCAGGCTGGATGTGTCCAGGTTCATTGCAAAAGTGACATACCAATGGGGTATTATGACAAGGTTTGTCCTGAGAACACTTTCCTAGAGGATGGTGACCATTGCACTTAGCACACTTGTTCCTTCTCAGATCATCACCTGAGGACTTCCTTTTCTTGTCAAACTCCCTTGGTTGAAACCCTGGGTAAGACTCCACAGCCAAAGCTTTATCAACCATCTGCTGGAAGGTCAAAGGAAGTTGTGGGATAAGAGCACAACCCACATTGTAGTTGACCCCTTGGAGGAAAAGGTCAGCCCTACGTTCCTCACCCAAACCAACTGCATAACGATCCAATAGCAGAAACCTTTGCACGTAAGCAGAAATGGATAAGGAGCCTTGCTTCAAACTGTAGAACTCTGCTTCTATCTTCTTCAAAGCAGCAGTGCAGGTGTACTTCCCATGGAAGAGAGTCAAAAACTCTGCCCAAGACATGGTTGAGATATCTCTAGTCCTTGCTATTCCATTCCACCAAACTCTTCCAGGTCCATCCAAAACATATGAAGCAAACCTAACCTTTTGGTGTGGAGGGCAAGCCATACCATCAAAAGTCCTCTCTAAGGCTAAAACCCAATCATCTGCTTTGTCGACCATCTCTATCTCACTTTCACCTTTGAAGGAAGGTGGATGCATCTTCATGAACTCCCTGATCGAGAACTCCTTAGTCTTTTTAGGTACAGACATGTCTTTCATCTTCCCCATCATGGAATACGCAAAGAGTTGTTGAAACATGGCCAACTCTTGATCTGGAGTCATAGCGCCTCCCGAACCAACAGTATTAGAGGTTCCCTGACCAAACCTAGCATTTTGAGGCGTCTCATAACCATACTGGTTGTCAACTGTTGAATTATCTCCAGCCATTTGTGGTTTGTCTACACAAAGCAAGGTACTAGGTATAAGCAACCTAAGATAAAGGTAAACATCCTAAGGGACATGAGTTTGAAATAGTTAGATAACCAACTACTAGTGGCTCTAATACCATGTTGTAAAGAAGTGAAACCACTCCTCTACTAGAAAGAAAAGACCACATCCCTCAAACAAAACACCACATAAAAAATTTTGCCACAGGGATGGAGATCAATTCATTCAACATGTATGTATCATTACACAATGAGTATCAGCGGAAGATATCATTATCTAACAGTTTACAAAGCTAGATACAACACCACCACAAATATGTATCTAAAGGAAAACTAAACATAAAAGCCAAAGACCAAGTTGAGGGTCATCTAACCACCTCTTCAAGCCTCCCAAAGATTAGCTACAAGGTTGATGTTGAAGTTCACTCTCCTCGATCTAACCTGGGGTTGCAAGCATACCCCACAAAAGAGAAACATAGGAGACAATCAGCAAAAAGCTGGTATGTTCCTATTAAAAGAAACTTTGAGCAATTTAAGAATTAAGGACTACAAATGTAAAATGCTTCCCATATAAGAGATAAGGACTACCCACATGGGCATAAAAGAATAAGATCATAACAAAAGAGATAAAAGGGGATACTTGCCATAAACAATAAAATTTTGTGCAACAAAGGCACAAAAATAGGTAGTAGGGCACACACCCCACAACCATCATCAAACCTACATGCATATGAGATAAACATAGTCCTAGAAAAATATAAAATACAAAGGCGGCCAAGGCTTCACATTCTTGAAAACCAGATAGAGAATGACTCACCGTCAAACTCCCAATATATATAAAAATTGAGCCAAGGCTTCACATCCTTGAAACTCGGGTATGGGGCACCACCACCACCATCCCATAAACAAAAAGGGCACACACCCAAAAACCAAAGTAATTTACATTATTCTAGTGCTACTGATTCACATTGCATGTAAATATAGAGGCAAGTAAATAGTTTAGTCAGAAGATGATACAAAGGTTGCCATCACACAATGGACAACACAAACATATAACATCCACTTCAAAGTGTCACATAACAATATAAGAGACCAACATGCACCAAGGAACATAAAAGAGATATCAAGAAAATATCCAAGTACATAAAAAGTAAGATAGTTCACACGAACCAAGATAACAAGAGATAAGACATTTGGTGTAGGCAAAAGTCAAAAGAAAGATAAGATAGGTGAATTTCTCAACAAAGATGAATAGGAGATACAACATACCTCAAACCAGGTTCCAAACTGCTAAGCACTCCTAGATCCAAGTTTAGGTCACCAAAGGCCTATCAAACACATATACATATTTCAAGTCAATTTCATACATATAGACCAAACCCTAAAATTACCTTTTTATATGTGTGTGAATTAGGTTATGAAAACTATTCCATATTTTGGGTTATGTTATTATGAGTCTAAAACATATTTTATTATATTTTTTTGACTTATATATAATTAGTTATGATTTTTACAAGTTATTATCTTATTTAATTAGATCCATTAAATCACCCTTTTAAAACATCAGATTCAGGTGCCCAAACCCATACCATTAGTTAGATCTTATTTTTCTGATTCCAATGAATATTTTTTCATAATTTTCTGATCAAAATATTTTATGTATTTTCGAGATATTGACTTTTAGGCTATTTTTCTTGATTTTTAAGTAATTTAATTCACTCTAAAACACTTTTTCGTAAACATCAGAATCAAAACTCAAAAACATTTTTAATGATAAGATCTCGTCTTCCTGATTTCAAAACACTATTTATTTTCTATTTTTGACCAATGGAATAATTTTCTACGATTTATTTTGTATCATCCAACCACGACTTGCCACGTGGAAACCGCACGCAAAGCAGAGCGATCATGAGCGAGAGAGAGTGGTGACCCGCCTCTCAGAATTGCTCGCAGCAGGCGAGTGGGCCGGGGTCAGCGCGGTAAAAAAATGGTGAAAGGACGAGAACACCCCTCACGCGAAAACACAACGAAAGAAACGACTAGGGGCAAATTGGTAAAACGATCAGGAGTCGTCTTCCTCCCCTTGCCCGCACGCCATGAGCACTCGGTTCAATTGGGCAAAACCTTGATTCTTGACCAAATTCCACGCATAGATACTCGAAAGAAAGAGGGAGGAAAGTTGAAGATGATGGTACCTCTCGATTGAACGGAGACGAAGCAACGAGGGAAGGAGAAGCGCCGCAAACCAGGTGTCTTCGGCGGCCAGTTAGGGGTCAGAACGTCCACAAAACACCAAATTGAGGACACGAGTGAGTTGCTAAGGCGATGGCGGTCGTTGGGGTTGTTATATTTATAGGCAAGGTACCCTAGACTAGGGTTTAGGTAGGGGAAAGAAGAGAAGGTCGGCACCCCTATTGGGCATTTCTCCAAAACTCATCAAATCCCAAAGTTTTTGGGATAAACCTGAGCGTAAACGTGCAAGGAATCGAACGAAGCAAGTTTGAGCAAAATACGTCGATTAAATCTCTAGATAATTCGGTTTGAAAAATCGGGGAAAACAAAGGCTTGTTGCCTTTTACGACTAGAGGTAGAAGACGACTGTGAGTCGTCAGATCAGTGGACCCGAGTCCACGAAGAACCTTGGGCCGTCCGATCTCGCGGATGAGATAAGGAGTTGATTCCTAATAAAAATTTGACCAAAATTCAATTAATTCCTAAATGTTTTTCTCTCTCTTCATTTGGAGGCTCAAACGTTGTCCAAAAATTACCAAATTTTATATACTAACATATTTTGACGCGTAGAATCCAAATATGGAGTTAGTTTTGCCTTTTGAGAAAGTTTGATATGTAAAATAATTAAAATGTCATTTTCTCATTCCTCCTTCAAAAGAGGTGATAACATTATCTAGTTTTTGTGTAACTTCACCCATAATTCTCCTCAAGGGATTGGAACATGATTTTGCAATTATCTTTACAAGTTGAGATTATTTACTTATTTATTAAATAAGTAGAATATTCTACACACTTCCTCTCTCCTATTTTACTCATTATTAAGACATTATCCAAATTAGCTGCAAATTTGCCCAGAAGCTTATTTTCATGTTTAGAATACGAATTTGGAGTTATTTATCTGATTTGAGAACATTAAGTATTTTATTTCACTTTATTGGCATATTTCCTATTTTCTTTTGATAATGTCATTAATATTTATATTTATGTTCCACTTTAAATGATACTTGGCCCTTAAGTTACTTTTTGATCAAGGAAACGAATTTGAGTGTCAAATTATGATGATGGGTTTCCAATTATAATTTTGGTGCAATATCTTTTCTCATTATCCTCTTCTATCCATTAATTCCCATATTACCTTTAATTATTGTATTTATCTTCTCCCTTATATAAAATTCGGATTTTCTCTTATTTCTCTTATTTTAGGAAGTGCTAGAAAGTTATAAGATGAAATATTTTATTATTTCTATTACTTAGTGACAATTTATACTTCAACCCCATTAATTAAAACCAAATTGATGCATATGTGCATATAACCTTATATTAAGAATATATGAGAAGTATTTATCCAACTAAGTTCTTTAATTTCTTATTATCATCTAAATAAGTTATTATTAAGCACAAAGTATTTAGTATTCCCTTAATTACATGTATTAGCTTATCCTTGTTTGGCTAAGTCAAAAGGGTAAAACTATTAGGGTAGTATTCTAATTCCTGTATGTTACAACACACCACCCCTTAAAGAGATTTCATCCTCGAAATCAAAACATCCATAAGAAAACTTATTCACCACCCCCTTAAAGGGTTCATCTCATAAAATCAAACTTAACTTCAGTTATCAAAGTTTCAACTATACTTCTTACATCCACTACATAAGCAACATCCAAAAGGAAACATAACTTATAAAGACTAGTCTAAGGAACTATGGGTTAACTTTCTCTTGCTCAGCATCATCAACTTCTTCGCCATCCAAGGCAAAAACTCTACCAGCTCTTCTTTCCACAGGTCTTCCTCTATTATTGTTACCATTATTATTGCCCTGATTCTGAGGAGGTGCTTGTTGTTGCTGTACTGGAGCTTGACCATTACAATGCTTAGGACAATCAGGTCGGACGTGTCTAGGTTCATTGCAAAAGTGACATACCAATGGGGTATTATGATGAGGTTTTTCCTGAGAACACTTTCCTGGAGGATGGTGACCATTGCACTTAGCACACTTGTCCCTTCTCTGATCATCACCTGAGGACTTCCTTTTCTTGTCGAACTCTCTTGGTTAAAACCCTGGGTAAGACTCCACAGCCAAAGCTTTATCAACCATCTTTTGGAAGCTCAAAGGCAGTTGTGGGATAAGAGCACGACCAACATTGTATTTGACCCCTTGGAGGAAACGGTCAGCCCTACGTTCCTCACCCAAACCAACTACATAACGCTCCAATAGCAGAAACCTTTGCACGTAAGAAGAAATGGATAAGGAGCCTTGCTTCAAACTGTAGAACTCTGCTTCTTTCTTCTTCAAAGCAACAGTGCAGATGTACTTCCCACGGAAGAGAGTCAAAAACTATGTCCAAGACATGGTTGAGATATCTTGTCCTTGCAATTCCATTCCACCAAACTCTTCCAGGTCCATCCAAAACATATGAAGCAAACCTAACCTTTTGGTGTGGAGGGCAAGCCATACCATCAAACGTCCTCTCTAAGGCTAAAACCCAATCATCTGCTTTGTCGACCATCTCTATCTCACTTTCACCTTTGAAGGAAGGTGGATGCATCTTCATAAACTCCATGATCGAGAACTCCTTAGTCTTTTCAGGTACAGACATGTCTTTCATCTTCCCCACCATGGAAGACGCAAAGAGTTGTCGAAACATGGCCAACTCTTGCTCTGGAGTCATAGCTCCTCTCGAACCAATAGTATCAGAGGTTCCCTGACCAAACCTAGCATTTTGAGGCATCTCATAACCATACTGGTTGTCAACTGTTGAATTATCTCCAGCCATTAGGGTTTTGTCTGCACAAAGCAAGGTACTAGGTATAAGCAACCTAAGATAAAGGTAAACATCCTAAGGGAGATGAGTTTGAAATATTTAGATAACCAACTGCTAGTGGCTCTGATACCATGTTGTAAAGAAGTGAAACCACTCCTCTACTAGAAAGAAAAGACCACATCCCTTAAACCAAATACCACGTAAAAAATTTCACCATAGGGATGGTGATCAATTAATTCAACATGTATGTATCATTACATAATGAGTAGCAGTGGAAGATATCATTATCTAACAGTTTACGAAGCTAGATACAACACTTCACCACATATATGTATCTAAAGGAAAACTAAACATAAAAGCCAAAGACCAAGCTGAGGGTCATAGAACCACCTCATCAAGCCTCCCAAAGATCAGCTACAAGGTTGATGTTGAAGTTCACTCTCCTCGATCTAACATGGGGTTGTAAGCATACCCCACAAAAGAGAAACAAAGGAGACAATCAGCAAAAAGCTGGTATGTGCATACTAAAAGAAACTTTGAGAAATTTAAGAATTAAGTACTACAAATGTAAAATGCTTCCCATATAAGAGATAAGGACTACCCACATGGGCATAAAAGAATAAGATCGCAACAAAAGAGATAAAAGGGGATACTTGCCATAAACAATAAAATTTTGTGCAACAAAGGCACATAAATAGGTAGTAGGGCACACACCCCACAACCATCATCAAACCTGCATGCATATGAGATAAACATAGTCCTAGAAAAATATAAAATACAAAGGCAGCCAAGGCTTCACATCCTTGAAAACCTGATAGAGAATGACTCACCGTCAAACTCCCAATATATATAAAAGTTGAGCCAAGGCTTCACATCCTTGAAACTCGGGTATGAGGCACCACCACCACCATCCCATAAACAAAAAGGGCACACACCCAAAAACGAAAGTAATTTATATTATTCTAGTGCTACTGATTCACATTGCATGTAAATATAGAGGCAAGTAAATAGTTTAGTCAGAAGATGATACAAAGGTTGCCATCACACAATGGACAACACAAACATATAACATCCACTTCAAAGTGGCACATAACAATATCAGAGACCAACATGCACCAAAGCACATAAAAGATATATCAAAAAATATCTAAGTACATAAAAAGTAAGATAGTTCACACGAACCAAGATAACAAGAGATAAGACATTTGGTGTAGGCAAAAGTCAAAAGAAAGATAAGATAGGTGAATTGATCAACAAAGATGAATAGGAGATACAACATACCTCAAACCAGGTTCCAAACTACTAAGCACTCCTAGATCCAAGTCTAGGTCACCAAAGGCCTATCAAACACATATACATATTTTAAGTCAATTTCATACATATAGACCAAACCCTAAAAACTACCTTTTTATATGTGTGTGAATTAGGTTATGAAAACTATTCCATATTTTAGGTTATGTTATTACGAGTCTAAAACATATTTTATTATATGTTTCTGACTTATATATAATTAGTTATGATTTTTACAAGTTATTATCTTATTTAATTAGATCCATTAAATCACCCTTTTAAAATATCAGATTCAGGTGCCCAAACCCATACCATTAGGTATATCTTATTTTTCTGATTCCAAAGAATATTTTTCTATAATTTTTCTGATCAAAATAACATATAATTTTACATATTTTCAAGATATTGACTTTTAGGCTATTTTTCTTGATTTTTAAGTAATTTAAATCACTCTAAAAACACTTTTTCATAAACATCGTAATCAAAACTCAAAAACATTTTTATTGATTAGATCTCGTCTTCCTGATTTCGAAACACTATTTATTTTCTATTTTTGACCAATGGAATAATTCTCTACGATTTATTTTATATCATCCAACCACGACTTGCTACGTGGAAACCGCACGCAAAGCAGAGCAATCGGGAGCGAGAGAGAGTGGTGACCCGTGTCTCAGAAGCGCTCGCAGTAGGCGAGCGGGCCGGGGTCAGCGCGGTCAAAAAAAATGGCGAAAGGATGAGAACACCCCTCACGCGAAAACACAACGAAAGTAACGACTAGGGGAAAATTGGTAAAACGACGGGGAGTCGTCTTCCTCCCCTCGCCCATGTGCCATGAGCAGCGAGCAGTTTGCTCGGCTCAATTGGGCAAAACCTCGATTCTTGACCAAATTCCACGCATAGATACTCGAAAGAAAGAGGGAGGAAAGCCGAAGCTGATGGTACCTCTCGATTGAACGGAGACAAAGCAACGAGGGAAGGAGAAGCGCCGCAAACCAGGTGTCCTCGGTGGCCAGTTAGGGGTCAGAACGTCCACAAAACACCAAATTGAGGACATGAGCGAGTTGCTAAGGCGATGGCGGTCGTTGGGGTTGTTATAGTTATAGGCAAGGTACCCTAGACTAGGGTTTAGGTAGGGGAAAGAAGAGAAGGCCGGAGCCCATGTTGGGTGTTTCTCCAAAACCCATCAAATACCAAAGTTTTTGGGATAAACCTGTGCGGAAACGCGCAAGGAATCCAACAAAGCAAGTTTGAGCAAAATTCGTCGATTAAATCTCTAGATAGTTCTGTTTGAAAAATCGGGGAAAAAAAGGCATGTTGCCTTTTACGACTAGAGGTAGAAGAGGACTGTGAGTCGTCAGATCAGTGGACCCAGGTCCACGAAGAACCCTGGTCCGTCCGATCTCGCGGTTGAGACAAGGAGTTGATTCCTAATAAAAATTCGACCAAAATTCAATTAATTCCTAAATGTTTTTCTCTCTCTTCATTTGGAGGCTCAAATGTTGTCCAAAAATTACCAAATTTTATATCCTGACTTATTTTGATGCGTAGAATCCAAATATGGAGTTAGTTTTGCCTTTTGATAAAGTTTGATATGTAAAATAATTAAAATGTCATTTTATTTTTCCTCCTTCAAAAGAGGTGATAAGATTATCTAATTTTTGTGTAACTTCACCCATAAGTCTCCTAAAGGGATTGGAACATGATTTTGCAATTATCTTCACAAGTTGAGATTATTTACTTATTTATTAAATAAATAGAATATTCTACACACTTCCTCTCTCCTATTTTACTCATTATTCACACATTATTCAAATTAGCTACAAATTTTCCCATAGGCTTATTTTCATGTTTAGAATATGAATTTGGAGTTATTTTTCTGATTTGAGAACATTAAGTATTTTATTTCACTTTATTGGCAAATTTCCTATTTTCTTTTGATAATGTCATTAATATTTATATTTACGTTCCACTTTAAATGATACTTGGCCCTTAAGTTACCTTTTGATCAAGGAAACGAATTTGAGTATCAAATTATCATGATGGGTTTCCAATTATAATTTTGGTGCAATATCTTTTCTCATTATCCTCTTCTATCCATTAATTCACATATTACCTTTAATTATTGTATTTATCTTCTCCCTTATATAAAATTCGGATTTTCTCTTATTTCTCTTATTTTAGGAAGTGCTAGAAAGTTCTAAGATAAAATATTTTATTATTTCTATTACTTAGTGATAATTTATACATCAACCCCATTAATTAAAACCAAATTGGTGCATATGTGCATATAACCTTATATTAAGAATATATGAGAAGTATTTATCCAACTAAGTTCTTTAATTTCTTATTATCATCTAAATGAGTTATTATTAAGCACAAAGTATTTAGTATTCCCTTAATTACATGTATTAGCTTATCCTTGTTTGGCTAAGTCAAAGGGGTAAAACTATTAGGGTAGGATTCTATTTCCAGTATGTTACAACACACCACCCCTTAACGAGATTTCGTCCTCAAAATCAAAACATCCATAAGCAAACTTATTCACCACCCCCTTAAAAGGTTCATCTCATAAAATCAAACTTAACTTCAGTCATAAAAGTTTCAACTATACTTCTTACATCCACTACATAAGCAACATGCAAAAGGAAACATAACTTATAAAGTCTAGTCTAAGGAACTATGGGTTAACTTGCTCTTGCTCAGCATCATCAACTTCTTCACCATCTAAGGAAAAAACTCTACCAGCTCTTCTTTCCACAGGTCTTCCTCTATTATTGTTACCATTATTGTTTCCCTGATTCTGAGGAGGTGCTTGTTGTTGTTGTACTGGAGCTTGACCATTACAATGCTTAGGACAATCAGGCTGGATGTGTCCAGGTTCATTGCAAAAGTGACATACCAATGGGGTATTATGACGAGGTTTGTCCTGAGAACACTTTCCTAGAGGATGGTGACCATTGCACTTAGCACACTTGTCCCTTCTCTGATCATCACCTAAGGACTTTGTTTTCTTGTCGAACTCCCTTAGTTGAAACCCTGGGTAAGACTCCACAGCCAAAGCTTTATCAACCATCTGCTGGAAGGTCAAAGGCAGTTGTGGGATAAGAGCACAACCCAAATTGTAGTTGACCCCTTGGAGGAAAAGGTCAGCCCTACGTTCCTCACCCAAACCAACTGCATAACGCTCCAACCGTAGAAACCTTTGCACGTAAGCAGAAATGGATAAGGAGCCTTGCTTCAAACTGTAGAACTCTGCTTCTTTCTTCTTCAAAGCAGTAGTGCAGATTTACTTCCCACAGAAGAGAGTCAAAAACTCTGCCCAAGACATGGTTGAGATATCTCTAGTCCTTGCTATTCCATTCCACCAAACTCTTCCAGGTCCATCCAAAACATATGAAGCAAACCTAACCTTTTGGTGTGGAGGGCAAGCCATACCATCAAAAGTCCTCTCTAAGGCTAAAACCCAATCATCTGCTTTGTCGACCATCTCTATCTCACTTTCACCTTAGAAGGAAGGTGGATGCATCTTCATGAACTCCATGATCAAGAACGCCTTAGTCTTTTTAGGTACAGACATGTCTTTCATCTTCCCCACCATGGAAGACGTAAAGAGTTGTTGAAACATGGCCAACTCTTGATCTGGAGTCATAGCTCCTCCCGAACCAACAGTATCAGAGGTTCCTTGACCAAACCTAGCGTTTTCAGGCTTCTCTTAACCACATACTGGTTGTCAACTATTTAATTATCTCCAGCCATTAGGGTTTTGTCTGCACAAAGCAAGTTACTAGGTATAAGCAACCTAAGATAAAGGTAAACATCCTAAGGGAGATGAGTTTGAAATAGTTAGATAACCAACTGCTAGTGGCTCTGATACCATGCTGTAAAGAAGTGAAACCACTCCTCTACTAGAAAGAAAATACCGCATCCCTTAAACCAAACACCACGTAAAAAAATTTGCCATAGGGATGGAGATCAATTCATTCAACATGTATGTATCATTACACAATGAGTATCAGCGGAAGATATCATTATCTAACAGTTTACAAAGCTAGATACAACACCACCACATATATGTATCTAAAGTAAAACTAAACATAAAAGCCAAAGACCAAGCTGAGGGTCATCTAACCACCTCTTCAAGCCTCCCAAAGATCAGCTACAAGGTTGATGTTGAAGTTCACTCTCTTCGAACTAACCTGGGGTTAGAAGCATACCCCACAAAAGAGAAACAAAGGAGACAATTAGCAAAAAGTTGGTATGTGCATACTAAAAGAAACTTTGAGCAATTTAAGAATTAAGGACTACAAATGTAAAATGCTTATATATAAGAGATAAGGACTACCCACATGGGCATAAAAGAATAAGATCATAATAAAAGAGATAAAAGGGGATACTTGCCATAAACAATAAAATTTTGTGCAACAAAGGCACATAAATAGGTAGTAGGGCACACACCCCACAACCATCATCAAACCTGCATGCATATGAGATAAACATAGTCCTAGAAAAATATAAAATACAAAGGCGGCCAAGGCTTCACATCCTTGAAAACCAGATAGAGAATGACTCACCGTCAAACTCCCAATATATATAAAAGTTGAGTCAAGGCTTCACATCCTTGAAACTCGGGTATGGGGCACCACCACCACCATCCCATAAACAAAAAGGGAAAACACCCAAAAACCAAAGTAATTTACATTATTCTAGTGCTACTGATTCACATTGCATGTAAATATAGAGGCAAGTAAATAGTTTAGTCAGAAGATGATACAAAGGTTGCCATCACACATTGGACAACACAAACATATAAAATCCACTTCAAAGTGGCACATAACAATATAAGAGACCAACATGCACCAAGGCACATAAAAGAGATATAAAGAAAATATCCAAGTACATAAAAAGTAATATCGTTCACACGAACCAAGATTACAAGAGATAAGACATTTGGTGTAGGCAAAAGTCAAAAGAAAGATAAGATAGGTGAATTGCTCAAAAAAGATGAATAGGAGATACAACATACCTTAAACTAGGTTCCAAACTGCTAAGCACTCCTATATCCAAGTCTAGGTCACCAAAGGCCTATCAAACACATATACATATTTCAAGTCAATTTCATACATATAGACCAAACCCTAAAAACTACCTTTTGATATGTGTGTGAATTAGGTTACGAAAACTATACCATATTTTAGGTTATGTTATTGCGATTCTAAAACATATTTTATTATATTTTTCTGACTTATATATAATTAGTTATGCTTTTTACAAGTTATTATCTTATTTAATTAGATCCATTAAATCACCCTTCTAAAACATCAGATTCAGGTGCCAAAACCCATACCATTAGTTAGATATTATTTTTCTGATTCCAATGAATATTTTTCCATAATTTTCTGATCAAAATAACATATAATTTTATATATTTTCGAGATATTGACTTTTAGGCTATTTTTCTTGATTTTTAAGTAATTTAAATCACTCTAAAACACTTTTTCATAAACATCAAAATCAAAACTCAAAAACATTTTTAATGATAAGATCTCGTCTTCCTCATTTCAAAACACTATTTATTTTCTATTTTTGACCAATGGAATAATTTTCTACGATTTATTTTGTATCATCCAACCTTGACTTGCCACGTGGAAACCGCACGCAAAGCAGAGCGATTGTGAGCGAGAGAGAGAGAGGTGACCCGCCTCTCAGAAGTGCTCGTAGCAGGCGAGTGGGTCGGGGTCAGCGCGGTAAAAAAAATGGCGAAAGGACGAGAACACCCCTCACGCGAAAACACAACGAAAGCAACGACTAGGGGCAAATTGGTAAAACGACCAGGAGTCGTCTTCCTCCCCTCGCCCGCGCGCCATGAGCACTCGGCTCAATTGGGAAAAACCTCGATTCTTGACCAAATTCAACGCATAGATACTCAAAAGAAAGAGGGAGGAAAGCTAAAGCTGATGGTACCTCTTGATTGAACGGAGACGAAGCAACGAGGGAAGGAGAAGCGCCACAAACCAGGTGTCTTCGGCGGCCAGTTAGAGGTCAGAACGTCCACGAAACACCAAATTGAGGACACGAACGAGTTGCTAAGGCGATGGCGGTCGTTGGGGTTGTTATATTTTTAGGCAAGGTACCCTAGACTAGGGTTTAGGTAGGGGAAAGAAGAGAAGATCGGCACCCCTGTTGGGCGTTTCTCCAAAACTCATCAAATCCCAAAGTTTTTGGAATAAACATGTGCATAAATGTGCAAGGAATCGAACGAAGCAAGTTTGAGCAAAATCCGTCGATTAAATCTCTAGATAATTCGGTTTGAAAAATCGGTGAAAACAAAGGCCTATTGCCTTTTACGAGTAGAGGTAGAAGACGAAGTTGAGTCTTTAGATCAGTGGACCCGGGTCCACAAAGAACCTTGGGCCGTCCGATCTCATGGATGAGACAAGGAGTTGATTCCTAATAAAAAATTGACCAAAATTCAATTAATTCCTAAATGTTTTTCTCTCTCTTCATTTGGAGGCTCAAACGTTGTCCAACAATTACCAAATTTTATATAATGACCTATTTTGACGCGTAGAATCCAAATATGGAGTTAGTTTTGCCTTTTGAGACAATATGTAAAATAATTAAAATGTCATTTTCTCTTTCCTCCTTCAAAAGAGGTGATAACATTATCTAATTTTTGTGTAACTTCACCCATAAGTCTCCTCAAGGGATTGGAACACGATTTTGTGATTATCTTCACAAGTTGAGATTATTTACTTATTTATTAAATAAATAGAATATTCTACACACTTCCTCTCTCCTATTTTACTAATTATTCACGCATTATCCAAATTAGCTGCAAATTTGCCCAGAGGCTTATTTTCATGTTTAGAATACGAATTTGGAGTTATTTTTCTGATTTGAGAACATTAAGTATTTTATTTCACTTTATTGCATATTTCCTATTTTCTTTTGATAATGTCATTAATATTTATATTTATGTTTCACTTTAAATGATACATGGCCCTTAAGTTACTTTTTGATCAAGGAAACAAATTTGAGTGTCAAATTATCATGATGGGTTTCCAATTATAATTTTGGTGCAATATCTTTTCTCATTATCCTCTTCTATCCATTAATTCCCATATTACCTTTAATTATTGTATTTATCTTCTCCCTTATATAAAATTCGTATTTTCTCTTATTTCTCTTATTTTAGGAAGTGCTAGAAAGTTCTAAGATGAAATATTTTATTATTTCTATTACTTAGTGACAATTTATACTTCAACCCCATTAATTAAAACCAAACTGGTGCATATGTGCATATAACCTTATATTAAGAATATATGAGAAGTATTTATCCAACTAAGTTCTTTAATTTCTTATTATCATCTAATTGAGTTATTATTAAGCACAAAGTATTTCGTATTCCCTTAATTACATGTATTAGCTTATCCTTGTTTGGCTAAGTCAAAAGGGTAAAACTATTAGGGTAGGATTCTATTTCCAGTCTGTTACAACACACCACCCCTTAAAGAGATTTCATCCTCAAAATCAAAACATCCATAAGCAAACTTATTCACCACCACCTTAAAGGGTTCATCTCATAAAATCAAACTTAACTTCAGTTATAAAAGTTTCAACTATACTTCTTACATCCACTACATAAGCAACATGCAAAAGGAAACATAACTTATAAAGACTAGTCTAAGGAACTATGGGTTAACTTGCTCTTTCTCAGCATCATCAACTTATTTGACATCTAAGGAAAAAACTTTACCAGCTCTTCTTTCCACAGGTCTTCCCCTATTATTGTTAATATTATTATTTCCCTGATTCTGAGGAGGTGCTTGTAGTTGATGTACTGGAGCTTGACCATTACAACACTTAGGACAATCAGGCCAGATGTGTCTAGGTTCATTGCAAAAGTGACATACCAATGGGGTATTATGACGAGGTTTGTCCTGAGAACACTTTCCTGGAGGATGGTAACCATTGCACTTATCACACTTGTCCCTTCTTTGATCATCACCTGAGGACTTCCTTTTCTTATCGAACTCCCTTGGTTGAAACCCTGGGTAAGACTCCACAGCCAAAGCTTTATCAACCATCTGTTGGAAGGTCAAAGGCAGTTGTGGGATAAGAGCACGACCCACATTGTATTTGACCCCTTGGAGGAAAAGGTCAGCCCTACGTTCCTCACCCAAACCAACTGCATAACGCTCCAACAACAGAAACCTTTGCACGTAAGCAGAAATGGATAAGGAGCCTTGCTTCAAAGTGTAGAACTCTGCTTCTTTCTTCTTCAAAGCAGCAATGCAGATGTACTTCCCACGGAAGAGAGTCAAAAACTCTGCCCAAGACATGGTTGAGATATCTCTAGTCCTTGCTATTCCATTCCACCAAACTCTTCCAGGTCCATCCAAAACATATGAAGCAAACCGAATCTTTTGGTGTGGAGGGCAAGCCATACCATCAAAAGTCCTCTCTAAGGCTAAAACCCAATCATCTGCTTTGTCGACCATCTCTATCTCACTTTCACCTTTGAAGGAAGGTGGATGCATCTTCATGAACTCCATGATCGGGAACTCCGTAGTCTTTTCAGGTACAGACGTGTCTTTCATCTTCCCCACCATGGAAGACGCAAAGAGTTGTCGAAACATGGCCAACTCTTGCTCTGGAGTCATAGATCCTCCCGAACCAACAGTATCAGAGGTTCCCTGACCAAACCTAGCATTTTGAGGCGTCTCATAACCATACTGGTTGTCAACTGTTGAATTATCTCCAGCCATTAGGGTTTTGTCTGCACAAAGTAAGGTACTAGGTATAAGCAACCTAAGATAAAGGTAAACATCCTAAGGGAGATGAGTTTGAAATAGTTAGATAACCAACTGCAAGTGGCTCTAATTCCATGCTGTAAAGAAGTGAAACCACTCCTCTACTAGAAATAAAAGACCACATCCCTTAAACCAAACACCACGTAAAAATTTTCGTCACAGGGATGGAGATCAATTCATTCAACATGTATGTATCATTACACAATGAATAGCAGCGGAAGATATCATTATCTAACAGTTTATGAAGCTAGATACAACACTTCACCACATATATGTATCTAAAGGAAAACAAAACATAAAAGCCAAAGACCAAGCTGAGGGTCATCTAACCACCTCTTCAAGCCTCCCAAAGATCAGCTACAAGGTTGATGTTGAAGTTCACTCTCCTCGGTCTAACATGGGGTTGGAAGCATACCCCACAAAAGAGAAACAAACGAGACAATCAGAAAAAAGTTGGTATGTGCATACTAAAAGAAACTTTGAGCAATTTCAGAATTAAGGACTACAAATGTAAAATGCTTCCCATACAAGAGATAAGGACTACCCACATAGGCATAAAAGAATAAGATCATAACAAAAGAGATAAAAGGGGATACTTGCCATAAACAATAAAATTTTGTGCAACAAAGTCACATAAATAGGTAGTAGGGCACACACCCCACAACCATCATCAAACCTGCATGCATATGAGATAAACATAGTCCTAGAAAAATATAAAATACAAAGGCGACCAAGGCTTCACATCCCTGAAAACCTGATAGAGAATGACTCACCGTCAAACTCCCAATATATATAAAAGTTAAGCCAAGGCTTCACATCCTTGAAACTCGGGTATGGGGCACCACTACTACCATCCCATAAACAACAAGGGCACACACCCAAAAATGAAAGTAATTTATATTATTCTAGTGCTACTGATTCACATTGCATGTAAATATAGAGGCAAGTAAATAGTTTAGTCAGAAGATGATACAAAGGTTGCCATCACACAATGGACAACACAAACATATAACATTCACTTCAAAGTGGCACATAATAATATAAGAGACCAACATGCACCAAGGCACATAAAAGAGACATCAAGAAAATATCCAAGTACATAAAAAGTAAGATAGTTCACACGAACCAAGATAATAAGAGATAAGATATTTGGTGTAGGCAAAAGTCAAAAGAAAGATAAGATAGGTGAATTTCTCAACAAAGATGAATAGGAGATACAACATACCTCAAACCAGGTTCCAAACTGCTAAGCACTCCTAGATCCAAGTCTAGGTCACCAAAGGCCTATCAAAGACATATACATATTTTAAGTCAATTTCATACATATAGACCAAACCATAAAAACTACCTTTTTAGATGTGTATGAATTAGGTTATGAAAACTATACCATATTTTAGGTTATGTTATTACGAGTCTAAAACATATTTTATTATATTTTTCTGACTTATATATAATTAGTTCTGATTTTTACAAGTTATTATTTTATTTAATTAGATCCATTAAATCACCCTTTTAAAACATTAGATTCAGGTTCCCAAACACATACCATTATTTAGATCTTATTTTTCTGATTCCAACGAATATTTTTTTCATAATTTTCTGATCAAAATAACATATAATTTTATATATTTTTGAGATATTGACTTTTAGGCTATTTTTCTTGATTTTTAAGTAATTTAAATCACTCTAAAAACACTTTTTTGTAAACATCGGAATCAAAACTCAAAAACATTTTTAATGATTGGATCTCGTCTTCTTGATTTCAAAACACTATTTATTTTCTATTTTTGACCAATGGAATAATTTTCTACGATTTATTTTGTATCATCCAACCACGACTTCCCACGTGGCAACCGCACGCAAAGCAGAGCGATCGGGAGCGAGAGAGAGTGGTGACCCGCGTCTCAGAAGTGCTCGCAGCAGGTGAGCGGGGCGGGGTCAGCGCGATAAAAAAAATGGCGAAAGGACGAGAACACCCCTCATGCGAAAACACAATGAAAGCAATGACTAGGGGCAAATTGGTAAAATGACGGGGAGTCGTCTTCCTCCCCTCGCCCGCGCACCATGAGAAGCGAGCAGTTTGCTCGGCTCAATTGGGAAAAGCCTCGATTCTTGACCAAATTCCACGCATAGATACTCGAAAGAAAGAGGGAGGAAAGCCGAAGCTGATGGTACCTCTCGATTGAACGGAGACAAAGCAACGAGGGAAAGAGAAGCGCCGCAAATCAGGTGTCCTCGGCGGCCAGTTAGGGGTCAGAACATCCACGAAACACCGAATTGAGGACACGGGCGAGTTGCTAAGGCGATGGCGGTCGTTGGGGTTGTTATATTTATAGGCAAGGTACCCTAGACTAGGGTTTAGGTAGGGGAAAGAAGAGAAGGTCGACACCCCTGTTGGGCGTTTCTCCAAAACTCGTCAAATTCCAAAGTTTTTGGGATAAACCTGTGCAGAAACGCACAAGGAATCCAACAAAGCAAGTTTGGGCAAAATTCGTCGATTAAATCTCTGGATAATTCGGTTTGAAAAATCGGGGAAAACAAAGGCCTGTTGCCTTTTATGACTAGAGGTAGAAGATGAATGTGAGTCGTCAGATCAGTGGACCCGGGTCAACGAAGAACCCTGGGCCGTCTGATCTTGCGGATGAGACAAGGAGTTGATTCCTAATAAAAATTCGACCAAAATTCAATTAATTCCTAAATGTTTTTCTCTCTCTTCATTTGGAGGCTCAAACGTTGTCCAAAAATTACCAAATTTTATATCCTGACTTATTTTGACGCGTAGAATCCAAATATGGAGTTAGTGTTGCCTTTTGAGAAAGTTTGATATGTAAAATAATTAAAATGTCATTTTCTCTTTCCTCCTTCAAAAGAGGTGATAACATTATCTAATTTTTGTGTAACTTCACCCATAAGTCTCCTCAAGGTATTGGAACACGATTTTGTGATTATCTTCACAAGTTGAGATTATTTACTTATTTATTAAATAAATAGAATATTCTACACACTTCCTCTCTCCTATTTTACTAATTATTCATACATTATCCAAATTAGCTGCAAATTTGCCCAGAGGCTTATTTTCATGTTTAGAATACGAATTTGGAGTTATTTTTCTGATTTGAGAACATTAAGTATTTTATTTCACTTTATTGGCAGATTTCCTTTTTTCTTTTGATAATGTCATTAATATTTATATTTATGTTCCACTTTAAATGATACTTGGCCCTTAAGTTACTTTTTTATCAAGGAAACTAATTTGAGTGTCAAATTATCATGATGGGTTTCCAATTATAATTTTGGTGCAATATCTTTTCTCATTATCCTCTTCTATCCATTAATTCCCATATTACCTTTAATTATTGTATTTATCTTCTCCCTTATATAAAATTCGGTTTTTCTCTTATTTCTCTTATTTTAGGAAGTGCTAGAAAGTTCTAAGACAAAATATTTTATTATTTCTAATACTTCGTGACAATTTATACTTCAACCCCATTAATTAAAACCAAACGGGTGCATATGTGCATATAACCTTATATTAAGAATATATGAGAAGTATTTATCCAACTAAGTTCTTCAATTTCTTATTATCATCTAAATGAGTTATTATTAAGCACAAAGTATTTAGTATTCCCTTAATTATATGTATTAGCTTATCCTTGTTTGGCTAAGTCAAAAGGGTAAAACTATTAGGGTAGGATTCTATTTCTAATTATGTTACACCAATTCAGGATTCTACAGACATCGAGTGACAATCTGGTGAACAAGCCCAAGGTAGAGGTAGCAATGAATGATAGTTTATAATTTGATTAAATATTTCTCATGTTTTGATTGCAGACTTGAACTTGTTTGTTAAGGTATATGAAGATGACTTGTTGTTTTCAATATTTTAGATTTACTGTTGGATCATATATCTTTTCTTAAACACTTTTGGACTAATGTTTCTTTATGATTGTTCTATGTTGGATCATTTTATTTCACCATTTAGCATAACATCTTTTGGACATAATTCTTTAACTCATAGGGATAAATTGTCAATTATAAATCAATTGCATGTAACCATTAGTTGGTGGTACAAAGTCACGTTGATTTAAGGAGTTGCATGCAGTAAACGCCACAACATTTGGTGTGCACACGAAATAAATCATACCACAATGGTTGACGCTTTCTATTTAGAAATAGTCTGATGTAAACGCTAGTCTATAGAATGCTTTATTTGTCTAACTCAGCCAGAGATGCCAATCTATATGACATTTAAGGTAAAGCACTTGTCAATCTATATAACATTTAAGATAAAGCACCAAGCTATTCGGCGTTTTCAGTCCAAACACCAGAGATACGTCAAGTATTGTGGTGCTTTTAGTTGAAAGTGTGCAAGTACGTGAAATTAATTAGGAAGAGTGCTGCTTGGGTAATTTTTATTACAAAAGTATGATATTTAGATTTTTTTTCAATTTTTTTAACTCAACCCCTCATATTGCAAAGTAAGACTAAAAATTTTACCTATATATTGATTTTAGCCCACCCGATATAATTTTCTGAATTCACCTGTGGCATATTATAATATAGTACTTTTGTTAAGATTTTCATGCGTTTGTGAGTGTAAAATAATTGCAAAAAATCGGGGATTTTTTTTGTAGAGAAGAAAAAAAAAGCTTGTGGAATATTCGTTACTTTTCTCTCCTTTACCTTTTTTGTTACTATAGAAACCTTCCGATGACGGTCATATGTGGGGTTGACGGAAGAGAACTCATGCTTTTATCGCGGTGGTGTGTGTGCGTGTAGGAAGAGTTGATGCGGCTGCATCACGGCGTGTGGATGTAACCACCGATGTTTGAAAAGGTTTAGGATTGGCCTTTATCGATTCCAATTGGCAGACGATCATCAATGGCGGTGGGCGTGGGGCCGGTGGATGGATTACGGTTGGACTGGATGTGTACGATGGCTCCTCCACCAGTTCCTCTTCCCCTTGATGGATTCAGGCTTCCCTATAGTGCTTGACTACTAGTTAGGTGTTCCCATGTGAGTGGAGCCCAGTGGAGGGCACATGCAGGAAGGCACTAGTTAATTAAAGAGAAATGATATAGAGACCAGATCCCAGCCCCGATCTCAGAACCGTTTTGGCTGTTAGTGGGCAATGTTAAGGCTGGCAACATGATGGCTAGCGTGATGGCTGCGATGACGTGATGGTTTTGCTGGGTGAAAGAGAAAAAGGATGGGAGAGAGAGAACGGGAGAGAGGGGGAGAAATGCCAGAAGAGAGTGACTAGTGGGATAAATTGCTGACTGAGTGAGAGAAAGAGAGAGAGAGAGAGAACAGTAGAGAGATGAAGTAGATGAAATGAGAGAAAAAAATCCAGAGAGATATATTTGTTTTGGTAATAACTTTCAAACCATTAAATATTTTTTAACAAAATAAATTCTATTAGATTCCTGATGAAAAATACATTCTAATAAGACTAATGTCGACATATTTTTGAAAAATGTAATGATAAAGAAAAATCAAGAGATATATATATATATTTGTTTTGTTAATAACTTTCAAACCGTTATATATTTTTGAACAAAATAAACTTTGTTGGTTTGCTAATGAAAAATACATTCTAATAAGACTAATTTCGACATATTTTTGAAAATTATAACGTGTGTGTGTAAGGAGAGAGAAAAATCAAAAGAGATATATTTGCTCTATTAATAACTTTCAAACCACTATATAATTCTAATAAGACTAATGTCGACATTTTTTTGAAAAAATGTAAGGAGAGAGAAAAATCAAGAGAGATATATTTGTTTTGTTAATAACTTTAAAATTGTTATATATTTTTAAATGAAATAAACCCTGTTGGATTGCTAATGAAAAATGCATTCTAATAAGACTAATTTTGACATATTTTTGAAAAATGTAACGTGTGCGTATGAGGAGAGAGAAAAATCAAAAGAGATATATTTGTTTTATTAATAACTTTCAAATCGTTATATATTTTCAACAAAATTAATTTCATTAGATTCCTGATAAAAAATACATTCTAATAAGACTAATGCCAAAAAAATTGTCAAAATATAAAAAAATATTTACTAGAGATTACAAGAAATTTTTTTAAACTGTTATGTATTGTTAAACGAAATAAATTTCATCAGATTCCTGATGAAAAATGCATTCTAATAAGACTAATGTTGACATCTTTTTGAAAAATGTAATATGTTACAAAAAAAGAGAAATAAAAATAGATATTTATTTTGCTAATAACTTTTAAACCGTTATGTATTTTTAAACGAAATTAAACTATTACATTCCTGATTAAAAATACATTCTAACAAGACCAATATTGACATATTTTTAAAAATGCATTCTAACAAGACTAATTTCAACATATTTTTAAAAAATGCATTCTAACAAGACTAAGTTAGACCAAAAGATATATTTATTTTACTGATAACTTTTATACCGTTAAGTATTGTTAAACAAAATAAATTTCGTTAGATTCTTGATGAAAAATGCATTCTAATAAGACTAATGTCAATATATTTTTGAAAAATGTAACGTGTTACAAAGAGAGAGAAATGAAAAAAGATATTTATTTTGCTAATAACTTTTAAATCGTTATGTATTTTTAAACAAAATAAAATTGTTACAAAATATTTGCTATGTATAACAACTATTTTTTAAAAAATATTATGTTCATAACAAAATTTTTTACTATGTATAACAAAACATTTAATATGGATAACAAGAAAATTTGTTAGGAATAACAAAACAAAATTTTATAAATAACAACTAATTTTAAAATATATATATACTACTTTGATAACAAAAGGTTTGTCTAGACATAAAAAAGTATTAACCAAGGATAAAAATAACATTTTCTAGGGATAACAAAACATTTATTAGGGACAACAAAATCTTTATCTATAGATAACAACTATTTTTTTAAATACTACTTGGATAACAAAAAGTTTGTATGAAGATAACAAAATATTAACCAGGGATAACAAAAACTTTGCCTAGAGCTAACACACAATTTTAAGAGATAACAAAATAATTTTGCTAGGTATAACAAAATTTTTTGTACGAATAACAAAATAAATATCCATAGATATGAACTAATTCTCATAAAAGATACTACTTGGATAACAAAAGGTTTGTCTAAACATAACAAAACATTAACAATGGATAACAAGAGCATTTGCTAAGGATAAAAAAATATTTACTAGGGATAACAAGAAACATTTCTAGGGATAACAAAACCATTCTCTATAGATAATGACTAATAGTACAAAAATATATACTGCTTGAATAACAAAATGTTTGCCTAGCTATAATAAAATATTTACTAGAGATAACAAGAACAATTTGCTAGGGATAACAAACGTTGACCAAGGATAACAAAATATTTACTAGGAATATTTACTAGGGGCAACAAAACCTTTCTCTATAGATAACTACTAATTTAAAAAAAAAATACTACTTAGATAACAAAAAGATTGTATGAAGATAACAAAACATTAACAATGAATAACAAAAACTTTACCTAGACATTACATACAAATTTAAGAGATAACAAAACAATTTTACTAGGTATAACAAGAAACTTTGTTACGGATAACAAAATAAACCTCCATAGATATCAACTAATTCCCACAAAAAAATACTACTTGCATAACATAACGTTAATCCATACATAACAAAATATTTACCATGGATAATAAAAGCATTTATTAGGGATAACAAAAAAGGTTAGGGATAATAAAATCATTATCTGTAGATACCAACTAATTTCCAAAAGAAAAATACTACTTGGATAACAAAAGGTTGTCTAGCGATGACAAAATATTTATTAGGCATAACAAGAACAATTTGTTAGGGATAACAAAATGAACTGAACATAAAAAATATTTTTTATCAAAAAATACTACTTAAACAAAAAATATTTTTTAAAATTTGACCAAATATAAAAATTATATTTGCATTATTTTTAGAGTGCGTATTAAATTTCTTAAAATATTTACTTGGGTAACAAAGAGTTTGACAAGAGATAACAAAATAATGTCGCCAGGTACAATAAGGAAATTTGTTAAGGATAACAAAAAAACTCTATAGATATCAACTAATTTTCAAAAAAAATATACTACTTGGGTAACAAATTTTTGGGTTAGAGATAACAAAACATTAACCAAGGATAACAAAAACTTTGCCTACACATAACATACAATTTTAATAGATAACAAAATATTTTTGTTAGGTATAACAAGAAAATTTATTAAGGATAACAAAATAAAACTCTATAGATATCAACTAATTTTTACAAAAAAACTAATTGGATAACAAAAAGGCTTGTGTAGACATAACAAAACATTAACCTTGGATAACAAGAATATTTTGGTAGGTATAACAAAACATTTAATAAGGATAACAAGAAACATTACTAGGGATAACAAAACCATTCTCTATAGATAATAACTAATTTTGTTAAAAAAAGTATTGCTTGGATAACAAAAGGTTTGCCAAGTGATAACAAAATGTGATAAAAACATTAGGAATAACAAAAAAAATTCTCTGGAGATAAAAACTAATTTATAATAAAAAAATTGACTTCAAATTTTTTAATCTTTTTTAAAAAATAATATTTCAACCAAATATAATAATTTTTTATTTTATTTATGGAGTGTGTATTAATTTGTTTAAAACTACATCGACATTGGTCTTGTTGGAAAGTATTAATAATAATGAATCTAATGCTTTTTATTTTGTCAAAAAATACATCACGGATTCAAAGTTATTAAGAAAATAAAATTCTCTCTCTTATTTTTTTCTCTATCCTCCGGCCACTCCTCTCTCCTCACCCCCCCTCTCTTTCTCTCTCTTTCCTCTCTTTTTCTAGCCCTCTACTCATGTTCTCTTTTTGCAGCTCTATTGTCCCATCAACGTTGTGTGTACGTGATTCTCAAAGGGCTATTGGTGATTGTCAAGTTGATGTGACCGTAGCTAATAAGGACAAAGCGTGGGTCTGGGATCTAGTCTCATATTGGGGCCATATAGTAAAGCTCAAAAAAATTAGGGATAACAAAAAAAATCTATGTTCATAAAAACTATTTTTTTAATTAAAAATTGACTTAAACAAAAAAATTATCTTTTTTGAAAAAATAATATTTTGACCAAATATAATAAATATTTTTTGTATTATTTTTAGAGTGTATATTAAAATTTTTAAAACTACATCGATATTGTTGAAAAGTATTAATAATAAGTCATCTAACGTTTTTTATTTTGTCAAAAAATACATCACAGATTTAAAGTTATTAACAAAATAAAATTCTCTCTTCTTTTTTCTCTCTCGTCTAGCCACTCCTCTCTCCTCACTCCCCCCTCTCTTTCTCTCTTTTCCCCCCTCTCTTTTCAACCCTCCACTCATATTTTTTTTTCAGCGCTATTGTCACATCAGCGTTTATAGTTGTACGTGATTTCTAATTGACGTGAAAATTGTTAGCAGCAAATGATTGATACATTAAAGGACAAACCGGGTTCAGGATCTGGTCCCATTCTCACTATGTATAGCAAAGCTCTTAATTAAATTGACAGCTGAAAACAGACACGAGGCAGGAGACAGCAACGAAAAGAAAGTTGCTTTTGTCCTTAAAGAGAAGTAATCCCAAACTCGAGACCTTATCCTCCCTTGGATTGGTGGATAACGCTATGTGGAAATAGATAGGCCCTACCTTATTCAAGACCAGCCTGCCCAACAAAGGGCTAACTTAGTTAGGTATAGTAGGGTGGAGTTGTGCGACTTAGTTAGGTGTAGTAAGGTGTAGTTGTGTGAGTTCTCAATATAAAAATATACATCAAACACGTATTTTGTCATTCCACTACTAACATCTTATACATTTTAAATCTTAAGACGAACGGTTGAGTTGACCCTCCCCGTGATCAAAGGAACTGACTGTCGACGAGAGACTAACGCTGATGTATCTCTAACTATAATAAATGTTTAGACAAAAAAACAATGTTTGAGGGCAGGATAAATATACAATTTATTATTAAATACCATGTAAAAAATAAAATTAATCGCTATTTCACAGCTTCAAATCGTGTTGTAATTTGTCAAAGATGTGGCACCCACTTGGTGAAAGTACTGATGTAAGACCGAAAGGTCGTAGGTTCGAAACCCCCCGGCCACAGGATGAATGAATGGCCAATTTTTTTGATATATATAAAAAAAAATCATGTTGTAATTTAAACGTAGAAGAATCCTAGAAGCCACGTAAGCCGAGACTACAACCCCTTTCGCTCATCACCCTTTCGCTCATCCCCTTCCATGTATACCCACCTCCTATAAGTACTACTCCACGAAGAACCTTTCTCTTGTTCACCGTCGTCCTGCCGATCAAGATCTCTCTATCTCTGTGCCCTCTGCCGCGATCAGAACAAGAACAACAGTGGCGGGTCGTCTGTGTAAGGAAAGAAGACAGCACGATAGGAATAATAATTTGTATATTGCTTCAATTGATAATTAGTACAGAAAGGATTAGGGTTGTTATTATAGAAGGCAGACAGCCTTGTTACATTGAGAAAGGCACAAAGCCAGTCGACATAATCATGCAGAAAGATGGGAGGTAATGACGCCTGTGAGCACAGAGTTAATGCTGAGAAGTGGCAGATGTTCCCTTGGTCGGTTCATCTTCAACCTTGGGAGACATATCTTCAATGTGGTTGGAGTTACTGATTGAGTTGGCACCATCACCAGCAGTTGACTCGGAGGTACTTTGACAGCCCCCCGCAAGTTGGGGCTGAGAGAATTGAAAATCCAACTTGAAGATGAGGTCTTGAAAGTGTGTCGTGTGAAGAGCTTTGGTGAACACATCAGCGAGCTGGTCCTTGGAAGTAATGAACTTGGTGAGAATATGACTCAGAGCAACCTTTTCGCGGACGAAATGATAATCCAGTTCGATGTGTTTGATCCGGGCGTGAAGAACCGGGTTAGATGCAAGGAAGAGAGCACTAAGGTTGTCACAGTGAAGAACAGCAGGTTGGAGTTGGCAGAGGTGAAGTTCTTCAAGCAACCTAGAAAA
The DNA here is from genome assembly GCA_963693085.1 of Alisma plantago-aquatica. NCBI lineage: Eukaryota > Viridiplantae > Streptophyta > Magnoliopsida > Alismatales > Alismataceae > Alisma > Alisma plantago-aquatica. The sequence continues at coordinate 194,305,979 of OY856413.1, read as the reverse complement.
CCAAGTGAGCTCAACAGCCGTGAGTGACAAGGAGCGATACTCAGCTTTGGCACTCGACTTTGACACAGTAGGTTGCTTCTTGGAAGACCAAGAAACGCAGGTGTGGCCCAGGAAAATGCAGTATCCACTCGTGTTGTGGTGGGTGAGGGGGCAACCATCCCAGTCGGCATCGCAGAAGCCAGAGACAGAGGGAGAGGTATCACGGAAGATTTGGACGCCCAAGGAGAGGGTGACTTTGATGTACCGGAGAATTCATTTGACAAGGAGGAGGTGGGTGGTGGTAGGAGAGTGGATGAATTGGCAGGCTAAGTTCACACCATAGGTGATGTCGGGGCGGGTGAGGGTGAGGTACTACAGAGAACTGACAATGCGATGGTAGACAGTGGCATTAGCAAGGGGAGAACCAGGTTGGCGGAGAGAGGTACGGAGGAAGGAGGTACAGATAGGAATCGAGACTGGTTTACAGTGGACCATGTTTTCTCTGGTGAGGATGTCGAGGGCGTATTTGGTTTGATGAAGGAGGAGGCCATTGGAGTTGTGATCGACCTAAATGTCGAGGAAGTAGTGGGCAGCGCCGAGATTGCGTATGGAGAACTCAGTCTCAAGGCTTTTGATGATGTGAGAAATTGTAGTGGGTGAGTTCCCTGTGATGAGTATGTCTTCCACGTAAAGGAGAAGGTAGACAAGAGTATTATTATGAGAAAGAACAAAGAGGGAGGAGTCGGTGGTGCAAGAACGGAAGCCGAGCTCAGAGAGGAAAGAGTGAATGCGGTGGTACCAGGCACGAGGAGCCTATTTAAGGCCATAAAGAGATTTATGAAGTTTGCAGACATGGTGAGGACGGGAGGCGTCCACGAAGCCTGGAGGTTGAGCCATATAGACGGTGTGATAAAGGGTTTCGTTGAGGAAGGCATTGCAAATGTCAAGTTGTGTGACAGACCAGTTATGGGAGACGGCAATGGAGAGCACAGTCTTGATGGTAGGGGGCTTCGACAACCAGACTGAAGGTTTCCAGGTAATCTATGCCTCGCTCTTGATGGAAGCCCTTGGCAACAAGGCGATCCTTGAGGCGATCAAGAGAACCATCGGGATGGAGTTTAGACTTGAAGACCCATCGGCAACCAACAACATTCATATGGGGTTCCTGAGCGACGAGGGACCAGGTGTGGTTATGTTGAAGTGCTTGAAGCTTAGAGGTCATGGCATGGAGCCGGCCAGGGTGATGAAGGGCTTGGGTTACAGTGCACGGGGTGGAAGGGAGAAGAGTAGTGTTAAGGGTGTACTTAGGATTTGGACGACGGACACCAACCTTGTTGCGGGTAATCATGGGGTGAGAGTTGGCAGGTAGTTCAGCAGAGAAGCGAGTAGGAGATGAAGAGGTGGAAGAAGAGGCATCGAGGTGTTCGGTGGAATGTGTTACTGAGGGGGAAGCAGGTGAGTGGTCAGGGGAGTCATTTGTTGGGGTACTAACATGTTCGATGGAATGTGTAGCTGGAGGAGAGGAGGGGGTGCGAGGTCGGAGGATTGGTTGTCATAGGCTGAGACAGAGTCGTTAGAAGGGTCAGTGTAGCTGGAGGTATTGAGGGAAGGGAAGGAGGCAAAAGCAGAGGAAGTAGGGGAAGATGGTGAGAGGTTATTGGGAGCAACTGGTACAGTAGGGGTGTCATCGGCGAAATCGAGGAAGGTGGAGTAAGAGAGGTGAGACTGTTGAGGAAGAGCAGTGGTAGGAGCAAAGGGAAAGACATCCTCATTGAAGACGACATGCTTGGTGATGTAAAGACATTGAGAGGGAGGATGAAGGCATTTGTAGCCTTTATGATGGGAGTTGTACCCCATGAAGGTGCAAGGAAGGGAGCACGGGTCAAGCTTTTCAGAGGTATAGGGGCGGAGACATGGGTAACAGAGGCTCCCAAAGGTGCGGAGGTGGGAGTAGGAAGGTTTGTGGTTGTGAAGAGTTTCAAAGGGAGTTTTCAAGTGTAGAATGGGAGTGGGGAGTCTATTTATCAGGTAAATGGCGGTAGAGAACACATCAACCCAGTAAGATTTGGGAAGATGCGCTTCGATCATCATGGAAAGGCCTAACTCGATGACATGGCGATGTTTCCTTTCAATAGCTCCATTCTGAGAGGGGTCGTGTGGGCAGGAGAGACGATGAGTGATGCCTGAGTCAGAGAGAAACTGACAAAGCAGATGATTGATGAATTCACCGCCGCCGTCACTTTGCAGACACTTAACTTGTGAGTTAAATTGGGTTTTAACCATATTACAGAAGGAGACGAAGATGGAGAAGAAATCGCTCTTATTTTTCATGGGAAATAACCAACTAAAATGAGAATGAGCATCAGTGATCATAACATTATACAGAAAATTGTGGGTAGAGGGCACATGTGCCTTGCCCCCATACATCACAATGCAAAATATCAAATGGATAAGGGGCTCGAGAGTGACTATGTTGAGTAGGCAGTCTCTTGCTCTTACTCAGTTCACAACTATTGCAGACGGTGGTGAGACAGGTGTCGTCAGAGACAGGAACTTGTCGAAGAAGATGTTGGAGGACGGAGTGGCAGGGATGACCAAGACGTCGGTGCCACACAATGACAAGAGCTTTGACACAATGATTGGAGAAAAAATCCTGTGGAGGCAATGAAGGAAGCAGGTACATGCCTTCACTGCATGTGCCCTGGGCTCAGACACGATGAGTCTTGATGTCCTTGACAAACTCAGCTTTGTCAGTAAAAACAATGTAGCAGGGTAGTATAGCAGTTAGTTTAGAAATAGAAATGAGATTGCATTTTATATGAGGAACCATGAGAACATTTCTAAGTGGAATATGAGTAACATTGGGGACGAAGGTGTCTCCATTATGGGTGATAGGAAGGAAATCACCATTACCGACCATAATCATGTTGTGTCCTTTGTAAACGCGCAGGTTGTGAATGTTACCTGAGGTCTGAGCGACATGGTCATTAGCACCTGAGTCTAAGTGCCAGGCAGAGGGGTCAACTTCATCAAGCCGGAGAGCAGCAAGGGCAGTGCTTGTGTTCTTGGTGAGGGAGGAAGGCACAGACTGGTACTGGAAGTTGTTGTCAAACATGTGCCAGCAGCGTAGGGCAGTGTGACCTCTTTTGTCATAGATTTGGAAGACGGGAGAGGAAGGGTTGTATTGGATATTGTTGGCATTGGTGGAGGTTGTAGAGCTATGACTTTGAGGGTTAAATTGAGTGGTGTGGTTCCCAGGGCCAGTGCCAAGAACACCTTGGACGAAGCTACTAGAATGAGATCATCCTTTACCTCGAGTAGCTCCTCTTCCACGACCAGACAGATTGTTGTGGTCGTGGAACTGTTGGAGGTTGAAAGTGATACGATTGTCGGCCCCGATTTTGTTGGTGTAGAACACGACAGGTGAAGAAGGTGAGGAGCGTCATGCTTGCCGATGCTCAAAATGGTGCAGAAGAGGAATAAGATCATCGTAGGAAGGGATGGGTGGCTTCATCATAGAGACGATGAAGCCCTCATACTCATTATTGTCAAGACCATTGAGGAGGGTAAACACTTTCTCTTGATTGGTGACGACATAACCAATCGCACTGAGTTTGTCACAGAGGGTTTTAAGTTTGCGAAGATAGTCGGAAAGGGTGTCAGTGCCCTTGGTGAAGGTGCAGAGTTGGCATTTGAGCTCAAAGTCCCTGGATTGAGAGGACTCGGAGAACTTCTTGGTGAGGGTGGACCACACTTCATGAGAGGTGGTGCAGCCGACGATATCACCCATGACTTCTTCAGTTAAGGAGTTGGAGATCCAGCCTTTGAGGAGTTGGTCAGTGCGAGTCCAAGCTTTGTAGCGTGGGTTGGCATCGGGAAGACCATTACTGTCGGGGATGACGTAAGGGGGAGCAGCTTCACTACCGTCGAGAAAGCCCTCTAGGCAGTAGGACTCAGCTAGGTTTTTGACCTGAGATTCCCAGAGAAGGTAGTTGTCAAGGTTGAGCTTGATGATGAGAAAGTTGGAGATGTTGAGCCCGACAGGATATGGGTAGACTGAAGTAGCTGCTGATGACTCAGCTGCCATAGTGACGAAAGAAGTTGTAGGAGGTTGAAGTTGGAGATTTAGAGGAAGGATAAAGGAGGAGATGAGGAGGTAGAGAGGGGTTAGAGAGGCTCTGATACCATGTAAGGAAAGAAGATAACATGATAGGAATAATAATTTGTATATTGCTTCAATTGTTAATTAGTACAGAAGGATTAGGGTTGTTATTATAGAAGGCAGACAGCCTTGTTACATTGAGAAAGGCACAAAGCTAGTCGACATAATCATGCAGAAAGATGGGCGGTAATGACGCCTGTGAGCACAGAGTTAATGTTGAGAAGTGGCAGATGTTCCCTTGGTCACTTCGTCTTCAACCTTGGGAGGCAGATCTTCAATGCGGTTGGAGTTACTGATTGAGTTGGCAACATCACCAGCAGTTGACTCTGAGGTACTTTGACATTTTGTAGCCAGGCACCACCATCATCTTCACCTCATCGGTTGCTTCAAGGCATGAATTCTTTATTTGAATCAGCTCGCTCGATGCTCCAGCTTTGCTAATTGATACACGGCAGATCTCTGCAGCTGATCGCTAACAATAAACAACACTTCAATTCTCCGTCCATATTATATCATCTGTTGAGTACGTATATGCTTCGCTGTGTAAAATGTTGATCGATGGATGTATGTAATGTAGATACCAGCTACTAATTTGTATTTAGGGTTAGCATATTATTAATGATTTATTCTAATATTCTTTATCTAAGATTGTCATAATATCTGGAACTCAGCTAAAAGGATTGACTGTTTCCTTGGTAAAGAACAACCTCGTGTCATACGATTCACTCAACTCTTCTTTCTCCCAACCTCTCCTCCCAGTACTTTTATGTATGCTTCAAGCCGAACTAACCAATCAGTCATATTCATATCGAGCTGGCTCCAACATTGTTGTTGTAGACGTTAGTTTCTAGAGTACTGATATAGAGCACACTACTTACACCACCATCTACACCCCAGCCTCAGGACTCCACAACGGGCATTATGCATGCATGTAGTTTTTGCTTTTTGTGTGTTTTCGATACTCTGTCCGCACTGTGCCAATTTTGCAATCGAACCATACCAGAAGTTGAACGGGTATGTTGAGGCTGAGTCTATAAAATCCCACATACCCCCACCACTCTTCCTCTTGACTCCATCTCGCTCCTGCCCGACCAAACGTTGCTCGATGGCTGTCTCCTCTCCGCCGTGTCGCGTCCAGCCCCGCCCCATCCCGTCCAGACGACGTCGTCATCTTACACGTCACCACACCCCGTTGGATGCCTCCTCTTCTCCACGTCATCTGCAGCCCACCTCCGTCCAGTCCAGATAACGTCGTCGTCTTGCATGTTGACGTGCCACCCGTCGTCTCGCTGACCATTGTCCCCCAGAATTGGTTCGTCTAGCCCCGCCACCGTGCCCAACCCGCCGTTGTGATCAAGAAAAGGTCACCTCCAGCCCACCGCTCACTCCTATACCGCTCCCTCTCCAGACCATCATCAAGCGTCGTGTCCTCTACCACACCGAGAACTCCTCATCCACCGTCACACCCATGTCGTGGAAAGCAATAGCCGGTTGGATCTGCCTACAAGTTCCCTGATACATATATTTTCTCACAGTGATGTACAAAAATCAGTCTTGTGTATAACAAATTCTAGAATGTGAGGTTGTATGTATTTTGTTTTCATTTTTTGCTAAAGAATGCAAGCCTATATGGGTCATTGTAAATGTTATAAAAAATTATGAATATTCATTATGACTTGTGTTATGTTTATCTAATCATGGAATTTTCCTGATTGTACACACTATTTTGGTTTATAATAAATACAGTTCTTGACAATTTTTTGTTATACCATGAATATTAATTGGTATCGTGCGTAAAATTATCATCAACATATCAACAGATGTGGAACACATATTTTGACCAAATATGATCACTTATCACGTATAATATTTTCTTATAAAAAATTAAAAAATATATCAAAAATGAATATGAAGACGTACTCTACTAGTTTATTTTAGTCTGGTTGTTAATAACTTTTGGTACAGTGTTGAATATATTTCAGTACACATTTTGACAGAAAATGAACAAAAAATATGACGTTAGCAGTAGAAAAGAAAATTCAAATTTTGAATTTTGAATTTGAAACTTATATCAGAAAATTAAATGAAATTGATTGGTTGGTGGTTGGTGGTTGGTGGTTGGTGGTGGGTTTATATTGCAGCAGTTGCATGCATGAAACCATACAGCCGTAGTAGTATATTTCTCACCTTGAAGTCTGTGTGGCATTGTGCTATATATTTTTTGGTGTAATGTGTTTATATAATTTGCATTGTAGTTGATACATTTAAGTACTAATTTGTGAATTTTTAGAAAAAAAAAATATATATATATGTGATTTTAGTTGAGTCAGACATCATAATGTAAAATTTTTAAAAATAGTAAGTGGCTATTGTGACTTGTATTATATTTGAAAAAAATCTCCTAATTGTAAGCACTATCCTAAATTATATTTAGTCTCATTGAGAATACATTTTGGTAGTGCAATGATCATTGATCAGTAGTGCAATGATCATTGACTGGTATTGTATTTAGATCGGCATTGTAATGGATACCTTTAAGTACTGATCTTTTTTGCACTATAAAAAATTAAGCATATAGAGATTTTAATAATGAATTTCTGGGGTTCGTGTCGTTATGCAATTCATACTCAATCAAATATTAATTTTCACATATTTATTATGAAAAAAGTTATATAATATAATCAGTAATCAAATTTGCATTTCATCTAACAAAATCAAATGAACATCTGATTGTACGCATTGTATTAGTTTATATCTAGTATATTTGATAATGACTTTTGGTACTGCATTGAATATAATTAAGTATTGATTTCAGACTTAGTCATGAAATGTATGTATACACATGTGTGGTCGAGTCAGATATTATGACCAACTGAAAAAAGGAGAGAGTCCGAAAAAAATTCAAATTTTAAAATCATTGTCTTGTTGTAAAATGAGTATAAGTGTAAGTAAGTGGATAGTTAGGCAGCAGGTTGCTTAATTGCAGCAACAACATGCATTGCTTTATTGCAGCAGCATACATTACTTTATTGCAGCAGCATGCATGCATGCAAGTAGTACATAGCACTAGTAGATTTTCGGCCTAAAAGAATGTGTTGCATAGTGCTAAAAGATGCAAATAGTGGTTGCTTTGCGTATTACCGATGTTGGGGTGCCGATATTGGTGGAGGAGGTGTGCTGTGAAGAATTTCCCTAGTTGCTAACGTCAGATCTAATGTCTACATGACGTTCTTAATTGCGTGTGATTACATTTTCAAACCAGCCACAAGAAAAACTCCCCAAGTTTTCAAAAATAATCTCATCAGGAGTGTTAACACGTGACGTGTGCCTCGTGATGCACTTGGGATGGACTGGTTTTGAAAGGATGACGTATAGGATATTAATTAGATGGTAGATGCAAGTTATGTGATGGAGAAATAAATTTGTTTTGCATATAACTTTGAACCGTGATGAATTTTTTGACAAAATAAAAATTATTAGATTCATTATAAAATGTATTCTAGCAAGACTAATGTTGATATATTTTTGAGAAAAACAATATAAAGGTGTTTTGTAGAGATGGTGTAGTAACAAAGACATTTATTTTGTTTATATATTTTAAACCTTGATGAATCTTTTAACGAAATAAAAATGATTAGTTATGTGATAAAAATGTTTTTTTAACAAAATAAAAATTATTAGATTTGTGGTTAAAAAATGCATTCAAACAAGACAATGTTGATATACTTTTGAGAAAACTAATATGAATCTTCATTTACCACTAACATACAGAAAAGAGGAAGTAAAAAAGAGAGGAGGGAAGTGATGATGGAAGACTAGAGAAGCGATGAGAAAAGTGATGGGAGAAGATGAGGAAGTGAGAGATGTAAATAAGAGTGTATTAATCAAGTAAAAAGGAGTATAAAAGTGTCCAAAAATGATGAATACATGTCTAAAAACAAAATTCTTTCCAATGGTAATTATGTTCTTAAAAAAGAACTAAAACACTAAAAAAGAACTAAAATCGTAAAAAAATAGTGAATATATATACCTACAACTAGGTAAAAGTACCCAATGCCCAAAATTCACTAACAGCGCCCAAAAATGGTGACTATAGGTAAAAGTGTTAAAATGATGAATATTTGCCAAGAACAAAGTGGTTGAAAATGGTGAATATGCTCCCAAAAATAGCTAAAAGTGTCTCAAAATGGGTAACGTCCAAAAAATCACTAAAACACCCAAAATGATATATATATATATATATATATATAGAGAGAGAGAGAGAGAGTCAGGCTAGAATACACTCGAGTGTACGGATCGCACGAATACACTCAAGTGTGTTTGCATATCAAGACTATTTTTTGCAAAATATAAACCGTTGATCTTCACCATCATACTATAACTAGGTTACATACCAATTTTGAACCCATTTGGATGAGTGTAAGTCACTCATCCAAGGGCAACAAAATCGACGTGTGAAACTAATTTGAAATGCATAATTTTTGTGGTCTTCATAACATGAGCTATACATATGAAAAAAAATATTGCATCATGAAAAACTACTTGAGTGTATTCCGCTCCGGATACACTCGAGTGTATTCCAGCCGGACTCTCTCTCTCTCTCTCTCTCTCTATATATATATATATATATATATATATGTGTGTGTGTGTGTGTGTGTGTGTGTGTGTGTGTGTGTGTGTGTGTGTGTGTGTGTGTGTGCCCAAAAGCAAAGCGCTTGAAAATGGTGTATATGCACTCAAAACCAAAAATAGGTAAAAGCGCCCAAAAAATCACTTAAAACACCCAAAAATGATGAATACATGTCTAGAAATAAATTGCTAGAAAATAGTAAAATGCGTCCAAAAATGGCTAAAAAAATGCAAAATCCACTAAAAGCGCCCAATAATGATGAGTATCAGCCAAGAAACAAAGCCCTTGAAGAGCATAAAATATCCACTAAAAGTGCCCAAAATCCAAAAAAAAAGGTATCTTTTATTCTCCCTTCCATCATTCTTCTACAATATGCTTGATTCTTGTTATAGGTTGTTGATGTGTTTCATATTCTTTTATATAGAAATCCATTAATATAGATAACCAATTAATTAATAATAACTCTATGACCACATTTGTTTGTGAAACTAATTGTGATCTGCTAATGTTATATCACATTTCTCAACTTGAGCTCGAGTAATTAACTTTTAGGCTTGATTTTGAAATAAAAATTATTGTATTACATCATAGAGTTTAAATGCCCACTTTCTCATTTTGATGGTCAACATATTATTAGAAACATATGCTTAACAAATTTTCATTTTGAAATATGTTAGCAATAATGTTGATGTATTCACTATTTTAAATATATATATTGTTTTTTATGTTTTTTGTTACCGACAATAAGTGTTCTACAATAATTTTACATCATATACTTGGAACCTCACCTATCTTCCACCACTATACTACATAATGTGGATACTCACACCAAGCTCAGAAAATTTTGTTGAAATATTTGTTACTCATCTCATATTTGAAGGTGTTATTTCTTGTATGTTTTTTGGTGCTATATGTATGAGTTGTCTTTGTATCTTTAAAAGCATATAAAATAAAGTCTCCTTGCATTTAACATGGTATCAAAACAAGGTTTAGAATCTGACATGACTAGATAGGGAGATGTATCCCCAGTATCTTGTGACACAAGCAGTCAGCTGTTGTCATGTCCACAAATTCTAAGTCATTATCGTCATAGACACTCCAGGCCATCAGATCCATCACTTCAACCAGGAACGAATCATCGCTTAGTCTAGTGTTAGGATGCTTCTACATGCATTTTTTTAATCTTTTCAGCTAGGGTCTCCAATTTGTTGCTTTTGCCAAGGCTAGCGCATGTCATTGACCATAGCAAATGATAACTACTGACTATGTATTCAATATATTTTTAAAAGTTTTCTAGACGATAAATGCAAACATTCATAAGAACATATAAGCTATTCATGTTTATTCTTTTTGCATCTTACTAGGTACAATTACTAATTATCCTTTTTGTCATATTGAAAAGTAAATAAAAACATTACCATAACATATCTGCTGCAAACTTGTTCTTGCACATACTTTGGATCCTTGTATTCATATACCGTAGTTAGGTATCCATTTTTACTGTAATACCAATGGTAAAAAACATATTTTACTCAAATTAAAAATCTAAGGGCAGTCACCTTGGAGTAACATCTTCTTAATTTATAAACTTAAAAATCTGAATAACATTTTTTATCATTTTTATTGTCAATATTGTACGATTTTAAATTAGTTTCTTAAATTGACATATTTCTAGATAAGTGTGCCCTCGAAGAGGATCTATTGCTCTCACTAGGGATATATGCAGAAAAAACATTGCTACTTTAAAGAAGCAATACGTACCACCCCCGACGCATTTCCTTCACAACATGCACACATAGAATTTTTTCTCCCAACTTCACCACTTTTTTTCTGCTTTATTTTTTAAAATTATGATACCATGTATTCATTTTTTAACATATTTATTTAGTTTTTACATAACTAAAACTGTTAGAAAAATATACAAATTTATTATAACAATTCAAAGTAAGTAACATTGTAAGATATATTAATAATGTAATATAATACTTTATATTAAACAAAGTATTTAATAATTTAAATAAAAAATATAAACATCTAAATATATAATACTATCACAATAACACAATATAAAAAATATGTATGTAAAATTATAATACATAATTGAAAAAAATATGATGCATATTATTTTAAGTAACAACATATAATGAAACAAAATTCCATTTAATTATTTTCTTAACTAATTATATACTCAAACTAGATTTGTTATAATTAAAAGAATAAGATAAAAAATATCAATTCTTCATTAATATTTAATATTTATAAATAAAAATAATAATTTACAATATTGACACATACAATACTAAAATATCAAACAGAGAATAGATAATAAACTAACACAAAATGTACAATACTTTATTAAAGACAACTATATAACATGTTTGTCCAGAAGATTAAATATATAGGAAACATACATAAATATGATTTAATTTTTGAGCTTAAGATGGTATTTAAAGTTTTTTATCAATTAATAATAAATACCTTTTCTATATGTTCTTTGTGTATACAATATTATTTACATTTATGAATTTTGTGTATTTATAAACTGCTCTATATTTTATTTTCTTATCTTTAGCATTCGTTAATGTATGTAATTAAATGTATACGTTAGAGTATTATGGCGATTGATAAATTTAATATATATAATAAAAACACTTACATGGTATCATATTTTGAAAAATAATGGAATTCTTTTTTGAAAAAAAAAAAGCAATACGCCCCAAGAGGGCAATACGCCATTGCTTCTTTAGAGTAGCAGAGTAAAGCGTCATTTTTTGGAGAAGCATTTGTTTAGAAACATATTATTTTGATACTTTAAAATCATGCCATATTGATAATGAAAGTAGTTAAAAATGTCATTTAAGTTTTTAAGTCTTAATTATATACCACACCCAATCCACAACAGATGCAACACTTTGAAGGTCAAACTTCCTTAATCCCACAACTCCAATCATGGATGTCGTCTCAACCATGCATTAGTTATCCACCGCCTCATTTTGACAATTTTATTGATGGGACCAATAGTGAAGAGTTCGTGCATCCATATGAATGTGGTGGCAATGCAATTGGGATAGAAGGTTGTTGATAACTAATAGTACAAGGCATAAAGTTAAGCAGGTTATCTTAAACTCTCTCTCCTTCACCACTCTACTATCCTTCTAGCTCGGTCACGAACCTCGATAGGCGCATCAAGGGTTTTCTGTGATGAGCTCAAGAGTCGAGAGGAATATGGATAAAGGCATTCTTAAGTTGCACTTCTTCAACGGAGAGAAATAGTCATCATGTTGCTAAAATAAGGATCACATAAAAAGAAACAAAAAGAAAGGAAAAAGAGGAAAAAGAATTCTCACTCTACATACACAATATAAAGAAAACTAGTTGACATTTTAAATCGAAAGATTGATGTATTACATAACACTAGTACAAAACATGTGGTCCCCTATGTGAACTCTTGTAGCAGTATGAAAAATGACTAGGATAAAACTGACAGCAAACCAAAAACTCATAGCGATTTCTTGATAGCCATTGATTTCGTAGCCACTTTATTTCTACTACCATATTTGTTGTGGCGAGATAGACCCCCGTAGCAAATTATATGTAATAGAATTTATAATTAAAAAAACCTTGGCTACAACAATGCATGTAGCATAACGAGACGGATACTTCACAAGAGATCATCCACATATAACATATTTGGAATCTGTATGACAATTAGACTCGTACTCTTGGGTCTGAATTAACCTATCAATTCATAAAACAAGTAATTCATAAAATAAGTTTTTTCCTTCAAGACAGCATTTCATTGAAAATAGTGTTTTTTACATAACATTCTTCAAGAGTTTGATTCTCTGAATGTTGTACAACATTGAAGGTGTTGCGCACAATGATTTTTTTACCAAAATATGATAGTGTTTGATACAAAATGGATAATTCAGCAAGGATAAATGCAGCCACATCTGCTTGCTCCATAAGCGATCTTTTCACCATTCAAAATCACAAAAAGATGATGCTATTGCAGCAAGATATGCATTTCACTAGCGTGCGAGCAGTCATGTCCTTCTAAACCTAAAATGCATACAACAAACTAAAAATGTAAGAAAATGCATACCATCTAATATTGTATTCAGCATCCAGAATCACAAAATATCATTTTATCGCCAACATACTTTTTGTCCCTCCATAATAATTTAGCCATCCCAAATCACACCAAAAACCATGTTGCGCTTCACTAGGATAAGAGCAGCCATATCTTTGTTTAAATCTAAAATTCATACATGAAATAAAATATATGAGAACGCATGTCGTGTCATGTTTTATCTATTGAAAAATACAAACAGATAAATATTGTTTCAGCCACATGTTTCTTGTGGTAGTCATTCCCCTTTGTGAAGAATCAGCCGTCGAAATTTACATGAAAAGTACATATTCATTTTCTTATCAATCTTCCTTCATGACTCATTAATTAAACCTTACAGTTCAACATTTGGGACATAGATTTAGTTCCTAGAATGTCAGGATTACCATCAACCATCTCAAACTATGAAACTATATCTAAGCATAGCATCACTGGTGAAAGTGCAAAAAAATTATTGTTTCAATATAGCACATCTGAATTTAGATATATAGATGAAGGAACAAAGGTCATGAACCTCATTAAATAGAGGTCAATGGTGCAAGGGGCACCATTAAGCCAACACACTCAAATGTCACAGACTAGGTGGGTAACCCACATCCAGGTATCGCAACTATAGCAAATTCCAGAAGCTAAGCAGGGATCAACATGGTCTAACAACGTCTAAATAGTTGTCTCGAGAAACAAAAAAGCCCAATTAGATTAGATTAGGCTCCATATTTTAGCTACGTCTTTGGAGATCTTCAGTTCCCACTTCTAAACACTTACAGTAGCTTGGACTGCCCTCAAAATAAGGCCTTAGATTCAACACTTGTTAGTCTTTATTGGTCATGCCTTCTCTCTTTCTGCTGTTACAGAAAATACACAAAACACCACCAAGCAAGGTTGGTCAGGCTATACCATTCTCATTGTGGGAGCATCTCAATCAAGTGCAGATGATGTCCATGTCTGGATGAACCTTCAGACCATAGAACAGTTCCACGGGATGTCAAGTTGCAAAGGAGAAGGAGCATATGTTTGTTGTCTTCAACCTGAGGACAGAAGGCACAACTTGCACGCTAGGCCAGGAACCAAGCATCTAAGAAGGAAATTATGGGTAGGAAAGTTGTGAAAGGATCTGAATACACCATCATGGGACAAGATACATGACTTCAGATTAGTGTACCAACCATGCAGTGGGGTGAGGTCTAACAACATCCTAAAGGTTCGTGTTGAGGTCAATCAGGGTGGTCTACTTATTGGGCAAGTTTGGAAGGACGACATTGTAGGTAGGAAAGTTGTGAAGGGATATGAATACACCATCATGGGATGAGATACATGACTTCAGATTAGTGTACCAACCATGCAAGGCTGAGGTCTAACAACATCCTAAAGGTTCGTGTCGAGGTCAATTGGGGTGGTTTTCCTATTGGGCAAGTTTGGTAGGAGGTAACTAAGTTATACAAACACCAAGCCCATGTGCTTCCACAAACTAGAAAATCTCCAGTGCATTCCCTCTTCAGACAAGAAACAAGTTCCATATCTCTTTCTAAGCCAGAATGTCCAAATTGAGTTGGGGATAGTAACGAATTAGAGAAAATGAACCTTCACTTAAAGGTAGGGTGAGACAACTCATATTCATGTGATGCATATTCCCCCCATCCCACATGAAGTTTAGAGCTTCACCTTGTAGTCTTTCCCTGATAGTCTTCAGTAGTTATCCTTGCATAGCCCAATACATGAACAACCTTGAATTTTGTCTTTGGTCAGCATACATCTGCCTACAAATGAGATGTGATTTGTAGGTCAAGCATTCAACACAGACCTAAGGTGATCAAGGAAGGCCCTAAGTGCCCAAAAATGAGGTTTTCCCTGCTAGGAGGTGGCCCAAAGTCCCTTCATTGAACCCCACAACTTCACACACATGTTGTTTGATGTTAGTCATCTTCTTCGAGAAGCAAATGGAAGATCATCATGGGATTACACATTAAACCCATAACATAGATCATAACTACTCATGGTGTGGGTGAGATACATTCTATGAGACATCGATTGTGTATGTAACAGCATGTAATCCCTTGTTGCATGTGTTCTATATACAAAGTTTTCATATGATAAAAGAATTAGAAGTGCATGTGCATAAGGAAAAAAGTTAATAGCTGGGACATCTACAAGTTTAAGAGAGATGATACAAAAGAAAGATAATAGAAGTTGATGTAGTAAAGGAAACTACCAAGTCTGTGTTAGGGAAGAAAAAGCAAGATGAGAAAGTAATTGCACTGCATACTATGGCATATGTGGGTGGGAATAAAAAATAAAAGCGAAAGAATGGGAAGTAAAAAATGGGAGTTTCGAGAAATTGGGATATGTGTATATATATTCAAGGCTACATTGACCATCTACTACTAATATATTCTAGACTTGTCAACTAGTTCAAGAAAAACATAGCATCTCATGACAGTAAGAATAATTGCACAAATTAATCACATTAAAGTAATAAGAAACTCATTAAAAAGACTCTTACAGGTGATGGGTAGAATCTTGACCGATGTAAAATTTGCAGAGCTCGGTCATAAATGGTTGATGGACCCGATCTTCCAAACTAAAAATAGAAAGAATAACATGTCATGTCTAATCATATGATATAACACTAGCTTTCCTTCAACAAATATATACAATGCACTATATGGAAATACTTTTGTGTGTCACTTGTTCACTATGATGATCTAGTTTAGCAAGTAATTATGCAATCATTCGGTCTTTCTCTTGTATCTCACGATCTTTATCTTTTATCTCATGGTCTTTCTCTTGTATCTCACGGTCTTTATCTTGTAGTTGGACATGTATATTCACATTTGAATCTTTATTTGCTGCATCTATAGTAACTTCATCTCTCAATATTCTTCAAGAAATCCCAGCACTAAACCCTCTTTCACAGCCTCCATGATGTGGGCCAAAGGTATCATCCATAATTGAGATAAATTGCAACGGGTCTCTAGTGCTCTCCACACCAAGCTCGGTACTTCTCTTTTCCAACTTTTCCTAAAGATAAATGTACACTAATGATAATAAAATAAAAACATACATGCCACACAAACACATAATAGTAGTAAACTTACACAGCTCTCCTTTGTTAATTCATCTTTAAAGTTTCCTTTTTTGTCTTTGTGGCAATGTATATATACACGGAATAATGCAGGATCCTCTCCATTTTCCACCTACAAATAAATCGTCCATAATTATGATAAAAAAATTCTAGTTTTTTTAAGAATTTACTAAGAAATAAATACCAAATCATGTTCAACTTCAGCGTATGATTTTGACCCTGTTGTGTGTGTTGGGTGTGGACCTTTGTGATTCTTTTTGTTTCTTACAGCCTCAGCCTATAAGATGTGAAAACATAAGATAAAGGTTAATATATAGTATATAAAAATGGATAAACTTCTTGAACAAATAGACAAGTGCAGTAGTTTACTTATCGTATGATAAGTAAGATAGTAGTACCTTAGTTGTAGGTTTGGACCAGTAGGACAAAAGTGCAACCCATTCATCTATTGTGACTCTTACATCAGGTGTGTGTTGGCCTTGTTCCTCAATTGATTTTTCAGGATTATAAATTTTTTTCAAGTCATGCCTCCAATCTCTTATCTCTTGTTTGATAGTTTTTTTACAAAAATGGATTACCTTTTCAAATGAAAGCAATCTGGACTTATCAGGATTCAAGAACTCATAGTCACGCTGCAAAGCAATAATTATGGATTATTCATAAGACATGAGGGTAACATATATATCAAAGTAATTTTGATACTTACACGCACATCAACTATTATCTTTTCAAATCCAATCTCATGTTCCCTCCCCCACCATTTATCTAGTGGAAAATAATGACTATCTCGGGCCATTATACCCAAGAAATTACTAAGTTTATGTCTCCCTTCCCCAACAGGGACTCTCTTAACAATACATTCATGCTTCTTCCCATTCTTAGGGGTGACTGATTGTAGTTTTGTAGATCCCCTTTTTCTTTTCTCAATATTGATTTCTGGATACAATTTCTATGATTAGATATGTAACATGTTCACATGAAAGTCATTCTTTATTTTGCATTCCTAGAAGTATGGTACCTTGACCAAAATTATAAGCATGCAACTCATCTACATGTGTGCGCACATTGTGAAATTGGGCTCCCACTTGAGATCCTTGCATAGAAAATTTTCATACCGACAACATCATCAAACACAAAATTATACCAAATATGGTTATACAAGTCACTCACTGTTAATAAATAGCATACCTTCCTGATTGTCATCAACATATATATTTTCTAAAGAAAATGTAGCATCTACAAAAATTATCCAAGTGTCATTTCAATTGGCACATAGTTATGTATGTGTACCCCTAAGAACATATAGTTAAAACATACCTTGCTCATTACCATTAAGGAGGGTGTTCTCATGTTGTGTAGCCTCCACATGGGCTTGACTTCGTATTGAACCTTTCATAGATGACAACCAACCATTTAAAACATGTGCTTATCATGTATATAATTTGTAGCTATAAGAAAAGGATGAAATATAATGTGTTACCTCCTGTAAAGGATGAATGGTACACTCTTTCTTCTTGTGTATTGCATCTCCCAGAAGAAGAATATTGTACGTCACTCCTATCTTGATGATCTATCATAGAAATTGAGAAACATTAATATATATATACCCCTAAAGAAATACAAAATAGACATACCTTCCTCATTATCATCAAAGAGAGTGTTATCAAGTTCTGTAGTCTCCACATAGCATTGACTTTGCATTGAACCTTGATACATAACATCTCATTTTTCAAAACATGTATCTAAAAAACATTTGTAGTAAGTATACATAATAAGTGGTTGAAAGAAGAAGAATTACCTCCTCTAAAAGATTAATCATGTAGTTTTTGTAAGTTGCATCTTGTTGAAGAAGTGTATTGCACATCATTCATGACTTGAACATCTATCATGAAAAGAAATTTGTCAATCAAAACTTCTTTCAGCCAATGCATATTTATAGTCCAAAAACAAATTGCTTTCATGATCTTCAAGGATCAAATGGAGAGTTCCAAAACAAACAAGATGATGCACCCACTATAAGGTTTCAGCTCACTCATGAATAGTAGAAAAATGTATAAGCTACAAGTAGGTGCAACCTTGTGATTTTTTGAGAGATAAACCCAATTAAGATAGAATAAATAATAGAGTGTGAATAGGAGTATAATATTCATCAACAGCCCAAACAAGTCAAGAAAAATTTTCCTTGAAGTAATGGACAAGAACAATTAACACTATACTCATCCTGAAAGATTTACATTTCCCTAAGAGATAAACTCATTCAAGATAAACTCTTACATCTCTTTCGACCAAGCAAAAAATATAAGTCAAGCATACCTTCCTGATTATCATCGAGGAGGATGTTCTCTAACTGTGTAGCCTCCATATGAGCTTGACTTAGCATTGAACCTTGTATAGATAACAATCCAATTTCTTAAACATGATTCTAATAAATTGTTTATATTTAGTATCTAGAAAAAGAGGATGAAACAAGAAGAATTACCTCCTCTAAAAGATGAATCATGAAGTCTTGTTTTTTGTGGGTTACATCTTACAGAAGAAGTATATTGTACATCACTACTAACTTGAACATCTATCATGGAGATTGACATAAATTATATATATATATATATATATATATATATATATATATATATACATACCCCTAATTAAATATAGTTTAAGAATACCTTCATGTTCATCAAGGATGATGTGCTCTAGTTGTGTATGCTCGACATGGTCTTGACTTAGCATTGAACCTTGTATGGATAAAAACTCAATTTTCAAAATATGTATTAACCAAATGTTTATAATTAATATCTAGAATAGGATGAAATAAGAAGAATTACCTCCTTTCAAAGATGAAACATGCTTTGTGTTTTTTTGTAAGTTGCATATTTTGGAAGAATATAAATCGCTCACCTGCCTTGTTTCTTGGAGGTTTCTACTTTTAATAATACTATTTTTCCCATTTCTATCAAAGTGGTCGGTATCCCCTTGGACACCTGTCATAAAGAATTAAGGAATTCTTTTCACCAATTTATATTTCAACCAAAAATAGCATACTACCAACAAAATTTATTTATCCAAAGACTACCTTTCCCATTATCAACAAAGTGTGTGTCATCCCTTGGCGTATCTTGCATATTAGTAGTAGTTTGCAACTTGGAACCTTTCATAGATATATAATTTTATTATGTAACTCTCCATTGTAACTAAAATTGACAAGCACGACAAATCTTTTAATTGTGATATTTCTTGGTGGTTACCTCTGGTGTAAGGAAGATGTGGATTTTTTCTATTATCTCGAACACCTATCATGGAGTATCATGGAATAATCTTATGCATGTCATGTCTACAAAAAAACAGCATACTACTATACAAACATATATCTGAAGATTACCTTTCCCACTGCTATCGAAGTTAACATAATCCCTTGCCATATCTTGTAAATTGGAAGTAGTTTGCAGCACGGGACCTTTAATAGATACATTTTTTTTCAAGTAGCTTTTCCAATGTATTTAAATTTATAAATATATAGAAAATACGAATAACTGATGCTTCTACATAAAAAATTCTTACCTTCTGATCTTTCTTGGAAGTTACCTCTCTTTAAAGGAAAATGAGGTCTTTCAATTCTATCTTGAAGATCTGTTACAAAGTATCATGGAATTATTTACCAAAAACTTTTCTAATGTATTACAACTAAAAATTTAGAGATAATAAAAATAACTACCACTTTGACAAGATGAATCCTTTGATTGTGATCTTTCTTGGAGGTTACATCTATTGGAAGGAAAATGAGGCATATCATTTCTATCTTGAACACCTATCATGGAGTATCACGAAGTTATTTTCACCATTTCTTGGTGTAACAAAAAATAACGTACTACTAGGAAAACATATTTATCCAAAAACTACCTTTCCTGATTTTATTAAAGTTAGCATCATCCCTTGGCATAGCTTGCAAACTGGAAGCATCTTGGAACTTGAGACCTTTCATAGATATGTATTTTTTTCAAATAATATTTCTAATGTATTTACATTTGAAGAATAACAACAACTTCTACATGAAAAATCCTTTGGTTGTGGTTTTTCTAGGGGTTCCCTCTCTTAGAAGGAAAATGAGGAGTTTCATTTCTATCTTGAACACCTATCATAGAGTATCATGGAACTTTTTTCAACATTTTATGATTTTCAATATGTCATGTATACCAAAAACAACATAAAAACTAAAAAAATGTATATGTCCCAAGACTACCTTTCCTATTGTTATCAATGTGAGTTCCATCTCGTGCCATAGTTTGCAAATTGGAAGTAGTTTGCAACTTAGAACCTTCAATAAATAAAAAATTTTAAATAACATTTATAATGATTTACATTTGAAAATTTAGAGGCAATAGGAATAACTACTGTTACAACCCCAATTTTGGGTTCCTTTGGCGAGAAATGTAATTTCTCATATTAAATATATTTGAATGAATAATGATATAATCTATTTTGAATAAATGGATTTCATTTACAATAGCCTTGTTAATTTATTTGTGGGCTTTATTGGCTATTAGGCCCAATACAAGGATATTCAATTAATTAATGAATAACTAAGAATTGAGGTGAGAAAGGTATGGAAACCTTTAGAAAGCAAATCCAAGGAGGATTTCGTGCCACTTAGATTCCTTGGGTTCCAAGGAGTCCAAAGTTGCAAAGAAAAGGCAATAAGAAAAAGAAAATATCGATTAATTATTTCCTTGTTAATAAAGAAAATGAAAACATTGATGAAATGTAGAAAATATGTGAAAAGAGGAATAAATGGGTAATCCTTAGTGGAATTTCGTTTCCCAAGGATTCCTAATAATAAAAGGAACACTAATGAGGAAAATAAGAGAGAAATAAAGAGAAATCCACAAAAGGAAATATTTTAATAAGATAATGAGAATAATGCATATTGATGCATTTAAGGATAATGAGTATTCCTTTAAAAGGAATTTCGAATTCTTAGAGTTCCTTGGGATCCAAGGAGTCCCAATGAAGAAAGAAGAAAGAGAAAATACTAATAAAACAAAATAAAAGAATAATGTGATACATTATTAATGGTTTTTGTGACTTTGTTAAAAAGTGGTATTTTCTAAAGGAAAACATGATCAATGGTTTAAAAGGCATAAATAAAGAGAATAAGGAAAAGGATTTTCGTATTTCTAATTATCCATGCAATAATGAAAATCAAAAGGAATAGAGAGGAGAGAGAAGGTTTCTTTTCAAGGAAAGATTTGGGTTCTTTTTGGGAAAGGACTCTTTGAGTCGTGTTTAAGCTGACTTATGACTTCGTATCTCTCCCCTATATAAGGGGTAGGATCTGGGATCGAGTTCAGGAAGAAATCCCACGCAGCTCCATCCCTTCTCCTTGCTTCTTACACGTCAAAACCCTAACCTGTGAATACGGCTCTATCCCTTTTGCAATGAGAGTTTGGGTGTAGTCGGGATGGAGGATGGGTGCCCACGAAGTTGTGGAGGGGTTTCGCCATCGCGGCCCTGCCCCAAGCTGATCGCAGCAGCCGCGCACAGCAGGTGCGTCCAGGCCAACCTAGCCACCATGGCGGCAAGCTGTTGCACCTAGATGAGCGCGGAGGACCGGCGGTGGTAGGGGAAACACCCCCGAGGGTCGCCGGACCCTGGAGAGGAAGCAGCGCGCGCAAGGTTGCTGCAAAGCGGCGGCTAGGTCAGCAGGCGTCGACCTGCTCAAGGTAGAAGAAAGGGAAAACGGCGCTGGACGATTATGCCCCCCCGCGGGAGTGAAGAGTTGCCAACTTAACCGGGGACAAATCAGTCTTTTCGAAATGTCCTGATCTAGCAACGTAGCATGGGGTATGCCTACGTGGCAACATGCCATTGGCCCAAGGAAGGTAATTTTACAAAATTCATATCTCCTAATTGGTAGCTCCGATGAGAACATGTTATACATGAAAATTGATCAGAAAATCGAGGGGAATCTAAATAAAATATAATTGAGGCCTAATTCCATATGCAATTCGAAACGTATATAGGGATATTATCTTTTATAGTTTAAACAATGAAAAATCCTAACCATTGATGATTAATGAGTTAGAAAGGGTTAAATGAGTATATAAAGTTTATATTAGCCTATTAATGATAAAAAGGATCATTAATATTGGAAAAGGATGAATTTGCATGTAATTAGTTTAATGTCGAGTTTAATATGCATAAATAAAGCTTTAATGGGGCTTGAAACCCTAATGTTGGAAATTAGGATTACTAATAGCTTTAATTATTCAATTTCATGTATAGAACTGAGTTTCTCTGATTATAAGTTATTTCAAGTAATAAAGTTCCTAATTCGTGGATAAATACCCTAAATGTAGTAATTAGGGTTTTCTCATGAATCAAGGTAGAATTAATGATTAATAACGTTAATATGAGTAATAGAGCATAATGAATTACAAAATGATGATAAATAAGCATAATAATCTTGTCATGGATTAAAAGGATAAAAAAATGACAGTTTTAATGTAAGATAAGTTTTGTGGGTTTAATTAATGGACAATGATGCCTTTAATTCGAAAATAAGGTTAAATGTTGTTAAGAGACAACCTTAATATCTTTGTGAATAATTAGGGTTTAAAATAGTGAAAGATGAAAGGAAACCCTAATTATAATAGAAACCCTAAAAATGAAATAGTAACCCTAGGGCTCGAATAGGTCTATTAGACTTGGATACCATGATCCATGATAGATGATATTGGATGTTTATTTCAGGATCTTATTGAATGCTTGCTTGCCTTGTTGATTGGACTATTCTATTTCAAGTCTGCTTAACAGGTATGTGGTTACGCTTATGAATAACCGCATTAGTTTCCCGCATGTTTGTCAGATGGTTAATCGCATTGATTGCAATTAAACTAGTTGGATGATTCATATTTGCAAATTATAAAGTCACTATGATTATCACATTAATAATAGAATTATGGATTCTCGCACCTACATGCCACCCTGATGGATGATGCCAAAGGTCAGGCCTAGATGGGTAGACCAATGGATACCTTGAGTGGTGACCCTAGGCACCAAGAAGGTGGCCTATGATATTGCATAACTAGTGGGCACCATGAGTGGTGACCCCCAGGCACCAAGCTCGAGATTGAGAAGGTGGCCTTAAGTCATTGGCAAAAGGGCACCCTAAGGTGGGTATGCCAGGGTTAGGGCAAAAGCGGTGGAGAATGTCATATCGAAAAGTGTAAACTGGATTGTTAAATAATTTGCTTGTGATTATTAAATTGTTAGCCATATGTGCAAAGTTTTGGTTGTCCCCACATACCAGTATATTTCGATATACTGACCGACGTTTTGTTTGTCGGCGTTTTAGGTACAAATGAAAAGAACAAACAGTAAAGTGGCATATGTGGAATTAAATGAGAAGTAACGTACACAGGAGGATTAGTTAGAGTAACATCTTCATGGATAGAAGTTTAGAAATCCCATCTTTTAAAAAGGTAAACAAAGTTTTATTTTATACCAGTTTTTAGCTTTAGTTGGTAAAGTTTATTTAATTATTATTGATTATTTGTCGAACCTTTGATCCTGTTAATTGAATAATGGCTCTGACCTTCGGGTCTCCTTTAATTGGGGGTTACCGGGAGACGGGGTCGTTACAATTGGTATCAGAGCATAGGTTCCTCATTTAATCTTTAACAATTATTAAATTTTACAAATTCCGTAGAACCCAGGGGAGTTATTAGAGGATTACCCAAAAGACAGAGGTGTCTAGAAAAGGATCACGACCGGGGGCTGGCAAGATTTTCCTCCGCACCGCTAGTCGGAATACGAGGACTCCCGGATCCGTGTGACTGCCTGGCCAAAGTCTTAGGGTATGAATCGAAATAAGATACCTTTAGGACTCTCTCATCTTGTTCATCCCTTCTCAACTCAAATTCTATTAAGGACCTTAAGGATTAGGGTTTTCTCTCTTTCCCTCACCCTCTTGAGGTATGAGTAAGGTTGATAAGGATTAAGGGATCCTCCATCAAATTAATAAAAAGCATGTAAATAGGATGTCATGGACATAAGCTTAATAGAGTAAGCGTAAAGGAATAGATTCATGCTTAGGTCGTATGACATGAGTTGTCATTGCCCTCAAGAGAGATCTGAGGATAGACCTCCTTGGTAGGAGGATAGGTAGAGAGAGTTAAGCTTGGGAGGTAAAGACCTCCATTATAGGTAGAAGTCTAGCACATCCTTTGAGGATGATGTTAACCCTAACCCTAAGTGAAGGTTAGGAAGGAAGATGACATGATGAGTTAGATATCATGGTTGACCGAGTGTTTGGTTGAACATGCCTTGGATGCCATATGAACCATGAGAAGTTGATAATCAAGTACCATGGCAACCCAACCCTAGAAAGGGTCATGCATGTTAGAGTGAAGGATAGCTCCTTCCTCGATGAGGTTAGAGAAGAACCTATAGTTACCCTATGGGCTTAGGCAAGTAGGGTATAGCTTGATGAAACCCTGGTTGAGAGATCATGATGGATGTATTATGACATAAGCATAAGGGGCTATGAAGGATCTTGAGCAAGCCTAAGTTCGAGCATAGGCCTCACCCATGTGAAGGTATGCTGGTGAAGCTTGATCCTTCATGGAGAAAGGACACCTGGTAGTAAGGCTGGATGTAGAGTTAGCTCTAGAGAGAAAAAGTTGGACTCAAGCAAGAAGGTTGGAAGCTTAGGTTCTGAGACATAGGGAACAGTGGATCATAGAGGATGATGCGACCTGAGTGGATGATAGTGGTTGCCTTATGTTTGAACCCTGAAGGTTGATGATGTCTTGGTTGCCTTTAGAGGAACCAAATCTTAGAGAGGATGACGCTTCTGGTTTAAGTGAGTACCTACTAGATGAGTTAAAGAGTGCTTTAGACCCTGAGGAGGTTTAAGTAACCAGTTGTGACGCTTTATACCTAGTTGGTTGTCCTGGGAGAGGACTCGACCCTGAAGTGTTGCTCGAGTAGAAGGATCAGGGAAGTACATGACATATCTTGAACGTGCTTGATTCATGGTTAAGAGTTTGAGCATGCAGTTGGATACCTAAAAGTGAACATAGGGTTCCTAGGCCTAAGAGGGGAAGCTGTGTATCCGATGCTCATAATGAGGTTCGAGTCTCTATAGTTTCGAGCATGGTACTCATAATGTGTATAGGCAAAGGAAACCCCTCGAGGTAAGGGTATGTTTGATGAACCCCTCACCACTAAGTTGGTCTAATGCTGAGGAAGAGAACAAGTATGACCTAGCATGGTTTAATAGGTGGTCTGCTTGTACCTTAGTAGCTGATGGGTTAGGCATGCTCATGAGGATGTAAACCCTATGGATGGTTGTGACCATGTTGTCAAGAGTTGTAGTTTCCTCCCATCCTGGGAGAGGACCCTTTGGTAGGGTGTGTACCAGTTCTGTCATTTTTGAGGTGACCTGAAGAGGTCTCATAGGATCTTGAGAAGCTAAGTGAAGAGTACATGGTATGAAAATGAACCTATAGGCCCATCGATAACCATCTCTAGGTGCATGGACATGTTACCATGGGAGTAACCGGTATGGGGCCTGACCAAGGTAGTTAGGTTGCCATGACCCCTGTGAAGGGATGAAAGTCAGTCATGAATGTAGAAAGAGATGATGAAGGCTTGGGTAAGGTTCTAAGTCAGACATGTACTATAAGAAAATCCCAAGTCTATCCTAGGGTCAGGTAGGGATAAGACCGATGAAAGATGGAGTTGCCTAATTCCCTAGTTGCACATGACCATAGGGTCGGGAGGTAACAGCTATCATTGTCTGAGGGCCATGGGTTAGGAGATTGATCACCTTCATTAACTCATGGGACCTAAAGGGCAGATGAGTAGGGCATTCTCTAGATGCATAAGGGAAGAAGGATGACCCCAAAAGTGCCGGCACCCTATAGACCTAGAGGATATGACCAAGGATTGTGTGTAAACTCAAGTAGGTTGGAGGCCAGTTTTCCATAGAAGTAACTTTAATATAATGATGATTGTGATATAGAGACATGAGTTGCACGTTTCAACTAAGATTTGAAGGTGTACTGGCGAGGTGGGCTGTACCATCCCTACTCTTGGAATGGGAAGAACTCTGTATTTGGACGGCCGCCAAATGCTTATTTCTTCTTGTTATGGGAGTGAGAGATAGGACAGTATGCATGCCACACACCAAGGACAAAGATGTTGTAAGTTGGAACGTTGCTATAAGGAACAAGGATAGAGATGATAACATAACTTTGTGGAAGGAATGATACATGGATGGTGTACATACACTAAGAGTATAAGGATATCATCTTGTGAGGATGTTTTGTCATGAACCATGTGGAATGTGCAAATTTACCAAGGTTGAGTTTGATCACCATGAGGATGAGCTCAGAATTTCTTAATGAAGACAAACTTAAGGTTTGAGGTAAGGCGATAAGTGGAATACATGGAAGTGTATATCGTCACATTACCTGACACCTAAGGAGGTAAAGTGGTAATAAATACTCTGATTGAGATAAACTGTCTAGTTTAGCTAGAGGCTAGATGAGGTTGAGGTTGTTCAACTAACCCTATGTTTGGAAAGAAGATGTGTTTTGGCGAACACTCAGATGTAATGAGATAGGTTGAACAAGTTAATGATTTCTGGGTTATCCGGTCTAGTTCTTGACGTAATGAAAGGATGGGTTAGAGCCTCAGATGCACTTCTCTGGAAGAGAATGTAATGAAACCCTGATGAAAGTAGTTTAGGGTTTCTGAGGTATCGACCTCGAGGAATCATGACTTACAGAAGATCATGGTTTTAAGATCATGATACACCTTGATACTACAAAGATAGTAAGTGATGGTAGCATTCTGGATGCTTAAAACAAAGTTGCATGTAGCATGTAGCATGTGGCCATGCAAGCCAGGAGGTGAAGGACGAACACCATTAACCCAGTGCATGGATGTAAAGTATAAAGAGTTCCTGAGAAGGAATGAGAGTTCATCATTATGGATGTTGTGAGTCTCTCCTAGACCAAAAAGGTCAAGATACAATATGGGTTATGGTAGATCTCCTTACCTAGATGACATGAGAAAGGAAGAGTTTTGTCAAGGGACAGATCTGGTGGAACTACATATGAAAGAGTTGGTTCAACTACACCATGATGTGAATTCAAAAGTTTTTGATGTGACCCAAGGGTTCACTTCCATGAGGTGGAAGTAGATACATGAAGAGCTCAGTGTTTGTACAGTTTATCGCCCCATACTAATGGTTAGTATGATCCAAACTAGAGGGTCTGATGAGAGCAAGTGTGCTTGTTCAGGGTGATACCATGAAGTAGTTCTAAAGATGTGACATTAACCACCATAGCCTTATCGGGATGCAAGAAGTTTTATAGGGAGGTTGTGCCGGTCACCATTTCATTATGATGATGTTGGTGAAGAAGGCCTCGCGAAGGTCAGAAAAGAACCACATGTGTGTGCAGATGAAGTCGCTTTGATCGTGCGATGGCTGAGAGAGGGCCCAGTGGTGACATGTGTCACGAGCTGATGCAAAGCAGACTGACATGTAGTTCACTGTGGAGGAATATAATGTGAAAATCTGACCCCTCTAAGCTACAGCTGAGAGAGCTGAATCCCTGATATATGGGTCCATTTGAGATGGATGGGTGGATATGGTTGTGTTAAGCTTACCCCTCAGGATAAAATGATGTGTTGCATGAGTCCGATCTAGAGCACTATGTGAGGTACCCAAGCCATGTGTTGAGCCCTGAACCTTTTCATCTTTTGAGAGGCTGAAATGTCCTGAGTCACCTATGAGGGTACGATATACCAAGGTAAGAAAGAACTCAGATGGAAGAATATGAGATGATGAAGGTTCTTGGAAAACACACGGGAAGGGTGAAGCCACATGGTAGCCCTGATGGACATAAGAATGGATTATCCTGTTTGTTTGCTTGCTTGATGGAATTTTGAGGACAAAATTCTTATAAGAGGGGAAGGATGTTACAACCCCAATTTTGGGTTCCTTTGGCGAGAAATGTAATTTCTCATATTAAATATATTTGAATGAATAATGATATAATCTATTTTGAATAAATGGATTTCATTTACAATAGCCTTGTTGATTTATTTGTGGGCTTTATTGGCTATTAGGCCCAATACAAGGATATTCAATTAATTAATGAATAACTAAGAATTGAGGTGAGAAAGGTATGGAAACCTTTAGAAAGCAAATCCAAGGAGGATTTCGTGCCACTTAGATTCCTTGGGTTCCAAGGAGTCCAAAGTTGCAAAGAAAAGGCAATAAGAAAAGAAAATATCGATTAATTATTTCCTTGTTAATAAAGAAAATGAAAACATTGATGAAATGTAGAAAATATGTGAAAAGAGGAATAAATGGGTAATCCTTAGTGGAATTTCGTTTCCCAAGGATTCCTAATAATAAAAGGAACACTAATGAGGAAAATAAGAGAGAAATAAAGAGAAATCCACAAAAGGAAATATTTTAATAAGATAATGAGAATAATGCATATTGATGCATTTAAGGATAATGAGTATTCCTTTAAAAGGAATTTCGAATTCTTAGAGTTCCTTGGGATCCAAGGAGTCCCAATGAAGAAAGAAGAAAGAGAAAATACTAATAAAACAAAATAAAAGAATAATGTGATACATTATTAATGGTTTTTGTGACTTTGTTAAAAAGTGGTATTTTCTAAAGGAAAACATGATCAATGGTTTAAAAGGTATAAATAAAGAGAATAAGGAAAAGGATTTTCGTATTTCTAATTATCCATGCAATAATGAAAATCAAAAGGAATAGAGAGGAGAGAGAAGGTTTCTTTTCAAGGAAAGATTTGGGTTCTTTTTGGGAAAGGACTCTTTGAGTCGTGTTTAAGCCGACTTATGACTTCGTATCTCTCCCCTATATAAGGGGTGGGATCTGGGATCGAGTTCAGGAAGAAATCCCACGCAGCTCCATCCCTTCTCCTTGCTTCTTACACGTCAAAACCCTAACCTGTGAATACGGCTCTATCCCTTTTGCAACGAGAGTTTGGGTGTAGTCGGGATGGAGGATGGGTGCCCACGAAGTTGTGGAGGGGTTTCTCCATCGCGGCCCTGCCCCAAGCTGATCGCAGCAGCCGCAACTCTGCTGCTATGGCAGCCGCGCACAGCAGGTGCGTCCAGGCCAACCTAGCCACCATGGCGGCAAGCTGTTGCACCTAGATGAGCGCGGAGGACCGGCGGTGGTAGGGGAAACACCCCCGAGGGTCGCCGGACCCTGGAGAGGAAGCAGCGCGCGCAAGGTTGCTGCAAAGCGGCGGCTAGGTCAGCAGGCGTCGACCTGCTCAAGGTAGAAGAAAGGGAAAACGGCGCTGGACGATTATGCCCCCCCATGGGAGTGAAGAGTTGCCAACTTAACCGGGGACAAATCGGTCTTTTCGAAATGTCCTGATCTAGCAACGTAGCATGGGGTATGCCTACGTGGCAACATGCCATTGGCCCAAGGAAGGTAATTTTACAAAATTCATATCTCCTAATTGGTAGCTCCGATGAGAACATGTTATACATGAAAATTGATCAGAAAATCGAGGGGAATCTAAATAAAATATAATTGAGGCCTAATTCCCTATGAAATTCGAAAAGTATATAGGGATATTATCTTTTATAGTTTAAACAATGAAAAATCCTAACCATTGATGATTAATGAGTTAGAAAGGGTTAAATGAGTATATAAAGTTTATATTAGCATATTAATGATAAAAAGGATCATTAATATTGGAAAAGGATGAATTTGCATGTAATTAGTTTAATGTCGAGTTTAATATGCATAAATAAAGCTTTAATGGGGCTTGAAACCCTAATGTTGGAAATTAGGATTACTAATAGCTTTAATTATTCAATTTCATGTATAGAACTGAGTTTCTTTGATTATAAGTTATTTCAAGCAATAAAGTTCCTAATTCGTGGATAAATACCCTAAATGTAGTAATTAGGGTTTTCTCATGAATCAAGGTAGAATTAATGATTAATAACGTTAATATGAGTAATAGAGCATAATGAATTACAAAATGATGATAAATAAGCATAATAATCTTGTCATGGATTAAAAGGATAAAAAAATGACAGTTTTAATGTAAGATAAGTTTTGTGGGTTTAATTAATGGACAATGATGCCTTTAATTTGAAAATAAGGTTAAATGTTGTTAAGAGACAACCTTAATATCTTTGTGAATAATTAGGGTTTAAAATAGTGAAAGATGAAAGGAAACCCTAATTACAATAGAAACCCTAAAAATGAAATAGTAACCCTAGGGCTCGAATAGGTCTATTAGACTTGGATACCATGATCCAGGATAGAAGATATTGGATGTTTGTTTCAGGATCTTATTGAATGCTTGCTTGCCTTGTTGATTGGACTATTCTATTTCAAGTCTGCTTAACAGGTATGTGGTTACGCTTATGAATAATCGCATTAGTTTCCCGCATGTTTGTCGGATGGTTAATCGCATTGATTGCAATTAAACTGGTTGGATGATTCATATTTGCAAATTATAAAGTCACTATGATTATCACATTAATAATAGAATTATGGATTCTCGCACCTACATGCCACCCTGATGGATGATGCCAAAGGTCAGGCCTAGATGGGTAGACCAATGGACACCTTGAGTGGTGACCCCAGGCACCAAGAAGGTGGCCTATGATATTGCATGACTAGTGGGCACCATGAGTGGTGACCCCCAGGCACCAAGCTCGGGATTGAGAAGGTGGCCTTAAGTCATTGGCAAAAGGGCACCCTAAGGTGGGTATGCCAGGGTTAGGGCAAAAGCGGTGGAGAATGTCATATCGAAAAGTGTAAACTGGATTGTTAAATAATTTGCTTGTGATTATTAAATTGTTAGCCATATGTGCAAAGTTTTGGTTGTCCCCACATACCAGTATATTTCGATATACTGACCGACGTTTTGTTTGTCGGCGTTTTAGGTACAAATGAAAAGAACAAACAGTAAAGTGGCATATGTGGAATTAAATGAGAAGTAACGTACACAGGAGGATTAGTTAGAGTAACATCTTCATGGATAGAAGTTTAGAAATCCCATCTTTTAAAAAGGTAAACAAAGTTTTATTTTATACCAGTTTTTAGCTTTAGTTGGTAAAGTTTATTTAATTATTATTGATTATTTGTCGAACCTTTGATCCTGTTAATTGAATAACGGCTCTGACCTTCGGGTCTCCTTTAATTGGGGGTTACCGGGAGACGGGGTCGTTACAACTACCTACCTCCTCTACATGATAATTCTTTGGGTTGTGATTTTTCTTGGAGCTTAACTCTCTTGGAAGGTAAATGTGTCATTTCACTTCTATCTTGAAAATCTGTAATAGAGTGTCATGGAATTATTTTCAGAATTTAATTTTTCTTTTTCATTTCAACATTAAAAACATACTCCTAACAAAAAATATTATCCAAAGACTACTTTTCCATTTCTGTCAAAGTGGGTGTCTTTCCTTGCCATTGCTTGAATATTAGAAGTAGTTTGCAACTTAGAACCTTACATTGAGAGATGACTTTCTTAATATAACTTTTTAAGGTATGTACATTTCAAAATATATATGCAACAAGAATACTACCTCCATTGCTTTGTAAATCTTTTTCTAGTGAATTTTCTTGTAGGCCAGCTCTCTTGGAAGGAAAATGTGGCAAATCGCTTCTACCTTGAAGACCTGCGATGTATCATCATATAATGTATAATAGCGTGATACTATATATTTCACAATACTATAATATGCAGAAGCTAAATACAACATATTAAAAACCTGATCTCTTCTTGATTGATACATGATCTGCATAAAGAATATCGGTGTCATCCTTTATGTTATTCTAGTGTAACAGAAAATAAATAATGATAAATTCATTTATACCTAGAAGTTCATGCAACGGCTTAATTAAAGATGGATCAAAATGAATGCTTCTCTCCATGACATTGTGTAATGACATCTTTTTAGGAGGCATGGCTCTGTAAAAGATTAAGACGTGTTAGAAAGAATTTTTTTTATTTTAATTTGATAAAGAATGCATGTGCATGAATATGTCATTACCAAAGCACATTTTCATTTTCTTGATGAAGTGATTTCTTCTATCATGCCCACATCCAACTCAAATGATGGTGTATATTGATCAACATCTAACCTAACCCAACATTCATCATCTTCATTTAATATGGTCTCATTGCTGTTATCATTAACAAATGATTCAATTGTGTCATCGACCTCACTAAATGGAGTGCTTTGATTCATTGAAAAACAAGAAGGGACATCATATGTATCTCGAGCAACCCATGGGCACACTACACTCTAGTTTCTCATCATCTGGATCTCGGGAATAGAATACTTGAAGTGCTTGTTCAGGAAATATAAAAGGCTCATCCACAAAAGCCAGCTTAGTTGTATCCACAAATATTAATTTGAAATCATCAATCCTAACACCTTCTTCAGATTCTGTGTCAAACCATAAACACTTGAAGAGGTAATATGGATCTAAATTTGGAAATTTAACTTGATAAATATCTTGAAGAATCCCATAATATAATTTATCATTTTGACCAATTGTTGATACTCCACTATTTTGTGTAACTCTCTTGCACTCTACATATTGCGGTTCAAATTTATATCCATTTATGTAGTAAACTTGGTAAGACATTGCTTTAATTGAAGGACCTTGTGATAAAAACTTAACTTTATTTGTTAAATCACAATCTTGAGCTAAATCTCTAGCATGTAAAGGAAAATAATATTATATGTATCGTGTTATTCATACCTATGTGTAGATATGACTTGAACATACTTACATAATTCATAAACCATTTGACGAAATGTTTATGTTGCTCAAGCTGGATTTCATCAGCACTCCAACAAGGATGATTAGTTTTTATGTATTCTTCATGCAACCTATAGTGAATAATAAAATGTTTAAGTGTGGAAAAATAATTGTAGTCAAGATCAATAAAATAATACTTACCTTAGATAAGGATCAATAAGATCATCATTATATAGGATAAATCTATGAGCCTGGTGTGCTTCATCCACCGAAAGACAAATAATGCTTCCATTTCCAATGGGACCATCTTCATATATTGCTTATGTATTCAACATAGAATCAACATCATCTAAATATCGAGCACAAAAGGTAGCAACTTCATCTCTTAAGTAACCTTCAACAATAGAGCCTTCAGGTCTACTTTTGTTCCTCACATGTCTTTTTAAATTGAACAAATATCTTTCAATGGGGTACATCCATCTATACCGAACTGGCCCAATAATTTTAGCTTGAGTTGCAAGATGTGTTGTCAAGTGGACACTGATGTCAAAGAATGCAGGAGGGAAGTGTTTTTCAAGTTTGCACAAAGTTATTGGTATTGACTTCTCAAGTCTTTCTAGTGTCGCAATATCAATAGATTTAACACAAAGTTGCTTGAAATACACCGACAATTCGTTCAACACTTTTCCTGCCGACTTTGATATAGTCTTCCTTAATGCTAGTGGAAGGAGATATTGCATTAAAACATGATGGTCATGACTTTTCATGCCATGAATTCTCTTTTCTTCAATATCAACAAGTTTGGACAGATTTGCTGAAAAACCATATGGAAGTTTAAGGTCTTTTAGAATTGAAAGAAAAGTGTCCTTCTCTTCACTTGTCATACTATACAATGCAGGAGGGATAACATCCTTTCCATTTGATCTATTCTTCTTAGGCCAAAGAGATTTTCTAATGTTGAACTTATATTTTAGATCCAATCGAGCTTTGATGTTATCTTTGCTTTTCCCATCTTTTAATAATAACCAACTCAAGACATTTTCACTACATTTTTTTCAATGTGCATTACATCAAAATTGTGACGGACTAACATTGTTTTCCAATATGGAAGCTCAAACAATATACTAAGTTTGTTCCACCCTGTAGGTAATTTATCATTGTTATCCGTCTCCCCAAATTTCCCTTGGCCATATTCAATATTATCATAATCTTTCAAAATGTCAATAATCTATTCACCAAATAATGGTTGTGGGCAGAATCAATCTCAAGTGTCCCATCAAAATGATGAG
This sequence comes from Alisma plantago-aquatica, assembly GCA_963693085.1. Lineage (NCBI taxonomy): Eukaryota > Viridiplantae > Streptophyta > Magnoliopsida > Alismatales > Alismataceae > Alisma > Alisma plantago-aquatica. The sequence continues at coordinate 194,271,901 of OY856413.1, read as the reverse complement.
CATCGTAGTGCCAAGGATGATCCATGGGAAGAAATCTACGATGCTTCATATACACAACTTTATGACTATAGGGTAGATAATTTGAGCCAGTGTGAATATGACAATCAGGACAAGCAAATTTTCCTCCTGTTTTCTGGCCTAACAACATACCATATGCCGAAAAGTCACTAATGATACCTAGCAAAGCTACCCTCATTTTAAATGTTTCATTCCTTTCAGCATCATATGTATTGACACCTTCTATCCACAATAACTTCAATTCATCTATTAATGGTTCCAAATAAACATCAATATTTTTTCCAGGAGATTTTGGACCATTGATAAGAAGATGCATCATAAAATAAGATTGTTTCATTATCAACCATGGAGGGAGATTATAATTCAGAAGAATGACTGGCCAAATACTTGTGCTACTTCCATATGCCATATTAAATGGGCTAAAGCCATCATATGATAACATCAGTCTTACATTGCGAGGCTCTCTACTGAATTCTGGATGTCTTTTATCAAAATCTTACCAAAGTTGTGCATCTCTGGGGTGATTCATATTTCCATTTGGATGTCTAGTACTAGTATGATGATAAGTCATTAAATTAGTTGTCTTACTAGAGTTATACATTCTTTTCAGCCTTGGTATGATAGAAAGATAATGACATACTTTAGCTAGTACTCTATATTTTTTTCCATTTTGTTTAACTAAATACTTCCATCTAGACACCTTACATCTCAAACATTCATTTAACTCTGCCTTCTCACCTCTATATAGCATGAAATCATTTGGACAAGCGTGGATTACTTCTTTAGTTAAACCCAACGCCGACATCATCTTATCAAATTCATACCATGTTTGTGGAAGATTGTTACCGTTAGGAAATGCCAAGTGAATTAATTTTAGAAGATTTGTCATAGACTTATTGGTCCAATGATTATCACACTTGATGCTAAACAACTTTGACACAAAGGCAAAGGTGGGAATGTCACACCCATCATACAATGGCTTGCTAGCTCCTTTTAAAACTTCTTCAAATTTTATAGCTTCAGGATCATGTTTAGAAATTAAGGTGTCACCAATATCATCATTGACATCATTATCTATATTGGGTATCATAGCATCATTGATCATCTCTGTAACATCCCTGAACTGGGTTATAAACTAACCCTAGGTGTTTTGCCTAAATATGTAATTAAATACTTGTGAATATTCCCTGGCATGTAATTAAGTTCCTCAGGAACATATACTTTCAATTTTGGTCCTTTATAAACAAAGTTGTAGTATTGTTTTATAATGTAGGGACCTATGTGAAAATTACCCAGTTAAGGGGCTTAACTTGCACATTTCACAGGTAAAGATGTTCCTCTAATGATGAGTCATCATATGAGTGAATATGATGAGGTATGATGGATTTCCCAAGCTTGGGCATCCAGATGCAGCTTGTGGAATGATCCTTGTGCTTAAAAACCCTAATTTGGAGTAAAGTGCAATTTACCCAAATTATGGGGTGCAACGTAAAAAATAAACCATCTAGAACATCTTTTATGACTCTTGACATCATTTAGAGTAGAAATGATTAAAGGGGCACATTAAATGAGTAACCAGATAAGAAAAATGATCTTTGTGCATAAAATTCACCTAGTATAAGTAAGGAGACCCTTCATGTATGTACCCTAGTTGAAGGTTGGTTTTCTTTTCCCTTAGATCTTGAGTTTTGATGAGCTTTGCATAAGTTTGGATAGCTTGGGCGTGCCTTATAAACAAGGAGGGGCTTAGATGATAATTTCATGTTCTAGAGGTCCTTATGGTGGAAAATAGCCTAAAGTATATAAGCCTTCACCCTTGCAAACCAAGTGAACGTATCACTTATCCTTTTCATTTCTCATCTTTCTCAAACAGCCAAGGCAGAGCTCTGGACTTCAGGGAGACAACCAAGTAGTTCTAAGGTGAGAAAGAACCATCTTCTAGCTCAGATTCTTGGATGAATTCATCATATAAGGTTGGTTCTATGGATAACTCACTTAGATTCTTTGTTCTAGCCGACCATCCCCATCTTTTCCTTGTAGAATCACCTCTGGCCGAGTTGTGGAGCTCAAGACGCCATTAGAGGCTTGAAGCTTGGAAGCTTGGAGCTCTAGGAACAACGTTTGAGGTGGGTTTTATAACTCTAAACTCTTTGCTTTATATGCATATCTTTGTTCTTGCTTTTAATGCTTAGTTCTTCTTCTACCTCCCTTCTTCCTTGCACTTTTGCAAGAAAAATGGTGGAGTAACTGACCTGATCAGAGGTTGAAGATGATGGGCATGAATGCCTAGGAAACTTTATCAACCGACCTTGGACCCTTTTGGTCCAAACGGTTGCAAACCGTTTGAGGTCAAACGGTCTCAAACCGTTTGATCTCATGCGGTCTTGCAAGACCGTTTGGATCAAAACGGTCTCAAGACCATTTGATAGTGTTGACCAAGGGACAACCGTTTCAGGGTCTGTTGGTAATATATTGAATTTTATTCCTACAAAGAATCATAATCTAATTATTAACCAATTGAGAGTTGAAGGTACTTCAACACCCTAACCCTAATCAGGTTGAAATTGTTGTTTATAAGTATAGATCTTGTTGAGTTTTGGGTTGAAGGACCCAAATGGTCTCAAGACCGTTTGGGGATTCATCCAAATGGTCTCAAGACCGTTTGGACACAACCCAAGACCGTTTGAAGGTCTAGTGTTGAGCCAATTTGATGGATTGAGGGTCCAATTACAATAGATTGATGAATTGATAAAAGTGTTGATTTTAGACCCATTTAGGGTTCAACCCTTATCCAACCGACTTGGTTTTTGGTCAAACTTTGGGCAAACGATCTCAAGACCGTTTGGAGGTCATCCAAACGACCTCAAGACCGTTTGGGCCAAGTTTGGGCCCAATTGGAGGTCAATTGATGGGTTCAACCTCAACTTCATTCACATTGTTGAACATTGATGACTATCCGATTGAAACCCTAATTGAGATGGACTTAATTCCTAATTGATTTTCAATTGAGGGTCAATTTGGTGTACAATTGATTAAGGCTCATCCTAATTGACTCAATTTGTAAGTGGTTAACATTGATTTGGATAATTGAGGGCTTCAATATATATAACCATAATCGATTGTAACTTTTGAACCACTTTTGATGTCCAAACGGTTTGAGCCCATTTGGACCAAACGGTCTCAAGACCGTTTGGATCCAAACGGTCTCAAGACCGTTTGGGGACAAACGGTCTCAAGACCGTTTGGGCTCAAATGATCTCAAGGTCGTTTGGACCAATCGATCTCAAGTCATTTTGATCAAACGGTTTCAAACCGCATGAGCTTCAAACGGTTTGGAAGTCAACCTTCCCAAACGGTCAACACACCCAAACGGTCTCAAGACCGTTTGGTGGTTGAAGGTTGAAACCGTTTGAAGGTCTTCAAGGTTGTTTGTACTTAATCAATTGAAGGTGTAATCGGTTCAATGATGGTCTGATCTAAACCCTAATGGTAACCTAGGACATTAAGGGACTAAGTGACTAATGAATTGATTCATGATGATGATCAATGGGAAATTTACCAAAATACCCTTGAGGGGTTCAATTGAGTAATACCTTATTCTAATCAAACCCTAATCACATGTTAATGGTGATTTGGCTGATGATAGTCAATGAGGACTTGACCCAACCTAATCTTGAGTGGTGTAATCACCATCTACTAGTAAGAGGAGAGAGAAAGTACCAATTATGGTGGAAACTCAAGTAAAATACCTTCAATACATATTAATGTGCATGTTTAGGGTATGATCCACCTATGTGAGATCATAGAAACCCTAATTATGATAATTGATGAATCTTAATCTTATCTGAGAGCTTTAATGATGATGTTTCTCGTACATGATGATGTAATGAGTTCAATTCACCATGAGTTGAATAGTAAACCCTAATTCTAGGGTGATGACATGTAATGTGATTAGTAAACCCTAATTAATGAAAATCAGGGAACCTAACTCTAGTAAGAGAAGGAAGGTACAACTTCTTTGAAAAGAATTATTTACTATTATCAGTTGAATTAATCATGCAGGTTCCTATATGAGGATGATCATATCTAGGTAAGGATTATGATACTATATTCATTGAAAGCATGTTGTTAGCTTTATGATTAGTGAAATATCATGTTGCCTTTCTAGTGGCATCTTATGATATTGATGGGCTGTGAGAGCCATGAGTATCATCAAGGTCATGCTTAACAGATGACTTGTGATGAGATGATTGAGAACTGATAATTGAAGTGAGTTAGACTTGTTACATTTAGTATTCTATTTTCATAGTTGCTATGCTAATGATTAATGTTTGAGAACATGTATGATGTTAAAAGAATACTAAAATGTACCAATGATAGGTCCAGTCTGGATTTTATCCCATCTTTAGTCTTACCTGGTATATTTAATAGAGTACCAATGATGCTATCACAGACATTTTTCTCAACGTGCATTACATCGATACAATGCCTGACTGACAAAGAACTCCAATAAGGAAGATCCCAAAATATTGACTTCTTTTTGAATGAAGAATTGTCACTCCGTGTGGCCATACTACATTGTGATTTCTTACCAAATTCATTGACAATGTCTTTTACTCTTTCATAAACAACATCCCCTGGTATAGGTTTAGGTGCACTCCGTTCATCATTCCATCCATTGAATGCTTTGCGCTTCCTACGATACGGATGGAATTTTGAAAGAAACCTTCGATGACCAAGATATACAGTCTTGCCGCCATATTTTAGTCTTATTGAATCAATGTTTTCTTCACATATAGGACACACTTTAGCTCCTTTGACACTATATCCAGACAAATTCCCATATGCCAGAAAGTCATTAATAGTGCAAAACAACATAGCATGCAAACGAAATGTCTCTCTTGCTGAAGCATCATAGGTCATCACACCTTCAGCCCAAAGTTTCTTTAAGTCATCAATCAAAGGTTCAAGATAAACATCGATATCATTTCCGGGTTGTTTAGGGCCCGATATCAATAATGACAACATAACGTACTTATTTTTCATACACAGCCAGGGAGGAAGATTGTATATAACAAGCATGACTGGCCAAGTGCTATGTTGGCTGCTCAATGTCCCGTACGGATTCATCCCGTCTGTACAAAGCCCAAGTCTTAGATTCCTGACTTCTTCACCAAATTCAGGGAACAATACATCAATCTTCTTCCACTGTGGGGAATCAGACGCATGTCGTAGGATCCCATCATTATTTTTCTTAACATCTGCATGCCACCTCAAATTCTTCGCATCTTTCGGATTTGCAAACAAGCGTTGAAACTGTGATGTTATAGGTAGATACCACAACACCTTGGCAGGAGAACCAGTTTTGGACTCCCCCGAAGTTGTCAATTTATATCGTGACGCACCACATTTTGGACAATCTTTCAAATCTACATAGTCCTTTTGAAATAATACACAATCATTCGGGCATGCGTGTATCTTTTTGGCCTCCATTCCCATTGGGCACAACATTTTCTTTACCTGGTATGTTGAGATTGGCAGCTCGTTTCCTTCAGGAAGAATTTCTTTCAACAAAGTCAACAATTCAGTGAAGCTTTTGTCGCTCCATCTATTGTTAGCTTTCAACTTATACAATCTCAGCACAGCACTAAGCTTCGTAAACTTAGCACAGCCTGTGTATAACGGTATCTCAGCATCATGCACAATGTTTGTAAAGATAGGAGGTGGATCGGTGTGCTCTACCCTATAACTATCCAGCATCGCATCAACAATGTCTGCTGGAACTGGTTCGTTCACATTTACGTCATCAGAGGCAATTTCTTCTTCCACCCAAGCACTGCTATTGACATCTACTGGATTCGATTTTGAAATCTCTCCATGCCAGTGCCATTCTGTATAGCCTTGTACAATCTCGTTGCACATGACATGACTTTTGATTTCCTCACCAGTGTTGAGTTTCAAGTTGTTACCGCAATGCCTACATGGACAGTAGAACCTATCTGTAGGTTTTTTCCTATGTTCCTCGGCAAATCTAATAAACTGATCAAGACCAGATATAAACTCTGGGGTGCAACGATTACGAATGGACATCCATGATCTATCCATTCTATGATCAGAGAAAGCAAGTATATATTAGGAAAGCAAGTATATATTAGGAAACAAGTATATAAGCAAGTATGTCGTATTACAGTTCATCATTAAGAAAGATATAAGCAAGTATGTCGTATTAAAATAGACTAAACAGTAAAAGAATTTTTTTTTGAGGCAAGACAATATGAGAAAATAGTAGTGTAATCATGTAAATGGGAACATTCATGGGAACACACACTTCAGTTATAAGCATTCATGTAGCAACTTACAGTTCCATTCATGGGAACACACACTTTAGTTATAACAATAACTAAACAAAGGGGTTGGTGTACCCCTAAACATGCGCATAATTAAAAAAACTATTACTACAGACAAGTCTAGATAGATAGACAACTAAATACTACACCAACATGGTCCCGCATGCATCAGTAACTTCTTTTTGATGATGAAGCTGTGTCACGAAGCTCCTCACTGTATTTAGACGAATCTGAACTGATAGGGGCCTCAGATTTAGATTTGTCTGAGCTGATATGCGACACCGTGCGCTCATACTGCAGAAGATGATCGGGGGTCTCGCAGTTGCTGTTGGTTATCCAAACTTTGATGGAATTATCGCCAACTGGACGGAGAAAAAGCCTATTCCAACGGACCACATGCAGCTCTCCAATCCAATCACGCCAACCGGATTTTGATACAAGATTTCCCGCCAAATCATACTCAACCTCGATTACATGTGAATAATTTCCAAAAGTTAGGGTCACTTTACCAGGCATGTAGTGTCTTCCTTTTAGAAAACGCCAATGTTTGGGTATGACCAATTGTTTTAAGGAACGATCATCTAGGATGATGTCCAATTGTTCTTCAATAGGGAACGTTAACATTGACATAGAGGCCCAATTCATAGTCATTGTTATGGGAAGACAGAGACTGCACAATATTAGTATTAACAAAGTGTAAGTACATATAACGATGTTATATATTTTCAGAAAAAGTTGTATAACATCAGTTAACCTTTTAAACAAGTATATATTAGGAAACAAGTATATATTAGTCAATCTTGGACGGGTTTCTAGGCCAACAAACACATTTGATGTCAATCTTATATATAATAAATGTGTACCACCTATCCCATCCTTGAACACCTAATCTCACTTAGGATGTAAGTGTATAATGTGTATTGGGTTTTCGAGAAAATTTCGGTAGCATTTCCCCGTTTGTTCTCTAAGTATATGTACTTAGAGAACAAACGGGGAAATGCTACCGAAATTTTCTCGAAAACCCAATACACATTATACACTTACATCCTAAGTGAGATTAGGTGTTCAAGAACAGTCCCAAACTGGGGACTATCCAAGATTTACTCCTACTGAGTAAATCTTGGACGGGTTTCTAGGCCAACAAATACATGTGTTGTCATTCTTATATAAACCCTATAATTCATGAAATCATTCTAATTCAATTTAATATGTTGGGATCACATAATTATATAATGACATCAGAATATATAGAAGAATCATAATTAACATGATTAACAACATGCTCATCAAACTAGGGTTTTCTTGAATATCATCTAATAAATCAAGAATTTCATAGTTTCAAACATGCAATAATTCACAATGCAATGTTATAAACTATAGGCAACATGGATAGATGAAATAAATAAACATCCAGCATCTATCACTTATTCAATCTTCAAGAAACCTTGACAAACATCCAACATCTATCACTTATATAATTTGCATGTATATACACCCTAAAGTGCCACAAATCATATAATAAAACTATCATGTTATGATATTAGGACCACTTAAAGCAGATTAGGCACATTAAGCAAGCAGAGTAGGGAGCCAATTTCGTGCAAGCAGATTAGGCAAGCAGATTAGGTCAGCACATAAAGAACCAATTTCGCGCCTGGGTAGGTCTGCAGGTACCTGGGCAAGAAGAGTAGGGTGAGGTCGAGCTGGTTGAGTACGTGGGTGGCGGCCGATGAGCTCCAGAACCAGCGGCAGTGACTCCGACGAGCAGGAGCGTCAGCCGCAGCAAGCAGGCAGGCGGCCAGGCGGCGGCAGGCAGGCAGCGGCCAGGCGGAGGAGAAGGAGAAGGGGGTACGGCGGCGCTGGTTCTCAGGCGTGGCAGGCAGGTGGGCACCAGGCGTTGCGGCGGCGCCGGTTGTCAGGCGTGGCGGCGGTGCAGGCGGTTGGAGCAGCAGGGCGGGCAGCAGGGGTGCCAGAGAAGAAACGCGTCGGAGAGGGGCGCCGGAGAGGGGACGCCGGAGATGGGGCACCGGAGAGAAGCGCCGGAGAAAAACTAGTACCAGTAGCAGAGAAATCGCCGGAGAAATCGCCGCAATAGGGAAATAGGGTAGCAATGAAACATAAGAAAGGGGAAGAGTCGGGCGATCGAAGGTTATGAAGTTCCCCAATAGCGTCGGTTGTTTACAACAACCGACGCCTAAACATCTTTACCGTCGGTCGTTCGCAACATCCGACGTCCATTTGGACGATATTTTCGTGAAAATGTTTGGCGGGAACCACATTCAGCGTCGGTGATTAAAGGACGACCGACGCGGAAAAGGACACTTTTCGCGCAAATTTCCATCGCACATAAGCGTCGGTGTTTTAACTACAGACTCGACGCCGAAAGTGACATTATTTTTTTCGCTCGAAAATTGGATGACATGATGCGTCGGTTTTGTATAAACAACCGACGCTGTATACAAAGCGGTACCCGTGTTTGGCTGGTCTTTGAATATAGACGTCGGTTCTTCTAAATAACCGACGCCTTTAATATAAGGCGTCCGTGTTCCTTAATAACCGACGCCCAGAAAAGCGACACTGAATGCTATTTCTGTAGTAGTGATAGGACTTAGGATGTCGAGTCTATCCTTAGTGTTTCTCCCTTATCTAATAGAATCTTCTGCTCCTCAGGAGAAGAAGATAAGTAAGGATGTCTGGATCACATGAGGAGTACGAGGTAGAAATTAGTGTTGTTGCACCTCGAGAAGGTGCAAGGAACCTAGAAATAGAGAAACCTATACCTGAGCCACCTATGGAGCCACCTCAGTTTGACCCAGCTGACATGGGAAATCCAGCTGTTCAGACTATGTTCGGGTAGTTTATGACTGCCATGACACATATCACCGACAGGATGCCCATGTCTGCACCTAGGGCACCTGTCCAACTGGAGGGACAAGGTATCGGTAAGACGTTCGAGCGACTTCGTCGTGTCGGAGCTACCGAATACTTTGGGATAGCTGACCCCGTAGATGCCGATTTGTGGTTAACTGAGTTGGAGAAAGCCTTCAGAATCTTGAACATCCCTGAAGCTGAGAAGGTCAGACATGATGTCTATCTTCTCAAAGGAAGTGTTGGTCAATGGTGGACCATGGAAGAGCAGAAGAGACCTGGAATAGAGATCTCGTGGGAAGACTTTCGTCGAGAATTTGTCCTCAAATATTTTCCAAAGACCTTCTTGGACGAGAAGATCTCTCAATTCGAGAGATTAAGGCAGGGCATGATGAACGTTAGCGAGTACGAAGCTAAGTTCATGGAGTTGTTGCGGTTCTGTCCACATATGGCTGCCACAGAAGAAGAAAGGATCAGAAGGTTCGAGAAGGGTTTGAATGCCGACATGACTTCTCCCGTGTCTGCTCTAGAAAATCGGGAGAGGTTCGCTACCTTCGTTGAGTTAGTCTGAAGGATAGAGAGATCCGTAGTTGAGAAAAGGCAAACCCATAAGAGATATCTGCAGTTCCAGGGTTCTTCATCTAGAGACTTTAAGAAGCCTAGATTCTCTGCACCTACACCTCCACCACCCAGATCTAGTGCTCAGACACAGTGGTCACCGAGTAGAGGTAGAGGACGAAGCCTACCACTACAAGAGACTCACAGCTCTGCATCAATGTCAGTTATTGGACCACCAAGACCACAACAACTGGAAAGAAGCTGCTACAACTGTGGTAAGGTGGGACATTTGATGAAGGACTGCCGATCTAGGCCTGTCAGTGTGACACAGCCTCCGAGACAAGGTCAACAGGGATCACAGAGAAGGCAATCTCAAGGTGCAGATCGAGGACGCGGGCAAGTGTCTCAAGCTGGATCATATGCACCAACTCAACCTCAGGTGACAGCGAGGTTCTATGCTATGAACCCACCAGATGCAGTGGTCAATCCACGGGTAGTGGCAGGTCAGATGGAACTTTTATATTCCGATATGTCTAAATCCTGTGTTGTATCTGTTCTAATTGACCCGGGTGCTATGCATTCCTTTATCACTCGAAGAGTGATTCATAACTGCAATATGACAGTCAATCATAGGGCAGATAGTTTGTTGTTAGAGACTCCGTTGAGTGGGTCTGCCGTTCTGCAGGAGGTATGCTCTCCCTGCATCCTCATCTTTTCTGATCATCGCATTCAAGTGGATCTTATACCACTTGATATGCAAGGATTTGATATAATCCTCGGGATGGATACCTTAGAAAGGCATCAAGTTGTCTTGGATTGTGAATCCAAGCTGGCTGTGTTTGCTGATGAAAGCAATACATGGATCTTTCAAGGAGAAAGAAAGATTCTGCCCACCTGTCTTGTATCAGCTATGGTTGGTGATAAGCTGATGAGGCAAGGATGTTATGCATTCTTGGCCCATGTAGTAGATACTACCATAGAGAGTCCCAACCCTGCTGAAGTTCCTGTAGTTAGGGAATTCGAGGACGTGTTTCCTGAAGAACTTCCTGGTATACCACCGCCTGGGGAAATTGATTTTGAAATCAATTTAGTCCTAGCTACACAACCCATAGCCCAGACACCGTATAGGATGGCGCCTGCCGAAATGGCAGAACTCAAGAAACAACTTCAAGAGTTACTAGAGAAAGGTTTCATCCGACCGAGTACTTCACCTTGGGGTGCTCCCATTTTGTTTTTTAAAAAGAAAGATGGGTCAATGTGGTTGTACATTGATTATAGACAACTCAATAAAGTAACAATAAAGAATAAGTACCCTCTGCCGAGGATTGATGATCTTTTTGACCAGTTGCGTGGTGCAACAGTCTTTTTAAAAATAGACTTGAGGTCTGGATATCATCAACTCCGCATTAAGGACAGTGACATATCTAAGTCTACCTTTAGGACTAGATATGGTCACTATGAGTTCACAGTTATGTCGTTTGGACTGACTAATGCACCTGCTGCATTCATGGAACTCATGAATAGAGTCTTTCGACCTTTCCTTGACCAGTGTGTTGTCGTCTTTATAGATGCCATTTTGATCTATAGTAAGGATGCTCAGGAGCATGAACAACATCTTCGCCAAGCTTTGACCTTGCTAAGAGAACACAAGCTATACGCTAAGTTTAGCAAGTGTGAGTTCTGGTTACCAGAAGTATCTTTTCTTGGTCATGTGGTATCTGCCTCGGGTATTCGTGTTGACCCTAAAAAGGTAGAGTCTGTTCTACAGTGGGAACAACCGAAGACATCGACGGAGATTCAAAGTTTCTTAGGGTTAGCTGGCTATTACTGAAGGTTTATTAAGAACTTCAGTTCTATAGCCTTACCCTTGACCAAGTTAACCCGGAAAGATGTTCCTTTTGTTTGGAGTAATAAGTGTCAACAGTCCTTTCAGTTGTTGAAGGAAAGGTTGACAAGTGCACCTGTGCTTGTGCTACCTGAGCAAGGAAAAGGATATGTGGTATACTATGATGCCTCTAAGAATGGACTCGGATGTATGTTGATGCAGGATACGCAAGTGATTTCTTTCACTTCCCGACAGCTTAAGAAACACGAGGAGAATTATCCGACACACGATCTGGAGTTAGCTGCGGTGGTTTATGCTTTGAAGATCTGGAGACATTATCTCTACGGAGAAACCTTCCAGATTTTCACAGACCACAAGAATCTTAAGTATATCTTCTCTCAGCATGAGCTTAACATGAGGCAACGTCGCTGGATGGAGTTAATCAAGGACTACGATTGTACAATTGATTACCATCCAGGAAAGGCCAATGTGGTTGCAGATGCCTTGAGTAGGAAATCAACAACATCAACCATGGATAGGGCACAACTAAGTTCCTTAGTATGCTCTAGAAGAGATATGCTTATCTCTTTAAGGCAAGACAATGTGCAATTGAAGGTGTCATTGTTAGCCGGTTTGTTAGCTGAGATGCACATTAAACCTACCCTAAGAGAGCAGATAAAAGAGACATAGTAAGTTGATGCTACAGTTCAACAGATCAGATCTGAGTATGGTGATGAGAAGCGAGATGGTTTTTATGATTCAGATGACCAAGTGGCATGCTATCATGGGAGGATGATAGTACCAGATGTGGATAACCTGAGGAAGTTAGTCCTGGAGGAAGCTCATTCTTCAATGTATGTCATGCATCCAGGGAGCACCAAAATGTATCGAAACTTGAAAGATATGTATTGGTGGCCTGGGATGAAGAGGGATGTTGCTAAATTTGTTCTGAGGTGTCCTGTGTGTCAGCAAGTTAAGGTTGAACACCAGAAGCCAGCAGGAACAATGCAACCTTTACCCATACCACAGTGGAAGTGGGACCATGTGACCATGGACTTTGTTGTTGGCCTACCCATGACAAGCAAAGGACATGATTCCATTTGGGTAATTGTTGATAGGTTGACAAAGACAGCACATTTCTTACCTATCAAAACAACCTATTTTGCTGAAAGATTATCACAGTTGTATGTCCAAGAGATAGTGCGTTTGCACGGAGTTCCTGTCACTATAGTTTCTGACAGAGATCCCCAGCTTACAAGTCATTTTTGGGAACAGTTACACAGAGCTTTAGGCACCAAGTTAAGGTTTAGTACATCCTTTCATCCACAGACTAATGGACACTCAGAAAGGACTATACAGACCTTAGAAGATCTATTGAGAGCATGTGTTCTCCAATTTACCGGAAGTTGGGATCTACACCTGAGCTTGATAGAGTTTGCCTATAACAATAGCTATCAACATAGTATTGATATGGCACCTTATGAAGCCTTGTATGGTAGATGTTGTAGATCACCCTTGTGTTGGTATGAGACTGGTGAACACCAGTTGTTAGGTCCTGATCTTGTGCAGCAGACTACAGAGAAGATCAAAGTTATACAACAATAGCTTAAGACTGCACAGGATAGGCAGAAGTCTTATGCTGACAAACGACGTAGACCCTTAGAGTTCCAAGTTGGAGACAGAGTGTACCTTAAGGTCTGACCTTGGAAAGGAGTCCTTCGTTTTGGAAGGAAAGGGAAGTTAGCTCCTAGATTTATGGGACCTTATCCAATCATTGAACGAGTTGGAAAGGTAGCCTATAGACTAGAGTTACCTCAGGAGTTACAGAAGTTACACCTTGTGTTTCACATTTCTATGCTGAGGAAATGTCATCCTGACACCGAGTCAATTCTAAAACCTATGGAAGTAGAATTGAATGAAGATATAACTTATGAGGAAGGACCAGTGTCAATCCTTGATAACATAATTAAAAAGCTAAAGAAGAAAGATATAAGTCTTGTGAAAGTCCTCTGGAATCATTGTGGTGTTGAAGAAGCCACATGGGAACTAGAGGATGAGATGAGAAAGAAATACCCTGCTCTTTTCTCCTAATGTGTTTTATCGATTTCGGGGACGAAATCCTTGTAAGGGGTGGATAATTTGTAACATCCCTGACCTGGGTTATAAACTAACCCTAAGTGTTTTGCCTAAATATGTAATTAAATACTTGTGAATATTCCCTGGCATGTAATTAAGTTCCTCAGGAACATATACTTTCAATTTTGGTCCTTTATAAACAAAGTTGTAGTATTGTTTTGTAATGTAGGGACCTATGTGCAAATTACCCAGTTAAGGGGCTTAACTTGCAAATTTCACCAGTAAAGATGTTCCTCTGATGATGAGTCATCATATGAGTGAATATGATGAGGTATGATGTATTTCCCAAGCTTGGGCATCCAGATGCAGCTTGTGGAATGATCCTTGTGCTTAAAACCCTAATTTGGAGTAAAGTGCAATTTACCCAAATTATGGGGTGCAACTTATAAAATACACCATCTAGAACATCTTTTATGACTCTTGACATCATTTAGAGTAGAAATGATGAAAGGGGCACATTAAATGAGTAACCAGATAAGAAAAATGATCTTTGTGCATAAAATTCACCTAGTATAAGTAAGGAGACCCTTCATGTATGTACCCTAGTTGAAGGTTGGTTTTCTTTGCCCTTAGATCTTGAGTTTTGATGAGCTTTGCATAAGTTTGGATATCTTGGGCATGCCTTAGAAACAAGGAGGGGCTTAGATGAGAATTTCATGTTCTAGAGGTCCTTATGGTGGAAAATAGCCTAAAGTATATAAGCCTTCACCCTTGCAAACCAAGTGAACGTATCACTTATCCTTTTCATTTCTCATCTTTATCAAACGGCCAAGGAAGAGCTCTGGACTTCAGGGAGACGACCAAGTAGTTCTAAGGTGAGAAAGAACCATCTTCTAGCTCGGATTCTTGGATGAATTCATCATATAAGGTTGGTTCTATGGATAACTCACTTAGATTCTTTGTTCTAGCCGACCATCCCCATCTTTTCCTTGGAGAATCACCTCTGGCCGAGTTGTGGAGCTCAAGATGCCATTAGAGGCTTGAAGCTTGGAAGCTTGGAGCTCTAGGAACAACGTTTGAGGTGGGTTTTATAACTGTAAACTCTTTTCTTTATATGCATATCTTTGTTCTTGCTTTTAGTGCTTAGTTCTTCTTCTACCTCCCTTCTTCCTTGCACTTTTCCAAGCAAAACGGTGGAGTAACCGACCTGATCAGAGGTTGAAGATGATGGGTGTGAATGCCTAGGCAACTTTATCAACCGACCTTGGACCCTTTTGGTCCAAACGGTTGCAAACCGTTTGAGGTCAAACGGTCTCAAACCGTTTGATCTCATGCAGTCTTGCAAGACCGTTTGGACCAAAACGGTCTCAAGACCGTTTGATAGTGTTGAGCAAGGGACGACCATTTGAGGGTCTGTTTGTAATATATTGAATTTTATTCCTACAAAGAATCATAATCTAATTATTAACCAATTGAGAGTTGAAGGTACTTCAACACCCTAACCCTAATCGGGTTGAAATTGTTGTTTATAAGTATAGATCTTGTTGAGTTTTGGGTTGAAGGGCCCAAATGGTCTCAAGACCATTTGGGGATTCATCCAAACAGTCTCAAGACCATTTGGACACAACCCAAGACCGTTTGAAGGTCTAGGGTTGAGCCAATTTGATGGATTGAGGGTCCAATTACAATAGATTGATGAATTGATAAAAGTGTTGATTTTAGACCCATTTAGGGTTCAACCCTTATCCAACCGACTTGGTTTTTGGTCAAACTTTGGGAAAACAGTCTCAAGACCGTTTGGAGGTCATCCAAACAACCTCAAGACCGTTTGGGCCAAGTTTGGGCCCAATTGGAGGTCAATTGATGGGTTCAACCTCAACTTCATTCACATTGTTGAACATTGATGACTATCCGGTTGAAACCCTAATTGAGATGGACTTAATTCCTAATTGATTTTCAATTGAGGGTCAATTTGGTGTCCAATTGATTAAGGCTCATCCTAATTGACTCAATTTGTAAGTGGTTAACATGGATTTGGATAATTGAGGGCTTCAATATATATAACCATAATCGATTGTAACTTTTGAACCACTTTTGATGTCCAAACGATCTCAAGGTCATTTGGACCAATCGATCTCAAGTCGTTTTGATCAAACAGTTTCAAACCGCATAAGCTTCAAACGGTTTGGAAGTCAACCTTCCCAAACGGTCAACACACCCAAACGGTCTCAATACCGTTTGAGGTCAAACGGTCTCAAGACCGTTTGAGACCAAACGGTCTCAAGACCGTTTGGTGGTTGAAGGTTGAAACCGTTTGAAGGTCTTCAAGGTTGTTTGTACTTAATCAATTGAAGGTGTAATCGGTTCAATGATGGTCTGATCTAAACCCTAATGGTAACCTAGGAGATTAAGGGACTAAGTGACTAATGAATTGATTCATGATGATGATCAATGGGAAATTTACCAAAATACCCTTGAGGGGTTCAATTGAGTAATACCTTGTTCTAATCAAACCCTAATCACATGTTAATGGTGATTTGGCTGATGATAGTCAATGAGGACTTGACCCAACCTAATCTTGAGTGATGTAATCACCATCTACTAGTAAGAGGAGAGAGAAAGTACCAATTTTGGTGGAAACTCAAGTAAAGTACCTCCAATACATATGAATGTGCATGTTTAGGGTATGATCGACCTATGTGAGATCATAGAAACCCTAATTATGATAATTGATGAATCTTAATCTTATCTGAGAGCTTTAATGATGATGTTTCTCATACATGATGATGTTATGAGTTCAATTCACCATGAGCTGAATAGTAAACCCTAATTCCAGGGTGATGACATGTAATGTGATTAGTAAACCCTAATTAATGAAAATCAGGGAACCTAACTCTAGTAAGAGCAGGAAGGTACAACTTCTTTGAAAAGAATTATTTACTGTTATCAGTTGAATTAATCATGCAGGTTCCTATATGAGGATGATCATATCCAGGTAAGGATTATGATACTATATTCATTGAAAGCATGTTGTTAGCTTTATGATTAGTGAAATATCATGTTGCCTTGCTAGTGGCATCTTATGAGATTGATGGGCTGTGAGAGCCATGAGTATCATCAAGGTCATGCTTAACAGATGACTTGTGATGAGATGATTGAGAACTGATAATTGAAGTGAGTTAGACTTGTTACATTTAGTATTCTATTTTCATAGCTGCTATGCTAATGATTAATGTTTGAGAACATGTATGGTGTTAAAAGAATACTGAAATGTACCTAACTAATCAAGTATAATCATACCATGTAGAGCCCTGATCATAGATCCATCATTGTCAGAAACCAAATGATAGTGAAACAGGTTTTTTTAAGGGAACTCATGGATCGCATATTTTTGAGTATGTGGGGGAATATGGATGTGTAAATCCTTACATCCTAGTGTAGGAATTGATGTAGATGTATCTTAATCCATCAACCCTTCACTATGTGTTTATGCTGTAACATTCAAGGAAATCCTTATACCGCATCGATCTGAGATAAACAAGAAATCTCTCGATGACGAAGAGAGTACAAAATGCCACTGTAACTCTAAAATAGCGAAGTACCAGATTACCCTGGTGAGCTATATTAGCAGAGACACAAGATGTCCTGCAAGTTATCCTCACTCTGACTAAGGAAGATGAGGTCATAAGAATCTGGCTCTTTTGATGACCTAGGTATGATAGTGATGCGACTTAACAGTGATCGATTGGAGTATGAGCGGTATACCTCATCTCCGCAGGGCATAATAATGTTTGTAAAACATAATTCAACAGCGTAGTATATATGTTAGGATTAACTACGAGATACTTGATTGATGTTACACTGTATAGTACACATGTTCTTCATATTTCTTAAATAATGAACTTCTGCTTATTACCAAACTGCTGTTGAATATTTTGAGAACTTTTATTGCTTATATTATTCTTTGAATTGCTATATAAAGCTTCTAGTGGAGAGTTATTACTCTCGCTGGGACAATTAATTAAAATTGTCTCACCCCGTAGACTTCAACTTTTTAGGTGGTCGTCGAAGACGGAGGAACCAGCCTACAGGTGACCAAAACCAGCAGCACCAGGAGCAGCAGTGAATCTCAGGTGGAGATACTGACTGCTGAGTCATGTTGTTAGATAGTCCTATGTTGTCTCTATACTCTCAGGTCCTAGGAGTTAGTGTCTGAGATTTTAGTTTTGACTCTTGAGATTTTGTATCATGATGTGTATAATTGCTCAAGAAGTAATTATCAGAGATGTAAACAGTTTATTCCCTTTTCTATGGAGGAAGTTCTATGGTTTCAAGCTCTTATCTCAAAAAGTTTTAATTTCCCGTGATATTTGTCTTCCGCTTCTAATCGAATGTTTCCGCTGAGTTTAAAATCGTGTTTAAATCGTGGTTTGGAGATCGGAGCCCACAATCTCATACACATCATCAACAATATTATGTCTTAAAGTGTCAACATTATACCACTTTTGTTGTACATGGTCATCTTTGTTTATATAACTAGGGAATGTTGTATCATTTAACCTGTAGTGGATACAAATGTCATAATGTCTCACATGCTATAATTCATATTCCCCAACTAGCATTTGATTGTAAACATCAAAATACTATAGGTTTTTGAGTTCAGAAACTTTATATCATGTCAGTTTTGGGTGGGTGTTCCTATATTATGTATTAGTTATGTCAAATTCAAGTGGTTTGATCTAACTTAGGTCGGATCAACCTAGGTAACTTTAAGATTG
Source organism: Alisma plantago-aquatica (assembly GCA_963693085.1). Classification (NCBI taxonomy): domain Eukaryota; kingdom Viridiplantae; phylum Streptophyta; class Magnoliopsida; order Alismatales; family Alismataceae; genus Alisma; species Alisma plantago-aquatica. The sequence goes on along the minus strand of OY856413.1, from coordinate 194,253,431 downwards.
ACTAAGACCAAGAAACCAATATAATATACTTAGTAAAATATATTTATGGAACTTTCTAACTTTGTATAAAAGATAGTTCTAAATTTATCAAATTAATAAAATGTCTAGATCGGCTAGGAGACTGGCATCCCAAGTCATGATGGCTGAAACCTAGCCGCCTAGACAACTATGACTTAGTGTGTAATATACGTTTAACTATATGAATATGTACATTAGTATTCATATATGAGTGGGTACATATGTATGTATATACATATATTCTCTAATATTTCTTGACATGCATACAAGTGAGTATAAAGGTATGTATGTATGCTCATGTATATCCTCTAAAATTTCCTAACCTTTAGTCAAACAGTTCTTAGTATCTATATATATATTAATTCTATAGATTTTTACATTAATCATCATGTCATTCATGAGACATAAATTTTAACTCTAGATCAAATGTGTCTTACATGCTAAATCTATTTTTATGTTCAAGAAAAGAATATGAAGTTCATTTGGTTCTGTGAGTCTAGGTTGTCCATGACTAGGCAAGGTATGTATACGTATCTGTATATATCATATATTTATACCCTCTAAATTTTCCTGGCCTTTTGCCAAATAGTTCATTGTGTGTGTGTGTGTGTGTGTAAGTTTTGCATGAATTCCAACATCATTATATATATTGTAGAGTTTTACATGAATTCCGACATCATTAATGAGATATAAATTTATTTCTAGATCAAACATATCTTGGATACTAAATTTTTGATTATTATCAAGAAAAGAATATGAAGTTTGATTGGTTGTGTGAGTCTAGTTTCTCCATATCTAGACATGGAATACAAAATTCTATGTTTCAAAGACCATGTTTATATCTTGAACAAAATCCATATCAGTTCAATAATTTACAAAAAAAACTAAAATACAATTTAATTTACTACATGAGAGGGCTCAATATTGATCATGAGGTTTGTTTTCACCCACGACTAGAAAATATTGTAATAGGATTACTAGACATATAGCTAAATGTAATTTAATTCTCTAAGTTCTCACAAACAAAGGTTAAATTGGTATTGTCTATGTTTCCATCCACAAAATCAAATTGGTTTCTTTTTGTATAAAATGACAATCAAAATTGGATTTCGAACACCACACAGGAAAAGATACATCACTTATATAATTCTTTAATGTATGTAAATAAAGACATCAGGTTTCCATGAACATTCAATTTATTAAACTTTCATAGATAGCATGAAGAAAGAACGGTTCCCAAAGATTAATGGTCAAAATTTGGCATACCTTATATTTTACCGATAGATGTGCTTAGCAAGGATTCCAGAATCTGCCAAAAATAGACTAAGAAAACACTTCACGCAACTATCCTCTTCCGAATGAAGCAAACAGCTTGTAGAGTCTTCACAATCTAAGAAGTTTGCATGGTGAAGTCAGTGGTGGATTTAAAAGTGAGCGGCCACTAGTATATGCGGAAAAAATATAAATCCATGGAATTTACTAATATATATAAATATCATGTGTGACGAAAAATGATTACGGATTCAAAAGCATGGGAGAGGATAAAAACACATATAATATATTTGATTTTAGAGTTTGCACTCATAGAGGGATATCTAAGTCAACAATTTGCAACTGTATCCCTAGAATGCTTCCTCTGCTTTGAGGAACATTAAATACAATAGTGAGAAAAAATATGGAATTCAGAGCAACAATAGACAGGAAGTTAAAGAGCACGGGTAGGAAGAAAAATAGAAAGCATTGAAGGCAAACATGTAAAATAAAATTAGACATAAGGTGAGACTTTTTTTTTACTTTTTATAGCTCTTTGATAATGCAGGAGACAAAGTTAGCTGATAACTTAGCGACTATACCAAGACAATTGATTTGATCAGTAGTAGGGACTGGATTAAATAGATCAAATGAGCGACACATTTCAGTAGGACGATAGGAGGATTGAATACAATATATGAGAAAAGGTCATGTTCTCGTACACCATAACATTTGTTCCCCCACCTCATGGGTTTCACCCAGCTGCCTGGAAAATGATTATGCACATGCTAATAATTGAGGCATCCATACACACGACTAAAGTTTTGGGACCAGATTCAGCTATAGGGTAAACGTAAATCAGAACAATAGAAAATATGGTCTCAGGAAAGTATGAAGAGGAAGAGAAATAGAAAGCAAGGAAGGAAATTGGCAAATTAGAGCTACAGAAAATAAAAACTTACTGCACTAAAACCATCACATGAACCTTAAGAGAGAAGGAGACAGCTAAATTGGGGACGGGAATAGCTTCTCTTATTCCACTAGAATTAAGATATGACAGAAAAACATAGGAAGAAATTTTAAATAATGGCAATGTTGGTAACAGAACAGACGAAAAGTCCATACAAAACGCTGCTCGGACATAGGAAGAATACATGATGGGGTTTATTACCTATAGTCCATATTACTAAACCAAAGAGACTAGAAAGGGAAGAGGAAATATCCACAGTGAGGGCCGATCGAACACGTAACTAGTTAGTCACCACCACCCACAGCTAGCTCAATTAGTCTTCCTGATAACAAAATGCAGTTTTATATCCACACAATTGCTCAGACCCAATCCGGGCGGAATGAATACGGAGACGAGCTAGTGCATGTATCTGAACCGGCGAGCAGGAGCGTAGTGCTGGCAGAGCAGTCTGACGTAGGTCACACTCTTGGCTGGTGGCGCTATGGGGCGAACACGCGGAGAGCCGAACCACAGAAGTATCGGGAAGGCAGGACTAGGGAAAAGAAACGACAGAATAAATCAGCAGCGAGCAGGGTCACAATGCCCGGTTAGGAAAATTTAGCGCGCTTGATCTTTTTCGAGGGCCCGCCAAAATAAGCTCGTAGCAAAATTTTGCAAATGGGCCAACTTTTGTAGCCTGTAGCGAGCAGAAACAAGGCCTGTGGCCTTTTTTGAGGCTCGTAGCGGACGAAGGGCTTTTTTGTTGTGTAAGGTATTGTAAGGTCTTGCAATTTTGTCTTAACCTTACAGTATCGGAAGATGATTGCACATATTGATTTCAGCGCAATTCGTATATTAGGCAATACAAACGTCATGCGATGTGCTTTATCTTGCGTAATTAGGCTTCTTCAGGAAGACCCAAAGTACGTACTGGGAAAAGATTGGGATGGAGAAACACGTTTTGTACAAACCACAAACGAAACAGTCAAGTTTTTCAAACAATTTATCATGCATACTGATTTGTCTTCCTGAAGATTACTACTACAAAATAACCGTGCGCAGCGCAAGGTACCATGTACTGCAATCCAACCCGACTTAACCAATGACTAACAAATCAAGTTCCCAAACAATACTATTTCTGCCACTTGCAATCTAGCAGCTGGAACAAGGAACATAACATCAATAAATTGATCATCAGCACGCGCGGCTAAATTACACAGAAAGAAATAACATGTCCAGCCCTTGACATATATAAATCTGTACACCTATATTCATAATTTTTGTAATATGCGCAGAAAAGCGTCGATCGATAAAAAAGGATCGCCTGTTTGAGATCATGTCTCCCCTCTGTACCAAGAACAATGAAATCAGTGGGCGGATAATTAGGGACCTGTACTGATCAAAAAAAGATCTAAGGGCTCGTTTGGTTGGGCTGCACTCAAATGTGTGCGGCTCCAACTGCACAGTGTTTTGCAACTCAATCGTTTGGTTCGGTGTAGGCCCAACCCACGTATGGAAACTAAACCCGCACCTATTCCCAGCCCAGTACAATATTGAAGAAACGGAACCGCCCCCAATCTGGGCGCGGTTCGTTTTCCACTGCGGGACAAGGCGCTAGGGCTACCGCTGCCCTCTCGTTCTGTCCCATCTCGTTCTCCTTCCCCCGTGGCTAGCCCTCCTTCCTTCATTTCTCCGATGGCGATGGAAGCATTCGTTCACCCGACAACAGTGCTCATTCACCCGGCGGAAGTGGTCGTTCATTCCACATATGTGCTCCTTCTCCCAGTGGTTGTTCGTTTGAGGTTGCTGTGATGGAGCGGCGTCGATAGTTGTTTGCCTCAGCAACGATTCGGTAGAGAAAGTGCGTTTCCCCCTTTGAAAACATTCCCCTTCCTTCACCGTCTTCGTTTTGTCCTTCTTCGACTTCGTTTTCTTCATATTCGTTTTGGGTTTTCTCGATTTCATGTATTACGACTGAATGACGACTTCATTTGTTCATATTCTTCTGGTTCAATGGCTACCACTTGACCTCCCTGTCACGTAACTCACTAATCTGATTCCTTCCTGTCTCCTCTAGCTCGTTTCCCTGTCTCTTCCAACTCCCACAAACTCGTCCCCCTAACGACAGGCTTCATCTTCACTGACATTGAGATATATGGGCAAGTCCCTGATTAATCTAGAGTCTACTTCGTACTAGATGTATGTGGTGTGCATTATTGTGTAGGCAAGATGGTTGAGGTTATGCTAAAGTTGGGTGTCAGCCACCACGTGAAGTTTAAGACATACATTTCTTTGAAAAACATTGTGCAGTTGAACAAATTCATCATCTATTTCCCTGTATCGAGTTTCATGGCACGAGGCAATGATTAGAATAGTCGAGAATCCCATGTTATCTCCATGTGGGTAATACACAATAAAATATGGCTCTCGGACCCAAATGTATTTCGTGACCACTACCACTGCATTAGAAATAGTGGGGTTCCCATTGTTAATTAATGGGCCTACGATTCTACACCTTTACTGTCTTTGTATACAGATTTACATTATACTTTATCATGTAGTTGATGCTATCCAGAATAGGACCTCATGCTTCATGCTTGTCCTGTTCTTGGAGCAGGAAGAAGAAGCACCTGGAAGGAGCATCCTGGGAGCAAGTGAGGAGAAGCAACAACTGTCAAATTGCAAGTTGTCGTAGCAGCAAGGGACGAGCAGCTAGTCTTGGCTGTTTTGCAGGCTTTTATTTCATCATTGACCAACACCAATGCATTTTTGTAATGAATTTTTGGTCTAGATTCTGAAATTTGTAATTACTAGTCAGCTTTTTGGCCTAATTTTGATTTCTAGACTGATTTGACTCTGTATTTGGCCTAAATGATGTATTAGAAATGGTTTATTCTAAGGATGTGATCAATGTCATACTCATTTTGATCCTGTAATCAATGAAAAATCCGTTCAACTGTGTAGTCTCGTTTTCTGGAGGGTAAGCTCACCAGCGGTGTTTGGATGCTGAAACTGCATGCAACCAAACGCTGGAAAGTCAACTGGTTGAGTCGCAGCCACATGCAACCAAACGTTGTTGTTGCAGTTATATTTCATGGACTTCTATTTCCTGTTTTGAAACTACACGATGGGCTGCAACCACGAGGAACCAAACATGCCCTAAGCCTTGAAGCACCCTGCCAGGTGGAGATGATGATGATGATGATGGTGGTGGTGATGCCCGCTTGCTGATGACCCAGTGCTGCTCGACCTGAAATGGTGGTGATGGTGATGGTGGTTGCTGTGGATGTCTTGGTGGATGAGACCCTGAATGGACTGGAACTCAGCTACGCGGCAAGGCAGGGTGAACGTCCCCTTCTGATCGAATCCGTATTCGTCTTCGGCGACCTTGAGGAGGCCTGAGAAGAGCGGGTGGTTGAGGTACACCACGGGGACGACGAACCGTTGTGGCTCCTCCTCATCGGCGCCTTCTTTCCCGACGCGTACGGCAACGCAGCCCTTGGGGACGTCTGCGGACGGGCTGTGATGATTGTTGTGGTGGTGGCTGTGGCCGTGGATGTAGGGGAGCAGGTGGTGATGTCCCATGATCAACGGATGAAGGATATATTTATGGAACTGGAGAGAGACGATCAATCAAACCAAGAAGGAGGACGAGGCTTGTACTCACAAGGAGTTAAGAGTTTCTGTGCCGGCCGAGCGGTGGCTACGATGACGACGAGGACGCGGCGGCAATGGAGAATGGCCAGGGGTCGGAGCTTGAGATGGCGAGTCGGAACCGTGTGAGGGAGGAGTCGCCCAGGGAAGTCGGGACGTTGGACATGCTAGCTGCTCTGATAACAGATCTGGTATGTTCTGCTTCTGATCGCGGTAATAGGCATAAAGCTACAGAGATCTTGATCGGCAGAAGGCGGCGAACAAGAAGAGGGTTGTCGTCGGGTGGCACTTATAGGGGAGGGTAAGGGAAAGTGCACTTGTGTTTTATTGGGCTGACACTGACCGGCCGGTAGCATATTCTCGGCGTGTGTTCTGGGATTCTTCTTCTGGGTTCTAGTCATCATCACACGCTTCTCGAGCTGTGAAACAGCGATTGGTCATATTATTTACTTGAGTAATTGATTGTCATCATTGTCGTTATAGATTAATCGCGTGGATTGTGGGATTCTTCTGGGTTTTGGGTTATCAATATCACACGCTGCCGGAGCTGTGAGCCAGCGATTGTTATATTAATCTACTTTGGTAATTACCGTAATTTATTTTACTGTAATCATTATCGTTATAGATTAATCGCGCTAGCTGCCATGCTTTAGTCTTTGGTCGCCGCGTTCCTTCGATCTCGGGGAGGCTAGCTAAGCTATATTGAAACGTGGAGAGAAGGTAACGAAACGACAATCCATGGTTTGACCAATGTAGAAGAAGCTTGTGGATGGAACGAGGCAGGCAGCAGGATGTAGCTTGCGCAGGTAGGACTTGGCATCGTTGTGTGGGCCTACCGAAATCTCTACAGAGCCTTATCCACCGATTAAAGGATGGATGGGTTTTGGGTTGACAATTTCGTGATATCACCGGCCTTCCACCAGGTATTCGGGACCCGCAAACTGAACCGCTGACCGAGGTATATTTTACCCGGTATCGTAATAATGTTTATATTAAGTTATATAATAAGAAAGAAACATAAACACATTACCTTTAAGAACAACGAGAAGATCGAGTAATATACACTTCTGCCACGATAATCATGTATGGTAATTTTATACAACAACACGTACAGTACATTTACATACACCATCACGGTCGAATATACATTCATATTCGATACAAGTATCAAACAAAGATTTCTCCTAAACGAACTTAGTCGTATAGTACGACAGATATATACCTATGTTATCCTTAAGTATACTCACTTGACATAATGTTATACTCTTCGTTGCAATCAAGACGTACAATACTCTTGTACACCAACATAGTCTAATGTTATGTGTTTCGCTACAATCAACACGTATCATATTCTTGTACATCAACATGGTCTAATTTTCAGATTGTATATACCAATGATGCACTGAATGTTATCCGCTTTTCGCGTGTTTCTTACATATATTCTCATTTGGTTATTACTTATGCATTGTATATCATCATTATTAATGTGCATAGGTTGCAACATGAAAAGATTTACATTGAAGAAGAGGACAAGCGGACAACAAGCTGTGCCACTAGTCCTTTTTGGATAGCAAATCCAATCCTCTGAAATACAACATCCATACACTTGGGAGCCATAACATTACTATTCATAACTTTTTAGACTCTTTTAAGAAGCTCCACAGCTTCTGGTGCTAAGAATCCAAAAGTATCAAATCCAAAGGGAATAAAGGCATGTTGATTCTCAATACATGCTTTCTCATGCTTACCCACTTTGGCTGAAGCAGCTTTAAGGACAGCATGTCCCGCTGTAAAAGCTCCACTCCTCAATCCCACCAGTGGAGAAACTCCTGTAAGGTCCACACATGCATGTTTCACTCCTATCCACCCAAAAATCAAGACATCAGCAGGCCTAAGTGTCGATCTTCCCTCTTGTGGATCAGTTAAAAAATTCACAGGTGACTCTTTCTTAGCAGCAATACATGTACGTCTGAGAACATCAAAAAGAACATCTCTAACAAGATCATGTCTGTATTTAAAACCTGGAAGCTCTATGCAATGAACTGCATGTTCTCCAAAAGTGTTCAAACATGCCTTACGACAGATTGGACATACCTCATCCGCTGAAAATAGAGGTATCATCAGACGGTATTTTAAGATACTACGGTACTCCACTGGCGACATATGCAGACCAAGTCCATCTATTGGAATAACAAGGAGAAAATCTTGAGCGTGATCAGCTTGTAGACATTTGAAAATGGCTTTCTGTCTAATGGTCATGTCAAATTTAACTTCTATGTCCTCAATTATTTTACTAAAAAGAGCACTCACCAAAACATTTTGGGCTTTTGGGGGGACGGTGTCTTTTTTAGAAAAACAACTAAGATCAAAAGAGGGTATCCTGACACGAAGACAATCTACAACATAATCAAAATCATGGTCCATACCGTGAATCCCACTACCTCGCATGATGTGATCCTGAAACACCCAAGATTGGGCCCTAGATGCCACAAAAACATACGAAGAAGCATCAGCTACTGAATATAGTCCCAAGCTGCCAAGCCGAATGGGCAATGAAGCCATCCTCCATTGGAGGTCTCCAAAAAAAGGACCTCCACAGACTACAATGTCTTCTATAGACCCACGTAAGCCTTTGTCAAAACATGATGCTGCCTTCTCCATGTACATAGGTTGACAAGTCCTCAGGCCAAATAAGAGTTTTGAGATACCCATACACGATCGGAGCAAAAGGAGCTCACTCTGAGGATCACCCAACTGAGGAAGAAGATGCATCAACTCAACATCCTTGCAGGCCCTCTCCATAGCCAACCTCTCAATGAAATCCCGATCTCTACTAACAGCTCCACCAAGCAACTTCACCCCATACAGAGGCCTCCCAATATCTGACGGAAACAAATCTTTCTGAAGCTTCTTTCCATCACATGTAGGCCAGTACAACTCAGTTTTACGAATATTTAAAATCAAACCCAGATCTGGTCCATGTCGCTGAATGATATCTAGAACTTTGGCCACCTCTGTTGTGTCCCCAATGATTGTCCCATCATCTAGATACCATGCATGAAGAAGAAGTTGGTACTTGTCCCTGATATGATGGATAAGAGAATGTAGAATAAGCGAAAAAAGAAGCAGGCCTAAAGGATCACCTTACTGCACCCCAGTGGCTGACTGTATGTATATGTCTCCAAGGTACAACCTTGCTGCCTGGCCATACAAGAACTCCACCCATAAAGAAATAGATAGACACTTTGTCCTCACCTCCCGGAGTAGGGCAGACCTATCAACCAGATTGAACGCGTTAGAAAAATCAACTGTAAGCATAGATAAAGAATCGTCGCTATGCCGCACATTCAACACCATGTTGACACTGTGTAAAATGGCCTCTGCTCCCCCAGATACGCCCACACCAAACTGGAAGTCATTGAGATACTTGGGTATTGCATCGAATATTATCTATTTTCCTTATTTTATATTAATTTATCATATTTAATTGGATTTATATTTTTTACTTCTAAATTTTAGGTGATTTGAGAAGTCCTGAGTCAGCTTGGTGCTACCGACTACCATGTCGGTGCTACTGACATTGGAAGAAAAAAAACATACCTGGATCGAATATTTCGATGCTACAGACCCCTCAGTCAGTACTCCTATCTTTCTTGACAGAGAAACACCCAAAGCAACTCAGTTCCACTGACTTCTTATCGATGGTACTAACTTTTATATGAAGAATACGTTAGAGAAGTCAGAAAGTAAGTCGGTGCTATCGACGCCTTCGTCGGTAGTACCGACACTTATAAAGAGCTGTGAATTCATAAGAGGACTTCGTGCCACCGACTTCCTGTTAGTGATACCAACTTGGCGCAATCAGATGAGATTAAAGATCTCAATTAATCTGACATGACTTAATGACGACGTGAGACTCTCTTATGACCTAAAGGAAGTTCAGCAAGACCTATTATCACTGTTCTATTCCATCTTCCTCTTCTTTAGTTATATACCCCACCCTAATCCGCAAACAATACAATATCTTAAAGTTCAAACTTTTTGAATCCAACAACCCCAATCCTACTCGCCACCGCATTCATCTATTAGTTATCGAGTGCCTCATTTTAATAATTTTATCGTCAGGCAGGTTTTGAGTAGGGACTAATAGTGTGGGTTATTAGTGCATCCATACGGCTGTGGAGACAACATGACTGGGATTGGGATTTTGGGTAACTGATAAAAGGCGTGAAGTTATTTATTTTATCTTAAAATCCTTGCATGTCACCTCTCCTCTATACTACCAATTTGGTCATGAACCTCGTTAGGTTTATATTACGCAATTTAGACTTGTTGAGGATTTTTGGTGATGAACTCCTCACATAGGAGTATCGGGAATATGGATATATGCAAGGACATGCGTTTGGATAAATGCGTTTTACTACTAAATTTTCTTTGTGTATTTTTTTATGTCGTGCATTTATGCTACTCAAACATGTGTATTGTGAGTATTTTTACATAAATAAGGAATGGTTATTGACAATAATGTGTCTTGGTGTCATTCATTATAAATATCATTAAGTAAAATTTCTAGCGACTTGTGTTATGCCTAAATTATTCATTTTGTTATGAAAATTATTATATATCTATTTTATAGTTTTTGAATGACTAATATAACTTACTAAAACGTGACAATAGCTTGTCTGTTTGGGGATAAAGGTGTACAGAGGAGGAAAATGAGAGAAAAGTGAGGAAAAATGGGACAAATAGGGTGGGGCTAGCAATACGGGGTCTGGATTATATGAAGACCATATCAGTTGTAATATGGAGTGCTAAGTTAAATGAACTTGTTACAAATATATTATGAGTGGGACATGAACCTGAGCCATTTTACTAGAAAGCTACCACAAATACTTCTCTGGATACATACTCACATTATATTACATCGAAAATCACATGTATTGTGTAAGAGTATTGGACTATGATATATATGTATAATTATATACTTTTGATTTGGGAGAGGACTAGAGCCCCCATTGTCCCACCCCGAACTGTCGTCGTTGGAAAGAATTCATGTGGTGGTGTAAGGATGTTGAAAAAATATATATAATTATTATTTTCACTTTCTTCTCATTTTGGTAGTCATGTTCTTCTTCCTTTATAACTGATTGGGTATAGTTCAAATAAACCTCGACACATTCTTTTTCTTCCAACCTATTTTAATCACAACATATTGGCTATTAATATTAATCTTATAAAAAAATCTTTAAATATATAAAATAATGCAACACCATAATATATAGTACAACACTACATTTACTATTTGCAAAGCAACCTAATATTATTAAAATTTGTGAGTACAAAAGGTATTACTGTAAGCTATTGTGGTTGGTTTTTTACGACGCAGAGGCGGAACCAAGTTGGACAGATACCATTGCCTCCTATCGGTATCTTATGTAACGTATACGTCATGCACGTGTGAGCTTTGCCTTTCGCAGCTGCGACGGATACAAGGGCCTGTTTGTTACGGTGTTGTTGGGTGTAGTTTGCTGAAAACAAAAATTGAGCAAACGTAATCACGCCTTTCCAGCAGCTCCTGACTTATTTGGTAGTGTGTACGGTGAGTTCATCGTTTTCGGTGAGTTCATCGTTTTCGCCTGCCGTGGTTTGGTTGATTAAAAAAGTCACAACAGCAGTTGTTGTTATAGCAATAGTCAATACGTTCCGTCCTTTGCGGCTGGTAAAAAAGCTGGTTCTACACCCGACCGCGCCCGATCTGGACGCGGTACATTTTTCCGGATTTCATGGCCAAGCGGGTGACAACTTGCAGTTGGAATTCCAGGAACGGCATCGTTCCAAATGAAAATCATATCTGAACTCGTTACTTTTGAACGATAGGAAAATAAAAGGCATCCTACCAAATAGGGCCCAAACCGAAAACGCTGGAGCTAGTTATAGATTGGATTGGCGCTTCTAGGCTTCAAGCAGACGCGAAGTAGTACTGAGAAAAAGTCTGCTATGGAGAAACAACGTTTTGTACAATCCACAAACGAAACAGTCAAGTTTTTCAAACAAATAAATTATCATGCATACTAATTCTCAAACAGATGCTCCTGCTTACCGCTTACAAAAATATGAACGTGTACAATGAATTTGAGAAAAATAAATTCATGTTCGTCCCTTTCAAAAAAATTCATGTTCGTTCCTATGTAGCCGCGCAAGTTACCATAAACTGCAATCCAATCAGACTTAAACCAATGACTAATGATTAAAGTTCCCGAACAATACTGGCACTTATACAATTAATCTAGCAGCTGGAATGTAACACCAATTCATGAATACGAAGGACAATGAACACGTCCAGCCCTTTACATACATATGTACACCTATATTTATGTGTTTTTGTAGTATGCACAGCAAAGCCTCGATTGTTAAGGATCCGCCCGACTGAGATCTCTCCCGTCTTTACCAAGAACAGTTATCAAAAAGCTGTGAAGGAACCTGCACTGATCAAAAACAAGATCTAAGCCTTGAAGCACCCTGCGAGATGGAGATGATGATGTTGATGATGTTGGTGTTGATGCCCGCTTGCTAATGACCCGGTGCTGTTGGACCTGAAATGGTGGTGATGGTGATGGTGGTTGATGTGGATGTCTTGGTGGATGAGACCCTGAATGGACTGGAACTCGGCTACGCGGCAAGGCAGGGTGAACGTCCCCTTCTGGTCGAATCCGAATTCGTCCTCAGCGACCTTGAGCAGACCTGAGAATAGCGGGTGGTTGAGGTACTCGACGGGGACGACGAACCGCTGTGGCTCCTCCTCGTCAGCGCCTTCCTTCCCGACGCGGACGGCAACGCAGCCCTTGGGGACGTCGGCAGACGGGCTGTGGTGGTGGTGATGATGGCTGTGTTCGTGGATGTAGGGTAGCAGGTGGTGATGTCCCATGATCGACGGATGGAGGATATGGAACTGGAGAGACGATCAATCAAACCAAGAAGGAAGAGGAGGTTTTTAATTACCCGCAAAGAGTTTAGATTTTCTTAGACGGCCGGTGGCTAGGAAGACGTCGAGGACGCGGCGATGGAGAATGGCCAGGGGTCGGAGCTGGAGATGGTGAGTCGGAAGCGGGTGAGGGAGGAGTCACACAGGGGAGTCGGGATGTTGGACATGCTAGCTTCTAATGGCAGATCTGGTTTGTTGGGTTTCTGATTGCGGTATAAGGCATAGAGCTAGAGAGAGATCTTGATCGAGCAGAGGGCGGCGAAGAAGAAGAGGGCAATCGTCGGGTGGTATTTATAGGAGGGGAAAGCGCAAGCAGTTGTTTAAGGGCTGACCATGACCGGCCGGTAGCATATTCTCGGCGTGGGTTCTGGAATTCCTCTGGGTTTTTGGTTATCGCACGCTTTCGAAGCTGTGAAACATTGATTGGTTGGTTATACTATTTAATTTTTAAATTATAATTGTAAGCATCATCGTCATAAATTAATCAATCGCGCTAGCTGTCATGCTTCTCGGTCGCCGCGTTCCTTCAATCTCGGGGAAGCTCGGGTGTTTTTCAAACGTGGAGAAAAGGTAACGAACGGGACGACCGTCCGCGCGGTTCAACTAGACATGTCGAACCGGTGGGTTGGGTGGGTTTGGATTTAGTCATTCCGGGTTCGAGGGTCTTGCGAGTGCAGGTTAAAAACTTACACTTATTAACGGGTGGGTATTTTTTCTCTCAAATGCAACTTAAATGCTTCGACCCGTGAGCGCCTGCGGATTTTGACCCAGTTTGATAAATCAAAACTCGACGACGATGTACAAGAAGTTTGTAGATGGAACAAGACAACACTAAAAAATGTAACCTTGTGCAGGTAGGACTTGGCACGGTGTGTGGGGCCTACCAATCTCCAAAGAGCCCTTCCTTATCTGCCGATTGGAGGTAGAGTTGGCAATTGGGTGGGTCGGGTTTGGGTCAGGTCATTACGGGTCGGAGATAATTCTGGTCATTTTATTCTTTTGGGTCGGGTCGGATTTGGGTCGAGTTAGTATCAGATTGGGTCGCTTCACGTCATTTTGTATTTTCGGGTCAACTCAGGTTTGGGTCCGGTCAATTTTGGTATTAAACTTTTCAAGTTACTTTATCAGGCCGGGTTCAAGTCAAATCATTTAATGTCATCGGGTCAATTTGCACTATTTCCTTTCGCTAATTTAGTTTGGGGTCAAGTCATTTTCAGGTTGAGTAGTATTTAGGTCGGGTCTTCTTGTGTTGTATATTTGGTTAGGGTCTAGTTGTTTTGGGTTGAGTCTCAGTCTTCAAGTTGGAGAGTTGGCAATCAGGCGGGTCAATTTGGGTTTGGCCAGGGTCATCATGGGTCGAACATAATTGAGGTTATTTTATCCTTTTATGTCGAGTCAGATTGGTATCGGTTTGGTCCCTTTGTTTCATTTTACATTTTTGGGTCAACTCATATTTGGGTCGAGTCAATTTTGGTACAAATTTGTTCAGATTCTTTTATTGGGTTAGTTTGGGTTCACGTCAAATTACTTTAGGTGATTTCAATTTACACTATTTCCTCAAGCTAACTGGAGTTCGAATCGAGTCATTTTGAATTGGGTAGTTATTAAGTTGGGGCATGCTTGGATTGTATATTTGTATAATCAAGTTGTTTTGAGTTGGACCTCATTCGGGTCATGTTGTGACTTGTGATAATGAGTAGTGACTAATATGCTGTATTAATTAAAGAAATTAAAAAAAACATTTTTACTTGTTATTTTCTTCTTTTACTATCCATTATCTCGTATATTTCCCCTTCCTTTTCCTTGCTTTCAAATTATCGTATATTTCCCCTTCCTTTTCCTTGCTATCAAATTATCAAGTAAACTATTTCTTGTTAAATAATATATTAATAAAGCCAAATCAAAATCTAGCATAAAACTAAAACTTGACTTCTCGTCAGCACTCGGTCGGGTTGAATTGGGTCGGGTTGGTGTTGGATTGGATTGAATTCTGTTCGGGTTAACATTGGGTTAGTCGATTTAAGGTCAGTTTGACATCAAATCGGGTTGATATTGGGTCGGGTTGGTGTTTGATCAGGTTGACATTAGCTTGGATTGGTGTTGGGTGGGTTGACGTCCGGTCGGGTCAAGGTCAGGTCAGGTTGATATCGAGTCAGGTCAAGTCAGTTGTGATTTGTTCAGGTTGATTCGGGTCACGCGATATCATCAGGTCGGGTGTCGGATCAGATTGGGGTTTGACAATTCCGGGTCATATCAAGTTTCGAATAAACATCGGGTCAGGTCGCGTTGAATTTGAGTTTATATTTTCTACGAGTTTAATCGGGTCGGGTTGCGGGTTTTTCTCGGGTCGGGTCAGTTTTTGTCAGCTCCATTTGGAAGATGAATTGGTTTTCTTTTCGGGCTTGTTCGGGGTTTTCTCTTCTCTTCAAGGGCAAAAGAAACTAAAGGGCCGCTTTCTCATTATCGGTCTCACTGTTTCTCTCTCCAACCTCATGTCTCTTTCCAGCTGAGGAATTAACTGGTGCCTTCCCACGTCGGCCTTTTCCCCGGCTCGACTCACGCGTAGAAATCTAACATGGACAGCGTTAAGGGGAGGAGCCATAGTCCACGTCCAAAACCGGCCCCACGCCGCCACAGAGCCTTATCCACCGACTGGTAGATGGGCTCTTTTCCCCGGCTCAACCATCAATAGTGGGAACTACTGGGAAGTCGGCCCCAAGTTCCGACGCCGGCCTTCAACTCTTCAAAGAGCCCGTTTAACATCCACACGTCCGTGATTCAGCCGGTCTCCCCGCCGCGTCTCTTGTTCGCGTCAAACTCTTCCTACTCGCCACACACGCAAGGGTTTTAAAGTTTTCTTCCACTTCATCAAAAGCTTTGAACAGGCAACACGAAACCCATAGCATACATAGTCATCGGAAGGTTTCCGAGAACGTTTCCCCTTTTTCTCCTTTTCTTTATTTAAATAAGCATTTCACAAAAACCAACCCCACTTGCTTGTTAATTAAGTCTCTTGCACTTCCTGATTCCTCCCAATTATTACTACCGTCATCACATGGCAAAAAAGACAATTCAGGAAGTAGACCTTCAAACAGGTGGGTCGGATCGGGTTTGATACTTAATATCTCAATAGCAAAAAGGCTGTGGTGATTTTATGGTGGGATGTTTTTTTTTAAACGTTACATCACTGTATATACATTTATGTTGTTAATTGTAGTTATAGAGTAAGGACAAGAGCAAGAGTAAACAAATTTCTTACACTTGTACCCCCTACTTTGGTGGGAAAAAGTAGTGTAAACTATTACCCATGCCTTCTAACTTTCTACCCACCAATATATATGTATGAAACAACAGAATCATGTAGTTTTCACACATTTCACACTTTTTTATTGGCCAGTTTCTACTTCATTTAATGTGGCTCTGAACTTGTAAACATAATCATTTGGAGTTGTAAGATACGTGTGCATATACCAACAACATTTTATCATCGATTATCATTTCATGCATATTTTGGGGTGGTTGGGTGGTGTTATCTACTTCTTTGATGTACTACCATACACATTTTGCATCTCATATTACTTATTTATTTAGATTTTTTTTCTAATATGACTATTATTTATTTATTATACTATTATACATCTTTTTTATATTTAGTTATTTATTCATAACTATTTTGTAAAAGTTATGTATATTATTATTATTATGTGAATTTATTTGCACACACTAAATATGTGAGTATCATTTATCTTTTAGTACTATCACTCATGATTTGTGTATTATATCATTTACATACGAGTACTTTATATAAAGTTATGTGTAGAATTACTATAACTATTATTAATATGTGAATTTCGGTACTTGATTTTTATTCGATTAATATTTATTTATTAATTCTATCATACATAAATTATGTATTGTATTATTTATTTACAAGTATTGTTATGAAGTTGTGTATATTGTTATTATTATTATTTTATTCTTATTGTTGTTTTTGTTGTTATGTCAATACATAAATGTTTTTTTTATTATAGTTATTTTATACTTACTATCATGCATATTTTATGTATTTTACTATTTAATTATAGAGGTTTTTGCATTTTATTTATTTATTTATTTTTATTTTTATTTTAAATTAAGCCAGAGGGTTCTCTATTCATCCCACCCCTCTCTTGTGGGCGAAACCATAAACAAAATACACCTCCTGCTTATGTGTCCGCAGGTTTGTTGCCCCCATAAGACTAGATAAAAAAAACCTCACAACCCAGACAAAGAAACATCTAAAAAAAACATCCATGATTCATCAAGCGTCGATCCTCTGCAGGTGCACGTAGGGAATGCACCTTTTCTCCAAAGCTGCCATGCCTCGAATTCTATTCGGTATCATCCTTCTATCCGTAATAACTGTCATCTCTGAAAATATTTTCCCCCATCTCCCAATCTCTCTGGGTATGGAGTTAGCAAATTTGTGAACCATTGAACTAGTAATACTAGATCTAACCAACTCGGACCTCAGCTCTCTAACAAACGACTTGGTCCTCCATGGTTCTATAGCATCCTTCCAAAGAATATCGTAGACTTCCTGGTCATCAATCTCAATACATGAAACTCGTAGCATATGATCATCTGCCAGTTTCAGTCCAACAATGCCTGCTTGTACATATGCCAGGACGAAGTCCGGTGCCTTGAGCCAGGCATGGAACACCATGCATATATCCACATTTTGATTTCGTATCAGGCCTGCCGCCCACCTCCTACATACCCCATCTTCTCCCCTATTTCTTCCTATAGTCAAGTTTATTTTCAAGTTATGCAAGTCAGGCTTCATCCACCTTATCAGTTGAATCTCTCTCATTCTCGTCTTAGGCTCAGTAATCCCGCCATCTCTCATCCTATTGTAAATGCTCGATCCATGTTCAACGGAGAAGGATCTATGTTGAATCGTGTTGTTCACAGAAGAGATGATTTGATTCCATTCAAACTCCCAACCTCGTAGTTTGTCCCCAAATCTAGATGCACAACATATCTTCCAAATGTTGTGGGGTATGTTAACTACTAACCTTCCTGCAATCCAATCTGAGATCCTCCTAGAGTAACCTTTCTCACAAGTATCAAGCAGTGATTGTATATCATGAGGTGCCTTCATCTGCATCAAATGGGAGAATCTGTTCTAGAAGAACATGGCAACCTGTCCATGGAAGAAAAGGTGATCAACTATTACGACCTCACCTTTCAGTAACCCCCAATTAAGGGAGACCAAAAGGTTGAAGCCGCACCCATTAATCCCGGATCAAAGGTTCGACATATAACCACAAACAATTATTAAATTCTAACAGACTATACTGAAAATGGTAATAAATTTTTTTTTGCATAGCTTGAAAAGTTGGGAACAAACTAACTACCAACCTCAGCTGAACTATTCTATCTAATTCCTCCTTGTTCTTTAATTCTTGAATTCACAAGGTGTCACTTTACTGTTTGTACTTTTCATTGTACCTAAAACGCCGACAAACAAAATGTCGATCAGCCGAAGCTGGTATGTGGAGGAAACAGATAATGTTCAACTATGTTAACAATATAATCATTCAATTAATCATTTAACAATCAACATTACATTTTAATCCATACAACTCAATCCATACATATTCTCGAACTCTGGGCTGTCCCTGCAGTGGACATGAATATCACCTCTCTTTTAGGTAATAGAGTCGCATGGCACTATCCGAAGATAGCCCAATATCTAACTCATTATGACTTGATGGTCCTACCTCCATGGTAGCCATGTACTAAGTCAACCATAGACCTGATGGACCTACCCAATAGGTAGCCATGTACTAGGTCATCCATAGACCTGATGGACCTACCCAATAGGTAGCCATGTACTAGGCCTTTCTCTAACCTGATGGACCTACCCAATAGGTAGCCATGTACTAGGTTAGCTATTATGCCACAGAGAGAACTAGGATCTGAGTTTATAGGCATATACTTTAAGTGATAGTCATAGTCACTTTATAATTGCAATATGAACATCCAAACAGTTTAGTTGCATTCAATGCGATTAAACGTCCGAGAAACCATCGGAAAACTAAGCGGTTATTCATAAGTAACCACATACCTGTCTTGGAGATCTCAAGCAACAATTTATCCAAATCCAACTAGATGTCCAATCAAGCAAGCCAATCAATCAATCAAGCAAACATTGATCCTGAAAACATGTATAATGTCTAATTGTCACAAGCATATCCCAAACAACTCCTTATTGACTTGGGACACCTTTATAAGGTTTCTAAGTCTAATTAGGATGCATTAGGGTTTCTTAGATCAATTTCTCAAACTTTATCCATTTTAGGTCAACAAACCCTAAAATACCCTTTTCCCTTTATATGAACCTTAATTGCTCAACTATCCATTTTTTATAGTCTTTTATACTCAAATTGGCTTAAGGTCATCACATCCCGATTTAATTCATGGATTTGAACCATTAAAACAATTAAAAGACATATTCATCTAAATTAGGGTTTTCGAGTTCATTAATGCACAATCATGCATGAAACCCTAAATTAAGCCAATTATATAAAAAGATCATCTTTTTAGATTCTTTCTCACTTTTATTAACAATAGGTTAATATCAACTTGAATTACATCATTAAGTCCATTTATCATCAACTCTAAGGGTTTTTCCTTAATTTAAACACTAAAGATGATAACTTTATGTACTTTTCCAATTTCAAGCATATAAACTCTAAATTAGACTAATCATGTGCAAAGTTCTTCATAATGTACCTTTTTACCTTTAACATGTTAACATAAACTCTAATGATCCATTAAACCCTACTAAACACATTAATTATATCAAAATAGGGTTTCTTAATCTTTAATTCATTAAAGATGATAATTTACACTATATTTCTAACTATGATAAGATTCAGGCTCTAAAACTATTTTTATTGGATTCCTTGCATTTTTCTGATCAAAATACATATATAACTTGTCCTTATTTGACCTACCAATTATTTACTTTGAATTTATCAAAATTCACTTACTTTGGGCCAATCCGTGTGTGCCACATCGCCACTTTCATGCATGTCGCTTGCTGGTTTTGCAAACATATCGAATTGTCAATTTTACTCCCGAGCGGCTCCTGGGCTCTTCTCAGCATCGAAGGGCAAAACCGTCAAAAGTCGGCTCGTCTCCTTCCTCGCGGCTGCGCATCTGCTGTCGTTAGGTTACGGTTGAAACGCGGCCCGACCGCTACTCCTTGGGCTCCGATGACCGCCCGGGCAGATCCCCCTAGCCCCGACGTGCCCACGCGCAGGCGAGGGAGCAACTGGTCAGTGGCCATGTCGGCCAATCTCGAGTTTCCTAGCTCTGCAGCACGCGGACGTACCCTGGCCGTCCAGCTAGCTTTTGCGCACGAGTTTGGATACCAGATCGCAAGCTGCTGCTCCTCCTGATCCGTCAGCCTCCGCAGCACCTTCAGGGCCTTCAAGCCGCAGCCGAGGTGGCAGAGTTGGGAGTCGATCAGACCTGCAAGTCCACTGCCCATGCAGCTGCGCTGCTTCTACCACGCCCAACCAAGGTGAGGGGATGCTCACCCAAGCTCTTCAGGAGGTCGTGGAATCGATAGGACTTCCCTGCATACTCTCCCCATCCCCCGTTTGTTCCATGGTTGATCTACCTTCACTTCTAGGGTTTTGGACGAAAAAGGAAGAAGAAGAAGATAAGGAAGAGGGTGGGAGACGTGAGATCTCTCTGGATTCGCCCCCAAGTCTCACCCCTTATATAGCTGAAGCCAACGAAGCCCTATGAGGACCTTCCTTAAGGAAACGAAGTCCTTCTTCAAATAGTAATCGTTTTCCTTCAAAGAGAAGCAATTCTTCTCTCTCTCTTTCTCCTTTGGTATATCCTATTTCTTGAATAATTAGGAATTTGAATTTCTTCTTACTTATTATCTCTTTCCTTGCTTTTTAATCCATTGACACTAAATTATATTTCTTTTAATCAAAATTACTTTCTTTTTAACAATACCTCATAATTCATTAATAATGCAACACATTATCCTCTTATTTTGCCTTTTTAGTATTTTCTCTTTCTTTCCTCTTTATTGAGACTCCTTGAATCCCAAGAAACTCTATGATTTCGAAATTACTTTTTAAGGATACTTATTATCCTTCTAGATGCATCTATATGCATTATTTCACATTATCTTGATTATTTCTTATTAAAATATCTCTTTTTGAGGATTTCTTTTTATTTCTTTTTTATTTTCCTCATTGGTATTCCTTTTATCATTAGTAATCCTTGGGATACGAAATTCCACAAATGATAACTCAATTATATCTCTTTTCACTTGTTTTCCACATTTTAACATTATTTCCAATTTCTTTCTTAATAAAGAAATACTTAATTAATCTTTTCTTTTCTTATTGCTTTATTTATGCAACTTTGTACGCCTTGGAGCCCAAGGAACCCAAGAGGCACGAAATCCTCTTTGGATTTGCCTTCTAGAGGTTTCCACATATTTCTTTTATCAATTATTCAATTATTCATTCACTAATTGAATTTTCTTTGTTATTGGGCCCAATAGCCAATAAAGCCCACAAATCAAACAACAAGGCTATTTTAAACGAAATCCAATTATTCTCAACCAAATATATGATTATTTGTTCGAACATCTTTAATATGAGAAATTATATTTCTCACCACTTGAACCCAAAAATTGGGGTTGTAACATCCTTCCCCTCTTATAGGAATTTTGTCCTCAAAATTCAAACAAGCAAACAAACAACTCAGGATAAGACTTTTCCATGTCCATCATTGGCCCCTATGTGGCTTTACCGTACTCATGGCGCTTTCACAGAACCTTTATCATCACATATTCTTTTCTCTGAGTTCTTTCATCCTGGCGTCTATAAACTACACAGGTGACTCAGGCCATGTCAGCCTCCCTTGGGGCTCACTAGGTTCATTTCTCATCCCATGGTCGGGGTACCTCACATAGTGCTCTAAATTAGACACATGGAAAACATCTCCCATTACTCCATCCTTAGGGATAGGGTCAAACCTAACCTTCTCCACCCATCCATTTCCAATGGACCCATGTATCGGGGACTCATCTCTCTTAGTTATAACTTAGAGGGGTCATATTTTCATGTCAAATTTTCTCCCACAGTAACTTGTATGTCCGTCTACTTTGCATTTGCTCATTACTCTCATCGTCTTCAGGCTCCTTTCAGCCCTTGCACAATCAAAGTGACTTCATCTACACGCACTGGGGTCCCTTTTTCTAACCATCATGTGGTCCTTTTCTAACCATCATGTGACCCTTTTCACCAACATCACCTTACTGAAGTGGTGACCGACACAACCTCCCTTACAGAGCTTCATATAAAACCCGATACTAGCTATGGTGGTCATTTTCACATCTTTCATAGGACAAAAATTGTCTCTAACTATCACCCCAAATCGAGCACATATGCCCTCATCAGACCCTTTAGTCTGGATCATACTAACCATAGTTAGGGGTGATAAACTATTCTCAATGTACCCACTTCCACCTTTTGGAAGGGAACCTTTAGTTCAAACTCAAGAACCTTTGAACTTGCTTTATGGTGTAGTTGCACCATATCTCTCATGGGTAGTCCAATTAGATCTGTCCTTTAACCGAACTCTTCCTTTCTCATATTATCTAGGTAAGGCGACCTACCATAACCCATATTGTATCTCAACCTTCTTTGGCCCAGGGAAGACCTATCACAACATCCATAGTGTTGAGCTCCCATTCCCTCTCAGGGACTCTTTTATCCTCTATATCGATACACTGGGTTACTGGGGACCGTCCTTTACCTCCTGGCTTGCATGGCCATAAACCACATGCAACTTCATTTTAAGCATCCAAAGTGCTATTGCCATTTTCCACAGTGTATGGTGATCTTCAATCATGATTTCCTGTATGTCCCGATTCCTCAAGCTCTATTCCTCCAAAACCCTAAACCACTCTAGTTGGGGTTTCATCACCTTCTTTTCCAAAGAAGTGCACTTGAGGTTCTACCACCATCCTTTCATTGTATCAAGAACTAGACTGGCTAACCAAACAACCTTTAACTTTTCAACGTATCTTGTTATATCCAAGTGTTATCCAAACACCTCTCCTTTTCAAACTTAGGGTTAGCCAAACAACCTCTTCTAGATCCTAATCAAACAAGTCAGATGTATCTCAACCAGAGTATCCATTACCACTTCACATCCTTAGGTATTAGGTAACATTGAAGACATACACTTCCATGTATTTCACTTATCATCTCACCTCAAACTCTATGTCTATCTTCATTAAGAACACTTCTCTGGTGATCAAACTCTACCTGGTATAACTCGTAAGTTCTACAAAGTTCATGATAAAAACATCCTCATAAGGGGACTACCTCACTCCTCTTAATGTTTACCAACTATCAATGTATCATTCACTTTACCAGGGTAGATTATCTTCTCTATCCCCATTTATCGTGGAAACGTTCCAACCTACATCATCTCTTATCCTTGAAGTATGGCATGCGTAATGTCCTATCTCTCACTCCCATGACAAGAGGAAATAAGCATTTGGCTGCAGTCAAAATACAGAGTTCTTCATGTTCCAGAAGTAGATATGGTACATCCCACCTTGCCGGTACACCTTTACATCTAAGTTGCAACATGCCACATATGTCTCCTCATCTCAATCATTTCGATATCAAAGTTACCTCCATGGGAAACTAGCCTTTAATCTACTGAGGTTTATATCCTTGGTCATCTCCTCTAGGTCTATAGGGTACCAACTCTTTTGGGGTCATCCCTCTTCCCTCATGCATCAAGAGAGTGCCCTACTCATCTGCCCTTCGGGTCCCATGAGTTCATGAAGGTGATCAATCTCCTAACCCATGGCCCTCAGACAATGATAGCTGTTACCTCCCGACCCTATGGTCATGTGCAACTAGGGAATTAGGCAACTCCTACTTTCATCGATCTTATCCCTACCTGACCCTAGGATAGACTTAGGATTCACCATTATAATACATGTTCATTTAGAACCTTACGCAAGTCTTCATCATCTCTCTTTCTGCATTCATGGGCTGGCTCTCATCCTTTCATAGGGATCATGGCAACCTGTCTACCTTGGTCAAGCCCCATACCGGTTACCTCCATGGTAACACATTCATATGCACTTAGAGATGGATATATATGGGTCTAAAGGTTCATTCTCATACCATGTACTTTTCACTTAACTTCTCAAGATCCTATGAGACCTCTTTAGGTTACCCTAAACTAACAAAACTGATATATACCCTACCAAAGGGGTTCCTCTCCCCGGCTGGGAGGAAAACTATCTCTTGACAACAAGGTCACAAAAGCTCTTAGGTCTAGGGTTTACATCTACATGAGCCTACTTAACACTTATTAAGGCACAAGCAGGTCACCTACTGAACCATGCTAGGTCATACTTATCCTTCTTTCCTCGATGTTGGATCAAGATCAAACTTTCCCTTTATCACCAACCTAGTTGTGAGGGGTAATAAGGAACTCAACTTCTCATCATGAGCCTTATGTACACCACTTCCCCTCTTAGGCCTAGGAACCCTAGGTTCACTGCATGCTCTGTCTCTTAACTACGAACCCAACATGGCATGCACTCCTTGTCATCCTTCAACTCAAGCAACACTTAGAGTTGGGTCCTCCTTAAGGACAACCAACAAGGTACAAGGCCTCATAACCTGCTACTAAACCTTTCTAGGTCTAAGGAACTCTTCTTCCTACCTCGGAAGGTAAACACTTATACCCTAGGCACATAGGTGCTAGAAACCTCATCCTTCCTCTAGGTTTGGTCCCTCTAAAGACAACCAAGGTATCATCAACTTTCAGGGATCGATCATGAGGCAACCACTATCATCCATTGTTCAGGATTTTAGGCTTCCAACCTTCTTGTTGGGTTTCCTGCTCTCTCTAGAGCTAACCCTACATCCAACCTCACCATTAGAGGTCCTTTCTTCATGAAGGATCATCCTCAAAAACATGCTCTATGTGGGTGAAACCTAAGTTCAAACTTATGTTTGTTCAAGATCTTCCATAACCCTTTGTGCTCCCTCATGATTCCTTATCCAGGGTTTCATCCTACACTGTCAGCCCCATGACGTGCCCTAGGTGCCAACTATGCCCTACTTGCATCATCCCATAGGTTTTCTATGGTCCTTCATTATCATCATCATCTAAGGAGCTATCCTTTACCCTAGCATGCACGACCCTTCCCAGGGTTGGGTTGCCAAAGGTGCTAGGTCACCCATGGATCCCAAAGGCATGTCCTTTTAAACACCTGGTCCAACTCATATCTCTCTAACCTTCACTTAGGGTTAGGGTTAGTATCATCCTCCGAGGATGTGCCAGGTATCTACTTGAAATGGAGATCTCTATCTCCAAGACTAGCTTATCCTCCTGACAACAAGGTCTAGCCTTAGATCTCTTCTGAGGACATGACAACTTATGTCATACGACCTAAGCATGTATCTATTCTTTAGTTTGCGCTTAATCTATTAATCTTATGTCCATGACATCTTATTTACATGCCTTTCATTAATTTGGTGGAGGATTTCTTAAACCTTATTAACCTTACCCATACCTCAAGAGGGTGAGGAGAAGAAAGAAAACCCTAATCCTTTAGGTCCTTATCAGAATTTTGTGATGAGAAGGCATGAATAAGATGAGGAGTCCTAAAGGTATATTATTTCGATTCATACCCTAAGACTTTGGCCAGGCGGTCACACAGGTCTGGGAGTCCTCGTATTCCGACTAGCGGTGCGGAGGAAAATCTTGCCAGCCCCCAGTCGTGATCCCTTTCTAGACACCTCCGTCTTTCGGATACTCCTCTAATAACTCCCTTGGGTTCTATGGAGTTTGTAAAATTTAATAATTACTAATGGTTACATGAAGAACCTAGGCTTTGATACCAAATGTTACAACCTCACCTTTCAGTAACCCCCAATTAAGGGAGACCAAAAGGTTGAAGCCGCACCCATTAATCCCGGATCAAAGGTTCGACATATAACTACAAACAGTTATTAAATTCTAACAGACTATACTGAAAATGGTAATAAAATTTTTCTTTGCATACCTTGAAAAGTTGGGAACAAACTAACTACTAACCTCAGTTGAACTATTCTATCTAATTCCTCCTTGTTCTTTAATTCTTGAATTCACAAGGTGTCGCTTTACTATTTGTACTTTTCATTGTACCTAAAACGCTGACAAATAAAATGTCGATCAGCCGAAGCTGGTATGTGGAGGAAACAAATAATGTTCAACTATGTTAACAATATAATCATTCAATTAATCATTTAACAATCAACATTACATTTTAAGCCATACAACTCAATCCATACATATTCTTGAACTCTGGGCTGTCCCTGCAGAGGACATGAATATCACCTCTCTTTTAGGTAATAGAGTCGCATGGCACTATCGGAAGATAGCCCAATATCTAACTCATTATGACTTGATGGTCCTACCTCCATGGTAGCCATGTACTAAGTCAACCATAGACCTGATGGACCTACCCAATAGGTAGCCATGTACTAGGTCATCCATAGACCTGATGGACCTACCCAATAGGTAGCCATGTACTAGGCCTTTCTCTAACCTGATGGACCTACCCAATAGGTAGCCATGTACTAGGTTAGCTATTATGCCACAGAGAGAACCAAGATCTGAGTTTATATGCATATACTTTAAGTGATAGTCATAGTCACTTTATAATTGCAATATGAACATCCAAACAGTTTAGTTGCATTCAATGCGATTAAACGTCCGAGAAACCATCAGAAAACTAAGAGGTTATTCATAAGTAACCACATACCTGTCTTGGAGATCTCAAGCAACAATTTATCCAAATCCAACTAGATGTCCAATCAAGCAAGCCAATCAATCTATCAAGCAAACATTGATCCTGAAAACATGTATAACGTCTAATTGTCACAAGCATATCCCAAACAACTCCTTATTGACTTGGGACACCTTTCTAAGGTTTCAAGTCTCATTAGGATGCATTAGGGTTTCTTAGATCAATTTCTCAAACTTTATCCATTTTAGGTCAACAAACCCTAAAACACCCTTTTCCCTTTATATGAACCTTAATTGCTCAACTATCCATTTTTTATAGTCTTTTATACTCAAATTGGCTTAAGGTCATCACATCCCGATTTAATTCATGGATTTGAACCATTAAAACAATTAAAAGACATATTCATCTAAATTAGGGTTTTCGAGTTCATTAATGCACAATCATGCATGAAACCCTAAATTAAGCCAATTATATAAAAAGATCATCTTTTTAGATTCTTTCTCACTTTTATTAACAACAGGTTAATATCAACTTGAATTACATCATTAAGTCCATTTATCATCAACTCTAAGGGTTTTTCCTTAATTAAAACACTAAAGATGATAACTTTATGTACTTTTCTAATTTCAAGCATATAAACTCTAAATTAGACTAATCATGTGCAAAGTTCTTCATAATGTACCTTTTTACATTTAACATGTTAACATCAACTCTAATGATCCATTAAACCCTATTAAACACGTTAATTATATTAAAATAGGGTTTCTTAATCTTTAATTCATTAAAGATGATAATATACACTATATTTCGAACTATGATCAGATTCAGGCTCTAAAACTATTTTTATTGGATTCCTTGCATTTTTCTGATCAAAATACATATATAACTTGTCCTCATTTGACCTACCAATTATTTACTATGAATTTATCAAAATTCACTTACTTTGGGCCAATCTGCGCGTGCCACGTCGCCACTTTTATGCATGTCGCTTGTTGGTTTTGCAAACATATCGAATTGTCAATTTTACCCCCGAGCGGCTCCTGGGCTCTTCTCAGCATCGAAGGTCAAAACCGTCAAAAGTCGGCTCGTCTCCTTCCTCACGGCTGCGCGTCTGCTGCCGTTAGGTTACGGTTGAAACGCGGCCCGACCGCTACTCCTTGGGCTCCGATGACCGCCCGGGCAGATCCCCCTAGCCCCGACGTGCCCCCGCACAGGCGAGGGAGCAACTGGTCGGTGGCCATGTCGTCCAATCTCGAGTTTCCAAGCTCTGCAACACGCGGACGTACCCTGGCCGTCCAACTAGCTTTTGCGCACGAGTTTTGGTACCAGATCGCAAGCTGCTGCTGCTCCTGATCCGTCGGCCTCCGCAGCACCTTCAGGACCTTCAAACCGTAGCCGAGGTGGCAGAGTTGGGAGTCGATTAGACCTGCAAGTCCACTGCCCACGCAGTTGCGCTACTGCTACCATGCCCAGCCAAGGTGAGGGGATGCTCACCCAAGCTCTTCAGGAGGTCGTGGAATCGATAGGACTTCCCCGCAGACTCTCCCCAGTCCCCCGTTTGTTCCATGGTTGATCTACCTTCACTTCTAGGGTTTTGGACGAAAAAGGAAGAAGAAGAAGATAAGGAAGAGGGTGGGAGACGTGAGATCTCTCTGGATTCGCCCCCAAGTCTCACCCCTTATATAGGTGAAGCCAACGAAGCCCTATGAGGACCTTCCTTAAGGAAACGAACTCCTTCTTCAAATAGTAATCGTTTTCCTTCAAAGAGAAGCAATTCTTCTCTCTCTCTCCTTTGGTATATCCTGTTTCTTGAATAATTAGGAATTCAAATTTCTTCTTACTTATTCTCTCTTTCCTTGCTTTTTAATCCATTGACACTAAATTCTATTTCTTTTAATCAAAATTACTTTCTTTTTAACAATACCTCATAATTCATTAATAATGCAACACATAATCTTCTTATTTTGCCTTTTTAGTATTTTCTCTTTCTTTCCTATTTATTGGGACTCCTTGAATCCCAAGAAACTCTATGATTTCGAAATTACTTTTTAAGGATACTTATTATCCTTCTAGATGCATCTATATGCATTATTTCACGTTATCTTGATTATTTCTTATTAAAATATCTCTTTTTGAGGATTTCTTTTTTTATTTTCCTGATTGGTATTCCTTTTATCATTAGTAATCCTTGGGATACGAAATTCCACAAAGGATAACTCAATTATATCTCTTTTCACTTGTTTTCCACATTTTAACATTATTTCCAATTTCTTTCTTAATAAAGAAATACTTAATTAATCTTTTCTTTTCTTATTGCTTTATTTATGAAACTTTGTACTCCTTGGAGCCTAAGGAACCCAAGAGGCACGAAATCCTCTTTGGATTTTCCTTCTAGAGGTTTCCACATATTTCTTTTATCAATTATTCAATTATTCATTCACTAATTGAATTTTCTTTGTTATTTTCCTTGTTATTGGGCCCAATAGCCAATAAAGCCCACAAATCAAACAACAAGGCTATTTTAAACGAAATCCAATTATTCTTAACCAAATATATGATTATTTGTTCAAACATCTTTAATATGAGAAATTATATTTCTCACCACTTGAACCCAAAAATTGGGGTTGTAACATCAACATCTTCTACTCTCGGATCATCACAACAGTTACACCTCGATACAAGGGGGACGCAACATCTATGTTGAACATTATCATCTTTAGGAATAGCTTTTTTAGTCATCTTCCATATGATAGCACTCGCCTTAGGGGCGTCCCGACCCCATATTGTTTCTAGAGCATCTGGTCCTCCCGCTCTTGGTTGCATCAGAATCTTTTTCACTGATTTCATAGTGAAGCGACCCTTCTGGTCAACACCCCACACCAATTCATCATCTGCGTTCGTTATCCAAGCACCTGCCTTTTTGATCAGCTCCACACCCTGGTCATCAACCACATGTTGGATCGTCTCCCAATCCCATCCATCTTCTTCATTCCACAAATCTCTAACCAAGAACGGATGCCTTCTATCACTAGCAAAGATGGCATGGTTAGTAAGTCTCTCATCACACCACCATGAGTCCCAGAAAGGGATATTACCTCTCCCAATTGACCATCTACAAAAAGGAAACATTCTAGGGAACATGTCCCATATCTTCTTCCAGAAAGGGGACAGACAACTACTAATCTTTAAGTGATTAGGATAGTTTTCGGACCTGCCTGTTGCAAGGTTAGCATACTTATCTCTGCAAAAAGATGCCCACAAAGTCTCAGTATTGAGAATTTCCCAAAACGCCTTAGCAACAAAGGCATCATTAATCATCTTCAAGGAAGTGAGACCAAGACCCGGCCCCATCATCAGCGGCGTAGCAACTCTTTCCCATCCGATCCATGCTTTTCTCTGGTGATTCTCCCTGTCCGCCCATAGAAAACTCAAAATTTTTTTCTCTATACGTTGGATGATACCTGCTGGGATTCCCACCGCCGCTGCCGTGTAGACAGTAATGGACGACAACACATGAGCAACCAGTAGTCTTCTTCCTGCAAAAGATAGCAATCTAGATTTCCATGCAGCATTTTAGCATTTTATTTATTTATTGTTACCATTGTTTTATGAATTTAGTTGTGCTAATTTTCGTTGTGTGTATTATCATAATTTACTTTGTATTGAGTTAATTATCTATGCTCACCACTTATATAGTTACACATTAGTATTATTGTTATGTGAAATCATGCGTACTAGTGTTTTGTTGCGAATATTAGTACAAATTTATGTAGATTGGGCTTAGTTATTGTGAGAATAAAATACATATTTTATGTATTGTACCATTTTCTATAATTGTTATTGTTATTTCCCTTTCTTTATCATTACTTTCATGCTTACTTGGTCTATTAGTTCTACTCTCCGTCTTTCATTACTTTTATGTTGTTGCTACTACATTCATGTTGGACTGTGATGTGATTTTGTTTGTTCTACTCTTTAGTTTTCATTTTCTTTTTGTAGGTGCAATTTGATTGCACTCATAACAGTCTTTCTCGAACCATCATCCGTGACTTCTATGTGATAAATGAAAAGTTGGTATTCCTTTCTTACCTTTTTGATAATATTTATAAATTGTCATTGATGTATTATATTTCTACTATGCACATCATGTGTGCATACGTGTATTGTCTGTTTTTTGTTATGTAAATTTATACTCATAAATAAAATTAACATCATTCAAAATATCACTTTGCAATCACTAACCAACAGTTAGACGACGCATCATAACCATCTATGGCTCAATAATAAAATATATAACCAAGTCATATAATTTTACTTATGTAGTACTTTGTATTATGTTATTTTATATGCCTTAAAGTGATTGTATGTATTACTTACTTTTACTTTACACTACCTTTACTATCCATATATACTTTATAAAGTTAATCATTATCATAAAATTGCCAAATTCAACATTTATATGTTGGTATATATGCCATGAGAGCCAATCATGGGATGATTGGTGGGATACATTAAGATTGATTTGATAAACATCAAAGGCAAGCTTCCAATTCATTTTGGTTCAGTCAGTTGTGAGATAATGATAGAACATATTGAATGTCTAGAGAATGATAGTACTCAATGACGTATGTCTTAAAGTACGTGACTTGAACGATGAGATCATACGGATGTTAAGAGTTTGTATATTCTTGTTATGTCCCTAGTCAGATGTCATTGTGGAAGGTTGATAGACAACAATGACACACAAGACTAGATTGTGTGTTGGTTGATGACAGAATCTCATTAGTTATGATATAGTGATATCAAACAAAGCACATAGGTACTTGTTAGAGAACAAGTATATCAGACAAACCCACCGTGAGAGTGACACATGAAACCCTGACTTGGTAGTCACAGTCAGCTCTCACATTGATGGTGGTGAGTGTGATTCTTTGACATGAAATCACTACACTCAACACATGTCATTGGGTACACTTTGACATCATCAAACACAGTCCTGAAATATAGATTGTTATAAAGGTGATGATTGGGTGACTTTGACACATGGGGCTTTTGAGGGGTGAGTGATAGATATGGGATTTGTCCCTCCTCAGGGAGTTTGATGTCCATGGCCACTTGATAAGTATGACTGAGAACGGAATGTGCATGCATGTGTGAATCAATATGTGATATTGATGTCACACATATGTCATCCAGTCTGCTCTGAGATCAAGGAAGTGAATGAACATTGATAGGATGATTGTTCCATGCCTTGAGTTTATTGGGGATATTAGTGACAAAGGAATTATACATTCATTGTAACACTAATCACAGATTGTAGGATTGAAAATTGTTCTCCAACTTTCCTTTTCACTTGGGTAGCTCTAATGTGTGAATAGGCACCACTCTTTGCTTGTGAAGTCATAAGTGTTATGGACTTTCACTGCCAACGTGAAATGGGCCTGTAGGGTCACACACATAGGATTTAACCTGGAAGAGGATTTTATCCACAAATGATGTTTAGATTGTTTACTAAATGTGTTTAGTAGTTCAATTAAACATTCAATCAATAGACTTGACTCAGAATCACCAAGTTCAAGTGTTGGACTAACTGATTTGGGTGTCAGATTGATTGAAAACTGCATTGACCGATTTCTACACAACCTGGACTGCCAACGGACTGGTTCAAACTGTTGAACCGATTGTCTTAGGGTCAAGTGAGATGACCGGTTCAAGTGTTGAACTGATCAGTTCAGCTGGACCAAACGAGCCAGTTTGGGAAAGTTAGGTTGGTGAGAAAATAATTTCGTTTCGCTTGTACAATTCGATTGGGACAAGTATTGATCTTTGGATTAATAGGAAACAAAAAGAGGAAAGTCAATTGGGAACTGCCCTGGGAAGTGAAATGATTGGTTCATGAATGAACTGATCAGTTCAGCTCCCCAAATGACCGGTTCATGAGATGAACCGATCAGTTCAGTCCCCAAACGATCGGTTCATTTGTGAAACGACTGGTTCACCTGCTGTAGTGTATCAATTCATGGAAATTCTGGACCCTTCTACTCCTACACATATTGGGAACCCTGACCCAACCCTATACTATAAATAGAGGGGTATTGGGGGTTTCCCAGACATAGCTCAGACAATGTCAGTTGCTCTGCAAAGTTGTCCTCTCTGGTTGTGAACCGGGAGAGACCGAGCAGGTGCTACCCGACTAGGGAGAAACAGTGAGGGAAAGACAATTATAGGATGACAACTGGTGGTGGGAGAGCACGTCGGTGACTAGTACGCCGATAGAAGGGGACAACTCCTTCCAGTGTCCTATAGGATAGGACGACTGGAGTTCCCGGTGGTCCGTGTGGACTACTATCGAGGTGGGAGATTTCTGCCACTCAGAGGATAGTCGTCAATCTGTCAGTCCGGGTGCGACCAGGAGCTGCACAGACACCGTCCAAGACCAGAGGTGAAGACCACGCTAGCCATGAGGTAATGTTGCCGAGCAAGCCTCGGGACAAGGTACGCCTCTACAAACCATCCTTCCTATTGTATAGATGTTGACGAGATCTCTTTGGGTTCTGCGTTTGGGGAGAAAATTTTGTTTCTGCTACCATCTCTGCCTCCCCTAAAATCCAACAATATAGTAGAACTTATATATTTTATATACTTAGGCCCTGATTGGTTCAAGTTATTAGACATGAAAAGAAAAATTAAACCGGTGGCTAATACCAAAATTATTTTTGATAATTAGGAAATCCCAATAGGATAGATATTTGCTCGGATTGGAATCCTCTTGACGATGGATAAAATAACTACCTAGCATAAGGTATTTGTAATCCATTCCACAACCTCATAGTTCCTATCTCATCATTTCTTGGCCTAATTCATGAAACTCCTGGTTAGCTACTTCCTCCTACTCACACACTTCTATTGTTCATCTCCTTCATCTCTCCTATTTTCATGGTACCTGATGTCTCTTGGTTGTTGCCCCATAAATGGAAGCTTCTCTCCATGCATCTCTTTGTAGATGATGCCCTGAAGTCAACTAGTCTGATTCTTGTTTTATATATTGTATATAAAAATAGGGATTTTTAGAATGAGAAGTCATTACCAAACTTGTTGAGGCATGCAAGATGCACTGTCCTTAAGAATATTTCTACCTTATTTGACAATATAGGTCGGTGTAGTAGAAAAAACGACAGTCACTCTATCAGGATATAACAACAATAGGAGCAGTGATGTGGGCACACGTCATTGGTAGCATCTAGATGAACAACAATTGTTTGTTCCTCCAACGATCACAAACTTAGGCATTTATAGCGGCAATGACAAACAAAGAAAAGAATAAAATGAGAGAATATTTTACTATTTTAGTGACCAAAAGACTCATATATATATATATATATATATATATATATATATATATAAAGTGTCTTTGATCTAAAGGAGTACATCATTAAACAAATGAAACTAAAGACTTCTAAAGGATGCAAGACATGTTAGAATTGTTAAATGGACCAAGTGGAGAAGCCGACTAGGGGTCGTGCCCATGGAAGCAGTCTTAGGATGCTAGATTTGCTCCCCCATGAGCACTGGATGCGACGTGTTCCGATCTGTTCGATTAAAGAGTTTTGAAATTGGCCCAATCAAACCCCCTCATGATGCTCCACCTTGGGCATGTATAGCACATGATCTTTCTCAAATATCTTATGGATAAGAATCCATATATAAGGAGGAGGGAAGTGTCTGATCTCACCCATGTGGGACCAAAGATTCTCTTTTTGGCATTGAAATACTATTTTTCTAAAAAAACCTCCACTATTTTGAAACAAAAAATAAACTTAAAAAAATCACTAGAAGAATTTAAATAAATGACATGCATAAGCCTTAGTAGAACTACATTCTTTGTACCAAAACATAGAGAATATTTTCATAATTTGTATAAGATTGATAAAATGATATTCTTGAATCAATTCCACTTTTATCTAATTAGATGCTCATTACTCACATGATACTCATAGAATTAATTATCATTTTTACAGTTTGATTTGATTAAGGCCATGTACAAATTAGAATATTCATGAGTACTTTAGAGACTTGACCGTATCTCAAAAGAAGTGGCCTCACTCCACATTCATATAGTTCTCATTGACTTCTCTCGAATACATGCAAAGTTGGTATGCAAGTCTCTCTTCCCTTTCTTATAGTATTTGTAAATAATATTTGATGTATTATCTTTTTACTCTGTGCATCCTATGTTCATCTGTATATTTTGTTTTTTGTTACGTAACTTTCTACTTATCATTGAAATTGACATTATTCAAAGTATCACTCTGAAATCACTTGCCAATAGCTAGACAATGCATCTCAACTATATATGACTCATAGTAAAATATATAATAAAGTCATGTAGTTTTACTTGTTGACTCAAGGTCAATTAGGTCAATGTTGACTCACATCTAAATTGACTAAACCCGTGTTTTGATGATGACTAACCATTCCACATATTGGTGTCTAATGTCTCTACTTGAGTGATTTCAGATTAGGTATAGACATACTCCAAATGCCCTAACTTGCGCATCTCAAATTGGAGAAAAGACAAGTCAAACTCAATACAAGTGAACGTTTTTGTAATATGATGTAAATCCATTAGAATCATGTTGTAAATCACTTGTAATGATTGTATGACTTGTAATTAAGCTTAGAAAAAATAAGGACTTAGATTGAATGTTTAAGCACTCAAAAGCCATTTTCCAAAATTCACATCAGGTTGTTCATCGATCGATTTCTGTGAGTTGCAAACTCGACTGATCCTGATTGGATCTTGAAAATGACTTTTGATCAGTCAAGTTTACACTACACAGAACTCAACCAATGGAGTAATTGGCCAATTCAATTTTCATTGGTCAGTCGAGTTTCCCCAGGACAAACTCGACTGATGGTCTGAATATCGACTTTGTCTTTTACTCTATTGGTCGAGTTACCCTTATAGAAACTCGACCGATTGCACTGTACGGAAAAGTGCAGAAAAGTGCTTCTAGCCATTGTGGAGTTGCAGCAAGTGAAAATATATCCATTGCAAGCTACAAAATGGCTAGTGTTCATACTCAAGTGTTCCTAAAGGCTAAGAGGCATCCCCAGCTATAAATAGGACCCCTTGGGCTTCATTCCAAGGTTGAGCATTCAATGCAAACTCTATGTGAGATTCCTATTCTATAGTTGAGTGCTTCCTACAGCCTCCTCTCTCTCTCTCTAAGCTTAATCACTTGCTACATCCATTAGAGTGAGTAGGAGATTTGTAAGAGAGCTAGTCCTATATGTATATCTTGTGAGGCTCTCACTTCCACCACCTCCCCATCTCTCATTTCAATCATGAAGAGGAAGGTTCTCTCTCTTGTCTAAGAGAGGTGATTCTACTACAGAAATGGCTTATGAAGTCACTTTCCATGCGTCGGTTATTAAATAAGAACCGACGCCTAAAACCTACATCGTCGGTTTACAACACAAATCGACATATATCGTATATGAGTGGCCAGACATGGGTATTACTTTCTATTTAGCGTCGGTTCTACAATAAACAACCGACGCCTAAAGTAGCCCGTGAAATCCAATTTTTTCGAGCAAAAAAAATTGCGCCAAAGTATCACATACAATGTCGGTATTTTACCTAATAACCGACGTTAAATGAAGATAAAATTTGTGCCAAAAGTTACAATATGGGCATCGGTTTTCTTAGAATAATCGACACTGATAAGGGTCCGCGCGTCGTCCCTGCCAAAAAAATCAGGGTAAAGGAATGTCCAATTGACGTCGGTTGTCTTTGTATAACCGACACATAATAATAAAGGTGTCGGTTGTTATGAATAACTGACGCCGTTTAGTAACTTAATATCCCCCACGCACAGCAAACTCTTCCACCTTTCTCTTCTGTTTCATTGAGATCACGTGATTTTGCTCTGACGATTCCTGACCTGCTGCTGCGTCACCACCGCCTGCTGCTGCGTCACCTGCCACCTACCTCCATGCCACCGCCTACTGCTGCTGCAGTGCTCGCCACCGCCACCGCCTACCTCTCCTTCTCTGCTCACCGCCGGCGCCCTCTTCTTCTCTGATCGACGCCGGCGCCTCTCCTTCTCTACTCGCCTACCTCTGGTGTGCTCACCGCCGCCTCTGTCTCCACACTGCTACCAACAGTAGGCCCTCCTTTCTTCTTCTTCTTCTTCCTTCTCCCTCTCCTTACCAACAGCAACCACGGCAGTTGATAACACCAAATTTTGTGATATTTTAGACTGTTTACTGTTATCAAAACTTCCATTTTTAGCTATTTTCCTCTCTTTTGTATGCACTTTCGCAATAATTGGCCAAGCAATGCTCTTAATCCAATTTTCTTATCTTTTGCAGAGTTTTCTTCATTTTTGGGAAATAAGGCCGCTCCGGCCCATGAATAAGTCCAAGCCTATCTCAGCCTCCTTGACGCCTGATACAACCCCTGCCCGACAGGGGTTGGGTGACACAAAGACGCTCGACAAAGAGGTGCCGCGTGAGAAGAAGCTGACGGACGACACACCTTCTACCCAACAGGGAGCCCGGCTCGCCTGAACAACCCAGTTTGTCGGGAGACCCAACCACCCACCGGCAGGCGCGCCGCCTGTCACGTGACCGATAGAAGACACCTCCGCGCCGAGCTATACCTGTATCGGCCGTCCATCGACCGGCGCTTAAGTGGGCCACGTGGCGCTTTGAGCACCATAACTCCTCCCGGCTAGCTGACTATAAATAGCAGCTACAGGGAGCCGAAAAGATAGGGGGGAGTTTTAGAATTCATACAGTTCAGAGTTTTATAATTCGGACAGTTGGGAGTTGAGCTATCTTCCGAGGAGTCTGCAAGAGCATACGTGTCGTGCCCCAGTGCTTGTCTCCGGCGACACTAGGTGAGCTTCTCCTCATCCCGAGAGGGAGGGGACAGTTTACTTAGGACCGTCTCGGGCGACACTGCGGGCCGATATTGGCCGACGTAGATGAGCGACACAAGCGCCCGACAATAACAATGCGTAGCTCTTAGTCTGACACGATATCAAACTGATACGCTTAGCTTGTCGAGCGTGCCGCCCGAGAGGGTGTGAGACATGAGCGTATCGGCCAGGGTCCTTGAGCGATACGGTTGATAGTCGGTGGGTGCCGCTCGAGAGGGTGTGCCGCCCAACACCTCTGTATCGGGCTAGGCCTCTGACCGATATCAGGCAGGAGAGCTACAACACCCTATCGTCCTTCTACATCAAGGAGGCGACACCTATCTTTACTTTCTGTCATTTAATTCCTTACTTATGCATTGTAATTAAGACCCTTTATTTGTCTATGGAAATAGAAGATGCTTAATTACTTGTTGCTCTATGCTTGGCGCACAATGTTGGATGACTGCTATGGTTGATATCAGAACTCTAGCTTACATGTTTTGGATCACATTTCACTTAGCTAACGAATCGTGCTTTCCCATCACAACAACTTCGAGAGTTGTGTTGTGGCTCTAGTGTTTGGTCTGATTCTGGAGTACGAGAGTGCCTGGAACGGAGTTGCTTTAGTGGCATTTCCACTCTAATTTTAGTCTGGTGACCTCGAGAGGGGCGCTGATGCCTTGTTAGAGGTACCCGCTTCGAGAGGAGGGGTACAGGACTGGTTCTATCGCCGCTTGTTTTACCGGAGTTTTATCCTTCGTACCTCGCTTTAGCTCGAGCAATATCTTTTTGTTTCTGTTGCATGAAAACCCCTAAAAACTGCTAAATGACTAAAACCTTAAATCTTTCTAGTAGCTCCAGTTGGAGATAATTTTCTTCATTTTATTTGTGACATCTTACTGCTTCCCTTTTTGGGAATTTATCTCTCTTTATACCTACCAGAGTGTAGTGTGTCGATTCCGTGTTCTCAACACTACCCCCTTGTCCCTGTGTTCGACCCCGTATATCTACTTCGACACTGTAAACAAAGTTGCGGGGGCCTAGAAGGATTCGGGTTTATAAATGTAAAAGCTCGACTACCTCAAATCCGCCTCCAATTTTAGGACGCGTGATTTAGGCCGGTCAACTTTTTGGCTCCGTGTCGGGGACCACTTGTTTTTCAAAAGTACCCATCTTTAGGCATGGTAGATCTGGGGCAGTGGTACGTAGGATGTGAAATCACTGCTCTAAAGCCAATTAGCTTGGACTGCAGGGACCACTTGCCCACTAACGGACCCTTACCTGGATGGACTGATGGGAGACAAGAATGAAAAACCCAAAAAGCCTTAGCCTACCCTATACACAACTTGCTGCCCCAAAAATAAAGTTGTTTGGTGTGTAAGCTAACTTCAGAATCGTACAACAAGTCTCGCCGAAGCTATAGAGAAAAATCTTACTTAAACATTAAGGCAGGAAAAACTAAGTCTTTTGTTCGTATTGAGACAACATTATCTTTAAGGCATTACGATCTTTGTTTCACTTTTTGAACAGAAAGCTTTCCCGAGCAGAAGAAGCAGCACAAAATATAGTTTAAATATTGATTGAGGACAATCAAAATGTTAAGTTTGGGGGAGTTTATAACACCAAATTTTGTGATATTTTAGACTATTTTTCTATTATCAAAACTGCCATTTTTAGCTATTTTCCTCTCTTTTGTATGCACTTTCGCAATAATTGGCCAAGAAATGCTCTTAATCCAATTTTCCTATCTTTTGCAGAGTTTTCCTCGGTTTTGGGCAATAAGGCCGCTCCGGCCCATGAATAAGTCCAAACCTGTCTCGGACTCCCTGATGCCCGATACAACCCCTGCCCGACAGGGGTTGGGCGACACAAAGATGCTCGACAAAGAGGTGCCGCGCGAGAAGAAGCTGACGGACGACACACCTTCTACCCGATAGGGAGCCCGGCTCGCCCTGACAACCCAGTTTGTCGGGCGACACAACCACCCACTGACAGGTGCGCCGCTCGTCACGTGACCGATAGCAGACACCTCCACGCCGAGCTATACCTGTATTGGCCGTCCATCGACCGGCGCTTAAGGGGGGCACGTGGCGCTTCGAGCACCATAACTCCTCCCGGCCAGCTGACTATAAATAGCAGCTACAGGGAGCCGAAAAGGCAGGGGGAGTTTTAGAATTCAGACAGTTCGGAGTTTTAGAATTCAGACAGTTGGGAGTTGAGCTATCATCCGAGGAGTCTGCGAGAGCATATGTGTCGTGCCCCAATGCTTGTCTCGGGCAACACTAGGTGAGCTTCTCCTCGTCCCGAGAGGGAGGGGACAATTCACTTAGGACCGTCTCGGGCGACACTGCGGGCCGATATCGGCCGACGTAGATGAGCGACACAAGCGCCCGACAATAATAATGCGTAGCTCTTAGTCCGACACAATATCAAACTAATACACTTAGCTTGTCGAGCGTGCCGCCCGACATGAACGTATCGGCCGGGGTCCTTGAGCGATACGGTCGACAGTCGGTACACGCCGCTCGAGAGGGTGTGCCGCCCGACACCTCTGTATCGGGCTAGGTCTATGACCGATATCGGGCAGGAGAGATACAACACCCTGTCGTCCTTCTACATCAAGGAGGAGACACCTATCTTTACTTTCTGTCATTTAATTCCTTACTTATGCATTGTAATTAAGACCCTTTATTTGTCTATGGAAATAGAAGATGCTTAATTACTTGTTGCTCTATGCTTGGTGCACAATGTTGGATGACTGCTATGGTTGATATCCGAACTCTAGCTTGCATATTTTAGATCGCGTTTCGCTTAGCTAACGAATCGTGTTTTCCTGTCGCAACAACTTCGAGAGTTGTGTTGTGGCTCTAGTGTTTGGTTTGATTCTGGAGTACGAGAGTGCCTGGAATGGAGTTGCTTTAGTGACCTTTCCACTCTAATTTTAGTCCAGTGACCTCGAGAGGGTCGCTGATGCCTTGTTAGAGGTACCCGCTTCGAGAGGAGGGGTACAGGATTGGTTCTACCACCGCTTGTTTTACCAGAGTTTTATCCTTCGTACCTCACTTTAGCTCGAGCAATATCCTTCTGTTTCTGTTGCATGAAAACCCCTAAAAACTGCTAAATGACTAAAACCTTAAATCTTTCTAGTAGCTCCATTTGGAGATAGTTTTCTTCGTTTTATTTGTGACATCTTACTGCTTCCCTTTTTGGGAATTTATCTCTCTTTATACCTACCAGAGTGTAGCATGTCGATTCTGTGTTCTCAACACTACCCCCCTTGTCCCTGTGTTTGACCCTGTATATCTACTTCGACCCCATAAACAAAGTTGCGGGGGCCTAGAAGGATTCATGTTTATAAATGTAAAAGCTCGACTACCTCAAATCCGCCTCCAATTTTAGGATGCGCGATTTAGGCCGGTCAACTTTTTGGCGCCGTTGCCGGGGACAAGGCAAAAATGGTACTGTTGACGAATCTGAATCCACTAACTACACTCTTGTGCCTCAAGCTTAGCAATGAGCTTGAAAGCACTCTTTTTCTTCTTTACTATTATTCTCTGTTCGAAATTAATAGATTTATCTTCTAAACTTGATTCCTCGTGCCAATAATAGGTACTCAGAAGGACGGTGATCTGTTCCACTGAGCACCAAATCCAACCTTCATGCCACCTCGCATTGAACCACCCCATTCTGAAGGTGAACACCAAAGGAGGAGGCCTGATTCGCCCCCACCTGAAGAAAATGACAGGTA
Organism: Alisma plantago-aquatica; assembly: GCA_963693085.1. Taxonomy (NCBI): domain Eukaryota; kingdom Viridiplantae; phylum Streptophyta; class Magnoliopsida; order Alismatales; family Alismataceae; genus Alisma; species Alisma plantago-aquatica. The sequence continues at coordinate 194,212,043 of OY856413.1, read as the reverse complement.
CAACGGTAACCATCAACAAGAAGATCCAGACTCAGGGGAGTACGAAGAGGGCCATCACCGACACAGACGCCATCACCGATAGAGGCAAAGAAGAAATCAAAACGATCAGGAGCAACGGCGGGGAGAGAGTGATAGTGACGACTCGGAAGAAGAGGAAAAGACGCTTAGGGAGTTGGCGTCCTCAAAAACCAACAACTCCAGGTGTCCTGTCGTCACTCCACGGTTCAATGTGGCCAACTTCGAGCTTAAGCCTTCTGTCATTTCTATGATAAAAAATAAGAGTTTTAGAGGGAGCTCCAAGAATGACAATCCCTATCATCACCTGGATGCTTTTAAGAATATCTGTGACACGATTAAGATGAGAGGTGTTCCCCAGGAGGTGATATATTGCAAGGGCTTCATCTTTTCACTAGAAGACAAGGCACTGTCTTGGTACCTCGGGGTACCCCACTAGTCTCTGAATGGGTGGGGAGCGTTAGCTAACACATTTGTGAATAAGTTCTACCCCACTGAAAGGACAGTCAGAAATCGGCAGAAGATAACATCCTTCATGCAAAAGCCGAATGAAAGCCTCCATGATGCCTGGGAGCAATCAGGAGTACCTGATAGATTGCCCCCATCACAACTACAAGAAGGGTTTCCTCATCACCACCTTCTACAACGGCTTGACTCCCGAAGACAGGGTGTCGTTGAACGCGGCCGCGAGCAGTGACTTCCCAGGGAAGAAGGCGAAGAAGTCCAAAATGATTATCAAGAATATGGCCGAGTTGATGGCAGGAGCTGAGTTCGACCGGTCCGATAGAGGACAGATAAAGAAGGTAGGTGAAGGGTCCACCCTTGAATCTAAGGCGCTGGAGGCAATCAACTCACAGATCTAGAGGATTTCTACGGATGTAAAACAGTTGTGAGAAGCTGGTGGTAAGGGGAAGAAGCAGGTAGAAAAAGTAATGAAATGTGTAACATGCGGAGAAGGCGGCCATGGGGTAGATAACTGCATCTACACCCGGCCAGAAGCATCAAGCGATACCGAGTCTGAGGCAGAAGAGACTGAAAATGTCTCTTTTGTAAACTTCAGAAGACCAGACCACCCTAGTTTCAGCTATGGGAACAAGGATGCAGTTGAGAATTCTCATCAGCTGCATAACTCCACTAAGCCACCCCAAGCTTTCGAAAAGAGGGGAGGAATCGGTCATTATGCTAGAAATGCCCCCTACCAGCAGAACAAAGGTAATTTTCAAAGTCAAGGCAAGTACCAGGGATCAACTAAAGAACAAGGACAAAACCAGGCTTCGAACCAAGCAGATGTGGTGGGACAGTTGTTTGATTTTGCAAAAAAGCAGGACACAATTAATAACCAGCTAGCGCAAAGTGCGCTATCAAATTCGGGTGTGTTGAACTCATTGCAGGTCCAGCTGGCAGATATGTAGACACATCAACGCCAGATTGACCAACAATTAGCTCAAATGGCCGAAATGATGAAGAACCCCTCAGGAAAGATACCGTCAAACACCGAACCTACGAAGAGGCCAGGGCTGTGACTGATGGAAGGCCAAGATCAAGTTGTGGAAAAGGGATGATGCTGGTGGATAAGGAGTAAACTAGAGCCGTCAAGCTAGAGACGATAACTACAGCGCTTCTCGGGAGGCAACCCGAGCTTTACTTTATTTTATTTCCTAGAATAGGGCGCATTTACTTTCAAACAAGATGAACATTATGAACATTATGTCATGTAATAAGGCCCGAGTCAGCGCATGCGCCACATGCACTGACCCTTATGGGTCACCGCCTTAGTTTTATAGATCGGGATGGGTAACACCATCTGAAGCCGGGACCTTAGTCTTCGGCCAATGATGTTTTACTCATCAGCCAAAGTTTAAATCGCTTTTGTTTTCATGATATAACGGAAGCAACCCTACCGGAGTTATGAGTGTGCCCATATCGGGCAGTGGAATTTCGGGCATCGCAAGGGCCGTGACGGATTACACACCTAGACGGCATGCACCTGTGACCGTCGCGCCAAAGGACTGATCACCCTTAGGCCAACGGATGGGCTTGCCTGTCTTACGAGTTGCCCTAATGACTGACAACCGCCCCGATTTCACCTGTTTCACCCCGGTTGAGTTTGCTATAAAAGGAAAGCAAGTTTTACCGTGTCGGGTTCCTTACCTTGCTGTTTTTACACTCCCGTGTCGAGCGAGAGAACTTGTGCTTCTGCTCCCGTGTCGCGCGAGATTGCAATTCTCTTGTGTCGCCCGATAGTTCAGATCACAACAAGGTATAGCTCGACTGACTTATCTCCCGACAGATCGTGTCGACCGACACGTTTCTTTCTTGTTACAAATAGTTTATCGGTCTCAAGTTTTCTTCGCTGAGCAGTTGTGTCGCCCGATATGGGTATCGCGCGTCATATCTTTGATTTACATTACCCGATACACCATGACGGGCGATAGCCGTGTCGCCCGATGTTGCATCGCCTCGCCTATTTTTGGTATCGGGCGACACACTACTTTTCTTTCATAAGGACCGTATCGGGTGTTTTATCCTACGACGTATCGGGCGATACCAATCTCTTATATCGGGCACAGGGCTTCACTGCTGAAACAAGTGTGTCGCCCGATACAGGAGTGTCAGGTAGTTTTTGTACAAGATAATACAGGGTCACACGTCTATTCTTTATTATATTTCTTCCAAAGGCCAACATATTTAATCAAGATATTTCTTTTGTTGACTTACAGAGATGGCACACATTAAGATGACCGTTGTCCCAGTCGACGAGCAAGGTAGGAGGGTCTACCCTGAGACTGCAGCTGAAGGGCAGGCTGCCAGACCCAAGCGCCCGAACCCAGGACAGGCTGGGACATCGGGGACAAAGAAGAAGGCAAGGGTTGGAGAAGTTGCGACTCTAGTACCAGCACCAACACCACTTGTAGCAGCGCCAACACCAGCAGTAGAACTGCCAGAATCCTTTTCAGGGAGTTTCGAGCCAAGAGACGACGAGCATGCTCGTGGCTATGCTGAGCTGGTACCCAAGATGTACAAGCCAAGCGGGTTCTGCCATAGAGCCTCGTTTGATGAGCTTGGGATCGTGAAGAGGCTGAAGAGCGTCCTTGCGGCGGTAGGACTAAAGAAGATCTGCTTTAGCCGGACTTCTTCGTACACCAAGCTGACCATGGAGTTCATGTCCTCTCTCCGCTGGGTGAGGAATTTAGCAACAGAGAAAGAAAAATTCGGCGGGCCAGACAGACTACATGCCCGGCTGTACAATTCGGAGCACACCATCTCCGAGAAGCTCTTAAACGAGATCTTCTCTTCCAGCGAGGAAGAGAAGAATCAGATGGACAATGGTGAGAGGATCACCTAGGAAGACTGGTTCAATCCCGTGGAGTTTTGGGGCATGCTTACCGGCAAATCTTCATTCAAGCCGGGAGCAAAGGTCGTGGCAGTGCACTCCTGCTTCTGGAGGATCATGCACAAGCTGGTGGCATGCTTGCTGTTCAGCAAGAATGAATCCAGCAGCATCTACACGGAAGAACTCCACGTCATGTGGCATATTATGGAGGGCCGAGTGACCAACCTCGATCGGTTCTTGCTGAACAGGTTGCATCTAATGAAGGAGGCCACTAAGGAGTACTGCATGGGTGACATTATCAACATCATCGCAGCAGGACTCGGGTACCCGTTCGAGCCGCACAACCATACTAGAACGCAAGGCGATGAGATGTTTGACACCAAATATCTGATGAGGACCAACATCATCAGGAAGGAGAGAGGAATTTTCTTCTACAATTTTTCAAGGACGGACATACTCCTTCCCCTTCCTCACTGCGCCAACTACGACAAGGAGAAGTTGGTCTTTACCACCGCCGAAATCGAAGCTATAGCTAATAACACGACTACCGCCACCAAGATCAGGGCCACAGAGAGGCCAGCCCCAGAACTGCCGGCGACAACTGCTGATCAAGCTGTCATCGCTCCAACCATACCAGCCACCGCACCAACAATGACAGTGGTGGCTGAGAAAGAGCCGGTGATTGTTGAGGTCACCGGGACGGAGACTTCGGGATCTGCCGCGAAAGAGGCGGCCGCAGTTCCCATCCGTGTTTCTAAAACTACAGAGGCGGGAGAGGAGCTTCAGCGGGGCAACAACAATGTGATGTTCGACGAGATCATGAGGGAACTCGAAAGAACACCATCCCTGCCGCTGAAGTCCCCGCCTGCAGCAGTCGAGGAGATCGCTGACAGTGTAGAGGTGGAGCAAAGTCCGCCCTCACCGCGGCCATCCCCAATCAGAAGAGAAGGCAAGGCGGCAGCACCTGAAAAAGCACTGACTCCCTGCCTGGCGGCATCTGGTTCGTGAACGATTTTCATAGATTCTACCTCTCCGGGTGGACCTTCACGCGGGCTAGATGTAGCGAGGATGGAAGGGATATCCACCGGACCCCTCCGTCACTCAGAAAGATGCTCGGAAACGAACTCGGCGATCTGCGGGAGGTAACAACCATCAACTCTGCTACTTGTACTTCCCTGACCCGCAAACTTGCATTTTTTCAAGACAAGCAGGACAACCACGAGATCAGGCTGAACAGCCAAGAGAGTGAGCTGCTGGCTCTAGCGAGCATACCCGGCGGACTAGAGGCCTTAAATGCAACAATGCAGCAAGTTCTCCAACGGCTTGACATGCTCGAGGAAAGGATGGACAGAAGTGACAACCATCCGCGTCGAAGGCAGCCGAGACGGTCGCCGTAACCTCCCAGCCGGAGCCCTAGTCCCTCTTCTTCAGGTTCCCCCTCGGGAACGGCGTCCCCATCCTCCTCCTCTAGCGGGCGATCATCAACGCCTGAGGACGGGACACAACAAGGATTTGCCGAAGGGTCTCCCAGTAGACATGAGAGCTCTTTGGGTTTGGGTGATGCTAACGTCTCCATCCCCCTGGATGAAGTTGAAGATGATGGCGCAGACATCGACATCGGGGAAGACTCATCTGATGAGTCTGAGGGAGAGGTGGGGGATGTCTACACAGTGAATAACAGACATCCACCCTGAGGAAAGTGCTCGTTTGCGGACAAATTCCGTGAGCCGTCTGAGATACCCTCCTTCGAGATGGCCGACTTCGATAGAAGAGCCGTCGGGAACCTGACGATCAGAGACCAGAAGCTGCTGAATAAGGTCTTGAGGTCGCAGGACAATGAAGAAGATGTCGTCTGGAGCGACTGCTACCTCTCCCTACGACGGGGAGATCTTCAGAAGATGTTCCGCACGCCGGCTGTCGTCGGCAAATGCGTGTTCAGGGTCCTAGAGAACACAATAATAGAGAAGATCGACAGCAGGACAGGTCGGAGACAAATATACACAGCCACCCTGACCTTGGCAAGAAGGCTGATGAAGGGAGATCAAGAATCCCATGCGGTGGTCGACATGCTACAATACGTTGAAGAGCATAGACCAAATCTGGTGTTGGCCCCATACAAGCATCACAATGTGTGGTTTCTCTGTGTGGCGGACATCAGAAACCGTGATGTCCAGCTGCTGTGTTGCAGCAATGATGAAGTACCATGCTCTGGGGGTATCTTATGCCGCCCGAAGGACGGACAGTTGAAACGCCTGCCAATATGCCTGCTACGAGCTTTAAAGCAAAACATCCAACGTCTTCAAGGACCTTGGAACTACTTCGCTATCAGAGACCTCCCCGAACAGGCAGAAGAGGGGAGCGGAAACAGCGCTATTGCCGTCTTGGGTGCCATTGAAGCACTCAACTCAATCGGAAACTTAGGATTCCTCAGAGGCATGTCCTTTTATCAGCGTAGGGGCATCTACGCCATGCTCCTAATCAAGGACAAGCACTATTTCCGGGACGCAGGTGTGCAGGAGCAGCTGCTGGACAGTGATGTAGAGGAAGATTCTTCTCGATCCAGCAGCCAAGAAGTAAAAGAAGAAGAGATAGCAACCGAAATTCATGGGGCGGGCAAGCAGCTAGCAATTCTGAAGAAAGTGCATGGGGAGGAAGACACTGCTTTGCCCGAAGCTTCTGAAGGGCAGATCAAAAATTTCGACTGCTTTTTGTGTTCAACTCTCACACAAGAGCATGTCAACATCATCCAGAAGAAGCTTGGTGACTCAACCCCATCAGATGTTGCTTTTCAGACAAGAGATGTCATAGTCCTGGCAGATGAGCTAAGGGACATGGTGAAGGAAGGAGGGTGGTTGACTGTAATAGTTGCAGCTTCTTACATCCAATATATACAGCCAAATCTAGAACATGCATTTATAGCCCATCCTTTGCTTTTCAACGATATCTGCCTCGCTGACGAAACATGAGCGAAGAAGATGTTCCTACAAGAATTGAAGGACGGCGTCACAGGCACTATCTTCCTGCCTATTGTGCATTACAATCATTGGATGCTCCTAGCGATGTATACTCGGCAACGAGCATGCATTTTCTACAACAGCTCAGACAACAACAAGAACCATCCCGTGCTGTGTACATCGGAACCTTTGACACCCATCAAATGCTTAGTTCGAAAATATTACGACGAACTGTCAGCCGTGTGGGATGGCACGACCGTGGCTGTGTTGGCCGACCACACAGCCGTGCTACCCAACACGGCCGTGTGGTTGGCCAACACAGCCACAGTTGTTCCAGCCCACACAGACCGTGGTTTCTGTTGCTTATTACTCTTATAAAACTATTCTTATATTGTTGAATCGGGTCAATGACCACACCTACTATTGTGCCTGAATTATGCCATGTATGTTTGTACAAAGTGAATCTTATCACTCTAATTGTGAATTATTGCATCTTTGAAACTATTGAATTCTTGATTTATTATTTAATAATGCTCTAATTGTGAGTGATGCAATGTAAGTGAGTAAATACATGTAGTGGATATGTACTCATTATCCTAGAAACCCGTCCAAGATTTACTCATTAGGAGTAAATCTTGGATAGTCCCCGGTTTGGGACTATTCTTGAACTCCTAATCTCACTTAGGATGTAAGTGTATAATGTGTATTGGGTTTTTAAGAAAATTTCAGTAGTATTTCCCTTTTTGTTCTCTAAGTACATATGTACTTGGAGAACAGTGGGGAAATGCTGCCAAAATTTTCTTGAAAACCCAATACACATTATACACTCACTAGTGAGATTAGGTGTTCAAGAATGGGATAGGCGGTACACATTTATTGTATATAAGAATGACATCACATGTATTTGTTTGCCTAGAAACCCGTCCAAGATTTTCTCATTAGGAGTAAATATTGGATACTCCCCAGTTTGGGACTGTTTTTGAACACCTAATCTCACTTAGGATGTAAGTGTATAATGTGTATTGGGTTTTCGAGAAAATTTTGGCAGCATTTCCCCGTTTGTTCTCTAAGTACATATGTACTTAGAGAACAACAGGGAAATGCTGCCGAAATTTTCTCGAAAACCCAAAACACATTATACACTTACTAGTGAGATTAGGTGTTCAAGAATGGGATAGGTGGTACAAATTTATTATATATAAGAATGAAAACACATGTATTTGTTGGCCTAAAGTTTTAACCATGCAAATACTCTAATCTGTTAACCCTAGACCCTAATCTTGTTGTAATATATACTTGTTTTCTCTTTGATCATAGAATGGATAGATCATGGATGTCCATTCGCAATTGCTGCACCCCATAGTTTATTTCTGGTCTTTCCAGTTTATTAGATTTGCCGAGGAACATAGGAAACAACCTGATAGGTTCTACTATCCATGTAGGCATTGCGGTAATAACTTGAAAGTCAGCACTGGTGATGAAATCAAAAGTCATGTCATGTGCAACAGGATTATACAAGGCTATACAGAATGGCACTGGCATGGAGAGATTTCAAACCCAAAACCAGTGGATGTCGATAGCAGTGCTTGTGTGGAAGAAGAAATTGCCTACGATGATGTAGATGTGAATGAACCAGTTCCAGTAGACATCGTTGATGCGATGCTGGATAGTTGTGGGGTAGAGCACACCGATCCACCTCCCATTTTTAGAAACATTATGCATGATGCTGAGATATCGTTATACACAGGTTGTACTAAGTTTACGAAGCTTAGCGCTATGTTGAGATTGTATAAGCTGAAAGCTAACAATAGATGGAGCGACAAAAGCTTCACGTTATTGTTGTCTTTGTTGAAAGAAATGCTTCCTGAAGGAAACAAGCTGCCAATCTCAACATACCAGGTAAAGAAATTGTTGTGCCCAATGGGAATGGATGCTAAGAAGATACACGCATGCCCGAATGATTGTGTATTATTTCAAAAGGACTATGTGGATTTGAAAGATTGTCCAAAATGTGGTGCGTCACAATATAAATTGATGACTTCGGGGGAGTCCAAAACTGGTTCTCCTGCCAAGGTGATGTGGTATCTACCTATAATATCATGGTTTCAACGCTTGTTTGCCAATCTGATAGATGAGAAGAATTTGAGGTGGCATGCAGATGTTAAGAAAAATAATGATGGGATCCTACGACATGCGTCTGATTCCCCACAGTGGAAGAAGATTGATCTATTGTACCCTGAATTTGGTGAAGAAGTCAGGAATCTAAGACTTGGGCTTTGTACAGATGGGATGAATCTGTATGGGACATTGAGCAGCCAACATAGCACTTGGCCAGTCATGCTTGTTATATACAATCTTCCTCCCTGGCTGTGTATGAAAAATAAGTACGTAATGTTGTCATTGTTGATATCGGGCCCTAAACAACCTTGGAATGACATCGATGTTTATCTTGAACCTCTGATTCATGACTTAAAGAAACTCTGGGGTGAAGGTGTGATGACCTATGATGCTTCACGAAGAGAGACATTTCGTTTGCATGCTATGTTGTTTTGCACTATTAATGACTTTCCAACATATGGGAATTTGTCTGGATATAGTGTCAAAGGAGTTAAAGCGTGTCCTATATATGAAGAGAACACTGATTCAACAAGACTAAAACATGGCGGTAAGACTGTATATCTCGGTCATCGAAGGTTTCTTACAAAATTCCATCCGTATCGTAGGAAGCGCAAAGCATTCAATGGATTGAATGAGGAACGGAGTGCACCTAAACCTATACCAGGGGAGGTTGTTTATGAAAGAGTAAAAGACTTTGTCAATGAATTTGGTAAGAGATCACAATGTACTATGGCCACACGGAGTGACAAATCTTTATTCAAGAAGAAGTCAATATTTTGGGATCTTTCTTATTGGAGTTCTTTGACAGTCAGGCATTGTATCGATGTCATGCACGTTGAGAAAAATGTCTGTGATAGTGTCATTGGTACTTTGTTGAATATACCAGGTAAGACTAAAGATGGGATAAAATCCAGACTGGACCTACGTGAAATGGGAATAAGGTCAGAATTAACAGAATTTCATGAAATGGGAAATCGGAGAACATACTTACCTCCTGCTTGTTACACATTATCTAGAAAGGAGAAGAAAGCTTTTTGTGAATGTTTGGTAAATGTTAAGGTGCCACATGGTTACTCATCCAACATCTGTAGATTGGTATCAATGAAAGATCTGAAGTTGATAGGTCTTAAATCTCATGATTGTCACACTCTAATGCAACAAATATTACCTGTGGAAATCAGATCTATATTGCCAAAGCATGTAAGGTTTGCAATCACCAGACTTTATTTCTTTTTCAACAGTCTGTGCAACAAAGTTATTGACCCTGATACTCTCGATAAATTGCAAAGAGAAGTGGTTGTTACCCTATGTCAGCTTGAGATGTATTTTCCTCTGTCGTTCTTTAATATCATGGTACATCTTGTTGTCCACTTGACTAGGAAAGTGAAAATGTTGGGACCAGTTTTCTTGCATTGGATGTATCCCTTTGAACGATACATGAGCATTTTTAAAAGTGATGTTCAAAACCGTTATCGGCCTGAAGGGAGTATTATTGAGGGTTATGTGGCGAGAGAGGTTATGGATTTTTTCAATGACTTTCTCAGTGGTAATGACACTACTGATAATGACAACAATATTGACGAGCAATTTGGAAAAGGAATTTTGGGATCACGTGTGAAAGTAATCAGCCGTGACTTTGCACATCTGGCACTGCATGTGTTACCAGTTGGGTACCCACCAACCTCCTCCAATCCACATCCATCTTCAACACTTCCTTTGCTATTGATGGAAGATTTGTGGATCCTATTGGAGGGAATGTGAGGTGAAAGAAAATATGAGCACCCCACTGAGCTTCTACAATTACCCTATCATAGGGTACACTATGAAGCTCCTCAGATAAAGGTCCCAGCCCTCATACACATCCCCTTCAGCTGGATGTTTTTTGAGCTACCAGGGCCACCTGAAAATCCTTGCTCTTCTCTTCCCTCCATCTCGGGTTTCGATTTTTCTCGGGACGAGCAAAAATTTGAGTCCGGGGTGGAGGTGGGTGGTATGTTTCTATTCCACCCCCTTATCTTTTTATTCTTGCATTATTTCTACTTTTTTTTTGGTTTTGCATATAGTTGCTTTGTTTATGGCCATTATCTAGTCGGCCATATTTTTATTTCTTTTGTTGCAAAATGGCCTTTATCTAGTCGGCCTTGATATGATCATTTGTCAAAATACTCCCCTTAATGATGTAACTATCTTGCAACTAAAATTTTGAAACTTTCATGACTAGAAATCCTCCTGTCACTTAGGACCTCAAATAATAATCACTCCTTGGAAAAGATGGCAAGCCATAGAGGACTGATAGGATTCAAGAGTGATGTTTTCTTATCATGTACAACTTGTATAAATTTTCTTGATTTTTCGCATGATTCGGTAATAGTTGAACCAATGCATGGTACTCCTAAAAAAAGATGAAAAAAAAAGTTGCACAAGAACAGCCTCTTCTACTCTTCTTCTACCACTTCCAAATCTTTCCATTCGTCAAAAAGGAAAAAAAAGCCAATAATGCCCAAAAGGCTAAGTTTGGGGTGGCACCCCTTCCCCCTCTTTCACTTCTTCCATACCCACGCAATTGGGTGTATCACCAAAAATCAAAGAAAAAAAATGCGGTCAATGTAACTGCATGTCCACTAAATAAAAAGGTCTCGAGTCGAATAGAGGAGAGACGGTCCTTCTTCCATACCTCCTTCACTCCAATTTTCTACCCAGGGAAAAACTACAAAAAACCCCAACCATCCAAATCAGCCCTGTTCTTGTGTAAAACTAAAAAAAAAATTGGAGTACCAAATGCAAAGGTGAAATGAAAATTTGTTTTATTGTAGGTCTTGATTAAATGCAAGTTTGTGAAGTAAGAAATATAAAAGTCACTTTTTATGAATTCAGGAAGTCAGGGTCGCTTGGCCATATTTTGGTGGAAGGAATCCAGTGATTGTTAGGAGAGTGAGGATGATAGGTTGAGAGTATGTCTTGAAAGTATTTCTTGATTTTAATGTTGCTCGGGACGAGCAAAGTTTAAGTTTGGGGTATTTTGATGAATGCATATTCATCTCTTATTTTTGCTTCATTTAGAATAATTAATTCGGACATTTTTGTTAATTTTAGCTAATTCAAAAATAAATAGCACTTTCATCTTCTTGATATACTTTTCCTGAATTCTTATGATATTTTTCTTAATTTTCAGGAATTATCTAAGTAATTAAATCGAGAAAAGAAGAGATGAAGGTAGGAGGCAATTTAGTTTCCCGCAATGCTGATTTAAATGCATACCTTGCACCAACATTAGCATAACTCTCACATCCTAAGGAGGAATTTAATGTTCAAATATGATTTGGAAAGGGAATTCAAAGGGCTACAGGAAAATCATATTTTTGGGCGCACTTTAAATTCCCTGAACAACGGAAATTCGCTCGAAATTGCTGCTGTGAGAATCTGCATTAAAGAAAGACAATCAAGAGTTTGTTGACTAGATTTGAAAATTCAAAAGGATGGATCCCTCTCTTTTTTCCCCCTCTTTTTTAGATAGCCTACCCCTCCTTCTCCTATAAAAGGAAGGGCACTTCCTCCTCCCAAGGATTATCTTTTGTATCATCTTGGATTTTCTTGTATCTTGGAATTCTGCAGCTATTAATCTTGTAATCGTTCTCTTATTATGCAATAAAGTAGGCTTTGGTTCAAGCACTTTTCTTTCATTCGTGTTCTGGTCTTCTATCTCCGCTTTAGTTTTTAATCCTCTTCCTTCCGTTCTTCAATTCTAGAGCAAGGAACAAAGAGCTAAGCCATTTCATCGTCTCTAGCATAAGGATTAATTTCCTGATCTCTGAGCTAGACTATGGCTTCATCTCTTTCTTCCTCCGACTCCCATTTCTCTATGTGTGAGTAGTCTCTTATCGGGGCAAGGGGAATAACCCCTTAGCCATGGATTTAATGACTTCTTTTTAAACGACTAGATGGTAATCGATTTTAATTGAATAGTCGATCTTTGGATCGCATGTTAATCTGGATGGATGTGACCATGGAAATCCATATTTAGAACAATAAAATCGATTACATAGACGTTTTGATATGACCGTAGATTCTCGTCTTTTAGGTTGATAAACTAGGAAGCATGAGCACCAGGACCAATGGGCTCTGGTGGAGTTTCTCTTTTGTGAGTTTTTAATTCGCAAGCCTTCATCGAATTGTCGTTTAAGATTTAGTTGTTCTCACCCAGGCTAAGGTGGTGAAAACCCCTACGAGCCTCGATTTCCATTTCTTGTTTTAAACATCGCATCTTCGTTTCCTTTAATTCTTAGTCTTTAATTCATTTAGTTTGCTTGTGTTAACAATCTTTTTATTTTTCCCTTGTACATGTTAATTCTTGTTAAGTGCTTTCCTTCTTGCATTAGTGTAATCATTCAAACCTCCAACTGGAATTTACTTTCTGCTTTAAAAAGAAAAATACCAAAAACAATTAATAAAAGTTCTTCAAATCTTTGGATTCTAAGAACAATCTCGAATTAGTTGTCCTATGGGATCGACCCTTCTATACTACCCTTAAAACCGGAAGTAAAAAAGGTTTAAACTCTAGGATTAACCATCTTAGTGATTGACATTGCAAAATGACGAGTATCAAGAAGTAAGGTCTCTTAAGGATATTCCTATTGAAGAGCTCATTGGAAATCTATAAGCACATGAAGCCACACTTGACAAGAGGGAGGAAGTTGAAAGACAAGAGAAGAAAGAGCTAAAGAGAATGAAGAAGGCTGAAATGAAGGCTCAAATTGAAGTTATCATGGAATAAGTATCTCCATCTTCTCAATCTAAAGAAGATGCCATGTACTCCAAGGGTAGATTCTACAAAGGCAAGTCCTCTTCCATCCGGTTCTTCACATGTGGAAAGAAGGGTCACTACAAGGAAGATTGCCCATAAGGAAAAAAGACCGTGCCCAAGTGACTCCTCCGAATCAAGCTCAAGTGAAGATTCAAGTGAAGGATCAATCTCAAGCTCTAGTGATGAAGGAGAATGCCATTTTTCTCTTATGGCATCAACACGTAAAGACTCAAGTGAGGTAAATCTAAACTCTTTAGATAAAGAATCTTTGATTGCTATTATTCATGATACTTGTGCCTCTCTTAAGTCTTATAAAAGGAAAAAGAAAAAGCTTGCTAGAATTGTTGATAATTTGCATGTAGAACTAGATGATCTTGAACCTGCTAATTCTTGCTTGCTTGATGATAAAAATGCTTGTCTTAGCCAAGTAGACTCTCTTAAACTTGAAAATGCTATCTTGCTTGATAAGATTAGATTTCTAGAAGCTCAACCTCTCATGCCTAGTTCTAATGAAGAGCATACTTTAATTGTTGATTCTCTCATGCATGATATTGATGTTCTTAAATCTGAAAACAAGGACAAAGATTTTGTTTTGCAAGAATTAGATATAGAAAATGCCTCCTTGCTTGCTAAAATCAATGTGCATGAATCTTGTTCTAGTTCTACTAGTAGAGAAAATGATGTTGCTGCTCTTCATATTGATAGAGATTCTTATTTAACTAAATCTCTTTGCTTAGAAAATGATCTTCTACATGCTAGAGATGATATCAATCATTTGTCTTCTACTATTACTTCTCTTATGCATGATAATGACAGTTTGAGATCTTCTTTGCAAAGATTCTTAGTTGGTAAAAAGAGCCATAATGATATCCTACACCATACGACTAACAAATTGGTAGACATGGTCTAGGGTATGATGGTAGTCAAAGGAACAACAAAGGCAAATGACCTCCAATATTCCATGGAGAATCATCTAGTTCTAAGACTATGTGCACATGCAACTATTGCAATGATCTTGGTCATTATTCTAATTGTTGTCCTCTTAGGAAAGCACCCAAGAGCACTAGGTCTTGGGTTGCTAAGATAACCCCTCTAGACCCAAAAACATGATTGGAGACCATTTCATCTTTCTTATTGTAGGTACTTGCAAATGGATTGACTTGAGCTATTGAATTGCAAATTGACTTCTCAATCCACATCAAAGAAGAAAGGTGAGATGTGTAGAGGGTGAAAACAAGTGGAAAAAGGAATGGTAAGCACAAATGTAATGTTTCTCTTTCTTATAACCAATCCTAACTTGTTTTGTCAAGTTAGTGTGCACTATGCATGTGGTTTTTGAGTCAAAAGTGGTATTTTATGTTTCTCTTCACACTCTTTCTCAAAAACTATTTCTAATGCTTATATAATGCATTACTAACTTGCTTACATATGTTTGGATATGGTTTGTATTTTTTAGCATGCTTCTAAATATGTTTTTATGAAATATATGTGCTTTTTGACAACTACTCTGTCGATCGAGTTTGCCCTGTTTGAAACACAATCGATAGGCACCTATGGGTGTTTCCAATAGCTGTCATCGGTCGAGTTGTCAATACACAGAACTCGACCAATAACACTATGCATAGAATATACATTTGGCTTATTGAGTGAGAATTTCCCTCTCAACTAGATTTTCTCAACCAATAGCCTTATTCTTTGGCACTCTCATTTGGTACCTTTATATATGCATATTTTCATTCTAATTTGCCCATCTTGCTTACAACTCTATCTCTCTAATTGCTCTAAATTGGTATATCTATATGTTGCAATTACTTGCTTTGAGTTGTTGTGCAGGTTTTGATGATGATCTCTTTGGATCTCTTAGTTGTGTCTAAAATTGCTTCCTTTTTACTCTAACTTGCTATATCTATCTAGGTGTATATCTTGTTTTGATACAACCTTGAGGTTCTTAAGGGTAATCATCTTATGGTAAGGATGCATATCTAGTGAGTTATATCCTTTCATGCTTCTAAAATTGCATATCTCGTTGTTTGGATATATCTCTACATCTACTCATAGCTTGCTCTATCTTGTGTATCTTTTGGTATCTCTTGCTATGATCTAAATCCTACTAGTAGTCCTAACTTGTGATATCATCTACTAGTAGTTCATATAAATGTAGTTCTAACCTTGTTTATACTTGGCATCTTTGCTGATCTATATGCTATGCTTGTATCTTGTCTCATACATGCTCAAGATTGTTCCTTGAATAGCATATCTACTATCTTGAGTTGCTTGCATAACATTGTGATGTAGGGTACATAGATCTACATTATATGTAGAAATTGGAGTTTTTTTGGACTTTATGCAGATTTTGCTCAAGTTTCAGTTTTTGGTGCAAGACTAGTGTTTTCATGCAGAAACGACCTTCTGAGCAAGGCTCATTGCTTGGCTATGAGTCCTGGCACTTTTTGGGCAAATTCTGTCATCTTGAGGGTCAAAATTGCGTTTTATTGTTTTTCTGCAACACTTTATCTTGTATTTTGGGCTGTTCAAGTATATGCTTTAACTTGCTTTTCTTTCTATACTTGGACAAGCCCCTA
The DNA here is from genome assembly GCA_963693085.1 of Alisma plantago-aquatica. Classification (NCBI taxonomy): domain Eukaryota; kingdom Viridiplantae; phylum Streptophyta; class Magnoliopsida; order Alismatales; family Alismataceae; genus Alisma; species Alisma plantago-aquatica. The sequence continues at coordinate 194,196,239 of OY856413.1, read as the reverse complement.
TATGTTCTCTTCTACTCTCCTTATATAACTTTGTGTTATCTCCTTTCTCTTTAACAAGTGATGTTTCTTATTTCTTCATAACCTCACTTTTTGAAATGACAAAGGGGGAGAAAGGTATGTCTTCTTTTGAAAGAGGAAGAAGGCATGTCTTACATGAAGAAGAGAAGTATGTCCATGTAAAGGGGAGAAGGAGAAATAGCATCAATTGAGGGGGAGTATGAGAACTCCACGAGCATCAATCGAGGGGGAGCATATGTACTCAATTCTATTGAAACCCCTAGGTTTCTCAAAAGGTATGACTTTACTTAAATGCTTCCAATACATTTATGGAATGGTTTGTCATCTTCAAAAAGGGGGAGAATGTTGACTCAAGGTCAATTAGGTCAATGTTGACTCACGTCTAAATTGACTAAACCCGTGTTTTGATGACTAACCATTCCACATATTGGTGTCTAATGTCTCTATTTGAGTGATTTCATATTAGGTATAGACACACTCCAAATGCCCTAACTTGCACATCTCAAATTGGAGAAAAGACAAGTCAAAGTCAATACAAGTGCACAATTTTGTAATATGATGTAAATCCATTAGAATCATGTTGTAAATCACTTGTAATGATTGTATGACTTGTAATTAAGCTTAGAAAAAATCATGAACACTTAGATCGAATGTTTAAGCACTCAAAAGCTATTTTCCAAAATTCACATCGGGTTGTTCATCGGTCGAGTTCTGTGAGTTGCAAACTCGACCGATCCTGATTGGATCTTGAAAATGACTTTTGATCGGTCGAGTTTACACTACACAGAACTCGACCGATGGAGTAACTGGCGAATTCAATTATCATTGGTCAGTCGAGTTTCCCCAAGACAAACTTGACCGATGGTCTGAATATCAACTTTGTCTTTTACTCTATCGGTCGAGCTACCCTTATAGAAACTCGACCGATTGCACTATACGGAAAAGTGCAGAAAAGTTCTTTTAGCCATTGTGAAGTTGCAACAAGTGAAAATATATCCATTGCAAGCCACAAAATAACTAGTTTTCATTCTCAAGTGTTCCCAAAAGCTAATAGGCATCCCCATTTATAAATAGGACCCCTTGGGCTTCATTCCAAGTTTGAGCATTCAATGCAAACTCTATGTGAGGTTCCTATTCTATAGTTTAGTGCTTCCTACAACATCCTCTCTCTCTCTAAGCTTAATCACTTGCTACATCCATTAGAGTGAGTAGGAGATTTGTAAGAGAGCTAGTCCTACATGTATATCTCGTGAGGCTCTCACTTCCACCACCTCGTCATCTCTCATTTCAATCATGAAGATGAAGGTTCTCTCTCTTGGCTAAGAGAGGTGAAGAAGAACAAGGGAAGGCGTCCCTTGGTGAAGATCAAGGCTGAAGACTTGGAACTAGAGTGGGTAAGCCCTTGGTGAAGGCAAAAGACTCCTTGCTCAAGTGGGTAAGTCCTTGGTGGAAGCTTCTCCGAGTGAAGGTGAAGTCAAAGGAGGAAGATCCAAGAAGAGTGGGTAATTCCTACAAGGCTGAAGACTTGTGTAAGAGTAGGTAAGTCCTTGGAAGAAGGCGGAAGACTCCTTGCAAAGTGGGTATGTAACATCCCTGACCCAAGTTATGCCTTAACCCTAGGTGTTTTGTTTAAGAAAGATAATTATATGCTTGATATTATCTTTTGAAAAGTAATTAAGGCTCAAGAGGAACTTATGTTTCAATTTTAGTCCTTTTTGAACAATGTTGAAATAATGTTTTGTCTATTTTGGACTAAAGTGAAAATTACCCAAGTTGAGGGGTTAAATTATAAATGTTACATGATAAGATGTTCCTCATGTGTTAAAGCATCATGAGAATGAAGATGATGCAGAGGTATGGCTTGTGGTAGCTTGAGTACCAAGAAAGAGATGATAGAGTAATGTTTGTGCATTAAAACCTAGTTTTGGTGTAATGTGCAAATTACCCAAAACCCAGAGTTCAATATTAAAATTACCACTTCAAAATAGTCCCTAATGTTTCTTGGCATCACGTAGAGAAAATAAAATGAGAGGGGCGTCTCATTTGAATCACTTTGGAGGAGAGAGAATCTTGATATTAAAATAATTAAGATTTAAGCATAATTGGAACTTTACTTCAATAATAATGCAAAAAAATAAATATATTAATTGAAGAGCCCTTTAAACAAAAGGTGAGGGATGATTTTGCAAATGAATGGACGACCATGTGCCTTGCAAAGGCACGAAAATATCTAAAGGAAGTGGATAACTCACTCACATTATTAAAAGAAAAAGAATTATCCACTAACTTTAGGATATTATTATTATAAGGGTTAAGGTTCTTAATTTGGTTTTCTTTAAATCATGGATAATTGAGAGGAAAAAGAGTCAAAGAAGATAGCTTCTTAACCAAGGAAGGGAAGGGGGAAAGAGGCAAGGAAATGGAGGAGATAATCCCTACTTTCTCTCTCCTAAAATGAATTTTTAATAAAATGCATATATGCTCTTTTATCCATGAGTTGAAAGGGTAATTTCGAAACCCCTTTCTCTTCTTACTTGCAAAAACGACCAAGGGAGCTTGGAGCAACAGGAGGATGACCCCCAACCTGTTGGTAAGCTTCTTGACCTTCTTTCACCATGATTTCATGGTGGAAATCGAAAATAAATGATGGATTTCTTCTTTTCTCCATGCAATCTTCTGTCCTAGCCATTTCTTTTCACTCAAAAGCTTGAGGATGAGCTTGGTATAGTTGATAAAGCTTCTTCCACCATTAAAGTCGTGGAGCTTGGAGCTTTGAAGCTAAATTGGAGGCGGGTTATATAACTTAAACCCTTAAATGTTGTTATTGTATTCAATTCTCCATTAATTGTTGATCATTTTGTTCTACTCGAAATTCCCTTGATCCATTGATGTAATTACCATGAAAACAGTAGTATCATTTGAATGAACGAAGTTAGATGATGATGACATCATCTTAGGCACACATTCCAACAAGTTTCTATTGCAAACGGTTTCAATAATATGGTCCAAACGGTTTCATCAAACCGTTTGGAGACCAAACGGTTTGCAAACCGTTTGGAGTTTTGAAAACCAAACCATTTAGATGGGTTGGCCATTTGGATGAGTTGACCGTTTGAGGTCAGGACCCTAGTATATGTTGGATGATGATCTAATGGATCCAATTGATTGAATCAATATATGGACAATCCTCTAATTAGAAACCCTAATCGGGTTAAGTGCTGAATTTGCAATTAGTTGATTTAAATCTTTGGGTTGATTAACCCAAATGGTCTCAAGAACGTTTGGATATTGCCCAAATGGTCTCAAGACCGTTTGGAGGTCAACCAAGACTGTTTGGAGGATTAGGGTTGAGTATGGTTGAATAATTGAAGGACCAGAGATGGTAAATTGAAATGCAATCAATTGTTCAATTGGTGATCGATCTAATGATCTAAACCCTAATTGAATTTCACAAATTTCAATGATGAGATGGGGAAAACGGTCTCAGGACCATTTGGAGGACATCCAAATGACCTCAAGACCGTTTGAGGTCAGGTCATATCATACTTTGAATATGATTCATTGATTTCAATTGAATCGGTTCCACAATGTTAATCGTTGAAGGTTCCTCGATTTTAAAACCCTAATTAAAGGTTTCATGATTATAAATCCTATTTCAATTCGGTTCAAAACCCTAATTTATGGTCCAAATGAAGGATGATTCAATAGTTCAATTGATGAATGAGTCAAGGATTCCATTCATAGTCGGTTCATTGAGGGAAACCTTGAATTGACTAAGTGTTGAACGACCTTTTTGGTCCATTCGGTTTTGAGAGGGTTTGGACCAAACGGTCTCAAGAACGTTTGGGTCTAAACAATCTCAAACCATTTGGAGACCCAAGTCCATTTGGTTTCAATACACTTTTTGCCCAAACGGTTTCAAACCGTTTACAGAGTAAGGGTCAAGGTCGTTTAGTAATTCAATGTGATCATATCAATTGGAAACTTATTGTGATGATGGACCAATTGACTCTATAATTGTTACTGATCTATCTCAAATATAATCACTAGAGTTGTACCTTTAAGATACTAAGTGATTGATAATCCTTAGATGAGTTAATCCTTGAAGCTTAAGTAAGCAATAACTCAGTACACTATGTCAATCATAGTTGTATGTACTTGATTGAAAGGATGATGTGACCTAATAAATTTGAAAGGATGATAGAAAGGAATTCATACATGAGTTTAAATCATGTAGAGTATGTGATTAGGGTATAATACTCAGCAAAGAGATCATAAAACCCTAATCGAGAAGGTTAATGAACCCTAAACCCTAATTCAGGGCAATTATGGGTGAAACCCTATTATAGGGTAATAGTGTAACCCTAATTAAGGATGGTGACATGAGTAATCCTAATTTAGGGTAATATGATGCAAAACCCTAAATGGGATGAATAGTAAACCCTAATTTTGGGTAATTGAATGGAAACCCTAATCTAGGGTGACGTCATGTGAAACCTTGATACAATCATGTGATGTAAGACTTTAATTTAGGGTGAAGCTTTGTAAGGCTATAAGAAACCCTAATATGGAAACTCTAACCCTAATAAAGGGTGATGGTATGTGAAACTCTAACCCTAATGAAGGGTGAAGGTATGTGAAATTCTAACCCTAATAAAGGGTGAAGGTATGTGAAATTCCAACCCTAATGAAGAGTGATGGTATGTGAAATCCTAACCCTAATGAAGGGTGATTATATGTGAAACCCTAACCCTAATAAAGGGTGATGATATGTGAGACCTTAATACTAATAATGAAATGGTGACTAATACCATAATAAGGGAAATACCTAAAGTAATTTATTATAGGCAACTTTATAGCAAGCAATGCCTTAACTTGAGATGAGTCCATATCATTGAAGATAGTTGGATAATTCTAATGTGTGTTCTATATCCTATGCACTTTATGATAAAGGTGATAGGTTAGTGGATAAAAGTATTAAGATGGGAAATACCTTAATACAATACAAGTTGATAAACTTAAGTAAGTTAAAAGTAATAAGGAAAGTAATGCTTCAAGACATCATAGATATCACATCCAACACTTTAAGAATGTTATTAATGGTTATCTAGTGAGAGGTAACAAGATGTTTTATGGGCTTTGTGAGCCATGATGTTAATTGTTATCTAGTGAGATGTGACAAGATATTAAATGTGCTCTATGAGCCATGAGAATGGTGATTTCCTAATGAGAGGTGACAAGATGTGATAATATGTGATAAATTGCACATGATTGACATAGTTCAATACCTAGAATAGATGCACATGATTGGCATAGTTCAATACCCGGAATAGATGCACAGGATTGGCATAGTTCAATACCTGGAATAATATCACATGTTTGGTTAAATCCCAATGCGTGGAATAATATCACAGGATTGGTTAAATCCCAATACCTGGAATAATAACACATGATTGGTTAAATCCCAATACCTGGAATAATAACACAGTATTGGTTAAATCCCAATACCTGGAATAATAACATAGGATTGGTTAAATCCCAATACCTGGAATAATAACACATGATTGGTTAAATCCCAATACCTGGAATAATAACACATGATTGGTTAAATCCCAATACCTGGAATTACCTGGAATACTATGACATGATTGGTTAAATCCCAATACCTAGAATAACTGCACAGGATTGGTAACAACCCAATACCTGGAATAACTACATAGGATTGGTAACAACCCAATACCTGGAATAATTACACAGGATTGACATAGTTCAATACCTGGAATAATGTTACAGTATTGACATAGTTCAATACCTAGAATAATGTCACAGGATTGACATAGTTCAATACTTGGAATAGTTGCACAGGATTGGCATAGTCCAATACCTAGAATAGTTGGGATTGTCATAGTCTAATACTTGGAATGGATACATAGGAACAATATAAGTCCAATGCTCATACTAGTTGCACATGATTGGTATAATCCAATGCCTGGAATATTTATACAGGACTAATATGGACCAATGCCTAAACAAGACAAGATGAAGTACACTCTCATGTCTAGTATAAACCAATACCTATTTAGCAGATTAGATAAGGCCATCAGATAGAATTAAGAAAGAGTCATGGGTGACATATCAGAGTAATGAGTATCATGAGAAAAGCATGAGATGTTGAGTTAATATAATAGATAAATGACATACATGTTCTTTGTAAGGACCCTGATCTTCATTTTGGGCTTACCCTATTTGTTTTGCCTAAACCTTGTGCTTGGTTGCTTGCTAATCATATTTATTGATTATTAGGGTTTGCTTGTGATTAGTTGAGAGCTGGAGGTGCTACTTGCAAAATAACCTGAGTAAAGGTTGAAGAGCAAGTTTGTCATCTTGAGAGATGTCTTTCTCTCTCTTTGCTTCCTCTAGGGTTGAGAGGAAGGTTTTGGCTCGTGCCTTGAGTTGTCTTGGGATTTGTTGAACGCTTTTGGGCCTTGTTTTCCCTTGTTTGGGCCTTTCCTTGCTTGGTTGAGCCCTGTATCAGGCAAGGATGTTTGTGTTGGCCTTGCTTTGTGTCGCCCATGGGGGTGTGTCAGCCTTTGACCTTTTTTGACCTCCTTGCTTTGGTTGTGTCACCCTAGCTTGGACATGTGGCTGAACCTTGGTTGAGTGGTGGCATGGCATGTGCATGAGTTTTGCAAGGTGGTAAAACGTGTGGACAAGTGTCCCTTGGTAAGGTGACACCTTGCCTTGGTACCCCTTTGATCCTCATCTATATATGCCTTGCCTTTCAATTCCTTAGGAACCCTTTAGCCCTTTGTCTCTCCTCTCTTCCTTGAGTGCACGATACACCTCTCCCTTGCAACCTTGGTGGTTGATACCCTTGGAGGAGCTAAGGTTCGTGACCGATCCCCTTGAAGGAGTTTTCTTCTTCTTCTTCCTTTATCCTGGTGGCCAAACCCTAGGTGGGTCTTGTTCTTTGGTAAGCATCTTCCCTCTCTCCTTAGCATCTTCTTCTCCATCTTGCCTACTCTTCAGCCATGGTGGTTATGCTTCTTGTTCATTTTCTTGAGGTGGCCGAAGTGGTGAGCTTGGAGCTAGGAGCTTGAAGCTTGGAGCTTTGGAGACTTGAGGAGTTTGCTTAAGGCAGGTTACATAACTTATAACCCTAGCTATACTACTTTCTCTATGTTGCATGTTTCATATATGATGATGATCGACCTTTGCATGTTATGGTTCTTGCTCTAGTATATGTTGTTGATCTTATGGATATAATGAGCAAGATGTTGTGATTGTTGTTGATGGTTTATATGCCTTTACACCTAGTTGGCCGAACCACGGTTTAAGGTTTCCTTGTTGAGCAACACTCCTTTTTCTCCTTGGTCTAGAGAAGTGAGTTTGAGCTATAGTAATGTGGGCAATACCCCTCTCTCATTTAAGTTGAGAGGTGAGCTTATATCCTAGTTGCTTAGGCAACACCCTCCTCTCACCATGGATTTGAGTGGTGAGATTTTGGATAGATGATGACCTATGTTGAGGTGGATCCTTGTGGTTGCCCGATTTGTGATAGAGGTTGTGCAAAACCCCTCTCTCTTGGTTTTTGAGAGGTGAGCCGACCTTCTTGATCAATTAGGGTTTGGTGCCCTTGTGCTTGAGGTTGAAGATGATCTTGTCGGGATGTGCCTTGCACGATACGACCTTGGAGTTGTACTACCCGATAGCCTTGTTTGGAGTTGTACCCTTGGACGACACACTTTGTTGAGATAGTTGGCTTGGTGTCCATTATGCTTTGTCTGATATGGAGCCTAGTAGGCTATCCTTGTGTTGGGCGATAGGGTTTAGTTGTGGTGATGCACGATATGTCCTTAAGGTATAATCCTTGGTAGATATGCTTGCTTGGGAGTTTGGATGATCCTTGTATCCCTGGTCGATATGCTTAGTTGAAGCTTAGTTGGTGCCCGTTATGGACCCCTTGGTCGATACCCTTGGTGGAGTTGATGGATGGGTGATACACCTATGATGAGTGGCTGATACACCTTGTATAGGTGGTTTCCCGATACATCCATGTAGAGAGGACTCCCGATACACTCCCTTGTCTTAGGTGGTCTTGGCCGATAGGCTTTGATAGCTTGGTGCCCGGAACAGCCTTGGCTGTTATCCTTATCTAGATGAGCTTGAGCAATATGGCATGGTGCCCAGGATGGCTTTGGCCGATACCACCATTTCTTAGTTGATCTTTGACTTATATGAAGTGTTGGACGATATGGCTTCATGCTCGACATGCTAACCCTAGATGTTGGCTGTTATGATGCTTCATCGCCATGCACAACACCATTCTTGGGCGTCATGGGTACCTTGGCCGATAGGGTTAACCCTCAGATGATGCTGAGACGGTTGCACGATAGGGGTGCCTTGGGCGAAACCCCTTTGGTCGATATGGCTCATGTTGAAGGTTAGCCGATAGTGAAACCTAACCCTAACCCTAGCCAGTACACCCTTTGGTGAGGGTTGGCGTTGCTCACCATGCTTAGTGATGGTTCGTAGGAGTTTTTGTGAGGGTTCTGATAACCCAAAATGTATAACAATTGATGGTTCTCTTTTAATAATGATAACACAAGTGAGATGATGTAATCACCTTGAATCCTACAACTATGGTGATGGATTAAGATGATAGGTTGTGAACCAGGAAGCTTGGAAGCTTATGATGTTGCTTCACATGATGATGTGACACATGCTTATGGTCACAAGTATAAGGCATAATATATGGCCATGATTGATTATAATACTATGAATGATAAAGTTGGTGTGATATACTCATGGATGCTTCTTTATACTTGATAGCATGATCATTCTGTTAATCCATGATGGCTTCAGTAATCTCTGCAAATGTGTATACTAACCATGCAGGTATTTCATGTGGATTCATAGCCTGGTAAGAGCTATGAGATATATGTGCTTTGACTAGCACAATGTGATGATAATCCTTGTTAATAAAATAACAAGTTGATAGGTCTGAGAACCTGATATAAGGTTGAGTGCCTAGTTGAGGTGTTATCCTCTGATGATGAGATAAGGGATGCGTTCCTAGGATGCTGATGCATGATTGTGATGCCTTGAGAGGCAGTGGTTGATATCATGAGGGATTGAGGTCCCAGGATAGTATGTTGATGGCAATAATGATGTAATGTTATAAGGCTATGTTATGCTTTGTTTTGCCTCAACAATTGGTTTAAAATATACTAATCAATTATAGATGAACATATCATGTAGTTTCTCTGGACATAGATCCATTACCGTCAGTATTTGGTGATGGTGAAACAGTTTTATCCTGCGGGATTACCTGGAGCGCATATTGTTGCATATGCGAGGTTTCCCCTAGCCTAAATAGGAGGGTTGAGTGCAGTTGTGGTTGCAGACTCAAGATATATAGAGCATGGTGAACAAACCCATGGCTCAGGATATGTGATGATGATCATGATGCGTTCATGACTCGGATGTACGTACTAGAACCCATGATGAGGTGAGCTAGAGATGGGTAGCTTGCGGAGTTGACCCAGAGGCTGAGGCCCTATAAGCATAAGACTGTGGTCTTGCTCAACGATTCATGTACTGATCATGAAAAGGTGAGGTCATGGAGTCCAGATCTCCTTAGATATTGTATGGCACCAGATTGGGCTTCACAGCCAATGGTTGGATTTGAGCAGGGAAGGCTCACTTCCTCAGAGCATAATAAAACGTAATCCAGCCAAATTATATATCCTACTTAAAGCAAAACACGTAACATTGATTCATGCCTTGCTTATATAGCTGATCTAGTTACACCTTGCATATATGAGTACGATCCTTATATTCTGTGATAAGTTCTTATAAAGCTTATCTTGTTAATCATGTTCCATAAAGAAATACTTGGTTATATGCCTCCCGAATATCTTGGTAAGCTTGATGGTAATGATAGTTTTTCTCAGTATGCTGCTCTTGTTATACACTTTATCAGTTATCTGCTGTTGTTTCCTTAACCTTTTGAGGTTTTATAGTTTCGGGGGGGGGAGTTATGTTTCTCACTGGGAATGTGTGTCTCACCCCATTGGTTTACACCATTTTTAGGTGATCGTTCTAGACATGGTGGTGGTTGTGAGGTTGCAGCCGAGAAGCAAGAAGAGCAGTAGAAGGCAAGAGATGGACATGCTGCTGTTTTGGTGGTTTTGTTGTAGAGTCCTAGAGTCATCCATGTACTCTCAAGTCCTTGGAGGTGGTTGACGACATTTCATGATGTTTAGCAGTTGTAATTTTTGTATACCCTGCTGCTGGCCATACATGGCCGTTCTATATGTATAAACATGTGATGAACTAATATGCGCTGTTGCGATAGTTGGTGGCCTTATGTTGTGAACATATCCGGTAGGTGATCTTGAATATATCTATATATGACATGATCTTCTTGCAGGGCCTGGTTATAAATGTTCTGTATGTAAGCTTTCCGCAATCGGTTTTAATTAACCCATGTTTTCGGTAATATATGGTTCCACACGTTTTCATGTGTCATCTCATTGTCTATGTGATGGCAGGGTGTCACAGTTGGTTTGGTATCAGAGTTCTAGGTTCACTGAGTCTACAGGGATCCAGGACTAGTTTTGCATCTGTTCTTGTGAGTTTTCCAGATTTTCTTACAATAACCTTCTGCCCTCAGTGGAAGATAAAGCTTAAAGATGTCTGGAAACCATGAAGAACATGCTGCCTAGAGCAGAGATGCTACATCAGTTGATGGAGCAGGAGGGCAGGCACATGGAGATCAGGTGCTTTAGGTCCCCCAACTTGACCCCACCATTCTTGAAAACCCTGCCTACCAACAGCTTATGGGGCATTTGATGGCTATGATGAATGACATGGTAGAACGAGTTCCAGTGCTTCAGCCAAGAGCACAGGCTCTCCATGATGAAACATCGGGTATTGGGAAGACCTTTGAGCAGCTTCGCCATTTCGGAGCTTCGAATTATGCTGGAACGGCTGATCCGGCAAATGATGATTTTTGGTTGACAAGTCTTGAGAAGGCCTTTCGGATCCTCAAAATCTACGAAGCAGACAAAGTCAAGCACATTATCTACCTTCTGAAGGGAAGGGATGGCCACTGGTGGGCCATCGAGGAGGAGAAGTGACCCAGTGAGGAGATCGGTTGGGAGATCTTCCAGCGAGAGTTCGTCAGCAGATACTTTCCAAAGACGTATCTGGATGAGAACATCAACCAGTTTGAGCATCTACACTAAGGAATGATGAGCATCACTGAGTATGAAGCCAAGTTCATGGACTTGCTGAGGTTTTGTCCTCACATGGAAGCGACAGATGATGAGAAGATCAGGCGGTTTGAGAAAGGTTTGAGTGCTGAACTGTCAACACCTGCTGCTTTAGAGAATCGGGAGCTGTTTGCCACATTTGTGGAGTCCGTATGAAGAATTCAATGATCTGTTAGGGAAAAAAGGGAGTCCATGACCAGGAAAAAGCCTGCCCAGTTCCAGGGATAGAGGTTTGGTGGCTTCAAAAAGCCAAGGTTTTCAGCACCTTCTATGATGCAGTGTTCTCGTGCACCATCTCAGTGGCCTCCGAGTAAGGGAAGAGGTTACGTTTCTTCACCGTTAAAGGTGCATAGTACAAATTCTATGGCAGTGACAGGGCCATCTAGGCCATAGACAGAAGGCATGTCATGTTACCAATGTGGACAGACTGGACACTTGAGGTCAAATTGCCCAAAGAGAGATGTCGAAGTAACACAATAGCCAAGATAGAATCAACAAGGGATAGACAGACAACAACCCATTGCTAGTAGAGGATGAGGATGAGGACACGGTCAAGCATCACAAGCGGGATCGTCTGCTCAAGGAAGCAGAGGACGTGGACAACAAGCAATGGCTCGATTCTATGCTATGAGTCAACCGGAGGCGATAGTGAACCTGTGAGTGGTGACAAGTCAGATGGAGTTATTTCATTCTGATTTGTCTTCTTCTTGCTTTATATCTATTTTGGTTGACCTGGGTGCTACACACTCTTTTATTGCACATAGTCTGCTTGATAGTTGTCCTTTACCTGTTAGTTGTAAGGAAGATAGCTTGTTGTTAGAAACCCCTCTTGATGGTTCCTCGATGCTTCGAGAAGAGTGTCCATCTTGTATCTTATCTTTTTTGGGACACATTATACAAGTGAATCTTATACCACTTGATATCCATGGATTCGATGTGATCCTTGGGATGGATACCTTAGAGAAGTATAATGTTGTATTAGACTGTGGTTCCAAATAGGCAGTGTTTGATGACAATAGAGAGAAGTGGTTCTTCCAAGGAGATAGGAAGATTCTTCCGACATGTCTAGTGTCAGTGATGGTGGTAGAAAAGTTGTTGCGACAAGGTTGTAAGACTTTCTTAGCTCACGTTGTGGATACCAAGGCGGAAGGTCCTAGCCTTGAGGAGGTGACGGTTGTCCGAGAGTTTGCGGATGTGTTTCCTAATGAGTTTCCCGATGTTCCCCCACCCCAAGAGATTGATTTTGAGATCAATCTGGTAACAAGAACACAACCAATTGCACAGACACCGTATGGGATGGCTCCAGCAGAGATGGAAGAGTTGAAGAAGTAGTTATAGGTGTTGTTGGAGAAAGGTTTCATCCGATCGAGCATGTCACCTTAGGGTGCTCCAGTGTTGTTCGTTAAGAAGAAGGACAGATCGATGCGACTATGTATAGATTACTGACAGTTGAACAAAGTTACGATCAAGAATAAGTACCCATTGCCAAGGATAGATGATCTGTTTGATCAGTTGTGTGGTGCTACAATGTTCTCAAAGATTGACCTACGGTCTGGATATCATAAATTAAGGATTAAGGCAGATGAAATACCAAAGTCAGCGTTTAGGATGAGGTATGGTCACTTTGAGTATGTGGTTATGCCATTCGGGCTAACCAATGCACCTGCTGCTTTCATGGACCTGATGAACCGAGTGTTCCATCCGTTCCTAGATCAGTTTGTTGTAGTCTTTATAGATGACATTTTGATTTATAGTCGGGACAAACAAGAGCATGAACGACATCTTCGACAAGCGTTGACTCTTCTTTTCCGACATCAGCTGTATGCCAAGTTCAGCAAATGTGAGTTCTGGTTGAAGGAAGTGACTTTCTTAGGTCATGTGATATCTACAGAAGGAGTCCGAGTGGACCCTAAGAAGGTTGAGTCAGTTGCAGATTGGGAGCAACCAAAGACGCCAACAAAAGTTCATAGTTTTTTGGGTTTGGTCAGATACTACCGGAGGTTTATCAAGGACTTCAGTGCAATCGCGTTGCCGATGACAAAGATGACCAGGAAGGATGTGCCTTTTGTTTGGGATGATTGTTGTCAGCAATCATTCCAAATTTTAAAGGAGAAGCTGACTAGTGCTCCAGTGCTAGTGCTTCCAGAGCTTGGGAAGGGCTATGTTGTTTTTTGCGATGCTTCCAAGAAAGGCTTAGGTTGTGTGCTGATGCAAAAAGATCATGTGGTTTCTTTTGCTTTGCGATAGCTTAAGAAACATGAGGAGAACTATCCGACACATGATTTGGAGTTGGAAGCGGTGGTCCATGCATTGAAGATTCGGAGGCACTATCTTTATGGGGAAGTGTGTCAGATCTTTACAGATCATAAGAACTTGAAGTATATCTTTTCGTAGAGTGAGTTGAACATGCGACAACGTCGTTGGATGGAGCTAATCAATGATTATGATTGAACCATTGAGTATCATCCTGGTAAGGCAAATGTAGTAGCTAATGCGCTTAGCAGAAAGTCTTCTTCTCTCCCCACAAAGAAGGTACAGTTGAGTTCCTTGGTATGCCATAGGCATGATATGTTTGTCTCCTTGCTGCAGATGAATGTACAGTTGGAAGTTTCCTTGTTGGTAGGACTATTGGCATAGATGCAAGTCAAGCCTATGTTGAGACAGTAGATCAAAGATGCACAACAGGCGGATGATACAGTGCAGTTGATCAGGTCAGAGCTTGGTAGTGAAAAGTGTGATGGGTTCCATGAGTCTGAGGATGGACTAGTTTTCTATCATGATAGGATGGTGGTTCCCGATGGTGATAATCTAAGAAAGCTAGTGCTAGAGGAAGCACACACGTCAATGTATGCTATGCATCCAGGAGTCACCAAGATGTATCATAATCTGAAGGACCTGTATTGGTGGTCTGGCTTGAAGAAGGACATAGCTGAGTTTGTGGCTAAGTGCACAATATGTCAGCAAGTTAAAGCTGATCATCAAAAGCCGGCAGGTACGTTGCAACCCATGTCGATACTGCAGTGGAAATGGGATCATATAACCATGGATTTCGTAGTTGGTCTACCAACGACATCTAGGAATCATGATTCCATTTGGGTAATAGTGGACAGGTTGACAAAATCTGCTCATTTCATACTGGTAAAAATGACATATACAGTAGAGAAGCTTGCTTAGGTATATGTAGACAAAATAGTGTGTTTGCATGGTGTACCAGCAACGATAGTTTCTGACAGAGGTCCTCAGTTCACAAGTCATTTCTGGTAATAGTTGCACAAAGCATTGCGAATGCTATTGAGGATCAATACTGCTTTCCACCCACAGACAGATGGGCAGTCTGAAAGAACTTCCTTAGTGAATACTTAGTGAATATACTCAGTGAATTTCCTCAGTGAATACTTAGTGAATATACTCAGTGAACTTCCTTAGTGAATACTTAGTGAATATACTCAGTGAACTTCCTCAATGAATACTTAGTGAATATACTCAGTGAACTTCCTTAGTGAATACTTAGTGAATATACTCAGTGAACTCCCTCAGTGAATACTTAGTGAATATACTCAGTGAATTTCCTCAGTGAATACTTAGTGAATATACTCAGTGAACTTCCTTAGTGAATACTTAGTGAATATACTTAGCGAACTTCCTCAGTGAATACTTAGTGAATATACTCAGTGAACTTCCTTAGTGAATACTTAGTGAATATACTCAGTGAACTTCCTCAGTGAACACTTAGTGAATATAATCAGTGAACTTCCTCAGTGAATACTTAGTGAATATACTCAGTGAACTTCCTTATTGAATACTTAGTGAATATACTCAGTGAACTTCCTTTGTGAATACTTAGTGAATATACTCAGTGAATTTCCTCAGTGAATACTTAATGAATATACTCATTGAACTTCCTTAGTGAATACTTAGTGAATATACTCAGTGAACTTCCTTAGTGAATACTTAGTGAATATACTCAGTGAACTTCCTTAGTGAATACTTAGTGAATATACTCAGTGAACTTCCTCAGTGAATACTTAGTGAATATATTCAATGAACTTCCTTAGTGAATACTTAGTGAATATACTCAGTGAACTTCCTCAGTGAATACTTAGTGAATATACTCAGTGAACTTCCTCAGTGAATACTTAGTGAATATACTTAGTGAACTTCCTCAGTGAATACTTAGTGAATATACTCAGTGAACTTCCTTAGCGAATACTTAGTGAATATACTCAGTGAACTTCCTCAGTGAATACTTAGTGAATATACTCAGTGAACTTCCTCAGTGAATACTTAGTGAATATACTCAGTGAACTTCCTTAGTGAATACTTAGTGGATATACTCAGTGAATTTCCTCAGTAAATACTTAGTAAGCATACTCAATGAACTCCTTCAGTGAAAGCTTTTGAGACAACATACTTAGTAAATTTACTTAGTGAAATCTTCCAAGACAAATTGCTTAGTGAATCTTCTCAGTGAATATTTCCAAATTAATTGATTAGCAAACTTTCTTAGTGAACTGTTTCAAATAAATAAAGGATTGCTAAGTGAATTATATGTGTTAAGGTATGTATGTTTCTCTTTTGGTAAACATTCTTGGGTGATACTAGAAGAATGTTCTTTTATGCTTCTTCCTTTCAAAAGTATGGACACCTTATGTTAGGGGTTTATGCTTTGCACAAACATAAGCAGTGATAAGAAGTAATTAATGAAAGGGACTTTGTGTGAATTACAAATCCATAATATCATCATAATTTGGAGATAATATGGGGAAACGTGAGGGCCTCACTAATGAATAATCTGTCCCTCCTTTTCCTGGGGGGACGAAATCCTTGTTAGGGGTTTATAATTTGTAACACCCTTGACCAAGGTTATGAACTAACCCTAGGTTTTTTGCTTAAAATTATGATTAGAGGCTTGTGGTTAACCCTTGATATGTCATTAAAGCTTTAGAAGAATCTATATTTTCATTTCTGCCCTTTTTTTAACAATGTTGTGAGATTGTTTTGTTTAATAGGGACCTATGTCCAAATTACCCAATTAGAGGGGTTAATTTGCAAATTGCACATGTTAAGATGTTCCTCTGATGATGAGACATCATATGAATGAATATGATGTGGTTATATGGATTCCCCAAGCTTGGGCACCAAAATATAGCTTGTAGAGCAATCCTTGTACTTTAAAACCTAGTTTTGGTGTAAAGTGCAATTTACCCAAAACATAGGGTGCAACATGTAAAATATACCTTCTAGAGTACCTCTCATACATTTTAGCATCAAGTGGAGTAAAAAAAAATGAGGGGGTGCCTCATTTGAGTAACCATATAAGAAGGATAATCATTGTAATTGAATAATCAAGATGTATGCAAAATGACCCTTATATATGTATGACTTAATAAAGTGTTTGGCTTCTTTTACTCTAAACCAAGGTTGAGAGATAAGTTTTCATGTTATGAGAAGAGAGGAACATGGAAAATAAGTAGGAGAGGGGCGTGGAGGATATAGATGTAAAAGAGAAGAAGTATTTATCATTGCCTTGGAAATATGCCCAAAAATATATAAGCAAGCTCTTTCCACAATCAAGGGATCGTTCCCTTCATTTCCTCTTCTCATCCTTTTGCTTTGGGCCGACTAAGGAGGTGGTTAGGATCAGAGGAGGACGACCAAGTTGATCTAGGTAAGTTTGGTCATCTTCTAGCTTGGATTCATGGAGGAAATTCCATTACAAGGTTGGTTTGCTAGTATTCCTTACACAACTCTTGCTTCTAGCTATCTTCTCCATCCAATTCTTGAAGAAAGGACCTTGGACGACCCCTGGAGCTCAAGCCACCATTAAAGATACGGAGCGTGGAGCTCTAGATCAGATTCTAAGGTGGGTTTTATAACTCTAAACCTTAAAGCTTTAATTATGCATCTTCTTTTCTTGCAAACGTTGCTAGTTCATCTTTCTTCCTTCCTTCTATGCATTCTTACAACCAAAACCGTGTAGAACAGACCTTGATCTGGAAGTAGAAGAAGGGGGCATGAATACCAATGTTACTTTAGCAAACGGTCTTGCACCCTTGGGCCAAACAGTTTGCAAAACCATTTGGGGCAACCGGTTTCAAAACCGTTTGAAGGGCAAACGGTTTTGCAAGGTCGGTTTGGGCAAACGGTTTCAAAACTGTTTGAGGGAGTTGACCAAGGGTTGACCGTTTGCGCTTCCTGTTGATAATTATGTTTGTTAATAACTCACCAAATTTTATAGGTTAACTCCCAAGGAATCGTGAGTTGAAGGCTAATCAATTAGAGAAACCTAATTGGTTTAAGTGCTGATTTCCAACCTGATTAACTAGACCTTTTTGGGAAAACGGTTTCAAAACCGTTTTAGGGAGTTGACAAAGGGTTGACCGTTTGAGATTCCTGTTCATAATTATGTTGGTTAATAACTAACCAAAATTTATGGATTAGTTCCAAAGGAATCGTGAGTTGAAGGCTAATCAATTAGGCAAAACCTAATTGGATTAAGTGGTGATTTTCAACTTGATTAATTTGCCTTTTTGGGCAAACGGTTTCAAAACCATTTGATAGGGTTGTCCAAGGGTTTACCGTTTGCGATTCCTGTTCCTAATGATATTGGTTAATAACTCACCAAATTTTATTGATTAGTTCCAAAGGAATCATGAGTTGAAGGCTAATCAATTGGGCAAACCCTAATTGAAATTAGTGCTGAAATTCCAATGAGTTGATTTGAGATTTTTGGGTTGATTGACCCAAACGGTTTCATAACCATTTGGGGATCACCCAAACGGTCTCAAGACCGTTTGGGGATCACCCAAGACCGTTTGGAGGTCTAGGGTTAAGTATGGTTGCCTATTTGAAGGTCCAAAGTTTTCAAGTTACTAAGCAATAAATTGCTGATTTGTTGATTGACTCAATAGATCAAACCTTGATGAATTTCACTAGAATCCAAGGGTTGGATGAGCCAAACGGTCTCAAGACCATTTGGAGCTCATCCAAATGGTCTCAAGACCGTTTGGAGGTCACCCAAGACCGTTTGGAGGTCTAGGGGTGAGTATGGTTAAGCAATTGATGATCCAATGTTCCTAAGTTAAAGTGTAATCAATTGCTGATTTGGTGATCAATCCAATGATCCAAACCCTAATTGGTTGACTTGGATTTTGATGATTTGATGGAAAAACGGTCTCAAGACCGTTTGGAGGTCATCCAAACGACCTCAAGACCGTTTGGGGTCAGGTCATGTTCAAATTGGATGATGGTTCAATGGGTTCAAAACAATTAGACTCCCATTGAAATATGTTGAAGGGTTGACGATTCCAAACCCTAATCCAAATTATTCAAGCCCTAATCGATGATCAATTGAGGGTCAATTGAGTGTAAAATCAGTTAAGGGTTGACCTAATTAATTCAATTGATGAGTGGATAATAAGTACATGATCGATTGAGGGCTTCAACATTGGAAAACCTAACTCAAATGGAGTGGTTAAGACACTCTTTGGTCCGTGCGGTTTTGTGGAGGTTTGGGCCAAACGGTCTGAGACCGTTTGAGACCAAATGGTCTCAAAACCGTTTGGATTCATGCGGTTTCAAAACTATTTTTAGGTTGAAAGTGCAAAACCGTTTGGGATCTTTTAAGGCCAAGAATGCTTATTGCTTTGAAGGCTTAGATGGGTCAATGGTTGATTAATCTAAACCCTAATGATATCTAAAGACATTAAGGGAACAAGTAATTAGTTGGTTGATGCATGCTATGACTAATGGTGGACTTTACCAAAGTACCCCTGATGGGTTTAAAAGGTCAACACCTCTTGATCAAGCAAACCCTAATGAACATCGTAGTAATAATGTGACTTATGTTATCAAGGTTGAATTGACCTAACCTAATCATAAGAGGTGTAAACATCATCTAATAATAATAGGGTAGAGAAGACTCCTAATATTAATGAGAATCAAGTAATATACTTCCAACATGTATGAATAAACATAATTAGGGTATGATCCTTTACAATGGGATCATGGAAACCCTAATTATGATGATAAATGAATCTTAACCTAAGTGAAGACATGAATGGAAGTAATCTTCATACATAATGATGGTATGATCTCAATTCACTGCTATATGAATAGCAAACCCTAATCTAGGGTAATGTGATGCTATGTGAATAGTAAACCCTAATCTAGGGTAATGTGATGCTATGTGAATAGTAAAACCTAATGTAGGGTAATGTGATGCTATGTGAATAGTAAACCCTAATCTAGGGAGATGGGATGATATGAACAAGTAACCCTAATTCTGAGTTATGCTTTTAAGCATGAAACTCCATGATTGAGAGATGAGATAGGAATCACTATTCCTAATTTAGTTATGAGGTTGAATAACTCTATTTGGATTAAATGAGAATCCTAATCCTAGAAACCAGCCGTGGTATTATGACACGGTCATGGTGAGTCCTTTGTGGCACGACCGTGCAAGGTAGCATGGCCGTGGTATCACATATATAATTTGAGAAGAACATGTATGGTGCTGTTATGATACAATATGCATGTTATTAGTAAATATTGATCATGCATGTTTTCATAAAGAGGTGATCATATCCAGGTAAGGATTATGATATCTTATGTATTGAAATTACTTTACATGCTTCAAGTATAATGATATGCTATGATACCTAGTTAATGGTAAATTATGAGTTCAAGTACCTAGATTCTATAATCATGATGATAAATTTAGAAAGGTACTTGATAAGTTGAGGAATTGAGATCCTAACACTTTGTGAGAAAAAGTATGGTTACAGGCCATGACTCCTTAATAATAATGTCAGATATTATTATTATTATCTAAGTCTGAAGAGAGTTAGTGTTGTAATAATGGTTTTATAGTAAATAAATGCCATACATGTTCTTCTATTTCTTAGAAGATAAATGACATATGGGTTTATCAAATTATAACTGTATTGCTTTAATAAGAAGAATGGTTTAATCTGTTAAACATTGTTTTAACTACTCCCAGACAAATATAACTTCTTTATGTACATTTATTCTCTTAAGCTGCAATAATTATGTTTCTGGCGAAAAGTTATAACTCTCGCTACGAAAATTTTATAATTGTCTCACCCCGTGGGAAACATATTTTTAGGTGGACGCGGGCGAGGAGGCAGAAATCCTTCAATAGGTGAAGGGCAGCATCAACAGTACCAGGGACAGCAGTGAAGTTCCAGGTGGAGAACTGACTGTTATGCCACGTATAGATGTAGTTAGAGTCCTATGTGTCGTCTCTATACTCTTAGGTTCTCAGAGTAATAGTTAGTGCTTTCGAGTTTTTGGTCCAGTACCTCGAGATTTCTGTATCTTGCCTTATATAGTTAACATGGTAGTTGATGATTGTAATCTCGAGATACGACCTTACAGAGATGTACTGAGGGATCAGTTTGTAAATAACTTATCATGTTACTTTATGAAAAAGCTTTACCATTCAAAGATCTCTTCACAAAAAGTTTTAATTTTTAGTGATTTTTGGTAATCCGCTGCTTAGTGAACGCTTCCGCATTAGTTAATCTTGTTTTCTCGAGATAGACGTCACATTTAGTGGTATCAGAGCTCCAGGTTCGCTGAGTCTATAGAGACATAGGACTAAGGTTGTTGAGTCTGCTCTAAGTGTTTTCCAGATTATCAGATAGTATCTTCTGCTCTCATAGGAGAAGAACTTGAAGATGTCTGGATCACATGAAGAGCATGCTGTTCAGGGCAGTACTACTGCACCGGGAGGAGGTGCAGGAGACCAGAATAGGGAGGGGCCTGTACCTGAACAACCCCAGATTGACCCAGCTGAGATAGAAAACCCAGCTCTCCATGCTTTATTTGATAAATTCCTAACAGCCATAATAGACATAGCAGATAGGGTGCCACCATCTGCACCTAGGGCACCAGCCCATCAGGAAGGTTATGGAGTCGGAAAGACTTTTGAGAGACTTCGCCGGGTGGGAGCCACAGACTATGCTGGTACATCTGACCCAGCAGATGCTGATCTATGGTTGACAGAGCTGGAAAAGGCTTTCAGGATCCTTGATATTCCTGAAGCTGAAAAGGTAAAACATGCGGTATACCTCCTAAAAGGGAGTGCGGGTAATTGGTGGATGATAGAGGAAGATAAGAGACCAGGCAAAGAAATAGGATGGGAGGTATTCCGACGAGAATTCATCAATAGATACTTCCCTAAGACGTATCTATATGAGAAGATCTCTCAATTTGAGGGGATCACACAAGGACAAATGAACGTTAGAGAATATGAAGCTAAGTTCATGGAGTTGCTGCGGTTTTGTCTGTAGATGGCAGTTAGTGATGAAGAAAGAATTCAACATTTTGAAAAGGGATTGAACGCTGAACTAGCCACTCCTGTGTCTGCCTTAGAGAACAGAGAAAGGTTTGCCACCTTTGTGGAGTCAGTAAGAAGGATAGAGAGGTCGGAAATCAAGAAACAACCGACAAGTAGTAAGAAGATGTACACCCGGCCTCAAGATCAAAGGCCTGAAAGTTTTAAGAAGCCAAGATTTTCTATACCGACAACAATATCAGGATTTCCTACCCATACACAATGGATGTCAGGTGGAAGTAGGGATCATAGTAGTACACCAAGCAGACCCTCCGACATAGCATCAACATCAGTAACTGGATCGTATAGACACTTTGCACCCATGATCTGTTACCAATGTAGACAACCGGGACATCTGGCAAAGGATTATCCAGACAGGAATACAATAATGACTCAACCTCAAGGACAGAGTCTGCAAGGCTCACAAGGGAGGAAATATAATAATAGAAGATGTGGACATACGTCCCAGACAGGTCAGATGAAATAAGTTTTGTTTTGATATTACATATAAGGATTCAATGTGTTAAAGATATGAAAATTAGTTATTTTTGAATTCCTTTGACTATGTCCTAGAAGGACACAAGGGAGATAAGAACGTATATCTTACTCAGTGAATCTTCTTAGTGAATACTTAGTGAATATAATCAATGAACTTCCTCAGTGAATACTTAGTGAATATACTCAGTGAACTTCCTCAGTGAATATTTAGTGAATATACTCAATGAACTTCCTCAGTGAATACTTAGTGAATATACTCAGTGAACTTCCTTAGTGAATACTTCATGAAATTCCTCAGTGAATACTTAGTGAATATACTCAGTGAACTTCCTCAGTGAATACTTAGTGAATATACTCAGTGAATTTCCTTAGTGAATACTTAGTGAATATACTCAGTGAACTTCCTCAGTGAATACTTAGTGAATATACTCAGTGAACTTCCTCAGTGAATACTTAGTGAATATACTCAGTGAACTTCCTTACTGAATACTTAGTGAATATACTCAGTGAATTTCCTCAGTGAATACTTAGTGAATATACTCAGTGAACTTCCTTAGTGAATACTTAGTGAATATACTCAGTGAACTTCCTCAGTGAATACTTAGTGAATATACTCAGTGAACTTCCTTAGTGAATACTTAGTGAATATACTCAGTGAACTTCCTCAGTGAATACTTAGTGAATATACTCAGTGAATTTCCTCAGTGAATACTTAGTGAACATACCCAGTGAACTTCCTTAGTGAATACTTAGTGAATATACTCAGTGAACTTCCTCAGTGAGTACTTAGTGAATATACTCAGTGAGCTTCCTTAGTGAATACTTAGTGAATATACTCAGTGAACTTCCTCAGTGAATACTTAGTGAATATACTCAGTGAATTTCCATAGTGAATACTTAGTGAACATACTCAGTGAACCTCCTTAGTGAATACTTAGTGAATATACTCAGTAAATTTCCTCAGTGAATACTTAGTGAATATACTCAGTGAACTTCTTTAGTGAATACTTAGTGAATATACTCAATGAACTTCCTCAGGGAATACTTAGTGAATATACTCAGTGAACTTCCTCATTGAATACTTTGTGAATATACTCAATGAACTTCCTTAGTGAATACTTAGTGAATATACTCAGTGAACTTCCTTAGTGAATACTTAGTGAATATACTCAGTGAACTTCCTTAGTGAATACTTAGTGAATACACTCAGTGAACTTTCTTAGTGAATACTTAGTGAATATACTCAGTGAACTTCCTCAGTGAATACTTAGTGAATATACTCAGTGAACTTCCTTAGTGAATACTTAATGAATATACTCAGTGAATTTCTTCAGTAAATACTTAGTAAGCATACTCAATGAACTCCTTCAGGGAAAGCTTTTGAGACAACATACTTAGTAAATTTACTTAGTGAAATTTTCCAAGACAAATTGCTTAGTGAATCTTCTTAGTGAATATTTCCAAATTAATTGATTAGCAAACTTTCTTAGTGAACTGTTTCAAATAAATAAAGGATTGCTAAGTGAATTATCTATGTTAAGGTATGTATGTTTCTCTTTTGGTAAACATTCTTGGGTGATACTAGAAGAATGTTCTTTTATGCTTCTTCCTTTCAAAAGTATGGACACCTTATGTTAGGGGTTTATGCTTTGCACAAACATAAACAATGATAAGAAGTAATTAATGAAAGGGACTTTGGGTGAATTACAAATCCATAATATCATCATAATTTCGAGATAATATGCGGAAACTTGAGGGCCTCACTAATGAATAATATGTCCCTCCTTTTCCTAGGATTTCGGGGACGAAATCCTTGTTAGGGGTTTATAATTTGTAACACCCCTAACCTGGGTGATGAACTAACCCTAGGTGGTTTGCTTAAAATTATGATTAGAGGCTTGTGGTTAACCTTTGATATGTCATTAAAGCTTTAGAAGAATCTATATTTTCATTTATGTCCTTTTTTGAACAATGTTGTGAGATTGTTTTGTTTAATAGGGACCTATGTACAAATTACCCAATTAGAGGGGTTAATTTGCAAATTGCACATCTTAAGATGTTCCTATGATGATGAGACATCATTAGAATGAATATGATGTGGTGATATGGATTCCCCAAGCTTGGGCACCAAAATATAGCCTGTAGAGAAATCCTTGTACTTTAAAACCTAGTTTTGGTGTAAAGTGCAATTTACCCAAAACATAGGGTGCAACATGTAAAATATACCTTCTAGAGTACCTCTCATGCATTTTACCATCAAGTGGAGTAAACAAAATGAGGGGGGCGCCTCATTTGAGTAACCATATAAGAAGGATAATCATTGTAATTGAATAATCAAGATGTATGCAAAATGACCCTTATATATGTATGACTTAATAAAGTGTTTGGCTTCTTTTCCTCTAAACCAAGGTTGAGAGATAAGTTTGCATGTTATGAGAAGGGAGGAACGTGGCAAAGAAGTAGGAGAGGGGCGTGGAGGATATAGATGTAAAAGAGAAGAAGTATTTATCATTGCCTTGGAAATATGCCCAAAAATATATAAGCAAGCTCTTTCCACAATCAAGGGATCGTTCCCTTCATTTCCTCTTCTCATACTTTTGCTTTGGGCTGAATAAGGAGGAGGTTAGGATCAGAGGAGGACGACCAAGTTGATCTAGGTAAGTTTGGTCATCTTCTAGCTCGGATTCATGGAGGAAATTCCATTACAAGGTTGGTTTGCTAGTATTCCTTACACAACTCTTGCTTCTAGCTATCTTTTCCATCCAATTCTTGAAGAAAGGACCTTGGAAGACCCCTGGAGATCAAGCAACCATTAAAGCTACGGAGCTTGGAGCTCTAGATCAGATTCTAAGGTGGGTTTTATAACTCTAAACCTTAAAGCTTTAATTATGCATCTTCTTTTCTTGCAAACGTTGCTAGTTCTTCTTTCTTCCATCCTTCTATGCATTCTTACAACCAAAACTGTGAAGAACATACCTCGATCTGGAGGTAGAAGAAGGGGGCGTGAATACCAATGTTACTTTAGCAAACGGTCTTGCACCCTTGGGTCAAACGGTTTGCAAAACCATTTGGGGCAACCGGTTTCAAAACCGTTTGAAGGGCAAACGGTTTTGCAAGGTCGGTTTGGGCAAACGGTTTCGAAACCATTTGAGGGAGTTGACCAAGGGTTTACCGTTTGAGATTCCTGTTCATAATTATGTTGGTTAATAACTCACCAAAATTTATAGGTTAACTCCCAAGTAATCGTGAGTTCAAGGCTAATCAATTAGAGAAACCTAATTGGATTAAGTGCTGATTTCCAACCTGATTAACTAGACCTTTTTGGGAAAACGGTTTCAAAACCATTTTAGGGAGTTGACCAAGGGTTTACCATTTGATATTACTGTTCATAATTATGTTAGTTAATAACTCACCAAATTTTATGGATTATTTCCAGAGGAATCGTGAGTTGAAGGCTAATCAATTAGGCAAAGCCTAATTGGATTAAGTGCTGATTTTCAACTTCATTAATTTGCCTTTTTGGGCAAACGGTTTCAAAACTGTTTGCGAGGGTTGACCAAGGGTTGACCGTTTGAGATTCCTGTTCCTAATGATATTGGTTAATAACTCACCAAATGTTATGGATTAGTTCCAAAGGAATCATGATTTTAAGGCTAATCAATTGAGCAAACCCTAATTGAAATTAGTGCTGAAATTCCAATGAGTTGATTTGAGATTTTTGGGTTGATTGACCCAGACGGTTTCAAAACCATTTGAGGATCACCCAAACGGTCTCAAGACCATTTGGTGATCAACCAAGACCGTTTGGAGGTCTAGGGTTAAGTATGGTTGCCTATTTGAAGGTCCAAAGTTATCAAGTTACTAAGCAATAAATTGCTGATTTGTTGATCGACTCAATAGATCAAACCTTGATGAAGTTCACTAGAATCCAAGGGTTGGATGAGCCAAACAGTCTCAAGACTATTTGGAGCTCATAAAAATGGTCTCAAGACAGTTTGGAGGTCACCCAAGACCGTTTGGAGGTCTAGGGGTGAGTATGGTTAAGCAATTGATGATCCAATGTTACTAAGTTAAAGTGTAATCAATTGCGGATTTGGTGATCAATCCAATGATCCAAACCCTAATTTGTTGACTTGGATTTTGATGATTTGATGGGAAAACTGTCTCAAGACCATTTGGAGGTCATCCAAACGACCTCAAGACCGTTTGGGATGAGGTCATGTTCAAATTGGATGATGGTTCAATGGGTTCAAAACAATTAGACTCCCATTGAAATATGTTGAAGGGTTGACGATTCCAAACCCTAATCCAAATGATTCAAGCCCTAATAGATGATCAATTGAGGGTCAATTGAGTGTAAAATCAGTTAAGGGTTGACCTAATTAACTCAATTGATGAGTGGATAATAAGTACATGATCGATCGAGGGATTCAACATTGGAAAACCTAACTCAAATGGAGTGGTTAAGACACTCTTTGGTCCGTGAGGTTTTGAGGAGGTTTGGACCAAACGGTCTCGAGACCGTTTGAGTCCGAACGGTCACAAGACTGTTTGGGACCAAACGGTCTCAAAACCGTTTGGATTCATGCGGTTTCAAAACCGTTTGGATTCATGCGGTTTCAAACTGTTTGGAGGTTGAAAGTGCAAAACCGTTTGGGATCTTTTAAGGTCAAGAATGCTTATTGCTTTGAAGGCTTAGATGGTTCAATGGTTGATTAATCTAAACCCTAATGATATCCAAAGACATTAAGGGAAGAATTAATTAGTTGTTTGATGCATGCTATGACTACTGGTGAACTTTACCAAAGTACCCCTTATGGGTTTAAAAAGTCAACACCTCTTGATCAAGCAAACCCTAATGAACATCGTAGTAATAATGTGACTTATGTTATCAAGGCTAAATTGACCTAACCTAATCATAAGAGATGTAAACATCATCTAATAATAAGATGGGAGAGAAGACTCCTAATATTAATGAGAATCAAGTAATATACTTCCAACATGTATGAATACACATAATTAGGGTATGATCCTTTACAATGGGATCATGGAAACCCTAATTATGATGATCAATGAATCTTAACCTAAGTGAATACATGAATTGAAGTAATCTTCATACATAATGATGGTATGATCTCAATTCACTACTATATGAATAGCAAACCCTAATCTAGGGTAATGTGATGCTATGTGAATAGTAAACCCTAATCTAGGGTAATGTGATGCTATGTGAATAGTAAACCCTAATCTAGGGTAATGTGATGCTATGTGAATAGTAAACCCTAATCTAGGGAGATGTGATGATATGAACAAGTAACCCTAATTCTGAGTTATGCTTTTAAGCATGAAACTCCATGATTGAGAGATGAGATAGGAATCACTATTCCTAATTTAGTTAAGAGGTTGAATAACTCTATTTGGATTAAATGAGAATCCTAATCCTAGAAACCAGCCATGGTATAATGTCACAGTCATGGTGAGTCCTTTGTGGCACGACCGTGCAAGGTAGCACGACCGTGGTATCACATATATAATTTGAGAAGAACCTGTATGGTGCTGTTATGATACAATATGCATGTTATTAGTAAATATTGATCATGGAGGTTTTCATAAAGAGGTGATCATATCCAGGTAAGGATTATGATATCTTATGTATTGAAATTACTTTACATGCTTCAAGTATAATGATATGCTATGATACCTAGTGAATGGTAAATTATGAGTTCAAGTACCTAGATTCTATAATCATGATGATAAATTTAGAAAGGTACTTGATAAGTTGAGGAATTGAGATCCTAACACTTTGTGAGAAAAAGTATGGTTACAGGCCATGACTCCTTAAAAATAATGTTAGATATTATTATTATGATCTAAGTCTGAAGAGAGTTAGTGTTGTAATAATGGTTTTATAGTAAATAAATGCCATACATGTTCTTCTATTTCTTAGAAGATAAATGACATGTGTTTATCAAATTATAACTGTATTGCTTTAATAGGAAGAATGGTTTAATCTGTTAAACATTGTTTTAACTACTCCCAGAAAAATATATCTTATTTTTGTACATTTATTCTCTTAAGCTACAATAATTATGTTTCTGGCGAAAAGTTATAACTCTCGCTGAGACAATTTTATAATTGTCTCACCCCGTGGGAAACAAATTTTTAGGTGGACGTGGGCGAGGAGGCAGAATTCCTGTTGGTATGTATGCCCTGAGAGCCAATCATGGGATGATTGGTGGGATACATTAAGATTGATTTGATAAACATCAAAGGCAAGCTTCCAATTCTTTCTGGTTCAGTCATATGAGATAGTGATAGAACATATTGAATGTCTAGAGAATGACAGTACTCAATGACGTATGCCTTCAGGTTCATGACCTGAACAATGAGATCATATGGATGCTAAGAGTTTGTACATTCTTGTTATGTCCCTAGTCGGATGTCATTGTGGAAGGTAGATAGACAGCAATGACACACAAGACTAGATTGTGGTGTTGGTTGATGACAGAATCTCATTAGTCATGATATAGAGATATCAAACCAAACACATAGGTACTTGTTAGAGAACAAGGTACCAGACAGACCCACTGTGAGTTTGACACATGGAACCATGAGATGGTAGTCATAGTCAGTACTCACAGTGATGGTGGTGAGTGTGATTCTTAGACCTGAAATCACTACACTCAACACATGTCGTTGGGCACACTTTGACATCATCAAACGCAGTCCTAAAACATGGGTTGTTATAAAGGTGATGATTGGGTGGCTTTGACACATGGGGCTTTTGAGGGGTGAGTGATGGATATGGGATTTGTCCCTCCTAAGGGAGTTTGATATCCAAGGCCACTTGATGAGTAGGATTGAGATAGGCGTGCCCACACATGTGTGAATCAGTATGTGATATTGATGTCATACATATCTCCTTCAATCTACTCTGAGATCAAGAAAGTGAATGAACGTTGACAGGATGACTGTTCCATGCCTTGAGTTCATTCGGGATATCAGTGACAAAGGAATTATACATTCACTGTAACACCATTCACGGATTGTAGGATGAAACTTGTTCTCCAACTTTCTACTTTCACTTGGGTAGCACTGATGTGTGACTAGGCACCGCTCTTTGCTTGTGAAGTCATAAGTGTTATGGACTTTCACTGCCAACGTGAAATGGACCTGCAGGGTCACACACATAGGATTTAACCTGGAAGAGGAGTTTTGTCCACAAAGCAATGTTTAGATTGATTACTAAAGGAGTTTAGTAGTTCAATTAAACACTCAATCAGTTGATAGCTCAATATCATATGGTTCAAGGTGTTGGACGCATTGATTGGAGTATCAGATTGATTGAAATCGCAATTGACTGATTTTGCCCAACTAGTGCTCCCAACCGATCGGTTCATGTGATGAACCGGTCGGCTGAGGTTGCTGAACCGGTCGGCTGGAGTGTCCAGGCCGATCGGCTCATGCCCAGGTTGAAACGACCGGTTCAAGGGTTGAACCGATCGGCTCAACTGGTGCAACCGACCAGTTGGGAAAAGTCATGTCGGCAAGAATTTTCCTTTGGTTTCAAATTGCCCAATTCGATTGGGAATAACATTGGTATTCGATACCAATTGAGAACGAAACAAGGAAAGTCTTTTTGAGCCGGATTAGGACCATGAACCGATCGGTTGGAGTGCCCCAAATGATCGGCTCAGGTCCAACTGATCGGCTCAATAGCCGAACCGATCGGTTCAGTTGTGAACCGATCATTTCAAGTTGCGAACCGGTTTTTTTTGTGGAAAATTCTCAAACCCTTCTACTCCTGCTTTAGTCCCATATTGCCGGACACAGAGAACCCTGTCCCATGACCCGCCTATATATATAGGGGTATTGGGGGCTTCTCAAAGTACAACTCAATGCAAGCCGGTTGCTTTGCGAAGTTGTCGTTCTCTCTGGTTTTGGTAACCATGAGAGAGCCCGAGCAAGTGCTTCCCGCAAAGGGAGGTGCAGCAAGGGAAGGACAACTGTAGTTGCAACTGGTAGAAGGAGAGTGTGTTGGCGACTAGTACGTCAACAGGAGGGTGCGACTCCTTCCACTTCCTTGTGGGACAAGGAGAGTGGAGTTCCAGGTGGTCCGTGTGGACTACTACAGAGGCGGGAGGACACTGCCACTCAGGAGGACAACTGTCATCCGACAGTCTGGTAGGAGGAGGAGTCGTCAGTCCCGGTGCGACCAGGAGCTGCACAGACACCGTCCAAGACCGGAGTTGAAGACCACGCATTGTGCGAGGTATTGTCGCCGAGCAAGCCTCGGGACAAGGTATGATTCCACAAAACATCCTTTCCTATTATATAGATGTTGATGCGTTTCCTCGGTATGGGTTGGGGGAGAAAATTTTTGTTTCTGCTGCCTTCTCTGTCTCCCCTAAAACCCAACAGTGGTATCAGAGCCACGTCAAATGCTCTATATTTTAGGAATATCGATATGATCGATTTTGGTTTGTCGCCTTTATTTGTTGCATACGATGCAAATAATATCGGCTTTATGCATGTCCAATCCTAAATCCACAAATCCCTAATTACATATATGATATGTATTATTAATGCACTTGATACGCGTCGCCCTTAAATGAGTTTTGTGGTGGATGTGTGTAGCATGATTATGGCCTATAAACCCCTATCTGTGTGTGGTTGTTTGTGGTTGCTTGCATCTCGGTCTGCGCACCGATCTTCCCTCTCTTATTCCTGATGTAACTCGAAATAATTCGAGATTCTTTCCTACCTTTTCTCCCCCCCGAATGTAACTCGGGGTTTCTTCTTTTAAGCAATGTAATAATAGGATAGATTTTTATTTCCTGTTATGTCGTATACCGGCGGACATCAAGACGACAACTGAAACGATCAGTTCAAGGCGTGAACCGATCGGTTGACGTTCCAGACAGTCGGTTCAAGGAGTGAACCGATCGGTTGATGACCGGTTCGAGGAGCGAGACGAGCGGGTGGCGGACATGACGAGATGCACGACGACCAGGCAAACCGATCAGTTGGAGGAGCCAACCGATCGGCTGGTGGCACCCAGACGACCGGCTGGAGAGTACATATCATTCATGTGATGAGTTGATCAACTCGCATGGCAAGGCATAGAGTTCATCTTGTACAGGTTGTATGTGATGTTGACCTAGATGACCGTGATTCCTCTTGGCTCGAGGAATCACATTAGGATGGCCATAATCATCGCTTTTTATCGTTTGTGCATGTTTTCTGTGGGATATAGCATGTATATGATACGTACTATGTATTGTGGTGATTGGATATGTATATGTATATAAATCAAATCCCTCATTAAAATATTAAGTCTTACATGCCTTCCATTAGCGGCACACATGAAAAACTCGATCGACCAAGCGTAGGTTACGCCAAAGCGTGGTGCGTCGTCTATCTTGTGGAAGTGTGAAGGGTAGACATGTAGGTTCTGCCAAAGCAGGGTGCATGTTTACCGTGTCGGCTTTTGGGTTAGACTTAACTGGTGATTCTTAGAGCGTCTAAGCCCAGAGGCAAGGAATGTTCATGGCAAGGAGTTGTGCATGTTCATTCAACAAGAGTTGCATATGATGCAATTGGCAAGAGTTGCCTACCTGAGAGATCTAAGTTGTGGGCGATCAGCCAAAGCTGACTCATGACTTAGAGGATTTCAGGATCTTGCCCACTAGAAGGTTGTACGCTGCAATCTTCCGAATTGATGGTGAGGGCTATCAATTTGAACTAAAATAGTGGGAGCGATAATTAATTAAAGGCCTAATTATATCGTCAAATTTTTCAAATCAATCAAATAAGTCAAAAATGAGTTTTTGGACTAAAATTGCATATATTTCCTTTTGTTAATATAAATGGTTAATCAAAAAGTCACTTTATATGCGATCGGTCTTTGAGACCAACAAATTAAATGGGAATAATTCCACGACTGGTTAGGATGATGAGAAGTGTTCTCAGTCAAAGAGTGAAAGCTCTAAGTCCTAGTTATACCAGAACCAAATGAACTCGATCCCACCACATCAATGGCTGAAAGTATGCTTATGGAAGCTTACTGAGGATGACATTGATGAGGAGTGCTTGATGTTGTGTTCTCTGAACTATGAGTTGCAGAGACAACATGAGACATATGATGTCTCCAAGATACTGTCCTAGTATGTCATGATAGAAGGAGATCCAGTAAGGTATTCACACACTCAATGTGATTGGGTATGCGGAAAAATTGATTAAGAAGGATTCCCTCTGAGCCAAGAGTTGGCTATAGGTATGATACTGCAAATGTTGTGAGAATCATACAATTCATGATAAGCTACAACATGAACAACTTTGACAAGCGTTGACAAGAGTTGTTGGACATGTTGAGGATAGTAGAGGCAAAGATGAAGAAAGACAAACCATAATCTTTGATGTGATCAAAGAAAAGGTAAGTCTTAAGGGCAAGGGCAAGGGAAAAGCTAAGAAGTGTTCTGATGCTAGCCAGCAATCCAATCCGTCTTCAGCCTCAAGGCACATGGGGAAAGGGTGTATGAGGGATTGCCCTCTATATCTGGAAGAACAAAAGAAGATGAAGGAGGGATGGAGATCTCCACCTAAGGTATCATGAAATGAACCGCTTCTTTATCTGAGGTATATGATACCAAGATATGGATATGTCATATATGATATGCAATATCCGCAAAGAAGTGATGGCCTTTGTGAAAGGACCAAGAAAGAAGTACCCATCATTGGAGCAAGTGTTGTGGCCATAGATAGGAGTATCTTTCAGTTTATTTCAGCCTAAAGGGCACGAAATAGAGTTGAGAACTGCTATTTCATATATTGCCAATAGATAGAAACACTTTATTATTGCATATTGTATGACAATGATGGCAATTAATAAAGTTGATGTTTCAATCTTAAAGATATGATCTTTGTGGCAATGCCTTGTTTATCTTGTGATACATGGTATGCATAAGATAAAATGATACCTAAAGTTATTGATAACTCAAACAATCAAATTAGCATCAATCATGAGAAATTCATTTCTAGTTTCCATATGATGGATAAATCTAGACTCTTTTGGTTAGAGAACCAGTAAGAGACATGAATCTCTTGTACATGATTAATCAATCTTCACTAATGGTAGTGGGAGAATGATTGTCCTATTAGGTATAATACATGTGATGTATTTACATACCTATTGGAGCGAATGCTAATAATTCAAATGGTGTTTAGAGAAATACCAATGTGAATATCTTGAAGTGTTCAAGATTATCATAAATGAAGTACAAATTTGGTAAAGTATTAATTCTTGATGAGATCAATGAATAAAATACTTGGACCAAATGTTTGAGATCCTTATGAGTGATTATGATAGTGTATCATAGTGAACTCATGATTAAGGCATGGTGATGTCTAAATCAAGAAGGAATCATACTCTAAGGAGTTAGAGAATGATTATCAAATAACTAAATTCTTCTTAATAAAAGAATACCCCACACTAATAAAGGAAATTAAGAATCACAAGGGTTGTGAGTTCTTATATCCTTAACAGATACACCTCAATTATCTATGTGATGAGTTGTTCATGTGATGAGTCAACTATCAAGATGAATATGAGGAACCGAATCTTGAGTTATGGTTTATGACCATTACATCCTAAATGACATCCATGTGAACCATAAGGTATGACCTTGATGGTAGCACTCATTGGATCATATCCATAAGTGCAAATGAGTCTTAAGTGTTAAGACACAAGGATAACATTTTGAGAAGGATGATGCTTGTTGATTGCAACTTAATGACTAAGACATTTGGCATTTGGATACTAAAACCACATTCCTATGAGGAATAAAACCAGGATGTGTACGTGACACAGCCTATAAGGTTTATGAATCCACTAATGTAAATGAAGTCTATAAGTTACAATGGACTAATCAATGTGATTGATTGAGTACAAGCAACTCAAAATTGGATCTTTACTTTGATGATATAGTCAAAGGGTTTGACTGATATGTCAAAGATAAAGAAGGGATCTGTGATTTAGTGGGAGCGTGTTCACATTCCACATGTTGATGTGAAATGAAAATGTTCTAGAATGGAAATCCAAAAGTGGAAATTATCTTTAAGGAAGATAGAGATGTTTCCTATATGATAGGAATAGAGATCTATAGAGATAGTTCTCGACAAATCTCTTGACCTGGAAAAGAGAGAGCATACATTGGAAATTTGTACTGAAGGGTTCAGTATGCACAGATTCAGTGGGAGAAAACTTGTCCATGTAATATGGATATTAGTATCCCAAGGCCAAGTGTCCAATTCTTATGAAGAATGGGAACACTAAGAATAGATATGGATCTATCATGTATGTAATCATCCCATTGTCTTGCATGTATGACATGGCAAGAATAAAATGCATTCATCATCTTGTATGTAGGACATGGAAATATGATGTGCTCATCCTGATAACTCGTATGTAGGACATGACGAGTGGATGTCTGTCTACTTCCAATAAGGGTTATTGGAATACCATAAGAACTTGATAAGTACTTGGGAAGTACTAGTTCTATGGAGATAAGGAAGAGTTTGATGTAAAGAGTTACATTGATGCAAACTTCTGAAAGGACAGAAAATAAATCGCAAAATATATATAGGATATATAAAAGTGAAAGTTTGTTGATAATTGGAAGTGTTCCAATAAAACCATTTAAAAGGGAAATGCCGAGTATCCGTGTGTTAGAGAACAACAATGGATACTATATGGATCTGAAAGTTCATGAGATGAACTTATAGATATTCTACTCATTGATGACAAGTCTGGAATCCTTGATCATGCAATGTGGCTAAAGGTTAGCAAAGAATACTAGATTGCATATTATGACAACTCCATCTCATACGTGCGACGTACAACGAAGAGATGAGAGACATGCAATTTATACTGACTTTGGCAAGGTGTTGCCATTACTCACTATGTTGGCACTAGAGCACAGTAACATGTGGGACATGTTTGAATATCACTATGAATATGAATCAAGAGTGATTGGCTCGCAGTGCAAGTGGGAGTCTGTTGGTATGTATGCCCTGAGAGCCAATCATGGGATGATTGGTGGGATACATTAAGATTGATTTGATAAACATCAAAGTCAAGCTTCCAATTCGTTCTGGTTCAGTCATATGAGATAGTGATAGAATAGATTGACTGTCTAGAGAATGATAGTACTCAATGACGTATGCCTTCAGATTCATGACCTGAACGATGAGATCATATGGATGCTAAGAGTTTGTACATTCTTGTTATGTCCCTAGTCGGATGTCATTGTGGAAGGTAGATAGACAGCAATGACACACAAGACTATATTGTGGTGTTGGTTGATGATAGAATCTCATTAGTCATGATATAGAGATATCAAACCAAACACATAGGTACTTGTTAGAGAACAAGGTACCAGACAGACCCACCGTGAGTTTGACACATGGAACCATGAGATGGTAGTCACAGTCAGTACTCACAGTGATGGTGGTGAGTGTGATTCTTAGACCTAAAATCACTACACTCAACACATGTCGTTGGGCACACTTTGACATCATCAAACGCAGTCCTGAAATATTGGTTGTTATCAAGGTGATGATTGGGTGGCTTTGACACATGGGGCTTTTGAGGGGTGAGTGATAGATATGGGATTTGTCCCTCCTGGGGGAGTTTGATATCCAAGGCCACTTGATGAGTAGGATTGAGATAGGCGTGCGCACGCATGTGTGAATCAGTATGTGATATTGATGTCATACATATCTCCTTCAATCTACTCTGAGATCAAGAAAGTGAATGAACGTTGACAGGATGACTGTTCCATGCCTTGAGTTCATTCGGGATATCAGTGACAAAGGAATTATACATTCACTGTAACACCATTCACAGATTGTAGGATGAAAGTTGTTCTCCAACTTTCTACTTTCACTTGGGTAGCACTGATGTGTGACTAGGCACCGCTCTTTGCTTGTGAAGTCATAAGTGTTATGGACTTTCACTGCCAACGTGAAATGGACCTGCAGGGTCACACACATAGGATTTAACCTGGAAGAGGAGTTTTGTCCACAAAGCAATGTTTAGATTGATTACTAAAGGAGTTTAGTAGTTCAATTAAACACTCAATCAGTTGATAGCTCAATATCATATGGTTCAAGGTGTTGGACGCATTGATTGGAGTATCCGATTGATTGAAATCGCAATTGACTGATTTTGCCCAACCAGTACTCCCAACCGATCGGTTCATGTGATGAACCGGTCGGATGAGGTTGCTGAACCGGTCGGATGGAGTGTCCAGGCCGATCGGCTCATGCCCAGGTTGAAATGACCGGTTCAAGGGTTGAACCGATCGGCTCAACTGGTGCAACCGACCAGTTGGGAAAAATCATGTCGGCAAGAATTTTCCTTTGGTTTCAAATTGCCCAATTCGATTGGGAATAACATTGGTATTCGATACCAATTGAGAACGAAACAAGGAAAGTCTTTTTGAGCCGGATTAGGACCATGAACCGATCAGTTCAGGGAACCAACCGATTGGTTGGAGTGCCCCAAACGATCGGCTCAGGTCCAACCGATCAGCTCAATAGCCGAACCGATCGGTTCAGTTGTGAACCGATCATTTCAAGTTGCGAACCGGTTGTTTTTTTTGTGGAAAATTCTCGAACCCTTCTACTCCTGCTTTAGTCCCATATTTCCGTACACAGAGAACCCTGTCCCATGACCCGCCTATATATATAGGGGTATTGGGGGCTTCTCAAAGTACAACTCAATGCAAGCCGATTGCTTTGTGAAGTTGTCGTTCTCTCTGGTTTTGGTAACCATGAGAGAGCCCGAGCAAGTGCTTCCCGCAAAGGGAGGTGCAGCAAGGGAAGGACAACTACAGTTGCAACTGGTAGCAGGAGAGTGTGTTGGCGACTAGTACGTCAACAGGAGGGTGCGACTCCTTCCACTTCCTTGTGGGACAAGGAGAGTGGAGTTCCAGGTGGTCCATGTGGACTACTACAGAGGCGGGAGGACACTGCCGCTCAGGAGGACAACTGTCATCTGACAGTCCGGTAGGAGGAGGAGTCGTCAGTCCCGGTGCGACCAGGAGCTGCACAGACACCGTCCAAGTCCGGAGTTGAAGACCGCGCATTGCGCGAGGTATTGTCGCCGAGCAAGCCTCGGGACAAGGTATGATTCCACAAACCATCCTTTCCTATTATATAGACGTTGACGCGTTTCCTCGGTATGGGTTGGGGGAGAAAATTTTTGTTTCCGCTGCCTTCTCTGTCTCCCCTAAAACCCAACAAATCCTTCAATAGGTGAAGGGCAACATCAACAGTACTAGGGACAGCAGTGAAGTTCCTGGTGGCAAACTGGCTGTTATGCCACGTATAGATGTAGTTAGAGTCCTATGTGTCGTCTCTGTACTCTCAGGTTTTCAGAGTAATAGTTAGTGCTTTCGAGTTTTTGGTCCAGTACCTCCAGATTTCTATATCTTGGCTTATATAGTTAACATGGTAGTTGATGATTGTATTCTCGAGATACGACCTTACAAAGATGTACTGAGGGATCATTTTGTAAATAACTTATCATGTTACTTTATGAAAAAGCTTTATCATTTAAAGATCTCTCCACAAAAAGTTTTCGTTTTTAGTGATTTTTGGTAATCCGCTGCTTAGTGAATGCTTCTGCAGTAGTTAATCTTGTTTTCTTGAGATAGACGTCACAACAACAAAAGTTGAAAACGGCACATGTTAGATAGAAGTCTTATGCAGACAATCACCGATGGTCTTTAGAGTTCCAAGTGGGAGACAAAGTGTATCTCAAGGTCTCACCTTGGGAAGGCGTACTAAGGTTTGGCCAAAAAGGCAAACTGGCACCCAGGTATATGGGGCCATACCCAGTAATAGCATGGGTTGGCAAGGTAGCTTACAAGTTAGAACTACCGCCAGAGTTGCATAGATTGCATCCAGTGTTCCATGTCAGTATGCTGAAGAAAAGTCATCTAGACACAGGGACAATTATACAGCCAATTGAGGTTGAGCTTGATGAAGACATGACCTATGAGGAGGGTCCAGTGGCGATCCTTAACAGGAGAGTAAAGAAGCTGAAGAAGAAGGACCTAGTTCTTGTGAAGGTTCTGTGGCATCATCATGGTGCTAAGGAAGACACGTGGGAGCTTGAGGAAGAGATGAGGCAGAAGTATCCCTCGCTTTTCTCTTTAGATTTTGGGGATGAAATCCTTTTGTAGAGGTTTATGTCTTGTAAGGACCCTGACCTTCATTTTGGGCTTACCCTATTTGTTTTGCCTAAACCTTGTGCTTGGTTTCTTGCTAATCATCTTTAGTGATTATTAGGGTTTTCTTGTGCTTAGTTGAGAGTTGGAGGTGCTACTTGCAAAATAACATGCATAAAGGTTGAAGAGCAAGTTTGTCATCTTGAGAGATGTCTTT
Organism: Alisma plantago-aquatica; assembly: GCA_963693085.1. Classification (NCBI taxonomy): domain Eukaryota; kingdom Viridiplantae; phylum Streptophyta; class Magnoliopsida; order Alismatales; family Alismataceae; genus Alisma; species Alisma plantago-aquatica. The sequence goes on along the minus strand of OY856413.1, from coordinate 194,157,632 downwards.
CTCTCTCTTTGCTTCCTCTAGGGTTGAGAGGAAGGTTTTGGCTCGTTCCTTGAGTTGTCTTGGGCTTGGTTGAGCTCTTTTGGGCCTTGTTTTCCCTTGTTTGGGCCTTGCCTTGCTTGGTTGAGCCCTATATCGGACAAGGATGTTTGTGTCAACCTTGCTTTGTGTCGCCCATGGGGGTGTGTCGGCCTTTGACCTTTGTTGACCTCCTTGCTTTGGTTGTGTCATCCTAGCTTGGACATGTGGCCGAACCTTGGTTGAGTGGTGGCATGGCATGTGCATGAGTTTTGCAAGGTGGTAAAACGTGTGGACAAGTGTCCCTTGGTAAGGTGACACCTTGCCTTGGTACCCCTTTGATCCTCATCTATATATGCCTTTCCTTTCACTTCCTTAGGAACCCTTTATCCCTTTTTTGCTCCTCTCTTCCTTGTATGCATGATACACCTCTCCCTTGCAACCTTGGTGGTCGATACCCTTGGAAGAGCTAAGGTTGGTGACTGATCCCCTTGAAGGAGTTCCCTTCTTCTTCCTTTAGCTTGGTGGCTGAACACTAGGTGGGTCTTGTTCTTTGGTAAGCATCTTCCCTCTCTCCTTAGCATCTTCTTCTCCATCTTGCCTACTCTTCAACCATGGTGGTTATGCTTCTTGTTCCTTGTCTTGAGGTGGCCGAAGTGGTGAGCTTGGAGCTAGGAGCTTGAAGCTTGGAGCTTTGGAGACTTGAGGACTTTGCTTAAGGCGGGTTACATAACTTCTAACCCTAGCTATACTACTTTCTCTATGTTGCATATTTCATATATGATGATGATCGGCCTTTGCATGTTATGGTTCTCTCTCTAGTATATGTTTTTGATCTTATGGATACAATGAGCATGATGTTGTGGTTGTTGTTGATGGTTTATATGCCTTTACACCTAGTTGGCTGAACCACGGTTTAGGGTTTCCTTGTTGAGAAACACTCTTCTTTCTCCTTGTTCTAGAGAAGTGAGTTTGAGCTATAGTAATGTGGGAAATACCCCTCTCTCGTTTAAGTTGAGAGATGAGCTTATATCCTAGTTTCTTGGGCAACACCCTCCTCTCACCATGGATTTGATAGGTGATCTTTTGGATAGATGATGACCTATGTTGAGGTGGATCCTTGTGGTTGCCTGATTTGTGATAGAGGTTGTGCAAAACCCCTCTCTCTTGGTTGTTGAGAGGTGAGCCAACCTTCTTGTTTAATTAGGGTTTGGTACCCTTGTGCTTGAGGTTGAAGATGTTCTTGTTGGGATGTGCCTTGCATGATATGACCTTGGAGTTGTGCTACCCGATAGCCTTGTTTGGAGTTGTACCCTTAGATGACACACTTTGTTGAGATAGTTGGCTTGGTTTCCATTATGCTTTGGCTGATATGGAGCCTAGTAGGATATCCTTGTGTTGGGCGACAGGGTTTAGTTGTGGTGATGCACGGTATGTCCTTGAGGCGTAATCCTTGGTAGATATGCTTGCTTGGGCATTTTGATGATCCTTGTATCCCTGTCTGATATGCCTAGTTGAAGCTTAGTTGGTGCCTGTTATGGTCCCCTTGGTCGATACCCTTGGTGGAGTTGATGGATGGGTGATACACCTTTGATGAGTGGCTGATACACCTTGTACAGGCGGTTGCCTGATACATCCATGTAGAGAGGACTCCCGATACACTCCCTTGTCTTAGGTGGTCTTAGCTGATAGGCTTTGACAACTTGGTGCCCGACACAGCCTTGGTCGTTATCCTTGTTTAGATGAGCTTGGGCGATATGGCATGGTGCCCAGGATGGCTTTGGCCGATACCACCATGTCTTAGTTGAGCTTTGACTTATATGAAGTGTTGGATGATATGGCTTCATGCCTAACATGCTAACCCTAGATGTTGGATGTTATGATGCTTCATGGCCATGCACGACACCATTCTTTGGCGTCATGGGCACCTTGGCCAATAGGATTAACCCTCGAATGATGCTGAGATGGTTGCATGATAGGGGCACCTTGGGTGACACCCCTTTGGTCGATATGGCTCATGTTGAAGGTTAGCCGATAGTGAAACCTAACCCTAACCCTAGCTGGTACACCCTTTGGTGAGGGTTGGTGCTGCTCGCCATGCTTACTGAGGGTTGCAGGAGTTTTTGTGAGGATTTTGATAACCCGGAATGTATAATAATTGATGGTTCTCTTTTAATAATGATAACACAAGTGAGATGATGTAATCACCCTGAATCCTGCAACTATGGTGATGGATTAAGATGATAGGTTGTGAACCAGGAAGCTTGGAAGCTTATGATGTTGCTTCACATGATGATGTGACACATGCATATGGTCACAAGTATAAGGCATAATATATGGCCATGATCGATAATAATACTATGAATGATAAAGCTGGTGTGATATACTCATGGATGCTTCTTTATACTTGATAGCATGATAAGAGCTATGAGATATATGTGCTTCGACTAGCACAATGTGATGATAATCCTTGTTAATAAAATAACAAGTTGATATGTCTGAGGACTTGATATAAGGCTGAGTGTCTAGTTGAGGTGTTATCCTCTGATGATGAGATAAGGGATGCGTTCCTAGGATGCTGATGCATGATTGTGATGCCTTGAGAGGCAGTGGTTGATATCATGAGGGATTGAGGTCCCAGGATAGTATGTTGATGGCAATAATGATGTAATGTTATAAGGCTATGTTATGCTTTATTTTGCCTCAACAATTGGCTTAAAATATACTAATCAATTATAGATGAACATATCATGTAGTTGCTCTGGACATAGATCCATTACCGTCAGTACTTGGTGATGGTGAAACAGTTTTATCCTGCGGGATTACCTGGAGCGCATATTGTTGAATATGAGAGGTTTCCCCTAGCCTAAATAGGAGGGTTGAGTGCAGTTGTGGTTGCAGACTCAAGATATATAGAGCATGGTGAACAGACCCATGGCTCAGGATATGTGATGATGATCATGATGCGTTCATGACTCGGATGTACGTACTAGAACCCATGATGAGGTGAGCTAGAGATGGGTAGCTTGCGGAGTTGACCCAGAGGCTGAGGCCCTATAAGCATAAGACTGTGGTCTTGCTCAACGATTCATGTACTGATCATGAGAAGGTGAGGTCATGGAGTCCAGATCTCCTTAGAAATTGTATGGCACCAGATTGGGCTTCACAGCCAATGGTTGGATTTGAGTAGGGAAGGCTCACTTCCTTAGAGAATAATAAAATGTAATCCAGCCAAATTATATATCATGCTTAAAGCAAAACACGGAACATTGATTGATGCCTTGCTTATATAGATGATCTAGTTACACCTTGCATATGTGAGTACAATCCTTATATTATGTGATAAGTTGTTATAAAGATTATCTTGTCAATCATGTTCCATAAAGAAATACTTGGTTATATGCCTCTCGAATATGTTGGTAACTTGATGGTAATGATAGTTTTGCCCAATATGCTTGTCTTGTTATACACTTTATCAATTATCTGCTATTGTTGCCTTAACCTTTTGAGGTTTTATAGTTTCGGCGGGGCGTTATGTTTCTCGCTGGGACTGTGTGTCTCACCCCGCTGGTTTACACCCTTTTTAGGTGATCATTCTAGACATGGTGGTGGTCGTGAAGTTGCAGCCGAGAAGCAAGAAGAGCAGTAGAAGGTAAGAGATGGACATGTTGTTGTTTTGGTGGTTTTGTTGTAGAGTCTTAGAGTCCTCCTTGTACTCTCAGGTCCTTGGAGGTGTTTGATGACGTTTTACGATGTTTAGCAGTTGTAATTTTTATATACCCTGTTGCTGGCCGTACGTTGCCGTTATGTATGTATAAATAGGTGATGAACTAATATGCGCTGTTGCGACAGTGGGTGGCCATATGTTGTGAACATATCAGGCAGGTGATCTTGAATATATCTATATATGACATGATTTTCTTGCAGGGCCTAGTTGTAAATGTTCTGTATGCAAGCTTTCTGCAATTGGTTTTAATTAACCCGTGTTTTTGGTAATATATGGTTCCACACATTTTCGCGTATCATCTCGTTGTCTGTGTGATGGTGGGGTGTCACATTCTTCCTATTCCTTATAAAGAGAATAGATGTTTTAATGCTCTATCATAGATAGTTGCAATATTTAAAGATGAGAATGATATAAACTGCTTATCCTCTATTCTGATTCATATTATAAATTGCAATAATAATGTTTCTGGCGGTGAGTTATATATCTCACTGGGCAATTTTCAATTGTCTCACCCTCATGGGAACCAACTTTTTAGGTGGACGAGTACAAAGGAGACTGAGAACATATTGTAGAGGAGGAAATTTAGCAGTAGTAGGTACAATAACAACAGCTCAGGTGGAGTGTACTGTCTGTCATGTTTGTAGATAGAAGTGCTATGTGTCGTCTCTGTACTCTCAGGTCCTCAGAGTTAATAGTTAGTGCTTTTAATGAATCATTTTGAGATTTTGGCTTGATGCCTCAAGGTTCTTATGTTGACTGTGTTTAGTTTTTAATAAGGCAGTTGATATTATAACCCTCGAGAAGAGATGGTACAAAATATGTACTTATGAACCAGGATGTAAATGTAATACATTGGTTCTTGTTGAAAGAGTTTTCCTATGATTGGATCTCTTTGAAAAAGGTTTTAATTTGTAGTGAATTTCAGTAAATCCGATGTTAGAGATCACTTCTGCTTAGTTAATGATGTATGTTTTGAACGCTTCGCCACAATTTAGTGGTATCAGAGCTCTAGGTTCACTGAGTCTACAGAGACATAGGACTAAGGTATCGAGTCTGTTCTAAGTGTACTCTAGTATATCTTATAGTGCCTTCTGCTTATGCAAAAGAATATATATAACTCAAAGATGTCTGAAGAACATGAGGGACATGTTGTTGAGAGCAATGTTACTGCACCAGTGGGAGGTGCAAGGGATCAGGAAAGGGAGGAACCAGTGCCTAAAAATCCCCATGTTGAGGAAGTCATGAGAGGAAACCCAGATGTTCATAATATTTTTGGGAAACTCATGACCACACTGAGGTATATGGCAGACCGGATGCTAGCACCGGCACCTAGGGCACCAATTTTCAATGAGGGATATGGGTCTGGTAAGACCTTTGAACGACTACGTCGTGTCGGAGACATAGAATATGCTGGAACATCTGACCTAGAAGATGCTGATCTCTGGCTCACCGAGTTAGAAAAAGCCTTTAATATCCTTAGTATCCCAAAGGCTGACAAAGTTAAACATGTGGTGTACCTTTTGAAGGGTAGTGTTGGACACTGGTGGGCTATAGAAGAAATAAAAAGGAATGATGAAGAGGTTGGATGGGAGGAATTTCATCGAGAATTCATCAATAAGTATTTTCCAAAGACATACTTAGATGAAAAGATCTCCCAGTTTGAGAAGATTCGATAGGGAGCCATGTCGATAAATGAATATGAGGTTAAGTTTATGTAACTTTTGCAATTTTGTCCTCAAATGGCAACTACTGAAGAGGAGGAGATTCGAAGTTTTGAGAAGGGATTGAATGCTGAGATGTCCATCCTGGCATCTGCCCTAGAAAGTAGAGAGAGGTTTGCCACATTTGTGGAGTCTATACAGAGGATAGAAATGTCTACGATAAAGAAACATGAGACAAACCTTAAAAGATAGTCTACACAGTCACAGGGACCAATGATTAGTGGTACTCAACAACCAAAATCTTCACCAGTTCAACCTCAATATAGTGCACCTATGCATGGGTCATCAAGTTGGGGTCGAGCTTGTCATAAATGTGGACAGCTAGGACATTTTTGACAACAATGTCCAAGGAGAAATAGTGAGGTGAACCAACATTCAAGGCATAATCTACAAAACCCACAAGGACCTCAGTCCAGCGGAGCAGATGGTAGAGGACGAAGACAAGTGTCACAGTTTGGTCCATCTACTTCTGGTAGTAGAGGACAAAGGCAATAACAAATAACAACTAAGTCCATGTTTTGGGTCAGATAAGTTGCTAGTTAACTTGTAAAAGGTAGACTTGTCAAGATAGAACTTTCTAGTTTGAATTATCTTTTGTTCCCTACTATAAGAAAGGTATTTGTTGTTTGGTCATCTGTATAATCCTTTAAGGATATGAGGAAGAGATGAGAAGGATGAAAACTTGTGTTCAGTTTAATATTCTTTTATATGTTTTGAAATTTCTCTTTCTTCATTAAGGAAGGGAAGAGATGAAAAAAGGAACTCAGAGAAAATATGAGATATTAAGTATATCAAATTTAAAGAAATGAAAACATAAAATAAAATAAATGCATACTACCTAATTTCAGTTCTTGAATACTCTGGCCAGGTATTCATTTATTGAAGGCAAGGTAAGTATGACATATCTAGATTGTTATCTTTCTGATTACTCTGATCAAGTAATCATTCTGAAACAATCCAAAGAAGTCTAATTAAGAAGGAGATGTGGCATGGATATTTCTACCACATTCTAATTGATATATGAAGGAATTTGATTTAATTGTCAATCAATTTATAAACAAAAGAAGATGTGTACTATAATGTATACCCTGGTCTGAAGACCTAGAGGTAATAGTTACCTGATGAAAGGTAACAATATCTAGTCATCATGGTGAAAATGATATTAAGAAATGATGACAAGTGATCATCCACATGATTCCTATGTTGATGGCAAGGAACCAAGAAAGAAATAAGAATAAATAACTCATGAATAGTAAAAGGTTCATGTAATGTTTAGAGGATATGATAATATCTTTTCATGAATAAACAACCCTGGATAATAATACGATGATAAGAGGAATATGATCCTTTGTTTTTTCTTCTTTTAGGGACATGGCAATCAAGTGGGTCTTAGGACACTTGGTGTGCATAAATTAAAATTGTTTATTTGATGGATACTTAGAAAAGTATCAGTTTTTCTTGGACTTGGGTTCCAAGAAAAAGATATGTATAACAAGAAATGTCCCAGGATGAAAGAAAGATGAAAATGTAATGTGTTTTCATCACATATACCAAGGTAAGGAATTTTGGTATCAGACAATTCATGTTGACCACCTAGAATGGTTAACTGTGGAATCAGATTGGTTATACAATATAGCATGGACATCATATGTTAGGGGTTTATGCCTTGCATAAACATGACATAGAGATGATATATGAATAATATCTGTCTCTTTTTTATCTGGGATTTCAGGGACGAAATCCTTGTTAGGGGTTTATAACTTGTAACATCCCTGACCCGGGTTATGCCTTAACCCTAGGTGTTTTGTTTAATAAAGATAATTATATGCTTGATATTATCTTTTGAAAAGTAATTAAGGCTCAAGAGGAACTTATGTTTCAATTTTAGTCCTTTTTGAACAATGTTGAAATAATGTTTTGTCTATTTTGGACTAAAGTGCAAATTATCCAAGTTGAGGGGTTAAATTGCAAATGTTACATGATAAGATGTTCCTCATGTGTTAAAGCATCATGAGAATGAATATGATGCAGAGGTATGGCTTGTGGTAGCTTGAGTACCAAGAAAGAGCTGATAAAGTAATGTTTGTGCATTAAAACCTAGTTTTGGTGTAATGTGCAAATTACCCAAAACCTAGAGTTCAATATGCAAATTACCACTTCAAAATAGTCCCTAATGTTTCTTGGCATCATGTAGAGCAAATAAAATGAGAGGGGAATTGTAAAGAGGCGAGATCACCTCTTTACTAAAATTTAAAGGAAATACAAACATCCACAATTTTAACAAGAATTTAGAGACTTTGAGGATGATTGCATAATATTCCAAGTAAATAAGCATGATTCCATATACATAATAAAATGTCAATAGCAGCGGAAAGAAAGAAATAACAAGCCTGTGCATGGCTTTATTGTTTATTACATAACTGATTTCTAAAAGAAAAGAAAAGATAAGATAAGAGGATCTAGCTATAGCAACCTAGCCATCCTTCTCAAAAAGCTAACGATCAACTGTGGAGGAATCTTTCTTCAAGCTCGTCCTTCACCTTGCACAGCACCAACACCTGGGTGGTTGGGAAGTCACCCAGCAAGAGGGAAAAGAGAGAAAATTATGTGTTACAAGAATATTCTAAAAGTGGCAATGAAAGTTGTAACAAGTAAATTAGGCTAGATATTTGGTGTAAAGAGAGACATCAAAGAGTATGAGGCTTTTTATAATGAAACTTGCCAATAACAAAATAAATAAGGGTTTTGCATGTAAATTAATATGTCTACCTAACTAAGTAGGGTTGAGGCACCTACCGGACCTCTAACCTTAGGTGAGGGAAGAATAAGACATTTCCAGTCACCTATAATATATATTGGGGAGAATTATAAACATTCCCCTAGGGCGATTATATACATGCCCTCTATGGGTGGTTGTACAAAAGTACCACTACTTTAATATTAAATAGAACATTTAATTACATGCTAACAAAGAAGTTCTGGAAAGATTAAGCAAAAGATTATGTAACATGGCAGTGGGGTATGAATACCCAAACAAGATAATACTATAACTAATTTTTGAGGCAATAAACAATTTAGGTTTTAAGAATCAAGAATTTAGGACCGATTAAGCCTCATAAGAAATTATGGGTAATGCATAATGTTTTCCCAACTGAAAGGTAGATGCACAAACAAAACACATACCTTAGCCTCAGATGTTCTAGAATTTCTCTTTTCAACCCTTCACACAAATTTTAGAACCCACTTCCCTATTTCATCATTAGATTTATAGTTTAGAATTGTATGCATTCTTTAAAGGTTGAAAAACCCTAATATTACTAACTTTTTGTACAAACCATCGATTTAGACTCCAAAAACCTCATCATCATCTTAGTTAGGATTTCCTGATCAAAATAACATATAATATTGTATGTTTTGAAAACATGGACTTTTAGGGTTAATTTTAGTGATTTTAAGTCAATTAATTCATTCTAAAAAAATTACGTTTTCACAAACATCAAAATCAAAACTCAAAATTATTTTTAATGAATAGGTATCGTCTTCCTGAATCCAAAACACTATTTATTTTCTATTTTTGACCAACGTAATAATTTATAGAAAATACTTCATTCTGACCAATCAGCGTGTGCCACGTAGGCAACCACACTCAAAACCGAGTGGTCAGGGGCGGTCGAGAGCGGTGACCCGCGTCTCAGGGACGCTCGCAGGAGGCGAGTGGGCCGGGGTCAAGCGGTCAAAGAAAAAGACGCAAACGTCCCTCACGCGGATCAGAGAAAGCAACCAGCCCGAGGGGTAAAAAGGTAAAATGAAGGGAATCGTCTTCTTCCCTTGCTCGCGATCTGGGCAAAGAACAGCAAGAAGAAAAACTCGGCCGATTTGGGAAAATTCACGATACTCAACGAAAACTCACGTTCAAGTATTCGAATGAAAGAGGAATAAGAGTCAAAGCTATTGGTACCTTTTAATTGATCGGAGACGAAGCAACCGGGGAAGGAGATGTGCCGCAAGCCAGGGGTCCTCGGCGGCCAGATGGGGGTCAGATCAATCTCAAAAAAACAAATTGGGGACACGAGCAGGTTGGTAAGGTGATGGCGGTCATTGGGGTTGAGATATATATAGGAAAGGAACCCTAGACTAGGGGTTAGGTAGGAGCAAGGAGAGGAGGTCGGCGACTAGTTTAGGCGTTTCACAAATATTCATCAAATCCCAAAAACTTTGGGTTAAAATAGTGCACAATCCGATGAGGAAACCAACGCAACAAAATTTAGAAAAACTATTAAGTAACTCACCGAATATATCAATTTGAAAAATAAAAAATGAAGAACCTGTTGCCTTATTCGGCTAGAGGAGGAAGACGACCACGGGTTGTCAGATTGGTGGACCCGGGTCCACCAAGGACTCTGGGCCGTCCGATCTTGCGCATGAGATTAGGAATCGATTCTTAATAAAATTCGATCAAAACTCATTTAATTCTTAAATGTTTTTCTCTCTCTTCATTTGGAGGCTCAAACGTTGTCCAAATATTACCAAATTTTATATTTTAACTTATTTTGATGTGTAGAATCTAAATATGGAGTTAGTTTTGTCTTTTGAGAAAGTTTGATATGTAAAATAATTAAAATGTCATTTTCTCTTTCCTCCATCAAAAGAGGTGATAACATTATCTAAAATTAGTATAACTTCACCCATAAGTCTCCTTAAGGGATTGGAATACGATTTTGCAATTATCTTTACAAGTTGAGATTATTTATTTATTTATTAAATAAATAGAATATTCTACATACTTTCTCTCTCCTATTTTACTCATTATTCACACATTATCCAAATTAGTTGCAAATTTTCACAGAGGCTTATTTTTATATTTAGAATACGAATTTGAAGTTATTTTCCTGATTTGAGAACATTACGTATTTTATTTCTCTTTATTGGCATATTTCCTATATTCTTTTGATAATGTTATTAATATTTATATTTAGGTTCCATTTTAAATGATACTTGGCCCTTAAGTTACTTTTTTCTCAAGGAAATGAATTTAAGTGTCAAATTATCCTGATGGTTTCAAATTATAATGTTTGGTGCAAAAATCTTTCTAATTATCTTCTTTACCCATTAATTCTCATATTACCTTTAATTATTACATTTATCTTCTCCCTTATATAAAATTCAGATTTTCTCTTATTCTAGGAAGTGCTAGAAAGTTCCAAGACAATTTTTTTTATTGCTTAGTGTACAATTTGCATTTTAGGCCCATTATCTAAATCTAACTGAGGTATTTGTGCATACAACCCTATCTTTAGAATATATGGGAACCATTTATCCAATAACCATCATAATTCCACTAAATCAAGTCCAAAGACATATAGAACGAAAATGAAGAACAAAACTTATAGAAAAGGGTACAAAGAGGTACATAAGGGATTTCAGTATGTTACAGGCATCTCATTTGAATCACTTTGTAGGAGAGAGAATCTTGATATTAAAATAATCGAGATTTAAGCATAATTGGAACTTTACTTCAATAATAATGCAAAAAATATATATTAATTGAAGAGCCATTTAACCAAAAGGTGAGGGATGATTTTACAAAAGAATGTACTACCATGTGCCTTGCAAAGGAACGAAAATATCTAAAGGAAGTGGATAACTCACTCCCATTATTAAAAGAAAAAGAATTATCCATTAACTTTAGGATATTATTATTATAAGGGTTAAGGTGCTTAATTTTCTTTTCTTTAAATCATGGATAATTGATAGGAATAAGAGGCAAAGGATATATCCTAATAACCAAGGAAGGGAAGGGGGAAAGAGGCACGGAAATGGAGGAGATAATCCCTACTTTCTCTCTCCTAAAATGAATTTTTAATAAAATGCATATATGCTCCTTTATCCATGAGTTGAAAGGGTAATTTCGAAACCCCTTTCACTTCTTGCTTGAATAAACGACCAAGGGAGCTTTGACCAATAGGAGGACGACCCCCTAACCTGTGGGTAAGGTTCTTGACCTTTTTTCACCATGATTTCATGGTGGAAATCGAAAATAAATGATGGATTTCTTCTTTTCTCCATGCAGTCTTCTATCCTAGCCATTTCTTTTCACTCAAAAGATTGAGGACGAGCTTGGGATAGTTGAGAAAGCTTTTTCCACCATTAAAGACGTGGATCTTGGAGATTTAAAGCTAAATTGGAGGTGGGTTATATAACTTAAACCCTTAAATGTTGTTATTATATTCAATTCTCCATTAATTGTTGATCATTTTGTTCTACTCGAAATTCCCTTGATCCATTGATGTAATTACCATGAAAACAGCAGTAGCTTTTGAATGAACGAAGGTAGATGACGATGACATCATCTTAGGCACACATTCCAACAAGTTTCTATTGCAAACAGTTTCAATAATATGGTCCAAACAGTTTCATCAAACTGTTTGGAGACCAAACGGTTTGCAAACCGTTTGGAGTTTTGAAACCCAAACCGTTTCGATGGGTTGACCATTTGGATGGGTTGACCATTTGAGGTCAGGACCCTAGTATATGTTGGATGATGATCTAATGGATCCAATTGATTGAATCAATATATGGACTATCCTCTAATTAGAAACCCTAATCGGGTTAAGTGTTGAATTTGCAATTAGTTGATTTAAATCTTTGGGTTGATTAACCCAAACGGTCTCAATGCAATTTTTAGATTAGCCAAATGGTCTCAAGACCGTTTGGAGGTCAACCAAGACCGTTTGGAGGATTAGGGTTGAGTATGGTTGAGTAATTGAAGGACCAGAGATGGTAAATTGAAATGCAATCAATTGTTCAATTGGTGATCAATCTAATGATCTAAACCCTAATCGAATTTCACAAATTTCAATGATGAGATGGGGAAAACGGTCTCAAGACCATTTGGAGGACATCCAAATGACCTTAATACCATTTGAGGTCAGGTCATTGTTGGCTAAATGGACATCTATAAAATCCCTTTGTTTTGATTATGACAAACATTTCATTCTTATTTATCTGACGAGCTACTTGAGTGTGCAGGATGACACAACTATAAGGGAAATCCAACATGAAGTATTTATATTTTCATGCAAATGTAATCATTGTAAAAACTTGTACAGAATTATAATGTAAAAGTACTTAGAATCGCATGTAAATCAAGCATTGGATTTTCCCTAGCTAAACACCTTAGTCATCCATTCAATAGGACCACCTATGCACACATACGTATAACTAGTGCCTAACTTGAAATCTTAAAACAGGATCTCTCTCGGTCGACCAACTCCTCGACCGAGACACTTTCGGTCGACCACACTCTCGATCGAGAAAGATCCAAGTAGCCGTTAGACATATCTGCATATAACTTGAGAAAAGAGAAGCCTGTCGGTCGACAAGTTCTCGACCGAGAGGTGTCTTGGTCGACCTTCACTCGACCGAGACGATCTCTGCAATTAGCTGTTAGACTAAACTGACAAGTTAGTTGGCAGTTGGAAATAGACGTTGCATTCAGAGAGCCTGTCGGTCGACGACACTTCGACCGAGTGGGTGTCTCGGTCGACCGTTTCTCGACCGAGACGATCTCTGACAGAATCTGCAGAGTAAAGCAATTAGCCGTTGTTAAAGCAACAACTTTGTACCTAACGGCTAGTTAAGCACTTAGAAACCCCTAGAAGCTGTCTAGAACGTCCTTAAGCATACTTAGGTCATTCCTATATATAGGACAAGCCATAGGACACTAGAACACACTTTTTACACTTGCTATACTTGAGAAAATACTTGAGCCCTCTTGTGCAATCTGTGTGAACTGAGCTTTGTGATCAATTGGTCATTTTCCCTTTAGCTCAAGCTCATCCTATAGGCTAGATTTTCCTAACCCTAGCAATCATAAGTCCATCATATTGGCTAGGAAAATCCAAACGCTTGATCTAGGGAAATCAAGCCTTGAGCTACAAGGATAAGTTGTATTTTCTTTTATTCCTTTCTTGTTCCTTGTATTACTTGTACTCTCCTTGCTACTCCAGGTAGGAGGCTGCGGATTGGAGAGGGTGAAGCTCTTCGTGGTGAAGAGGAAGACTTTGGACTACTTCAAAAGGCTGTCTTGACGGGAAGCTACTTCGAGAGGAAGGCTACTTCAAGGGGGAGCTTGAAGTTACTTCAAGGAAGGCTGCTTCGAGGTTGGCAAGACTACTTCAAGGTGAAGGCTGTCCAAAGGGTGTTTAGAAAGTATTGTAAATTTTATGTAACATCCTTGAGAGGTAATAAAATTTAGTACTTTCAAAATCCCGGTTGGGTAAGCAACCGGGTAGTGGATTGACTCCTTAGTATTTTCTAAGGTGGAACCACTCTAAACACCTGTGTTCCTCTTCTTAATCTTTAGTTTGGTTGTTTGAGTTTAAATTATTTTAAAATCTCTATAAAACTCTATTCACCCCCCCTCTAGAGGTTTTCAATTGGTATCAGAGCAGGCTTCAAGGAGCCCTAACAAAGTCTTGAAGAAAAGATGGGGGATGGAGTGCTCAACAACCTCAACATTGAAGGAACGCTCGTTGCTAGACCTCCGGCGTTCGACGGGACAAACTATCAATACTGGAAGAGAAGGATGCAATTCTACTTCCAAGGAATCAACTGGGATCTTTGGAGAATGGTATCTACACCATACACACTCCCACAAGACGATTTCGCATTATGGGATGCTAATACGGTAAAAATGGCACAAATAAATGCAAAGGCAGTAAGCATTTTATATTGTTCCATTTCAGTAAGTGAATTTAATAGAGTATCAAACTGTGATACCGCATATGAGATTTGGCATAGATTATCTATAACATATGAGGGTACCGTTCAAGTCAAAAACTCTAAAGTTAGTTTGCTTAAAACCAAGTTTGAACATTTTCGTATGGATCCAAACGAAACTATTAGTGAAATGTATTCAAAATTTTCTACTATTGTTAATGGATTAAGTGCTTTAGGGAAACCTGTTCTTGAGGAGGATCAGGTATCAAAAATACTTCGATCTCTTCCTCCAAAGTACAAACCAAAGGTGACAGCTATTGCAGAAGCAAACGACCTCACTCGCCTCAAAATGGAGCAGCTCATCGGAAACCTAGAAGCTCATGAGGCAGACCTAGAAGAGGAAGAGAGAAGAGAACATGAGCATCAACGGGGGCCAAAGAAAGACGTGGCTCTCAAAGCATCAAAAGCTCCCTCACATGAGAGTGAGGAATCCAGTGAAGAAGAAGGAGAAGAAGCATTGATAGTCAACGGTAAGAAATACATAAGGTTTAAATCTAATAAAATTTCTAGTTCTTCTTCCACTCCCAGGTGCTTCGAATGTGGAAAGAAAGGACATTTCAAAAATGAATGTCCCAAAGCAAAGAAGGGAAAGAAAAGCTCACATAAGAAGAAAGAAAAAGCTTATAAAGCGGCATGGGATGAAACCAGTGAAAGTGAAAGTGGAGATGAAAATGTGGAATGTCTAATGGCAAGAGAAGACAATGAAGACTCTCAAGAGGTAAGCCTTATTGATCTTCCTAAAGAAGAATTAGTTGCTAGCTTACAAGAAACTCATGATAAGTATGTTGATGCCAAGAAGAAACTAAAGAAGACTATGAAATCAAATAATGAGCTCATTGCCAAAATAGATGAACTCTCTTCTGAAAAGAATAACATTGATCTTGAAAATGTATCTTTAAAAACATCTTTAGATGATTGCACTAGAAAGCTACTTACTTTGGAAACCAATCTTAATCTTCTATCAAAAGAAAAGACTGATTTGCTAGCCAAACTACAAGCTTTTCAAACTCAACCTATCTTGTGCAATCATTCGGACTATGACAATATTGTAAAAGAAAAGGATTCATTGTTTTCTGATTTAGACCAGGCAAGAAAAGATATACATAAGAAGATGAATGACATTGCTCAATTGCAAAGAGAACTTTATGAGTTAAGAAGAAAAGATATTCTTGATAACATATTGAGAAGTGGTACTACCTTCAATGGAAGAAAAGGTTTGGGATATGTTCCAAAGAAAAACCAAACCAAAAAGATCCAAACTATGTTTGTACCCAAAAACACAATGGCTAGAAAGAGAAATGAAGTTGATTCTATTACTTGTCATTTCTGTTTACGTCTTGGACATTACTGTTTTTCATGCCCCTACAAGACTAAGAAGTCCAACTTAGTTTGGACCCCAAGACCCCAAACTTAGAAGAATGGAATGTAGTTGAGATATGACAAAACACTTAATTTTTGCAATTTATATTGTCCTATCTCAACAAACAATGCTATGCTTATTAGTATTATTTTTTCTGCATTGCTGTACTAAAACAGAAACTTCGTCGGTCGAAGTACTGTCGACCGAGCTCTGGGTCGGTCGAAGTATTGTCGACCGACTGGATGTCTTTAACAAATCGAAAATCTTCCAGTACTTATTTCGGTCGAAAATTGGTCAACCGAGAAATTCTCTGTGTCTTTTGATTATAATACAGTAACCTGCTCGATCGACAAATTGTCGACCGAGAATGATATCGGTCGAACAATTGTCGGCCGACTGGTTTTCTGTATCAGAACTTTTATACACATCAGCAAATTAAAAAGTTTCTAACCTTATCGGACCATCACATGGGTACCAAAATCTACATTCTAATGCAGGAATGGGTCGTTGACAGTGGCTGCTCCAAACATATGACCGGAAACAAGGATGCATTTTCAACTTTTGAAGAAAAGAAAAGTGGAACAGTCACTTTTGGAGACAATGGTAAGGGCAAAATCGTTGGAATAGGTAATGTTGGAACAAATCTTGAAATCAAAAATGTTCTACTAGTTGATGGATTGCACCATAACTTAATAAGTGTAAGTCAACTATGTGATAGTGGTTATGATGTGTTATTTAACAAAACCTGCTGCAAGTTATTGATAGAAAATACTACAACTGTTGTTTATGAAGGAAATAGAGTTGGAAATCTTTATATCCTTAAACCAAACTCTATGAAATCAGTAGTAGGTAAATGCTTACTTGCAAATGAAAACACCTTACAACTATGGCATAAAAAGCTTGGTCATGCTAGTTCACATGCTATTAAAAAGTTAGTAAAATATGATCTTGTTCGTGGATTACCTGCTTTGTCTTTTGATCAAGTTGCAAATTGTGAACCTTGTACAATGGGAAAGCAAACCAAAACATCTTTTAAATCAAAACATGTACTTAGCACCAGTAGATCCTTAGAATTAATTCATATGGATTTATTTGGACCAATGAGAACACAATCTATTGGTGGTAAACGATACTGTTTTGTTATTGTTGATGATTATAGTAGATTTACATGGGTACATTTTATTGCAACTAAAGATGATACTATTCATGTCTTTATGCAATTTTGTTCTAAGATTGAAAATCTTTTACAACATAAAATATGTACCATTAGAAGTGATCACGGTGGCGAATTTGAAAATCATACATTTGAAACTTTTTGTACATCTCAGGGGTATACTCACAATTTCTCTGCTCCACGTACCCCACAACAAAATGGTATTGTAGAACGGAAAAATCGATCTCTACAAGAAATGGCTAGGACCATGATGCTTGAACACAACACACCTAAAACCTTTTGGGCTGAAGCTGTAAACACTGCTTGTTATGTGCTAAATAGAGTCACGGTTCACTCTCATTTGAAGAAAACTCCATATGAAATAATACACTCTAAGAAACCTAGAGTTGACTACTTCCATACTTTTGGCTCTACATGTTACATTTTAAACACCAAGGATGATAGAGACAAGTTTGATTCTAAATCACACAAAGCATTCTTCTTGGGATACTCTACTTCTAGCAAAGCGTTTAGGGTATATAACACTATCTCTAGAAAAGTTGAGGAATCCATTCATGTTTCTTTTCATGAGGAATCAAAATCTACAAATTTAGATATCATTGATCTCACTAATCAGTTTGAAACTATAACCATTCCCAATGATAATGAGAAAACTCCCACATCCGATCCTCCAGTTGAAACACAACCTACACCTAGGCTGATCAAGGATCATCCCCAAGAGCTAATTATTGGAGATCCAAATGATAAAGTCAAAACTAGGTCCTCTTTCCAAGATGTTGCAAACATGGCTTTTGTCTCTATCATTGAACCTAAGAAAATATCCGAAGCTCTTAAGGATGATTACTGGATAATAGCCATGCAAGAAGAATTAAATCAATTCACTAAAAACGATGTATGGGATTTAGTTCCTAAACCACAAGATAAAACTATCATAGGAACTAAATGGGTTTTTAGGAACAAGCTTAATGAGGCAGGAGAAGTCATAAGGAATAAAGCACGGTTAGTTGCACAAGTATATAATCAACAAGAAGGAATAGATTTTGATGAAACATATGCACCCGTAGCTAGACTTGAAGCTATTAGGATGTTACTAGCTATTGCTGCCCATAAAAACATTCAGCTATATCAAATGGATGTCAAAAGTGCATTTCTAAATGGCATCATACAAGAAGAAGTTTATGTTGCTCAACCACCTGGCTTCGAAATACCAGAAAAGGAAGATCATGTTTATAAACTTAAAAAGGCACTTTATGGTCTAAAACAAGCACCTAGGACTTGGTATGAACGGCTCAAAACATATCTTTTTGATAATGGTTTCTCTATTGGAAATTCAGATTCTACTTTATTTTTCAAAACATATGCATCTGATTTCTTAGTTGTGCAAATATATGTTGATGACATTATTTTTGGTGCCTCAAATGAATCATTATGCACACAATTCAGTGACATTATGCAAAAAGAATTTGAAATGAGCCTTATGGGTGAACTAACATTCTTTCTTGGTTTTCAAATTAAGCAAACACCTGCCGGAATTTTTATAAGCCAAGAAAAATACACTAAAGAACTGTTAAAACGCTTTGGGATGGATCAATGCAAACATGCTACTACTCCTATGGCTACTTCTATTAAAATTGATAAGGATGAAAATGGGGAACCTATTGATGATTCCTTATATAGAGCCATGATTGGTAGTTTGTTATATTTAACCGCTTCTCGACCGGACATTATGTTTTCCGTTGGTCTTTGTGCTCGATTTCAATCCCAGCCTATGCAATCTCATTTTCTTGGGGTTAAACGAATTCTTCGATATCTAGCCGGCACTACTTGTTTTGGTTTATGGTATCCAAAAGGACAATCCTTGGATTTTAAAGCATATACTGATGCAGATTATGCGGGTTGTCGACTTGATCGTAAAAGTACTAGTGGTGGATGTTTCTTATTAGGTAGAGCCTTAGTATCTTGGTTTAGCAAGAAACAAAACACGGTTGCCCTATCTACAACCGAAGCTGAATATATGGCAGCTGGGTCTTGTTGTGCTCAAGTGCTTTATATGCAACAGGTTTTAAGCGATTATGGTTTTCATCTTTCATATACACCTATTTTGTGTGACAACACAAGCGCCATAAACTTAGCACACAATCCTATTCTACACAGCCGGGCCAAACATATTGAAATCCGTCATCACTTCTTAAGGGATCACATCTCAAAGAATCATGTTTCCCTTCATCATGTTGATACGGAAAATCAATTGGCTGATATTTTTACAAAACCGCTTCCATTAGATCAATTTAACAACATTAGGAAGCAACTACTTATTACTCCGTTGGAGGATGTTTTCTTTGATATCTGCGGTTCTTAAAACGAATACTTATGCTTTTATGTTTAGTATCAAAATTGATATGCACGTTTAAATTGGAAATCTGCAAATTGTTGCCTCTTGGCTAAAACAAAACTTAGCCAAGGGGCGCTACGGTCGTAGTCAAGGGCGACCTAAAACAAGCTTTGCCAAATATGCCTCTTTGGACATCATTTTCGTAAACTTCATTGCTTCACATTTTGGCTATTCAATGGACATCTTTTTCGTTCGTTTTTGATGGGATATCTAATTAAGGGGGAGTTTTTAATAAAACGGTTATCTTTTTGAGATGACAAAGGGGAGAGATATATAAAAATATAACTTAATATTTATGACAAACTCAATCAATGAGTTTCATAAATATACTCTTGGCTTTACATTGAAAGTTGCTATATTCCCAAATGAACTGGATTTCATGTTCCATAATTCATTGGGGATACTAAGCACACATTTTATAAATAAGAGGAAAAGTTCCAAATGGCAATCTAAAGGTATGACATTTATATGTTTTATATTTCCTCTATTCATATTTTGGAAATGTTTGTCATCTTCAAAAAGGGGGAGATTGTTGGCTAAATGGACATCTATAAAATCCCTTTGTTTTGATTATGACAAACATTTCATTCTTATTTATCTGACGAGCTACTTGAGTGTGCAGGATGACACAACTATAAGGGAAATCCAACATGAAGTATTTATATTTTCATGCAAATGTAATCATTGTAAAAACTTGTACAGAATTATAATGTACAAGTACTTAGAATCGCATGTAAATCAAGCATTGGATTTTCCCTAGCTAAACACCTTAGTCATCCATTCAATAGGACCACCTATGCACACATACGTATAACTAGTGCCTAACTTGAAATCTTAAAACAGGATCTCTCTCGGTCGACCAACTCCTCGACCGAGACACTTTCGGTCGACCACACTCTCGATCGAGAAAGATCCAAGTAGCCGTTAGACATATCTGCATATAACTTGAGAAAAGAGAAGCCTGTCGGTCGACAAGTTCTCGACCGAGAGGTGTCTTGGTCGACCTTCACTCGACCGAGACGATCTCTGCAATTAGCCGTTAGACTAAACTGACAAGTTAGTTGGCAGTTGGAAATAGACGTTGCATTCAGAGAGACTGTCGGTCGACGACACTTCGACCGAGTGGGTGTCTCGGTCGACCGTTTCTCGACCGAGACGATCTCTGACAGAATCTGCAGAGTAAAGCAATTAGCCGTTGTTAAAGCAACAACTTTGTACCTAACGGCTAGTTAAGCACTTAGAAACCCCTAGAAGCTGTCTAGAACGTCCTTAAGCATACTTAGGTCATTCCTATATATAGGACAAGCCATAGGACACTAGAACACACTTCTTACACTTGCTATACTTGACAAAATACTTGAGCCCTCTTGTGCAATCTGTGTGAACTGAGCTTTGTGATCAATTGGTCATTTTCCCTTTAGCTCAAGCTCGTCCTATAGGCTAGATTTTCCTAACCCTAGCAATCATAAGTCCATCATATTGGCTAGGAAAATCCAAACGCTTGATCTAGGGAAATCAAGCCTTGAGCTACAAGGATAAGTTGTATTTTCTTTTATTCCTTTCTTGTTCCTTGTATTACTTGTACTCTCCTTGCTACTCCAGGTAGGAGGCTGCGGATTGGAGAGGGTGAAGCTCTTCGTGGTGAAGAGGAAGACTTTGGACTACTTCAGAAGGCTGTCTTGACGGGAAGCTACTTCGAGAGGAAGGCTACTTCAAGGGGGAGCTTGAAGTTACTTCAAGGAAGGCTGCTTCGAGGTTGGCAAGACTACTTCAAGGTGAAGGCTGTCCAAAGGGTGTTTAGAAAGTATTGTAAATTTTATGTAACATCCTTGAGAGGTAATAAAATTTAGTACTTTCAAAATCCCGGTTGGGTAAGCAACCGGGTAGTGGACTGACTCCTTAGTATTTGCTAAGGTGGAACCACTCTAAACACCTGTGTTCCTCTTCTTAATCTTTAGTTTGGTTGTTTGAGTTTAAATTATTTTAAAATCTCTATAAAACTCTATTCACCCCCCCTCTAGAGGTTTTCAGTCATATCATACTTTGAAGATGATTCATTGATTTCAATTAAATCAGTTCCACAATGTTAATCATTGAAGGTTCCTCGATTTCAAAACCCTAATTGAAGGTTTCTTGATTATAAATCCTAGTTCAATTGGGTTCAAAACCCTAATTTATGGTCCAAATGAATAATGATTCAATAGTTCAATTGATGAATGAATCAAGGATTCCATTGATAGTCGGTTCAATGAGGGAAACATTGAATTGACTAAGTGTTGAAAGACCTTTTTGGTCCATTCGATTTTGAGAGGGCTTGGACCAAATGGTCTTAAGACCGTTTGGGTCCAAAGGATCTCAAGACCATTTTGGTCTAAAAGATCTCAAACCATTTGCAGACCCAAGTCCATTCAGTTTCAATACACTTTTTGCCCAAACAGTTTCAAACCGTTTAGAGAGTAAGGGCCAAGGTCGTTTAGTAATTCAATGTAATCATGTCAATTGGAAACTTATTATGATGAAGGACCAATTGACTCTATAATTGTTACTGATCTATCTCAAAGATAATCACTAGAGTTGTACCTTTAAGATACTAAGTGGTTGATAATCCTTAGATGAGTTAATCCTTGAAGCTTAAGTAAGCAATAACTCAGTACACTATGTCAATCATAGTTGTATGTACTTGATTGAAAGGATGATGTGATCTAATCAAGTTGAAAGGATGATAGAAAGGAATTCATACATGAGTGTCTATCATGTAGAGTACGTGAGTAGGGTATAAACCTCAACAAAGAGATCATGAAACCCTAGTCGAGAAGGTTAATGAAACCGAAACCCTAATCCAGGGCAATTATGAGTGAAACCCTATTCTAGGGTAATAGTGTAACCCTAATTAAGGACGGTGACATGAGTAATACTAATTTAGGATAATATGATGCAAAACCCTAAATGGGATGAATAGTAAATCCTAATTGTCAGTAATTGAATGGAAACCCTAATCTAGGGTGACGTCATGTGAAACCTGGATACAATGATGTGATGTAAGACTCTAATTTAGGGTGAAGCTTTGTAAGGATATAAGAAAACCTAATATGGAAACTCTAACCCTAATAAAGGGTGATGGTATGTGAAACTCTAACCCTAATGAAGGGTGAAGGTATGTGAAATTCTAACCCTAATAAAGGGTGAAGGCATGTGAAATTCCAACCCTAATGAAGAGTGACGGTATGTGAAATCCTAGCCCTAATGAAGGGTGATTATATGTTAAACCCTAACCCTAATAAAGGGTGATGATATGTGAAACCTTAATCCTAATAATGAAATGGTGACTAATACCATAATAAGGGAAATACCTAAAGTAATTGATTATAGGCAACTTTATAGCAAGCAATGCATTAAATTGAGATGAGTCCATTTCATTGAAGATAGTTGGATAATTCTAATGTGCGTTCTATAACCTATGGACTTTATGATAAAGGTGATAGGTTAGTGGATAAAAGTATTAAGATGGGAAATACCTTAATACAATACAAGTTGATAAACTTAAGAAAGTTAAAAGTAATAAGGGAAGTAATGCTTCAAGACATCATAGATATCACATCCAACACTTTAAGAATGTTATTAATGGTTATCTAGTGAGAGGTAACAAGATGTTTTATGGGCCTTGTGAGCCATGATGTTAATTGTTATCTAGTGAGAGGTGACAAGATATTAAATGTGCTCTATGCGCCATGAAAATGGTGATTGCCTAATGAGAGGTGACAAGATGTGATAATATGTGATAAAATGCACAAGATTGACATAGTTCAATACCTGGAATAGATGCACAGGATTGACATAGTTCAATACCTGGAATAGATACATAGGATTGACATAGTTCAATACCTGGAATAATATCACAGGATTGGTTAAATCCCAATGCCTGGAATAATATCACAGGATTCGTTAAATCCCAATACCTGAAATAATATCACAGGATTGGTTAAATCCCAATACCTGGAATAATAACACATGATTGGCTAAATCCCAATACCTGGAATAATAACATAGGATTGGTTAAATCCTAATACTTGGAATAATAACACATGATTGGTTAAATCCCAATACCTAGAATAATAACACAAGATTGGTTAAATCCCAATACCTGGAATAATATCACAGGATTGATTAAATCCCAATACCTGGAATAATAACACAAGATTGGTTAAATCCCAATACCTGGAATAATAACACAAGATTGGTTAAATCCCAATACATGGAATAATATCACAGGATTGGTTAAATCCCAATACCTGGAATAATATCACAGGATTGGTTAAATCCCAATACCTGGAATAACTACACATGATTGGTAACAACCCAATACCTGGAATAACTGCACAAGATTGGTAACAACCCAATACCTGGAATAATTACACAGGATTGACATAGTTCAATACCTGGAATAATGTTACAGGATTGACATAGTTCAACCTAGAATAATGTCACATGATTGACATTGTTCAATACCTAGAATAGTTGCACATGATTGGAATAGTCCAATACCTGGAATAGTTGGGATTGGCATAGTCCAATACTTGGAATGGATACACATGAACAATATAAGTCCAATGCTCGTACTAGTTTCACATGATTTGTATAATCCAATGCCTGGAATATTTATACATGACTTATATGGACCAATGCCTAAACAAGACATGATAAAGTACACTTTCATGTCCAGTATAAACCAATACCTGTTTAGCATATTGGCTAAGTCCATCAGATAGAAACAAGAAAGAGTAATTGGTGACATATCAGAGTAATGAGTATCATGAGAAAAGCATGAGATGTTGAGTTAATATAATAGATAAATGATATACATGTTCTTCCTATTCCTTATAAAGAGAATAGATGTTTTAATGCTCAATCATAGATAGTTGCAATATTTAAAGATGAGAATGATATAAACTGCTTATCCTCTATATAGATTCATATTATAAATTGCAATAATAATGTTTCTGGCATAGAGTTATATCTCTCGCTGGGGCAATTTTCAATTGTCTCACCCCCGTGTGAACCAACTTTTAGGTGGACGAGTACAAAGGAGACTGAGAACATCTTGCAGAGGAAGAACTTCAGCAATAGTAGGTACAACAACAACAGCTCAGGTGGAGTGTGCTGTCTGTCATGTTAGTCGATAGAAGTCCTATGTGTCGTCTCTGTACTCTCAGGTTATCAGAGTTAATAATTAGTGCTTTAAATGAATCATTTTAAGATTTTCGCTTGATGCCGCGAGGTTCTTATGTTGTCTGTGTTTAGTTTTTAACAAGGTAGTTGATATTGTAACCCTCGAGAAGAGATGGTACAATATATGTACTTATGAACCAGGATGTAAATGTAATACATTGGTTCTTTTTGAAAGAGTTTTCCTATGATTGGATCTCATTGAAAAAGGTTTTAATTTTTAGTGTTTTTCAGTAAATCCGATGTTAGAGATGGCTTCCGCTTAGTTAATGATGTATGTTTTGAACACTTCGCCACAGGGTAAGTCATTGGTAAGGTTGAAGACTCTTTGTATTGGATAGGTAAGTCCTTTGTTTGGTCATGTATTATAAGTCTTATGAATGAATATAAGAATGCAATGGTTAGGAAATCCTAGAGGTTGACCTCTCTAGATAAGTGGACTAACATACTTCTAGTTTGAAGTGTGGAACCACTCTAAATATCTTGTCTACTTGTGTTTGCTCAATCTCTCTCTCCCTTGCTATGTATGTTATAGTTGCACACAAACTTCCTATTTAGCAACCTTATCTTGTGATATATCTTGAAGGTCTAATGAATTTTATTTAAGTTCATTCATCTATATTCACCCCCTCTCTAGAGCATCTAATCACCCATCTAGGATTCAACATTACTTGTGTAATACTTCCACATTGTAATGTTTTTAATGCTCCAAATTGCCTTGTATGTATTACTTACTATTACTTTACGTGGGCTTTACTATCCATGTATACTTTATAGAAGTTATTCATTTACATAGCTTTGAAATAATAATTTTCTACAACAACCCCCCACTATTTCAAAATCAATAGTAAAATATAAAAATACTTGAAGAATTTAAACAAATGACATGTCTAAGCCTTAGTAGAATTAGGTTTTATGAACCAAAGTATAGAGAAGATTTCCCTAATTTGTAAAGGATTGGTAAGACTATCTTCTTGAACCAATTCCCCTTGTATTAGATTAAAGGCATATACTCACATAACATTCATAGAAGAAATAACATTCTTACAGTTTGGTGTGAGCAAGGCCATGTGCCTACTGGAATATTCATGAGCACTTTAGAGACTTGACTATGTCTCAACAGAAGTAGCCCCACTCGACACTCATATAGTTCTCTGTGATTTTTGTCAAATACATGCAAAGTTAGTATCCATCTTAAGTGACTTTTACTGCACTGGAAAATTCACTTGGGGTGAAATCCCTAGAGTTTACCTTAATCATTATACAATAATCAACACCCGCAAGAAGGCGAATATTATTGTAGTATAGTTCAAGATTAAACCCAAAGGTTAACATTTTTAAAAGTATACTGATCAAAGTAATTGTGTAAGAAATAGCATCTATAATAAAAGGTTGATGGTTGTTGATTACACTAATTGAAAATAATAAATTATTAGATATAGGTCTAAAATTTTAAATCGATGGGAACACTAGGGTGGAATAGATTTCACAACCTCTACATATCATTCACTCTCTCACTGCATCACATTAAGCATGAATAAAAATATGTTGCGGCCAAGAAAAATCCCCCTTTTGGCGTAAGGATTAAAACCCAGACGTATATCACTATAAGCTTGTAATCATATTACCTATAGATGATACATCTATCACCTCATAGAACACCTATATGAAGTTCTTATTAAGGGTTCAACTAGAATCAACTGATATACTAAATTTGGAGTTCAAAGTTCTCTACATCTAAGATCTGATAAATATGTAAACTTGATGATAAAACAAGAGCACAAGAAGAAAACAATTGATTTATAAACAATAGTGATCAATATAGTATGGGATGTAGTAAAGAAAATAAAATCAATTAGTGGGGCTACTTCCCTCACCCTAGAAAGATAAGTACTCGCTCATGGTAGAAGTGAAAAAATTAACAAGGGAATAAGAGAAAAAGGTCACTGTTACAACAGGCAAGGAAGGAGTGTTGGTGGT
This sequence comes from Alisma plantago-aquatica, assembly GCA_963693085.1. Taxonomy (NCBI): domain Eukaryota; kingdom Viridiplantae; phylum Streptophyta; class Magnoliopsida; order Alismatales; family Alismataceae; genus Alisma; species Alisma plantago-aquatica. The sequence continues at coordinate 194,131,259 of OY856413.1, read as the reverse complement.
GTTCAGATTCCTATCTTCGAGTTAAAGGAGATGGAAGCTAGCACAACAACATGTTTTCTCCTTAATGCTTGTTGGGGAGAGACTTGGCACCATCGTCTTCTTTTTCCAAGGTCAGAACGGATTGCCAAGAGGTGTGTCCTCATGGATGCCATGTGCACTCTAGTTACTCATGCCACATCAATATTACCCAAGGGACCTGAACCGCATAACCCTAACCCAAGAGTCCCAACCATCTATGACATTTTCATCTTCTTTTCCCAAGGTCAGATATGATATGAGACTAATATTGACATATTACAAAAAAGGTGTGTCCTCATGAATGCCATGTGCACCCTAATTATTCACACCACATTAGTATTACTCAATGGTCTTGAACCGCATAACCCTAACCCAAGAGTCCCAACCATCTATGACTTTCTTAAGATAAATCATGAAACTTTCCATTGTGATGATGAGATTGATGTCTTGGATAAGAAAGGTGCATATCTTTTTGTTGTGGACATCACCTTTAGAATCTTTACATGTCACGAGAAGGATAAAATTACCTATGTTACTTTCTGACTTAGGGGTACTACCAAGTTATGGTGGGACAAGTACATCCACTCCCATCATTTCATTCTCATGAATTGGGAAGCCTTCGAGCCAATATTCACCAACACTTCATTCCTATCTATGAGAGAAACTTGAAACAAAAGTAGTTATACTGCCTCACCAAGGAAATCTACTATAGTTGATTATGGGGGGAACTTTTGTTTCCTTGGATGTCACTATCTTGTTTTGAGTGAATAAAATAGGTGCACTATTTTCTCAATGGGTTGCACATTGCCCTATGTGCATTTATGTCTACTTCCTATCCCACCACCTTTTAGGAGAAATATGATCAATCCTTTTCCATGGAGAGAACCTTGGGTTCAAGAACTAAGAATGAAGTCTAGTTGGAACACCACAACATGATGGTGTATCAAAAATAATGAATTGTACATTACTAGATATGGTGCGGTCAATGATGAGTTTTTCTAGTCTTTCAACTACCTTGTGGGGACATGCTCTGAAAACTGTAATGTTTACACTAAACAATGTACCATCTAAATCAGTTCAAAAGACACCATATGAGATATGGTATGGGAAGTGTCCCAATGTGTCTTTTATGAAGATTTGGGGATGTGAAGCTTATGTGAGAAAGTAGTTTTCTGAAAAGCTTGGACCCAAATTGGATAAATATTATTTTGTTGGATATCCTAGGGAAACCAAAGGATACTACTTTTATACTCCATCTAACAACAAAGTGTTTGTTGCCTAGGATTTTGTATTCCTAATAGAGGAATTTATTTCCAAATGAATCAGGGGAATAAAAGTAGAACTCCAATAGGTTTGAGACCAACAAGAAAACATTGAACTTATAGAGATACAAGATGAACATGCAGAATCACAAACTGTTGTGGAATCTCAAATTCCTCATGTAATATAGGAACCACACATATCAAATAGGACACGCCTTATGCTTGAAAGATTTGTTTTCTTATGAATCAAGAAGGTGATGAGTTGGTCATTGATGTGAGCCAACAACCTACCTAGAAGCTGAAAAGGGACCAAAATCTAAGCAATTGCTTGAGGCAATGAAATCTAGATGGAATCCATGTACACTAACAAGATATGGACCTTGGTGGATCCACCTAAAGGGATAAAATCCATAGGATGAAAGTGGGTACTCAAAAAGAATATTGACATGGATGGTAATGAAAAAACTTATAAGGGTCGATTGGTTGCAAATGGTTTCAAACAAGTTCAAGGTGTTGACTATGACAAAATGTTTCCTCCAATGTCATGGTTAAGTCCATCAGGATCATGCTTTCCATTACAGCTTATTATGACTATGAGATTTGGTAGATGGATGTTAAAATTTCATTCCTTAACAGAAGTCTTCTTGAGGATGTGTACATGACACTACCCAGAGGTTTTATAAATCCAACATATAGAAATAAACTTTGTAAGCTACAAAGGTCAATATATACATTGAAGCAAGAATCTTAGAGCTTGAATCTTCAATTTGACAAAACAGTCAAAGAGTTTGTCTTTAGTCAAAATGAAGATGAACCATGTGTTTATAAGAAGGTTACTGGGAGCATGATCTTATTCCTCATATTATATGTAGATGAGATACTATTGATGGGTAATGAAATCCCTACTTTACAAATGGTAAAAATCTAGCTAGAAAATACATTCTCTACAAAGGACTAATGTGAAGCATCCTATATCTTAGGAATCAAGATCTATAGAAATAGATCTAGAAGGATTCTTGGCCTAAGCCAGAGGACATATATTGAGAATGTGTTGAAAAGGTTTATCATGGAGAACTCTAAGAGAGGAAACTTTCCCACGTCTCATGGTGTTAGTATCTCTAGAGCTCTATGTCCTAGTTCTTGTGAAGAATAGGAGTGCATGAGTAAGATTCCATCTGCATATTCAATTGGATCTATCTTGTACAAAATGTTATGCACTCATCCTGGTGTCTCATATTCCTTGAGTATGACTAGAAAGTATAAGTCAAGTCCCGATGAAAGTCATTGGACTGTTATACAAAACATCCTTAAGTAATTGAGAATAACTAAGGATCATTTCTTTGTCAATAGTGATAAAAGGTTACACAGACACAAGCTTCCAAACTAAGAAAGATGGATATAGATCGCAATCTGAATTTGTGTTTTGCCTTATGATGCACGTCGTTGTACACACAACAATCACTAGGAAAAGTCCTAGAGTTTAACCTTCTAAGCCGGTTGTCAACTTGTTGCGAACAACAAGTCAACTTAGTATAGATAGGTATTGATCTAAGGGACGACGGAAAAGAAAAGTTGAAATCCAAATCTGATCGCAAGTACAAGAATTAAATCCTGATTTGAGAGAGTTGTTAATACTAAGAACAAAAATAAAAGTGCTGAAATAAAATTTAACTAATAAAAAAATAAAGATCTGGGGTCCGGAAGATCACCACCAAAACCACGTTTCTATTCAACTAATCAAATTCTAAACTCCAAGGATCAAATCAGGACCTTGTGGTTACATGTCCTTACAGACAAACTCACAAGGGTCGGACTTCCGGTGAACCCATTGGTCCCGGCATTCACGGATCATTGGCCAACCATCCAACATGTCATTATCCACGGTCATATCAAAAAGCATGTGAATTCAAACTAGCGTTCAAACCCAAGGCTCAGGTGGTCGCGTCACCAAGGATTATAAAAAGAATAAGATTAAAAAGATAAAAAGATGATAATCGCAATTAAGGGACTATTTTTTGGTTCTTACAGAGATCCACGGTCATATCACTCCATAAGAATATATCAGACCATCTAAATAACCACACATAAACAGAGAGAAGACATTTGTTCGATGGAGGAATATAATTGATTATATTGAATAGAACCGGGCTAAGGGGATACTCCCATGCCCCAGAGAGATTTACTCAGACATAATAAGACCAAAAGAAATGCAAACTAAAGCAAGATCCAACATTATACAAGATGTGGTCTACAACTAAAAATTAGATGGAATAGAATGAAGAATGGAATCTTTTACAAGTGAAGAGTCCCTCCTTTTATAGGAGGGGGAGGGGTAGGCTGTCCTCAAAAGAGGAGGAAAAAGAGAGGGAGACCAAATTTTGAATTTTCTGGATCTGGTCAAATCGAAAGTTGGTTGTCTTTAATTATCTTGACCATGTAACTCCCTTTAATGTAGATTCTCACATCAGCGATTTCGAACATATTTCTCTCCCATGAAAAGCACAAAAGCAGTACAAACATAGGATTTTATTTTAGTAAATTAAATTCCCTTTCCAATGAATACTTGTACACTCAATTTGGAGTTCGAATGCAAGAGTTATGTCACTTTTGGTGGAGGGTATATATGAATTTCAAGACTGTTGCAAATTGTGTAATTTTCCTACAAAACCCAAGAAAATAGAATTAAAACTCCAATTAAAGAGAAAAATCTAAAATAACACAATTAATTATGAAACGAAGAGAATAAATAACAAAATAATCCTAAACAAATATCAAAAATATATAAATAAAAAGATAAATATACATTTATCAAAATACCCCAGACTTGAATCTCTGTTTGTCCTCAAACAAATAAAATCACAAATTATTCCAATTTATAATCACAACATGTCTATCATCACCCTTGTAACATCACTTTATTCCTTAACTCCAAATTTGGCCAAGCAACCCAATCTCCTAAAACCACAAAACACAAAGTTCTATATTCCCTATTAAAAGCAAATATCATATCTTGGTTCTAAATCAAGATTTTGTAGAAAAACATGCTTCACCTTACTTTTGCTTTGACACTCTCATTTTTATAAATGTATTTTTTTTGTGAGTTGTTGCACAAGAACAAGATGAAATTAGGGGGTGTGAAAACAAAGAAGGAAGTGATGAATTTTTTTTGATCCCTCCTCTATTTGACTTGGGATTTAGATTTGTGGAGTTGTGACTACATTGGTCACAATTTTTTTCATGTGCACTTTTGGCATCTTTTGATGGTACACCCCTTTGTGGGGTATGGAATTTTTTTTTATGGGAAGCATACCACCCCGAACTTGATTTTTGTCTGGTGGTGATTCTTTGCTTCTCTTTTTTTAGAGAGAAAATAAGGGCGAAATAAAAGGTGTCTTTGTGCCTATAACTTCACATATTTATTTTCTCCTTTGTTTTTTGAAAGTTTCATTACATCAGAAAGAACATTCATGTCAATCACATTATACAAGATTTATATCAAGTTAATCAACATTTAAAAATCAAGAAAATTTGTGTTTGGTTTTGATTGATTCCATACGACTTGCCAACTTTTCCAAGGAGTGATGCTATTTTGGGATCCTAGGTGACATGGCGGTTTCAGACATGGCAATTTGTAACAATTTTTTATAAAAGATTTACTAAACTCAAATGGGTAAAATGATAAACATCTATTCATATTGGCCGACTAGATAAAGACCATTTTGCTACAAAAGAAATAAAAACATGGCTGACTAGATAATGGCCATGAACAAAGCAACTATATGCAAAAATAAAAGTTGAAATAATGCAAGAATAAAAAAAGATAAGGGGGTGGAATAGAAACATACCACCCACCTCCACCTCAAACTTAGATTTTTTCTCGCCCTGAGTAAAATTGAAACATGAGATGGAGGGAAGAGAAGAGCGAGGATTTCCAGGTGGCCCAGGTAGCTCAAAAAATGTCCAGCTAAAGGGGATGTGTATGAGGGCTGAGACCTTTATCTGAGGAGATTCATAATGTACCCTATGATAGGGTAATTTTCGAAACTCAGTGGGGTGCTCATATTTTCTTTCACCTCACATTCCCTCCAATAATATCCATATATCTTCCTTCGATAGCAAGGGAAGTGTTGAAGATGGATGTGGATTGGGGGAGGTTGGTGGGTACCCGGCCAGTAATTCCAGTAGAGCATGATGAATTGAGTTGGGTGGAGGATATGGTTCAGGTTTTCCACCATCATGATGACATGCATATGGGAGAATTGATGCTAATACAAAAAATTTAAAATGATTTACAAAATTGTTTTGTTTCTCCTTAAAATTAATGTCATCAACATTGGGTTTGGTAAGTTTCATTGTTGATATAACATATATCTCTAATACTTTTGTACAAGGGTTACCCAAGTATTTAGGAGGGATGATGATGTATTCCTTGCAAACAACAGAAGGGGGTGTGTGGGCTTCTTCCAACGGTGGTATCTCCCCTTCTAGATCAGCCATGTGTGGGATGGAAATTCGCTGTGACGGCTTGGGAAGAATCATAAAGGGGATTAGATGCTCATTATACAAAATAGACTCAAAAGAATGGTATTGGTCTATGGTATCATTCAGATTTATGTTGAGGATGGGAGGAGTTGTTGGATCTTCAGAATGACTCTCCTGCTTTGACATTTCATATTCAAGTAATAGAGTCTCTAAAGGAAAGATAGGGATATCAACGTCCTCATCACACACAAAATATGGCTCCATGGTTTGTTCTATTTCTTCATGATCCGACATATATGACACAAAATAAGGATCATCATCGTCGTCATCAAGAAGAACCATCTTGGGTTGCTCAAGCTCTATAGGGGGAGTTTGTGATTAATCCTCTAGTAAGGTACCTAACATTGCTTGACTGGATTCAAGTTTTGCTTGTCCTTCTGCTACCATCTTTTATAGGGCCTTAAGTCTCTCATCCAGTTCAAGATTAATTTGCATTTCACCATAGGATTTATACACCCAAAAATTTTGGTCATCCTCGCCACACTCCCCATAGTGTCCTTGGCCATAGTACTCATATTGTTTTGGGTGGCATTGCTCCTCATAATAATCTCCAGAAGATGGTGGATTGTAATTTCCATTGCATCCATCTTGGTAGGAAGATTCAATATTATAAGGTGTGACCAGATCATGAGGAAACATATTTGAACAATCTATATTTTGGGTTTGGGCTTCTAGCAGGGCGGTTAAGAAGGCTTGGCTGGCTTTTAGTTTTGGTTCTCCTTCTATTGCTATCTTCTCTAGGGCCCTAAGTCTCTCTTCTTGTTGAGGATTACATTGGGTTTCATAAACATGTTCATAACTCCCAAGGTTGTTTTGGTTACACCCCACAAAATTTTGTTGATCATATCCCCCATTAGAATATGGACAGCAAGGTTCCCCATAATGGTTCTCAAAATAATGTGGATTCACATTGTACCCACTAGGATGAAAGGGCTCACAATTATAAGGGGTGCTATCATAATCATGGGGTAGAGTTGGGCAGGCCAGAGATGCATAGTGGTAAAGACCAAAGTAATAACATTGTGGGGGATATTGGGATGCCCACTCCATTTTAAAAGAAAAGTTCGTGAAAGATATGTCAATCAACGAATGAGAGAAGAAAGATTATGAGATAAAAGGTTAGTCAAAATTACAAAGAGAACTAAAAATTATAAATCTAAGAAATATTGAAATAACTAAAATTACAAAAAAAAAGTAACTAGAAAGCTGTACTACTGGAATGGAAACTCAACAGAAAGAGGAGATACACTTTCGGAATTGTGCTCGGAAGGCAAAAAGAAATTACAAAAATAAAAAAAAATTATAAAAAAGACTAAAGTTATGAAAGTTATAATTTATGAACATAGATTATATAAGATATACAGGCAACCATATCTGAAAAACAATTGTGTCGTCCCCGGCAACGGTGCCAAATTGATGTGCGTCGTTGTACACACAACAATCACTAGGAAAAGTCCTAGAGTTTAACCTTCTAACCCGGTTGTCAACTTGTTGCGAACAACAAGTCAACTTAGTATAGATAGGTATCGATCCAAGGGACGGCGGAAAAGAAAAGTTGAAATCCAAATCTGATCACAAGTACAAGAATTAAATCCCGATTTGAGAGAGTTGTTAATACTAAGAACAAAAATAAAAGTGCTGAAATAAAATTTTAATAATAAAAAAATAAAGATCACCACCAAAACCACATTCCTATTCAACTAATCAAATTCTAAACTCCAAGGATCAAATCAGGACCTTGTGGTTACATGTCCTTACAGACAAACTCACAAGGGTCGGACTTCCCGTGAACCCGTTGGTCCCGACGTTCACGGATCATTGGCCAACCGTCCAACATGCCATTATCCACGGTAATATCAAAAAGCATATGAATTCAAACTAGCGTTCAAATCCAAGGCTCGGGTGGTCGTGTCACCAAAGATTATAACAAGAATAAGATTAAAAAGATGAAAAGATGATAATCACAATTAAGAGACTATTGTTTCATTCTTACAGAGATCTACAGTCATATCACTCCATAAGAATATATCAGATCATCTAAATAACCACACATAAACAGAGAGAAGACATTTGTTCGATGGAGGAATATAATTGATTATATTGAATAGAACTAGGCTAAGGGGCTACTCCCATGCCCCAGAGAGATTTACTCAGACATAATAAGACTAGAAGAAATGCAAACTAAAGCAAGATCCAACATTATACAAGATGTGGTCTATAAATAAAAATTAGATGGAATAGAATGAAGAATGGAATCTTTTACAAGTGAAGAGTCCCTCCTTTTATAGGAGGGGGAGGGGGTAGGCTGCCCTCAAAAGACGGGGAAAAAGAGAGGGAGACTAAATTTTGAATTTTCTAGATCTGGTCAAATCGAAAGCTGGTTGTCTTTAATTATCTTGACCATGTAACTCCCTTTAATGTAGATTCTCACAGCAGAGATTTCGAACATATTTCTCTACCATGAAAAGTACAATAGCGGTCCAAATAATAGGATTTTATTTTAGGAAATTAAATTCCCTTTCCAATGAATACTTGTACACTCAATTTGGAGTTCGAATGCAAGAGTTATGTCACTTTTGGTGGAGGTATATATGAATTTCACGACTGCTGCAAATTGTGTAATTTTCCTACAAAACCCAAGAAAATAGAATTAAAACTCCAATTAAAGAGAAAAATCTAAAATAACACAATTAATTATGAAACGAAGAGAATAAATAAAAAATAATCCTAAACAAATATCAAAAATATATAAATAAAAAGGATAAATATACATTTATCACCTTAACAATTGATTTGCAAGATGGAAGAGTTCCAAGAAAGAAATAGTTGTTGATTTTACAACAGAGGTCGAGTATATTGCTACCTCCAATGCAGTATAGGAAGCTGTATGGATCAAGAAGTTCAACACTGAACATGGAGTGGCTCCAAGCATCAGCGATGTAGTAGAGCTGTATTTTGGCAACAATGTAGCTATTGCACAAGCTAAAGAACCCAGATCGCATCGACATTCTTGTGACGCCCAGACACACTACAAAGTGAGATTACTCAAAAGAAAGTGTAGAAATAATACTAAAAAACCAAATTACCACAAAATAGGGTAAATTAAAATCTATATCATATATCCACCTTAAGTGGAAACATATTGCATCTGAGTTCATAAAACCACCTGTAACATATCTCATATCAAAAAGATAATTACATGATATTTGTCACTGGCTCACTGGCCACAACCTGTTACAAGAGGTAACATGTCACATATACCTACATGTCATATCTGTATAATAATGCATATAGCCAATAAAATCATCTGGATATACAAAATCTCCCCCAAGAACCTAAGAGTACAAGGATGACATATAGGACTTTACTACAAACACTAGAAGCATGTTCAACCTTTCAACATCTAATGCTCTGACTACTCCGCCTCAACCACACGATCTCTACCTCATCGTGTGTGACCTCGTAAAATATGTGGAAACCCACATGGTGAGACTAATGTCTCAACAAGAGATATAACTCTCTACCAACGTCTATTATAAGCACAAGTGAATTATACTAAGCAGATTCAACTCAATGATAAAAGCAAGGCAATTAGTAGTATTTATACAATTTAGGTATCTACTACTGAGTAGTAGAACATCTTATGCTTTTAGAAGGAATATGAAGAACATGTATAACTATTATAAACTAAATAGTACAAAATTAAGGCAAAGGGTCAACTAATGTTGTCCACGTTCAATCCTATGCAAATATGCTACATGGCTGTGTTACATCTTTTATTCATGCCATGAGGATTTGAGTCATACCAACCAAATCTAACCAACCATTGCAAAGTCGAAATCGGTGCCATACAAGGTCTTTGGAAGAGACAAAATCCACAATCTCTCTAACACATGTTGGTCAGTACAAAAGAAACATTGTAGAGACATATCAGTAAACCGCAAACAATGACATATAGTCAAGATAAATGATAGGCTCACACATGGTCGTCCTTATAAAACATCTAGTCCACCTTGGTACAAGTCACGACGCTAGAGAACATGCTCACACATGGCTGTTCTAAAAGGCATGATGCAGTTGCACTGCTGCCATTCTCAAATATCTCAATATCACAACATCAAGGCATGACCACATTAATCCTCCAAAACCTATAATTGTGGAAGCAAGTATATGCACTCAACTAGCACCCCTTCATATTCAACAATATGCGCTTCGAGTTTCCCATAGGAGTTACTCATTTCACGATCCAACAATAAAACTGACACTGGAATGGATCTATGGCACAGGCAACTATATGATTAAGGTTTCACTTTATTAGTTATGCCAATTGGATGAATTAAGGCTTCATCATACAAGTGGACATACACAACCCTAATTCAATCTAGCAAGAATAACTGTATAACAACTTCATAAGATGTAAAACATATAAGGTGTGAACATGTCACATCATCATATGATACTTGTATCTCTACCATTCACAAGGCTATGATTAGCATCACATCACTATGAGATATCAATCCCTCAATCACATCTCTAGAGGATTTCATCTCAATGTAGGCATAAAGCACTTGTTAGGTCATTAGACCCAAACACATTATTCCTGCTCATTATCATAGTGTGCCTCAATATTGCACATAATCACCATATTGTATTATGCAAGGATCACCATAGAACTCACATAGCTATGACATTCATTCCACCGGAAAGGTTAGGATTACATAAGTAGGAGAGAGAAAACATAATCACATGCTATTCATCCAAGTAAGCTTAAAAATTGTAGCATAACCTAGGATTAGGGTTAGGGTTTCACACACATAGATGATTAGGGTTCCATATTACCATTCAACCACCAAACTCTAGATTCCTCACCTCCCATAAGTTTGGAGAACATTGGGGTTAAGAAACATGATCAGGGTTAAATAAACCATCATCTAATCAACACTGTGTGTTAACCATCAATCACATGTACACGTGTAGCAACCTTACTATGTTACACATATGTAGAGACTATGAAACCATGTATGTGTGTCGATCATTCATCAAAACATGGTGTTGCGACCGCAACACCTATGGGTGTAACAAATGCAACAACATACATGTGTCACGACCAAAACACAACATCAACTGAAAACATGTGTAGCAACCCTTAGGTGTTACGACTATCAACCATTAGGGTTAGGGTTGTGATTGTTACCATAGGTATGTGTTGTGACCGAATCACACAACAAGGAAAACATGTGTTGCGACCAGTATCAAATTCAAGGTTTTCGACCGTAACAAAGCCATCTCAAAGCTCTTTGACTGAAACAAAACCAACCCATAACAAAGGTATGTTGGCCGAAATAGAACCAACCCAACTTGTATCAGCCAAGTCATTGGAGTAGAGTAGCAACCTCTAAGATCAACTACTTCAACCACACATGACTATCCTTAAAATAGAGATAAACCATGATAAAAATAGATGGTGAACATCAAAATACTAAGCACCATCAAGGAGAGAAAAACTCCATACAAGATGACATCAAAACCCTAAAACCGTTCTCCAACGTGATCAACCAAGAAACCAAACTAGGAGAGAGAGACCAAGCTTCAACCTCATGAAAACCAAATCCAAAACTTGAAGAATACATAAGAGCTGGACTATAACATGGTGATAAAACCAAGGATCATGTTGCATGTAACAACTTCACTTCATCCATCACTTAGCATTCAGGCACATGATATTAGGGTTTAAGAAAGAGAGCAATATATATGAGAATACTACAAATTCATACACCCTAGATCATGATAACTGCATCTCTCACATTAGCATAAAGTTTTAGAAATCATAACAGTAGAATGCAAGCAAGATTATGGTGCAAATAATAGAAGAAGGTAGAGAGTTATATAACCCGCCTTATAGAGAGACCAAGCTGCAAACCACAAGCTCCAAGAGAGAGAAAGAAGCTCCAACCAAGATCAACACTTCGACCACAAGGTCACCTCTAAAGAGAAGAACACCATGGTTAAAGGATAGATCAAGAAGGAGGTGAAAAACTCTAGGACAAACCAAAGAAGAAGAAAGGAGAAAGAGGAAAGCTTCTTTTCACATAGGTACCACCATGGTTGCACCATAGTATCTGACCTTAACGAGTATAAGATCATCATGAGAAGGTGACCATGGTAACACCATAGTCTCATGGCCAGAAAAGGAGAAGAAGATAGGGTAGAGAACCAAAAGAAAACGTGATCAAGGGTTCAAAACCACTTACCAAAGAAGAAGATCTTCACAAGAAGGATGATCAAGCTCAAGAACACTACATGCAAAGGTGGTCGTCCACCAAAGCACCAAGATCAGTACCCTTTAGCTCCACCAGGATCCAAGGTCGGCCAAGCAAGAAAGGAGGAGGAAAGAGAGCTAAAAGATTTACTTGCATGTAAAAGAGAGGGCATATATACATGTGGGTAGGAGGGAGGTATAAGATTATGAGGTGTCAACATAAGAGAACACCAAAAGGATACTTATCCACCAAGGAAACATACATGAAACCACTAAATACATGCATTAAACATATGGTGATACAACCTAGGTGAGGTATCGACCACATGGGTCACAACAAACCTTGTTGAAGTCAAAACATATCAAAGAACCACGTAGAGACTACTACAAGAGATCACCAAACAAAACATGGTCGAAACACATCATTAGAAGACCAACCATGTCGACCAAACCACCTCAAAACCACCAAGGACGAAACAAACATCTCCTAGGGTGAGTGTAGCGATTGTAACACTCATCCAAGACTGGTGTTGTGGTCTCTACACACTCAAACCCCAACAAGGTCGATACCCTACAACCAGGAAACTCAAGCAAACCCTAAACTCACCATGTGATGTCAAATCATGACAAATTGCAATTCAATACCTCAACGTGGGTAAATTGCAACTTGGTCCAAAATAAGGCTACATAGCTCAGACATCATCCAAACATGACCAAAATAAAAACAGAAGGTTGTCACATGTTAACAAAGAATCTCAAAGGATTAGATTAAGGTTCAAGCATCTCATTAAGAAAAGCAAGGACACTTAAGCACTAATATAGATTAAGGGCCTTACAATTCTAAGCACATACAACAATAGTTCCATCTCATATGAGAGATCATACACCAAGGAGATGTGAGGATTTATAGAGTACCAACTAAAAACAATGTTGATGACCCCTTGAAAAAAGCACTTTTGCAGCAGAAGCATGAAGGTCATGTTAGATCACTTGGGATTAAGTTCATGGGTGATTGGATCTAAGTGTAAGTGGGAGTTTGTTGGTTTATATGCCCAGAGAGCCAATAACATGATTATTGTAGTGGCATGTCTTGTAAATGATTTGATTAATAATAAATGCAATCTTTGTATATACGTGTGCTCAATTATGAGATAGTGGTGTAACATGATAGATATCTAAAGAATGATGTTACTCGATGACATATGTCTTCAAGTTGAGGACCTGAACAGTGAGATCATATGTATGATAAGAGTACATAAATTCTTGTTATGTCCCTAGTTGTATGTTATTATGAAATCTAATATACAACAATAATACATAAGACTAGATTATGTATTGGTTGATGATAGAATCTCATTAGTCATGATATGTGATATCAAACCAAACCCATAAGTACTTATTAGAGGACACTGTATCGAATAGACCCACCTTGAGAGTAATATTTCGAAACCATTGAATGGTAATCAAGATCAACTCTGATATTGATAGTGGTGATTGTGGTTCTTAGATTTGAAGTCACTACACTCATCACATGTCGTTCAATGTATTTTGACATCATCCAATGTGACCTTGAATTAGGGTTGCCATAAAGGTGATGCTCAGATATGTTGTAACACATGGGAATTGACTATGAGAGATGTAGATGGGATTTTTCATCCTACTGGAGTTGATGTCTAGGCCACTTGATAAGTGGGACTATGGAACATATGTCCACACTCACGTGAATCAGTATATGATATGTGAGCTCAAATGCATCTCAGACAGACTGATCTAGTTCAAGGAACACAGATTGAATGCTGAGAGGATGACGCTTCAATGCCTTGAGTTCAATCTGAATATCAAAGACAAAGGAACTATACGATAATTGTAACAACAATCACAGATGTAGGTTGAAGTTGTTCTCCAATCTTTCTAATTACTTGGATAGCAATGATGTGTTTCTAGATATTGCCCATTGTTTGTGTTGTCATAATCTAGTTATGGACATTCACTACTAACGTAATTTAGGGCCTATAGGGTCACACATATAGGATTCACTTGGAATAGGAGTTTACTCATGAATAAGGTTTAACTTGAATAAAAAGTGTTTAGGTATTCAATTTAAACAACATTGGCTGGAAATTGACTAATAAGGATTGTGAGTCGACCAATTCAATCATTGAGCCAATTTAAACAACATTGGTTGAACATTGCCTAGACTAGAAAATGAATCGACCGGTTTGAAATATGAACCGATCGGTTCAGATTCCGAATCGGTCAGTGGAGCTTGTGAGTCATTCGGTTCAATGATTAGTATGATTGGATCAAGAATTGATGTTGATGCCATGTTGTGAATTAATCATCGCATTAAAAACCAATATGTATATGAATAGGAAAGATAGTAAATTGACCAACTGAAGTGTTGAATCAACTGATTCACATGTGTAACTGACCGGTTCAGAAGTGAACCAACTGATTCATGATTTGTAGTAGATGGAAAATTCATGAAAATTTGTCTCTTTGACTCCTAATTGATCTGGAAACCCTCACCCTTACCCTCCAATAAATAGAGGGTTAGTCAAGGCTTTCAGAAGACACAACTAACACTGGCAAATGTTGTCCTCTAATCATTGTAGTAATATGAGAGACCAAAGAAAGACTTACCCATAAAGGGAGAGACAAAAAAGGGAGAACACGTTAGTGCTAGCACATTGACATCAAAGGGACAACTCCTTCATGTCAATTTTAAAAGAATGACATGAGTTATCAGTGGTCTGCACAAACTACATAGAGGCGTGGATGTTGTTGCCACCCGCTAGGAGGACATCGATAACCTCCATCTGTGGTGCTACTGTAACATCCCTGACCTAGGTTATGCCTTAACCCTAGGAGTTTTGCTTAAGAAAGTTAATTAGAACCGTAATTTTATCTTGTGAAAAGTAATTAAGGCTCTAGAGGAACTTATGTTTCAATTTTGGTCCAGTATGAATAATGTTGAAGCAATGTTTGCTTATTTTGGACTAATGTGCAAATTACCCAAGTTGAGGGATTAAATTGAAAATGTTACATGATAAGATGTTCCTATGATTTTGATAAATCATAAGAATGAATATGATGTAGTGGTATGGTTTTCACAAGCTTGGGCACTAAGATTACGCTTGTAAAGAAATCCTTGTGCATTAAAACCTAGTTTTGGTGTAAAGTGCAATTTACCCAAAACTTAGGGTTAAATATGTAAATTACCACTTCAACAAGGTCCCTAATGTTTCTTGGCATCATGTAGAGCAAATAAAATGAGATGGGTGCCTCATTTGAATTAAGTTGGAGGAGAGAGAATCTTGATATTAAAACAATCAAGATTTAATCCTAAGTGAAACCCTAATTCAATTTAGGGCAAAAATGAATGTATTAATTAAAGGGCCTTCAACCAAAATTAAAATGGTTGAATTCATATGTGTGTGATGAGATTAAAGCCTTGCAAAGGAACGAGCATATCCTAAGGAGGTGAAATTCCACTCACCATTATTATAAGAAAAAGAATTTCCACTCAAATATGGATATTCTTATTATAAGGGTTAAGGTGCTTAATTTCTTTTCCTTTAATTCATGGATAATGGAAGGGAGCTCGGTGGGGATAGATATGCCCTTTCATGCAAGAAACCAAGGGGGAAGTGGTGGAAACAATTTTGGAATTAAAAGACTTTTATAAAAGATTTTCTCTCTCATCAATTTTCTTATAAAAGTACGCTTGCCAAACCAAAACAAAGGCTTTTTCGGATTCCTTTCTTTCCCCTTGCTTGGAAAACGACCAAGGAGCTTGGGAGCAGCAGGAGGACGACCCCCAACCTGTTGTTAAGGTTCTTGACCTTCTTTCACCTTGAATCTATGGTGAAAATAAAAAATCAATGCATAAATTCTTCATATCTCGATCCCCTCTTCAATTCTAATCAATTCTTTTTACTCAAAGCTTGAGGACGACCCTTGGAATAGTGAAAGGAGTTGCATCCAACATTGTTTCCGTGAGCTTGGAGCTTTGGAGCTCAATTGGAGGTGGGTTTTATAACTTGAACCCTTAATTTTATTATTGCAATCAATTCCTTATCAATTGGTGATCATTTCTACATTTCTGAAATTAAGTTTGGTTGATTGATGCAATCTCCATGGAAATCACAGAATCTTTCATAGTTTGGAGCTTGATGATGATGAAATCATCATAAGCACACACCTCCCCAAATATCTAGGGCAAACGGCTTCAATGTTGAGTCCAAACGGTTTCACCAAACCGTTTGGTGGTTTGGTTTCCAAACCGTTTGGAATGGTTGACCATTTGAGATGGTTGACCATTTGAAGATATATGCTGTGGTGCTTGGATATTAATCCAATGGTTTCAATTGGTTTGATCTTGAAGGTTTGAATTGTGAATGATTCCTTAATTGCAAACCCTAATCGACTAAGTGTTGAATTCCCAATTGATTTGAGATGATGTTTTGGGTTGATTGACCCAAATGGTTGCAAAACCGTTCGGGGATCACCCAAATGGTATCAAGACCGTTTGGGGGTTACCCAAGACCATTTGGAGGTCTGGGGTTAAGTATGGATAAGTGTTTGAAGGTCCAAAGGTACCAAATTGAATTGCAACTAAGTGCTAATTTGATAATCAATCCAATGTTCCAAAACCATAATTGGATGTCATGGATTTTGATGATGGAATGGGAAAATGGTCTGAAGACCGTTTAGAGATCAACCAAATGGTCTCAAGACCGTTTGGTGGTCATCCAAGACCATTTGAGGTCAGGTCATATCATGTGATGATGATAGTTCATTGATTTCAATTGATTTGGTTCCATAATGTCAACCATTGATGGATCCTCGATTTCAAACCCTATGTGATGGTTTCTTGATTATAAAACGTAGTTCAAATTGGGTTCAAAACCCTAAATTGATGGTCTAATTGAATGGTGATTTATTGGTCCAAATGATGAATACCTTAGTGGTTCAATTTATAATTGGTCCATGGATTGAAACATTGAGTCGATTGAGTGTTGAAGTACCTTTTTGGCCCATGCAGTTTTGAGAAGGTTTGGACCAAATGGCCTCAAGACCGTTTGGGTCCAAACGGTCTCAAGACCATTTGGGTCCAAACGGTCTCAAGACCGTTTGGGACCAAACGATCTCAAACCGTTTCAAGACCCAAAGTGCAAACCGTTTCAATACCTACTTTGTCCAATTGGTTTCAAGTATAACTTGTTCAAATGGTTTTCAACCAATTGATTTATGAGAACCAAGATCATTGAGGGTCTAAGTAATTAACTTTGTGAAGATCAACATGGTTAATACATTTGAATAACTCATGTAGTTGAAGGTTCAATATGGTGAACCGATTTGTATATTTAATGCATTTGAAGATTTCAAAGGTTAACTCAATGATCACTTTGTGGAATTGATGGTTTAATTGATTAGACCATTTGACACCTTATATGATCAAAGGTCAATAAGCCTTTTGGTTCTTAATGATGTAGACAATGGTGATTATAAAGGTCAACCCTAACTATGTGAACTTAAATAAAGAGCTAACCTAGTTCAATCTTGAACCTACTTAACATCCTAAAGAGGATGAGAGAGAGAGTGAGAAAGATGAATGCTTATATAATTAAGCCCTAATTCTTTCTTTATGAGTAAACCATGTGATAAGGGTTGATCCATAATAATGAGATCATGAACCCTAATCAATGAGCCCTAACCCCAATTTAGAGTAATACTAAGTGAAACCCTAAATTGGGATGAATAGTGAACCCTAATTGTGGGTTATTGAATGTAGACCCTTTTTTGAAGTGAAATTTATGTGTGAAATCCTAATTAGGGAAAAGCTATGTGTGAAACCCTAAATTAGGGCAAAGCTGAGTGTTATCGTAAATCTAGTGTGATGATGTAACCCTAATTTAGTGTAACAATGATGGAAACCCTAATTTAATGAGAATTGTACATCCTAACCCTAATTTGGGTATGAGGTAAGATAAACCCTACTTGGATGTGAATGGTAAACCTTAATCCCTAAAAATCAGGTAAAGGTGCAGAAAACACTGAAAGAGGGTTTTGCTACTAATTCTATGTGAAATCCTATCACTGGGTGATGTGTTGTGAAATCCTAATTTCACATAATACTAGGTGAATCCTTGATATAGGAAGATGATTATGTAAAACTCTATTGAAGAGTAATACTATGTGAAATCCATAAATGTATGGAATATTCTATGTGAATCCTCAAATCATAAATATGGAGAATATTATTCCTAATAATGGAATAATGATTAATGTTATGGCAAATGTAACACCTAGAGAGGTTGATAATGGATATCCTTATATTAATAGTTCCTAATTTAAGGATGAGTCCATAGTATTGGCAACGGTTGTATAATCTAAATGAATGACTAATGACCAATACTTTAGATGATAAATGTGATGAACCGGTGCATAAAGTATTAGGATGGGGAATACCCTAATACAAGCCAAGTGTATGATCTCAAGTAAGATAAAGGTGTTGAGGGAAGTGATACATCAAGATATGATAGATATCATATTCAATACACCAATACTGGTATACCTTGATGTGTTATAAGTCCAATATAATTGGATGAATGACATATGAGATGTGTCATGTCAATAGTTACATTGAGATGTAATGCACCCTGTTGAATGTAGGATAACATGCCTTATGAAAAGGTTAATCCAAACCTATAAACCATGAGGTAATCATATTATGGAAAAGCTGAGAGAGAAACTGATGTTGTGTGTTGATAATTCATTTAATGGTGAATGATGAGAATAAATACGTATGATTGAATACTTATGTTATCCATATTGATTCCCTTGCTATGTGATCCCTAATATAGGGTAATGCTATGTGAAACCCTAATACAAGTTAATGCTATGTTAACCCCAATACAGGGTAATGCTATGGGAAACCCTAATACAAGTTAATTCTATGTGAACCCCAATGCAGGGTAATGCTATATGAAACCCTAATACAGGGTGATGCTATGTGAGGATCTAACACAGAGTAATCCTATGTGAAGCTCAAATACAGACTAATGGGTTATGAATGTAATAGGATAACCCTTGTATCGCATGGTACTGATATGTAATTGTGTCATGATTACTAATCATGCAGATATATTGAGAAGATGAGCATAGCCACGTATGGGCTATGATGCTTGGTTATTGAGAATGTTTTATAGGCCTTATAAGCCTTCATATGATTAGTTGCTTAGTGAGAGGTAACCTACAATTAATGAGTCATGTGTGTCACATGATGTGCTAATTATCTTAGATTTTTTATGAGCTTTGTGAACTATGTGCAATGCTTTGTGTAGCAAGAATTATAATGTCCCTGGGTCAGATGATATGAAGGTATGAAGTTACCCAATAAGTGGAAATAAGTGTTCTATGGTGAGTTATGGGTTCAAATACCCAGATTCTATAATCATGATAATGAACTTGTTAAGAAGTGGAAATGTACTTGATGAGATGAAGGACTAAGATCCCAACACTTTGTGAAAAGAGTATGGCTATAGGTCATGACTCCATAATGACAATGCCAGGAATTAGATATATGATCTAAGACTGAAGAGAGTTAGTGTTGTGGTAATGATTCTATAGTGAATAAATGTTATACATGTTCTTCGTATTCCTTAAAAGATAAGTGACATGTTGTTCTATCAGATTATAGCTGCATTGCTTTCGATAAGAATAATGTTCTAATCTGTTAGACATTGAATTAGCTGCTGCCAAACAAATATAATTCCTTTGTGTATATTTACCCTCTTAAGCTGCAATAATAAGGTTTCTGGAGGAGAGTTATATCTCTCGCTGGGGCAATTTACAATTGTCTCACCCCCGTGGGAATCACATTTTTAGGTTGATGCGGACGAGGAGGCAGAAATCCTTCAATAGGTGAAGGGCAGCAACATCAGTAGTAGGGGCAACAGTTAAGTCTCAGGTGGAGACACTCGCTGTTATGCCTTGTATATATGTAAATAGAGTCCTATGTGTCATCTCTATAATCTCAGGTCCTCGGAGTAGTAGTTAGTGCTTTTGAGATTTTGGCTTAGTGCCTCGAGATTTTCATACTACTTGTACTTATTTTAACAGTGCAGCTGATGCTTGTAATTGACAGAAAGAGATGATACAAGACATGTATCTGTGGACCAGAATGTAAATGCGTTACTTTTGTTCTATGTGAAAAAGTTTTCATTTGATGGACCTCTTGGTAAAAAGGTTTTAATTTTTATTGATTTTTGGTAATCCGCTGCTTAGTGAACGCTTCCACAATAGTTAATTATGTTTTTGAGAGTTGTATGCCACAATTAAGTGGTATCAGAGCTCTAGGTTTGCTGAGTCTACAGAGACATAGGACTAAGGTTGTAGAGTTTGGTCTAAGTGTCTTCTAGTTTATCTGATAGTATCTTCTTCTCACATAGGAGGAGAAGAACTTGAAGATGTTTGGACCACATGAAGAACATGCTACTGAGGGAAGCACTACTGCACCAGGAGGAGGTGTAGGAGACCAGGATAGAGAGGAGCCCGTACCTGAACAACCCCAGTTCAATCAAGTTGACATGGGGAACCCAACCCTTCAAGCCATGTTTGGGCAATTTATGGCTACCATAACTCACATGACAGATAGGATGCAAATACCTGCACCTAGGGCATCAGCTCACCATGAGGGCTATGGAGCCGGCAAGACTTTTGAGAGACTTTGCCGATTTGGAGCCATAGATTATGCTGGTACATCTGATCCGAAAGATGCTGATTTGTGGCTGATAGAACTGGAAAAGGCTTTCATGATCCTTGATATTCCTGAAGTTGAAAAGGTAAGGCATGCTATGTACCTCCTAAAAGGGAGTGCTGGTTATTGGTGGATGATAGAAGAAGATAAGAGACTAGGGGAAGAAGTTGGATGGGAGGTTTTTCGATGAGAGTTCATCGGTAGATACTTCCCTAAGACGTATCTAGATGAGAAGATCTCCCAATTTGAGAGGATCAAACAAGGACAAATGAACGTTAGTTAATATGAAGCTAAATTCATGAAGTTGTTGCAGTTTTGTCCGCAAATGGCAGTTAATGATGAGGAAATAATTCGACATTTTGAGAAGGGGTTGAACGCTAAACTAACCACTCCTGTGTCTGCTTTAGAGAACAGGAAGAGGTTTTCTACCTTTGTGGAGTCAGTAAGGAGGATAGAGAGGTCTGAAATTGAGAAACGACAAACTAGTGGTAAGAAATTGTACACTCAGTTGCAAGGACAAAGGTTCGAAAATTTTAAGAAGTCGAGATTTTCTACATCGGCAGCATCATCGAGATTCCATACCCAGACATAATGGATGCCAAGTAGGGGTAGGGATCGTAGTAATGTTCCAAGTAGAGCCTCCGATATAGTATCAACATCGGTATCTGGACCTCATAGACCCTATTTTGCACCTAGGAGCTGTTATCAATGTAGACAACCGGGACATCTAGTAAAGGATTGTCCTGGCGGGAATTCAATGATGACTCAACCTCAGGGGCAGAGTCAGCAAGGATCACAAAGGAGGCAATTTTCTAGTAACAACAAAGGATGTGGACAGACGTCCTAGACAGGTCAGATGAAATAAATTCATTCTGATATTTCATTTCCTAATTCTATGTGTTAAAGATATAAAAGTAGTTATTTTTGAACTTCCTTTGACTAGTCCTATAAGGACACAAGGAAAATGAGAATCTACATCTTAATCAGTATTTCTTAAAATGCTTTATAATCTCTCTTATCTTTGTGATACAAGATGAGATATAGAAGTGATGCCTGGAGAAAATCTAGGAATGGAAAATCCTATGTGTATAATGATATGAAAAGTGAGGAATATGATAGCAAATAAAAGTGCATACTGCCTAATCTCAATACTTATATACCCTGGCCAGGTATATGATTATTGAAGATAAGGCAAGTATGAAACTATTAAATTGTTATCTTTTTTATTACTATGATCAAGTAGTCATTCTGAAACAATCTAAAGAGTATAATCCAACTAATAGGAAGAGCTATGTGAACATTCCCAATTAAAAAGGAAAAGCTATGTCAACATTCCCAACTAAAAGGAAAAGCTATGTGAACATTCCCAACTAAAAGGAAGAGCTATGTGAACATTCCCCAATAAAAGGAAAAGCTATGTGAACATTCCCAACTAATAGGAAGAGCTATGTGAACATTCCCAACTAATAGGAAGAGCTATGTGAACATTCCAAACTAAAAGGAAAAGCTATGTGAACATTCCCAACTAAAAGGAACAACTATGTGAACATTCCCAACTAAATGGAAAAGCTATGTGAACATTCCCAAATAAAAGGAAAAGCTATGTGAACATTCCCAACTAAAAGGAAAAGCTATGTGAACATTCCCAACTAATAGGAAGAGCTATGTGAACATTCCTAATTAAAAAGGAAAAGCTATGTGAACATTCCCAACTAAAAGGAAAAGCTATGTGAACATTCCCAACTAAAAGGAACAACTATGTAAACATTCCTAGCTAAAAGGAAAATCTATGTGAACATTCCCCACAAATAGGAAGATCTAAGTGAACATTCCTAATTAAAAAGGAAAAACTAAGTGAACATTCCCAATTACATAGAGTTTGCTAAGTGAACTTTCCTAAATGAATAAAGGATTACTGAGTGAATTACCTCTATTAGATATATATGTTTCTCTTTTGGTAAATACTCTTGGGTGATGACAGGAGTATGTTCTTTTATCCTTCTTCCTTTCAAATAATATGAACATCACATTATTAGGGGTTTATGCTTTGCATAAACATAACAATTGAAGATACCTTTGAGATAAGTTCTTGGTTGATATGTAAACTCTCTTTATGGAAAGAGAATGTACAACTAATAAGATAGTTAGTACTAGTAATAAGGAAAGCTAGTATGGTGTCATCAGGTGAGATGGAACAATCAGGGTATGAAAGGACTTATAGTCCCAAGAGGATGACAGAACATAATGGTAATCTGGAAAGAGAAATGTTGAATCTACTAAGGAGCATGGGAGTATGTGTTTCATGTGAACCCTTCCATGATAAACTTGTGTGGAATAACTTTTTGTTGATCAAAGCTCTATGGTGTCTCCATAATAATGAGATATTATGTGAAGATATGATGATATGATGCATGTAATATCTATCTCCCTTTATCTGGGATTTCGGGGATGAAATACTTGTAAGGGGTGGATAATTTGTAACATCCCTGACCTGGGTTATGCCTTAACCCTAGGAGTTTTTCTTAAGCAAGTTAATTAGAACCTTAATTTTATCTTGTGAAAAGCAATTAAGGCTCTAGAGGAACTTATTTTTCAATTTTGGTCATGTATGAATAATATTGAAGCAATGTTTGCTTATTTTGGACTAATGTGCAAATGACCCAAGTTGACGGGTTAAATTGCAAATGTTACATGATAAGATGTTCCTCTGATTTTGAGACATCATAAGAATGAATATGATGTAGTGGTATGTTTTTCGCAAGCTTGGGCACCAAGATTAAGCTTGTAAAGCAATCCTTATGCATTAAAACCTAGTTTTGGTGTAAAGTGCAATTTACCCAAAACCAAGGGTTCAATATGCAAATTACCACTTCAAAAAGGTACCTAATGTTTCTTGGCATCATGTAGAGCAAATAAAATGAGAGGGGCACCTCATTTGAATTAAGTTGGAGGAGAGAGAATCTTGATATTAAAATAATCAAGATTTAATCCTAAGTGAAACCCTAATTCAATTTAGGGAAAAAATGAATGTATTAATTAAAGGGCCTTCAACCAAAATTAAAATGGTTGAATTCATATGTGTGTGTATGAGCTTAAAGACTTGAAATGGCACGAGCATATCCTAAGGAGGTGAAATTTCACTCACCATTATTATAAGAAAAAGAATTTCCACTCAAATATGGATATTCTTATTATAAGGGTTAAGGTGCTTAATTTCTTTTCCTTTAATTCATGGATAATGGAAGGGATCTCGGTGGGGATAGAGATTCCCTTTCAAGAAAGAAACCAAGGGGGAAGTGGTGGCAACAATTTTGGAATTAAAAGACTTTTATAAAAGATTTTCTCTCTCATCAATTTTCTTATAAAAGTACCCTTTCCAAACCAAAACAAAGGAGTTTTCGGATTCCTTTCTTTCCCCTTGCTTGGAAAACAACCAAGGAGGTTGGGATGAGCAGTAGGACGACCCCCAACCTGTTGGTAAGGTTCTTGACCTCCTTTCACCTTGAATCTATGGTGAAAATAAAAAAATCAATGCATAAATTCTTCATATCTCGATCCCCTCTTCAATTCTAATCAATTCTTTTCACTCAAAGCTTGAGGACGACCCTTGGAATAGTGAAAGTAGTTGCATACACCATTGATGCCGTGATCTTGGAGCTTTGGAGCTCAATTGGAGGCGGGTTTTATAACTTGAACCCTTAATTTTATTATTGCAATCAATTCCTTATCAATTGGTGATCATTTCTACATTTCTGAAATTAAGTTTGGTTGATTGATGCAATCTCCAAGGAAATCATAGAAGATTTCGTGAGTTTGGAGTTTGATGATGATTACATCATCATAAGCTCACACCTCCCAAAATATCTAGGGCAAACGATTTCAATGTTGAGTCCAAACAGTTTCACCAAACCGTTTGGTGACCAAACAGTTTGCAAACTGTTTGGTGGTTTGGTTTCCAAACCATTTGGAATGGTTGACCATTTGAGATGGTTGACCATTTGAAGATATATTCTGTGGTTCTTGGATATTAATCCAATGGTTTCAATTGGTTTGATCTTGAAGGTTTCAATTGTGAATGATTCCTTAATTGCAAACCCTAATCGACTAAGTGTTGAATTCCCAATTGATTTGAGATGATGTTTTGGGTTGATTGACCCAAACGGTTTCAACACCATTTAGGGATCACCCAAACGGTCTCACGACCGTTTGTGGGTTACCCAAGACCATTTGGAGGTCTAGGTTTAAGTATGTCTAAGTGTTTGAAGGTCCAAAGGTACCAAATTGAATTGCAACTATGTACTGATTTGATAATCAATCCAATGGTCCAAAACCCTAATTGGATGTCATGGATTTTGATGATGGAATGGGAAAAAGGTCTCAAGACCATTTGTAGATCAACCAAATGGTCTCAAGACCGTTTGGTGGTCATCCAAGACCGTTTGAGGTCAGGTCATATCATGTGATGAATACAGTTCATTGATTTCAATTGATTTGGTTCCATAATGTCAACCATTAATGGATCCTCGATTTCAAACCCTATGTGATGGTTTCTTGATTATCAAACCTAGTTCAAATTGGGTTAAAAACCCTAAATTGAAGGTCTAATTGAATGTTGATTCATTGGTCCAATTGATGAATACCTTAGTGGTTCAATTTATAATTGGTCCATGGATTGAAACATTGAGTCGATTGAGTGTTGAAGTACATTTTTGGTCCATGCAGTTTTGAGAAGGTTTGGACCAAATGGTCTCAAGACCGTTTGGGTCCAAAAAGTCTCAAGACCATTTGGAACCAAACGATCTCAAGAGCGTTTGGGACCAAACAATCTCAAACCAGTTGGAGACCCAAAGTGCAAACGGTTTCAATACCTACTTTGTCCAATTGGTTTCAAGTATAACTTGTTCAAATGGTTTTCTACCAATTGATTTATGAGAACCAATATCATTAAGGGTCTAAGTAATTAACTTTGTGAAGATCAACTTGGTTAATCCATTTGAATAACTCATGTAGTTGAAGGTGCAATATGGTGAACCTATTTGGATATTTAATGCATTTGAAGATTTCAAAGGTTAACTCAATTGATCACTTTGTGGAATTGATGGTTTAATTGATTAGACCATTAGACACCTTATATGATCAAAGGTCAACCAGCCTTTTGGTTCTTAATGATGTAGACAATTATGATTATAAAGGTCAACCCTAACTATGTGAACTTAAATATAGAGTTGACCTAGTTCAATATTGAACCTACTTAACATCCTAAAGAGGATGAGAGAGAGTGAGAAAGATGAATGCTTATATAATTAAGCCATAATTCTCTCATTATGAGTAAACTATGTTATAAGGGTTGATCCATAATAATGAGATCATGAAACCCTAATCAATGAGCCCTAACCCTAATTTAGAGTAATACTAAGTGAAACCCTAAATTGGGATGAATAGTGAACCCTAATTGTGGGTTATTGAATGTAGACCCTTTTCTGAAGTGAAATTTATGTGTGAAACCCTAATTAGGGCAAAGCTATGTGTGAAACCCTAAATTAGGGCAAAGCTGAGTGTTATCATAAATCCAGGGTGATGATGTAACCCTAATTTAGTGTAACAGTGATGGAAACCCTAATTTAATGAGAATTGTACATCCTAACCCTAATTTGGGTATGAGGTAAGAGAAACCCTACTTGGATGTGAATGGTAAACCTTAATCCCTAAAATGGGGTAAAGGTGCAGAAAACCCTGATAAAGGGTTTTGCTACTAATTCTATGTGAAGTCCTATCACTGGGTGATGTGTTGTGAAATCCTAATTTCACATAATACTAGGTGAATCCTTGATATAGGAAGATGATTATGTAAAACTCTATTGAAAAGTAATACTATCTGAAATCCATAAATGTATGGAATATTCTATGTGAATCCTCAAATCATAAATATGAAGAATACTATTCCTAATAATGGAATAGTGATTAATGTTATGAAAAATTTAACACCTAGAGAGGTTGATAATGGATATCCTTATATTAATAGTTCCTAATTTAAGGATGAGTCCATAGTATTAGCAACGGTTGTATAATCTAAGTGAATGACTAATGA
The DNA here is from genome assembly GCA_963693085.1 of Alisma plantago-aquatica. Classification (NCBI taxonomy): domain Eukaryota; kingdom Viridiplantae; phylum Streptophyta; class Magnoliopsida; order Alismatales; family Alismataceae; genus Alisma; species Alisma plantago-aquatica. The sequence goes on along the minus strand of OY856413.1, from coordinate 194,104,326 downwards.
CCAATATTTTACATGATAAATGTGACGAACTGGTGCATAAAGTATTAGGATGGGAAATACCCTAATACAAGCCAAGTGTATGATCTCAAGTAAGATAAAGGTGTTGAGGGAAGTGATACATCAAGATGTGATAGATATCATATCCAATACACCAGTACTGGTATACCTTGATGTGTTATAAGTCCAATATAATTGGATGAATGACACATGAGATGTGTCATGTCAATTGTTACATTGAGATGTAATGCACCCTATTGAATGTAGGATAACATGCCTTCTGAAAAGGTTAATCCAAACCTATAAACCATGAGGTAATCATATTCTAGCAAAGATGAGAGAGAAACTCATTCTGTGTGTTGATAATTCATTTAATGGTGAATGATGAGAATAAATAAGTATGATTGAATACTTATTTTATCCATATTGATTCCCTTGCTATGTGATCCCTAATACAGGGTAATTCTATGTGAAACCCTAATACAAGTTAATGCTATGTGAACCCCAATACATGGTAATGCTATGTGAAACCCTAATACAAGTTAATTCTATGTGAACCCCAATGCAGGGTAATGCTATATGAAACCCTAATACAGGGTGATGCTATGTGAGGATCTAATACAGAGTAATCCTATGTGAAGCTCAAATACAGACTAATGGGTTATGAATGTAATAGGATAACCCTTGTATTACATGGTACTGATATGTAATTGTGTCATGATTACTAATCATGCAGATATGTTGAGAAGATGAGCATAGCCAGGTATGGGCTATGATGCTTTGTTATTGAGAACGTTCTATAGGCCTTATAAGCCTTCATATGATTTGTTGTTTAGTGAGAGATAAACTACAATTAATAAGTCATGTGTGTCACATGATGTGCTAATTATCTTAGATTGTTTATGAGCTTTGTGAACTATGTGCAATGCTTTGTGTAGCAAGAATTATAATGTCCCTGGGTCAGATGATATGAAGGTATGAAGTTATCTAATAAGTGGAAATAAGTGTTCTATGGTGAGTTATGGGTTCAAATACCCAGATCCTATAATCATGATAATGAACTTGTTAAGAAGTGGAAATGTACTTGATGATATGAAGGACTAAGATCCCAACACTTTGTGAAAAGAGTATGACTCCACAATGACAATGCTAGGCATTAGATATATGATCTAAGCCTGAAGAGAGTTAGTGTTGTGGTATTGATTCTATAGTGAATAAATGTTATACATGTTCTTCATATTCCTTAAAAGATAAGTGACATGTTGTTCTATCAAATTATAGCTGCATTGCTTTTGATAAGAATAATGTTCTAATCTGTTAGACATTGAATTAACTGCTGCCAAACAAATATAATTCCTTTGTGTATATTTATCCTCTTTAGCTGCAATAATAATGTTTCTGGTGGAGAGTTATATCTCTCGCTAGGGCAATTTACAATTGTCTCACCCCCATGGGAATCACATTTTTAGGTGGACACGGACGAGGAGGCATAAATCCTTCAGTAGGTGAAGGGCAGCAACAACAGCAGTCGGGGTAGCAGTGAAGTCTCAGGTGGCGACACTCACTGTTATGCCTTGTATAGATGTAAATAGAGTCCTATGTGTCGTCTCTGTAATCTCAGGTCCTCGGAGTAGTAGTTAGTGCTTTCGAGATTTTGGCTTAGTGCCTCGAGATTTTCATACTACCTGTACTTAGTTTAACAGTGCAGCTGATGCTTGTAATTGACAAAAAGAGATGATACATGACATGTATATGTGGACCAAAATGTAAATGAGTTACTTTTGTTCTATGTGAAAAAGTTTTAATTTGATGGACCTCTTGGTAAAAAGGTTTTAATTTTTAGTTATTTTTGGTAATCCGCTGCTTAGTGAACGCTTCCGCAATAGTTAATTATGTTTTTGAGAGTTGTATGCCACATCTACACCAAGAGGCCTCTGTTGATAACCATTCGGGTGTTGCTTGCAAAATAAGTACTTAGCTTCAAGGATAGTCAATGGACTTTATTTAGGACCAAGTATATTCCTTACAAACCTTCCTTCCCAATCCATAGTTATTGACGTGATCCGCTGGTCGTGAGGAATATGGAAAGAAAATTTTTGTTTCTGCTACCATTTTTTTTTGCCATATTTCCATGCAAAGGTGGGTAGAATGCTACACACCTTCCTTCCTCAAATGGAGAATTGCCATTTTACAAACCAAGCCATGCAATTTCACCTCCAGGCAACCTATAAATATGAGCCCTAGACTCTCTGATACTTTCTCTTTCTTTTCCTTATCTCGCCCAAGCATTGTCGACTCATATCACTCCCCTTAGAAGTCACCTCCACCTATGTAGGGCTTGGGAAGCCATACTGTAACATCCCAGGATTTGAGGCCTCGGAGAACATGATCTTAGAAAGAATGATTGGACTACCCATATCACCAAGGTGTACCTCCTTTTCCGGGAGCCCATCTCTAAAGAAATCCATAGTTAAGCATGCTCAGCTTGGAGTAGTACTAGGATGGGTGACCAGTCGGGAAGTTGACCCCAGCTTGCGCGTGAGTGAGGAAAAAGCATGCAGTTAAGGCTAGTGGTGGTCTGTGGGGCCAGTCGTCATTCCTGAAACTCTACTAGAGCCTTGGGAAGTGGGCCCAGGCGTTACAAAAGGTATCAGAGCTAATTCCCCTCCAGTAGGTGGGGACCACATGGGCATGCCATGCTAGTCTTGAGTCGTGCGGTCCAGGCATATAGGAAAGGGTTGTCCATGGTTGACGTAGACACCCTTGCGCTGGTATTCTGTGATCGGGAGCTGGGTGTCCATGGGCCATTGTGTGTCTGCACTGAAATGGGGAAGAGATTATGAGGCCTTATAGTTGAGTCTTGACAAGGACGTCAAGAGTCTAAGTGGGGGAGATTGTAACATCCCAGGATTTGAGGCCTCAGATAACATGATCTTAAAAGGAATGATTGGACTACCCATATCACCAAGGTGTACCTCCTTTTCTGGGAGCCCATCACTAAAGAAATCCATAGTTAAGCGTGCTCAGCTTGGAGTAGCACTAGGATGGGTGACCAGTCAGGAAGTTGATCCTGGCTTGCACGTCAGTGTGGACAAAGTGCGTAGTTAAGGCTAGTGGTGGTCTGTGGAGTCAGTCGTCATTCTTGAAACTCTACTAGAGCCTTGGGTAGTGGGCCCGAGTGTTACACATACTTTGAGCTACGAGATGATGAGAATCCCGTGGCCTCTTGCCATTGCCTGTGCTTCTGCTTTCCAACGCACTACTTGCCATCGTCCATACTCACATGCATCGCTCTGACTTGCTCCAACTTGCATCACACCACCTAGACTGACACCCAACTACATGCCACGTGAGAACACTACCAACCTTCAACACAGACCCTAGAAGATGCCAAGTGCTCATCCGATGCCCCATCTCAGCCTTTTTGGGGTAAAATTCTCCCTGTAATCACTAATAATGTGATTATTTTCCTAAACCCATATCTCCTTAGTCCTTTATCCACATGTAATGATATTATATATCATTTTGATCACAAAAACATCACCTTTCCAATGGTACTCTCTATTTCATTTTTTTCTTGACCTCTCTTCGTATTACTATTAGTGCTACTTTTATTATCTTTTGAATGATGATAATAGTCAACCATGCTTTATTTATATCATTAATGACCTCTTTCTACCCCAATCCCCTAAACCAATAACTTTATTTCACTTTTACCTTGATTAATGTCTTGATCCATCTAAATGTACCTTGATCGTCTTATCAATCATTACTATCATTGACCTAATAATTCTCTTGTACTATGTTGAATAAACACATCATGTTAATAACATTAGAACTATACTTGAGTGACTTGAAACCTAGGTCTGGGGGAACATCCACATGATATGAAATATGTCTATCTAACAAAAATCTAGCTGATTTTAGACCCATAATCCTTCTTTTATTACATATTAGGCCACCTTTGAGTGGACCTAATCTAGGACTCTTGTGCAAGAATCATATCATCAGTTTACTATCAAGGTAGAGTTATACCTCTTATTGTCCCTATTACTTTATATGTATAATTATAGTATGACTTGTCTATGTGTAACACCCCCTTTGGCATACATGTATATGCAGAAGCATCTCCCATGTTTTCCATAACATGAAGGACTTTAGCTCAAAGGTATGTCAGAAGAATAATAAGCATTGCAAATAAAGTAAACAATCACCATGCATTAATATTGATATTGATTCATACATGTTTCAAAGGCAATCTAGTACATTGGAGTTCTTGAATACATACTCTAATCTGTAAACATGACATACAAAAACATCAAATGGAACATTCTACATAATAGGATCATCTAAGGTAGATGGCACCGCTACAATTTGCACTTCTGGAAAAGTTTCTAACCCCTAGGCGTTCTCTCCTTTAGTCCTTATTTTCTCCTCACTTGCGGGCATCGCGCCCCCAGACATGCAAATAAAAATGGAAACATGTTAGCATAAGTGGCACTGAGTAAGATTAAAAGAACTAAAAATATACTATAGTTTTTGGGAAAACATAAATTTAAACATGATAAACATTGGATTCTTGTCATGTAACTTATCTGCATCTATATTTATCTTAATCATTCTCTTGGGCTGAATATGTTGCCCTTCATCCTTACATTGCTCACACAGAGCTTATGCTCCCAAACTCATTACTCACACAAAGCTGATGCAAAACATGCTTCTTAATCTTGGAAGGAACAATCATAATTCATCCATATACATATCATTTGTCTTGATAATAATTTGGAGTATGATAACTTGTAACATTGAATTTTGAGCATTATAACTTAAAGCATTAAATTTGACTTAGAAAGCATGTTCATGTTATCAATATATGAGAAAGATGCAATGGAAACCATAATATGATTCATAATCAATTTCCTTGCATGTATCCACTAAAACATGTGCTTGATATCATTGTAATTCAATTTCATAATTACAAGTGAATATAAAACCCTTCACCCATACTTGTTACTCAGAGTGCATGAATCCACTTACCTAATATTGGATAAAATCCTACCGATTCTCTTTGAGGTTGATGAAACTTTAGATTCCTAAAATTAATATTCTTTATGTCAATTATTATATTAAACACAATATAAACCCTAATTGTAGGTCATTAGGAAAATCATATAAGATATTACATAATTAGGTTTTGAAAATGAAAAAAATCAGATTCTACTTGCAAAATCCTTTCCAATGACTATTTGCACATAATTTTCTGACATTACCTATTTACTACAATTTTTGGAAATTCTGACCAATCTTGATAAAGCCACATCATCGATTCACTTATAATAAAAAATCACAACCTGGCCTAGCCCAAGTGAGATGGCCCAATAGGAGCCATCCATATAGCCTGACACTTATAGAATATGTCTGATTAAGAGAGTCAAGGTAAGGGGTAAAAAATATGTGTATACCCATGAAGTTGTGACTGAACAATTAATATCATGGAGGCATAATTGACAAAAAGATACATGGGTTCTTCTTCTGCAATCAACAGACTTGAGCGCCAATGCTAGAACAATGTGGACCTATCCAGAACAAAAACTCAAATGCTTTTACTTTCACATAAGACCAAGGTGCTAGCCACCTTCTTTGTCTCCGGCTGGACAAGGAGAGCTAGAGATCGCAACCGACGATGACTGCATGGTGGAGAATAGGGCATGCACCACAGGAACAGGGGCATCCATGGTCAGAGGTAGAAAAATTTGACAAACTACGATGAAAGCACCCTCACAGACGTAACCCAGAAAATAAATCCATGTGTAACATCAAGTAGAAGCTAAAGGTGGCCAAAGAAGGGGATGGAGTGACCCAATTTGATTCTGAATTAAGAACATGGCCAAATGGGGGAAAATTGGAACTTGAGATTGAAGACAAAACATTGTTCATGGATTTTCTGGGGGATCTTGGCATCCAGTCCAACTAGAAGCAAGGGTTGCGAAGGTTAGAAACCTCGTCATGTACTCCAGGTTGTAAGATCAGGTGGATCCATCTTAGGGAGGTCCTCGTTAGGCAAAAATAAAATTTTGGAAAGATCGAGGTGTGCTTGTGGGATTTTCCTTGATCATTTCCAAATGATTCTTATATAGGTCGAGCGTCAGGGATCTCTTGAAGATCAAAGGAGTTTGAGAGACTATGGAACTAGGAAGTCCCTTGAGGTTTGGGAGTTATAGGGTTCCAAATCTTGTGCTTCTTGGGATCGGGTTATATGCCAGGATGTGAGGAACATGATGGCATGTAGAACACGATGTGAGGGGGAGAGAGATTAGCAGAGGGAACCATAACTATCGGAGCCTGCTGGAACCAGGACTCGAGTGAGACGGACGAGTCCCCCATTTGTGAATGACTCTAAACTGGAGTCTGACCTAAAAATAGATGTGTAAAGGGCAAGTGACACCCATATAACATGGGATATAGGTTAAATTAGTTAATTGACTATATTTTTTTATTTAAATCTATTACTAACTATGCATAGACTTTCCTAGATCAGTTAGGTGATCAAATAAAGTCCAATAAGTACCAAATTTGAACCACACACCATATAGAGGGCCTAGAGGCTTCCTATCCTATTAGATTTAGGTTTTGGTTATCTTTTCTTCATCAACTATGTATAAGTCATTATCTTAATATTTATCTATTAAAAGGTGAGATAAAGTGAATTATCACTCCATGAACTAGTTGATTTCAATTCTATGATTGAGAGTAATAATACACTCCAAGATTTAATCATTATTTTAAGGCATTATCAAGAGTTTCTTTTCATATTAAGGTGATAATGAATTATTTAATGCATAAATGAACAACATATTCCATAAATGAAATTTTATGAATTGTGGTCATTTCCATTTAAGTCCATTGTTTAACTTTAATAATAAAACTCCATTAAGAACTACAAATTATATGTGTGAAATTTGGGATGTTACACTATGGTATCTTGTTTGAACTAAATGACTTATATTCTACTCTTTTTGGCATTGTTTATACAATATGTTGACTGAACCCTCAAACATAAACTAGGCAACTATTGTTCTAAGCCCTTGTGCCTTTCCTAGTTGATTGCTTTTAGGCACAAGACTTGATGCTCTCTCCTTGACATGTCAAGTGACAGGCATGAAGATGCTGAGGATGGAGTTAGCTTAATGGCCTTTGTCATGGCCTTGGTCATTTTAGGTTACTCACTTCAAAACAAGGTCAATTATTGGCTTTGTACCTCAAATGCCCTCATGAACTCTTCCTATGGGAAGTTGTCACCAAAACAAGGCCTTGTAATGAATTGTTAAATTATAATGCTAAATACATATAAACATATTTTGAAGCAATTGTTCACTTGGTGAATTTCCTTTTGCCGTCTTACTTTTATATTGCTCTTACTTGCCAAGCTAAATATTTTCAACCTTAAACTTGTGGTCTTATATCTTATAAAAGTGTACCTTTGCAAATGCATTCATTTCGTCTTATTTTTCCTCTTAAATGTTGCCAAGTAGATCTGCTATTGCTCTTTTTATCTTCATGCTATGGGGACTTCGTCGTTGCACCAAATGTCACAACATCATGTGTTACGTTTTGTAGTAATAATGGAGTGAACTATCTTCATGATGTAATATCTTAGTCTCTCTTTTTCTGTCACCTTAGGGTTTTTGATGTACTAATACCTTACGGTTCATTATGAGGATTAGAGTCCTATTTTGTAGTTTCATAAATATTGCTTGTATCTTTCTTTTACCATTCTATGGTCAACATACGCCATGATCCTATTACCATCAAATTTCTAGTCAACCGAGGTAGGATTTTGGTAATAAATAGAACCATGACATCCTTCCTCTCTCCCTTCTATTTTTGTCTTTTCCAACTACTTCCATCCTCTTTTGTACTTCTCTTACAATACTTCTCTCCTCAACTAACTCCTATTATTTATTTCTCTTATCGCACTGCTTCTATCTTCTCTTCCTCCTATTTTTATTTCTCATTCGCATGACCACCCATCCTCCTAGCTTGTATTTCTTTGTCTTGGCACAACTGATACATCAAAAATCCCATCCTAGCAACATCAATCCAATCATAGTTTCACCAGCTATCAATAATCCAATCTTAGTGTCAATAACCATCAATATGTTGTCTTATAAGGATTGATTTATGAAATAAAGAAAAACTGACTCCACCGAGTTCTTTCCTATAATAATCTTTACACAATACATTAAAATCCAAGTTTGATTGGACATGTTAAACCAATTTAGTTAGTTGAAGTGAAAAACATTAAAATAGGTTTACTTGTTGGTCAAAAGCATTATGATATGTTAACATCTACTCTATCTATATAATTGGGCAAAAAGACTATATTTCAAGCCTTGGTAGTTAATGTCGAGCTAGATAAGCATGGTAAGTTCAACAAAAGAAATATCTTATGTGTGTCCATCAGATATAAATTTGAGTGTTTTTTTGTGTGTATTTCATTCCTAATCATCCAATCACCATCTAAAAAAATCACTAAGAAATAATACACAAAAAAAGTTAGACATGGTTCCTAAGAATAAGTATTTAGTTAAATATTAATATTTTCAAAATATCTCATAATTGTTACTATGTAAAATTGATGTTAGGAGCATCTTGTTTTTACATATGAGTTTACTATTGAAAATCTCAAATATGTACTATATGTTTCATGACTCGTTTCACCCATTAAAAAAACCCTACCCAATTATCATGTGGAGAAATAGAAGCTGGTAAGGATAATATAAAGGTTTTCAGATAAAAGGTAAATACCTTATATGTTAATTGCAACTTTGACACAAATAAGGATAAAGATAATCCTTTACACTATCCTACATAAGTACAACCCTAATCTGATGGTTGTTCCACATTCATGACCCTCTCAAATAATCCAACAACTTATTTTTTTACTTGCAAATTTCTCCCTTTGTCGTCCCTGCTACCCATTTGCTCCCACCAGAAGCTCATGCTGAACTAAACCAAGAAATACTCATTCCCACACCCACCCCACCAAAACAATGTCTGAATTTTTTTTGTTTGTTAACTTGTTTTATAATAATCTACAATGGGTAAACGACTACTTGTATGTGTCTATGTATCTATCGCTAATATTGTGTTGAAGTTTTGATCACCATAATTTATCTTTACTCTGCAAAACTTTGGAGCTCTGAAGAGGAGCTATGATTGTTTGTGACATTAGAGAGTTGGAAACCAATTCCCATCACTTGGCTCACCTCTATACCCAATTTGCTGACCCAACCTATGTGCCAACTGCCAAGGCACCCCACGTCATGGAGAAACTTTTTCGTTTTCCCTGTGTCAGGGGACACTGGCTGCCTCTTCGAACTTATGCACGTGTCCATCTACTATGTATTACTAAACCATGCCAAACTCAAGATCGCGATTTTAAGGATGTTGCACTCTGGGCTATGGTGAAAAGTGATACCAAATTCCTCACCAACCCATAATTTATATGTAGTACATGGCTGAAGAGGCACTAAAGTAATAGATCGATATCCATAGGGATCACAAAGATGGATTCTCTGCATAGTTTAAATGGGCATGCTTCCTTAGTGTTTATGAACTTACAATATTGCATCCACATAATTAGACATGATATTATAACACACAACCCTAGGATGGTTTTTGGAAACCCACTATGGATTTAGGGCTCAGTAAGGATCAAGTTTGGTAGTTTGGTTTCCATCTCATTATCAGAATTGTATTTTTGGATGTTATACCCTAGGGTCCACTTAGGTGGATTGTTCATCAGATATATTAGTAGAATCCAATGAGCTAAACTGAGAAATGCTCGTTCTTTCCTCGACAACTAAATTTTTACTGCATATTGGGTATTTTTCCTTTATTTTATCATAATCAACTGTGGTGAACGAATGTTTCTCGATATATATATATATATATATATATGAGCCTATATATATATATGAGCCTATATATATATGTATATATATATATATATATATATATATATATATGCTAAAAGAATCATGTACCTTAGTACATATAGCTTACATGTACCCATCTTCACTTGTGATGATTATAAAAGTAAAAAAATCTATCCATCCTTATGGATATGATGCATACCCCTTAGATCACATGTGTATCGAAAATCACTTCAAATTGACATTCCTAAATCATCAAACGAAAGAATATATATATTTTCTAATCAACAGTAAGTTGCAGAAATTGCATAAATCATTAAATAATATTTTGTCATATCTCATGATATGGTAAAGATTTTTTTTAACACATATAGTCTATTGAATTTTGATTGAATCTGTAAGGTTGGACCGAATAAATTTATTCTACATATGTCATATTGATGGCTGGTACACATAACTTGTATGTACCAGTCGATACACACTTCCTATATATATATATATATATATATATATATATATATATATATATATATATATATATATATATATATATATATATATATAGGGCAACGATCCGGTGAGAAACATATCTGGTAAGAGCATGAGAGGCATTTGAATAACTCTCCACATTGATCAATTTTTCACAATTTAACCGTATAGATTACAAGTATACCTTAATATCTACCTTCCTATAAAATTTTATCACCATTCAATTTGTAGATCATTCACAACAACCAAATATTTTCCTGACGCTCTATATTGAATTTCAGGCTGACCGTTGGATGTAAAAAGTGTATATTGTACATATGGACATGTAAACAATGTCTGATTGCAATGATTTTTTGTGACAAGGTAAATGAAATGATGCTTTTCCATCTATACGGTTGGATTTAAAAAAATAATTATGAATTTGTAGTTATTCAAATGCCTCTCATGCTCTCACCGTAGGATGTTTCTCACTGGATCTCTACCATATATATATATATATATATATATATATATATATATATATATATCAACATATTGGCGTTTGGTTTTTCTTGACCATAATTCATCTTGTTCCCGTCAAACTGTGGAACTCGTAAGACGATCTATGATCTTTGGTAACATTGGATAATTGGATGACTACTCCAATCACCTCGCTCTGTTCTAAACCCAACCGCTGACCCAGCCTAGGTGCCAAAAGGCATTCGATGCTATGGAGCTTTATCATTTTCCCCGCGCAAGGGGAGATTGGCGGCCTCGTGGGACTTGCGCACGTGTCCGTCCGCCATGTCTTAGTATGAATCTAGAATAATAATATTGTTAGAAGCAATAGTCTTCTTGTTTGCCTGATGACATCATCTCGGCAGGCAGGTTTGGAGAAGGAACGGCCGATGCAGATGCGTTCGCGGCCGTACCATCATTGCCTCACACGCCATGCTAGCGGGAAGCGGTCCTACCGCGTCCGTGCGTTCGAGTTGTGCGAACTTGGCAAGCAACGAGGTGCCTGCTTTTGGAGAGGGAATGTCTGCGTTCACTCCCACGGAAATAGGAGTGGCCATGTCTGCAGGTTCCGACTCCAGGCAGGATTTGGTGCTGAAATGCATTTTCAGTACCTCCTTAAAACATCTCAATCATTCAACTCAAAAAATCCGTCTGGGGATCTGTGTGTACAATATGTTTCACGGTACACATGGATCTCCAGGTTTTTTTTTTGAGAATTGAATGGCTGAAATTTGTTTTCAGGAGGGCTCTCCTCGCTTCCACAGCACGGTAAGGTCCGCAACGTTGTCTGTTGCTTACCGACATCCGTCGCGTCGTTTCGCGTACGTTCCAAGGCACGCCCGCCCGCCGATGGCTCAGGATTTGCTGTTCCTTGTTTAACAAGGAGCAGGCTACATCTTGTGTTAGATTGCACCATCTGTACTGTCAACAAAATCCGGACCCTATAAATCGATGGGCTGAGACACGTGTAAATTGATAGTAGAAGGAGCAGCCTACTCCTCGTAGAAAGAGGAACAGCAAATCTGAACTCCCCGCCGATTCCTTCTTCGGATACAACACCTCATGATTCACGAGCGCCAAGCCCTTTGAAGCTGACCGAGTTGAAGTCTTCTAGCCATTCAATGCTCTGGGGTTTGCTTTCTTCGCTTGAATAATATCATGAATATCCGCTTCTTATTTTAGAACCCTTTAGCAAGAGCAATTTTAATATTGAATGCCGTCTAAATCGAGTGGCCCATCCCTTTTCCAAAAAGACGTATATCAATGTTGGTTTGTTCTATTAGAATAGTGGTACAAGCATCATAGTGAAATCCTTCTTTATCTGTCAAATTTCTAGTCATACTTTTTCATATATATTATTGACCATTCTTTTATAATTTTTTTTATTTTATGTACTTCAAGTACGTTTCTATATATGGTGTAGGTGCACTATAAATGTTTCGTAACATTTTCAATAGGCCAAAATTTATGGTACAAGGATCAATAGAAATAACAAAAGGTAATGATTCTCAAAATACATTGGGAATTACACTACCACACATAATGCTTAGAATACTCCCCAATTGAATCTATATTAGATGGTTATAGTGAGTGAGAAGAATCACATTTCCACATAAGTAACATGTATAATAATGTAGCAATCGTAGTGTTGAAACAACACCATTTTTTATCACTCAATCAATGATCATGTTCTCTAGCTAATGATGAAATGTTATGTCATAGGAGAAGTTGAAGAACAATTTCAACATAGTATTGTGACCAGTGTTATAGTTAGTGTGTAATCCCTATCCTCTGATATCCAGCTTGAATATGAGGCATGCAAATGTTATCCTCTTAATATTCAATCTTTGTTCCTTGATCTTGAGTAGAATTTTGTGATACATATAAGCTCAATATCATACTCACATGCATGTGGACAAGCATTTCATAGTGTCACTCATCAAATGCCTTGGTTATCACTCCAATTAAAGGGACAAATTCCATCTACATCACTCATAAAATAATCGACATGTATAATATTATACCTAAGCACTACATGTTTGGAAACCCTTCTTTAAGGACACATTGAGTAGCGTTAAAGTACACTGAACAACATGTGATCATTTTATACTACTACAAAAAATGCTTTTTACAATGGGAAAAACACAACAATTCTGTTGGTTGTGTTGTAGTTAGCATATCTTTTACAACAAGTCTATTTGTGTATTGCGAATTATATATTTTATACAACACAAGTTATATATAACGGGCCAAACTCGTTGTAGTATATGTAATACTACAACATGTGCTAAATTATTATAATAGACTATAATATCACAACATACTCAAACCCATTGTAAAAGACCATAATTACACAACATGCTCTAACCTGTTGTAATAGTCATATATGCTAACTTGTTGTAATAGATCATCATTACACAACATACTCTAAACCGTTGTAAAAGATCATAATTACACAACATGCTCTAACCCGTTGTAATAGTCATGTACGTTAACCCGTTGTAATAGACCATCATTACACAACATACTCTAACCCGTTGTAAAAGATCATAATTACACAATATGCTCTACCTGTTGTAATAGTCACATAGGTTAACCCATTGTAATAGACCACCATTACACAACATACTATAACCCATTATAGTATACTATAATTACACAACAGGCTTTCACCTATTGTAGTAGTCACTCGTTGTAATAGACCACAATTACACAATAGGTTTACACGTCATTTGTTGTATATGTACAAAAAAGAATATATGTGTTTCATAAAATGAAACTGGTTCTGCAGTTTGAGATGTGCCTTACTTTCAAGTGGTCTCAAGTTCAAAACCTTGTGTCTGGATGTATTTTCCTTTTGTCTCAACATGTTATATACAACACCCCTATTACAACAGGTGTGTTCAATGAATTACAACATGTATTAACTGTTGTATAAAATACATATATTTCAACATGCACAACACCTGTTGTATAAAGAACCCCCATAAGACCACACGATCTAATACAATAGTTGACACCCGTTGTAAAATGGAAAAATGAACTGTTGTAAAAACCATTTTTTGTAGTAGTGTTAGTGACTTTAGCTCTAAGGGCCACAATAACCACTATCTCATAGATATATGATTTTAACTACCAATTATAGCTTCCACATATCATACTTAAGTTGGGTATGTCCATTGCACTTGTTCATAAACCTATGTGTTTGACTTGATATCAAATATCATTACTAATGGGACACAATCATCATTCAACACACATATACTAGTCTTAATTATAATTATTGTCCTACTTTCCTTAATAATATTTGACTAGGGACCTAATAAGAATGTATACTCTTATCATACACATGATCTAATGTTCTGATCCTCAACCCAAATCACATATCATTGATTCATTCACTCTTAGAAAATTATTATATTTGTTCATTATATCGTATTGAAGCAAACATAATAATTAGAATTACCTTTATTAATAATCAAATCAAGTACAAAGTTTTCCATGACAATAATCATATAATTGGCTTTCAATGCAATTCCCATGGGTCTCCCACTAGCACTAGAGATAACCAATCACGAATCAAAGTCCAAGTGATCTAACATGACCGTCATGCTTTTGTTATGAATGTGATTTTCTTGGAGGATCAACAACATCTCTTTTAGTTGGCAATTTGCAAATTATCACATCTCCTCATTATACTATCTCTTGTATGTGATGGTAGCATCATAGTGTGTGTAGTTGGAAAATTGGGGCAACAGATAAGGTAGAGGAAATAAAAATATTAAAACACAGTTCCCAAAATAGAAGATTGTGTCAACATTAATGTATCTAGGAAGGAAGGTTTGTAAAGTCATACCTGGTCCTGGAGCAAGTCCAACAACATTACCCTTGTCGTAGAAATGTTATTCTTATCCAAGCAACATCGAGCTCCTTCTTTAAGAAAAAACATGCTCCTACTTCAGTAGAACTCAAATAGTCATCATCAACGGCCTCCTGGTTTGGAACCACAGACATCGGTTGACATTGTCCTCCTAGCGGGAGAAACTCCTTGCCTGTAGAGTAGTTCATGCGCACCACTGAGAACTCCAAATTGTGCAACTAGAGACAAGAAGGAGTTGTCCCTTTGAATGTCAGTGTAGTAATACAGATTCTCTCTCCCACAAGTGTCTCTCCCTTGATATTTCTCCCTTTATCAGTTATGGTTTGCTCAGGCTCTCTATTGGTTACCATAACTAGAGAAGACAATAATTTTCAGAGCTAATTGTCATGTCTGGGGAACCCCCAATACCCCTCTATTTATAGGGGAGGCTAGGGTCAGGGCTCCCAGTTTGTGCGGGCGTCGAAGGAACTAAATTCATGATTTTTTTTGGAAACTTCAAATAGAGAACTCGTCGGTTCGCATGCCCAACCAGTTGGTTCATGCATGAACCAATCAGTTCATGTAGTTTCCTATTCTAAATTAAATTGGTAATCAATGCATGACTAATGCAAATCATGACATCAACATCAATACTTGATCCAATCAAATTCACCATTGAACTAGGTGATTCATCATATGAACCAGTTATTTGGTACGATGAATCGGTCGATTCATGCCCTAGTTCAAGCATTATTCAACCAATGTTGATTCTAATTGACTTGACACTCCAAGTGATTGGTTCAACACTTGAACTGCTCGGTTGAGCGTCTAGTCAGTCAACTTTGAACCCTAGTTGTTTAACTGAATACCTAAAAGCTTTAGTAATCAAGTTAAACATCATTCATGAAAAAAGTCCTATTCCAAGTGCATCCTATGTGTGTGACACTATAGGTCCCAAATTATGTTGTCAGTGAATGCCCATAACTAACTTATAACATCACAAGCAATGAGTGGTATCTAGCAAGACATCATTGCTACCTAAGTAATTCAAAAATTTAGAGAACAACTCCAACCTACAATCTATGATCAGTGTCACTGTAATTTTTTAGTTCCTTTGTTTCTGATATTTAGAGTGAACATGAGGCATGGAATCATATCCTCTCAATGTTCAATCCATGTTACTTTTTTTGGGGGGGAAAGTCAGGATATTTTTTTATTCATCCCACTCCCCTCGTGTAGGGTAAATCCATAAAATTCTTAAATACAATATTATAACTAAGAAAAGGAAATAAGGTAGTACTACCACCCTTACAATTGTCAATAAGAGCTATATTTTTTAGAACACCAGGGGGTTGTTAAAAAAAGTAGCCAGAAATAAGATTTTTTTGTTGTAGTTTGGCTAACCCATCTGCCAGATTGTTAGCCTCCCTACTAATATGCCCAATGCATACTGACCAGTCTGAGTGACACATATTTCTAATCCTCATTACCCAGGGTTCCAGGTGAGGGCTACCTTCTACATTCTCAGCGATGAGTCACACTACATTGTTGCTATCTGTCTCGATGATCGCCTGGTGCCAACCAGCTTCATTAGCAACCTTCAAGGCTAATTATATAGCCTCCAAATCCCCTATAAGAACAATATTTGTCTTTCTAGTGCAACACCACCCTCCTCTATATTTTACTCTCTTATCCCTTGCCACTACTGCTAATGATGCCTTGCTTGTACTCCAAGTGATGTCAGTATTCAGTGTGATCCAGTCCTCTTCAGGATTCTACCAAACCTTTCTGGTCATTTGTAAGGTGTTGTGTGATGATATTGTGGTCTCTTGCTGAGCTTTCACTATCATAGCTTCCATATTAATAATATTGTTGATCTGACTTGCCTTTGGATCCACCTTTGAGTTGAAAACAATATTATTTCTACTTTTCCATATTTTCTAGTAGGTGAGAGAAAAGGTAACTCTTCTAGGATTGGAATGATGGATCCCATTTCCTAGCCAATGTTCCAGGTTCACATTGGTTGCATTATGTGCGCCCATGATTTCCTCCCAAATTTCTTTAGCTGTATGACAGTCTTTGAGTGCATGGAGGGTTGCCTCGTCATGCTGTTTGCACCTAGGACAAGCTGCATCTTCAGTAATTCTTCTCTATTTCCTTCTATGGTTTGTCATTATGGATTGATGTACCACCAACAATATAACGATCTTCACTTTTCTGGGTATCTATAGCATCCATATATTTTTCCAAGGTCCGTTCCTGGTTCTCCCATTCTCTCTCGCAGACAATCGATATGCAGAGATGGTACTAAAACTTCCATCTTCAGAATCAGTCCAAAACCACATGTCGTCATCCTCTGAATTACATGGAGGTGGTAGGGTCAAGATGGACCACACAACATAACCATGGAGGTACTGTTTCAGGAATTCCTCATTCCAGTTCCCCTGGAGGTCAACCCAACAAGCTACATTCAAGTTTGAGAGATCCGTTGGAATGTCCTGGATGGTTACTTCATTTAAAACTTCACTTGTGGGACACCATCTGTTAAACCAGGCTCCTTGAACTAGAGCAGTCTGCATGATATGAATGCAAGTTCACATATCACATATTGAATCACATGAGTATGGCCATACATTTCTCAGTCTCTCTTATCAAATGACCTGGATATTAATCTCCTGTACGAGGGACAAATCCCATATACATCACTCACACTCAATCCCCATGTGTCCCAATGCATCTAAGCATTATCTTTATGTCAACCCTTATTCAAGGTCATGTTGGATGATGTCTAGATACATTGAACAATATTTGATGAGTGTAATGACTTCAAGTCTAAGAACCACAATCACCACCATCACTATGAGAGATAATTCTTACTACCATTCCATGGTCTTCGTGTATCACTCTCATGGTGGGTCTGTTTGATACATTGTTCTCTAACATGTACCAATGTGCTTGACTTGACATCACATATCATGACTAAGGAGACTCTATCATCAATCAACACACACTCTAGTCTTATGTAATATTGTTCTCTATTTTTGTTCCACAATAATCTCTAACTAGGGACATAAAAAGAATTTATGTACTCTTATTATACATGTAATCTCATTGTTCAGGTCATCAACCTTAAGACATTACATAACATCATTCTTTAGACATCTACTATGTACATGCCATCATCTCATGAGTGAGAAAAACATAATAGAAATAATTACCTTTATTATTATCAAATCAGTTACCTAATGCCACATTCCAATCATCATATGATTGTCTCTCTGGGCATACATACCAATAGACTCTCACTTGCACTTAGAGCTAACCACCAAAAAATATTATTCTAAGTGATCTTAACATGTACTTCATGTTTCTACTATGCACGTGCTTATATAACATACCCAAAGCATGGTTCTCAGCCCAATCCTCCTTTATTCAAAGCCCCTTTCAATACTGACTAATATCAAGTTTATTTCCCCTAATTTAATTAAATAAAAATGTTTGGAATCTAAAATTAGGTTAACATTATAAATTTTCAATTACATGGGATGTTAGAACCAATTAAGTTAACTATTCAATTGGGGCTAGTTATATAAATTCACCAATCAACATGATTTGACCTTAGTTTGGTTCTTAAAATCATATTAGGACTTGACTATGAAGGAAAATGGGAAAATACGACATTTATAACAAAATCAGTTAAGAAAGATCTTTAGTATATTTATTAGGTACTTTTTTTTTGAGAAAATTGATTAGGTACTTAACATTCAAGCAACTAAATAAGATACAAAACATGTTCAAAGGATATGTGAATGTCAAAATTAGACTCCCCACCTTATTTAGCAAAACCATGAATTTTCAAGTCAATTGGACAATACTTACCCTCCTATTTAATTGAATGCAAATTTCAAGCTTTACTATATATTAATGGGTTCAATTCACCGAACTCCACATTATATTATCTGTAACAACTCCTACCTCTATCTCTTTACTTTGCACATAGCCATTTTGTGCTCCTTGCACTGACCTAGCTATCACAACAGTTGCAGACCAGTGGTCATTTCATCTTTCTTCTCTTGCTCACAACTTCCTCTCTCCCCATCTCACTCCCTATTTCATATATCCTATCCTTCTCTTCTTCCTACCCCTCCTGTACTTGCTAGCAAAACCCTAAACGCCATCCAGTCATGCCCAGTGATGCCAGGAAGATCCCAGAATCTCCAAACAACACTTCCCTCCTTCCTTCACTCCACCACCATCGGTCAGGGCTAGCACACCTCCTATTAGTAGATCCTTTCACCTGATCCAACACTAGGGCACAACGGTCGACTAAATGGAATCCCGACCCTACAACATTGGGCGTCTCCACCTCAGACCATGGGCAACCATCATCACACATCGTCCATGACAATGATAACATCGTATGCCCAATAGCAAGCCTGGGTCTGCAACTCATAGTGATTGTTGTGTTGATTAAGACCCACTGGCTTGCTCTCTCCATCACCCTCTAGATGCCACCAATTGAAGGAGGACATTCAACTACTGTTGCAAATCCACTTATTCTCCCCCTACACTAGCATTGATATGTTGTTCTAACAACAACTCTGCTACCACTGAGATGTGTATGTAGCCAACTATGCCTCTAGGCGTCATCAACTTCCATCAATGTAGATCATCACTTGATATCTAAGTATGTCACCATCAACATGAACTATATTTCTGAACCAATGACCACCTCCTTCAACCTTGCCATCTTCCTCCCTCATAGCCTGCAGATCTACTACCATTGTTTCTTCTATGCCCATCAGAGGATATGGCACTGCAACCTCCAATCCTGACCATCAGAGCTACTACATGTGACGTCTGTTGCCAAACATCGGTTAAGATTAAAGCGGAAGAAATCATTAACAACGGAATTATTGAAAATCACTAAAAATTAAAACTTTTTACAAAGAGATCCATAAACTAAAAAACTCTTCCATAATGAACCAAAGTAAGTTATTTACATTCTGGTTCATCAGTACATCTCTGTATCATCTCTTTCTCGAAAGTTACAAGAAACAACTACCTTGTTAAGTTGTACATAGGCAATATAAAAATCTCGAGGCATCAAGCCAAAATCTCAGATCAATATTAAACTAACTACTGACTCCTAGGACCTGAGAGTATAGAGACGACACATAGGACTCTCTATTTACAAGGCCTGACAGACAGTGTCTCCACCTGAGGATCACTATTGTCCTTATTGTTGTTGCTGCTACTGCTGCTCACCCACTATAGGGTTTCTACCTTTTCCTCGGCGTCTACCTAAAATGTTGAATCCCACAGGGGTGAGACAATTGAAAATTGTCCCAGCAAGAGATATAACTCTCCGCCAGAAACATTGTTATTGTAGATAATAGAATAACACTAAGCAGAAGAATCATAAATATTCAACAACAGGTAAATCATTGATCAAACTATGTAGAGCAGTATTCTCTATACAACTTATTTCAGTTTCAACTTGATAAAGCAGTATGTCATTTATTCAATAAGGAATATGAAGAACATGTATATTATTTATCCAATTAAGACATAATAAGAAATGTATCATCAATCATTGATTCTCGTAATTTGACCCTAAGCAATTATGCTACACGGCTGATTACATTTTTCAAACATACTTAAGCCCTGGGGAGATGAGGTATACTGCTCATACTCCAACCGACCATTGCAAAATCGAAATCGGTACCATACATAGGTCAATAGAAGAGTCGGATTTCCATGACCTCATCCTCCTCAGTCAGTGCGAGGACTAACTGTAGGACATCTCATGTCTTTGCCAAATAGCTTTCCAGGATATACTGGCAACTTCGCTATTAGAGTTACAGTGGCATGCTGTACTCTATTCGCAATTGAGAGATTTCATGTTTATCTCACATCGCTTCGGCATTAACATCATCATCGGGAGATTCGTGATACATCCATCCCGGAATATATATATATATATATATATATATATATATATATATATATATATATAATGAAGGATTGAGAGATTTAATGTTTATCTCACATCAATTCCTCCATTAGGGCATAAGGATATTCACGCCCATAACCCCCACATACTCAAAAGAATGCCCTCCAGGAGTTCCCTTAGGAAAACCTATTTCACCATCACCAAACTGGTGACAATGATGGATCTATGGTCAGGGCTCTACATGATATCATTTCACTCGATTATTTAAGTACATTACAATATTCTTTTAGCATCAGACATGTTTTCAAACATAAACCATTATAATGATTGCTATAAAGAATGAGTACTATTTCTATCATGTTCATTTCACAGCTTTATTAACATTGGGATCTCAGTCCCTTATCATCTCATCATCATGATTCAAAAATATGGGTGTTCAACCCTAAGATCATATGAATACTTATTACCACTTCAACAGGTAACTTAATGCCATCAGGTCATCTGATAGTGTAAACATGATACTTGTAATGTAGGTATTTCACATGGCTCTTAAAGCCTAATAATCTCTTTTGTTACCTCTCACTAGGCAACATAACATATTATGGCTTACAAGGCTCATAAAGTACTTTCAATAAATAAAGCATCATAGCTCATACCTGGCTATGTTTATTATCTCATAAAACCTACAAGATTAGTGCATATCATAACAGTTACATCAATTTCATATCAGCATAAGGCAAAATAGTCATAGCATCACTATTCAAGTATTATACCACTATGCCCTTGCCAGGGTTAGGGTTTTCCTTTTCATATCAATTAGGGTTAATCATACCCTTAGCTCGATTAGGATTAATGACTCATCATCTCATTATCCAGGATTAGATTTTCATTCTATGTAATTTAACCCAGAGTTAGGGTTTCATATATATCTCCACCATATTTAAAATTAGGGTTTACTCTTCACATCACATCACCCTAGATTAGGGTTTATTTTTCATAACCCACAATTAGGGTTTAATATTCACATCACATCACCCTATATTAGGGTTTATTTTTTATAACCCACAATAAGGGTTTACTATTCACATCCCAATTAGGGTTGATCATTAAAATACCCTGAATTGGGGTTTCCCATGTCATTACCCTGAATTTGGATCATACCATCATCATGGATTAGGGTTTCACCTATCATTTCCCTCAATTAGGGTTAGGATTCATTAACCTTCATAATTAGGGTTTTCATGATCTCACTATAAAGGATCATACCCTAATTAGACATTCATCCATGTTGAAAGTGTTGAGACTTAACCACTACATGATTATCATTCATGTAGGAAATTCTCTCTCTCCTATCTTCTATAAGATGATGCTTACTTCAGTCTTGATTAGACTAATTCAACTCAACTTGAAAGAAGAATTAACACAATGAGTTATGTCATTACCACCATGATTATTAAAGATTAATTGTTCAAAGGGTACTAATCACCCTATCTGATTAAGGGTACCATTATTATAATCACCCTTGGTTTGCATCATATAATTGTTCAATTAAACAATTGACCTTTAACCACTTTAAGTGTTCATACGATTTGATTAATTATCATCCAAATGATCTTAGTCACTTAGACCACAAATGGTCTTGACCAATCAGACCTCAAACGGTCTTGCTTGTAATACCTCCAAACGTTCTTGAACATACCATTGAAACTGTTTGGTAAAGTTAGTCTTTGAAACCGTTTGACAAAGTGATATTTGAAATCTTTTAACAAAGTGATATACGAAACCATTTAAGTCTCAACCGGTTTGGGATCATTTGGTCCCAAACGGTCTTGAGACCGTTTGGTCCAAACCTCCTCAAAACCAAATGGACCACATATGGTCTCAACCACTCAAGCTGATTTAGGGTTTCCAAGGTTGATTCCCTCATCGATTAAATTCTTTTAACCAATTATCAATTGATCCTAAGCTCCATACCTCAATTGGACTTAAATAAATTATCCTTCAAGTGATTTGAATTCCAATTAATCATCAATTAGGGTTTTGAATCCCATGGGATTAGGGATTGAAATCAATAAACCTTCAATAGTGGTCATTGTGAAACTAGTTACTTTGAAATCATTGGACCACCATCCAATTTGGACATGACCTGACCTCAAACGGTCTTTAGGTCATTTGTATGACCTCCAAAAGGTCTTAAGACTGTTTGTCCATCTCATCATCAAAATCTATGACATCCAATTAGGGTTTGGATCATTGGATTGATTATCAAATCAACATTTGATTGCATCACAACTTAGTATCTTTGGATCTTCAATTGCTCCACCATACTTAACCCTAGACCTCCAATTGGTCTTGGTTGACCTTCAAACGGTCTTAAGACTGTTTGGGTGATCCCCAAACGGTTTTGAAACTATTTGGGTTAATCAACCCAAGGTTCTAAGTCAATCAATTGAGAAATCAGTACTTACCCGATTAGGGTTTGGTGATTGATGGTCCTTCAACTCATGAACCCCTTGGAACTAATCAATTATAATTAATGGCTCATTAACCATCATCATCATCAATTTTCCAAATGGTCTATGGTCAACACCCTCAAACAATTTTGAAACCATTTACTCTCAAACGGTGTAATGAAACCGTTTACCCCCAAACAGTTTGAAAACGTTTGTTCTCAAATGGTTTGTGAAATCGATTGAGTACTTATATAGAAACCGTTTGGCCTAGAATTTTCTTTGGAAAAGTGTCCAAGATGATGTCATCATCATATTACTTTGTGCATCCAAGAACTACTGCCGTTTTCATGGAAATTGCAGCAATGAATCAAAAGAGTTCCAAATAGAAGAAAATAATCAACAATTATTGAAGAATGGAATGAAATATCAATGTTTAAGGGTTTAAGTTATAAAACCCACCTCAAAATCTGATTCCAAGCTCTAGGATCCATGGATCTAATGGCGGATGAAGCTTTAGCAACTGCCCAAGGTCCGTTCTTGAGCTTTTGGATGAAAAAGTTGACCAGGGTTGGAAATTGAGTGAAGAAAACAAAGAATCAAGCATCGATTTTGGGTTTTCACCATGAAACCAAGGTGGAAGATGATCAAAAGCTTACCAACAGGTTAGAGTCGTCCTTCTCCTTCTCCTGAGCTCTCTCATGGTCGGCCAAGGCAAGAAGAGAAAAGGATTTCTAAAAAAGGTCCTTAAGTGGGTGGAAAAAGAGACATGTATAAGAAATTTCAAGGAAAGATAAAATGGAAATTAATTACTTTTATTTCCAAATTATTTCCACCACTTCCCCCTCAATTCCTAGGCCATGAAGCCACATTCATTATCTTGCAAAATCTCTTCATTATCCAAGGATTAAAGGAAAAGAAATTAAGCACCTTAATGAATTTTATACTAATATCCTACTTTTAGTGGATAATACTTTTTATTATGTTAATGTGAGTGGGATTCCACTCAACCAAGATCTTTTCGTGCCTTGGGAAGGAACAATATCGTCCAAAACTTTGCAAAATCATCCCTCAAGTTTTGGTTGAAGGGCTCCTCAATTAATATATTTCTTTATGCATTAATTTGAATTAAAGTTCCTTTTATGCTTAAATCTTGATTATTTTAATATCCAGATTCTCTCTCCTCCAAATTAATTTAAATGAGACACCCCTCTCATTTTCTTTGCTCTACTTGATACCAAGAAACATGAAGGACCATCTAGAGGTGGTATTTTGCATATTGTCCCGTACAGATTCATCCCATCTATACAAAGCCCAAGTCTTAGATTCTTATCTTCTTAACCAAATTTGGGGTACAATAGATCACTCTTCTTCCACTGTGGGGAATCAGACGCATGTCGTAGGATCCCATCATTATTTTTCTTAACATCTGCATGCCACCTCAAATTCTTCACATCTTTCAGATTTGCAAACAAGCGTTGAAACTGTGATATTATAGGTAGATACCACAACACCTTGGAAGGAGAACCAGTTTTGGACTCCCCCAAAGTCGTCAATTTATACCGTGACGCACCACATTTTGGACAATCTTTCAAATCTACATAGTCCTTTTGAAATAATACACAATCATTCGGGCATGCATGTATCTTCTTGGCCTCCATTCCCATTGGGCACAACATTTTCTTTACCCTGTATGTTGAGATTGGCAGCTCGTTTCCTTCAGGAAGCATTTCTTTCAACAAAGTTAACAATGTAGTGAAGCTTTTGTCGCTCCATCTATTGTTAGCTTTCAACTTATACAATATCAACATAGCACTAAGCTTCATAAACTTAGCACAGCCTATGTATAACGGTATCTCAGCATCATGCACAATGTTTCTAAAGATAGGAGGTGGATCGGTGTGCTCTACCCTACAACTATCCAGCATCGCATCAACGATGTCTACTGGAACTCATTCGTTCACATCTACGTCATTGGAGGCAATTTCTTCTTCCACCCAAGAACTACTATTGACATCAACTGGTTTCAAGTTTGAAATCTCTCCATGCCAGTGCCATTCTGTATAGCCTTGTACAATCTCGTTGCACATGACCTGACTTTTGATTTCCTCACCAGTGTTGACTTTCAAGTTGTTACCCCAATGCCTACATGGATAGTAGCACCTATCTGTAGTTTTTTTCCTATGTTCCTCGGCAAATCTAATAAACTGATCAAGACCAAATATAAACTCTGGGGTGTAGCGATTGCGAATGGACATCCATGATATATCCATTCTATGATCAAAGAGAAAACAAGTATATATTAGGACCACACTCTCTCATGCCTTGAGAGTTTACCATGTCGGCTTTGCCCGGGGTGGGTTCTCTCGGTCATAAAAAAAAAGTATATATTAGGACAAGATTAGGGTATACACTTACATCCTATCTAATATTTACTCCTATTATCTACAATGAAGCCAGACTCCATACAGACAATATATAATTTAGTGATTGTTCATTCTAAATTATACCAATGTACAAACAGGGAAATGCTACCGAAATTTTCTTGAAAACCCAATACACATTATACACTTACATCCTAAGTGAGATTAGGTGTTCAAGAACAGTCCCAAACTGGGGACTATCCAAGATTTATTCCGAATGAGTAAATCTTGGATGGGTTTCTAGGCCAACAAACACATGTGATGTCATTCTTATATATAATAAATGTGTACCACCTATCCCATCCTTGAACACCTAATCTCACTAGTAAGTGTATAATGTGTATTGGGTTTTCAAGAAAATTTCGGCAGCATTTCTCCACTGTTCTCTAAGTACATATGTACTTAGAGAACAAATGGGGAAATGCTGCTAAAATTTTCTCAAAAACCCAATACACATTATACACTTACATCCTAAGTGAGATTAGGTGTTCAAGAACAGTCCCAAACCGGGGACTATCCAAGATTTACTCCTAATGACTAAATCTTGGATGGGTTTCTAGGCCAACAAACACATGTGATGTCATTCTTATATATAATAAATGTGCACCACCTATCCCATCCTTGAACACCTAATCTCACTAGTAAGTGTATAATGTGTATTGGGTTTTCAAGAAAATTTCGGCAGCATTTCCCCGATGTTCTCTAAGTACATATGTACTTAGAGAACAAATGGGGAAATGCTACCGAAATTTTCTCAAAAACCCAATACACATTATACACTTACATCCTAAGTGAGATTAGGTGTTCAAGAACAATCCCAAATCGGGGACTATCCAAGATTTACTCCTAATGAGTAAATCTTGGACGGGTTTCTAGGCCAACAAACACAATAATAGATATGTACATGTTAGGGTTTCATCACAATTGATGTTAGGGTTTAATCAAATCAAATTAGGATGCTACAATTGACAAGTTTAAATCTTATTTCAACATGCATCAAAATTTACTGAATTAGGCCAAACATTATGATTAGAAGCACAAATATATGACAAATATATGCAAGCAAAAGATGTGTTCATATCCTAGGATTTACATAAAGCATTACATAAAAATTTGTTCATATCCTTACCAACAGCAAGCACGACCGTGGCTGTGTTGGCCTACCACGGCCGTGGTAGGCCAACACAACCATGTCCGTGCTTGTTGTTGGTAAGGAGCTAGGGAGAAGGAAGCAAAGAGGCTATCCTACCTGGAGCTAGCGTGGAGAAGAGCGGCAGCAGCAAGGGCGGTGAGCAGGCGAAGAAGTAGAGGGGCGGGCGGCGGGCAGAAGCAACCGACGGCCGGAGAAGCAGTAGGCGAAGAAGAAGTAGTGGTGGGTGGCGGGCAGTGGCGCCAGCGAGCAGAAGAGCACCAGCACCGAAGAAGCAGAGGGGCAACAACCGATGTCGCGATTTTGGGAGAGCAGCGGCGAGCAGCAGCACAGGAGAATATCGCGATGAAACAGGAAGAAAGGGGGAAGAGCCGGGTGATCGGGTCTATTAAGTTGGTCAATGGCGTCGGTTATCTACAAAACTGATGCCTATTATGCTTTAGCATCGGTTGATAGTAAAACACCGACGCCCCACTAGACAACCTTTACCCTAAATTATTTGGCAGGAACCATTATGAGCGTCGGTTATCGAGGGATAACTGACACTGAAAGTGGGACTTTTCGCACAAATTTTCATTTTAAATAGGCGTCGGTGAATAGTTAAAAAATCGGCACTGTAGGTGAACTAAAATGTTTTTGCTCGAAAATTGGATTTCGCGGGCGATTTTAGGCGTCGGTCTGTTATAACCAGCCGACGCTGAATACAAAGCGGTACCCGTGTCTGGCTGGTCTTCGAATATAGACGTTGGTTTGCATAAATAACCGACATTTAAATTTATAGGCGTTGGTTTTCCTAAATAACCGACGCCCATAAAAGCAACACTGAATGCTGTTTCTGTAGTAGTGATATTTCTTTTTGCATTAATTTGAATTAAAGTTCCTTTTATGCTTAAATCTTGATTATTTTAATATCAAGCTTCTCTCTCCTTCAAATTAATTTAAATGAGGCGCCCCTCTCATTTTATTTTCTCTACATGATACCAAGAAACATGAGGGACCCTCTAGAGGTGGTATTTTGCATATTGAACCCTTGGTTTTGGGTAAATTGCGCATTATACCAAAACTAGGTTTTTAATGCACAAGGATTGTTCAACAAGCTCTATCTTAGTGCCCAAGCTTGTGGAAACCATACCACTACATCATATTCATTCTTATGATGCCTCAACATCAGAGGAACATTTTATCATGTATAATTTGTAAGTTAACCCCTCAACTTGGGTAATTTGCACTTTAGTCCAAAGATTAACAAACAATGTTTCAACAATATTCAAAAAGGGATGAAATTGAAATATAAGTTCCTCATAAGCCTTAATTACTTCTCAAAAGATTAAAGAAATCATCTAATTTGCTTTATTAAACGAAATACCTAGGGTTAGAACATAACCCTGGTCAGGGATGTTACAAATTATCCAC
Source organism: Alisma plantago-aquatica (assembly GCA_963693085.1). Lineage (NCBI taxonomy): Eukaryota > Viridiplantae > Streptophyta > Magnoliopsida > Alismatales > Alismataceae > Alisma > Alisma plantago-aquatica. The sequence goes on along the minus strand of OY856413.1, from coordinate 194,076,153 downwards.
CCCTTATAAGGATTTCGTCCCCGAAATCAACAAAAACATTAAGAGAAAAGAGTAGGGTATTTCCTCCTCATTTCTTCCTATAGTTCCCATGTAGCTTCTTCAATGCCACGATGATTCCAGAGGACTTTTACAAGACTAATGTATTTCTTTTTCAGCTTCTTGATCCTTCTATCAAGAATCAACATAGGTCCTTCAACATATGATATATCATCATTTAATTCTACTTCCATAGGCTGCAGAATTGATTCTGTGTTAGGATGACATTCCTTAGCAATGAAATGTGGAAGACTAGGTGCAACTTGTGTAACTCAGGTGGTAACTCTAGCTTATAAGCTACCTTTCCAATCCATTCAATGATTGGATAAGGCCCCATTAACCTAGGAGCTAACTTTCCTTTTCTTCAAAACCTAAGAACTCCTTTCCAAGGTGAGACCTTGAGATACACTCTGTCTCCAACCTAGAATTCTAAAGGTCTCTGACGCTTATCAGCGTAAGATTTCTGTCTATCCTGTACAGTCTTTAACTGTTGTTGTATTGTTTTAATCTTCTCAGTTGTTTGCTGCACAAGTTCAGGACCCAAAAGTTGATATTCACCAGTTTCATACCAACTTAGGGGAGATCTAAAATGTCTAACATACAAAGCTTCATATGATGCCATGTCGATAATGTGTTGATAGCTATTATTGTAGGCAAACTCTATCAAACTTAGTTGTAGATCACAACTTCCTGTAAACTAAAGGACACATGCCCTAAGAAAGTCCTCCAAGGTTTGTATAGTCCTTTCTGATTGTCCATCTGTTTGAGGATGAAAGGCTGTACTAAACCTTTACTGTGTGCCTAAGGCTTTATGAAGTCATTCCCAAAAATGACTCATAAATTGGGGACCTCTGTCTGAAACAATGGTGACTGGGACCCCATGCAGCCGCACTATCTCATCCACATATAACTATGCCAACTTCTCCAAAGTATAGGTTGTTTTGATAGGTAAGAAATGTACTATCTTTGTCAACCTATCAACTATTACCCAAATGGAATCTTGACCTTTGGTTGTTTTAGGAAAACCAACCACAAAGTCCATAGTTACATGATCCCACTTCCATTGTGGTATAGGTAAAGGCTGCATTGTTCCTGCGGGTTTTTGGTGTTTAGATTTAACCTGCTGACACACTGGACACCGAATAACAAACTCAATAACATCCTTCTTCATACCAGGCCACCAATACATATCTTTCAAGTTATGATACATCTTGGTGCTTCCCAGATGCATAGCATACATAGAAGAATGAGCTTCTTCCAGAACTAACATCCTTAAGTTATCAACATCAGGTACTATCATTTTACTATGATAATAGGCTACCTAATCATCTGAATCATGGAAACCATCTCATTTCTCATTACCATACTCTGATCTAATCTGCTGAATTGTAGCATCAACTTTCTGTGCTTCTTTAATCTGTTGTCTCGGAGTAGGTTTTATGTGCATCTCAGCTAGCAACTCAGCTAATAATGATACTTTTAACTGTACATTGTTTTGCCTCAAGGATATAAACATATACCTCCTACAACACACCAAAGAATTCAATTGTGCTTTGTCTAAGGCTGGTGTTTCTGATTTCCTTCTTAATGCATCAGCCACCACATTGGCCTTTCTTGGATGATAATCAATTGTACAATCGTAGTCCTTGATTAACTCCATCTAGCGGCGTTGCCTCATGTTTAGCTCATGCTGTGAGAAGATGTACTTTAGGTTCTTATGATCTGTGAAAATCTGGAATGTCTCTCCATAGAGGTAATGTCTCCAGATCTTCAAAGCATGAACTACAACAGCTAGTTCTAGATTGTGTGTCGGATAATTCTCCTCGTGTTTCTTAAGCTATCGAGAAGCAAAAGAAATCAATTGTTTATCCTACATTAACACACATCCTAAGCCATTCTTAAATGCATCACAAAAAACTATATACACTTTCCCTTGCTCAGGTAACACCAGCACTGGTGCACTTGTCAACCTTTCCTTCAACAACTGGAATGATTGTTGACACTTGTCATTCCAGATAAAAGGAACATCCTTTCTGGTTAACTTGGTTAAGGGTAAAGCTATAGAACTGAAGTTCTTAATGAACCTCCTATAATAGCCTGTCTACCCTAAGAAACTTTGAATCTCTATCAGTGTCTTCAGTTGTTCCCATTGCAAGACAGATTCTACCTTTTTAGGGTCAACACGAATACCTGAAGCAGATATTACGTATCCAAGAAAAGAAACTTCCGATAAGCATAACTCACACTTGCTAAACTTAGCATACAACTTACGCTCTCTTAGAAAAATTAGAGCCTGACGAAGATGTTGCTCATGTTGTTGAGCATCTCTACTGTAGATCAGGATGTAATCTATGAAGATAACTACGCACTAATCAAGAAAAGGTCAAAACATTCTATTCATGAGTTCCATGAATGTAGCTGGTGCATTAGTTAGTCCAAATGACATAACTGTGAACTCATAGTGACCATACCTTGTCCTAAAGGAAGACTTAGGTATGTCACCCTCCTTAATACGCAGCTGATGGTATCCCGACCTCAGATCTATTTTAGAAAAGACAGTCACACCACACAACTAATCAAACAGATCATCAATCCTTGGCAAAGCATACTTATTCTTTATAGTTACTTTATTTAACTGTCTATAGTCGATGCATAACCGCATAGACCCATCTTTCTTCTTAACAAAAAGAACCGGAGCACCCCAGGGTGAAGTGTTTGGTCATATAAAATCTTTCTCAAGCAACTCCTGAAGTTATTTCTTGAGCTCTGCCATCTCAGCAGGTGCCATCCTATACGGTGTTTGTGCTATTGGCTGAGTGCCCGAGATTAGATTAATTTCAAAATCAATCTCTCGGGGTGGAGGAACACCCAGAAGTTCTTCAGGAAATACATCTTCAAATTTCCTGACTACAGGAACTTCAGAAGGATTAGAACTCTCCAAGGTGGTATCTACCACATGGGCCAAGAATGCAAAACATCCTTGCCTCATCATCTTCTCATCTACCATAACTGACACAAGACAGGTTGGAAGAATCTTTCTATCTCCTTGAAAGATCCATGTGTTACTATCATCTGTGAACACAACTTGCTTGGACTCACAATCCAAGACAACCTTATAATTTTCTAGGGTGTCCATCCCAAGGATTATATCAAACCCATGCATCTCAAGTGGTATAAGGTCCACTTGAATGCGATGTCTAGAAAAGAAGAGAATGCAGGGAGAACACACCTCCCGCAACAAAGCAGATCCCATCAAAGGAGTTTCCAACTTCAAACTCTCTGCCCTATGACCAACTGTCATATTGCAGTCAAGAATCACTCTTTGAGTGATGAAGGAATGCGTAGCACTCAGATCAATTAAAATATATATGATGCAAGATGTAGACATATCAGAATAAAATAGTTTCATCTAACCTGTCACAACCCAAGGGTTGATTACTGCAGCAGGTGGATTCATCGCATAGAATCTCACTGTCGCTTGTGGTTGATTCGGTGCTCGATTACTGGGCGCCGATGATCTAGCTTGGGATGCTTGTCAACGTCCCCTAGCGCCACCTAGAAACTGTCGCCTCTGAGAACCTTGTTGACTCTGTCTCTGAGGTTGAGTCACACTTTCCTCTCTAGCTCTACAATCCTTCATCAGATGCCCCATTTTTCCACATATGAAACAACTTCTGATCCCTGGCTGTGGTATGGATGGTCCTGTTACCGACACTGATGCTGAGCTGTGGGCCCCTTCTGGTGGTAAACTTCGGCCTCTACCCCTATTTGACGTCCACTGCGTCTGGGTATTGAACCTAGGTGGTGGTGTAGGCACAGAAAACCTCGGTTTCTTAAAACTTTTAGACGTGGATCCTTGAAGTTGGGGGTACACCTTCTTGTTCTTAGTATGTCGCTTCTCAGTCACAGACCTCTCTATCTGTCTAATAGACTCCAAAAAAGTAGCAAACCTCTCCCTTTTCTCCAGAGCAGACACATGGATGGTCAAATCAGCGTTTAACCCTTTTTCAAAATGTTGAATCCTTTCTTCATCGGTAGTTGCCATATGCGGATAGAACCAAAAAAGTTCCATGAACTTAGCCTCATACTCGCTAATGTTCATTGGTCCTTGTCTTAGCCTCTCAAACAGAGAGATCTTCTCATCTAAAAACATCTTAGGAAAGTATCTATTGACGAATTCTCGTCGGAATACTTCCCATTCGACCTCCACACCAGGCCTTTTTCCCTCATCTATGGTCCACCAGTGACCAGTACTCCCCTTAAGAAGGTACGATGTGTGTCTAACCTTCTCAGCTTATGGGATGTTAAGGATTCTAAAGGCCTTCTCTAGTTTAGTTAGCCACATGTCAGCATCTGCTGGGTCAGCTGTACCAGCATATTCTGTGGCTCCAACCTGAAGAAGTTGTTTGAATGTCTTGCCGGCTCCTTGTCCTTCATGGTGGGTAGGTGCCCTTGGTGCAGGTAATGGCATCCTATCAGTCATATGAGTCATGGCTACCATAAACTGCCCAAACATGGCTTGGAAAGCTGGGTTTCCCATGTTAGCTTGATTGAACTGGGGTCGTTCAGGTACATGCTCCTCCCTATCATGGTCTCTTGCACCTCCTCCTGGTGCATCAACACTGCTCTCGGCAGCATGTTCATCGTGTGATCCAGACATCTTTAGTTCTTCTTCTCCTCCTATATGAGTAGAATACACTATCAGATAAACTGGAAGACACTAGAACAGACTCAACAACATTAATCCTATGTCTCTGTAGACTCAACAAACCTAGAGCTCTGATACCACTAAATTGTGATGTATGTTGCCAAACATCGGTTAAGATTAAAGTGGAAGCAATCATTAACAGTGGAATTACTAAAAATCACTAAAAATTAAAACTTTTTACAAAGATATCCATAAACTAAAAAACTCTTTCATAAAGAACCAAAGTAAGTTATTTAAATTCCGGTTCATCGGTACATCTCTGTATCATCACTTTCTCAAAAGTTACAAGCAACAACTGCCTGGTTAAGCTGTACATAGGTAGTATAAAAATCTCGAGGCATCAAGCCAAAATCTCAGATCAATATTAAACTAATTACCGACTCATAGGACTTGAGAGTACAGAGATGACACATAGGACTCTCTATTTACAAGACATGACAGACAGTGTCTCCACCTGAGGATCACTGTTGTCCTTGCAGTTGTTGCTACTGCTGCTCACCCACTGTAGGGTTTCTACCTTTTCCTCAGTGTCTACCTAAAAAGTTGAATCCCACGGGGGTGAGACAATTGAAAATTGTCCCAGCGAGAGATATAACTCTCTGCCAGAAACATTGTTGTTGTAGATAATAGAATAAGACTAAGCAGAAGAATCATAAATATTCAACAGTAGGTAAATCATTGATCAAACTATGTAGAGCAGTATTCTCTATACAACTTATTTCAGTTTCAACTTGATAAAGAAGTATGTCATTTATTCAATAAGGAATATGAAGAACATGTATATTATTTATCCAATTAAGACATAATAAGAAATGTATCATCAATCATTGAATCTCGTAATTAAACCCTAAGCAATTATGCTACACGGCTGATTACATTTTTCAAACATACTTAAGCCTTGGGGAGATGAGGTATACTGCTCATACTCCAACCGACCATTGCGAAATGGAAATCGGTACCATACATAGGTCAATAGAAGAGCCTGATTTCCATGACCTCATCATCCTCAGTCAGTGTGAGGACCAACTGTAGGACATCTCGTGTCTTTGCCAAATAGCTTTCCAGGGTATAATGGCAACTTCTCTATTAGAGTTATAGTGGCATGTTGTACTCTCTTCGCAATCAAGAGATTTCATGTTTATCTCACATCGATTCGACATTAACATCACCATCGGGAGATTAGTGATACATCCATTCCGATATATATATATATATATATATATATATATATAATGAAGGATTCAGAGATTTAATGTTTGTCTCACATCAATTCCTCCATTAGGGCATAAGGATATTCACACCCATAACCCCCACATACTCAAAAGTATGCCCTCCAGGAGTTCCCTTAGGAAAACCTATTTCACCATCACAAAACTGGTGACGATGATGGATCTATGGTCAGGGCTCTACATGATATCATTTCACTTGATTATTTAAGTACATTACAATATTCTTTTAGCATCAGACATGTTTTCAAACATAAACCATTATAACGATTACTATAAAGAATGAGTACTATTTCTATCATGTTCATTTCACAGCTTTATTAACATTGGGATCTCAGTCCTTTATCATCTCATCATCATGATTCAAGAATATGGGTGTTCAACCCTTAGATCATCAGAATACTTATTACCACTTCAATAGGTAACTTAATTCCATCAGGTTATCTGACAGTGTAAACATGATAATTGCAATGCACGTATTTCTCATGGCTCTTAAAGCCTAATAATCTCTTTTGTTACCTCTCACTAGGAAACATAACATATTATGGCTTACAAGGCTCATAAAGTACTTTCAATTAATAAAGCATCATAGCTCATACCTGGCTATGTTTATTATCTCATAAAACTTGCAAGATTAGTGCGGATGATAACAGTTACATCAATTTCATATCAGCATAAGGAAAAATTGTCATAGCATCACTATTCAAGGATTACACAACTATGCCCTTGCCAGGGTTAGGGTTTTCCTTTTCATTTCAATTAGGGTTAATCATACCCTTAGCTCAATTAGGATTAATGACTCATCATCCCATTGTCCAGGATTAGATTTTCATGCAATGTAATTTAACTCAGAGTTAGGGTTTCAAATATATCTTCACCATATTTAAAATTAGGGTTTACTATTCACATCACATCACCCTAGATTAGGGTTTATTTTTCATAACCCACAATTAGGGTTTATTATTCACATCACATCACCCTAGATTAGGGTTTATTTTTATAACCCATAATTAGGGTTTACTATTCACATCCCAATTAGTGTTGATCATCAAAATACCCTAAATTGGGGTTTCTCATGTCATTACCCTGAATTTGGTTCATACCATCATTATGGATTAGGGTTTCACGTATCATTGCCCTCAATTAGGGTTAGGATTCATTAACCTTCATAATTAGGGTTTTCATGATTTCACTATCAAGGATCATACCCTAATTAGACATTCATCCATGTTGAAAGTGTTGAGACTTAACCACTACATGATCATTCATGTAGGAAATTCTCTCTCTCCTATCTTCTATAAGATGATGCTTACTTCAGTCTTGATTAGACTAATTCAACTCAACTTGAAAGAAGAATTAACACAATGAATTATGTCATTACCACAATGATTATTAAAGATTAATTGTTCAAAGGGTACTAATCACCCTATCTCATTAAGGGTACCATTATTATAATCACCCTTGTTTTACATCATATAATTGTTCAATTAAAAAATTGACCTTTAACCACTTTCAGTGTTCATACGATTTGATTAATTATCTTCCAAATGATCTTGGTCACTTAGACCTCAAACGGTCTAGACCAATCTGACCTCAAATGGTCTTGAACATACCATTGAAACCATTTGGTAAAGTTAGTCTTTGAAACCATTTGACAAAGTGATACTTGAAACTATTTAACAAAGTGATATATGAAATAGTTTAAGTCTCAACCGGTTTGGTCCAAACCTCCTCAAAACCGAATGGACCAAATATGGTCTCAACCACTCAAGCTGATTTAGGGTTTCCAAGGTTGATTCCCTCATCTATTAAATTCTTATAACCAACTATCAATTGAGCCTAAGCTCCATACCTCAACTGGACATAAATAAATTATCCTTCAAGTGATTTGAATTCCAATTAATCATCAATTAGGGTTTTGAATCCCATTGGATTAGGGATTGAAATCAATAAACCTTCAATAGTGGTCATTGTGAAACTAGTTACTTTGAAATCATTGGATCACCATCAAAATTGGACATGACCTAACCTCAAATGGTCTTAAGGTCATTTGGATGACCTCCAAACAGTCTTAAGATGATTTTCCCATCTCATCATCAAAATCCATGACATCTAATTAGGGTTTGGGTCATTGGATTGATTATCAAATCAGCATTTAATTGCATCACAACTTAGTATCTTTGGATCTTCAATTTCTAAACCATAATTAACCCTATACCTCCAAACGGTCTTAAGACCATTTGGGTGATCCCCAAATAGTTTTGAAACCGTTTGGGTTAATCAACCCAAGGTTCTAAGTCAATCAATTGAGAAATCAGTACTTACCCGATTAGGGTTTGGTGATTGATGGTCCTTCAACTCATGAACCCCTTGGAACTAATCAATTACAATTAATGGGTCATTCACCATCATCATCATCATCAATTTTCCAAACAGTCAACTATGGTCAACACCCTCAAATGGTTTTGAAACCGTTTACTCTCAAACGGTCTAATGAAACCGTTTACCCCCAAACGGTTCGAAAACGTTTTCTCTCAAACGGTTTGTGAAACCGATTGAGTACTTATATATAAACCGTTTGGCCTAGAATTTTCTTGGGAAAAGTGTCCAAGATGATGTCATCATCATATTCCTTCGTGCATCCAAGAACTACTGCCATTTTCATGGAAATTGCAGTAATGAATCAAAACAGTTCCAAATAGAAGAAAATAATCAACAATTATTGAAGAATGGAATGCAATATCAATGTTTAAGGGTTTAAGTTATAAAACCCACCTCAAATTCTGATTCCAAGATCCAGGTTCCATGGCTGTAATGGTGGATGAAGCTCTAGCAACTGCCCAAGGTCCATTCTTGAGCTTTTGGATGAAAAAGTTGGCTAGGGTTGGAAATCGAGTGAAGAAAACAAAGAATCAAGCATCGATTTTGGGTTTTCACCATGAAACCAAGGTGGAAGATGACCAAAAGCTTACCAACAGGTTGGAGTCGTCCTTCTTCTTCTCCTGAGATCTCTCGTGGTCGGACAAGGCAAGAAGAGAAAAGTATTTCCAAAAAAGGTCCTTAAGTGGGTGGAAAAAGAGATATGTATAAGAAATTTCAAGGAAAGAGAAAATGGAAATTAATTCCTTTTATTTACAAATTATTTCCACCACTTCCCCCTCAATTCCTTTGCCACGAAGCCACCTTAATTATATTGCAAAACCTCTTCATTATCTAAGGATTAAAGGAAAATAAATTAAGCACCTTAATGAATTTTATACTAATATCCTACTTTTAGTGGATAATACTTTTTATTATGTTAATGTGAGTGGGCTTCCACTCAACCAAGATCTTTTCGTGCCTTGGCAAGGCAAAAGCTCGTCCAACACTTTGAAAAATCATCCCTCAACTTTTGGTTGAAGGGATCCTCAATTAATATATTTCTTTATGCATTAATTTGAATTAAAGTTCCTTTTATGCTTAAATCTTGATTATTTTAATATCAAGATTCTCTCTCCTCCAAATTAATTTAAATGAGACACCCCTCTCATTTTCTTTGCTCTACTTGATACCAAGAAACATGAGAGACCATGTAGAGGTGGTATTTTGCATATTGAACCCTTAGTTTTGGGTAAATTGCACATTACACCAAAACTAGGTTTTTAATGCACAAGGATTGTTCAACAAGCTCTATCTTGGTGCCCAAGCTTGTGGAAACCATACCACTACATAATATTCATTCTTATGACGCCTCAACATCATAGGAACATTTTATCATGTATAATTTGCAAGTTAACCCCTCAACTTGGGTAATTTGCACTTTAGTCCAAAGATTAACAAAACAATGTTTCAACATTATTCAAAAAGGACTGAAATTGAAATATAAGTTCCTCATAAGTCTTAATTACCTATAAAAAGATTAAATCAAACATCTAATCAGCTTTATTAAACAAAATACCTAGGGTTAGAACATAACCCAGGTCAGGGATGTTACACTACAGTTCAGCACCATCGGTGCTGGTAGCCACCAATAGACTAAACAAACCTCTCCTCCATGTGAAGCCTCGATGCTGGCCACCACTCCTCCCAAACCTATTTGACTTGTAGACTCCATTACCGCCTACCTCCTCACCACTACAGATGCCATCCCCAACTCTGTCTGAATCTAATCTCCTCTCCTCCTTCAGCCTGCAACACCCCATGTAGTGCCACCTCTTGTCGACCTGCTTCTCTAACACCTATAGTGAGGCAGAACTCCATATTGAACTAGAGACCAAAGAAGGACAAGAGTCCTATAGTGACCTCCCCATTCAAAGCTTACTTGTCTTGGAATCGCTAATAGACTTTACTGCTATAGATGCAACTATAGACCATGATGAGGGATTCATTTGGGTGCCTCTCGAACCAATGAGCCGTTAGGCTCACCTTTGGTCTGGTCCTTGAAAGAAAGAGTGTTGAAGAGAACCTCTATTCAACTTTTTGCTTTGTATCTACAAAATAATCACCATGGATTTGTATCATGTCCATCTTAGAAGAGGGAAGGAACCCATCCATGTATTTATGTTTATTCAAAACCCGATTCATGAGATAAGTGAAAACTGATATATTAGGTAGTATTCGATGATTTGCAAATTGGTTACAAAAGTAGATATATCAAGCATGTTATATGCATACACATTAGTTTATATACATATCCCCTTATTAACCAATTACTTCTAAACATCCATCCAAACATTCATTCTTATTCGGTTTTACTTGTAAGCATTGGTTAATAGTATTTTAATAATTCAAGCATATAGAGAGTAATACTATTAAATATGTAAGATCAAAATAGTTCTATCCTTTAGAGAGAACTATTTGACCTATGGTTTAAATGTATACATATATGCATGTAAATATTTTTTTACACCACTCAATTAGAACACATGTAGTTTATTTAGTACTATACTAACATATTCACAATCATTTAAGTCATTATCAAAGTTGTTGGTATCCATGGGATTTATCATTAATTCCAATTATCTATTATCTTGGCATTTGACATATTAGCACTAATGACTATATAAATAGGTGTTTTAAATAATGGTTGACCTATGATTTAAATTAGCTAATAATTGGTAACAAAATCCAATATAGAAAACATATTCTTGATATTTTCTAAACCCTAGAATGAATAGATAAAATACAGTAGACAAGTTTATAAAAATAAATGTGTTAGTTAAAACTAAATGGACATGTAATCCGACCCACTCATACCATAATCCCTAGCTAAACAATGATATATATATTATAACTTATGGTAACTAAATAAAGTTAAAAATCCTAATGTGCCATTAGGTGTTAACAACTTGGAAAAGAGCTATATATAGCGGTAATAGGAGTGTAGCACCTGCATGCTTTGGTTTGACTAACATACCTAATATGTTCTTAGGATGAAACATAACTTCTTCGACCAAGTACATAGATTGAGTTAAGAAGTAATCATTAAAATCATGTATGTATTCCTACCTATTTATAACTGGGAATTTATATGGCAAAATTTCCCATAATGAGGAAGGTCTTGGAATACTTACTCTTGTTTTACCACCTGTTGAAATACCATCTTCTCCCATTTAAACTCATTTGTTATTCTTCTAAAAATAATGATTATCTTGTTGAATTGGGTCAATGACTCCACTTACTTTGTTGTTATTCTTGGAAATGCAAATGGTGAATGTAAACTGTCTTGCCACTCTATTTATGCATGCTAGGTAATTCAACTTATTTAACTATCATAGACGCTTATGCGTAACCATTAGGGCACACTACTTCTACTCGTGGTGTGATATTTCCACCTTGATATATAAAGAGGCACGCTAATTCTTCCTAGGGTGTGCTGTTTCCACCCATTTTACTTAGGACAATGACCTAGCGGTGTCATGGCCCTACTATAGTTACTTTAGTAAAATATATCGACATGCAAATGTTAATGTTATTGGATGGTTGATTATGGCAAGAATTGTGGTTTTAATGGTTTAATTATGCTTCCTCATTCTTTTGGAAATTCCTTCTCTTGTTACTTCTCATTGAAACTTACCTAGCTTTGATGTCCCCCTTTTGATGGGAACATCTTACTTTACTTTCAAAACAATTAATGCCCTAGTTAATCTTATAGTGTATATATTTAGCTTTTGTTGACTCATACTCTTTTGTTTCCTATTTTTCTGGGTGTTCCCTCCACCCAGGTGTAGGTTCTCTATAGGGAAAAGACTTCGGAGGATCGTGAGCTCATTAGTGAACTTAAGGACAACTTGGGATAGCCTTGTTACCCTCTGAATATGGGCCTATGTGTATATAGAGGTAACCTTTTTCTTTTATGTACCACCCTTAGGGTGAGAAAGTTATGTACATGGAAATATTTTGTAACTTTGGAAATAGTTATGTTTTTAACTGCTTAATTATTTCATGGCTCATGTATATGTATCATTAAGTGGGCCCACTATCAGGTTCCACTCTTTATAGAATGGTATCAGAGCCTAAGAATTCAGTAACTAGACTATTTCAAGTTATCATAGATTGTTCCTTTGTAGGTAGGTGACCCTTTAGAGGTAGTTGTTATACCTAAACCTGAATCATGTTTACTAATTAGGGTTCCACCTTGGTGGTATATATATCCCAAACAAAGTATGTGGATGACCTAGTTTTGGTTGAACTCTTATGAATCCTACCCTCTCTTTATAGGTATAAATTTCTATGCATAAAGGTTGACTCTCCTAGAATGTAGTCTATACCTCCCACCTTAGGGGAAGACAATTCATCTAATATAAAGATTAGGTTGACTTGAACTCACATAATTGTGTAGAACCCTAATACGAGTCATTAAACCTTTTACTTTTATTGTTTTCTTGCATGCCTATGATACATACATTGGTGGGGAATGAGCATTCATGGATACAAGCTTAGAGTATTGATATAAGGTTACATTTTGAGATGCTCTATGATGGAATGTGAGGATATGAACTAAATCCTTAAGGTTAGACTTGTCTTGCCTATAACATGGATTTATTTCAACATAGTTTTCTTGAGATTCGCCATCCAAAGGTTGTATACTATCCTAGATAAACATGGGATATCTCATAAATAAGGGTTTGTGAAGGACGATATAGGTTTCAAATAAGTATCCTCAAGATTTTATCCCTCACATACCCATAAGGTAGGAATAATGCTTATCTCCCTTATCCTATAAAGGAATGATCACGTAGTTGGATCACATCATAAAGCTTTGTGCCATGTTATTTTTCCCCAGGACATATGGAAGCACAATCATGTTTGGAAGCTATAGCGGATACTCTTTTTTGAGAAACTTTGGATGTACACCGACACTGAGGTTAGGTGGTGTAGGTACATCTAAAGTTAACCTTAAAGAGTTTACCACTTTCTCATTGATATTATGTAATGTTTTTACCTGATGTTTGAGATGAGGAGTAGTTTGACTATCTAGTTCACCTATGATTGTAATGACATAATGGATGTAGAAACCCTAATCTCTTCTTATCATGGTTTCACGATATTATAAATAAATGATGTTTTAGGGTGTGATGTCTTATGTCATGGTTAAAAGAATGGTGGAGTATTAGAGGCCATGCCTAGTAGGACCTACTAGAAGTGACTGCATGCAAGAAGAAACATGTATCCCCTCCTCATCTAGAATTTGGATATGCTTGTTGTATTCCTTGACGATGTGTGTAGAGAAGCCTATTTTGTGAAGATGAAGTGAGGTTAGGGTCATAGTATATGATGTATGTGGTAGTAAGTGGTCATACTTGGTTCTCAGATTGATTTTTTCACCACTTTAGATTCCCATTGCAAGATTTTCATCGTCAAATTTATTTCCTTATTAAATTATTAAAAAACCTTTTTGAGATTTTATCGATAGTTTCAGAACCAAATCACCACCACAAGGAAGTAATAGTAATTGATAAGCTCGTTAGTGTAGAAGATCTTTAGCAAAAACCCTATGATTGGTTAAGTCTAACATGTAACCTATAACTAAGTGAGAAGTAGTAAGTATGAAAAATAAGTTTGGATATGAATGACCTAGATGACCTACCCCTGTAATATCTCATAGTTAGTTAGACTGTAGACTAACCCTTTTATGGGGCAGATTCAACTTATTCATTAGGAATGCAACTTTACTTGAAAATCATAAGAACTTAATATTGTATAAAACATGTAATGCTTGGGTAATTTCCTTCACTACATATGATTACCCCAAAATTAGAGTAATGAAACCTATCTAAGATGGATACTTTAAAAATTGTTTGAATAACCTAATAAATCAATACAAAAGTTGTACTCATACATGACCTAAATCTTTAGGTGGGAGAGCCCTATTGGTTGATGTTAGTCATAATGGTGATTTCAGACATAATTGAGTGGATTTCAGGGGAAAAATACTCTATAAGGGGTGGAGTGTTGTAACATACCCGAATCAAGGTTCTTAGTCCAATCCTCCTTTATTTGAGGCTCCCTTTCAATGTTGACTAATATGAAGTTTCTTTCCCCTAATTTGATTAAATTAAAAATTTTGGAATCTAAAATCATATTAACATGATAAATGTTCAATTACATGGGATTTTAGAACCAATTAAGTAAGTTAACTATTCAATTGGTGCTAGTTACATAAATTCACCAATCAACAAAATTTCACCTTAGTTTGGCTCTTAAATGATATTAGGACTTGACTATGAAGGAAAATGAGAAAATAAGACATTTATGAAAAAATAAGTTAAGAAAGGTCTTAAATATATTTATTAGGTAGTTAAAATTCAAGCAACTAAACAAAATACAAAACATGTTCAAAGGAGAAGTTAATGTCAAAATTAGACTCCCCACCTTATTTAGCAAACCCATGAATTTTTAGGTCAATTGGACAATAATCGCCCTCCTATTTAATTGAATGTAAAATTCAAGCTTTAGTATATATTAATGCATTCAATTCACCTAACTCCACATTATATTTTCTATAACACCACCTAGCTCTGTTCTTTCCTTCGCACACAGCCATTTTGTGCTCCTTGCACTGGCCTAGCTGTCACAATGGTTGCATACCAGCCACCATTTATTCTTCCTTCTCTTTCTCTCAACTTCCTCTCTCCCTGCCTCACTCTCTAATTCATATCTTCTATCATTCTCTTCTTCCTACCCCTCTTGTTCTTGCTAGAAAAACCCTAGCCGCTCTCTAGTCGTGCCTAGTGATGCTAGGAAGATCCCAGAATTGCTAGGAAACACTTCCCTTCTCCTGCCTTCACACCACCACTATCAGTCAAGGATAGCACATCTCCTCCTCTTTGTAGATCCTTTCATCTATTCCAACACTTGGGAATAGAGGCCAGTGAGAGGGAATCCCAATCGTACAACATTGGGCGTCTCCACCTTAGACCATGGGCCACCATCATCAGGCATCGTCCATTGGAATGATACCACTGTATGCCCAACAACAAGCCTAGTTCTGCAACTCAAAGAGATTGTTGTATTGATTAAGATCCACTGACTTTCTCTCTCCATCACCGTCTGGCTACCACAACTTAAAGGAGGACATCCAACTGCTATTTCACATCCACTTATTCTCCCCCTACACCAACATGGATCTGTTCTTTTGACAGCAAGTGGGAGTCTGTTGGTATGTATGCCCAGAGAGATCATATGATGATTGTGATAGCATAAAATGTAAATGATTTGATTCATAATAAAGGCAAGTTTCCAATTTATTATTTATTTTCAGTTATGAGATAATGAATAACATAATAAATGTCTAGAGAATGATATTACTCAATGATGTATGTTTTCAAGTATGTGACTTGGAAGAATGATATCATAAGTATGCTAAGAGTATATACATTATCATTATGTCCTTGATCATTTGTTATTGTGGAAGGTAGATAGACAATGATAACACATAATATCATAGTGTGAGTTGGTTGATGACAGAGTCTCACTAGTCATGATATGGCAATATCAAAACAAGCACACTGATACATGTTAGATAATAGTGTATCACACATACTCATTGTGATACTGACACATGGAAGCCATCATCATGGTAGTCATAGTCAACTCTCACATTGATGGTGGTGGTTGTGGTTCTTAGACCTAAAATCACTGCACTCATCACATGTCATTGGGTACACTTGGACATCATCAAACGTAAATCCTGAAAAATGGGTTGTTATAAAGGTGATGATTGTGACTTTGACACATGGGGATTGACTGTGAGTGATAGATAAGGGATTTGTCCATCCTACAAGAGTTTGATATCCAAGGCCTCTTTATTAGTGAGACTGAGAAAGTATGGTCATACACATGTGTGTCAATATATGATATTGAGCTTACATATATCTCATGTAGTGTGCTCTAGTTCAAGGAAGAAGATTGAATAATAATGAGGATGACTGCTCCAAGCCTCTAGTTCAATCTGGATATCCATGAAAAAGGGACTATAAAAACAATGTAACACCATACATATATTATAGGTTAAAGTTCCTCCCCAACTTTCCATTCACTTGGGTAGCACTGATGTGCGACTAGGAACCACTCATTGCTTGTGATGTCATAAGCTAGTTATGGACATTCACTGCCAACATGATATGGGACCTATAGGGACACACACATAGGAACTCATATAGATGAGGAGTTTGGTCTTGAATGATAATTGAATTGATTACTAAAATGTTTAGGTATTTTAATTCATGCAACAGATCATCTGACTGGACGACCAGACATTCAGTTCAAGTGTTGAGACTCTCATTTGGAGTGTCAAGCTAATTGTATTATACATTAGTTGGAATTTTGCCTGACCTGACATGTGAGACGCCCATCTTACTTTTGTGAAATGGCCATTTGGCCTGGTGCGAGAGACCATCTCAGTTGCACCAAATGACCATCTCAAGGGTGCAATTTGATTGCATCAAGGATTGGTTGCTATCAAGTTGAGTACTAATTGGAATTGAATTGTTGACATATGTGCAAAACTAGAAAGTAAGAAATGACCATTTTTCTTAGAAAAATGAGCATCTCGCATATGATACAACTGTCTTGGTTTATGAGACGATCGTTTTGGCACAAGCAGGTTGCCAAACTTTCTGAATTGTTTTGAAAATTCAAGATTTTTCGATCCATTCCATTCCCGCTTTAGTCTTGCATTCGCTGGGGACTGGGAACACTGACCCTAACCCCTCATATATATAGAGGGGTATTGGGGGCTTCCCAGAGAACAAATACAACATAGATTTTTGAGAATCAGTTTCTCTAACAATTGTTTTCCTCTTTGATTGTGGTTACCACGAGAGCCCAGACAAGTCCTACCCGACTAGGGAGGGATAGCCAAGGGAGAGAAATAACTGATCATTTTTGTGGGAGAGCATGTTGGTGACTAGTATACCAACGGGATGGACAACTCCTTCCTGTCTGATCCTACTAGATGATAAGAATTCTAGTTGGTCTATGCGGACTACTCTAGAGGCAGGAGTCCTTTAGCTGCTGCTACGAGGGCAACATCAACTCACAATTTGTGGTGAGATTAGAGGAGTCACTACAGTAGTTGTTCGAGTCTTCTATACATGGAGGAGAACTCGTATGAGTCCTAGTGTGACCGGGAGCCGCAAAACCACTATCCAAGATAGAGTGCACATCTACATCGATGAGGATTTTTCACTGGACTTGCTCTAGGACCAGGTATATCTATGTGAAACCGTCCTTCCAATTGCATAGTTATCGAAGCGATCTACTGGTTTATGGGAAATATGTCAAGATTTTTTTTCCACTGCCTATGCGATGTCGTATTTTCCTACAGTGGTATCAAAGTCACACTAATTAATTATGTTTTGAGATAATCAATATGATCATATTTTGATTTTGCCATTTCTTTCATTGCAACGATGCAAATATCTAAACTAGTTGATGTGCACGCCTGTCTAATCACCACATAAAGAACCCAAATGAATATATATATATATATATATATATATATATATATATATATATATATATATATAAAATACGATATATATGTTGGGTTTTGTGGGACGGATAAGACAGTGGAAACAAAATTTTTATCTAACCACAAACACATAACCAGTAGATCACATCAAAAACTATGTAATAGGAAAGATGGTTTAGCGAGATATACCTAGTCCCGGGGCTTTCTCAGTGAAAATACCTTACAACTAGTGTAGTCTTCAACCACCTCGTCTTTGATGGCATCTGTGCAGCTCCTAGTGTAGACCCGGACTGCGGTGGACAGTCGTCCTCCTGAGAAAAAGAAACCTCCCGCCTCTATAGATAGTCCACACGGACTATTGGTGTGGGCTCTGATCTCCAAACCATGACATAAACACGATTAAAACTTAGCGGAAGCGAATCGGTAATCAGCGGAAGACAAAAATCACGGGAAATTAAAACTTTTCGAGATAAGAACTTGTATCCATAAAAACTCCTTTCATAAAGAGAGGTAACTGTTTACATCTCAGGATAATTACTTCTTGAGTAATTATATACATCAAGATACAAAATCTCAAGATCACTTATACAAAAAGACTCCAAGACCTGAGAGTACAGAGGACACATAGGACTGACTCTAACTACACCACATGGCAGGACAAATCTCCACCTGAGATTACTACTACCCCTGGTGCTGCTGCTGCTGAGACTGATCACCTGTAGGCTGGTTTCTTCGTCTCCGACGTCCACCTAAAAAGTTGAAGCCTACGGGGTGAGACAATTATACATAATTGTCCCAGCGAGAGTTATAACTCTTCGCCAGAAGCTTTATTATAACATCAAAGAATATCTTAAACAGTAAAGCCTTCAAAGCATTCTATAGCAGTTGCAGTTATATCAAGATCTCTACAATTCAGGAGATATGGAGAATATCAACATTATTGCAATGTAACATCAACCAACTAACTTGGAGTCATCTCTAACAAGTTATACTACATGGTTGATTATGTTTTACAAACAACATTATGCCCTGTGGAGATGAGGCTTACCACTCAAACTCCAACCGATCGATGAGAAGCCGCATCAGTATCATACATAGGTCATTAAGAGAGCCGGATTCTCATGACCTTCACCTTCCTCAGTCAGTAAGAGGATCACTGGTAGGACATCTCGTGTCTCTACTATTATAGCTCACCAGGGTAAACTGGTCCTTCGCTATTCTAGAGTCACAGTGGCGTTCTGTACTCTCTTCGTCATCAGGAGGTTTCATATTTACCTACCACTGATACGGATATCTGTGCTTTCTTCGTCATCAGGAGGTTTTATGTTTACCTACCACTGATACGGTATGAAACTATAGTGAAGGATGGATGGATTACACATCTACATCACTTTCCTACACTAGGATGTAAGGTTCTACACATCCATGTACCCCACATACTCAAGAGTATGTGCTCCAGGAGTTTCCTGAGGAAAACCTGTTTCACCATCACTCAATTTCTGACAATGATGGATCTATGATCAGGGCTCTACATTATACCTGATTAGTTAGGTACATTCAGTATTCTTTAACAGCATACATTGTTCTTCAAACAATAACAGTAGCATAGCAGCTATAAAAGAAGAATACTAAATGTAACATGCCTAACTTATATCAATCATCATTTCTCATTATCCTCATCACAAGTCATCTCTAAGGCATGACCTTGATGGTATTCATGGCTCTCATAGCCCAATATCAGCATAGGATGCCACTGGCAAGGCATCAGATTACTTTACTTATTCATAAGGCTAACAACATGCCTTCAATGAATATAACATCAACATCCATACCTGGATATGATTACCTTGATATCAGAACCTGCATGGTTAATACATCTGATAAAGGTAATACAACAATAAGGAAGGTACTTCCTACTTTTGTCATAAGAGTTAAATCTTTAATTCTATTCAAATAGAGTTTATTGCTCAAAAGCATGCCATTACCCTTGAATTAGGGTTTACTATTCACGTCAAGGTGAATTAAACTCATAACATCATCATGTATGAGTAACATCTTCATTGATGCTCTTGGATTAGTTAAAGGTTCATCATTTATCATAATTAGGGTTTCTATGATCTCACACAGGTGGATCATACCCTAATTATGCTCATTTCTGTGTATTGGGGATGCTTCAATTGGGTTTCCATTTAAAAATGGTACTTTCTCTCTCTAGAAGTACTTTCTCTCTCTAGAAGTACTTTCTCTCTCATCATAAGGTTAGGTGATGTCAACATCACTCTAAAACAGGTTGGGTTGAGTCATCATAGGCTTACATAGCCAAAAACATCACCATTAAGTGATTAGAGTTACTTTCTCTCTCTAGGGTACTTTCTTTCTCTAGAGTACTCTCCCTTTCATCATACTAATGGTTGATGATAACATTAGACTAGATCAGGTTAGATAGAGTCATTATGACTAAAAACATCATTCTCATGTAATTAGGGTTTGAAATGAGCAAGGTATAACTCAATTGACCCTTCAGGGGTATATTGGTAATTCACCCCATTGATCATCATCCTGGTCAAAAACCTTAGTCAAATAACCCCTTACTATCCTATATTATCATTAGTGATTGATTTGGG
Organism: Alisma plantago-aquatica; assembly: GCA_963693085.1. Lineage (NCBI taxonomy): Eukaryota > Viridiplantae > Streptophyta > Magnoliopsida > Alismatales > Alismataceae > Alisma > Alisma plantago-aquatica. The sequence goes on along the minus strand of OY856413.1, from coordinate 194,055,603 downwards.
CAACATTGAACCATCAAATGATTGAATGTGGTCAACCATGAGTCTCATTGATTAATTCCAATCATTAATCAATAACTGAATTGAGATCGGTTGAAAGTGTTGACCGTTTGCCCACTTTGACCCTCCAAGACCGCGAGCCTCTTTCTAACCCCAAGACCGCGAGCCCCCCTTAGGCTTCAAGACCGCGAGCCTCTTCAGGGGTCCAAGACCGCGAAGCCTCCCATTGGTTCAAATTAAAGTCGAGACCGCGAAGACTAATTTGAGTTGAGTCCGCGAAGAGGTGTTGACCGTTTAGCTATTTTGACCTCAGGACCGCGAGGCCCTTCGCGGTCTTGAGACCGCGAGCCTCCTCTCGGTCTTGAGACCGTGAGCCTCCTCACGGTCTTGAGACCGCGAGCTCTCTCACGGTCTTGAGACCGCGAGGCTCTCATGGTCTCAGCCGCTTGGTCCTTCAACAAGGCTCAAAGATGCAACCGATAATGTCAACCCATGTTGAAGCCCTCAAATGGTCAAAGCTATGTTGACCACTTATGGATTTAGTCAATTAAGATTATGCTTGATCACTTGGTCATTCAATTGACCCATAAAGGTTTAAATTGATTCAATTAGGGTCTATCAATGTTCACCCATCAACACTCAACAGTGTGCATCAACACAAGGTTGAACCCTTCAATTGAGCTCCAAATGGGCCCAAACTTGGCCCAAACGGTCTTGAGGTCGTGTGGGTGGACCCCACATGGTCTTTAGACCGTTTGCCCAAGATTTCATCAAAGTCTAAGGTGATTTGATAGGGGTTGAACCATGATTGAACCACAAAACAGAATTTTGATTAAATTGATAACTTATTTGCAATTGGGTCCTCAATTGGTCAAATTACTCAACCCTAGACCTTCAAACGGTCTTGGGTGATTCTCCTCTCGGTCTTGAGACCATTTGGATGAGTTCCAAACGGTCTTGAGACCGTTTGCCCATCCAAAATTTTGGATTCTAGTGCAAATTCATCAAGGTCTGACCCATTGAGTTGATGATCATGTCAATATTTAATTGCAATGTAATTTGGTGTAATTGTACCTTCAATTGGTCAACAAATCTTGACCCCAGACCTCCAAACGGTCTTGGTTGATTACCCTCACGGTCTTGAGACCGTGAGCCTCCTCACGGTCTTGAGACCGCGAGCCCTCTCACGGTCTTGAGACCGTTTGCCCAAAAAGGCAATTTCAGACCGTTTGAAAATCAGCAATTAATTCATTTAAAGTTGTGACTTAAAAAGGTCATATCTCCCGATTCCTTTGGAGTTAGTCTCCCAAATTTTGAGGGTAATTATCCTATATAATTATGAACAGATTTCTTATACGGTCCACGCTCGGTCAATGGGGCCAAACGGTCTTGAGACCGCGAGCCCTCTCACGGTCTCGAGACCGTTTGCTCACCTCGCGGTCTTGAGTCCGAGAGAGCAAACTGTTAGGACCGTTTAAGGAAAAGAAAAGCGGTGGGTTTTTCTTGGAAATCACGCCTTCATCTTCTAGCTCAAGAACAGTACAGATATCCCACGGGTTTGCTTGCAAAATAGCAGGGAAAAGTAGGGAAATACTAAGAGCTATCATCAAATCGCATATAAAGATGCACATAGTAAAGCATAGGTTTAGAGTTATAAAACCCGCCTAAAGCTTGCTTCTTGAGCTCCAAGCTTTCAAGCTCCAAGCTCTAATGGCGTCCTTGAGTTTCCACAGGTTGGCCAAGGTGAAAACTCCAAGGAAGGATGAAAAGAGACGGCTAGAAAGATAGGGTTTCGAGAATTAGCCATGAAGCTGACCTTGAATTCGAATTCTAACCATGGAATTAGGCAAGAAGAGGGGTTTAAACCTACCTTGCACCCCTTGTTCGTCCTCCTTAGCTCCAAGGCAGTCCTTGGTCGTCTTTAGTGAAATGAAACAGTAAGGGAACGAAGGTTAAGTTCCCTTGCAACTAAGGGAAGGAGAGCTTATATACATGGGGTAGGATTTTCAACATTAGTTCATAAGTTTCTCTTAATTCCAACTAAGTCCTTCCTTTATTACTTGCTCGTCCCTTCCTCTTTATTCTAAGGACAAACCTTATCTTAAGTTATAGAAAAGAAGGCAAGGAAGAGCAATCTAATAATAAAGTTCATACTTAAAGGGATATTGCACATATACCCTGATTATTCAATCACAAAGCCTATTTCTTAACTTGATAACTCAATTGAGGTGAATTCCTCATCATTTATTCTCTAAATGATGGAAAAAGTCTAAAAAGATACATTAGATGACATTCTTTACAAATTGCATCCCATCATTTGGGTAAATTGCATTTTACCCCAAATTAGGGTTTCAAGCCCTGGGATTGCTTCCACAGCTGCACCTTGGTGCTCTAGCTTGGGAAATCCCTCAAACTTTTTTTTCCAAAGAGATTCTCATGATGTCTCAACATCAGAGGAACATCTCATCATGTGCAAATTGCAAGATAACCCTTTCAACTGGGTAAATTGCACATAGGTCCCTGTATATCAAAACAATGCTACAACTTTAAATAAAAAGGAGCAAATACTGAAATATACGTTTCTGAGAAGCTTAATTACATGCTCAGAGTTAATCACAAAGATTTAATTACATATTTAGGCAAAACACCTAGGGTTAACTCATAACCCAGGTCAGGGATGTTACAAATTATCCACCCCTTACAAGGATTTCGTCCCCGAAATCGATAAAACATATTACGAGAAAAGGGCAGGATACTTCCTTCTCATCTCATCCTCTAACTCCCAAGTGGCTTCTTCAATACCACGATGATTCCAGAGGACTTTCACAAGACTTATATCTTTCTTCTTTAACTTTTTAATTCGTTTATCAAGGATTGACACTGGTCCCTCCTCATAGGATATGTCATCATTCAATTCTACTTCCATAGGTTGTAGAACTGACTCGGTGTCTGGGTGACATTTCTTCAACATAGAAATGTGAAAACAGGATGTAACTTCTCTAATTCTGGGGGAAGCTCTAGTTTATATGCTACCTTTCCAATCCGTTCAATGATTGGATAAGGCCCCATATATCTAGGAGCTAACTTCCCCTTCCTTCCAAAACGAAGGACCCCTTTCCAAGGTGAGACCTTAAGATACACTCTGTCTCCAACCTGGAACTCTAAGGGTCTACGACGTTTGTCAGCATAAGATTTCTGCCTATCCTGAGCAGTCTTAATCTTATGTTGTATAACTTTAATCTTTTCTGTGGTTTGCTGCACCAGGTCGGGACCTAACAACTGGTGCTCACCAGTCTCAAACCAACACAAGGGTGATCTACAACGTCTACCATATAAGGATTCATAAGGTGCCATATCAATACTATGCTGATAGCTATTGTTATAGGCAAACTCTATCAAGCTTAGGTATAGATCCCAACTTCCGGTGAACTGGATAGCACATGCTCGCAACAGGTCTTCTAAGGTTTGTATGGTCCTTTCCGACTGTCCATCAGTCTGTGGATGAAAGGCCGTACTAAACCTCAGCTTAGTGCCTAAGGCACTGTGCAACTGTTCCCAAAAACGACTTGTAAACTGAGGACCTCTGTCAGAAACTATTGTGACAGGAACTCCGTGCAAACGCACTATCTCTTGAACATACAACTCTGATAACCTTTCAGCAGAATAGGTTGTTTTGACAGGTAAGAAATGTGCTGTCTTAGTCAACCTATCAACAATTACCCAAATGGAATCATGTCCTTTGCTTGTCCTGGGTAGGCCAACAACAAAGTCCATGGTCACATGGTCCCATTTCCACTGTGATATGGGTAAAGGTTGCATTGTTCCTGCAGGCTTCTGGTGTTCAGCTTTAATTTGCTGACACACAGGACACCTCAGAACAAACTCTGCAACGTCCTTCTTCATCCCAGGCCACCAATACAGATCCTTCAAATTCCGATACATCTTGGTGCTCCCTGGATGCATAGCATACATGGAAGAATGGGCTTCTTCTAGGACTAACTTTCTCAAGTTGTCCACATCTGGCACTATCATTCTTCCATTATAACAAGCTACTTGATCTTCTGAGTCATGGAAACCATCTTGCTTCTCATTTCCATACTCAGATCTTCTATGTTGAACTGCAGCATCACCTAGCTGTGCCTCTTTAATCTGCTCCCTTAGAGTAGGTTTAATATGCATCTCAGCTAACAAACCGGCTAGCAATGACACCTTCAATTGTACATTGTCTTGCCTTAAAGAGATAAGCATATCTCTTCTAGAGCATACTAAAGAGTTTAGTTGTGCTCTATTCATGGTTGATGTTGCTAATTTCCTACTCAAGGCATCTGCAACAACATTGGCCTTACCTGGATCGTAATCAATTGTACAGTCGTAGTCCTTGATTAACTCCATCCAGCGACGTTGCCTCATGTTGAGCTCATGCTGAGAGAAGATATACTTAAGGTTTTTGTGGTCTGTGAAAATCTGGAATGTCTCTCCGTAGAGATAATGTCTCCAGATCTTCAAAGCATGAACCACAGCTGCTAACTCCAGATCGTGTGTTGGATAATTCTCCTCGTGTTTCTTAAGCTGTCGGGAAGCAAAAGAAATCACTTGTTTATCCTGCATCAACACACATCCTAGTCCATTTTTGGAAGCATCACAGAAAACTACATATCCTTTTCCTTGTTCAGGTAGCACTAATACAGGTGCACTTGTCAACCTCTCCTTCAGCAACTGGAAAGATTGTTGACACTTATCACTCCAAGAAAAAGGAACATCTTTCCGGGTTAACTTGGTCAAAGGTAAAGCTATAGAACTAAAGTTCTTAATGAACCTTCGATAATAGCCAGCTAACCCCAAGAAACTTCGAATTTCCGTCGGTGTCTTTGGTTGTTCCCATTGTAGAACAGATTCTACCTTTGTAGGGTCAACACGAATTCCCGAGGCGGATATTACATGTCCAAGAAAAGATACCTCCAGCAGCCAGAACTCACACTTGCTAAACTTAGCATACAACTTATGTTCTCTTAGCAAGGTCAAAGCTTGGCGAAGATGCTGCTCATGCTGCTGAGCATCTTTACTATAAATCAGTATGTCATCTATGAAGATGACAACACACTGATCAAGGAAAGGTCGAAAAACTCTATTCATGAGTTCCATAAATGCAGCTGGTGCATTGGTTAGTCCAAACGACATAACCGTGAACTCATAGTGACCATATCTTGTCCTAAAGGCAGACTTGGATATGTCACTATCCTTAATACGAAGTTGATGATATCCAGACCTCAAGTCTATCTTTGAAAAGACTGTTGCACCACGCAACTGGTCAAAGAGATCATCAATCCTCGGCAGAGGATACTTATTCTTTATTGTCACTTTATTGAGTTGTCTATAGTCGATGCACAACCGCATTGACCCATCTTTCTTTTTAACAAACAAGACCGGAGCACCCCAAGGTGAAGTACTCGGTCGGATAAAACCTCTCTCAAGTAACTCTTGAAGCTGTTTCTTGAGTTCTGCCATCTCGGCAGGCGCCATCCTATACGGATTTTGAGCTATGGGTTTTGTATCTGGGATCAGATTAATTTCAAAATCAATCTCCCGAGGTGGTGGTATACCAGGAAGTTCTTCAGGAAACACATCTTCGAATTCCCTGACTATGGGAACTTCGGCAGGATTGGAACTTTCCTTGGTAACATCTACCACATGGGCTAAGAATGCATAACATCCTTGCCTCAACAGCTTCTCAGCAACCATAGCTGACACAAGACAGGTGGGCAGAATCTTCCTTTCACCTTGAAAGATCCATGTGTTGCTTTCATCAGCAAACACAGCCAACTTGGACTCACAATCCAAGACAACTCTATACCTTTCTAAGGTATCCATCCCGAGGATTATATCAAATCCCTGCATATCAAGTGGTATAAGATCCACTTGAATGCGATGGTCAGAAAAGAAAAGGATGCAGGGAGAACACACCTCCTGCAAAATGGCAGACCCACTCAACGGAGTCTCCAACAACAAACTATCTGCCCTATGACTAACAGTCACATTGCAGTTATGAATTACTTCACGAGTGATGAAAGAGTGCGTAGCACCCGGATCAATCAGAACGGATACAACACAGGATATAGACATATCAGAATATAAAAGTTTCATCTGACCTGCCACTACCCGTGGATTGACCACTGCCTCAGGTGGGTTCATAGCATAGAACCTCGCAATCGCCTGGTGTTGAGGTTGTGCTGATGATCCAGCTTGAGACGCTTGTCCACGTCCTCGAGCTGCTCCTTGATGTTGTCTATTCTGAGATCCCTATTGATTCTGTCTCGGAGGTTGTTGTGTTATACTGACAGGCCTAGAACGACAATCCTTCATCAAGTGTCCCACCTTACCACAGTTGTAGCAACTCTTCTCCTGTTGCTATGGTCTGGGTGGTCCAGTAACTGACACTGATGCAGAACTGTGCGTCCCTTGAAGCGATTGACTCCGCCCTCCACCTTTGCTTGGTGTCCATTGAGTTTGAAAACTCGATCTGGGTGGTGGAGGGTTAGGTGCAGAGAATCTAGGTCTCTTGGGATCCCTTGATGAAGAACCCTGGAACTGTGGATATCTTTTATGGGTTTGTCTTTTCTCAACCACAGATCTCTCTATCCTTCAGACTGACTCAACGAAGGTAGAGAATCTCTCTCTGTTTTCTAAGGCAGACACAGGGGTTGACATATCAGAATTCAGACCCTTCTCGAATCTTCTGATTCTTTCCTCATCCGTAGCGGCCATGTGCGGACAGAACCGCAACAACTCCATAAACTTAGCTTCATACTCACTAATGTTCATCATACCCTGCCTTAGTTTCTCAAACTGAGAGATCTTCTCATCTAGGAAGGTCTTTGGAAAATATCTATTGATGAATTCCCGACAAAACTCTTCCCATGAGAACTCTACTCCAGGTCTCTTCTGCTCTTCCATGTTCCACCAGTGACCAGCACTGCCTTTGAGAAGATAGACAGCATGTCTAACCTTCTCAGCTTCCGGAATCATAAGAATCCTGAAAGCCTTCTCCAACTCTGTCAACCATAAGTCAGCATCTGCAGGGTCGGCAGTTCCGAAGTACTCGGTAGCTCCGACACGACGAAGTCGTTCGAACGTCTTACCGATACCTTGTGCTTCAGGCTGGACAGGTACCCTAGGTGCAGGAATGGGCATCCTATCGGTTATATGTGTCATGGCAGTCATAAACTGCCCAAACATCGTCTGTACAGCTGGATCACTCATGTCAGCTGGGTCGAACTGGGGTGGCTCTCTTGGCGACTCAGGTGTAGGTTGTTCTATTCTCGGAACTCTTGCACCGCCTCGAGGTGCACTAGCACTACTCTCTGCCACGTGCTCATCACGATGTTCTGACATTCTTATGTATCTTCTTCTCCTGAGGAGCAGAAGATTCTATTAGATAAGGAAGGAGTACTAAAGGTAGACTCGACATCCTAAGTCCTATACCTCTGTAGACTCAACTGAACCTGGAGCTCTGATACCACTAATTGTGGGCTCTGATCTCCAAACCATGACATAAACACGATTAAAACTTAGCGGAAGCGAATCGGTAATCAGCGGAAGACAAAAATCATGGGAAATTAAAACTTTTCGAGATAAGAACTTGTATCCATAAAAACTCCTTTCATAAAGAGAGGTAACTGTTTACATCTCAGGATAATTACTTCTTGAGTAATTATATACATCAAGATACAAAATCTCAAGATCACTTATACAAAAAGACTCCAAGACCTGAGAGTACAGAGGACACATAGGACTGACTCTAACTACACCACATGGCAGGACAAATCTCCACCTGAGATTACTACTGCCCCTGGTGCTGCTGCTGCTGAGACTGATCACCTGTAGGCTGGTTTCTTCGTCTCCGACGTCCACCTAAAAAGTTGAAGCCTACGGGGTGAGACAATTATACATAATTGTCCCAGCGAGAGTTATAACTCTTCGCCAGAAGCTTTATTATAACATCAAAGAATATCTTAAACAGTAAAGCCTTCAAAGCATTCTATAGCAGTTGCAGTTATATCAAGATCTCTACAATTCAGGAGATATGGAGAATATCAACATTATTGCAATGTAACATCAACCAACTAACTTGGAGTCATCTCTAACAAGTTATACTACATGGTTGATTATGTTTTACAAACAACATTATGCCCTGTGGAGATGAGGCTTACCACTCAAACTCCAACCGATCGCTGAGAAGCCGCATCAGTATCATACATAGGTCATTAAGAGAGCCGGATTCTCATGACCTTCACCTTCCTCAGTCAGTAAGAGGATCACTTGTAGGACATCTCATGTCTCTACTATTATAGCTCACCAGGGTAAACTGGTCCTTCGCTATTCTAGAGTCACAGTGGCGTTCTGTACTCTCTTCGTCATCAGGAGGTTTCATATTTACCTACCACTGATACGGATATCTGTGCTTTCTTCGTCATCAGGAGGTTTTATGTTTACCTACCACTGATACGGTATGAAACTATAGTGAAGGATGGATGGATTACACATCTACATCACTTTCCTACACTAGGATGTAAGGTTCTACACATCCATGTAGTATGTGCTCCAGGAGTTTCCTGAGGAAAACCTGTTTCACCATCACTTAATTTCTGACAATGATGGATCTATGATCAGGGCTCTACATTATACTTGATTAGTTAGGTACATTCAGTATTCTTTAACAGCATACATTGTTCTTCAAACAATAACAGTAGCATAGCAGCTATAAAAGAAGAATACTAAATGTAACATGCCTAACTTATATCAATCATCATTTCTCATTATCCTCATCACAAGTCATCTCTAAGGCATGACCTTGATGGTATTCATGGCTCTCATAGCCCAATATCAGCATAGGATGCCACTGGCAAGGCATCAGATTACTTTACTTATTCATAAGGCTAACAACATGCCTTCAATGAATATAACATCAACATCCATACCTGGATATGATTACCTTGATATCAGAACCTGCATGGTTAATACATCTGATAAAGGTAATACAACAATAAGGAAGGTACTTCCTACTTTTGTCATAAGAGTTAAATCTTTAATTCTATTCAAATAGAGTTTATTGCTCAAAAGCATGCCATTACCCTTGAATTAGGGTTTACTATTCACGTCAAGGTGAATTAAACTCATAACATCATCATGTATGAGTAACATCTTCATTGATGCTCTTGGATTAGTTAAAGGTTCATCATTTATCATAATTAGGGTTTCTATGATCTCACACAGGTGGATCATACCCTAATTATGCTCATTTCTGTGTATTGGGGATGCTTCAATTGGGTTTCCATTTAAAAAGGGTACTTTCTCTCTCTAGAAGTACTTTCTCTCTCTAGAAGTACTTTCTCTCTCATCATAAGGTTAGGTGATGTCAACATCACTCTAAAACAGGTTGGGTTGAGTCATCATAGGCTTACATAGCCAAAAACATCACCATTAAGTGATTAGAGTTACTTTCTCTCTCTAGGGTACTTTCTTTCTCTAGAGTACTCTCTCTTTCATCATACTAATGGTTGATGATAACATTAGACTAGATCAGGTTAGATAGAGTCATTATGACTAAAAACATCATTCTCATGTAATTAGGGTTTGAAATGAGCAAGGTATAACTCAATTGACCCTTCAGGGGTATATTGGTAATTCACCCCATTGATCATCATCCTGGTCAAAAACCTTAGTCAAATAACCCCTTACTATCCTAGATTATCATTAGTGATTGATTTGGGCAACATTGAACCATCAAATGATTGAATGTGGTCAACCATGAGTCTCATTGATTAATTCCAATCATTAATCAATAACTGAATTGAGATCGGTTGAAAGTGTTGACCGTTTGCCCACTTTGACCCTCCAAGACCGCGAGCCTCTTTCTAACCCCAAGACCACGAGCCCCCCTTAGGCTTCAAGACCGCGAGCCTCTTCAGGGGTCCAAGACCGCGAAGCCTCCCATTGGTTCAAATTAAAGTCGAGACCGCGAAGACTAATTTGAGTTGAGTCCGCGAAGAGGTGTTGACCGTTTAGCTATTTTGACCTCAGGACCGCGAGGCCCTTCGCGGTCTTGAGACCGCGAGCCTCCTCTCGGTCTTGAGACCGTGAGCTTCCTCACGGTCTTGAGACCGCGAGCTCTCTCACGGTCTTGAGACCGCGAGGCTCTCATGGTCTCAGCCGCTTGGTCCTTCAACAAGGCTCAAAGATGCAACCGATAATGTCAACCCATGTTGAAGCCCTCAAATGGTCAAAGCTATGTTGACCACTTATGGATTTAGTCAATTAAGATTATGCTTGATCACTTGGTCATTCAATTGACCCATAAAGGTTAAAATTGATTCAATTAGGGTCTATCAATGTTCACCCATCAACACTCAACAGTGTGCATCAACACAAGGTTGAACCCTTCAATTGAGCTCCAAATGGGCCCAAACTTGGCCCAAACGGTCTTGAGGTCGTGTGGGTGGACCCCACATGGTCTTAAGACCGTTTGCCCAAGATTTCATCAAAGTCTAAGGTGATTTGATAGGGGTTGAACCATGATTGAACCACAAAACAGAATTTTGATTAAATTGATAACTTATTTGCAATTGGGTCCTCAATTGGTCAAATTACTCAACCCTAGACCTTCAAACGGTCTTGGGTGATTCTCCTCTCGGTCTTGAGACCGTTTGGGTGAGTTCCAAACGGTCTTGAGACCGTTTGCCCATCCAAAATTTTGGATTCTAGTGCAAATTCATCAAGGTCTGACCCATTGAGTTGATGATCATGTCAATATTTAATTGCAATGTAATTTGGTGTAATTGTACCTTCAATTGGTCAACAAATCTTGACCCCAGACCTCCAAACGGTCTTGGTTGATTACCCTCACGGTCTTGAGACCGTGAGCCTCCTCACGGTCTTGAGACCGCGAGCCCTCTCACGGTCTTGAGACCGTTTGCCCAAAAAGGCAATTTCAGACCGTTTGAAAATCAGCAATTAATTCATTTAAAGTTGTGACTTAAAAAGGTCATATCTCCCGATTCCTTTGGAGTTAGTCTCCCAAATTTTGAGGGTAATTAGCCTATATAATTAGGAACAGATTTCTTATACGGTCCACGCTCGGTCAATGGGGCCAAACGGTCTTGAGACCGCGAGCCCTCTCACGGTCTCGAGACCGTTTGCTCACCTCGCGGTCTTGAGTTCGAGAGAGCAAACTGTTAGGACCGTTTAAGGAAAAGAAAAGCGGTGGGTTTTTCTTGGAAATCACGCCTTCATCTTCTAGCTCAAGAACAGTACAGATATCCCACGGGTTTGCTTGCAAAATAGCAGGGAAAAGTAGGGAAATACTAAGAGCTATCATCAAATCGCATATAAAGATGCACATAGTAAAGCATAGGTTTAGAGTTATAAAACCCGCCTAAAGCTTGCTTCTTGAGCTCCAAGCTTTCAAGCTCCAAGCTCTAATGGCGTCCTTGAGTTCCCACAGGTTGGCCAAGGTGAAAACTCCAAGGAAGGATGAAAAGAGACGGCTAGAAAGATAGGTTTTCGAGAATTAGCCATGAAGCTGACCTTGAATTCGAATTCTAACCATGGAATTAGGCAAGAAGAGGGGTTTAAACCTACCTTGCACCCCTTGTTCGTCCTCCTTAGCTCCAAGGCAGTCCTTGGTCGTCTTTGGTGAAATGAAACAGTAAGGGAACGAAGGTTAAGTTCCCTTGCAACTAAGGGAAGGAGAGCTTATATACATGGGGTAGGATTTTCAACATTAGTTCATAAGTTTCTCTTAATTCCAACTAAATCCTTCCTTTATTACTTGCTCGTCCCTTCCTCTTTATTCTAAGGACAAACCTTATCTTAAGTTATAGAAAAGAAGGCAAGGAAGAGCAATCTAATAATAAAGTTCATACTTAAAGGGATATTGCACATATACCCTGATTATTCAATCACAAAGCCTATTTCTTAACTTGATAACTCAATTGAGGTGAATTCCTCATCATTTATTCTCTAAATGATGGAAAAAGTCTAAAAAGATACATTAGATGACATTCTTTACAAATTGCATCCCATCATTTGGGTAAATTGCATTTTACCCCAAATTAGGGTTTCAAGCCCTGGGATTGCTTCCACAGCTGCACCTTGGTGCTCTAGCTTGGGAAATCCCTCAAACGTTTTTTTCCAAAGAGATTCTCGTGATGTCTCAACATCAGAGGAACATCTCATCATGTGCAAATTGCAAGCTAACCCTTTCAACTGGGTAAATTGCACATAGGTCCCTGTATATCAAAACAATGCTACAACTTTAAATAAAAAGGAGCAAATACTGAAATATACGTTTCTGAGAAGCTTAATTACATGCTCAGAGTTAATCACAAAGATTTAACTACATATTTAGGCAAAACACCTAGGGTTAACTCATAACCCAGGTCAGGGATGTTACAATTGGGAACTCTAGTCTTCTTAAGATGGATAGACTAGAAGGATTCATCCCCCTCTGTCAGCGTACTAGTCACCGACACACTCTCCCACAATTAGTTGCTTTTCTATAGTTGTCTTTCCCTCGTTGTTCCTCCCTAGACGGGTAGAACTTGCTTGGGCTCTCTCGATTACCACAACCAGAGAGGACAACAACTTTGTAGAGCAACTGATGTTCTGAGTTGTGTGTTCTAAGAAGCCCCTTGTACCCCTCTATTTATAGTAGAGGGAAGGGTCAGGGTTCCCAGTCTGTGCGGGAGTAGAAGGGTCTAGAATTTTCATGAACTGATTGCATTGAGGCAGACAAAACGGTCATTTCATAACTCAATCGATCATTTGGGAAGGTGAGCTGATCAGTTCACTTTTGAATCAGTCGGTTAAAAGTGTGAACCAGTCAGTTCACTTAGTGAACTGATCGTTTCACTTCCCAGACTTGCCCACAGTTGAATTTCCTTGTTCATTTCTAATTAATACAAATATTAATTCTTGTCCCAATCAAATCAAACAAGTCAAATGAAAATCTTTTTCTCACAAATCGAGAAACCCAAAACCTTCTTAGTTGGTCCATGTGAACCGATCGATTCACTAGTGTGAACCGATCAGTTCACTTGTGTGAACTGGTCCGTTGGTGATCCGGTTTGTGTAAAACTCACTCAATGCGGTCCTAAATTAATTTGACACTCTAATCAATTGGTTCAACACTTGAAATTGATGATGAGTCAAGTCTATTGATTAAATGATTAATTGAGTACCTAAACACTTTAGTAATCAATCTAAACATCATTCATGGGTAAAATCCTCTTCCAGGTTAATCCACTTTGTGTGACCCTATGGGTTTTTATTTCACATTTGCAGTGAATGTCCATAACTAACTTATGACATCACAAGCAAAGAGTGGTGCCTAGTCACACATCCGTGCTACCCAAGTGAAGAGGAAAGTTGGAGAATAACTTTCAACCTACAATATGTTATTGGTGTTACAATGAATGTATAGTCCCTTTGTCACTGATATCCAGATTGAATTTAAGGCATGGACTTGTCATCCTCTGCAAACATTCAATCCATGTTTCTTGACTCAGAGTAGACTGTCTGAGATAGATGTAAGCTCAATGTCATGCATTGACTAACATGTGCATGGCCATGCATTTCTCAGTTTCACTCCTCAAGTGGCCATGATATCACACTCCCTTAGGAGGGACACATTTCATATCACTCACAATCAAGTCCCCATGTGTCAAAGTCACCCAATCGTCACCTCCATAACAACCCATGTTTTAGGATTGCGTTTGATGATGTCAAAGTGTACCCAACGACATGTGATGAGTGCAGTGATTTCAGGTCAAAGAACCACAATCACCACCAATACTATAAGAGATGATTCTGACTAACCAAGTGTAGTTTTCATGCATCACTCTTATGGTGGTTCTGTCTGATACACTGTTCTCTAACATGTATCTATGTGCTTGGTTTGATATCATATATCATGACTAATGAGATTCTGTCATCAACCAACACACACTCTAGTCTTTTGTGTTATTGATGTGTATGGTTATTACCACAATAACAACCGACTAGGGACATTAGTGAGAATGTACACACTCTTAACATTCGTACGATCTCATTGTTCAAGTCAGGTACTTGAAGACATATGTCATTGAGTTTTTCCATTCTCTAGACAACTATCATGTAATACTATTATTTCGAAATAGTTAAACACATATAGACAAAAATTGTCTTTATTATTATTCAAATCATTTACAAAGTATGCCATTACAATCATCACATGACTGGCTCTATGGGCATACATACCAACAAACTCCCACTTGCACTTAGAGCCAATCACCCATGAACCTTAGTTCTTGTAATCTAGCATGACCATCATGCTTCTACTGTGAAAGTGCCTTAGTCAAGGGATCATCGATGTTGTCTTTGGTTAGTACTCTGCAAATCTTCACATCTCTTCGTTGTACGATCTCTCCTATGAGAGGGAAGTGTTGTTGTATGTGCTTGGACCGCTGATGTGATCTGGATTCTTAAGCTTGTGTAATAGCTCCATTTTTGTCACAATAAGCTTAATTGTGTCACAGACACTAGGAACCACCCCAAGTTCAAAGATGAACTTCTTGATCTACACAACCTCCTTTGCTACATGGGATGCAGGAATATACTCAGCGTCTGTCGTAGAATCTGCAATTGTCTCTTTCTTGGAACTCTTCCAACTCACATCTCCATTGTTGAGGCAAAACACAAATCCTAACTGCGATCTGTAATCATCTTTATCAGTTTGGAAGCTTGCATCGGTGTAACCCTTTACCACCAACTCTTCTTCACCATCGTAAATGAGGAACTGATCCTTAGTCCTTCTCAAGTACTTAAGGATGTTCTTCACGGCTGTCCAATGAGCATCTCTAGGATCTAATGGGTATCTGCTCATCATGCTAAGTGCATATGAGACATCATGACGTGTGCACAACATTGAGTACATGATGGATCCAATTGTTGATGCATATGGAATCCCATTCACACATTCCCTATCTTCACAAGATTTGAGACATTGAGCTCTAGAGACAGGAATTCCATGCCTCATGGGTATGCTTCCTCTCTTTGAGTTCTCCATGATATACCTCTTCAACACTTTGCCAATGTATGTGCTTTGACTTAGTCCAAGAAGCCTTCTATATCCATCTCTATGGATCTTGATTCCTAAGATATAGGATGCTTCTCCTGAGTCTTTCATTGAGAATGTATTTCCAAGCCATGTCTTTACCTTTTATAAAGTAGGAATGTCATTCCCCATCAACAGTATGTCATTTGCATACAATATGAGGAATGTAGCCATACTCCCACTAACCTTGTTGTACACACAAGGATCATCTTCATTTTGACTAAAGCCAAAATCTTTGACTGCTTCGTCAAATTGAAGATTCTAGCTCCAAGATGCTTGCTTAAATCTATAGATTGACCTTTGTAGCTTACATACTTTATTTGCATCCTTTGGATTTATAAAACCTTCAGATTGTTTCATGTACACATCCTCAACAAGATTCCCCATTAAGGAATGCAGTTTTAACATCCATCTACCAAATCTTATAGTCATAGTAGGCTGCAATAGAAAGCATGATCCTGATGGACTTAATCATGGCAACTGGAGAAAAGGTTTTGTCATAGTCAACACCTTGAACTTGTCTAAAACCGTTTGCAACCAATCTTCCTTTATAAGTTTGCACATTTTCATCCATGTCGGTCTTCTTCTTAAAGACCCGCTTGCACCCTATGGGTTTTACCCTTTTAGGTGGTTCCACCAAGGTCCATACCTTGTTGGTATACGTGGATTCCATCTCATATCTCATGGCCTCAAGCCATTTCTCAAAATCTGGTCCTTGTGTATCCTCTATATAGGTAGTTGGCTCATCATCTATGACCAACTCACCGCCTTCTTGAGTCACAAGATATCCAAATCTCTCAGGCTCAAGGCGTGTCCTACTAGATCTACGAGGTTCCTATGTTACTTGAGGAATTTGAGTTTCCACAACAGTTTGTGATTCTCTATGTTCCTCTTGTTCATCTATTGGTTCAATGTTTTCTTGTTGGTCTAGAACCTCTTCGAGTTCCACTTTCCTCCCACTTCTTCCTTTGGAAATAAATTACTTTTCTAGGAATACAACGTTCTTGGCAACAACCACTTTGTTGTCAGTTGGGTGGTATAAGTAGAATCCCCTTGTTTCTTTGGGATATCCAACAAAATAACACTTATTGGATTTGGCTCCAAGCTTTTTAGGAAACATTTTCTTGACATAAGATTCACATCCCCAAACCTTCATAAAAGACACACCGAGATGCTTCTCGTA
Source organism: Alisma plantago-aquatica (assembly GCA_963693085.1). Lineage (NCBI taxonomy): Eukaryota > Viridiplantae > Streptophyta > Magnoliopsida > Alismatales > Alismataceae > Alisma > Alisma plantago-aquatica. The sequence continues at coordinate 194,039,275 of OY856413.1, read as the reverse complement.
CCATATCTCATATGGTGTCTTTTGAACCAATTTAGGTGGTACACGGTTAAGTGTAAACACGCCAGTTTTAAGAGCATAACCCCATTAGTGAGTTGGAAGATTGGAAAAACTCATCATAGATCACACCATGTCCAGTAATGTGTGATTCCTTCTTTCTAACACACCATTATGCTATGGTGTTCCAGGTGGAGTCCATTGTGATATAATTCCATGGGCTCTCATAATGTCCTCAAACTCTTATTATAAGTATTCTCCACCTTGATCGGATCGAAGTGCCTTAATACTTTTGCCAAGTTGGTTCCGTACCTCATTCATGAAATCCTTGATCCTTTCAAGGGTCTCTGACTTATGTTTCATCAAGTAAACATAACCATACATACTGAAGTCATCAATAAAGGTAATGAAGGTCTGATGCCCACCTCTAGAATTTGTTCTAAAAGGCCCACATACATCAGTATGTATGAGTCCTAATAGATCACTAGATCTCTCACCTTAGCCTGAAAAGGGAGCCTTGGTCATCTTGCCCAATAAAAAAGATTCACATGTCTCTAATGATTCAAAATTAAAAGAATCCAGATAACCATGTTTATGGAGTCTAGATATGCGATTCTCATTTATGTTCCCTAGACGACAATGCCAAAGGTCTGTTTTGTTTGAGTCATTGAGTTTTTGCCTTTTGGTGTTTATGTTGTATACACTTGTCTGTAGATCTATCAAGTATAGACCATAAGACATAGGGGCACTTCCATAAAAGATCCCATCTTTAGAAATGGAACATTTTCCATTCTTAATAAGAAATTCAAATCCATCCTTGTCCAAACAAGATACATAAATGATATTCCTATTAATGGCAGCTACATAATAGCAGTTCTGTAACTCTATTATCAGCCCACTTGGTAGAGATAACTCATAGGTTCCTACTGCACTGGCAGCAACTCTTTGTCCATTAGCAACACGTAGTTCAACCTTGCCTTTCGCTAAAGGCCTACTTCTTTTCAAATCCTTCACATTTGGACAAATGTGTAATCCACATCTGGTATCTAGTACCCATGATGAAGAAGTTGTAAAGTTAATCTCAATCACATATACACCGGAAGTAGAGATCTCTATCTCTTACTTCATCTTCCTTGATTCCCTTAATCCTCTCCATATTTTGAGCGCAGAAGATTTGGACTTCAGTTTAGCGGGAGAACACTTCTCTACCTTGCATGTGTCCTTAGACTCCATTCCACTAATCACTGTCATGGAACTATCCTTCTTTTATGCCCCAAACAATGCCTTAAGCGTACATAGAGAAGATTCTACGGCCACTGGTATCTTAGTCCTTAACGAATTATGGAAATTTATCTCAATTAAATCATTCAATTTCAACGATGATTTCTTTGCCATTTTGATTATATAAGCGAAAATATTTGCATTTTATCGAAACTACTTTTGATTTGATTTGAATAAAATTTGATGATATTTAATTAGGCCTTTAATTAATCATCACACCCACTATTTTGATCAAATTGATAGCCCTCACCATCAATTTGGAAGATTACAATGTACAACCTTCTAGTGAGCAAGATCCGAATTTCCTCTCAGTCATGGACCAGCAAGGGTTGTCACCCACAACTAGATTCTTTCAGGTAGGCAACTTTTGCCAATTGCATCACATGCAACTCTTAATAGATGTCATGCACAACTCTTTGTCATGTACATCTCCATGCCTCAAGGTGCTTGATCCGATCAAGGTCACCTTGTTAAGTCCAATCAAAATCCCAACACAATGAATATGCACCCTACTAGGGCAGACCCACATATTCACCATCACACTTCCATGAGATAGATGGTGCACCGTGCTAGGGCATCTCCACACTTAATCGATCAAGCTTTTCATGTGTGTTGCTTTTGGAAGGCATCTCAAACTAAATATTTACATTGAGGGGTTTGGTATTTATATACATATACATATCTAATCACCACATATATAGTATGTATCATATACATGCTATATCCCATAAGATAACATGTGAAGCAATAAAGCAATGATTATGTCCATCCTATTGTAATTCCTTGAGACACAAGGAATTACGGTCATCTAGGTCTACATCACATGCAACAACCTGTAGTCAATGAAGATTTGTGTTTGGGCCGTCTCGGGTTGATCAGCTCATCCTATGACTGATCGGCTCACATCCTGGCCGGTCGGTTGGTTGTCACCAACCAATTGTCTAGCTCCTCCAGACGGTTAGTTTGTAGGGTCATCTCACTCCTCAACAGGACACCAACCACTCGTCTCGCACCATCAGCCAGCTGTCTCAGTCCTCCAACCACTCATTTGGGTGCCCGCTGATCTTCGACATAACATGAAATAAAACTATCCTACTTTTACATATATCTTTGGGAAACCCTGAGTTATATTTGGGGGGAGCAAAGGTTGAAGAGAAGGCTCAAATTATATCAAGTTACATCGGAATAGAAGAAGGGACTCGGTACATAGACTGAGATGAAAACAACCACAACCAACCATGCACACACATAGGGTTTTATAGGCCATAACCACGCTACACATCCCCCATCAAAACTGTTTAAGGGTGATGCATATCGATTGCATATATATACCATATCATATATGTGTATTGGGATTTGTGGTGTTTAATCACATATGCACATTAGCCAATTAAAGTATTTGCATCACATGAAATAAATAAATGGCAAAAAACCAAAATATGATCATATCAATTAATCCTAAAAATAGTATGTTGACGTGACTCTGATACCACTGTTGGGTTTTTTGTGATAGAACTGATAGTGGAAACAAATTTTTTTATCTAACCATGAACCCATAAGCAACATATTGCATCAACAACTATGCAATAGGAAAGATGGTTTAGTGAGGTATTCCTGGTCCTGAGGCTTACCAAGTGATAATACCTTGCTGGTAGTGCAATGTTCAACCACCTAGTCTTCGATAACATCTGTGCAACTCCTAGTGTAGATTCGGACTGCGGTGGGAAGTCGTCCTCCTGAGCAGTAGAAACATCCCTCCTATATAGATAGTCCACATAGACTTCGGGGAACTCTAGTCATCTTGAGATGGACAAACTAGAAGGAGTCGTCCCCCTCTATCTGTGTACTAGTCACCAACTCACTCTCCCACAATCAGTTGCTTTTCTGCAGTTGTCTTTCCCTCGTTGTTCCTCCCTAGATGGGTAGAACTTGCTCGGACTCTCTCTATTACCACAACTAGAGAGGATTACAACTTTGCAAAGCAACTAATGTTCATAGTTGTGTGTACCGAGAAGCCCCCTGTACCCCTCTATTTATAGTAGAGGGTAGGGTCAGGGTTCCCAGTCTGTGCGGGAGTAGAAGGGAACAAAATTTCCATGAACTGATTGCACTACGATAGATGAACCGATCGATTCATAACTCAATCGGTCATTTGAGAAGGTGAGCCAATCGGTTCACTTTTGAACCGGTCAGTTGGGAGTGTGAACCGGTCAGTCCACTTAGTGAACTGGTCGTTTCACTTCCTAGACTTGCCCAAAAATGATTTACCTTTTATGTTTCTAATTAATATAAATATTAATTCTTATCCCAATCAAATTGCAGAAGTGAAATGAAAATCTTTTTCTCATGAACCGAGAAACCCAACACCTACTCGATTGGTCCATGTGAACTGATCAGTTCACTAGTGTGAACCGGTCGTCTCATGACCATGAGCCGATCTGTTCGCCCAGTGAACTGATCGGTTGGTGGTCCAGTTCATGCAGAACTTAGTCAATGCACAATACTACCTTTTTGGCCAATAACGTCACCACTGAAAGCGTCACTTTATTAGAAAAACCGACCTAATAAGGTATTGCATCATTTCTTTTAAAAAAACTGAAGCAATAAGTCATTAGGAAAAAATTTGGGTACCAGTTGAGGTATAAGGTCGGTTATACTAAAGCTAATCGATGTTATAAATACTCGTGAAATAAAAAATTTCACTCAGACATATAAGCATAGCATCAGTTTTATCATAAAACTGACCCAAGAGGTTTCTCAGGTGAAAATTAGCTCCATTTTGCCTTCGTGCCTCCGTAACATGTCGAGCTTTAGGGCCAGTTTTTGCCAAAAAACTGACCTAGCAATCTACAAAAAATTCAGACACCACTTAACTCTCTTGGGTCGGTTTTTTTAAAACAACCAACCTTGTAGGTGGACTTTTTGGTTTGATTTTTGCCTGATAACTGACGTTGGAAATGTTCGGTTGACGCTTGACCTCTTGGGTCGGTTTTCTCTAATTAACCGACCTTGTAGGTGGTCTCTCTTGGGTCTCTTTTTTTAGTCACCTGGCCTTGTAGTGTTAGTGTGGGCACGGGTGACTCTTGGGCCGATTTAAGTTATCATAACTGACCTTAGAGGTTGGGCGGTAATAGCAGCGACCAAACAATACCCCAGTTCATTTTTCGAGTGAGAAGAGAAGCAAAGAGAAGAGTGCCACTACACCCAAGACGTCGCACCGGTTTCTCCTATCATCCTCTCTGAGGACGCCCCCGCTGCCGCACCCTGAAGAGAGAATCATCGTCATGGACACCATCGCCGTTGCCACCCTGAAAGCATAGGTAAGTTTGCACCTCTCTACTTTTAACCTAATCTTTGTAGTGGCCGCTGCCGCCACGGGGCCGGGAGCCACTGAAGGCCTACTTGGCAAGGTCGTATAGGGGTTAGAAATGTCGACGTCACCATTGATGGCATCGGGATGGGGTGAGGCATCTGGAGTTGGTCTGAGGTAGCTGTAGGATTTGGTTGGTTACTGGTTGTGTTGTCTATAGAGGTTATTGCATTCAGATTCCCCTCTAGTTTTGATGTTGTAGCTGTCAAATTTCAGACCTATGTGTCTGTCAATAGTTGGCTGGGGGGTGGTGGTGATGGAAGGAGGGGAGGCACCGGGGGTGGGCGCGTAGTCCCTAAAATGGGAAGCTGATTTGTGGTTGTATGACCCAGACAGAGTGCTTGTACATGGTCTTGTGCTACCATGAAGGTGACTGACCATTTCATTGAGTGTATGCTTTTCTTCCTGGCCTCATCCATGTGTTATCTATTATGAAAGAGCCTACATGATATTTAACTTACGCCCTTCAGTTTATATTTGTCAAGAGAACCTAATTGATTCTTCAATTTAGTACATATAATGCATTTTTATCTATGGAAGTATTCTTTATTTACCCATATCATTCATGACACTACAAAAAATTTGGCCTTTGTTGAAGAACATTTGTGAGGAACCAAAAATCGTGAATAATGATGTCTATTTGTGAGGGATCATCCTTCAAATATGGGACCAAATCCCTCAACCGTGTTTTTAACATTCTTAGAACGTTTATGTGAACACTAATCCCTCACAAATACATTACTCACTAATCACCCCATGAAAAATGCCATGCCAAATGTTTCCCTCCATCTCATAACCCTTCCCTCCATTCTAAAACACAACATTTGTAAATAAAAATTAAAAATAATAATAAAACCCCTTGTTCCTCCATGCAAGAACTGTTTCCTCAATTCGTGCTTCCCCCTCTCGCACCATGCACTTCCCCCTCTTGTGTCGTGCTTCACCCTCTTGCGTCGTGCACTTCCCCCTCTTGCATCGTGTGCGTCCTGCCGGTCCTCCCCTCTTCGCGTCAGTCCTCCCCTCTCCGCCCTCCATTGCTCTGTGTGGAAACTCCGACGCCCTCGCACAGGTGGTGGTTATGAGGGCGTAGAATCTTGTTATGACCGATAGTTGCCCCACTTCTTTTCCCACTCTGTGGTGCGCATCATCCAAGTGGCGCCATCGGAGAAGTGGCCTTCACTCTTGGTCACCGGATGACCGCTCGACGCCCACCATATTCCGGCCGTTAGTGTGCACGACAGATCAAATCGTTGATGTTGGAAGGATAGAGAAGATCAGTACCCGACACCCTCACAAGAACAGAAAACATTTTTCCGTCCGCTGTGCTCTCATGACGGCATACAAAGTCTTTGGACTATGAAGACACCCCGAGTGACCGAGTCCTCACGATGTGCAGATCGGCATTGTGATTTCTTGAGCCATCATGTTGTGGAGACCTGTGATTTCTTGAGCCATCGCCGGTGGATTTTTCATTGAACTGTATATCTTCGACCTGGTGCACGGTACGCTCTCCATGTCGCTGGCCACTACCCTATTCATCTCATACTCACGATCTCACTGCCGATCTTCTTTGTCCATTTAATTAGCAATAGTATTCCATTTATGACTAAACTATTCATGATAGTAATTGGTTAGAATAAATAATTTAACTTAGATATTGGGTGTCTTTAATGTCTTCTTCACCTTTGATCTAAAAAAATGACCTAATTCTCATGAATATCCGATTTCTTCATCATGTAAGCACATGCCCAATTTGTTAGAGGAACACTATGCGTAGACATCTTCTTGTAGTTTTCCTTATGTTTGGATGTCATCGATGTGCTTTCCTAGTATGGTGCTTTCTGCAATTTGAATTAGGAGAATGCAAATTGTGGCCTATTATCATTCACTACTTGTGGTCTTGGCTAATGTGGTATCTTGGGGGGTTTTGTGACAAAGAATGTCATATGTTGTAATAGAGGTCCCCTTATTGATAGTGTTATATTTAAAAAACATCCGAATATCTACTAGGACAACATTGGGGTTGGAGAGTCATCTAAATAAAATTCATACGTAGGGGTACCCTCCCTTAGATAGGAGTCTTCATACAATTCAGGATCAGGTATAACTACTACTCATAACTGACAGTTTATGTAGACTTTAATCAAGTGAGAGTGGGCTCTTTCTCCTTTCCATTGTCTTGACTCTTCACTATTAGTGTTATCATTAACTAATTGGTGATGATAGATAATTCTCCCTTAATGTGAACCATATTTTCTTAGAAGTGGTAAAGAAATAAAACACTAAAAATGGACATGGAAAAAGTGGTGGCAACATGGATGGTAGGTATGTGTTCAAGATTGGGGGTGGAAGTGGTGGCAGTGTCAAACACAAGGGTGGAAGCTAGGGTGTGGAGATGAAGAAAATGGAGATAACGGCGAAGTTGAGGTGGAAGGAGGGGGTATGGCTTGAGCAGTCATGGCTAATGTGATATTGATGGGCTTTAGTAGGAGTGGCAAAGATGGTCTTAGAGGTGGCAGTTGGATGGCAGACTTCAGTCAGATGGAGTTACATGAGATAAGTGCTTGACAAGGGTTTAATTACCTTGGGAAACATATGGACTCCCCATATAGTATTTATGTTCTAGATTTGTAGATGTCAGTTTGTTAGCTACCTAAGCCAGCCAATCACAAAATTTATTGAAAACAATCCTACCAAAATCAATAACATCTAAACTTCATAGCCAATCGTTTGGTATGGTGAACTGGCCAACTTGGTTATTCTCTTTAAGATTCTTTATGGATGTTAGGTGATTGTATTGTTGAGTGATATGATCCACTAGTCTTGTTCGATGGTAAATGAAGCTATAGTTGAGCATATTGGCTGCTTAAGACAACTAATTGGTTTGCCTCCATGTATCTTCTGTAACAACAAATTCATTCAGCCAACTAGCTTGTGGGATGAACCTATTGGTTGAGGCCTTCTCTACCTTAGATGAAATGTGTCTTCACCTATTTCAACAGACTAGAAGGGTGATCTAACCATCATATGGGTGACTGAACTAATTGGATGGCATATTTAGATTTTCTAAAAATGTTTGTCTTGAGTATCTTTCACCTACAAGGAAAATATTTAATTAATTAAAATCACAATCTATAAATGTACTACCTAAAAAGTAAAATGATATAATGTAATGATATGCATCTGAACTAAAAATTAAAACTATCAAAAAGAAATAACAATCATGTTTCTTCCCAATAAGTGCCTTTTTTACGTCATTAGCTTGATGCATGTTTCTCAAGTCTCAAGTTGTAGAAAATGATCATTTTACCCAACCCATATTACGCTGAGCCTCTAAAGTTTATGGGTCCCTGGAGGACTAGGGGATATTTATTTTTGTGGACCTCACATATATAAATGCCTGCAGCCCGCAAGGTTGTACTGCAGCAGTGAAAAGACCATCTAGCTCTTAGCATCAGTTCCTCTAAAATGAAACAACATAGTGTGCATAGCTTGGAACTAGCTTGTGTTTCCATTGTGACTACTTTTAGTTAGCCCGCTTCACATGCATTGTGCCTCCACAGTTTGTGGGCTCCTAGGGTAGAATTTTTTCCTTTTTTTAGTCGGGAATGTGCCTGCATATGTTGCAATAGAATCTTCAGAAATGGGAAAAGCAGATGTCATAGCAAGTTGAATAAACCATCTACCTCTTTTACACACTTGATTAGTGCTGAACTTCAACAAAGGTCATAGTAGTATACAACCTTTCAGCCTTGTCCAGATCTATACCTTTGACAAAGTCCTAGTAAACAAAACTATGAGTTACAATTAACTAGTGAAATGTAAATAGTTACTGATTTACCACATCATGTAACTATAGATTCTGCAATAACACAATTCCAATATAATAAACAGGGAAAAAGTATTACACAAATAGAGTTTCTACAAACTCAAAAATCCATGTGCATGGCCTCTTTGTTAAAAAACTGATCTTATTATTTAACTCAGATAACCAAGACCAAACCTAGCTACAACAGTAGGTTAGTAGTCTCAAAATGCTTTGGGCATTATCTGATGCTCAAGATAGAAACATCCAAGGTTTTCATGAGATTTTGGTTCAGTGGCCTGCCATCGTACCCAATGTGTATAAAATTATTTCAATCTGAATTGGGTAAATGACTAGGTCAGACCCGATGTGTACAAAAATAAAAACCAATCTAAACTAGCACCAATAATAAGTTAAATTAAACTAATCCATGAGTTGTAGAATTCTTCATACCACAAGTTGTGTAACACAATAAGAGCAACCTGATGGAAGCTCCTATTGTTGAATAAGACAGCTGTATTTGTAAATGTAGCGTAGAAGAAGCTATCTCAGTGAAGAAAAGTAGATACACATAACGAAGAAAAGTAGATACACATAATAAGTGATGGCTAAGATAGTCAATTGGTTGTTTAATATAAACTACTTACTAGACAACATAGATTTCCTGATGATTAGCAAAGTAACTAAGAAAACTCTGCCTTTTTCTATGAATCAGTTAGAGGCCCAACAACTCACTTAAAAATGGGTTAGGAATGCTAAATTCCTTAACAAAAACTAGATGCAAAACTCCTAGTTAAAAGGATTCTGTAATAGATTACAATTCACATTTGAGCTATGTTGTTTTAATCATTGTAGTACCTGGAATCCCATCAGAAACATATATCAAGCTTACGTATACCCCCACCCTATGAATTCTATTACTAGAAAAGAAGGAACAAGTAGGTTGGCGATTCACCAAAACCTAAAAATAGGTAAAGACTACAGATTCATGTATTTGATGGGTCCAACAAATACTATAGGGGACAGATATAAAATATGAAGAACAAATTTACTCTAAATCAGACCTATATCAACCATGGAATGACTGAAGGTGATCTAATTTGACCAAATCTAGACTTGATTCATGCTAGTTTAGCCTTTAAATTGCATAATTTGGGCCTAAAATGCCTTAGACGCCCACTTAATGCATTTAATAGACTGGGCGCCTAGTTTGAGGCACCTGGCCTAATGCCTAGGGCGCCTTGATAACTAAGGGTGGTGGTTAGGTAGCACGACTGTGGTGGAGGAGAACGGCCGTTCGGGTGATGTATAAAATCACAGGTTGGATGGGTGAAAATGAAGGCTGCTAGCACAGTCGTGCTGATCAAGGAATATAATTACCTAGATAGAATGAAAGGAATATAATCAATATACTATTTGAATTGCATATACATATATATATCTTGTAATGTGTGCTTAACTTATTATATATTTTCCTTCATGTAGATGGATTTTCTAATAGATCAGAGTTGGATGTATATTGGCAACAGAGTGCGAAGTGATGTATTCAAGGTAGGGTTACGAAAGTTCATTGAGTTTGCTCTTATCCATCAGAGACCAACTAGACAGGGGAAATTAATATGTCCTTGCAAGGTATGTTTGAACAGATACCTTAAAACAGAGGAGGAGGTATTCTCACATGTATTACAAAAAGGATTTTTGCATAGCTATGATGTTTGGACGTTTCATGGGGAGGTGATTGGTAGGAGCAATCCTGTTGTGGCACCAAACATGCCTAGCACCAACAATATGCATCAGATGCTGGAGGATTTGTTTGGTATGGGTGACACAACAAATGACCACTCTACTAAAGCTACAGAGGAACCTGCAAATGTAGATGCATAAAGATTTTACAAGCTACTAAAAGAGGCCAATCAATCACTCTATAGAGGTTGCACAAGTCATTCTAAGCTATTGTATTTGGTTGCCTTGCTATTTCTGAAGGAGGAATCTAGATGGTCCAATGATTCTTTCACAAAGTTGCTACAGTTGATTATTTCAGGATTTCCAGAAGAAAATTGTCTATTCCCGGAGACGTACTATGAAGCAAATGCGATCGTGAAGGATTTACGACTTGATCATTCTACTATAGATGTATGTAAAAATAATTGCATGATTTTTTGCAAAGATGCAGCTTCAAAAGAAAATTGTGATACTTGTGGTGCTTCAAGATAGAATGAAATGCAATACAAAACAAAGGAAAAGAAGGTAGCTGCTAAGTTCATGTATCACTTCCCTTTGATACCTCAGTTAGAGAGGCTCAATATGTCTTCATCTATTGCTAAAGATATGATTTGACCATCTGAAGGAAAAGGCAAGGATGGTCCAGAATGGTTGTCTATTGATGCCAGGTATCCAGACTTTGCTGCTGAACCACACAATATTAGATTGGCATTAGCAATAGATGGATTTAATGCATTTGGCAATATGAGTGCATCACATAACATCTGGCCTGTGTTGGTGACACCTATCAATCTTCCACCTTGGCTTCTTATGAAAGAACAATTTATTATGATGTCCCTATTAATCCCAGGTCCACATATGGTTGGCAATGACCTTGATGTATACTTGGAGCCATTAATTGAGGAGCTGTAACTACTTTGGGAGCTTGGAGTCAAAGTTTATGATGCATATAGAAAAAAGAATTTCACTATGCGGGCAATGATTTTATGGACCATTAACGATTTTCCAGCATATGGTGACCTATCTGGTTGGAGCACTAAAGGTAAGAAAGATTTAAGATGTCCTTGTTGTAATGTGGAGATTGTATCAAAATGGTTAAAGTTTGAGAAAAAGCAATGCTATGGTTTCCATCAACATTTTCTTCCAATGAATCATCCATATAGACGTGATAGGAAAAATTTTGATGGTGAAAAAGATTTTTGACTTCCACCTAAGCCAATATCTGGAGAAGATATACTGAGGCAATTTGATGGATATGAAAATATCACATTTGGAAAAATGAATAAGCGCAAGAGGCTTGGAGATCAAATTCAACCATTACCTCCTGGTTGGAATAAGATAAGTATCTTTTTTCAGCTACCTTATTGGAAGTATTTATCTGTTAGACACAATCTGGATGTGATGCACATAGAAAAGAATGTGTGCGAGAATATTTTAAACACATTATTGGGTGATTCTAAGAAAAGTAAAGACAACTTACAAGCTCGTCAAGATATGAAGAAAATGCGCATTCGAATAGATTTATGGCCAGTAGATGTAGGTGACCGCTATTACTTGCCTCCAGCATCTTACACCATGACTAATGCGCATAAAGATAAGTTGCTATCTGTGTTAGAAAAGTTGAAAGTTCCTGATGGCTATTCTTCTAACATATCTAGGTGTGTTAGCAAATCTGATAGAAAACTTGTTGGGCTGAAAAGTCATGATTGCCATGTTCTTATGCATCAACTTCTACCTTTTGCCTTGAGACATTGCATAAGCTTAGATGTGTACAAGCCTATTGCTAATTTGTGCTCATTTTTCAACAAGCTTTTCTCTAACATTATTGATGTGGAGGAATTCAAAGAATTGGAACAAGAAATTGATGTCACTCTTTGCCAGTTGGAGAGAATCTTCCCTCCTTCTTTCTTCACCATCATGATGCATTTGCCCATTCATTTATCTTATGAAGCCAGGCAAGCCGGATCTGTCCAAACTAGGTGGATGTACCCAATAGAGAGATACTTGAAGAAATTGAAGAAGTATGTAAGAAACAAAGATAAACCGGCTGGTTGTATTGCTAGTGACTATTTAACTGAAGAAAGTTTGACATTTTGTGCTAGGTACTTGCATAATTTTGAGACAAAACACAACTGCACTGCTCATAATGTTGATGGATCTCCAATTAGAGTTGGGGTGTCAAGAAATTTTGACATCCACACTTTGGAACAAGCCCATCGTTATGTCCTTTTCAATAAAGAGGAATTGGATGTTTACAGAAGGTAAGATTTAATTACGTCCTAAAATTCTTGCTGATACTTGTATATTTGTTGTACATTAATTTAGACACTTCTTATAAAGTAGTGAACACATGTGTATTCTTCAAGATATGGAACTTAACATTGCCCCACGGACCCTAGAAACAAAACATGCAAAGGAGTTTTCTAAGTGGTTGAAAGAGCATGTAAGTCTCAAACATAAATATTGTCGTCACTCTTAATGTTCAAGTTAGTGTAGATTACATTAATGTTTTAATTTTTTATGAAGGTAATGCAAATGCGAGAGATTAGGTCGAACACTATTAGCAATGATTTGAGATTGTTATCCCAAGGCCCTTGTGCTGAGGGAATGTCTTATGAAGGATTTTCGGCCAATGGATATCATTTCCGTTCAAAGCACATTGAAAGTACATGTACTACACAAAATAGTGGAGTGTATTTGTGTGTTGACACTTCAAGTTATTCAAGTGGTAGAGATCGAAATCCTATAAATGCTGAAGTCACGTACTATGGCTACTTAGAGGAGGTTATTGAGCTAACTTATGGTCCAGGAATCAAAGTTCTGTTGTTCAGATGCTCTTGGTATGATGAAAGAACTTCTAACGGGTTGTGAATTGATGAATATGGGTTCACACAAATCAACACTTTTAAGGATAAAAAAAAGGAGGAACCCTTTATCCTGGCTTCTCAAGCATTGCAATGCTTTTATGTGAAGGATCCTAATGCTGATGACTGGTGCACAGTGCTAAAGCATCCTCCTAAAGATTATTCGGAAGTACCTCTTATTAAGAATTGTTTGACTGGTTTACAATCTGAAGCTATTGATGGTGGTGTAACTAGTGATGTGTCTTGGACGAGGAGTGACACCGAGGGATCTTTTGTTGATAGAACTAAAAAAATGAATGATGGGGCTAATGTTTAGTTCATTAATCTGTCTGTTTTCATCAAATTATTTTGGTTGCAAGTCTAGAATAATTTATTTGGGGAATATGTTCTATTGCATTTTTTTTGGCAAACTATTACTATATGACATATTTTTTGCAATTTATTTAGTCTTGTTTCATATACCAGTAAGTAGGACATCATTATTCTTTTTTGGGATATGAAACCAAGGTACTCTACAATTTATATGTTTTTCAGATGCTGAATATTCATATGTTGGTGTCTCATATTCTCCGCAATTTTTTTTTCAAATGTAGCTACCACTTTTGTTACTGACATTTCTGCACTAATAATCTAATTTTTTTTCTTGTCAGTTGAAGGATGGCAGGAAGAAGAATCACAAGATTTAGTTGTAACAACACACCCAATCAACCTATTGTTGTCCCTCCATCCACAATTGTAGAAAATTGTGAGGATGAACCTACTCTACTGTCCAACAATATTGAAAATGATGTAACAGTTGAAGAAAATGTTGAGGATGAACAGGAGAATAGGAAGTATGGACGTGGGCCTGCAAGTGAGAAAAGCCTACTTCCTAAGCAAGGGGAGCCATGTCACAAGGTCCAATCGGATTATGAAGGAAATGCTATTGGGGAGAATGGTGCCAAATTGAATCGTTATTGTCATATGCTAGCAAGGAAACCACACATATGGCATCTAGACTTGAAGTGGAACGAACAATCACAACAATCTTTTGCAGATAGAAAATCATTTATTGAGGCAATCTTTTTCATAAAAAGACCAACAAATTGTATGATTGTTATATCTAAAGTAATATTTTCTATGTTTTTGTAGAAATACTTCGATTTAGGCAGTCACCCTAATGCATGGAATCACATTGATGAACACATTATCAAAGGGATATCAGTGTGGAGGGCACATGTAAAGAAAGATTACTATGAAAAGTAAAAGATTGAACCAAAATTGATGATGAAGAAAGTTGAGAAAAATGCTTCCATAGATATGGACCCGTTTAAAAATCTTGTTAAAGAATGGGGAACCGAGAAGTCTAAGGTACAATGGTTTCATATAACTTGCATGTATACCTATCTACTTTTTCTAATTATATGTTTCTTATGGTTTAGAAAATTTCGGAGATCAACAAGGCAAACAGAGCAAAAAAAGTGATGGATCATACCACATGATCAAAGCCATGGAGCTGTTATTGGGAAGAAATGGTATTAATAATGGACACTTGTCTTTCTTAGTAGGAGTTGAACATATAACATGGACAATTATTATGTTATCTATCATGTGTAGGTCAGTGAAGATCAACCCGTTGTGCCTCTTAACAAATTTTTGGAAAAAGTTTACGACAAAAGCCCACAAATGGTTAGAAAATGGATATTTGCTTTCCTATGATGTCTACAAAGCTACATATGCTTAGATATCTCAATTTAAGCTTTCCTTTTATGAAGCTTTCTAATTACAACTTGAAATCTCTGATATTGTGGAAAACCAAGTAGCAAACCAAGAAGAAATAGATCCTAGAAGTGTTGATAATCTAACATGTGATGCTTATTTGCAAGTTTTAAATCCTTCCAAAAAGGCTAGGATCCGAGGTGTTGGAATTGGGCACAAAGAGATAGGACATAGGGGAAAAGCTGCTCGTATAAGATATGAAATGCTTCTTGAGGAAAGCAATGCAAAGGATGTATGTTGGATTATAACTAAACTTGAACTATTAGTTACAACTAGTCTATTAGATCGATGTTTGTAATTTGTTTTCTATTTTAGGATAAACTTAAGGAACTTGAAGAAACAGTAAATGGATTGAAGAACTCCATCTCCCAAATAATGACTTGGTATAATCAATCATAGGTAAATTAGATTCAGTTGTCTATGTCAATGTAATATATAATTTTTTTTGACATTGTTGATCTATTTGTTATAGGGTGGCGATATTAATGTTGATTGTGCAGCTGAATACCCCAATCAGAATACTGCAAGTGTCTTACACATGCAAAGTGGCACAAATAGGTTGGGTGTGGGTTCTTTTCACATACAAGACAATACAAGTAGTGGTGCAGATGTAGGCATGTTTCCCAGGCAAAATAATTCAAGCGGGGATGGCTTAGGAAGACTTTCTAGACAAAGCAATTCAAGGGAGACTGGAGTAGGCATGCTTTCCATACAAGGCAATTCAAGGGAGAATGGAGTAGGCAGGCTTTCCATACAAGGCAATTGACATCCACTAATCTTTCAGCCATAGGTACCTCATAACAACTATACATTATTTTCAATATTCATACACATATGAATATTAACATGTACACTTTATTAAAGGTTGTAGTTGAAAGTTGGTGCCCTACTTCTGGTAATAATCGACAAAGTCATCCTCAAATACAGAGCACACCAAGCACATCTTCATCAGTGTCTTTCACACCAAGAACTCAGCGTTTAAATCAGGTATTCAATACGTGCTTAATTCCTTCCAAGCATCAGGGATTACCCAATATTAGCAAGTTTCTTCTCTAGTATGCTTTTAATAATAGATAGCTCTGCTCTACTCATATTTCTTGGCAGCCACTTGGCAGGCACTGTTGGCAGCCACTGTTGTTGTTAAACTGTCTCACTTCTTTGTCATGGTTCACTTTGTTAGACATGACTACATGTTCTTCTATCCCACACAAAATCTTGTTTAAAATTTTTTCTATTAAAATCCAATCTTTAGTGAACATGTGGACAAACAGTTTGAGCGCTCCTCTAGCCCATTCTTTTTCATTTTTCTGTATTGGGAGGTTCTTTAATGATGTCATAAACTCCATTTTAAGTTAGGTATAAGACTGTTGGTGGTAAGTGTAAGGGATGAGGAGACGGGATCCTCTTACAATATTCTCAATCCCATATGTTATCCCCAAATTCTTTATAGTTTTGCTACACGTGTATCTTGTTGCTCTTTAAGACTGACTTTGCATGAACAAGTCGTATTTGAACTACTGCTCTTTATTTCTAGGCTCGAACTTGTTTCTCGGCTTCTAGATTGATACTTTGGTTGAAGTTTGTTCATTTGAGGTCACAAAAGTTGATATATTCTTTTGTAGACTTAGTAGGGGTTGCTGGTTCACTTGTTGTCTCTACTGGAATCTATGACAATTCATCTGTTGGTTCACTTGTTGTCTTTTGATATATTCTTTTATAGACTTAGTAGGGGCTGCTTGTTCAAATTCACTGGTGATCACCACGGTCGTGGTGGGTGTGCCACGGCCGTGGCGAGGGTAGTGGGGAACGGCCGTGGGGGGTGAAAACGGTCATGGCGTGAGGGAAGTGGTGAGATGGTGGTGGCCACGGCCATGGCGAAGTGCCACGGTTGTGGTGGGTAACATGCACCACGGCCGTGTTGGGTAACACAGCCGTTTTGGAGGGGGAGGAGCTGACCGTGGGGAGGGGCCACAGGCGTCTTGATCGTCTTCGGCCACGGTCGTGGCATTCCGGGAAAAAACCCAGTTGGCAACTGACTTCTTGCAATTAATTCCCACGACCATGGCAGGGTGCCACGACCGTGTTCTCTTCTCCTGACCACGACCGTGCTGATGGCCATGGCCGTGGGACTCGGTGGAATTTCCCTGTTGCAACCTGTTGGATCTTGGCAATAAACACACGACTGTGGCATTGTGACCACGACCATGGTGAGGCTTGACTTCTTGATTTCTCTTCTGACTTTGTCATTTTCAGATGTTTTTACTTGGGGATGATTCTTGGCCACTGGAGGTAGGTTGAGGGAGACTTTGGGGCTTTCTTTGGGTCCCTCCTTCTCTCTCTTCCATCTAAGCATGGTCCAAGTACCTGAAAAATAGTGCAAAAAACATCCATAAGCATATTTGCAATAATATTCATATTGGGGAGAATAACATGTAATTCTAATACATTTGAATGTGATAAAAGTACAAAATGACACAAGATACAACCCTAGAATAGGGTTGGATCAACTACCCCATACAAAGTCAGCTAGAAGAATCTCCATTCTATGGAGAACTGAGAATGGGATTTCACCCTGATTAAGCCAATAGCTGATGAGTCCCATAGCACAATATTTAATGAGCGTGATTCTGCCCGCCATGGCAATCTGGTTGCCTGGCCACCTATTGATCATGTCCTTCAGGCGATCAAGACAGTCATGAAAGTGCTTTCTCCTTAGGTTACCACCAACAATGGGGAAACCTAAATACTTTGTAGGCCACTCGCCCTTCTGAATGCCCAGGCAATCGACCAATCTTGTTTTATTATGCAGGAGCTAAAGAGAAATATGTGTGTTTTGTTTTCATTGCATTTCATGCTTGAGTATTTTCCATACTGCAAGATTAGGTTTCTGTATGCTTTTGCTGATACAGAAGTTAACTTTTGGCTGTAGACATTTGGAGGATACAAATTATGAACAAGCCCAAATCATTAAAATGAAATTTGTTAAAAAGCTGACAGAACAAAATTGCAGCTGGATATCAACTTCTTTAGGGACTAGGATATCAACTTCTTTAGGTTGTATCCCACTGAGGTTTTTTTAATTATGTACTATTTACTAAGTTCAATCATAATTTTAGTTTACGGGTGCATGTTGCTGCTATGTTGGTTCACTTACATTTATCTCTACTTCGCACTCACTCTGATTCCTTTTTGTATTTATATTGATGGGTAGAATTACTTTTAATGATGGATTTCGACAGACAATGCACCTTGGAGTAGACCAAAACCAAAATAAAAGGGTAAATTGTTTGTTGTACTATGATTTATGTATAAACTTTAAATACTATTAATATAATGATTTGTCATTTTTAGGAGAAGAATATTCAAGTACCTAACCGTATGAGGCCTGGCATTGATGAAGAGCACCACACCATTTGAAGGAATATGGAGACATTATAGATCTTAAGAGTTTCTAGCATGATATGTTGATTGTCATCAATCTCAAATTTTAGAACCATATGTACTCTTTATTGATATCAACATTGAGCACACAATGTATGGATAATATTTTGCTTCAATAACAAAAATTGGTTTGAGGTGATTTAACATTTTTATGTGTCATTTTGGTGTTGAATCTTCTTATGATGTCATGTGAATTAGTATAAAAATATTGCTTGAGGTTATGTATACAAAGTTTTCATTTAAAATTTGATATTCACTATAGTAACAATTAGTTAACATTTAATAAATCATTCAATAATCAATAACCAAATCATTTACAGTAGTCCCTCATAAATATATTGATGAAGGTCCAGATTGACCATCAAAATTGCATTGATGACGACCACATAGACCCTAAAAAATAATATTAATGAAGGCATTATCCCTTCAAAAATATATTCTCCAGGACCATCAAGTCCCTCAAAAATGTATTTATGAGAACTAAACATGCTCTCAATAATGTTATTATGAAGGCTAAATAGTCCCTCAAAAATGTATTTATGAAGGCTAAATAGTCCCTCAAAAATGTATTTATGAAGGCTAAATAGTCCCTCAATATAACATTCTTGAGGGTCAGTTGGTCCGTGACAATTGTATTCATGTGAGCCACTGGTATTTGTCACGTGAGTTCTCTTCACGGACCATTTGTGAGGGCCAGACTCACAACCGTCCCTATTTGTGAGGCCCTGTAGAGAGAGGTTTGTGACAGGACTCACTCGTGAATAATGGCCCAATATTTACTAGTGATAGTCATCCTCTTACTCACAGTAGCTCTGATGCTCGGCGGTCATCCTCTTTCTCTTTGCCACCTGTGTTCCTTCCACTTCCCATGGTCTTCTATCATTTTCATCTTGGAGGCTCAGGTCAGTTACATTATTTTTTCATTTTATTGGACTAGTAAATCAACCAATAATAAAATCATGTATTCTTTCACATCTACATTTTATTATTCACATATGTAATCATTGTATAAATTCTAGAAATATGATGGTAGACATTGTGTAGTCTCAGATTGACACTTTAGGGTTTATAGATGATATCATTGATGCATGATGTTTAACTCTATATATATGACAATAATATATTTATATGTTAACTTAGAAACTCGTTCAAAATTTACTCAATAGGAGTAAATTTTGGATAGTCCCCGATTTGGGACTATTTTTGGATATTTAATCTCACTTAGGATGTAAGTGTATTTGTATGTATAGTTTTGAAGAAAATTTTAGTAGTATATCCTCATTTGTTCTTTGGGTACATATGTAGGTGGTTATTTACCATTTACATCGATGTACTTGGAGAACTTAGGAGAAATGCTGCTAAAATTTTCTTGAAAACTAAACATACATTATACAGTTACTAGTGAGATTAAATATTCAAAAATGGGATAGGTGGTACACTTTAGTATAAAAGTAATTAACTTCCCTTCAATAAAAACTTACAACTTATAGTATCAATATTAAATGCTCAGTTTTATAATTAATTTTAATGTGATCTAGAAAATGGATCAAAGTTGGATGCCTATCAAGAACCATTGTAGTCCATAGTTTGCCAAAGGTCTTGATGAATTTATCATATTTGCTGAGGAACATAGGAAACTACCTACATATATGTTCTATTGTCCATGTAGAAATTGTGGTAACAATTTGAAATTTGATACTATTGAGAAAATTAAGAATCACATCATAAGCAATGGGATCATACAAATTTATAATGAATGGTATTGACATGGAGAGCAATTTAATTATGGATCAAAATATGTCGATACTAATAGTTGTGGCATAGAAAATATAGATAATGATGATAATGTCAATGATGAACCAATTCAGGATGATAGGGTTAATGAGATGCTACATAGTTGTTGGGACAATGTCATTAATCCACCTTCTTTATTTGCAAACATTGTCCATGATATTGAAAGACCGTTATATAAGGGTTGTACTAAGATCACGAGGTTGAGTGTTGTGATGTGATTATATACTCTTAAAGCTCAAAACTGGTGGAGCGATAAGAGTTTCACTTTACTGTTATCTTTGTTAAAGGAAATTCTTCCTGAATGCAACGAGCTTCCAATTTCAACATATCAAGCAAAGAAAATAATGTTCCCATTGGGAATGGAGGCTAAGAAGATTCATGCATGTCCAAGTGATTGTGTGTTATTTCAGAAGGACTATAGTAATTTGATAAATTGTCCAAAATGTGGTGCATCAAGGTACAAGACCACAAATTCAGGTAAGGCTAAGAATGGCTCTCCTGCCAAGGTGATGTGGTGTCTACTAATAATACCAAAATTTTAATGCTAATTTGCTAATACTGAAGATGTGCAAAATTTGTCTTGGCATGGGGAGTTAAAGGCCAATGATGATAGCATCCTGCGACACACATCTGATTCACCACAATGGAAGAAAATTGATTTATTATACCCTTAATTTGGTAAAGAAATTAGGAACTTAAGACTTGGACTTTGTATAGATGGAATGAATCCTTATGGTACATTAAGCAACCAACATAGCACTTGGCCTATTATGATTGTTATATACAATCTTCCTCCTTGGTTGTGTATGAAAAATAAGTATGCCATGTTGTCAATATTCATATCAGGGCCCAAGCAACCTGGAAATGACATTGATGTTTACCTTCAACCTCTAATTGATGACCTAATGAAACAATGGGAAGAAGGTGTTATGATATATGATTCTTCACATGAAGAGATCTTTAGTTTGTGTGCTATGTTGTTTTGTACGATTAATGAATTTCCAGCTTATGGAAATTTTTCTAGATATAGCATAAAAGGATACAAAGCATGCCCTATTTGTGAGGAAAATACTGATTCAATCCGACTGAAACATGGTGGTGAAATTGTATATCTTGGTCATCAAAGATTTCTCCCACAAGTGCATCTTCAGCGAAGGAAAAACAAAACCTTTAATGGATCAAGTAAGGAACGAAGTGCTCCTAAACCTATACCGGGAAATGTTGTATATGACAGGGTGATTGTTGTGGTGGTTCATTGGGAGTGCTCCCATGACCTTTACAACTGGAGCCTGGGCTTGTACCTCATCATTTGAGAGACACACAATTTGAATAGGTTGAGAAGGTTCACTAGGCTAAAATGAAGAGATTATTTCCTTTACTTTCTATGCCACTAATTCTTCAACTTCCTCTTGTATAAGACCTCCTGTACAACCTCTTTTAGATTTTTGTGAAGGGCCAAAATAAGACTTGAATCCTACGCCAGCTCCTAATGCCCTAACATGGCCAGGATGCTTCTTCATACCAAGAGCAACTATTAGTTCATATATGTGGCCAGTGGGGATGAAATTTCCTTCCTTCTTTGATCATGGAGATCAATCTATTCATAGTTAATAAAAATATTTAATCACAATCAATTAGATACAAATAAATCAAAGTTTGTAGGAGTTACTCTTTACTTACCATCTTTTGTGCCACCTCCTTAGTTTTAGTGTTGGGAATTTCACCTGCTCAATTTTTTCTATTATCAATCCACAACAAGTGTCGGGGTGGATGCTCAACTTGAGTTGTACTAGACTCTTCTTCAAAAGAAAGTTGCTTCTCTTGTAGTTGGCGACGGAAGGCATAACCACCAGGCCCCAAGCGATGGTCATGTACATTTTCGGCCCACCTTTCCTTTTGGGAATCATGAATAGCCTGATCATTTCAAATGAGGCATTGTAATTAAGATAAAACATATATATATATATATATATATATATTAATTGTATAAAAAGATTCATACAATACATCACAATCTTTATAACCTAAAACTCATCTGACTGCCTAGATGCAACAAATATTTTCCACGCCTTAAGATCTATTAAAACATATTGCTCACATGCTTTCTTATTTTGATTAGGATTATCTATATAATCCAATTCGAGATACGTCTTAAAATCCCTCCATTCTACACCACAACGTTGTAGCAATCTTCTCTTGTGAAATTTTTCATTTAGATGAAAAACACAAAATACATACAAAAGCAATAATGTTATTTCAACAAGGATATGTCTTTCAAAGCAAACTAAATTAAAATCAATAAAATTTTTTTAGTAAATTAATATCACTTCAACTTACAAATATATCTCTCCATATAAGGTCTTTTAAGACAATATCAACATTGTGCCAATTTTCTATATCTATTGCCACCTTACTGGGTGTGGTCGTTGATCAGACCAAAATCGAGTCAGAACTTTTACAATTATAAACCCAAACCCTTGTAGGCCCCCACAACTTTTATTACGGGGTCGAAGTAGATATACGATGTCAAACACAGGGACATGGGGACGTTTAGGACACCACAAATCTTATTCTATAGTCAGATAAGCCAAAATGATATGCGATGAAAATATATGCTAGAACTAGTCTAGCGGGTTGTCATGATTTAAAACAAAACAAAGAAAAGAAAAGAAAACAAAATAGAGCTCGTGGTTCTACTAATCTGAGAAAGAGAGTTCCTGGATACGCAACCACAAACGGAACAGTCTATGCACTCGTTCTTGGGCATAGACAACCCTCGAACACCCAAGCAAGCATCTAGTACCCATAGTGGCATCTATCTTGTGGGTCGTCCCACTCGCTCTCGCGATGCGTGACTAAAACCATCAGTGATATGTCATCGATCCTCTCTCGAGGAATGACATATCAACACCTCGGAATATGCTAAGTTCCCTTTCGGGTCTTAGGATATTCCGAGATGTTAGGAACAGAAAACCTTGGATCATCCACCTCTTGGGTTCAGATCCAAACCATCGTCTCTTAGCTATTCCTACAATGGATCTCTCGATACAGGAAGAAACAACAGTTCAAGCGACTAAGAGATCAACCAAACTAGCAATCATCACTAGAAAGAGAAAATAGAACATGCAACATACTATATATGATATGAATCTACTTGCTTAAGGAAAAAGTACATATACATGCCCAGATCGGGCTACATAGCCAAGAAGGAGCTAACTAGCCATAGACAAGCATGGTTAGCACCGAAAAAAGACAAATGAACATCGTTTGTACAAGAAACAAATGAATGCAGTAGAATGAAAGAGAAGAAGAAAGAGATATATCCCGTAGAGGAGAGGTGGCTCTCGCTCCTCGGTCTCTGTGCAGGCCAGATCTCGTTCCTTGGTCCTCCTCTTCGTCCTTCTAGACTCCTTGGTTCTCTCTCTCTCTCTAGATCTACTCCAAACAAAAGCCTGGTGGATGTGAGAGGATGTTGGGGTAGACTGATCTTCTCTCTCCTCAGCTTCCGCCTGTGGAGATCGTAGACCATCTGTGGAGGAGGGTGGGGATGTGGATCTTCTCTCTCCTTAGTGGTGAGGATGAACGTAGCACAGATCTGCTCTCTCCTTGGTTTCCACCCTTGGAGAGAGTAGATATGAGATGGGGACGAAGGAGAGAGAAAGTGAAGGCTGGTGGCTGCTAGAGCATTTAGACTGGCTGCCTCGGTCCTCTCGGACCTTGGGAGGCTTCCTCGATGCTCTGGCTCCAACCCGATAGTCTTCTGGCGTATGGACTAGATGCCTGACCCCTTCTCTGGACTCCCCAGTCTGGATGCCCCCAAGAGTGGGGGGTTCTATTCTATTTATAGGCACGAAGTTGGTCGTGTCATGTGCCTTGCATGTGTTATTTGAGTTAAGTTGGTTTGCAGGAACCCAAATCGCGGTTGCGATTAGTTTCTTTGTTGGTCGCGATAATTTTCACGGTTGCGATCTCTTTCTTTCTACTGTTGTGGCCCCAGTCGTGTGTGTGAGGAAGAATCACGGTCGTGATCCAGGAATCGCGGTCGCGATCCCAGAATCTTGGTCGTGATTAGTGATGGAGGGGTCGTGGTGCAGGGCAGCAGTGGTGAAGAAGCGCCGCTGTTGGTGGATGAAGAGGATGCGGGTGAGGTCTGCTGTTATGGCAATGGTGGCGTTTAGAGAGGACCGCATGGATGACTCTTGATTGTAATCTTCTTGGTCGAGGTCAGCGTTTGATCCTTGGTCGAGGTCGTTGTTGGTCACGGTGAGGAGGATTGCATGTGGAGAGATTGTTGCTATGATGATGCTACCGCGGTTGAAGGGATTCCAGACCGCAGGTGGGAGAACCGGGTGCAGTGAAAACCACCGCAGGTTGACGTTGGCGAGGTGCGATGAAGAGTAGACCACGGTTGGGGCAGAGGAAGCGGAGAAGGGAAGTTGAGGTCACGATAAAGATCGCGGGCTGCTGGCGAGGAGACCATGGGCGCGGTGTGGGAGAATCCACGGTCGCAGTTCTGCAAATCACGATCGCGATCGTGAGGAGCCACGGTCGCAACTAAGGTAGGTCGCGATTTATAGAAGGTAGCAGGTTGTGGCTCCGGAGAAGCCATTGTTGTGGTGTGCAGGGGTAGGAGGAGCAGGATGCGCCCACTATCGTAAATAGGCTTAAGTAACCACCCTTAATTATCCACTCTTTAAAAACCATCATTCAGAAAATTTGTGCCTTTTACAACCCTTGTATCTCGCGTGCCTGATTCCCCTCTCCCTCCACGGACGACGGGAAATACCCAACCTTTCCCCTCTCTATCGCCCACTCTCTGCAAACTCGCCTCTTCCTCCACGCTCTCCCTCCACGCACCACGGTGAAAAATGGCTGGCCCTTCTTCTCTCCCTCACACAGTCTCTGTTTCCAGCGCGCCCTCAATTTTCCCCGCTCTATTAACCCGCCAAATTGCCGAATTATATACTTGCCAATTGCCAACCAACCGCAGCCCCTTTTCGCTACCTGCTGGATTTGCAGCACAAATATTCTTCACCTCCTCTAGCACTCGATGCTAGAAGGGAGATAAAAATCGAACTCGAGCTCTGCTTAAGCATCTGAAGAAGGATTGCTGGAATCGGGAAAACCACTAGGATCTCCACCAGGTTTCCATAGAAGGAGGGGCTGAAAGAGGATGGAATAGTGAATTACTTCACGATCGTCTCTAAGCAACAAGTAACTTCTAATTGTATGATACATCCAATTTATCATATCAGACTATCCACTGAACATCCTGACTCCACGTGTGTTCGGCCACGACCGTGTTCTCCCCTTTGCCTCTGCAAATTATGAATCATGATCTTCTTTTTCTAGCCACCGTCTTGTCCTTCTTTTGGGCAACCATTCCTGCTGAAACTCCAATTCATCCATTTCTATTAGCTATCTCCTTTGGTTACATATACACCGCAACACCATCTGTAGGTGGCACTTGGGGATATCACGGTACTGGTCAGAGAAATTGATATAAATGCTAATGATGATGATTAGTACATTACAGGTGGACTGAGAATCGATGCTCTGTGGCCTGATATTGGCAGATCGGCAACTAGCTCACACAAACGTCCAGAGATCAGCGACTGCTTCATGCTTAATTACTTGAGGTCGACAACTAGTTTACTCTAGGTAATCTGAGTATCAAAATCCATTATGCTACAAAGACTTGGGTATCTTTCTATCAATGGGGAACCAACCAGTAATCTGTTTGCATAGTTTCTACAGGCCAGTGGAACACTTAGATCATAGTTGTACAAGACAAGGTCTGTTGGGTTATAAGAGAACAGGGATGCAGGTATATTTGGATCTATTATTTCTTCATGATTTAGTTTTTACAAGTTCTTTCTGAAATATACATTATATCAATTGGATCATGCTACATATCTAGTTGTCAAAATTAACAAACTCACATGTACAAATATATCACCTTACACTTGTGGCTCGAACAAACATAGTAGCTTTCACATTATTGGTAATGGGCATACTTCAAGATCTAAATACTTTTTACGTAGCATAAACATGGAGCATTGTAGATATTGGTTACAGTATGAGATATAGTTTTTTATTCTTTTTTCTAGATAGAAAAATATTTTAATTAACTATCAAACAATGTGTGTAAACATTGAAAAAAATGTGATCAATGTTGAGGATTCACTACCGAAAATCAATATAACTAAAATGTAAAATGTTTGGCGTAATTAAGAAAAACGTTTTTGTTGTAGCTATTAATGACATAAAAAAAATCGTCACGTGTTGTCATTATTAGCCTTGCCGTTAATGGAAATAACGATGACCAAATTCAGTTCATTGTCACTAGCAGTCACGACAACTAATATACTCTTAATGTTACTGGTTATTACATCAATATGATATTTTTATCACTAATAGACTCTTAATGTTACTGGTTTTTACATCAATATGATTTTTTTATCAGTAATAGTAACAAGGACATCACAATTCCGTCGCAAATAGTACTAATAGCAAGTGCACGTATTGAAACTTAAAATTAAATAAGACAACCTTTTAATGTCCCAAATGGTTATAATAGCAAACGTCATTCCAATATAACATTTATAGTTAAATTTTATGTATTCTTTTTCAATGTGGTGGTCATATAACATAAATACTTAAATTCAAAATGAACATAATCCATTCTTAAAAAATAAATATTTTATTTTTTTATATATGTAAATTACATAGAGGAGACATTTGACCTTACCCTTCTTTTCATGTATAGCTTAAGAAAAATCAATTTCTCATATACAAAGTTACATGTAAGACATGCGAACCCATCATGTCACCTTCACTATTTATTAAGGAGCTTGAACTTTAAAAAAACCATGGATTGTTTTCTATTCAAGTACATTTGTACAACTAAATACCCCATCATAGTGAGATGTCAATAGGCCGCAGGCTCCACACATGAGCTTTTTGCCATTAAAAATACCAACATGTCACTCTTCAACATCCATGTACATAGTGCCTTGGGAACCCCAACGAGGAACAACATGAAGCAACCATCCATTGGGAAACTTCTATTCTCAAGTTGTGTGACATATGTCCATCAGTGGCATGGGGCACTAAGAACCACAACCATTGTCATGACTAGTTGTAAATGAGAAAGAAGACAATCTGCATAACTTGAAAACATTGCTATAGATATAAGAATGTTACATAAGATCAGGACAACTTTTAAAGTGAACTAAAGTCATGGAGAACACATAAGAAAACCAAGATGTTCTTTTATTTGTGCATGTGCTAAAGATCAAGTCCTATTTTTTCTTTTCTTTTTTCATTCATAAGTTATTATGCGTTCATGTACAAGTAACTAAAAAATTCAATAGAAATTAGAAGTTTTATAATATTTTTATCCAAAGTGAATAGCATTTGGAAATCATATATAAAGCTTTAGAATAAATTTCTATGAAAAAAAAATTGGAAATGTCATACTTCTCAAGAAGACCATCCAGCGTAAATAGGGAGATCAATCCATTAACATATCTTTGAACTTGACATGAAGGATATAATCCTAAAAGGTTCTGCCTTCTTATGGATACCAGTTATCTTAGATTATGTTAAGAAAACAACTATATAGATATCAACAAAACAAACATCTACTTTGATCAACTAGGAACAAAGAATGCATAAATCAAGCTACTTCACATGAAGAAAGAATGTGGCAATCACTACAAAAAAAACCACACTATTTTAACCATACATTAAAAACTGTAAATATGTATTTTAAACAAATAGAAAGAAATCAAATATCCCTCATGGCTTATGCCTTTCGTGCATATCCGGGAAGGCGGAATTGTGAGAGAGACAATAGTGGTTAATTAGTCTTCTTTTTTTAAGAAATGTAACGAACTGTGTGATTAGATGAATAAAGAACTAAAGTTCAAGAGAATAAGTTATTATGAATGATAATTATTATTTTCATTAACAATTATTTTTTGATGTATGAAATTATATGAAAGAAGATGGATAATGTTTGTGTGGTTCTAAAATAAATAAAACTTGCATTGTTTTTGTTTTGAGTTACGAAATGCAGTTGTAATCCTTTTGTTAAATGAGTCCAATGGCCTATTCAATGATAAGAAAGGAATTTGATTTTGAACATCATCTTCCTTCAGTTTCTCTAATGACTGCAAGATACTTATCTATTGATTAGGCTCTCTTTCATATGTTGTTGTGGGTTGGACCTCTCCTCTTTGATATGACACCATATGATAATTGTCACTTTTCTATAACAATCAGGCTCATATAATTAAGAAAAACTAATTATTGTGGTACAGTTGTTTTTCTTAGAGTTCAATATGCAAGGTATTAACAAAGTGTGATGCCAACTATGTGAGATACTCCATCTAGAACTTCGTATGTCTTGCTTATAAGTTGGTACATTCAAAGCAACATATTTTTATTCAATTAGTCTATTGGTTTCTACGTGTATGTGGTTTAATTCCCTATTGGGATAGTAAAAATTGTCTTTCCTTTGCTAAAATAATTTCTCATAAATTATGCAATAGGATGAGTGATGGATTTCTAAATGAAGATGATACATATGTAGCATAATCATATGAAAATATTGATGCAACATTTTAGACTGTAAGATCCCTTCCCCCTTTTCTTAAACTTTTTAGTATCATTCATAAGGCAAGCAACTTGTAAATTATGTAGCTATTTTGTCTTTTAATATAAAAATAATAGAATTTTAGCCATAATAGTGATTGATACCGGTTTACTGTATTTCATATTATAAATATTGTAGATAAAGATATAGCTTGTCACAGCCTCACCCACTATACATTTCTGAATTCAACATTGACTAAAGATGCAAGGGACACCAGTAATATCATGACGACATTCATCTATGAACTGGATGGAAAAATACAACTTTTGTTTATTGATATGAAATGTAGGATCATCTATCATTTTCATCTATAATAAATCAGACTTAAACTTTTGCTAGTTGGATTTATAAACACAGTCTGATGTGGCATTATATAATTAATGAAACATGGTCTTGGAGGATGGAACCCGAGTAAAAAGAGAAGAAAAGGAGGTTGGAAATTGTTCATGGGGGTTCAATGTCGGTGGTGTTGTCATATCTCATAGGTTGAAGCGATAAATAGTTGGAGGCTTTGGTTGAAAAAGATATAGAAGGAAGAAGCTAGATTGGGACCTGTAGGATCCTACATGTCATGAGTGGGAATAAACTTTAGGTTCATCTTGATTGAGTTTAAGTCAGGAAAAAAATATCTTAGAATCATAAAGAGAATGAGTAGAGATGAACAATAGAGGTGAGGGGAATTTTTGTATTCTGAATCCTTGAAAGACGAGGGAGTCCAACATGAGGTTAAGTATTGGGATTGATATCCTAAGGAGAAATCATGTTCATGGCTCAACATGCGTGGAATTTTTTGTAAATAAATTTCTTCATGGAAAAATTGTTGGTATGTGCTGATATAAGTAGTAGGCATCTGCTCGTGCTATCGGTATATTAACATTGTTTTAATATAAATTACAAAAGGAGCATGGACCAGAATACACGATTTGACATTATTGGTGGAAGTTTTGAAATATTTAATTTTGCATTTGATTTAGTCTCTATCCATTAAAGGAGGTATTCCAACATAGATCATGCTTGTTGTGTGACACTCTAATATTAGAAATGTTGATGATCTTTCCTACCGCTAGGTGAATAGGGTTAGCATCAAGTAGAATTTAAAGAAATGTGATGCTTGTCCTTTAAACTAGTGCATGTTAACATATACTAACATCTTAACTCACCAACATCACACCCTTAGAAATGGAACTTAAGAATTTTCATAACAACATTGATAGTTCATGTTAGTGATCTACTAGTACTGCCAATAGGTATGCTGCCTCAATTGTTTTAAATGAGAAAACTCTTATTTTCTATTATAACAAAGTCATACTAATTGATGGTAGTTGGGTACGGATTCACCATTTGCATAGGGGTGCTTCCAATATTTTAGTAGTTTGACCCATTATTTTTATAGGGTTGTTTTTTTTAATCTAGGTGTCAAGTAGGAAATTTAACTCACATGCTTATTTATCAATTGTGTTGGCAGCATGAATCCATGGACCATGTGAAGGATATTTTTTTCATGAGGGAAACTTAACATTGTGACAACATAAGGTGGGAGGAGAAGTTTCCATAATGTAAATATTGTTAAGGCTAGAGATTTCTGTTTGATCTATATTTAGCATGTCAACTTTATCAAGTTACTATATAGAGCATTCCAAGTTTTTAGCATTCTCGGCAATTAGACTTCTGAGAGACGCAATTAGGATGCATTGTTATATGTGCCTTATTACCTTCTCCTAAAAATACCTTAAGGGCCCGAAGTCATAAATGACTATATATATATATATATATATATATATATATATATATATATATATATATATATATATATATATATATATATATATATATATATATATATATCAGTGGGGAAGATAGAAAGTTGCTTTTGTATTTCAATCTATACCATGCCATGTCCTTAACTAGTTGCTGATTTGAGATCTGCTCAACATGTGTGGTGTTGGGATTTATTACAGAAAAGTCTAGTGATCTACTTGTTAACTTGCTATTGGGAGAATTGATGCATGCTTTATGTTTTGGTTTCTAGTGACTTATGATCTTTGATGTTAAGGATTTGTTATGTTTGCAAGGACCCTAGTAGTCAATCATCACTAAATGTAGTTCTATTGTTTTGTGACTATGAGGAAAACCCTTTCTTTATTTTTATTTCAGGCTTTCATGGTTGAGATATAGATATTTTTGCCTATATAGTGATTCATATAATCAGTTCAACTAATTTCTTTTATGTTATCCTCATTTTCATTCATTCATGTTATTATGGATAGACCTAGGTATATTGGAAGCCATCTGTCCTTCCAAAAATTCACATAATGCTGTAGATCTTCTGCCTACATAGTGAAATTTCTTTTCTGCATTGTTACCCATCTATGTTCTACTTTTATATAATGAGAATTTTGAATCAATATTTTCATTGTTATAGTTTAGGTTTTTGAAACCTTTTAAATATGGATAAAAGCTAGATTGAGCAACCAGTTTGCTCCCAAGCTTATATTGATGGAATATGTCAATTTCTTGAGTATGCAAAGACAGGAATGGAAGGTGGGAAAATTATTTGTCCATGTAGGAAATGCAAAGTGCGTATGAAGAAACAATTTTCTATCGATGAGGTGGAACATCATCTTCTTTACCATGGTTTCTTTAATGATTACAAGAATTGGATCTTTCATGGTCCTAGAAGTCTTGTTGAAAATCTCACTACAAATGGACAGATAGGCAATGATGAACCTACAATTCATGAAGACAATATGGTAGGACAAGCTGACATGGAAAGACTTTTGAGAGAGGCATTAGGAGTCAATATTACAAATGTCAATGATGCAACTAACATCAAAGTTGATGAAGGGGTCACATTTGATGATCCTCATGTTGATGACTTTAATGATCAACATGTTCATAATGGAGATACTCTTGGAGATGACCTGAAATATAGAAAGATGGTGGAAATTTCTAATATAGAACTTTATCCTGGCTGTAAAAAAATTTCAACACTATCTATTGTTTTACGACTCTTCAATCTAAAATGTATGTTTCGTTGGCCAAACAGTTCTTTTTCTTAGTTGTTGGAACTTCTGCTAGATGCCTTTCCACAATTGACCTCATTACCATCTTCTTACTATGAAGCTAAAAAAATGATTAAGGACTTAAGCCTTGGATATGAAAACATACATGTTTGTCCAAATGATTGTATGTTATATTGGGGTGAAAACTCAAATAAAGCACGGTGTAATGTGTGTCAAACTCCTAGGTGGATAGCACAAAAAGGCAATTTAGAAGATGGTGTCAAGAATGCTAACACAAATTTGAAAGGGACTCCAGCAAAAGTTATGAAGTATTTTCCTCTTATTCCAAGGCTGAAAAGGATGTACATGTCCTCTAAGATAGCAGAAGATATGATATGGCATGAGAAATGTCATGTAAAAGATGGAAAATTAAGACACCCAGCAGATGCATTGAAGTGGAAAGAGTTTGATATGATGTATCCAGGATTTTCTTCAGACCCCCGTAGTGTGAGGATTACCCTGCTAGTGATGGTTTCAATCCCTATGGGATGCAAAACACAAATTATAGTATATGGCCAGTCATTCTCAGTATCAATAACATGCCACCTTGGTTATGCATGAAATCACATTCCTTAATGTTGTCTTTGATAATTCCAGGAAAATCTAGTCCAGGAAATGATATTGACGTGTACATGCAACCATTGGTGCATGAGTTGAGATTGTTGTGGGACGGAGTGGACGCATTTGATTCTTATGTAGGAGAACCCTTTAAAATGTGAGGAGATTTAATGTCTACCTAAGTGACTATCCTGCTTATGCAATGTTATCGGGTTGGAGCATCAAAGGCTATCATGCGTGTCCTCGTTGTGCAGAATCTGCTCATTCATACCGATGTGGTTCAAAGATTTGTTATGGTGGTCATCATAGGTGGCTACCAAATGACCATCCTTATCGTTCTGAGGGAACATTATTTGATGGGACTAAGGAGTACAAACATTCACCAACTCCCACAACTAGAAGTGATGTTCTACACACACAAGAACAAGTTCATTATATATATGGAAAGGCTCCAAAGAGACTTGTTAAGAAGAGAGGAAGAAAACATGGAGATGCAACAACTAGTTGTAATAATGTGGATGCAAATAATGATGAAAGAATTGGATTCTGGAAGAAAAGAAGCATATTTTTTATCTTCCATATTGGGAGTATAATCCTCTTTGTCATAACCTTGATGTCATGCACATCGAGAAGAATGTGTGTGAAAATGTTCTTGTTACACTTCTAAATGTTGATGGAAAGTGTAATTCCAACCTATTTACATTCATAATATGACAATTTGGGTATCTTGTAATATTCAATTGCTTATCTAATGATTTATACTCATGAATAGAGTGAAAGATGTGGCGAAGAAAAATAACTGTAGCAAATCTCACATCAGGTGATCCAAATATAAATGGCAATGAAAATTAATATGCATCATGTCTTCCTGGATATCCATTAAGAGAACCAATGACTCAATCATCCCAACATGCTAGTCACACTATTTTGGAAGAAAATGAAGACTCCCCACAAGTTGTAACTCAATCCAACGATGTGGCATGGAATGAAAATATAACTTTTGATGAAGATGATCTTATTGAAACAATAGGTGATTTTGTTTTCTTTTTTATGTATATAAAATGCCATTCACTTATCAAGTATACACATAACATTTCTAGTTGTTGTAGATTCTGAAGGAAAAATAATGAGAAACAAAGGAAATATTCCAGTGTCTCAAGTATGGGTTCTTGACTTTGGTCTAAAAATTATCATCAAATTTAATAAATTCAAACAACCAATCGGTAAGGGAGGGCATTTATTGGTGAAATTTCTTGGAGAGGTAGCAAAATAGGGGGGTCTTTGCCCACTTGGGGAAATGAGCTGGATCCATATGCATGACTGCTATAAAGTCGATATGGTAAATCTAACTCGGGTAAGTAAGTAGATTTTAGATTTATGCAAATTATTTTACTATTTTGAAGTAATGATATCTCATTTCATATGTTCCTTTCTGCGTGACCTAGGGGAAGTTTCATATTCCTATTGACTTGGATATTGATGAGATGATTCTATCACATGTGAATGGGAAATGGAGAACACTCATGCATAAGTTGAAAACACTTTACTTTGATCCAAACAAGACAGAGAAGCAAATTGCAATCCAAGTACCAAATAATGTGATCAAAGAACAGTGGGTGCGCTTGGTTAGCTATTAGTTTTCTCCTACAGGAAAGGTAACCTTTACCCTTTACTAAATAGAGAACAATGGGTGCTTCATTATCCATTTATTAAGTATTGATTTTTTTTTATTTGTAGAAACTTTCCTCAATAGGAAAGAGATCCCGATCTCAAAAAGTTCATCACCATACTACTGGTTCAAAAAGCTTTGCTCAGAAGAAACATGAGTTTGTAAGAGATTGTACTATCAAATTGCAATGTGGAATGAAACAACATAAACAACATTATTTAATCAAATTTTTTTTTTCATAGGCAAAGAAAGAAAAGCGAGAACCTAGTACTTTAGAAGCATGGAGGCTTACCCATGTAAGGAAAGATGGAAGCTATGTGGATAATACAACCACAAAAAGAATTTGTGGTTAGTTATGTTACTTCAATTTATTTTGAAATTCTTAGATGTGAAATATCCAAATTCTAACTTATAGATCATTGTAATACACTGATAACATTTTGATAAATTGGTATAGGAAACTGCTGAGAAGTTGGTAGATGAACGTCTTGTTGAGCAACCAGGAATTTCCAAAACTATCATAGAAGATGACATATTTAATGAGATGATGTATGACGATGAGAATCCTAACCAACGTGTGGTTGGGTATGGCCACGGAGTGTCTCGAAGTCAAGTATTTGGATTGAAAGCAAATTTGAGGAAGTGTGTTTCTATAGAGGACTCTGTTGATGTTAAAGAACAAGTTGTTTCTGTTGTGAAAGAGAATGAACAACTAAGAAATGCACATGCTGATTTGCAATCCCAATTTAATGAAATGAAATCTACACTTGCAAGGAGTGGCATTGTGCTTAATATCACTACTGGGAGGAATGACAGTGGAAGAAACACCCAACATGAAGATGTAAGTACCTTTATATAACAGTAGTTAATCCCTTTTCCTCTTATATTCGTCTATATATATGTTTATTTATACTTTTTCTTTATTCAAGTTATTTTGTTCGGTATGCCACTACATAATATTTGTTACTATTTTTAGATTTATGCATTAGCTAATATGTAACTAGTGTTCCTTGATTGTAGTATATGTATCCTACTTATAATTTCAATGTAATAAGTAATTCTTATATTCATGATAAACACAAAAGAAGACTTGTGGGCATAAATGTTTCCCCTTGAATTTATGTTCTCAGATGTGACTTCTCAAACTAAGAGTGACTGTGAAGTGAGGTATGATCTTGGTTGAATCAGTTTTCTTGCAAAGATTTTTTTGATGTCCCACTTTGACTATGGAATACTTATACTTTGATGGGGATGTTTTACGACCTGTTTTATACTGATTTAGAGCATGATTGGGAGGCAAACTACTTGTGTACTATGTAAAGGCTTGAGCTAAAGATAATTTATTTGAATACATGAAAAATGGGATTTTAGGAGGGAGTAAATAATGATAAAAAAATTACATGTTAATGATACTTAATGAGAGGGTCACTTTGGACTGTTAGAATATGTGTATTACAAATTGGCATGTACATCAGCTTGCCGTCAAGTTATTGAATGAGATAGACTTTAGTAAGGAATATATTGGTTTTATTACATATCACTTGAAATATGTGTGTACACATACCCAAAACAAAGTCAAATGTAAAGAAGGATTCATGTAGCTAAACCAAACACGGCTAGGATTGACACTTTTAGATGATGTTTGTGATGACATGGTTTTAGATTAATAAAAAATGTAACTCTAGATACTAGATTACGATACATTTTCCACTATTGGATGATGAATGCCAACTCATTTTGCTATTATGGGTATATTCATCTATGTTTTACCTATTAATTCCTCTTTTTTATCATCCTTCTTATCTTGTTTATTTCTTTATTGGTGTTCCTTCTGCATTGTTATCACAACATGTTTCACACCTTAATGAAAAACCAAATTAGATCCCTATTTGTGCTAGCAGGGAAAATGTATATCTAAGATGATATACACTTTTCTTTCTGTTGAAAGTCATTGCAATCCATAGGTAGGAGAGAAGGGTTGTTAGCCATGATCCTAATTCAAGGTGTGTTTCGAGGGGCATTTGTCCCTAATTATTGTGAAAAGCTACTTCATCTATTGTTTCCATTACTTTTAACAGCCCTCAATCCCTAACTACCTTCTTTGGTAGTCAAATCACCCATTTTCTTACACTTTAGAGAAGAGATAAGAAATCGGTTGGCATCTTGACTTATGAATCTAGGTTGGGTTATTGTTGGATATGGCTTGTGAGTTCTCATGAGTGGCGCCTGAAGGAAACCACACTTCATGCCTCAAATTCCCAACTGCTAGTAGAGTTGCTATCTAGGTTGCTATTGACTCGTCCATCACAATCATCTCCAACAGGGCTGATGACTACAACCATGTTTTTTTCTCTACTACTTTGCCTTCAACTATCACTAGCGAATAGGTTCACCGAGGCCCATGTCTTTTGCCCCTATTTTTTTAAGACAGTATGACCACTTTTTTATTCTAGGTGCAATCTTGACGACAAGATAAGGCTGAAGATATATCTTTAATGAGATGTTGAAAACTTTCATTGGCTATCGCCAGGAGGACCAACAATTGTTCACTAGGCATCTTTAAAGAGACCATCTCCAATACTTATAGCAGTGGATAAGTTGCTTTGGTGGTGAAAAGGATTAGATCCCCTCTTCATCTTCACTATCACTATTTGGTATATCAAAAAGGTCAGTTCCCATTGGCTGCTTCCCTATATAGGACAATAGGCCCTCAAAGGGGCTTCCTGCTACTATTTTGCAACTATTGTTCTAGAACTTTAGTTGATTGCAAAGTGCAATAGTTAGAATCATGATAGAGATGAGAAAAAGAACAATAAATATAGAATATTTCCAAGGGTAATTTCTCATGCATGCTTAACACTATTATATAAACGTTTGTTGGGCCTAATGCATCACAAGATTTTTTGTACTTATCTATAATAATGTGTTGTCTTAAGTACACCATGTGACAATAGTATGCCTGATGCACATTTTTTGTTCATAATATAATTTCCTACTACTGCGGATTTTACTAATTTTGACCAACATCCATGTGACGGCCTACTGTTGTTACACATTTTCTATTCATATTAAAACAAGACAACATTTTCTATTCATATTCAAATTCCCTAGTGCGACGACTCTGTCAACTTACACACATCCACAGGCAGCCTCAAACAAGGAATAATAAACAGTTGCAGTTAGCTAAAACTAAAACATGTTCCAAATTAGCTAAAAATAGATTTTTTGGGGTCAATTCTTATCAAAATAAATATCATTCTGGTAGTCTTTGATGTACTGAACAACACCAAAATAAATAAACTATAATCAATACGTAATCTTATACTAGAGTAATCTATAATAATTAGGTAACAACAGGTGGACTCCTTTTCCATCAACAAGGTTCCATATTCTGGTGATTTGTATTTTCCACCCCTATTGCAAAGAGATCTGCAATCCCCACATGACCAGTATGGTCAGTTAGTGTGAAATAGCTCTTCTAGTGGGAGGTTCCAAATTACAGTACAATTCAAAAAAACCCAACATTATGATTAGACGAGCTTATTGGGTCAAAAGTGAATACTTCATATCACTTCCAAGATGCAAGAGAGATCACAATGATTGTTGGAGGAATGGCCACTTCCTGTCCCAAGTGTGAGCAGCCAGAGAGGCCACAACACCATATGTAGTTAGTCATGCTTTTCACGAAGGTTGCCAATTCACAAGCAAACTACCCCATCATGTCATATCTATTCTTGAAGCGCACACCACTATCTGAATTTCCTAGATGTGCCATGATTTCCACCTAGTTACCGTCACATTCATTCATCGATCCTATGTGACCAAAATTCTGATGCTACTCTTGGCATCGAGAAAGTTGAATTTTTAAGGATTTGTTAGAATTCATAGTCTACACTCTAGTTAGAATGATTGACATTTTCTGTACTGATAAAATCACTAACCTCTGTAGAGTTACTTACCTAATTTTTATGGATGAAGCTGATCCAACATTTGACATGGGTTTTGGACTCCAAATCACAAGGATTGTCCAAAAAAATTGAACATGAAGGCAAACTGTACTCATTTCAACTAGTTTTCGTCGTCAAGTTGAGATTCTATTATGCCAAGCCTTAAACAAGCATGTTTAGATATAAGTTGGGGAAAGAAGTATTTGAGGACGTCATTCGGTTAGTTCAGGTGAGGCAGGAACATGAAAGATTCTTAGGAAAAAACATTAAAATATTCTGACGGCTTTATAGAACACTTAGTGAGTGGTTTGAGAAGGATCAAATCCTTGGGGCTTGGGAGGGAGCCTCGGCGACGAATGATGGTGATGTCATGGTGGCAAAAGACTGGGTGAAAGTGGTGGAAGGACCTCCAATGACGATCAGAGGGAGTGTGGCAGCTGACCCAAAGACCCTTTTCTACAGGGAGGGGGACAAGTGGCGATGGACCAAATTCACTGGACCAATCATGGATGAAATGGACGATTATCACAGATTCTCAGCCATTGTTCAGTGGTTGGAACCGCGGTCAACATCCCCCATATTAAGGGGTGGATGGTTCGTACGTGGAGTCCTAGAGGTGAGGTTGAGGTCTACTCGTTGGTAGGAGGGCTCATCCTGGCTAGGTTCTCGTATGAAGGTGACATCAACAAAGCCCTGCAGTGTGGACCCTGGTTCTTTGACAACTAGTTGGTGCTGGTTCGTAGGTGGACACCTGACACATACATCAGAAGGACGACGCTCAAATCTGCACCGGTGTGGATCACTCTGCCAGACGTGGGGGCATTGGTCCTTTCGAGCCATCAATGTTATCACCCATGTCGTCGGTGTCCCTAGGGCCAGTGACAGAAGAGTGGACGACACAACGATGGGGTGTGCTAGGATCTAAAGCACCTCCACGAAGACCCCAGGTGTCTCCCAAAGGCGTGAAAGGGGCTGAGAAGGTTCCAACAATAGGAGCTGCTGACAAGGTGTTCGGTACATGGTCTACCTCAGGTACTGTTCGGTCAGGAGCAGTTCTGGTTGAGGAGGTTGTTGTCGTGGACACAGTGGAAGAGGAGCAAGCCATGGAGTCAGAGGTAAGAAACGTTCCTGTGGTGGAACCTCCTCCGGCAGGAGGAGGAATACTGAACAACCAATTTTCATCCCTTAAGCATCTAGAAGGGGCAGAAGGGCCGAGCAATGTTGAAGGAGGCAGAAGCAGGAGTCCAGTTAGTACTAGGAGCACCAACAACAAGGAGAAGGAGAAGAACAAACCCAACTCTAGGAGGGGAGGGGATTCCAACAATAAAAGATGATGACGTTCCTTGCTTGGAATGTCAGAGGAGCTTCCCTACCCTCTTCGCAGAGGAGGCTGAGGAAGATCCTTAGTGGGCTTCAAGCAGAAGTCATATGCTGTCTAGAAACCAAGATAAGAAGGGAGACTACTGAAAGAGTCTCTACGCTGTTCCCTAAACATTGGGAGTCCTTGTCTAACCTCAATGTTGTTGAAGGGGGTAGGATTGCCATTGGGTGGAACCCGGAGATTTGGAACATAGAGTTGATTGACAAAGCTGGCCAAATTGTCATAGTGAGTTATTTCCATAGAGGGGGCTTTTCCTGTATCCTTTCGGTGGTCTACGGCAAGAATCTGGAAGCAGATCGCTCCCGCCTTTGGTAGAGGCTCGAAAGCACAGCTCAAAAAGATATTCCCTGGATTGTTCTAGGTGATTTCAACAACATAAGAAGGTCTAAAGAGAAGGGAGGTAAGAGAGTTCCAAGTAGGATTATGGAAAGATTCAATAACTGTCTTGATGTGACAGAACTCCATGAACTGAACACCATTGGAGATGGAACCACGTGGTCAAACAAGCAAAACAAAAGGATAGCCAACAGGTTGGATAGGGGGCTGGTTAACAATGCGTGGTTGGGTGCCATGTCGTGTGTTGTGGTGAAGTTAGGGTCTAACATCTTTAGTGATCATGCTTGGATGTTAGTGATCCTTGTCTATAAGTTTGGTTGGGGTGTTGTAGTTTTATACAACATCCTTTAGAATATATTTACCTTACTCCAAAAAAAAAGTGATTCTCTATTTATATATTACCCTAGAAGTTAATATTAAATTATTTATCAGTGTGAAGAAGCATATTGTCAATACATTCATGAAATATGTTATCATGGGAAAAACACAGACAATTCATGCCTCTATAAAATCAGACTTATCATTCATTTGCAAGATACTTGTCAGATTACAAGCATATTTTGTAAGGGACTAATATGTTCGTGAATGAAGTCTTTAGATACGATGATACATTGCAATGAGAAAAACCTTATTAATTAACTATGACAAAGAATGATGGGAAAATGTTGAGATACAAGTGACATTAAGCTACAGATCTCGTACCTTGCTGGAGATCAAATTGAAATGCCTTGTAGTCTACTAGAGATTTAAGTCATATTCTCATATATTTTTTTTTCGACCGATACATGTACGTATGCTCATCAATAATAAAAAGCAAGCACAACCAACCAGACTACCATAACGAGCTGACCCCCTTGTTGAGCCCTGTAATATATTAATGGCTAATGAGCGACAGCCTTGCTTTTTGCATAGCAATAAAACAAATGAATTTGATAGCAAAGTCTCACTCTTCAGCCAAAATGGACTCTTCAGCCAAAATGGAAGCCACCCGCAGGTGCTGTCGGGTTGTTATCACCAAACTAAAATATGGAAGATTCACCGCCTAGCTTCACATCATCTTCCTCTTCAAGCCAATACGTTTCAAGAATCTTCACGGCCTTCTCATATATCTCAGTGTTGTCATGACTTTGTAGGTTCTCAATCTTCTCGAAGCCTTCAGCTTCGTCGATCATTTGGGCAAATAGGTTTACTCCCTCTGTAATACCCATGTTCTTGTCCGCCTCACCAACTTTCAGTATATTTTCTAGCCCTTCTGAGCATACTATAACGATCCTTGGGTCAGGGCAGACAAGAAGATCACAGAGCGGTTTGATAC
This sequence comes from Alisma plantago-aquatica, assembly GCA_963693085.1. Taxonomy (NCBI): domain Eukaryota; kingdom Viridiplantae; phylum Streptophyta; class Magnoliopsida; order Alismatales; family Alismataceae; genus Alisma; species Alisma plantago-aquatica. The sequence continues at coordinate 193,998,316 of OY856413.1, read as the reverse complement.
ATCCTTGGTTGACAAGGTACTTAATTTGGTCGTGGTTACCACCAGATGTAGCATTTGAAATAGCCCAAGCTGCCTCTTTCTTGATATCTAACTCAGCAGTTTGAAGCAAAGCAACCAAAGGACCGATAATTTGTGCATCAATCACAGCCTAAATCTGCTCCTTGTTTCCAGATGTGATGTTGGATATTGTCCAACATGCCTCCTTTTTTATGCTTTTCTTGTGATTATTTGTTAATAGGCTTAAGAGACAGGGGAGAGCCTGATGATTGATGATATATTGAGTCTAAAGATTATCTCCAGTAACAATGTTCCCAACAATTCGAAGTGCAGGTATCAACACTGAGGGAGAAGGATGCATAAGAAGCCCCACCAAGCGAGGGCATACACCAGCTTCAATAATTGCTTGGATTTTGTCATCTGTGCCATCAGACAGATATGACAATGCCCAGCATGCATCAGTCAAAACCTCCTCGTCTGAGGAATTGATGAGCCTTTCGAGTGCAGGAAGCGCAGGTTTTACCTGTTCAAACTTTGGCTGAGGCTTCCATCTGCAGAAGTTTGATAGAGTCCACGTGGCATTCCTCAACATAGAAAGCTTTGTGTGTTCATTTAGTTGCGACAGCAGGGGAAGCAAGGCTCCATGACCAAGAACAAGGTCTCAGCATTTTGGAGAATCACCAGCAACAATTCCCAACGCCCAGACAGCCTACTCTCAGACATCGTCACTTGGTGAACCGAGAAGTTTCACAAAGATGGGCACTGCTTCATGGTCTATAACGACCTTTGTATTATCTGATGTTCCAGATGCAATATTTTTAAGAGCCCAGGCTGCTTCAAACTGCAACTGGGGAAAATCTTCCCTCATAAGGAACTTGACAAACTTGGGTACGACCCCAGAATTGATGACCTCCTCAATCGACGGGCTGCGTTCTATAGAAAGCAATTTGTAAAACTGTGTAGTGGCTTCCAATTGCATGTTATTGTCATTGGAATAGACCCCGTTCACCATGGAAGGGAGGCTTTCCAACTTCTTCTCCATATATGAGGAGTTCATGGTGACCTGGAGTTGCTGCGCCTGCATCTCCTCTCTTCTCTTCTTCATGAGGCTCTCCTCTCGTTTGTTTTTCTGGATCTCAACCATGTTGTCCTCCCTCTGCCGCCTCCCCTCCTCGGCGTCCACTGCAACCTTGTAGCGGTTGCGGCAAACCTCCGTCCTCACGTTCGACCTGAGAGACATGGCTACTTCAGCTCCTGCTCGGAGGAGCGACTGCCTGCTCAACCTTGGTTGGGTCGGGGCTCCAGAAGTGGCCTCAGCGGAGGAGAAGAGGAGCGGGAATGCCAGCAAGAGTGAGACCAACCATATTCTCATACATAAATGATAAAATCAGTCATTCACGAGACATGGTTGAACATTTGGGAAATGGTGAATACGAACAGATAGAAAGGAGAGAGTGTGTTTGGAATTTTACTTTCGAATCATGGTACTCTTAGGCCCCGCTTGATTCGTTGGAAAGGACTAGCATGGGATGTGAAAAAAGAAAGGATAGGAAGGTGCATCAACAGGATGGAATGTTTAATTTCCCATCTTGTGTTTGGATGAACCTAAAGACTGAGGAGCAGATGACCATGTAGGTATATAGATGTTTATAACAAAATACTTGAAGACAGAGCAGAAGACGACGAGGAACAAAAATTAGCTGAGGAGAATAGATGCAATCCTGCAAGTTACTTCATGAATCGAATTTTTAAAATATATCCCACATGTTATCTATGTGCAGAAAAATCAATTGCTCCTTGCATGTGGAAAAATAGAACGGACGATGTGAGAAAATGGAATAGGTGAGAGAAAAGAAGATAGGAGAAGAAGGAAGAGAGGAGAGAAAGGGAGGGGCTGGCGAAGCACCTAATCAATGAGAAAACAAGATAGATAAGAAGGAAGACACATTACTTTCTTTCTGTTTATTTTCTTTATCTTTTCATATTATGTTACCATGTGATAGTTTCTGTGATGTTTTCATTTCAATTTTCTAATATCCGCAATAGCTACAACAATATACATATTTATTGTAATAAATTAAAATAAGTAACAAAAATACGATATAATAGTCACTAATAGATAATTTTTAATATTATTAAAAATTAGATATAAATCTAGTATATACAATAGTAAAACAAAAGAAATACAGTAAAATATTAAATCAATATTTTATGAAATATATAATATTTTATTTAAAATAATATATATGATATCAAAAAAACAATACAAGCTAGATATGGCACATACTATATAAAATATATGAGGAAAATAATAACGCTTAACTGAAATAAAAGTCATGATACATATTATTTAAACTAGAACATATAATATAATGACTTTGTATTTATTTAGTTCATAAACTTATCAAGTAGAAACAATAATAACACAACAAATATCATAAAAATATAAAATAGAAGTATAAAGAACATATAATACTTCATATAAAACAAAATATATAATATATAAATAAATAATATAATCACAATGATACACATATAAAATAAAGTATACAAGGAACTAATAATACATAACTTGAACAAATATGAGACATATTATTTAAATTCTTAACTAATTAAATAATTAGTAAATACATGTATACATATTTGTTATAATTAAAAAATTAAGATTAATAAACTACAATTGTTCATTAATACATAATATTTATAAATGTAAATAATAATGTACAAAATTAACATATATAATGCTAAAATATAAAATGAAGAATAGATAATGAATTAATATACATAAAATGTACAATAATTTTTGAAAGACAATAACATAATATATTTGTCTAGAAAATTGAATAGATAGGAAACATGTATTAATATGATTTATTTTTTAAATTGTGATGGTAATTAAAATTTACTTTATCAGTTTATTATAAATCCTTTGTATACATTTTTATGTATATTGATGAGTGTTTTTTATATTAAATTTATTGTTTTTATTTCTATATATTTTGTAGATTGTTTGTATTGTTTAGTATTAATATTTTACTTAATAATTTGAGTATTAGATCTATTAATTTTAGCCATTGTTTTTTGCATTTATAAATATAGTGTATTTATGAATTAATATATCTTAATTATTTTCTTATTTTATCATTTTTTGAAATGTGTAATTATATGTATAAGTTAATGTACAATAAGGTCATTGGTAAATTAAATATATATAATAAAAAGAAAGAATAATGCGTCCGTGCTGGTGACAAATTGCTCTTGGAAGGACAATGTACCCCAATTGAGGGAAAATTACTTTAAAGTAGTAGAGTAAAGCGTCTTTTTTGGAGAATAATTTGTCTAGAAATAATCTATTTTCAGAATTAAGTTAAAAATCATGTCATATTGATAATAAAGATAGTAAAAAATACTATTAAATTTTCAAGCCTTAGTTATATAGTTATCTGTGGCCTCACTTTGACAGATTTATTGTTGGGGCCAAAAGTGAGGGGTTAGTGCATCCATATGAATATGGTGGCATTGTGGTTAGGAGATCATGTTACAATGTTTTATAGTAAGTCATCGAGTGTTTTTGTGACGAGCTCAAGAGTCTAGGAGGAATATGGATAAAGACATTCTTAAGTTCTACTTCTCCAAGCGAGAGAAAACAATCCAATCATGAATAAATCATCTTGCTAAAACAAGGATTACAAAAGAAAAGAAAAGGAGGAACATGCACTCATCATAGCCATCGATTAGTAATCTACTGCCTCATTTTGACATAATTATTACTAGGACCAGAAGTGAGGGATTAGTGCATTCATATGACCGTGGTGGCGATGTGGCTGGGATAGAAAGTTGTTGATAACTAATACAAAGGCATAAAGTTAAACAAGTTATCTTAGGATGTGTTCGGTAGTCGTCATGTTGCGTTTAGTTACCACAGACAAATTAACCAATGTATGTTAGTTTTGTGTTAGATAACCGCTATTTGAAGTAACGACAAATAAATTTGATAATAAGATAATTGTTATTTGGTAGACAAGTAAATAATCTTTTCATATTTGTACAAACTATATTACGTCGTACACATAAATATCATTGCACATATTGGAGAATCTATTAGAAGGGCTCCTTGGAAAATAGATATTTACGACAGTTAAACTTATTTTCTGCTGTCAGAATTTTAAAGAATACATTAACTGAAGATTATCCGGTTAACTAAGCCGTGCAAATTCTTACCAATCCTCCTCCTTGCCCTTCAGCTAGTGGCATAGCCACATGGAGGCACAGGTGGGCACGAGCCCCACCTATATTTATCAAAATGTACATTGATCAACGTAAATTTATTATAGATTTTGGAGAATATACATGCAAAATTGTGTTTTGTGTCTTACCTATTCACTTGCAGCAACAAGGTGTCCACCCTTTAGCTAAGTTTTGCCTCCGCCACTGTCTTCAGCGCTCCACTATTCTTCCAGCTCGATTACTTACCTCGTTAAGATCTCGTTACAAAGTCTTATACTCATCATGGGCATTTCGTGACGTGCTCAAGGGTCTAGGAAGAATATGGATAAAGGCATTGGTAAGTTCTACTTCTCCAAGGGAGAGAAATAGTCCAAGCATGAATAAATCTTGTTAAAACAAGTATCACAAAAAAAAGAGAAAATGAGGGAAATAACTTTTCAAATTCAATATCATACCCCGTGAGGTGAGGACAAAGTGCCCCTCTATTTCTTTATGGGTGGAGTTCTTGTATGGCTAGGCAACAAGATTGTACCTTAGAGACATATACATACAGTCAACCACTGGGGTGTATCAAGGTGATCCTTTAGGCCCGCTTCTTTTTTTCGCTTGTTCTACATTCTCTTATCCATCATATCAGGGACAAGTGCCAACATCTTCTTCATGTATGGTATCTAGATGATGGGACAATCATTGGGGACACAACAGAGGTGACCAAAGTTCTAGATATCATTCAGTGACATGGACCAGATCTGGGTTTGATTTTAAATATTTGTAAAACTGAGTTGTACTGGCCTACATGTGATGGTAAGAAGCTTCAGAAAGATTTGTTTCCGTCAGATATTGGGAGACCTCTGTCTGGGGTGAAGTTGCTTGGTGGATCTGTTAGTTGAGACTGGGATTTTATTGAGAGGTTGGCTATGGAGAGGGCCTGCAAGGCTGTTGAGTTGATGCATCTTCTTTCTCAGTTGGGTGATCCTCAGAGTGAGCTCCTTTTGCTCCGATCGCGTATGGGTATCTCAAAACTCTTATTTGGCCTAAGGACTTGTCAACCTATGTACATGGAGAAGGCAGCATCATGTTTTGACAGAGGTTTACGTGGGTCTATAGAAGACATTGTAGTCTATAGAGGTCCCTTTTTTGGAGACCTTCAATGGAGGATGGCTTCATCGCTCGTTCGGCTTGGCGGCTTGGGACTATATTCAGCAGCTGATGCTTCTTCGTATGCTTTTGTGGCATCTAGGGCCCAATCTTGGGTTCTTCAGGATCACATCATGCGAGGTAGTGGGATTCACGGTATGGACCATGATTTTGATTATGCTGTAGATTGTCTTCGTGTCAGGATACCCTCTTTTGATCTTAGTTGTTTTTCTAAAAAAGAAACCGTCCCCCCAAAAGCCCAAAATGCTTTGGCGAGTGCTCTTTTTAGTAAAATAATTGAGGACATAGAAGTTAAATTTGACATGACCATTAGACAGAAAGCCATTTTTAAATGTCTACAAGATGATCACACTCAAGATTTTCTCTTTGTTATTCCAATAGATGGACTTGGTCTGCATATGTTGCCAGTGGAGTACCGTAGTATCTTAAAATACCGTCTGATGATCCCTCTATTTCCAGCGGATGCGGTATGTCCAATCTGTCGTAAGGCATGTTTGGACACTTTTGGACAACATACAATTTCATTGCAGAGAGCTTCCAGGTTTTAAATATAGACATGATCTTGTTGGATATGTTCTTTTTGATGTACTCAGACGTGCATGTATTGCTGCTAAGAAAGAGACGCCTGTGAATTTTTTAACTGATCCACAAGAGGGAAGATCGACACTTAGGCCTGCTGATGTCTTGATTTTTGGGTGGATAGGAGGGAAACATCACTACTACAGAAACAGCATTCAGTGTTGCTTTTCTGGGCGTCGGTTCTTTAGGAAAACCGACGCCTACACTATTAGACGTCGGTTATTTAGGCAAACCGACGTCTATATTCGAAGACCAGCCAGACATGGGTACCGCTTTGAATACAGCGTCGGTTGTTAATAACAAACCGACGCCTAAAGTTGCCCGCGAAATCCAATTTTCGAGCAAAAAAAATAGTGTCACTTTCATCGTCGGTTATGTAGATAGAAACCGACGCATATGCGCGATGAAAATTTGCGCAAAAAGTGTCACTTTCAGCGTCGGTTAACCTTTTATAACCGACGCTGAAAGTGGTTCCTGCCAAACAATTTCGTGAAAATATCATCCAATTGGACGTCGGTTGGTTCAAACAACCGACGCTAAAGAGGTTTAGGCGTCGGTTGTTTGAAACAACCGATGCTATTTTGGAACTTAATATCCCGCGATCGCCCGACTCTTCCCCTTTCTTCTATTTCATTGCGAGCCGATTTCCCTTTTCTTCTCTGCTGTCGCTCGACCACGCCGCCGATTTCTCCTCCACGAAAGCTCCTTCTTCCTCCACGACAGCGCCGCCGCGCCTCCGGCGCACCCCCTTCTCTGCCGCCACTGTTGCTGCCTTCTTCCCCTTCTCCGCGCCCCCTTCTCCTCCACGCCCCCTTCTCCGCAGCCACTGCTGCTCCCTGGTCTGCCTTCCCTGCCGCCTGGAGCTCGCCGCCGCGCCGCCTTCCTCCTTGCCACCGTCCGCCGACGCCGCTGCTCCTTGCCGCCGACGCCGCTGTTCCTTGGTCTGTCTGCCCTACCGCCTGGAGCTCGCCGACCACCGCTGCACCTGCCTGCCCTGCTGCCTGGAGCTCGCCGGTCACCGCCACCACTGCTGGGAGGTCAATTGTTGTTGCTCGCCTAATATTGCATCTAAATCTTGGTTTCACCACTTCTTTCACTGAGAACTGAGAAGAATAGCATACCACGGCCGTGCTGCCCAGCACGGCCGTGGTAGGCCAACACAGCCACGACCATGTTTGATTTGATTTAAACCCTAATTTGATTTAAATCCATTCTAGCATCCTAATTTGATTTGATTAAACCCTAACATTGATGAAACCCTAACATCAATTGTGATGAAACCCTAACATGTACATATCTATTATTGTGTTTGTTGGCCTAGAAACCCGTCCAAGATTGACTCATTAGGAGTAAATCTTGGATAGTCCCCGGTTTGGGACTGTTCTTGAACACCTAATCTCACTTAGGATGTAAGTGTATAACGTGTATTGGGTTTTTGAGAAAATTTCGGTAGCATTTCCCCGTTTGTTCTCTAAGTACATATGTACTTAGACAACATCGGGGAAATGCTGCCGAAATTTTCTCGAAAACCCAATACACATTATACACTTACTAGTGAGATTAGGTGTTCAAGGATGGGATAGGTGGTACACATTTATTATATATAAGAATGACATCAAATGTGTTTGTTGGCCAAGAAACCCGTCCAAGATTGACTCATTAGGAGTAAATCTTGGATAGTCCCCAGTTTGGGACTGTTCTTGAACACATACTCTCACTTAGGATGTAAGTGTATAATGTGTATTGGGTTTTTGAGAAAATTTTGGCAGCATTTCCCCGTTTGTTCTCTAAGTACATATGTACTTAGAGAACAGTGGGGAAATGCTGCCGGAATTTTCTTCAAAACCCAATACACATTATACACTTACTAGTGAGATTAGGTGTTCAAGGATGGGATAGGTGGTACACATTTCTTATATATAAGAATGACATCAAATGTGTTTGTTGGCCTAGAAACCCGTCCAAGATTGACTCATTAGGAGTAAATCTTGGATAGTCCCCGGTTTGGGACTGTTTTTGAACACCTAATCTCACTTAGGAAGTAAGTGTATAATGTGTATTGGGTTTTTGAGAAAATTTCGGCAGCATTTCCCCGTTTGTTCTCTAAGTACATATGTACTTAGAGAACAGTGGGGAAATGTTGCCGAAATTTTCTTGAAAACCCAATAAACATTATACACTTACTAGTGAGATTAGGTGTTCAAGGATGGGATAGGTGGTACACATTTATTATATATAAGAATGACATCACATTATACACTTAGGATGTAAGTGTATACCCTAATCTTTTCCTAATATATACTTGTTTTCTAATATATACTTGTTTTCTCTGATCATAGAATGGATAGATCATGGATGTCCATTCATAATCGTTGCACCCCAGAGTTTATATCTGGTCTTGATCAGTTTATTAGATTTGCCGAGGAACATAGGAAAAAACCTACAGATAGGTTCTACTGTCCATGTAGGCATTGCGGTAACAACTTGAAAGTCAACACTGGTGAGGAAATCAAAAGTCATGTCATGTGCAATGGGATTTTACAAGGCTATACAGAATGGCACTGGCATGGAGAGATTTCAAAATTGAAACCAGTAGATGTCGATAGCAGTGCTTGGGTGGAAGAAGAAATTACCTCCGATGACGTAAATCTGAACGAACCAGTTCCAGCAGACATCGTTGATGCGATGTTGGATAGTTTTAGGGTAGAGCACACCGATCAACCTCCTATCTTTAGAAACATTGTGCATGATGTTGAGATACCGTTATACACAGGCTGTGCTAAGTTTACGAATCTTAGCACTGTGTTGAGATTGTATAAGTTGAAAGCTAACAATAGATGGAGCGACAAAAGCTTCACTTCATTGTTGACTTTGTTGAAAGAAATGCTTCCTGAAGGAAACGAGCTGCCAATCTCAACATACCAGGTAAAGAAAATGTTGTGCCCAATGGGAATGGAGGCCAAGAAGATACACGCATGCCCGAATGATTGTGTATTATTTCAAAAGGACTATGTAGATTTGAAATATTGTCCAAAATGTGGTGCGTCAAGGTATAAATTGACGACTTCGGGGGAGTCCAAAACTGGTTCTCCTGCCAAGGTGTTGTGGTATCTACCTATAATATCACGGTTTCAACGCTTGTTTGCAAATCTGAAAGATGAAAAGAATTTGAGGTGGCATGTAGATGTTAAGAAAAATAATGATGGGATCCTACGACATGCGTCTGATTCCCCAAAGTGGAAGAAGATTGATCTATTGTACCCCAAATTTGGTGAAGAATATAGGAATCTAAGACTTGGGCTTTGTACAGATGGGATGAATCCATACGGGACATTGAGCAGCCAACATAGCACTTGGCCAGTCATGCTTGTTATATACAATCTTCCTCCTTGGATGTGTATGAAAAATAAGTATGTTATGTTGTCGTTGTTGATATCGGGCCCTAAACAACCCAGAAATGATATCGATGTTTATCTTGAACCTTTGGTTGATGACTTAAAGAAACTTTGGGCTGAAGGTGTGATGACCTATGATTCTTCAGCAAGAGAGACATTTCGTTTGCACGCTATGTTGTTTTGCACTGTTAATGACTTTCCAGCATATGGGAATTTGTCTGGATATAGTGTCAAAGGAGCTAAAGCGTGTTTTATATGTGAAGAAAACACTGATTCAATAAGACAAAAACATGGCGGCAAGACTGTATATCTTGGTCATCGAAGGTTTCTTTCAAAATTCCATCCGTATCGTAGGAAGCGCAAAGCATTCAATGGATGGAATGATGAACGGAGTGCACCTAAACCTATACCAGGGGATGTTGTTTATGCAAGAGTAAAAGACATTGTCAATGAATTTGGTAAGAAATCACAATGTAGTATGGCCACACGGAGTGACAATTCTGCATTCAAGAAGAAGTCAATATTTTGGGATCTTCCTTATTGGAGTTCTTTGACAGTCAGGCATTGTATCGATGTAATGCATGTTGAGAAAAATGTCTGTGATAGCATCATTGGTACTCTGTTAAATATACCAGGTAAGACTAAAGATGGGATAAAATCTAGACTGGACCTACGTGAAATGGGAATAAGGTCAGAATTAACAGAATTATGTGAAATGGGTAATAAAAGAACATACTTATCTCCCGCTTGTTACACGTTGTCTAGAAAGGAGAAGAAAACTTTTTGTGAATGCTTGGTAAATGTTAAGGTGCCACATGGTTACTCATCCAACATCCGTAGATTGGTATCAATGAAAGATCTGAAGTTGATATGTCTTAAATCTCATGATTGTCACACTCTAATGCAACAAATATTGCCTGTGGCAATTCGATCAATATTGCCGAAGCATGTAAGGTTTGCAATTACCAGACTTTATTTCTTTTTCAACAGTCTATGCAGCAAAGTTATTGACCCTGATACTCTCGATAATTTGCAAAGAGAAGTGGTTGTTACCCTATGTCAGCTTGAGATGTATTTCCCTCCTTCATTCTTTGATATCATGGTACATCTTGTTGTCCACTTGACTAGGGAAGTGAAAATGTTGGGACCAGTTTTCTTGCATTGGATGTATCCCTTTGAACGATACATGAGCATTTTTAAAGGTGATGTTCGAAACCATTATCGGCCTGAAGGGAGTATTATTGAAGGTTATGTGGCGAGAGAGGTTATGGATTTTTGAAATGAATTTCTCAGTGGTAATGACACTCCTGATAATGACAAGAATATTGAGGAGGGAAAAGGAATTTTGGGATCACGGGTGAAAGTAATCAGCCGTGAGCAGTTGGAACAAGCTCACTTGTATATTTTACACAATATGGACGAAGTGAGTGTTTATATCGAGGAACATACCAATTTCATAAAGAGACAACATCCTCGAGCATGTTCAATGTGGCTTGCTAGAGAGCATAATAAGACTTTTACTAAGTTGTTTGAAGATAAAGTCTTACATCAACTATCTCAAACACCAAATGATATTACAGAAACTATCAAATGCCTTGCCTTTAAACCAAAACCGAATGTTATGTCTTATGAAGGGTTTGACATTAATGGATTCACATATTACACAAAGCGCCAAGATGATAAGAGTGTCGTCCAAAATAGTGGGGTCACTCTTCAAGCGTCGACTATGTACTTTGCAAGTGCAAAGGATAAGAGTCCACGTGAAGCTAAAATGTCATATTACGGTGTCATTGAAGACATTTGGCAGTTTGACTACATAGATTTCAAAATTTCGCTCTTTAAATGTAATTGGGTTGATAACACCAAAGGAGTTATAGTGGATGAATTGGGTTTCACTTTGGTGAACTTTGAAAAGATTGGCGAGAAGGGTGAATCATTCATATTGGCATCACAGGCGAAACAAATATTCTATATCGATGATCCTGCAAATGATAAATGGTCGGTTGTTCTTCATGGTAAAAGACAGTTCATTGAAGATCCTATAGATGAAGAAGAGTACTATGATAAGTATGATGACTCCAGTCCATTCTCAGTTGGGTTGCCAACTCCACAAAATATTGAAGCTAATGATGACTTATATGTGCGCGGAGATCACAATGAAGGATTGTTAATTGATAAAAGATCACAATTTTAGAGACATGTATGTTTATACAAATGCTAAATGTTAATACAAATGCTAAATGTTTGCCTTTTCTAGTTAATACAAATGCTAAATGTTTGCCTTTTTAATGACATTTTTAGATGGTTGACCATGATGAGCATGATGTCCATGATGAGCATGAAGTCCATGATGAGCATGCTGTCCATGAAGAGCATGGCGAGGATACCAATGTAAGTTCTAAAAACATATCCTGTATTTCTATAAAATTCATTATCTTCTAGTTATGTCATATATCTTATATTTCTATATTGGGATAATTCAGTGTGTTTATTTTTGTCAAATTTTAGGTTGATGATGCACATATACCCACTGAAGCACTAGAGCAACTTGATGTGCAGCACCAAACACTTAATAAGAAAAGGGGCATCACTCTGTTGAAGAAGTTAATAGCGCTTAGTGTCAGTGGATCCAAATTTGTTGTGGAGTTTGATAATGGAGGAAATGCAATTGGAGTGAACCACAATAATTTTGTAAACTATCTTGGGTGTACCACTCGGAGCCATTGTGGTGTTAAGTATGATAATTGGCATAAAGTTCCTCAGGGGAAAAAATACTTGATATGGAAGGATTTATGTGTGAGTTATTATTATTTGCAATTCTATTTTGTAGATTACAAATTCTATTATTTGCAATTCTATTTTCGATACTAGTTAATAACATTTCTATTTTACAGAATCTGTTTGAGTTGGATGAGAAGTTGCATCGTAAAAGTGTAATGCAACGCGCTGGAAAGATGCTTAGGAATTATAGGACAAATCTGAACAGAGAATACATAAAAGAGGGTGATAAGAAAAAGAAGTCAGCCCTTGAACAATGGAACTTTTTGGACAAAGAAGATTGGGTCAATTTTGTTGCTTCAAGAAAATCTGAAGAATTCAAGGTATTAGGTGTCACTCCCAATTTAATTAATATACATTATATTCACCTATTCAAGATTAACATTTAGTGATACTAACCAAATCATTAATGTGCATACTAACTAGGCCCTCAGTGACGCACAAATAGCAAGGCGTGCACTGAATGTGCATGACCACACTATGGGTCCAAAAGGCTATGCAAGCATTCGCCAAAGACTACATGTGGAGTCTGCGGCTACTCAGGAGTCTGCTCCTACTCAGGAGTCTGCGACACCCATGCCTCGCCATGATATCTGGATAGCTGGGAGGCAAAACAAGAAGGGTGAAATAAAGAAGCTCGTAACTGCTGAGGCGGCTGCGAAAATGGTAAAATACAACTCTTAGAGCAATCATTTGAATATTGATTATTTGTGGTGTTAACTTACCAATTTCTGTTGATGGTGATTAGCGGGAGCTGCACGAGCAGAGGAAACAAGGCACATTCATCCCTCAGGGCACAAGGGATGAATTGACAGTTGCTCTGGGTAACCCAGAGCATCCTGGACGTGTTAGGGGCGCAGGTGCTGGTGTGGGCATCAAAGAATTCTTTGGGCCATCCCAGTGCAAACCCAGAGCGGGACTTTCTCAAGAAGAGGTAACCTATTCTTTTTTTAGAATGTTACTGCAAAAGAAAATTCAATAATAAGAAGCTAATGTTTCTTTTATCTATGTATAGGAGAATAAGAGAGTCGAGGATATAGTTGCTAAGAAGGTCAACAATGTAGTTGCTGAGAAGGTCAAGGAAGAATTGCTGTGGTGGCAGGCATCTCAGGCTTCCAATCAGCCTATGGAGACCCACTCTTCTCCTGATGCACAGACTGTGAGTAATCCTGGAGACCCATCGCCTAACACGTATGCTGTAAGTATTGTTTATGACATTGTAGCTAGTCTTTTCAAGATGATATGTTTTCAAGATGATATGCATATATGTATAACATTATTTACGTAAATTTGTAGGCATTGAAGCCATGCCGCTTAAGAATACAAGACTATGTTGTTGCAGAGGCGCAGGCTTACCCGTCCCTTCCTGGGGAAAGGTTTCACATGACTCCAATGCCACATGGCTACGTTCGTGTGGGCCCATTACGTGTGTTACCCGATTGGAGGGAAGCTACATTGCCATATCCCCACCCGGATATTGATACACTTGCTGAGGCAGAAGGTGGGGTCATATTGTGGCCCAAAGCAGATGTCGTCTACACTACTGAAATTGTAAGATAAATTTACATTGATTTAGACTGTTAATGTGTATATATGAGGTCAACTGATCTGAAATTATATATACAGGCTAAAAGGAAGACACCAGGAGCACCTAGGCCTCCACCTCCACTTCCCGCATTACCAAGTTGGGTTCCAACTGACCTAACATACCCGTTAGGTCCTGCTTGTAGGGGAATGACATGTTGGCTACGGGCACATAATATACATTGCCCTATAATTGTTTCTTTAGATGTAGATTATGCAGGTCAATCATACGATAGCTCTTTATTTATACAAGATATTATTGAGTTGTTTATGTATGCTTGGCTGAATACATCAATGATATAGACATGGATAAGGTGAGATCTTGTTTATACATCTATATACCTTGTGTAAGATCCGGTGATCTGGTTTCTTATATATTAATGCATACGTAATATTTTGCAGCTACTTAGTCGAAGATCAATGCAAACAATTTGCATTTGATCATGTGGGATTTTTGATTCCATCATTGATTAGTATGGTAGCTAAAGACCCCAATAGTGTTCAACAATACTGTATAGATGCTTTTACAATTTTTGGTCAGCAAAAGAAGACGATAATAATAGCTCCATTCAATGTCAAGTAAGTTTACTTTATTTATAATTTGGACTTAAGAAAATTCCATTTTTATTGTGCATTTTGAGTTATTAATTGTTAACTTTTTACCTCTAGCGGTAAACATTGGGAGTTACTAGTTATTGTCCCCAGGACGTTCACTGTTTATTATCTAGATCCCGCGGGAAGTACATTAAACACTAAAATTGGACACGTAATGAGAATGCCATTATTCTGGTGAGAAATATTTCATTTTTGTATCCGTTAACATATGTTATTACATTACTATTTACTTATGCAATTTACTATGTTATATTAACATGTAGGGGTTTAGATGCATTCAAAAAGGCTAGAGGAACGGTCCCAAGGAAAAAGAACCAGCCAATAAATTGGCAGAACGTACAAGTAAGTTCCCGACTCCAATGTATATATTATTGATGTGAATTGTGCTTAGTTGTATTATTTTGTATGTTTCAATTTATAGTGCGCTACACAAGACAACAGCTGGGCATGCACATACTATGTGATGCGATTTATGCAGATGATTATCCGACATGCCGCATTAGACATCGATAACATACATGAGGTATTATATATAGTCTCATTAGTTAGTATGAAATATATCAATCTTATTTTTATATTATTACTTATATATATACATCATTCTCTTTGTAGGTGTTTAAAACTGACCACACTATAGGTAAACGCTTAAAAAATATACATGCTCCATATACAATGGAAGCATTAGATGAAATAAGAGAAGAATGGGCAAAAGACATACAAACAGTGGCAACTGTAAGATATAATTGGGATGTTGATAGCGATAATGAATGATACTTGATAAATGAATATTTCTGAATATTAATACATGTATTTGAATGTTTCTATATGTGTGAATGTGAGAATTGAATTGATGTCTGAATGTATCTACTTGTGTGAAATTTTCCTTGGGACTTTTGCAGGTTTGTGGCCTGTTTGTAGGCTGATATCAATAGATGTCGTAAACCTGCAGTTCAGAAAACTGAACTGCATGTTCTCATCCTGCTGACCAGCCACAGCAGGCCTGTAAACTGATATGAAAAAAAAATAGATATAGGCGTCGGTTATTTACAGAAAACCGTCACCAAAGACCTACAGCGTCGGTTATTGGATAAAAACCGACGCCTAATAGTACAAACAACCCGACCGTGCAGGAAAGCACGGCCGTGGTGGAAAAGGCGTCGGTTATTCATATAAAACCGACGCCTATAGTACTAAACACGACCGTGCAGGGAAGCATGACCGTGTCGTTTTGAAGTATGGCGTCGGTTTTTTATAGAAAACCGACGCCAAAAGGGTTCGCGCCACAGAAAACAGCGTCATCTAGGACTCTTTCTGCGTCGGTTACCAAGTAAACACCGACGCTATAGTCCATATAGGCACCGGTCTTTTAGTAGATAACCGACGCAGAATGTGTCCTAGATGATGCCGTTTTCTGTGGCGCGAACCCTTTTGGCGTCAGTTATCTACTAAAAGACCGACGCCTATATGTTAAATAGGCGTCGGTTAAAAAACTGACGCCGAAGTGTTCGACCTTTAGCGGCGCCCACATAGGCGTCGCTCAGAAACCGACGCCAAAGGGGGTTAAACAACCGACGCCAAAGGCTGTTTCTGTAGTAGTGCATACATGTGTAGACGTTACAGGAGTTTCTCCACTGGTGGGATTGAGGAGTGAAGCTTTTACAGCGGGACATGCTGCCCTTAAAGCTGCTTCAGCCAAAGTGGGTAAGCATGAGAAAACATGTATTGAGAATCAACATGCCTTTATTCCCTTTGGATTTGATACTTTTGGATTTTTAGCACCAGAAGCTGTGAAGCTTCTTAAAAGAGTCCAAAAAGTTATGAATAGTAATGTTATGACTCCCAAATGTATGGATGTTGTTTTTCAGAGGATTGTATTTGCTATCCAAAAAGGACTAGCGTCGCAGCTTGTTGCCCGCCTGTCATCTTCTTCAATGTAAAAATCTTTTTATTCTTCTAAGATGATTTTTAGAGAGAGATGGTATACAAAAAAAAATATCATACTCTCCCTATACTATAAAAAGAAAACTATTAGACTACTAAAATTGAAAGATGATGTAGTGCATAAGGTATTGTATGGAGTTGCAATTTTGTTTTAACCTTACCGTATCGGAGTAGCATTGGGATTGGATGATTGCACATATTGGTTTCCGCGCAGTTCATATCTTAGGCAACATATACGTCATGCAGGCGTGAGATGTGCCTTTAGCAGCAGCGGAAAACTTTGGAGCCACCTTTAGATCGAATTGGCGCTAGCTAGACTTGAAGCAGACGCAAAGTAGTGCGAAAAAGTTTGGGACGGAGAAACAGGTTGTGTACAAACCACAATCGAAACAGTCAAAGCTTTCTTTTTCCAACAATTTATCATGCATACTAATTGTCTTCCTGAAGAGTACTACTACATATGGACGCACCAATTTCAGCTTAAAAGAAAAAGTCAAACAACTGTTCCTGTTTACCACTTACAAAAAGACAATTATGAACGCGTACAATAAATATAGAATTCATGTTCGTTCCTCTGCAATGTACCTCACGGGATCGTGACTGCGCAAGTAACAGAACAAAAACCCAGCATATGTAGCCGCTTAAGGCACTATATACTGCTATCCAATCAGACTTAAATCAATGAGTAATGAATCAAGTTCCCAAATAATGGAGCGTAACATGAAAGAATTGATCGTCAGCACCCGCGGTTAATCTATACTATTATAAAAAGAACGAGTTTGATGCTGCACTCTCCTTGATTCACTCTCTTCTCTCTTTTTTTCAAAGAATTTTACTCCTACAAATATTTATTCTCACACTCTCCTATTAACTTTTATTATCTTTAATTCTGTATTTCTCTCTCCATCTCACGGAAAGTTCATTGATTCTCTCCTTTCAAACAATCAACACAAATATCTTTTATCGCAGAGACCCTTTCACGGATGAGTATCTCTCCGTACATTTCCAACAAATTTTATATGTCACGTGCATGTGCATGTGTGCGTTCACTATTTACACAGAAAGATTAACATGTCCAACCCTTAACATATATTTGTACACCTATATTCATAAACGTTTGTATTATGCGCAGCAAGTGTAGATCGTTTAGTAAGGATCTCCTGCCTCACCCGGATCGCCTGCCTCACCCGTTTGTACCAAGAACAATGAAATCAGCCGAGAACGAACCTGATAAAAAAAAGGATCTACGCCTTGAAGCACCCGGTCCGGTGGATATGATGATGATGATGGTGATGCCCACAATCGGATGACCCGGTACTGTTGGACCTGGTGGTGGTGGTGATGATGGTGGTTGTGGACGTCTTGGTGTATGAGTCCATGGATGGTCTGGAACTTGGTGACGCGGCAAGGGAGTGTGAATGTCCCCTTGGTCGATCCATACTCATCCTCGGCGACCTTGAGCAGGCCGGAGAAGGGCGGGTGGTTGAGATACTCCACGGGGACCACAAACCTCTACGGCTTGTCCTTGTTGACGCCCTCCCTATTGACACGGACGGTAATGCAGACCTTGGGGACGTCGGCGGATGGGTTATGGTGGTGGTGATGATGGTTGGGTCCGTGGAAGTAAGGGAGTAGGTGGTGATGTCCGATGTTTGATCGAATGGGGGATACAAAACTGGGGGAGATCAATCAAACCAAGAGAGCAAAAGGTATGTACTCGTTGAGAGATAAAGCTTCTTAAACGGTCAGTGGCTATGAGGAAGATGAGGACGCGAAGATGGAGAATGGCCAGGGGTCAGAGCTGGAGATGGCAAGGTAGAAGCGGGTGAGGAAGGAGTCACATAAGGAAGTTGGGATGTTGGACATGATAGCTTCTAATGGCAGATCCGGTTTGCTGGGTTTCTGATTTTGGTACAAGACATCATCAAAATATAAACAATGTATAATGGTTAGGTCAACATTCTCCCCATTTTTGAAGATGACAAACCATTCCTCAACATTTTGAAAATGATTTAGAATTTAAACTTCTACCTTGTGAATGGTAAGGGGATACATGAATGAACAATGGAAATTGTTCCCCCTCGCACTAGTACATAACCCACCTTTAGTGTCGGTTATGTAAGACCTTTAGTGTCGGTTTCAATACGACACCTATGTGGGCGCCGCTAAAAGGCAAACAATTAGGCGTCGGTTTCCAAACCGATGCCAGAAACTTTCGCGTGCCACCGAAAACACGCTAGCAGGGGGATATAGGCGTCGATTATTTTTACGAAAACCGATGCCATAAACCTTCACGCTACAGAAAAGGCGCTATTTAGGACACCATCAACGCCAGTTTTTTATTGATAACCGACGCCATATCACCCGCTGCCACGACCGTACTGGCCAGCACGACCATAGTGTCTGGCCTCATTAGGCGTCGATTTTAGCTATTAGCCGATGATGTAAGTATGCATCAGCGTCGGTTTATGATTGATAACTGACGCCATATCACCAGCTACCACGGTCGTGTTGTCCAACACAGCCGTGGTGTCTGGTCTCATTAGGCATCAGTTTTAGCTATTATCCGACGTTGTAAGCATTTGTCATCAATTTTTTCAAATAACCGACGTCTATTGTATGTATTTTTTTTATTAGTCTGCAGGCCTGTTGTGGCTGGTCGTAGGATGAGAAACCTACAGTTCAATTATGAACTACAAGTTTTATGACATCCATTGATATCAGCCAACAACAGGCCACAAACCTACAAAATTAAAAACATTAATTTTCACACATTTAGCAACCTACAGTTCCATTCGATTTTCACACATGTAGAAACATTCATGTAGCAATCTGTAGTTCCATTCATTTTCACATTCACACATGTAGAAACATTCATATAGCAACCAACAGATTCATTCATTTTCACATTCACACATGTATAAACATTTAGACACATGTAGAAACATTCAGACATGTAGAAACATTCACACATATTACAATTCAGAAATTCATTTACAAAATATCATTCTTTAGTCATTATTCGCTATCAACATCCCAATTATATTTTAAAAACCCCACTACTTGTATGGCTTTTACCCATTCTTCTCTTACATCATTTAATTCTTCTGTCATATAGGGAGCATGCACATCTAGTAAGGCCTTTCTTGTAGTGTGGTCAGTTTTAAACACCTGCAAAGAGAATGATGTATATATATAATTAATAATATATAAATAAGATTGATATATTTATATTATCTAATGAGACTATATATAATACCTCAGGAATGGTATCGATGTCCACTATGACACATTTGATAATCAAGTGCATAAATCACATCACATAGAATGCACATGCCCATCCGTTGTCTTGTGTAGCACACTATAAATTGAAACATACAAAATATTAAAAAATACAACTAATGAAGCATTGTTCACATAAATAATATGTACATTGCAGTCGAGAACTTACTTCCACGTTCTTCCAAATTATTGATTGGTTCTTTTTCCTGGGGACCTTTCCTCCAGCCTTTTTGAACTCATCTAAAACCCTACATGCTAATGTAACATAGTACATTGCATAATTAAATAGTAAAATAATAACATATGTTAACGGATATAAACATGAAATATTTCTCACCGGAATAATGCCATTTTCATAGTGTGTCCATA
This sequence comes from Alisma plantago-aquatica, assembly GCA_963693085.1. Taxonomy (NCBI): domain Eukaryota; kingdom Viridiplantae; phylum Streptophyta; class Magnoliopsida; order Alismatales; family Alismataceae; genus Alisma; species Alisma plantago-aquatica. The sequence goes on along the minus strand of OY856413.1, from coordinate 193,978,391 downwards.
TTTTGAATTCAATTTAGTCCTCTTAGAGGTAAAAAAGATAAAAATTAATAACTCAAAATCCACAATAAAAATGTAATTTTCTTAAGTCCAAATTATAAGCAAAGTAAACTTACTCCACATTGAATGGAGCTATTATCACCGTCTTGTTATTTTGAGCAAAATTTGTAAAAGCATTACAACAGTATTGTTGAACTGACGAAGGGTCTTTAGCTACTAGACTAATCAAAGATGAAATCAAAAATCCTACATGTTCGAATGAAAAATCTGCACATATCTTGTCTAAGTAGCTGCAAAACATGTATTATGTATGCATTAATATATAAGAAACAAGATCACCGGATCCTACACAAGGTATATGGATGTATAAAGAAGATCTCACCTTATCCATAGCTCTATCACAGATGTATTTAGCTAATCATATCGAAACAACTCCAAAATATCTTGTATAAATAGTTTGTTTTCGTATGACTGACCTGCAACATCTGCATCTATAGAAATAGTTATAGGGCAATTTATATCATGTTCGCCTAACCATATTTCCATAACCCTACAATTAGGACCTAACGGGACAGGTAGGGCATGTGGAACCCAACTTGGTAATGTAGGAGGTGGAGGTGGAGGCCTAGATGCTCTAGGTATCTTCTTTTTAACCTGTATATATATATATATATATATATATATATATATATATAATTTCAAATCAATTGACATCATATACACACACTAACAATTTAACATAATGTAAATTTACCATACAATTTCAGTATAGAGGACATCCGCTTTTGGCCACAATATCACTTCGCATTCTGCCTCACCAAGCGTTTCACAATCTGGGTGGGCATATGGCAATGGAAGATCCATTCACTTGGAGAATATATGTAGCGGGCTCACACGAACCCAACCAGCTGATAATGGAGACCCATGAATCATTTCCCCTGGTAGGGATGTGTAAGCCGACGCCTCTGCAATGACATATTCTTTACTTTTTAGACAGCATGGCTTCAACCCCTACAAATTTGTGTAAAGAATGTTATATACATATATACATATCATCTTGAAAACATGTCATCTTGAAAAGACTAGTTACTATGTCATAAAGATACTTACAGCGGATGTTTTAGGTGGTGGGTCTACATGATTACTACTCCCAACCTCTGCAGTAGGAGTAGAGAGGGACTCCATAGGTACTGTCTACTGAATGGAAGTTAGAGATGCCTGCCAGTTGCTCCTTGCTTCATGAAGTGTCTTATCAACTACTTCCTTGATTCTCTTATCAACTACTTCATTGAATCTCCTATAAACTATCTTATCTACCTATACATGGATAAAAGAAATGTTAGCTTCTGATTATTGAAATCTCTTTTACAATAACATTCTAACGAAAGAATAGGTTACCTCTTCTTGTGAAATTCCCGCTTTTGGGACATGTTTGCGCTAGGATGGCCCAAAGAATGCTTTGATGCCCACACCAGCGCCTGCAGCCCTAACATGTCCATGATGCTCTGGGTTACCCAGAGCAACTATCAATTCATCCCTTGTGCCCTTAGGGATGAACTTTCCTTGTTTCCTCATCTCGTGCAGCTCCCACTAATTTCCAGAAGCCAAAATTTGTAATTGAGTAAACACCACAAATAATCAATATTCAAACGATTTCTCTAAGAGTTGTATTTTACCATTTTTGCAGCCGCCTCAGCAATTGCGAGCTTCCTTATTTCTCCCTTCTTATTTTTCCTCCCAGCTATCCAGACATCATGGTGAGGCAGAGGTGTGGTACCTATATTAGAGGACTCCTGAGTAGCAGCAGACTGAGTAGTAGACTTAGCCTGTAGTATTTGGCGAATGCCTGCATACCCCTTTGGACCCATTGTTTGGTCATACACATTTAGTTCACACCTTTCTCTTTGCGCCTCACTGAGGGCCTAGTTAGTATGCACATTAATGATTTGGTTAGTAACACTAAATGTTAGTCATGAATAGGTGAATAAAATGTATATTAATTAAATTGGGAGTGACACCTAATACCTTGAATTCATCAGTTTTTCTTGAAGCAACAAACGCGTCCCATTCTTCTTAGTCCAGGAAGTTCCACTGCTCAGTGGTTGTCTTCTTCCTCTTGTCACCTTCTTTTATGTATTCTCAGGTGAGATTTGTCCTATAGTTTCTTAAGACTCTCCCACAGCGTTGCATCACGCATTTACGATGCATATTTTTATCCAATGCAAATATACTCTGCAAAATAGAATTGCTATTAACTAGTATCCAAAAAATTAGTAATCTACAAAATAGAATTGCAAATTAATAATAACTCACACATAAATCCTTCTATATTACGTATTTCTTCCCCTTAGGAACTTTATGCCAAGAATCTATCTTACAATCGCAATGGCTACGAGTAACATACCCAAGATATGAAACAAACAAATTGCGATTCACTCCAATTGCATTTCCTACATTATCAAAATCCACAATAAGTTTGGGTCCATTGCCCCTTAGCACTATTGACTTCTTCATCATAGTGATGCCCCTTCTCTTGTCAACTTTTTGGTGTTGCTCATCAAGTGCCTCAAGTGCTTCAGAGGGTACATGTGCATCATCAACCTAACATTTGACAAAATAAACACACTTATAGGATATAACTATAAATGAACATATAGATATAAATATATGATATATTTGTAAGACTTACATTGTGAGGCAGCACATTGATGTCCTCACCCTCACGGTAATCATCGGCACGGTCATCAAGAGAATGTTCAACCATCTAAAAGTTCACATTCACATTGTAAAGTTCACATTATAAAGTAATTTAAGTGGGAGGTAAGTATGTTCTCTGATTTCCCATTTCACGTAATTATGTTAATTCAGACCTTATTCCCATTTCACGTAGGTCCAATCTAGATTTTATCCCATCTTTAGTCTTACCTGGTATATTCAACAAAGTACCAATGACACTATCACATACATTTTTCTCAACGTGCATGACATCGATACAATGCCTGACTGTCAAAGAAATCCAATAAGGAAGATCCCAAAATATTGACTTCTTCTTGAATAAAGATTTGTCACTCTGTGTGGCCATAGTACATTGTGATCTCTTACCAAATTCATTGACAAAGTCTTTTATTCTTTCATAAACAACCTCCCCTAGTATAGGTTTAGATGCACTCTATTCCTCATTCAATCCATTGAATGCTTTGCACTTCCTACGATACAGATGGAATTTTGTAAGAAACCTTTGATGACCAAGATATACAGTCTTACCACCATGTTTTAGTCTTGTTCAATCAGTGTTCTCTTCACATATAGGACACACTTTATCTCCTTTGACACTATATCCAGACAAATTCCCATATGCTGGAAAGTCATTAATAGTGCAAAACAACATAGAAAGCAAACGAAATGTCTCTCTTCGTGAAGCATCATAGGTCATCACACCTTCACCCCAAAGTTTCTTTAAGTCATCAATCAGAGGTTCAAGATAAACATTGATATCATTTCCAAGTTGTTTAGGGCCCGATATCAACAACGACAACATTACGTACTTATTTTTCATACACAGCCAGGGAGGAAGATTGTATATAACAAGCATGACTGGCCAAGTGCTATGTTGGCTGCTCAATGTCCCGTACAGATTCATCCCATCTTTACAAAGCCCAAGTCTTAGATTCTTGACTTCTTCACCAAATTCAGGGTACAATAGATCAATCTTCTTCCACTGTGGGGAATCAGATGCATGTCGTAGGATCCAATCATTATTTTTCTTAACATCTGCATGCCACCTCAAATTCTTCGCATCTATCGCATTGGCAAACAAGCGTTGAAACCGTGATATTATAGGTAGATACCACATCACCTTGGCAGGAGAACCAGTTTTGGACTCCCCCAATGTCATCAATTTATGCCGTGACCCACCACATTTTGGACAATCTTTCAAATCCACATAGTCCTTTTGAAATAATATACAATCATTCGGGCATGTGTGTATATTCTTGACCTCCATTCCAATTGGGCACAACAATTTATTTACTTGGTATGTTGAGATTGGCAGCTTGTTTCCTTCAGGAAGCATTTCTTTCAACAAAGACAACAATGACGTGAAGCTTTTGTCGCTCCATCTATTGTGAGCTTTCAGCTTATACAATCTCAACACAACACTAAGCTTCGTAAACTTAGTACAACATATGGATAATGGTATCTCAGCATCATGCATAATGTTTTAAACATGGGAGGTGGATCGGTGTGCTCTACCCCACAACTATCCAGCATCGCATCAATGATGTCTACTTGAACTGGTTCATTCACATCTATGTCATCGGAGGCAATTTCTTCTTCCACGCAAGCACTGCTATCGACATCCACTGGTTTCAGGTTTGAAATCTCTCCATGCCAGTCCCATTCTGTATAGCCTTGTACAATCCCATTGTACATGACATGACGTTTGATTTCGTCACCAGTGTTGACTTTCAAGTTGTTACCGCAATGCCTACATGGACAGTAGAACCTATCTCCAGGTTGTTTACTATATTCCTCGACAAATCTAATAAATTGGTCAAGACTAGAAATAAACTCTGGGGTGCAGCGATTGCGAATGGACATCCATGATCTATCCATTCTATGATCAAAGAGAAAACAAGTATATATTACAATAAGATTAGGGTCTAGGGTTAAAAAATACATGTGATGTCATTCTTATATATAATAAATGTGTACCACCTATCCCATCCTTGAACACCTAATCTCACTAGTAAGTGTATAATGTGTATTGGATTTTCAAGAACATTTTGGCAGCATTTCCGCGTTGTTCTCTAAGTACATATGTACTTAGCGAACAAACGGGGAAATGCTACTGAAATTTTCTCGAAAACCCAATACACATTATACACTTACATCCTAAGTGAGATTAGGTGTTCAAGAACAGTCCCAAATTGGGGACTATCCAAGATTTACTCCTAATGAGTAAATATTGGACGAGTTTCTAGGCCAACAAATAAATGTGATGTCATTCTTATATATAATAAATGTGTACCACCTATCCCATTCTTGAACACCTAATCTCACTAGTAAGTGTATAATGTGTATTGGGTTTTCAAGAAAATTTTAGCAGCATTTCCTCGCTGTTCTCTAAGTACATATGTACTTAGAGAACAAACGGGGAAATGCTAATGAAATTTTCTTGAAAACCCAATACACATTATACACTTACATCCTAAGTGAGATTAGGTGTTCAAGAATAGTCCCAAACTGGGGACTATCCAAGCTTTACTCCTAATTAGTAAATCTTGGATGGGTTTCTAGGCCAACAAACACAATGATTGATATGTACATGTTAGGGTTTCATCACAATTGATGTTAGGGTTTCATCAATGTTAGGGTTTAATAAATTCAAATTAGGATGCTAGAATGGACAAGTTCAAAACCTTTTTAAAAATGCATCAAAATTTACTGAATTAGGTCAAGCATTAGGATTAGAAGCACAAATATATGCAAGCAAAAGATTTGTTCATATCCTAGGTTGATTTACAATAGCAAAATCTAAATAAATAAACTCAAAGCATTAGATAAATAAATAAAATCAGTATATAAACAAATACAAAGCAATAGATAAAAAAATAAATGAACAAAATACCCTCTTTTCTTCCTTCTCCCTCCTTACCAACAGCAAGCACGACCGTGGCTGTGTTGGCCGACCACGGTCTTGCTGCCTAGCACGGCCATGGTCGGCCAACACAGCCACAACCATGCTTGTTGTTGGTAATGAGGGAGAAGGAAGAAGAAGAGGGGCATGGAGGAAGAAGAAGAGGGCTACATGTCGAGCAGCTAGTAGCGTGGATAAGAGCAGTGGTGGTGTGAGGAGCAATGACGACAGTGTGAGGAGCAATGACCTCCATGTGAGTAGCAGTAGCGGCAAGTAGAGAAGGAGGTGGCGGCGAGCAGAGAAGGAGGAGGCGGCGGCAAGCAGAGGCACCAATAGTAGTAGGCGGCGGCGACGACGACGTAGCAGGAAGCATGAGAGTCATCGTGAGTCGGTCTGCTAGTTGTTCGCGATAAAATAGAAGAAAGGGGAAGAGACGGCTGTTCGGGGGTCTATTAAGTTAGTAAACAACGTCGGTTATCTAACAAACTAACACCTAAATGTATTAAGCATCGGTTGATAGGAAACAACCGACGTCCAATTGGATAATCTTTACCCTAATTTTTTTGGCGGGAACCCCTATCAGCGTTGGTTATCCAAGGAAAACCGATGCTGATATTGGAACTTTTTGTGCAAACTTTATCCTCATCCGACGTCAGTTATTAGATAAAAAATGGACGTTGTATGTGACACTTTGGGGGCAATTTTTTTTCGCTCAAAAATTGGATTTCGCGGGCTGTTTTAGGCGTCAGTTTCTTTTATCTAGCTGACGTTGAATACAAAGCGATACCCGTATCTGGATGGTCCTCAAATATAGACGTCGGTCTTACTTAATAGCCGACGTTGAATGTTATCAACGTCGGTTTTACTAAACAACCGACACCCATAAAAGCGACGTTGAATGTTGTTTCTATAGTAGTGTCAATTCATGCTTACCTTAATTTCTCCTTTCATTTACCTAAATGGTTAGACTATCCAAAAGCATAACCACAACACATAAATATTATTAAGTCCTTTAACATAGTCACATGACATTTCAAAAAATTAACTAGAAAAGGATCACAATTCAATGAGTACTTGAGCTCATTTATCCCTTGTAGTACATGTAGTACTTGAGCTCTCATATCCCCCCCTTGTCATTTCAAAAAGGTAGGGGGTAGAAGATCTAAATTATACAAGTCTTATTCATAGACAAAAACCATAAAAGCAACCACAATATGCAAGAACCAACCAACAAACCCGCGAGACATAATAAGAGTCATTACAAAATATAGAAGTACATACAAAGTAATTCATGAGATATAGCCAAGCATAGTGTTAAGGTACATATAATCAGACTACAATAAAAGATATGTCCTCTCGAGATGAAAACTACAAAACAACAAAGAAAACAACGAGATATGAAAAATAGTAAGCCTCAATTACAATGCCCAAATGTTTAGTGCATAAAAAGTCTATAAAAAGATATATAGATAAGCACTCTATAGACTAAGAACAAAACATCTATGACATCTATGCCAATGGCCTCATAAACATCATCCTTAGGCTGGTAGTCCTCATCACCATCAGAAGGCACGTTAGGTGCAGCAAGTGTGTCCTCATCACCATCACCATCATCAGACCCATCATCACCATCACCACCATCATCCTCATCCTCAGCATCATCAACATCTTAAGCATCATCCTCAGCATCCTCATATGCCATCTCCTCATCCTCAGGATGTCCAAAGGAGCGAGTGGCATGTCACTTGACATGTTGTACAAGACAAAACATAGCACATGCATGCAATGTATTTTCTTGCTCAAAGGTGAGCATAGAAACCATGTTAAAGGTAGCAAGAAGGGTGGCAGTAGGGCCAACTAGAAGAGAAAGAAGCTGAGAGGCAACAGAGGTAGGTCCACCATCAGAGGTAGGGGTTACAACGGAAGTAGTAGAGTGGTGGTGCAAGTAGAACTGACTCTATGCATAGAAGGCATAGTCAGTAGTTGGGTAGGGCTGGTAAGTGGGGTAGGCATGTCTGCAAGATGAGTTCATGTTAGACATGATTTGGACTAGATGTTGGTGTAGGTACTCCAAGAGCTGGGTGTTGACTGCCTATTGTTGCATCATGTAGCCCATCGGGGTTTCATTAGACACCAAAAAAGATGCACAGTTAGGTCCAGGAGGAGGTGGAGGGGCTAGGGTCGAGGTCAAAGTACTGAGTGTGCTAGATTAGGTGGGGGTGAAAGGATTTCATGACAGTGGTTTCACTTATATAAATGCCTTTCCTACTTGATTTGCAACCAAGATCATGGAAAAGGGATTGCTCAGCCTGGTGAGCAAACAAACCACAAATCAAGTTGGGATAAGGTGGGTGGGTTCTGGTGGTGTTCTTTTTAGCATCAAAATAGGTCATGTGATGAAGAATATAACGGGCCCATTTGATTCTGACATCATGAAGGAGACAATACATTAAAATAGCAGTGTTCTCTACAATATCTGTTTAGTTTTTTTTAGGTGGATGTTATAGTTGACTACTAGTGCTATGAGACATGTCTTGATGTCAAGGGAAGAAGAAGATGGAAGGATGTATTTCTTCATATATGGAACACTAGGTTTCTTTAAAAACTTGTGGATGTCAGGTAGGGTGAGCTCGGGTTCAAGACCTTGATATACCTTTTAAAGGTTAAGAAGGTAAAGGTATTGGTGATAGGAAGACAACCATGAGTATGTGATTGAGGTACCATTGAAGTAAGTATATAATGAATATTTAGAGATGGTAAACTTAGTACCTACAATCATGGAGGTCAATCTAACTTGTAGGTTAGGTGGTGGCACAAGGTTAGTATAATTTCATGTGAAATTAGCATAGAATTCCTAGAACACATTTGTTCTAGACATAGAGTTAGTATATCAAAATCTCTCTACACACAAAGCACTAGTGTGTTTTGCATCCAAAAGTGCAACCACAACCTTCATCAACTCACTTTGAGTCTCAAGCAAAGCATGGAATGGAAAAGGATTTTGAGAAAGAAGTTACTTATACCTATTCAAGGCTTGAGATGAGATTAATGGGGTTTCATTAAAGGAAATGACCCTAGAATCATTAAAGGATGAGGGTACTCCATCTGGTCCACTCTATTTTCATCAGTTTGAGCCATGGAGATGAGAGGAGATGAAATGGCAACAAAATGAAGAAGATGCCAAGTGCATGTAAGACCCTTGACCTATCTCTTTGGATAATCTTATTTTATGCATAATAAGATTCTTAGAACCTTCACCTAATCTCTTGAGGTTCTTTAATAACATGTGACATGCTTATGTTTTCAGTTTGAATAAATTTTGAGCTAGTTATGCTATATGTGTGCTTGTTTTGGGCCAAGTTGCAATTTACTCATTCTTAGGGTTTATCTTGCAATTTGTCACATGTTTCATGTGACTCTTATGTATTTTTTGTGATAGAGAGATAGAGTGGTGCTTAGGGGTTCCTTGTTGTACCTTGGTTGATGATGTGGCATCATGTGTTGAAATTAGGGTTTTGCATGGATGCCTAAGTTGATCTTCACGATGGATGTTGACCCCTTTGTGTGTGGTGACCAATGTGCTTTCCTTGGTTTTGTTTTTTTGTGGTTGAAGGTGTTTTGGGTGTACCCTATGTTATTTGTAGCTAAAGAGATTTAAAACCCTCTCCTTGGTCACTAAGGAATTTAGGGTTTGGTCTCTTGGTCGCTATGTCTTTAGTCGCGATAGTGATAAATGTCGCTACCTTGTTTGGCCACTATATTTCTTCTTCAACCAAAGTCTTTTGAGGACCAAGACGGTCGCTAACTTTCCTTGATCTTATCACCAATGATGCATGGATGTTCTTAGTGCTTGTATGGCTGAGTTTTGAGAGACAAGTGGCACGTGTGGCTTGACACTTAACCTTCCTTACCTCTCTCCTACCCTTAGGTATGTATACCCCTCTTAATTTGCATGCTTATAATCCTTTTTACTCCCTCTCTTCCTTCTCTCATCCTTGTATTTCGTCCCTTGCTTTATTGTTGGAGGTGAAGAGATCAACCTTGGAGCAAGGTGGTTGAACCCTTGCATGTGTGGATCTAGGGTTGGAACAACACATATTTGGTGATCCATTGGTGCTCCTTGATCTTGGTAAGTGATCTATTCTTCTTGGTTTCGTTTTCTTGCAAACCCTAACTCTCTTCTTCTATTGGCCAAATCTATGGGTCGCCATGGTAGTGCCTCTTGAGGAACATCTCTCTTGTTTGGTTGAATCCAGTGTCTTCCCATGGTAGCACTTATGTTGAGATGAAGATCTCCTTTCTTCCCTTTCTTTTCAGTCTACAGTTTGTTCTCTCTTTTTTGAGATTTCTTTAACCTAAGGTTGTTCTTCTTCTTTTGAGGTGATGTTAGCTTGGCCATGGAGTTGAACGAAGATTTGGTTTTCCTCTCTTTCCTTGGAGTCCTTGCTTTTGGAGTTGTTCTTCCAAATCAAGGTGAGTTATATAACCCTCTCCTCGATTATTATTACTCTTAATGTTGCATGGAATTAATCTATCTATAGAACATGGTTCTATGTACCTTGGTGATATTATCTATGCTCTAGAGTTTACATTTCATGGTGATCTTGACTGGATCATCTTCTTGCTAATCCCTAATCTATGTGGCCAAACTCATGTTGATGATGGAAATGGTGATCCTTTCATGCATGTGATTAGCTTTGGTCTCCCTCCTAATCATGGTGATGTCTCTTATTTGAGGATGAAGGTTTTAGAGACATGCATAGTGTGCTATACATTTGGTTTTCCCTCCCTCTTGATCTTGGTTTCATATCTTGCTTGGTGATGGCTAAAAATTGGGTTTTGGTTTGGTTTCTCTTATGTTGATGATCAAATTTTTGGGTTTTAGTGATGGCTTCCTTGATGCACCTCATTCCTTGAGGTTTTGATTTCATGTTGGAGAACAACCTTCTTTTATCATGTGTTAGAGGTGGTTTTCTCTCTCTTGATCTTCATCATGAGGTGCCCTATGTGGACAAGGGTTTTTGATGGTTTTCATTTGCTAAGTATGGACTCTTTAAGAGATTGCATGGATGACCTATGTTCTTCAGTCGATGAGATTTCCTCCTTGTTCTCTTCAGTCATAAGGTTTGGACTCATGAGGATGTTTCTAGTTGGACTTCCCTTTTACTGATGAAAGTGTAGAGGTGCCTTTAGTCATCAAGTTCTCTTTGACCTAGCCTCTTCAGTCGATGGTGTTGTCTTAATCTCTTTGGTCACTAGGTTCGATGATCACCTTCATCCCATATTTTGGTTTTCCCTTTGGTTGTAGAGATATATGATCTAAATTCTTCTTCGGTCAATGACCTAATATGGTCACTTTGGTCGAAGACATGTCTTATTTCTCTTTGGTCACTATGGGTTGATTTATGTGGACAATGATGGGGGTGCCCACCTCTTCAACTGATGAAGATGGTGAGGTCAATTCCTCTTTGGTAGATGGGATTCCTATACATGCAATCTTTGTACTGTGACCTAGTAATGTTGGTGGTTGACCCTCTTATCTCCAAGAGTATGGGAGGTAGTGATAATTAGGGTTTAATGCTAGTTGTTGTTTAGAAACCTTGATTCAGTTAACTAGGTTGAAACCTAACCTTAATTGCAAGTATCTAATGATGTTGCCTAGTTACTTGAATGACTATCTTGTTATTGGAATATTTTTTATCTCTCCTAAGTTATAGCCCTAGAATGTTGTTGAAAGAACATTATAAGATAATGCTTGATTGTAGCATCACTTATGTGACACATGTATGGTGATTATAAGCCTTGATGAGGCATGGAGAGATAATGATGTTTCTTGCAAGAATAATGTGAGTGGTCTTGTGACCTTGTTAATGACTTTTGTGCCATAAGTGAGGTGATATCCTTTGAGAAATGTAACAAATGATTCATACCCATGATAATGTGGTAATGGTGATGGCCTTGTGTATGGCAGTGAAATAGTACCATGTAGTGATGTGATTGTGATGCCCGGACGCGCCACAAATGAGATTACTCAAAACCAATCACGAAATTATTACTAAGCAAGTAGAGTACCAGAATACATGAAATTAAAACCGATTTACCAAAAGCACCATAAGCAAAAACTTATCTCAAATAAATCCACAAGCCTGTCACATGCATTACATATTAGATCACAAGGTGCTTACACCACTGTGCATCATCATTCATGTCATCATCCTGTTACATGAGATATCTGTTCCACATATATACATAAATGCATGCATATCTTACATACATGACTCACAAGATAAAAACCTCGTATCAATATTGTATCCACAAAACACATCGAGAACACCCCCAAAGACCTGAGTGTATAGGGACAACATCTAGGACTCTATCACCAAAGACTAGAAGCACATCCAACCTTATTAGCTACTTCTCTTACTGTTGTTCTTCCTCAGCTGCACGATCTCTACCTCTTCATGCACAACCAGCTAAAAGATGTGGAAAACCCATAGGGTGAGACCAAACATCCCATGGAGAGATATAACTCTTCAACAACTTCTATTAAAGTAGATAACTAAGAAGGTATACAAAAATACTTAGCAGGTTGAGCAGGTTCAAGTAAATGATATGTATTTAGAGATAAAACAGATTAAGAAAAACTAGGCAATTACTATTCAACAATAGAACAATTAATATTTTAAGAAGGAATGTGAAGAGCATGTAAATAGTTGATTTCTCTTACCACCTTATAATTCAAGGAACCAATACAAAGATAAGGCAAAGGAATCAACCAATGTTATTCACATTTTTCCCTATGAAAAATATGCTACATGATTGTATTACGTCTTTTATTATTGCCCTGAGTATTTGAGTCATACCACCCAAATCCAATCGACCACTGCTAAGTTGAAATCGGTGCCATACAAGTTCAATGGAAGAGTTGGAATCCACGACCTCCCCAACACCTCTTGGTCAGTCCAAGAGAAAACACCACAAAGACATATCAATCAAATACAACACTGACATATAGTCAAGCTGAAGGATTGGCTCATGCATGGCCATCCATATATAATAACACCTAGCCTACCTTGGTACAGGTATGGTGCTGGAAGAACATGATCACACATCTCCATTCTAAAAAGAAGGATTGGCTCATGCATGGCCATCCATAGCTATGCAAGGAGACACTCGAATTGGACCCTGTATATTCAAAAATATGCGCTCTGAGTTTCCCTAGGAATGACTCATTTTACCATCCAGTACTAAGACTGACACTGGAATGGATCTATGGCACATGGAACCTACATGATTAGAGTTTTTGTTGATTAATTAAGACAATTGAGTATATTTTAGCATCAATCAAGTTACAACATACAAATCTAAAACAAACTCTACAAAGATAAGGGAATAGTGCAACTTCAATAGATGTAGAACGTATAAGGTGTGACTAGTCACATCATCACCACATGATACTTGTAGCATTTCCATCCACAAGGACATCACCAATGTCATGTCACTGGAGAATATCTATCACTTAATCATATCAGTAGAGGTTATCACCACACAATAGGCATCAAGCCTTCACTAGGTCATAGGACCCATCACATCAATGTGATATCATCGTATATCATCACGGTCTATAGCCACCACCCTTATCACATAATTATCAACACAACATACATAAGCTATGACATTCATTTCACCTACATGGTTAGGGGCTCATAAATAAGAGAGAGAAATCATTATAATATGATAAGCAATCCAAGTAGGATAAACAACACATCACATGACCGAAAACTAGGGTTAGGGTTCCTTATTTGTACGATTAGGGTTTCATAACTTTATTCAATCACCAAACTTTAAGTACACCATCTCCCACTTTATTAGGGTTAAGGAACATGATTAGGGTTAACCAAACAATCATCCAATTAACATCATACATGGTTCATTACTTGCTTACTCATATACATGTGTTGACTATATGTTCATGTATATGTCAACCCACCATGACATAAGTGTCTCGACCACCCACAAAGCAAGTGTCACAACTGAGACACTTCCACATATGATCAATCGAGACACACCATGGTCACAACCATATGTCATGACCCAAACACAAACATCTCTCGACCACCATCCAACATGGTGTCTCCACCGTGACAAAACATACATCATGGTGTCTCGACCACCAAACCCAAGCAAAAGAGTGTCGACCTAAACACAACCAGCATGATCACGACCCCATGTCTAAATAGACCTCAAGCAAACATAACATGAGGAACTATGGTTTTTATCAAAACAAGACCATGTGTCTCGACCCAAGCACAAACCAAAGAGTATCAACAAAAAAAGGTGTTCTGGCCACCAAGGTCAAGCCACCTAAAAAAACTAAACCATAATCAAAATAGAGATAAATCTCGAACATAGAAGGAAATAATCACGGCTAAAATAGGAAATAACAACAAAGAAAACCACCATCATCAAGGAGGAAAACTTCTCGTAAAATTGGTCACCAAAAACCCTAACACATGTGCCACGAAACCACCATGAAAGAACCTCATGAAAGAGAGATAAACCATGTATGACACATCCAAAACATAACCTAAACTTCAAGATATATCAAGACACATGCACCTCATGCATGTGATTAAAACTAAGGACAAAAGATAGTAAGAAAACCACCATCACACAACCATCTCTAAAATTGAGTACCTTGAATTAGGGTTTCGAATTTAAGCAAACCAAGCATGATAATCACCATATTTGAAGTTCTAGACCATGGTATTATCTACTAAAATGTTAAGAACACATTTTATAAAGAGAAACAACAACATGCATGTAAACAAAAGTGCAATAATAGAGAGGGTAGAGTGTTATATAACCCGCCTTAAGGAAGATCAACTCCAAGGATCACAAGCTCCTAGCACACTATCACAAAGGATGGTGAAGCTCTACCATAAGATCCACTTTAGGACGCAAGATCACCTCAAGAAGAAGAAGATACCAAGGTCAAAGATGGCTCAAGAAAAGAGGGAAAGAAACCCTAGTTCGAACCAAAAGAAGAAGGGAGAAAGAGAGAAGGGACTTCCTCTCACTTGGGTACCATCGTGTCAAAACATGGTCTATGACCCTTGTGATGAAGAATTTCTCTCCAAAATGACCACCATGGATGGTCCATGTTCTAAGGATGAGAAAAGAGATGTAGATGGGGGTAGAAGATCAAAGGATAATGCCACCAAAGAAAGGCATACACTTACCTAGGTTGAAGATGACCAAAAGTGACAACATGCAAGGGTTCTCAGTCACCAAAGCTCCAAGGATCAACTCTCCTTGCCCCACCAAGCTTCAAGGATGAGAAAAAGAGAGGAGGGAAGAAGGAAGGCTGAAAGGATCACTTGCATGGAGAGAAGAGAGTTTATATACTAAAGGAGGAGGGAGGTAGGGTGGAGATGAGGTGTCAACATGAGAAGGATCCAAAGGGACACTTGTCCACCCACGAAACACACATGCAACCACTTAAGCCATGCATGCATGAGATGGTGATATAACCAATGTTGGGTCTCAACCACGTAGTTCCCCAACACACTAGTCTTAGTTGAAACACACCTAGGGATCGAAACAACACCAAAATAACTTGTCTAGGTTGAAACAAAAGGGTCACCACACACTCAAGGTTGAACGATCCTCACAAGGACAAACCATCTCGACCCAACCCCTCCAAGATCATCCTAGTCGAGACAAAACCAAGCTAAGGTAGGTGCCTCAGTCGAGACATACCTAAGACACCCATCAAGGTCGAGACAAGGGTTGCTACACCCAACCATGGTCACATGGTTGACATCAAGCAAACCCAAGAAACTAATCACCTCTAGAGAATTCACCACACATACAAGGCCCAACGAAGGTGCCCCAAAGAATAAGGGAAGGTACACACTATATGTGGTAAATTGCAAGATAACCCTCACATTTGGGTAAATTGCAATTTGACCCAAAACAAGCACGGAAAGCACAACCATCTCCCAAACAAGCTCAAATTGGAAACTTAACCTCTCTAAAAGCTCTAAAGAATCTCAATGGATTAGAGCAAGGTTCTAATAACTAAATCAAGAAAAATATTTGTGATTAGACCAAAACATAGATCAAGGGTCTTATAGCGATCAACTTTATGTTTTGTACGTTTTGTATATTATGGGGTTGCAATTTGTCCTTATCCTTGTAGAATCTGGTTAGGGGTTGCTTGTAACTTGATTGATGTAGTTAGAAAACACCCTATTGTCCTATCTAATCAAGTGAACACCTAATAATGTAGTGCCATGTGACATAGATCCATTCCAGAGTTAAAATTTGTTGGATGGTGAAACGAGTATTCCTGAGGGAAACTCGGAGGGCATACTATTGAAACTGCTTGGTGTGGAGGATGGTTGTGGTCATACCTAGCCCTCATTTTGAGAATGAATGTAGTCTAGACTCGATGATTATATATGTGATGTGATTGGAGGACAACTATAGTTGTACTTCAGTGATTGGGTTTGAATACCTTGGTTTCTAGCATCATGACCTGTACCAAGGTGGGCTAGTTGTTTTTAGGACCATATGTTGCTGATTTGTAGTGTGACTAATATGTCACTATGGTGCATACTCAAACTGACCGAGTAGTGTGGAAAGATCTTAGAGTCTGGGTCTTCCTAGATCTTGTATGGGACTAAATTCACCAAGCGATGGTCAATTTGAATTTGGGTGGTACGAATCAAACTCCATAGGGAAAATAGAAGATGTAACACAACCATGTAGCATATTTGTTTAGGGTTAAACACTCTTCACATTGGATGTTTACCCTTGCCATGCTTTTATTACTACTTAATTGTTATGTAATGAGGTATTAGAACATAATTGTTATACATGTTCTTTATATTCCTTCTAATCACATAACATGATTTGCTTATCTGTTGTAGCTACTTAACCAGTTTAACCATTGGCGGAGAATTATATATCTCACTGGGACATTAGTCTCACCTTGTGGGTTTCCACACCTTTTTAGGCAGTCATCAGTGACGTGGTAGAGATCGTGATGTTGAGGAGCAACAACTTGGAGATCAATGAACTCAGAATGTTGGATAAGTTATTGTGTCGATAAGCTGGGACGTTAGTCCTATGTGTCCTCTATGTACTCTTAGGTCCCGGGAGGATTGGGTTGTGTATATGATGTACATCGACACATGGTTTTGACAGTACGCCTTAGTTGTATATAAGGCTTGTATATGTGGCTCGTATATGTGAATAGGTTCTATTCTAATAAAAAGTGGCTATGTGTCAGATGAAAAACTGTAAATACTTGGTATGGTATATGATATGGTACAATTTGTTGACCTTTATGTAATATATTTCCGCTTCTGTTGGTTATATAAGGTCAATTTTAATTTACCATATTTGTGGTAGAGTTCTTGTTTAGTTGTTAATTTTATGCATTAGTTTTGAGTTATCTTGATTGGTGTGATCAGTGTGTCACACTTGGTTGGTATCAGAGCTCTAGGTTTCCTTATTCTATGGGGACATAATACTAGGGTTTGTGTCTGTTATTGCATTATCCAACATCTCTTATTATAGGTTCTACTTCTATAGATATGTCTAGAGATCATGAAGACCATGTTGAGAGTAGTGTTGTTGCACCAGGGGCTGGTGATAGGAGGCATGAAAGAATAGATGGAGTGCCTGAGATGCCTTAATTCAACCCACCAACCATGGCCAACCTGGCTTTCCAATCCATATTTGGACAATTTATGGCCACGATTATGCATATGGTGGATAGGGTGCATGTACCCCAAGCAAGGGAAAATGTCTCCAATGCGGAATCCTAAGGAAATGTGAAGACTTTTGAGAGGTTGCTATGTGTTGGAGTGTCAAAGTATGCTACTCGGATGATGTAGATATGTGGCTGAAAGAACTGGAGAAGACCTTTAAGATCCTCAATATCCTAAAAGAGGATAAGATGAAGCATGTGGTGTACTTGTTGAAGGGTAGTGCTGGTCATTGGTGGGCCATCGAGGAGGAGAATAGTTCAGGAGTTGCAATTAGTTGGGAGGATTTTTGGTGGGAGTTCATGACCCGATACTTCCGAGATACGTACCTCGATGAGAAGGTCTCACACTTTGAATGGAACCGACAGGGATCAATGACAATCAGTGAGTACAAGTCAATGTTCATGGATCTATCAAAGTTTTGTCACCACACGACAGTGACAAACAGGGAGAGGATCAGACGGTTTGAGAAGGGGCTAAAAATGAAGTTGATGACGATGGTGTCTTCTCTAGAGAACTGAGAGCAATTTTCTAACTTTGTGGAGTCTGTGAGGAGGACACAACGCTCGACAACAGAGAAGCGTGAGGGGAATGCTAAGAAGCGACTGACTCAGTTTTAGGGGCAGTCTTCTGGAGTCTTCAACTAGCCTATGTTTTCATCACCTCAGTCACAACAGAGATCTGGAGTGCCATTTCAGTGGTCACTAAGCCAAGTCAGAGGTCATATATTCCACCAGTCAGAGCTCACAGTGCAACATCAGTATCTGTGATAGGGTTGTCTAGGCCATGGTATGAGAGTAGGAACTTATATGTGTGTGGGAAGATTTGCCATACAAAGAGTTTTTACCCTATGAAGAATGAGGAAGTGATGTAGAAGCCAGGATATAGTCGGCAGGGTTCCCAGTGACAGTAGTTTAGCAGTGGTGGAGGCCAAGGATGTGGTCTGGTGACATAGGCAGGATCTTCTGGGAAAGCCAGTAGAGAAAGGGGGTAAGAACATGTAATGAATCAATTGTATGGTACGAGTTAGCCAGAGGGAGTCGTCAACCCATGGGTTGTGATACGTCAGATGGAGCTTTTTCATTTGGATTTGTCTGCATCTTCTTTTGTATTTGTTTTAGTTGACCCAGATTTGATGCACACTTTTATCACTAAAGAGGTGATAGCTAGTTGTTCTTTTCTTTTTAGTCATAGATCTAATAGTCTCCTTCTAGAAACCTCTCTTGTTGGTTTCGCCGAGTTTCAGGAGGTGCATCCATCATGTGTTATTTCTTTCTCGGCATGCAACATCCAAGTGGACCTTAAGCCACTTGATGTGCATGGATTTGATGTGATCCTTGGATAGGATATCTTAGAGAAGTTTTGGGTGGTCTTGGATTGTATTTCCAAGTTGACGACGTTCTTTGATGGCAATGTTTCATGGATCTTCCAAGGAGATAGGAAGATTGCTCTGACATGCTTGGTGTTAGCGATGGCAGTGGAGAGGCTGATGAGATACGGGTGTGAGGCTTTTCTGGCACATGTGGTGGATACTAAGGTGAGGAGTCATAGTATCCAAGAGGTACCCCCTCCTAGAGAGATTGATTTTGTAATCAATATGGTTCCCGTTACACAATTGATAATGCAATTGCTATATAGGATGGCACCGACAGAGATGCTAGAGTTGAACAAGTAGTTGTAGGAGTTGTTAGAGAAGGGATTTATCAGGTCGAGAACTTGCCCTTGGGGTGCTCCTGTATTGTTTGTGAAGAAGCAAGGTCCATGGAAAAAAGATGTGCAAAAAGAAGGAAATTTATTCAGTATATATGAACAAGTGTGTGCAAAGAAAAAGAAGAAATATGCATATATATAGGCTTATGGATGACAAAACAAAATCTTTAGGTGTGTAAATGTGGAAAACCACATCCCTGGTAATGGCGCCAAAAGTTGATGTGGCCTGAATCGCACATCTTGAAAGAGGAAAACTCAGAAGGATCAAACTTATAACCTTCAAGGACCCCGACAACTTTAATATGACGTCCAATTAGATAGACGAGGTCAAACATTGGGAATTGAGGACATTTTGGACATTTAATATCTTTCTCTTAAGTCATTCAAGCCAATGAAATAGTTGACATATGTAAGGAACTAGAACTATCCTAGAAAACTGTCACAAAATAAAAAAAACAAATTAAAGAAAATAAAACAGAGTCTGTCAGATTCTACTAATCAAGGAGAAGGCGTTCCTGGCTATGGAACTACAAATATGGAAGTTATACACCCATTCTTAGGCATAGACAACCCTCAAAGACCTCATAAAATACATCCAAACCTAGCACATACTGTGGTAACTGTTCTTGTGGGGTCATCCCACATGATCTATCACAACATGACTAGAACCCCATCAATGATCCAAAACGTCTCTCAAGGATAATGGATCAACACACTTGAATATCTCTTATACCCTCTCAGGTCCTAGTTACATTTAGAGCTATTAGGAACCATACTCCCTTAGACCTCCTCCTTTCAGATTCGATCCAAACTACCTTCACTTATCTATTTGTACTACTAATCTCTCGATCTAGGTAGAAATAGTAGTTGAAGCAAGAAAGAGATCAACTAAACCAATAATCATAGCCAGAAAGAGAAGATAAAACAAAAAATGTAATAGATGTGAAATAAAACAACTTGTTAAGGTAAAAGTACATAAACATACTGGTGCATCCCCGCTAGTAGTGCTTTTACACCCCATGAGGTCGGGGCGCACATGATATGGGGTCTTATGCTTTCGAAATTTATGTTATCCCTAACCGAGTTGATCACTAAGACTAAAACAGGTCACCCGCTAGCATACGAGGTAGTGTTGTAGTATAGGTGATTGGCAAGATAAGGGGTCGAACCACAGAGATAGAGGGGGCACTAGAGTTAGGTAGTATATACTATGTTCCTTTTGCGGAGCTTTGGGTTTTAGGATTTTAAAAGGTTTGGGTTGTTGATTAAGCTAATTGAACAAGTAAGAAATGCAAGATGGAAATTAAGTTATGGAAGAGCAAGAAAATTAGTAAACTAAGTTAACAAACTAATTAAGCAAGAGCAAGAAGAGCTACACTACTCTAGCAAGGCAAGAAGAAATTAAGAACTAAACTAACCACTAGCAAGAGCAAGAGCCTAAGTTAAATATAAAGAGCAAAACTAATTAATTAACTAGATTAAGCAAATGTGACTAAACTAGACTAGCATGAACAAGCAAGAAGAGCAAGATGGGTTTTAAGCAGTTGATTAGGGTAGGTGGGCCATTTGGGGGATGTAACTTTGATATTAGTTGGGGGAGATCATTAAACATGCAAGGTTCTCATTTCATATCTAGATTACCAAACAAAACAACAAGTACAATGCCATTAGAATATACCCTATACTACTAGTAGAAGACTAGGGTTAGGTGTAATTCTAATGGGATTAGTCAAATCTAGGTTTCTAGGGTAAGTGATAGTGAGCAATTGAGGGTTGAGGGTAGAACTAGGAGTAGAGATGAGGGTATTTGACCTCAAGCCACTAGCCACTCTAGCCTTTAGAAGGCCCTAAGCAATTGCATCAATCTCACTTACACTAGCTACTAAGATCTCACACTCATTTGTAGGAGGAGGGGTGTGAATGTAGGAACAAAGGGGGATAGCTAGGGATCCACTATTTGGACCTAGGAGCCATTCCTAAGATTTCCACATACACTCCAATTCCTCCTAGGAGCTAAGTGTCATCAAACATCTCAAAGAAAGCAATTCATGCAAAAAGCACAAACCACATGCAATAAAATGGGAAATGAGATAGAAGCAAGAGGCGATCATCATAGATATGAATTAAGTTCATTACAAGCAATTTTCCCCCAACATGGTATCAAAGTCACATTTTAACCCCAAACAACACACCACTAGGGGCTTAGCTACACATAGTCAAAGAAACAAGAAAAGAAATGGGTAAAAGAAGGAAAAATGCCATGAAGCTTAATGTAGAAGTCTCCTCCTTCACCTCTGGGCTGCTGTGGATGTCCTTCCTCCTCCAAGGATGCATGGGCACATGAAGATGTGGGGGTTTATGGATGGAAACCTTGGAAAATAGGATTCCATGGTGGAATGAGGGTGGAAATGGTGGATGGTGAGCCAAAATGCAAAGGTTTTGCACTCAAAGCTCAAGGAAGGAGAATGGAGCTTGGAGCACCTGTAGGGGCATCTAACCTTTGTGCCCTAGCCGCCACCTCTGTATATATAGGTGATGGGGAGGCACTAGGGTAAGTGGGGGTAGTTTAGGAAAATCAGTGTAAAGGAGGATAGGGTTGGTGGATCACCACGACCGTGTTGGTGTGCCACAACCGTAGTGAGGGTAGTAGGGAACAGTCGTGGGGTGGTAGAACAGTCATGGTATGGATGGGAGTGGTGAAAAGCTAAGTATGGTGGTGGCCACGACCGTGGTGGAGAGCCACGATCATGGTGGGTGATAGGCACTATGGCCATGTTGGGTAACACGACCATTTTGGAGGAGGGAGTGGTGATCGTGGCGCAGCAACATGGGCGTTTTATTCTTCAGCAGCCACGGTTGTGGCAGAGGGACACAGTCATGGTGATTTGGGGTGACAACCTATTGAAAATCGGAACTCCGGTCATTAATTCCCACGACCGTGGTGGTTGCCCACGGTCATTTTCTCTTCTTCTTACCAAGACCGTGCTGATGGCCATAGCCGTGGTGTCTCGAATGGCCACGACCATGGGATTTTGTGGAAAAACCATGTTGACAAGGGCACTTCTTTGCTAAAACAATGCACGACCGTGGTGTTGTGGCCACGACCGTGGTGAAGCTTGCATCACTTGATTTCACTTCAATCTTCATCATTCTTGGATGTCTTTGCTTAGGGATGACTCTTGGCCATTAGAGGTAGGTTGAGGGAGACTTTGGGGCCTTCTTTGGGTCCCTCCATGATTGGGGGAACCCTAGAACTCCTTCTTTCTCTCTTGTCCATCTAAACATGGTCCAAGTACCTAAAAACAGTGCAAAGAACATCCATAAGCGTATTTGCAATGATAAGCACATTAGGGGAAAAAAGCTTGTAATCTACTTGTTTAGATGTGATTTAAGTACAAAATGGCACAGGATGGAGCCCTAAAATAAGGCTACATCACCACCCCAAACTTAAAACATATTTGTCCTCAAGTATGCTCCAACTCAATCTCTCTACAAAACTTCCACAAAAAGAAATGACATATGCAATGTAAAAGATGGTTATTGCTGAATGGGATCAAAGATGACTAAGTGCATGCATTTCTCCTCTCTCCTCTCCTACGTTTCCAATCCAATCATGAAAAGAGCACAAAGCACATGAACTTCAAATATTGCGCATAGAATATACAAGTTATCCATACTTCTTTCATTAAGTTCTGGGTAAACTGTTTCATGTTGGTGTTAATCAAGAATGACTAGGAGTGTTGTTTCACATTCATGCGTTCACTCTTATACTTCAAATCATACCAAAAGACCCACGTGGCTGCAGAAAAGGGCAAAATGAGCTAAGTTTGATGTTTCCTAGCTCAATGGGTATGAAAGTGGAAGAAAGGGTTGCAGTAAGATTTTTGGAGTGTTTTTACACACTCATCTTTTCTTTATTTGAATGCTCTTAAATAGGAGCATCATTTTATTTTGTTTTTGCTTTTCTTTTTCTCTTCTTTTCTTTCTTTCCCTTGGTGTAGATAGGGCATATGGTGGATAGAGTGAAGTGGGGGGTAGAGATGTGGCCACCCCAAACTTTTGGAGGTGGCCAAGGCTGATTATGTGCACTAGGGCATCTTTTTATGAGGCGGAGGGGTATGAAGATGGTGGAAGAAGAGTCCGGTCAAATAGGGGTCATTGGTATGATTGTCCACATAAGACATCCTACATGAAAGTTAATCCAATACTTCATCCAAGATATCACACCACATGAATGAACAAGATGAAATTGATATATCAAACAAGTGATTCTACAAACACTAAGCGTTCAAAGCTTGCTCAAGTTCATAATTCAACCAAATCAATCACAATCATAAGAGAGGTGATGCACATGTAAAAAGTCAAACATTGATACCACTTAGCAATAAAGCATGACATTTCACTTGTACTAGTCAAAGGTCGTCATTTTTCCTCAAAGCAGTAGAGATTGGGTCAAAACATACTTTTTAGACAAGAAATCTCAAATTTGGGCAAAACTGGCCAAAATGGTGCCAATTTGCACTAAATCACATCCAAACCTACTTTAGGGGAATTTAAAGCATAAAGCAACAAATCCTACTTAACATGCACAAGAAACTACAAAAACTACATGAAGATGCACTGCATGGTATGGAAAAGTAAAATTTTTGAAAAATTACACAAAAATGCAAGAAGTCAACTACATGCCATGCAAAGATGCAATGAAAAGAATAATAACAATAAAACTAAACTTGATGGTAGATGTGATAACAAAATGACAAAATGAGAGATCGGGTGGTGCATACCACCCTACCCACCCCAAACTTTAGAATCATGATGTCCTCGCCATGAAACTATAGCTTAGGGGAGATAGGGGAAGTGTCATGGATGTGGTGGCTGGTCTGGCATTTGTGGAGGATCTGGAGGAGGAGCTGAGGATGGGACTGAGCATGATGGGGGATGCTGGTAATAATGCCCCCAGTAGTCATCCTGGGGTGGAGGGTACGTCTCTGGATATCCAGCCAAACCACTCCAGAAATCTCCACCCCATTCAGGGTTTCGTGCTGCTTTGGCGTGGTTGTAGTGATACAAGTGGTTGATCTGATGGTGCATCTATTGTTGATCTTGCCACATGTACTACTGGATAAGCTGCATGTCACCTTGGGTCTTTTGAATACTCTCAAGGTGTTCTTGGATGGTTTCCAGGTCATAGGCATTCCCTGAGGGTGGCTGCAGCTGGGATGTTCCCTCACCTTTTCAAGTATTGCCCCGATCTGCTTGTAAGAAGATGAGTGCCAGAAGTGGAACAACAAGACATCCTCTCCATGTGCCATTCCGGGATATGTGGAGGACACTTTGGAGGAAAGCACACAGCTACCAAGGTATTTCAGTGTGGTTTTTATTGGCCCTCATTGTTCAAGGATTCACACAAATTCTGCAAGAACTGCTTGAAATGCCAAAAGGTGGGAAATATCTCCAAAAGAGACATGATGCATCTATCACCCATTCTTTTGGTGGAGGTATTTGATGTATGGGGAATTGATTTCATGGGTTCTTTCCCTCCTTCATTTGGGTATATCTACATCTTAGTTACTGTTGACTATGTGTCGAAACAGATAGAAGCTATTCCGACTCAGACAAATGACCACAAGGTGGTTTGTGATTTTGTGAAATCAAACATCTTCAGTCGTTTCAGACTTCCAAGAGCCATTATAAGTGACGAGGGAAGTCACTTCATCCACCACACCTTTGAGGGATTTCTCAAGAAACATGGAGTGAACCATAGAGTAGCCACTCCGTATCAAACTCAAACAAGTGTCCAGGTTGAGTTGGCCAATCGGGAAATAAAGATCATTTTAGAGAAAATAGTAAGACCGAACTGTAAGGATTGGTCTCTCCATCTAAATGAGGCTTTATGGGCATATCGGACGGTATTCAAAGCCCGGATTGGCACCACACCATTCAAGTTAGTGTACGGGAAAAGCTGCCACCTAGTGGTAGAGATGCAACATAAGGAGTTGTGGGCCTTGAAGAATATGAACTTTGATGGTGAAAATGCCGCAATGAAAAGGAAATTCCAACACAATGAGCTAGAGGAAATGTGCCATGAGGTGTATGAGCTGTCAAAGAGTTACAAGGAGAGAACAAAGTTCCTCCATGACAAGATGATTACGAAGAAGGACTTTGAGCCTAGAAAATGGGTATGGTTATACAATTCGAGAATGAAGTTCTTTCTCAGAAAACTCCGGTCTAGATGGGAAGGACCCTATCTTGTCAAGAAAGTATGCCCATCAGGGGCCGTGGTCATTTGTCAGAAAGAAGATTCAAATGAATTTTCCGTCAATGGACAAAGGTTGAAATATGTTGTTGAAGTCGGCCCGGACAAGGGAAATCAAAGTTTTGATATCGTCATGCTTGTGGAGGAACAATCAGATGAAGAAGAGTGCTTGGATGAAGATGAGAAAGGAATTTACTACAAGGATCTATTGAAGGTTCCAAAGAAGTGACAGAGATCTATAATCAATAAGCCCAGTTGAAGGTGTAAAATTTAGCTCTAGTGGGAGGCAACCCACGTGGTTTGAGATTCTCAAACCTTGCTTTTTGATACTTTTGTTTTTCTTTACACAAACACACATGCACACTTGTTCTTGTTAGTTTTATTTTGAGTTTTGATGATATGGTAGGTGATAGACAAGAAAGACAGAGAGTATAGAAGTTAATCATGGTCATTTGGTCAGATATTTGGCCAAAGAACAAATAAAATTGAAGTGCAAGTTTTGAAGTTAGAAAACTCACGAGACAACCCCAACACGGCCGTGGAGCTCGAACACGACCGTGTTGTATGTGGCCAAACATGACCGTGGCCAATGGCCATGGCCGTGGGAATTATTGCATCAAAGTGGCCAAAGTTACATGGTTTTTTGAAGTTTGGCCACAACCATGGTAAACCGCCACAACCATGTTGAAGAAGCTTGGCCACGACCGTGGTCGCTCACCATGGTCGTGGGAATTATTGCATCAAATTCCATCAGTTATAGGTTGTCTGCAAGAAATGGCCACAACTGTGGCATGGTGCCACGACCGTGGCGATGTTAGCTTGAGGAGTTCTCCATCGACAACATGACCATGGCACCTGCCACGACCATGCTACCCAACCCTGGCCACGACCGTGGCCGAGCCCGGTTCAACAAAAAAAAATGTTTTAAATGTCCAAAACCAACCCCCACCCTCATTTCTTCATCTTACACCTTGAGAAAATGACCGTGGTGGTGGTGTGAGACCACGAGCTTCCCCAATCTCCACCGCTAACCCCCAAAAACACCCCCATTTGGCCTCCAATCAATACCAAATCGATCCCCAGCCATCCCTCTACCATTTCCGCCGCTTATTCTTCCCCAATCGCTCCTCCATCTCCACATCTTCCCAATAGCCACCTCCACCAAAACTCCACAAAAACCCTTCACTTTTCACACAAATCCACCACAAATCATTTTTGCACCATCTATACATCACCATCCTTCCATTCTATACCCAAAACCACATCCACATCACCTTCCCCACCAAAATCCAAAAATCATCACCTCCACCTTCACAATCACCATGAAAAAAATTGGAAAAGCCATCACCAAGGGGAATAACATCCTCACCGGAGGGAAACGACATTCCAAAAATGCCTCCTCTGAGGTGTCCATGCCCTCCCATACCCCTACGCCAACCCATTCCGCCTCCCAATCCCTTTGCAGTTCACAATCCGTGAGTGGATCACACTCCCGCTCATCCGATAGCCACCACATCACCAACGCCACCTACAAGGGTGAAGATGATGAAGACGAGGAATCTATGGGAGTCAATTTGGACAACCTTATTGATGAGATCGAGTCGGTGGCCGCAAAAAGAAATAAAAAATCTAAAGTGGCACCATTCTCATCCTGAGTACCACTGAAGCCTACACCAGCTCGCCACTCGACGTCCCAGGTGATGGCGATGCATGGTGTGCATCCGCAACCCTCACGGAAACTACAAAAAGATGAGGAGTAGTTGACCCACTGGTATAACTTGGATACTAGCTTGGGGTCTCAGTCCTACATGATGGAGGAAGAAGATGGTGATAGCGAGGAGGATGAGGTAGAGCTTGAGCCTAAAGGAGATGATGTTCTGGCACAGCTGGAGGCAGGCAAAGCAAAGACCCTAGGTAAAGCACCGGTAGGGGTGTCATATGGTAAAGGACACAAGCAAAAGAAGGTTGATATTATCTACCCCGAGTGCATGACAAGGCGAGTCATCACCACCAAGTATGGGTCTTAGAAAGTGATTGATGATCTAGGTATCATGGAGGCAGTGGAAGAAAACTTGAAGAGAACAGGGTTGTGGGATATTCTTTTCACACCCCAACCAGCCTACGTTGCCTTGACCCGAGAATTCTTCACCACTCTCAAAAGGACGAAAGTGAGAGTTTGTGATGCAATCAAGTTTGCCATAATGGGCAATGTGCACACCCTCACTTCCACTGAGCTGAATGGTATATTCGCTGCAAGTCCTGAAGAAGCTTTGAAAATGGATGACTGCTTGTTAGAGAGGGAGAAAGATCTTGATTATGCCTATTTCTGGAAGACAATCACAGGCAGAAGTGTGTTCGATGTAGGAAGATTAAAAACAGCCACCATAAGCAACCTGATGATCCTCTATGTACAGAAGGTCTTGGAAAACACAATTGTGGGGAGGTATGATAATCAAGGCTCCATTTCACAAAAAGATATATTTGTCTTGATAATGATGCACCTCAAGAAGTACCTACACCTTGGCATTCTATTGATTGACCATATGAAGTCCATACCCTACAAGAGCTCAAAATCGTTTCTTATGGGGGAGGGGGTTTGTGACTTCAATTGCACTAGTGTTAGGGTATGATCTCTCTGGGTTACAAGATGGAATTGAGGCAGAATTTGTTGACCTCAATTACCTGGTGCTCTCGCACCCTATTAAGGTGAAGGACAAAAAGTTGATGTATCTTACTACTAGTGTGCCAGACTTCGAGCTTGAGCTGCCATACCACGCGGCGCCCCTTCTATCAGCATTGGGAGTTCTCTTTAAATTGAAAGAAAATCTTTTGAAATGGCAGCAAGAACACCCAAGAGAGACATATTCTAGGGGAGTCACTGTCGTACATGAAGACATTACTGAATCTAATGTGCAAGGGAAGCAGCAAGAAGATGCAGAACAAAGGCAGCCCCATAGGACAAGAAGGAGTTTAACCTTTGTCCATTGACAACAAATTCCTTCACACCTTCTTTCTCACAAATGACCACGGCCCCTGATGGGTATACTTTCTTGAAAAGACAGGGTCCTTCCCATCTAGACTGGAGTTTTTTGGGAAAGAACTTCATTCTCGAGTTGTATAGCCATACCCATTTTTCGGGCTGAAAGTCCTTCTTCCTAATCATCTTGTCATGGAGGAACTTTGTTCTCTCCTTGTAACTCTTTGACAACTCATATGCCTCATGGCGCATTTCCTCTAGCTCATTGAGTTGGAATTTCCTTTTCATTGTGGCATTTTCACCATCAAAGTTCATATTCTTCAAGGCCCACAACTCCTTATGTTGCATCTCTAACGGTAGGTGGCA
The DNA here is from genome assembly GCA_963693085.1 of Alisma plantago-aquatica. Lineage (NCBI taxonomy): Eukaryota > Viridiplantae > Streptophyta > Magnoliopsida > Alismatales > Alismataceae > Alisma > Alisma plantago-aquatica. Next base: position 193,949,667 of record OY856413.1, on the reverse strand, counting down.
GCTTTTCCCATAGACTAACTTGAATGGTGTGGTGCCAAGCGGGGCTTTGAATGCCGTCTAATATGCCCATAAAGCCCCATTTAGACGGAGATACCAATCCTTGCGGTCCGGTCTGACTGTTTTCTCTAAAATGATCTTTATTTCTCGATTGGCCAACTCAACCTGGCCAATTGTTTGAGGATGATACGAAGTGGCTAATCTATGGTTCACTCCATGTTTCTTGAGCAATACCTCAAAGGTGCGGTGGATGAAGTGACTTCCCCCATCACTTATAATGGCTCTTGGAAGTCCAAAACAACTGAAGATGTTTGATTTCACAAAATCGCAAACCACCTTGTGGTCATTCGTCTGAATTAGAATAGCTTCTATCCATTTTGACACATAGTCAACAACAACTAAGATGTAGATATACCCAAATGAAGGAGGGAAAGGACCCATGAAATCAATTCCCCATACATCAAATACCTCAACCACAAGAATGGGTGATAGAGGCATCATGTCTCTTTTGGAGATATTTCCCACCTTTTGGCATTTCAAGCAACTCTTGCAGAATTTCTGTGTATCCTTGAACAACGAGGGCCAATAAAAACCACATTGAATTACCTTGGCAGCTGTGCTCTTTCCTCCAAAGTGTCCTCCACATATCCCAGAATGTCACATGGAGAGGATGTCTTGTTGTTCCACTTCCGGCATGCATCTTCTTACAAGCTGATCGGGGCAATACTTGAAAAGGTGAGGGTCATCCCATGCATAATTCTTCACTATAGCAAACAATCTTTTACTCTCCCCCTTTGTCCATGTGCTCGGTATCCTCCCACTAGCCAAGAAATTGGATATGTGTTGGTACCATGGCCCTTGAGAATATGAAAGGAGGAAGAGTTGTTCATGTGACATGGTTTCCTTGATTAGCCTTGTCTCATCAAAGGGGTGATCAATCCGAGAGAGATGATCGGTTGTGCCATTTTCTACTCCCTTCTTGTCCACTATCTCAATATCAAACTCTTGTAGAAACAGAATCCATCTTATCAACCTCGGCTTTGAATCCTTCTTAGACATGAGATATTTGAGCATGACATGATCCGTATATATCACAACTTTGTTTTGCAGAAGATAGGAGCAGAATTTGTCTAGAGAAAAGATGACGGCGAGCAACTCTTTCTCGGTAGTTGTGTAATTTGTTTGTGCTTCATCAAGAGTCTTGCTCACATAGTAGATGGCATGAGGAACTCGACCAATCCTTTGGCCCAGCACATCCCCCATTGCCATATCGGATGCATCAGTCATGATCTCAAATGGCAAAGAGAAGTCGGGGGGCTACATGATCGGAGCAGTAATGAGTCTTTCTTTCAAATGATTGAAGGCTTCAATGCACTTGTCATCAAAACTAAACTCAACATCCTTTTCGAGTAAGTTCTACAAAGATCTTGAGATCTTTCTAAAATATTTTATGAAGCAGCGATAGAAACCAGCATGTCCCAAGAAAGACCGGACATGTCTTATAGTGGAAGGAACAGTGAGGGTAGAAATGAGGCCCACTTTGGCCTTGTCAACTTCAATTCCAACTTTAGAAACTCGGTGGCCTAGAACAATGCCTTCAGGCACCATGAAGTGGCTTTTCTCCCAAGACAGAATTAGTCAAACTTTCACACATCTTTCAAGAACAGCGGCCAAATGTAACAAGCATTCATCAAAAGTCTTGCCAAAAACTGAGAAATCATCCATGAACACTTCCAAGGATGAATCAAGCATATCTGCAAAGATGGAGGTCACACACCTCTGAAAAGTAGATGGAGCATTACACAACCCAAACGACATTCTCCGGAAAGCAAAGGTGCCACTCGGGCAAGTGAATGTCATCTTCTCTTGATCGGGAAGGTGCATGACAATTTGGAAATACCCAGAATATCCATCAAGGAAATAGTAGAAACTCTACCCAGCTAGCCTCTCTAGAATTTGATCAAGGAATGGGAGGGGGTAGTGGTCCTTCTTTGTCTTCTCATTGAGTTTTCGATAGTCCACACACATCCTCCATTTGGATTTCTCTCTAACTAGCATTAGTTCCCCATCGACATTTTCAGCAACTGTGATTCCACCCTTCTTGGGTACGACTTTGATGGGGCTCAACCAACCACCTTTGCATTTGGTGGGTTGGCCTTGCATACTCCTCAAGATAGATTCTATGCACACAGATTGAGGAATCGATACCTCTCAAATCGGCTATGGACCACCAATTTCTTGTATGTTCTTCTTCAAAACCTTCATTAAAGCCTCCTCTTGTTCGGGCGAGAGTATGGATGAAATGATCACTGGGAGGGTGTCATTCACCCCTAGAAAAGCATATTTCAAACCTTCAAGAAGTGATTTTAGCTTAAGAGTCGAGGGTTCTTCAAGAGAGTTCTTCAATGGCTTAGAGATGGAAGGGAGATCCTCACTCGTAGCCACTAAGGCTAGCTCATTCTCTTCATCATCTTCCTCATCATCGTCAGGAAACTCAACTATCGGTTCTAGTCCTCTACCTTGAGTGGCAGTTTGGATCCACGAGGGTAGGTATTCCTCCACAATCTCATCTAGACACTTGACGAGATAGCAATCTTCTTCCGTCACCCTTATCACTTCGAATGTGGTTGATGATTTGAAGATGTTCAACCGGATCTTCATGTGCATGAACATCACATACATCATACCGGTTCTCACATGGATAACCACATCAGCTGTGGCCAAGAAGGGTCTCCCCAAGATGATAGGAACCCTCCTCGTGTCTTTCTCCATATCCAAGATGATAAAATCAGTAGGAAAGAAAGAAAATGTCTCATCATCTAGTCTCACGAGCACATCATCAACACACCCTCTAGGCTTCTTTACCGACCTGTTAGCTAACTGCAAAGTGCAATGGGCCGGACCCAACTATCCCATCTGTAATTCTATAAAAATGTCATACGACATGAGGTTCATGCTCGAGCCCAAGTCTAGGAGGACTTGGTCTATGCAGTATGCCCCAATGTAGTATGAGATGATGGGGGCATCGAGATCCTTCCTCTTTCTTGAAATGGTGTGCTGCAGAATCGAGCTCACTTGCTTGGTCAGTTTCACTTTCTTCGGGGTTCTTCCCGTAGTTCTTCTTTTGAATGTGCAAAGATCTTTCAAAAACTTAGCATATGAGGGAATTTGCTTGACCGCATCAAGTAAAGGGTTGTTGATCTTCACTTGCTTAAAGGTTTCAAGAATGTCCTCAGTGTGCTTCTTTCTTCTTTTCTCAGTAGAAGGCTCCTTAAGAGCCTCGAGAAACGGAGGAAGTTGGGACCCTGTACGGTCCATATTAATGGTATCATCAACTGGAATCACAGGAATCACAGTATCAACACTCGGTATCACATTATCAGTGATACACTCGGTATCACATTATCAGTGTTCGGTATCACAATATCAACACTGCCTTTTGTCACGGTATCAACACTGCCTCGTGTCACGATATCCTCAACCTATTTCTCAATATCAACATGCTCAACCTCAGTATCACTTTTGTCACCAGCAACAGTACCATGGGGACACTCCAAAGTCCGACCACTCCTCAACGTAGTCACTTCCTTCACATGCTCATGGGTAGTAGAAGAAGAAGCTTGTGGAGGTGGTTGTCGCTGTTGTGGTGGTGGAGGCCTTTGGTGAGGGGAATTCGGATTTTGGAGAATGAATTGTGGTTGCGGTTGTGGTGGTGGCGGTTGTTGTTGTTGTAGATGTGGGTGATATTGCGGAGGTGGTTGTTGGTATGTATGAGGTGGAGGTGGAGCATATTGATAGTTGAGAGGTGCTTGAGGAGGTGGTGGAGCATATAGGTTCGGTGGTGCTTGGTATTGTGGTGGAGCATATGCATTTGAAGTGCTCCCTAGGAGGGAACCGTCATTGTTTGGATTGGGCATTGGTTGAGAAGGTAGTCTTCCTTCCTCCCTCCTTTTAAGGGAGAGAGAAATCTGATCCAACCTTTGCTCAAGATGGTGAATGGACTGTCCATGTGAGTTCACATCCTTTTTTACTTCATCTAGACTTCTTAGCCTTCCCAGCACTTCATCTTCAAACTTTGAACTATAACATGGCTTTTGTTGTCCTTGTCCTGGTCCATCCTCATTATCTTGTTTCCAAGAGAAGTTCAGATGGTTCCTCCACTCAGGAGTGTAAGAGTTGGACATGGGGCCTTGGTTGTTGTAGACACCAAAGGAGTTTAGAGCATTTACTTCCTCATCTATAGTGCCAACTGCCATTGTGGGTTTCCTAGAAGAGCCACTGACTTGATTCTTTATCATGGCCATCATGTCTGCCATCATCTTCATCATGTCGGGGTCGGTAGCATTGCGGGTTGGGACCATGGAGGAAGGTGGAGAAGTGTAGCTCCGGCCGACATGCCCCCTTTAGTAGAAGCACGATGGAGAGAATTTTCAGCAAGGTGTTAAAATAATGGCCATGATTCTTCGGGTGGCTTCACCATGAAAGTGCCCCCGCAGGAAGAGTCTACATTGTTCTGGCTTTGCTCTTCAAGCCCGATGTAGAATGCTTGAATGAGCTTCCACAAAGGTGCCTCATGGTGAGGGCAGTCACGAAGCAACTTCTGGAATCTCTCCCATGCCTCGTGGAAGGGCTCGTTTTCCTTCTGAGCAAATGACGTGATATACCTCCTCATGTAAGACAACTTAGCGATGGGGAAGAACTTCTTGAGGAACTCATTTTCGACGTCGTTCCACGAGACCAACTCTGGCTTGGACACGTACCACTCTTTAGCCTTCTCTTTGAGGGAGAAAGGAAAGAGTGTCCTTCTAATGGAATCGTCAGTGGCAGCGGGAGTGCAGAAGGTTGAACACTTCTAAAGGAACGCGTCAATGTCGTGGTAGGGGTTTTCATTCTTCATCCCGAAGTAGGTAGGGAGGAGTCCCAGAAGTGTAGGCAGAATGGAGAATTGTTGATTAGGCATCTGGTTAACCAAGGTGGCGATGGGGGAGTTGTAGTTCCCCAGCGTAAAGTACTCGTGGAGCAGGCGGGGTGGCGGTGGAGGTTGAGCATCTGGTTGTGGGTTGTTTTCAGCCATCTAGGCTTCTCGATGCTGATTGTGGCGAGCTTGGCACCTCCTTCTACCAATCTCGGGGTCATATACCACCAAGTCTGTGCAAGTAGAATGCGTGCTATGCGTGCACAACTATCACCTGCACAAGGCACAAACAAACAACAAGAAACCAAGATGGAAAAGTAACACAAAGAATAAATAATAACAATGGTGAGGGCAAAAGGAAAGGCTAAGCTACACTAGCTAACTAGGCCGAGTGCCTCTATCCCCGGCAACGGCGCCAGAAAGCTTGGTGCGTCCCCGCTAGTGATGCTTTAACACCCCATGAGGTCGGGGCGCATGAGATATGGGATCTTATGCTTTCGAAATTTATGTTATCTCTAACCGAGTCGATCACTAAGACTAAAATAGGTCGCCCGCAAGCATACAAGAAACTATTGTAGTATAGGTGATTGGAAAGATAAGGGGTCAAACCACAGAGATAGAGGGGGCACTAGAGTTAGGTAGTGTATACTATATTCCTTTTGTGGAGCTTAGGGTTTTAGGGTTTTAAAAGGTTTTGGTTGTTGATTAAGCTAATTGAACAAGTAAGAAATGCAAGATGGAAACTAAGTTATGGAAGAGCAAGAAAATTAGTAAACTAAGTTAACAAACTAACTAAGAAAGAGCAAGAAGAGATACACTACTCTAGAAAGGCAAGAAGCAATTAAGAACTAAATAACCACTAGCAAGATCAAGAGCCTAAGTTAACACTAAAGAGCAAAACTAAGTAATTAACTATATTAAGCAAAATCCACTAAACTAGACTAGAATGAACAAGCAAGCAGAGCAAGATGGGTTTTAAGAAGTTGATTAGGGTAGGTGGACCATTTGGGAAATGTAACTTTGACATTAGTTGGGGGATATCATTAAACATGCACGGTTCTCATTTCATATCTAGATTACCAAACCAAACAACAAGTACAATGCCATTAGAATATACCCTATACTACTAGTAGAAGACTAGGGTTAGGTGTAATTCTAATGGGATTAGCCAAATCTAGGTTTCTAGGGTAAGTGATAGTGAGAAATTGAGGGTTGAGGGTAGAAATGGGAGTAGAGATGAGGGTATTTGACCTCATGCAACTAGCCACTCTAGCCTTTAGAAGGCCCTAGGCAATTGCATCAATTTCACTTACACTAGCTACTTAGATCTCACACTCATTTGTAGGAGGAGGGGTGTGAATGTAGGAACAAAGTGGGCTAGCTAGGGATCCACTATTTGGACCTAGGAGCCATTCCTAAGATTGCCACATACACTCCAATTCCTCCTAGGAGCTAAGTGTCATCAAACATCTCAAAGCAAGTAATTCCTGTAAAAAGCACAAACCACATGCAATAAAATGGGAAATGAGATAGAAGTAAGAGGCAATCATCATAGATATGAATTAAGTTCATTATAAGCAATTTTCCTCCAACATGGTATCAAAGTCACATTTTAACCCCAAACAACCCACCATTAGGGGCTTAGCTACACATAGTCTAAGAAACAAGAAACGAAATGGGTAGAAGAATAGAAAACACCATGAAGATCGATGTAGAAGTCTCCTCCTTCACCTCTGGGCTGTTGTGGACGTCCTTCCTCCTGTAAGGGTGTAGGGGTGCATGAAGATGTGGGGGTTTATGGATGGAAACCTTGGAAACTAGAATTCCATGGTGGAATGAGGGTGGAAATGGTGGATGGTGAGCCAAAATGCAAATGGTTTGCACTCAAAGCTCAAGGAAGGAGAATGGAGCTTGGAGCAGCTATAGGGGTGTCTAACCTTCGTGCCCTAGATGTCACCTATGTATATATAGGTGGTTGGGAGGCACTAGGGTAAGTGGGGGGTAGTTTAAGAAAATCAGTGTAAAGTAGGGTAGGGTTGGTGGATCACCACGGCTGTGTTGGTGTGCCACGACCGTGGTGAGGGTAGTAGGGAATGGTCGTGGGGTGGTAGAATGGTCGTGGTATGGATGGGAGTGGTGAAAAGCTAAGTATGGTGGTGGCCACGAACATGGTAGAGCGCCACGGTCGTGGTGGGTGAGAGGCACCACGGCCGTGTTGGGTAACACGACCGTTTTGGAGGAGGGAGTGGTGATCGTGGCATAGCAACACGGGCATTTTATTCTTCAGCGACCATGGTCGTGGCAGAGGGCCACAATCGTGGTGATTTGGGGTGACAACCTGTTGAAAACTGGAACTACAATCATTAATTCCCACTACCGTGGTGGTTGCCCACGGTCATTTTCTCTTCTTCTTACCACGATCGTGCTGATGGCCACGACTGTGGTGTCTTCAATGGCCACGGTCATGGTAGGTGGCCACGACTGTGGGATTCTGTGAAAAAAGCCTGTTGAAAAGGGCACTTCTTTGCTAAAAAATTCACGACCGTGGTGTTTTGGCCACGGCCGTGGTGAAGCTTGCATCACTTGATTTTACTTCAATCTTCATCATTCTTGGATGTCTTTGCTTGGGGATGACTCTTGGCCATTGGAGGTAGGTTGAGGGAGACTTTGGGGCCTTCTTTAGGTCCCTCCACGATTAGGGGAACCCTAGAACTCCTTCTTTCTCTCTCATCCATCTAAAATTGGTCCAAGTACCTGAAAACAGTGCAAAGAACATCCATAAGCGTATTTGCAATGATAAGCACATTAGGGGCAAAAAGCTTGTAATCTACATATTTAGATGTGATTTAAGTACAAAATGGCACAGGATGGAGCCCTAAAATAGGACTACATCACATGCCCAAAACGGGATACATAGCCAAGATAAGAGCTCAACTAGCCATGGACAAGCATAGTTGGCATCGAACAAAGATGGAAGAACATCATTCGTACATAAAATAAGGTGAGTTGTAGAAGAAAGGGGAAAAAGAAGACAATTAGCCCATAGAAAAGAGGTGGCTCTCATCCTTAGCCTCTGTGTGGGATGGATCTCACATTTGGATTGTCCTCCTTGATGTTTTGGACTCCTTGGCCTCCTTTCTCCTTGATTCTGCACCAAATAGTAGCCTTTGTGGATGTATGGTGGTGGAAGGTAGCTGGAAATGGATAGATGTGGATGGATGATGGTGGATGGAATCCAACGAAAGGGACATACATATGGTATTCCCTTCAATCCTTTTTGACCTTAGAGCATTCTCTTAGAGCTCTGTGAACCACTGCTCACTAAAGAGAACCCAAAAAGTAGGAACTATGGAACCCAACTTGAAACCCCTATCTTAGAGGTAGGGGTGGGTATTTATAGGAGTGGTGGAGTCTTAGCGGTTGCTAGAATTATGGTCATAGCAGTCACTACAGATGGAGACCCTTAGCAATCTCTACTAATGAAGATCGTAGTGGTAGCTATAGATGGAGATCCTTAGCTATCGCTGGAGTCGTGGTCGTAGTGGTCGCTATGGATGGAGACCCTTATCGGTTGCTATTGACGAAGATCATAGAGGTTGATGTAGATGGAGATCCTCGACCATTGCTACAGATGAAGGTCATATTAGTCTCTACGGGTTTGGTTGTAGTAGTATCTACATATGGAGATCCCTTCGGTCATTGATCTTACTCCTTAGGATGCTCTCTAATAAAGGGACTGGCCATCAAAAATATGGTCCAAGATATCAAAAGTTTCTGGGCTCCACTAGTCAGTCAGTGGGAACTATGTATCCTAAGTTGGTTTATGAATGCATATTCATCCTAGTTTTAGATGCATTATTAGTTTAATTTAGGAGTCATATATCTTAGTTTTAATTTGATATCTTTCTTTTGATCTACTTAGGTTTTTATGCTATTTTTTAGGAATTTGATACTTTATTTGACTCCCTTTGCAGGTCTTGAATTCTAACACTCTACAGTAAGTTTGCCTAGGGGGTCCTGCTTCCCTTCAACAGACGGGAGTTGAGAGTATGCTTCGCATGGGGTGCGGGGCAGTGCCCCTAAAAAAAGGATTTTGAGAACTTTCAGAAGGCATATCGATACACAAAAATTGTATTCAAGACTAAAATCGACTTGTCGATTGACATGCCAATCGACAGTATTGTCAACCTCCCAGCTCGACACACTCAATGCTTGACATCTGTATCAACGTCACTGGTCAAAATTTAAGAGGAATGACACTCATCTCCATCAATCCATCAGATCGAAAATTAGAAGGTCGACATACAATTCATCAATACTAGAAGGTAGACAGATCTTGCTCAACATCATCATCAACTATTAGTCAACAATCCAGATAACAATATTATTGATGTACATGACTGCTAGACAACCCCATCGACCCTCAAGGTTGACAGTCTTGTCGAACTCTAAGACCGATGACAGGAAGTTCAAAAGCCATTCACTGACCGACCCATCGACCGATGGACCCATCAATCGACACCTATGCAAAGTGGTCGACACTGATAGGGAGTACCAGAGGTCGACAACCAAAAACCTATAAATAGACCCCCCAAAGCATCTGTAAAACTCATCTTAGATTGTCTAGAGATAGAAAAGTCAAAACACTATCACTGAGATCAGAGCAAGGATGAGACCAATCAACCAAGCTAGTTCTATCAACCTAGCTTGGTGACGCCTATCGATCTCAAGCACAGATCAACAATTCTCTTTCCATCTAAAACTCCAAAGCCATCGATCTCCCTTTTCCAAGGTAACTGATCTCTTCCCCAAGATGTTGTTCCTCCACCTATTTTTGCTACAAGCTAGAGTTAGTTTCTGGAAAAGAAAGAAGGAAGGAAGTCTTCGTCGCACACCATGTCGACCCACTTCCGCCACCAACATGACTGTGATGACATCTTCTTCCTCTTCTTGTGATATTAATCTTGCCATGACGAGGGAGTAGTCTTTTTACTGGGGTATGGGGACTATCCCTAGTACCCATTTCTTGCAATTTCATTAATGTTCCGATTCTTGTATGAACTCATTTAATTCATGTCCAATCGTTTATTGCATGTTTTGTGGATTGATCACCCACTTTACCTAATTTTTTATAGTCTTTTACCGCAAGAACTTCAATGTTTAAGATTTCAATACCGATTAGCTTTGGTTGACACCCTGACGAGAACTTCCGATAGAAAGTCTCTACAGTAGTGGACAGAGGATCCGAAAGTAACGAGACATTGAGCTTATAGGGATATCTACTCGTGTAAAGTTTCTAATGCTAAAAGAGGAAACTTGCATAACTCCAATTATATCTTCATACAAGTTTGGATTTGAGTGATTGTGTAGATTCGAGTTGTGGCAGTGAAATCCAACTCCGCCCTAGTGTTTCCATCCATTGATAACTAGATCCTGAATTGAGATATTTTCATTCTTGCAACCTTAGACTAAACAAACTAATCTTGAATTTTGTGATAAATATTAATTCTTGCTAGGCTACTTTGATTAGATAGTTCTTAAAAGTGTTGTCCCTTGGGATTCGATCCTTAACTATACTGTGATAAGATCTGTCCGCTTGCAGGTGGCATTATTGCAGTTTGGTTTTGGTGAAATCTAGGAATTATATTCCTAGTGGATTTGTAGTGCACTAATATTCACGTCAAATTTTGGCGTCGTTTCCATGGACAACGAAATTTTCTGATCTTTGTAACTCACTTGTATTAGTTAGGATTTTTTTCCTTTTCTATTGATATTATTGCATGTAATCTTGAATTAAAATTATTTTCCAAACCATCTGAACTTAACTTTTCTTACTTTTCAGGTGATAACTCTTGTGCACGTGACGCTCTGCTAGCATTGACTCATTGACCCCCATCCACCATGAGATTGAATGAACTTACCACAGGCTCCTTCGTGAAGAAAGAGTGAAGATGAACGATGAGGAGGTGAACCGTAGGGTGCAAGCAGCCCTAACTACACATAGAGAGAGACTCATTGTTGAAGCCAGAGCCTCCGTACAAGAAGAGCAACAAGCAACCACAGAAGTAGAGTGACAAAGAGAGCTACGAGAGTTCTCTATCCCTAAGGATGCAGATGTATGCAACCCTCTTGTCCATCCTACCATCCAAGCTCAAAACTTTGAAATCAAGATGAATTAGGTGACGATGATGCAAAACAACAGCTTTAGAGGACACGTTAATGAAGACCCTCATGAGCATATACAAAAGTTCATAGATCTTTGTGGACTAAATAAGCTGAGATTATTCTACTACTCCCTCACTGACAAGGCTAGGGTATGGTACAATTCCCTAGATGACTGCAACATCACAACTTGGGAGGAACTTCAAAGCCAATTCCTTGAAAAGTTATTTCCACTGTCTCTCACTTATTAGGTCAGAGGGGATATCACTGGCTTCAAGCATGATCCATTCAAGACTCTCTTTGAAGCATGTGAGTGATTCAAGGAGTTCCTGTGAAAATGCCCTCATCATGGCATACCTCTTTCACAAATTCTAGAACACTTCTATAGGAGAGTTGATGATGAAACCAAGTGATTCCTCGATGTCACCTCTAGTGGAGATGTCATGTGGAAAAGCTTTAACGATACCTGAAAGGTCATCAATAGGGTAGTTGAGAACCAAGCCAATTGGGGTTCGTCCCTCAAGGGAGGCATCCTCAAGGTGGCAATGGTAGGAGATAAATCTGAACTGAAGGCAATTATTAGATCTCTTAAGATGCTCACCCTGAAGATAGACAACCTTGAGTACACCCTTATAAATAATTGGCAAAGAGGCCAATCCTCCCTTCCACCTAAGGAATCCCCAGAAGTCTGCCAAGTCTGTAGTACAGAAGGCCACACAAGTCTACAATGCCACCATCTCAACCAAGCCACTACAAGCATGATCCAACCTCAATTTGATTTAGTGCTCCTATCATTGAAGAAGTTAATTCTATCAGCTCCATTCCATGAAAGGGGTACTACAGCCTGAACAGGCCAAGGAACCACCCAGGGTTCCAATATGGAAATCCAGATGGGGAAGCCAATGCCCAACAGTTCCAACAGGGACCCAGCCAGAACCAAGTTCGGGGTCCTCCTGGTTTCCAAAAGAATCAAAACTACCACCAGAATAACTACAACTGTGGTCAGTATCGCAACAATCTCAAACAAGGAAACAAGTATAATCAACAAGGACAACTTGTCTTGAACCATGGCATCCAACAACCAATGATCAAGGTCGCCTGGAAATGATTGAGAGAATGTTGGCAGCCCAACAAGCACAACAAGAAGAAAATCAACAAGCCCAACAAGCCTACATATAGTCTTTAAAAGCCCAGGTTGCATAACTTGGAGCAGCAATAAGACCTCCAGTAGGCTCTTTTGCTGGCCAACCAGAGAATAATCCCAAGCATCAAGCATAATAGTTAAAATCCGTCACTACACACTCTAGATGTGTGTTTCCAGAACCTCAAGCTCCAGCGATCAACAATAATAGGTTGATTCTTGAAGATGACAAGGATGAAGAAGAAACACCAATATCTATACCAATAGCCACATCAACAGAACCAATTGTTGAAACCCCAACAATTATACCAATATCCAATTCAATAGAACCAATGGTTAATACTCCAGCAGCAGACAACACACCCAATCCTGAGAAGGCACCAGAAGATGCACCAACCCCTCCCTCCATGCTTGTGGTGCCCGTCTACAAGCCCCTAGTCTGATACCAAATCCATCTAGCTCAGACACAACTAGAATCAAGATTCATGAAGTTCTAGGAAGTGATGAAGGAGCTCCATGTTCACATCCCTCTCCTTGACGCTCTTATAGAAATGCCATCTTGGACAAAGTTCTTAAAGACTCTCCTCATGGGCAAGTACTTAACAGAGGATATTGAGACTATGAAGCTAGCACGGATGACATCACGTATCATCCTAAGCAAGATGCCAATGAAATTAAAAGATCCTACATATTTCAGCAACTCTTGTTTTGTTAGAGACACTACATGTAGGAAGTGCCTAGTTGATCTTGGTGCAAGCATTTCTATTATGCCCTATAGCTTCCGCAAACGACTAGGCTTCCTTCCTACGGGCATCATGATTCAACTTGCTGAGTCTACAATGACTACCCCCATGGGTATTGTAGAAGATATCCCTATTTGTGTAGGTCCCAAGTCATATTTCCCATGTGATTTTGTCATCATGGACATCCAGGAAGACCCACATTATCCTCTTATCATTGGGCCTCCCTTCCTTGATACTGCTCACACACTCATTGATTTTGAAGCAGGAATCTTGACATTAAGGCTCGGAATAGATACTATAGACTTCAGAGTCTTTGAGAGTCTCAAGTGTGGCAACACATCCCGTTATCATACAAATAACTAGGTGTTACGCGAAAACGTGCGGAAATCACCATAACCATAGATTATGGAAACACAGGTTAATTAAAACCGACTGCAGAAAATTGCCAAACTGTGACACTATTACTTTCCAGTCCTTATCCTACACAGAAACATGTCATATATATACATACACGAGATCTGATACGTGTCTACAGCCTACATAAACAGATGTTCATCTATCACATGAGTTCACCACCCATTCATATACAGAAAGGCCCACATCCGACCAACAGCAGGATATACCAACAACATCGATCGTTTATCGTGAAATATCCTCAAAACACTGCCGAGGACCTGAGAGTACAGGGATGACTCTAGACACTACTACAAAACATCCAAAATAGCAGCAAGTCCATCGCTTGCCTTCTACTACTCCTCAAGCTGCTCAGCCGCAACACCATGACCACGACCACGTCTACCTCGACCACCTAAAAGAGGGTTAAACCAGCGGGGTGAGACAGTTGAACAATTGTCCCAACGGGAAACATAACTCCCCACCGCAACTACAGAACCTCAGCAGGATAAACTATAATAGTAGATAATTGATATCAGATATGACAAGAGTAGGCTATATAAAGTAAAGCTATTCTTACCGACAAGCTTACCAGCTGTATGGAAGCGTATAACCAAATTACCTCTCGATGGAACATGATTAACAAGATAAGATATATCACTATGTAACTGGATTATCCGAACAAGATATATTGTCACATAACCTGGGGATTAAGATAGAACAGATTAATCATATAAACGAGGCCTTAACCAATATTCTGTGTTTTGTCTTAGAAACTACTATATGACGGCATGAACGCATTCTTACTCCTTATCTCACATAACCTGAGCCATGGGCCTATTCACCATGCTCAACTCATCACGTATCCCGAGCCATGGGCCAGTTCACCATGCTCATCACATAGCAGTGTTACAGCCTAATTCCACACCCTAGTTTCTACAACCGTAGATGTACTCTTACCTTTTTTACTTTAGAAACACCCCCGCCTATTCGACGATATGCATTCCGGGTTAACCCTTAAATAAACCCGTTTACCATTATCAACTACCGACTATGATGAATCTATGATTAATGCAACTACATGCTATGATTCCACTGTGATTATTTAGTATTTATGCAAGATATATCAGAAGGTAAACAAAGATAAACTTGATCATTATGCTATTATTGTAATTACATCTACCAGATCCATCTCAAGGATCCAACATCACCCGTTGTCACTTGGCCTCTTGCCAACCCTCCAGATCCATCTCGAGGATCATCACATGCCCTGGGATTTCAATTCCTCATCAAGTATTGTTACTGCTATACAGAGCTTACCTCGATATCATGGAACGAACACATTATACATGTAACTTATTCAACAAGAAGAAATGTTAGTGTGATGTATTCATCCCATATGTCTCATAACCTTTACATGGCTAAGCAGCATCTGCATGGTTACTGTATTCAACAATCGTAGTTCATCATAAGGATTATGCTTACTAACATGAGATGATATTCAAGATGTTATACTTGTCAACCTTACTTTATCTGGTGATTAGGTATATAAAGCATATTATAAGGCAACTGCTTTATGTATCTATCCTTGTCTCTGCATTACACAGATATTCATGGAAATTACTTCATTGATATAGTCATGCTTAGATATAAAAGGTCAAACGTTATCATTACCATCATCAAACAAGATGCTAATATAACTACCACTATTCCTCTTATCAATAACCGATAAACATGATGATCACTTTATGCCTATAACTATGCTACTATCATTACCATTCTTGATGTAGATAGACAATCATAATAACTGAGAAATGCATATCATCAACACAGGGTGACATTTAGGTTTAAGTGCAATATTCACACAAAATGAAAGTATATATATTATATCCTTTAATCATGTCTCATAACACTCTGCATTACATGCTCTTGTTATTTTGGGTATTATACCGATGATTATAATGATTAGGATAAAAAGGGATTGATATAGCCATCATCAGTAGTAAGCATAGCACAAATCATCATCATTATTGTTATCATCCACTATCATCAATATTATCATCATGCAACTACTAGTGTAACTATCACCATCCTCATTTAACAATTAAGTACAAGGATTACTTCATGCATATCATTACTATCATTATTTCCATATTTATTATGATCGACATCATTACTATCATCTTCCTTATTATTAACAAATAAGCATAAGGATCTCATCATGCATCTTATTACCATTACCTTCCTCATTATCATCACTACCACCGTTATCATCATTACCCACATTATTAGTATTGGCATCATTACTAGTATTAGCATTGTTATTATTGCAAGGCATCATACTCATTGTTGTTATTACTAACAAGACACCACCATCGTTTATTGGTGCATAGCTAACCACTTCCTCATCACAAAGGACCGTTACTATAGGATTACAAGACTCTCACCATAACTCTTATCAACCCTCACTAAAACCTATCATGGCCTATCGGTCGACACACATCCAACCCTATCGGCCAGCACCACTCAAAACTGTCGCCCATCATGGCTATCGGCCATTAGGGTTATCAGCCAACATAGCTATCGGCCAGCACCAACAAACCATCAAGAGACTTAGGTATGTCGTTCACCATAAAGAAGAGGGTGTCATCCAACCATATCGCCCATCATGCTCACCATATCGGTCAACACAACAAGATGTATCGTCTGGTGCACAACAACATCCATCGGCCAACATGCATGGTCTATCGTTCAAGGCAAGGAAACCAGCCACACATGGCCATGTCGTCCGACAAAAGAAGAACCACACCTAGTATAT
Source organism: Alisma plantago-aquatica (assembly GCA_963693085.1). Classification (NCBI taxonomy): domain Eukaryota; kingdom Viridiplantae; phylum Streptophyta; class Magnoliopsida; order Alismatales; family Alismataceae; genus Alisma; species Alisma plantago-aquatica. Next base: position 193,933,498 of record OY856413.1, on the reverse strand, counting down.
CGTCTATCAAGAGAACAAGAGTGTCGTTCAACTCAAGGGGAACCATCTCGCCCAACATGGTCATTATATCAGCCAACACTTCATTCCAGCCTATCGTCCAACCCTAAACACACGTGACATTCATGGCCCTATCGCCCACTACATGGACAAGGAGATCACCCAACTCAAGGGCACCCACCATATCATCCATCCCAAGGTACCCATGTCGCCCAACACCAACAGACCATCAAGCTCAACACAAGAACAAAGGTGTTGCTCAACACAAGAACAAAGGTGTTGCTCAACACAAGGACCATATCGTTCAACAAGGGTCACTATATCGACCAACACTCACAATAGCTCACCCTATCGCCCAACACAAGGGCAAGGGTATCGCCCATCACCAAGAATACCTTCCATGTCGCCTAACACAAGGCAAGAGAGGATGTCGCCCAACAGGGGTCATCACTTACCTCCAGCACAAGGAAACCCTAAACCCTAGAAGGGGATCGGCCACCAAAGGTACACAAGCAAGGTATAAAATCATGGAACTAAGCTAAGCTACTAACATGCAACAAGAACATAGATAGAGGTAAAGGAGTTAGGGTTAGAAGCTATGCAACCCACCTTAAGCTCCAAGCTCCAAGGAAGAAGATGCACTTCAAGCTCCAAGGGATGTCATCCACAAAAGCTGATCCAAGAGAGGGTATCGGCCACCACTGCAACTCCAAGAGAGTGTCTCGGCCGACACAAGAAAGAGAGGGAGGAGTGTTGTGCGCTCATGGTGGAGGAGAGACCAAAAGAGCAAAGGAAGCTAAGGTAAGGGAAAGAGCTACCTATATAGAAAGAAGGGGAGGAGAAACCAAGGTAGATCCATGCTAAGTGTCATCCACCCAAGGGACACTTATCTTAGGGTTCAAGCCAACACACTAGCACACCAAGAGACACTTGTCAAAGATATACACCAAGTGTCCACCAAACATGGTCAAGGTTGGACCAAGCAACATGGGAGACACAACTAGCAGCTCCTCTGGGCGACACACACTACTCGAGGTCGACACACCACCTCTAGGTCGACACACACTCTTCCTTGGGCGACACAAGCTGGTCTTGGCCGACACAAGGCTCAAGCAAGCCCAAACAAAGCACCTCAAGGCCCAAACAAGCTCAAGCAAGGCCCAAGAAACTCAAACAACAAGCCCAAGCCTTCCTCGCAACCCTAGAGGAAGCAAAGAGGGGAAAACATATCACAAGATGGCAAACTTGCAAACAAAACCCTAGACTTGGGTTATTTGCAAGTAGCCCCTCAAGCTCTCAACAAAGCACAACTAAAACCTAATCACCACTAAAAGTGATTAGCAAGCATCAAAGGACCAAGGTCAAGCAAAACAAACAGGGTAAACCCTAAACGCAGGTCAGGGTCCTTACAAGTTAACCCCCTTTAAGAGATTTCATCCCCGAAATCCGAAGAGAAAAGTGAGGGATACTTCCTCCTCATCTCTTCCTCAAGATCCCACGTGGCTTCCTCAACGCCACGATGCTGCCAAAGAACCTTCCCAAGAGCCAGGTCCTTCCTCTTCAGCTTCTTGATCCTTTTGTCAAGGATCGCCACTGGTCCTTCCTCCTAGGTCACATCTGTATCAAGCTCAACCTCAACTATTTGTATCACTGTTACCTGAACCCAGATGACTTCCCTTCCGCATTCTGTCATGAAGCACTGAATGCAACCTTTGCAACTCTGGAGGCAACTCTAACTCGTACGCTATCTTGCCAACATGTGCTCTGAATGAGTAAGGCCCCATATATCTGGGAGCTATCTTACCCTTCCGGCCCGTCCTTAGCACACCCTTCCACAGCGAGACTTAAAGGTACACTTTGTCTCCTACCTAGAACTCCAAGGGTCATCCACGATTGTCTGCATAAAACTCCTGTCTGCACCGTGCTACATTCAACTGTTTCTATATCACTTTGATCTTACTAACTCAAGACCTATCATCTGACACTTTCCAAATTCATACCAATCACCAAGATGATCTGCCCTTCCTTTCATACAAAGCCTCACTAATTCAACCTATCAACTCTCAGGACAACTATCCGATTATAATAACAGACTAGCCCTTCCTCGGGCTCATGAAACCCATCACGCTCTTCGCTGTGAACTCTGATCAACTATATTGCATCATCTGTCCACTATGCATCCTCTATTCGCCTGAGAAGGTTCACTCAGCTTAAACTATATTTAGTTTGGAATGCTCACTTAGCTTTTCCTCTATATTGGGAATGTTCACACAACTCTTCCTGAGTAGGATTGTTCACTTAGCTCTTTCCTATTGAGAGTGTTGACTTAGCTATTTTCTATAATCAGGAATGTCCACTTAGCCCTTCCCGCTTAATCGAGAATGTTCACTTAGCTTTTCTCTTAAATGGGGAATGCTCACTTAGCTTTTCCTATTTAAGAATGTTCACTTAGCTTTTCTCTTAAATGGGGAATGCTCACTTAGCTTTTCCTATTTAAGAATGTTCACTTAGCTTTTCTTATTTAATTGGGAATGCTCACTTAGCTTTTCCACTTAAGAATGTTCACTTAGCTTTTCTTATTTAATTGGGAATGCTCACTTAGCTTTTCCGCTTAAGAATGTTCACTTAGCTTTTCTTATTTAATTGGGAATGCTCACTTAGATTTTCCCGCTTTATAGTATTATACTCCTAGATTGTTCCAAAATGATTACCAGATCAGTGTAACCAGAGAGATAACAATCTAAGAGTTCCATACTTGCCTTATCTACAATAATCATATACCTGGACAGGGTATACAAGTACTGAGATTAGGTAGTATGCACCTTATTTCTATCCTACCCCACACTTTTCATATCCGTATTCACACAAAGCTCTTCATTCTTGGATTTTCTTCAGGCATCACTTCTATATCTCATCTTTTATCACACAGATAAGAGAGATTTCATAGCATATTAAGGAACATTAAAAAAAATGCAAATTTTCTTCTTACTTGTGTCCTTATAGGACTTGACTAAAGGAAGTTCAAAAACTTCTACTTTCTTATTTTTATCACACAGAATCAGAAAATGGAACATCAGAATGAATATATTTTATCTGACCTGACTGGGACGTCTGTCCACGCCCTCGATCGTTACTACGAAGATGCCTCCTTTGAGAGTCCTACTGACTCTGCCCCTGGGGTTGTGTCATCATCAAGTTTTCATCTAGGCAATCTTTTACTAGATGTCCCGGTTGTCTACATCGGTAACAGATCCTGGGTGCAAGATAGGGTCTGTGAGATCTAGTTACCGATGTCGATGCTATGTCGGTGGCTCCACTTGGAAGATAACTACGATCCCTACTCCCGCTCATCGTTCTTTGCGTCTGGTTATGGAATCTGGATGATACTGGTGATGTAGAAAATCTCGGTTTCTTGAAGATTCCAGACCTCTATCCTTGAGACTGAGTAGGTCTTTGGTGAGGCATGGATTCTCTCTTCTCCCGTACTGACCCCTCAATCCTTCGAACAGATTCCACAAACATAGCAAACCGCTCCTGATTTTCCAATGCAGAAACATGTGTTTTTAACTCCGCACTCAGACCTTTCTCAAAGCGCCTGATCTGTTCCTCCTCTGTTGCCACCATGTGAGGACAAAACCTTAACAGATCCATAAATTTAGCTTCATACTCGGTGGTATTCATCGTTCCTTGTCTCAGGTTCTCAAACTGACTAACCTTCTCATCCAGATACGTCTTCGGAAAGTATCTGGTGACAAACTTGCGTCGAAACACTTCCCAACAGATCACCTCACTAGGCCGCTTCTCCTCCTCGATGGTCCACCAGTGACCAGCACTACCCTTCAGGAGGTAGACCACATGTTTTACTTTGTCTACTTCGGGGATGTCAAGAATCCGAAAAGCCTTCTCAAGACTTGTCAGCCACAGATCTGCATCTGCTGGATCAGTCGTACCTGCATAATCCAAAGCTCCAACTCAACGAAGATGCTCGAAGGTCTTCCCAATACCCAATGCTTCTCCATGGGGAACTTGTGCTCGCAGAGGAGGCACCGGTAATCGCTCAACCATGAGATTCACAGTAGCCATTAACTGCCCCATAAGCTGTTGGTAAGCAGGATGTTCAAGTATGGCTGGGTTAAATTGGGGAGCCTCAGGCACCTGATCTTTATGTGCCTGCCCTTCTGCTCCATCAACTGAGGCAGCATCACTATGCTCAAGAGCATGTTCTTCATGGTTTCCAGACATATTGTCCTTTCTTCTACTGATTGCAGAAGATTTTGTAAGAAGACCTAGAAAACTCATAAGAACAGACTCAACCTAATCCTAAATCCCTGTAGACTTAGCGAACCTATAGCTCTGATACCAAACTTGTGGCAACACATCCCGTTATCATACAGATAACGAGGTGTTACGTGAAAACGTGCAGAAATCACCATAACCACAGATTATGGAAACACGGGTTAATTAAAACCGACTGCAGAAAATTGCCAAACTGTGACACTATTACTTTCCAGTCCTTACCCTACACATAAACATGTCATATATGTACATACATGAGATATGATACGTGTCTACAGCCTACAGAAACAGCTGTTCATCTATCACATGAGTTCACCACCCGTTCATATACAGAAAGGCCCACATCCGGCCAATAGCAGGATATACCAACAACATCGATCGTTTATTGTGAAATATCGTCAAAACACTGCCGAGGACCTGAGAGTACAAGGATGACTCTAGACACTACTACAAAACATCCAAAATAGCAGCATGTCCATCGCTTGCCTTCTACTGCTCCTCAAGCTTCTCAGCCGCAACACCACGACCACGTCTACGTCGACCACCTAAAAGAGGGTTAAACCAGTGGGGTGAGACAATTGAACAATTGTCCCAGCGGGAAACATAACTCCCCACCGCAACTACAGAACCTCAGCATGATAAACTATAATAGCAAATAATTGATATCAGATATGACAAGAGTAGGCTATATAAAGTAAAGCTATTCTTACCGACAAGCTTACCAGATGTATGGAAGCGTATAACCGAATTACCTCTCGATGGAACATGATTAACAAGATAAGATATATCACTATGTAACTGTATTATCCAAACAAGATATATTGTCACATAACCTGGGGATTGAGATAGAACAGATTAATCATATAAACGAGGCCTTAACCAATATTCTGTGTTTTGTCTTAGAAACTACTATATGACGGCATGAACACATTCTTGCTCCTTATCTCACATAACCTGAGCCATGGGCCTGTTCACCATGCTCAACTCATCACGTATCCCGAGCCATGGGCTTGTTCACCATGCTCATCACATAGCAGTGTTACAACCTAATTCCACACACTAGTGTCTACAACCGTAGATGTACTCTTACCTTTTTACTTTAGAAACACCCCCGCCTATTCGACGATATGCATTTCGGGTTAACCCTTAAGTAAACCCATTTACCATTATCAACTACCAACTATGATGAATCTATGATCAATGCAACTACATGATATGATTCCACTGTGATTATTTAGTATTTATGCAAGATATATCAGAAGGTAAACAAAGATAAACTTGATCATTATGCTATTATTGTAATTACATATATCGGATCCATCTCAAGGATCCAACATCACATATTGTCACTTGGCCTCTTGCCAACCCTCCAGATCCATCTCGAGGATCATCACATGCCCTGGGATTTCAATTCCTCATCAAGTATTGTTATTTCTATACAGAGCTTACCTCGATATCACGGAACGAGCACATTATACATGTAACTTATTCAACAAGAATAAATGTTAGTGTGATGTATTCATCCCATATGTCTCATAACCTTTACATGGCTAAGCATCATCTGCATGGTTAGTGTATTCAACAATCATAGTTCATCATAAGGATTATGCTTACTAACATGAGATGATATTCAAGATGTTATATTTTTCAACCTTACTTTATCTGGTGATTAGGTATATAAAGCATATTATAAGGCAACTGCTTTATATATCTATCCTTGTCTCTGCATTACACAGATATTCATGAAAATTACTTAATTCATATAGTCATGCTTAGATATAAAAGGTCAAACGTTATCATTACCATCATCAAACAAGATGCTAATATTACTACCACTATTCCCCTTATCAATAACCGATAAACATGATGATCACTTTATGCCTATAACTATGCTACTATCATTACCATTCTTGATGTAGATAGACAATCATAATAACTGAGAAATGCATATCATCAACACAGGGTGACATTTAGGTTTAAGTGCAATATTCACACAAAATGACAGTATTTATATTATAACCTTTAATCATGTCTCATAACACTCTGCATTACATGCTCTTTGTTATTTTGGGTATTATACCGATGATTATAATGATTAGGATAAAAAGGGACTAATATAGCCATCATCAGTAGTAAGCATAACACAAATCATCATCATTATTGTTATCATCCACTATCATCAATATTATCATCATGTAACTACTAGTGTAACTATCATCATCCTCTTTTAACAATTAAGTACAAGGATTACTTCATGCATATCATTACTATCATTATTGCCATCTTTATTATGATCGACGTCATTACTATCATCTTCCTTATTATTAACAAGTAAGAATAAGGATCTCACCATGCATCTTATTACCATTACCTTCCTCATTATCATCACTACCACTGTTATCATCATTACCCACATTATTAGTATTGGCATCATTACTAGTATTAGTATTGTTATTATTGCAAGGCATCATACTCATTGTTGTTATTACAAACAAGACACCACCATCGTTTATTGGTGCATAGCTAACCACTTCCTCATCACAAAGGACTGTTACTATAGGATTACAAGACTCTCACCATAACTCTTATCAACCCTCACTAAAACCTATCATGGCCTATCGGCCGACACACATCCAACCCTATCGGCAAGCACCACTCAAAACTGTCGCCCATCATGGCTATCGGCCATTAGGGTTATCGATCAGCATAGCTATCGACCAGCACCAACAAACCATCAAGAGACTTAGGTCTATCGTTCACCACAAAGAAGAGGGTGTCATCCAACCATATCGCCCATCATGCTCACCATATCGGCCAACACAACAAGATGTATCATCCGGTACACAACAACATCCATCGGCCAACATGCATGGTCTATCGTTCAAGGCAAGGAAACCAGCCACACATGGCCATGTCGTCCGACACAAGAAGAACCACACCTGGTCTATCGTCTATCAAGAGAAAAAGAGTGTCTTTCAACTCAAGGGGAACCATCTCGCCCAACATGGTCATTATATTGGCCAACACTTCATTCCAGCCTATCGTCCAACCCTAAACACTCATGCCATTCATGGCCCTATTGCCCACTACATGGACAAGGAGATCACCCAACTCAAGGGCACCCACCATATCATCCATCCCAAGGTACCCATGTCGCCCAACACCAACAAACTATCAAGCTCAACACAAGAACAAAGGTGTTGCTCAACACAAGGACCATATCGTTCAATAGGGGTCACTATATTGGCCAACACTCACACTAGCTCACCCTGTCGCCCAACACAAGGGCAAGGGTATCACCCATCACCAAGAACACCTTCCATGTCACCCAACACAAGGCAAGAGAGGATGTCGCCCAATAAGGGTCAGCACCTACCTCCAGCACAAGGAAACCCTAATCCCTAGAAGGGGATCGGCCACCAAAGGTACACAAGCAAGGTATAAAAGCATGGAACTAAGCTAAGCTACTAACATGCAACAAGAACATAGCTAGAGGTAAAGGAGTTAGGGTTAGAAGCTATGCAACCCGCCTTAAGCTCCAAGCTCTAAGGAAGAAGATGCACTTCAAGCTCCAAGGGATGTCATCCACCAAAGCTGATCCAAGAGAGGGTATCGGCCACCACTGCAACTCCAGGAGAGTGTCTCAGCTGACACAAGCAAGAGAGGGAGGAGTGTCGTGCGCTCAAGGTGGAGGGGAGACCAAAAGAGCAAAGGAAGCTAAGGCAAGGGAAAGATCTACCTATATAGAAAGAAGGGGAGGAGAAACCAAGGTAGATCCATGCTAAGTGTTTTCCACCCAAGGGACACTTGTCCTAGGGTTCAAGCCAACACACTAGCACACCAAGAGACACTTGTCAAAGATATACACCAAGTTTCCACCAAACATGGTCAAGGTTGGACCAAGCAACATGGGCGACGCAACTAGCAGCTCCTCTAGGCAAAACACACTACTCCAGGTCGACACACCACCTCTAGGTCGACACACACTCTTCCTTGGGTGACACAAGCTGGTCTTGGCCGACACAAGGATCAAGCAAGCCCAAACAAAGCACCACAAGGCCCAAACAAGCTCAAGCAAGGCCCAAGAAACTCAAACAACAAGCCCAAGATTTCCTCTCAACCCTAGAGGAAGCAAAGAGGGGAAAACATATCACAAGATGGTAAACTTGCACACAAAACCCTAGAATTGGGTTATTTGCAAGTAGCCCCTCAAGCTCTCAACAAAGCACAACTAAACCCTAATCACCACTAAAAGTGATTAGCAAGCATCAAAGTACCAAGGTCAAGCAAAACAAATAGGGTAAACCCTAAACGTAGGTCAGGGTCCTTACATCAAGGGTCCCTCCTTTCAAGAATAATGTTATTTAATTGATTGTGTTGACAAAATGGCACAACTATGATAGGAGGACCACACTTCTGAACATCCTTTAGAGACTGCATTCATCAATGCCAATGCTCATGAGTTGGATGATGAACAGGTGGAGAAATTTCTCATTCTCCTAAACTCCACTATAGAAGATAATGAGGCTAAATGTGAAGATCGAAAATCTACCTCCATCATTGAAGACGAAGAAGCCACTATGCCGGAGATGAAGCCTCTACCCGAGGGGCTCAAGTATGTTTTCCTATATGAGAAGAAGGTTTGCCCAGTCATCATCAATGAAAATCTCACAACAACCCAAGAAGATAAGCTATTTACTAAACTAAAGAAAACACTAGGTTACAAGATGACTGACCTAATCAGTGTGAGTCAAGCCCTCTATATGCGCATAATCAACATGGTCGAAAATTACAAGCCATCTATCGAGCTTCAACGTAAGCTAAACCCTATTCTAAAGGGGGTTGTTCACAAGGAGGTGGTGCCCAAGAAAGGTGGTACTATAGTTGTTCTGAATGAGAATAATGAGCTTATTCCCATGCACACAATGATTGGGTGGCACATGTGCATAGACTACCAGAAGCTTAATAAAACAACTAGGAAGGACCACTTCCCACTTCCATTTCTCAATCAAGTCCTAGAGAGGATTGCACACCAGGAGTTCTTCTGTTACTTAGATGGATATTCTGGCTTCTATCGTATACCCATCCATCCTAGCGATCAAGAAAAGATGACATTCATGTGTCCCTTTGGCACATATGCTTTCTGGTGTATGCCTTTTAGATTATGCAATGCACCAGTGACTTTTCAATGTTGTGTGTATTCCATCTTCTCTGACATTACTAAAAACATAATGGAGATCTTCATGGATGACTTCTCAGTCTATGGAAGTTCTTTTGAACAATGTACCTTTTCTTGGTCCTGGAACACTGTGAACAATTGAGGCATTGAAGTTGATAAAGAAAAGATTGAAGTAATAGCAAAGCTACCTCCTCCAAGCACTATCAAGGATGCGCGAGCATTCTTTGGACATGTTGGGTTCTACAGGAGGTTTATTTGTGACTTCAACAAGATCACCAAGCCATTGACAAATATTCTTCAAAAGGATGAGGTCTTCAACTTCGACTCTAATTGCATGAAGAGCTTCAACACGTTGAAGGAATCCCTCACGTCAACCCCTATCCTTTATGCCCCGGATTGATCTCTTCCTTTTAAGATCATGTGCGATGCTAGTGATTATGCCGTAGGCACAGTAATGGGGTAGTGTATCGACAAAAACATCATGTTATCTACTATGCAAGCAAGACACTAGATGACACATAGTAGAATTATTCTATGGGAGAAAAGGAACTTCTTGCCATTGTCTTCACTTTTGACAATTTTTTCTCCTACCTTATAGGATCATAGGTGATAGTCTACACTGATCACGCTGCCATAAGGTATTTAATTTCGAAGAAAGATATGAAGCCTAGGTTGATCAGATGGATCCTATTGCTACAAGAGTTTAATATGGAGATCAAAGACAAAAAGGGGACCGCAAATGTAGTTGTTGATCACCTCAATAAATTGCACATTCAAGATTTTGATGATGACCGTATCAATGACACTTTACTTGATGACCATTTGCTATAGATATCTGCATTGATGCCATGGTATGCATATTTTATCAATTACCAAGCTGCATGAATCTTACATCCAGATTGTACCAGAAATGATAAAAGGAAGTTCATTTTAGACATTCATCACTACTATTGGGACAAGCCCTATCTCTTTCATTTATCATCTAATGGAATCTACCACTTTTGTATATCTAAAGAAGAAGCTCCTCTCATTTTGAAGCATTGTCACTCTGGCCCTACATGAGGCACATGATCTCTAAGAATACTTCTTTCAAAGTCCTTCAATTTGGATTCTTCTGGCCTTCTATCTTTAAAGATGCTAACAACTTTGTTAAATCAAGCAATCAATGCCAAAGAACTGGCAATATTTTAGAGAGGGATGAAATGCCCCTTAATCGCTGGCAAGAAGTGGAGATTTGTTATGTGTGGGGTGTAGACTACATGGGTCCATTTCCCCCAACTTATGGGTTCTCCTACATACTCATTATTGTAGACTATGTTTCTAAGTGGGTTGAAACCATCCCCACCATTTCTTATGATTCCAAGACAGTCATAAAGATGTTCAAAGACATCATCTTCCCTCACTTTGGAGTTCCAAGCACTATCATCTCAGATGGAGGATCGTAGTTCCTCAAGCGTAGTTTTGAAACTCTCTGTCACAGTTATGGTGTTTCCCACTGAGTCTCCACTATATATCATCCTCAGATGAGTGGACATGTGGAGGTTTCTAACCATCAAATAAAATTTGTTCTCAAGAAGATGGTTAGTAAGACAAGACAAGATTGGGCACACAAGTTGAATGATGCTTTATGGGCATATAGAACTTCCTACAAGACTCCCCTTGGCACTGCACCTTTCTGTCTGATCTATGGGAAGTCATATCATTTACCGGTGGAGCTCGAACATAAAGCTCAATCGGCCATCAAGCAGATCAACTTTGACTTCCGTGCAATAAAAGAGAACTGTCCTACTTCAACTACAAGAGATCAAAGAGTTACGACTAAATGCATATGACAATGCACCCATCTACAAGGAATGCACAAAGATGTGGCATGATGGCCACCTGAAGAGGAAGGATCTGCAAATTGTAGATCATGTATTACTGCACAATTCTTGACTCTGCCTCTTCCAAAGAAAGCTCATGACTCAATGGTTGGGTATGTTCATAATCAAGCATATCTTTCCTCACAGAGTTGTGTTAATCTGGAGTGAGAAAACTAGAAAATTCAAAGTTAATGGCCATCGTCTCAAATGCTATTTTATAATGGATGACATGCATGCCAACCAACATCTTACTATCCTCCCTCCAACATATCATGACTGAGTTTCCGGTGTTGAGCCGTCGACATAAAATAAAGGCGCTTCTCAGGAGGCAACCCGAGCATTTCTTTCATTTCCAATTTTTTTTACATCTTAGTTCATATTGCATTTAGTTAAGATATTGTATCTCATGACAAAGAGCACTAGTTTAACAGTTTTGATTTTATGTAAATGACTTTTGTTGAAGAGAGAATAACCACACATCATGTGGACCAACCAACAAAGTCTTTCCCCTCCATCTTAGATTTAGTGTTTGCTCAAGGATGAGAAAATATTTAAGTTCAGGGTGGAGGGTGAGTGGTACATATTCTACTTTCAACCCAAACCTGTCTACTTACAACTTATGATCTTTTCATTACATTCATCATGCATCACTTTTAGTTCAAAAAAATTCAAATTTCTTCTGAAGTAAATAAAGCCATTACGTAGTTGGCTTAGAATTATCCATTTTTCATAAATATATCCCCTTATCTGAAGCAACCCTATCTTGGAGGCAGGGGGTGGGTATTTATAGGACTGGTGGACTCTTAGCGGTTGCTAGAGTTGTGGTCATTGCAGTCTCTATAGATAGACTCTTAGTGGTTGCTACTGATTAGGATCATAATGGTCACTACGGATGGATACCCTTAGAAGTCTCTACTGATGAAGATCGTAATGGTAGCTATAGATGGAGATCCTTAGTAGTCACTGGAGTCGTGTTCGTAGTGGTTTCTATGGATGGAGACCCTTAGCAGTCACTACTGATGAAGATCATAGTGGTCACTACGATGGAGATTCTTGGCCATCACTACATATGAAGGTTGTAGTGGTCGCTACAGTTGTGGTTTTAGTGGTTTCTATAGATGGAGATCCCTTTGGTCGCCAATCTTACTCCTTAGGAACAAACCCACCCCCCAGGGGGGTATTACCGGTGGTCGATGGGATTGTGTCGATGAACCTTCTAATTGATAATGATGCTCTCTCTTCATATAGCTTAGTTTTCATTAGAGTGGCTTTGTTCTTATCTACTTAGGTTTTTATGCTAATTTGTAGGAATTTGATACTTTTCTTGACTCTCTTTGTAGGTTTTGAATTCTATCACTCTGTAGCAAGTTTTCCAAGGGAGTCTTGGTGCCCTTCAGAAAACAGGAGTTCAGAGGAGGATGCTTATCATAGGGTGCGGGGCAGCACCCTGAAAAAAAAATAGATTTTGAGCAATTTGAGAAGTTACATCAATACACAAAAATTGTGTTCAAGACCAAAATTGACCTATTAATTGGCATGCCAATCAATAGTATTTTTGACCTCCCTATCGACACACTAAACGCTTGACAGCCGCATTGACCTCACTGGTTGACATTCAAGAGGAACGACACAACTCCATCAATCCACTAGATAGACATTTAGAATGTCGGCATACAATTCATCGATACTCAAAGGGTGACAACTCCTTCTTGACATCATCATCAACTATCGGTCGACAATCTAGACAATACTATGATCGACATACACAACTACTCAACAGAGCCATTGACCCTCAAGGTCGATAGTCATGTCGACCTCTAAGATCGACAATAGGAGGTTCAAAAGTCATCAAATGATAGACCTTTCCACCGATGGACCCATCGTTCAACACCGATTGAAAGTGGTCAACACTGATAGGGAACATAAGAGGTCGACAGCCACGAACCTATAAATAGACCCCCAGCATAGCCTTACAACTCATCTCAGAGTTTTTGGAGACAAAAATGCCGAAACACTACTGTTGAGATCAGAATGAGGACGAGACCTATCGACCAAGCTAGTTCTATCGACCTAGCTTGGCGATGCCTATTGACCTCAAGCACAGATTGAAAAATCTCTTTCCATCCCCAACTCCAAAGCCATCTATCTCCCTTCTCCAAGGTGATTGATCTCTTCCCCAAGCTACAATTCCTCCACCTACTTCTGCTGCAAGCCAGGGTTAGTTCCTGGAAAAGTAAGAAGGAAGTCTTCATCACACACCACGTTGAGCCGCTTCCACCACCAACATGACTGTGATGGCATCCTCTTCCTGTTCTTATGATATTAATCTTGCCATGTCAAGGGGGTAGACACCCTAATGAGAACTTATGATAGAAAGTCTCTGGAGTAGTGGATAAAGGATTTGTAAGTAACGAGACATCAAGCTTATATGGATATCTAGTCATGCAAAGTTTCTGATGCTGAAAGGGGAAACCTGCATAACTCCAATTATATCTTCATACAAGTTTGGATTTGAATGATTGCACACATTTGAGTAGTGGTGGTGAAGACCAATTCCACCCTAGTGTTTCCATCCATTGATAACTAGAACCTCAATCGAGCTCTTTTTATTCTTACAACCTTAGATTAAACAAACTAATATTTACTTTTATGATAAATACTAATTCTTACTAGTTTACTTTGATTAAATAGTTCTTAAAAAAGTTATCCCTTGGAATTCAATCCTTAACTATACTGTGATAAGATCCGTCCACTTACAGGTGGCATTATTGCACTTTGGTTTTGGTAAACTTTAGAAATTATATTCCTTGTGGATTTGTAGTGTGATAATATTCCACGTCATTGGTGCACATTATGCGATGCTCGATGGGGTGAAAATCTTGAGAATTGATGTCCTCTTAAGTTCTAGTGCATGCAAGTCCCAAAGTTGGCTAGTTTGAACAAAAATATATAAACTACTACAAGATAAGAGTCTAGAGTTATTTTGGGCATATTAAGGCTATAATGGCATGAAACTGTACATAAACACTTAGCATAAATGCCTAAATTTGGGTTTTATCACTCATAGGTTGGAGCTATCGCCTGAGTTGCACAGATTGCATCCTGTCTTCCATCTTTCCATGTTGAGGAAGTTTCATCCAGATACTGAGTTGGTGTTGTAGCCTGTGGAGGTTATGTCAGAGGAGGATGTGTTGTTTGTGGAGGGTCATGTTTTGATCCTGGATAGGCGAGTGAAGAAGTTGAAGAAGAAGGATATAGTTCTTATGAAGGTTTTGTGGCATCCCCTTAGCGTGGAGGAAGCCACATGTGAGTTATAGGATGAGATGCGTAGGAAGTTCCTGACTCTTTTTGTGTAGGATTTCAGGGGAAAAAATCCTTGGTATGGGTTTATGGTTGTAAGACCCCTAAGGTAGCTCTTTCTCTAATCTTATTTGTTTATCATAATAAGATGCTTAGAACCTTAATATAATCTGTTAAGGTGCTTTAGTAACATGTGACATCCATATGTTTTTAGTTTGAATAATGTTTGAGCTAGTTATGCTATATGTGTGCTTGTTTTGGGCCAAGTTAAAATTTACTTATGCTTAGGGTTTATCTTGCAATTCATCACATGTTCAATGTGCCGCTTATGTCTTTTATGTAGGGAAATAGGGTGACAAAATAGGCCAAAAAAACAAAAAAAATTATTGCCATGTTCTCCATAAACCAGCAGATCGCATCAACAACTATATAATCACATCAACAACTATTTCGGTTTTGAGGATATACCTGATCCTGGAGCAAGTCCAACGACATAATCCTCATCGTTGTAGATGCATAATAGTCTTCTAGTTGCACTGGCACTCATCTGCGCTATTCTATGGATAACAAACCCAAATATCATCATCTACACCATCTCCTCTCACCATGGACTCCTGGCTGACGTTGTCCTCCTTAGAAACGGGAAAAAGCCACCTCGCCTCTAGAGAAGTCCACATGGACCACCTAGAACTCATGTCATCCTTATAGAATGGATAGGAAGGAGTTATCACTCCCGTTGGTGTACAAGTCACCAACATGCTCTCCCACAATGATTCTCAGTTGTTCTCTCCCTCTCTATCCCTCCCTAGTCAGGTAGGACTTGCTCGGGCTCACTTGATTACGACAACCAAAGAGGACATCAATTGTCAGAGCAATTGATTCTCAATTGTGTGTATTGGGTAACCCCCAGTACCCCTCTATTTATAGGAGGGGTTTGGGTCAATGTTCCCAGTCTATGCGGGAGTGGAAAGGACTAGAAGATCACGAATTTTTGCAACATGCAAGCACCAAACAAGTCAGTAGGAAATCAAACTAGTCGGTTCACACACGAGCTGGTCAGTTCACTTAGTGAATCGATCATTTTGCATGTTTCCCAAACGCATATGTATTTGGCAATTCTATTCCAATTAATTCCCAACATGACATAAACACTAATCCTTGATGTAGTCAAATTACATCTCAAACTGGTCATCTCACAGAGAAAGATGGTCATCTCATGACCACTAGCTGATCAATTCATTTCAGTGAACTGGTCAGTTGGTGTCGAGTTCATGCAAAACACAGCCAATAAATATCCAATCAACCTGACACTCCAACCGACCATTTCATCACATGAGACAATTGACTGGGAGTCAGGTTAGTTAATTTGTTGCTTGAATTGAATACCTAAACTCTTTAGTAAGCAATCCGATCATCATTCAAGATAAAACTCCTCTTATAGGTCATGTCCTATGTGTGTGACTCTGTAGGTCCCATATTACCTTGCCCAGTGAATGTCCATAACCATTTATGAAATCCCAAGCAAATAGTGATTCCTAGTCACACATCATTGCTACCTAAGTAAATGAAAAGTTAGGGAACAACTTCAACCTACAATTTGTGCTTGGTGTTACAATGTTTATATAATTCCTTTATCTCTGATATCCAGATTGAACTCGAGGCATGGATTTGTAAACCTCTTCAACATTCAATCTTTGTTTCTTGCTATAGAAGTTTGTATGAAATATGTGTGAGATCAATATCATAAATTGACTCAGATGTACATGGTCATGCATTTCTCAGTCTTGCTAACTCAAGTGGCCTAGGATATCATACTCCCATAGGAGGGAAAAATTGTTGACTCCAGGTCAATGTTGACTCTATGTCTAAATTGACCAAACCCTTGTTTTGATGATGACTAAACCATTAGAATTATTTGTGTCTAATGTCTATACTTGAGAGATTTTAGATTAGGTATTGACACACTCCAAATGCCCTAAATTGTGCATCCCAACTTGGAGTAAATACAAGTCAAAGTTAATACAAGTGCACGTTTTTAGAATATGATGTAAATCCATTAGAATAGAATATGATGTAAATCCATTAGAATCAAGTTGTAAATCTTTTAATGATTTTATGTCTTGTTACTAAGCTTAGTAAAATTTAGGAGCACTTAAATCGAATATTTGAATAGTTTAATGACATTTTCCAAAATTCATTACATGAACTTTAGCGGTCGAGTTACAATCTCGACAGATGCTTGATGGATTTTGAGAATGCCATGGTTTGGTTGAGTTTCCTATACTCAAAACTCGATCGACCACTGAACTAGAACACAATTGATTTAGTCTATCGGTCGAGTTCCTAACAAGACAAACTCAATAGATAGGTCAAATTATCTTTGTCTCATAGTGCATTTGTTCGAGTTACCTTTATAGAAACTCAACTGATAGCATTGTATAGAAAAGTGAAAAAAAGTGCATCTAACCATTTTAGAGTTGCAACAATCGAAATATATCTATTGCAAGCCACAAAATGGATAGTTTTTGTTGTTAAGTGTTCCCAAAGGCTTAGAGGAATTCCCAACTATAAATAAGACCCATTAGGCTTCATTGTAAGATTGATCATTCAATGAAAAACTCTATATGAGGTTCTTAGTCTATACTTGAGTGCATCCTACAACCTCCTCTCTCTCTCTCTAAGCTTAATCACTTGCATCATCCATTAGAGTGAGTAGGAGATTTGTAAGAGATCCAATCCTACATGTATATCTTGTAAGTTTATCACTACCTCCACCTTCCAATCTCTCATTCAACCATGAAGATGAAGGTTCTCTCTCTTGGCTAAGAGAGGTGAAGAAGAACAAGGGAATGCATCCCATGGTGAAGATCAAAGCTGGAGACTTGGAGCAAGAGTGAGTAAGCCTTTGGTGAAGGCATAAGACTCCTTGCTCAAGTAGGTAATCCTTGGTGAAAGCTTCTCCGAGTAAATGTGAATTCAAAGGATGAAGATCCAATAAGAGTGGGTAATTCCAAGAAGGATAAAGACTTGTAAAAGAGTGGGTAAGTCCTTGGAGAAGACCAAAAACTCATTGCAAAGTGAGTAAGTCCTTGGTGAGGTTGAAGACTCTTTGTATTGGATTGGTAAGTCCTTTGGTGGGTCATGTGTTGTGACTCTTATAATTGAATATATAGAGGAAGACACACTTATAAATCCTAGAGGTTGACCACTCTAGGTAGTGGATTAACATACTCCTAGTTTGGAGTATGGAACCACTATACATATATTGTCACTTGGTGCTTGTTCAATCTCTCTCCCTTTCTATGTATGTTTTAGTTGCACTCAAATTTCCTATTTAGCAACCTTATCTTGTGATATAATGTGAAGGTTTAATGAATTTTATTTAATTGTATTCAGATCTATTTAACTCCCCCCCTTAGAGAATCCAATCACCCATCTAGTATCCTACAATTGGTATTAGAGCAAGGATCTTATCCAAGCATACTTCTACAACTAGGAGAATATGGGTTACTACCAAGGAGGGAGATACTTGATCAACCTTCCAATCTTTGATGGGAGCAATTTCCTCTATTGGAAAAGAAGGCTACAATTCTACGTCCATGGATCAAATCTTGGTATATGGCAAATGGTAGACCATTTGTACAAGCTACCGAAGACAAAGATATAATAATGGGATGAAGCTACAATGAAGAAAGCTACCTTGAATGCAAGAGAAATCAAAATTCTCTATCACACCATGAACCCCATCAAGTTCAACTAGATTTTCTCTTGTGAGATAACCTATAAGGTATGGAGAAAACTATGCATCACTTATGAGGGGACAACTCAAGTGAAGGAAAGCAAAGCATGCATTCTCAAAGGGTTGCTTGAAAACTTTAAGATGGGAAAGGAAGAGAAGATAGAAAACATATACTCAAGACTCATCTTAATTGTTAATGTCGTTGCCATCCTAGGTCCTCCTATGAGTAGAGGAGAGATCAACTCAAACATCCTTAGCACTCTCCCCAAGAGATGGGAATCCAAGGTGACTTCCATTGAAGAAGCAAGGTCTCTTGGTTCTAATCCTATTGAAGAGCTCATTGGAAATCTACAAGCCCATGAAGTCACACTTGACAAGAGAGAAGAAGTTGAAAGAAAAGAGGAGAAAGATATAAAGAGAATGAAAAAGGCTTAAATGAAGGCTCAAATCAAAGATATTGTGGGTCAAGATTCTCCATCCTCTCATGTTGAAGAAGATGCCAGGTACCCCAAGGGTAGACTCTACAAAGGCAACCCTTCATCCTCCATCTGGTGCCTCAACTATGGAAAGAAAAGTCACTTCGAGATAGATTGTCTATAAGGCAAAAAGACCCATTATTACAAGAGTAGAGAAGAGAAGTACAAGAAGAAGGAGAAATGGCACAAAATCTCAAGTGACTCTTCCAACTCAAGCTCAAGGGACTCCTCCAACTCAAGGTCAAGTGAAGAATCAAGTGGAGGATCTAGTTCAATATCTAGTAATAAAGGACAATGTCATTTTTCTCTTATGGCTTCAACAAGTGAAGACCCAAATGAGGTAACTGTGAACTCTTTAGATAAAAAAAACCTTTAACTGCTACAACTAATGATACTCGTTCCTCTCTTAAGTCTTCTAAAAAGAAAATAAAAAATCTTGCTATAATTGTTGATAATTTTCATATAGAATTAGATTATCTTGAACATGATAATACTTACTTTCTTGATGACAAAAATGTTTGTCTTAGCCAAGTAGATGCTCTTAAACTTGATAATGATAACTTTCTTGATAAGATTAGATTTCTATAAGATCAACATCTTATTCATAATGCTAATGTAGAGCATAGTAACATTATGGATTCTCTCATGCATCATATTGATGTTCTTAAATCTAAAAACAAGAACAAAGTTTGTCTTTGCAAGGTTTATAATCTGAAAATAGGATCTATTGTTCTAAGATTGCTATGTTAATGTTTCCTTGCTTGCCCAAATCAATATGCTTGAATCTTGTTCTAGTTCTACTGGTAGAGATAATAGTATTATTGTTCTTCACTTTGATAAAGATTCTTATTTGACCAAAACTCTTTGCCTAGAAAATGATCTTTTGCATGCTAGATATAATATCAATCATCTATCTTCTACTATCAGTCCTCTTATGCATGATAATCATAGTTTGAGATCTTCTTTGCAAAGATTCTTAGTTGGTAAAAATAATCTTAAAGATATCCTAGACCATACTACTAAACACATTGGTAGACTTGGTTTAGAGTATGTTCATAGCCAAAGGAACAATAAGCAAAAAGGACCTCCAATCATTTATGGGGAATCCTATAGTTCTAACTCTATGGGCACATACAACTATTGCAATGATTTTTGTCAATATTCTACTTGTTGTCCTTTTCGGAAAGACCCACGAGCATAATAGGACTTGGGTTGCATATATATATATGTGTGTTTTTTGACAACAAGTTTGTCAGTTGAGTATGTCCTGATAGAAAATTGACCGACCAACACCAATGGGTGTTGCCAACAGTTCTCATTGGTCAAGTTGTCAATATGAAGAACTTGACTAACAACATTGTGCACAGAATAAACAATTGGCTTTTTGGATGACAATTTCCCTCTCAACTAGATTTTCTCATAAAATTGTTTTATTCTTTGGCATTTCCTTGGTACCTTTTATAAGTGCTCATTTCCATGTTTTTGAATTTCCTACCTTGCTCACAACTATATCTTTCTAATTGCTATACATTGATATATCTAAATCTTGCAATTACTTGCTTTGAGTTGCTTCGCATGTTTTGATGATGATCTTTTTGGATTTCTTGTTTGCGCCTAAATTACTTCCGTTGTGCCCAAACTTGATTCATCTATATAGTTGTGTATCTTTTTTGGATATAACCTTAAGGTTCTTAGTGATAATCATCTTTTGGTAATGATGCATATTTGTTTGTAGGTTATATCCTTTCTTGCTTCTAAAATTGGATATCTCTTTGTTGGGATATATATCTACATCTCTCATAGCTTGCTATGTAACTTGTACACCTTTTTGATATGATCTAGATTCTACTAGTAGTCCTAACTTGTGATATCATCTACTAGAAGTTCTCATACTGGTAGTTCTAGCCTTGTTTATCATTGGATATCTTTTCATCAAGTGGTATTCTACTATATGCTATGCATGTATCTTGTTTCATACTTGCTCAAGATTGTTCCTTGGATTGCATTCCTACTATCTTGAGTTGCTTAGATAGCATTGTGATGCAGGATATATAGAGCTACATTGTATGTAGATTTTGGAGCATACTTGAAATTTTCACTGTTAGATTTTGATGCAAGACTAGTGTTTTTGAAGCAAAAACGACCTTCTAAGAAGCACTCATTGCTTTGCGATGAGCACTGACACTTTTTGGGTGAATTCCATCATCTTGAGGGTCAAAATTATGATTTATGATTCTACAACACTTTGTCTTGCCTTATTATATGCTAGAATCGCATCTAAGATTGTTTTAATGCATGCTTTAACTTGCTTTTCTTTCTATGCTAGGACAAGCCCTCGTTTTTACTCTTCTACTCTCCTTTTATAAATTTTTGTTTATCTCATTTATTTTAACAAGTGTTGTTTCTTATCTCTTTATACCCCCACCTTTTGAAATGAAAAAGGGGGAGAAGGAACATGTCTTCTTTTGACAAAGGAGGAGAAGAAGCATGTCTCATATGTAAAGGGGAGAATGCAAAAGGGAGAAGAGATATATTTCTAGAACATATATGAGTAGAAGACATAGTATTCAATAAATGTTATGAAAGCTAACCCTGTAGGAGAAATATTATCAATTGAGGGGGAGTATCATAACTCCATGAGCATCAATTGAGGGGCAACATATTAACTCAATTCTATTGAAACCCCTAGGTTTCTCCAAAGGTATTACTTTACTTAAAAGTTTTCAATACATTATGGAATGGTTTGTCATCTTCAAAAAGGGGGAGAATATTGACTCTAGGTCTAAATTGACCAAACCCTTGTTTTGATGATGACTAAACCATTCCAATTATTTGTGTCTAATGTCTCTACTTGAATGATTTAATATTAGGTATAGATACACTCCAAATGCCCTAAATTATGCATTCCAACTTGGAGTAAAGACAAGTCAAAGTCAATACAAGTGAACTTTTGTCGGATATGGTGTAAATCCATTAGAATCAAGTTGTAAATCACTTGTAATGATTGTATGACTTGTAATTAAGCATAGAAAAAATTAGGGACACTTAAATCGAATATTTGAACACTTTCATGACATTTTCCAAAATTCATTATACGCACTTTATCGGTTGAGTTACAATCTCGACCAATCTGTGATGGATTTTGAGAATACCATGGTTCGGTCGAGTTCTCCTATACTCAGAACTCGACCGACCACTACACTGGAACAAAACTAATTTAATCTATCGACCAAGTTCCTACCAGGACAAACTCGACCATGGTCAAATTAGCTTTGTCTCATAGTGTATCTGTTCGAGTTAACTTTATAGAAACTCGACCGTTTGCACTATATGGAAAAGTGCAGAAAAGTTCTTCTAGCCATTGTGGAGTTGCAATAATATAAAATATATCTATTACAAGCCAAAAAATGGCTAGTTTTCATTCTTAAGTGTTCCCAAAGTCTAAGAGGCATCCCCAACTATAAATAGGACCCCTTGGGCTTTATTCCAAGATTGATCATTCAATGCAAAACTCTATATGGGGTTCCTAGTTTATAGATGAGTGCATCCTACATCCTCCTCTCTCTCTATAAGCTTAATCACTTGCATCATTCATTAGAGTGAGTAGGAGATTTGTAGGAGAGTTAGTCCTACATGTAGATCGTGTGAGGTAGTCACATCATCCACCTTCCAATCTCTCATTCAACCATGAGGATGAAGGTTCTCTCTCTTGTCTAAGAGAGGTGAAGAAGAACAAGGGAAGGAGTCCCTTGGTGAAGATCGAGGTCGAAGACTTGGAGAAGAGTGGGTAAGCCCTTGGTGAAGGCAAAAGACTCCTTGCTTAAGTGGGTAAGTCCTTAGTGAAAGCTTCTTTGAATGAAGGTGAAGTCAAAGGCTAAAGATCCAAGAAGAGTGGGTAATTCCTAGAAGGCTGAAGACTTGTGAAAGAGTGGGCAAGTCCTTGGAGAAGGTTGAAGACTCATTGCAAATGGGTAAGTCCTTGGTAAGGTTGAAGACTTTTTGTAGTGGATAGGTAAGTCCTTTGGTGGGTCATGTGTTGTAACTCTTAAAAGTGAATATATAGAGGAAGAAACACTTAGAAATGCTAGAGGTTGACCTCTCTAGGTAGTGGAATGACATGCTCCTAGTTTGGAGTATGGAACCTCTCTACATAGCTTGTCACTTGGTGTTTGTTCAATATCTCTCTCCCTTGCTATATATATTTTAGTTGCACTCAAATTTCCTATAGCAACCTTATTTTGTGATATAACTTAAAGGTCTAATGAATTTTGTTTAAGTTCCTTCATCTCTATTCACCCCCCCCCTCTAGAGTATCCAATCACACATATAAGATCCAACACAAATCCCATCTACAATCTACATCACTCACAGTGAGTCCCCATGTGTCATAGTCACCCAATCATCACCTTTAGGATAACCCTTATTCAGGATTACGTTTGATGATGTCATAGCATACCAAATGGCGTGTGATGAGTGTAGTGACTTCAGGCCTAAGAATCACAATCACCACCATCACTATGAGAGATAACTATGACCACCATAACAATGGTTTCCATGTGTTACTCTCATGGTGTAACTATCCAATACACTATTATCTAACATGTATCTAGGTGCTTGGTTTGATATCACCATATCATTACTAATGATATTTAGTCATAAACCAACACACACTCTAGTCTTATGTGTTATTGTTGTTTATCAACCTTCCACAATAACATCTAACTGGGGACATAATAGGAATGCATACTCTTAACATGTGTATGATCTCATTCTTCAAGTCATGTACTTAAGACATACACCATCAAGTAATATCATCCTATAGACATTTATTAGGTTACTTCATTATCTCATAACTAAAAAATAGATTAAATTGGAAGCTTGCCTTTTATTAATAATCAAATCACAAATTATGCCATTACAATCATCATATTATTGGCTCTCTTGGTATGCATACCAACATTTTATGTGTTTGAGAGAGAGTGGGGTTTAGGGGAAGATTGTTGTACTTTATTTGATGAGGTGGCATCATGTGTTTAAGTTAGGATTTTGCATCGATGCCTAAGTTTATGTTGACCATCGATGTTGACCCCTTTGTGTGTGGTGATCGATGTGGTTTCCTTGGTCTCTTTTGTTACGGTCAAAGGTGTTTTTGGTGTACCATGTGTTCTATGCAGTCAAAGAGATTTAAACCTTGTCCTTGGTTTCTAAGGAATTTAGGGTTTGGTCTCTTAGTGGCTATTTTTTCACAATGGTGATAGCGGTTGCTACCTTGCTTGGTTGATATATTTCTTCTTCAACTGAAGTGTTTCGAGGACCAAGATGGTCACTAGCTTTACTTGATTTTATCACCCATGATGCATGTATGTTCTTAGAGCTTGCATGGCCGAGTTTTACGACACAAGTGGTACTTGTGGCTTAACACCTAACATCCCTCACCTCACTCCTACCCTTTGGAATATATACCCCTCTCTTTGTATTCTTATGATACTTTTGCACCCTCTCTTCCTTCTCTCATCCTTGGAGCTCATCCCTTGTGTTCTTGTTGGAGGATTAGAGAGCAACCTTGGAGTAAGGTGGTCAAATCCTTACATGTGTGGATCTAGGGTTTGAGCAACTTATATTTGGTGATCCTTTGGTGCTCCTAATCTTGGTAAGTGATCTATCTTCTTGGTTTCATTTTCTTGCAAACCCTACCTCTCTTTCGTCTCTTGGTCAAATCTGTGGGTCGCCATGGTAGTTCATCTTAAGGAACTTCTCTCTTTTGTGGACGAATACTGGGTTTTCCCATGGTAGTACCTATGTTCAGATGAAGATCTCCTCTCTTTCCTTTCTTTTCATTCTAGAGTTTTTTCTCTCTTCTTTGAACTTTCTTATACCTAAGGTTGTTCTTCTTCTTTTGAGATGATGTTAGCTTGTCTATGGAGTTAAACAAAGCTTTAGTTTTCCTCACGTTTCTTGGAGTACCTTAATTTTGGAGTTGTTCTTCACAATCAAGGCGAGTTAAATAACCCTCTCTATGATTATTGTTACTCTTAATGTTGCATGCAATTAATCTATCTCTAAAACATGGTTCTATGTACCTTGGTGATATTATCTATGCTCTACAGTTTACATTTCATGGTGCTCTTGAATGGATAATCTTCTTGCTAAACCCTAATCCATGTGGCTAAACTCTTGTTGATGATGAGAATGTTGATCCTTTCATGCATGTGCTTAGCTTTGGTCTCCCTCCTAATCATGGTTTTGTCTCTTATTTGAGGATGAAGGTTTTAGAGAACATGCATAGTGTGCTACACATTTGGTTTTCCCTCCCTCTTTATCTTGGTTTCACATCTTGCTTGATTATGGCCAAAACTAGGGTTTTGGTTTGGTTTTCTCTTATGTTGATGATTGGATTTTAGGGTTTTTGATGATGTTTCCCTTGATGCACCTCACTCCTTGAGGTTTTAGTTTCATGTTGGTGGACAACCTCCTCTGATCATGTGTTGGAGGTGGTTTTCTCTCTCTTAATATTCATCATGAGGTGTCCTATGTGGTAAAAGGGTTTTTGTTGGTTTTGGGTTGCCAAGTAGGGATTCTTTGAGATATCTCATGGATGATCTATGCTCTTCAATCGACGAGATTTCTTCCTTGATCTCTTTGGTCACAAGGTCTAGATTCATGACGATGTTTCTAGTTGGACTTACCTTCAAACAATGAAGGTGTTGAGGTTCCTTAGGTCACCAAGTTCTCTTTTACCTAGCCTCTTTGGTCAAAGGTGTTGTCTTGATCTCTTTAGTCTCTCGGGCTACTTATCACCTTCAACCCATGTTTTGGTTTTCCCTTTGGTCACAGAGATATATGATCTAGATTCTTCTTCGGACGATGACCTGATATGGTCTCTTTGGTCCAAGACATGTCTTGTTTCTCTTTGGTCTCTATAGGTTGATTTATGTGGACAATGATGGGGGTGACCCACCTCTTCGACCGATGATGATTGTGAGGTGAATTTATCTTCAGTTGATGGGATTCCCTTGGACATGCTTTTTTGTATAGTTGACCTAGTAATGATGGTGGTTTACCCTCTTATCTCCAAGAGTATGTGATGTGGTGATAATTAGGGTTTAATGCTAGTTTTTGTTTGGAAACCCAAATTAGGTTAACTAAGTTGAAACATAATCTTAATTGCAAGTATATAATCATGTTGCCTAACTACTTGAATGACTAGCTTGTTATTGGAATATTTTCTCTCTCTATGAATGTTGTAACCCTAAATTGTTGATCAATGAACATCATACGATAATATTTGATTGGAGCATCACTCATGTGACACATGTATGGTGATTATGAGCCTTGATGAGGCATGGAGAGATAATGATGTTTCTTACAGGAACATTGTGAATGGTCTAATGACCTTGGCAATGGCTTTTGTTCCCTAAGTGAGGTGATATCCTATGAGAAATGTAATAAGTGAGTGATATCCCATTATAATGTGGTAATGGTGATGGCCTTTTGTATGGCAGTGAAATAGTAATATGTGGTGATCATATCAACTTTATGTTTTATACATTTTATTTCTTCTAAGTTTGCAATCTATCCTTATCTTTGTAGAATCCCTTTAGTGTTTTCTTGTAACTTGATTGATGCAGTTAAAAGACACCCAATTGTCTTCACTAATCATGTGAAATCGTAATCATGTAGTGTCGTATGTCATAGATACATTCCAGAGTCAGAACTTTGTTGGATGGTGAAACAAGTATTCCTAAGGTTAACTCGGATTACATATTGTTGAGTATGTGTGGTGAAAGTGACTGTGTATCCTTGTCATCTTGACCCTATGTGTTTTAGGGAGGATGATTGCGGCCAGACATAGCCCTCATTTTGAGAACTACTGTGATTGGGTCTCTATGGTTATATATGTGATGTGATTGGAGGACAAATGTAGTGTACCTCAGTGCTTGGATTTGAATACCCTATTTTCTAGCGTCATGACTTGTACCAAGGTAGGTGTGGCAATCGGGTTCAGGTTGAGCGGGTTTTATTTCAGGTCATTTTGGGCCAACACTTTTTGGCTAAACCCTAAACATGCAAAAGATGGATTTTTGGGTCGAAGCCCTTGACCCTAACCCGACTCGCAAATAATTTTGGGTCTATCGGGTCTAATCCATAAATCCAATACCAAGACAATAGTTTAAAAAAAATCTATGATTTGTCTAGTCATTGATAATTCCCAAGTGTAATTAACAAATTTCATTGTGATAAACTTATAGAGAAACACATATTGTTGGATAAATTGGACATTATGATAAATCCCTTTGTTTCGATGATGACAAACATTTCATTCTTATTATTCTAACGAGCTACTTGAGTGTGCAGGATTATGGTGGATGACAAAGCAACTAGGGAAATCACGAGCTTACATATTTACTTTCATGCAATGTAATCACTATTGTAAAAACTTGTACAGTTATATAATGTACAAGTACTTAGATTGCATGTAAATTAAGCGTTAGATCTTCCCTAGCTACACACCATAGTTAGACAAGTCATCCCTTCCAAAAGGATCACATTATGCACACTCATAAACACACTTAGTGGTTTAATTAAAAGATTGAAACAGAGTCAATCTCGGTCGACCACACTCCTCGACCGAGACACTCTCGGTCGACAAACTTCTCGACCGAGATTGACCAAAAGTAGCCGTTAGACACAGCAGTTGACAGTTGCAAATAAACGTTAATCCAGAGAGCCTGTCGATCGACGAATCCTCGACCGACTGGGCATCTCGGTCGACAAGTCCTCGACCGAGATGGTCTCTGACAGCAACTGCAGAATTAATTAACTAGCCATTGCTAATGCGCCTAACTTATTCCTAACGGCTAGTTAAGCACTAGGAACCCCCTAGAAGTTGTCTAGAACGTCCTTAAGCATACATAGGTCATTCCTATAAATAGGACATGCCTTAGGTCACTAAAGGAGATCTAAAGATATACTTGTGCTATACTTGAGCTTGAATACACACTTGCAATCTGTTTTAGAGCAATAGAGCAATTCCTACACTTGCCATTCATTCCTATTGCTCCCATTTCGTGCCCTATAGGCTAGTATCTCCTATCCACTACAATCACATTGTCATATACATTGGTTAGGAGATTTATACGCTTGATATAGGCAAATCAAGCCTTGTGCTTAAAAGGATAAGTTGTAATTTCTGTTTTCCTTCTTGTTCCTTGTTATCTTTTGTACTCTCCTTGCTACTCCTAGGGTTGGAGGCTGCGGATTGGAGAGGGTTGACTTCTCAGGTGGAGAAGGGGACTTCGAGCTACTTCAAGAAGGCTATCGCACGGGAAGCTACTTCAGAAGGCTGGTGCAACGGGTGTTGGTGCATCTACTTCAAGGGAAGGCTGCTTCGAGTTGGGCGATTACTTCTAGGTGAAGGCTGCTTGAAGGGTTTAGGGAAAAGAAATTGTATTTTATGTAAAGTCCTTGCGAGGTAATAAAATAAGTTTCTTTTCAAATCCCGGTTGGGTAAGCAACCGGGTAGTGGACTGACTACCTTAGTATTTGCTAAGGCTAGGAACCACTCTAAACCCTTGTGTCTCCTTGTCCAATCTTTACTTTGGTTGTTTGAGTTTAAATTACTTTAAAATTACTATAAAACTCTATTCACCCCCCCTCTAGAGGTTTTCAATTGGTATCAGAGCAGGCTTCAAGGAGCCCTAACAAGGTCTTGAAGAGATAAAGGGAAGAGGTGACTACAACCACAAGAAAAGGAGCATGGACAAATGTTCGTCAAGTTGCAATTGGTGCTTAGGAACAAAGCACTCTACGTCTAGATGTCCATGGAGGTCAAAGAAAGAAGATGCACATAAAGAGTGTCTCATTGCTACAATCAATGAAGAAGAAGAAGAAGAGGTAAGTCTCTTAGATTTATCAAAAGAAGATCTAATTGCTAGTCTAGAAGAAATGCATGACAAATACATTGAGTGCAAGAAGAAATTGAAGAAATCAAATAAAGTAAATGATGATTTAAATACTAAACTTCTTGCTCTTGAATCTGAAAATGAAGATCTAAAAAGGGCAATTGAAGAACGTGATCTTAAATTGAAATCAGTAGAAGCTAACTGCAATCTTATTTCCCTTGAAAAGACTAATTTGCAGACTCAAGTAAATGATCTTCAAAAACAACCTATATTGTGCACCCATGTAGACTATGACAATATAGTTAAAGAAAGAAATTCTTTATCATCTCATCTAGACCAAGCAAAACTAGATATCAAGAAGAGAATAGATGAGATTGCCAAGTTACAACAACAAGTTCGTAGTTTAAATAACAATGGCATTCTTGATAAAATTCTAGATAATCGTTATCGAAAAATTGGAAGGAGTGGACTAGGTTATAAGCCTAAAGGTAAATCTCATCAAGAACCTAGTTGGAGAAGGACACAAGCGAGTCAATCAATGAATGTACATAGAGGCAAATATACATTTGTACAAAAGAACAACCTAGACCAAAATCATAGAAAGAGATATGAGGTTGATTCTATATGTTGCCACTATTGTTTACATCTTGGACATTACTCCTTCTCCTGCCCATACAAGAAAAAGGATGTTGAGTTGGTATGGGTTCCAAAATCCACAAATTGATTCGATTAGACTAAGTTGAGATATGACCAAAGCCTTTAATTTGCATATCTTTATGTCTATCTCAACTTAACATATAGGGATAATAAATTGAAACTTAAAAGATTTGGTTTAAAGGTTATCTTGATCTAAATTAAACAAAACTTTCAGATTGAATAATTGAATTAAAATAATATAAGTTTTACTTGAAAACTATTACTGAAACACATTTCAGAAACAATACAGAAACTTTCTCGGTCGAGAAATTGTTCGACCGAGAACACGTTCGGTCGAGCAATAGTCGACCGAGCATATTACTATTTTCAAGTTCTGCTTTTTGTGTTGCTATCAATTTGTTATAAATGTTTGATCAAGATTAAATTACAGTAAAATTGTTGAATAATCTTTTGACGGATCTATGTGCCATCTATTTGTTGTCAATAACTATTTTACATGCAAAACTAGTTGAAGATCTTTTTGATATCATCATGTTTAGAATTAACTATTTCACATGATTTTCTAAAGTATTTCCTGGTCTATCTATATAGAAATCATGTGTTATGACATTTAGTTTAAATGATTACAATTACTGTATCTCATGAAATAATTATGGTTCTATCATTGCATCATGGGTATGCTTTCACTATTTTATCATTCAACTCATAAAAATGATGCTATGCTACATAGAACAAATGGAAAATGATTATTGTATACATGACTTCTTGATGATTTATAGCAAGCAAATGTTTTATTAATGATTTATTGCTTAGACATAGAACTTTAAGGTTTGAAATAAAATGAAGAATCTCTCAATAGGTATCTATAAGAAATTAAGATATTAATCATGCCTTCATTGTTAAGAAGATGTTTTCATATTAAGTATCACTTACCATGCTTTATTATGCTTTGATTCATATATACAAATCTTGAATGATCATTATAATTGTATATGTCATAAAAGCATCTTAACATAATAGAAAATAATTGTGGACACATCTTGTGATGATGATGGTTCTATGACAAGCCAAAACGGTACCTCTTAGAACAAAATAACAAAATATTAATGTTTTTATCTATTTGCTTGTTCTAAGAAATTAAAAGCAAAAAGCTTGACTTTAAGATATTAATCTTGCTCTCAAAATATATGTTTCTAAAAGAATCTTATGATATGGGTATAATAAGGAATGGGATTTGATACTTATGTACCCATCGCAAAGCATATGAAACATTATGTAAAACATGCATTCTAGAAAAATCAAGGTCAAAGACTTCACTATGATGCTCATATTAATAGGTATATCTCAATGTGCTTCAAATTGATATTTATAGCTATCTGCAGAAATTATACTTCACATACGAATGCTTAATTGGAAATCTGCAATTCTAGCCTCTTGGTTAAAACAAAACTTAGCCAAGGGGCGCTATGGTCGTAGTCAAGGGCGACCTAAAATAAGCTTTGACAAAATGCTTATTTGGATATTATTCTATTGTACTTGATCTTAGTATACTTTTGATGAAGGTCAAAATCAAAATTTAAAATCATGTGTGACCTTAAAAGCCTTAAAATTGCTTAAATTGTAAGATTAAGGGGGAGTTTATAAAATCAAATTTGTTTATTTGAAGTTTACATAAACATTTTGAAGTTTGCTATGACCTTCGTATTCTTAAAAGTAACTTGTATGAAAAAGAATTTCATCAAAATAATATATTTTGCTCTTAAAGGAAATCTCTAGACAAATCAGGGCTTAACATCCCTTGCATTTGGTTGGAGACATTTTAATGTACTCTAATATTAAAGGATTCTCATTTAATTTAGGGCTTAACATCCCTTGATAGATGAGAGATAAATATACATTCATCATAAGCTTAAGGGAATCTCATATCATTTCAAGGCGTAATATCCTTTGCAAATGATTGAGAAACAAATAGTGGATAAATTAGACATAAATCCATGTTTCTAAAAGGATATCTATTTAAGGGGGAGCAAAATATAAAATTAAAGGGGAAAAGAAAATAAAATATTCAAATTGGATATCTTTTTGAAATGACAAAGGGGGAGAAAGAATATAAAATCAAAAATATAAATGAGTTTCATTCTGATTACCAGCACTCACACTTGTAAAACAAGAATGGCTACAAAAGGTAATCTTCAGGTATGAAACTCACATGCTTTATATTTCCTTATTTCATATTTTAGGAAATGTTTGTCATCTTCAAAAAGGGGGAGATTGTTGGATAAATTGGACATTATGATAAATCCCTTTGTTTCGATGATGACAAACATTTCATTCTTATTATTCTAACGAGCTACTTGAGTGTGCAGGATTATGGTGGATGACAAAGCAACTAGGGAAATCACGAGCTTACATATTTACTTTCATGCAATGTAATCACTATTGTAAAAACTTGTACAGTTATATAATGTACAAGTACTTAGATTGCATGTAAATTAAGCGTTAGATCTTCCCTAGCTACACACCATAGTTAGACAAGTCATCCCTTCCAAAAGGATCACATTATGCACACTCATAAACACACTTAGTGGTTTAATTAAAAGATTGAAACAGAGTCAATCTCGGTCGACCACACTCCTCGACCGAGACACTCTCGGTCGACAAACTTCTCGACCGAGATTGACCAAAAGTAGCCGTTAGACACAGCAGTTGACAGTTGCAAATAAACGTTAATCCAGAGAGCCTGTCGATCGACGAATCCTCGACCGACTGGGCATCTCGGTCGACAAGTCCTCGACCGAGATGGTCTCTGACAGCAACTGCAGAATTAATTAACTAGCCGTTGCTAATGCGCCTAACTTATTCCTAACGGCTAGTTAAGCACTAGGAACCCCCTAGAAGTTGTCTAGAACGTCCTTAAGCATACATAGGTCATTCCTATAAATAGGACATGCCTTAGGTCACTAAAGGAGATCTAAAGATATACTTGTGCTATACTTGAGCTTGAATACACACTTGCAATCTGTTTTAGAGCAATAGAGCAATTCCTACACTTGCCATTCATTCCTATTGCTCCCATTTCGTGCCCTATAGGCTAGTATCTCCTATCCACTACAATCACATTGTCATATACATTGGTTAGGAGATTTATACGCTTGATATAGGCAAATCAAGCCTTGTGCTTAAAAGGATAAGTTGTAATTTCTGTTTTCCTTCTTGTTCCTTGTTATCTTTTGTACTCTCCTTGCTACTCCTAGGGTTGGAGGCTGCGGATTGGAGAGGGTTGACTTCTCAGGTGGAGAAGGGGACTTCGAGCTACTTCAAGAAGGCTATCGCATGGGAAGCTACTTCAGAAGGCTGGTGCAACGGGTGTTGGTGCATCTACTTCAAGGGAAGGCTGCTTCGAGTTGGGCGATTACTTCTAGGTGAAGGCTGCTTGAAGGGTTTAGGGAAAAGAAATTGTATTTTATGTAAAGTCCTTGCGAGGTAATAAAATAAGTTTCTTTTCAAATCCCGGTTGGGTAAGCAACCGGGTAGTGGACTGACTACCTTAGTATTTGCTAAGGCTAGGAACCACTCTAAACCCTTGTGTCTCCTTGTCCAATCTTTACTTTGGTTGTTTGAGTTTAAATTACTTTAAAATTACTATAAAACTCTATTCACCCTCCCTCTAGAGGTTTTCACATATAAATCCTATTATAGTTTGTTTGAGACTTTAAACACAAATTCCTATTATAATTAGTATAATAAATTATACAAATCTATACAAAACCATGTAGAATTGCCAAAATAAACATCATGATTGATGGACTAGTAAATTAATGGGCCATCGAGTGTCTTAAAGTATAGTATTTGTAATTTTATTTGAAAATATAATTCTGAATTTTGGGTCAATCACATCAATTTGGGTCTAAAGTCCAAGCCCAGACCCGACCCTAAATTAATTTCGGTTTCTTCAGGTTTGGGTCAATTTTGGGTCGGGTCAAAAACCTTAGACCCTAAACTTGCTTCAAATTTTGGGTTCGGGTCGGGTCTTGTTTTTCCAGCCCTATACCAAGGTGGACGAGTTGTTTCCAAAACTATGTGTTGCTAATTTGCAGTTTGACTGATATGTCAATGGAGTGCATACTTGAAATGATACAATAGAGTGGGAAGATTTTTGAGTCTAGCTCTTCCTAGATCTTGTATGAGATTGATTATGACCAAGCGGTGGTCATTTGTAATTTGGGTGGTACGATTGAAACTCCCCAGGGCAAATAAAAGACGTAACATAGTCGTGTAGTATATCTATTTACATTTAAACACACTTCACATTGGATGTTTACCCTTGCCATGCTTTTATTACTGCTTAGTTGTTATGTATGAGGTATTAGAAGATAATTGTTATCCATATTGTTCATATTCCTTCTAATCACATGACATGATCTGCTTATCTATTGTAGATACTTTACCTATTTAACCCATGTAATAAGTTTAATGATTTTATTTAACTGAATCTACTCTTAATGCTTAATTTGTTATAGTAACATAACTTGTTGTAGAAATAACTATTGGTGGAGAGTTATATCTCTCACTGGGATGTTGTTCTCACCTTGTGGGTTTCCAAACCTATTTAGGCATTCATCAGCGATGTGGTAGAGATTGTGCTATTGAGGAGGAGCTTGGAGATCAGTGAACTTAGAAGGTTGGGTAAGCTTTTGTGTGGTGTAGTAGAGTCCTATGTGTCATCCATGTACTCCCAAGTCTTGGGAGGTTTGTTTTTTGTAGATGATTTATTTTGACACGTGGTTTTGGCAATATGCCTTGGTTGTTCATAAGGCTTTATATGTGGCTCATATATGTGAATAGGTTCTTTTGTAATAGGATGTGCCTATGCGTCAGATGAACAACTGTAAATACATGATATGGTCTATGATATGGTATAGTTTGTGGTCCTTTGTGTAATATTTTTCCGCTTCTGTTGGTTATATAAGCTCCATTTTAATTTACCCTATTTTATGATAACATGCTTGTTTAGTTGTTAATTGCGCACTTCCATTTTGAATAATCTTGATTGGCATGATCATTGTGTCATAGTGTTGTAGGCCACCCTTGGTGCTAGGTTCTAGAGAGGGTAGGGGAGAGGTTTAGGTAGTCGTGGGGTTTACGAACGAACAAGAAATAGTGGCTATTGGTCTACTTTGATCTAGATCTAGTTTTAAGGGAGAAAGTCAGTTGAATGTCCATATATTTTCCACCTAATAGTATAATCATTCAAGTTTTAGGTTTTGGAAACTTGTTCGACCACTGGTCATTGGCCTGCTGTCGGTCGCGTTTCTCCTAGAACTTACTCGATCGCCATGTCAGTCTGTCCAAAAGATAAGAAATTTAATTCTAGGCCACTAGAGTTATATATAAATTTATTTTTCTATCTTTTCATGCATTTTAAAAATATTGAGGCACATTCCACTCATCATTGGCTACTATTTTTCAAGTAAATAAGCATTTGGAAAAAATAGCCAAAAATAGGCGTAATGACATTAAAAAAAGGGCATATGTAGCACTATCTTGCATATGATGAGCACAAAACATACATATATGAAAGCATCTAGCTAGAAGGCATATCATTATCATCAAGAACATTTATAAAAAAATTTATCTAATAAAATTAAATTTCTCTCTAGTTAGAGACTTAGTGAAAATGTCCACAAGATGGTTTTTCGTGTCCACATGCATGATATAAATATCCTTTTTTGGCAATGTTGTAATGAAGAAAGTAATGGTGTACCTATATATGTTTGGCTCTATTATGTGATGTAGGAT
This sequence comes from Alisma plantago-aquatica, assembly GCA_963693085.1. Lineage (NCBI taxonomy): Eukaryota > Viridiplantae > Streptophyta > Magnoliopsida > Alismatales > Alismataceae > Alisma > Alisma plantago-aquatica. The sequence continues at coordinate 193,898,291 of OY856413.1, read as the reverse complement.
TATAAGAAAGATTCATTGCACTAGTATGATCACAAAAGATAGCAAAACTAGTGTAATGAACATTAAAGTCTTGGAGCAGTTGCTTCATCCATAGGATTTGGGCACAACAACTCCCAGTTGTAATGTATTTAGCCTCGGTAGTTGAAGCAGCCAGTGTGCCTTATTTCTTAGATAACCAAGAAACTAAATGTGGCCCTAGGAGGAAGCAAGCACCACATGTGCACTTTCTATGAATTAAGCACTCTACGCAATCAACATCACTATAAGTAGTAAGAGTAAATTCCCTTGCCTTGTGATGCAACCCTATTTTAGGGTTTCATCATGTGTCTTTTTGCATTATAATCACATATAAACATGGTAGATTGCAAGTTATTTCCTCCAATGTGAACTTTAAAATGCACTTATACCTCCTTTTGTGTGTTTTTCAAGGTACTTATGCATGCATCGATGTAAGGGAGAGAGATGAAGAGCATCTTTGGGTCCTTGTATCTCCAAGATTGGACACAACTCTTTCCTGAGCTCCCCTTAGATGCACGAGAATCAATCCAAACAAAAGCATGTCAAATGAAGAAGTTGAAGATAAAGTCGGAAGAAAGAAGCCCAAAAATGGCTGTGGGAAACCACCACGGTCATGGACAATTAATCTCCAAATGTCACAGCGACTTCAACAAATTTGTACATGAATGACCACTGTCGTGATCAGAAAAATGATTGTGGTCATCGAAGACACCATGGTGTGGTCAATAGAATGTCTGTGGTCACTGAGCTGCACCTCTCCTATGACCCACGCCATGACCGTAGCAAATTAATCTCTAACATCCCAAAAACCAACAGTAACTCAGTCCAAATTGCACGTGAATGGCCACGGTCATGGCCGTCAGCACGACTGTCGCCCCTGAAGGCCACCTAGCCCGTAATGACCACCATGACCATGGTGAGCTAAAGACAAGATGAACCTCAGAGAAACCACACCCATGGCAACCTCCTCCAACACGGCCGTGCTACCAAGAATAGTTGTGGTACCCTCTACCCAACATGACCGTGACAGCCACTACAGCCGTGGCCACCCATAATATACTTACACCTCACCTCCACCTTCCACCTCGGCCATTCCCATGGCCCATGACCATTCCATCTAACCCCCACCATGACTGTGGAGCCTCACCATGGTCGTGGTGCCCACCTAAACCTACCCATTTTTTCCAGTGTTTTTCTGATTTTACCCCCACTTAAGTGCTCCCCCGCCACCTATATATGCATAGGTGGCGGCTAGAGCATGAAGCCTAGAATCTCTATAGCTACTCTAGAGCTTCTTTATCCACTTTATTGCATTCAATCCACTCACCTACCTCCCACCTTCCACTTCCACTCCATTTCCACCCTAAAAACCTAGTTTTCTAGGTTTTCCTCCATAATCCCCCATATTTCCATGCCATTCATCCACCTTGGAGGAGGAGCCACATGCTACAGCTATAGGAGGTGAAGGAGGAAGACCTACCACAATCTCCATGGATTTCTACCTCCTTCTTCTCTTTTCTTTGCTTTTTTATTTAGTCATGTGTAGCTAAGCCCTAGTGTTGGGCTGGTTGGGGCAAAAATGATACTTTGATACCATGTCAGGGGAAAATAATTTGTAAACTCTATGATTTCATTCTAGGATGATTGTTTACTACTTGAATCTCATTTCCCATGCTTCTATTTGCGGTTTGAATATCAAAATATGAATTCCTTGTGTGTGTGCTTGAATCCACCTAAGTCTATGAGAAGATAACATATGTGTGGTTATCTTGGGACTTGCTCCTAGGTCCAATTAGTGGATCCCTAGCTAGCACCCCATCTCCCCCTACATATAGTCCTTCTCCTACTCCTAGGTGTGTGATCGAAGTAGCTAGTATATGGTTGATTAGTGCAATTGACCAGGAGTTTGATAAAATCTAGGTGGTGAGTAATGTGGGATGAAACACCCTCACCTCTACTCCCCAATTCTACCTTTCTTCTCCCAGTTACTCTAAAAAACCCTATGCTAGAAACCTAGATTAGTCGAATCCTAGTGAAATATCACCTATACCTTTGGGTAACTAATAGTGTAGGGTGAGTTCTTAGCATTTGACTACTTATTCAATTTAAGTAATCTAGAATGAATGATTAAGCTTGCTTGTTCTATCTTCACCTCGTTGGGAACCTTAGTGTAATTCCCAAACTGCCCAACTATCCATATCATTCATAAAACCGACCTTGTTGATTTATCTTGTTAATGCTAGTTAGTTTCTAGTTCTCAATTGCTTCTTAGTTAATTGCTAAGTTCTTGATAGCTAGGTCTTGCTTGGATAGTTGGTGCTTTTTTAGCCTACTTGTGTTAATCTTGTTAGTTAGTGATAACTTAGGTCCTTGCTTGCTCTAGTGTTTAACTTGTCGCTTAGGTGTTAAATTGCATTTCTAGTATAGTGTAGCTTAATTGCAATTCCTTGCCCTTGTTTAATATTTTTCCTTTCCTTACTCCTTAGACTTAATTTGCATAGGGTAATTTAAGTTTTTTGATAATCTATTTTCCTTCATCTTTAATTTCTGAGAACCTTAGAGTAATCAAACAACATCACCTTTAAACCCTCAAAACCCTACTCTCCACATTAGGAACGTAGCTATCTTAACCAAGCTTTAGTGCCCCCTCTTTCCCTACAGATCAAACCCTTTACTTGTCTATCACTACACTACAAAATGATCCCATGTGATTGTGGGTGAACTATTTGGTTTGAGTGATTGTGTTGGTCTAGGGACCTTTTTAAATTCAAAAGATCCCAAGTGTGTGTTTTGAGTCCCGTGGGGTGCATCTAATCTAAATCTAATTGGTAAGTGTGTGCAACTCTAGCCGGATGCACCAAGCTTTTTGGCATCATTGTCAAGGATAGAAAGTGCCATAGCTACCTAGTAGTTGTGGGCTTGACTCTCCCCTTTGGCATAGTCTTTTGTCAGTTTGTTTTGTTGCATTTTAGAACCGCACCAAGCTTTCTAGCACCATTTCTGGGGAGTAGAGGTGGTCGACCTAGCTAGTTATAGTATCTTCTCCTTTCCTATTTCCCTCACCATTGCTATTATTTATTCTTTGATTACTTCTGCTTTCTTGCCTTCTAACTTGGCTCTTGTTGTTTTTTTTGTGTATTATGAAGGTGATAGTTGTGCATTCTTGGTAGATGCTCTACTTCCACCACCTTGGTGCCTTTCGACCCCAAGATAGGTAGAAGAAGATGCCAACACCGATACAAGAAACACCAAGAAGCCAAAATGGATGGCATCATTATTACCATCATCGTATTATCCTGGGACCTCAATCCCTCATTATATCAACCACTTCCTCTCAAGTCATCATAATCATGTATCAGCATCCGGGGAACGCATCCCTTATATCATCATCAGAGGATAACACCTCACTAGGCACTCAGCCTTATATCAGGTCCTCATACCTATCAACTTGTTGCCATATTACCACATGGTTCTATTCCAGCACATATGTCTCATAGCTCTTACTAGGCTATGAATCCACATGAAATACCTATATGGTTTGTATACACATTCATAGAGATAACTCAAGCCGTAATGGATTAACAGAATGATCATGCTATGAGGTATAGAGCAACATCGATGATTAAAAGCTTTATCATTCATGGTATTATTATCAATCATGAGCATGTATTATGCCTTATACCTGTGACCATAAGCATGGGTCACATCATCATGTGAAACAATTTCATATGCTTCCAAGATTTCTGGTTCACAACCTATCATTATATCTCATCATCATATTTGTAGCATTCAAGGTGATTACACCATAGCACATGTAAAATAATTATTAACATGCAACTATCATCGATATACAACTTGGGTTGTCAAAACCCTTACCTAAACTTCCACAACCCTCCCTAAAAGGGGTGGCAGGTAGCGTGTTCCTCACCACAACTTGTATCGGGTAGGGTATCATCCCCTATCAAAAAATATCGGCCTAACTATATATATAATCACATATCGCCCAACTCTAGAAGGTATCGACCACCACCCAAGGGTGTTGTGCAACTAGAGATCAAGGAATTATCGTGCAACCCTGACGTACATACCAGATGCACAAGGTACTATCGTGTGGCTAGGTTAAGAGAGTGTATCACGCATCCAAGGCTAAGCATGTATCAGCTATCTATCTGCATCGACTAAGCCCTATCGCCCATCTAGGGTTAGGGTTCCTATCGGGCAGCCACATCACTCTATCGCCCAATGATCGTACTATAAAAAACATAGCACCCCAGCACAACATGTTATCGCCCAACATATGCACAACTCAGGCGACACAGAAGTGCTTCAAGGAATCCTATTGGTCAAGGTCAGCACTCCATATCATCCTCCATCAAAACAGCAACTAGGGTTTCTATATGCCACCATATCGAGGATCACCACAACCAAACCATGTCGCCCAACACAAGGATAGCCCACTGAGCTCTATAACGTCCAAGGCACATCGGGCACCAAGCCAACTACCTTAACTAGGGGTATCATGCAGGGCACTCAACAAAGCATATCGCCCAAGCACACATGGGTATCGGCCACCACCCAAACTCCAACTAGGCACATCGGCCAAGGGTACATCTCCAGACTAAACTATCGGGCAGCACTACTCCAAGGTCATCTTCAACCTCAAGCACAAAGGCTCCAAACCCTAATTGATCAAAAAGATTGGCTCAACTCTCAACAATGAAGAGAGAGGGGTTTTGCACAACCTCTATCACAAATCAGGCAACCACAAGGATCCACCTCAGCATAGGTCATCATCTATTCAAAATCACACCTCTCAAATCCATGGTGAGAGGAGGGTGTTGCCCAAGCAACTAGAATGTAGACTCACCTCTCAACTAAAATGAGAGAGGGGTATTGCCTACATCACTAGAGCTCAAACTCACATATCTAGACCAAGGAGAGAAAAGAATATTTCTACCAAAGGAAAACTCCAAACTATAGGTCCAGTCAACTAAATCTAAGACATATAGACCATCGACATCATCATGCTCGCTATACCCATAGATCAACAACATATACTAGAGCAAGAAATATAACATGCAATGGTCAATCATCAACATATATGAATCATGCAACACATAGAAGGTAGTATATCTAGGGTTAGAAGTTATGTAACCCACCTTAAGAAAGCTCCTCAAGCTCCAAAGGTCCAAGCTTCAAGCTCCTTGCTCCAAGCACACCACAAGGAAACAAGGTCCACCTGGGGTTCGGCCACCAAGCTAGAAGAAGAAGAAGAGAGCTCCTTCAAAGAGATCGGCCACCAACCTTAGCTCCTCTAAGGGTATAGGCCACCAAGGTAGAAAGGGAGAGGTGTATCATGCACTAACGAAGAGAAGAGCAACAAAGAGCTAAAATGGATCCTAAGGAAGAGAAAGGCAAGGCATATATAGATGAGGTTCAAGGTTAAACTAAGGCAAGGTGTCACCTTACCAAGGGACACTTATCCACATGTTTCACCACCTTGGAAAACACATGCACATGCCATGTCACTACTCAACCAAGGATCGGCCACATGTCCAAGCTTGGGTGACACAATCAAAGCAAAGAGGTCAAAAAAGGTCAAAGTTCGACACACCACCCCCCATGGCCGACACCCCACCATGGACGACACAAAGCAAAGCCGACACAAACATCCTTGCCTGATACATGGTTCAACCAAGCAAGGCAAGGCCCAAACAAGGGAAAACAAGGCACAAAAGAGCTCAAACAAGCCCAAGGCAACCCAAGGCACAAGCCCATACCTTCCTCTCAACCCCTAGAGGAAGCAAAGAGAGAGAAAGACATCTCTCAAGGTGAAAAACTTGCACTTCAACCCTAACTTAGATTATTTTGAAAGTAGCACCTCCAGCTCTCAACTAAGTACAAGCAAACCCTAATCATCACTAAAGATGATTAGTAAGCAACCAAGCACTAGGTTTAGGCAAAACAAACAGGGTAATCCCAAAATGAAGGTCAGGGTCCTTACTAGCCATAAACCTCTACAAAGGGATTTTGTCCCCGAAATCCGAAGAGAAAAGAGAGGGATACTTCTGCCTCATCTCTTCCTCAAGCTCCCACGTGGCTTCCTCAACACCACGATGATGGCAAAGAACCTTCACAAGAACTAGGTCCTTCCTTTTCAGCTTCTTTACTCTTCTGTCAAGGATCGCCACTAGACCTTCCTTATAGGTCACGTCTTTATCAAGCTCAACCTCAACTGGTTGTATCATTGTCCCTATTTTTGGATGAATTTTCTTTAGCATTCTGACATGGAACACTGGATGCAACATGTGCAACTCTGGCGGTAGCTCTAACTTGTAAGCTACCTTGCCAACACGGGTATGGCCCCATATACTTGGGTGCCAGTTTGCCTTTTCGGCCAAACCTTAGCATGCCTTTCCAAGGTGAGACCTTGGGATACACTTTGTCTCCCACTTGGAACTCTAAAGGTTGTCAGCAATTGTCTGCATAAGACTTTTGTCTGTCATGTGCCACTTTCAACTTTTGATGTATCACTCTGATCTTTTTTGTTGTCTATTGTACTAAATCAGGACCCAAAAGCTGATATTCACCAGACTCATACCAGCATAAAGGGGATCTACACTTCCTTCCATATAAAGCCTCATAAGGAGCCATGTCAATGCTCCGCTGGTAACTATTATTGTAAGTGAACTCTATCAGACTAAGATGCACGTCCCAACTTCCTAGGAACTGCCAGACACAAGCTCGGAGAAGATCCTCCAAAGTCTGAATAGTCCGCTCAGACTGTCCATCCATCTACGGGTGGAAAGAAGTACTGAACCTCAGATGTGTTCCCAAAGCCTTGTCCAATTGTTCCCAGAAATGACTCATGAATAGGGGACCCCTGTCGGAGACTATTGTTGCTGGTACACCATGCAAATGCACTATCTCGCCTACATACACCTGAGAAAGCTTCTCTGCTATATACGTCATCTTTACCGATATGAAATGAGCAGATTTTGTCAACCTGTCCACTATTACCCAAATGGAATCATGATTCTTAGCTGTCTTTGGTAGACCAACTACGAAATCCATGGTTATATGATCTCATTTCCACTACGGTATTGGCAGAGGTTGCAACGTACCCGCCGGCTTCTGATGCTCAGCTTTAACTTGCTGACATACTGCACACTTAACCACAAACTCAACTACATCCTTCTTCAATCCAGACCACCAATATAGGTCCTTCAGATTATGATACATATTAGTGACTCCTAGATGCATGTCATACATCGACGTGTGTGGTTCCTCGAGCACTAGCTTTCTTAGATTATCACCATCGGGAACCACCATTCTACCAACTCCAAATCATGTATCGAATAGTTCTCCTCATGTTTCTTAAGTTGTTTCAAAGCAAAAGAAACCACATGATCCTCCTGCATCAATACGCAACCTAAGCCTTTCTTGGAAGCATCAAAAAACCAATATAGCCTTTCCCAGGCTCTGGTAGCACTAACACTGGAGCACTTGTCAGCTTCTCCTTTAAAATTTGGAAAGCTTACTAACAACAATCATCCCAGCTAAAAGGTACACCCTTCTTTGTCAACTTTGTCATCGGAAACGCGATGACACTGAAGTCCTTGATAAACCTTCGGTAGTATCCTGCCAAATGCAGAAAACTACGAACTTTGGTCGGCGTCTTTGATTGCTCCCAATCTGCAACTGACTCCACCTTCTTAGGGTCCACTCTGACTCCTTCTGCAGATATCACATGACCCAAGAATGTCACTTCCTTCAACCAGAACTCACATTTTCTGAACTTGGCATATAACTGGTGTTGACGAAGAAGAGTCAACGCTTGTCGAAGATGTTGTTCATGCTCTTGACTGTCCTGACTGTAGATCAAGATGTCATCTATGAAAACTACAACAAACTGATCTAGAAATGGACAAAACACCCTATTCATCAGATCCATGAAAGCAGTAGGTGCATTGGTTAGCCCAAACGGCATAACCACAAACTCAAAGTGACCATACCTCATCCTAAATGCTGACTTTGGTATGTCATCCGCCTTAATCCTCAACTGATGATATCCAAACCATAGATCAATCTTTACGAATATTGTAGCACCACGCAACTGATCAAACAGATCATCTATCCTCGGTAATGGGTACCTATTCTTGATCGTGACTTTGTTCAACTACCGGTAATCTATACATAACCACATCGACCCGTCCTTCTTCTTAACAAACAGCACCAGAGCACCCCAAGGTGACGTGCTCAGTCGGATCAAACCTTTCTCCAAAAACTCTTGTAACTGCTTCTTTAACTCTGCCATCTCTGCTGGAGCCATCCTATACGGTGTATGTGCAACTAGCTGTGTTCCTGGTACCAGATTGATCTCAAAATCAATCTCTCGGGGTGGGGGAACTCTGGGGAACTCATCAGGAAACACGTCTACAAACTCTTGGACAACTGTCACCTCCTCAAGGCCAGGACCTTTTGCCTTGGTATCCATAACGTGAGCTAAGAATGCTTTACATCCTTGCCGCAACAACTTTTCTGCCACCATTGCTGACACAAGACATCTCGGAAGAATCTTCCTATCTCCTTAGAAGATCCACCTCTCTCCACCGTTATCAAACATTACCTACTTAGAACCACAGTCCAACACGACCATATACTTCTCTAAGGTATCCATCCCAAGGATCACATTGAATCCATGCATATCAAGTGGTAAAAGAGCCACTTGTATACTGTGTCCCGAAAAAGATAAGATATAAGATGGACACTCTTCTCGAAGCATCGAAGAACCATCGAGCGGGGTTTCTAACAACATGCTATTATTCTTACAACTAACAGGTAATGGACAACTATCAAGCAGACTATGTGTGATAAAAGAGTGTGTAGCACCCAGGTCAACCAAAACAGATATAAAGCAAGAAGAAGACAAATTAGAATGAAATAACTCCATCTGACTTGTCACCACTCGCGGGTTGACTATCACCTCTGGCTGACTCATAGCATAGAATCGATTCATTGCTTGCTGTCCACATCCTCTGCTTCCATGAGCAGACGATCCTGCTTGCGATGCCTGACCGCATCCTCGCCCTCTACTACTAATGGGCTGCTGTCTATCTGACCCTTGTTGACTCTGTCTCAACTGTTGTGTTACATCAACATCTCTTCTTGGGAAATTTGAATTTAAATGCCCAGTCTGTCCACAGTGATAACATGACCTACCTTCTATCTGTGGTCTAGATGGCCCTGTCACTACCAATGATGTTGTACTATGTGCTTTCGTCGGTGAAGAACCATATCCTCTTCCCTTACTCGGGGACCATTGTGACGGTGCACTGGAACCTCTCATCATGGAAGGTGCTGAAAACCTTAGCTTCTTGAAGTCACCAGATCTCTATCCCTGGAACTGAACAAGCCTTTTCCTGGTCATGGACTCCCTCTTCTCCCTGACACACCGTTCAATCCTATAGATGGACTCCACAAACGTGACAGACCATAATCAATTCTCTAAAGTAGCATCAGGTGTCGACAGCTCAACACTCAAACCTTTCTCAAACCACCTGATCCTCTCTTCATTAGTAACCGCCATGTGAGGGAAAAACCTCAGCTAGTCCATGAACTTGGCTTCATACTCAATGATGCTCATCGTGTTGGTATGTATGCCCTGAGAGCCAATCATGGGACGATTGGTGGGATACATTAAGATTTATTTGATAAACATCAAAGGCGAGATTACAATTCTTTCTGGTTCAGTCATATGAGATAGTGATAGAACATATTGAATGTCTAGAGAATGACAGTACTCAATGACGTATGCTTTCAGGTTAATGACCTGAACGATGAGATCATACGGATGCTAAGAGTTTGTACATTCTTGTTATGTCCCTTGTCGGATGTCATTGTGGAAGGTAGATAGATAGCAATGACACACAAGACTAGATTGTGGTGTTGGTTGATGACAGAATCTCATTTGTCATGATATAGAGATATCAAACCAAACACATAGGTTCTTATTAGAGAACAAGTGTACCGGACAGACCCACCGTGAGTTTGACACATGGAACCATGACATGGTAGTCACAATCAGTACTCACAGTGATGCTGGTGAGTGTGATTCTTTGACCTGAAATCACTACACTCAACACATGTCATTGGGCACACTATGACATCATCAAACACAATCCTGAAACATGGGTTGTTATAAAGGTGATGGTTGGGTGGCTTTGACACATGGGGCTTTTGAGGGGTGAGTGATAGATATGGGATTTGTCCCTCCTAAGGGAGTTTGATATCCAAGGCCACTTGATGAGTAGGATTGAAATAGGCGTGTGCACGCATGTGTGAATCAGTATGTGATATTGATGTCATACATATCTCTTCCAATCTACTCTGAGATCAAGAAAGTGAATGAACGTTGATAGGATGATTGTTCCATGCCTCGAGTTCATTCGGGATATCAGTGACAAAGGAATTATACATTCACTGTAACACCATTCACAGATTGTAGGATTGAAAGTTGTTCTCCAACTTTCTATTTCACTTGGGTAGCATTGATGTGTGACTAGGCACCGCTCTTTGCTTGTGAAGTCATAAGTGTTATGGACTTTCACTGCCAATGTGAAAAGGACCTGTAGGGTCACACACATAGGATTTAACCTAGAAGAGGAGTTTTTTCCACAAACAATGTTTACATTGATTACTAAAAGAGTTTAGTAGTTCAATTAAACACTCAATTGATTGATAGCTCAAAATCATAGTGTTCAAGGTGTTGGACAGATTGATTAGAGTATCAGATTGATTGAAACTGCAATTGATTGTTTCTGCACAATCTGCACTCCCAACTGAACGGCTCAGCTTGGTGAATTGATCGGCTCAGGTTGTGAGTCGATCGTCTCATGGTTAGGGTGAAATGATTGCTTCAAGTGTTGAAATAATAGGTACAACTGATGCAACCGAGCAAGTTGGGAAAGTAGGATTGGTGAGAATTTTCCTTGCGTTTCACTTGCCCAATTTGATTGGAACAAGGATTAGCATTTGATACCAATTATAAACAAAAGAAGGAAAGTCAATCAGGAACTGATCAGGACCATGAACCGACTGGTTTAGAAGTGAACCGACCTATTCACGAGTCCCAACCAATCGGTTGAGGTGTCAACCGACCGGATCAGGTCCCCAACCGACCGTTTCAAAAATGAAACGATCGGTTCAGGTTGCGAGTTGGTTGTTTTGTGGAAAATCTTGAACCCTTCTACTCCTGCTTTTAGTCCCGCATTGCTCAGGATGGAGAACCGTGTCCCATGACCCTCCTATATACAAGGGTATTGGGGGCTTCTCAAAGGACAACTCAGTGCAACCAGTTGCTCTATGAATTTGTCATTCTCTCTGGTTTTGGTAATTGAGAGAGAGCCCGAGCAAGTGCTACCCGATAAGGGAGGCACAACAAGGGAAAGACAACTGCAGTTGCAACTGGTGGCAGGAGAGTGTGCTGGCGACTAGTACGCTGATAGGAGGGTGCGACTCCTTCCAATTACTTGTGAGACAAGGAGATTGGAGTTCCAAGTGGTCCATGTGGACTACTTCAGAGGTGGGAGGTTTCTGCCGCTCGGAGGACAGCTGTCAATCCTGACAGTCCTGGTGAGAGCAGGAGTCGTCAGTCCCGGTGCGACCAGGAGCTGCACAAACACTGTCCAAGACCGGAGGTGAAGACCACGCAAGGAGCGAGGTATTATCGCCGAGCAAGCCTTGGGACAAGGTATGATTCCACAAACCATCCTTTCCTATTGTATAGACGTTGACGTGTTTCCTTGTTCTGGGTTTGGGGGAGAAACTGTTTTGTTTCCGTTGCCTTATATGCCTCCCCTAAAACCCAACAGTGGTATCAGAGCCAAGTCAACTGCTCTATACTTTAGGGATTATCGATATGATCGATTTTGGTTTGTCGCCTTTATTTATTGCATACGATGCGAATAAAATTGGTTTTATGCATGTCCAATCCTAAATACACAAATTCCAATTTACAAATATGATATATATTATGAATGCACTCGATATGCCTCGCCCTTAAACGAGTTTTGTGGTGGATGTATAGCATGGTTATGGCCAATAAACCATATCTGTGTATGGTTGTATGTGGTTGCTTGCATCTCGGTCTGCGCACCGATCTTCCTTCTCCTATTCCTGATGTAACTCGAAATAATTTGAGATTTCTTTCTTACATTTGCTCCCCTCGAATGTAACTCGAGGCTTCTCCTTTTACAATGTAAAATAGGATAGAATTTTACTTCTTGTTATGTCGAAGAACGGTGGACATCCTGACGACAGTTGAGACGATCGATTCAAGGAGTGAACCGATCGGTTGACGTTCTAGACGATCAGTTCAAGGAGTGAGCCGATCGGTTGATGACCGGTTCGAGGAGCGAGACGAGCAGGTGGCGGCCATGAAGAGATGCTCGATGACCAGGTGAACCGATCGGTTGGAGGAGCCAACCGATCGGCTGGTGGAACCCAACTGACCAGTCTGATGGCGAGCCGATCATTCATGTGATGAACTGATCAAACCTAGAAAGGCAAAGCACAAAGTTCATCTTGTATAGGTTGCATGTGATGTAGACCTAGATGACCGTGATTCCTCTTGGCTCGAAGAATCACATTAGGATGGCCATAATCATCACTTTTATCATTTTGCATGTTTTCTGTGGGATATAGCATGTATATGATACATACTATATATTGTGGTGATTGGATATGTATATGTATATAAAAACAAAATCCCTAATTAAATATTAAGTTTTAGATGCCTTCCAAATGTGACACACATGAAAAGCTTGATCGACTAAGTGTGGGCACGCCCAAGCATGGTGCACCGTCTATCTCATGGAAGTGTGAAGGATGGATATGTGGGTATGCCCAAGCAGGGTGCATATTCATCGTGTTTGCTTTGGGTCGGACTTAACAAGGTGATCTAGATAGGATCTAGCACCTTGAGGTATGGAGATGATCATGGCAAGGAGTTTCATATGACATCTTATTAAGAGTTGAATATGATGCAATTGGCAAGAGTTGCCTACCTGAGAGATCTAAGTTGTGGGTGATAGCTCCAGCTGGTCCATGACTTAGAGGATTTCAGGATCTTGCCCACTAGAAGGTTGTACGCTGCAATCTTCCGAATTGATGGTCAGGGCTATCGATTTGAAGTAAAATAGTGGGAGTGATAATTAATAAAAGGCCTAATTATATCGTCAACTTTTCAAATCAATCAAATAAGTCAAAAATGAGTTTTTGGACTAAAATTGCATATTTTCATTTTTTAGTACAAATGGCAACAAACAACAATCACTTTTCTTTGCGATTGGTCCTTGAAAAGACAAGCTAAATGGTACAAACTTCCACGACTGGTATAGGACATTGAGAATTGTTCTCACTCAAGAGAGAAAGCTCTTTGTCCTGGATACTCCAATTCCAGAGGAACCTGCTCCTAATGCACCAAAGGCAAAAAGGGATGCTTACAAGAAGCATTCTGATGATGCCATTGATGCAAAGTGCTTGATGTTGTGCTCTATGAACCACGAGTTGCAGAGACAACATGAGAACATGGGTGTCATTGAGATGATTATGCATCTCAGGAACATGTATGAAGATCAAGCACGGCAAGAGAGATACAATGTCTCAAGGGCACTGTTCAAGTGTGTCATGACAGAAGGAGATCCAATTGGTCCTCACACACTCAAGATGATTGGGTATGTGGAGAACCTGACAAGATTGGGATTTCCACTGAGCCAAGAGTTGGCTACTGACGTGATACTACAATTATTGCCAGAATCCTACAGTTATTTTGTGATGAACTACAACATGAACAACTTTGATAGGCCACTTTCAGCGTTTTTGGGCATGTTGAGGATAGTTGAGATACAGATGAAGAAGGACAAGCTTAAGTCTGTGATGGTGATCACAAGCAAGAAAGGCAAGTCCAAGCGCAAGGGTAAGGGCAAAGCTAAGAAAGGTTCTGATGCTAGCCAGGACCCCAAGTCGTCTTCATCTCTCAAGGCCAAGGGAGGCGTGACCAATAAAGGAAATTGCCACCATTGCCAAAAGCTAGGACATTAGAAAAGGAATTGTCCTCTCTATCTGGAAGAACAAAAGAAGAAGGAGTCGACAAATGTATCTACTTAAAGGTGTCATGAAAGTAAACTTGTAACACTTTTTGAGGTATATGATACCAAGATATAAAGTGTAAAGCACTCAATAAATGGGGCAAGTTTTGTCTCCATAGATAGGAGTACTTTAGTTTATTTTCAGCCTAAAAGGCATATAATACAATTATGAACTGCTATTTCATATTTTCCAATAGATGGAAACACTTTATTTTTGCATATTGTATGACAATGATGGCAATCAATAAAGTTGATGTTTCAATCTTTTAAAGATATGATCTTTGTGGTAATGCCTTGTTTATCTTGTGGTATTTGATATGCATAAGATAAAATGATACCTAAAAGTTATAGATAACTCAAACAATCAAATTAGCATCAATCATGAGAAATTCATTTCTAGTGTCCATGTGATGGATAAATCTAGATTTGTTTTGTTAGAGAACCAGTAAGAGACATGAATATCTTGGACATGATTAATCAATCTTCACTAATGGTAGTGGGAGAATGATTATCCTATTAGGTATAATACATGTGATGTATTTACATACCTATTGGAACAAATGATAATACTTAATAAGGTGTTTAGAGAAATACCAATATGAATATCCTGAAGTGTTCAAGATTATCATAGATGAAGTGCAAATTCGGTAAAGTATTAATTCTTGATGAGATCAATGAATGAAATACTTGGACCAAATGTTTGAGATCCTTATGAGTGGTTATGATAGTGTATCATAGTGAACTCATGATTAAGGCATGGTGATGTCTAAATCAAGAAGGAATCATACTCTAAGGAGTTAGAGAATGATTATCAAATAACTGAATTCTTCTTAATAAAAGAAAACCCCACACTAATAAAGGACATTAAGAATCACAAGGAGTTGTAAATTCTTATATCCTTAACAGATACACCTCAATTATCTATGTGATGAGTTGTTCATGTGATGAGTCAACTATCTAGATGAATATGAGGAACCAAAATTTGAGTTATGGTTTATGACCATTACATCCTAAATGACATCCATGAGAACCATAAGGTATGACCTTGATGGTAGCACTTATTGGATGAAATTCATAAGTGAAAATGAATCTTAAGTGTTAAGACACATGGATAACATTTTGAGAAGGATGATGCTTGTTGATTGCAATGACTAAGACATTTGGCATATGGATACTAAAACCACATTCCTATGAGGAATAAAACAAGGATGTGTACATGACACAACCTATAAGGTTTATGAATCCACTAATACAAATGAAGTCTATAAGTTACAATGGACTAAATAATGTGATTGATTGAGTACAAGCAACTCGAAATTGGTTCTTTACTTTGATGATATAGTCAAATTGTTTGATTGATATATCAAAGATAAAGAAGGGATCTGTGATTTAGTGGGAGTGTGTTCACATTCCACATGTTGATGTGAAATGGAAATGTTCTAGAATTGAAATCCAAAAGTGGAAATTATTTTAAGGAAGATAGAGATGTTTCCTATGTGATAGGAATAGAGATTTATAGAGATAGTTCTCGGAAACCTCTTGACCTCAAAAGAGAGAACATACATTGGCAATCTGTACTGAAGGGTTCAGTATGCACAGATTCAGTGGGAGAAAACTTGTCCATGTTACATGGAGTTAGTATCCCAAGGCCAAGTGTCCAATTCTAATGAAGAATGGGAACACTAAGAATAGATATGGATCTATCATGTATGTAATCATGCCATTATCTTGCATGTATGGACATGGCAAGAATAAAATGCATTCATCATCTTGTATGTAGGACATGGCAATATGATGTGCTCATCCTGGTAACTCGTATGTGGGACATGACGAGTGGATGTCTGTCTACTTTCAGTAAGGGTTACTGGAAACCATAAGAACTTGATAAGTACTTGAGAGGTACTAGTTCTATGGAGATAAGGAAGAGTTCGATGTAAAGAGTTACATTGATGTGAACTTCCGAAAGGACAGAAAATTAATCACAAAATATATATAGGATATATATATAAAAGTGAAAGTTTGTTGATAATTGGAAGTGTTCCAATAAAACCATTTAAAAGGAAATGTCGAGTATCTATGTGTTGGAGAACAATAGTGGATACTATATGGATCTGGAAGTTCATGAGATGAACTTATAGATATTCCGCTCATTGATGACAAGTATGGAATCCTTGATCATGCAATGTGGCTAAAAGTTAGCAAAGGAATACTAGATAACATATTACGGCAACTCCATCTCATACGTGTGACGTACAACAAAGAGATGTGCGACATGCAATTTATACTGACTTTGGCAAGGTGTTGCCATAACTCACTATGTTGGCACAAGAGCACAGTAACATGTGGGACATGTTTGAAGATCACTATGAATATGATTCAAGGGTGATTGGCTCGCAGTGCAAGTGGGAGTCCGTTGGTATGTATGCCCTGAGAGCCAATCATGGGATGATTGGTGGGATATATTAAGATTGATTTGATACACATCAAAGGCGAGCTTCCAATTCTTTCTGGTTCAGTCATATGAGATAGTGATAGAACAGATTGAATGTCTAGAGAATGACAGTACTCAATGACGTATGCTTTCAAGTCAAGGACCTGAACGATGAGATCATACAGATGCTAAGAGTTTGTACATTCTTGTTATGTCCGTAGTGGGATGTCATTGTGGAAGGTAGATAGACAGCAATGACACACAAGACTAGATTGTGGTGTTGGTTGATGATAGAATCTCATTAGTCATGATATAGAGATATCAAACCAAACACATAGGTTCTTGTTAGCGAACACGTGTACCGGACAGACCCACCGTGAGTTTGACACATGGAATCATGACATGGTAGTCACAATCAATACTCACAGTGATGGTGGTGAGTGTGATTCTTTGACCTAAAAGCACTACACTCAACACATGTCGTTGGGCACACTTTGACATCATCAAACGCACTCCTAAAACATGGGATGTTATAAAGGTGATGATTGGGTGGCTTTGACACATGGGGCTTTTGAGGGGTGAGTGATAGATATGGGATTTGTCCCTCCTAAGGGAGTTTGATATCCAAGACCACTTGATGAGTAGGATTGAAATAGGCATGCGCACACATCTGTGAATCAGTATGTGATATTGATGTCATACATATCTCTTCCAATCTACTCTGAGATCAAGAAAGTGAATGAACGTTGACAGGATGACTGTCCCATGCCTCGAGTTCATTCGGGATATCAGTGACAAAGGAATTATACATTCACTGTAACACCATTCACGGATTGTAGGATTGAAAGTTGTTCTCCAACTTTCTATTTCACTTGGGTAGCACTGATGTGTGACTAGGCACCACGCTTTGCTTGTGAAATCATAAGTGGTATGGACTTTCACTGCCAACGTGAAAAGGACCTGCAGGGTCACACACATAGGATTTAACCTGGAAGAGGAGTTTTGTCCACAAACAATGTTTACATTGATTACTAAAGGAGTTTAGTAGTTCAATTAAACACTCAATTGATTGATAGCTCAAAATCATAGTGTTCAAGGTGTTGGACAGATTGATTAGAGTATCGGATTGATGGAAACTACAATTGACTGTTTCTGCACAAGCTGCACTCCCAACCGATCGACTCATGTGATGAACTGATCGGCTCAGGTTGTGAGTCGATCAGCTCATGGTCAGGGTGAAACGACTACTTTAAGTGTTGAAATGATCGGTTCAACTGATGCAACCGATAAAGTTGGGAAAGTAGGATTGGTGAGAATTTTCCTTGCGTTTTAGTTGCCCAATTTGATTGGAACAAGGATTGGTATTTGATACCAATTAGAAACAAAAGAAGGAAAGTCGATCGGGAACTGATCAGGACCACGAACTGACCGGTTCAGAAGTGAACCGACCGGTTCATGAGTCCCAACCGATCGATTGAGGTGTCAACCGACCAGCTCAGGTCCCCAACCGACTGTTTCAGAAATGAAATGATCGGTTCAGGTTGCGAGTTGGTTGTTTTGTGGAAAATCTCGAACCCTTCTACTCCTGCTTTTAGTCCTGCATTGCCCGGGATGGAGAACCCTGTCCCATGACCCTCTTATATAGGGGTATTGGGGGCTTCTCAAAGGACAACTCAGTGCAACCAGTTGCTCTGTGAAGTTGTCATTCTCTCTAGTTTTGGTAACCGAGAGAGAGCCCGAGAAAGTGCTACCCGATAAGGGAGGCACAATAAGGGAAAGACAACTGCAGTTGCGACTGGGGGTAGGAGAGTGTGTTGGCGACTAGTACGCTGACAGTAGGGTGCGACTCCTTCCAATTCCTTATGAGACAAGGAGATTGGAGTTTCAGGTGGTCTATGTGGACTACTTCAGAGGCGGGAGGTTTCTACTGCTCGAAGGATAGCTGTCAATCCCGACAGGCCCGGTGAGACCAGGAGTCGTTAGTCCTGGTGAGACCAGGAGTCGTTAGTCCCGGTGTGACTAGGATCTGCACAGACACCGTCCAAGACCGGAGGTGAAGACCATGCAAGGCGCGAGGTATTGTCGCCGACCAAGCCTCGGGACAAGGTATGATTCCACAAACCATCCTTTCCTATTGTATAAACGTTGATGCGTTTCTTGGTTCCGGGTTTGGGGGAGAAATTTTTTTGTTTCCGCTGCCTTTTCTGCCTCCCCTAAAACCCAACACATCGTTCCTTGGCATAGACGCTCAAACTGGTTGATCTTCTCATCCAGATACGTCTTTAGAAAGTATCTATTGATGAACTCTTATCGGAAAACCTCCCAACTGATCTCCTCATTGGGTCGCTTCTCCTCCTCGATGGCCCACCAATGGCCAGCACTACCCTTCAGAAGGTAGACAGCATGCTTGACTTTGTCTGCTTTGGGGATGTTGAGAATCCAAAAGGCATTCTCAAGACCTGTCAGCCACAGATCAGCATCCACTGGATCAGCAGTTCTAGCATAATCTGAAACTCCAACTCGGCGAAGCCACTCAAAAGTCTTCCCAATACCTGATGCTTCACTATGGGGAGCATGTGCCCTTGGTTGAGGCACTGGAAACCTTTCCACCATGTGATTCATCGTAGCCATCAACTGCCCCATAAGCTATTGGTAGGTAGAATTTTCGAGAATGGCTGGGTCAAGGTGGGGGACCTCGGGCACCCGATCTTCATGTGCTCGCCCTCCTGCTCCATCAACTAATGTAGCATCGCTGCTCTCGGCAGCATGTTCTTCATGGTTTCCAA
This sequence comes from Alisma plantago-aquatica, assembly GCA_963693085.1. Taxonomy (NCBI): domain Eukaryota; kingdom Viridiplantae; phylum Streptophyta; class Magnoliopsida; order Alismatales; family Alismataceae; genus Alisma; species Alisma plantago-aquatica. The sequence goes on along the minus strand of OY856413.1, from coordinate 193,878,906 downwards.
ACATCTTTAAGCTTTGTCTTCCACTGAGGGCAGAAGGTTATTGTAAGAAAATCTGGAATACTCACAAGAACAGATGAAAACCTAGTCCTAGATCCCTGTAGACTCAGCAAACCTAGAGCTCTAATACCAAACCAACTGTGACACCCCACCATCACACAGACAATGTGATGACACGCGAAAATGTGTGGAACCACATATTACCGAAAACACAGGTTAATTAAAACTGATTGCGGAGATCATACATGAGAGAACTTTTACATCCAGATCCTGTAGAAAGACATGTTATATAAACATTCACAAGCCCTGTTATAGGTCAACAGCTTATCGAAACCAGCTGTACTATCAGCACCATAGTTCAACACCTGTTTATACATACATAATGGCCACGTACGACCAACAGCAGGATATACCAAAAATTACAACAGCTAGTCATCGTGAAACATCACCAAACACCTCTGAGGACCTGAGTGTATAGGGATGACTCTAGGACTCTACTACAAAACCACCAAAACAGTAGCATGTCAATCTCTTGCCTTCTACTACTCTTCTTACTGCTCGGCCACAACCCCACAACCACCACCACGTCTAGAATGATCACCTAAAAAGGGTGTAAACTAGCGGGGTGAGACACACAGTCCCATCGAGAAACATAACTCCCTGTCAAAACTATAAAACTAGTTAAAGAAGATAACAACAGATAACTGATAAAGCGTATAACAAGAGCAGCATACTAAGCAAAGCTATTATTACCATCAGACTTACCAAGATATCCGGGAGGCATATAACCAAGTATTTCTTTATGGAACATGATTGACAAGATAAGCTTTTTAGGAACTGTCACAAGATATAAGGATCATATGTGCAAGTGCATAGTTCAACTAGAACAACTATATAAGCAAGGCATCAGTCAATGTTCTGTATTTTGCTCTAACCAAGGTATACTTATTCAATTGGATTACGTTTTATTATGCCCTGAGGAAGTGAGCCTTCCCTTCTCAAATCCAACCATTGGTTGTGAAGCCCAATCTGGTGCCACACAAGGTCTAAGGAGATCCAGACTCCATGACCTCACCTTCTCATGGTCAGTACATGAATCATCAAGCAAGACCGTAGTCTTATGATTATGGGGCCTCAGCCTCTGGGTCAGCTCCGCAAGCTACCCATATCTTAAGCTCACCTCATCATAGGTGCAAGTACATACATCCGCACCATGAACGCATCATGCTCATCATCACACATCCTGGGTCATGGGTCTGTTCACCATGCTCCATATGTCCCGAGTCTGCAACCGCAGTTGCACTCAAACCCTCCTATTTTAGGCTAGGGGAAACCTCGTATATTCAAAAAATACTGACGGTAATGGATCTATGGCCAGGGAAAACTACATGATATGTTCATCTATAATTGATTAGTATATTTTAAGCCAATTGTTGAGGTAAAACAAAGTATAAACACAGCCTTATAGGATTACATCATTATTGCCATCATCGTACTGTCCTGGGACCTCAATCCCTCATTATATCAACCACTACCTCTCAAGGCATCATAATCATGTATCAACATCCGGGGAACACATCCCTTATATCATCATCAGAGGATAACACCTCACTAGGAACTCGGCCTTATATCAGGTCCTCAGACCTATCAACTTGTTACCATATTACCACATGGTGCTATTCCAACACATATGTCTGATAGCTCTTACCAGGCTATGAATCCACATGAAATACCTGCATGGTTAGTATACACATTCATAGAGATAACTGAAGCCATCATGGATTGACAGAATGATCATGCTATCAGGTATAGAGAAACATTTTTTATTATAAGTTTTATCATTCATGGTATTATTATCAATCATCAGCATGTATTATGCCTTATACCTGTGACCATAAGCATGGGTCACATCATCATGTGAAACAACTTCATATGCTTCCAAGCTTTCTGGTTCACAACCTATCATTATATCTCATCATCGTATTTGCAGGATTCAAGGTGATTACACCATAGCACATGTAAAATCATTATTAACATGGAACTATCATCTATATACATCCCGAGTTGTAAGAACCCTTACCAAAACTTCCACAGCCCTCCGTAAAAGTGGTGGCAGGTAGCATGTTCCTCACCACAGCTTGTATCGGGTAGGGTAGCATCCCCTATCAAAAGCATACTGGCCTAACTATATATATAAATATATAATCACATATCGGCCAACTCTAGATGGTATCGACCACCACCTAAGGGTTTCGTGCAACTAGAGATCAAGGCATTATCGTGAAACCCTGACATACATACCAGACGCACAAGGTACTATCATGCAGCTAGTTTAAGAGAGTGTATCCCGCATCCAATCTAAGCATGTATCAGCTATCTATCTGCATCGACTAAGTGCTATCTCCCATCAAGGGTTAGGGTTCCTATCGGGAAGTGGTGCATCCCCGCTAGTGGTGATTTTACACCCCACAAGGTTGGAGCGCGCGAGATATGGGATCTTATGCTTTCGAAATTTATGTTATCCCTAACTGATTAGATCACTAAGACTAAAACAGGTCGCCTGTAAGCGTACGAGGTACTGTTGTAGTATAGGTGATTGGCAAGATAAGGGGTCAAACCACAGAGATAGAGGGGGAACTAGAGTTAGACAGAGTGGGATATGTTCCTTTTGCGGAGCTTATGATATTAGGGTTTTAAAAGGTTTGGTTGTTGATTAAGCTAATTGAACAAGTAAGAAATGCAAGATGGAAACTAAGTTATGGAAGAGCAAGAAAATTAGTAAACTAAGTTAATAAACTAACTAAGCAAGAGAAAGAAGAGCTACACTACTCTAGCTAGGCAAGAAGCAATTAAGAACTAAACTAACCACTAGCAAGAGAAAGCGGAGCTACACTACTCTAGCTAGGCAAGAAGCAATTAAGAACTAAACTAACCACTAGCAAGAGCATGAGCCTAAGTTAACACTAAAGAGAAAAACTAAGCAATTGACTAAGCTAGACTAAAGCAATTGGACTAAACTAGCATTAACAAGCAAACAAAGAATTAGGGTTTTAAGCAAGGTGATTAAGGTGGGTGGTCTGTTTGGGGAATGTAACTTTAATATTAGTTGGGGGAAGATCATTAAACATGCATGGTTCTCATTTCATATCTAGATTACCAAACCAAACAATAAGGTCAATGCCATTAGAACATACCCTATACTACTAGCAGAAGACTAGGGTTAGGTGTAATTCTAATGAGATTAACCAAATCTAGGTTTCTAGGGTAAGTGATAGTGAGTAATTGAGGGTTGAGGGTAGAGATGGGAGTAGAGATGAGGGTATTTAACCTCATGCCACTAGCCACTCTAGCCTTTAGAAGGCCCTAGACAATTACATCAATCTCACTTACACTAGCTACTTAGATCTCACACTCATTTGTAGGAGGAGGGATGTATGTAGGAAAAAAGGGGGCTAGCTAGGGATCCACTAATTGGACCTAGAATGCATTCCTAAGATTGCCACATACACCCCAATTCCTCCTAGAAACTAAGTGTCATCAAACATCTCAAAGCAAGAAATCCATGTTATAAGCACAAACCACATGCAATAAAATGGGAAATGAGATTGAAGCAAGAAGTAATCATCATAGATATGAATTAAGTTCATTACAAAAAATTATCCCCCAACTTGGTATCAAAGTTACATTTAAATCCCAAACAGTCCACCACAAGGGGCTTAGCTAGACATGATCAAGAAAACAAGAAAAGAAAGGGGTAGAAGAAGTAGGGACTCCATGAAGCTTGATGTGGAAGCCTCCTTCATCACCTCCAAGCTTGTTGTAGACATCCTCCCTCCTCCAAGGGTGCAGGGGTGCATGAAATGGTAGGGGATTCTGGATGAAAACCTAGGGAACTAGGATTCCATCGTGGAATGAGGGTGAAAATGGTGGATGGTGAGCCAAATGCAAAGGGTTTGCACTCACAGCTCAAGGAAGGAGAATGGAGCTTGGAGCAGTTGTAGGGGCATCTAGCCTTCGTGCTCGAGCTGCCACCAATGTATATATAGGTGGTGGGGAGGCACTAGGGTAAGTGGCGGGTAGTTTAGGAAAATCAGTGTAAAGTAAGGTAGGGTTGGTGGATCACCATGGCCGTATTGGTGTGCCACGACTGTGGTGAGGGTAATAGGGAATGGTCATGGGGTGGTAGAATGGTCATGGTATGGATGGGAGTGGTGAAAATCCAAGTATGGTGGTGGCCATGGCCATGGTGGAGTTCCACGATAGTGGTGGGTGGGAGGCACCACGGCCGTGTTAGGTAACACGACCGTTTTGGAGGAGGTAGTGGTGATCGTGGCACAACAACACGAGCGTTTTATTCTTCAGCAGCCATGGTCGTGGCAATTTCGGGTGACAACCTGTTGAAAATTGGAACTCCGGTCATTAATTCCCACGACCGTGGCGGTTACCCATGGTTGTTTTCTCTTCTTCTGACCACGACCATGTTGATGGCCACGACCGTGGTGTCTTCAATGGCCATGGTCATGGCAGGAGGCCACGGCCGTGGGATTCTTTGGGAAAACCCTATTGAAGAGGGCACTTCTTTGCTAAAAAAAATGCACGACCGTGGTGTTGTGGCCACGGCCGTGGTGAGGCTTGCATTACTTCATTTCACTTCAAACTTAATTATTCTTGGATGTCTTTGCTTGGGGATGACTCTTGGCCATTGGAGGTAGGTTGTGGGAGACTTTGGGTCCTTCTTTGGTTCCCTCCACAATTGGGGGAACCCTAGAGCTCCTTCTTTCTCTCTCGTCCATCTAAACATGGTCCAAGTACCTGAAAACAATGCAAAGAACATCCATAAGCGTATTTGCAATGATAAGCACATTAGGGGCAAACGCTTGTAATCTAACATGTTTAGATGTGATTTAAGTACAAAATGGCACAGGATGGAGCCCTAAAATAGGGCTTCATCAGGAAGCCACACCACTCTATCACCCAAGGCTCGTACTATCAAAAACATAGTGCCCCAGAACAGCATGTTATCGCCCAACATATTCACAACTTAGGCGACACAGAAGCGCTTCAAGGAAGCCTATCGGTCAAGGGAAGCACTCCATATCATCCTCCATCAAAGTAGCATCTAGGGTTTCTATATTCCACCATATCAGGCATCACCACAACCAAACCATTTTGCCCAACACAAGGATAGCCCACTGAGCTCTGTAACGTCCAAGGCACATCGGGCACCAAGCCAACTACCTTAACTAGGTCGTATCATGTAGGGCACTCAACAAATAATATGGCCCAAGCACATATGGGTATCGGCCACCACCCAAACTCCAACTAGGCACATCGGCCAAGGGTACATCTCAAGACTAAACTATCAGGCAGCACTACTCCAAGGTCATCTTCAACCTCAAGCACAAGGGCTCCAAACCCTAATTGATCAAAAAGATCGGCTCACCTCTCAACAACTAAGAGAGAGGGGTTTTGCACAACCTCTATCCCAAATCGGGCAACCACAAGGATCCACCTCAGCATAGGCCATCATCTATTCAAAAGCTCACCTCTCAAATCCATGGTGAGAGGAGGGTGTTGCCCAAGAAACTAGAATGTAGACTCACCTCTCAACTAAAACAAGAGAGGGGTATTGCCTATATCACTAGAGCTCAAACTCACATATCTAGACCAAGGAGAGAAAGGTGTATTGCTACCAAAGGAAAACTCCAAACTATAGGTTTGGTCAAATAAATCCAAGACATATAGACCATAGACAACATCATGCTCACTATACTCATAGATCAACAACATATACTAGAGCAAGAAATATAACAGGCAATGGACGATCATCAACATATATGAATCATGCAACACATAGAAGGTAGTATAGCTAGGGTTAGAAGTTATGTAACCCACCTTAAGAAAGCTCCTCAAGCTCCAAAGCATCAAGCTCCTTGCTCCAAGCACACCACAAGGAAACAAGGTCCACCTGGGGTTCGACCACCAAGCTAGAAGAAGAAGAAGAGAGCTCCTTCAAAGAGATCGGCCACCAACATTAGCTCCTCCAAGGGTATCGGCCACCAAGGTTGCAAGGGAGAGGTGTATCATGCACTAAGGAAGACAAGAGAAACAAAGAGCTAAAAGTGTTCCTAAGGAAGAGAAAGGCAAGGCATATATAGATGAGGTTCAAGGTTAAACCAAGTCAAGGTGTCACCTTACCAAGGGACACTTGTCCACACATTTCACCACCTTGCAAAACACATGCACATGCCATACCACTACTCAACCAAGGATCGGCCACATGTCCAAGCCAGGGTGACACAACCAAAGCAAGGATGTCAAACAAGGTCAAAGGCCGACACACCACCCCCCATGGCTGACACACCACCATGGGTGACACAAAGCAAGGTCAACACAAACATCATTTCCCGATACAGGGTTCAACCAAGCAAGGCAAGGCCCAAACAAGGGAAAACAAGGCCCAAAAGAGCTCAACCAAGACCAAGGCAACCCAAGGCACAAGCCTAGACATCTCAACCCCTAGAGGAAGCAAAGAGAGAGAAAGACATCTCTCAAGGTGACAAACTTGCACTTCAACCCTAACTTCGATTATTTTTCAAGTAGCACCTCCAGCTCTCAACTAAGCACAAGCAAACCCTAATCATCACTAAAGATGATTAGTAAGCAACTAAGCATAAGGTTTAGGCAAAACAAACAGGGTAAGCCCAAAATGAAGGTCAGGGTCCTTACAGTAACTTCCCTCTCCACAACTACTTCACCCCGGGTAACTACACCCTCCCAATTTCCACCCTTGTTGACCAAATTCGGGGTAAAAAATTCTCCATCCCACCATCCCTTCTTGGACTCCTCCCCACTTTCTATGGGATGGAGAATGAGAATCCATACTACCACATCCATGCTTTCCTGGAGACTTGCGCCACATTCCACACACCCGCCACCACTGATGACTCAATATGAAGAGCCCTCTTTCCCTTTTCTCTAAGAGAAAAGGCTAAGGAATGGTACATTTCGAAGCCTGAGTTAGTGACCTGGAATGCAGTGAAGAATGAGATCTGAAAGAAGTTCTACCCGATGTCCAAGTTGAATCAAATGCATATATGCATTACCTCCTTCACACAAAAAGATAATGAACCCTTCCATGAAGCTTCATAAAGGTTCCAAAAGTTGTTGTGAGATTGCCCTCACCATGAAGTCCTTTTGTTGCAGTTGGTGTAGATCTTCTACACTGGCTTTGTTGAGTTGAGACAAACTTCTGTTGATTCCTCCTGTAGGGGGACATTCATGGCTAGACCTCCTATAGAATCCTAGCTGTTATTTGGGCATTGTGCAGAGAACTCACGACATCGAGCTTCAAGAAAGGGGGATCCCCTTGACAGAAAATATGTTCCCCCTCCTCTGCCTCTAGCTCCTATTAGAGAGGAAGTCAATGCTCAAGTGATGAAGATCCTTTATTCCATGATGAACCTCGTGAAGAATCAAGTTGGAGGTTCTACTAGTCAGTCAACCATGGTCATTGATTCTATTAGTGAAGAACTGCAAACCTTGCAATCCTTTGGCAACCACAACAACCAAGGCCCAATGTCCAACTCTTATACTCCATAATGGAGGAATTATCCTAACTTCTCATGGAAACAACAAGGTGAGGAAGGGTAGGGGAAAGGGAAATCAAGGCCGAGATACATTTTAAAGTTTGAAGATGAAGTTCTTGGAAGGATAAGGAGAGTAGATGAGGTAAAGAAAGATGTGTCCTCCCATAGGAAAATGATTAGCCACCTAGAAAAAGGATTGATCATATTTTTCTTCCACTTTCTTGTCGTGAAGAAGAAAGGTTGCCTTCTCAACCTATGCCTAATCCAAATAATGATGGTGGTTTATGGGCACCACCCAAAGTGCCTATGCTCCACCACATTACCAAGTACCACCCAACCCTTATGCTCCTCCACCTTCACAACCCCCATTCAACTACCAATACACCCCACCTCACCTCACTCATACCAATAACCCCCTCCACAATATCACTCCCATCCACGACAACCACAACCACCATAATCTCAGCCACAATTCATTCTCCAAAACCCGAACCTACCACAACAAACACAACAACCACCACTGCCACCATCATCCTCACAAGCTCCTCCCTCTTCCCATGAGCAAGTGAATATGGTGTTATTCATATGGGAGAAGAAGGCTGCTCGAGAGCTTGTAAAGGGGGAAGATAAAATGATCAAGGTTTGTGATGAAGATCCATTGCCAGAAGAATCTAGTGGAGATTGTAAGAGCATCAAAGAATCTATTGTTCCAATTTTTCTTGAGAGTGTTGAGTGCATCAAAGATCTTATTGCACCCTTCGGTAATGAATAAGTTCCCCCAAGTATCGTACCATTGATGGAGAAGATGATATCTTGCTTTTCACCCCCGTTAGAGGTCATGAGATCAACTTTCCCATCCTTTCTTGGAAGTGTTGAAGTCACTAGAGATTCATTTTTCCCATTGTTCTATGATGAGATCATATTTGTTGCTCCACATGCTAATGAGATGATAACACTTGATGCACCACCTTGTTGGGAGATGATCACAATCGAAGCTCCACCTCATGAGACAAGAATCACCATCATACTACCTAAAGGTCCACAACTTTCTACAGAAGAGGTTGTTTAAAGGGGTCAACAATTCCATGATGCTTTAGAAGACCCCTTTCCCCAATAAAAATATGGTTCTATCATGAGCATTAGGCTTAGAATTAGGCTTGTTGAAGTCACTGAGCAATTCATTAGCCAATAGAATCACATCTGAGATATTTCTACCCTTTACAAAAGCACACTGGTTGACACTTATGATGTCCGACATTATATCTCTTAACGTATTTGCAAGAATTTTCAAAATGATCTTAGCAACAAAATTTCACAAGGAGAATGGTCTCCACTCACCAATCTTAGAAGGTTACTTAACTTTAGGTATAAGGGCGATAAAGGTCTTGTTCATCTCCCTCAACATTCTTCCCTTCCTAAATGGAAGATAGGAGGTTCCTTACTCTTTTTTTACCCTTACCCTTGCTTTTATGATCTCCCTCGTATCCCAAACCACTTTTACCACTATGTTAGGTAGACCGATCTAGAACTTCATTGAGAGACCCTTTCCCTTTGAGGAACTTTTGCAAAGAAGCTCTAAGCTTGTGATTATCATCACTAAGAGTAATGACAGTAGAAGAAAGACTAGCAAAATCATCTTGAGTGTTTAGCAGGTCAGAGATCAAACATAGGGATTTAGTATGATAAGAATCTTTCTCTAGAGTTATACTAGCCACTTCATTACTAGGCAATAAAGGTCTAGAAGAAAGATCATTGATTTTAGCAAGAAATGTGGCATTTTCAAATTTAAGCAAAGTAAGTTCATCCAGATAGATCCTATTTTCATCTTTGATATTATCACAAACATGCCTAAGATCATTGAACTTGGTAACAAGCCTATCATTTTCAATTCTGATTAGAGTAGGCTCATTAAGGAGAGTTTGGTTTTCATCTTTAAGAGCATTGATGTTCTTAAAATAAATTCCATTCTCAACCTCAACTCCATTGTATTGGAGCTCAAGTTCAAGAAATTGACCTTGTAAAGAATATATACTAGCAAGATGAACTTTCTCATTTTCTACAAGAAACTCAATTTAAGCATACAAGTCATCAATGATTTTCCCTAACCTCTTCTTCTTGGATTTCCACTTAGAATAAGAAGAGTGGGAAGTGCATATCAATGAGGGCTTCTTTAGATAAATCATTATAACTTACTCACATTGTCTTCACTAGTAGAGGCCATGAGAGCAAGGTGGCATTCTCCCTCATTGGACCTTGAATAACTAGATAAAGACTTTTCCCATGTGCCATGGGCTGCATCTTTGCTTCTACTTTCCTTCTTATCCTTCCTTTTGAATTTTCCTTCTTTCTTGTAATCCTTCTTCTTCTTGGAGCTTCTCTTGTGGTAGGATTTCTTTTCCTCTGGGCAATCATTCATATTGTGTCACTTTTTCCCACATTCATAGCACCTTGGGGTATAGGAGGAGGGCTTTCCTTTGAAGTGCTTCCCCTTAGGTTAGTTTGCTTCATGATCACCAAGGGCTTCATATTCACTCGTTGAAGGAGTAGCTTGGCAAGCAAGTTGTTGTTGAAGAACAATTGCCTCCACTTGAGCTGTGAAGGCATTTTCCTTCATGTTCTTTGACTCCTTCTCTTCAAGCTTCTTTTCCTCTTCTTGCTTGTAAAGTCTTGGCCCATAAGCATGAAGGTTCCCAATCAGCTCTTCGGTAGCCATATCACCAAAGCTTCTTTTTTTTTCAATAGATGTCGCCTTGGGATTCCACCTCTTAGGAAGAGACCTAAGGATCTTGGAGTTGATGGTGCCTTGATTCATGGGTTGGCCCAATGAAGCAAGTCCATATGTGTTGAGCCTTGAGTACATGTCAGCCACTCTCTCCTTCTTTCCCATCTTGAATTTCTCAAGGATACCTTTGAGCATGTAGACCTTGGACTTTATTACTTGCTTGGTCCCTTCATAGGTGATTCATAGTTTGTTCCATATCTCATGGGATGTATCCCAAGAAGATATCCCGTGAACTTGGAAGGAGTGAGGGTTGTATAAATGATGCTTATGTCCTTTGCATTATGTTTTACTTCTTGAGTGTAGCTTCATTCCAAGTAGCTACATCTCCAAGCGACTCCTTATAGGGAAGGATGAATAGTTTCCACATGTTATAGCTCACCCCTTACAAGTAGAACTGCATCCATCTCTTCCAATATAGGAAGTTTGTGCCGTCAAAGATTGGAGGTCTCCTGGAGAATCCATCCTCCAAGTTGAGAGAACCTATAAGGTTGTCGCCCATTTTCTTGTCTCATGGGAGATCTTGTCAGAGAAAACTGTGGCTCTGGTACCACTTGTAGGATCAATGTGCTCAAGAGGGGTGAATAGATCTGAAAACACTTGCAAAAATTTTGTTAGACCTTCAAATTATTTTAAGATATAGGATTGCAAATATGGAATTTGATTAGCAACTAAACAAATATAGAAAGGGTGAGAGAGATTTAATAAGATCAAAAACAAGCTATGTAGAGTGGTTCTAATCTCTAAACTAGGAGAAAGTCAGACCACTACCTGAATAGGTCAATTTCTAGGGTTTTGCAACAATTGCATACTTATATTCCATTATAAGACATTCAATTAGAAATTCCTTTTGTAGGTCAAGGATACCTACAATTCCTTTATAAGGACCAAAAAGATCCAATAAACCTTACAAGGTCTTACCTATCCTTTGAGTTAGAGTCATCAACCTCTATAAGGGCTTACCCACATTTTGTAAGGAGATGGACACCTTCACCAAGGAGCTACTCTTCTTGCAACAAGTATTTCGCCTTGAAGGAATTACCCACTCTTCTCACAGATCTTTAGCCTTCACCTTCTCCTTCAACTTGGAGAATCTTTTGCCAACTTTGCTCTTGATAAATGGGTTGGTAAATGGAAGCTTTGAGAGCTTTACTTGAGTACAATGGAGTAGCTCTCTCACACATAGCCTATCTCACTCATAATTACATTTTAAAGTGTAAGCAAGAGAGAGAAAAGGGCTATTAGTGGATAAATGCACTCAACTGTAGCTAGGAGCTTGAATAGCATGAAGGAGCAAACTTGGGATGAAGTCTAGGGGGTCATATTTATACTTGAGGATATCCACAAGCCACCAGAAGCACTAAGGAACAATTTCTAGTCATTTGGGGTGTTGCAACGAATCTAGTTTTTAGATTTGCAACACTTCAATAGATAGAATCACTTTTTCTACACACTCTGTACATTGTAGTCTATCAAGTTTCAATAAAGGTAACTCGACTAATTGCACTATACGACAAAGAGAATTTGAAGCATCATTCAAGTTCATGCTAGATGAAACTCGGCCGATTTCTTAAATTCATTATGGCTGTGCAGGGTGTCAGTCAAGTTATCTTTAGGATAATCTCGGCCAAACCTAGAAATTCCCAGAATCCATCAAGGGTGTCAGTTGAGTTTATCAAGGATGAAACTTGACCGAACATGCACTTTGTGATGAATTTTAAAATTGTCATTAAAGTGCTTAAACATTTGAATTAAGTGATCCTGATTTTTCTCATCTTAGCTACAAGTCATATCATCAATACAAATGATTACAAACAATTTCCTAAGTAATTTACAGCATATTCCACAAAAGTACATTTGCATTGCTTTTAACTTGAACTTGATCAAGATAGGGCTTGATTGCATTGATCCTTTTCATGTAACTAATACCTAAAATCAATCTCAAATAGACATACTACATACATATGACTGCAATGGTTAAGTCATAATCAAAATATGAACAATGTATAACTTTTAGGTCAACATCATCACCCTTTAAGAACATAATCTAATTAGTCAGAAAATGTGTGCAAGACCGAATGGATAAAAAGATCATAACCACCATCAAAGGTCTCGTCAGGTGGTTGTGGGTTCATTCATGTGAGGATCCAAGGTCTCATCACTCTACAAGAAAAAAAATCTAGTTAGCTCAGAGAGTGAGTGTGGAATAGTTGAAAATCATTCATTCACTAAAATATTGAAGTCAAATACAATAAATTAAAGAATAGGCTATAGGGCTAGTCCTCATGACACAATAAGGAAACTACTCAAACATGATGGAAATGGAAGAAAATGTAAAAGATGCAACATAAAATGGAATTTGAAGCCTATGATTCTTGGGCCTTTTGGCTTTGAAGTGAATTGGTGATTTTCCTACAAAACCCCAAGTAAATGAAGTAAAAACTCTAATGTAACAAGAGAAAAACCAAACTAATACATTAACTGTAAATTAGAGAACAATAAAAAATGATCCTTATATAGAGATCTAAACATTGAAAATAAAATGGATAAATATGCATTTATCAAATATCCCAAATTTTAACATTGCTTGTCCTCGAGCAACATTGAATAAACATAGTACCCAATAATATTCTCATCTGGTCCTCCTCACTTTTCTAGCACTACTTGAATCTTTACCACCTTGCATGGCCAAGTGAACCGATATCCTAGAATCATGAAACACAATTTTGTAATTCCCTAGTCAAAATTGGTCATGACTTGCTTCCATTTCAAGTCCCACAAACAAACTGATTTGCTATCCTTTTTGCCTTTTTTATTTCGACAAATTCTCAAAAATTCTGCATTGGAACAAGGTTTGTGTATTTAATGGTTTGTGTTATGTATATTCCCTTGGGTATCAAAGTGGAGTGAAGGAAGGTATGGAAGGAGGTGGTCTCTCCTTTATTTGACTTGAGACATTTTTCATTTCTCTATTTGTAATTACATTGATTGCATATTTTGATGTGCACTTTGGCATATTTTCTTTTTCGTACGCCCCTATATATGAAACTTAAGAGGGATATGGAAGAAGCGGTATAGGGGGAAGGGATGCCACCCCAAACTTGGAGTTTGGCACATTTTTTTGGATTTTGAATATTTTTGTGAAATGGAGGGGTACAAAGGTGGTAGAAGAAGTGTAGAAAAAGACTGAACTTGTGAAACTTATCTCCTAGAATTTAGTACATTGGGAGTAATGTGGCATCAGTTCAATTCTCTCTATCACTTGTGGAAATTAGGAAACTTTACAAGTCATTTACAAATTTTTAAGTAGGGACACATTGTGTTTGTCCAATCTCTCCATTTCAGCTTGCCAAGTTTTATAAGAATAGTTCTATTTGAGGTCATACTGGACCAAATGATTTCTAACAAGGGTAATTTTTTTTTAAATAATGCAAGAAGATTCACTAGTTCTCGAGATTTCTTGATTAACATGCATAGATGGACAACTAGATAAAGGCCAAAATTAAGGTAAGATAGGGAGATTTTTCAAGTATTAAATCTAAAATATGTAACATAATGGATGATGTGAAAGAAAGTAATATAGGGTGGGTGTAATGAGAATGTACCACCACCTCCTCCCCAAACATATAATTTTACCCATCTGAGAAAAATTTAAACCCAAAATGGACTGAATAAATGTTTTGAATTGGGTAACACTCGGGCCCAATGCCCAATGCTCTAGTAGAGTTTTAGGAATAATGAATGGACCCACATACCACCACTAGCCTTAATTGTGTGCTTTGTCTTTACTCATTCACAAGCTAGGATAAACTTCTTGACTGGTCACCTATCCTAGTACTACTCTAGATTGAGAACGCTTAACCAAATAGTTCTTTAATGATGGGCTCCCTGAAAAGGAGGTGCACCTTGGTGATATGAGTAGCCCAATCATTCCTTTTAAGCTCATTTTATTTGAGGCCTCAAATCTTGGGACATTATAACCTCCCTAATTTATTCTCTTGACATCCTCATAAAGGTTCGATTATATGGCCTCATAATCTCTTCCCCATTTCAGTGCAGACCCGAAATGGCCCATGGACACCCAGCTCCCATCCATGACTACTGAAAGAAGGGCAACTCCATCTCATCTTAATAGATATCCCTTTCTAACTTGCCTGGACTGCACAATAAGACTGGCATGCCACGTGCCCATGTGGGCCCCACCTACCAGAGGGTAATTGGCTCTGATACCATTTATAAAACTTGGGTCAATGCCCAAGGCTCTAGTAGAGTTTTAGGAATAATGATTGGCCCCACAGACCACCACGAGCCTTAACTATGCACTTTGTCCTTACTCATGTGCAAGCCAGGATAAACTTCATGACTGGTCACCCATCCTAGTACTACTTTGGGTTGAGCACACTTAACCACAGAGTTCTTTACTGATGGGTACCCTGAAAATGAGGTGCACTTTGGTAACATGGGTAGTCTAATCATTCCTTTTAAGATCATTTTATTTGAGGTCTCAAACGCTAGGATGTTACAATTGCCTCCCAACAAGTGCCCTATTTAACTTTGAAGGCTCGACGACTGTGTGGTCCACCATGGAGGAGTGGCAACTGGAGCTTCTACAAGATGATTGTGTTGTCCTGGTGGCTTACCTTTTAGCCACTCCCCTATTTTCATTTCCTATAGTTTACCACAAATGGTGTGATACAGGTTAGAATTCCAAGGGAAATAGTTAGAGTCATACCTGGTTGGTTCCCATTGCTTGATGTATGGGGGTGAATGGTGGACTTGAGAACAATTGACATGATAAGGTAGATGAGGCACATGAGTGAGGCTCATTGGATGCATGATCATCTTATTATGTGGGTAACTAAAATCTTGGGGGATTGGACTTGCGAGTTGATATACAGAAAAATGGCAACCCATGTCTACATGAGATTATTCGAGATAGACATATGGCATTACTGACACAGGAGGTAGGTGGGGCTTCCATAGATTGAAACTTATTGGGGGAAATGGATGTAGGGAAATATGGCGACAGAGAAGGCAATGGAAACAAAATTAAATTGTCATGTCCCCGTTTAAAAAGTAGATCGCACCAACAATTACATAATGAGAAGGATGTTTTGGCAATGTTATACCTGGTCCTGGAGTAAGTCCAACAAAAATCCATTGATGAAGTGTCCACCTTTCTTCAAGATAAAATTGTACATTTCTATGTCAGTCTCCTAGTTTTTCACCATGGATAGTAGTTGAGTTTGTTCTTTGAGCACCAGACAACGGACTCCTCACCTATATAGTAGTCCACACAGACCACTGCGAACTCATGTCATTCTCAATTAAGGGATAGGAAGGAGTTTTCCCTTTCTAGTTGGTGTACTAGCACCAGCTTGCTCTACCAACAATTTTTTGTCCTTTGTTATACCTCCCTTTGATGGGTAGGACTTGCCCAGGTTCTCTTAATTACCACAACTAGAGAAGACAATAATTTCTAGAGCAACTAATATTGTTGTGACTGAGAACCCCCAATATACCTCTATTTATAGGAGGGTCAGGGTCAGGGTTCCTATTCTGTGTGGGAGTCAAAGGGGATGGATTTTCATGAACTTTTACATCACGTGAGTAGAAAAATGACCAGTTTAGGGCAGAACTGATCGATTGACATTCGAAGTGATCAGTTCGTCCCTTGAATCGGTTGTTTCATCATGTTTCCCAATCATAATTGTATTAGTAATTAATATTTGTTTAATGCATAATATGACATCAGCACAAATCATTAATCCAATCGAATTGATCAGTGAACCGGGCAGTTCATCACATGAACTGGTCGTTTAAGACTATGAGACAAATGGTTCACTTAGTGAACCAGTCATTTCATGCCCCTAGTTTAGCGAATATTCAGCCAATACAATTCCAATCAACGTAACACTCCAACCGATCAGTCCAACACTTGAGTCAATTGTTGTTTAAATTGAATACCTAAATATTTTAGTAATCAAATAAACATCATTCATGAACAAACTCCTATTCCAAGTTATCCTAGGTATGTGACCGTATAGGTTCTGAGTTACATTGGCAGTGAATATCCATAACTAATTTATGACATCACAAGCAATGAGTGCTATCTAGCAATACATCATTGCTACCCAAGTAATTCAGAAAGTTAGAAAGCAACTTTAACCAACAATATGTGATTGGTGTTATAATGTTTGCATAATTCCTTTGTTACTGATATCCAAATTGAACTTGAGGCACCAAATTGCCATCCTCTTCATCATTCAATCCCTATTCCTTGAAATTGAGTAGAGTGTCTGAGATATATACAAGCCCAATATCATATATTGACTCACATGATCATGGCCATGCATTTCTCAGTCTCTCTTATCAAGTGGCCAGGATATCATACTCTCGAAGGAGGGAAAAATCCCATATATATATCTCATAGTCATCCCCATGTATCACAATGCATCTAATCATCACCTTTATGTCAACCCTTATTTAAGGCCATGGTGGATGATGTCAAAGTCACTGACTAACATGTGATGAGTGTAGTGACTTCAGGTCTAAGAACCAAAAACACTGCCAACACTATGAGAGATAATTCTGACTACCATGTAATGGTTTCCATGAATCACTCTCAAGGTGGGTCTATCTGATAAACTATTCTCTAACAAGTGTTTATACCTTGGGTTTGATATCACATATTATGACTAATGATATTATGTAATCAACCAACACATAATCTAGTCTTATGTGTTGTTGTTTTCTATTTTAGCCTTCCACAAGAAAACTGACTAGGGACATAATCAAGAATGTACATACTCTTGGCATCTGTATGATCCCATTGTTCTAGTCATCAACTCGAAGACATACATCATTGAGTAATATCATTCTTTAGACAATTATTATGTTATATCATTCATAATAATAGAATTAAATAGAATAAATTGGAAGATTGCCTTTATTATCAATCAAATCATTTACAAAATATGACATTACAATCATCATAGGATTGGATCTCTAGAAATACATACCAACAAACCCCCACTTGCACTTAGAGACAATCACCCATGAACTTAATCCCAAGTGATACAACATAGACATATTTCTTATGCCATGAAAGTGCTTTTGTCCAGGGGTTAACCACATTGCTCTTAGTTGGTACTATGAAAATATTAACATCTCCTCGTTATATGATCTATCATATGAGATGGTCTACCTTCATATATGCTTGGAACATTGATGCAATCTGGGTTCCTTAGCATGTGCAATATCTCCATTGTTGTCACAATATAGCTCAATTGCATTGTTGATGCTTGGAACCACCCCAAGTTCTAAAATGAATTTCTTGATCCAAACAATCTCCTTTGCTACATTGGATGTCGAAATATACTCGACCTCTGTTTTAGAATATGCAACTATCTCTTGTTTGGAACTCTTCCAGATCATAGCTCTATTGTTGAGCCAAAACACGAATCCATACTATGATCTGTAATCATCTTTTTCAGTTTGGAAGCTTGCATCAATGTAATCTTTTATCACCAACTCTTCCTCTCTGTCGTAGACAACAAATTGATCCTTAGTTCTTCTCAAGCACTTAAGGATGTTCTTCATGGATGTACAATGAACATCACCTAGATTTGGTTGATATCTTATCATCATGCTTAAGGCATATGAGACATCTGAATGATTACACAACATTGCGTACATGATAGACCCAATTGCAGATGCATATGGTGTCCTACTCATTCATTCCCTTTCTTCACAAGAACTGGGACATTGCGCTCTAGAGATAGTAACTCCATGAGATATGGGCAGGTTTCCTCTCTTTGAGTCCTCCTTGTTGAACCTCTTCTACACTTGGTCATTGTATGTGCTATGACTTGGTCCAAGAAGCCTTTTAGATCTATCTCTGTATATCTTAATTCCCAAGATGTTGGATGTTTCACCCAAGTCCTTCATTCAGAAGGTATTTCCTAACCAGGTCTTTACCATATGTAAAGTAGGGATGTCATTCCCCATAACTAAAATGGCATCTTCATACAATAGGAGGAATATAATCATACTCCCACTAAAATTTTTGTAAACACATGGTTTATCTTCATTTTGACTAAAGCCAAACTCTTTCACTATCTCATCAAAATGGATATTCCAGATCCAAGATGCTTGCTTCATCCCATAGATTGGCCTTTGTAGCTTACATACTTTACTTGAATCCTTTGGGTTTATAAAACCCATAGCTTATGTCATATACACATCCTGAAGAAGGTTTCCATTAAGGAATGCAATTTTAACATCCATATATCAAATCTCATAGTCATGATAAACTACAATGGCAAGCATGATCTTGATGGATGTAACCATGGAAATGGGAGAAAATGTTTCATCATAGTCAACACCTTGAACTTATCTGAAACCCTTTGCAACCAATCTTCCTTTGAAAGTGTGTACATTACCATCCATGTCATTCTTTCTCTTAAAGACCTTTGAAAGTGTGTACATTACCATCCATGTCAATCTTTCTCTTAAATACCTACTTGCACCCTATGAGTTTTACCCATTTAAGTGGATCCACCAAGGTCCATACCTTGTTGGTGTACAAGGATTCCATCTCATATCTCAAGGCCTCAATCCATTTCTCAAACTCTAGTTCTTTAGTACCTTCTACATATGTTTTTGTATGATCATCTATGACCAACTCTCTACCTTCTTAAGTCAAAAGATAATCAAATCTTTCAGGCTCAAGGTGTGTCCTACTATATCTACACGGAGCTTGTGTTACATGAGCAATTTGAGATTCCACAACGGTTTGTGATTTTCTATGTTCCTCTTGTACCTCTACTGATTCAATGTTTTCTTGTTGGTCTTGAACTTCTTCAAGTTCTACCATCCTCTCACTGATTCCTTTGTAAATGAATTCCTTTTCTGGGAATACATCATCTCTGGAAACAAACACTTTGTTGTCAGATAGGGAATAAAAGTAATATCCTTTGGTTTCCATTGGATACCCCAAAAAAATATTTATCAAATTTGGGTCCAAGCTTTTTGGGAAACTTCTTCTCACATAAGCTTCACAACCCCAAATCTTCATTAAAGACACATTGGGATGCTTCCCATATCATGTCTCATATCATGTCTTTTTAATCAATTTAGATGGTACATGGTTTAGTGTAAATGCAACGGCTTCAAGAGCATAACCCTTGAAGTTATTTGGAAGTTCATCTAAAAACATCATTGATCGCACCATATCTAACAATGTGCAATTCCTACTTTCTGATACACCATTATGTTGAGGTGTTCCAGGTGCAGTCCATTGTGATACAATACCACAAGCTCACAAAAGGTCCTCAAACTCTTAGGTCAAGTATTCTCCACCTCAATAAAAATAAAGTGCCTCAATACTTTTGCAAAGTTGGTTATGTACTTCATTCATGAAATCCTTGATCTTTTCAAGGGTTTCTGGTTTATTTTTTATCAGGTAAACATAAAAATACCTACTGAAGTCATCAGTAAAGGTAATGAAGTATTTATAACCACCTCTAGAATTTTTTCTAAAAGGCCCACATACATCAGTATGTATGAGTCCTAATAGATCAGTAGCCCTCTCAATGTTTCCAGTGAAGGAAGTCTTAGTCATCTTGCCTAATAAGCAAGACTTGCCTGTCTCTATTGATTCAAAATTAAAAGAGTCTAGGTAACCATCTTTATGGAGTTTAGATATGCAATTATCAATTATGTGCCCTAGACGACAATGCCAGAAATATATTTTGTTTGAGTTGTTGAGTTTTAGTCTTTTGGTATTTATGTTATAAACATCCATCTTTAGATCCATTAAATAAAGACCATAAGACATTGGGGCACTGATATAAAAGATGTCATCTTTTGAAATAGAATATTGACCATTCTTAATATGGAATTCATATTCATCTTGTCCAAACATGATATAGAATGATGTTTCTATTTATGGTAGGTACATAATAGTAGTTCATTAACTCTATTACAAGCCCTATGGGTAGAGATAAATTATAGACTCCAACAATAGTGGTACAAAGTCTTTCTCCATTTGCGACTCAAGTTTGACCTCGCCCTTTATTAAAGGATTACTTCTTATCATATTTTACATATTTGAACATATGTGAGATCCACATCTGGTATCTATTACCCATGATGAATAAGTAGACAAATCTATGTCAATAACATATATACCTAAAGTGGAGATATATATCACCATCTTCATCTTCCTAAATCCATTCAAGTATAAAGGATAGATTTCTCTTGTAATTTTCTTTCTCCTTATCTTGAGTGTTGAAGATCTAGATTTATTCTTAGCCTCAAAACTCTTCTTGGCCTTGATTTCATCCTTAGACTCCATTCTGTTGATCATCATCACATACTTATCCTTCCTCATTCTTGCTTCAGCATTAATCATAATGCCAAGAAAACATGACAAAGGTATGGCCACGTTATTCAAGTGGTAACACTCGATAAAATGGCTAAATGATTCAGGCAGTGATTGTAGAATCACATTTGTGGCCAACTCTTGGCTGAAAGAGAATCTGAATTCTTCTAGACATTCCACATGTCCAATCATATTAAGCACATGGGTCTCTACCGAGTCTCCCTATGACATCTTGCAATCAAAGAGAACCTTTGAGACATTGTACCTATCTTGCTTTGTATGATTATGGTTCACGTTCTTAATATGTGTCATGAAAACAAACATCCTCATGTCTTCACACTGGTCATGCAAATAATAGTTCATACATCTTAGAATAAGGTTCTTTATGTCTAAGGAGTCATTTGCACGCTTCCAGTAAGCATCCACCTCATCCTAGGCACATTAGGAGCATATATTCTAGAATGGGTTTTTCAAGTACATAGATCCTATGATCATCATTGAGAACCCTTCTCAAAGTCCAAAACTAGTCATACAAATTTGTCCAGTTAAGTTTGTCCTTCTTAAGGACTGATCGTAATGACAATTTGTTTGCCATTTAAAAATTTGCATTTGTCAAAACATTTTTATTTGAATAAAATTGGACGATATTTAATTAGGCCTTTAACAATTATCGCTCCCACTATTTTGTTTAAATTGATAGTCATCACATATCAATTGGGAATATTGTAACGTACAACCTTCTAGTGATCCAAGATCCAACATAATTGAGTTACTACCCAGCCAACGTCAGCTTTCATAATCAAATATTAAGGTAGGCAACTTTTGCAATTCTTGGATAGATGGTATGTGTAACTCTTTTCCATAGTCATTTGCATTCTTCTAGGTGCTTAATATCATGAAGATCACCTAGTTAAGCCTAACTCAAAAGCCAACACAACAATAATGCACCCCGCTTGAAGGAACAGCATTACTACCATCACACTTCCACGAGATGGACAATGCACCACGCTTAGCGTTCCCACTCTTTATCAATGATAATTTTCATGTCTGTTGCTAATGGAAAGCATCTAATGTTGGTATTATTCCCAGAGAGCCAATCATATGATGATTGGGATATGGCATTACATACCTAATTTGATAAAGAAGGGCCAGCTTCCAATTTATTTTGTATATTTAGTTATGAGATAATGAATTACACATAAATGTCTAGAGAATGATATTACTCAATGATGTCTGACTTGGAAGAATGAGATCATAAGGATGTTAAGAGTATATACATTCTCATTATGTCCTTGATCGATTGTTATTGTGGAAGGTTGATGGACAACAGTAACTCATAAGATCAAAGTGTGAGTTGGTAGATGACCAAAATCTCATTAGTCATGATATGGCAATATCAAACAAAGCACATAGATACATGTTAGAGAATAGTGTATCATACAGACCCACCGTGAGACTGACACATGGAAGCCAACATCATGGAAGTCATAGTCAGCTCTCACAATAATGGTGGTAGTAGTGGTTCTTAGACCTAAAATCACTACACTCATCACATGTCGTTGCTTACACTTTGACATCATCAAACGTAGTCTTGAAACATGGGTTGTTATAACAGTGATGATTGGGTGACTTTGACACATGGGGATAGACTGTGAGTGATAGATATGGAATTTGTCCCTCTGACAAGAGTATGATATCCAATGCCTCTTGATTAGTGAGACTAAGAAAAGTATGGCCATATACATGTGAGTCAATATGTGATATTGATCTTACATATATCTCATGCAGTCTACTCTGGTTCAAGGAACAAGATTGAATAATAATGAAGATGACTACTCTAAGTGACAAAGGAACTATAGAAACATTGTAACACCATACAAATATTTTAGGTTGAAGTTTCTCCCCAACTTTCCATTCACTTGGGTAGTAATGATGTGCGACTAGGCACAAATCTTTGCTTGTGATGCCATAAGCAAGTTATGGACATTCATTGCTAGTGTGATATGGGACCTATAGGGTTACACACATAGGAACTCATCTAGAAGACGAGTTTGATCTTGAATGATAATTGAATTAAGTATTAAAGTGTTTAGATAATCAATTCACACAACATATCAAAAGATTGGCTGACTGAATTTTCAAATGACCATCTCACAGGGTGAGACAACCACTTGGGTAGCCAGATAAGCATCTCAATTGTTGAGATGGCCATTTGGGTTGTCAGGCAGATCAAAAATTGAATTGGTTCAATTCTTTCCTATGAACTGACCAGTCCAAGTTGTTAAACTGATCGACTCAAACTCAAACTCACTAGATGGCCACCTGGGTGAGTGATACGGTCATCTCTCTTGTGTGAGACAACCCAATTGGGATGATCAAAGGTTCTGGAGTTTTCTCGAACTTGTTTCAATTGCACATTCTTGGGGTGCAAGTAAATTAATGTATGACATTAAATAGGAAATGATTTGCCAATTCATATATAACTCGGAAAGTGTAAAATGACTATCTCACATCTCAGATGACCGTTTCACTTAGAGAAATGATCGTATCACATATGAGACGACTGTCTCGCTTGGTGAGATGACCGTTTTGACGCACACAAGTTGTGAAACTTCCATAAAAGTTATGAAAATTCAAGATCTACTTGTCCTTTCCACTCCCGCTTTAGTCTGGCATATGTTGGGGACTGGGAACCCTGTCCCTAACCCCTCCTATATATAGAGGGGTACTGGGGGATTCCCAGAGTACAACTACTATACAGACAATTGAGAATCATTTGCTCTAACAATTGTTATTCTCTCTGGTTGTAGTAACCATGAGAGCCCAGGCAAGCCCTACCTGACAAGGAGGGATAGCCAAGAGAAAGAAACAACTGAGGATCATTGTTGTGGGAGAGTATGTTGGTGACTAGTATACCAACGGGAGGGAAAACTCCTTCCTGTCTATTCCTATGTGATGCTAGGAATTATAGTGGGTCAGTGTGGACTACTCTAGAGGCAAGAGTCTGTTGGCTACTGCTAGGAGGTAAACGTCAACTCGCAGTCTGTGGTTAGATCTGAGGAGCTGCTATAGTAGTTATCCGAGTCTGATGTCTGTGGAGGATCAGTCTGACGAGTCTTCGTTAGGAGTTGCACAAACACCATCCAAAATAGAGTGCACATCTACATTGACAAGGATTGTCACTAGACTTGCTCCAGGACCAGGTATATCTTTGTGAAACCATCCTTCCCATTGCATAGTTATTGACGCGATCTGCTCGTTGATGGAAAATATGTCAGATTTTTTTTTGTTTTGGCTGCCTATCTGGTGTCATATTTCCCGACATTAGTATCAGAGTCTCACAATTAATTATGTTTTGGGATAATAGATATGATTGGATTTTGATTTTATAGAGTTTATTTATTGCATGTGATTGGAATATGTAAATGGGTTTATGTGCACATCTATCTAATCACCACTTAAAAACCCAAATGAATATATATATGATATGATATATATGCAATTTATACCTGTCACCATAAAATTGGTTTTGATGGTAGATGTAAAGCATGGTTATGACCAAAACCCCAGATATGTGTGTGCATGGTTATTATTCTTCCTACTGTTAATCAGTCTGCATATTGAGACTCTCTCTCTTTTCTAAATGTAAATTAATGGTATGCTTCCTATTTTCCATAAAATATAACTCAAGGATACTATTGGGTTTTAGGGGAGGCTGAGATGGCAGCGGAAACAAAAATTTTCTCCCCAAACCCAAAACCCAAAGAGATCTCGTCAACATCTATACAATAGGAAGGATGGTTTGTAGAGGCGTACCTTGTCCCACGGCTTGCTCGGTGATGTTACCTTGCGGCTAGTGCGGGCTTCACCTCCAGTCTTAGACGGCGTCTGTGCAGCACCTGGTCGCACCCAGACTGATGGATTGATAGCTGTCCTCCAAGAAGCAGAAATCTCTCACCTCTGTAGTAGTCCACACGGAACATCGGGAACTTCAGTCATCCTGTCCTATAGGACACTGGAAGGATTCGTCCCCTTCTATCGGTGTACTAGTCATAGACGTGCTCTCCCACAACTAGTTGTCGTCTGGCAGTTGTCTTTCCCACATTGTGCCTCCCTAGTTGGGTAGCACCTGCTCAGGCTCTATCAGTTACCACAACCAGAGAGGACAGCTTTGTAGAGCAACTGATGTTCTGAGTTGTTCTTGAGAAGCCCCCAGTATCCCTCTATATATAGGAGGGGTCAGGGTTAGGTTTCTCAGCCCCAGGCAATGCAGGACTAAAGCGGGAGTAGAAGGGTCCGAAATGTTCATGAATTGATACACTACAGCAAGTGAACTGGTCATTTCACAAACAAACCGATCATTTGGGGAATGCACTGATCAGTTCATCTCATGAATCGGTCATTTAGGGAGCTGAACCGATTGGTTCATTCATGAACTGGTCGTTTCACTTCCAAAAGAAGTTCCCAATTAACTTTCCCCTTTCCATTTCTAATAAATCCAAAGATCAATACTTGTCCCAATCGAATTGTACAAGTGAAATGAAAATATTTTCTCACAAACCTAACTTTCCCAAACTGGCTCGTTTGGTCCAGCAGAACCAATCGGTTCAACACTTGAACCGGTCATCTGACTTGACCCTGAGCCGATCGGTTCAATAGCTTGAACCGGTTGGTTGGCGGTACTGGTTGTGTAAAAATCAGTCAATGCAGTTCTCAATCAATCTGTCACCCAAATTAGTTGGTCCAACACTTGAACTTGGTGATTCTGAGTCAAGTCAATTGATTGAGTGTTTAATTGAACTACTAAATGCATTTAGTAAACAATCTAAACATTGTTCATGGATAAACTCCTCTTCTAGGTTAAATCCTATGTGTGTGACCCTGCAGACCCATTGCACGTTGGCAGTGAAAGTCCATAGCACTTATGACTTCACAAGCAAAGAGTGGTGCCAAGTTTCACATCAGTGCTACCCAAGTGAAAAGGAAAGTTGGAGAACAACTTTCAATCCTACAATCCATGATTGGTGTTATAGTGAATGTATAATTCTTTTATCACTGATATCTCGAATGAACTTAAGGCATGGAACAGTCATCCTTTCAATGTTCATTCACTTCCTTGATCTTAGAGCAGACTGTATGAGATATGTGTGACATCAATATCACATATTGATTCACACATGCATGTGGATGCCTTTCTCAGTCCTACTCATCAAGTGGCCATGGACATCAAACTCCCTCAGGAGGGACAAATCCCATATCTATCACTCACCCCTCAAAATCCTCATGTGTCAAAGTCACCCAATCATCGCCTTTATAACAATCTATATTTTAGGATTGCATTTGATGATGTCAAAGTGTACCCAAAGACATGTGTTGAGTGTAGTGATTTCAGGTCAAAGAATCACACTCACCACCATCACTGTGAGAGCTGACTGTGACTACCAAGTCATGGTTCCATGTGTCACTCTCACGGTGGGTCTATCCAATACACTTGTTCTCTAACAAGTACTTACGTGCTTGGTTTGATATCACTATATCATGACTAATGATATTATGTCATCAACCAACACACAATCTAGTCTTGTGTGTCATTTTTGTCTATCAACCTTCCACAATGACATCCGACTGGACATAATAAGAATGTATACTCTTAACATCCGTATCATCTCATCATTTAGGTCCTTAACCTAAAAGCATATGTCATTGAGTAAAACAATTCTTTTGACATTCAATCTGTTCTGGCATTATCTCATAATTGACTGAACCAAAATGAATTGGCAGCTTGCCTTTGATGTTTATCAAATCAATCTTAATGTATCCCACCAATCATCCCATGATTGTCTCTCAGGGCATACATTCCAACAGACTCCCACTTGCACTGCGAGCCAATCACCCATAATCATATTCTTAGTGATCTTCAAACATGTCCCACATGTTACACTGCTCTAGTGCTAACACATTGAGTTATGGAAACACCTTGCCTAAGTCGGTATTATTGCATGTCTCACATCTCTTTGATGTGCATCTTATGTATGATATGGAGTTGTCATAATATGTGATCCAATATTTCTTTTCTAACCTCATTTCATGAACTCTCAGATCCATATAGTATCCACTATCGTTCTCTAATGCACGGATACTCAACATTTCCTTTGAAAATGGCTTTATTGGAACGTTTCCACTTTTATATATCTTATATATTTTGTGATCAATTTTCTTTCTTTTTTGGAAGTTCGCATCAGTGTAACTCTTTATAGTGAATCCTTCCTTATTTCCATAGAACTAGTACTTCTCAAGTACTTATCAAGTAGTCATGGTATTCTAGTAACCCTTACTGGAACTAGATAGACATCCACTCATCATGTCCCACATACAAGTTATCAGGATGAGCATATCATATTGTCATGTCTGACATACAAGATGATAAATGCATTTTATTCTTGCTATGTCCATACATGCAAGATAACGGGATGATTACATACATGATAGATCCATATCTATTCTTTGTTTTCCCATTCTTCATAAGAATTGGGACACTTGGCTCTGGGATACTATCTCCATGTAACATGGACAAGTTTTCTCCCACTGAATTTGTGTATACTGAACCCTTCAGTACAGATTGCCAATGTATGCTCTCTCTTTTCTATGTCAAGAGATTTTCGAGAACTATCTCTATAGGTCTCTATTCCTATCACATAGGAAACGTCTCTATCTTCCCTAAAGATAATTTCCACAA
Organism: Alisma plantago-aquatica; assembly: GCA_963693085.1. Lineage (NCBI taxonomy): Eukaryota > Viridiplantae > Streptophyta > Magnoliopsida > Alismatales > Alismataceae > Alisma > Alisma plantago-aquatica. The sequence goes on along the minus strand of OY856413.1, from coordinate 193,851,418 downwards.
AGGATTCCATTCTAGAACATCTTATTCCTCATCAACATGTGGAATGTAAATGTGCTCCAACTAAATCACAGATCCCTTCTTTATCTTTGTTATATTAGTCAAACCCTTTGACTATATTATCAAAGTAAAGATCCCAGCTCTGAGTTGCTTGTACTCTATCAATCACATTGAATAGTCCATTGTAACTTAGAGACTTCGTTTGCATTAATGGATTCATAAACCTTATAGGTTGTGTCATGTATACATCCTTGTCTTATTCCTCATAGGAATGTGGTTTTAATATCGATATGCCAAATCTCTTAGTCATTAAGTTGCAATCAACAAGCATGATCCTTCTCAAAATGTCATCAATGTGTCTTAACGCTTAAGACTCATTCACACTTATGGATTTTATCCCAATGGGTGATACCATCAAGGTCATGCCTTATGGTTCACATGGAAGTCATTTAGGATCTTATGGTCATAAACCATGACTCAAAATCCAGTTTCTCAATATCATCTAAATTGTTGACTCATCATATGACCAACTCATCACATAGATATTTTAGGTGTATCTGTTAAGGAATTTGAGAACTCACAACACTTTGTGATTCTTATTATCCTTTATTAGTGTAAGGTATTCTCTATTTAAGAAGAATTTATTTATTTTATAATCATCCTCTAACTCCTTAGAGTATGACTCCTTTTGATTTGGACATCACTATGCCTTAATCACGAGTCCTCTATGATACACTTTCATAATCACTCATAAGGTTCTCAAACATTTGGTTTAAGTATCTCATTCATTGATCACATCAAGAATTATTACTTTTACCAAATTTGTACTGCATTCATGATATTCTTGAACACTTCAAGATATTCATATTGGTATTTCTCTAAACACCATTTGAAGTATTAGCATTTTCTCCAATAGGTATGTAAATAAATCATATGTATTAACCTAATAGGATAATCATTCTCCCACTACCACTAGTGAAGGTTGATTTATCATGTCCAAGATATTCATGTCTCTTAATGGTTCACAACCAAAAGAGTCTAGCTTTATCCATTAATATGGAACTAGAAATGAATTTTCTCATGATAATTCTAATTCGTTGTTTGAGTTATCAATAACTTTTAGGTATCATTTTATCTTATGCATACCAAGTACCACAAGATAAAGAAGGCATTGCCATAAAAGATCACATCTTTAAATTTTAAACATCAACTTTATTAATAGCCATCCTTGTCACACAAGATGCAAAAATAAAGTGTTTCTATTTATTGGCAAATATGAAATAGCAATTCATAACTCTATTACATGCCTTCAAGGCTAAAAATAAACTAAAGTACTCCTATCTATTGCAGCAACACTTGGCCCATTTATTGAGTGCTTATCACTTTACATCTTGGTATCATATACCTCAAAAGTGTTTCAAGTTTATTTCATGATACCTTCAGGTGGAGACGTCCATCACCTCCTTCTTCTTCTTTTGTTCTTCCAGATACAGACGACAATTCCTTTTCTAATGTCCTGGCTTTTGACAATGGTGGCAATTGTCTCCCTTGGTCACGCCTCCCTTAGCCTTGAGAGCTGAAGATGACTTGGGTTGCTGGCTAGCATCAGAACCTTTCTTAGCTTTACCCTTTTCCTTGGACCTTCCTTTCTTTCTGTTGATCAACATCACAGACTTAGGCTTGTCCTTCTTCATCTGTGCCTCGGTTGTCCTCAACATGCCCAACAACTCTGTCAACGGCATGTCAAATTTGTTCATGTTGTAGTTCATCACAAACTGACTATAGGATTCTAACAACGATTGCAGTATCACGTCAGTAGCCAACTCTTGGCTCAGGGGAAATCCCAGTCTCATCAGGTTCTCCACATACCCAATCATCTTGAGCATGTGATGACCAATTGGATCTCCTTCTATCATGATGCACTTAAACAATGCTCTAGAGACATCATATCTCTCTTGCCATGTTTGGTCTTGATACATGTTCTTAAGATATTGAATCATCTCAATGATGTCCATGTTCTCATATTGTCTCTGCAACTCATGGTTCATAGAGCACAACATCAAGCACTTAGAATCAATGGCATCTTCAGAATGCTTCTTAAAAGCATCCCTTTCTGCCTTTGGTGCGGTAGGAGTAGGTTCCTCTGGAGCTAGAGTATCTGGGATATAGAGCTTTCACTCTTGAGTGAGAACAATTCTCAATGTCCAAAACCAATCATGGAAGTTAGTCCCATTCAACTTGTCCTTCTCAAGGACTGATCACAATGAAAAGTGATTGTTGTTTGTGGACATTTGTTCTACAAAAGGAAATATATGCAATTTAGTTCGAAAACTCATTTTTGACTTATGTGATTTATTTGAAAAAGTTTTACGATATAATTAGGACTTTAATTAATTATCACTCCCACTATTTTGTACAAGTTGATAACCCTCACCATCAATTTGGAATATTGCAGCGTATGACCTTCTAGTGGGTCAAGATCTCGAAATCCTCTCAGTCATGGACCAGCTAGGGTTGTCACCCACAACTTAGATCTTCTAGGTAGGCAACTCTTGCCAATTACATCATATGCAACTCTTGAAAGATGTCATGCACAACTCCTTGCCATGATCACCTCCATGCCTCAAGGTTCTAGATCCTATCTAGGTCACCTTGTTAAGTCTGACCCAAAGCCAATACAATAAATATGCACCCTGCTAGGGCAGACCCACATATCCATCCTTCACGCTTCCACGAGATAGATAAAGCACCACACTAGGGCGTGCCCACACTTGGTCGATCAAGCTTTTCACCTGTGTCGCATTTGGAAGGCATCTAAAACTTAATATTTATTGAGGGATTTGGTTTGATAGGTACATATAAATATCCAATCACCACAACATATAGTACATATCATATACATGCTATATCCCACAGAAAACATGTGAAACAATAAAAAGCGATGATTGTGGGCATCCTAATGTAATTCCTTAAGCCAAGAGGAATCACGGTCATTTAGGTCCACATCACATACAACATGTACAAGATAAAGTTTGTGCTTTGCCATTTTGGGTTTGATCAACTCATCTCATTGATTGATCGGCTCGCCATCAGGCCGGTCAGTTGGGTGCCACCAGCCGATCATTTCACTGGTCATCATGCATCTCTTCAGGTCACCACCCGCTCATCTTGCTCCAGGAATCAGTTGCCTTGGTCCTCCAACCGATCATCTCACAACTGAGATGATCATCTCGGTCGTCCAGGTGTCCTCTGTTCTTTGACATAACAGGAAATAAACTAATCCTATTTACAATTGTGTTGGGAAACCCTGAGTTACATTCGTGGGGGTGCAAAGGTAGGAAAGAATCTCGAGTTATATTAGGAATAGGAGGTAGGGAATCGGTGTGCAGACCGAGATGCAAACAACAACAATCCATGTTACAACCCCAATTTTTGGGTTCCTTTGGTGAGAAATGTAATTTCTCACATTAAAGATATTGGAAGAAATAATGATATAATTTGTTTTGAATAAATGGATTTCATTTACAATGGCCTTGATGATTGTGTTGTGGGCTTTATTGGCTATTGGGCCCAATAACAAGGAAATTCAATTAATAAATGAATAATTGAGTTTTTGAGAAAAGAGAGATGTGGAAACCTTTGGAAGGCAAAAGAATTTAATACAAGGATGGATTTCGTGCCTCTTGGGTTCCTTGGGTTCCAAGGAGTCCAAAGTTGCAAAGAAAGGGCAATAAGAAAAGAAAACATTTATTAAGAAAGAAATTGAAAACATTGGTAAAATGTGGAAAATAAGTGGAAAGAAGTATAATTGAGTTATCCTTGGTGGAATTTCATATCCCAAGGATACTAATGTTAAAAGGAATACCAATGAGGAAAATAAAAGAGAAATAAAGAGACATCCTCAAAAAGAGATAGTTTAATAAGAAATAAACATGATAATGAGAAATAATGCATCTAGATGCATCTAGAAGGATAATGAGTATCCAATAAATAGGATTTCGAAATAATAGAGTTTCTTGGGATCCAAAGAGGAAAGAGAAAACACCAATAAAGCAAAAAAAGAGAATAATGCAATACATTATTAATGGTTTTTTTGGTTTTGTTAAAGGAGTGGTATTTTCTACTTCAGGAAATATAAAAATATGTGGCCAATGAATTAAAAAGGGCAAGTATAAAGAAAATGAAAGAGGAATTTCGAATTCCTAATATCCATATAGTAGGGAATATCTAAATGATAAAAAAGAGAGAGAAAGTTTTCTTTCTAATGAAGGAATTTTATTCCTATTGGGACAAGATCCTGCATCTTGGTGGATGCACATCTTAGGGTGCGAAAACCCTCCCCTATAAAAGGGGTAGAGCTCAGGGGCGAGTTTTGAGGAGTTACACATATCCTTTCTTCCTTCTTCTTGTTTCTTGCACGCAAAACCCTAACGAGGGTGTAGTTATGTCCCTGGAGAAACATGGGTGTTTTTTGTGGTTTTGCTTGAGGCGGGAAACCTCCACGACCTCCCAGGACCAATTGGCTACTGCTCCAACAACCTCGACTTCACGCAGCTGCAGCTACATGGCTGCAACGGCGGCCACACTTGGCAGGCCGAGTGCTCATGCACTAGCCAGCTAAACCATGACCTGGGCAGTGCCCTAGGTGTGACTCATGGATGAGGAGCTTGGGTGGTCAACGGCAGCGGTCCATGAACTCTGGAGAGGAAGGGGCGCGCCCACGTGGGCTGCAGATCGGCGCCTAGGGCGGCAGCCCTCGATCTGCCCAAGGTTGAAGAAATGAGAAGCGTGTTGGAAAATTATACCCTCTTTGGGCTAAAGAAGCAACCACTTAACCCAGGGGCATTTTGGACTTTTCCAAATGTTTCTAAAGAAAGCAAGTCGCATTGCATGAGATCGGCTACGTGGCGCTCCTAGATTGGCCCAAAGTAAGTATTTTTGTGAAATTCATATCTCATAAACAGTAGCTCATATGGTTACACATAAAATATGAAATTTGCTCAGAAAAATGAGGGGAATCCAATAAAAATTGATTTAGAAACTAATTCCTCTTTCAATTCGAAAAGTAATGGAAGATATCAACTTTAATGTATTAATGTTTAAAGAACCCTATTCTGAGATGAATAATATATTTAGAAGGGTTTAATGGATGATTAAATTTTGTATTAGCCTGTTAATCATGAAAAGGAACATTAAAAATAAAAAGGATGAAATTTGCACGTAATTGGTTTAATTTGAGTTTCATGTCCATGAATGTGTTTTAAAGGGTCGTGAAAGCCTAATATTTGTAAATGCTACTCTTAATGACATTAATTATTCAAAATTGTGAATAAAGTTAAGGGATGATGATTTTAAGATATTTCAAGCATTAAAGTTCCTAATTATGGTTAAATACCCTTAATGTGGAAATTAGGATTTCCTAGTAGATAAAAGGTAGAATTAATGATAAATAATGTTCATATGTGAATTTGAGCATAATGAACTATGAATTGATGATAAATGATCATAATGATTTTGTCATAGATTAAAGAGGATAAAAATGGTAGCTTTAATGGAAAAGAGGCTTAATGAACTTAATTGATGGTTAACTGTGCTTTAATCTGAAATTAAGATTAAATGTGTTAAAGGATAACCTTAATCATCTTTTGTGAAGGATAGATGAGAAAATTAGGGTTTAAAAGAGTACGATGAAATAAAACCCTAATTGCAAAGTAAACCCTAAAAAGAGGTAAAAATCCTAAAAAGGAATAGAAACCATAAGTAGCAAGATGGTTTGGATAGATTTTGATAAAAAGGAATTGGATGTAATTTTAGGAATCTTGTACTTGCTTGATTGGATGTCTTGGTTGATTGGACTTTTCTGTCTCAAATCTGCATGTACAGGTATGTGGTTAATTATGAATAACCACCTTAGTTTCCCGAGGATTTTTCGGATGGTTAATCACATTGAATGCAAATTATCAGTTTGGATGTTCATACTTGCAAATCATAAAGTCACTATGATTATCACATTAATAATAGAACTATATATTCTCGCACCTACATGCCACCCTGATGGATGATGCCAAAGGTCGGGCCCAGATGGGTAGACCAATGGGCACCATGAGTGGTGACCCCAAGAACCAAGCTCGGGAATGAGAAGGTGGCCTATGATATTGAATGACTAACAAGCACTATGAAGGGTGACCCCAGGCACCAAGCTCGGGATTGAGAAGGTGGCCTTAAGTCATTGGCAAAAGAAACCCTAAGGTGGGTATGCCAGGGTTAGGGAAAAAGCGGTGGAGAATGTCATACTAAAAAGCATAAATTGGCTTGTTAATTAACTTGATTGTGATAATTAGATTGTTATCCATATGTGCAAACTTTTAGTTGTCCCCACATACCAGTATATTTCGTTATGCTAACCGACATTTTGTTTGTCGGCATTTTAGTTACAGGTTTCAAAAGCACGAACAGTAAAGTGACACATCGTGAAAATAAGAAGTAAAGTACAAGGAGGGTTAGATAGAACAATTCAAGTTGTGGATAGATAGTTTTCCAAAGTTTTCAAAAGGTAAGCAAAGTTTTATTTTGTACCAATTTTCAGTTTAGTTGGTAAAATTTGATAATTGTTATTGATTAATTGTCGAACCTTTGATCTGGGTTATTAGTCAACGACTCTAATCTCTTGGTCTCCCTTAAGTGGGGGTTACCGGGAGACGGGGTCGTTACAATTGGTATCAGAGCGAAGGTTCCTCACTTAATCTTTAATAATTATTAAATTTTACAAACTCCGTAGAACCCAAGGGAGTTATTAGAGGATTGTCTAAAAGACTGAGGTGTCTAGAAAAGGATCATGTCCGGGGGCTGGCAATATTTTCCTCCACATCGCTAGTCAGAATACGAGGACTCCCAGATTGTGTGACTGCCTGGACAATGTCATAGGATATGACTCGAAACAAGATACCTTTAGGACTCTCTCACCTTATTCATCCCTTTTCAACTCAAACTTTGTTAAGGATTATAAGTATTAGGGTTTTCTCTCTTTTCCTCACTCTCTTGAGGTATGGGTAAGGTTGATAAGTGTGACAGAGTGAGTTTTTAAATATATTATTATTTAACTCCTCTCTCTTACAATTTTAATTGTTCCATTTATGCCCTTGATCATCTCTCTCAATAATTTTATTTAGTGGATTATTAATTTCACTTAAGACCATCCATAATGGTACATAAAGTCAATAATACAAGTATCATGACATTAATCAATTGACATAGTCAATAATCGAATTGGGACTCTAAATTTGCACCATAGCTAAATCATAGCATTATAAAACTATGCCAAAAATCTCGTTTCAATTGGAGCTACCAATTTAGAGTTTCTACTTTTGAAAGTTTGTGTATTATATCACCTAAACTAGCCTAGGACTAAGGTTTACTATTAATTTGGACATTTAATTGTCACGCGGCCCATCTTTCCCTTTGCTTGGGCGCGGCCCTTTGCTGGGTTTGATCTCAGCCGTTCGATCTGAAGGCCGCGGCTCCATCTCGATCCAAGGGTCCAGGACCCCGTCTTCCACCTCCTGCTTCCTTCGGCTTCGACCCCAGCTGAACGCCAACCTCAACAACCACCTCACGCGCCTGAACCCCACCTCCTCCTCGCGAGATATTTGGAGGACCAATTCCTCTCCTCAAACCGAACCCAACGACCCTCACCACGTCATCCCTCTCCACCGGATCAGGGAGAACGATCCCCCGAGCTCTCGCGCCTCTCACTGGCGGCGGCAGCCAATTTAGGGCTCTCCTTGCTAGCACCCCCCACTCCTATTTAAGGAGTCCAGTAGCTACCCAACCTACCTTTTAGTCTCACAAACCCCTCAATTGCAACCGAGATCACCCCTTACTCCCTGACCTCAAGCACCCCCCTGCTCGCCGGACTTCGACCTCTTCCTCCCTCTAGCAGTCCTCTCCTCTCAATCACGCTCGACCGCACCATCTAGGAGTCTCGGCGAGGCGACCGACATCCTCGGTTGGAGTCGCGAAGGCCTTGAACTTCGGGTCGACGAGCCGCCGCAGCTGAGCTTCAAAGCTCCACCGCCGGCGAGCTTGGGACTGTCTCGGAGCCTCGGGAGGATTGTAACAACATCGACAGACCTCCGCGAAGCTGTGGACTCCCTCAATCCAACCCGAGGGCAGGTAATTCCCAACTTTCCTCTTCGGCCTGTGCTAGCCTGTCTTGAACGGAATTCGACACCCAGACCACCTTCTCCGACGAACCTGACCTCCCCACAACCGCCGCGAGTCGACGAACTCAGCCCGATAGATGGCGCAACCCAACTCACTCCCTGGAACCACATCCTACCTCAGTCGATCTTCCCCCCTGTTGCCTCGCTGCAGCCATGGCGCGAGCAACAATCTAAGGGGTGACCTTCCCCCTCTACCCTTGCTTGGTTGCGAGGCATAGGTGACCCCCAGGGGGGGGGTACTTCTGACCTTTCACAGGTTGGCCGACCCTTTTCAAGCGAGCTCTTGCTCGCGGGTCAATGAGAGGGTCCGGTTGGTCGGATCCCTCGCATGATCCGTGAGCCAGAACTCAAAACCTTTTTCTTTTTCTTTCTGTAATTCCTTTAAAATTCCCTGATTGGTCGGATCTTAAGAAAACTCTAGAAAATGGTAGGATTATCAGAAAATATCTAATAAATATACCATTTTCATCAGAAAAATCCAAGCTATCTAAATAAAATATAATCATGACCTGGATCTGAACCCTTTTTGAAAAATATGACGAACCATCTCTAATGACCTTTTTAATACATTGTTTTGTGGAATAAAGGTTATAACTGGTTTTATTTCTGTTTTGGGAAGATTTAAATCCTAATTATGATCTTGGTCATAATGTTACTCGAAATCGTACCTAAGGAAGATAGTTGATGTAATAATGGAGAGGAACCCTAAATTCTAGGTTTCTCACCTCATCATGATTATGAAGTACAATTATGGAAACCCTAATAACTGAAATGACCTTTTATAACCTGGACGACTCTAATCTCAGACCCCAACTCGGAATCCTATATATCCTAGGTGACCCCTCTAAATGACCTAAACCCTAATAAGAAGCCCTAATGTGGAATAATGAGAATCCATAGTAACTTAGGGTTTTGTTTACATGTCAGGGTGATCTATTATCTTCTCCTAACTTAGGACTTGTGGAATCCAGATCTGAGATTTAGAGGTACGTGGATATAATTATATGACTAGTTTTTGCTGGATGTTAAGTATATGTAATTGTTTGCATGAAATTGATATACATTGATGGATGTTGATATATGATTAGTTGTTGATTATCGCCCTGAACATGAAAGAACATAATTGAAAATAAGTGAAATGTAGTTACTAGTGGTGCTCATTAATCTCCCTATTAGAGAGGGAAAGTATTAATGTTGACTAGCACCTCCCTAATGGTACAAGGTACGCAGGGAGATCCCTAATGGTACAAGGTACGCAGGGATAGGGCCCAATATTTATGTTTGTGCTAAGTCCACCATAGTAATGCATACTCATTCTAAATAAGGATAATAACTTGGGATTTCCTGATTTTCGGCTTCTAAATAATGTTTTTCTTTCTATTCTCCAATTTTGAGTATTTTATATACCAGCATAGTATAGCTTTAATTCCACGTACCAACTTTGTTGATGTTTTTGTTTCTCGTATTTTCTAGGTTCAAGTAACAATTGATGATTAAAGTGCAATGCATATTCAAAGTACATGAAGGCACAAATAATAAGCGTGGAGGATTTATTAGATAGATCTAGTCCTCTTATCTCTTTCTTGCTAGTTGCTAGTTTATTTCTTTCCCTAGATTATGTTGAGGATGATTGAGATCCAATGTAATAATCATAGACTTATTCTTCTTCTTTCTCCAGTATCAATATGTATGACTTTACCTTATATTGTTGAATGAAATGTTGCGTGGCTATTTGCTATGATGTGAATTTGATCTTGGCTTATCTCTGATTTAAGTTGGCTATCTTGATTTCTATCATTTTCCCTTTTGACATTTATAGATATGAGTGCACGCATATTTGTATATGTCACTAAGGAAAGTATGTAGAAATTGGGGTCGTCACAGTTGGTATCAGAGCGAATGTTCACACATCATAGTCACATGACTTTCATTCACCCTATTATGAGTCTAGGGTAGCCCTTGAGTTAGGGATGTGAAGGGTTGAGGTGTCTAGGATAGCATCTGCCATGGGTCTGACTAAAGTCTCCGAGCCACTTAGCTTGGCAATCACGAGGCTACCTGTATGGCAGTATAAGTCTACCTGGTCGATATCCTAAGTGTCCCCTATTCTTGGGCATACCTTAAATTAGGAATTTTCTCATCTATAGATTTTCCCTCTAACCTCTTCTATAGGAAAAAAAAAATTCCTCCCTCTCATCTATGCTTTGAAATAAATTAAACTTTCCCTCTTACCCCTGTAATAAGGTTAGGAAGGAGTCTCTCTATTTAGAAAGTCCTAAGGATCGACTGATAAGGATTTTAGGATATCCTCCCTGAATCATAACATTCAGAATGTTAATCATTAAATCATGAGAATAATAAAAAATCATGTGAAAATAATAACAATTATGACAAGAATAATTGCTGAAGTAATAATCTAATATGTTCAAATTAATTTCAGGATGCCTCCTAAGACTCGCAGCTCAGGGGAATCATCCTCTAAGAAAAGAAAAGAACGTGAAACCTCTGAAGTACCTGATCCCGATACTGAGGCCAAGGAAAGGTGGGAAGAACAGAAGAAAATCCTTTTAGATTTCATGGAAACCCTCGCCACAAAAGGAACCCCAGAACCCAGCCCATCTAAGAAAGAGGTGACAGTGATAGATTTTATTAAACTAAACCTTGATTCTTTTGGGGTGAGGATCAGCCTGAGGTTATGGATAAGGCTGAAGCCTGGATTTTGACCATAGAGAATGGTTTTCATACCCTAGAAGTACCTAGTGAGAAGAAGGTTAGGTTCGCCACCCATATGCTTAAGGGAGGGGCAAAAATCTGGTGGGAGAACTATGGCGGGAATAGGGGTGAGGAAGTAGACAACATGGAGTGGGAAGCCTTTGAAAACCTCTTCACAGATCGTTTTATGCCCATAGCCGAGAGGAAGAGGAAGGAGAAGATGTACATGGAGTTAAGGCAGGGTAGTCTGTCAGTAGCTGATTACACCCGGAAGTTTAGGCTTCTGGAACATTATGCACCCATCAGGACTGAAGACCGTCTTACTGAACACTATGTTGACTGCCTTTCCGCCCACCTAAAAACCCTAGTCATAGCCTCTCGTCCCAGAAGCATAGATGAAGCCCTAGATATGGCCCTCAAGCAGGAGAGAGAGCAGGGCATTCAAAAACCTTCTAGCATGGGATACTTAGGGTTAACCACAACTGAAGAGGATAAGTTGAAGAAGTTCCACCCAGGCCATAACAACAAGGGATCAGGGAAACGAGGAGGTTCAGGAAAAGGAGGACAGAAAAGCTACCAGAACCAGCCGAGGACAAATCATCCCAAGTGCAAGACTTGTGGACGTTTCCATGGTGGAGTATGCCGCCACACCAAGCCTGTCTGCTATAACTGCAAAAAGGAGGGTCATTTTGTTGCCAAGTGCCCCACTCCCTCCATCTTTGGCAATCCTGTAAGTGGTGCTACGCAGCCTCAGGGACACCGCAATGGCAGGGTGTTTGCAGTAAATGCAGAAGAGGCCAAGGCAAATCCAAACCAGCTCTGTGAAGGTAACCTAATTTATTTATAATCCAATATCTTGTTCAAGCCTGCAATTATTCATAATTTGATTACCGTACGTAGGCACTGTATTATTAAATGGTCATCCTGTGAAGGCTTTATTTGACTCCGGATCTACAAATACTTTTATTTCTCAAACTCTGGCATCCATATTAAATTTTCACATAAAGGATTTGGGATATACTCTGGACGTGTCTACTCCAAGTGGAAAAATACTCACAACTCTGCAGAAAACTAATGAACTTTCCCTTAAGTATGAAAATCATGATATGCCCTTTGAATTCATTCTCTTAACTATGGAAGACTTTGATGTTATACTTGGTATGGACTGCCTTTACACATACCATGCTCACATTGACTGTAGAAACAAGACGGTCGTTCTCTCTCAACCTCATTCTTATCCTGTGAAAATCCCTAGAGGAAGTGGATTCTGTAATAATATTATAATCTCCTCTCTTAAAGCTAAAAAGCTCATTTCCAAGGGATGTAAAGTCTTCCTCGCATTAGTCTCAGAGACCAGTCCTAATAGCGGGCCTGTAGAAAGTCTGGAGGTGGTACGTGACTTCCCTGATGTTTTTCCGGAGGAGCTTCCTGGGCTGCCTCCAAATAGAGACATTGAGTTCTCCATAGATCTTCTTCCTGGAACCACCCCGATTTCTAGGGCACCGTATAGGATGGCTCCTGCTGAGCTGATGGAGTTGAAGAAACAGTTGCAAGAACTTCTCGACAAAGGCTTCATTCGTCCTAGTGTCTCCCCCTGGGGAGCTCCTGTTCTTTTTGTTAAAAAGAAGGATGGTTCTATGCGTATGTGTATTGACTACCGCATGTTGAACCAAGCTACTATTAAAAACAAGTATCCCCTTCCTCGTATTGATGACCTTTTCGATCAGCTTCGTACTGCTAAAGTTTTCTCCAAGATTGATCTTCGTTCTGGATACCATCAGCTCAAAGTCAAAGATGTTGATATTTCTAAAACTGCTTTTCGAACTCGTTACGGGCAATACGAATTTCTAGTGATGCCTTTTGGGTTGACCAATGCACCAGGTGTATTTATGAATCTGATGAATAAAGTATTCCAACCCTATCTTGATGAGTTTGTGGTCGTCTTCATTGATGATATCCTGATCTATTCTGATTCTATGGAAAAACACCGGGAACACTTGCGAGCAGTCCTTGATATTCTCCGAACCCAAAAGTTTTATGGCAAACTTTCAAAATGTGAGTTCTGGATTGATAAGGTTATGTTTCTTGGGCATGTCATTTCTGGAGGTAGTATATCTGTTGATCATGCCAAAGTCTCTGCTGTACTTGATTGGCAACCTCCTCGTAACCCTTCTGAAATTCGGAGTTTCTTGGGTCTAGCCGGATATTATCGTCATTTTATTCCAAATTTCTCCAAAATTGCACTCCCTCTAACCAAGCTTACTCGGAAGGACGAGCATTTTATATGGTCAGATACTTGTGAGTCCAGTTTCCAGCAGTTAAAGCAGAAGTTGACGTCAGCTCCTGTCCTTGTTCTACCTTCTGGCAATGAAGGGTTTTTGATATTCACTGATGCTTCGAGGAATGGGTTAGGATGTGTCCTGCAGCAGAATGGTAAAGTAGTGGCCTTCGCTTCTAGACAGCTAAAACCCAATGAACTTAATTACCCCACCCATGATTTGGAATCAGCTGCAATCATTCATGCCCTCAAGATCTGGAGGCACTACCTGTACGGGGCAACGTTCGACATCTTCACCGACCACAAAAGCCTGAAGTACATCCTGACTCATAAGGACTTGAATCTGCGTCAACGACGATGGATTGAATACCTAAAGGACTACGATTTCACTATTGCCTACCATCCGGGTAAGGCAAATGTAGTCGCTGATGCCCTTAGTAGAAAAAGGGCAGTGTGTGCATCTCTTTCTGTCCCCGAATGGAGAAACATGGAGGATCTAGTGGGCTGGAAGCCGCAGTTTTTGTCTGATCGTGTGCATGTCAATAACATTTCCATCACGTCCAACCTGCATTTTGAACTTCTTGAGGTACAAAAGGCTAGTCCCGATCTTGCAGAGCTCTCTTCCCTTCTGTCAAAGCCGCAAACACATCTGTCCGTGGGTCTGGATGGAGGACTCCGTTACAAGAATCGTATATGGGTTCCTGAGCAGTCAGCTATAAAGACATCAATCCTAAATGAGGCGCATGGGTCCAAGTACACAGTTCATCCAGGCACAACAAAAATGTACAAAGACCTACAACGTCAGTTTTGGTGGAGGGGCATGAAGCGTGATATTGCCGATTTCGTGTCCAGGTGTTTGACATGTCAAAGGATTAAGGCTGAACATCAGAGACCAGGCGGTCTACTACAACCCCTCGAGATTCCGGAATGGAAATGGGAACACATCACCATGGATTTCGTGGTGGGATTACCCAGGACCAGGAAGGGATACGACGCTGCATGGGTCATCGTTGATCGTCTCACTAAATCAGCTCATTTTCTTCCGGTGAAGACTACCGCAAAGGTTTCTGAGTTGGCAGATCTCTACATACGGGAGATAGTACGCCTACATGGAGTTCCAGCATCTATTGTCTCAGACAGGGACCCAAAGTTCACATCAAAGTTGTGGAAGCAGGTTCAAGAGGAATTGGGTACCAAGTTGAATTTCAGTACAGCCTACCATCCGCAAACAGACGGGCAGTCAGAACGTACAGTACAGATTCTGGAGGACCTTCTACGAGCCTGTGTTCTAGACTGGGAAGGCTCGTGGGACTATTACTTGCCTTTAGTAGAGTTCGCCTATAATAACAGCTATCAGGCAAGCATTGGGATGCCTCCCTATGAAGCTCTTTATGGTCGACCATGCAGATCACCTTTACACTGGGATGATGTCGGAGAGCGTACCCTGATGAAATCCGAGGAGATGCAGTTGTATTCTGATAAGGTTGCATTGATTAGGCAGAGAATGAAGCGAGCACAGGATAGGCAAAAGTCTTATGCAGATGCTCACCGTCAAGAACGTCAATTCAAGGAGGGTGACCATGTATTTCTGAAAATCCGACCTATTCGAGCTTTGGCCAAGAACAAAGGAAAGCTCAGTCCTCGTTATGTTGGACCCTTCGAGATTCTAGAAAGGGTTGGTGAATGTGCCTATCGTCTTGCTTTGCCACCTCAGTATAGTGCCATGCATAATGTGTTTCATGTATCTAATCTGAAGCCCTATGTCAAAGATTCAAGTCATATCTTAAATCATGAGCCTCTTGAATTGAAGGATGATCTGTCATATGCTGAGTCCCCAGTCAGAATTCTCGACTTCAAGTCAAAGGAGCTTCGCAGTAATCGTCAAATTGAAATGGTGAAAGTTCTCTGGAGCCACCATGATGAAACAGATGCCACCTGGGAGCTAAAGACCGAGGTTGAGAAAAAGTATCCATATCTTTTCCAGGCTGCTTGAATTTTGGGGACAAAATTCTTTTTAAGGAGGGGAGAATGTGACAGAGTGAGTTTTTAAATATATTATTATTTAACTCCTCTCTCTTACAATTTTAATTGTTCCATTTATTCCCTTGATCATCTCTCTCAATAATTTGATTTAGTGGATTATTAATTTCACTTAAGACCATCCATAATGGTACATAAAGTCAATAATACAAGTATCATGACATTAATCAATTGACATAGTCAATAATCGAATTGGGACTCTAAATTTGCACCATAGCTAAATCATAGCATTATAAAACTATGCCAAAAATCTCGTTTCAATTGGAGCTACCAATTTAGAGTTTCTACTTTTGAAAGTTTGTGTATTATATCACCTAAACTAGCCTAGGACTAAGGTTTACTATTAATTTGGACATTTAATTGTCACGCGGCCCATCTTTCCCTTTGCTTGGGCGCGGCCCTTTGCTGGGTTTGATCTCAGCCGTTCGATCTGAAGGCCGCGGCTCCATCTCGATCCAAGGGTCCAGGACCCCGTCTTCCACCTCCCGCTTCCTTCGGCTTCGACCCCAGCTGAACGCCAACCTCAACAACCACCTCACGCGCCTGAACCCCACCTCCTCCTCGCGAGATATTTGGAGGACCAATTCCTCTCCTCAAACCGAACCCAACGACCCTCACCACGTCATCCCTCTCCACCGGATCAGGGAGAACGATCCCCCGAGCTCTCGCGCCTCTCACTGGCGGCGGCAGCCAATTTAGGGCTCTCCTTGCTAGCACCCCCCACTCCTATTTAAGGAGTCCAGTAGCTACCCAACCTACCTTTTAGTCTCACGAACCCCTCAATTGCAACCGAGATCACCCCTTACTCCCTGACCTCAAGCACCCCCCTGCTCGCCAGACTTCGACCTCTTCCTCCCTCTAGCAGTCCTCTCCTCTCAATCACGCTCGACCGCACCATCTAGGAGTCTCGGCGAGGCGACCGACATCCTCGGTTGGAGTCGCGAAGGCCTTGAACTTCGGGTCGACGAGCCGCCGCAGCTGAGCTTCAAAGCTCCACCGCCGGCGAGCTTGGGACTGTCTCGGAGCCTCGGGAGGATTGCAACAACATCGACAGACCTCCGCGAAGCTGTGGACTCCCTCAATCCAACCCGAGGGTAGGTAATTCCCAACTTTCCTCTTTGGCCTGTGCTAGCCTGTCTTGAACGGAATTCGACACCCAGACCACCTTCTCCGACGAACCTGACCTCCCCACAACCGCCGCGAGTCGACGAACTCAGCCCGATAGATGGCGCAACCCAACTCACTCCCTGGAACCACATCCTACCTCGGTCGATCTTCCCCCTGTTGCCTCGCTGCAGCCATGGCGCGAGCAACAATCTAAGGGGTGACCTTCCCCCTCTACCCTTGCTTGGTTGCGAGGCATAGGTGACCCCCAGGGGGGGGTACTTCTGACCTTTCACAGGTTGGCTGACCCTTTTCAAGCGAGCTCTTGCTCGCGGGTCAATGAGAGGGTCCGGTTGGTCGGATCCCTCGCATGATCCGCGAGCCAGAACTCAAAACCTTTTTCTTTTTCTTTCTGTAATTCCGTTAAAATTCCCTGATTGGTCAGATCTTAAGAAAACTCTAGAAAATGGTAGGATTATCAGAAAATATCTAATAAATATACCATTTTCATCAGAAAAATCCAAGCTATCTAAATAAAATATAATCATGACCTGGATCTGAACCCTTTTTGAAAAATATGACGAACCATCTCTAATGACCTTTTTAATACATTGTTTTGTGGAATAAAGGTTATAACTGATTTTATTTCTGTTTTGGGAAGATTTAAATCCTAATTATGATCTTGGTCATAATGTTACTCGAAATCGTACCTAAGGAAGATAGTTGATGTAATAATGGAGAGGAACCCTAAATTCTAGGTTTCTCACCTCATCATGATTATGAAGTACAATTATGGAAACCCTAATAACTGAAATGACCTTTTATAACCTGGACGACTCTAATCTCAGACCCCAACTCGGAATCCTATATATCCTAGGTGACCCCTCTAAATGACCTAAACCCTAATAAGAAGCCCTAATGTGGAATAATGAGAATCCATAGTAACTTAGGGTTTTGTTTACATGTCAGGGTGATCTATTATCTTCTCCTAACTTAGGACTTGTGGAATCCAGATCTGAGATTTAGAGTTACGTGGATATAATTATATGACTAGTTTTTGCTGGATGTTAAGTATATGTAATTGTTTGCATGAAATTGATATACATTGATGGATGTTGATATATGATTAGTTGTTGATTATCGCCTTGAACATGAAAGAACATAATTGAAAATAAGTGAAATGTAGTTACTAGTGGTGCTCATTAATCTCCCTATTAGAGAGGGAAAGTATTAATGTTGACTAGCACCTCCCTAATGGTACAAGGTACGCAGGGAGATCCCTAATGGTACAAGGTACGCAGGGATAGGGCCCAATATTTATGTTTGTGCTAAGTCCACCATAGTAATGCATACTCATTCTAAATAAGGATAATAACTTGGGATTTCCTGATTTTCGGCTTCTAAATAATGTTTTTCTTTCTATTCTCCAATTTTGAGTATTTTATATACCAGCATAGTATAGCTTTAATTCCACGTACCAACTTTGTTGATGTTTTTGTTTCTCGTATTTTCTAGGTTCAAGGAACAATTGATGATTAAAGTGCAATGCATATTCAAAGTACATGAAGGCACAAATAATAAGCGTGGAGGATTTATTAGATAGATCTAGTCCTCTTATCTCTTTCTTGCTAGTTGCTAGTTTATTTCTTTCCCTAGATTATGTTGAGGATGATTGAGATCCAATGTAATAATCATAGACTTATTCTTCTTCTTTCTCCAGTATCAATATGTATGACTTTACCTTATATTGTTGAATGAAATGTTGCGTGGCTATTTGCTATGATGTGAATTTGATCTTGGCTTATCTCTGATTTAAGTTGGCTATCTTGATTTCTATCATTTTCCCTTTTGACATTTATAGATATGAGTGCACGCATATTTGTATATGTCACTAAGGAAAGTATGTAGAAATTGGGGTCGTCACAGTTGGTATCAGAGCGAATGTTCACACATCATAGTCACATGACTTTCATTCACCCTATTATGAGTCTAGGGTAGCCCTTGAGTTAGGGATGTGAAGGGTTGAGGTGTCTAGGATAGCATCTGCCATGGGTCTGACTAAAGTCTCCGAGCCACTTAGCTTGGCAATCACGAGGCTACCTGTATGGCAGTATAAGTCTACCTGGCCGATATCCTAAGTGTCCCCTATTCTTGGGCATACCTTAAATTAGGAATTTTCTCATCTATAGATTTTCCCTCTAACCTCTTCTATAGGAAAAAAAAAATTTCCTCCCTCTCATCTATGCTTTGAAATAAATTAAACTTTCCCTCTTACCCCTGTAATAAGGTTAGGAAGGAGTCTCTCTATTTAGAAAGTCCTAAGGATCGACTGATAAGGATTTTAGGATATCCTCCCTGAATCATAACATTCAGAATGTTAATCATTAAATCATGAGAATAATAAAACATCATGTGAAAATAATAACAATTATGACAAGAATAATTGCTGAAGTAATAATCTAATATGTTCAAATTAATTTCAGGATGCCTCCTAAGACTCGCAGCTCAGGGGAATCATCCTCTAAGAAAAGAAAAGAACGTGAAACCTCTGAAGTACCTGATCCCGATACTGAGGCCAAGGAAAGGTGGGAAGAACAGAAGAAAATCCTTTTAGATTTCATGGAAACCCTCGCCACAAAAGGAACCCCAGAACCCAGCCCATCTAAGAAAGAGGTGACAGTGATAGATTTTATTAAACTAAACCTTGATTCTTTTTGGGGTGAGGATCAGCCTGAGGTTATGGATAAGGCTAAAGCCTGGATTTTGACCATAGAGAATGGTTTTCATACCCTAGAAGTACCTAGTGAGAAGAAGGTTAGGTTCGCCACCCATATGCTTAAGGGAGGGGCAAAAATCTGGTGGGAGAACTATGGCGGGAATAGGGGTGAGGAAGTAGACAACATGGAGTGGGAAGCCTTTAAAAACCTCTTCACAGATCGTTTTATGCCCATAGCCGAGAGGAAGAGGAAGGAGAAGATGTACATGGAGTTAAGGCAGGGTAGTCTGTCAGTAGCTGATTACACCCGGAAGTTTAGGCTTCTGGAACGTTATGCACCCATCAGGACTGAAGACCGTCTTACTGAACACTATGTTGACTGCCTTTCCACCCACCTAAAAACCCTAGTCATAGCCTCTCGTCCCAGAAGCATAGATGAAGCCCTAGATATGGCCCTCAAGCAGGAGAGAGAGCAGGGCATTCAAAAACCTTCTAGCATGGGATACTTAGGGTTAACCACAACTGAAGAGGATAAGTTGAAGAAGTTCCACCCAGGCCATAACAACAAGGGATCAGGGAAACGAGGAGGTTCAGGAAAAGGAGGACAGAAAAGCTACCAGAACCAGCCGAGGACAAATCATCCCAAGTGCAAGACTTGTGGACGTTTCCATGGTGGAGTATGCCGCCACACCAAGCCTGTCTGCTATAACTGCAAAAAGGAGGGTCATTTTGTTGCCAAGTGCCCCACTCCCTCCATCTTTGGCAATCCTGTAAGTGGTGCTACGCAGCCTCAGGGACACCGCAATGGCAGGGTGTTTGCAGTAAATGCAGAAGAGGCCAAGGCAAATCCAAACCAGCTCTGTGAAGGTAACCTAATTTATTTATAATCCAATATATTGTTCAAGCCTGCAATTATTCATAATTTGATTACCGTACGTAGGCACTGTATTATTAAATGGTCATCCTGTGAAGGCTTTATTTGACTCCGGATCTACAAATACTTTTATTTCTCAAACTCTGGCATCCATATTAAATTTTCACATAAAGGATTTGGGATATACTCTGGACGTGTCTACTCCAAGTGGAAAAATACTCACAACTCTGCAGAAAACTAATGAACTTTCCCTTAAGTATGAAAATCATGATATGCCCTTTGAATTCATTCTCTTAACTATGGAAGACTTTGATGTTATACTTGGTATGGACTGCCTTTACACATACCATGATCACATTGACTGTAGAAACAAGACGGTCGTTCTCTCTCAACCTCATTCTTATCCTGTGAAAATCCCTAGAGGAAGTGGATTCTGTAATAATATTATAATCTCCTCTCTTAAAGCTAAAAAGCTCATTTCCAAGGGATGTAAAGTCTTCCCTGCATTAGTCTCAGAGACCAGTCCTAGTAGCGGGCCTGTAGAAAGTCTGGAGGTGGTACGTGACTTCCCTGATGTTTTTCCGGAGGAGCTTCCTGGGCTGCCTCCAAATAGAGACATTGAGTTCTCCATAGATCTTCTTCCTGGAACCACCCCGATTTCTAGGGCACCGTATAGGATGGCTCCTGCTGAGCTGATGGAGTTGAAGAAACAGTTGCAAGAACTTCTCGACAAAGGCTTCATTCGTCCTAGTGTCTCCCCCTGGGGAGCTCCTGTTCTTTTTGTTAAAAAGAAGGATGGTTCTATGCGTATGTGTATTGACTACCGCATGTTGAACCAAGCTACTATTAAAAACAAGTATCCCCTTCCTCGTATTGATGACCTTTTCGATCAGCTTCGTACTGCTAAAGTTTTCTCCAAGATTGATCTCCGTTCTGGATACCATCAGCTCAAAGTCAAAGATGTTGATATTTCTAAAACTGCTTTTCGAACTCGTTACGGGCAATACGAATTTCTAGTGATGCCTTTTGGGTTGACCAATGCACCAGGTGTATTTATGAATCTGATGAATAAAGTATTCCAACCCTATCTTGATGAGTTTGTGGTCGTCTTCATTGATGATATCCTGATCTATTCTGATTCTATGGAAAAACACCGGGAACACTTGCGAGCAGTCCTTGATATTCTCCGAACCCAAAAGTTTTATGGCAAACTTTCAAAATGTGAGTTCTGGATTGATAAGGTTATGTTTCTTGGGCATGTCATTTCTGGAGGTAGTATATCTGTTGATCCTGCCAAAGTCTCTGCTGTACTTGATTGGCAACCTCCTCGTAACCCTTCTGAAATTCGGAGTTTCTTGGGTCTAGCCGGATATTATCGTCGTTTTATTCCAAATTTCTCCAAAATTGCACTCCCTCTAACCAAGCTTACTCGGAAGGACGAGCATTTTATATGGTCAGATACTTGTGAGTCCAGTTTCCAGCAGTTAAAGCAGAAGTTGACGTCGGCTCCTGTCCTTGTTCTACCTTCTGGCAATGAAGGGTTTTTGATATTCACTGATGCTTCGAGGAATGGGTTAGGATGTGTCCTGCAGCAGAATGGTAAAGTAGTGGTCTTCGCTTCTAGACAGCTAAAACCCAATGAACTTAATTACCCCACCCATGATTTGGAATTAGCTGCAATCATTCATGCCCTCAAGATCTGGAGGCACTACCTGTACGGGGCAACGTTCGACATCTTCACCGACCACAAAAGCCTGAAGTACATCCTGACTCAGAAGGACTTGAATCTGCGTCAACGACGATGGATTGAATACCTAAAGGACTACGATTTCACTATTGCCTACCATCCGGGTAAGGCAAATGTAGTCGCTGATGCCCTTAGTAGAAAAAGGGCAGTGTGTGCATCTCTTTCTGTCCCCGAATGGAGAAACATGGAGGATCTAGTGGGCTGGAAGCCACAGTTTTTGTCTGATCGTGTGCATGTCAATAACATTTCCATCACGTCCAACCTGCATTTCGAACTTCTTGAGGCACAAAAGGCTAGTCCCGATCTTGCAAAGCTCTCTTCCCTTCTGTCAAAGCCGCAAACACATCTGTCCGTGGGTCTGGATGGAGGACTCCGTTACAAGAATCGTATATGGGTTCCTGAGCAGTCAGCTATAAAGACATCAATCCTAAATGAGGCGCATGAGTCCAAGTACACAGTTCATCCAGGCACAACAAAAATGTACAAAGACCTACAACGTCAGTTTTGGTGGAGGGGCATGAAGCGTGATATTGCCGATTTTGTGTCCAGGTGTTTGACATGTCAAAGGATTAAGGCTGAACATCAGAGACCAGGCGGTCTACTACAACCCCTCGAGATTCCGGAATGGAAATGGGAACACATCACCATGGATTTCGTGGTGGGATTACCCAGGACCAGGAAGGGATACGACGCTGCATGGGTCATCGTGGATCGTCTCACTAAATCAGCTCATTTTCTTCCGGTGAAGACTACCGCAAAGGTTTCTGAGTTGGCAGATCTCTACATACGGGAGATAGTACGCCTACATGGAGTTCCAGCATCTATTGTCTCAGACAGGGACCCAAAGTTCACATCAAAGTTGTGGAAGCAGGTTCAAGAGGAATTGGGTACCAAGTTGAATTTCAGTACAGCCTACCATCCGCAAACAGACGGGCAGTCAGAACGTACAGTACAGATTCTGGAGGACCTTCTACGAGCCTGTGTTCTAGACTGGGAAGGCTCGTGGGACTATTACTTGCCTTTAGCAGAGTTCGCCTATAATAACAGCTATCAGGCAAGCATTGGGATGCCTCCCTATGAAGCTCTTTATGGTCGACCATGCAGATCACCTTTACACTGGGATGATGTCGGAGAGCGTACCCTGATGAAATCCGAGGAGATGCAGTTGTATTCTGATAAGGTTG
Source organism: Alisma plantago-aquatica (assembly GCA_963693085.1). Classification (NCBI taxonomy): domain Eukaryota; kingdom Viridiplantae; phylum Streptophyta; class Magnoliopsida; order Alismatales; family Alismataceae; genus Alisma; species Alisma plantago-aquatica. The sequence goes on along the minus strand of OY856413.1, from coordinate 193,828,544 downwards.
CATTGATTAGGCAGAGAATGAAGTGAGCACAGGATAGGCAAAAGTCTTATGCAGATGCTCACCGTCAAGAACGTCAATTCAAGGAGGGTGACCATGTATTTCTGAAAATCCGACCTATTCGAGCTTTGGCCAAGAACAAAGGAAAGCTCAGTCCTCGTTATGTTGGACCCTTCGAGATTCTAGAAAGGGTTGGTGAATGTGCCTATCGTCTTGCTTTGCCACATCAGTATAGTGCCATGCATAATGTGTTTCATGTATCTAATCTGAAGCCCTATATCAAAGATTCAAGTCATATCTTATATCATGAGCCTCTTGAATTGAAGGATGATCTGTCATATGCTGAGTCCCCAGTCAGAATTCTCGACTTCAAGTCAAAGGAGCTTCGCAGTAATCGTCAAATTGAAATGGTGAAAGTTCTCTGGAGCCACCATGATGAAACAGATGCCACCTCGGAGCTAAAGACCGAGGTTGAGAAAAAGTATCCATATCTTTTCCAGGCTGCTTGAATTTTGGGGACAAAATTCTTTTTAAGGAGGGGAGAATGTGACAGAGTGAGTTTTTAAATATATTATTATTTAACTCCTCTCTCTTACAATTTTAATTGTTCCATTTATGCCCTTGATCATCTCTCTCAATAATTTGATTTAGTGGATTATTAATTTCACTTAAGACCATCCATAATGGTACATAAAGTCAATAATACAAGTATCATGACATTAATCAATTGACATAGTCAATAATCGAATTGGGACTCTAAATTTGCACCATAGCTAAATCATAGCATTATAAAACTATGCCAAAAATCTCGTTTCAATTGGAGCTACCAATTTAGAGTTTCTACTTTTGAAAGTTTGTGTATTATATCACCTAAACTAGCCTAGGACTATGGTTTACTATTAATTTGGACATTTAATTGTCACGCGGCCCATCTTTCCCTTTGCTTGGGCGCGGCCCTTTGCTGGGTTTGATCTCAGCCGTTCGATCTGAAGGCCACGGCTCCATCTCGATCCAAGGGTCCAGGACCCCGTCTTCCACCTCCCGCTTCCTTCGGCTTCGACCCCAGCTGAACGCCAACCTCAACAACCACCTCACGCGCCTGAACCCCACCTCCTCCTCGCGAGATATTTGGAGGACCAATTCCTCTCCTCAAACCGAACCCAACGACCCTCACCACATCATCCCTCTCCACCGGATCAGGGAGAACGATCCCCCGAGCTCTCGCGCCTCTCACTGGCGGCGGCAGCCAATTTAGGGCTCTCCTTGCTAGCACCCCCCACTCCTATTTAAGGAGTCCAGTAGCTACCCAACCTACCTTTTAGTCTCACAAACCCCTCAATTGCAACCGAGATCACCCCTTACTCCCTGACCTCAAGCACCCCCCTGCTCGCCGGACTTCGACCTCTTCCTCCCTCTAGCAGTCCTCTCCTCTCAATCACGCTCGACCGCACCATCTAGGAGTCTCGGCGAGGCGACCGACATCCTCGGTTGGAGTCGCGAAGGCCTTGAACTTCGGGTCGACGAGCCGCCGTAGCTGAGCTTCAAAGCTCCACCGCCGGCGAGCTTGGGACTGTCTCGGAGCCTCGGGAGGATTGCAACAACATCGACAGACCTCCGCGAAGCTGTGGACTCCCTCAATCCAACCCGAGGGCAGGTAATTCCCAACTTTCCTCTTCGGCCTGTGCTAGCCTGTCTTGAACGGAATTCGACACCCAGACCACCTTCTCCGACGAACCTGACCTCCCCACAACCGCCCGAGTCGACGAACTCAGCCCGATAGATGGCGCAACCCAACTCACTCCCTGGAACCACATCCTACCTCGGTCGATCTTCCCCCTGTTGCCTCGCTGCAGCCATGGCGCGAGCAACAATCTAAGGGGTGACCTTCCCCCTCTACCCTTGCTTGGTTGCGAGGCATAGGTGACCCCCAGGGGGGGGGTACTTCTGACCTTTCACAGGTTGGCTGACCCTTTTCAAGCGAGCTCTTGCTCGCGGGTCAATGAGAGGGTCCGGTTGGTCGGATCCCTCGCATGATCCGCGAGCCAAAACTCAAAACCTTTTTCTTTTTCTTTCTGTAATTCCTTTAAAATTCCCTGATTGGTCAGATCTTAAGAAAACTCTAGAAAATGGTAGGATTATCAGAAAATATCTAATAAATATACCATTTTCATCAGAAAAATCCAAACTATCTAAATAAAATATAATCATGACCTGGATCTGAACCCTTTTTGAAAAGTATGACGAACCATCTCTAATGACCTTTTTAATACATTGTTTTGTGGAATAAAGGTTATAACTGATTTTATTTCTGTTTTGGGAAGATTTAAATCCTAATTATGATCTTGGTCATAATGTTACTCGAAATCGTACCTAAGGAAGATAGTTGATGTAATAATGGAGAGGAACCCTAAATTCTAGGTTTCTCACCTCATCATGATTATGAAGTACAATTATGGAAACCCTAATAACTGAAATGACCTTTTATAACCTGGACGACTCGAATCTCAGACCCCAATTCGGAATCCTATATATCCTAGGTGACCCCTCTAAATGACCTAAACCCTAATAAGAAGCCCTAATGTGGAATAATGAGAATCCATAGTAACTTAGGGTTTTGTTTACATGTCAGGGTGATCTATTATCTTCTCCTAACTTAGGACTTGTGGAATCCAGATCTGAGATTTAGAGGTACGTGGATATAATTATATGACTAGTTTTTGCTGGATGTTAAGTATATGTAATTGTTTGCATGAAATTGATATACATTGATGGATGTTGATATATGATTAGTTGTTGATTATCGCCTTGAACATGAAAGAACATAATTGAAAATAAGTGAAATGTAGTTACTAGTGGTGCTCATTAATCTCCCTATTAGAGAGGGAAAGTATTAATGTTGACTAGCACCTCCCTAATGGTACAAGGTACGCAGGGAGATCCCTAATGGTACAAGGTACGCAGGGATAGGGCCCAATATTTATGTTTGTGCTAAGTCCACCATAGTAATGCATACTCATTCTAAATAAGGATAATAACTTGGGATTTCCTGATTTTTGGCTTCTAAATAATGTTTTTCTTTCTATTCTCCAATTTTGAGTATTTTATATACCAGCATAGTATAGCTTTAATTCCACGTACCAACTTTGTTGATGTTTTTGTTTCTCGTATTTTCTAGGTTCAAGGAACAATTGATGATTAAAGTGCAATGCATATTCAAAGTACATGAAGGCACAAATAATAAGCGTGGAGGATTTATTAGATAGATCTAGTCCTCTTATCTCTTTCTTGCTAGTTGCTAGTTTATTTCTTTCCCTAGATTATGTTGAGGATGATTGAGATCCAATGTAATAATCATAGACTTATTCTTCTTCTTTCTCCAGTATCAATATGTATGACTTTACCTTATATTGTTGAATGAAATGTTGCGTGGCTATTTGCTATGATGTGAATTTGATCTTGGCTTATCTCTGATTTAAGTTGGCTATCTTGATTTCTATCATTTTCCCTTTTGACATTTATAGATATGAGTGCACGCATATCTGTATATGTCACTAAGGAAAGTATGTAGAAATTGGGGTCGTCACAATAAGGTTTAAGGAATCCTCCACCAAATTAATTAAAAGCATGTAAATAAGATGTCATGGACATAAGCTTAATAGATTAAGCGTAAACTAAAGAATAGATACATTCTTAGGTCATATGACATGAGATGTCATTGCCCTCAGGAGAGACCTGAGGCTAGACCTCCTTGTCAGGAGGAGGAGTGGAGTAAGTTAGTCTTGGAGGTAGAGACCTCCATTACGGGTAGATACCTGGCACATCCTCTGAGGATGATGCTAACCCTAACCCTAAGTGTTGTCTAGAGAGAGATGACATGATGAGTTAGACCAGGTTTGGGGGGTGGACATGCCTTGGGATGCCATATGAGCCATGAGAGGTTGGATAACCTAGTACCTTTGGCAACCCAACCCTAGAAAGGGGTTGCTCGAGTGAAGGATAGCTCCTTCAATGAGGAGGTTAGTAAAGAACCTATGGAAACCCCTTAAGCATGTCATAGTAGTCACCCATAGTAAATCATAGTGTTGACAATAGGTTGAAACCCAAGTCAAGGAAGCATGATGGATGGCTTATGAAATAAACATAAAGGGCTATGGATGATCACGAGCAAACATAAGTCCGAACATAGACTTCACCCATGTAGAGGTATTCTTATGAGCTTAATCCTTCATGGAGCGAGGACCTATAATAGTAAGGCTGGATGTGGAGTTAATTCTAGAGAGAGAAAGAAGGACCCAAGCAAGAAGGTTGGAAGCCTAGACCTGAGATATGAGGAACAGTGGGGAGTTGAGGATGATGCAACCTAAGTGGATAATAGAGGTTGCCTCATGCATGATCCGTTAAGGATGTTGATATCTTGGTTTCCTTTAGAGGAACCAGACCATGGAGAGAGGATGAGGCTTCTAGCACCTATGTGCCTATGGTATAGGTGTTTACCTCCTGAGATAGGAAGAAGAGTTCCTTAGACCCTGAAGAGGTTTAGTAACAGGTTGTGAGGCCTTATACCTTGTTGGTTGTCCTTGAGGAGGACTCCACTTTGAAGTGTTTCTCGAGTAGAAGGTTGACAAGGAAGTGCATGTCGTACCATGTACATGTTTGGTTTGTGGTTAAGAGGTTGAGCATGTAGTTGGACATCAGAAAGGTGAACCTAGGGTTCCTAGACCTAAGAGGGGAAGTAGTGTACTTGATGCTAATGATGAGATTTGAGTCTCTATAATTTTGAGCATGGTACTCTTCATGTATAGAGGAAAAGGAAACCCCTTAAGTTGAAGGTATGTTTAAGGAACCCCTCATAGCTAAGTTGATGACATGGGATGGTATGATCGCGATCCAATGTTGAGGAAAGAGGACAAGTATGACCTAGCATGGTTTAATAGGTGGTCTGCTTGTGCCTTAGTAGCTGCTGGGATAGGCATGTTCATGGGGATGCATAACCTAACATAAGGACGGTTGTGACCTTGTTGTCAAGAGGTGTAGTTTCCTCCCATCCTGGGAGAGGGACCCTTTTGTAGGGTGTATACCAATTTTGTTGGTTTTAAGGTAACCTAAAGAGGTCTCATAGGATCTTGAGAAGCTAAGTGAAAAGTACATGGTGTGAGAAGGAACATGTAGACCCATAGATAACCATCTCTAAGCACATGTGGATGTGTTACCATGGAGGTAACTGGTATGGGGCCTGACCGAGGTAGGCAGATTGCCATGATCCCTATGAAAGGGTGAAAGTCAGTCATGAATGCAGGAAGAGATGATGAAGGCTTGGGTCAGGTTCTAAGTTGAACATGTACTATAAGAGAATCCTAAGTCTATCCTAGGGTCAGGTGGGGATAAGAATGATGGAAGTAGGAGTTGCCTAATTCTCTAGTTGCATATGACCATAGGGTCGGGAGTTAACAACTATCATTGTCTGAGGGCCATGGGTTAGGAGATTGATCACCTTCATGAACTCGTGGGACCCAAAGGGAAAATGAGTAGGGAACTCTCTGGATGCATGAGGGAAGAGGGATGACCCCAAAAGTGTCGGCACCCTAACGACCTAGAGGAGATGAGCAAGGATCGTGCTTGGACCAAGTAAGTTCGAGACCAATTTTCCATGGAAGTAATTTTGATATCATGATGCTTGTAATATAGAGACATATGTGACATGTTTCAACTTAGATTTGAAGGTGTACTGGAAAGGTGGGATGTACCATCTCTATTCTTGTAACAGGAAGAACTATGTATTTGGACTGCAGCTAAATGCTTATTTCCTGTTGTTATAGGAGTGAGAGATAGGACAGTACGCATGTCATACACCAAGAATAAATATGGTGTGAGTTGGAACGTTGCTACAAGGTATGAGGACAAATATGATAACATACCCTGGTGGAGTAAACAATACATGGATGGTTTACAAACACTAAGAGAGATAAGGATGTTTTCAGCAGAAGCTATGTGGAACTTGCAAGTTATACCAGGTTGAGTTTGATCACCATGAGGATGAGCTCATAGATTCTTGTTGAAGACAAACTTAGAGTTTGAGATGAGATGATAAGTAGAACACTTGGAGGTGTATGTCTTCATCTTTAGCTAACACCTAAGGATATGAAGTGGTAATAGATGCTCTAGTTGACTTACAGCTACATAGTTTAGCTAGAGACTAGAAGAGGTTATTAGGTTAACCTAAGTTTGGATAAAAGAGATAGGTTTCGTCTAACGAAATCTGTTGATCAAGTTAATGGATGTTTGGTTAGACGGCCTAGTCCTTGATGTGGTAGAAGGATGGTTGTAGGACCTCGGATACACTTCATTGGAAAGGAAGGTGATGAAACCCTAATTAGAGTGGTTTGGGGTTTCTGAGAAATCAACCTTGAAGAATCGTGACATATAGGAGATCATGATTTTAAGTTCATCATACACCATGGTACTATGAAGATAGTAAGTGACAGTAATACTTTCGATACCAAAGATGAAGTTGCATGTAAAATGTAGCCATGCAAGTAAGGAGGTGAAGGACGAACACTAGTAACCCAGTGCATGGATATAAAGTATAAAGAGTCCCTGAGTGGGAATAGGAGTCCATCACTATGGATGTTGTGGTAAGTCTCCCCTTGACCAAGGAAGGTCAAGATATGATGTGGGTTATGGTAGATCGCCTTACCTAGATGACAAGAGACAGAAAGAGTATTGTCAAGGGACAGATTCTGGTTGAACTACATTTGAGAGAGAGATGGTTCAACTACACCATGATGCGAGTTCAAAAGTTCTTGAGTATAACCTAAAAAGTTCACTTCCATAAGGTGGAAGTAGATACATGAAGAACTCAATGGTAGTGCAGTTTATCACCCCTAACTAAAGGATCCAGGCTAGAGAGTCTGATGAGAGCATGTGTGCTCACTCGGGGTGATACATGAGACAATTATTTCCTAATAAGAGATGTGATGATAACCACGATAGCCAGTATTGGTATGTAAAGAAGTTCTATAAGGAGGTTGTGTCGGTCACCACTTCATTAAGATGATGTTGGTGAAGGAGGCCTCATGAAGGTTAGAAAAGAACCACAGTGTGTGCAGATGAAGTCACTTTGATTGTACAATGGCTGATAGAGAGAGCCCAGTGGTGACATGAGTCATGAGCTGATGCAAAGCAGACTGACATGCAGTTCACTGTGGGAGAATATGTGATATGAAAATCTGACCCCTCGAAGCTACATCTGAGAAAGCTGAGTCCCCAGTATATGGGTCCATTTCAGATGGATTGGTGGAGATGGTTGTGTTTAGCCTTTCCCCTTAGGATAACATGATGTATAATGTGTTCCATGAGTCCAATCTAGAGAACGATGTGAGGTACCCAAGCCATGTGTTGAGCCCTGAACCTATTCAGCTTTTGAGAGACTGAAATGTCTTGAGTCACCTATGAGGGTATGATATACCAAGGTGAGAAAGAACTCAGATGGAAGAATATGAGATGATGAAGGTTCTTGGGAAGAACAATGGAAAGGGTGAAGCCACATGGGAGCCCTGATGGACATAAGAAAGGCTTATCCTGTTTGTTTGCTTGCTTGATGGAATTTTAAGGACAAAATTCTTATAAGAGGGGAAGGATGTTACAACCCCAATTTTTGGGTTCCTTTGGTGAGAAATATAATTTCTCACATTAAATATATTGGGTAAATAATGATATAATTTGTTTTGAATAAATGGATTTCGTTTACAATAACCTTGATGATTGTGTTGTGGGCTTTATTGGATATTGGGCCCAATAACAAGGAAATTTAATTAATAAATGAATAATTGAGTTTTTGAGAAAAGAGAGATGTGGAAACCTCTAGAAGGCAAAAGAATGTAATAAAAGGATGGATTTCGTGCCTCTTGGGTTCCTTGGGTTCCAAGGAGTCCAAAGTTGCAAAGAAAGGGCAATAAGAAAAGAAAATATATATTAAGTATTTCTTTATTAAGAAAGAAATTGAAAACATTGGTAAAATGTGGAAAATAAGTGGAAAGAAGTATAATTGAGTTATCCTTGGTGGAATTTAGTATCCCAAGGATTGCTAATGTTAAAAGGAATACCAATGAGGAAAATAAAAGAGAAATAAAGAGAAATCCTCAAAAAGAGATATTTTAAAAAGAAATAAACATGATAATGAGAAATAATGCATTTAGATGCATCTAGAAGGATAATTAGTATCCAATAAAAAGGATTTCGAAATAATAGAGTTTCTTGGGATCCATGGAGACCCAATGAAGAAAGAAGAAAGAGAAAATACCAATAAAGAAAAAAAAGAGAATAATGTAATACATTTTTAATGGTTTTTATGGTTTTGTTAAAGGAGTGGTATTTTCTACTTAAGGAAATATAAAAATATGTGGCCAATGAATTAAAAAGGGCAAGTGTAAAGAAAATGAAAGAGGAATTTCGAATTCCTAATATCCATATAGTAGGGAATATCTAAAGGATAAAGAAGAGAGAGAAATCTTGCTTTCTAATGAAGGAATTTGATTCCTATTGGGACAAGATCTTGCATCTTGGTGGATGCACGTCTTAGGGTGCGAAAACCCTCCCCTATAAAAGGGGTAGAGCTCAGGGGCGAGTTCAGCGGAGTTGCACATATCCTTTCTTCCTTCTTCTTGTTTCTTGCACACAAAACCATAATGAGGGTGTAGTTATATCCCTGCAGCAACATGGGTGTGTTTTGTGGTTTTGCTTGAGGCGGGAAACCTCCACGACCTCCCAGGACCGATTGGCTACCGCTCCAATGACCTCGACTTCGTGCAGTTGCAGCTACATGGATGCAATGGCGGCCACGCTTGGCAGGCTGAATGCTCATGCTCTAGCCAGCTAAACCACAACATGGGTGGTGCCCTAGGTGCGACTCATGGCTGAGGATCTTGGGCGGCCAATGGCGACGGTCCATGAACTCTGGAGAGGAAGGGGCGCACTCGCGTGGGCTACAGATCAGTGCCTAGGGTGGCAGCCCTCGATATGCCCAAGGTTGAAGAAAGGAGAAGCGTGTTGGACAATTCTGCCCTCTGCGGGCTAAACAAGCATCCACTTAACCCTGGGGCATTTCAAATTTTTCGAAATGTTTCCAAAGAAAGCAAGCCGCATTGCATGAGATCGGTCATGTGGCGCTCCTAGATTGGCCCAAAGTAAGTATTTTTGCGAAATTCATATCTCATAAACGGTAGCTCGTATGGTTACACATAAAATATGAAATTTGCTCAGAAAAATGAGGGGAACCAATAAAAATATATTTAGAAACTAATTCCTCTTGCAATTCGAAAAGTAATGGAAGATATCAACTTTAATGTATTAATGTTTAAAGAACCCTATTTTGAGATGAATAATTTATTTAGAAGGGTTTAATGGATGATTAAAGTTGGTATTAGCCTGTTAATCATGAAAAGGAACATTAAAAGCAAAAAGGATGAAATTTGCATGTAATTGGTTTAATTGGAGTTTCATGTGCATGAATGTGTTTTAAAGGGTTATGAAACCCTAGTATTGGTAAATTCTACTCTTAATGACATTAATTATTCAAAATTGTGTATAAAGTTAAAGGATGATGATTTTAAGCTATTTCGAGCATTAAAGTTCCTAATTGTGGTTAAATACCCTTAATGTGGAAATTAGGGTTTCCTAGTTGATAAAAGGTAGAATTAATGATAAATAACATTCATATGTGAATTTGATCATAATGAACTATGAATTGATGATAAACGAGCATAATGACTTTTTCATAGATTAAAAAGGATAAAAATGGTAGCTTTAATGGAAAAGAAAATTAATGAACTTAATTGATGGTTAATTGTGCTTTAATCCAAAATTAAGATTAAATGTGCTAAAGGATAACCTTAATCCTCTTTTGTGAAGGATAGATGAGAAAATTAGGGTTTAAAAGAGTAAGATGAAATAAAACCCTAATTGCAAAGTAAACCCTAAAATGAGGTAAAAATCCTAAAAAGGAATAGAAACCATAAGTAGCAAGATGGTTTGGATAGATTTTGATAAAAAGGAATTGGATGTAATTTCAGGAATCCTGTACTTGCTTGATTGGATGTCTTGGTTGATTGTACTTTTCTGTCTCAAATCTGCATGTACAGGTATGTGGTTAATTATGAATAACCGCCTTAGTTTCCCGAGGATTTTTCATATCGTTAATCGCATTGAATGCAAATTATCGGTTTGGATGTTCATACTTGCAAATCATAAAGTCACTATGATTATCACATTAATAATAGAAGTATATATTCTCACACCAACATGCCACCCTAATGGATGATGCCAAAGGTCAGGCCCAGATGGGTAGACCAATGGGCACCATGAGTGGTGACACCAGGCACCAAGCTCGGGAATGAGAAGGTGCCTATGATATTGAATGACTAACGGGCACTATGAAGGGTGACCCCAGGAACCAAGCTCGTGATTGAGAATGTGGCCTTAAGTCATTGGAAAAAGAAACCCTAAGGTGGGTATGCCAGGGTTAGGGCAAAAGCGGTGGAGAATGTCATACTGAAAAGCGTAAATTGGCTTGTTAATTAACTTGATTGTGATAATTAGATTGTTATCCATACGTGCAAACTTTTGGTTTATCCCACATACCAGTATATTTCGTTATGTTGATCGACGTTTTGTTTATCGACGTTTTGGGTACAAGTTTGAAAAGCACGAACTGTAAAGTGACACATCGTGAAAATAAGAAGTAAAGTACATGGAGGTTTAGATAGAACAATTCAAGTTGTGGATAGATAGTTTTCAAAAGTTTTCAAAAGGTAAGCAAAGTTTTATTTTGTGCCAGTTTTTAGTTTAGTTGGTAAAATTTGATAATTGTTATTGATTAATTATCGAACCTTTGACCCAGATTATTATATAACGACTCTAATCTCTTGGTCTCCCTTAAGTAGGGGTTACCGGGAGACGGGGTCGTTACAATCAACCACACATAGATTTAGGGTTTATGGCCACAATAACACTACAATCACCACAGAAATTATTTAAGGGAGACGTGTATCGAATGCATTTATATACCATATTATATATGTATATATAGGGATTTTGTGGATTTATATTGGACATGCATAAAGCCAATTAATTATTCTCATCATATGCAATAAATAAATGGTGACAAACTAAAACCTGATCATATCAATTATCCTAAAGTATAGAATGTTGACGTGGCTCTGATACCACTGTTGGGTTTTAGGGGTGGTAGAGATGGCAGCGAAAAAAAAAATTTCTCCCCAAACCCAGAACCCAAAGAGATCTTGTCAACATCTATACAATAGGAAGGATGGTTTGTAGAGGTGTACTTTGTCCCGAGGCTTGCTCGACGACGTTACCTTACGGCTAGCGCGGTCGTCACCTCCGGTCTTGGACGGCGTCTGTGTAGCTCCTGGTCACACCCGGACTGACGGATTGACAATTGTCATCCGAGCGGCAGAAATCTCCCGCCTCTGTAGTAGTCCACACAGACCATCAGGAACTCCAGTTGTCCTATCCTACAGGACACTGGAAAGAGTCATCCCCTTCTATTGGTGTACTAGTCACTAACATGCTCTCCCACCACCAGTTGTCATCCGACAGTTGTCTTTCCCTTACTATGCCTCCCTAGTTGGGTAGCACCTGCTCGGGCTCTCTCGGTTACCACAAACAGAGAGGACAACTTTGCAGAGCAACTAATGTTCTGAGTTGTTCTTGAGAAGCCCCCAGTACCCCTCTATATATAGGAGGGGTCAGGGTTAGGGTTCTCAGCCCCGGGCAATGTAGGACTAAAGTGGGAATAGAAGGGTCTGGAATTTTAATGAATTGATATAATGCGGCAAGTGAACTAGTCATTTCACAAATGAACTGATCATTTGGGGAATGAATTGATTGGATCATCTCATGAATCGGTCGTTTAGGGAGCTAAACTGATCAATTAATTCATGAACCGGTTGTTTCACTTCCCAGGGCAGTTCCCAATTGACTTTCCTCTTTCCATTTCTAATTAATCCCAAGATCAATACTTGTCCCAATCGAATTGTACAAGTGAAACGAAAATATCTTCTCACCAACCTAACTTTCCAAAATTGGCTTGTTTGGTCCAGCTGAACCAATCGGTTCAACACTTGAACTAGTCATCTCACTTCACCCTGAGCCAATCGGTTCAATAGCTTGAATCAGTTAGTTGGTAGTCTAGGTGGTGTAGAAATTATTCAATGCATTTCTCAATCAATCTGTCACCCAAATCAGTTGTTCCAACACTTGAACTTGGTGATTCTAAGTCAAGTCAATTGATTGAATGTTTAATTGAACTACTAAACACATTTATGAAACAATATAAACATCGTTCATGGATAAACTCCTCTTCCAGGTTAAATCCTATGTGTGTAACCCTACAGGCCCATTTCACATTGGCAGTGAAAGTCCATAACAATTACGACTTCACAAGCAAAGAGTGGTGCCTAGTCGCACATTAGTGCTACCCAAGTGAAAAGGAAAGTTGGAGAAAAACTTTCAATCTACAATCTATGATTGGTTTTATAGTGAATGTATAATTCCTTTGTCACTAATATCCCGAAATAACTCAAGCCATGGAACAGTCATCTTTTCAACGTTCATTCACTTCCTTGATCTTAGATCAGACTGTATGAGATATGTGTGACATCAATATCACATATTGATTCACACATGCATGCACGTGCCTTTCTCAGTCCTACTCATCATAGGGCCATGGACATCAAACTCCCTCAGGAGGGACAAATCCCATATCTATCACTCACCCCTCAAAAGCCCCATGTTTCAAAGTCACCCAATCATCACCTTTATAACAATCTATATTTTAGGATTGCGTTTGATGATGTCAAAGTGTACCAAAATATTGTGTTGAGTGTAGTGATTTCAGGTCAAAGAATCACACTCACCACCATCACTGTGAGAGTTTACTGTGACTACCAAGTTATTAGTTCCATGTGTCACTCTCACGGTGGGCCTATCTGATACACTTGTTCTTGAACAAGTATCTATGTGCTTGGTTTGATATCACTATATCATGACTAATGAGATTTTGTTATCAACCAACACACAATCTAGTCTTGTGTGTCATTTTTGTCTATCAACCTTCCACAATGACATCTGACTAGGGACATAACAAAGATATATACTCTTACCTTCCGTATGATCTCATCATTTAGGTCCTTAACCTAAAAGCATACGTCATTGAGTAAAACAATTCTTTAGACATTCAATATATTCTGTCATTATCTCATAACTGACTGAACCAGAATGAATTGGAAGCTTGCCTTTGATGTTTATCAAATCAATATTAATGTATCGCATCAATCATCCCCTGATTGGCTCTCAGGGCATACATACCAACAGATTTTCCATGTTCTTTGTAATAAGAAATGGGATAGTTTTAATTTATGTTTCGACATGAGACAAAGGTCTGCACAAAGACGAAACTTCGGCTCATGAGATGAGTTGATCAACTAGAGGATTGAGGAGGTTGTACCTAAAAACCAGACGACTGCTTCAGAAGAACCCAACCAAGCGATCAGGAGGTGAGCCAACGAGGATCGTTCAACCTAGATTGGTTTGAGCAGAAATCTTCACCAGCAATAGGTTGGATATGATGTGGACCATTGGTGGTAGTAATTCTTTGTGGCTCCAAGGAATTTAATTAGAATGTCCATAACCATCGCTTGTGTGTTTCATTTATTACATGTTCTCATTTGTGGTTATAGCATGTATATGATACATACTATATATGTGGTTATTGGAAAAACTATATGTATTTATACATACAAACTACCTCAATTATAATATCAAGTCTTAGATGCTTTCTAAAAGCGGCCCACATGAAAAGTTTGATCAACTAAGCATAGGTTCCGCCTCTGTGGGGTGCGCCATCTATATCGTGGAAGTGTGTTGGTAATAGTGTAGGTTCTGCCTCTACGGGGTGCATTATTATTGCATCGGATTTCAAGTCAGGCTTGACTGGTGATTCTCACAGAGTTGGGGAATAGAGGCATGTTGATGATCATGGCAAGGAGTTGCGCATATCATCTATCCAAGAGTTGTATATGATGTAATTGGAATGATTGCCTACCTTGATAATTGACTGTGGACGTTGGTGTAGGCTGGGTAACAGTTGAATTATTTTAGATCTTGGCCAACTAGAATATTGTACACTACAATATTCTGTATTTATATTGAGGGCTATCAATTCGAATAAAATAGTGGGAGCGGTAGTTAATTAAAGACCTAATTGATAATGTTAAATTATCAAATCAAACCAAATCAAAAATGTTTTGAAAAGCTACAATATTTTTTTGTAGAATCAAATGTCAAATGAAAAACACGTTCAAATTGCAATCAGTCCTTAAGAAAGACAAAATGGGATAAAGTTCCACAATTAATTAAGGACTTTGAGAAATGTTCTCATCAATTAGAAAAAGCTCTATGTCCTTGATAGACCAATGCTAGAGGAACCCACTCCAAATGCACCTAAGGATAAATGGATGCTTATTGGAAGCATGCCAATGATTCCATAGTCATTTTGAATACATAATGTTATGTTGTATGAACAAGGTATAATGTCTCCAAATTTAAGTCCAAACTGACAAAGGGAGGTCCAGTAGAACACCATGTGTTCAATGTGATTGGACATGTGGAATTATTGGGATTTCCTTAGGTCAAGAGTTGACCATGAATATGATTATGCAAGCGTTTCATGAATCATATAGTCAGTTTATCACATGCTTGGCATGTTGATTCCAAAGCAAGGAAAAAAAAGGACAAATCTATGATGGTGATCAGCAGAAGTGAGTCCTAGGGAGAAAGCAAGGCCAAGAAGGGTTCGGAGGCTAAGATGAAGCCCAAGTCTTCTGCACTCAATATATGGAGAAGGGTTAGTGTAAAAAGAATTTGTCCTGTTCACTTAAAGGATAAAGAAAACAAAGTGCCACCATTGTCACTTGTTTTGGACATTGGAAAGGAATTATGCTCTTCATAGAGGATCTATGGAAGAAGATAGAGATAGAGATCTCTACTTTAGGACCTGAGAAGAAGTAAACTAGAACTATATGGAGCCAAGGGTTGCTGCCACTATAGTTCAAGGTTGTCATGCATGGTCACATAATAGAATTAGTGAATTGCTATTGTGTACTTGCCAAACATCATATGTTTTGTATGACAAGAACATTATGATCTTTTATGGCAATCCACTATGTCTCATAAACTATACTTGATAGTTGTAAAGACAAATGTGTATGACACATATATTGAATGACATGATAACTCAAATATTGTATACATATAGCATTGTCATCTAGAGCACATAAATGAGAAATGCATTTCTAGAATCCATATGATGGTTATCCAGACGTTTTTGGTTATAGAACCAATAGAGACATACATGTCTTATTTGTTGTGTAACATGACAAAATCATCTTCACTAGATGAAGTGGGAGATCGACTATTCCATCAGTACTAGTACATACTGATGTACATAGACCTTTTCAGATGAATGCTAGAGGTATTTACAAGTACCTCATTATATTTACTAATACGATCAATAGATATTGAAATTTTTATTTAATGAAATAGAAGTTTCGATCATAAATGAAGTACATAATTAAATTGGTAAAAGTATTAAGATACCTTGATATGATTGATGTTGAAATATTTTAAACCAAGAGTTTGAGGACCTTCTGGGAGATGATGATAGTGTATCATAATGAACTCCACCTGAAACATACTAATGCATCAGAAAGTAGGTATCACACCCTATTAATTCATGGTGAGATTATCAATAAAATCTACCTAATCTTACACTTTCTTTTGGGCACATGCTTAAATGCTAAACAGTGTACTGTCTAACATGGTTCAAAAGACACCATATGAGATATGGCATGTGAAGTTTCTGGATAAGTCTTTTGTAGTGATTGGGATTGAAAGCTTGTATAAGAAAATAGTTTCTTAAAAGTTTTTATCCACAAATCACATGAATGTCATCTTGTTGAAACAACTTACATTCCAGCCCGACAACAAAGTGTTTGTTGCTAGGATGGCTGAATTCTTAAAGGAACTTAGTTCCAAAGGAATTAGTGGGAGTAAAAGTAGAAATTGAAATGTTCTAGACAAATAAGAAAACATTGAACCTAAAGAGGTACAATAAGGAACAAGAAGAATCACAAACTGTTGTGGAATCTCAAGTTCCTTATGTAAACACAAAACTCATAGTTTTAGTAGAATGCCTTGATTTTGAAATATTATGATATCTTATAACTCAAGAAGGTGGTAAGTTTATCATAGCAATGAGTCAACTACCTAACCAGAAACTATTAAGGAACCAGATTCTGAAAAATGACTTGAGGCCATGAGATCTATGATGGACTCCATGTAAACCAACAAGGTATGCCTTGGTGGATCCACCTGAAGGAGTAAAACCTATAGGGTGCATTTAGGTCTTTGTTAGAAGACCAACACTGAAAGGTATATTGGTTGCAAGGAGTTTCAATCTAGTTGAAATTATTGAATGTGATGAAGCCTTTTACCAATTACCATGGTTAAATCCATCTGGACCATGTTTGATGTTGCAGCTTATTCTGATAGTGAGATTTGGCATATGGATTTTAAAACCACATTCCTTATTTGGAAGAATTAAGAGGGTGTGTATGTGACATAACCTAATGGTTTTAGTTATCCATTAATGAAAATAAAGTTTATAAGCTACAAAGTTCAATCTGAGGATTGAAGCAAGCATCTCAGATTTGGAATCTTCGATTTGACAAGACAGTCAAAGGGCTTGACTTGAGTCATAATGAAGATGGAATCTACTATTACAAAATATTTAGTGGGAGCATATTCGATGTTCTACATAATGATGCAGAATAACGTTCTTATTCTATAAATGTTAAAACATGGCAAGGAAGATACCTTCTATATGAAGAGTTTAGGCAAAGCACCCTATGTGATAGGGATTGAGGTCTATAGAGATAGATCTGGAAAGATTTTTTGACCTAAGTAAAAGCACATACATTGGTAAGATGCTAAAGGGTTCAACATGCAAGACTTAATGAGAGAAAAATTGTCCATGTTCCATGGAGTTAGTCTTTCAAAGAGCCTAGTGTCCTAGTTCTTATGAAGAATAAGGACACATGGATAGATGTCATTGGATCTATCTTGAATGCAATGCTATGTACTTATCTTGTTATCTCATATGTATTAGACATGATGAGAAGATATCTAGTAATCTCATATGTATTGGACATGATGAGAGGATATCCATTCATATCATATGTATTGACATGATGAGAGGACATATATATACCTACCTAGCAATGTCGTATGTATTAGACATGATGAGAGGGTATATGTTAGATATCAATGTGACTCACTGAACTACCATAATGAACATCCTTAGTTTCTTGAAGCACTTAAAGGGTTCGTTCCTTAGTTAAGGTAATAAGGAAGAGTTGGATGTAAAGGGTTACACCCATGCAAGCTTCCAAACTGACAAAATGATTGCAATAGTGTTTTACATTTAATGAAAATTATAAGCTAGAAAGAGTTTTGAGATAATGATAGTTGTTCAAATCTACAAAAGAAGTCAAGTATCTTTGTGTTATAAGAACAATAGAGGATATTGTATGGATCAAGAAGTTCCTATGTGTCAACTTATGTGAGGATCCAAACCATTGATGACAATAGAATTACTAATGACAACAATGGAGCTACTAGTTAGGTTGGGAATCTTAGATTGCAAACTACTGCACTTCCATCTCATATGAGTAGTCGTACAGTGAAGAGATGTGAAAATTGCAAAATACCGACTTAAGGCAAATGTTGCTAAACCCGTTATAAAAGCACTTGCGCAGCAGAAGCATGCAGGTCATGTTAGGTCACTCAGGATGAGATCCCTGGGTGATTAGCTCTAAGTGCAAGTGGGAGTCTATTGGTATGTATGCCCAGAGATCTTATTATATGATGATTGGGATATGGCATTAGATACTTGATTTGATAAATAAGGGCAATCTTCCAATTTATTTTGTATATTTAGTAATGAGATAATGAATTACATATTAAATGTCTAGAGAATGATATTACTCAATGATGTATGTCTTCAAGTATGTGACTTGGAAGAATGAGATCATACAGATGTTAAGAGTATATACATTCTCATTTTGTCCCTGATCGGTTATTGTTGTGGAAGGTTGATAGACAATAATAGCACATAAGATCAGAGTGTGAGTTGGTGGGTGACAAAATCTCATTAGTCATGATATGGAAATATCAAACCAAGCACACAGATACATGTTAGAGAACAGCATATCAGACAGACCCACTATGAGACTGGAACATGGAAGTCATAGTCAGCTCTTACAGTGATGGTGATGGTTATGGTTCTTAGACCTGAAATCACTACTCCCATCACATGTCGTTGGGTACACTTTGACATCATCAAACACAATCCTAAAACATGGGTTGTTATAACGGTGATGATTGGGTGACTTTGACACATGGGGATAGACTGTGAGTGATATATATGGAATTTGTCCCTCTAAAAGGAGTATGATTTCCAAAGCCTCTTGATTAGAGAGACTGAGAAAAGTATGGCCATATGCAGGTGAGTCAATATGTGATATTGAGCTTACATATATCTCATGCAGTCTGCTCTGGTTCAAGGAACAAGATTGAATAATTATGAGGATGACTACTCCATGCCTCTAGTTCAATCGGGATATCAATGACAAAGGAACTATATAAACACTATAACATCATACACATATTGTAGGTTGAAGTTGCTCTCCAACTTTCAATTCACTTGAGTAGTAATGATGTGTGACGAGGCGCCACTCTTTGCTTGTGATGTCATAAGCTAGTTATCCACATTCACTGCCAACGTGATATGGGACCTATAAGGTCACACACATTGGATCTCGTCTAGAAGAGGAGTTTGATCTTTAATGATAATTTAATTAAGTACTAAAGTGTTTAGGTACTCAATTCACACAACAGATCGACATTAGCTGATTGAATTGCCAAATGACCATCTCAAGTCAGACGAGCTTCTCAAATGTTGAGATGGCCATTTGGGTTGCCAAGCAAAACAGTAATCGAATTAGTTTAGTTCTTCCATATGAACCGATTAGTTCAAGCTGTTGAACCAATCGGCTTCCCTCAAACTCACCAGACGGTCGTCTGGGTGAGTGAGAGAGGTGTCTCCCTTGTGTGAGACATCTCGATTGGGACGAATGAAGGTTCTGGAGTTTTTTCGAACTCGTTTCAATTGCACATACTTGGGGTGCAAGTAAATTAATGTATGACATTAATTAGGAAATGATTTTCCAATTCATATACGACTAGGAAAGAGTGAAATGACTATCTCACATCCCAGATGACTATTTCACTTAGCGAAACAACCATATCACGTACGAGACAACCGTCTCACTTGGTGAGACAACCATTTCATCACACGCATGTTGTGAAACTTCCAGAAAAGTTGTGAAAATTCAAGATCTACTTTTCCTTTCCACTCCCACTTTAGTCCCGCATTGGCTGGGGACTGGGAACCCTAACCCTAATCCCTCCTATATATATACTAGTTAAGATTGTATGTGATATTTTAATTGGATATGCACCTTAATCATTTTGAATCTCTGCATCATATACAATAATAAATAATAATAACTAAAATTTGATCATATCGATGAAATCTCAAAGTATAGTAAATTGACGTGGATTTGAAACCACTGTAGGGAAATATGGAGACAAAGCATGTAGAAAAAATAAAATTTAACTACCATATTCTCCTTTAAACAGTAAATCAAGTCAACAACTATGTAATGGGAAGGATGGTTTAGCAAGGTTAAATCTGACCCTGGAGCAATTCTGAAAATCCCTTGATGAAGCGTGCACTTTTCTTCAAGTTGCACCTAGACAACGTCTAGGCCGGCCTCCTTATTGTCCACCATGGACAATAGTCGACTTTATCCTCTGAGCGATAGGCAACAACCTCCTAGCCTCTATAGTAGTCCTCACAGACCACGGGAACTCCTATCGTTCTCAATGAATGGTCAGGAAGGAGTTGTCCCTTTCCAGTCAGTGTACTAGCACCAACTTGTTCTCCCAACAATTGTCTCTCCTTTGTTTTCCCTCCCTTTGACATGTAGGACTTGCTCGGGTTTTCTAGTTACCACAACCAGAGAAGAAAACAATTATTAGAGCAACTAATATTGTTGTGTCTGACAAACCCGTAGTTGCCCTCTATTTATAGAAGGGTTAGGGTTAGGGTTCCTAGTCTGAGTTGGAGTCAAAGGGGATGCATTTTTACGAATTTTTGCATTCTACGAGCAGCAAAATGATCGGTTCAAGGGTGAGTTGATTGGTTGGCATGTGAGCCAATTGGTTCAACCCTTGAACATGTTGTTTCATCATGTTTCTCAATCACATTTGTATTAATATTTGATTAATGCATAACATGATGTCATCACAAATCATTGATCTGATTGAATTGATTAGTGAATCGAGAAGTTCATCAAATGAACTATTTGTTTGAAACTATTATTTGATCGACTCACATAGTAAACTGGTCATTTCATGTCCCTAGTTTATCCAATATTCATCCAATGCAATTCCAATCAACCTGACACACCAGCAGATTGGTTCAACACTTGTACAAGTTGGTTTAGAGTCTAGTTAGTGAGTTGTTGTTTAAATTGAATACCTAAATACTTTAATAAAAAAAGTACAAATCATTCATGAACAAACTCCTATTCCAAGTGTATCTTATGTGGGTGACCCTATAGGGTTCCAAGTTACGTTGGTAATGAATGCCCATAACTAAGTTATGACACCACAAGCAATGAGTGGTATCTAGAAACACATCATTGATATCCAAGTAATTTAGAAAGTCAGAGAACAACTTCAACCTACAATTTACTATTTGTGTTACAATGTTTGTATAGTTCCTTTTTCATTGATATCTAGATTGAACTTGAGGCATGGTATTATCATCATCTGCATCATTCAATCCATGTTCCTTGAACTAGAGTAGACTATTTGAGATATATGTAAGCTTGATATCATATATTGACTAACACGAGCATGATCATGCATTTATCAGTCTTGCTTATTAAGTGGCCAGGATATCATATTCCCGTAGGAGGGACAAATCTCGTCTATATCACTCACAATCATACCAATGTCATAATGCATCTGATCATCACCTTTATGTCAACCCTTATTCAGGGTCATGGTAGATGAGGTTAAAGTACACAGAACAACATGTGATGAGTGTAGTGACTTTAGGTTTAAGAACCATAAGGACCATCAACACTATGAGAGATGATTCTGACTACCAAGTAATGGTTTTCATCATCACTCTCAAGGTGGGTCTATCTGATACACTGTTCTCTAACAAGTATATATGTGTTTGGTTTGATATCACATATCATGACTAATGAGATTCGGTCTCAACCAACACACACTCTAGTTTTATGTGTTATTGATGTCTATTAGCCTTCCAAAATAACAACCAACTAGGGACATGATCAAGAATGTATATATCATTGACATCTATATGGTCTCAGTATTCTGGTCATCATCCCTAAGACATGTCATTGAGAAATATAATTCTTTAGATATTTATTATGTTACATCATTATCTCATAGCTGAATTAAACAGATAAAATTGGAAGATTGCCTTTATTATTAATAAAATCATTTACAAGTTATGCCATTACAATCATCACATTATTGGCTCTCTAGGCATACATACTAACAGTGGAATGGGTCAGTGTGGGCCTCTTCGGTTTCAATAAGAAATTGTAGGTCGGATGATGATGACTCAAAGAGTGGATCTTGGATACTCCTCTAATTTACTCGAGATTTCTTTTATTTGTGAAAATAAATATATTTCATCATTCTTTTCTTTTGGTTTTGTCCACATAGGTATCTTTTCATTTTAGTGGTACACCCCTATTATATACAGAGGTGTATGGAAGAAGCAAATATAGTAGGGAGGGGTGTACCAACCTAAACATGGATTTTGGCACTTTTTATGGATTTTTATTTTCTTTTGATGAATGGAGGGTAAGAAGATGGGAGAAGAAGTTTGGAAGATGGGTTAGAAAAACATACAACTTGAATTCAGTGCACTGAGTTGTTCTCATAGTCCAACTATGCTCAAATAGTGACATGATAAGGGGAAAAGTGATTATTCCAATGAATTTGTTTCAATAGTTAGTTAGAAGAACAATGATAACGTCATATATAGAAGTGAGCTAAATGTATGAAATGGCAGACATAATCATATAGTTCAAGTTCCTGATCCCTTGATTGTCGAGCAGCTCCCTAGATGGTAGCAACCTGAGTATCATATTTAGCGACTAGTTGATCCACCTACTATGCACTATCCTCATGGATACATAGAGAAAGAATGTTTAAATATATATATACATACATATATATATATATATATCTTATGGTAACAACATGAAATTAATGTTAATTAAGATAAATTCTGATAGGCCCAAATTCAATTACAAATCAAAGAGACACTGTACGCATTCACATAAGAGACACCTGTTAAGGACTGCTTGAGGGCACATGACAACATATATAGTGTGTAGAATGAATGACTTCAGCAGATGCCTAGCCACATGCATCCAAATTAGATTATGGCTCCTCCTACGATGACATCAATTGATACCACTCCTATTGTAGCTTCTATAATAACTGCACACTTTACACCACCAGGGCATTCTACAACACAAGGTTGTTCTACAACAACAAGAGAACCTATGCATCTAGTAGATTCCTCATCTACATGACAATCATTTGTGGTACTCCTTTATTTCTAGGAATGTTCTACTCTTGTCCACCATTTGATCAGTTTGGAGTTCCTTCTACTTTATCATGGTCTTAACAAGGTTTTAGTCCATCACGAGTTTTTGACCAACACTAGAATTTTTATTCATTTTCATCACAAGGATCCTTGTCTAGCTGGTCGCAAGGCCTCCACATAACCATGTTGGGATCACCTCCACCATCTTGGAATTTGTCTTCCACTCGACCTCTCATACCACCACTTCCTATGAGTAGGACTACATGTGGAGCTCAACATGCATAGTTGAGTCCAATTGTAAAGAAGTGAAACCACTCCTCTACTAGAAAGAAAAGACCACATCCCTTAAACCAAACACCACGTAAAATTTTTTGCCACAGGGATGGAGATCAATTCATTCAACATGTATGTATCATTACACAATGAGTAGAAGCGGAAGATATCATTATCTAACAGTTTACAAAGCTAGATACAACACTTCACCACATATATGTATCTAAAGGAAAACTAAACATAAAAGCCAAAGACCAAGCTGAGGGTCATCTAACCACCTCTTCAAGCCTCCCAAAGATCAGCTACAAGGTTGATGTTGAAGTTCACTCTCCTCGATCTAACCTGGGGTTGGAAGCATACAGCATAAAAGAGAAACAAAGGAGACAATCAGCAAAAAGCTGGTATGTTCATACTAAAAGAAACTTTGAGCAATTTAAGAATTAAGGACTACAAATGTAAAATGCTTCCCATATAAGAGATAAGGACTACCCACATGGGCATAAAAGAATAAGATCATAACAAAAGAGATAAAAGGGGATAATTTCCATAAACAATAAAATTTTGTGCAACAAAGGCACATAAATAGGTAGTAGGGCACACACACCACAACCATTATCAAACATGCATGCATATGAGATAAACATAGTCCTATAAAAATATAAAATACAAAGGCGGCCAAGGCTTCACATCCTTGAAAACCTGATTGAGAATGACTCACCATCAAACTCCTGATATATATATAAAAGTTGAGCCAATGCTTCATATCCTTGAAACTCGGGTATGGGGCACCACCACCACCATCCCATAAAAAAAGTGCACACACCCAAAAACCAAATTAATTTACATTATTCTAGTGCTACTGATTCACATTGCATGTAAATATAGAGGCAAGTAAATAGTTTAGTCTGAAGATGATACAAAGGTTGCCATCACACAATGGACAACACAAACATATAACTTCCACTTCAAAGTGGCACATAATAATATAAGAGACGAACATGCACCAAGGCACATAAAAGAGATATCAAGAAAATATCCAAGTACATAAAAAGTAAGATAGTTCACATGAACCAAGATAACAAGAGATAAGACATTTGGTGTAGGCAAAAGTCAAAAGAAAGATAAGATAGGTGAATTGCTCAACAAAGATGAATTGGAGATACAACATACCTCAAACCAGGTTCCAAACTGCTAAGCACTCCTAGATCCAAGTCTAGGTCACCAAAGGCCTATCAAACACATATACATATTTTAAGTTAATTTCATACATATAGACCAAACCCTAAAAACTACCTTTTTTATATGTGTGAATTAGGTTATGAAAACTATTCCATATTTTAGGTTATGTTATTACGAGTCTAAAACATATTTTATTATATTTTTCTGACTTATATATAATTAGTTATGATTTTTACAAGTTATTATCTTATTTAATTAGATCCATTAAATCACCCTTTTCAAACATCAGATTCAGGTGCCCAAACCCATACCATTAGTTAGATCTTATTTTTCTGATTCCAACGAATATTTTTCCATAATTTTCTGATCAAAATAACATATAATTTTATATATATATGAGATATTGACTTTTAGACTATTTTTCTTGATTTTTAAGTAATTTAAACAACTCTAAAAACACTTTTTTGTAAACATCAGAATCAAAACCCAAAAACAATTTTAATGATTAGATCTCGTCTTCCTGATTTCAAAACACTATTCATTTTCTATTTTTGACCAATGGAATAATTTTCTACGATTTATTTTGTATCATCCAACCACGACTTGCCATGTGGCAACCCCACGCAAAGCACAGCGATCGGGAGCGAGAGAGAGCGGTGACCCGCCTCTCAGAAGCGCTCGTAGTAGGCGAGCGGGTCGGGGTAAGTGCGGTCCAAAAAACGACAAAAGGACGAGAACACCCCTCACGCGAAAACACAACGAAAGCAACGACTAGGGGCAAATTGGTAAAATGACGGGGAGTCATCTTCCTCCCCTCGCCCACGCGCCATGAGCAGTGAGCAGTTTCCTCAGCTCAATTGGGCAAAACCTCGATTCTTGACCAAATTCCATGCATAGATACTCGAAAGAAAGAGGGAGGAAAGCCGAAGCTGATGGTACCTCTCGATTGAACGGAGACAAAGCAACGAGGGAAGGAGAAGCGCCACAAACCAGGTGTCCTCGGTGGCCAGTTATGGGTCAGAACGTCCATGAAACACCAAATTGAGGACACGAGAGAGTTGCTAAGGCGATGGCAGTCGTTTGGGTTGTTATATTTATAGGCAAGGTACCCTAGACTAGGATTTAGGTAGGGGAAAGAAGAGAAGGTCGGCGCCCCTATTGGGCGTTTCTCCAAAACTCGTCAAATCACTAAGTTTTTGGGATAAACCTGTGCGGAAACGTGCAAGGAATCCAACGAAGCAAGTTTGACCAAAATTCGTCGATTAAATCTCTAGATAATTCGGTTTGAAAAATCAGGGAAAACAAAGGCTTGTTGCCTTTTACGACTAGAGGTAGAAGATGACTGTGAGTCGTAAGATCAGTGGACCCGGGTCCAGGAAGAACCTTGGGTCGTCCGATCTCACGGATGAGACAAGGAGTTGATTCCTAATAAAAATTCGACCAAAATTTAATTAATTCCTAAATTGATTTCTCTCTCTTCATTTGGAGGCTCAAACGTTGTCCAAAAATTACCAAATTTTATATCCTAACTTATTTTGACACGTAGAATCCAAATATGGAGTTAGTTTTTCCTTTTGAGAAAGTTTGATATGTAAAATAATTAAAATGTTATTTTCTCTTTCCTCCTTCAAAAGAGGTGATAACATTATCTACTTTTTGTGTAACTTCACCCATAAGTCTCCTCAAGGGATTGGAACACGATTTTGCAATTATCTTCACAAGTTGAGATTATTTACTTATTTATTAAATAAATAGAATATTCTACACACTTCCTCTCTCGTATTTTACTCATTAACATTATCCAAATTAGCTGCAAATTTTCCCAGAGGCTTATTTTCATGTTTAGAATACGAATTTGGAGTTATTTTTCTGATTTGAGAACATTAAGTATTTTATTTCACTTTATTGGCATATTTCCTATTTTCTTTTGATAATGTCATTAATATTTATATTTATGTTCCACTTTAAATGATACTTGGCCCTTAAGTTACTTTTTGATCAAGGAAACGAATTTGAGTGTCAAATTATCATGATGGGTTTCCAATTATAATTTTGGTGCAATATCTTTTCTCATTATCCTCTTCTATCCATTAATTCCCATATTACCTTTAATTATTGTATTTATCTTCTCCCTTATATAAAATTCAGATTTTCTCTTATTTCTCTTATTTTAGGAAGTGCTAGACAGTTCTAAGAACAAATATTTTATTATTTCTATTACTTAGTGACAATTTATACTTCGACCCCATTAATTAAAACCAAACTGGTGCATATGTGCATATAACCTTATATTAAGAATATATGAGAAGTATTTATCCAACTAAGTTCTTTAATTTCTTATTATCATCTAAATGAGTTATTATTAAGCACAAAGTATTTAGTATTCCCTTAATTACATGTATTAGCTTATCCTTGTTTGGCTAAGTCAAAAGGGTAAAACTATTAGGGTAGGATTCTATTTCCAGTATGTTACAACACACCACCCCTTAAAGAGATTTCATCCTCGAAATCAAAACATCCATAAGCAAACTTATTCACCACCCCCTTAAAGGGTTCATCTCATAAAATCAAACTTAACTTCAGTTATAAAAGTTTCAACTATACTTCTTACATCCACTACATAAGCACCATGCAAAAGGAAACATACTTATAAAGACTAGTCTAAGGAACTATGGGTTAACTTGCTCTTGCTCAGCATCATAAACTTCTTTTCCATCCAAGGAAAAAATTCTACCATCTCTTCTTTCCACAGGTCTTCCTCTATTATTATTACCATTATTGTTGCCCTGATTCTGAGGAGGTGCTTGTTGTTGCTGTACTGGAGCTTGACCATAACAACGCTTAGGACAATCAGGCCGGATGTGTCCAGGTTCATTGCAAAAGTGACATACCAATGGGGTATTATGACGAGGTTTGTCCTGATAACACTTTCCTGGAGGATGGTGACCATTGCACTTAGCACACTTGTCCCTTCTCTGATCATCACCTGAGGACTTCCTTTTCTTGTCGAACTCCCTTGGTTGAAACCGTGGGTAAGACTCCACAGCCAAAGCTTTATCAACCATCTGCTGGAAGGTCAAAGGAAGTTGTGGGATAAGAGCACAACCCACATTGTAGTTGACCCCTTGGAGGAAAAGGTCAGCCCTATGTTCCTCACCTAAACCAACTACATAACGCTCCAATAGTAGAAACCTTTACACGTAAGCATAAATGGATAAGGAGCCTTGCTTCAAACTGTAGAACTCTACTTCTTTCTTCTTCAAAGCAGCAGTGCAGATGTACTTCCCATGGAAGAGAGTCAAAAACTCTGCCCAAGACATGGTTGAGATATCTCTAGTCCTTGCTATTCCATTCCACCAAACTCTTCCAGGTCCATCCAAAACATATGAAGCAAACCTAACCTTTTGGTGTGGAGGGCAAGTCATACCATCAAAAGTCCTATGTAAGGCTAAAACCCAATCATCTGCTTTGTCGACCATCTCTATCTGACTTTCACCTTTGAAGGAAGGTGGATGCATCTTCATGAACTCCATGATCGAGAACTCCTTATTCTTTTTAGGTACAGACGTGTCTTTCATCTTCCCCACCATGGAAGACGCAAAGAGTTGTCGAAACATGGCCAACTCTTGCTTTGGAGTCATAGCTCCTCCCAAACCAACTGTATCAGAGGTTCCCTGACCAAACCTAGCGTTTTTAAGGCACCTCATAACCATACTGGTTGTCAACTATTGAATTATCTCCAGCCATTAGGGTTTTGTCTGCAAAAAGCAAGGTACTAGGTATAAGCAACCTAAGATAAAGGTAAACATCCTAAGGGAGATTAGTTTGAAATAGTTAGATAACCAACTGCTAGTGGCTCTGATACCATGCTGTAAAGAAGTGAAACCACTCCTCTACTAGAAATAAAAGACCACATCCCTTAAACCAAACACCACGTAAAAATTTTTGCCACAGGGATGGAGATCAATTCATTCAACATGTATGTATCATTACACAATGAGTATCAGCGGAAGATATCATTATCTAACAGTTTACAAAACTAGATACAAAACCACCACATATATGTATCTAAAGGAAAACTAAACAAAAAAGCCAAAGACCAAGCTAAGGGTCATCTAACCACCTCTTCAAGCCTCCCAAAGATCAGCTACAAGGTTGATGTTGAAGTTCACTCTCCTCGACCTAACCTGGGGTTGGAAGCACACCCCACAAAAGAGAAACAAAGGAGACAATCAGCAAAAAGTTGGTATGTGCATACTAAAAGAAACTTTGAGCAATTTAAGAATTAAGGACTACAAATGTAAAATGCTTCCCATACAAGAGATAAGGACTACCCACATGGAAATAAAAGAATAAGATCATAAAAAAAGAGATAAAGGGGATACTTGCCATAAACAATAAAATTTTGTGCAACAAAGGCACATAAATAGGTAGTAGGGCACACATCTCACAACCATCATCAAACCTGCATGCATATGAGATAAACATAGTCCTAGAAAAATATAAAATACAAAGGCGGATAAGGCTTGACATCCTTGAAAACCTGATAGAGAATGACTCACCATCAAACTCCCAATATATATAAAAGTTGAGCCAAGGCTTCACATCCTTGAAACTCGGATATGGGGCACCACCACCACCATCCCATAAATAAAAAGCGCACACACCCAAAAACCAAAGTAATTTACATTATTCTAGTGCTACTGATTTACATTGCATGTAAATATAGAGGCAAGTAAATAGTTTAGTCAAAAGATGATACAAAGGTTGCCATCACACAATGGACAACACAAACATATAACTTCCACTTCAAAGTGGCACATAACAATATAAGAGACGAACATGCACCAAGGCACATAAAAGAGATATCAAGAAAATATCCAAGTACATAAAAAGTAAGATAGTTCACACGAACCAAGATAACAAGAGATAAGACATTTGGTGTAGGCAAAAGTCAAAAGAAAGATAAGATAGGTGAATTGCTCAACAAAGATGAATAGGAGATACAACATACCTCAAACCAGGTTCCAAACCGCTAAGCACTCCTAGATCCAAGTCTAGGTCACCAAAGGCCTATCAAAGACATATACATATTTTAAGTCAATTTCATACATATAGACCAAACCCTAAAAACTAACTTTTATATGTGTGTGAATTAGGTTATGAAAATTATTCCATATTTTAGGTTTTGTTATTACGAGTCTAAAACATATTTTATTATATTTTTCTAACTAATATATAATTATAGAATGATTTTTACAAGTTATTATCTTATTTAATTAGATCCATTAAATCAACCTTTTAAAAACATCAGATTTAGGTGCCCAAACCCATACCATTAGTTAGATCTTATTTTTCTGATTCCAACGAATATTTTCCATAATTTTCTGATCAAAATAACATATAATTTTATATATTTTTGAGATACTGACTTTTAGGCTATTTTTCTTGGTTTTTAAGTAATTTTAATCACTCTAAAAAAACTTTTTCGTAAACATCAGAATCAAAACTCAAAAACATTTTTAATGATTAGATCTCGTCTTCCTGATTTCAAAACACTATTTATTTTCTATTTTTGACCAATGGAATAATTTTCTACGATTTATTTTGTATCATCCAACCACGACTTGCCACGTGGCAACCACACGCAAAACTGAGCGATCGTGAGTGAGAGAGAGCGGTGACCCGCCTCTCAGAAGCGCTCGCAGTAGGCGAGCGGGCCGGGGTCAGCGCGGTAAAAAAAACGGCGAAAGGACGAGAATACCCCTCACGCGAAAACACAACGAAAGCAACGACTAGGGGCAAATTGGTAAAACGGCGGGGAGTCATCTTCCTCCCCTCGCCCGTGTTCCATGAGCACTCAGCTCAATTGGGAAAAACCTCGATTCTTGACCAAATTCCATGCATAGATACTCGAAAGAAAGAGGTAGGAAAGCCGAAACTGATGGTACCTCTCGATTGAACGGAGACGAAGCAACGAGGGAAGGAAAAGCACCACAAACCAGGTGTCCTCAGCGGCCAGTTAGGGGTCAGAACGTCCACGAAACACCAAATTGAGGACACGAGCGAGCTGCTAAGGCGATGGCGGTCGTTGGGGTTGTTATATTTATAGGCAAGGTACCCTAGACTAGAGTTTAGGTAGGGGAAAGAAGAGAAGGCTGGCACCCCTGTTGGGCGTTTCTCCAAAACTCGTCAAATCCCAAAGTTTTTGGGATAAACCTGTGCGTAAACGTGCAAGGAATCGAACGAAGCAAGTTTGAGCAAAATTCGTCGATTAAATCTCTAGATAATTCGGTTTGAAAAATCGGGGAAAACAAAGGCATGTTGCCTTTTACGACTAGAGGTAGAAGACGACTGTGAGTCGTCAGATCAGTGGACCTGGGTCCACTAAGAACCTTGGGCCATCCGATCTCGCGGATGAGACAAGGAGTTGATTCCTAATAAAAATTCGACCAAAATTCAATTAATTCCTAAATGTTTTTCTCTCTCTTCATTTGGAGGCTCAAACGTTGTCCAAAAATTACCAAATTTTATATTCTGATTTATTTTGACGAGTAGAATCCAAATATGGAGTTAGTTTTGCCTTTTGAGAAAGTTTGATATGTAAAATAATTAAAATGTCATTTTCTCTTTCCTCCTTCAAAAGAGGTGATAACATTATCTAATTTTTGTGTAACTTCACCCATAAGTCTCCTCAAGGGATTGGAACATGATTTTGCAATTATCTTTACAAGTTGAGATTATTTAGTTATTTATTAAATAAATAGAATATTCTACACACTTCCTCTCTCCTATTTTACTCATTATTAACCCATTATCCAAATTAGCTGCAAAATTGCCGAGAGGCTTATTTTCATGTTTAGAATACGAATTTGGAGTTATTTTTCTGATTTGAGAACATTAAGTATTTTATTTCACTTTATTGGCATATTTCCTATTTTCTTTTGATAATGTCATTAATATTTATATTTATGTTCCACTTTAAATGATACTTGGCCCTTAAGTTACTTTTTGATCAAGGAAACGAATTTAAGTGTCAAATTATCATGATGGGTTTCCAATTATAATTTTGGTGCAATATCTTTTCTCATTATCCTCTTCTATCCATTAATTCCCATATTACCTTTAATTATTGTATTTATCTTCTCCCTTATATAAGATTCGGATTTTCTCTTATTTCTCTTATTTTAGGAAGTGCTAGAAAGCTCTAAGATGAAATATTTTATTATTTCTATTACTTAGTGACAATTTATACTTCAACCCCATTAAATAAAACCAAACTGGTGCATATGTGCATATAACCTTATATTAAGAATATATGAGAAGTATTTATCCAACTAAGTTCTTTAATTTCTTATTATCATCTTAATGAGTTATTAATAAGCACAAAGTATTTAGTATTCCCTTAATTACATGTATTAGCTTATCCTTGTTTGTCTAAGTCAAAAGGGTAAAACTAGTAGGGTAGGATTCTAATTCCAGTATGTTACAACACACCACCCCTTAAAGAGATTTCATCCTCGGAATCAAAACATCCATAAGCAAACTTATTCACCACCCCCTTAAAGGGTTCATCTCATAAAATCAAACTTAACTTCAGTTATAAAAGTTTCAACTATACTTCTTACATCCACTACATAAGCACCATGCAAAAGGAAACATACTTATAAAGACTAGTCTAAGGAACTATGGGTTAACTTGCTCTTGCTCAGCATCATCAACTTCTTCGCCATCCAAGGCAAAAACTCTACCAGCTCTTCTTTCCACAGGTCTTCCTCTATTATTGTTACCATTATTGTTGCCCTGATTCTGAGGAGGTGCTTTTTGTTGATGTACTGGAGCTTGACCATTACAACGCTTAGGACAATCAGGTCAGATGTGTCCACGTTCATTGCAAAAGTGACATACCAATGGGGTATTATGATGAGGTTTGTCCTGAGAACACTTTCCTGGAGGATGGTGACCATTGCACTTAGCACACTTGTCCCTTCTCTGATCATCACCTGAGGACTTCCTTTTCTTGTCGAACTCCCTTGGTTGAAACCCTGGGTAAGACTCCACAGCCAAAGCTTTATCAACCATCTTCTGGAAGCTCAAAGGCAGTTGTGGGATAAGAGCACGACCCACATTGTATTTGACCCCTTGGAGGAAAAGGTCAGCCCTACGTTCCTCACCCAAACCAACTGCATAACGGTCCAACAGCAGAAACCTTTGCACGTAAGCAGAAATTGATAAGGAGCCTTGCTTCAAACTGTAGAACTCTACTTCTTTCTTCTTCAAAGCAGCAGTGCAGATGTACTTCCCATGGAAGAGAGTCAAAAAACTCTGCCCAAGACATGGTTGAGAACTTGAGACATCTCTAGTCCTTTCTATTCCATTCCACCAAACTCTTCCAGGTTCATCCAAAACATATGAATCAAACCTAACCTTTTGGTTTGGAGGGCAAGCCATACCATCAAAAGTCCTCTCTAAGGATAAAACCCAATCATCTGCTTTGTTGACCATCTCTATCTCACTTTCACCTTTGAAGGAAGGTGGATGCATCTTCATGAACTCCATGATCGAGAACTTCTTAGTCTTTTCAGGTACATACGTGTCTTTCATCTTCCCCACCATGGAAGATGCAAAGAGTTGTCGAAACATGGCCAACTCTTGCTCTGGAGTCATAGCTCCTCCCGAACCAACAGTATCAGAGGTTCCCTGACCAAACCTAGCATTTTGAGGCATCTCATAACCATACTGGTTGTCAACTGTTGAATTATCTCCAGCCATTAGGGTTTTATCTGCACAAAGCTAGGTACTAGGTATAAGCAACCTAAGATAAAGGTAAACATCCTAAGGGAGATGAGTTTGAAATATTTAGATAACCAACTGCTAGTGGCTCTGATACCATGTTGTAAAGAAGTGAAACCACTCCTCTACTAGAAAGAAAAGATTGTTGGTATGTATGCCCTGAGAGCCAATCATGGGATGATTGGTGGGATACATTAAGATTGATTTGATAAACAACAAAGGCAAGCTTCCAATTCTTTCTGGTTCAGTCATATGAGATAGTGATAGAACAGATTGAATGTCTAAAGAATGAAAATACTCAATGATGTATGCCTTCAGGTTAAGGACCTGAATGATGAGATCATACGGATGCTAAGAGTTTGTACATTCTTGTTATGTCCCTAGTCGGATGTCATTGTGGAAGGTAGATAGACAGCAATGACACACAAGACTAGATTGTGGTGTTGGTTGATGACAGAATCTCATTAGTCATGATATAGAGATATCAAACCAAACACATAAGTACTTGTTAGAGAACAAGTGTATCGGACAGATCCACAGTGAGTTTGACACATGGAACCATGACATGGTAGTCACAGTCAGTACTCACAGTGATGGTGGTGAGTGTGATTCTTAGACCTAAAATCACTACACTCAACACATGTCGTTGGGCACACTTTGACATCATCAAATGCAGTCCTGAAACATGGGTTGTTATAAAGGTGATGATTGGGTGGCTTTGACACATGGGGCTTTTGAGGGGTGAGTGATAGATATGGGATTTTTCCCTCCTAAGGGAGTTTGATATCCATGGCCACTTGATGAGTAGTATTGAGATAGGCGTGCGCACGCATGTGTGAATCAGTATGTGATATTGATGTCATACATATCTCGTTCAATCTACTCTGAGATCAAGAAAGTGAATGAACATTGACAGGATGATTGTTCCATGCCTCGAGTTCATTCGGGATATCAGTGACAAAGGAATTATACACTGGCTGTAACACCATTCACAGATTGTAGGATTGAAAGTTGTTCTCCAACTTTCTACTTTCACTTGGGTAGCACTGATGTGTGACTACACACTGCTCTTTGCTTGTGAAGTCATAAGTGTTATGGACTTTCACTGCCAATGTGAAATGGACCTGTAGGGTCACACACATATGATTTAACCTAGAAGAGGAGTTTTGTCCACAAGCAATGTTTAGATTGATTACTAAAGGAGTTTAGTAGTTCAATTAAACACTCAATCAATTGATAGCTCAATATCATATTGTTCAAGGTGTTGTACATATTGATTGGAGTATCGGATTGATTGAAATCGCATTTGACTGATTCTGCACAACCTGTACTCCCAACCGATCGGTTCAAGTGTTAAACCGGTCAGATGAGGTTGCTGAACCGGTCGGCTCAAGTGTTCAGTCGATCGGCTCATGGTCACAGTGAAATGATCGGTTCAAGTGTTGAAACGATCGGTTCAACTGGTGCAACCGAGCAAGTTGGGAAAGTCAAGTCGGTGAGAATTTTCCTTGCATTTCACTTGCCCAATTTGATTGGAACAAGGATTGGTATTCGATACCAATTAGAAACAAAAGAAGGAAAGTCAATCGGGAACTGATCAGGACCACGAACCGACCAGTTCAGAAGTGAACCGATCGGCTCGTGGGTCTCAACCGATTGGTTGGTGTTCCAACCGACCGGTTCATGTTGCGAGTTGGTTGTTTTTGTGGAAAATCTCGAACCCTTCTACTCCTGCTTTTAGTCCCGTATTTCCCGGGATAGAGAACCTTGTCCCATGACCCTCCTATATATATAGGGGTATTGGAGGCTTCTCAAAGTACAACTCAGTGCAACCAGTTGCTCTGCTAAGTTGTCGTTCTCTCTGGTTTTGGTAACCGAGAGAGAGCCTGAGCAAGTGCTTCCCGCAAAAGGGAGGTGCGGCAAGGGAAGGACAACTGCAGTTGCAACTGGAGGCAGGAGAGTGTGTTGGTGACTAGTACGTCAACAGGAGGGTGCGACTCCTTCCACTTCCTTATGGGACAAGGAGTGTGGAGTTCCAGGTGGTCTGTGTGGACTACTTCAGAGGCGGGAGGTCACTGCCGCTCAGGAGGACAACTATCAATCCCGACAGTCTGGTGAGAGGAGGAGTCGTCAGTCCCGGTGCGACCAGGAGCTGCACAGACACCATCCAAGACCGGAGTTGAAGACTGTGCAAGGCGCGAGGTATTGTCACCGAGCAAGCCTCGAGACAAGGTATGATTCCACAAACCATCCTTTCCTATTATATAGACATTGACGTGTTTCCTCGTGCTGGGTTTGGGGGAGAAATTTTTGTTTCCGCTGCCTTCTCTACCTCCCCTAAAACCCAACAGTGGTATCAGAGCCATGTCAACTGCTCTATATTTTAGGAATATCGATATGATCGATTTTGGTTTGTCGCCTTTATTTATTGCATACGATGTGAATAATATTGGCTTTATACATGTCCAATCCTAAATCCACAAATCCCAAATTACATATATGATATGTATTATTAATGCACTCGATACGCGTCGCCCTTAAACGAGTTTTGTGGTGGATGTGTGTAGCATGATTATGGCCTATAAACCCCTATCTGTGTGTGGTTGTTTGTGGTTGCTTGCATCTCGGTCTGCGCACCGATCTTCCCTCTCTTATTCCTGATGTAACTCGAAATAATTCGAGATTCGTTCCTACCTTTGCTCCCCCCGAATGTAACTCGGGGTTTCTTCTTTTTAAGCAATGTAATAATAGGACATATTTTATTTCCTATTATGTCGAAGACCGGCGGACATCTGACGACAGCTGAAATGATCGGTTCAAGGTGTGAACCGATCGGTTGATGTTCTAGACGATCGGTTCAAGGAGTGAACCGATCGGTTGATGACCGGTTAGAGGATCGAGACGAGCGGGTGGCGGCGATGAAGAGATGCACGATGACCAGGTGAACCGATCGGTTGGAGGAGCCAACCGATCGGCTGGTGGCACCCAGACGACCGGCTGGAGAGAACAGATCATTCATGTGATGAGATGATCTACTCGGAAGGAAAAGGCACAGAGTTCATCTTGTACAGGTTGCATGTGATGTGGACCTAGATGACCGTGATTCCTCTTGGCTCGAGGAATCACATTAGGATGGCCATAATCATCATTCTTTATCATTTGTGCATGTTTTCTGTGGGATATAGCATGTATATGATACGTACTATGTATTGTGGTGATTGGATATGTATATGTATATAAAAACCAAATCCCTCATAAAATATTAAGTTTTAGATACCTTCCAAATGCGACACACGTGAAAAGCTTGATCGACCAAGTGTGGGAACGCCCAAGCGTGGTGCACCATCTATCTCGTGGAAGTGTGAAGGATGAATGTGTGGGTCTGCCCAAGCAGGGTGCATATTCATCATGTTTGCTTTGGGTTGGACTTAACAAGGTGACCTAGATAGGATCTAGATCCTTGAGGCATGGAGATGATCATGGCAAGGAGTTTCATATGACATCTTATCAAGAGTTGCATATGATGCAATTGGAAAAAGTTGCCTACCTGAGAGATCTATGTTGTGGGTGATAGCCCAAGCTGGTCCATGACTTAGAGGATTTCAGGATCTTGCCCACTAGAAGGTTGTACGCTGCAATCTTCCGAATTGATGGTGAGGGCTATCAATTTGAAGTAAAATAGTGGGAGCGATAATTAATTAAAGGCCTAATTATATCGTCAAACTTTCAAATCAATCAAATAAGTCAAAATGAGTTTTGGACTAAAATTGCATATATTTCCTTTTGTTAAAATAAATGGTTAATCAACAAATCACTTTATTTGCAATCGGTCTTTGAGACCAACAAATTAAATGGGAACAATTCCACGACTGGTTAGGATGATGGGAACTGTTCTCAAAGAGCGAAAGCTCTAACTCCTAGTTATACCAAGACCAGATAAACTCAATACCACCATATCAATGGCTGAAAGTATACTTATGGAAGCATATCGAGGATGACATTGATGAGGAGTGCTTGATGTTGTGTTCTATGAACTATGAGTTGCAGAGACAACATGAGACATATGATGTCTCCAAGAAACTGTCCTAGTATGTCATGACAGAAGGAGATCCAGTAAGGTATTCACACACTCAATGTGATTGGGTACGTGGAAAACCTAACTAAGAAGGATTCCCTCTGAGCCAAGAGTTGGCTATTGGTATGATACAGCAAATGTTGTGAGAGTCATACAATTCATGATAAACTACAACATGAACAACTTTGACAAGCATTGACAGAGTTGTTGGACATGTTGAGGCAAGTATGAAGAAAGACTAACCCTAATCTTTGATGAGATCAATGATAGGTAATTCTTAAGGGCAAGGATAAGGGAAAAGCAAAGAAGTGTTCTGATGCTAGCCAGCAATCCAAGCCGTCTTCAGCCTCAAGGCACATGGGGAGAGGGTGTATGAGGGATTTTCCTCTATATCTGGAAGAACAAAAGAAGATGAAGGAGGGGATGGAGATCTCCACCTAAGGTATCATGAAATGAACCGCTTCTTTATCTGAAGTATATGATACCAAGATATGGATATGTCATATATGATATGCAAGATCCGCAAAGAAGAGATGGCCTTTGTAAAAGGACAAGGAAAGAAGTACCCATCATTGGAGCAAGTGTTGCTGCCATGAAAAGGAGTACCTTTCAGTTTATTTCAGCCTAAAGGGCACGAAATAGAGTTGAGAACTGCTATTTCATATATTGCCAATAGATAGAAACACTTTATTTTTGCATATTGTATGACAATGATGGCAATTAATAAAGTCGATGTCTCAATCTTAAAGATATGATCTTTGTGGCAATGCCTTGCTTATCTTGTGATACATGGTATGCATAAGATAAAATGATACCTAAAGTTATTGATAACTCAAACAATCAAATTAGCATCAATCATGAGAAATTCATTTCTAGTTTCCATATGATGGATAAATCTAGACTCTTTTGGTTAGAGAACCAGTAAGAGACATGAATATCTTGGACATGATTAATCAATCTTCACTAATGGTAGTGGGAGAATGATTATCCTATTAGGTATAATACATGTGATGTATTTACATACCTATTGGAGTAAATGCTAATACTTCAAATGGTGTTTACAGAAATACCAATATGAATATCTTGAAGTGTTCAAGATTATCATAGATGAAGTACAAATTTGGTGTAAAGTGTTAATTCTTGATGAGATCAATGAATGAAATACTTGGACCAAATGTTTGAGATCCTTATGAGTGATTATGATAGTGTATCATAGTGAACTCATGATTAAGGCATGGTGATGTCTAAATCAAGAAGGAATCATACTCTAAAGAGTTAGAGAATGATTATCAAATAACTGAATTCTTCTTAAATAAAAGAATACCCGACACTAATAAAAGGAATTAAGAATCACAAGGGTTGTGAGTTCTTATATCCTTAACAGATACACCTCAATTATCTATGTGATGAGTTGGTCATGTGATGAGTCAACTATCTAGATGAATATGAGGAACTAAATTTTGAGTTATGGTTTATGACCATTACATCCTAAATGACATCCATGTGAACCATAAGGTATGACCTTGATGGTAGCACTCATTGGATGAAATCCATAAGTGCAAATGAATCTTAAGTGTTAAGATACATTGATACCATTTTGAGAAGGATGATGCTTGTTGATTGCAACTTAATGACTAAGACATTTGGCATATGGATACTAAAACTGCATTCCTATGAGGAATAAAACAAGGATGTGTATGTGACAAAACCTATAAGGTTTATGAATCCAATAATGCAAATGAAGTCTATAAGTTACAATGGACCAATTAATATGATTGATTGAGTACAAGAAACTCAGAGTTGGATCTTTACTTTGATGATATAGTCAAAGGGTTTGACTGATATGTCAAAGATAAAGAAGGGATCTGTGATTTAGTGGGAGCGTGTTCACATTCCACATGTTGATGTGAAATGGAAATGTTCTAGAATGGAAATCCAAAAGTGGAAATTATCTTTAAGGAAGATAGAGATATTTCCTATGTGATATGAATAGAGATCTATAGAGATAGTTCTCGAAAAATCTCTTGACCTGAAAAGAGAGAGCATACATCGGCAATCTGTACTGAAGGGTTAAGTATGCACAGATTTAGTGGGAGAAAAACTTATCAATGTTACATGGAGATAGTATCCCAAGGGCCAAGTGTCCAATTCTTATGAAGAATATGAACACTAAGAATAGATATGATCTATCATGTATGTAATCATCCCATTATCTTGCATGTATGACATAGCAAGAATAAAATGCAATCATCATTTTGTATGTATGGCATAACAATATGATGTGCTCATCCTGATAACTCGTATGTGGGACATGACGAGTGGATGTATGTCTACTTCCAGTAAGGGTTACTGGAATACCATAAGAACTTGATAAGTACTTGAGAAGTACTAGTTCTATGGAGATAAGGAAGAGTTCGATGTAAAGAGTTACATTGATGTGAACTTCCGAAAGGACAGAAAATTAATCACAAAACATATATAGGATATATAAAAGTGAAAGTTTGTTGATAATTGGAAGTGTTCCAATAAAGCCATTTAAAAGGAAATGTCGAGTATCTATGTGTTAGAGAACTACAGTGGATACTATATGGATCTGGAAGTTCATGAGATGAACTTATAGATATTCTGCTCATTGATGACAAGTCTGGAATCCTTTATCATGCAATGTGGCTAAAGGTTAGCAAAGGAATACTAGATCACATATTACGGCAACTCCATCTCATATGTGTGACATACAACGAAGAGATGAGAGACATGCAATTTACACTGACTTTGGCAAGGTGTTGCCATTACTCACTATGTTGGCACTAGAGCACAGTAACATGTGGGACATGTTTGAAGATCACTATGAATATGATTCAAGG
Organism: Alisma plantago-aquatica; assembly: GCA_963693085.1. Classification (NCBI taxonomy): domain Eukaryota; kingdom Viridiplantae; phylum Streptophyta; class Magnoliopsida; order Alismatales; family Alismataceae; genus Alisma; species Alisma plantago-aquatica. The sequence goes on along the minus strand of OY856413.1, from coordinate 193,788,499 downwards.
GTGATTGGCTCACAGTGCAAGTGGGAGTCTGTTGGTATGTATGCCCTGAGAGCCGATCATGGGATGATTGGTGGGATACATTAAGATTGATTCGATAAACAACAAAGGCAAGCTTCCAATTCTTTCTGGTTCAGTCATATGAGATAGTGATAGAACAGATTGAATGTCTAGAGAATGACAATACTCAATGACATATGCCTTCAGGTTAAGGACCTAAATGATGAGATCATACGGATGCTAAGAGTTTGTACATTCTTGTTATGTCCCTATTCGGATGTCATTGTGGAAGGTAGATAGACAGCAATGACACACAAGACTAGATTATGGTGTTGGTTGATGATAGAATCTCATTAGTCATGATATAGAGATATCAAACCAAACACATAGGTACTTGTTAGAGAACAAGTGTACCGGACAGATCCACCGTGAGTTTGACACATGGAACCATGACATGGTAGTCACAGTCAGTACTCACAGTGATGGTGGTGAGTGTGATTCTTAGACCTGAAATCACTACACTCAACACATGTCGTTGGGCACACTTTGACATCATCAAATGCAGTCCTGAAACATGGGTTGTTATAAAGGTGATGATTGGGTGTCTTTGACACATGGGGCTTTTGAGGGGTGAGTGATAGATATGGGATTTGTCCCTCCTAAGGGAGTTTGATATCCATGGCCACTTGATGAGTAGGATTGAGATAGGCGTGCGCACGCATGTGTGAATCAGTATGTGATATTGATGTCATACATATCTCGTTCAATCTACTCTGAGATCAAGAAAGTGAATGAACGTTGACAGGATGATTGTTCCATGCCTCGAGTTCATTCGGGATATTAATGGCAAAGGAATCATACACTCGTTGTAACACCATTCATGGATTGTAGGATTGAAAGTTGTTCTCCAACTTTCTACTTTCACTTGGGTAGAACTGATGTGTGACTAGGCACCACTCTTTGCCTGTGAAGTCATAAGTGTTATGGACTTTCACTACCAACGTGAAATGGATCTGCAGGGTCACACACATAGGATTTAACCTGGAAGAGGAGTTTTATCCACAAGCAACGTTTAGATTGATTACTAAAGGAGTTTAGTAGTTCAATTAAACACTCAATCAATAGCTCAATATCATATTGTTCAAGGTGTTGGACATATTTATTGGAGTATCGGATTGATTGAAATCGCATTTGACTGATTCTGCACAACCTGTACTCCCAATCGATCAGTTCAAGTGTTAAACCGGTCAGCTGAGGTTGCTGAACCGGTCGGCTCAAGTGTTGAGTCGATCGGCTCATGGTCAGAGTGAAACGATCGGTTCAAGTGTTGAAACGATCGGTTCAACTGGTGCAACCGAGCAAGTTGGGAAAGTCAGGTCGGAGAGAATTTTCCTTGCATTTCATTTGCCTAATTTGATTGGAACAAGGATTGGTATTCGATACCAATTAGAAACAAAAGAAGGAAAGTCAATTGGGAACTGATCATGACCATGAACCGACCAGTTTAGAAGTGAACTGATCGGCTCATGGGTCCCAACTAATCGGTTGGTGTTCCAACCGACCGGTTCAGGTCCCCAACTTACCGGTTCACTTGTGAACCGATCGGTTCAGGTTGCGACTTAGTTGTTTTTGTGGAAAATCTCGAACCCTTCTACTTCTACTTTTAGTCCCGTATTGCCCGGGATAGAGAACCATGTCCCATGACCCTCCTATATATATAGGGGTATTGGGGGCTTCTCAAAGTACAACTCAGTGCAACTAGTTGCTCTGCTAAGTTGTCGTTCTCTCTGGTTTTGGTAACCGAGAGAGAGCCCGAGCAAGTGCTTCCCGCAAAAGGGAGGTGCGGCAAGGGAAGGACAACTGCAGTTGCAACTGGAGGCAGGAGAGCGTGTTGGCAACTAGTACGTCAACAGGAGGGTGTGACTCCTTCCACTTCCTTATGGGACAAGGAGTGTGGAGTTCCAGGTGGTCCGTGTGGACTACTTCAGAGGCGGGAGGTCATTCCGCTCAGCAGGACAACTGTCAATCTCGACAGTCCGGTGAGAGGAGGAGGAGTCAGTCCCGGTGCGACCAGGATCTGCACAGACACCGTCCAAGACCGGAGTTGAAGACCACGCAAGGCGTGAGGTATTGTCACCGAGCAAGCCTCGGGACAAGGTCTGATTCCTCAAACCATCCTTTCCTATTATATAGACGTTGACGCGTTTCCTCGTGCTGGGTTTGGGGGAGAAATTTTTGTTTCTGCTGCCTTCTCTGCCTCCCCTAAAACCCAACAAAGACCACATCCCTTAAACCAAACACCACGTAAAAAATTTTGCCATAGGGATGGAGATCAATTCATTTAATATGTATGTATCATTACACAATGAGTAGCAGCGGAAGATATCATTATCTAACAGTTTACGAAGCTAGATACAACACTTCACCACATATATGTATCTAAAGGAAAACTAAACATAAAAGCCAAAGACCAAGCTAAGGGTCATCTAACCACCTCTTCAAGCCTCCCAAAGATCAGCTACAAGGTTGATGTTGAAGTTCACTCTCCTCGATCTAACATGGGGTTGGAAGCATACCCCACAAAAGAGAAACACAGGAGACAATCAGCAAAAAGCTGGGATGTGCATACTAAAAGAAACTTTAAGAAATTTAAGAATTAAGGACTACAAATGTAAAATGCTTCCCATACAAGAGATAAGGACTACCCACATGGGCATAAAAGAATAAGATCATAACAAAAGAGATAAAAGGGGATACTTGCCATAAACAATAAAATTGTGTGCAACAAAGGCACATAAATAGGTAGTAGGGCACACACCCCACAACCATCATCAAACCTGCATGCATATGAGATAAACATAGTCCTAGAGAAATATAAAATACAACGGCAGCCAAGGCTTCACATCCTTAAAAACATGATAGAGAATGACTCCCCGTCAAACTCCCAATATATATAAAAGTTGAGCCAAGGCTTCACATCCTTAAAACTCGGGTATGGGGCACCACCACCACTGTCCCATAAACAAAAAGGGCACACACCCAAAAATGAAAGTAATTTATATTATTCTAGTGCTACTGATTCACATTGCATGTAAATATAGAGGCAAGTAAATAGTTTAGTCAGAAGATGATACAAAGGCTGCCATCACACAATGGACAACACAAACATATAACATCCACTTCAAAGTGGCACATAACAATATAAGAGACCAACATGCACCAAGGCATATAAAAGAGATATCAAGAAAATATCCAAGTACATAAAAAGTAAGATAGTTCACACGAACCAAGATAACAAGAGATAAGACATTTAGTGTAGCCAAAAGTCAAACGAAAGATAAGATAGGTGAATTGCTCAACAAATATGAATAGGAGATACAACAAACCTCAAACCAGGTTCCAAACTGCTAAGCACTCCTAGATCCAAGTCTAGGTCACCAAAGGCCTATGAAACACATATACATATTTTAAGTCAATTTCATACATATAGACCAAACCCTAAAAACTACCTTTTTATATGTGTGTGAATTAGGTTATGAAAACTATTCCATATTTTAGGTTATGTTATTACGAGTCTAAAACATATTTTATTATATGTTTCTGACTTATATATAATTAGTTATGATTTTTACAAGTTATTATCTTATTTAATTAGATCCATTAAATAACCCTTTTAAAACATCAGATTTAGGTGCCCAAACCCATACCATTAGTTACATCTTATTTTTCTGATTCCAACAAATATTTTTCCATAATTTTCTGATCAAAATAACATAAAATTTTATATATTTTTAAGATATTGACTTTTAGGCTATTTTATTGATTTTTAAGTAATTTAAATCACTCTAAAAACACTTTTTCGTAAACATCGGAATCAAAACTCAAAAACATTTTTATTGATTAGATCTCATCTTCCTGATTTCAAAACACTATTTATTTTCTATTTTGACCAATGGAATAATTTTCTACGATTTATTTTGTATCATCCAACCACGACTTGCCACGTGACAACCGCACACAAAGCAGAGCGATCGGGAGCGAGAGAGAGCGGTGACCCACGTCTCAGAAGCGCTCGTAGTAGGTGAGCGGGCCGGGGTCAGCGCGGTCAAAAAAATGGCGAAAGGACGAGCGTTGGGAGAAAAAATTGAAGTGTCCCCTTTGAGATGCAATGCATCTCATACGAGAACTTATTAATTCTTTAAATTAGCAATGTGTCTTACGTGAGAATGTATTAATGTTATAGGGAGAAATGAACACTCTTTGGAGACACATTATCTATAAATACACCATTTTATGACTTAGATTAAAAATCATAGAATATTGATAATAAAAAAATGTTATTTAGAGGTTTAAGTCTATAACTAAATAAATGTAGCTCTAATTTAATATATTACCGAATGATTTTTATTTTGAGGAAAATTTTATTTTTTACAACTACTATCAGAATAAAAATGGATACCTAACTAGGGTGTATAAGTAATAAGAACCAGAGTAAAGTATAAGAAGACGTTTCCTAGATGTATACTAGATAGACATTACTGCATGCTTCTAAATACTTTAAAAATGATAGTCTTGGTAAAAGTAAAGAGTAAAAATTTGTAAGTGTAAATGATAAATAATTTACAGATCTTTATGAATGTTTGCAAGTATCATCGAAAACCTCTAAAAATTATTCAATTAATAATTTTTGAAAATTATCATTTCATATTTTAGAAATTTCTTATAGTGTGTAGGTTGTGCCCAACTTTGGCTGAAGTGGCATGCTCTAGACACTAATTGAAGAGACTAGAAGAAGGCATTTAGAAACTTCCTCACATTATATCGGGCTAGGACCCCTTCGGGGCTGATTGAAGTGATAGACGTTGCTTGCCGACGGCCTGGACTGGCTACGACAATAATGACTTAGACCTCGTGGACAAGACAGCACTAGATTACTTGTGCCATAAGATACCTCCCTAGCCAAGTCTTATCAAATTTTAAACCTTGCTTTGATGTCATGTTAAATGGAAAGAAGCTTAATTTTTTATGTTTTAAAAGGTACAAAGTCACCTCGTATATGTAGTATAAAAGAACATAAAAAAAAAGACTCATACCAATACGAGTAATAAATATTTCAACAATTTTTCTGAGCCCGGTGTGAGTTGTGATGAATAAACTAACAGCAAAAAGCAAACTCTGATTTAAGAAACACAAAGAGGAGCATGGCATAGAAACTACATTGATCACTGGATTGAAGAGGATATACGCTACATATAAAAGCACGAGCCTCTTGGTTGCTCTTTTATACATACACATACATACAAATCACATGTGTCATGCGGATGGCTGAGCTTTTGTGATTGATGATTTGTCATGGTTTTAGCGTACCCGACACTCATAACTCGAAGATCATCTTCACAGTACTCCCATGCGGAAAATTTGAGGAGTTTTTCTTCTGGCTGGCTCTAAGCAAGCAGTCTGCACACAATTATGGACGTCACGCAGGCGTTAGATCCGACGTTAGCAACTAGCATCTATAAAAATGTTGGAGCCAGCTCGATAGGAATAGGATTTTTTTGCTGACTATGCTTGAAGCATACGCAAAAGTCGGGGAGACAAGAACAAAGTTTGGAATAAAGGAGAGTTTTGAGTGATTTGTACGACAAGAGGTTGTTCTTTCGAAGGCAACAGGTAGTCCTTTTGGCTGAGTTCCAGAACGTTATGACAACCTTAGACAAAGATTATTAGAACAAATCTATATTGATAACTTGCTAACCCTAATTATAAATTAGCAACTGGTACGTACAATTACATACATTTTTACACCGTGAAACATATATCCAGCCGATACGTACACGCATATACGTACGTAGTCAATTGCAATCGATGTAATAGGGACGGACGGTTGAGGAATGCATTGTTAAGGATCCCCGAAAAGATGTGCATGTGTCTCTATTAGCAAGATGGAAGCATCAAACTAGCCGATTCAAAAAAAAATTCATGCCTTGAAGCACTTGGCGAGGTGAAGATGTTGGTGGTTTCCGACGACCCACCGCTATTGGTCCAAAAATGGTGTTGTTGATGATGATGATGGTGATGATGAGTTGGCCGATAAGTCCTTGGACGGACTGGAACTCTATCACTCGGCAAGGAAATGTGAGGACGCCCTTCTGGTCGAAGCCGAAATCGTCTTTTTCTACCTTGAGGAAACCACAGAAGAGTAGGTGGTTGAGGTACTCTACGGATAGACTTGTAAATGGATATTCAGAATCCACATATTCAATCTGGATTTATATTCAAATTTTTTAAAAAAAAATCAACATCTATAGGATTCATATCGGATTTCAGATATCGAATTTCGAATTCAAAAATTTCAAATCAGATATTCGATACTATTGTATCCGCTCTAAAAAAATCAAATTCAAAATATATATATATATATATATATATATATATATATATATATATTATTAAATATATATTATTTATATATAGAAATATAAAAATATAAACACTTTATTATATATATTTCAGTGCAGACGTCAAGCTAGCTAGAATAATGACGACGATGTAGTGACGGAGGATGGGCAAGAGTTGGAGATGGAGAGGGCTGGATGGAAGCGTGTGATGATGGAGGAGTCGCAGAGGAAGGTCACGACATCGGACATGATAGCTTCCTAATAGAAGATTTAGTTTCTTGGGTTCCTGATCGCGGTATAAGGCATGGAGTGAGAGAGATTTTTATAGGAAGGAGGACGGTGAACCAGGTTGAGAGTTAGTTGTTCATCGGGTATGCATGGTATGGGGGAAGAGCTGAAGGGGTTGCAATCTTGGTTGTGGCTTCTGCGATTCTTCTACGTTTTGCTAATCATAGGCTCTGAAGATGTGAAATAGTGATTGCTTTTACTTTTAAATCATTTGGTTGGGAAGTAAACCAACACACATGGTTATTTAGGTGAGGTAATTGGAGGTGGTATTGTATTCCATTGTGGTATTTTAACTACAATATTTGTAATTAATATGTTTGGATGCTTGTAGGTGTTTTTACCAATTGTTGTACTCTAAATATGACATTCTCGCCCCATTCATTTTACGAGCCTATCAAAAGACACCAATACAGGCGAGATTTGAGAATATTGATGCAAGGTTCATGTTATGACCCACTCTAAGTTTAACTAGTAAGTACAGTGATTAGTGCATCACCATGTTGATTAAGCTAAGATAAGTGTTCAAGATGTGATTAGTTCTTTGATTAAGTTAATTCAATCTAGTTAGTATGTTTTCATGCTTTTAGGTTGTAGCGGATCTCCCTCTTGAAAGTTTGCAAAAGAAATCACTTGAATCGGACGTCCGAGGTAAAAGTTATGGCATTTTCAAGTTTCTTGGGATGAAGATACAATTTACCCATTAATAGATGTATTAACCCCCCCTTCCCTTATCTCTTACCTCCCGATCGGAGGGCACCGCTTGAAGTGGGTGCACACAGCAGCAGGTCGATCGAACAATAGAGGGACATGGGCGGGGTGATTTAGGGCTCGAGAGAGAGAGCCAGCAGCTGAGCTTCTTCCTCTTCCTTTACCCTCGGTCCTTGGGGCATGTGGTGTGGTAGAGAGAGAATGTAATGTAATATGTAGTTTAGTTTTAAGTTATTTGTTGTATTTTATATTTCACAAGGAAAATGTAATATGTTTTATAAATCTGCTTTACCTACCTAGTAAAGTAAATAGTAGTTGCTTTCGCATTTTAGTAAGATTTCAATTTATTCCAAGTTATCAGATTTTCCTTTAAGTTCATTTTAAGTGATTAAGAAAAAAAGTTAAGGGTGGTTTACCAAGGTTGACTCTCCTGTATTCATGTTCATTAGAGATGGCATGAGGATCGGGGCGTCACAGCGATTGATATCAGAGCCTAGGTTGAGTACATAGTTACTCTGAGTCAAGGTAAGGGGACGATAAGAGACCAATAGGATTAGGACTTAGGTGTTTTCCTTCTAACTGCAATTTTCTAATAGGAAGTGTTCTGTTATACGATTACAGATGGCAAGAAGAGGACATGGTCACGAGGACCAAGTTGAGAGCCACATTGGACCTGATCCTCACGTGATGGGTCTAGGTGGTGGAGAAGATGTGGATGAGGTATCAAGAATTTATAGGATGTTTCTTGAGACCGGGGAAAAGCATAAGATGGGGAGGCGAGCTTCTATCTCAAGAAGCAAGGATCTGATGAGATCCTATGAGTTGGTTAAGAAGATTGGAGGTACCGAGTTTGTTGGAACTACAGACCCTGTAGAGGCAGATGAATGGCTGAGACAGTTAGAGAAAGTGTTCCGTCTGATGGAGTTGTCTGAGGAAAGACAAATCAATCAAGCAGTTTATTTGCTTAAAGGTGATTTAGAGCTCTGGTGGCATGGAGTGGAAAATAAAAGGAGGAACATGGTATTAACTTGGAAGGATATTTTCGATGAATTACATCATAAGTACTATCCACCTACCTTTTTGAGTGAAAAGATAAGACAACTGTAGAACATCAGACAAGGGAATATGTCAGTGGGAAAGTACGAGGCATATTTCACCAAGTTGGTAAATTTCTGCCCACAGCTCGTCCCAAATGATGTGGAGAAGTGTAGAATATTCCAAGATGGATTGAGGCCTAAAATCCAGCATAATATATCTACAGTTGGCCGAAGAGAAAGAGAGAACTTCAGAGAGTTTCTTGAGGCACCAAGACGTGTAGAGCAATTTGCGAACGCTGATAAGCACTATGAGAATAGAAAGAGATCCTGAGATTTCGGAAGAGGACAAGTTAGTAGTAGACACCGAGGAGGTGGTGGTGGTTTCTTCTCGATGCTTGGATGTGGATTTGGCTATTACAGTAAACAAGGATCTGAAGATGTGATATCTTCTCAGAGTAGGGGAAGATCCAGTCCAGGGAGATGGAATAGTGCATTAAGAGGAAGGTCTTTTGGATCATCGACCTCAGTTATAGGTCCGCCAATGAGAGAGATATCAATGTGTGATATCTATGGAAATTCGCACTCCGGTCAGTGTTGGGGTGTAGATTTTCAGGGATGTCACATCTGCGGACAGGTGGGACACTTTAGAAGGCAATGTCCCCAGTTACAGCAAGTGGCAACACAAGGTTCCCAATTACAGTACCGGAATGTTCCAAGACAGGCTCCAACTAGAGGAGCGAGTTCTTCAGTGGCTTTAGGTTCGCAAGGAGGAGCACCCAGTGGAAGGGAAGGACAATGAAGACATCGTGGGAGAGGAAGAGCTTCAGGATGCTTCTTCTCTCTGAAACAATAAGAAGGTATTTTTTCTTCCCGAGTAGTTACAGGAGAAATGCTTTTCTTTAATAGCATTTCAGTTATAGTTTTGATGGAACCGGGTGCTACTCTGTAAAGAGGCGAGATCACCTCCTTTCAAATATTTAAAGAAAGTACAAAACATCCATCTTTTTAGAAAGACAAAAGATATTGAGGGATGTATGTCTAATATTCCAAGTAAATAAGCATCACCAGATACATTACAAAATGTCAATAGCAGCGGAAATAAAAGTACTAATCCTATTACATGGCTTTCATTGTTCGTTACATGATTGTTCTCAAAATAAAAAGATAAGATAAAAGGATCTAACTATAGAAACCTAGACATCCTTTCAGATAGCTTGAGATCTACTCCTGAGATGAATTCCTTCAAACTTGTCCTACTCCTTGCTCAGAACCAGCACCTGGCTGGTTGGAAAAGCACCCAGAAAAAGGGGAAAGAAAACAAGGTATGGATTACAAAACTAATCTAGGATATCAATATAAGTACAACAAATAAAAATAGGATAGGGTTCATCATATGATGAAGATAACAAGAGTATGAGGCTATATTCAAAAGAAACTTGCCATTAATAATTATATCAAAAAGGATTTGCATGTAAGATAATTATGCCTACCTAACTAAGTAGGGTTGAGGCACCTACCAGACCTCTAACCTTAGGTGAGGGGAGAATAAGACATTCCCAGTCACCTACAATATTATGGGGAGAATAAAACATTCCCCAGGGCAATTATTTACATGCCCTCTGTGGGTGGTTGTACATAAGTACTGCTACTTTAAATTAAATAGAACATAAATCCACATGCTAGAAAAGTAGTCATGGCAAGAGTATTCATAATATTCAATAAGAATGGTAGTGGGGGGTATAAGACCCAAACAAGAAGAAATTATAATCTAATTTGAGGCATGAACAATATTAGGATTCAAGAATAGAACATTTAGGGTTCATTTAAGCCTCATTAGGGAAATATAGGGTTTGGCTGCAATTATCCCAACATAGGGTGTAAGGAATGCACATACCTCTCTTAGTGATATCAATTACTAATTTTCACCACTTTAATTGATTCCAAGTTCTACTTTGCCTATTTTCAATGTATTAACATGTATTAGAGTACATAGTGCACATTAATATATAGAAACCCTAATTTCAGAAATTTTTAGAAAAATTTGGGTTTAGCCTTTGAAAATATCACCAATAAACTTATTAGGTTCTCCTGATGAAGAAAACATATGCTTATGTTAATTTTGGAGTTATGATGATTAAGATATAATTTTTATGGATTTTATGCATTAAATTCGTTTTACAAAATTCGCCCTTCGTCAAAACATGAAATCAGATCTTGAAAATATTTTTATTAGATAAATATTAATTTTGCAATTCCAAAACATATTTATTTGTCAAATTTGGATAAGCGGTTTAGAAGATATGAATTTTTCAATACTGACCAATAGGAAATTGCCACATCATCAAACTGATCAAGATAATTAAAGAAAGAGGGAGAGGGAGAAAACACAATTTGACCCAAGATCAGGTTTGAAGTTTCTTATATAACCAAACTAGAGATTCTAGAGAAGATAAAATAGCAAGAAACCAAATCTTTAGAAGAACATGGTAAAAAGAGATGGAAATCATCGATTATCAACATAGAAGCATGGGTTTTAAGTATGTACTCAGCAATATATGAGAAGAGGGTTAACAAAACTTGCCTCTAGGAATGTAAGAAGGTCTAAACAGAAATGATCCCGAAATTATAAGGTATGGTTGCTCCAAGCAAAGCTCCTTTCTTGATCAAAGATCACCTTCTCCACTTTAGAGGTGCAAACCCTAGCAAAAGAGCATGGAGATGAGATGTTTTAGGGTTTTAGGTGGAGTTTTACCATGTATGGTCATGGTTCCGACCTAGAAGAAAGTTTAAGGAAGACTAACAGTATGAAAATAGGGAAGGAAGGGAGGAAACTTACTAGTTTTGGTCGAAATTACCAAGTAGGAGCTTTAGAAACCCTAATAGAGCAATTTGGAAGCTCTATGAGCCTTTTTCACAAAGGTAGGCTCCCTCTATTACCTTGGGACAACAACTTCATGGCCAAATATATAAGGAACTATTATATAAGCTAGAGGAAAGAAAAGGAGAGCAAGAGTTTTCGAATTGTTAATTGGGAAGGGGTATACATGGCTATATAAAGAAAGAGGTGAAGCATGAGGTGTCTTAAGGGACTTTCCATTTGTCTTTATCCTAGGGCTTGATGGCCATGCAAGAGGAAAGCTTATGGACTCTCCTTGGATATCAAAATTCAGTCCTAAGATCCCACAGATCCTTCTAAGCCATCCCCACCGTTTTTCAAGTAAGAAATAACCTCATCGGTTGATAGCTTTTAGAGATAAGCACCTTTATAAAGAGGGTAATCCCTATAATGCCCTTGGAAAGAAATACCATCAAACAAAGGTGAAACTAGGTTCTCCAATGGTTTAAAATCTCGTTAATGGTAATGTAATATCTAATTATTAAAATTCAGTTGATAATTTGCAAATAAAACCTCCCAATTGGGTAAATTGCATAAAAGTCCAGAATGTACCTAAAATTGCATAACTTACACAAACAATATCCAAATCAAGCCAAATTTGAAACTTAGCCTCATTTTATGTTTTCAAATCATATCAAAAAGTTATATTAAGGTTTAGAGAACTTAATTATGGTAATTAAGCTTTCACTGAGGTATTTGTGCATAAACCCTTATATTGGTATAATTAGTGAATAAATGTTCACTAAACCACTACAAATTCCACTGTTTAAACATAAATGACATAAAGGATAGAAATTATAGGGAATCTTGGTAAAAAGGTTTACATGGAGATTACATCTAAGATTCATTATGTTACAACACTCCACCCCTTTAAAAGGATTCCGTCCTCGAAATCTCAAGCAAAAAGAGAAGGGTGAGTATGTAACATTTCATCTCTCAACTCCCAAGTGGTTTCTTCTAGACCATGATATTTCCACATAACTTTTACCAGCTCAATCTCTTTGTTCTTCAGCTACTTTACTTAGGAGTCAAGAATCTTCACAGGTAGCTCTTCATAGGTCAGATTCTCATGTATCTCCAAAGGCTCAACAGTAAGCACATGAGAAGAGCCCTTCACGTACTTCTTCAGCACAGAGACATGGAACACATTATAAATCTTATCATAGGAAGGAGGTAAGGCTAAGCGATATGCATAGTCTCCAACCTTATCCAAGATTTCAAATGGTCCAACATAGCGGGGACTCAACTTGCCTTTAAATTTAGATCTAGCAATAGAACGGATAGGCTTGATCTTAAAAAATGCATAGTCACCCACTAGGAAGTTAACATCATACCTCTTCTTGTCAGCATACATCTTCTGTCATTCTTGAGCAGCTTTCATGCATTTCTTTATCAACTGCACCTTTTTTATCATCATTTGCATGTTATTGGTCTTCAATAAAGAATGTTCACTGACATTATCCCAATGCAAAGGTGAACGACATGGTCTACCATAGAGAGCTTCAAAAGGTGGCATACCAATACTAGCTTGGTAGCTATTGTTGTAAGAAAACTCAGCTAATGGTAGATATTGATCCCATGCACCACCCCAATCCATCACACAAGCACAAAGCAAGTCCTCTAGAATCTAAATTGTTCTCTCAGATTGACCATCAGTCTGTGGGTGGTAAGCAGTACTAAAATGCAAGTCAGTACCCATCTCCTCCTGAATCTGACCCCATAAATGAGAAGTAAACTTTGGGTCACGATCAGAAACTATTACCTCAGGTACTCCATGTAGGCGTACGATCCACTCAATGTACAACTGAGCCATATCCACAACTTTGTAATTGGTTTTGAAAGGCAAGAAATGAGCAGATTTTGTAAGCCGATCAATAATCACCCAAATAGCATCATAACCTTTCTTGGACTTGGGGAAACCAGTAACGAAGTCCATTGTGATTTTCTCCCACTTCCATTCTGGAATTTCAAGAGGGTGAAAAAGACCACCAAGTCATTGATGTTCGATCTTGACTTGCTGACATGTCAAGCACTTCACGACGAATAGAGATATATCATTCTTCATGTTCTTCCACCAAAAGCTTCGTTGTAAGTCCTTATACATCTTTATTATGTGAGGATGAATAGTGTACTTGGACCCATGAGCTTCACTCAGAACCTTCTTTCTCAGATCACCAACATTAGGAATCCACAACCTTTATTTGAAGCGGACAACACCATCCACTCTGATAGAGAAGTCAGATTGTAGTTTCTCAGTTAAAGCTTTCATCTCCTCAAGCTCAGAACTCTCTAACTGTGCAACCATGACTTTCAAGATCCATCTTGGTGTAAAGGTCAAGTTGGTCATATGAACACACAACTTGTCTTCATCCACTAATTCAACAGGTTGAGGTCTCCATCTAGCCACATGTTCAAGGTTTTCCCATACTGAACATCTCATAGCAGCACAAACAACATCCTTCTTAAGACTTAAAGCATCAACTATGACATTCGCTTTACCCAGATGATAGGTAACAGTGAAGTCGTAATCTTTAAGATATTCCATCCACCTACGTTGTCCCAAGTTTAGATCCTTCTGAGTCAATAGATATCTCAGACTCTTGTGATCAGAAAATACTTCAAACTTTTCACCATACAGATAGTGTTGCCAGATCTTCAAAGCATGAACTATGGCAGCAAGATCCAAATCATCTATAGGCCAATTAGCTTAATTAGGTTTCAACTGTCGAGATGCATAGGTGATCACCTTTCTGTCTTGCATCAAAACACACCCTAAGACTTGTCTGGATGTGTCAGTGTAGATGGCATAGGGTATGCCCTCAACAGTCAAAGCAAGCAAGGGAGAAGAATTCAGGCTCTTCTTCATCTTCTAAAAACTGTTCTCACATTTTGGTGTCTAAGAGAACTTGACCTCCTTTCGCGTCATCTTGGTTAAAGGCAAGGCCAACTCAGAGAAGTTCTTGATAAACCTTCGATAGTAACCTGCTAAGCCAAGGAAACTATGGATCTCTGAGGGATTCTTTGGAGATTTTCACTTGGTCACAACTTCTACCTTTGTAGGATCAACAGCTATATGTCCAGCAGAAATCACATGACTAAGAAGCATCACTTGCTTTATCCAGACCTCACACTTTGAGAATTTTGCATAGAGTTGATTTTCTCATAGTGTGTTGAGTACAATCCGCAAATGCTCATGATGTTGTTCTAACGTCTCAGAATAAACCAAAACGTCATCGATAAACACCACCACGAACTTGTCAAGGTATGAGCGGAACACTTGGTTCATCAAGTCCATGAAGGAAGCAGGGGCATTTGTCACGCTGAAAGGTATGACCATGAATTTGTAATGCCCATAGCGAGTTATGAATGTCGTCTTTGGTACATCATTATCCTTCACGCGCATCTGTTAGTAGCCACTTCGTAGATCCATCTTGGAGAACACAGTGGCTGACTTTAGCTGGTTGAACAAGTCATCGATGCGAGGCAAAGGATAACAGTTCTTCACTGTCACTTGGTTAAGCAGGCGGTAGTCCATACACATCTGCATCGAACCATCCTTCTTCTTCACGAACAAGACAGGGGCTCCCCATGGTGAAATATTGGGGTGGATGATGCCCATGTTGAGAAGCTCTTCTAGTTGCTTATTCAGTTCGGCAAGCTCGGTAGGGGCCAAGCGGTAAGGTGGCTTCGATATTGGTGAAGTTTTGGGTACAAGCTCGATGGAGAACTCCACCTCCCGAGTTGGTGGCAAACCAGGTAACTCCTCGGGAAAGACGTCCAGGAAGTCCTTCACCACATCTATGTGGTCGAGAGAAGGAAGTGTAGTCTCGAGGACTATAGAGGCTAAGAAATCTCTACACCCTTGCAAGACTAGCTTTTCAGCGTTGATGGCAGAGATAACAATTTTTCAATCTTCTCGCTTCCTACCCTTGACACACAATCTTCCCTCAATAGGATGTGACAAACTAACCTTTGATTCTTCACAAAACAAAATAGCTTTGTACCTCTTCAACCGATCCATTCCCAGGATGACATCAAAGGAAGTCATGTTCAGTAAGATGAAATCTGAGGGAAACATTACATCGGATATACAGAGGTCCATGGTCAGATTTTAGAGTTATGAAGAGCAGATCTTACCACTAGGGTTTTTACATCTAATATATGATCCATATACTCAGATTCTATTTCTAACATAGAAGCAAGCTGACCTGATATGAAGGTATTGGATGAGCCAGAATCAAATAGTGCCTTTATAGGATGCATATTAAGATGCAAGGTACCGTCAATAACTTCATTATCTTCGTCTGCTTCCTCAGCATTGAGAGCAAACACTCTCCCATTCCTCCTCTCCATTGGCGGCTGCCTCGGGTTCTGGTTGTTGTTGTTGTTGTTATTCCATAGAGGCGGATTCTGCGTTGGCTGCTATGGCTTCTAGGCATTATTATGTCCTTGCTGGAAATGGGGGCAGAGTGGTCAGATATGCCCAACTTGGCCACACTCATGGCAGGTCGGAGGAGGCCGATTGTCTCTATGAGCAGGTGCCTTGTTGACAGGACATCTCCCTGGAGTATGGTGGCAAGAGCACCTATTGCACCGATCACATCCGTGATTCTCATTCTGGGTAGGGTTCTTCCTCTTGTTGTTGCTATAGCCATTATTGTGTCCATAGGAGTGGAATCCTGGGTAGGATTCGATGGCCAGGGCCTTATCCACCATCTACTGGTAGGTGAGTGGAAGTTGTGGAACAAGACTTCGACCCATTTGGTATTTTAGGCCCTCCAAGAACAATGTTGCCCTTCTTTTATCTCCAAGGTCAGTGGCATAGCATTACAGAAGTAGGAACCGTTGGATGTAGTCGGCCACACTCATACTTCTCTGACTGAGGCTGTAGAACTCAGCTTCCTTCTTCCTCAGGAAGGTAGGACAGATGTACTTCTCCCTAAAGAGCTTCAGGAACTGGTACCACTCCATGGTAGAGGTGTCTCGAGTGTGAGCGACACCATTCCACCAGACACACACCGATCCATCCAACACATATGTCACGAACTGAACTTTCTGGTGAGGAGGGCATGTCATACCCTCGAAGGTCTGATCCAAAGCCAACACCCAGTCATCATCTTTGTCCACCATGTTGCGTTCACTTTCATCCTTGAAGGAGGGTGGTTGCATCTTTATCAAGTCAGTGAGGGTGAACTCCCTCGGCTTGTTGGCATTGGCAACCACTATGTGGAGCTGCCCCATCATGGTGGAGAGCAACTGGCACAACATTGACAGGTCTTGCTCAGGTGTGAAGGAGGGGGTACCCGGAGTAGCAGGGTTGGCCACACTATGGTCGGTAGGAGTCACAAGAGTGTTTTCCACATTGGAGTCCTTAGGGTTTGACTCCTTTCCCTTGTTCCTACTGTCGAACAAGTCACCTATCCTGAAAGGTAGGGTTAACATATTAAGTTCCCAAGAATATTTGAATCATAGATGAAAAAGAATAGAAGCATAGACGAGAAAAGAATATCTAGAATGCTATTGCCTAAAAGCATACTATTTTGGGCAATTCATATGAGCTCAGGCCAGGCTGGTATCATAGAGGCATGGGAATCCTCATAAACCAAGCTAGTGGTGCGAAACAAAATATTGCCAGCCCTCAAAACCATGATCCATTCTAGACACCTTTGCTACAACTTCATGTCTTAATAGTTTCCTAAAGGCTCTCATACCATGTTGTAAAGAGGCGACATCACCTCCTTACTAATATTTAAAGGAAGTAAAAAACATCCATCTCATTAGAAAGACAAAAGATATTGAGGGATGCATGTATAATATTCCAAGTAAATAGGCATGCACCAGATACATTACAAAATGTCAATAGCAGTAGAAATAAAAGTACTAAGCCTATTACATGGCTTTCATTGTTCGTTACATGATTGTTCTCAAAAGAAAAAGATAAGAGAAAACGATCTAACTATATCAACATAGACATCCTTTCAGATAGCTTGAGATCTACTCCTGAAATGAATTCCTTCAAACTTGTCCTTCTCCTTGCTCAGCACCAGCACCTGGGTGGTTGGGAAAGCACCCAGCAAAAGGGGAAAGAAAACAAGATATGTGTTACAAAACTAATTTAGGATATCAAGATAAGTACAACAAATAAAAATAGGATAGGGTTCATCATATGATGAATATAACAAGAGTATGAGTCTATATTCAAAAGAAACTTGCCATTAACAATTATATCAAAAAGGATTTGCATGTAAGATAATTATGCCTACCTAACTAAGTAGGGTTGAGGCACCTATCGGACCTCTAACCTTAGGTGAGGGGAGAATAATACATTCCCAGACACCTACAATATTATGGGGAGAATAAGACATTCCCCAGGGCGATTATTTACATGCCCTCTGTGGGTGGTTGTACATAAGTATTTCAACTTTAAATTAAATAGAACATAAATCCACATGCTAGAAAAGTAGTCATGGAAAGAGTAGTCATAATATTCAATAAGAATGGCAGTGGGGTATAAGGCCCAAACAAGAAGAAATTATAATCTAATTTGAGGCATGAACAACATTAGGATTAAAGAATAGACTATTTAGGGTTCATTTAAGCCTCATTAGGGAAATATAGGGTTTGGCTACAATTATACCAACATAGGGTGTAAGGAATGTACATATCTCTCTTACTGATATCAATTACTAACTTTCACCACTTTAATTGAGTCCAAGTTCTACTTTGCCTGTTTTGAATGTATTAACAAGTATTAGAGTATATAGTGCCCATTAATATATATAAACCCTAATTTCAGAACTTTATAGAAAAAATCAGATTTAGCTTTTTAAAATATCACCAATGAACTTATTAGGTTCTCCTAATGAAGAAAACACATTCTTATGTTAATTTTGGATTTATGATGATTAAGATGTAATTTTTATGGATTTTATGCATTAAATTCGTTTTACAAAAATCACCCTTCATCAAACCATGAAATCAGACGAAATTATTTTTATTAGATAGAGATTAATTTTCCAATTCCAAAACATATTTATTTGTCAAATTTGGATAAGCGGTTTAGAAGATATGAATTTTTCAATACTAACCAATAGGAAATTGCCACATCATCAAACCGATCGAGATAATGAGAGAGAGATAGGGAGAATACACCATTTAACCCAAGATCAGGTTTGAAGTTTCTTAGATAACCAAACTAGAGATTCTAGAGAAGATAAAATAGTAAGAAACCAAATCTTTAGAAGAACATGGTAAAAAGAGATGGAAATCATCGATTATCAACATATAAGCATAGGTTTTAAGTATGTACTAAGAAATATATGAGAAGGGGGTTAACAAAACTTGCCTCTAGGAATGTAATAAGGTCCAAACAGAAATGATCCCGAGATTATAAGGTATTGTTTCTCCAAACTAAGCTCCTTTCTTGAGCAAAGATCACCTTCTCCACTTTAGAGGTGCAAACCCTAGCAAAAGAGCATGGGGATGAGATGTTTTAGGGTTTTAAGTGGAATTTTACCATGTATGGTCATGGTTCCGACCTAGAAGAAGGTGTAAGGAAGATTAACAGTATGAAAATAGGGAAGGAAGGGAGGAAACTTACTAGTTTTGGTCGAAATTACCAAGTAGGAGCTTTAGAAACCCTAATAGAGCAATTTGCACTACTACAGGATTGGCTTATAACGTCACTTTTAAAGGCGTCAGTTGTATAAATACACCGACACCTAAAACCTAAAGCATCGGTTTAATAAAAAATCGACATCTGTCTGTGAAGGGCGACCAGATATGGGTATCACTTTTATTCAGTGTCGGTTCCCTAATAATAAACTAACGCCTAAAATAAACCGTCAAATCCAAAATTTCCAGTGAAAAAAATTACCTCTAAAATTTAACATATGGCATCGGTTATTAACAATTAAATCGATGACGAAAGGTTATTCATGAGAGAGAAATTGGGCACATTTTGGTCATCGGTTTTGCTACAATGACCGATGCTTATGGGTTTTCCCGCGTTGTTCCCCAGAAATGTTTCACACCCTTTGAGCGTCGGTTTTCAAAAGAAACTGACGACTATGGTCATTAATTGAGAACAATTTTTTTAATCGGCATATGTAGATAGACGTCAGTTTTTTTCTAGTAAAAACCGACGACTATCATTGAGAATAGGTGTCGGTGTGTTTGGAGAACCGACGCCTTTAGTTTTATGTGTCAGTTTTTTTGAATAACCGACGCCTATTGTTAACTTAACAGCACCAGCGTGAGTCAGACTCTTCCCCTTTCTCTATTTCATTCATTCTCGCACTACTCCAGGGTTTGGTCCGGTAATTTCTCCTCTGCCCCCACCTCCTCTGCCGCTTGCTCCGGCCGCATGCTGCTCCGCTTGCTTGCTGGTCCTCTGCCCACCATCACCGCTGCTTGCCCTCTGCCCCCAGCTCACTGCTTCGGCGGCCTTCTCTCCTATTCCAACAGCCTTCTCTTCTGCTCCGGTGGCCTGCTCTCCCCGCACCGCCGCCACTCGCTGCTTCTACTCTCCCCGCCGATGCCACAGAAGGTACCTGCTCTGCTCTTCTTCCTCCTCTTCTTCCTCCGCCCTCAAGCAGGTACCCTGCTCCGCGACTGATGATGGTGTGTGAAATCGCAGGTTGGCACGACCGTGGTGGGCAGCACGACCGTGTTGGTAGCACGGACGTGCTGCATGGCACGATCGTGTTGGCTGATTTTGTGCTATATTGCTCAATTATAATCGGATATCTATATTTTTGTTTAATGATTATCTTGATGATGAACATGCATCTACATTTGTGTGCATTTGTGTTGTTGCAGGGGTTGTTGACTTGCTGTTGATTTGCATATATTTCTTCTTCAGCCTTCAAGTGAGGTATAATATTCTCACTCTCCCAATGTTCCATTAGGCTCCATTTTGATTCAAATCTTTGATATATGGATTCATGGTTTATTTATTATTTATTATTTACTGACAAGCATAATTAAATGATGTTACACAAAACATAGGATATGAATGATGAAACTAGGATTGTAGGTATAAGAAAGACAACACATGTATTTCATCAAGAGATAATATCCTCGAGCCAATACAATGTGGCTTGCTAGAGAGCATAACATGACATTTATTAAGTGGTTTGAAGATAAAGTCTTACATCAACTATCTCAAACACCAGATGATATTAATGAAACTATCCAATGCCTCGCCTTTAAACCAAAATTGTATGTTATGTCTTATGAAGGGTATGACATTAATGGATTCACATATTACACAAAGCGCCAAGATGATAAGAGTGTCATCCAAAACAATGGGGTCACCCTTCAAGCGTCAACTATGTTTTTTGCAAGTGCAAAGGATAAGAGTCCACGTGAAGCTAAAATGTCATATTACTGTGTCATTGAAGACATATGGGAGTTTGACTACATAGATTTTAGAATTCCTCTCTTCAAATTTAATTGGGTTGATAACACCAAAGGAGTTATAGTGGATGAATTGGGTTTCACTTTAGTGAACTTTGAAAAGATTGGCGAGAAGGGTGAACCATTCATATTGGCATCACAGGCGAAAATAAGTATTTTATATCGATGATCCTGCAAATGATAAATGGTCAGTTGTTCTTCATGGTAAAAGACAGTTCATTGAAATCCTATAGATGAAGAAGAGTACTATGATAAGTATGATGACTCCAGTCCATTCTCAGTTGGGTTGCCAACACCAGCAAATATTGAAGCTAAGGATGACTTGTATGTGCGTGGAGATCACAATGAAGGATTGTTAATTGATAAAAATTCGCAATATTAGAGGCATGTTTATATTTTTTTATATGTTTTATTTTTCTAAATGTGAACTTTACAATGTGAATTACTTTACAATGTGAATGTGAACTTTACAATGTAAATTTTACAATGTGAATTACTTTATATTGTGAATGTGAACTTTATAATGTGAGCTTTACAATGTGAATTACTTTACAATGTGAACTTTATAATGTGAATGTGAACTTTCAGATGGTTGAGCATTCTCTTGATGACCGTGCTAATGATTATTGTGAGGGTGAGGACATCAATGCACTGCCTCACAATGTAAGTTTCAAAAATATATCATATATTTGTATCTACATGTCCATTTATAGTTATATCCTGTAAGTGTGTTTATTTTGTCAAATTTTAGGTTGATGATGCACATGTACCCTCTGAAGCACTTGAGGCACTTGATGAGCAGCACCAAAAAGTTGACAAGAGAAGGGGCATCACTATGATGAAGAAGTTAATAGTGCAAAGAGGCAATGAACCCAAACTTGTTGTGGATTTTGATAATCCAGGAAATGCAATTGGAGTGAATCGCAATTCGTTTGTTTCATATCTTGGATATGTTACTCGTAGCCATTGCGGTTGTAAGATAGATTCTTGGCATAAAGTTCCTAAGGGGAAGAAAGATGTAATATGGAAGGATTTATGTGTGAGTTATTGTTAATTTGCAATTATATTTTGTAGATTACTAATTTTTTGGATACTAGTTACTTACAATTCTATTTTGTAGAGTATATTTGAATTGGATGAAAAGTTGCATCGTAAATGTGTGATGCAACACTGTGGGAGAGTCCTAAGGAACTATAGGACAAATCTCACCCGAGAATACATAAAAGAAGGTGACAAGAGGAAGAAGACAACCACTAAATAGTGGAACTTCCTAGACCAAGAAGAATGGGACGTGTTTGTTGCTTCAAGACAAACTGATGAATTCAAGGTATTAGGCGTCACTCCCAATTTAATTAATATACATTGTATTCGCCTATTCAAGATTAACATTTAGTGTTACTAACCAAATCATTAATGTGCATACTAATTAGGCCCTCAGTGAGGAGCAAAAAGCAAGGCGTGCACTGAATGTGCATGACCACACAATGGGTCCAAAGGGGTATGTAGACATTCACCAAAGACTAAAGGTTGAGTCTACTACTCAGTCTGCTGCTACTCAGGAGTCCTCTACTATAGGTACCACACCTCTGCCTCTCCATGATGTCTAGATAGCTGGGAGGCAAAATAAGAAGGGATAAATAAGGAAGCCCGCAACTGCTGAGGCGGCTGCAAAAATGGTAAAATACAACTCTTAGAGCAATCGTTCGAATATTGATTATTTGTGATGTTTACTTAATTACAAATTTTTGTTTTGGCGATTAGCGGGAGCTACATGAGCTAAAGAATCAAGACAAGTTCATCCATGAGGGCACAAGGGATGAATTGACAGTTGCTTTGGGTAACCCAGAGCATCCTGGACGTGTTAGGGCTGCAGGTGCTGGTGTGGGCATCAAAGCATTCTTTGGGCCATCCCAGCGCAAACATGTCCCAAAAGCGGGACTTTCACAAGAAGAGGTAACCTATTCTTTTTTTATGATAT
This sequence comes from Alisma plantago-aquatica, assembly GCA_963693085.1. Classification (NCBI taxonomy): domain Eukaryota; kingdom Viridiplantae; phylum Streptophyta; class Magnoliopsida; order Alismatales; family Alismataceae; genus Alisma; species Alisma plantago-aquatica. The sequence continues at coordinate 193,765,777 of OY856413.1, read as the reverse complement.
TATTGTAAAAGAGAATTCAATAATCAGAAGCTAACATTTCTTTTATCCATGTATAGGTAGATAAGATAGTTGATAGGAAACTCGAAGAAGCAATGAGCAAGTGGCAGGCATCTCTGACTGCCACTCAGTAGACAATACCTATGGTGTCCCGCTCTACTCCTACTACAGAGGTTGGGAGTAATCCTATAGACCCACCACCTAGCACATCCACTGTAAGTATTTTTATGACATAGTAACTAGTCTTTTCAACATGATATGTTTTCAAGATGATATGTATATATGTATATAACATTCTTTACACAAAAATTTGTAGGGGTTGAAGCCATGTCGTCTAAAAAGTAAAGAATTTGTCATTGCAGAGGCATCGACTTACCCATCCCTACCAGGTGAAATGTTTCATGGGTCTCCATTACTAGCTGGTTGGGTTTGTGTGGGCCCGGTATGTATATTCCCCAATTGGATGGATCTTCCATTGCCATATGCCCACCCAGATTGTGAAATGCTTGGTGAGGCAGAAGGCAGAGTGATATTGTGGCCAAAAGTGGATGTCCTCTATACTGAAATTGTATGGTAAATTTACATTACGTTAAATTGTTAGTGTTTGTATATGATGTCAATTGATCTGCAATTATATATATATATATATATAGGTTAAAAAGAAGACACCCAGAGCATCTAGGCCTCCACCTCCACCTCCTACATTACCAAGTTGGGTTCCACAGGACCTACCTATCCCGTTAGGTCCTAATTGTAGGGGTATGGAAATATGGTTAGGCGAACATGATATAAATTTCCCTATAAATGTTTCTATAGATGCAGATGTTGTAGGTCAATCATACGAAAGCAACCTATTTATACAAGATATTTTGGAGCTGTTTTGATATGATTGGTTGAATACATCTGTGATAGAGCTATGGATAAGGTGATATCTTCTTTATACATCCATATACCTTGTGTAGGATCTAGTGATCTGGTTTCTTATTTATTAATGCATACGTAATACATGTTTTGTAGCTACTTAGACAAGATATGTGCAGATTTTTCATTCGAACATGTAGGATTTTTTATTCCATCTTTGATTAGTCTAGAAGCTAAAGACCCTCCGTCAGTTCAACAATATTGTTGTGATGCTTTTACAAATTTTGATCAAAATAAGAAGACAGTGATAATAGCTCCATTCAATGTGGAGTAAGTTTACTTTGTTTATAATTTGGAGTTAAGAAAATTATATTTTTATTCTGGATTTTAAGTTATTAATTTTTTACTTTTTTACCTCTAGTGGTATGCATTGGGAGTTACTAGTTATTGTCCTCAAGACGTTCATTATCTATTATCTAGATCCTAAGGGGACTAAATTGAATTCAAAATATGGACACACAATGAAAATGGCATTATTCTGGTGAGAAATATTTCATTTTCATATCCGTTAACATATGTTATTACATTAATATTTAATTATGCAATGTACTATGTTACATTAACATGTAGGGGTTTAGATGAGTTCAAAACGGCTGGAGGTAAGGTCCCTAGGAAAAAGAACCAGCCAATAATTTGAAAGAATGTGGAAGTAAGTTCCCGACTTCAATGTATATATTATTTATGTGAATAATGATTAATTAGTTGTAATTTTTAATATTTTGTATGTTTCAATTTATAGTGTGCTACACAAGACAACGGATGGGCATGTGCATACTATGTGATGATATTTATGCACATGATTATCAAATATGCCGCAGTGGACATCGATACCATTCCTGAGGTATTATATATAGTCTCATTAATTAGATAATATGAAATATATCAATCTTATTTATATGTTATTAATTATATATACATCATTCTCTTTGTAGGTGTTTAAAAATGACCACACTACAGGAAAGGCCTTACCAGATGTACATGCTCCCTATACGACACAAGAATTAAATAGTGTAAGAGAAGAATGGGCAACAACCATACAAGTAGTGGGGCTTTTAATATATAATTGGGATGTTGATAGCGAATAATGACTAAAAATGATATTTTGTAAATGAATTTCTGAATTATAATATGTTTGAATGTTTACACATGTATAATGTTTCTACATGTGTCTGAATGTTTATACATATGTGAATGTGAAAATGAATGAAACTATTGGCTGCTATATGAATGTTTCTAAATGTGTGAATGTGAAAATAAATGGAACTGCAAATTGCTACATGAATGTTTCTACATGTGTGAAAATTGAATGGAACTGCAGGTGCTAAATGTGTGAAAATGAATGTTATTAATTTTGTAGGTTTGTGTCATGTTGTTGGCTGATGTCAATGGATGTCGTAAAACTTGCAGTTCATAACTGAACTGCAGGTTTCTCATCATGCGACCAGCCACAACAGGCCTACAGACTAATAAGAAAAAAATGAAATAGACATCGGTTATTTATTTAAAACCGAAGACAAATGATTACAATGTCGGATAAATAATTATAACTGACGCCTAATGCATGTGATGTGGCATCAGTTATCAATAATAAACCGACGCTGATGGTTCTGGTGTCAGTTTCCCTACTAGTAACCGACGTCGATTTCCCTAATGAGGCTAGACATTATGGCCGTGCTGGCCAACATGGTCGTGGCAGTGGGCCAGACACCACAGCCGTGCTGGCCACCTCGGTCGTGGCAGCAGACCAGACACCACAGTCGTGTTGGCCAACACGGCCGTGGCAGTGGGCCAGACAACATGGCCTTGCTGGCTAGCATGACCGTGGAAGCGGGTGATATGGCATTGGTTATCAATAATAAACTGATGTTGATAGTGCCCTAGATGGCACCCTTTCTGTGGCGCGAAGGTTTATGGTGTCGGTGTCAAAGCTAATAACTGACGCCTTTACCCCCCTGCGGGCGCATTTTTGGTGGTGCGCAAAGGGTTGTGGCGTCGATTTGATAACGGACACTGAACGGTTGACCTTTTAGCGGCGCCCACATAAGTTTCGCATTAAAACTGACACTAAAGGCCTTAAATAACTGAAACTAAAGGTTGGTTATGTACTAGTGTTGGAAGCCCTATGAGCCTTTTTCACCAAGGTAGGCTCCCTCTATTACCTTGGGACAGCAACTTTGTTTCCAAATATAGAAGTAACTATTATCTAAGCTATAGGAAAGAAAAGGAGAGTAAGAGTTTTCAAATTGTGAGTTGGGAAGGGGTATACATGGCTATATAAAGAAAGAGGTGAAGCATGAGGTGTCTTAAGGGACTTTCCATGTGTCTTTAGTCGAGGGCTTGATGGCCATGCAAGAGGACAGCTCATGGACTCTCCTTGGATATCAAAATTTGGTCCTTAGAGCCCACAGATCCTTCTAGGCCATCCCCACCATTTTTCAAGAAAGAAATAACCTCATTGGTTGATAGCTTTTAAAGATAAGCACCTTTATAAAGAAGGTAATCCCTATAATGCCCGTGGAAAGAAATACCATCAAACCAAGGTGAAACTAGGTTCTCCAATGGTTTAAAATCTCGTTAATGGTAAGGGAATATCTAAGGATTAAAATTCAATTGATAATTTGCAAAGAAAACCTCCCATTTGGGTAAATTGCATAAAAGTCCAGAATGTACCTAAAATTGCATAACTTGCACAAACAACATCCAAATTGAACCAAATTTGAAACTTAGCCTCATTTTATGTTTTCAAATCATATCAAAAAGTTAGATCAAGGTTTAAAACACTTAATTATGGTAATTAAGCTTTCACTGAGGTATTTGTGCATAAACCCTTATATTGGTATAATTAGTGAATAAATGTTCACTAAACCACTATAAATTCCACTGATTAAACATAAATGACATCAAAGGATAGAAATGAGAGGGAAAATTGGGAAAAAGGTTTACATGGATATTACATCTAAGATTCATTATGTTACATACTCACTCGTTTATACATAATTCTTTAGCTTGTGAGCTTAACTTGTTAACCCAGGAGTTACCGTTTGAGTTGTTGTTGAGGGTTTCGTTAGGTGAATCGATAGTGTTTCCAGAGATTTTTCCCAGATGTTTGTTGACTTTTTGTGGTTACACCATTGTGGTTAACCTTGTACCCCTAGATGTTAACTCTTTTCAAGTTATCTTGGGTATGGATTGTTGGTATATATATGCCCATAGAGCCATCCCAAGTGATTGCATGGAGTCAGATATTAATTAATCAATTAATGTGATTATTTGGTAAATTAATGAATTCCAGAATATTCTAATTAATCCACGAGCGTTTTAATTGACGCAACGTTTCTGTTTACCGATGGGCTTCAGAAACCCTACTTCCCTTCGTATCCTATTTAAAGGAGGATTGACGGCCGATATCTATATAAGATATCGAGAGATGCTTTTAGTTTACGCTCATGCACATAAACCCTAATTGTAACCATGCTTAGGAGAGGAAGGAGAGCAACGCGCTACTAGAACACCGCCGCACAGACACGACTCCTTCCCGCTGGCTTAGGAAACGTGACGTGGAGTTCCAATTTATCTGAGTGGACGAAGTAGAGACGCAGACACTGAGACGCCTACGTTCGGTGGACACGACGACCATCCGTGCGCGTTATGAGAAGCACACATCATCGCACAGGAGTGCCGCCAGATCTTCCTGTGACAGTGAACGGGAGAGAAGTTTCGTCCGTGTAGGTTAGTAGCGTTTCACCGTCATGCAGTGGGACATCGTCGGACTTGCTCCGCGATAAGGTATATCCCGCAAACACTCCTTCCAAATACGTTGTTGTCGACGAGATCCTATTTCGGGTTGCGTGGATTTTATTGCTTCCACCGCGCATGTTTTCTCCATAAAACCTAACAGTGGTATCAGAGCAACATCGATCTACGGTGTATTTGGATTTGTTTCGATATGATTGAATCGTTGTATACTATTTTTATGTTGCATATGATGCGAATTAAACCTGCTAATGTGCAAATCTAAACCTAATTCCACATACGCCGCAGGCTTCTATTTTTGATGTTTTGGATGGGGTCGACTATGGAAAATATTGATTTTCTTAAGTGCACGAAAGTAAAATCCCATAGACCCTGGAAAATATTGATCCCCGCACATGGGCGCTTCCCCTGTGTACCCCGCATAGTCTGTGTGGGAGTCAAAAATTTATTTAATGGGGAATGTCTCACATTAAAAATACTGCAATTTTAGTATGTATATACGTATATGTAGATATACCTATGATAGCATACACGTCGCCTTTAAAATCTGTTTTATGTGGTGAATGCATCCACGGTTATGGCCTAGTATCCCCTTTTGTGAATGTTGTGAATGAATGTGGATGTCGATCTTGTGGATATGTTTGTTTGTGAATTATATGGATGTATAATGGTTACATATGGATCATTTGTATAAAGTATTCATCTTGCATGCCGAGCCTCATCTCTTATTTCAAAGTGTAATTAATTCTTTCCTTTTATATTTGTACTCATATGATGTAATAGAGATAGGATTAGTTTTAGTTTTTGTAAACTTGATGTAAGGAGGCCACTTGAAGATCCAACTCTAAGGAGTGTCCATTGAGAAGCACCATGAAGATCTAATTCCAAGAAGCAACCTGAAGATCCAACTCCAAGGAGTGTCCATGGAGAAGCAACAAGAAGATCCAATTCCAAGAAGCAACTTGAAGTTCCAACCTCACGAAGCATCCATGAAGTTGTTCATTGCAATGTTGATCATTATATGCTTACAGGTTGATTCACAAGTGCTACATGAGATGCATAAGACCATAGGTGCACCGTAATCCTTTGTTGCTCCAAAGGATTACAATAGTATGGCCATAACTGATGTATTTGTGTTTGTGATTGCATGTCTATCGTTTGTGGTTGTGGATATAGTAGTATATGATACGTACTATAAGTATGTGGTGTTTGGATATGTATATGTAATAATAAAACCCCTCAATTAATAATATTAAATTTTAGTTGCCTTCCATAAAGCAACACACATGAAAAGATTGATCGAATATGTGTGGGCATGCTTCTGCATGGTACACTATCCATCTCGTGGAAGTGTGATGGTGGGTGTGTGGGTCTACCTCTACAGGGTGCACACTCATTGTGTTGTCTTATGGGTTGGACTTAACTAGGGAACCTTGATAGGATCAAGTACCTAGAGGCACACAAATGCATCATGGCAAGGAGTTGTGCATGATCATCTATCTAAGAGTTGCATATGATGCAATTGGCAAAAGTTGCCTACCTTAGTATTTGGTCTTTGACGCCAGCGTTGGCTGGGCATTGATCTAATTATTTTGGGTCTTGGCTCACTAGAAGGTTGTGCATTGCAATCTTCCGAGGTGATGGTGAGGGATATCAATTTGAATAAAATACTGGGAGTGTAATAAATGAAAGGCCTAATTAATCTCGTTTATTAAATCTTTACAAGTCAAAATGTTTTGGACTAAATGCAAATTTTTCTTTTGTAGCAATCAAATGGCAAACAACACTCACACTTTCTCATTGCAATCAGTCCTTGAGAAGGACAAACTCACTGGAACCAACTTTCAAAACTGGTTTAGGACGCTGAGAATTGTTCTCATACATGAGCGTAAGCTCTATGTCCTTGAAACACCAGAGCCAGCGGAATCCGCCATAAATGTGCCTAAGGCTGAAAAGGATGCTTACAAGAAGCACCTTGATGATGTCGTGGATGTCAAGTACCTGAAGTTGTGATCAATGAACTATGAGTTGCAAGAGCAGCATGAGAACATGAATGTCATGGAGATGGTAACACATCTCAAGAACATGTATCAACATCAAGCAAGACAGTAGAGATATGATGTCTCAAAGGCTTTGTTCAACAGCAAGATGAAAGAGGGAGACTCAGTTGGCACCCATATACTCACCTTGATTGGGTACGTGGAAAGCCTATCCAAGCTGGGATTTCCCCTAGGTCAAGAGTTGACCACTGACGTGATTCTACAATCGTTGCCTAAATCATATAGTCATTTTGTCATGAACTACAACATGAACAATTTTGACAAGCCGTTGTCAAAATTGTTGGGCATGTTGAGGATAGTTGAAGCACAGATGAAGAAATACAAGCCCAAGTCTGTGATGATGATCAGCTAGAAAAAGGGAAAGTCAAAAGGCAAGGGCAAGGCTAAGAAAGGTTCTAAAGTCAGGAAGAAGCCAAAGTCATCCGCGCTCAAAGCTAAAGGTGGGATCTCCAAAGAAGGCAGTTGTCACCATTGTCACCAGGCTGGACATTGGAAAAGAAATTGTCCTCTCTACCTGGAGGAACTGAGGAAGAAGAAGCAGGGGATAGAGATCTCCACTTCAGGTATATACGTTATTGAGATAAACTTAAATACTTCTTCATCATGGGTACTGGATACTGGATGTGGATCTCACATATGTTCTAATATGCAGGATCTGATAAGAAGTAAGCCTTTACGAAAGGGCCCAGTCGAGCTGCGGGTTGCTAATGGAGAAAGAGTTGCTGCCACCGCACTTGGAGTTATTATTTATCTTTGCCTACGGGCCTTGTAATAGAATTAGAGAATTGCTATTATGTACATGCCATTAATATAAATATTATTTCTGTATCTTGTATGGACAAGAGTGGATTTGAATTTCACATTAAGAATGGAATTATTTCTATATATAAAGATGAGATCTTTTATGGCAATTCCCCTATGTCTTATGGTATCTACATGTTAGAACTTGAGACTAGAATATACAACGTAAATACTAAAAGGTTAAAACTTGACAACTCAAACAAAACATTCTTATGGCATTGTCGTCTTGGGCACATAAACGAGAAGCGCATATCTAGACTCCATAAGGATGGTTATCTAGACTCTTTTGATTTTGAATCATTAGAGACATGTGAGGCATGTTTATTAGGGAAGATGACCAAGACTCCTTTCACTGGACACAGTGAGAGAGCCAGTGATCTGCTAGGGCTCATACATACTGATGTATGTGGACCTTTTAGATCAAATGCTAGAGGAGGCTATCAATACTTCATTACCTTCACTGATGACCTCAGTAGGTATGGCTATGTATATCTTATGAAACACAAGTCAGAAACTCTTGAAATGTTCAAGACTTTCATGAATGAAGTAGAGAAGCAACTTGGTAAGAGTATTAAAGCACTCTGTTCAGATCGAGGTGGCGAATACTTAAGCCAAGAGTTTGAGGACCTTCTGAGAGACTGTGGTATTGTATCACAATGGAATCCACCTAGTACACCACAACATAATGATGTGTCATAAAGAAGGAATCGTACATTATTAGACATGGTACGATCAATGATGAGTTCATCCGAACTTCCAATATCGTTCTAGGGATATGCTCCTGAAACTACAGCATTTACACTTAACCGTGTACCTCCCAAATCAGTTCAAAAGATACCATATGAGATATGGAATGGGAATCGTCCCAATTTGTCTATGTTAAAGATTTGGGGATGTGAAGCTTATTTTAGGAAACAATTTCCTAAAACGCTTGGACCCAAATTAGAAAAATGCTATTTTGTTGGATACCCCAAGGAAACTCGGGGATACTACTTCTACACCAACTGACAACAAAGTGTTTATTGCTAGGACTATTGTATTTCTTGAAAAAGAATTTATTTCCAAAGGAATTAGTGGGAGGAATGTATAGCTTGAAGAAGTTCGAGACCAACAAGAAAGCAGAGAAACTGAGGAGGTACATAAGGAACATGAAGACTCACAAGTTTTTGTGGAATTTCAAGTTCCAAATGTAACACATGAACCTCGTAGGTCTAGTACAACACGACTTGAGCCTAAGAGATTTGTATTTCTCGTGACTCAAGATAGTGACGAATTGGGCATAGAAGATGAGCCAACTTCCTATCTAGAAGCTACTAAGGGACCAGAATCTGAGAAATGGCTCAAAGCCATGAGATCTAAGATGGAATCCATGTACACCAACAAGGTATGGACCTTGGTGGATCCACCCGAAGGGGTAAAACCCATAGGGCGCAAGTGGGTCTTCAAGAAGAAGACTGACATGGATGGAAATGTTCAAACCTATAAAGGTAGATTGGCTGCGAAAGGATTCTGTGAAATTTAAGGTGTTGATTATGACGAGACCTTCTCACCAGTTGCCATGGTTAAATCCATCAGGATCATGCTTGACATTGCAGCTTATCATGACTATGAGATTTGGTAGATGAATGTTAAAACAACATTCCTTAATGGGAATTTACTCGAGGATGTGTAAATGACAAAACCTGAGGGTTTTATCAATCTAAAGGAAGCCAATAAAGTTTGTAAGCTACAAAGGTCAATCTATGTATTGAAACAAGCATCTCGGAGCTGGAATCTACATTTTGATGAAGTAGTCAAAAAGTTTGGTTGTAGTCAAAATGAAGATGAACCTTGTGTTTACAAAAGGGTTAGTGGGAGCACAATCATATTTCTCATATTGTATGTGGATGACATACTATTGATGGGAAATGACATCCCTACTCTTCAGACAGTAAAAAGATGGCTAGGGAAGACTTTCTCTATGAAGGATTTAGGCGAAGCATCCTATATACTAGGGATAAAGATCTATAGAGATAGATCTAGAAGGCTTCTAGGCCTAAGCCAGAGCACATACATTAACAAGGTGCTAAAGAGGTTTAGCATGGAGGGATCTAAGAGAGGTAACTTGCCCATGTCCCATGGGGTTACAATCTCTAAAGCCCAGTGTCCTAGTTCATGTGATGAACGGGCATGCATGAGTAAGATTCCATATGCATCAGCAATTGGATCTATCATGTATGCAATGTTATGTACTCATCCTGATGTGTCGTATGCTTTGAGCATGACGAGCCAGTATCAGTCAGATCCAGGTGAATGTCACTGGACAACCGTAAAGAACATCCTAAAGTACTTGAGAAGGACTAAGGATCAATGCTTGGTATACAGCGGTGAGGAAGAGCTCGTGATAAAGGGTTACACCGATGCTAGCTTCCAAACTGACAAAGATGACTACAAATCGCAATCTGGATTTGTGTTTTTCCTGAACAACGGAGCTGTGAGCTGGAAGAGTTCCAAGCAAGAGACGGTTGCGGATTCTACAACAGAGGCCGAATATATTTACGCATCTAATGCTGTGAAGGAAGCTGTGTGGATCAATAAGTTCATTTTTGAACTTGGAGTGGTTCCAAGCACTGGTGATGCAATTGAGTTGTTTTGTGACAACAATTGAGCAATTGTACAGGCTAAAGAACTAAGATCGCACCAACGTTCCAAACATATTCTATGGTGGTTCCATCTCATATGAGAGATCGTACAACGAGGAGATGTGAAGATTTGCAGAGTACCTACTGAAAGGAATGTGGCTAACCCACTCACAAAAGCACTTTCACAACAGAAACATGAAGGACATGTTCAATCACTTGGATTGAGATTCATGAGTGATTGGATATAAGTGCAAGTGGGAATCTTTTGGTATGTATGCCCATAGAGACTATCATTTGATGATTTTAATGGGATACTATGTAAACGATTTGTAATACTACATTGATCATATCAATAAAGGCAAGTTTCCAATCTATATGTTTGTGTTTTATATTGTGAGATGACCATAAAACTTATAGATGTCTATAGAATAATATACTCAATGACATATGTCTTCGGGTTGATGACCTGAACAGTGAGATCATATGTATTCTAAGAGTATGTATTCTTGTTTTGTCCCTAATCGGTTGTTATTGTGGAAATATCCATAGACATCAATAACACATAAGATTACAATGTATGTTGGTTGATGGAAGAATCTCATTATCCATGATATGGAGATATCAAACCAAATACATAGATACTTGTTAGAGAACAGTGTATCAGATAGACCCACCTTGAGAGTGACACATGGATACCATGATTGGCAGTTAGAGTCACATCTCATAATGATGGTGGTGATTGTGGTTCTTAGACCTGAAGTCACTACACTTATCACATGTCATTCAGTGTACTTTGACATCATCCACCGTGGTCCTGAATAAGGATTGCCATAAATATGGTGCTTGGGTGCACTGTGACACATGGGGATGACTGTGAGTGATGTAGATGGAATTTGTCCTTCCTACAAGAGTTTGATATTTCGGCCACTTCATAAGCAAGATTGAGAAATGCATGGCCATGCTGATGCGAGTCAATATGTGATATTGAGCTTACATATATCTCAGACAGTCTACTCTAGTTCAAGGAACATGGATTGAACGTTGAAAGGGATAACAATTCCATGACTCGAGTTCAATCTAGATATCAGCGATAAAAGAACTATACAATCATTGTAACACCAGTCATGAATGATAGGTCAAGTTGTTCTCCAACTTCTCCAATTACTTGGGTGGCAATGAAGTCTTGCTAGATACCAACCATTGCTTGTAAAATCATAATATGATTATGGATATCACTGCCAACGTAATTTGGAGCCTACCGGGTCACACGCATAGGATGTGTTGGAATAGGAGTATAATTGTGGATTTGATTGGAATTGATTTGAATCACATTGATTACTAAAATGTTTATGTAATGGATTAGAATAATATTGGAGTGACTGTCTCTAAGTGCAAGTGGGAGTCTGTTGGTATATATATGCCCATAGAGCCATCCCAAGCGATTGCATGGAGTCGGATATTAATTAATCAATTAATGTGATTATTTGGTTAATTAATGAATTCCAGAATATTCTAATTAATCCATGAGTGTTTTAATTAATGCAACATTTCTGTTTACCGATGGGCTTAGGAAACCCTACTTCCCTTTGTATCCTATTTAAAGGAGGATTGACGGACGATATCTATATAAGATATCGAGAGACGATTTTAGTTTACGCTCACACACGTAAACCCTATCTGTCACCATCCTTAGGAGAGGAAGGAGAGCAATGCGCCACTAGCACGCCGCCGCACAGACATGACTCCTTCCCACCGGCTTAGGAAGTACGACGTGGAGTTCCAATCCATCCGCGTGGACAAAGTAGAGATGCGGACGCTGAGACGCCTGCGTTCAGTGGACACGACAACCATCAGTGCGCGTTACGAGCGGCGCACATCATCGCACAGGAGTGCCACCAGATCTTCCTGCTACAGCAAACGAGAGAGAAGTTATGTCCGTGTAGGTCAACAGCGTTGCACTATCGTGTAGCGGGACATCGCCGAACTTGCTCTGTGATAAGGTATATCCCGCAAACACTCCTTCCAAATACATTGTTGTCGACAAGATCTTGTTTCGGGTTGCGTGGATTTTATTGCTTCCTCCGCGCATGTTTTCTCCACAAAACCCAGGAGTTACCATTTGAGTTGTTGTTGAGGGTTCCGTTAGGTGAACTGATAGTGTTGCCAGAGTTTTTTCCCAGATGTTTGTTGACTTTTTGTTGTTACACCATTGTGGTTAACCTTATACCCCTAGATGTTAACTCTTTTCAAGTTATCTTGGGTTTGGATTGCCTAGAGACATATTGAGTTCAAATCGACTATTGGAAGAAGGAGGTTGTCTTTCAACATGGTGGATTTTCTTGTGTCTTTTCTGGAGACAGGAAAGTTTTTCCTACGTGTATCATATCAACCGATGTAGCTGATAAGATGTTGCAGATAGGTTGTGAGGTGTTCTTGGCACATGTAGTAGATACTAGAGCAGAGAAGAACACAGTCATCCCATGGGATGTGCCAGTGGTATGTGAGTTCCCAGATGTTTTCCCAGATGAGTTGCTAGGTCTACCTCCTGAAAGAGAGATAGACTTTGAGATCCAGGTGTTGCCAGGTAGTCACCTTGTAGAGCTACCAGCCTACATAATGGCACCTGTAGAGTTGAAGGAACTAAAGATCCAGTTATAGGAGTTACTAGATAAGGGTTTCATTTGACCTAATTCTTTGCCATGGGGAGCTCCAGTCTTGTTTGCGAAAAAGAAAGATGGTACTATGAGGTTATGTATAGACTACAGACAGATGAATAAGATCACCATCAAGAATAAGTACCTGTTGCCAAGGATAGATAATCTGTTTCATCAATTGCGTGGAGCAACAATCTTTTCTAAGATAGACCTGACATCTGGATATCATCAGTTGAGGATAAAGGCTTCAGATATTCCTAAGTCAGCTTTCATAACAAGATATGGGCATTATGAGTTTGTGGTCATGCCGTTTGGACTAACTAATGCCCCAGCAACTTTCATGGATATGATGAACCAGATCTTCAAGCCATTCTTGGATCAGTTCATAGTCATTTTCATAGATGATATTCTAATCTACTCCAGAGATGATGAGCAGCATGAGCAACGTCTGAGGATAGTGTTATAGTTGTTGAGACAACACCAATTATATGCTAAGTTCAGTAAGTGCAAGTTCTGGTTAGCTAAGGTGTCTTTTCTTGGACATGTCATCTCAGGAGATGGAGTAAGTGTTGACCCTAAGAAAGTCGAGTATGTTCTATAGTGGGAGCAGCCTAAGGCTCCTACTGAGATCAGAAGCTTCTTAGGATTGGCAGGTTACTACGGGAGGTTCATCCAGAACTTCAGTGTTGTAGCATCACCTCTGACATGCTTAACGAGAAAGGATGCCCCGTTTGTCTAGTCAGACAACCGTGAGAAGAGTTTTCAGATGTTGAAGAAGAGGTTGACTACAGTACTAGTGTTGATCTTGCTCGAGGCAGATAAAGGCTACACAGTGTTTTGTGATGCTTCAAGGAGAGGTTTAGGTTGTGTGTTGATGTAGGAAGGTAAAGTAGTAGCTTATGCATCTAGAGAGCTTAAGAAGAATGAGTAGAATTACCTGACACATGATCTGGAGTTAGCTACAATAGTTCATGCTCTTAAGACATGGCGTTACTATCTTTATGGTGAGGCGTGCCAGGTGTTTATGGATCATAAGAGCTTGAAATATATCTTCACCCAGAAGGATCTGAATCTAAGATAGTGGAGATGGCTAGAATTGATAAAGGATTATGAAGTGATGATAGATTATCATCTTGGAAAGGTGAATGTGGTAGCAGATGCCCTGAGTAGGAAGTCATGTTCAATAGATGATGTATTCTCTATGACATGTTTCAAGAGAATCACGCTAGTAAAGATGAGGAAGTTGAACTTAGACTTAGGAGTGACAGAACAAAATGGTTTGATTGCACATATGCAAGTCAAGCCTACCTTTTATGATCAGATCAAGTAACTATAGCAGAGTGACAGTGAGTTACAACAGATCATGCAGGACATGATAGGGGGAAAAAGACCAGAGTTTAGGTTTTCAGATGATGGTTTGTTGTATTGGCATGACATGTTGTGTGTACCTAGAGATAATGATTTGAAAGAACAGATTCTTGAGGAAGCACATGCATCGATGTACGCTATGCATCCCGTCAACACTAAGATGTACAGGAATATTAATGAGTTGTACTGGTGGTCAGGTATGAAGAAGGATGTAGCTGAGTACGTAGCTAGGTGTAGTGTGTGCCAACAGGTTAAGGTTGAGCATTAAAAACCTACAGGTACCTTGCAATCTCTTCCTATACTAGAGTGAAAGTGGGAACATATCATAATGGATTTTGTGGTAGGATTGCCTAGGACATCTAGAGGTTGTGACTCGATATGGGTAATTGTGGATAGACTGACTAAGTCTACTCACTTTCTTCCTGTTAAGTCAACCTTTGATGTCCCGAAATTGGCTAAGATATACATGGGTGAGATAGTCAGGTTGCATGGTATCCCTATTTCAATAATATCAGATAGAGATCCTAAGTTCACATCTAGGTTTTGGAATCAGTTGCATCATGCTTTAGGCACAAAGTTGAGATTCAGTACAACTTTTCACATGCATACGGATGGTCAAAGTTGAGATTCGGTACATCTTTTCACCTACAGACAGATGCTCAGTCAGAGAGGACCATTCAGACTCTTGAGGACATGCTGAGAGCATGTGTCCTACATTTTAGAGGAAGTTGGGAAGAACACTTGAGACTTATAGAGTTTGCATACAATAATAGTCGCCATTCCAGTCTTGGTATGGCCTTGTATGAAGCTCTGTATGGCATAAAGTGTAGATTACCCGTATGTTGGTAAGAGGTGGGTGAAAAAGAGATTCTTGGACCAAAGATAGTGGATTTGACTACAGAAAAGATTACAATGATCATAGAACAGTTGAAAGTTGCATAGGATAGGCAGAAGAGTTATGCTGAGAAGAGGCATAGATCTCTTGAGTTTGAGGTTGGTGATGAAGTGTATCTAAAAGTTTTATCATGGAAAGGAGTGTTGAGGTTTGGAGTGAGAGGCTAACTGACTCCTATGTTAATGGGCCCATATCCTATCATTGAGAGGATTGGACATGTAGCCTACAGGTTGGATTTGCCATCTGAGTTAGCTAATTCACATGGCGTGTTTCATGTATCGATGTTGAAGAAGTGTTACCCTAGTACAAAAAAGATAGTGGACCCAGAACCTGCACAGCTTAAAAAATATGTGTCCTATGTTGAAGGATCAATACAAATAGTTGATCAGAGTATTAAGAAGCTCAAGAATCAAGAGATATCGTTAGTGAAAATTCTGTGGAGGAACCACAACCTAGAGGAAACCACGTGGGATCTTGAGTCCGAGATGCGTAACAAGTTTTCTTTTCTCTTTTAGGAATTTTGGGATGAAATTCTTATAAAGGAGGGAGATTGTTATGACCCACTCCGAGTTTAACTAGTAAGTATAATGATTAGTGCATCACCATGTTGATTAAGCTAAGATAAGTGTTCAAGATGTGATTAGTGCTTTGATTAAGTTGAGTCAATCTAGTTAGTATTTTTTCATGCTTTGAGGTTGTAGTGGATCTCACGCTTGAAAGTTTGCTAAAGAAATCACTTGAATCAGACCTCCGAGGCAAAAGTTATGGCATTTTCAAGTTTCTTGGGTTGAAGCTGAAATTTACCCATTAATAGATCTATTAACCCCACCTACCCTTAACTCTTACCACCCAATCGGTGCAGGGCACCGCTTGAAGTGGGCGCACACAGCAGTAGGCCGGTCGGCCAATAGTGGGAGATGGGTGAAGTAATTTAGGGCTTGAGAGAGAGAGAGAGAGAGAGCCAGCAGCCGAGCTTCTTCCTCTTCCTTTCCCCCTCTCTTCCTCGCCCCAACCACCCGCGGCCTCGACCTGCTTGAGAAATACTTGCCAGTAGTAGTTATAGCTATGCAGCGTCGGCCAGGGGCCCGTTCTGTCATAGCAAAGCACCTCGAATCGACCTCATCGACTCCGGCCTTGAGGCCTAAGTTTGAATCTGCAGCTCCCAACCACGATTAGCACCTAGCTGAGCCCCTTTCCCCAACCTGTGCACAAAGTGGAGCTACTTCTTGCAGTAGGTCCAATCCAGGATAGTACAGAGGTTGAAGACGACCCCGCGGATGCCTGGAAGTAGGATTTGGATGAATTTCCAATTGATTTCGGCCATCTCGATCCTCTGTGAGTAGAATTTCACTCACTAAGCAAGTAATAACTCCATGAAATGGATGACTTCGGTTAGATTTGTGTTTTTCACGGGTAACAATGATTATCCAAGTGTCGTGCAGTCTTGGCGTCGCCTAACTTTTTATTGCACATTTCTCTTCTTCACATTTTGCACGATCTTAATTTGTTAACCGATCTATACGATTTGGATTGTTGGAATTTACACGGTTGATCAAATCCTAAATTTCTCAGTATAGAGGTTGAAGATAGTAGGACATGATCCAGATTTGCAATAGATGTACGTTTGGATATAAACCCAGGCTGTACGATTCTAGTAATTTACTAATTGCACGTTTTCAAAGAAAAAGACGATGACCTACAATGTTTCAATGGAAACCTGTTTGCACGCTCCAAGTTATAGTTAATATGTGTGATTAGTATTAACATGAATTGGCATGTTTCTCAAAGATATCATTAGAAATTAGCAGTTATTATTAATAATTCTTTCCATGATAAGTAATTAACTATTAATTAATTTATGTGTTGCACAACTCAGGATTAGGATTGATGTGCATGTTTTTCAAGAAAGTACAAATAATTTACAGGTGCAAATGATGATTACTCGTATGTCAAGTAATTAACTCTTATCAGTGTATTAAGAAGTTCAATTGCATGATTCTAGTGCATAAAATGCCAAGTTGACATGTATTTTGTTTATTTAAGAATTTTAGTCTACTTGTATGTATAGTATGATGATTACTTAGAATATCACACTATTTTGAATATACTGTTCTGCCAAGTTTAGAATAATATACATGTTGTATTATAAACTTCGAATAAATAGACGCGGTACCATAGAGAATTCCAGAGTCAAGTATAAGTAAGGAAAAGATACAATATAGTAAGATCTTTCCAAGAATAATAAAATAATAGACTTAGGGACCCTGAACACAGTAGATTCCCTATGAGAGGTCTGCACCATAGGGATGAAATGACCTAACCCTTGAAGTGTCCAGTATACGGGGGTCGGAACGTACTAACAGGTGGTATGGGGGATGAAGCCCTAGTAGAAGTCTCCTTAAAATACAATATGTAGTGTCCAACATCAACCAGAGGTCCTGGTGGCACTGGAGTACAGAAAAGCCAATAGGTGGCTTGACCCTTCACCTGTGTGCTCAGGTCAGAGGAGGAGTGCAATTTTACGGCCCATAGGTGTGCAGAGGCCAGAGATCCATTTTCCTATTGCAGACCAGCGACGTTGTCAGGCTTAGCATCCTGGGTGTGTCAGCAAAGTCTTGTACGGTAAGATCGTATTTCGTTACAATTCTTCATATGTAAAGTACACTGCATATGATCAGGGCATAAGCTAAAATATGATAATATAAGTTTTAAAGAGTTTCTTATAAGTAATAAAGGATAAGAAAGATTTGAGTATAGTTTCATAGCAGTTGTTCTTTAAATGTAATTTTGGCATTCTATGTTATTTAACTGTATTGTTTTAGATCTGCTCAGTGTAGAAATTTCTATATTTTATTTCAGTTTAATAAACATAAAATGAGTTATCTGCGATGGTTAGTGAAATTCTATTCACTGAGCTAGTAGCTCACCAACCTATGTAAAATGTTTTTCAGGTCAACGTCAGCACGAGGAAGCTGAAGGATCTTATCACCCAGGCTCTTAGAAGGTAGTTCATAGTTAGAATAAAGTCTCTTAGTTCTTTCCCCTCAGTCCTTTGGGCATGTGGTGTGGTAGAGAGAGAATGTAATGTAATATGTAGTTTAGTTTTAAGTTATCTGTTGTGCTTTATATTTTGTACGAAAAATTTAATATGTTGTGTAAATCTGCTTTACCTACCTAGTAAAGTAAATAGTAGTTGCTTCTGCATTTTAGTAAGATTATTAGTTTATTCCAAGTTATAAGATTTTCCTTTAAGTTAATTTTAAGTGATTAAGAAAAGAAAAGTTAAGGGTGGTTTACCAAGGTTGACTCTCTAGTCTTCGGGGTCATTAGAGATGGCACGGGGATTGGGGCGTCACAGTTCCACCCTGACTTCATTTGAGGCCAATAATGTTTTTTACAACCACTAGCAGAGAAAAAATGGATACCTAACTAGGGAGTATAAGTAATAAGAACAAGACTAAGGTACAAGAGGAAGTTTCCTAGATGTATACTAGATAGACATTATTGCATGCTTCTAAATACTTTAAAGTGATAGTCTTTGTAAATGTACATAGTAAGAATTTGGAAGAATAAATCACGAATAGATTTTGTTTCTTGGGTTCCTGATCGCGGTATAAGGCATGGAGTGAGAGAGATTTTGATCAATAGGAGGATGGTGAACTAGTTTGAGATTTAGTTGTTTGTCGTATATGCACGGTATGGGGAAGAGTAGAAGGGGTTGTAATCTTGTCTGTGGATTCTACGATTCTTCTACATTTTGATAATTACAGGCTCTGAAAATGTGAAATAGTGATTGCTTTTACTTTTAAAATATTTGGTTGGGAAGGAAACCAACACACACAACTATTTAGGTGAGGTAATTAGAGGTGGTATTGTATTCCATTATGGTATTCTAGCTACAATATTTGTAATTACAATGTTTTGATGCCTGTAGCTATTTTACCAATTTTTGTACTCTAAATATGACATTCGTGCCCCATTCATTTGACGAGTCTGTCAAAGATGCCAATACATGCGAGGTTTGAGAATACTGAAGTAGGGTTCCGCCCTGACTTCATTTGAGGCCAGTAAAGTTTTTTACAACCACTATCAGAGTAAAAATGGATACCTAACTAGGGTGTATACGTAATAAGAACATGACTAAGGTACAATAGGATGTTTCCTAGATGTATACTAGATAGACATCACTGCAAGCTTCTAAATACTTTAAAAATGATAGTTTTGGTAAATGTACACAGTATGAATTTGGAAGAATAAATCACAAATAGATTATAGGTCTTTATGAATGCTTGCAAATATCATCGAAAACCTTTAAAAAAGTATTCAATTCATAATTTTTGGAAATTATCATTTCATATTTTAGAAACTTCTTATAGTGTGTAGGTTGTGCCCAACCGTGGCTGAAGTGGCATGCTTTAGACACTAATTGAAGATACTAGAAGAAGGCATTTAGAAACCTCCTCACACTATGTCAGGCTATGACCCCTTCGGGGCTGGTTGAAGTGATAGACGTTGCTTGTCGACAGCCTGGACTGGCTATGACAATAATGACTTAGACCTCATGGACAAGACAACAATAGATTACTTGTGCCATAAGATACCTCCCAAGCCAAGTCTTGTCAAATTTTTAACCTTTCTTTTGATGCCATGTTAAATGGAAAGAAGCTTAATTTTTATATGTTTTAAAAGGTACAAAGTCGCCTCGTATATATAGTATAAAAGAACATATAAGAAATGACTCCTACAAATACTATATGAGTAATAAACATTTTAACTATTTTTCTGAGCCTGGTGTGAGTAGTTCAAATTATACAATATGATGAATAAACTAACAGTGAAAAGCAAACTCTAATTTAATAAACACGAAGAGGGCTGTGGCATAGAAACTATATTGATCACTATATTGAAGAGGATATACACTACAAATAAGAGCACGAGCCTCTTGCTTTCTCTTTTATACATACTCATACATACAAATCACATGTATCATGCAAACGGTTGAGCTTTTGTGATTGAAAAATTGTTATGGTTTTAGTGTACCCGACACCCATAACTTGAAGATCATCTTCACGCTACTCCCATGTGGAAAATTTGAGGAGCTTTTCTTCTGGATGGCTCTAAGAAAGCAGTCTGCACGCAATCATGGATGTCACACAGGCGTTAGATCCGACGTTAGCAACTTGCATCTACAGCAATGTTGGATCCAGCTCGATAGGGATAGGATTTTTTGGCTGACTAGGCTTGAAGCATACACAAAAGTCAGGGAGACAAGAAGAGAGTTTGGAATGAAGGAGAGTTTGAGTGATTTGTACAACTAGAGGTTGTTCTTGCCAAGGCAAGAGTCAGTCCTTTGGGCTAAGTTCCAGAATGTTATGACAATTTTAGACAAAGAATATTAGAACAAATCAATACTGATAACTTGCTAACCCTAATTATTAATTAGCAGTTGGTACATACATTTACATACATTTTACACTGTGAAACATATATCCAGCTGATACGTACACGCATATACGTACGTAGTCAATTAGAATTGATGTAATAGGGTCGGACGGTTGAGGAATTTATTGTTAAGGAATCCCAGAAAGATGTGCATGTGTCTCTATTAGCGAGATGGAAGCATTAAACTAGCCAATTCAAATAAAGAATTCACACCTTGAAGCACTCGATGAGGTGAAGATGTTGGCGGTGCCTGACGACCCACCGCTATTGGTCCAAAAATGGTGTTGATGATGATGTTGATGATGAGTTGGCTGATAAGTCTTAGGACGGACTGGAACTCTGTCACTCAACAAGGGAATGTGAAGACACCCTTCTGGTCAAAGCCGAAATCATCTTTTGCTACCTTGATGAAATCAATGAAGAACACGTGATTGAGGTATTCTACGGATAGACTTGTCAATGGATATTCAGAATCCACATATTCGATATGGATTTGTATTCAAAATTTTGAAAAAAAATTCAACATTGTAGGATTCAGATCGGATTTTGGATATCGAATTTCGAATTTCAAATTAAAAAATTTAAAATCAGATATCAGATACTATTGTATCCTCTCTAAAAAATTAAAATTTGAAAAATAAATACGTACATATATATATTATTATTAAATATATATTATTTATAAATAGAAATATAAAAATATAAACACTTTATTATATATATTTCAGCGTGGATGGCAAGCTAGCTAGAATAACCACGATGAGGTAGTGACGGAGAATGGCCAAGAGTCAAAGATGGAGAAGACTAGATTGAAGCGTGTGATGATGGATGAGTCGTAGAGGAAGGTCGCGACATCAGACATGATAGCTTCCTAATAGCATATTTGGTTTCTTGGGTTCCTGATCACGATACAAGGCATGGAGTGAGAGAGATTTTGATTGGAAGGAGGACGGTGAACTAGCTTGAGAGTTAGTTGTTCGTCGGGTATGCACGGTATGGGGGAAGAGCAGAAGGGGTTGTAATCTTGGTTTTGGCTTCAGCGATTCTTCTACATTTTGATAATCACAAGCTCTGAAGATGGGAAATAATGATTGCTTTTACTTTTAAATCATTTGGTTGGGAAGGAAACCAACACACGGTTGTTTAGGTGAGGTAATTGGAGGTGGTATTGTATTCCATTGTGGTATTCTAACTACAATATTTATAATTACTATGTTTGGATGCCTGTAGGTGTTTTTACCAATTGTTGTACTCTAAATATGACATTCTCGCCTCATTCATTTGATGAGCCTATCAAAAGACACCAATACATGCGAGATTTGAGAATACCGAAGCACGGTTCCACCCCGACTTGATTTGAGGCCAGTAATGTTTTTTACAACCACTATCAGAGTTAAAATGGATACCTAACTAGGGTGTATAATTAATAAAAATAAGACTAAGGTACAAGAGGAAGGTTCCTAGATGTATACTAGATAGATATTATTGCATGCTTCTAAATACTGTAAAAATGATAGTCTTAGTAAATGTACATAGTAAGAATTTGGAGGAATAAATCACAAATACCTTACCGGTCATTATGAATGTTTGCAAGTATCATCGAAAAACCTCTAAAAATTATTCAATTCATAATTGTTGGAAATTATCATTTTATATTTTAGAAACTTCTTATAATATATAGGTTGTGCCCAATCTCGACTGAAGTGGCATGCTCTAGACACTAATTTAAGAGACTAGAAGAAGGCATTTAGAACCTCCTCACACTATGTCGGGCTATGACCCCTTCGGGGTTGGTTGAAGTGATAGACCTTACTTGCCCACAGCCTGGACTGGCTATGACAATAATGACTTAGACCTCGTGGACAAGACAACATTAGATTACTTGTGCCATAAGATACCTCCCTAGCCAAGTCTTGTCAAATTTCAAACCTTGCTTTGATGCCATGTTAAATGGAAAGAAGCTTAATTTTTATATGTTTTAAAAGGTACAAAGTCACCTTGTATATGTAGCATAAAAGAACATACAAGAAACGACTCCTACAAATACGAGACGAGTAATAAACATTTCAACAATTTTTTTGAGCCCGGTGTGAGTAGTTCAAATTATGCAATGTGATGAATAAACTAACAGCGAAAAGCAAACTCTGATTTAAGAAACACGAAGAGGAGCATGACATAGAAACTATATTGATCACTAGATTGAAGAGGATATACGCTACATATAAAAGCACGAGCCGCTTGCTTGCTCTTTTATACCTACACATACATACAAATCACATGTGTCATGCGGATGGCTGAGCTTTTGTGATTGATGATTTGTCATGGTTTTAGCGTACCCGACACTCATAACTCGAAGATCATCTTCACAGTACTCCCATGCGGAAAATTTGAGGAGCTTTTCTTCTGGCTGGCTCTAAGCAAGCAGTCTGCACGCAATTATGGACTTCACGCAGGCGTTAAATCCCACGTTAGCAACTAGCGTCTACAACAATGTTGGAGCCAGCTCGATAGGAATATGATTTTTTGGCTGACTAGTCTTGAAGCATACACAAAAGTCAGGGAGACAAGAAGAGAGTTTGGAATAAAGGAGAGTTTGAGTGATTTGTACGACAAGAGGTTGTTCTTGCCAAGGAAACAGTCAGTCCTTTTGGCTGAGTTCTAGAACGTTGTGACAATCTTAGACAAAGAATATTAAAACAAATTAGTATTTATAACTTGCTAACCCTAATTATAAATTAGCAGCTGGTAAGTACATTTACATACATTTTACACTGTGAAACATATATCCAGCTGATACGTACACACATATACGTAGTCAATTACAATCGATGTAATAGGGACAGACGATTGAGGAATTTATTGTTAAGGATCCCCAGAAAGATGTGCCCGTGTCTCTATTAGCGAGATGGAAGCCTCAAACGAACCGATTCAAATAAATAATTCACACTTTGAAGCACTTGACGAGGTGAAGATGTTGGCTGTACCCGCTGACCTGCATCTATTGATCCAAAAATGGTGTTGCTGATGATGAGTTGGCCGATCAGTCCTTGCACAGACTGGAACTCTGTTACTCGGCAAGGGAATGTGAAGACACCTTTCTAGTCGAAGCCGAAATCATCTTTTTCTACCTTGAGGACACGGTAGGAGAGTAGGTGGTTTAGGTACTCTATGGATAGACTTGTAAATGGATATTCAGAATTCACATATTCGATCTGGATTTGAATTCAAATTTTGAAAAAAAAAATTCAACATCTATAGGATTCAGATCGGATTTCATATATCGAATTTTGAATTCAAAAATTTCAATTCGGATAGCAGATAATGTTGTATCCGCAAAAAAAATCAAATTTGAAAAATAAAATATATATATTATTAAATATATTTTTATATATAAATATAAAATATAAATACTTTATTATATATATTTCTGCGCGGACAACAAGCTAGCTAGAATAACGACGATGAGGTAGCGATGGAGAATGGCCAAGAGTCGGAGATGGAGAAGGCTAGATGGAAGCGTGTGATGATGGAGGAGTCGCAAAGGAAGGGTCGCGACATCGGACATGATATCTTCCTAATAGCACATGTGGTTACTTCGGTTCCTGATTACGGTAAAAGGCATGGAGTGAGAGAGATTTTGATCGGAAGGAGGACGGTGAACTAGCTTGAGAGTTAGTTGTTCATCAGGTATGCACGGTATGGGGGAAGAGAAGAAGGGGTTGTAATATTTGATGTGGCTTATGTGATTCTTCTACATTTTGATAATCACAGGCTCTGAAGATGTGAAATAGCGATTGCTTTTACTTTTAAATCATTTGGTTGAGAAGGAAACCAACACACATGGTTGTTTAGTTGAGGTAATTGGAGGTGGTATTGTATTCCATCTTGGTATTCTAACTACAATATTTGTAATTACTATGTTTGGATGTGTGTATGTGCTTTTACCAATTGTTGTACTCTAAATAAGGCATTCTCGCCCCATTCATTTGACGAGCCTATCAAAAGACACCAATACAGGCGAGATTTGAGAATACTGAAGCAGGGTTCCGCCCCGACTTCATTTGAGGCCAGTAATGTTTTTTACAACCACTATCAGAGTAAAAATGGATACCTAACTAGGGTGTATAAGTAATAAGAACACGACTAAGGTACAAGAGGAAGTTTCCTAGATGTATACTAGATAGACATTACTGCATGCTTCAAAATACGTCAAAAACGATAGTCTTTGTAAATGCACATAGTAAGAATTTGGAAGAATAAATCACGAATGGCTTACAGGTCTTTATGAATGTTTGCAAGTATCATAAAAAAACCTCTAAAACAATATTCAATTCATAATTTTTGGAAATTATCATTTCATATTTTAGAAACTTCTTATAGTGTGTAGGTTGTGCCCAACCTTAGTTGAAGTGGCATGCTCTAGACACTAATTGAAGAAACTAGAAGGAGGCATTTAGAAACCTCCTCACACTATGTCGGGCTATCACCCCTTCGGGGTTGGTTGAAGTGATAGACGTTGCTTACCGACGGCTTGGACTGGCTACGACAATAATGACTTAGACCTTGTGGACAAGACAACAGTAGATTACTTGTGCCATAAGATACCTCCCTAGCCAAGTCTTGTCAAATTTTAAACCTTGCTTTGATGCCATGTTAAATGGAAAGAAGATTAATTTTTATGTTTTAAAAGGTGCAAAGTCACCTCGTATATGTAGTATAAAAGAACATATAAGAAATGACTCCTACAAATACGAGACGAGTAATAAACATTCATCAATTTTTCTGAGCCCGGTGTGAGTAGTTCAAATTATGCAATATGATGAATAAACTAACAACGAAAAGCAAACTCTAATTTAAGAAACATGAGGAGGAGCATGGCATATAAACTATATTGATCACTAGATTAAAGGGGATATATACGCTACATATATGAGCATGAGCCGCTTGCTTGCTCTTTTATACATATGCATACATACAAATCACACGTGTCATGCGGATGGCTGAGCTTTTTTGATTGATGATTTGTCATGGTTTTAGTGTACCAGACACTCATAACTCGAAGATCATCTTCACGGTACTCCCATGCGAAAAATTTGAGGAGCTTTTCTTCTGGCTGGCTCTGAGCAAGTAGTATATCTGCAATTATGGATATCACACAGGCGTTAGATCCGACGTTAACAACTAGCGTCTACAACAATGTTGGAGCCAGCTCGATAGGAATAGGATTTTTTTACTGACTAGGCTTGAAGCATACGCAAAAGTCGGGGAGACAAGAAGAGAGTTTGGAATAAAGGAGAGTTTGAGTGATTTGTACGATAAGAGCTTGTTCTTGTCAAGGCAACAATCAGCCATTTTGGCCAAGTACAAGAACGTTATGACAATCTTAGACAAAGAATATTAGAACAAATCAGTATTGATAACTTGCTAACCCTAATTATAAATTAGCAGTTGGTACTTACATTTACATACATTTTACACTGTGAAATATATATCCACCCGATACGTACACGCATATACGTACGTAGTCAATTACAATCGATGTCATAGGGACAGACGGTTGAGGAATTTATTGTTAAGGATCCCCGAAAAGATGTGCCCGTGTCTCTATTAGGGAGATGGAAGCATCAAACCAGCCGATTCAAATAAAGAATTCACGCCTTGAAGCACTTGGCGAGGTGAAGATGTTGGTGGTGCCCGATGACCCGCCGCTATTGGTCCAAAAATGGTGTTGTTGATGATGGCGATCATGAGTTGGCCGATGAGTCCTTGGACGGAGTGGAACACTGTTACTCGGCAAGGGAACGTGAAGACGCCCTTTTGGTCGAAGCTGAAATCGTCCTTTGCTATCTTCAGGAAACCGCAGAAGAGCAGGTGGTTGGGGTACTCTACCGATAGACTTGTAAATGGATATTCAGAATTCACATTTTCGATCTGGATTTCTATTCAAAATTTTGAAAAAAAAACAATTTGACATCTATAGGATTCAGATCGGATTTCAGATATCAAATTTCGAATCTGAAAATTTAGAATCGACAAAAATTCAAATTCAACAAATTAATGTATATATTATTAAATATATATTATTTATAAATAGAAATATAAAAATATAAATATTTTATTATATATATTTCAGTACGGACGACAAGCTAGCTAGAATAACAACCACGAGGTAGGGATGGAAAATAGCCAAGAGTCAGAGATGGAGAAGGCTAGATGGAAGCGTGTGATGATGGACGAGTCGTAGAGGAAGGTCGCGACGTCGGACATGGTAGCTTCTTAATAGCAGATTTGGTTTCTTGGGTTCTTGATCGCGGTATAAGGATATGGAGTGAGAGATATTTTGACCGGAAGGAGGACGGTGAACTAGCTTGAGAGTTAGTTGTTCGTCGAGTATGCACGGTATGGGGGAAGAGCAGGACTTGGCTGTGGCTTCTGCGATTCTTCTACGTTGATAATCACAGGCTCTGAAGATGTGAAATAGCGATTGTCGTTTGGTTGGGAAGGAAACCAACACACACGGCTGTTTGGGTGAGGTAATTGGAGCTGGTATCGTATTCCATTGTGGTATTCTAACTACAATATTTGTAATTACTATGTTTAGATGCTTGTAGGTGTTCTTACCAATTGCTGTATTCTAAATACAGTCACCATCCACCACTCCAAGGCTAGAACTGACATGGGTATTCACCGTTATGGAGAACCTAGAGCAAGCCAGCCAGGAGGAGCAGTTTTGCCCCCGGACCGGGCTCTCAATCCACCGCTTCTGGAAGTCTGCTCCGAGAAGGGGACGCCAAGGCGTTGGTTTGACCGCTGGTATCGTACCGTTCCACCGCAAAAAGCATCAGTTCTGCGACATGAATCAGCATAGACGGTCGTCATTCCATAGCGTCTTGCTCCGGTGCCGCCACCACCCGGCCGTCGCTGTATTTTATTTCAATTCGTATGTTGGAAGGTCGTGCTCGGGCTTGATATGAGCTATGAGGGGCGAGTGTTGCTCAGCAGCGATGAACGGTAACGAGCGGGCTGGAGACGTTGGGTACTCCCGAGTCCCGACACGACCCTGTCTTCCCGATGTGAGGCGTCCTACACGATGTCAAGCAAGACTTGAAAAACCAGATCTTGCTTGACCGCCTGCTGCCGATCCAGGTGGGGGGATAGAAACAATGTTGATTAGCAGTACGTTGCCTCTCTCTCCACCTCTTCGATCCACTAATTAATCCGGATGGAGTTGCAGCAGAAGATGCGGAGTGAAACTACTTCATGCATCTGCCTCGATGAATAATTCCTCCACAAGCGCCCGTGTGGAGAGCACTCGTACATCGAAACAATGTAATTAATAATTACAGACTTTATCAATTAAGTAGTCAAAATCATAGAATTAGCTACCTAGTAGGGTAGTTAAAATGGAGCCACGCAAACGGCCAGTTCCGAAACGGGAAAGTCAACCTGATGAATTTAAAGTGAAACAATTTTATTTTTGGTTTTGTGTACTGAACTGGCCCGTTTCTGCCTGCTTCTGTTTGGTACCGTGAAGTTTGACAGCACAGAGGCTGATCTCAAGCGGCTGATCACTTTTTAAACATGTGGCCCATTAGCTAATTGGTAGTGGTTGTGTGGTCTGCACAGTAAAATGGAAACAAAAAAGCATCCAGCTTCCCTTACATCGGACTGATGAAAACGTACTGCTTACAAATCCAGCGCAGTCCATTTACATTATTTTTCAACAGATCAAGCAATCAAGATGTAGTTGATTTTATGAGTGTGGGTTGAAGGCTTGAAGCAACACCCAACCAAACGTAATTACTTAAAAAACGTAGGTAGTTTTTTTTTTGATAAAGTTTGTAGTATATATAAAAGGCAAAAGCAAGTTTTTTTTTATAAAGTTCGTAGTATATATAAAAGGCAAAAGTAAGCAAACACCTCCTTTGCCGGTTGGTATAAAGCATAAGCTGATCTAATAATGAAAAGCAGGAAAGAAGCTGAAAATGTTAATGTTCACGGGGAGGCACCCCTTAACAAGTCTCTTGAGCAAGAAGTAAGAAGTACTAGGTGATTCCATCGAAATTGAAGATTAGTGCCGGGTGAAACCATCAACGCAACTAGTGTAGCAGCAAACCAACACCAGTCTCGTCATCAACTAGCTCCTTCAAGTCACATAGAAAACGGGCCTCCGCTTGCCTTAATCAGAATCCTCGGTCTCTACCTGACCCTGCATGCCTACACATGGTGAGAATATGAAGTTCTGCCTCAGTCTCGAAACATTATTAAAGCATCTGTTGTTTCTCTCTAACAAAGTTCTAATTAATGGAGACAAAGAGATAGTCAGCGCTAAAGGATGTGAATGACCTGTTAGAAAATGTATTTTAGTTTTCTGCCCAACCAAACGGACCTTTATTTGGTATTTAATGTTCTCAGACATTTTTTTTTTTAATCTAAACATTTATTATAGTCGTAGATCTGATCGATCGCCAGTTCGAGGGTCAGCGCTCCCAGTCGTCGTCAGATCTAAGATGTAGAAGAAGCCTGTCGATCAATCGATCGAGTAGAATCTAAGCTGGGGCAGGTTCGACTGGGGCAAGGTGGGACCTACCTACCTCCATCATAGCCTTATCCACCAATTGACGGGAGGATAGGTCCAGTTTGGGATTGCTTCTCCTTCAAGGGCAAAGGTCACTTTCACTTGTGCCCTGTTGCATCATGTCTCTTTCCAGCTGTGAATTAACTAGTGTCTTCCTGCATCCGCCCTCTGCTAGACTCCACTCACACGGACACACCTAACTATTAGGAAGCCCGAATCCGCCGGAGGAAGACGAACCGGTGGAGGAGCCATCATCCACGTCACCGCCCCCAAGCTCGCCGTCACGATACACACCCATCAAAGTGGGTAGTTGAGACCAGAGTTTCCGATGCCTGCCACTCGGAATTGGTAAAGGCCAATCCTAAACTCTTCTTGTCTGTTCAAACATCGGTGGTTACATCCTCACGCCGTGATGCAGCCGGTTTCCCGGCCGCGTCTTATTCAAGCCAACTCTCCATCCACGAACACACGCCATCGCAATTAGAGCGTCAGTTATCTTACATCCTTAAGTCAACCTCATCTAACCGTCAACCCCCTTATCACCGTCATCGGAAGGTTTCTACTGCAACAGAAAAGAAAAAAAAAAAGTGGTGCAATAAGTAACGGGTATTCAGGAAGGTTTCTTTTTTGTTTTCTCTGTTAAAAAAACCCCAGAAACTTATGGAGTTGATTATATTTTTTAGTTTTTTTTCTTCCAAATAATCCACCTTTCCTCTTTTCAAGATATTCCAGAAAATGCCTGCAGTTTGAGTAATCTCTATTACAATCTTATTATATGTGTCACATACTTATTCGTTCGTATATAAAAATCAGATTCCAGTTACATTGAACAAGTATTTCAGTTTGGGCAATGCATTTGAAAAATCATATGAGTATATTGGGACATGTGCCTATTTCTACATGGGACCAAGCGCAGACCGAACCATATCAGACCGAGACAAAAATTTAATACGTACAGATTCTTCGACTGAGTATCAGACCATATAAGAACCGGTGCAGTCAGTACAGACCAAATCAGGTCATATATATGTCACATTCTTCTTAGTCATATATTCATATATTAAGAAAACGTAGTTTCCAGTCGTTTGAAGTGTGCCGATCAATTGGGACATCAGACTTGCATCTTGGTATAAGCAAAGCTATTGAAATCTGTTTGTTTGAGGTTCTTTTAATATGCCCTCTCTTTTCAACAAAATTCCAACCTCCAGGGTTTGAATAATTGGGTCATATAGTATCACGTCTAAGAAACTAGTCTGACGTTATGTCGACCTGGACTGAGAATTTTTCCACGTTCAAATCTACTCTTAGTTTTGATCGGGTCATGTTGACAAGTTTAGACATAATCTTGTTAGGCCTTTAGTTCGATCTGTAAGAGACCAGCACAGATTTATTCACAACCTTGTTAGGCATTTTGTTTTACTTGTTAGTCATTTATTTATATTGTGAGGGAGTTAGTTTTAGGTTTAGATTTCGGATTTAATGTATATGTTACAAATTCTAACATTTCCAAGTCTTATAGGAGTGCAAATCGTATCTAATTTGAGTATATTCATGTATAACACTACTACGAATAACACTAACGAGTTAAATATACTATAAACTAACAAATATATGAATGCTTACGCATCATTTGTAAT
Organism: Alisma plantago-aquatica; assembly: GCA_963693085.1. Taxonomy (NCBI): domain Eukaryota; kingdom Viridiplantae; phylum Streptophyta; class Magnoliopsida; order Alismatales; family Alismataceae; genus Alisma; species Alisma plantago-aquatica. The sequence continues at coordinate 193,735,050 of OY856413.1, read as the reverse complement.
TTTATATTAAAAAATCTCATGTCATGAACAATTCATTCTTTCTGTGATTTTTGAACGAAAGGTTCTAGGTGTAGGTCGGTATTTGATTGGTCTTATTTGCTAAACCCTGATACTTATCTAACATGATTACTTAAATTAGAAAGGTTGGATTTTCTTTAAAGAAAGATTAGTGTTTATAAAAAGAAAACGCATCAGTTTAACGGTTGTACATAAACTAGGGCAATACATATACATGACTAGATTGAAGAACAAGATCAAAGTGGCTATTTGGTCCGATCTGGTCATCGACCGACTTCAACTTTGGTCCAAACTGATTTCAACTTTGGTTGCAAACACTAGATAAATTAGCATTAAAATTGAAAATTGAAATAAATTACATTGAGTATATTGGTACATTTTCCTACTATTGTAAACTAATAACACCAACACATGATTCAACCCATTCTAGTCAATCCAAACCAACATTCAAACAAAGAGAGGACCTTAGTCAGTCTAATTCAGTACACAACAAACATACTCATTAGTGGTATTTGATAAATGCCACTAAAAAAATTTAAATGCCAGTAAAAGTGTTCAATGACATCTGTTGACACTTAAAAATGCCTCTAGTACCATTCTAAATGCCACTAAATGATCAGTTTTAATAGCTTTCAATAAATGCCGAATAACTTTTACGAAATGATCAATTTTAATAGCTTTCAATAAATGCCAAATAAATGTCACTAATACATCTTTTGGCTTTTATAAAAATGTCACTATTACATCAATTGGCTTTTATACAAAATATGCTATTGTGTTGTATGAAATTATTCTTATCGAGTATAATGGTGTATAAAAGGTGTCACTAGTGACATGTTAGTTTGTATGGTGAAATTTTCATGGTTTTTAATCATTCAGCTTTTAGTTTATTACCTGGATTTCTAAATGAATGACAATTACAATCCAAACTCACATTTTCAAAAGTATGGATCTATTTCTATTTATAATCAAATGCAGATTACACGGGGAGGATATTTTACTTTGCCCCTCATATTAAATACAACACCCATGTGATAGTTTTTCAGATAATATTTTTCTATTTAGTACAATAACTTCTACATCCTTCGATCATCTCTTCCTTAAATTAACTATCTACTTTTATGCAAGCCGACATCAGAGCTCCTTCGAATGATGAAAAATAATGCTATCAACATTGAAGCAGCTTCAAAGTAGGAAGTGTAATATTGATTAGAATGGAAATCCAACATGGTATTGTTTGTGTGGAGGTACTTCTTGAGCATCAAATGGAGGCACGACGATGACTGGGATGATCCCATCTTCTTTCATAAGTATTGTCAAGAAGCACTCTCACATGTATGTAACCAAGACATGTAGTTAGCTAAAGGTCAAGGTATGTAAAGTCAAATCAACATGGGTTCATATATCTGGCTCATGGACTTTCCATGTCCAGACACTACCTAATAAAGACTAGTATTGTAAGGACCCTGGCCTCCATTTTGGGCTTACCCTGTTTGCTTTTCCTAAACCTTGTGATTAGATGTTTGCTAATCACCTGAGGTGTGATTAGGGTCTTATTTGTGCTTTGTTGGGAGGTTGAGGTGCAACTTGCAATTCACCCAAGTTTTAGGGTTGTGTGCAAGTTTGCCACCTTGAGAGATGTATTTCTCTCTCCTTGCATCCTCTAGGGTTGAGAGGATGAGTTGAGCGCCTTGCTTGAGTTGTTTTTGGACCTCGTTTAAGCTTGTGAAGCTTGGGCTTGTTGTTGGGCTTCCCTGGGCCTTGTTTGCTTGGTGTATCGGCCAAGAGTGTACCAGGCATGAGTGTATCGGCCAGGGTTGTATCGGCCAAAGTGGTGTATTGGCCATGGCACCATGTTGGGTGATACACACCCCTCTTGACCTAGTCTCGTTTGTGTCACCATTCTTTGGACAAGTGGTTGTTGCTTTGCTAGTGGGTGGCAAGTCATGGACAAGTGGTTTAGGGTGCTAGCATGTGGCATAACCCTTGGATAAGTGTGCTATGGTCAGGTGCCACCTTGCCATGCTCTCCCCCTTCACCACTTAGTATATAAGCAACCCTTCTTACTTGCTAGGCCTCTTTGGTACCCTTAGTTGCACCCTTTCCTTTGGTGGCTGAGCTAGGAGAAGAGAAGAGGAAGTGGTGGCCAATACACTTGGTGTCTTGGTTGATACCCTCTCCTTGGTGGAGCTTGGGGGGCGACATATCTCTAGTCTTCTTCTTCCTCTAGTGGTGGATGAAACCCTAGAGAGCGGCTTGCTCCTACTTCTCTTGTGGTGAATATCACTCCCTTTCCTAAGCATCTTCTTCTTCTTCTTCCTTTCTTTTCGGCCATGGTGGTTATGGAGTTCTCTTCTCTCCTAGTGTTGGCCGAAGGTGGTGCCTTGGAGTTTGGAGCTTGAGGCTTGGTTCTTGGAGCATTAGAGCTTGCTTAAGGTAGGTTACATAACTCCTACCCTATCTATATTACCTTCTTTTTATGTTGTTTGTTTATATGCTATCTTGATCGGCCATGCTTATCTTGTTAGTAATATCTTTGCTCTAGTATGTGCCCTTGACGTTGTGGGATATGATGACATGGTTATGTTGTTTTGATGTGTTCTTGGACCTTTTTGGCCGAACCATTAGAATAGGGTTCTTTGGGAAAAAACCCTCTCTCTTAGTTGTTGAGAGGTGAGCCTAGGGTTTCCTAATTCCATGGTGCATGTGGTGTGTTCTTGGGGCAAAATCCCTTTCTCTTTTTGGTCTTGAGAGGTGAGTTTGAGCTCTAGTGGTGTAGGCAAAACCCATCTCTTCCTTAGTCATGAAGAGGTGAGTCTATACTCTAGTTGCTTGAGCAATACCCCTCTCTTACCATGAACTTGAGAGGTGAGCCTTTGGTTGGTGTTGACCTAGTTGAGGTTGGAGGGTTGGCCGATATGGTGATGACCCACCTTGTTGCCCGATATGTGATGGAAGTTGTGCAAAACCCCTCTCACTTGGTTGTTGAGAGGTGAGCCAACTCTCTTGACCTATTAGGGTTTCTTGGTGGCAGTATTTAGGTTGAAGATGACCAACCCGATATGGTACCTTTCTCGATAGATTATGTGGTTCTTGGTCGACATGGTTACAAGGTTACCTAACCCGATGTGGAGTGAAGTATGTTGGATGCTTGAGTTGCCCGATATCCCTTTTCTAGGGTTGAGCTTGGGTGATATGTTTGATGGATGTCTTTTTGACCTTCTAACCGGCATGGATCCTTACCCTAAATGTTGTTAGACGTTATGTCTTTGGCCGATATGGTGTTTGTTTGATATGAGCCCTTACTCGAGTTGGTGCCTTGCTCGATAGGCTTGGTTGGCCGATAGGGTTGTCCAAACCCTAGCCACCTGATGTGGTTGGTAGTACCTTGTGGCTTGATGCCCGTTATGATTTCTTGAGTGAGTTGCCTGATACCTTCCCCCTTCCTCCCCCTAGTTAGGGCTTGGGTAATACAGTAGTACGAGGTTTGGGTGTTATGAGGCTTGTACCCCTTGGGCGATAGGTAGCCTATGTTGGGCGTCGTGGTCTGTTGCTGCCTTGCATGACATTCTCTTGGATGGTGTTGCCCGACACTCTGTTGTGACGCACTGCTTGGTGTTGTTGTTGCGTTGCACGTCATTGTGTTTCATGTTGTTGCTCATTACCTCAGGTAGGTAAATTACCCGACATGGTGTTGCCGACACAACGTTGCCCATCACGGGCATTGCACGTTAGGTTCTTTCCCAACATGACGTTGTGTTGAACGCTTGGGTGTTACAGGTTGCTCGCTATGCTGCTGCTACACGATATCAACCTTGCCCGGTATGGGTGTTGGCCGACACAACTAGATAGGGTTTGGTTGTAACCGGTATCCTTTAGTGAGGAATGTTGTGGGCCGTGATACCTTTGGTGAGGGGTGTCCCTTACCCGATATATCTATAGTGAGGATTGAACTTTGTGTTCGGTTGGTAACCCTAATGCTTGATTGAAAAGTTATATATGATAATGTCATGCATATATATACTCATCCAATAGCATAATTATATCTCTCTGGATATATGCAATAAGTTTAAGATGTTCCTTGTATGAGTATAGTTGTACCTCTATGCTTATGCTAACCATGCAGGTACCATTTGTATGATGATGCCACAGTGATGACATGATAATGATATGATGTGGAACATCAAGGGTTATGACGAACCCAGTGATATATGATGGGTGTTACCCATGGAATGGAAATGTGTGCCTTGATGATGGGATTGAGTCCCTGTGATGTTGATCCTTGAGATGGATCTTGATGACTGGCAAGAGGCCAAGTGGTAACATGTCATGTTGGATCCTTGTGATGGATTAGGATGATTTTGATGGTTTTGACAATAAGAGTGACAATGTAACACATGATAATGAGATCTATGTTGTTTACTTGTGTTTTAGTTTACATGTTACATAACTTGGTTGAATCTTGCAATCTGCTTAAAATATGTTAATTAATTACAGATGAACCTTTCATGTAGTTTTCCCTGGCCATAGATCAATCATCGTCAGTAGCTGGTGATGGTGAAATGGGTTCTCCTGCGGGTTAACCCGGAGCACATATTGTTCAATATGCGGGGTTTCTCCTAGCCAAAAATAGGAGGATTCGAGTGCAACTGCGGTTCTAGACTCAAGATGTGTATAGAGCATGGTGAATAGGCCCATGGCTCAGTATGATAGAGCATGGTGAATAGGCGCATGGCTTAGTGAGATGAAGCATGAATGCGTTCATGGCTCAGGAGCACGGTGAACAGGCATGTGGCTCAAGATATGCTAGCGTCGAGACATGTACCAAGGCGGGCTAGAGGAAAGGGTAGCCTGTGGGAGATGACCCTGTGACTGAGGTCACTTAAGCATGAGACTGCAGTCCTGCTTTGGATTATCATGCACTGACCACGAGGAGGTTGAGGTCGTGGAGTTCGGCTCTTCCATTGGTCTTGTATGACACCAGCTTTGGGTTTCACAACCGAAGGTTAGATTTGAGTGGTACGGCTCATTTCCTCAGGGCATAATAAATCGTAATCCAGCCGTATAGTATATTTACTTAGGGAAACACAGTACATTTGTTGAGGCCTTGTTTGAACGGTTTCCCTAGTTTTATCTTACAACTAATTACATGTTCCTCAGATGTTATGATAAGACCTTATTAGACTTGTCTTGTCAATCATGTTCCATATATTATCTGTTTATATGCCACTTAGATATCCTGGTAAGATGTTATAGAGTTAGTTCTGCTCAGTATGTTGTAGATATAATCTTCTTATATCAGTCTTCTACTTTATCTGTTATAGCTCTCCTTTGAGGTTTTATAGTTTTGGCGGGGGTTATTGGTGCACTCCCACCAATGGTGTCACACTCTAATCAATTTGGAGTTATGAATAGATGCAACCCCGTAGATGGAAGCGCATGTGTGGATTCACTTTCAAAATTTATAAACCTGAACCGGCTACCTACGTCTACCAAAACACTACACCCGCAAGCGCACGGGGCGTGTCGTAGTATATGAAGGTGGCAAGTACAGGGTCATTCCACAGGGAAAAGAGGGGGAACTAGAGCTAGGTTAGTTTTACTGGGTTCCTACTGCGGAGACTAGGGTTAAGGGTTTGAAGGTTTATTTTATTGTTAAACTACTATGAACAAATGAGGAATTAAAGGCAAGAATGAAATCTATGTTAACCATAGACTGAATTAAAACTAAGCAAGCAAGGACAGACGAAGCTACGTAGGAAAAGGCAATTTACACTAAGACAGGCAAGAAGAGCAGAAGTGCAATTAAAGAACTAAACTAACATGAGCAAGGCAAGAACAAAGCAAGAAGCTAACTAAGAAAGAAAATAACTAACTACGCTAAGCAATCACAAAACTAGGGTTTTAAGCAATAAAGAGAGGTGTGGGCTGTTTAGGGGTATGAACTTATCAATTAAGTTGGGGGGTGACATATGAACATTATGATTCCATTTAGATTATCCAAACGAAACAACAAGTTAGAGTCTAATGAATTAACCTGAGCTACTAACTGGCCATGGATATGCTAGGTTGTGTATAGGGTAACTAGTCTCTAACACCCCCTACTACCCTTACGAGGCTCAATTGGGTTAGGGGTTAGGTTCAATTCAATTAGAGTCCAATCAAGTCTAGGTTTCTAGATTAGAAATTCCTAGGGCAATTAGGGGCTGAGGGTAGTAATGGGGAGGTGAAATTAGGGCTTTTGACCCCAATTCCCCCACATTCTAGACTTGAGAAGGCTCCATGCTAATTGCACTAGAATTATCTAATCTAGCTACTTAGATCTCTCACTTCGGTTCAGGAAGATTGGTTAGGATGTAGGAAGATGGGAGGCAACCTAGGGATCAAAGAATTGGACCTAGGGGCTAATCCCAAAATTCACACATATAAGCAATATGCCTAAATTCCTAGGGGATTTCACACACAAAGCAACAAGAAATTCATGGAGAATGAGATGCAAATAGAATATAATCATTAACAAATGAAATTACAAAGTTTACATGTCATTTCCCCCCATCATGGTATCAAAGTAACATAATTTCCCCAAACAGCCCACCCAAGGGGGCCTAGCTACTCATAGACATGGAAAATACAAAAAGAAAGGAGAAAGAGGTAGAAGTGGCCATGGAGCTCGGTGTAGATGAGGGATCTCCTCTCTCCAGCTGCTGTAGGGACAAGCTCCTTCTTCTCCTTAGATGGAATGGTGTGGAATGATGGAGGGAAGTGGATGGAAGGCTTAGATATGGGGGGTATGTGGTGTAAATGGTGAAATGGAGTGGATTTGAGGTGGATATGGAGTGGAATGGAGCGGGTGGCATTTTGGGGAGCTAGGAAGGGATAGAAGGTAGCTAACCTCGTGCCCCAGCCACCACCTACATATATATATGTGTGGGGAGGAAGCACTAGGTCAAGTAGGGGCAAAATGGGTAAAGCAGTGAAAACTAGGTGGGTTTTGTGAGTAGCACGGCCGTGGTGGGTAGGGTAGACCACGACCGTGGTGGATGGTAATGGTCGTGGGAATTAAAAAGTGGAGATCACATGGAGGTGTACATGGATGGCCACGGTCATGGGGGGAACCTATGGCCACAGGCATATTGATCACCACGGCCGTTTTGGCCATATTCATCAAATTCTGGGAGTTATAGTGATTTTTTGTGTTTGGGGCATGTCCACCACGACCGTGGTGGAGTACCACGTCCGTTTTGGTGTCCCTCCCATGCACTTGAGTAATAAACTTGATCATCCATGGAGGGTATTGCTTCAAAACATTCTTTGACCACTTGGGTAGGTTGGGAGTAGTTTTGGCCTCATTTTGGGCTCCTCCAAGCCTAAGGAAACCCTAGATTGGACTATCTTCTTTCCTTGCCATCAAGTAGTGGACAAAGTACCTATAAAACATGCAAAAAATCCTCCATAAGTGCATTTGATTGAAATAAGCATATTGGGGGAAAGAACATGTAATCTAGCAAGTATAGATGTGATTGAAATGCAATATGATACAAAATGAAGCCCTAAAATAGGGATGAATCACCACCCCAAACTTAAAACATACTTGTCCTCAAGTATGCTGCAACTCAATCTCTCTACAAACTTTTCATAGTCAAGACATGACAAATGCAATGTAAAAGGTGATTATTGCTGAATGGGATAAAAAAATGACTAGGTGCATGCATTCCACCTCTCTCCTATCCTACTTTCACAAACCAATCATGAAAAGAGCACAAAGCATATGAACTTCAAAATATAGTGCATAGAATACACAATCTATCCATATTTCTTTCATGTAGTTCTGGGTAGACCGTTTCATAATGGCGTTAATCAAGGATGACTAGGAGTGTTGTTTCACCTTCATGCTTTCAACCTTATGTTCCAAATCACACCAAATGACCCATGTGGCTGTTGGAAAAGGGAAAGATGAGCTAGCTTTGATGTTTCCTAGTTCATTGGGTATGAAAATGGAAGAAAGGGTTGCAGTAAGATTTTTGGAGTGCTATTACATAGAGCACTCATCTTTTCTTTATTTGAATGCTCTTAAATAGGAGCATCCTTTTATTTTATTTTTTGCATTTTTTTTTCTTTGCCCTTGGGGTAGGTAGGGCATATGGTGATGGGAGTGAAGCGGTGAGATGTAGATGTGGCCACCCCAAACTTTTGGAGGTGGCCACGGCTAATATGTGCACTTTGGCATCCTTTCATGAGGCAGAGAGGTAAGAAGATGGTGAGAAAATAGTCGGGTCAAAGAGGGGTCATTGGCGTGATTCTTAACATAAGGTCTCTTGCATGAAAATTAATCCAACACTTCATCCAACAATGTCACACCACATGAATGAAAAACATGAAATTAATGCATCAATCAAGTGATTTTGTAGACACTAAGCGCTCATAGCTTGCTCAAGTCACAAACCAACCAAATCATTCACAAACACAAGAGAGGTGATGCACAAGTAAAAAGTCGAGAATTGACACCATTTAGTAATAAACAATTATAAGTCACTTGCATTTGTCAAAGGTAATCATTTTTACTCAAAATAGTAGAGATTGGGTCAAAACACACTTTTTAGACAAGAAATCTCAAATTTGGGCAAAATTAGCCAAAATGGCACCAAATTGCCTTCAATCACATCTAAGCCTATATTATTGATCTTAAAGTAGTAAACAAGAAAATACTAGCTATCACATGCAAGAATTACCAAAACTTTGCATGATATGCAATGCAGGGCAAGAAGAGCAATTTGTTTTTGAAAATTATACAAAAATTGCAAGAAAGTAAACTACATGACATGAAAGTATGCAAAGCAATAAATATGACTAAGGTAGATAGCAAAAATAAGAAAACAAAAGTGGATGTGGTAGGTGAAATGCAAAGTGAAATTAGGGCATACATGCCCTACCACCCCAAACTTTTGAATCATGTTGTCCTCAACATGATCCTAGAGTTTAAGATGATAGGGTAGATGATCATGGCTCTCTCAAGGCTCTGGTGGTGTTCCTCCCTGTAGTGGAGGATATGCGTAGTAGCTGCTGCACTAATCTGCCTTCAGTGGCTGAAATTGATCTGCAGCACGGCCGTGCTGGCTTCATGTTGTACTGTCATGCTGCTTTTCTCAAATTTGCTTCTGAATCCAGGGACTTGGTGTGTTTTTCATGCAAATGACCATGGTCGTATTGATGTACCACGACCGTGGTGGTCCCTATAGCTTCTACTCTCAAAATGAGGAACATCAAACACTCAAAAACTTGACCCAAAGTGATTTTTCTTTGACTCCTTCACTCAATTGTACTCAAATTTCCTTCATTTCACCCTGTTACCACCTGCACATCTTAAAACTAGACAAAAACTATTAAACACAATTGTGTGCGTGTTTTCTTGGAAAGTGTAAAAATAAAGCAATTGTATCAAAAAGTGAAGGTTGGGTCAAAATTTCCCAAACCTATGTGGGTTGCCTCCCACACGCGCTGAGTTTCATACCTTCAGCCAGGCTTCTTGTTCTTTCACCATCAACCATTGTCCAAAAAAAAAATGTTTGTGCCCCCATCATAGGCCATCCTCTCAAATGCTTTCCTTGTTTGATCTTTCTCCCAAGGGTCATGCAAGCTTCTTCAGTGCTTCTCAACAATTTCCTCTCCTTGGGGATCGTCATCATAGATTTTAATCAGCCTTAAGACCTTCAGTAATCTCATTCCATAGTTTCTCTCTCTCTTGAGAAATGGGTCTTCATAGGCATCAAAGAGGGGGGGTTCAATCATATGGGACACTTGCGAACAAGGATATTTTGCTCATAGGAAGTAGGGGGAGCATGTGATAGTTGTGGTGGTGGAATTGTTGTTAATGTCCTTTGCAATTGAGGTGGAGGAGGGAATTGAGGTTGGAAGGTGAAATGGTGGGAAGGTTGTGGCGATGGAGGTGGTGGGGTGTGTGAGGCTTAGGATAGCCTTGGAGGTAGGGCAGTGGAGGAAATGGATGTGCTCGTGCATCTTTGCCTTCCATCTTCTCTTCCTCAAATGGCTTGTCACATGCACAAAGCACAACCAAATAAAAGAGAACAAGTTAGTAAACCAATATACACAAAGAATGCAAAGAATGATGAATCAAGAATAGCAATGATGAGGGCAGTAGAAAAAGTCAAAGAAAAACTAACTAGCTAGGCCGAGCACCTCTAATCCCTGGCAACGACTCCAGAAAGCTTGGTGCGCTCTCCCCAATGATGTTACACACTACTCAATTTGGAGTTGTGAATAGATGCAACCCCGCGGACGGAAGCGCATGTGTGGATTCACTTTCAAAATTTATAAACCTAAACCGGCTACCTATGTCTACTAAAACACTACACCTGCAAGCACATGAGGTCGTGTCGTAGTATAGGAAGGTAGCAAGTATAGGGTCGATCCACATGGAAAAGAGGGGGCACTAGAGCTAGGTTAGTTTTGCTGGATTCCTACTGCGGAGACTAGGGTTCAGGGTTTGAAGGTTGATTTGATTGTTAAACTACTATGAAAAAATGAGGAATTAAAGGCAAGAATGAAATCTACGTTAACCCTAGACTGAATTAAGACTAAGCAAGCAAGGAAAGACTAAGCTAGGTAGGAAAAGGCAATTTACACTAAGACAAGCAAGAAGAGAATAAGTGCAATTAAAGAACTAAACTAACATGAGCAAGGCAAGAACAAAGAAAGAAGCTAACTAAGAAAGAAAAGAACTAACTATGCTAAGAAAGCACAAAACTAGGGTTTTAAGCAATAAAGAGAGGTGTGGGTTGTTTAAGGGTATGAACTTATCACTTAAGTTGGGGGTGACATATGAACATTATGATTCCATTTAGATTATCCAAACCAAACAACAAGTTAGAGTCTAATGAATTAACTTGAGCTACTAATTGGCCATGGATATGTTAGGTTGTGTATAGGGTAACTAGTCCCTAACACTGTTGGGTTTTGTGGAGAAAACATGCGCGAAAGAAGCAATAAAATCCACGCAACCCGAAACAGGATCTCGTCGACAATAATGTATTTGGAAGGAGTGTTTGCGGGATATACCTTATCGCGGAGCAAGTCCGGCGATGTCCCGCTGCACGACGGTGTAACACTGCTGACCTACACGGACGAAACTTCTCTCCCATTCACTATCGCAGGTTGATCCGACGGCGCTCCTTTGCGGCAGTGATGTACGCCGCTTGTAGCGCGTACAGGTGGTCGTCGACGTCCTCCGAACACAGGCGTCAAGGCGTCTGCGTCTCTACTTTGTCCACGCGAACAGATGGAACTCCATGTCGTGCTTCCCAAGCCGTCGGGAAGGAGTCGTGTCTCTGCGGCGGCGTGCTAGCGGCACGTTTCTCTCCTTTCTCTCCTAACAACGATGACGGTTAGGGTTTATGTGTGTGAGCATAAACTGAAAATCCTCTATCTATCTTATATAGATATCAGCTGTCAATCCTCCTTTAAATAGGATACGAAAGGAAATAGGGTTTCCTAAACCCGTCGGTAAACAGAAATGTTGCGTTAATTAAAATCCTCGTGGATTAATTAGAATATTCTGAAATTCATTAATTAACCAAATAATCACATTAATTGATTAATTAATATTCGACTCCATGCAATCGCTTGGGATGGCTTTATGTGCATATACGCCAACAAACTCCCACTTAAACTTAGATCCAGTCACTCCAATATTATTCTAATCGATTACATAAACATTTTAGTAATCAATGTGATTCGAAGAAATTCAAATCAAATCCACATTTATACTCATATTCCAACACATCCTATGTGTGTGACCCGGTAGGCTCCAAATTACGTTGGCAGTGATATCCATAATCATATTATGATTTCACATGCAATGATTGATATCTAGCAAGACTTCATTGCCACCCAAGTAATTGGAGAAGTTGGAGAACAACTTAACCTATCATTCATGACTGGTGTTAAAGTGATTACATAGTTCCTTTATCGCTGATATCCAAATTGAACTTGAGTCATGGAATTGTTATCCTTTTCAACATTCAATCCATGTTCCTTGAACTAGAGCAGACTGTCTGAGATATATGTAAGATCAATATCTCATATTGACTCACACCAGCATGGCCATGCATTTCTCAGTCTCACTTATCAAGTGGCCGGAATATCAAACTCCTGTAGGAAGGAAAAATTCCATCTACATCACTCACAGTCATCCCCATGTGTCACAGTGCACCCAAGCACCATCTTTATGGCAATCCTTATTCAGGACCCCGGTGGATGATGTCAAAGTACATCAAATGACATGTGATAAGTGTAGTGACTTCAGGTCTAAGAACCACAATCACCACCATCATTATGAGATGTGACTCTAACTACCAATCATGGTATCCATGTGTCCTCTCAAGGTGGGTCTATCCGATACACTGTTCTCTAACAAGTATCTATGTATTTGGTGTGATATCTCCATATCATGGATAATGAGATTCTTCCATAAACCAACATACATTCTAATCTTATGTGTTATTGATGTCTATGGATATTTCCACAATAACAACCGATTAGGGACAAAACAAGAATACATACTCTTAACATACATATGATCTCACTATTCAGGTCATCAACCCGAAGACATATGTCATTGAGTATATTATTCTATAGACATCTATAAGTTTTATGGTCATCTCACAATATAAAACACAAACATATAGATTGGAAACTTACCTTTATTAATATGATCAATGTAGTATTACAAATCATTTACATAGTATCCCATTACAATCATCGAATGATAGTCTCTATGGGCATACATACCAACAGATTCCCACTTGTACTTATACCCAATCACTCATGAATCTCAATCCAAGTGATCGAACATGTCCTTCATGTTTCTGCTGTGAAAGTGCTTTTGTGAGCAGGTCAGCCACATTGCTTTCTGTAGGTACTCTGCAAATCTTCACATCTCCTCGTTGTACGATCTCTCATACGAGATGGAACCGCCGTAGAATATGTTTGGAACGTTGGTGCGATTTGGGTTCTTTAGCCTGTGCAATTGCTCCATTGTTGTCGCAAAACAACTCAATTGCATCACCAACGCTTGGAACCACTCCAAGTTCATAAATGAACTTCTTGATCCACACAACTTCCTTCGCATCATTAGATGCGGTAATATATTCAGCCTCTGTTGTAGAATCCGCAACCGTCTCTTTCTTGGAACTCTTCCAGCTCACAACTCCATTGTTCAGGCATAACACAAATCCAGATTGCGATTTGTAGCCATCTTTGTCAGTTTGGAAGCTAGCATCGGTGTAACCCTTTACCACGAGCACTTCCTCCCCACCGTATACCAAGAATCGATCCTTAGTCCTTATCAAGTACTTTAGAATGTTCTTTATGGCTGTCTAGTGACATTCACGTGGATCTAACTGATACCAGCTCGTCATGCTCAAAGCATACGACACATCAGGACGAGTACATAACATCGCGTACATGATAGATCCAATTGCTGATGCATATGGAATCTTACTTATGCGTTCCCATTCATCACATGAACTAGGACACTGGGCTTTAGAGATTGTAACCCCATGGGACATGGGCAAGTTACCTCTCTTAGAACCCTCCATGCTAAACCTCTTTAGCACCTTGTCAATGTATGTGCTCTGGCTTAGGCCTAGAAGCCTTCTAGATCTATCTCTATAGATCTTGATCCCTAGTATATAGGATGCTTCGCCTAAATCCTTCATAGAAAAGGTCTTCCCTAGCCAACCTTTTACTGTCTGAAGAATAGGGATGTCATTTCCCATCAATAGTATGTCATCCACATACAATATGAGAAATATGACTGTGCTCCCACTAACCCTTTTGTAAACACAAGGTTCATCTTCATTTTGACTAAAGACAAACTTTACTACTTCATCAAAATGTAGATTGACCTTTGTAGCTTACACACTTTATTGGCTTCCTTTGGATCGATAAAACCCTCAGGTTGTGTCATGTACACATCCTCGAGTAAATTCCCATTAAGGAATGTTGTTTTAACATCCATCTGCCAAATCTCATAGTCATGATAAGCTGCAATGGCAAGCATGATCTTGATGGATTTAACCATGGCAACTGGTGAGAAGGTCTCGTCATAATCAACACCTTGAGTTTGACAGAATCCTTTCGCAACCAATCTACCTTTATAGGTTTGAACATTTCCATCCATTCCAGTCTTCTTCTTGAAGACCCACTTGCACCCTATGGGTCTTACCCCTTCGGGTGGATCCACCAAGGTCCATACCTTGTTGGTGTACATGGATTCCATCTCAGATCTCATGGCTTCGAGCCATTTCTCAGATTCTGGTCCCTTAGTAGCTTCTAGATAGGAAGTTGGCTCATCTGCTATGCCCAATTCATCACTTTCTTGAGTCACGAGAAATCCAAATCTCTCAGGCTCAAGTCGTGTCCTACTAGACCTACGAGGTTCCTGTGTTACATTTGGAACTTGAAATTCCACAACAACTTGTGAGTCTTCATGTTCCTTATGTACCTCCTTAGGTTCTTTTCTTTCTTGTTGGTCTCGAACTTCTTCGAGCTCTACATTCCTCCCACAAATTCCTTCAGAAATAAATTCCTTTTCAAGAAATACAGCAGTCCTAGCAACAAAAACTTTGTTGTCAGTTGGTGTGTAGAAGTAGTATCCCCGATTTTCCTTGGGGTATCCAACAAAATAGCATTTTTCCGATTTGGGTCCAAGCTTTTCAGGAAATTGTTTCCTAACATAAGCTTAACATCCCCAAATCTTTAACATAGATAAATTGGGATGACTCCCATTCCATGTCTCATATGGTGTCTTTTGAACCGATTTGAAAGGTACACGATTAAGTGTAAATGCTATAGTTTCAAGAGAATATCCCCAGAACGATATTGGAAGTTCGGCTGAACTCATCATTGATCGTACCATGTCTAATAATGTACGATTTCTTCTTTCTGACACACCATTATGTTGTGGTGTACCAGGTGGAGTCCATTTTGATACAATACCACAATCTCTCAGAAGGTCCTCAAACTCTTGGCTTAAGTATTCACCACCTCAATCTGAATGGAGTTCTTTAATACTCTTACCAAGTTGCTTCTCTATTTCATTTGTGAAAGTCTTGAACACATTTCAAGAGTTTCTGAATTGTTCTTCATAAGATATACATAGCCATACCTACTGAGGTCATCAGTAAATGTAATGAAGTATTGATAGCCTCCTCTAGCATTTGATCTAAAAGCTCCACATACAACAGTATGTATGAGCCCTAACAGATCACTGGCTCTCTCACTGTGTCCAGTGAAAGGAGTTTTGGTCATCTTCCCTAATAAACATGCCTCACATGTCTCTAATGATTAAAAATAAAAAGAGTTTAGATAACCATCCTTATGGAGTCTAGATATGCTTCTCATTTATGTGCCCAAGATGACAATGCCATAAGAATGTTTTGTTTGAGTTGTCAAGTTTTAACCTTTTAGTATTTACGTTGTATATGCTAGTCTCAAGTTCTAACAAGTAGATACCATAAGACATAGGGGCATTGTCATAAAAGATCTCATCTTTAGATATAGAAATAATTCCATTCTTAATGTGAAATTCAAATCCACTCTTGTCCATACAAGATACAGAAATAATATTTCTATTAATGGCAGGTACATAATAGCAATTCTCTAATTCTATTACAAGGCCCGTAGGCAAAGATAAACTAATAACTACAACTACGGTGGCAGCAACTCTTGTTCCATTAGCAACCCGCAGCTCGACTTGGCCCTTTCGTAAAGGCTTACTTCTTATCTGATCATGCATATTAGAACATATGTGAGATCCACATCCGGTATCCAGTACCCATGATGAAGAAGTATTTAAGTTTATCTCAATAACGTATATACCTGAAGTGGAGATCTATATTCCCTGCTTCTTCTTCCTCAGTTCCTCTAGGTAGAGAGAACAATTTCTTTTCCAATGTCTAGGCTGGTGACAATGGTGACAACTGCCTTCTTTGGTGATCCCACCTTTAGCTTTGAGCGCGGATGACTTTGGCTTCTGCCCGGCTTTAGAACTTTTCTTAGCCTTGCCTTTGCCTTTTGACTTTCCCTTTGCCTTGTTGATCACCATCACAGACTTGGGCTTGTCTTTCTTCATCTGTGCTTCAGCTATCCTTAACATGCCCAACAATTCTGACAATGGCTTGTCAAAATTGTTCATGTTGTAGTTCATGACAAAATGATTATATGATTCAGGAAATGATTGTAGAATCACATCAGTGGCCAACTCTTGACCTAGGGGAAATCCCAGCTTGGATAGGATTTCCACATACCCAATCAAGGTGAGTATATGGGTGCCAACTGAGTCTCCCTCTTTCATCTTGCTTTTGAACAAAGCCTTTGAGACATCATATCTCTCCTGTCTTGCTTGATGTTGATACATGTTCTTGAGATGTGTTACCATATCCATGACATTCATGTTCTCATGTTGCTCTTGAAACTCATAGTTCATTGAGCACAACATCAGGCACTTGACATCCACGACATCATCAAGGTGCTTCTTGTAAGCATCCTTTTCAGCCTTGGGCGCATTTACGGCGGGCTCCTCTGGCTCTGGTGTTTCAAGGACATAGAGCTTACGCTCATGTGTGAGAACAACTCTCAGTGTCCTAAACCAGTTTTGAAAGTTGGTTCCGGTAAGTTTGTCCTTCTCAAGGACCGATCGCAACGAGAATATGTGAGTGTTGTTTGCCATTTGATTGCTACAAAAGAAAAATTTGCATTTAGTCCAAAACATTTTGACTTGTAAAGATTTGATAAACGAGATTAATTAGGCCTTTAATTAGTTACGCTCCCACTATTTTATTCAAATTGATAGCCCTCACTATCAACTCGGAAGATTGCAACGCACAACCTTCTTGTGAGCCAAGATCCAAAATAATTGGATCAATGCCCAGCCAACGCCGACGTCAAAGACCAAATACTAAGGTAGGCAACTTTTGCCAATTGCATCATATGCAACTCTTGGATAGATGATCATGCACAACTCCTTGCCATGATGCATCTGTGTTCCTCTAGGTACTTGATCCTATCAAGGTTCCCTAGTTAAGTCCAACCCATAAGCCAACACGATGAGTGTGCACCCTGCGGAGGCAGACCCACACACCCACCATCACACTTCCACGAGATAGACAGTGTACCACGCGAAGGCGTGCCCACACATAGTCGATCAAGCTTTTCTTGTGTGTTTCTTTATGGAAAGCAACTAAAACTTAATATTATTAATTGAGGGGTTTTATTAATACATATACATATCCAAACACCACATACTTATAGTACGTATCATATACTACTATATCCACAACCACAAATGATAGACATGCAATCAGAAACACAAATACATCAGTTATGGCCATACTATTGTAATCCTTTAGAGCAACAAAGGATTATGGTCCACCTATGGTCTTATGCATCTCATGCAGCACCTGTGAATCAACCTGTAAGCATGTAATGATCAACATTACAATGAACAACTTCATGGATGCTTCGTGAGGTTGCAACTTCAAGTTGCTTCTTGGAATGGGATCTTCTTTTTGCTTCTCCATGGACACTCCTTGGAGTTGGATCTTCAAGCGGCCTCCTTACATCAAGTTTACAAAAACTAAAACTAATCCTATCTCTATTACATCATGTGAGTACAAATATAAAAGGAAAGAATTAATTACACTTTGAAATAAGAGATGAGGCTCGGCATGCAAGCCGAATACTTTATACAAAGGATCAATATGTAACCATTATACATCCATAGAATTCACAAACAAACATATCCACAAGATTGACATCCACATTCATTCACAACATTCACAAAAGGGGATACAAGGCCATAACCGTGCATGCACTCACCACATAAAACAGATTTTAAAGGCGACGTGTGTATGCTATCATAGGTATATCTACGGAATTTTACTTCTGTGCACTTAGGAAAATCAATATTTTCCATAGTCGACCCCGTCCAAAATGTCAAAAACAATAGCCTACGGTGTATGTGGAATTAGGTTTAGATTTGTACATTAGCAGATTTAATTCACATTGTATGCAACATAAAAATAGTATACAACGATTCAATCATATCGAAACGAATCCAAATACACCGTAGATCGACGCTGCTCTGATACCACTATTAGGTTTTGTGGAGAAAACATGCACGGCGGAAGCAATAAAATCTACGCAACCCAAAATAGGATCTCGTCGACAACAACGTATTTGGAAGGAGTGTTTTCGGGATATACCTTATCGTGGAGCAAGTCCGGCGATGTCCCGCTGCACGACGGTGCAATGCTGCTGACCTACACAGACGGAACTTCTCTCCCGTTCGCTGTCGCAGGTTGATCCAGCGGCGCTCCTTTGCGGTAGTGATGTACGCCGCTCGTAGCGCGTACAGGTGGTCGTTGACGTCCTCCGAACACAGGCGTCAAGGTGTCTGCATCTCTACTTCGTCCAAGCGGACAGACGGAACTCCACGTCGTGCTTCCCAAGCCGGCGGGAAGGAGTCGTGTCTCTGCGGCGGCGTGCTAGCGGCGCGTTTCTCTCCTTTCTCTCCTAAAGACGATGACGGCTAGGGTTTACGTGCGTGAGTGTAAAATGAAAATCCTCTATCTATCTTATATAGATATCGACCGTCAATCCTCCTTTAAACAGGATACGAAGTGAAATAGGGTTTCCTAAACCCATCGGTAAATAGAAACGTCACATTAATTAAAACGCTCATGGATTAATTAGAATATTATGGAATTCATTAATTAACCAAATAATCACATTTATTGATTAATTAATATCCGACTCCATGCAATCGCTTGGGATGGCTTTATGTGCATATACGCCAACAAACACCCCCTACTACCCTTACAAGGCTCAATTAGGTTAGGGGTTAGGTTCAATTCAATTAGAGTCCAATAAAGTCTAGGTTGTTGGTATGTATGCCCATAGAGCAAGTCATATGATGATTGTAATGGGATACTTTGTAAATGATTTGAATAATAATAAAGGTAATTTCCAATCTATATGTTTAAACTGTTTCTGAGATGATGGTGTAACATGATAGATGTCTAAAGAATGGTTTTACTCAATGACGTATGCTTTTAGGTTCATGACCCAAACAATGAGATCATATGGATGTTAAGAGTATACATTCTTGTATAGTCCCTAGTCGGTTGTTATTGTGGAAATAACCATAGACATCAATAAAACTAAAAACTAGATTGTGTGTTGGTTGATGACAGAATCTCATTAGTCATGATATAGTGATATCAAACCAAGCACATAGGTACTTGTTAGAGAACAAGGTACCAGACAGACCCACCGTGAGAGTGACACATGGAACCCCAATCGACCGGTTCAGGAGTGAACCGATCGGTTCAAGGGTCCCAAACGATCAGTTCAGTAGTGAACCGATCGGTTCAGGTCCCCAACTAACCGGTTAACTCATGAACCGATCGGTTTAGGTTGCGAGTTGATTGCTTTTGTGGAAAATTCCGAACCCTTCTACTCCTGCTTTTAGTCCCATATTGCTGGGCACAGAGAACCCTGTCCCATGACCCACCTATATATAGGGGTATTGGGGGCTTCTCAGAGTACAACTCAGTGCAAGTTGGTTGCTCTGTAAAGTTGTCGTTCTCTCTGGTTTTGGTAACCGAGAGAGAGCTCGAGCAAGTGCTTCCCGCAAAGGGAGGTGCAATAAGGGAAGGACAACTGTAGTTGCAATTAACAGCAGGATAGTGTGTTGGCGACTAGTACGTTAATAGGAGGGTGCGACTCCTTCCACTTCCTTGTGGGACAAGGAGAGTGGAGTTCCAGGCGGTCCGTGTGGACTACTTCAGAGGCGGGAGGTCACTGCCGCTCAAGAGGACAACTGTCATCCGACAGTCCAGTAGGAGGAGGAGTTGTCAGTCCCGGTGCGACCAGGAGCTGCACAGACACCGTCCAAGACCGGAGGTAAAGACCGTGCAAGGCGCGAGTTACTGTCGCCGAGCAAGCCTCGGGACAAGGTATGATTCACAAACCATCTTTCCTATTATATAGACGTTGACGTGATTCCTTTTGTTCTGGGTTTGGGAAAAACAATTTTGTTTCCGCTGCTTCTCTACCTCCTCTAAAACCCAACAGTGGTATCAGAGCCACGTCAACCTCTCTATATTTTAGGATTATTGATATGATCGATTTTGGTTTGTCGCCTTTATTTATTGCATGCGATGCGAATAATATCGGCTTTATACATGTCCAATCCACAAATACCAGATATACATATATGATATGTAATATTAATGCACTCGATACGCGTCGCCCTTAAACGAGTTTTGTGGTGGATGTGTAGCATGATTATGGCCTATAAACCCCTATATCTGTGTGTGGTTGTTTGTGTGGTTGCTTGCATCTCGGTCTGCGCACTGATTCCCTTCTCCTATTCCTGATGTAACTCGAAATAATTCGAGAATTATTTTCCTACCTTTGCTCCCCCCGAATGTAACTCGGGGTTTCACAATTCAATTGTAAATAGGATAGATTTTATTTCCTATTATGTCAAAGAACAGCGGACAACTTGAAGACGATCGGTTCAAGGAGTGAACCGATCGGTTGGTGATTCAGAAGGACAGTTCGAGGAACGAGACGAGTGGGTGGCGACCTGAGGAGATGCACGACGACCGGTGATCCGATCGGCTAGAGTCACCAGTCGATCGGCTGGTGGCACCCGTACAACCTACCTGACGGCGAGCCGATCAGTCATGGAGATGAGCTGATCAAACCCAGAAAGGCAGGCACATATTTCATCTTGTACAAGTTGCATGTGATGTAGACCTAGATGACCGTGATTCCTCATGGCTCGAGGAATCACAATAGGATGGCCATAATCATTGCTTTTTATCGTTTCGCATGTTTTCTGTGGGATATAGCATGCATATGATACGTACTATATATTGTGGTGATTGGATATGTATATGTATATAAAAACCAAATCCCTCATTAAATATTAAGTTTTAGATGCCTTCCAAATGTGACACACGTGAAAAACTTGATCGACCAAGTGTGGGCACGCCCTAGCGTGGTGCACCGTCTATCTCGTGGAAGCGTGAAGGATGAATGTGTGGGTCTTCCCTAGCAGGGTGCATGTTCATCGTGTTGGGTTTGGGTCAGACTTAACAAGGTGACCTAGATGGGATCTAGTACCTTGAGGCATGGAGATGATCATGGCAAAGAGTTGCATATGACATCTTTCAAGAGTTTCATATGATGCAATTGGCAAGAGTTGCCTACCTGAGAGATCTGAGTTGTGGGTGACAGCCCTAGCTGGTCCATGGCTCAGAGGATTTCAGGATCTTGACCCACTAGAAGATTGTACGCTACTATCTTCCGAATTGATGTTGAGGGCTATCAATTTGAGTCAAAATAGTGGGAGAGGTAATTAATTAAAGGCCTAATTAACTATCATCAAATTTATTCAAATCAAATCAAAATGGTTTTGACAAATGCAAATTTTCTCTTGTAGAATGGCAAAAGAATCATCTTTTAAAATGGGCAAATTAATTGAGAAGAAATTCCATAACTGGTTGAGGACTGTGAGAAGTGTTTTGCACAATCCAGATATACCAGGAGCCTTAGAATCCACTCTATGTACGCTTAATGTGTTGGTGAAGAAGAAAGTAGGTAAGGGAGAGAAGTGTTCTCTCGCCAAACCAATTTCTTCTACATGGAGAGGATGGAAGGAACAATGGAAGAAGAAGTCGGAGATAGAGATCTCTACTTCTGGTGTATACGTGATAGAGATTAACTTTACTACTTCTTCGTCATGGGTACTTGATACCGGATGCGGATCTCACATTTGTTCAAATGTGAAGGATCGTAAAAGAAGTAGACCTTTAGGGAAAGGCGAGGTTGAACTACGTGTTGCCAATGGGGCAAGAGTTGCCGCCAGTTCCGTAGGAACCTATGAGTTAACTCTACCTAGTGGGCTAATAATAGAGTTGAAGAACTTCTATTATGTACCTGCCATAAATAGGAATATCATTTCCGTCTCTTGTTTGGACAAAGATGGATTTGAATTTCTTATTAAGAATGGAAAGTGTTCCATTTCTAAAGATGGGATCTTTTATGGCAGTGCCCCTATGTCTTATGGTCTATACTTGATAGACTTGGAGACTAGTATGTACAACGTAAACACCAAAAAGCAAAAACTCAATGACTCAAACAAAACATATCTCTGGCATTGTCGTCTAGGGCATTTCTAGACTCCATAAAGATGGTTATCTAGACTCTTTTGATTATGAATCAATCGAGACATGTGAATCTTGTTTGTTGGGCAAGATGAATAAGACTCCCTTTTCAGGTAAAGGTGAGAGAGCTAGTGATCTATTAGGACTCATACATACTGATGTATGTGGGCCTTTTAGAACTAATGCTAGAGGTGGGTATCAGTACTTCATTACCTTTACTGATTACTTCAGTAGGTATGGCTATGTGTACCTGATGAAACATAAGTCAGAAACCCTTGAAAGGTTCAAGGATTTCATGAATGAAGTACAGAACCAACTTGGTAAAAGTATTAAGGCACTTCGTTCCGATCGAGGTGGAGAATACTTGAGCCAGGAGTTTGAGAACCTTCTGCGAGCCTGTGGTATTGTATCACAGTTGACTCCGCCTAGAACACCACAACATAATGGTGTGTCTGAAAGAAGGAATCACATATTGTTGGATATGGTGCGATCAATGATGGGTTTTGCTGATCTTCCAATTTCTTTCTGGGGTTATGCTCTTGAAACCGCCGCGTTTACACTTAACCGAGTACCATCTAAATCGGTTCAAAAGACACCATATGAGATATGGACTGGGAAGAATCCCAATTTGTCTTTTATGAAGATTTGGGGTTGTGAAGCTTACGTCAAGAAAATGTTTCCTGATAAGCTTGGACCCAAATCCGATAAATGTTATTTTGTTGGATATCCCAAGGAAACGAGGGGATATTACTTATACCACCCTACTGACAACAAAGTGTTTGTTGCCAGGGATGCTGTATTCCTAGAGAGGGAATTTATTTCCAAAGGAAACAGTGGGAGGAATATAGAGCTTGAAGAGGTTCAAGCCCAACAAGAAAACATTGAACTGGTAGATGTACCAGAGGAAAATACAGATTCATAAGGTGTTGTGGAATCTCAGTCTCCTCAGGTAACACAAGGACCTCGTAGATCTAGTAGGACTCGCCTTGAGCCTGAGAGGTTTGGATACCTTGTGACTCAGGAAGGTGGTGAGTTGATCATAGATGATGATCCAACTACCTATGTAGAGGCTATGGAGGGACCTGATTCTGAGAAATGGCTTGAAGCCATGAGATCCGAGATGGAATCCATGTACTCCAACAAAGTATGGACTTTGGTGGAACCACCCGAAGGGGTAAAACCCATAGGGTGCAAGTGGGTCTTCAAGAAAAAGACCGACATGGATGGCAATGTGCAAACTTATAAAGGTAGAATGGTTGCAAAGGGATTTCGACAAGTTCAAGGTGTTGACTATGACAAAACCTTTTCTCCAGTTGCCATGATTAAGTCCATCAGGATCATGCTTGCAATTGCAGCTTATTATGACTATGAGATTTGGAAGATGGATGTTAAAACCGCATTCCTTAATGGGAATATACATGAGGATGTGTACATGACACAGCCTGAAGGTTTTGTAGACCCAAAGAATGTCAATAAAGTCTGTAAACTGCAAAGGTCAATCTATGGATTGAAGCAAGCATCTCGGAGTTGGAATCTTCGATTTGATGAGGAAGTCAAAGTGTTTGGCTTTATTCAAAATGAAGATGAACCTTGTGTGTACAAGAAGGTTAGTGGGATTACGACCACATTCCTCATATTGTATGTGGATGACATACTTTTGATGGGGAATGATGTCTTAGCCTAAGAGAAGGTAAAGACTTGGCTTGGGAAAACTTTCTCAATGAAGGACTTAGGAGAAGCATCCTATATTCTAGGAATTAAGATCTATAGAGATAGATCTAGAAGGCTTCTTGGACTAAGTCAGAGAACATACATTGATAAGGTGCTGAAGCGGTTTAGCATGGAGAACTCAAAGGGAGGCAACATCCCCATGCTACATGGAGTCACCGTCTCTAGAGCTCAATGTCCCCAATCTTGTGAAGAGAGGGAGCGTATGAATGGGATCCCATATGCATCAGCCATCGGATCCATCATGTACGCTATGTTGTGCACACGCCCAGATGTCTCGTATGCTCTCAGCATGACGAGCAGGTACCAGTCAGATCTCAGGGATGCTCACTGGACAGCCGTGAAGAACATCCTCAAGTACTTGCGAAGGACGAAGGATCAATTTCTTGTGTACGGCGGCGAGGAAGAGCTGGTTGTAAAGGGTTACACTGATGCAAGCTTCCAAACCGATAAAGAGGATTACAGATCGCAGTCAGGATTTGTGTTTTGCCTTAATAATGGAGCTGTGAGCTGGAAGAGTTCCAAGCAAGAAACAGTTGCCGACTCTACTACAGAGGTCGAGTATATTGTTGCTTCGCATGCAGCAAAGGAGGCTGTGTGGATCAGGAAGTTCATTTCTAAACTTGGTGTAGTTCCCAGTAGCTGTAATGCAATTGAGCTTTATTGTGATAATAATGGAGCTATTGCACAAGCTAAGGAGCCCAGATCACATCAGCGGTCTAAGCACATACTGCGGCGCTTCCATCTCATACGAGAGATCGTACAGTGAGGAGATGTGAAGATTTGCAAAGTACCAACTTAAGACAACATAGATGATCCACTGACTAAGGCCCTTTCAAAGCAGAAGCATGATGGTCATGCTAGGTCACAAGGACTGCGTTTCCTTGGTGACTGGCTCTAAGTGCAAGTGGGAGTCTATTGGTATGTATGCCCATAGAGCAAGTCATATGATGATTGTAATGGGATACTTTGTAAATGATTTGAATAATACTAAAGGCAATTTCCAATCTATATGTTTAAACTGTTTCTGAGATGATGGTGTAACATGATAGATGTCTAAAGAATGGTTTTACTCAATGACGTATGCTTTTAGGTTCATGACATAAACGATGAGATCATATGGATGTTAAGAGTATACATTCTTTTATAGTCCCTAGTCGGTTGTTATTGTGGAAATAACCATAGAAATCAATAAACTAAAGACTAGATTGTGTGTTGGTTGATGACAGAATCTCATTAGTCATGATATAGTGATATCAAACCAAGCACATAGGTACTTGTTAGAGAACAAGGTACCGGACATACCCACCGTGAGAGTGACACATGGAACCCCAACCGACCAGCTTAGGAGTGAACCGATTGGTTCAAGGGTCCCAAACGATCGGTTCAGGTCCCCAACCGACCGGTTCACTTATGAACCGATCGGTTCAGGTTGCGAGTTGATTGCTTTTGTGGAAAATTCCGAACCCTTATACTCCTACTTTTAGTCCCATATTGCCGGGCACAGAGAACCCTGTCCCATGACCCGCATATATATATATATAGGGGTATTGGGGGCTTCTCAGAGTACAACTCAGTGCAAGTTGGTTGCTCTGCAAAGTTGTCGTTCTCTCTGGTTTTGGTAACCGAGAGAGAGCCCGAGCAAGTGCTTCCCGTAAAGGGAGGTGCAGCAAGGGAAGGACAACTGCAGTTGCAATTGACAGCAGGAGAGTGTGTTGGTGACTAGTACGTCAACAGGAGGGTGCGACTCCTTCCACTTCCTTGTGGGACAAGGAGAGTGGAGTTCCAGGTGGTCCGTGTGGACTACTTCAGAGGTGGGAGGTCACTGCCGCTCAGGAGGACAACTGTCATCTGACAGTCCGGTAGGAGGAGGAGTTGTCAGTCCCGGTGCGACTAGGAGCTGCACAGACACCGTCCAAGACCGGAGGTAAAGACCGCGCAAGGCGTGAGTTACTGTCGCCGAGCAAGCCTCAGGACAAGGTATGGTTCACAAACCATCTTTCTTATTATATAGACGTTGACGCGATTCCTTTTGTTCTGGGTTTGGGGAGAAAATTTTTGTTTCCGCTGCTCCTCTGCCTCCTCTAAAACTGAACATAGGTTTCTAGATTAGACATTCCTAGAGCAATTAGTGGCCGAGGGTAGTAATGGGGAGGTGAAATCAGGGCTTTTGACCCCAATTCCCCCACATTGTAGCCTTGAGAAGGCTCCATGCTAATTGCACTAGAATTATCTAATCTAGCTACTTAGATCTCTCACTTAGTTTTAGGGAGATTGGTTTGGATGTAGGAAGATGGGAGGCAACCTAGGGATCCAAGAATTGGACCTAGGGGCAAATCCCAAAATTCACACATATAAGCAATTTGCCTAAATTCCTAAGTGATTTACACACAAACCAACAAGCAATTCATGGAGAATGAAATGCAAATAGAATATAATCATTAACAAATGGAATTAAAAAGTTTACATGTCACTTTCCCCCAGCATGGCATCCAAGTAACATAATTTCCCCCAAACAGCCCACCCAAGGGGGCCTAGCTACTCATAGACATGGAAAATACAAAAAGAAAAGCAAAAGAGGTAGAAGTTGCCATGGAGCTCGATGTAGATGAGGGATCTCCTCTCTCTAGCTGCTACAGGGATGTCCTCCTTCTTCTCCTTAGATGAAATGGTGTGGAATGATGGAGGGAAGTGGACGGAAGGCTTATATATGGGGGGTTATGTGGTGGAAATGGTGAAATGGAGTAGATTTGAGGTGCATATGGAGTGGAATGGAGTGGGTGGCAATTTGGGGAGATAGGAGGGGGTAGAAGGTAGCTAACCTCATACCCCAGCCACCACCTAGATATATATAGGTGTGGGGAGTAAGCACTATGTCAAGTAGGGGCAAAATGGGTAAAATAGTGAAAACTAGGTGGGTTTTGTGAGTAGCACGACCGTGGTGGGTCACCACAGCCGTGGTGGGTAGGGTAGACCACGGCCATGGTGGATGGTAACGATCGTAGGAATTAAAATGTGGAGATCACAAGGAGGTGTACATGGATGGCCATGGCTGTGGGGGGTCACCACAGTCGTGGTGGGAACCTATTGCCACTGGCATATTGATCACCACGATCGTTTTGGCCATATTCATCAAATTCTGGGAGTTACAGTGATTTTTTGTGTGTGGGGGCATGTCCACCACGACTGTGGTGGAGTATCACGGCCGTTTTGGTGTCCCTCCCATGCACTTGAGAATTGAACTTGATCATCCATGGAGGGTATTGCTTCAAAACATTCTTTGACTACTTGGGGTAGGGTGCGAGTAGTTTTGGCCTCATTTTGGGATCCTCCAAGCCTGAGGAAACCCTAGATTGGACCATCTTCTTTCCATGCCATCAAGTAGTGGACAAAGTACCTATAAAACATGCAAAAATCCTCCATAAGTGCATTTTATAGAAATAAGCATATTGGGGGAAGAACATGTAATCTAGCAAGTATAGATGTGATTGAAATGCAATATGACACAAGATGAAGCCCTAAAATAGGGAAGAATCAGTTATGTTTCTCACTGGGACTGTGTGTCTCACCCCGTTGGTTTAAAACCTTTTTAGGTGGACGTGCTAGACGTGTAGGTGATCATGGTGGTGCAACTGAGCAGCAAGAAGAACAGTAGAAGGAAAGAGGTGGATATGCTGCTGCTTTTGGGTGTTTTTGTAGTAGAGTCCTGGAGTCATCCCTGTACTCTCAGGTCCTTGGAGGTGTGTTGACGAGGTTTCATGATGTATAGTTGATATGGCTCTGTTATCCTGTTGTTGACCTGGTTAGGTCTGATATGTATATAAACAGGTGATGCATCCTTTATGGATAAGAGACAGCTAGATCATATGAACTGTGGACATGTACCAAGTTTATGTATATTTATATAACATGTTTCTTTGCAGGATGTGGATCTGGTTGTAATAGTTCCTTTCTTATCTACTTTCTGCAATCAATTTTAATTAACCCGTGTTTTTGGTAATATGATGTTTATGACGGTTCCGTATGTTTTCACGTGGCATTTCATTGTATGTGTGATAGCGGGATGTCACAACTAGAATTCCCTTCCTGTGTCTTGTTTCCTTGAACAACTTAGTGACACCACGAGGCTGGATAGAAGATTCTATATTATTAGAAGTAGTCTACATAGAGAAACCATCTTCTAAACAATAATTAACATGATAATGATATTATAAGAGAATGTATCACCAAATAAGTTATCCATCTTCTAAACAATAATTAACATGATAATGATATGAGATATGTCTACCTTGTTAGTGGCTCACAGACAACACCTTTGAAGCTTTAGTGAGTACGGCCCTTGGAATCCATCACTACTCTATGCATGTCTATGAAATCCACAAGATGAGAGTTAACCCCCATGGAGCAGCAAAAATGGTTCCTGGTGGATGGTCATTCTCAAAAGATGGGATTCCACCTGTTGAAACCAAAGAGGAAAAAAAAAGACACACACACACACAAACACACACACACACACACACACAGATATATATATATATATATATATATATATATGATAAAACTAAAAAAGAAACTGAGTTTTATTAGGACAACAATTACAAATAAAAAGTTTTGTCCATGAGGTTCAATAGCGAAACATAATGTCACCATGGCTACATAAATAAAGGGTTACAACTATAGAAAATGGCTCAACATTTTATTTTCACCCTATGTGGTTTCAAAACATGTGGATGAGGGGAACATCTTTTTTTGTTTCAAAATGTTAGCCTAAGAAAGAAATCTTGTAGAGAAATATCTTGGAAGAAAGTTTTCCTTCGAAAAACCATGGAGGGAGTAAATGCTTGTCGAATCTGGTCCATATCAGACTCCTAATTAAGTGTTGTGGTGTTTGGAAAAATCAGATGATCATATACAAATCTAGTTAGTGTACTGAAAACCACACTCGACTAGTGATGAGTGTGCACACTGCCCGTCAATTCACTACATTATTAAAGCTAGAAGGTAGAGAAGAATTTCATAACTAAAAGGATTATTAGTGTTTGAGCATTGTCCGATGCTCACTATTTTTGTGGCATCCAACTTATAAAAACATGATTTACTTAAGCGAAAGCGATTCATCAACAACGAAATTACTGAAAATCACTAAAAATTAAAACTTTTTACGAAGAGATCCAAACCCAAGAAAACTATTATAACAATATCCAAAGTATTTCAATTACATTCTGGTTTACTAATACATCTCTTGTACCATTTCTTCTCGAGAGTTACAAACATCAAATGCCCTGTTAAACTGTACATTGGCAGGATAAAAATCTTGAGGCATCAAGCCAAAATCTCAGATCAATATTAAACTAACTACTGACTCCTAGGACCTGAGAGTATAGAGACGACACATAGGATTTTGTATATACAGGACATAACCACCAGTGTCTCCACCTGAGAATTCACTGCTGTTCTTGTTGTTGTTGTTGCTACTGTTCTTCCCCTATTGTAGGGTTTCTGCTTCTCCTTCTACATCTACCTAAAAAGTTGGATTCCATGGGAGTGAGACAATTGAAATTGCCCCAGCGAGAGATAAAACTCTTCGCCAGAAATATTATTATTCCAATTAGCAGAATAAAACTGAGCAGAAGAATCATAAGTATTCAACAACAGATAAATCAATGCCTAAACAGATTAGAGCATTACTCTCTATTCAAGTCATTTCAACTATATCTTGATAAAGAAGCATGTCACTTATTCAATAAGGAATATGAAGGACATGTATAACATTTATCCATCTAAGATATACTAAGCAAGATATAATCAACCAATGATTCTCGTATTACAACCTTAAGCAAATATGCTACACGACTGATTACATTTTACAATCATACTTAAGCCCTGAGGAGATGAGGTATACCGCTCATACTCCAACCAACCATTGCAACATCGAAATCGGTACCATACATAGGTCAATAGAAGAGCCGAAGTTCCATGACCTCATCTTCCTCAGTCAGTGTGAGGACCAAATGCAGGACATCTTGTGTCTCTGCTAAATAGCTTTCCAGGGTATACTGGCAACTTTGCTATTAGAATTACAGTGGCATGTTGTACTCTCTTCCCAATCGAGAGATATTATATTTATCTCTCTTTGATTCGACATTAAGATCATCAGGATATTAATGATACATCCATCCTGGCATTTGGGAGATTAGTGATACATCCATCCCGAAATATATAATGAAGTATTGAGATATTTAATGTTTACCTCACATCAATTCCTCCATTAGGGCGTAATGATATTCGTGTCCATAACCTCCACATACTCAAAAGTATACCCTCCAGGAGTTCCCCTCGGAAAACCTATTTCACCATCACCAAACTACTGACAATGATGGATCTATGGCCAATGCTCTACATGAATAGATTTCACTTGATTAATTAAGTACATTATCATATTCTTTTAGCATCAACCAAGTTTTCAAACATAACATATTATGACAAATTCCTCAAAGAAACATGTACTATTTCCATCAATTATTTCTTAGTCTTTATGAGATATTGGGATCTCAGTTCCTCATTTCAATACTGGGAATTCTCATTCCTCCACAATTTAAATACCATAATCATATGGATCTGGGTATTCAAACCCTTAGCTCATCACCAAGCATTGTTACCACTTTTCAGGTAACTATCACCTTCAGGTCATCTGACTAAGGTTAACATGATACTTGCTATACAAGCATCGCTCATGACACTTGAGGCCCATTAACTCTTATGTTACCTCTTACTAGGAAGCAAGGCATATTATGGAACACAAGGCCCAATAAACAATTTCAATAAATAAAACATCATAGCTCATACCTGGCTATGTTCATCATCTCATGATACCTGCAAGGTTAGCACACATGATAACATATATATCAATCATATTCCAGTTCCTTGCCATTCATGGGTAACACCACTATTCCCTCACCAGGGTTAGGGTTTCCCATTTCATGTCAATTGGGGATACTTATCCCATTACCCAGATCAGGGTTATGGTTTATCACCATATTGCCCAAGATTAGGGTTTCATATAACCTTACATTACACCACCCTGGAATGGAGTCTCACATCACATTATTGCATCAGGGTTTCACATCACATCACCCTAGATTTAGGTTTTACATTCAATTAGGGTTACATCTACAATTGTCCCAAAATTAGGGTTACACTCTATATTGCCCTAATTTAGGGTTAAGACTCACTATTCTTCTTAATTAGGGTTTCATGATCTCATCATCATGGATCAATCCCTAATTACATATTTTACTCCTAATGAAGGAATTTAATCTTGTATTTACATAAAAGCACTACTTTCTCTCTCGTCTTCTATGGGATGTTGAGTACCTCAAAGTTGATTCAATTAGGTCAATTCTTTATTCTAATACACCCAGTTGGGGTTAGTGTAGTGTGTTGAGATTTTGCTTCTATAATCTCCAAAGATTAATCCTTCAAGGTTACTAATCACCCTATTTTATTAAGGGTACAACTAATGTAATCACCCTTGATTTACATCATTTAATAATCAATTAAACAATTGAACTTTAATCACCTTAAGTGTTCAAATGGTTTTGATTAATTATTTCCCACACGGTCTTGGTCACTTAGACCCCAAACGGTCTTGACCAACCACACCCCAAACGGTCTTGCTTGAATGATCTCCAAATGGTCTAAGACCGTTTAGACCTCCAAACGGTCTTGGTCTAATGGTTTGAAACCGTTCAGAAATTTTGTGCTTGCAACCGTTTAGCCAAAACATTCTTGAGATCGATTGAGTACCCAAATGGTTTGGGATCATTTGGTCCCAACCGGTCTTGAGACCATTTGGTCAAAACCTCCTCAAAACCGATTGGACCAAAAATGGTCTCAACCACTCAAATTGATTTGGGGTTTCAATGATTGATCCCCTCATTAATTGAATCCATGGAACCACTTTGAACCCATGCATCAACCTTCTATTGGACTAATGGATCATCCTTCAACTGAATCAATCTTCAATTGAACCTCAATTAGGGTTTTGAACCCAATTGGATTAGGGTTTGAAATCGATGAACCTTCAATATTGGTCATTGTGGAACCAATTGCTTTGAAATCATTGGACCACCTTTCAAATTGAGCATTACCTGACCTCAAATGGTCTTGAGGTCATTTGGCCCCAAACGGTCTTGAGACCATTTGACCCAAACCAAACAAGGAAAACGCATGTAATTCAATTAGGGTTTCAATAATTACCCGATCTAGGGTTGATAATTGATGGATCTTCAAATGTTGAACCTTGTTGAAACCAATTCAATTCAATACATTGTATCATAATCCATCACAATCATTAGTTGAGCTCCAAACGGTCTGAGACCGTTTGATCCCAAACAGTCTTGAGACTGTTTGATCCTAAACGGTCTTGAGACCGTTTGGTTTCAAATGATCTTGAGATTGTTTGGTCTCAAGTTCATGAAACCGTTTGTAAAGGATATTTGTGGAGGTGTGTGATTAGGATGATGTCATCATCATCAAGATTCAATCCTACAAAAACTACTGCCGTACGTATGTAAATTGCATCAATTGATTAAAGGGATTTCAAGAAGAACATAACAATCAACCAATGATGGAGAATTGAATGTAGTAATAACATTTAAGTGTTCAAGTTATATAACCTGCCTTCAAGGAAGCTTCAAAGCTCCAAACTCCACATCTTTAATGGTGGAAAAAGCTTTCTCAACTTCACAAGGTTCGTTCCTCAAGCTTTTGAGTGAAAAGGATTGGCTGGGATTGAAGATTGCATGCAGAAAGAAGAAATCAAGCATTGATTTTCTATTTCCACCATGAAATCAAGGTTGAAGATGACTAGGGAGCTTACCTACAGGTTGGGGCACGTCCTCCTGTTTCTCCTAAGCTCCTTTGTCCATGGCCAAAGCAAGGAGAGAAAAAGGGTTGAGAAATCCTTTCATTTGGCTTAGGAATGGGATGTATATAAGAAACATCAATGAGAGAGAAAGTAATAATTAATTCCTTTATTTCTTAAATTGATGCCACATCTCCCCCTCAACTCCTTTCCCACGAAGCCATCCTCTTTACCTTTGCAATCCTCTCCTTTATCCATGAATTAAAGGAAAAGAAATTAAGCACCTTAATTCATATAATAATAATATCCATATTTGAGTGGATATTACTTTTCCTTTTATTAATGTGAGTGGGCTCTCCAATCACTAGGATATTTTCGTTGTCTTTGCAAGTCACAAGGACGTCCATTCTTGTAGAATTTCAACCAAAACATTTTTGGTTGTAAGGCACATCAATTAATATATTTATTTTTGTATTAAATTGAATTAAGCTTACAATTATGCTTAAATCTTGATTATTTTAATATCAAGATTCTCTCTCTTATAAAGTGATTCCAATGAGGCGCCCCTCTCAAATTATTTTCTCTACATGATGCCAAGAATCATGAGGGACCCTCTTGAAGAGGTAATTTGCATATCGAACCCTATGTTTTGGGTAAATTGCACCTTACACCAAAACTAGGTATTAATGCACAAGCATTGCTTTATCAACTCTTTCTAGGTACTCAGACTTTCACTAGTCATACATCTGCATCATACTCATTCCTATGATGCTTCAACATCTGAGGAACATTTTATCATGCAACATTTGCAAATTAACCCCTCAACTTTGGTAAATTGCACTTTAGTCCAAAACGAGCAAAACATTACTTTCAACATTATTCAAATTGGACTAAAATTGAATTGTAAGTTCCTCTTAAGCCTTAATTACTTCTCAAACGATAAGAGCAAGCATATAATTATCTTTCTTACATAAAACATCCAGGGTTAAAGCATAACCCAGGTCAGGGATGTTACAAATCATCCACCCCTTATAAGAATTTCGTCCTCGAAATCATTAAGAGAAAGAGAAGGGTACTCCCTGCTCATCTCTTCCTCTAGCTCCCACGTAGCTTCTTCAATGCCACAATGATTCCAGAGAACTTTTACAAGACATATGCCTTTCTTTTTCATCTTTTTAATTCTTTTATCAAGGATCGTCACATGTCCTTCAACATATGATATATCGTCATTTAATTCTACCTCCATAGGTTGCAGAACTAGCACTGTGTTAGGGTGACACTTCCTCAACATGGAGATATGGAACACTGGATGTCATCCAAGTAAATAGCCAAACATATGGTCAAGAGATACATAAAAGTATCTTCAATACAATCAAGGAGGAGTTATATAATAGCGTACCTTTTTGGATGCTAACCAAGTAAAGGTTCAAGAGTGAAAGGTCAAGGTCTCAAGCAGTTCCTAGATCAATCAAGATGTAGATTTGTGGATCAAGATCATATTATGCAAGAACCATATATCGAATATGCAATATTAGGGTTTTGCATTCCTATACAACCCTAGGGTAGATCCTCCATTTATAATCGACATTATATCAATATTTCAACATTTAATCAAGCATCAAGCATATATCAAGAATGTATGATCTACTTTGGTGTTTTTAGGAATCATATTAGATTACCCTAATTATATTATCAATATCTGAGTCATTATTCAAGTTTCTAGATCATAATGATAGGTTTGTGCTTAAAAATCAGAGTAAGATTGCATGATGGATCAAGAACTAGATTAGGATCATGAAATTAAGAAAGTTGTCCATTTTATACTCAAGAAGGTTATTCAAAGGTTCTTGCATCAAAACAGAGAACATAGATACGAAACAGGTTCTGAAACCATTTTTATGCAGCTCAGGTGGTAACTCCAACTTATAGGCTACCTTTCCAATCCGTTCAATGATTGAATAAGGCCCCATAAATCTAGGAGCTAACTTTCCCTTCCTTCCAAATATAAGGACACCTTTCCAAGGTAAGACCTTGAGATAGACTCTGTCTCCAACTTGGAATTCTAAAGGTCTTTGCCATTTGTCGGCATACGATTTTAGTCTATCTTGTGCAACCTTTAACTATTGTTGGATTACTTTAATCTTCTCTGTTTTCTACTGTACAAGCTCAGGACCCAAAAGTTGATATTCTCCGGTTTCATACCAACATAAAGGAGATCTACAACATCTACCATACAATGCTTCATATGGTGCCTGTGACGTCTATTGCCAAACGTCGATTAGATTAATACGGAAGCGGTTGTTAGTGGCAGAATTACTGAAAATCACTAAAAATTAAAAACTTTTTGCAAAGAGATCCATAAACTGCAAAACTATTTCATAAAGAACCAAAGTATTTCAAATACATTCTGGTTTACTAGTACATCTCTTATACCAATCCCTCTTGAGAATTACAAACATCAGCTGCCCTGTTAGACTATACATAGGCAGTACAAAAATCTCGAGGCATCAAGCCAAAATCTCATATCAACATTAAACTAACTACTGACTCCTAGGACCTGAGCGTATAGAGACGACACATAGGACTCTTTATGACAACCAGTGTTTCCACCTGAGGATTCACTACTGTCCTTGGTTCTGCTGCTGCTGCTGTTCTTCCCTTGTTGTAGGGTTCCTGCCTCTTCTTCGGTGTCTACCTAAAAAAGTTGAATCCCATGAGGGTGAGACAATTGAAAATTGCCCCAGCAAGAGATATAACTCACCGCCAGAAACATTATTATTGCAATTAATAGAATAAAACTGAGCAAAAGAATCATAAGTATTCAACAACAGCTAAATTATTGACTAAACAATTTAAAACAATATTCTCTATCCAAGTCATTTCAGTTATATCTTGATAGAGAAATGTGTCATTTATTTAATAAGGAATATGAAGAACATGTATAACATTCAGCCAACTAAGACATACTAAGCAATGTATCATCAACCATTGATTCCCATATTTCATCCCTAAGCAAATACGCTACACGGCTGAATACATTTTACAAACATACTTAAGCCTTGAGGAGATGAGGTATACTGCTCATACTCCAACCGATCATTGTGGAATCAAAATCGGTACCATACATAGATCAATAGAAGAGTCAGATTCCCATGACCTCATCTTCCTCTGTCAGTGTGAGGACCAAATGTAGGACATCTTGTGTCTCTGCTAAATAGCTTTCCAGGGTATACTGGCAACTTCACTATTAGAGTTACAGTGGCATGTTGTACTCTCTTCTCAATCGAGAGATATTATATTTATCTCACATCGATCCGACATTAAGATCATCAAGAGATTTATGATACATCCATCCCAGACTTCGGGAGATTAGCGATACATCCATCCCGACATAAATAATGAAGGATTGAGAGACTTAATGTTTACCTCACATCAATTCCCCCATTAGGGTGTAAGGATATTCGCACCCATAACTCCCACATACTCAAAAGTATGCCCTCCAGGAGTTCCCGTAGGAAAACCTGTTTCACCATCACCAAGCTACTGACGATGATGGATCTATGGTCAGGGCTCTACATGACACCATTTCACTTGGTTAGTTAAGTACATTACAATATTATTTTATCATCAAACATGTTTTCAAACATAAAACATTATAACAATTGCTACAAAGAATGAGTACTATTTCTATCAAATTCTTTTCAAAGCTTTGTCAAACATTGGGAATCTCAATCCTTTATCACATCAGGGTATTCTTATCCCTTATCATCTCATCATCATAATTATGAAACATGCGTGTCTAAACCCTTAGTTCATCAAAACACTTGTTACCACTTTATCAGGTAACTTATTGCCTTCAGGTCATCTGATCATTGTAAACATAATAATTGCATTGCATGTATTTCACATGGATTTTAAATCCCAATAATATCTCTTGTTACCTCTCACTAGGCAACACAACATATTATGGTTGACAAGGCCCTTAAACCAAATTCAATAGTAAAGCATAATAGCTCATACCTGGCTATTCCCCCATCTCATGAAACATGCATAATTAGTGCATATGATAACAATTATATCAATTACAAATCAGCACTATGCATTGTAAGAGTATCATCACTATTTCCTTGTTTGAGTTAAGATTCCACTTTATGTCAATTAGGAATACTTAATCTCATTACCAAGATTTGAATCATGATTACAATCATATTTCCCAAAATTAGGGTTTCATACATTACAACCCAAGATTAGAGCCCGACATATCTTTATCCTATATCAATGTAGGATTTCATATCAAAATGTCACATACTAGTAGATAGTATCACCTTGAATCAGGTTTTGCATCTCATCATTGCATTAATGTTTCATTTTGACCTTAACCTTATCTAGAGTTTCACATGACATCACCCTCACTTTAGGGTTTCATATGGTTTCACCCATGATTAGGGTTTCTTATAGCATCTTCCTCTATTAGGGTTTACTATTCACATTCAATCAAGGTTTATTATTAAAATTCCCTAAATTAGGGTTTCTCAAGTCATTACCCTAAATTAGGGTCATACCATTACCACAGATTAGGGCTTTACTTATCGTTGCCCTCAATTAGAGTTTACTATCATAATGGATTAGGGTTTGACCTATCCTTTCCCTCAACTAGGGTTAGGGCACTTTGACCTTCTTAATTAGGGTTCATGACCTCTTTATCAAGGATCATAACCTAATTACACATTCATATGAAAGAGTTGAGGATTAACCACTACATGGTTATCATTCATATAGGAAGTCCTCTCTCTTTCTCTCATCTTCTATAAGATGATGTTTAATTCAGACTTAATTAGATTCGGTCAACTCAACTTGATTGGAGAGTTGACACATGTATTGTGTCATTACTTTCATAATCATCAAGGATTAATCATTCAAAAGGTATTAATCACCCTATCTTATTAAGGGTACAATTACTATAATCACCCTTGGATTGCATCATGTAATGATCAATTAAACAATTGACCTTTAATCACCTTAAGTGTCCATACAGTTTTGATTAATTACTTCTCAAACAGTCTTGTTCACATAGACCCCAAACGGTCTTGACCAACCAAACCTCAAATGATCTTACATGGATGACCTTCAAACGGTCTTGATCAACACTTGAAACCGTTTAGCAAAGTTGATACTTGAAACCGTTTGATAAAGTTGATACTTGAAACCATTTGAGTCTCAATCAGTTTGGGATTGTTTTGTCCCAAACAGTCTTGAGACTGTTTGGTCCAAACTCCCTCAAAACCGATTGGACCAAAAATGGTATCAACCACTCTTATTGATTTAGGGTTTCCAAGATTAATTTCTTCATAATCGAATCCTTGTAATTACTCATCAAATGAACCTAAGCACCATACTTCAATTGAGATTAATGAATCATATTTAAATTGATTCAACCTTCAATTGATCATCAATTTAGGTTTTGAACCCAATTGAATTAGGATTGAAATCGATGAACCTTCAATATTAGTCATTATGGAACTAATTGCTTTAAGATTATTGGACCATCATTCAAATTGGGCATGACCTAACAGCAAACGATCTTGAGGTCATTTGGATGACCTCCAAACGGTCTGGAGACCATTTTCCCATCCCATCATCAAAATTTGTAAAGTTCAATTAGGGTTTGCATCATTGGATTGCTCATCAGAATAGCTATTGCTTACGTTTCAATTTGATAACTTTGGGTCTTCAACTACTTCACCATACTCAACCCTAGACCTCCAAATGGTCTTGGTTGACGTCCAAACGGTCTTGAGACCGTTTGGGTGATCTCCAAATGGTCTTGAGACCGTTTGGGTTAATCAACCCAAAGAATTAAATTAATCAATTACAAAATCAACACTCAACCCGATTAGGGTTTCTAATTAGATGATTGTCTATACATTGATTCAATCAATTGGAACAATTAGATCCTCATCCAACAAGTACTAGGGTCCTGACCTCTAATGGTCAACCCATCCAAATGGTCAACCATCCTAAATGGTTTGGGGTTCAAGACTCTAAACAGTTTGCAAACCGTTTAGTCTCCAAACGGTTTAGTGAAACCATTTGGACCAAGATCTTCAAAACCGTTTGCAAGGGAAACTTGTTGGATTGCGTGTTGTAACACCCGGGCCCACTGCCCAAGGCTCTAGTGGAGTTTCAAGAATGACGATTGGCCCCACAAACCACCACTAGCCTTAACTGCACACGTTTTCCACACTGACACGCAAGCCAGGATCAACTTCTCGACTGGTCACCCATCCTAGTACTACTCCAGGCTGAGCACGCTTAACTATAGAGTTCTTTAGTGATGGGCTCCCGGAAAAGGAGGTGCACCTTGGTGATATGGGTAGTCAAATCATTCCTTTTAAGATCAACTTATCTGAGGCCTCAAATCTTGGGATGTTACAATATCCCCCACTTAGACTCTTGACGTCCTCGTCAAGTCTCAACTATACAGCCTCATAATCTGACCCCATTTCAGCGCAGACCCACAATGGCCCATGGACACCCAGCTCCCATCCACGGCTACCAGTGCAAGGGCGGCTCCATCTCGTCTCTACGGATAGCCCTTTCCAACTTTCCTGGACCGCACGACTCAAGACTGGCATGCCACATGCCCATGTGGGCCCCACCTACTGGAGGGATGAACAATAACTACACCAAACATTGCTCACATGAAACACAAACTAAATTCACCTTACATCTCAACCCTAGAAACTTAATGAAATATCCTTGTGGATCAGGTTGACTTAGCCTCTAGGTTAGAACCTAGATGTTCTAGAACTAGGTGTATACTTGTGTAAATTACCTCCCTAGACATGATTCGCGACATCTGCTTAGGATGTCTACACAATTATGCACCATGTTCTTGCTAGTTCTCTAGGTGTCATGATACTAGACTGCCAAATGAGTGTGGTAACTCGTTTTGGTTTTGGTTTTATTCAAATGGAGTATGGTGGTTTTCATCGCCTGTTTAAACGTTGGAGAAAACATTTTTCAAGTATTATTATGGAAAATGTTACCACACACAGAAAGGTAGTGAGTTTCCATGCAACCTAGGAGAAAGAGATGTAACATCAAGTCTAGATGAGAGAGTTTAGATGATAACGATAATCTCTAGAGTTGTCTAGAGCCATGATATAGGTTTGGCAAGTGAATAACCAAGAAACCTAAGATGATGATTATGATATTGATGATGATGTCGATGTTGATAAGACCCAAGTTGTTTGAGGAAGTTCGAGTATGTTTAACGATATGGAATGAGTTGGACCATGCAACCCTAGCTAAACCTAGCACCTTGTATGATACATATGGCTTGGTTGATGTGCTAAACATAATTAGTGGGTTGGCATGCTTGCTTGTACCTAGTTTTGTACATGTAGAGATATGATATATGATGTATGGTTTGAGACCAACATGGGCCTCAATCTCTTTACAAAGGAGGACCTCTAGCATGGGACATATGAATAGGGTGACCTTTTGATATGATTTGACCCGTGTCAGGAGAAGGTTAGAGTACCTAAACTCCAAAATATTTGGAATGTGAATAATATGAATGATGAAATACTTGATGATGAGTCCCTAGCTAGAATACTTTTAAGTATATGAGTTGAGTGACCTAGTGGACGGTTCCCTTGAAAATTTTGAACCCTAGATTTCCTATTAAAGATCTAATCCTAGAGAAAGAGGCAATTGAATATTTGATGCTTGATATATATGTGAGGGAGATGTCCCAAGACCCAAGATGATGTATACGATATGTGATATCTATGATGAGCCTCATACTCGTGTTAGTAGTTGCATATAAAGGAATCTAGTGGTTATCCTTGTTTCTTGAAAGATGGATAGAGAAGATTGTTATGGGTAGATAGTTGTGGTTAGCATGTCTTTTTGGACATAGATAGGCCTTAGTTTGAGTGGCTTGAGCTTTTGGAGCTCCTTTGATATACAAGTGAGATAATTATGAAAGCTTGATGTTGCATCTCGGGATGATGCATGATGCATGGAAATAATCTCACTTACGCCCAAAACTTGATATATGTGCAATGAGCCACTCTCCTAAGCTAGACCAATACGAAATCGTACCATACATAAAATATGTAGAGTGGGAATCATGAACTTGTTACGATGATGCCTAGAGATCTTAGCTTGAATAATGAGGGGTAGCATACCTAATCTCATACTCAAATGAAAAAAAACTAATATAGAGATACTAAGGGGTGGGTAAACCCTAATGCCATAATGATGTCATTATGTGTTAAAACATGAAGTAACACATATATGATCGACATGAGTGCACCCTTGATAATGATAACTTAGTGTGCATCCCATTATGGATAATGTGTTGAAAACCATGGTTAGATACCTAGACTCGATGAATTTTGACTTTGACTCTTGTTTATGATCATAGACAAATTTCGAGGACAAAATTTCTTGTAAGGAGGGAAGGATGTGACAACCTTGATTTTCTCTCCTATATTGTACTCCTCTCTCATCAAGTGTCTCACTTACTTGTTTTAATATTAATTTCATAATTGGATAGTTGTTCCAATTTGGCGACTACCACGATCAATTTTGCAATGTGCAACTTCAATTCGTACCTTTAAACTAAGTATCTTGCTATATCATGTCACCTTCTTGCATCTAGTCTGAACCTCATCACCATGATCTTTTGTCTTTCTAATATGAACCACAATGTAGTGGACAAACCCAATGGCACAAAAATCAACCCAATTAGACCTTTGTAGCATGAGTTATGAAAGCTTGAAGATGCTTTGATTTACCTTGATTTTAAGTGCTTTGGTACTCTTGTTTGCTTGTTGGGCCAGCCAATCCATGGGCC
Source organism: Alisma plantago-aquatica (assembly GCA_963693085.1). NCBI lineage: Eukaryota > Viridiplantae > Streptophyta > Magnoliopsida > Alismatales > Alismataceae > Alisma > Alisma plantago-aquatica. The sequence continues at coordinate 193,693,313 of OY856413.1, read as the reverse complement.
TAGCCGATGTATTGCCCTTGCGTGCCCCCACCCCCTTTCTCCTTCAGGAAAGCATCCAAGGTAACGAGCCGCCCTCCTCCTTCCTTTCCAAAACGGACAAACAGAAGGATGCTCAGGTTTAATGGGATTTAAACCCTAGCATTCATGATGCTTTATAAACTCCCCTGGTCAAACCCTAGTTCCACTTCTCCCTTGCTTCTTTCTCCTTGCGCCGCTGCCCCTCCCTATTCCTTCTTCATCCCGTTCTGTTATGCTTCTTTCCCTACTGCGCCAACGCCCCCCTTCCGGCCTTCCCCCTTACGTGACAATTGTTGGGCTGCTTCTCGGCAGCAGCAAAGGGCACCATCTACCTGCGGTGCTACACCACACGCCCAGCTGTTGGTCGGGTGATTGCAGGAACCTTGATGCTGGAAAAAGGGCAGGGGTGAAGATGCCCCGTTCTTCCCCTGTTCTGGTCCTAGGAACAGAGGACCATGGTGAGTACGTGTAGAGAGGACCCTTTTAGGAACCGGCTGCTACCGAACCGAGCGTCCGTGAGGCCAGGGTACGGCGGCCAGCCCTCTCCCTGGAGTTGTGAGATCTGGTGTACCAGTGTCATGGGTGGCCGGCGCACTGCTCCAACACCGGCAGTCTGGAGCGAACGGGCTCGGGGGTGAGCGTCCAACGTTGGAGTTTGGCAGTGGCGAGCGGTGTGACATCGCAGGGGAGCGGTTAAGTTTGGTGACGAGCGGCCAGGCAAAGATGAGCAGGGACACTGGCGAATCAAACTAGGCCACACGTCCAGGGAGAACCCAGCGCACATGCACTTGGGTCGTGGTGTGCAGGTACCATTGGATCGCCCATCCACGACTGGAGTTAATCGATAAATATGAAGGTAACACCCAATCTGAAATCCATATAGTTTCGATGTAGAATTTACAAAAACCATAACTTCTCCATTTTAAGGCCAAATATAGCAAAATTATATATCAAACGGATCCTCTCGAAAAGGCCTACAACATGAGCTGATTTCCAGATCCTGAATCTTCTTCTAGTTTCCTTATACTGCTAAAGATGTAACCTTTGACTACTTTGAATATGCTTAACACATGATTATGATTAATGATTGGATCTTGATGCTCAATCTACCCCGATCCTTAAATCAGTACTTGCGATATATACTTGAACTAAATGAAGGTCCTACTCTCCCTTTTGTTCATCATGACCCTTTTTGTACATATGTGCTTAGTTCGGACTTTAATGATGAACGTTACTCCAAATTGCTAATTTTGTTGGTAATGGACAACCACCTAATCTTGCTATATGTTTCTTATGACCTTATGCTGCTGATCTAAACCATCCCTTATGCTTGGATCTTATTCATTGATGATCTTTGACCTTGATTACTCTATTATGAGTCTAGTGACCTAATCTGAGCATAAATATCCTAAACCTTGTCATGTCCACATGAAACCTCGAAATGATATGAAACTTGAACCACACCATCATGATGACCTCTAGATCAGTAAGATATCATATAATGAACCAATAAGCAACTTGGAACCCATATTGGCCAAAACCCTAAAATGCATCTAATTAGGGTTAATGATGAGAATCTAATGCATATATGTAATCTTGTTGTTAATAAGGTTTGGCATGTGGCTAGATGGTGAAGGATATGTTAGGTTATGAATCTATGAATCAGGTATGGGCCTTATCTAGTTAAATGACTACCGCTTTCTTGCTTGAAAAGACATATATTGTATGCTTGTTTGTCTATTTGCTCAAATATTGCCATGTACTATTGCTATGTCTTACTCGATGTTTGCCTCGTCAGTTTTATAACTTGAACACATATATAGATAAAACTCCATTATAATATTGTTGATAAAGGGTTAACTCTTGGTTACGTCCATGAGGTCCCTCTCATATAAAAGGGTTAGCTAAACTTGAGCACCCTTACGGACCCTTCCGATGGGAAGATGGTCAAAGGCCTTAAACATGCTTGATATTGTTGGTATAATGGAGTGAAATGACATAAAATATGATTTCACATTTGTTAAACAATTAACATGTTTATTCTTGTTTGTTTAGTCTTGAAATATTTTCAAATTTATGCAAAGCTTATACATATATGTATCTTTCGGCCCCATACTCAACACCTCGTGTGTTGACCCATTTCTCGTATGTTCTTTTTAGGTTCAGAGATGGCTAGAAGGTTGAAGGTCTTGGTGAGCTATGCTAGGTGTACTTGTTGTAAGATTCAGATATAGTATACATCAGAAGACTTGTACAAAGTGACTCTTGAATATGTAATTCAAATTGTGTAATATAATAATGTTGCTTAATATATCTTGTTGATTGTTGAGATTATGTTGGTGCTTGTATCTTGTTATCTGTTCATGTGTGCTAAGCTTTACGCTTCCGCATTTCGCCTTTGGTATACATTTGGTTCATGGAACTGGGATTCCAGTTCCGTGACAAATGGTATCAGAGCCATAACCCCTCTAGTAGGTGGGGCCCACATGGGCATGTGGCATGCCAGTCTTGAGTCGTGTGGTCCAGGCAAGTTGGAAAGGGATATACTTAGAGACGAGATGGCGCCGCCCTTGCGCTGGTAGTCGTGGATGGGAGCTGGGTGTCCATGGGCCATTGTGGGTCTGCACTGAAATGGGGTCAGATTATGAGGCCATATAGTTGAGACTTGACGAGGACGTCAAGAGTCTAAGTGGGGGAGATTGTAACATCCCAGGATTTGAGGCCTCGGATAAGTTGATCTTAAAAGGAATGATTTGACTACCCATATCACCAAGGTGCACCTCCTTTTTCGGGAGCCCATCACTAAAGAACTCCATAGTTAAGCGTGCTCAGCCTGGAGTAGTACTAGGATGGGTGACCAGTCGGGAAGTTGATCCTGGCTTGCGTGTCATTGTGGAAAAAGTGTGCAGTTAAGGCTAGTGGTGGTTTGTGGGGCCAGTCGTCATTCCTGAAACTCCACTAGAGCCTTGGGCAGTGGGCCCAGGTGTTACACGTGCCCAAGATGATATCATCATCATCTACCTTCATTCATTCAAAATCTACTACCATTTTCATGGGAATTAAAACAATGGATCAAGGGAAGTTCAAATAGAATAAAACATTCAACAAATAATGGAGAATTGAATGCAATAACAACATTTAAGGGTTTGAGTTATATAACCCGCCTCAAATTGAGCTTCAAAGCTTGTAGCTTCACGTCAACAATGGTGTAAGACGCTTTTGCAACTCTCCCAAGGCTCGTCCTCAAGCTTTGGAGTGAAAAGATTGGCTAGGATTTAAGATGGAGTGAAATAGAGAAGAAACCATGCATTGTTTTGTGATTTCCACCATGAAATTGAGGTGAAAGAAGATGAAGAAGCTTACCAACAGGTTGGGGGTCGTCCTCCTACTGCTCCTAGATCCCTTGGTCAGTTCGCAAGCAAAGAGAGAAAGCGGGTTCGAAAAAGTCTTTGATTTGAGTTGTAAAAGGTGTTTTTATAAGAAAATCAATGAGAGAGAAAATGCCTTATTAAAAATCTTTTAATTCCAAAATTAGTGCCGCCTCTTTCCCCTCAATTCCTTAGCCACGAAGACATATTCATACCCTTGCAAAACCTCTTCATTATCTAAGAATTAAAAGAAAAGGAATTAAGCACCTTAAACATATTATACTAATATCCCCTTTTTAGTGGATATTACTTTTTCTTATAATAATGTGAGTGGAGTCTTCACCTCCTTAGGATATTTCATTGACTTTGCAAGGAATAAGGGTGTTCATACTTGAGAAAATTCAACCATATCGTTTTTGGTTGAAGGTCCTTCAATTATTTTATTTGTTTTTGCATTAAATTGAATTAGGGTTTCAGTTATGGTTAAATCTTGATTATTTTAATATCAAGATTCTCTCTCCTTCAAAATAATTCAAATGAGGCACCCCTCCCATTTTCTTTACTCTAGTTGATGCCAAAAAACATGAGGGACCCTCTAGAAGTGGTATTTTGCATATTGAACCCTAGGTTTGGGGAAAATTGCACATTACACCAAGACTAGGTTTTAATGCACAAGGATTGCTCAGCCAGCTCTATCTTGGTGCTCAAGCTTGTGGAAACCATACAACTGCATGATTCTCATTCTTATGATGCCTCAACATCTGAGGAACATTATATCATATACAATTTGCAAGTTAACCCCTCAACTTGGGTAATTTGCACTTTAGTCCAAAACAAACAAAATAATGTTTCAACGTTATTCAAAAAGGACTAAAATTGAAATATAAGTTCCTCTTAGGCCATAATTACTTTCTAAGAAATATGAACAAGCATCTAATCAACATTATTAAGAAAAACATCTAGGGTTAGAGCATAACCCATGTCAGGGATGTTACAAATTATCCACCCCTTACAAGGATTTTGTCCCCGAAATCATCAACAAAATATATAAGAGAAAAGAATAGGGTATTTCCTTCTCATCTCTTCCTCCAGTTCCCATGTAGCTTCTTCAATGCCACAGTGATTCCAGAGGACTTTTACAAGACAGATGTGTTTTTTTCCAGCTTTTTAATTCTTTTGTCAAGGATCGTCACAGGTCCTTCAATATATGATATATCATCATTCAATTCTACCTCCATGGGTTGTAGAACTAAATCTGTGTCAGGATGACACTTCCTCAGCATAGATATGTGGAACACTGGGTGCAGTCTATGCAACTCAGGTGGTAACTCCAGCTTATAAGCTACCTTTCCAATCCGTTCAATGATTGGATAAGGCCCCATAAATCTAGGAGCTAACTTTCCATTTCTACCAAATCTCAAGATACCTTTCCAAGGTGAGACCTTGAGGTACACTCTATCCCCAACTTGGAATTCTAAAGGTCTTCGCCGTTTGTTGGTGTATGATTTTTGTCTATCCTGTGCAGTCTTTAACTGTTGTTGTATTACTTTAATCTTCTCAGTTGTCTGTTGCACAAGCTCAGGACCCAACAGTTGATTTTCTCCAATTTCATACCAGCATAAAGGAGATCTACAATGTCTACCATACAAAGCTTCATATGGTGCCATGTCAATATTGTGCTGATAGCTATTATTGTAAGCACATTCTATCAAGCTCAGGTGTAGATCCCAACTTCCTACAAACTGACGGACACATGCTCTAAGCAAATCCTCCAAAGTTTATATGGTCCTTTCAGATTGTCCATCTGTCTGAGGGTGAAAGGTTGTACTAAACCGTAATTGTGTACCCACAACTTTATGAAGTCATTCCCAAAAACGACTCATGAACTGAGGTCCTCTATCAAAAACTATAGTAGCTGGAACCCCATGCAACCGCACTATCTCATCTACATATATCTGTGTCATCTTCTCAGTAGTGTAGGTTGTTTTGACAGGTAAGAAGTGTGTTGTCTTAGTCAACCTATCAACTATCACCCATATGGAATCATGACCTTTGGTTGTTCTAGGCAAACCAACCACAAAGTCCATGGTCACATGATCTCATTTCCACTGTGGTATGGGCAAATGTTGTATTATTCCTGCTGGCTTTTGATGTTCAACTTTAACTTGCTGACACACCGGACACCGCATAACAAACTCAGCTACATCTTTCTTTAATCCAAGCCACCAATACATATCTTTTAATTATGATATATCTTGGTGCTCCCTGGATGCATAACATACATAGAAGAATGATCTTCTTCTAGAACTAACTTCCTCAAGTCATTGGCATCAGGTACTACCATCCTACCATGGTAACAAACTACTTGATCCTATGACTCTTGAAATCCATCCCATCTCTCACTACCATATTCAGACCTAATCATCTCAACTACAGCATCAGCTTGCTGTGCTTCCTTAATCTGCTATCTCAGAGTTGGTTTTATGTGCATCTCAGCTAACAACCCAGCTAACAATAATAATTTAAACTATATAATGTTTTGCCTCAAGGATATAAACATATCCCTCTTAGAGTACCCTAAAGAACTCAACTGTGCTTTATCTAAGTTTGGTGTTACTGATTTCCTACTTAATGCATCAGCAACCACATTAGCCTTCCCTAGATGATAATCAATTATACAACCGTAGTCCTTGATTAACTCCATCCAGCGGCGTTGCCTCATGTTCAACTCATGCTGTGAAAAGATATACTTTAGGTTCTTATGGTCTGTGAAAATCTGGAATATCTCTCCATAGAGATAATGTCTCCAGATCTTCAAAGCATGGACCACAGCAGCTAGCTCTATATCATGTGTTGGATAATTCTCCCCGTGTTTCTTAAGCTGTCGAGAAGTAAAAGAAATCACTTGCTTATCATGCATCAACACACATCCTAGACCGTTCTTATATGCATCACAGAAAACTATGTACCCCTTTCCCTGCTCAGATAGCACTAACACAGGTGCACTGGTTAACCTTTCTTTCAGAAACTGGAATGATTGTTGACACTTGTCATTCCAAACAAAAGGAACCTCCTTTCTAGTCAACTTGGTTAGGGGTAAAGCTATAGAACTGAAGTTCTTAATGAACCGCCTATAATATCCTGTCAACCCTAAGAAACTGTGAATCTCCATCTGTGTCTTAAGCTATTCCCATTGCAGGACAAATTCTACCTTCTTTGGATCAACACGAATACCTGAGGTAGATATTACATGTCCAAGAAAAGAAAATTCTGGTTACCAGAACTCACATTTGCTAAACTTAGCATACAACATATGCTCTCTTAGCAAAGTTAGAGAATGACGGAGGTGTTGCTCATGCTGTTGAGCATCTCTACTGTATATCAAGATGTCATCTATAAAGATGACTACAAATTGGTCGAGAAAAGGTCAAAAGATTCTATTCAAGAGTTCCATGAATGCAGCTGGTGCATTAGTTCATCCAAACATCATAACTATGAACTCATAGAGACCATACCTTGTCCTAAAGGCGGACATAGGTATGTCACCCTCCATAATACGCAAATGATGGTATCCCGACCTCAGATCTATCTTAGAAAAGACAGTTGCACCACTCAACTGATCAAACAAGTCATCAATCCTTGGCAAGGGATACTTGTTCTTTATAGTTACTTTATTCAACTGTCTGTAATCAATGCATAACCACATCGATCCATCCTTCTTCTTAACAAAGAGGATCTGAGAACCCCATGGTGAAGTGCTCGGTTGGATAAAGCCTTTCTCAAGCAACTCTTGAAGTTGCTTCTTCAGCTCTGCCATCTCAGCAGGCGCCATCCTATACAGTGTTTGTGCTATAGGTTGCATGCCAGGAATTAGATTAATATCAAAATCAATCTCTCGGGGCGGAGGTACACTTGGAAGTTCTTCAGGGAACACATCCTCAAATTCCCTGACTATCGAAACTTCAGAAGGATGAGGGCTCTCCATGGTGGTATCTACCACATGTGCCAAGAATGCAAAACATCCTTGCCTCATCAACTTCTCATCTACCATAGCTGTCACAAGACAGGTTGGAAGAATCTTTCTATCTCCTTGAAAGATCCATGTGTCACTATCATCTGTGAACACAACCTGCTTGGACTCACTATCTAAGACAACCTTGTACTTTTCTAGGGTATCCATTCCAAAAATTATATCAAACCCATGCATCTCAAGTGGTATAAGATCCACTTGAATGTGATGTTCAGAAAAGAAAAGAGCGCAGGAAGAACACACCTCCCATAACACTCCAGATCCCATCAAAGGAGTTTCTAACTTCAAACTCTCTGCCCTATGACCAATTGTCATATTGCAGTCAAGAATCACTCTTTTAGTGATGAAAGAATGCATAGCACTTGGATCAATTAAGACAGATACAACGCATGATATAGACAAATCAGAATAAAATAGTTCCATCTGACCTGCCACAACCCGAGGGTTGACTACTGCATCAGGCTGATTCATCGCATAGAATATTTCCGTCGCCTGTGGTTGACTCGGTGCTCGATTACTGGGTGTCGATGATCTAGCTTGGGATGCTTGTCCACATCCTCTTGCGCCACTTGGAAATGGTCGCCTCTGAGAACCTTGTTGACTCTGCCTCTGAGGTTGAGTCACACTTGCTTCTCTGGCTCGACAATCCTTCATCAGATGCCCCATATTTCCACATATAAAACAACCTCTGTTCCCAGGCTGTGGTCTAGATGGTCTTGTTACTGATACCGATGTTGTGTTGTGGGCTCCTTTCGGCGGTAAACTACAGCCTCTACCCCTATTAGATGTCCATTGTGTCTGGGTATTAAACCTTAGTGGTGCCATTGGTGTAGAAAACCTCGATTTCTTAAAACTTTTGGACAAGGGTCCTTGAAACTGGGGATACACTTTCGTACTCTTAGTTTTTTGCTTTTCAGTCACAAACCTCTCTATGCGTCTGACAGACTCCACAAAAGTAGCAAACCTCTCCCTATTCTCCAAAGCAGACACAGGAGTGGTCAAATTGGCATTCAACCCCTTCTCAAAATGTCGAATCCTTTCTTCATCGGTAGTCGCCATATGCGGACAGAACCGCAGAAGCTCCATGAACTTAGCCCCATACTTGCTAACATTCATTGGTCCTTGCCTTAATCTCTCAAACTAAGAGATCTTCTCATCCAGGAACGTCTTAGGAAAGTATCTATTGACGAATTCTCATCGGAATACTTCCCATCCAATCTCTAATCCCGTCCTCTTACCTTCTTCTATGGTCCACCAATGACCAGCACTCCCTTTAAGAAGGTACACTACATGTCTAACCTTCTCAGCTTCTGGGATGTTAAGGATTCTAAAGGCCTTCTCTAGTTCAGTCAGCCACATGTCTGCATCTGCTAGGTCAGTTGTACCAGCATACTCTGTGGCACCAATCCGGTGAAGTCATTCAAATGTCTTTCAGGCTCCCTATCCTTCATGGTGGGTAGGTGCCCTAGGTGTAGGTAATGGCATCCTATCTGTCATATGAGTCATAGCCGCCATAAACTGTCCAAACATGACTTGGAAGGCCGGGTTCCCCATATCAGCTTGTATGAACTGGGGTTGTTCAGGTATGGGATCCTCCCTATCATGGTCTCTTGCACCTCCGCCCGGTGCAGCAACGCTGCTCTGAACAACATGTTCATCATGTGATCCAGACATCTTTAGTTCTTCTTCTCCTCCTATATGAGAAGAAGACACTATCAGATAAATTGGAAACACTAGAACATACTCAACAACCTTAGTCCTATGTCTCTATAGACTCAGCGAACCTAGAGCTACCACTAAACTGTGACGTCTGTTGCCAAACACCGATTAAGATTAATGCGGAAACGGTTGTTAGCGGTATAATTACTAAAAATTACTAAAAATAAAAAATGTTTACAAAGAGATCCATAAACTACAAAACTCCTTCATAAAGAACCAAAGTATTTCAAATACATTCTGGTTTACTAGTACATCTCTTGTACCAATCCCTCTTGAGAGTTACAAACATCAGCTACCCTGTTAGACTATACATAGACAGTACAAAAATCTCGAGGCATCAAGCCAAAATCTCAGATAAACATTAAACTAACTACTGACTCCTAGGCACTGAGAGTACAGATACGACTTATAGGACTCTTTAAGACAACCAGTGTTTCCACTTGAGGATTCACTGTTGTCCTTGGTTCTACTGCTACTGTTGTTCTTCCCTTGTTGTAGGGTTCCTGCCTCTTCTTCGGTGTCTACCTAAAAAGTTGAACCCCACGGGGGTGATACAATTGAAAATTGTCCCAGAAAGAGATATAACTCTCCACCAGAAACATTATTATTGCAATTAATAGAATAAAATTGAGCAGAAGAATCATAAGTATTCAAAAATAGCTAAATTATTAACTAAACAATTTAAAGCAATATTCTCTATTCAAGTCATTTCAGCTATATCTTGATAGAGCAATATGTCATTTATTTAATAAGGAATATGAACAACATGTATAACATTCAGCCAACTAAGACATACTAAGCAATGTATCATCAACCATTGATTCTCATATTTTAGCCCTAAGAAAATACGCTACACGGCTGATTACATTTTACAAACATACTTAAGCCCTTAGGAGATGAGGTATGCCACTCATACTCCAACTGACCATTGCTAAATCGAAATTGGTACCATACATAGATCAATAGAACAGTCGGATTCCCATGACCTCATCTTCCTCAGTCAGTGTGAGGACCAAATGCAGGACATCTTGTGTCTCTGCTAAATAGTTTTCCAGGGTATACTGGCAACTTCACTATTAGAGCTACAGTGGCATGCTATACTCTCTTCGCAATCGAGAGATATTATATTTATCTCACATCGATCTGACATTAAGATCATCGGGAGATTTATTATACATTCATCCCAGACTTCGGGAGATTAGTGATACATCCATCCTGGAATAAATAATGAAGGATTGAGAGATTTAATGTTTACCTCACATCAATTCCTCCATTCAGGTGTAAGCATATTCACGCCCATAACCCCCACATACTCAAAAGTATGCCCTCCAGGAGTTCCCGTAGGAAAACTTGTTTCACCATCACCAAGCTACTGACGATGATGGATCTATGGTTAGGGCTCTACATGATACCATTTCACTTGGTTAATTAAGTACATTACAATATTCTTTTAGCATCAAACATGTTTTCAAACATAAAACATTATAACAATTGCTACAAAGAATGAGTACTATTTCTATCAAATTCTTTTCAAATCTTTGTTAAACATTGGGAATCTGAATCCCTTATCACATCAGGGTATTCTTATCCCTTATCATCTCATCATCATAATTATGAAACATGGGTGTCTAAACCCTTAGTTCATCAAAACACTTGTTACCACTTTATTAGGTAACTTAATGCCTTCAGGTCATCTGATCATTGTAAACATAATAGTTGTTGTGTAGGTATTTCACATGGCTCTTAAAGCCCAATAATATCCCTTGTTACCTCTCACTAGGAAACACAACATATTATGGCTCACAAGGCCCTTAAAGCAAATTCAATAGTAAAGCATCATAGCTCATACCTGGATATGTCCACCATCTCATGAAACCTGCATAATTAGTGCATATGATAACAACTATATCAATTACAAATCAACACTATGCATTGTAAGAGCATCATCACTATTTCCTTATTTGAGATAAGATTTCCCACTTTATGTCAATCAGGAATACTTAATCTCATTACTCAGATTTGAATCATGATTATCATCATATTGCCCAAAATTAGGGTTTAATACATTACAACCCAAGATTAGAGCTCCACATATCTTTATCCTATATCAATGTAGGATTTCATATCAAAATGTCACATACCAGTAGATAGTATCACCTTGAATAAAGTTTTGATCTCATCATTGCATTAATGTTTCATTTTGACCTTAACCTTATCTAGAGTTTTACATGACATCACCCTCACTTTAGGGTTTCATATGGTTTCACCCATGATTAGGGTTTCTTATAGCATCTTCCTCAATTAGGGTTTACTATTCACATTCAATCAGGGTTTATTATTACAATTCCCTGAATTAGGGTTTCTCAAGTCATTACCCTAAATTAGGGTCATACCATTACCATAGATTAGGGCTTTACTTATCATTGCCCTCAATTAGAGTTTACTATCATAATGGATTAGGGTTTAACCTATCATTGTCCTCAACTAGGGTTAGGGCACTTTGACCTTCTTAATTAGGGTTCATGACCTCTTTATCAAGGATCATAACCTAATTACACATTCATTTGAAAGAGTTGAGGATTAACCGCTACATGGTTATCATTCATATAGGAAGTCCTCTCTCTCTATCTCATCTTCTATAAGATGATGCTTAATTCATACTTGATTAGATTAGGTCAACTCAATTTGATTGGAGAGTTGATTGTATTGTGTCATTACATTCATAATCATAAAGGATTAATCATTCAAAAGGTATCAATCACCCTATCTTATTAAGGGTACAATTACTATAATCACCCTTGGATTACATCATGTAATGATCAATTAAACAATTGACCTTTAATCACCTTAAGTGTCCATACGGTTTTGATTAATTACTTCTCAAACGGTCTTGGTCACTTAGACCCCAAATGGTCTTGACCAACCAGACCTCAAACGGTCTTGCATGGATGACCTTCAAATGGTCTTGATCAACACTTGAAACCATTTAGCAAAGTTGATACTTGAAACCGTTTGACAAAGTTGATACTTGAAACCGTTTGAGTCTCAATCGGTTTGGGATCATTTGGTCCCAAACGGTCTAGAGACCATTTGGTCCCAAACGGTCTTGAGACCGTTTGGTCCAAACTCCCTCAAAACTGATTGGACCAAAAATGGTCTCCACCACTCTTTTTGATTTAGGGTTTCCAAGATTAATTCCTTCATAATCAAATCCTTGTAATTACTCATCAAATGAACCTAAGCACCATACTTCAATTGAGATTAATGAATCATCTTTCAATTGATTCAACTTTCAATTGATCATCAATTAGGGTTTTGAATCCAATTGAATTAGGGTTGAAATCGATGAACCTTCAATATTAGTCATTATGGAACTAATTTCTTTAAGATTTTTGTACCATCATTCAAATTGGGCATGACCTGACCTCAAATGGTCTTGAGGTCGTTCGGATGACCTCCAAACAGTCTTGAGACCATTTTCCCATCCCATCATCAAAATTTGTAAAGTTCAATTAGGGTTTGCATCATTGGATTGCTCATCAGAATAGCTATTGCTTGCATTTCAATTTCATAACTTTGGGACTTCAACTACTTCACCATACTCAACCATATACCTCCCAATGGTCTTGGTTGAAATCCAAATAGTCTTGAGACCATTTGGGTGATCTCCAAATGGTCTTGAGATTGTTTGGGTTAATCAACCCAAAGAATTAAATTTATCAATTGTAAAATCAGCACTCAACCCGATTAAGGTTTCTAATTAGATGATTGTCCATACATTGATTCAATCAATTGGAACAATTAGATCCTCATCCAACAAGTACTAGGGTCCTGACCTCAAACAGTCAACCCATCCAAACAGTCAACCATCCTAAATGGTTTGGGGTTCAAGACTCTAAACGATTTGCAAACCGTTTAGTCTCCAAATGGTTTGGTGAAACTATTTGGACCAAGATCTTCAAAACCGTTTGCAAGGGAAACTTGTTGGATTGCGTGTCAAGATGATATCATCATCATCTACCTTCATTAATTCAAAATCTACTACCATTTTCATGGGAATTACAACAATGGATCAAGGGAATTTCAAATAGAATAAAACGTTCAACAAATAATGGAGAATTGAATGCAATAACAACGTTTAAGGGTTTGAGTTATATAATCCGCCTCCAATTGAGCTTCAAATCTTGGAGCTTCACGTCAAAAGTGGTGGATGAAGGTTTTGCAACTATCCCAAGGCTCATCCTCAAGTTTTGGAGTGAAAAGATTGGCCAGGATTGAAGATGGAGTGAAATAGAGAAGAAATCATACATTGTTTTGTGATTTCACCATGAAATCGAGGTGAAAGAAGATCAAGAACCTTACCAATAGGTTGGGGGTCGTCCTCCTACTGCTCCTAGATCCCTTGGTTGGTTTGAAAGCAAAGAGAGGAAGTGGGTTTTAAAAAGCCTTTCATTTGAGTTGTAAAAGGTGTTTTTATAAGAAAACCAATGAGAGAGAAAATGCCTTATTAAAAATCTTTTAATTCCAAAATTAGTGCTACCTCTTTCCCCTCAATTACTTGGCCATGAATCCATCTTCATCCCCTTTCAAAACCTCTTCATTATCTAAGATTTAAAAGAAAAGGAATTAAGCACCTTAAACATATTATACTAATATCCCCTTTTTAGTGGATATTACTTTTTCTTATAATAATGTGAGTGGAGTCTTCACCTCCTTAGGATATTTCGTTGCCTTTGCAAGGCATAAGGGTGTTCACACTTGGGAAAATTCAACCATCTCGTTTTTGGTTTAAGGTCCTTCAATTATTTTATTTATTTTTGCATTAAATTGAATTAGGGTTTCAATTATGCTTAAATCTTGATTATTTTAATATCAAGATTCTCTCTCCTTCAAAATAATTCAAATGAGGTGCCCCTACCATTTTCGTTTCTCTACTTGATGAAAAGAAACATGGGGGACCCTCTAGAAGTGGTATTTTGCATATTGAACTCTAGGTTTTGGGTAAATTGCACATTAAACCAAAACTAGGTTTTAATGCACAAGGATTGCTCAGCCAACTCTATCTTGGTGCTCAAGCTTGTGGAAACCATACCACTGCATCATTCTCATTCTTATGATGCCTCAACATCTGAGGAACATTATATCATATACAATTTGCAAGTTAACCCCTCAACTTGGGTAATTTGCACTTTAGTCCAAAACAAACAAAATAATGTTTCAACATTATTCAAAAAGGACTAAAATTGAAATATAAGTTCCTCTTGGGCCTTAATTACTTTCCAAGAAATATGAACAAGCATTTAATCAACATTATTAAAACAAACATCTAGGGTTAGAGCATAACCCAGGTCAGGGATGTTACAGTGCCATATCAATACTGTGCTGATAGCTATTATTATAAGCAAATTCTATCAAGCTCAGGTGTAAATCCCATTTTCCTACAAACTAAAGGACACATGTCCTAAGAAAGTCCTCCAAGGTTTGTATGGTCCTCTCATATTGTCCATAGGTCTGTGGGTGAAAGGATGTACTAAACCTTAACTGCATACGCAAAGCTTTATGTAGGCATTCCCAAAAACAATTCATGAACTCAGGTCCTCTATAAGAGACAATAGTAACTGGGACCCTATGCAACCACACTATCTCATCTACATATATCTGTGCTAGCTTCTCAGCAGTGTAGGTTGTTTTGATAGGAAGGAAATGTGTTGTCTTAGTCAACCTATCAACTATCACCCATATGGAATCATGACCTTTGGTTGTTCTAGGCAAACGAACCACAATGTCCATGGTCAAATGATCCCATTTCCACTGCGGTATAGGCAAAGGTTGCATTGTTCTTGCGGGCTTTTGATGTTCAGCTTTAACTTGCTGACACACAGGACACCACATAACAAACTCAGCCACATCATTCTTCAATCCAGGCCACCAATACATAACTTTTAAGTTATGATACATCTTGGTGCTCCCTAGATGCATGGCATACATTGAAGAATGAGCCTCCTCCAAGACTAACTTCCTTAGGTTATCGACATCATGTACTACCATCCTACCATGGTAACAGACTACATTATCATCTAAATCATGGAAGTCGTCCCATTTCTCACTACCATACTCTAACCTGATCTGCTGAATCACAACATCAGCTTGCTGTGCTTCTTTAATCTGTTGTCTCAGAGTAGGTTTTATGTGCATCTCAGCTAACAACCTGACTAACAACTACACTTTAAGTTGTACATTGTTTTGCCTCAAGAAGATGAGCATATCTCTCTTAGAGCACACTAAGGATTTCAACTGTGCTTTAACTAGGGTTGGTGATGATGATTTCCTACTTAGTGCATCAGCTACTACATTAGCCTTCCCTAGATGATAATCAATTGTACAATCGTAGTCCTTGATTACTCCATCCAACGGCGTTGTCTCATGTTCAACTCATGTTGTGAAAAGATATATTTTAGATTCTTATGGTCTGTGAAAATCTTGAATATCTCTCCATAGAGATAATGCCTCCAGATCTTCAAAGCATGGACTACAATAGCTAATTCTAGATCATGTGTCGGATAATTTTCCTTGTTTTTCTTAAGCTTTCGAGAGGCAAAAGAAATCACTTGATTATCCTACATCAACACACATCCTAGTCCATTCTTAGATGCATCACAGAAAACTATGTACCCCTTCCCTTGCTCAGGTAACACCAACACATGTGCACTTGTTAACCTTTCTTCCAACAGCTGGAAAGAATGTTGACACTTATCATTCCAAACAAAAGGAACCTCTTTCCTGGTCAACTTGGTTAGGGGTAAATCTATAGAACTGAAGTTCTTAATGAACCTCCTGTAATAGCCTTCCAGTCCTAGGAAACTGCATAGGATCAACAGGGATACCTGAGGTAGATGTTACATGTCCTAAGAAAGAAACTTCTGGTAACCAAAACTCACATTTGCTAAACTTAGCATACAACTTATGCTCTCTTAGAAAAGTTAAAACTTGACGGAGGTGATGCTCATGTTGTTGAGCATCTCTACTGTAGATCCAGATGTCATCTATGAAGACTACTATGAACTAATCAAGAAAAGGTTGAAAGATTTTATTCATGAGTTCCATGAATGCAACTGGTGCATTAGTTAGTCCAAACGACATAACTATGAACTCATAGTGACCATACCATGTCCTAACGGTAGACTTAGGTATGTCACCCTCCTTAATATGCAACTGATGGTATCCTGATCTCAGATCTATCTTAGAGAAGATAGTTGCACCACACAACTGATCAAACAAGTCATCGATCCTTGGTAGAGGATACTTATTCTTTATAGTTACTTTATTCATCTGTCTGTAATCAATTCATAACTGCATCGATCCATCCTTCTTCTTAACAAAAAGAACTAGAGCACCCCATGGTGAAGTACTTGGTCAGATAAAACCTTTCTCAAGCAACTCCTGTAGTTGTTTCTTGAGCTTTGCCATCTCAGCAGGTGCCATTCTATATGGTGTTTGTGTTATTGGTTGTGTGGCATCCAACTTATATAAATGAGATTTACTTAAGTAGAAGCGAATCATCTGCAGCGGATTACTAAAATTCACTAAAATTAAAACTTTTTGCAAAGAGATCCACACATAGGAAATCTTTTTCATCAAGAACCAAAATATAATATTTACATTCTGTTCCATAAGTACACAACATGTACTGTCTCTTCTCGAGGATTACAACATTAGTTGTTCTATTCAACATTATGTACATACAACATACAACCTCGAGGCATCAAGTCAAAATCTCACATCGATGATAAAAGAACTATCTATAAATCCCGAGGACTTGAGAGTACAGAGACGACACATAGGACTACTATCTAAACTACTAGAAAAGTAGTATCTCCACCTGAGATATTACTGCTGTCCTCGATGCTGCTGTTGTTCCTTCTCTGCCAAAGGTTTCTTGCCTCTTTGTCCGCGTCCACCTAAAAACATTGGATCCCACAGGGGTGAGACAATTGTAAATTGCCCCAGCGGGAGATATAACTCTTCGCCAAAACATTGTATTGCAATTAAAGATATGAAACTGAGCAGAGGTTAAGCAGTTTAAAGCATTCTCACAACTTTGTAAGCATTGCAACTATTTATGATAGAGCAATATATCATGTATTCTTTTAATAAGGAATATGAATGACATGTATATCATTTATCCAACATGTTATACCATCATATCAAACTTTTCTTGTGACACTCATCATCTTGTTATGTCACCCATGAAACATTCTTGTTTCATTCTGTTGGCCTTAGCTAACCTGTTAAACAAATAAAGAGATATATCTACCATGTACTCCTTTACCATCAGAACAAGAATTGGATTAATACCAATCCTAAATCATCATTACAGGCATTGGGTTATTACCAATCTTGTGTTATCACTACAGGCATTTAGCCTCTGCCAGGTATTGGACTCTTCCAAACCTGATTACACCGCCAGGAATTGGACACTACCAATCCTGATTTTCACAACCAGGCATTGGACTTTAGCCAACCCTGATTACATGCATTACCCCTCTGCCAGGTATTGGACTTTAACCAAACCTGATTACACAGCCAGGCATTGGACTTTAACCAATCCTGATTTCACAGCCAAGAATTGGACTCTAACCAATCCTGATTTCATAGCCAGGCATTGGACTCTAACCAATCCTGATTTCAAAGCCAGACATTGGACTTTAACCAATCCTGATTTCACAGCCAAGCATTGGACTTTAACCAATCCTGATTTCACAGCCAGACATTGGACTTTAACCAATCCTGATTTCACAGCCAGGCATTGGACTCTAACCAATCCTGATTAGAGGCATTACACCTCTGCCAGGTATTGGACTTTAACCAAACCTGATTTCACAACCAGGCATTGGACTCTAACCAATCCTGATTACATAGTGCATGGAATTTAATTCCTTTCACTCATCATTGATCATCAGATACTACTTTAGGCTCTGAACCCTAAGGTTAGCCTACATAGCTTTACACATTCTTTATTGAATATAGTTGTTCCTCTTATTAAGTTTATTAAAACATTATCCTTTCTTATAATAAACTTTTATAATCATTTTGGTACCTCTCACTATGCCACAATTGCTCTCATGGCTCATAAGGCCCATACAACATCTTCTCACCTCTCACTAGGCAACATTTAACCATATGGCTCACAAGGCCATTAAATATCTTGACACCTCTCACTAGGCAACGATAACATATTGCTTCATGTAATACAATAGTAACACCTCTATTCCCTCAATAGGGTTAGGACTTACTATTCATATCATATTAAGATTTCTCATGTCCCATTACCCAATTTAGGGTTAAGGTTTCCCATTTCACATTAGGATTTCATACTTATCAAAGTATATCAAATCTGAGATACTAACTGTGAAGTCTTTCATATCTTGATGTATCACTTACCTCATTACTTCCAACTTTCTTAAGTTATCAGCTTATCTTGGATTAAGGTATTTCCCATCTTAATCCTTTCATCCACTAACCTATCACTCTTACCATGAAGTGCATAGGTTACACATAAGAATGGTCCAATTATCTTTAATGATATGAACTCTTCACAGGTTAAGGCATTGCTTACAATAAGCTTGCATATAATCAACAACTTATGATATTTCACCCTAATATGGTTTTACCCACTGTTTTATTATTGGGGTTCTGGGTTGTCATCATGTTGTCCAAGATTAAGGCTTCATGTATTATAACTTCAATTAGGGTTTCACATACCTTTACCCTTTATTATGGCTTTGGGATTTCACATTCTAGCATACTACATTAGAGTTAGGATTGCATATAGCATCACCCTTCATTAAGCTTTCACACCTCATTGCCTATACTTAATGTTTACTGTTCTTCCCAACTAGGGATTTCTCATGGCATCACCCTCAATTAGGGTTTCTCATGGAATCAACCTCAATCAGGGATTCACATTGAATCAACCTCAATTAGTGATTCCCATGGAATCAACCTCAATTAGGGAGACACATTTTATTATCTTGGTTTAGAGTCACACATTACCCTGGGTTTGGATTACATTTGATATTGCTCTAAATTAGGGTTAGGGCTCAACAACCTTCTTTATTAGGGCTTTCATGATCTCTTTATTAAGGATCATACCCTATTCATCACATGATCAATACTCATGTATGAATTCCTTTCCATCATTCTCTCAACTTGATTAGGTTACATCAACCCTTCAATCAAGTACATACAATAATGATTAACATAATGTACCAAGTCATTGTTCTTATAAGCAATTAGGGTTTATCCCTTAATTGACACTAATCACTTAGGTACTATTAGGGTTTCAACCTTTGTACCTTCATTGATTATCATTACTAATCATCATTGGATCAATGGATCATTCATCATCTTAATTCTCAAGAGATTCAATTACATTGGACCTCCATTACATAAGGTATCCATTTGAATTGACCAATTGAATCTTCAATTACAATAGGTGTCCAAGTGGATTAACAAATTGAGTCCTCAATTAATTTTGACTACTTGAGCCCCAAACGGTCTTGGTCTTTTGAAGTTCAAACGGTTTGAAATCGTTTGGTAAAGGTGGTGCTTGAGACAGTTTGCTAAAGCAAGTACTTGAAACCGTTTGCTAAAGTACCTTTTTGAAACCGCATGGACTCAACCGGTTTGGGATCGTTTGGTCCCAAACTATCTTGATACCATTTGGACTCAAACGGTCTTGAGACCGTTTGGTCCAAACCACCTCAAAACCGCATGGACCAAATATGGTCTCAACCAATCAAATCGATTTGGGGTTCTCAATGTTGATTCCTTCAATCATTGAATTCATGTAACCAATCTTCAATTGGACCCATCAGCATACTTCAATTGAGTTAACTAGGTCATCCTTCAACTTATTTGACCCTCAATTAACCCTCAATTGATCATCAATTAGGGTTTGAATCAATTGGATTAGGGTTTGGAATTGATGATCCTTCAACTTTAACCAATGTGAGTCTAGTTGCTTTAAAACTATTGGACCATCATCCAAATTGGGCATGACCTGACCCCAAACGGTCTTGAGGTGGTTTGGATGACCTCCAAATGGTCTTGAGACTGTTTGCCCATGTCAATATAAAAATCCAAGTCAATCAATCAATGTTTGGATCATTGGATTGATCAACAAGTTAGCATTTGATTGCACTTCAACTTAGTACCTTTAGATTTTCAAACACCTAACCATAGTCAACCCTAGACCTCCAAATGGTCTTGGGTGACCCCCAAACGGTCTTGGGATCATTTGGATGACCTATAAATGGTCCTGAGACCGTTTTCCCATCATATCATCATCAACCATGTCATTCAATTAGGGTTTGGATCCTAGGATTGGTCACCAAATCAGCACTTAATTGTATTTCAATTTGGTATCTTTGGAACTTCAAACACTTGACCAAACTTAACCCTATACCTCCAAACAGTCTTGGGTGACCCCCAAACGGTCTTGAGACTGTTTGGGTGATCCTCAAATGGTTTTGAAACTGTTTAGGTCAATCAACCCAAAGCATCAACTCATTCAATTGCAAAATCAACACTTAGTCGATTAGGGTTTATACCATATGTTTGAATCTTAAAATACCTAACCATACTCAAACTTAGACCTCCAAACGGTCTTGGTTGACCTCCAAACGGTCTTGGTTGACCTCCAAATGGTCTTGAGACCGTTTGGGTGATTCCCAAATGGTTTTGAAACCATTTGGGTAAATCAAACAAAATTTCAAATTCAATCACTTATGAAATCAGCACTCAACCCGATTAGGGTTTAGGTGATTGATTGACCTTCAACTCATGAACCAATTGGAGTAAATCAATAATAATTGGTGGTTCATTAACCTAGATCATTATGAACAAGTCCCCAAATGGTCAACCCTGGTCAACATCACCAAACTGTCTAAAACTGTTTGGTCTCATGCGGTTTGGTGAAACCGTTTGCTACTAAACGGTTTTGAAACTGTTTGCTCCCAAAACACAAACCGTTTGGACATTTGATTGAAACTGTTTGGTCTAGATATTTGGGGAGGTGTGTGCTTATGATGATGTCATAATCATTAAGCTCTAGACCCATGAAACCTTCTGTGATTTCCATGGAGATTGCATCAATCAACCAAATCAATAATTGTAAATAGAGAAATGATCGTTATTTGATAGGGAATTGAATGCAATAACAAAGTTAGGGTTTCAAGTTATAAAAACCGCCTCCAATTGAGCTCCAAAGCTCCAAGTGTTGGTATGTATGCCCTGAGAGCCAATCATGGGATGATTGATGGGATACATTAAGATTGATTTGATAAAAATCAAAGGCAAGCTTCCAATTCTTTCTAGTTTTGTCATATGAGATAGTGATAGAACAGATTGAATGTCTAGAGAATGACAATACTCAATGACGTATGCTTTCAGGTTGAGAACCTGAATGATGAGATCATACGGATGCTAAGAGTTTGTGTTCTCTCTGGTTTTAGTAACCGAGAGAGAGAGAGCCCGAGCAAGTGCTACCCGCAAAGGGAGGCGCAACAAGGGAAAGACAATTGCATTTGCAACTGGAGGCAGGAGAGTGTGTTGGCGACTAGTACGCCAACAGGAGGGTGTGACTCCTTCCAATTCCTTGTGGTACAAGGAGATTGGAGTTCCAAGTGGTCCGTGTGGACTACTTCAGAGGCGGGAGGTTTCTGCCGCTCAGGAGGACAACTGTCAATCCCGACAGTCCCGGTGAGACCATGAGTCATCAGTCCCAGTGCGACGAGGAGCTGCACAGACACCGTCCAAGACTGGAGGTGAATACCATGCAAGCCGCGAGGTATTTTCACCGAGCAAGCCTCGGGACAAGGTATGATTCCACAAACCATCCTTTCCTATTGTATAGACGTTGATGTGTTTCCTTGTTCCGGGTTTGGGGGAGGAAATTTTTGTTTCTGTTGCCTTATCAGCCTCCCCTAAAACCCAACACCAAGCTCACGTAAACAATGTTGGATGCAACTCCTTTCACCATTCCAAGGCTCGTCCTCAAGGTTTGAGTGAAAAGGAATGGTTAGAATTGAAAAGGAGATCGAAATAGGAAGAAATCATGCATTGATTTGCGATTTCCACCATGAAATTGTGGTGAACCAAGGTCAAAAAGCTTACCAATAGGTAGGGAGTCGTTCTCCTTATCCTCCCAAGCTCCCTTGGTCGTTTCCCAAGCAAGGAGAAGAAGTGGGGTCGTGAAAGCCTTTCATTTGGCTTGTAAAAGGTCTTTTTATAAAAAATTCAATGAGAGAGAATATGCTTTGTAAAAATCCATTTAATCCCAAAAATATGGCCGCCTATTCCCCCTCGTCTTCCTTAGGAACGAGGATATATTGTTTGCCTCTTATTACTCTCAATTATCCATGATTTAAAGAAAAGCAAATCAAGCACCTTAAATCATATAATATTTATATCCGTATGTGAGTGGATATTTCTTTTTCTTATAAAATTGTGAGTGAGTTATCCATTCCCTTGGATATTTTCGTGGTCCTTGCAAGGCTCAAGGATATCCACGCACATCTGAATCCAACCATTTTAATTTTGATTGAAGGACCTTTAATTAATGCATTTATTTTTGCCCTAAATCGAATTAGGGTTTCAATTAGGATTAAATCTTGATTATTTTCATATCAAGATTCTCTCTCCTCCAACTTAATTCAAATGAGGTGCCCCTCTCATTTTCTTTGCTCTACATGGTGCCAAGAAACATTAGTGACCTTATTGAAGTGGTAATTTGCATATTGAATCCTAGGATTTGGGTAAATTGCACTTTACACCAAAACTAGGTTTTTAATGCACAAACATTGCTTTATCAACTTTTCCTTGGTACTCAAGCTTCCACAAGCCATACCTCTACATCATCTTCATTTCCATGATTCTTCAACATATTAGGAACATCTTATCATGCAACATTTGCAATTTAACGCCTCAACTTGGGTAATTTGCATTTTAGTCCAAAATAAGCAAACATTGCTTCAACATTGTTCAAACAAGACCAAAATTGAAACATAAGTTTCTCATGAGTCCTAATTAGTTTTCACAAGATAATATTAATCATATAAAATCTTTATTAATCAAAACACCTAGGGTTAAAGTGTAACCCAGGTCAGGGATATTACAAATTATAAACCCCTAACAAGGATTTCGTCCCCGAAATCCCTGATAAAGAGAAACAAATATTATCCATGCATCATATCATCATGCCCTCACATAAAACCTCATTATTATGGAGACACCATAGAGTTTTTATCAAAAAATAGTTATTTCACACAAATTTATCATGGAATGGTTCACATGGAACACATACTCCCATGTTCCTTGGTTCAGTATTTCTCTTTCAAGATCACCATTATATTTTGTCATCCATTTGAGACTATAAGTCTTTTCATACCCTAATTGTGTCATCTCACCTGATAACACCATACTATCTTTCCTTATTACCTGCACTAACTATCTCATTAGTTGTACATTTTCTTATCATAAGGAAAGGTTACTTATCAATTAAGAACTTATCTCAAAGATATCTTCAATTGTTATGTTTATGCAAAACATAAACCCCTAACATGTGATGTTCATATTATTTACATGATTTATTTGATTTCATATTTGACCATTTCACATATTCAACATAAACCATATATTATTTCTTAGATACCAGAATCTCTTACCTTGGTATCTATCACATGTATTAAAAACACATCACTTATTTATCTTCCTTTCATCTTGGGACATTACTTGTTACATATATCTTCATCTTGGAGCCAAAGTCCAAGATAAACTGATACCTTTCTAAGTATCCATCACATAAACATCTTTGTATTATGTACATCAAGTGTCCTATGACCCACTTGATTGCCATGTCCCTAAGAGAAAAGAAAACAAGGAATCATATTCCTCATTCTAATCTTATGAGGATTATGCTTTAAATTCCTCATACAAACATGGTCATCTGAGGTTATCACAGATTTCTCTTTCTTATGCTTAGAACATGACACATTTATTCATTCCATGCTTCTTATTTCATGATACTCATTGGATTGTATCAGAATGACTGCTTGATCAGGGCAATCAAAAAGATTACAATCTAAGAGTTTCCATACTCACTTTATCATCAATAGTTGTATACCTGGCCAGGGTATATAAATACTGAGATCAAGTAGTATGCACTTACTTTATTTTATGTTTTTCATCTCTTTAGATTTAGTATATATTTAATATCTCAAATTTCTTCTGAGTTCCTTTTTCATCTCTTCCCTTTCTTGATGGAGAAAGAGAAACTTCAAAATATATAAAAGAATATTAAACTGAACACAAATTTCATACTACTATCTCTTTCTCATATCCTTAAAGGATTATACAGATGAACTAAACAACAACTACCTTTCTTATAAATGAAAATAGAAGGTAACTCAAAACAAAAAGTTTTATCTTGACCAGTCTTCCTTATTACAAGTTATCTAGTGTCTTGTCTGTTGAGTCACCTCATCGCTTTCTATTTGGACATTGCCACCTCAAATGTCCTTTTTGTCCACATCTATAGCAAGCTCAAAGCTTTTTAGGTGACTGCTTCTCAGGTACACTATATTGTACTTGAGTCGGTACTACTGAAATCTTTGATTGTTTAGTACCACTAATTCCTTGTTCTTGTGACTATTTAGACTTCCTTTTAAGGTCTGTCTCATGTTTCTTTATCATAGACCCTTCTATCCTTCGAATTGATTCCACAAATGTGGCAAATCTCTCTCTACTTTCTAGGGCAGATGTCAGAATGGACATCTCAGCATTCAACCCCTTCTCAAAATGTCGAATCTTTTCCTCCTCAGTAGCAGCCATCTGAGGACAAAATCGTAAAATTTCCATGAACTTGACCCCATATTCACTTATTGATATGACTCCCTGTCGAATTTTCTCAAATTGTGAGATCTTTTCATCTAAATAAGTCCTTGGAAAATACTTATTAATGAATTCTCAACGGACTTCCTCCCATCCAACCTCTTCATCATTCCTTTTTATTTCTTCTATAGTCCACCAATGTCCAGCACTACCTTTCAGAAGGTACACAACATGTTTAACTTTGTCAACATCCGAGATACTAAGGATCTTAAAGGCTTTTTCTAACTCAGTGAGCAAGATATCAACATCTGTTGGATCAAATGTTCCAGCATATTCTATGGCTCCTACACAACATAGTCGTTCAAAGGTCTTACCAGACCCATATCCCTCATTGGGAATTGGTGCCCTAGGTGTTGATGTCAGCATCCAGTCTGCTATATACCTCATTGTAGTCTTAAGTTGCCCAAAAAGATTATGAACATCAGGGTTTCCTCTCATGCTTTCATCAACATGAGGATTTTCAGGCACTGGTTCCTCCCTTTCCTGATCCCTTGCACCTCCCACAGGTGCAACAACAATGCTCTCAACAACGTATTCTTCATGTCCTTCAAACATCTTTAAGTTATATATCTTCTTCTGCATAACTAGAAGAAACTATAAGATACACTGAAGTACACTTAGAACAGACTCGATACCTTAGTCCTATGTCTCTGTAGACTCAGTGAACCTAGGGCTCTGATACCACTAAGTTGTGGCATCCAACTTATAAAAATGAGATTTACTTAAGGGGAAGCGAATCATCTACAGAGGATTATTGAAATTCACTAAAAATTTAAACTTTTTGCAAAGAGATCCACACATAGGAAATCTTTTTCATCAAGAACCAAAATATAATATTAACATTCTGTTCCATAAGTACACAACTTGTATTGTCTCTTCTCGAGGATTACAACATTAGTAGTTCTATTCAACATTATGTACAGACAGCATAAAACCTCGAGGCATCAAGTCAAAATCTCAAGTCGATGATAAAAGCACTATCTGTAAATCCCGAGGACCTGAGAGTACAGAGACGACACATAGGACTACTATCTAAACATCTGGAAAGGCAGTATCTCCACCTGAGATATTACTGATGTCCTCAATGTTGTTGATGTTCCTTCTCTACCAAAGGTTTCTTGCCTCTTTGTCCGCGTCCACCTAAAAACATTAGATCCCACGGGGGTGAGACAATTGTGAATTGCCCCAACGAGAGATATAACTCTCCGCCAAAACATTGTATTGCAATTAAAGATATGAAACTGAGCAGAGGTTAAGCAGTTTAAAGCATTCTCACAACTTTGTAAGCATTGCAACTATTTATGATAGAGCAATATATCATGTATTTTTCTAATAAGGAATAGGAATGACATGTATATCATTTATCCAACATGTTATACCATCATATCAAACTTTTCTTGTGACACTCATCATCTTATTATGTCACCCATGAAACATTCTTGTTTCATTCTGTTGGCCTTAGGCAACCTGTTAAACAAATAAAGAGATATATCTACCATGTACTCATTTACCATCAATACAATAATTGGATTAATACCAATCCTAAATCATCATTACAGGCATTGGGTTATTACCAATCATGTGTTATCACTATAGGCATTTAGCCTCTGCCGGGTATTGGACTCCTCCAAACCTGATTACACCTCCGGGCATTGGACACTACCAATCCTAATTTTCACAGCCAGGCATTGGACTTTAGCCAACCCTGATTACATGCATTACACCTCTGCCAGGTATTGGACTTTAACCAAACCTGATTACACAGCCAGGCATTCGACTTTAACCAATCCTGATTTCACAGCCAGGCATTGGACTCTAACCAATTCTGATTTCACAGCTAGGCATTAGACTCTAACCAATCCTGATTTCACAGCCAGGCATTGGACTTTAACCAATCCTGATTTCACAGCCAGGCATTGGACTTTAACCAATCCTGATTTCACAGCCAGACATTGGACTTTAACCAATCCTGATTTCACAACCAGGCATTGGACTCTAACCAATCCTGATTAGAGGCATTACACCTCTGCCAGGTATTAGACTTTAACCAAACCTGATTTCACAGCCAGGCATTGGACTCTAACCAATCCTAATTACATAGTGCATGGAATTTAATTCCTTTAACTCATCATTGATCATCAGATACTACTTTAGGCTCTGAACCCTAAGGTTAGCCTACATAGCTTTACACATTCTTTATTGAATATAGTTGTTCCTCTTATTAAGTTTATTAAAACATTATCCTTTCTTATAATAAACTTTTATAATCATTTTGGTACCTCTCACTATGCCACAATTTCTCTCATGGCTCATAAGGCCCATAAAGCATCTTCTCACCTCTCACTAGGCAACATTTAACCATATGGCTCACAAGGCCATTAACTCACTAGGCAACGATAACATATTGCTTCATGTAATATAATAGTAACACCTCTATTCCCTCAATAGGGTTAGGACTTACTATTCATATCATATTATGATTTCTCATGTCCCATTACCCAATTTAGGGTTAAGGTTTCCCATTTCACATTAGGATTTCATAGTTATCAAAGTATATCAACTCTGAGATGCTAACTGTGAAGTCTTTCATATCTTGATGTATCACTTACCTCATTACTTCCAACTTTCTTAAGTTATCAGCTTATCTTGGATTAAGGTATTTCCCATCTTAATCCTTTCATCCACTAACCTATCACTCTTACCATGAAGTGCATAAGTTACAAATAAGAATGGTCCAATTATCTTTAATGATATGAACTCATCACAGGTTAAGGTATTGCTTACAATAAGCTTGCATATAATCAACAACTTATGATATTTCACCCTAATAAGGTTTTACCCACTATTTTATTATTGGGGTTCTGGGTTGTCATCATGTTGTCCAAGATTAAGGCTTCATGTATTATAACTTCAATTGGGGTTTCACATACCTTTACCCTTTATTATGGCTTTGGGATTTCACATGCTAGCATACTGCATTAGAGTTAGGATTGCATGTAGCATCACCCTTCATTAGGCTTTCACATCTCATTCCCTATACTTAATGTTTATTATTCTTCCCATCTAGGGATTTCTCATGGCATCACCCTCAATTAGGGTTTCTCATGGAATCAACCTCAATTAGGGATTCACATTGAATCAAACTCAATTAGGGATTCCCATGGAATCAACCTCAATTAGGGATTCACATTTTATTATCTTGGTTTAGAGTGACACAATACCCTGGGTTTGGATTACATATGATATTGCTCTAAATTAGGGTTAGGGCTCAACAACCTTCTTTATTAGGGCTTTCATGATCTCTTTATTAAGGATCATACCCTATTCATCACATGATCAATACTCATGTATGAATTCCTTTCTATCATTCTCTCAACTTGATTAGGTTACATCAACCCTTCAATCAATTACCTACAATAATGATTAACATAATGTACCAAGTCATTGTTCTTATAAGCAATTAGGGTTTATCCCTTAATTGACACTAATCACTTAGGTACTATTAGGGTTTCAACCTTTGTACCTTCATTGATTATCATTACTAATCATCATTGGATCAATGGATCATTCATCATCTTAATTCTCAAGAGATTCAATTACATTGGACCTCCATTACATAAGGTATCCAATTGAATTGACCAATTGAATCTTCAATTACAATAGGTGTCCAAGTGGATTAACAAATTGAGTCCTCAATTAATTTTGACTACTTGAGCCCCAAACGGTCTTGGTCTTTCAAAGTTCAAACGGTTTGAAACCGTTTGGTAAAGGTGGTGCTTGAGACAGTTTGCTAAAGCAAGTACTTGAAACCGTTTGCTAAAGTACCTTTTTGAAACCACATGGACTCAACCGGTTTGGGATTGTTTGGTCCCAAATGATCTTGAGACCGTTTGGACTCAAACAATCTTGAGACCATTTGGTCCAAACCACCTCAAAACCGCATGGACCAAATATGGTCTCAACCAATCAAATTGATTTGGGGTTCTCAATGTTGATTCCTTCAATCATTGAATTCATGTAACCAATCTTCAATTGGACCCATCACCATACTTCAATTGAGTTAACTAGGTCATCCTTCAACTGATTTGACCCTCAATTGATCATCAATTAGGGTTTGAATCAATTGGATTAGGGTTTGGAATCGATGATCCTTCAACATTAACCAAGTGAGTCTAGTTGCTTTAAAACTATTGGACCATCATCCAAATTGGGCATGACCTGACCCCAAACGGTCTTGAGGTCGTTTGGATGACCTCCAAACGGTCTTGAGACCATTTTCCCATGTAAAAATAAAAATCCAAGTCAATCTATCAATGTTTGGATCATTGGACTGATCAACAAGTCAACATTTGATTGCACTTCAACTTAGTACCTTTAGATTTTCAAACACCTAACCATAGTCAACCCTAGACCTCCAAACGGTCTTAGGTGACCCTCAAACATTCTTGGGATCATTTGGATGACCTCCAAATGGTCTTGAGACCGTTTTCCCATCATATCATCATTAACCCAAATCAGCACTTAATTGAATTTCAATTTGGGGTCTTTGGACCTTCAAACACTTGACCAAACTTAACCCTAGACCTCCAAACGGTATTGGGTGACCCCCAAATGGTCTTTAGACCGTTTGGGTGATCCCCAAACGGTTTTGAAACTGTTTGGGTCAATCAACCCAAAGCATCAACTCATTCAATTGCAAAATCAGCACTTAGCCGATTAAGGTTTATACCATATGTTTGAATCTTCAAATACCTAACCATACTCAACCTTAGACCTCCAAACGGTCTTGGTTGACCTCCAAACGGTCTTGAGACCGTTTGGGTGATTCCCAAATGGTTTTGAAACCGTTTGGGTCAATCAACCCAAATTTCAAACTCAATCACTTATGAAATCATCACTCAACCCGATTAGGGTTTAGGTGATTGATGGACCTTCAACTCATTAACTAATTGGATTTAATCAATAATAATTGGTGGTTCATTAACCTAGATCATTATGAAAAAGTCCCCAAACGTTCAACCATGGTCAACATCACCAAACGGTCTGAAATCATTTGGTCTCATGCGGTTTGGTGAAACCGTTTGCTACTAAACGGTTTTGAAACCGTTTGCTCCCAAAACACAAACTGTTTGGACATTTGATTGAAACCGTTTGCTCCCAAAACACAAACTGTTTGGACATTTGATTGAAACCGTTTGGTCTAGATATTTGGGGAGGTGTGTGCTTATGATGATGTCATCATCATCAAGATCTAGACCCATGAAACCTGCTATGATTTCCATGGAGATTGCATCAATCAACCAAATCAATAATTGTAAATAGAGAAATGATCATTATTTGATGGGGAATTGAATGCAATAACAAAGTTAGGGTTTCAAGTTATAAAACCCGCCTCCAATTGAGCTCCAAAGCTCCAAGCTCACGGAAATAATGGTGGATGCAACTCCTTTCACCATTCCAAGGCTCGTCCTCCAGGTTTAAGTGAAAAGGAATGGTTAGAATTGAAGAGGAGATCGAAATAGGATGAAATCATGCATTGATTTGTGATTTCCACCATGAAATCATGGTGAACCAAGGTCAAAAAGCTTACCAATAGGTAGGGAGTCGTTCTTATGATCCTCCCAAGCTCCCTTGGTCGTTTCCCAAGCAAGGAGAAGAAGTGGGGTCGTGAAAGCCTTTCATTTGTCTTGTAAAAGGTCCTTTTATAAAAATTTCAATGAGAGAGAATATGCTTTGTAAAAATCCATTTAATCCCAAAAATATGGCCGCCTATTCCCCCTCATCTTCCTTAGGAACGAGGATATCTTGTTTGCCTCTTATTCCTCTCAATCATCCATGATTTAAAGAAAAGCAAATCAAGCACCTTAAATCATATAATATTAATATCCATATGTGAGTGGATATTTCTTTTTCTAATAAAATTATGAGTGAGTTATCCATTCCCTTAGATATTTTCGTGGTCCTTGCAAGGCTCAAGGATATCCACGCACATCTGAATCCAACCATTTTGATTTTGGTTGAAGGACCTTTAATTAATACATTTATTTTTGCCCTAAATCGAATTAGGGTTTCAATTAGGATTAAATCTTGATTATTTTAATATCAAGATTCTCTCTCCTCCAACTTAATTCAAATGAGGTTCCCATCTCATTTTCTTTACTCTACATGGTGCCAAGAAACATTAGGGACCTTATTGAAGTGGTAATTTGTATATTGAACCCTAAGTTTTGGGTAAATTGCACTTTACACCAAAACAAGGTTTTTAATGCACAAACATTGCTTTATCAGCTTTTCCTTGGTACTCAGGCTACCACAAGCCATACCTCTGCATCATTGTCATTTCCATGATGCTTCAACATATTAGGAACATCTTATCATGCAACATTTGCAATTTAACCCCTCAACTTGGGTAATTTGCATTTTAGTCCAAAATAAGCAAACATTGCTTCAACATTGTTCAAACAGGACCAAAATTGAAACATAAGTTTCTCATGAGCCCTAATTACTTTTCACAAGATAATATTAAACATATAATCATCTTTATTAATCAAAACACCTAGGGTTAAAGTCTAACCCAGGTCAGGGATGTTACAGGTTGCGTGCCCGTGATTAGATTAATTTCAAAATCAATCTCTCGTGGCGGAGGTACACCTGGAAGTTCCTCAGGGAATACATCTTCAAACTCCCTAACTATCAGAACTTCAAAAAGATTAGATCTCCATTGTGGTGTCTACTACATGTGCCAAGAATGCAAAGCATCCTTGTCTCATCAGCTTCTTATCTATCATAGCTGACACAAGATAGGTTGGATGAATCTTTCTTTCTCCCTAAAATATCCATGTGTCACCATCATCAATGAACACAGCCTCCTTGGAGTCACAATCCAAGACAACCTTATACTTTTCTAGGGTGTCCATCCCAATAATTATATCAAACCCATGCATCTCAAGTGGTATAATATACACCTAAATGTGATGTTCAGAAAAGGAAAGAGTGCAGGGAGAACACACCTCCCGCAGCACTACAGATCCCAACAAACGGGTTTCTAATAACAGACTATCTTCTCTATGACTGACAGTCATGTTGTAGTCAAATATCACTCTTCTAGTGATAAAGGAATGTGTTGCACCCAGATCAATTAAAACATATATGAAGTAGGATGTAGACATATCATAATAAAATAGTTCCATCTGACCGGTCACAACCCTGGGGTTAACTACTGCATCCGACTGATTCATCGCATATAATCTAGCTTTTGGTTGTTATTGACCAGATGCTCGATTGTTGGGTGCTGACGATCTAGCTTGGAATGCTTGTCCACGTCCTCTAGTGCCACTTGGAAACTGTTGCCTCTGAGAGCCTTGCTGACTCTGCCTCTGAGGTAGAGTCACACTTGCCTCTCTAGCTCGACAATCTTTCATCAAATGTCCTATCTTTCCACATATAAAATAGCCTCTGTTCCCCGACTGTGGCCTGAGTGGTCCTATCACCGAAACTGATGTTGAGCTGTGGGCTCCTTCCAGTGGTAAACTACGGCCTCTACCCCTATTCGATGTCCATTGTGTCTGGGTATTAAACCTTGGTGGTACTATAGGTACAAAAAATCTTGGTTTCTTAAAACTCTCAGACCTTTGTCCTTGGAACTGTGTGTACTCTTTCTTACTTTTGGTCTGACGCTTCTCTATTACAGACCTCTCAATCCGCCTTACAGACTCCACAAAAGTGGCAAATCTCTCCCTGTTCTCTAAAGTAGACACTGGAGTGGTCAAATTAGCGTTCAACCCCTTCTCAAAATGCTGAATCCTCTCCTCATCAGTAGCTGCCATGTGCGGACAAAACCACAAAAACTCCATGAACTTAGCTTCATACTCACTAATGTTCATTTGTCCTTGTCTAATCCTCTCAAACTGAGATATATCTTCTCATCTAGATACGTCATGGGGAAGTATCTAGTGACAAATTCACATCAGAATTCATCCCATCCGACTTCAACACCTGGTCTTTTGCCTTCCTCTATGGTCCACCAATGGCCAACACTCCCCTTCAGAAGGTACACTGCATGTCTAACCTTCTCAGTTTCTGGGATAGTAAGGATTCTGAAGGCCTTTTCTAGCTCAGTTAGCCACATGTTCGCATCTGCTGGGTCAGTTGTTCCAGCATATTCTGTGGCTCCTACCTGGCAAAGTCGTTCAAGTGTCTTGCCGGCTCCCTGTCCTTCATGGTGAGTTGGTGCCCTAGGTGCAGGTGGTAGCATCCTGTCCACCATGTGCGTCATAGTCACCATAAACTGCCCGAACAGAGTATGGAAAGCTGGGTTCTCTAATGCAGCTTGATCAAGATGAGGAATCTTAGGTACGGGTTCCTCCCTAACTTGATCCCTTTCACCTCTTCCTGGTGTAGCAATATTGCTCTTAGCAGCATTTTCATCATGTGATCCAGACATCTTCAAGTTCTTATTCTCCTATATGATCAGAAGACACTATCAGATAAACTGGAAGACACTAGAACAGACTCAGCGAACCTAGAGCTCTGATACCACTAAATTGTGGCATCCAACTTATAAAAACATGATTTACTTAAGAGAAAGAGATTCATCAACTACGGAATTATAGAAAATTACTAAAAATTAAAACTCTTTACGAAGAGATCCAAACACAAGCAAAACTATTATAACAAGATCCAAAGTAATTCAATTACATTCTGGTTTACTAGTACATCTCTTATACCATTTCTTCTTGAGAGTTACAAACATCAACTACCCTGTTAAACTGTACATAGGAAGGATAAAAATCTCGAGGCATCAAGCCAAAATCTCAGATCAATATTAAACAAACTACTGACTCATAGGACCTGAGAAGTACAGAGACAATACATATGATTCTCTATATACAGGACATGACAATCAGTGTCTCCACCTGAGAATTCACTACTATTCTTGTTGTTGTTGTTGTTGTTGTTGTTCTTCCCCTGTTGTAGGGTTTTTGTTTCTCCTTCTGCATCTACCTAAAAAGTTGGATTCCACGGGAGTGAGACAATTGAAATTGCCCCAGCGAGAGATATAACTCTCCACCAGAAATATTATTATTTCAATTAGAAGAATAAAACTGAGAAGAAGAATCATAAGTATTCAACAACAGATAAATCAATGTCTAAACAGATTATAGCATTACTATCTATTCAAGTCATTTCAGCTATATCTTGATAAAGCAGCATGTCACTTATTCAATAAGGAATATGAAGGACATGTAAAACATTTATCCATCTAAGATATACTAAGCAAGATATCATCAACCAATGATTCTCATATTTAAACCTTAAGCAAATATGTTACACGGATGATTACATTTTACAATCATACTTAAGCCCTGAGGAGATGAGGTATACCACTCATACTCCAACCAACCATTGCAAAATCGAAATTGGTACCATACATAGGTCAATAGAAGAGCCGGAGTTCCATGACCTCATCTTCCTCAGTCAGTGTGAGGACCAAATGCAGGACATCTTGTGTCTCCGCTAAATAGCTTTCCAGGATATACTGGCAACTTTGCTATTAGAGTTACAGTGGCATGCTATACTCTCTTCGCAATCGAGAGATTATATTTATCTGTCATCGATCTGACATTAAGATCATCGGAAGATTAATGATACATCCATCCCAGCATTCGGGAGATTAGTGATACATCCATCCCGACATATATAATGAAGGATTGAGAGATTTAATGTTTACCTCACATCAATTCCTCCATTAGGGCGTAAGGATATTCACGCCCATAACCCCCACATTCTCAAAAGTATGCCCTCCAGGAGTTCCCATAGGAAAACCTATTTCACCATCACCAAACTACTGACAATGATGGATCTATGGCCAGGGCTCTACATGAATAGATTTCACTTGATTAATTTAGTACATTATCATATTCTTTAGCATCAACCACATTTCCAAACATAACCTATTATGACAAATGCCTCACAGAAACATGTACTATTTCCATTAATTATTTCTTAGTCTTTATGAGATATTGGGATCTCAATCCCTCATTTCAATACTAGGAATTCTCATTCCTCCACAATTTCAATACCATAATCATTTGGATCTGGGTATTCAAACCCTTAGCTCATCATTGAGCATTGTTACCACTTTTTCAGGTAACTATCACCTTCAGGTCATCTGACCAAGGTAAACATGATATTTGCTATACAAGCATCTTTCATGACACTTGAGGCCCATTAACTCTCTTGTTACCTCTTACTAGGCAACAAGGCATATTATGGCACACAAGGCCCAATAAACAATTTCAATAAATAAAACATCATAGCTCATACCTGGATATGTTCATCATCTCATGATACCTGCAAGGTTAGCACACATGATAACATATATATCAATCATATTCCAGTTCCTTGCCATTCAAGGGTAACACCACTATTCCCTCATAAGGGTTAGGATTTCCCATTTCATGTCAATTGGGATACTTATCCCATTACCCAGATCAGGGTTATGGTTTATCACCATATTGCCCAAGATTAGGGTTTCATATAATCTTACATTACACCACCCTGGAATGGAGTCTCACATCACATTATTACATCAGGGTTTCACATCACATCACCCTATATTAGGGTTTCACATTCAATTAGGGTTACATCTAAAATTGTCCCAAAATTTGGGTTGCACCTTGTATTTCCCTAAATTAGGGTTAAGACTCACTATTCTTCTTAATTAGGGTTTCATGATCTCGTCATCATGGATCAATCCCTAATTACATATTTTACTCCTAATGAAGGAATTGAATATTGTATTTACATATAAGCACTACTTTCTCTCTCATCCTCTACGGGATGTTGAGTACCTCAAAGTTGACTCAATTAGGTGAATTCTTTATTCTAATACACCCAATTGGGGTTAGTGTAGTGTGTTGAGATTTTGCTTCTATAATCTCCAAAGATTAATCCTTCAAGGTTACTAATCACCCTATCTTATTAAGGGTACAACTAATGTAATCACCCTTGATTTACATCATTTAATAATCAATTAAACAATTGACCTTTAATCACCTTAAGTGTTCAAACAGTTTTGATTAATTATTTCCCACACGGTCTTGGTCACTTAGACCCCAAACGGTCTTGACCAACCAGACCCCAAACGGTCTTGCTTGAATGATCTCCAATTGGTCTAAGACTATTTGGACCTCCAAACGGTCTTGGTCTAACAGTTTGAAACTGTTTAGAAATTTTGTGCTTGCAACCATTTAGCCAAAACGTTCTTGAGATCGATTGAGTACCCAAATAGTTTGGGATCGTTTGGTCCCAAATGGTCTTGAGACTGTTTGGTCCCAAATTGTCTTGAGACCATTTGGACTCAAATGGTCTTGAGACCGTTTGGTCCAAACCTCCTCAAAACCGATTGGACCAAAAATGGTCTCAACCACTCAAATTGATTTAGGGTTTTAATGATTGATCCCCTCATCAATTGAATCCATGGAACCACCCATCAATTGAACCCATGCATCAACCTTCTATTTAACTAATGGATCATCCTTCAACTGAATCAATCTTCAATTGAACCTCAATTAGGGTTTTGAACCCAATTGGATTAGGGTTTGAAACTGATGAACCTTCAATATTGGTCATTGTGGAATCAACTGCTTTAAAATCATTGGACCACCTTTCAAATTGAGCATGACCTGACCTCAAATGGTCTTGAGGTCGTTTGGCCCCAAACAGTCTTAAGACCGTTTGGTGTCAAACGGTCTTGAGACCAGTTGACCCAAACCAAACAAGGAAAACTCATCGAATTCAATTAAGGTTTCAATAATGACCCGATCTAGGGTTGATAATTGATGGATTTTCAAATGTTGAACCTTGTTGAAGCCAATTCAATTCAATCCATTGGATCATCATCCATCACATCATTAGTTAAGCTCCAAATGGTCTGAGACCGTTTGGTTTCAAACGATGTTGAGACCGTTTCGTCTCAAGTTCATGAAACTGTTTGCAAAGGATATTTGTGGAGGTGTGTGCTTAGGATGATGTCATCATCATCAAGCTTCAATCCTACAAAAACTACTGATGTACGTATGGAAATTGCATCAATTGATCAAAGGGATTTTAAAAAGAACAAAACAATCAACCAACGATGGAGAATTGAATGTAGTAATAACATTTAAGGGTTCAAGTTATATAACCTGCTTTCAAGGAAGCTTCAAAGCTCCAAACTACACGTCTGTCTTTAATGGTGGAAAAAGCTTTCTCAGCTTCACAAGGTTCATTCTGAAAAACCACTAGAGGGGGGGTGAATAGGGTTTTAAACTAATTTAACAATAATTTAACTCAAACAACCACAAATGAGAAATCAAGAAGGAGACAAAGGGTTTAGAGTGGTTCCAACCTTAGCAAATACTAAGGTTGTCAGTCCACTACCCGGTTGCTTACCCAACCGGGATTTTGAAAGTATCAATTTTATTACCTTCACAAGGAATTACACAAAATACAATACTTTCTTACACCACTTGAACAGCCTTCACTTGAAGTAGATGCACCAACCCGAGGTATCCTTCTTGAAGTAACTCCAAGCTCCCCCTTGAAGTAGCCTTCCACTTTAGAAGTAACCTCCCGTTGCACCTGCCTTCTTGAAATAGCTCAAGGTCCCCTTCTTCACCAAGAAGATCTCCAACCTCTCCAATCCGCAGCCTCCAACCTAGGAGTAGCAAGGAGAGTACAAACAATAATAGTGAACAAGAAAGGAAGATGGAAATTACAACTTATCCTTTGAAGCACAAGGCTTGATTTGCCTAGATCAAGCGTGTAGATCTCCTAACCAATGTGTATGGAATTGTGATTGCTGTGGATAGGAGATGCTAGCCTATAGGACACGAAATTTGAGCTGAGAGAAGAAATAGCGAATTGTCAATATGCTCAATTGCACACAAACAGGTTGCTCAATGTAAGTGTATGCTCAAAGATTGCTCAAGTGTAAAAACAAGTGAGTTTAGGTGTCCTAAGGCATGTCCTATTTATAGGAATGTCCTACAAGTGCTTAAGGACGTTCTAGACACTTTCTAGGGGTTTCTAAGTGCTTAACTAGCCGTTAGGTATAAGTTAGTTGCTTTAACAACGGCTAGTTAATTAATTCTGCAGTTGCTGTCAGAGTCCATCTCGGTCGAGAAATGGTCGATCGAGACACCTACTCGGTCGGAGTTTTGTCGACCGACAGGCTCTCTGGATCAAGTGTTTTGCAACGTTTATCTCCAACTGCCAACTACCTTGTCAGCTGTGTCTAACGGCTACTTGGGTCTTTCTCGGTCGAGAAGTTTGTCGACCGAGAGTGTCGCGGTCGAGGATTTTGTCGACCGAGATAGGCCCTGTTTCAATGTTTCAAATACAGACATTAAGTGTGTGTATGAGTGTGCATATGTGACACTATTGAAGGGGATGACCTATCTAAATGTGGTGTTTAGCTAGGAAAGATCTAACGCTTGATTTACATGAAGTCTAAGTACTTGTACATTATATATTTGTACAAGTTTACAATTGATTACATTTCATGACATTTACAATCATTCAAGCATATAGATTCCCTAGTGCTTTGTCATTCACCTTATTCCTGCAACACTCAAGTAGCACGTTAGATCAACAAGAATGAAATGTTTGTCATTATCAAAACAAAAGGATTTACAGATGTCCATTTAGCCAACAATCTCCCCCTTTTTGAAGATGACAAACATTTCCTAAATATAAAATAAGAAAATATAAAACATGTGAGTTTCATACCTGAAGATTACCTTTGTAAATTTCTTCTCTTGTTTATAAAATGTGTGCTTATTATTCCCTATGAATTATGGAACATGAAATCCAATTCTTTAGGGAATATAGAAACTTTCAATGTAAAGCCAAGAGTTTGTTTATGAAACTCATTGATTGAGTTTTGCATTTATATTTATTTCTCCCCCTTTGTCATTTAAAAAAAAATATCCGTTTTAAAAAAAAACTCCCCCTTAATTAGATGTCCCGTCAATTTCAAAAAAATGTCCATTAAAACCAAAATGATGCAAATAAACGACATTGTTAAGAAGCACAAATATCAAAGAAAACATCTTCCAAAGGAGTGATAAGTAGTTGCTTCCTTATTTTGTTGAATTGGTCTAGTGGAAGCAGTTTTGTAAAAATATCAGCCAATTGATCTTCCGTATCAACATGATGAAGGGAAACATGATTCTTAGAAATATGATCCCTTCAAAAGTGATGACGGATTTCAATATGTTTAGCTCGGTTGTGTAAAATGGGATTGTGTGTTAAGTTTATAGCGCTTGTGTTGTCACAAAAGATAGGCGTAGATGAAAGAGTAAAACCATAATCGTTTAACACTTGTTGCATATAAAGCACTTGAGCACAACAAGATCCGGCTGCCATATATTCAGCTTCAGTTGTAGAGAGGGAAACCGTGTTTTGTTTCTTGCTAAACCAAGATATTAAAGCTCTCCCTAACAAGAAATAGCCACCACTAGTGCTCTTGTGATCAAGTCGACAACCAGCATAATCAGCATCAATATAAGCTTTAAAATCCAAGGATTGTCCTTTTAGATACCATAAACCAAAACATGTAGTGCTGGCTAAGTATCGAAGAATTCGTTTAACTGCTTGAAAATGAGAGTGCATAGGTTGTGATTGAAATCGAGCACAAAGACCAACGGAAAACATGATGTCCGATCTAGAAGCAGTTAAGTAAAGCAAACTACCAATCATGGCTCTATATAAGGAATCATCAATAGTTCCCCATTTTCATCCTTATCAATCTTAATAGAAGTGGCCATAGGAGTAGTAGCATGTTTGCACTGATCCATCCCAAAACATTTTAAGAGTTCTTTAGTATACTTTTCTTGGCTTATAAAAATCCCGGCAGGCGTTTGTTTAATTTGGAAACTAAGAAAGAAAGTTAGTTCACCCATGAGGCTCATTTCAAATTCTTTTTGCATAATGTCACTGAATTGTGTGCACAACGATTCATTAGAAGCTCCAAAAATAATGTCATCAACATATATTTGAACAACTAGAAAATCAGATGTATATGTTTTGAAAAATAAAGTAGAATCTGAAATTCCAATAGAAAAACCATTATCAAAAAGATATGTCTTGAGCCTTTCATACCAGTTCCTAGGTGCTTGTTTTAAACCATAAAGTGCTTTCTTAAGTTTATAAACATAGTCACCTTTTTCTGGTATTTCAAAACCAGGTGGTTGGGCAACATATACTTCTTCTTGAATGATTCCATTTAGAAATGCACTTTTTACATCCATTTGTTAAAGTTTGATGTTTTTATGTGCAGCAATAGCTAGTAACATTCTAATAGCTTCAAGTCTAGCTACCGGTGCATACGTTTCATCAAAATCTATTCCTTCTTGTTGATTATATCCTTGTGCTACTAACCGAGCTGTATTCCTTATTACTTCTCCTGCCTCATTTAGCTTATTCCTAAAAACCCATTTAGTTCCAATGATGGTTTTATCTTGTGGTTTAGGAACTAAATCCCATACATCATTTTTAGTAAATTGGTTTAATTCTTCTTGCATTGCTATTATCCAATAGTCATCTTTAAGAGCTTCAAATATCTTCTTAGGTTCAATAATAGAGACAAAAGCCATGTTTGCAACATCCTTAAAGGAAGACCGAGTTTTTACTTTATCATTTGGATTTCCAATAATTAATTCTTGAGGATGATCCTTAATCAGTCTAGGTATAGGTTGTGTTTCAGCTTGGTTATTGTTTGTAGTATCTTTCTCACTATCATTTGGTATGTTTAAGTTTTCGAATTGATTAGTGAGATCAATTATTTCAAAATTTTCTGATTTGGACTCTTCATGAAAAGAGACATGAATAGATTCCTCAACTTTTCTAGAGATAGTGTTGTAGACTCTAAATGCTTTGCTAGAGGTAGAATATCCCAAAAAGAATGCTTTATGTGATTTAGAATCAAACTTATCTCTATCATCTTTGGTATTTAAAATATAGCATGTGGATCCAAAGGTATGAAAATAGTCAACTCTAGGTTTCTTAGAGTGTATTATTTGATATGGAGTTTTCTTCAAATGGGAGTGAACAACTACTCTATTTAACACATAGCATGCGGTGTTTACAGCTTCAGCCCAAAAGGTTTTGGGTGTGTTATGTTCGAGCATCATAGTTCTAGCCATTTCTTGTAATGATCGATTTTTCCTTTCAACTATGCCATTTTGTTGTGGAGTGCGTGGAGCAGAAAAATTGTGAGTGTACCCATGAGATGTGCAATATTCTTCAAATACATGATTTTCAAATTCTCCACCATGATCACTTCTAATGGTACATATTTTGCTTTGTAATAGATTTTCAATCTTGGAACAAAATTTTATAAAAACATGAATAGTATCATCTTTGGTTGCAAGAAATTGTTCCCATGTATATCTACTATAATCATCAACAATAACAAAACAATATCTTTTGCCACCAATAGATTGTGTCCTCATGGGTCCAAATAAATCCATATGAATTAATTCTAAAGATCTACTGGTGCTAAGTACATGTTTAGGTTTAAAAGAGGTTTTTGTTTGCTTTCCCAAAGTACATGGTTCACAGTTTTCAACTTGATCAAAGGATAAAGTAGGCAAACCACGAACAAGATCATATTTTACTAGTTTTTTGATAACATGTGAACTAGCATGTCCTAGCTTTTTATGCCATAGTTGTAAATTATTTTCATTTGCAAGAAAGCATTTTCCTACTACAGATTTCATAGAGTTAGTTCTAAGAATATAAAGATTTCCAACTCTTTTTCCTTCATAGACAACATTTGTAGTGTTTTCTATTAATAATTTGCAGCAGTTTTTGTTAAATAGAACATCATATCCACTGTCACATAATTGACTAACACTTATCAAATTATGGTGCAAACCATCAATGAGTAAAACATTTTTTATTTCGAGGTTTGTACCAATATTACCTATTCCAACGATTTTACCTTTACCATTGTCTCCAAAGGTGACTCTTCCACTTTTCTTTTCTTCAAAATTTTGAAATGCATCCTTGTTCCCGGTCATATGTTTGGAACATCCACTGTCAACCACCCAATCCTGCATTAAAATGTAGGTTTTGGTACCCATGTGATGGTCCGGTATGGTTAGAAGCATTTAATTACAGACTGAATAAAAATCTGACTCAAAACTTCTGTCGGTCGACAACTGTTCGACCGACATCTCTCTCGGTCGGCTAATCGTCAATCGAGAAAGTTGTTGTTTTGTTGCTGTAGATTTAATTTGTTATAGGCGTCTGGTCGGTCAACAAAAGTTCGACCGATTTTATGTTCGGTCGACAATACTTCGACCGACCAAGTTTCTATTTCAGTACAACATTTCAGAAAATTACCATAATGCATGAAACCTTTTATTAAGTTGAGATAAGACAATATAATTTGCAAAAATAAGCATTTGATCATATCTCAACTGTATTTTATTTGACTCTACTAAGTTTGGGGTTTTGGGACCCAAACTAAGTCGGAATTCTTGGTCTTATAAGGACATGAAAATGAATAATGTCCAAAACATAGACAAAAATGTCAAGTAATAGAATCAACTTCATTTCTTTTTCTAGGAATTATATTCTTAGGTACAAATATAATCTGAGTCTTAGATGTTGTAATTCTTCTGGGTTGATTTTTCTTTGGAGCATATCCCAAACATTTTCTTCCATTGAAACTAGAGGAGATTTTCAGAATGTTATCAAAGATATCTTTTCTTCTTAAATCATGTAGGTTTCTTTGTAGCTTACCAATGTCATCCATCTTCTTGTGTAAATCTTTTCTTGCTTGATCTAAATCAGATAATAGGGAGTCTTTTTCTTTTACAACATTGTCATAGTCTAGATGGTTACACAGAATTGGTTGAGTCTGAAAATTATTTAGTTTAGCTAACAATTCAGTCTTTTCTTGAGAGAGAAGATCAACATTTGTTTCTAGAGTGAGTAGCTTTCTAGTGCAGTCATTTAAAGATGTTTTTAAAGACAAATTCTCAAGATCAATGTTGTTCTTTTCAGAAGAGAGATCATTTAATTTAGCATATAGCTCATCATTTGTTTTGATAACCTTCTTTAGTTTCTTCTTGACATCAACATACTTATCATGAGTTTCTTGTAGACTAGTAATTAACTCTTCTTTAGGAAGATCAAGAAGGGTCACCTCTTGAGAGTCTTCATCATCTTCTCTTGCTTGCCATTAGACATTCCACCTTTTCTTCTCCACTTTCACTTTCACTTGACTCGTCCCATGCAGCTTTATAGGCTTTTTCTCCCTTCTTCTTGTGTGAGCTTTTCTTTCCTTTCTTTGCTTTAGGACATTCATTTTTGAGATGTCCTTTCTTTCCACACTCAAAGCACCTAGGAGGGGAAGAAGAACTAGAAATTTTGTTAGACTTAAATCTTTTATATTTCTTACCATTGACGATCAAGGCTTCTTCCCCTTCTTCTTCACTTGACTCCTCACTTTCTGGTGTGATGATCTTTGAAGCTTTTAGAGCCACATCCTTCTTCTTTCCTTGTTGAAGTTCACATTCTCTTCTTTCTTCCTCTTCTAAGGTTGCTTCATGAGCTTCTAGATTGCCAATGAGTTGCTCCATTTTCAGTCGAGTGAGGTCATTTGCTTCTTCAATGGCTGTCACCTTGGGCTTGTATTTAGGAGGAAGTGATCGAAGGATTTTTGATACTTGATCTTCTTCAAGAACAGTTTTTCCT
The DNA here is from genome assembly GCA_963693085.1 of Alisma plantago-aquatica. Taxonomy (NCBI): domain Eukaryota; kingdom Viridiplantae; phylum Streptophyta; class Magnoliopsida; order Alismatales; family Alismataceae; genus Alisma; species Alisma plantago-aquatica. The sequence continues at coordinate 193,649,474 of OY856413.1, read as the reverse complement.
AGGGCATTTAAACCATTAACAATAGAAGAGAATTTTGCAAATATTTCACTAATAGATTCATTTGGATCCATACGGAAGTGTTCAAACTTTTGTTTAAGCATACTAATCTTAGAATTCTTGACTTGAACCGTTCCTTCATAAGTTATGGACAGTCTATGCCAAATGTCATAGGCTGTGTCACAGTTTGATATTTTATTAAATTCTCCTACTGAAATTGAACAATATAAAATGCTTACAGCTTTGGCATTCATTTGAGCCAACTTTACCGTATTTGCATCCCACTCTGCATATTGTGTTTGAGGAAGCTCGTATGGGGTTGACACCATCCTCCATAAGTCCCAATTGATGCCTTGGAAGTAGAACTGCATCCTTCTCTTCCAATATGTGTAGTTTGTTCAATCAAACGCTGGAGGTCTAGCAACAAGTGTCCTTTCAAGGTTAAGGTTGTTAAGCACCCCGTCACCCATTCTTCAAGACCTTGTTAGGGTTCCTTGAAGCCTGCTCTGATACCAATTGAAAAACCACTAGAGGGGGAGATGAATAGGGTTTTAAACTAATTTAACAATAATTTAACTCAAACAACCACAAATGAGAAATCAAGAAGGAGACAAAGGGTTTAGAGTGGTTCTAACCTTAGCAAAGACTAAGGTTGTCAGTCCACTACCCGGTTTCTTACCCAACTGGGATTTTGAAAGTATCAATTTTATTACCTTCACAAGGAATTACACAAAATACAATACTTTCTTACACCCCTTGAACAACCTTCACTTGAAGTAGATGCACCAACCCGAGGTATCCTTCTTGAAGTAACTCCAAGCTCCCCCTTGAAGTAGCCTTCCTCTTTAGAAGTAACCTCCCGTTGCACCAGCCTTCTTGAAGTAGCTCAAGATCCCCTTCTTCACCAAGAAGATCTCCAACCTCTCCAATCCGCAGCCTCCAACCTAGGAGTAGCAAGGAGAGTACAAACAATAATAGTGAACAAGAAAGGAAGATGGAAATTACAACTTATCCTTTGAAGCACAAGGCTTGATTTGCCTAGATCAAGCGTGTAGATCTCCTAACCAATGTGTATGGAATTGTGATTGTTGTGGATAGGAGATGCTAGCCTATAGGACACAAAATTTGAGCTGAGAAAAGAAATAGCCAATTGTCAATATGCTCAATTGCTCACAAACAGGTTGCTCAATGTAAGTGTATGCTCAAAGATTGCTCAAGTGTAAAAACAAGTGAGTTTAGGTGTCCTAAGCCATGCCCTATTTATAGGAATGTCCTACAAGTGCTTAAGGACGTTCTAGACACTTTCTAGGGGTTTCTAAGTGCTTAACTAGCCGTTAGGTATAAGTTAGTTGCTTTAACAACGGCTAGTTAATTAATTCTGCAGTTGCTGTCAGAGTCCATCTCGGTCGAGAAATGGTCGACCGAGACACCTACTCGGTCGAAGTTTTGTCGACCGATAGGCTCTCTGGATCAAGTGTTTTGCAACGTTTATCTCCAACTGCCAACTACCTTGTCAGCTGTGTCTAACGGCTACTTGGGTCTTTCTCGGTCGAGAAATTTGTCGACCGAGAGTGTCTCGGTCGAGGATTTTGTCGACCGAGATAGACCCTGTTTCAATGTTTCAAATAAAGACATTAAGTGTGTGTATGAGTGTGCATATGTGACACTATTGAAGGGGATGACCTATCTAAATGTGGTGTTTAGCTAGGGAAGATCTAATGCTTGATTTACATGAAGTCTAAGTACTTGTACATTATATATTTGTACAAGTTTACAATTGATTACATTTCATGACATTTACAATCATTCAAGCATATAGATTCCCTAGTGCTTTGTCATTCACCTTATTCCTACAACACTCAAGTAGCACGTTAGATCAACAAGAATGAAATGTTTGTCATTATCAAAACAAAGGGATTTATAGATATCCATTTAGCCAACACGTTCCTCAAGCTTTTGAGTGAAAAGGATTGGCTGGGATTGAAGATTGCATGGAGAAAAGAAGAAATCAAGCATTGATTTTCGATTTCCACAATGAAATCAAGGTTGAAGATGACTAGGGATATTACCTATAGGTTGGGGCACGTCCTCCTATTGCTCCTAAGCTCCTTTGTCCATGTCCAAAGCAAGGAGAGAAAAAGGATCGAGAAAGCCTTTCATTTGGCTTAGGAATGGGATGTATATAAGAAAAATCAATGAGAGAGAGTAATAATAATTCCTTTATTTCTTAAATTGATGCCACATCTCCCCCTCAACTCCTTGCACATGAAGCCATCCTCTTTCCCTTTGCAATCCTCTCCTTTATCCATGAATTAAAGGAAAAGAAATTAAGCACCTTAATTCATATAATAATATCCATATTTGAGTGGATATTACTTTTTTTATTAATGTGAGTGGGCTCTCCACTCACTAGGATATTTTTGTTGCCTTTGCAAGGAAAAAAGACGTCCATTATTGTAGAATTTCAACCAACATATTTTGGTTGAAATGCCCATCAATTAATATATTTATTTTTTTATTAAATTGAATTAGGGTTTCAATTATGCTTAAATCTTGATTATTTTAATATCAAGATTTCTCTCTTCCAAAGTGATTCAAATGAGGCGCCCCTCTCAAATTATTTTCTTGACATGATGCCAAGAATCATGAGGGACCATTTTGAAGAGGTAATTTGCATATCGAACCCTAAGTTTTGGGTAAATTGCACATTACACCAAAACTAGGTAATAATGCACAAGCATTGCTTTATCAGCTCTTTCTTGGTACTCAGGCTTTCACTAGCCATACCTCTACATCATACTCATTCCTATGATGCTTCAACATTTGAGGAACATTTTTTCATGCAACATTTGCAAATTAACCCCTCAACTTGGCTAAATTGCACTTTAGTCCAAAATAAGCAAAACATTATTTTCAACATTATTCAAAATTGACTAAAATTGAAATGTAAGTTCATATTAAGCCTTATTTACTTGTCAAAAGATAAGAGCAAGCATATAATTATATTTCTTAAACAAAACATCTAGGGTTAAAGCATAACCCAGTCAGGGATGTTACAAGTTTGTTCTTCATATCTGACAACTGAGGTACATTGTGAAAGGATTGTTAAGGGGATAATTCCCAATGTTTTACTTTTCTGGTTACCATTTTGGGCCATATGGTGGATGCACTCTCCAAGTAGCTTGGTGAGGCTCCCATATCTGCTTAATTAATACCCTACCATGGAGATAATGAGGTGGAAAATAGTTAGTATACTAAAAAAACTATAGACAAAATATGAAGCGCTAACTATAGACAAAATATGAAGTACTTCAATTCTAATAACATTTAAACTAAAAGACATATTACTCATAATAATAAGTTACGACCTCATTCATCAAAAAGAACAATAGCGTCATACAAAATGATAGTCAAAATTTCAACTCCATGCTCTATTTCAATAGAAAACATGGAGTAACAGAGGTACTAAATTCTGAATATGTAAAATCATGATCTAAAATCATGGTTTTCAAATAAAAATGACTAAGGTTGAGGAGTAGCTAGTGGTTCTCTAGTCTCAGTGACATACAAATGAGGAAATGTTTGCCATAATCATGAGAAATGCCAATATGTCAGGCTTGTCTCCTCTACACTAGTAAGGGACTAATATAAAGCACTTACTAATATAATAATATCCTTCAAGAAGTTATGACCTAAAATTTATTAAGTGAAATGAGGATCTCCTAATGAGAAACTCCTCCCCAAATATGATAAAGATCATACAGTTTCACTTTTATTCAATGATATGAAATTCTTCAAATTCATTCCAGTCAGTAGTTAAAAACAATTGTTCAACAACCGTCAGTTGAATCAATGAAGAAAAACATAATTGAATCACTAGTGCTCTTAATAGAAAGATTTTGATTTAGTATACAATATTTGTAACTCGTATATTTAGAAATTTGTATACTAGATAAGAAGCATTTGTATACTAGATTAGAAGCACATTTTTAGGGTGTGCCTTTGTAGTCATTTTTGTACTTCATCACCATGTGGCCACTTATCACCCACATAATAGGGTACACTTGGGTGTCTGTGAGGTTATGGCCCACATCACTTATGGCTTGATTTTTTTGCATAGTACTACACAAGGAAATGATCCATTCCGCATTTGCAGTGATTAGCTAGCTAAAAGTCTGATTAAAAGATATGGCATGTTAACTGACAAGTATCATATTCTAAATTCATAATACAAACAGAAAACACATTTTAGTTGACAAAATAATGGTTGAAGACATGCAACAATTTTTTATTCCACAATCAAGTTTTACAAGTATTTTTTGTTGAAATGCCTCCATTGCTCTTGAACGAGGCTAAACTTCATAAACTAAATGTATAAAGGAATCTGCCGAATTATGCTCACAAAATATAGCACTAAGTCAAGATTCATCAAATTTGACATGTTACAGAACTCAAACAAGACTCAGCCTCATTATCCGTCTCATTTCTAAGGTACCTATAATGTTGCAGACCAATAGTTTTAAAGCAATATTACTGTGCATTCACTCAATCGATGTTATTAACATGACCATATACATAATCAAAGGTCTAGAAAAGAAAAATAAAAATTATCATTAAGTCTTAATTTATAGTAGTAGACCATTCAACTAAGGACAGCAATACAGTGAAAGTCTCTCTAAAAACTAAATTTGTGACAATTTGAGTAAAAAAACGATGGAAATGGCTCTAGTTCTTGGGGAAAGATAATCGTACAATATAAGATGGATATTTGAGGATTATAGGATGTATATTAGTTTTCTAGATTTTGTCTTTGATGGATCATGATACATGTCATAATTTGGTTTGTAAAAATGGGTAATACCACATCAAGTCTTTGGATCATGAAATTTGCAACAACTCATATGATTTGTTATCCCCACATCATCCTTTATCATCTGACATTATTAATTGTCCATCATTACTAACTATCTCTCTGTGGCATCTGACAACAACTTGTTTATCCTTTTCATTGCATTTCCTTGATTAGTCTATGTCTTTAATATGTTAAACCAAAAAAATACAACACTACCTACTCTGCTATACATTTTTGTAAGTATTGTTTTACATTAAGAGTTGGCATATCTAGTAACGCAAATTCATTCAATGAGATGAGTAACACAATGGATGTGTGGTCTATTTCGGTCAAATGAGGCTTCCTCAATCTCAACTACATAGGAGATGTGATGGTGGTTGAGCTGCAAGCTAGTCGCCAGGATCAAAAAGTTGTCCACAACATTAATGAATGAATCTGGCTGGAGGGATAGCTTTAGAGCCTAAAAGAGTTGTTGTATATGCCCAGAGAGACGATCATGTGATGATTGTAATGGCATAAATGTAAATTATTTGATTATTAATAAAAGGCAAGATTCAATTTTTTTCGTTCAGTTTATGAGATAATGAAATAACATAATAAATGTATAGAGAATGACGCTACTCAATGATGTATGTCTTCAAGTATGTGACTTGGAAGAATGAGATCATACAGATGTTAAGAGTATATACATTCTCATTATTTCCTTGATCGGTTGTTGTTCTAGAAGGTAAATAGACAAAAATAATACATCAGATTAGAGTGTGAGTTGGCTGATGATAAAATCTCATTAGTCATGATATAGAGATATCAAACCAAGCACACAAATACTTGTTAGGGAATAGTGTATCAGACAGACCCACCATGAGACTGACACATGGAAGCCTTCATAATGGAAGTCATAGTCAGCACTCACATTGATGGTGGTGGTGGTGGTTGTGGTTGTTAGACCTAAAAACACTGCACTCATCACATGTTGTTCAGTATGCTTTGACATCATCACACACAATCCTGAAACATGGGTTGTTATAAAGGTGATGATTGGGTGACTGTGACACATGGGGATTGCCTATGATTGATACATATGGGATTTGTCCCTCCTAAGATAGTATGATATCCTAGGCCTCTTGATTAGCGAGATTGAGAAATGCATGCATGCACATGTGAGTCCATATGTTGAGCTTACATATATCTCCAACAGTTTGCTCTGGTTCAAGGAACAAGATGAATAATAATAAGGGTGACTGCTCCATGCCTCTAGCTCAATTTGGATTTCAGTGATAAAGGAACTATACAAACATGATAACACCATGCACAGAGTGTAGGTTGAAGTTGTTCTTCAACTTCCAAATTACTTGGGTAGCAATGATGTGTGACTAGGCACTTCTCATTACTTGTGATGTCATAAGTTGTTATGGAGATTCACTGCCAACGTAATATGGGACATATAGGGTCACACACATAGGAACTCATCTAGAAGAGGAGTTTGATCTTCACTAATAATTGAATTTATTACTAAAGTGTTTAGATACTCAATTCACGCAACAAATCAACTATTGCCATATGTTTAGTTCAAGTGTTGAGGCTGCCGTTTGGAGTGTTAGGTTAATTAGAACTGAATTGGCTGAGTTATGCCTGAACTGGAAAGCGAGACGACCATTTTGCATAAGTGAGATGACTATCTTGTGAGAGCGAGACACCTTGTTTGTGGAGAAGTTTGAGTACATCGAGGATTAGTGTTGACGTCATAGGGGATTCAAATTGCCAATTCATGTGCAATTGGGAAACATCACGAAATGACCATCTTAGTTACGAGACAACCATTTCGGCACACACAGGTTATAAAACATCCAGAATTGTTTTGAAAGTTTGATAAATTCCAGTCTCTTCCACTCTCGCATAGACTGGGAACATGGACGTAAAACCCACCTATACTTAGAGGGATGTTGAGGGCTTCCCAGAGCACAACACAAACAATTGAGAATAAGTAGCTCTGACAAATATTGTCCTCTCTCGTTGTGGGAACCATGAGAGCCCAGGAAAGTACTACTCGAAAAGGGAGGGATAGCAACGAGAGAGAAACAACTAAGGATTGTCATTGTGGGAAAGTAGGTTTTCAACTATAACACCAATGGGAGGGAAAACTCCTTCCTATTCAGTCCAGTAGGACGACATGAGTTCTAGTTGGTCTATGTGGACTACTCTAGAGCTAGGAGTCCTTTGGCTACTGCTAGCAACATCAACTCGTAGTCCATGGCGAGATCAAAGAAGTCACTACAATAGTTGTTCAAGTTTGCTGCCCTAGGAGGAGTAGTCAAACGAGTCCCAATGAAACTAGGAGTTGCATAGACATCATCCAAGATAGAGTGTGCATCTACATCAATGATGATTGTCACTGGACTTGCTCTAGGACCAGGTTTATCTTTGTGAAACCATCCTTTCCGTTGCATGTTAATGACGCAATCCGTTGGTTTATGGGAAATATCTCAGTAATTTTTTTTGTTTTTGTTGCCTACCTGATGTTGTATTTTCCTATAGTGGTATCAGAGTCACATCTAATTTTGTTTTCGGATAATTGATATGATCAGATTTTGATTATTGGGTATATTAATTGCATGCAATGTGAATATTTAAACTGGTTGATATGCATGTACGACTAAGCACCACATAAGAATAAATATATATATATATATATGTGTGTGTGTGTGTGTGTGTGTGTGTGTGTGCAACTTACATGCGTCATCCTAAAAGTGAGTTTTTATGGTGAATGTGTAGCATGGTTATGGACAATAAGCACTATATGTGCATGGTTGTGTGGTTAATTTATCATGTTTATCTCGGTCTGTGAAGTGAGCCTCTCTCATCTTACAAATGTAAAAGTATTATTCTCTTCTACCTTTGCTCCCATCGAATGTAACTTGAGATTTCTCCATAATTATGTAAAAGTAGGGTAGTTTACTTTCTTGTTTTGACGAAGAAAAAAGACACCATCTGACCACCTGGAGGAGCTGAGCTGAATGGTGGGCATGACCAAGACGACCGGATGGCGGGGCTGAGATGACGGGCTGGCAGCTGACTGGGAGCCCGAAGGACTAGATGAGATGACCGTTTAGGGGAGACATACGATCGATTATAGGACAACCAACCAGTTGTTTGGAGGTTCCAGATGACCGACTGATGGTGACCAACGGACCGGCCAAGAGGCGAGCCAACTTGTTCAAAGGTTGAACCTGTCAACCCAGATTAGCAAGGAAGGATCTTCATCAACAACATGTTTCTACATGTGATGTGGACCTAGATGTGGTAATTCCTTGTGGCTCTAATGAATTACATTAGGCTGGTCATATCGCTTATCATTTATTGCATGTTTTCATTGTGGGTTATATCATGTATAAGTTACATACAATATATGTGGTGATTGTTAAAGTATATGTATTATACAAAGCCCCTTAATAAAATATTAAGTTTTAGATGCTTTTTACTAGAAGCACACATGAAAAACTTGATCAACCAAGTGTGGGCACCCCAAGGGTCATATGATGTTTATCTCATTGAAGTGTGATGGTAATAATGTGGGCCTACCAAGCAGAGTGCATTGTTATCGTGTTGGCTATTGGGTCAGGCTTAACTAGTGATTCTTAGAGAGTCTAAGCCCAAAAGCATGTAGATGAGTATGGCAACGAGTTGTGCATAATATCTATCCAAGAATTGCATATAATGCTCTTGGAAAATGTTGCCTACCTTAATAATTGGTCATGAGCGCCAGCGTTGGTTGGGTATTGACCAAATTGTTTTGGATCTTGGCCCACTAAAAGATTGTACAATGCAATATTCTGAATTGATATTGAGGGCTATTAGTTGAATAAAATAGTGGGAGCGATAATTCATAAAATATCTAATTAATATTGACTTTTCAAATCAAATCAAATAAAAAATGGTTTTTGACAAATGCAAAATTTCTCTTGTAGAATCAAATTGAAAACACTCAATCATCACAATAGGTTGAATTAATTGATATTTATTTCTATAAGTGGTTCAGGACCTTGAGAAGTGTTCTACATGTTCTCGAAACACTAGAGCCAATATCCACTCCAAATTCACCTAAGACAGACATGGATGCTTCTTTGAAGCATGCCGACGATGTTGTGAACATCAAGAACGTTATGATGGGCTGTATGAACTATGAGTTGCATAAACAACATGATAAGCATGAAAGGTACACTGTCTCTAAGACGCTATTTGAGTGCAAACTGACAGATGAATATCCAGTAGGGCATCATGTGCTCAATATGATTGGGCATATGAAGCATCTTAAAAGACTGGTATTTCCTTTAGGTCAAGAGTTGGCCACGAATATGATTTTGCAATCGTTGCCTGAATCTTATAGCCAGTTTATCGAATATTATCACTTGATTAATATGGCTAGACCGCTGTCAAAGTTGCTTGACATTTTGATAAGTGTCGCAACACAAATGAAGATGGAAAATTTTGAGATGATGATCAATGGATTTGAGCCCAAGGACAAAGGCAAAGCCAAGAAGCATTCTGTTCCTAAGACAAATTCCAAGTCTTCTGCACTCAAAATAAGAAGAAGGATAAGGGAACCTAGGAAGATGAAGAAAGGGATTGAGATCTGTATTTATGCTATATACATTATTGAGATTAACTTCACTACTTCTTCATCATGGGTACTAGATACTGTATGTGGATCACACATTTGTTCAAATGTGAAGGATCTAAAAAGAAGTAGACCTTTAGAGAAAGGTGAGGTTGAACTATGTGTTACAAATGGCACAAGAGTTGCGACCAACATAGTTGTAACCTATGAGTTAACTCTACCAAGTGGGCTTATAATAGAGTTAGAGAACTACTATTACATACCTACCATTAATAGGAACATCATATATGTATCTTGTTTAGACGAGAGAATTATAATTTCTTATAAAGAATGGAAGATGTTCTATTAGAAAAGATGGGATATTTTATGCCAGTGCCCCAATGTGTTATGGTCTATACTTTATAGATATGGAGACAAGTACAAATAATGTAAATACCAAAAGAAAAAAACTCAACAACTCAAACAAAATATACCTTTGGCATTTTCATCTAGGGCACATAAATGAGAATCACATATCTAGACTCCATAAAGATGGTTATCTGGACTCTTTTGATCTTGAATCAATGGAGACATGTGAATCTTGTTTGTTAGGAAAAATGACTAAGACGCACTTCAATGGAATCAATGAGAGGGTCAGTGATCTATTAGGACTCATACATACTGATGTGTGTGGCCCTTTTACAACATCTGCTAGAGGTGGGTATCAATACTTCATTACCTTTATTGGTGATTTCAGTAGGTATGGCTATGTTTACCAGATGAAACATAAGTCAGAAGCTCTTGAAAAGTTCAGAGTTTATGAATGAAGTACAGAACCAACTTGGCAAAACTACTATGGCACTTCATTCTGATTAAGGTGGAGAATACTTAAACCAAGAGTTTGAGAACCTTCTACAAGCCTGTGATATTGTATCACAATGGATTCTACCTAGAACACCACAACATAATGGTGTATCAAAAAGAAGGAATTGCACATTGTTGGATATGGTGCAATCTATGATGAGTTTTGCTGATCTTCTTATGACCTTCTAGGGTTAAGTTTTTGAAATCATCGTGTATACACTTAGCCGTGTACCGTCAAAATCAGTTCAAAAGACACCATATGAGACATTGTATGGGAAACATCCCAATGTGTCTTTTACGAAGATTTGGGGATGTAAAGTTTATGTTAGAATTTTTTTTTTGAAAAGCTTGGCCCTAAGTCTGATAAATATTATTTTGTTGGATATCCTAAGGAGACAAATGGATATTAATGTTATTCCCAATATGACAACAAAGTGTTTGTTGCCAGAGAGGTTGTATTCCTATAGAGGGAATTTATTTCTAAAGAAATCAGTGGGAGGAAAGTAGAACAAGAGAACATTGTATCAATAGATGCACAAGAGGAACAAAGAGACTGACAAAGTGTTGTGGAATCTCAAATTCCTCATGTGAGACATGAACCTCGTAGATCTAGTAGGACATGCCTTGAACCTGAAAGATATGGATATCTTGTGACTCAAAAAGGTAGTGAATTGGTCATAGATGATGAGCCAATTACCTATCAAAATGCTTTTGAGGGACAAAAGTCCGATAAATGGCTTGAGGCCATGAGATACAAGATGGAATACATGTATGCCAACAAAATATGGACTTTAGTGGATCCACTTGAAGGGGTAAAACCCTATAGGGTGCAAGTGGGTCTTCAAGAAGAAGACCGACATGGACAAAAAAGTTCAAACCTATAAGGGAAGATTGGTTGCAAAGGGTTTTAGACAAGTAGGTGTTAACTATGATGAAACTTTTTCTCCAGTGGCCTTGGTTAAGTCCAATAAGATCATGCTTGCTTTTACATCTTATCATGACTATGAGATTTAGTAGATGGATGTTAAAACCTCATTCCTTAACAAGAATCTTATTGAGGATGTGTATATGACATAGCCTCATAGTTTTCAAAATCTAAAGTCTACAAATAAAGTCTGTAAGGGACAAAGTTCAATCTATGGATTGAAGCAAGTATCTCAGAGCTGGAATCTTCATTTTGATGAAACAATAAATTTTTTTGGCTTTATTCGAAATGAAGATGTACCTTGTGTATAAAAAAAGGTTAGTGGGATCATGGTTGTATTCCTCATATTGTATGTGGGTAACATACTATTGATAGGGAATGACATCCCTACTCTACAAAAGGTAAAGACATGGCTTGGAAATAAATTATCTATGAAAGACTTGGGAGAAGCATCCTACATCCTCAGGATAAAGATCTATAGAGTTAGATCAAGAAGGATTTTTGGACCCCATCAGAGCACATACATAGACAAGGATTGAAGCGGTTCAACATGGAGAACTCAAAGAGAGAAAATGTGCATGTGTTACATGGAGTGACCATCTCTAAGAGTCAATGTAACATCCCTGACTTGGGTTATGCCTTAACCCTGGGAGTTTTGCTTAAGCAAGTTAATTAGATCCTTAATTTGATCTTGTGAAAAGTAATTAAGGCCCAAGAGAAACCTATGTTTCAATTTTGGTCCTGTTTGAATAATGTTGAAGCAATGTTTGCTTATTTTGGACTAAAGTGCAATTTACCCAATATGAGGGGTTAACTTGCAAATGTTACTTGATAAATGTTACTCAAGTGTTGAAGCATCATGAGAATGAAGATGATGCAGGGGTATGGCTTTCATAATCCTGAGCACAAAGAAAGAGATGATAAAGCAATGTTTGTGCATTAAAAACCTAGTTTTGGTGTAATTGCAATTTACCTAAAACCTAGGGTTCAATATGAAAATTACCACTTCAAAATAGTCCCTAATGTTTCTTGGAATCATGTAGAGCAAATAAAATGAGAGGTGCATATCATTTGTATCACTTTGAAGGAGAGAGAATCTTGATACTAAAATAATCAAGATTTAAGCATAATTGAAACCCTAATTCAATTTAATGCAAAAATAATTATATTAATTGGATTACCCTTCAACCAAAATTGTGTTGGTTGAAAATCAACAATTTTTGATGTCCTTGTGCCTTGCAACGGCAATGGAAATATCAACGGGAGTGGAGAACCCACTCACATTAAGAAAAGAAAAAGAAATATCCACTAACTTATGGATATTAGTATTATATGGATAAGAAAAGGTGCTTAATTTGCTTTTCTTTAAATCATGGATAATTGAGAGGAATAAGAGGGAAAGAAGATATCCTCGTATCTAAGGAATATAAGGGGGAAAGTGGCAAGGAAAATGGAGGAGATAATTCCTACTTTCTCTCTCTTAAATGAATTTTCAATAAAATTCATATATACTCATTTATCCATAGCTTGAATGGGTAATTTCGAAGCCACTTTCACTTCTTGCTTGCAAAACGACCAAGGGAGCTTAGGAGCAATAGGAGGACGACTCCCAACCTGTAGGTAAGCTCCATGGCCCTCTTTCACCTTGATTCCATGGTGGAAATCACAAATCAATGCTTGATTTCTTCTTATCTTCACTCCATCTTCAATTCTAACCATTCCTTTTCACTCAAAGCTTGAGGACGAGCCTTGGGATAGTAAAAGGAGTTGAATCCACCATTGTTGATGTGATCTTGAAGATTTAAAGCTCAATAGGAGGTGGGTTATATAACTTGAACCCATTTACATTATTATTCAACCATTAATTTTGCAATTATGTTGATTCCTTCTTCTTGATTTATTGCTTGTTGAAATTGGTAATTCCATGAAATCAGAAGTACTAGGAACTACATGGACGAAGGTAAATGATGATGACATCATATTGGACATGTTTCGCAAAAATTGGTTATTCAATCAGTTTCAACAAGATGTTCATTCGGTTTCAACAAAACCGTTTGAAATCAAACGGTTTCATCAAATCGTTAGAAGCCAAACGGTTTCAAACTGTTTGGAAGGGTTGACCACAGTTGACCATTTGGAGTTTTGATGATTAGTGTTGATGGTTGATGACCCATTAAATTTAATTGATTGATTCCAAAGGGTTCATCAGATGAAGGTTAATCAATTACCAAACCCTAATCGGGTTAAGTGCTGAAATTTCAATTGGTTGATTTAAAATTTTCGGTTGATTAACCCAAACAGTCTCAAGACCATTTGGAGATCACTCAAACGGCCTCAAGACCGTTTGGAGGTCAACCAATACCATTTGGAGGTCATCCAAACGACCTCAAGACCGTTTGACGTCAAGTCATATCATAATTTGATGATAATTCATTGATTTCAATTGAATCGGTTCCACAATGTTCATCATTGAAGGTTCCTCAATTTCAAAACCCTAATTGATGGTTTCTTGATTACAAATCCTAGTTCAATTGGGTTCAAAACCCTAATTGATGGTCCAATTGAAGGATGATTCAATAGTTCAATTGATGAATGAATCAAGGATTCAATTGATAGTCGGTTCATTGATTGAAACCTTGAATTGTTTAAGTGTTGAAAGACCTATTTGATCCATTTGGTTTTGAGAGGGTTTGGACCAAATGGTCTTAAGACTGTTTGAATCCAAACGGTCTCAAGACCATTTGGGTCCAAACGGTCTCAAAACCATTTGGGTCCAAACGGTCTCAAACCGTTTGGAGACCCAAGTCCATTCAGTTTCAATGTATTTCTTGCTTAAACGATTTCAAGGGCAATTTGCCCAAACAGTTTCAAACCGTTTGAGTTCTGAGAGACCAAGACCATTTGGGGTCTAAGTAATCAAAACCATTTGAGGTTCAACATGGTCAATCCAATTGGATACCTAATGTAACTGAAAATTCAATTGGTCAATCTACTTGAATACTTAATGTATTTGAAGGTCTGATTGGTCAATTCAATTGGATACCTCATGTAACTGAGAGTTCAATTGACCAAACCATTTGAACATATAATGTATTTAGATGATTGATACCCTTAGTGGGATTAATCATTGATGCATAATGATGCAATAATTCAATATATCATGCTAACCCTAAATGCATGCATTTGAATAAGTAGGCTCAATCTAATCAAGAATTGACTAGTGGACATCCTGGGTAGTATGAGAGAGATTCATACATGAATGATAATCATGTAAACAGTCAAGCCTAACACATTCAAAATAAATGTGATATACAATTAGGGTATTATCCTTGATAAAGAGATCATAAAACCCTAATTGAGTTGATTGATGAATTCAAACCCTAATTTAGGGCAATTCTGAGTGAAACCCTAATCTAGGTTAACAATGCAACCCTAATTAATGGTGATGACATGAGAAACCCTAATTCAGGGTATTTTGATGATAAACCCTAATTGAGATGAATAATAAACCCTAATTATTGGTAGTGGAGTGTGAAATCCTTATTGGGTTGAATAGTAAAACCTAATTATGGGTAATGGAATATGAAACCCTAATCGAGATGAATAGTAAACCCTAATTATGGATAATGGAATGTGGAACCCTAATCTAGGGTAATTCCATGTGAAACCCTAATCCAAGATAATAATGTAATCCTAATATAGGGTGATGCCATGTGAAACCCTAAACCAGGGTGATAATATGTAATGCTATATGAAACCCTATCCCTAAAATTGAGTGAAGGTAAGAGAAAACCCTAATGATGGGTAATACCTTATGGAGATGAAATATTTCAAGTGGTTGATTACAGGAAACCTTATAGTATGTAATGCCTTAACTTGAGACAAGTCTATATCATTAAAGATAGTTGTAAAAATTCTAATGGGTGACCTATGCACTACATGATAAAGGTGATAGGTTAGTGGTTAAAAGTATTAAGAGGGAAATACCTTAATACAAGGTCAGTTGATTAACTTAAGTAAGTTGGAAGTGATGAGAAAAGTGATACATCAAGACATGATAGATATCACATTTAGCACTTCAGGGTTGATATACCTTGATGCACCTCAAATCCAATACACTTGGATAAGAAACACAAGTAGTGTGTGTTATGTAAATTGTTACAATGAAGATGTAATGAATTCAATGCACTTTGATAAGTGTTGACCAACATAATATGAGAAAGGGGTTAAGCCAAGATAATGAGCATGATATTAACATAGCATGGTAAGGTTGAGAGATGAAATCATACCTTTAATTGATAATCATTAATGATATATGATGAGAGTAATGATCATGAGATGATGAACATAGCCAGATTTGAGCTATGATATTTATATAATAAAAATGTTGATTGGCCTTGTGTGCCTTAATGTTATTGTTGCTTAGTAAAAGTAACAAAATGTGCATGGATTTTATGAGCCATATGAGTAAGTTGTTGCCTAGTGAAAGGTGATAAGACATTTAATGGGCCTTGTGAGCCATGTGAGATACTTGTGTAACAAGTATCATGTATACCTCGGTCGGAGGACCTAGAGGTAATAGTTACCTAAGAAGTGGTAACAGTGATTAGTGATGAACTTAGGGTATGAATACCCAGATTTGATAAGTAAGATAATGATGTTGTTGTGAGATGTGAACTTTCAAGTGATGAGATAAGGGATTAAGATCCCAATGTATTATAAGTTCTGGTAAAGCAATTGATAAGAGCTTACATGTTTCTTTGTAGCATTTGTCACAATAATTCCTATTTGAGAACTTGACTTATGCTAAAAGAATATGCTAATGTACTTAATTAATCAAGTGAAATCATATCATGTAGAGCCCTGACCATAGATCCATCTAGTGTCAATATTTACTGATGGTGAAACGGGTTGCTCCGCGGCAAAACCCGAAATGCATATTTTTGAATATGTGGGGGTTGATGGGTGAACATATCCTTATGTCCTAATGGGGGAATTGATGGAAGGTAAACATTAAACCTCTCAATACTTCATTATTTTGTACCGGGATGGATGTATCACAAATCTCCCAAAGATTGGGATAGATGTATCATGAATCTCCCAATAATATTAATGCCGGATCGATGGAGGTAAACATGAAATCTCTCGATTGCGAAGAGAGTGCAGCCACCGCTGTAGCTCTATAGCGAAGTTGCCAGTATACCCTGGAAAGCTATGTAGAAGAGACACAAGATGTCCTGCATGTGGTCTCACACTGACCGAGATGTGGGAGGTCATAGAAGCCGGCTCTTCCATTGACCTTATATGGTACCGATTTTGACTTCGCAGTGGTCGGTTGGAGTATGAGCGGTATACCTCATCACGTCAGGGCATAAGTGTGATTGTAAAATGTAATCAGCCGTATAGCATTGTTTGCTTAAGGATTGAATACAGAAATTTACTAGCTGATGTTACATTTCTTTTACGCATCTCTAGTTGATAGATGTTATTTATATCTCTTTACATTCATTGCAAGTAGATGGATGAATTACGACTCTACCATGGGTAGATGCAATGTTCTCCTTAGGAAAGGAGATTACTTCACTCTGTTCATACAATGATTTATCTGCTGTAATATATATATAAAATCCTTCTGCTCAGTTTTATTCTAATAAACTGCAATAATAATGTTTTGGCGGAGAGTTATATCTCTCGCTGGGGCAGTTTATAAATTGTCTCACCCCCTTAGGATCCAACATTTTTAGGTGGACGCAGACAAAGAATAGAAATCCCTACAGTAGAGGAAGGACAGCAACAGTAGGGACAATAGTGAGATCTCAGGTGGAGATATTGTCTGTCAAGTCATATAGATAGTAATCCTATGTGTCGTCTCTGTCCTCTCAGGTCCTTGGAGTTTATAGTTAGTGTTTTAATGAATCAATCTGAGATTTTGACTCGATGCCTCAAGGTTTTATGTTGTCCTATGTACAGATAATTTAGGGCAACTTTTGTATATAATCCTCGAGAAGAGATGATACATGTCTTGTATTTTATGAACCAGGATGTATATGAAATACTTTGGTTCTTGTTTAAAGAGTTTTCCTGAGGATGGATCTCTTTTTAAATGGTTTAAATTTTTAGTGATTTTCGTTAATCCGCTGCTAATGTTTAATTTCTCTTAATCAATAATGATTTGTTTATCGGTCGTTACAGTCAATGTACCCGTTCTTGTGAAGAAAAAGGAGCACATGAGTGAGATTCTATATGTATCAGCAATTGGATCAATCATGTACGCAATGTTATGCACCCACCCAGGCATCTCATATGCTTTGAGCATGATGAGCAGATATCAGTCAGATCCAGGTGATGCTCACTGGACAATTGTGAAGCACATCCTGAAGTACTTGAGATGGACTAAGGATCAATTCTAGGTCTAAGGTGGAGAGGAAGAGCTAGTGATAAAAGGTTACACTGATGCAAGCTTCCAGACTGACAATGATGATTACAAATCACAATCATGATTTGTGTTTTTCCTAAACAATAGAGTTGTGAGTTGGAAGAGTTCCAAGAAAAAGATAGTTGTCGATTCTACAGCAGAGGCTGAGTATATTGTTGCATCAAATGCAGAAAAGGAAGTTGTACAAATCAAGAAGTTCATCTATGAACTTGGGGTCATTCTGAGCATCCGTGATACAATTGAGCTATATTGTGACAACAATGGAGATATTGCACATGACAAGGAACCATATCGTGTAAGTGTTTCAAGCATATACAAAGGTGATCCCATCTCATAAGAGAGATTATGCAACGAGGAGACGTAAAGATTTACAGAGAACCAGCTAAAAGCATCATTGTTGATCCCTTGAAAAAAACACTTTCATAGCAGAAGCATGATGGCCATGTTAGGTCACTCGGTCTATGATTCATGGGTGATTGACTCTAAGTGCAAGTGGGAGTATGTTGGTGTATATTCCCAGAGAGCCAATCATGTGATAGTTGTAATGGAATAAATGTAAATGATTTCATTATTAATAGAAGGCAAGCTTCCAATTTATTTTGTCCATTCAGTTATGAGATAATGAAATAACATAATAAATGTCTAGAGAATGAAGTTACTCAATGAGGTATGTCTTCAAGTATGTGACTTGGAAGAATGAGATCATATGGATGTTAAGAGTATGTACATTTTCATTATGTCTCTGATCGGTTGTTGTTGTGGAAGGTAAATAGACAACAATAACACATAAGATCACAGTGTGAGTTGGTTGATGATAGAATCTCAATAGTCATGATATGGAGATATTAAACCAAGCACACATATACATATTAGGGAACAATATATCAGAAAGACTCACCATGAGAATGACACATAGAAGCCATCATAATGGAAGTCATAGTTATCTCTCACAGTGATGGTGATGGTTGTGGTTCTTAGACCTAAAATCACTACACTCATCACATGTTTTTTAATACGCTTTGACATCATCAAACGAAGTCCTGAAACATGAGTTGTTATAAAGGTGATGATTAGGTGAGTGTGACATGTGAGGATTGACTATGAGTGACAAATATGAGATTTGTCCCTCCTAAGCGAGTATAATCTCGTAGGCCTCTTGATTAGTGAGACTGAGAAATACATGCATGCACATGTGAGTCAATATGTTGAGCTTACATATATCTCAGACAATCTTCTCTAATTTAAGGAACAAGAATAAACAATAATGAGGGTGACTTCTCCATGCCTCTAGTTCAATCTGGATATCAGTGATAAAAAAAACTATACAATCATTGTAACACCATAATAGATTGTATGTTGAAGTTGTTCTCCAACTTTCAATTTACTTGGGCATCGCTCATTGCTTGTAATGTCATAAGATATTATGGACATTCACTGCCAACATAATATAGAACCTATAGGTCACACACATAGTAACTCATCTAGAAGAGAAGTTTGATCTTGAATGATAATTGAATTGATTACTCCAGTGTTTAGGTACTCAATTCATGCAACAAATTAACTGACTAGACTGCCATACGTTTAGTTCAAGTGTTAAGACTGTCGTTTGGAGTATTAGGTTGATTAGAACTGAATTGGCTGATTTCTGCCTGAACTGGGAAGTGAGACTACCATTTTGCATAAGCGGGATGATTGTCGCTTGGTCGTGAGATGACCGTCTCGTGAGAGGAAGTTTGAGTACATTAAGGATCAGTGTTGACGTCATAGTGAGCATTAATTGGATTCATATTGGCTTGGGGAACATTGTGAAATGACTGTCTCAGTTACGAGATGATGTGTCGACGCATGTAGGTTTTAAAATTTTCATAATTGTTGTGAAATTTTGAGATATTCCGGCCCCTTCCATTCACGCACAGACTGGGAACCTAGACCCAAACCCCGCCTATAAATAGAGGGTACTGGGGGCTTCCTAGAGCAAGACACAGATAACTAAGAATCAATTGCTCTAACAAACATTGTCCTCTCTGGTTGTGGTAACCACGAGAACCCAGTCAAGTCCTACCTAACAAGGGAGGGATAGTCACGGGAGAGAAACAACTGAGGATTGTCATTGTAGGAGAGCAAGTTGGCAACTTGTACACCAATAAGAGGGACAACTCCTTCCTATTCAATCCAGGAGGACGACATGAGTTCTTGTTGGTCTCTGTGGACTACTCTAGAGGCAATAGTCCTTTGGGCTGCTAGGAGGGCAACATCAACTCACAGTCTGTGGTGAGATCAGAGAAGTCGTTGCAGTAGTTGTCTGAGTCTGCTGTCCTAGGAGGTACAGTTAGACGAGTCCATGGGCAATTAGGAGATGCACAAACACCGTCCAAGATAGAGTGTACATCTACATCAATCAGGATTGTCGTTGGACTTGCTTCAGGATTAGGTATATCTTCGTGAAATCATCCTCTCCATTGCATAGTTAATGACACGATCCACTTGTTTTTGGGAAATATGTCAATTACTTTTTTATTTCCATTTCCTACCTGATGTTGTATTTCCCTACAACAAGATCGTCCACAACCCAAATCATATGCTTGGAAAGTATAAGCCTATTTGTGAAGACATCATATGACAAAAATAGTCCAATGGTGAAACCTAATTCAACTTCAGTGGAAGGGGATCGAATACTATAGCAAACATATTGGCTAAATGGGTGGGAAAACAGCCTGTTATGGAGGGGGGAGTGGAACAAATGTTCTTACTTTATTACTAACACATATGTTAATGAGCTAGTTGATGACCTTAGAAGATGGTGTAAACCTAGTAGTAAGTATGAGAGAGAACTGAATAAATAGTCTCTTAGAGGTTTCATAGAAAAAGTTTTTCCCATGATTCCCAAACATCTTCTTTTGAGACAAAACTACATATAAACTTCCGAATGAATTCTTCATAGGAAAAAAATTCCATCTTCCTGGACTTACTAATCAATCAACATACCAATTTTCCCATGAACCATCATGCAACAAACATAGACTACAAGGTGCATTAATTAATGGGGGAAAATGATCGTTTCTTGTGTTTACTTTGATCATATGTCTAGATTTATTTTGTTAATTGGTCAATGGAGCCAATTTGGTAATGGTTGATGCTACATGTCTCTCATAGACTCTAAGAATAATTGTCTAAAAATTTCTGACATTCATCACTAAAGAAGACAAATATCTTGTTGTCCATGTATGTTAGTAGTATATATGCAAACTAATAACAAAGTCTTTGTATGAATACAAAAGATACCTATAAGATGATATGTGCAAAGCCGAATAATATTTCAAGATTAACAAACCAGTAGTTAAGAAGGTATATGTACAACCCGCACGGTTAAAAACTGAAAGTGGACTAAAGGAAAATGGAACATACCTTTTATTCCGTTGTTCACTTTATATGCTGCTACTTTAAGTGGACGAGGGCTTCTCTATGATAATGACATTAAAAAAAATTTAAACTAGGAAAAACGAAAGAGAATGCAGCCAACACGTTTAGTACAACAATGGCAAAATTGTGAGTCAAAATCATGACTCGACACAAAACTTGTTTAGTACGTGGTGAAAAAACAGATGATGAAAGGAAGGGGATGGAAATTGTAACTTTTATTGTTTAGTAACATATGTACGGTGAAAAGGTAAGGATAGAAAAAGTTTAAAAGTTGTCATTTGTTATATAAATATAGAAATGGATAAATGATTTTTTCTAAAATATTTTATACGTGAATCATATTTATATGAACAAATTACATGTATTTAAATAACTAGTTCAGTCTCGAAAGAAATCTATTTTTCAATGATTCATGATGAGGATAAAAATGTCAAATTTCTCATAGATTCCCTTATAATAATTTACCTTCGCATCACCATGATAAACAAACAACATTTTTATTTACCAGTCTGCTCTCATGATTCATCATATACCAAATACAGCCTAACATCATTATACAAGAACAAAGTATTAACTAAGAAGAAGATCCATGTATAGTCCATTAGAATTTACATATTGATCAACGCAAGAAATGATAATATATATGCAATAGAAAAAAAGGGCTAACATTGTAAAGTTATACTGATGACAGTCGGTGTGTTTTTATGCGACCAATGTATCAACCAAGATATCCAGCCACATAGTAATCAACTATAATGTCAAAAGGGAGATTAGTTTCACTGCGTTCTAGATTTCTCTGTATCACGACCAGGTAGTTTAATTTGGCGATGATGAACGCACCACCCATCACCGAACAGAAGAACAATAAAGAAAAAACTGAAAAAAGAGAGAGCATAGGAGGAAAACCAACCGCCCATTCCAGCCAAAGGATGTTGTGGCGCCACCGGCGTGGGGAGGGTAGAGATCTATTGGACCCTGACCTCGCCACCACCAGCTAGTACATGTCCACACGGTTAACGCCTCAAGTTGATTCGCAATCCCAAACCACAGAGCCACCACTAAGATTTAGAGACGACGCCGAGACGATTCTACCAATCTGTTTCGCCTGAGCTATAGGCCTCGCCACCCCCTCGCTCGAGCAGGGCGCACCCGACGGAGAAAACCTAGGCAGCATCATAAGAGCCCTAGCAGACGGGGGACACTTCAAATTATCATTTACCTAGCGCCAATCTTTTTTCCAATTGCGCCAATTAATTAATAGTAACAGGAAGGGCGACGATTCAAATTTGGCAATTGCAAATTGCCCCTATTCATTCATAAATGCCCTTATAAAAGAGTTCTTTCACAAAATTTTATAATGGCTCATATAGGGGCATTTGAAAAATAAATGCTTGTAAAAATGGTTATATATTGGCATTTTTTACCAAAGCCACTCAAATAAATGCCACTAATAAATACTTTTGTTGTAGCAAGTCCTGAACTGTTTTAATCCAGATTGGATGATTCTTATCTAGTCTCATATTCAATTGAAGATCTTTTGTGTGTTCAATTTTTGTCCTAGCTTGATGTGATTTGGCCTGCACTTGGACCGATGTACAAGTTAGCAAAAACCAAGGATTGCTTTACACAAACCAGAATACTTGTTCAACATGTATACATCTGAATTATATAACCAACAAGTATGTGATGCGTATGATAAGAATGTAATATTGAGAATAATAGCAAGACAACACTAAATCTTTAAACAATTTGTAGCACCGTTTAGATTAAATAAAAATTGCAAGAAGTAAAGAAGTCATCATCTGGTGTGACGACAACTAACTTTAGATGGGTAGGTGAATAGTTTTTTCAAACTTTAGGGGGTTTTCTAGTATATCTTGAAAACATACGAGGGGCTATTTGAAAAAAATCATTTTATTTTCTTCTTTTAATTGATCCTTTTTTGAAAAGTATAAACTACACAAAACACATGCATTCAAAGATGTTCTTATAATCATCATCACTAACCTCACCTTTGTCATAAGTTGTAGATGTCAGGTCATCAATTTCCAATGTAACAACTGGAAGCCTCCTAGTTTAATAACATCACATATATATCAACCAATAGGCATTAATACCACTGTCTTCCTTAGGGACCAAAGAATATGTACTATATAGAGGGGGTTGAAGGTTGAATTACCCTCACTGATTTGAAATATAGAGGGGGTTCAAGGGTCCTTTACTCCCACTTACTTTCACTAAGTTTAAATATAGAGAGGTTTGAACGGTCTCTTAGTCTCACATAGTTCAAATGTAGATAGGGTTGAAGGGTACTCTGAATGATTTCAATCACTACAAACTTATCCAACATGTTTGGAGGCAATACCTACATCTCCATCATGATGAATGGATCATTGTATCAACAATTGACCCCCCATATACATTAGAGATTCCATATCGTGAATATTGGTAATAGGTGAGTTTGTGCCCAAATAGGCATCAAATATTGTTATTGATTTGGCATGAAAGTGAATCTCTAGTTTTGTTTGTGAAAGGAAACAACTCCTTGAGGCTATTAAGATGCTGACATGCAAAATCACAAAGTCCCTCATTGCAACATGGTTGGTGATTACCCATAGATAGTTCTAACTCATGCTTTTGTTGTTTACATTTCCTGACAGAAATCATGTGATGATTATAAAAGGGATATTTTGTACTTGATTTGATCATTAAATAAAGGAAATTCCGCTTATTATGTTTGAGATAATGAATAAACTTAACATTGTACTAAAATGTTTAAATTCGATGACACGTGGTTTGCATTTAGGAGCTGAACATGAGAGGATATGCATAATAAGAGTATTCATTCTTGTTATGTCCCTAGTCAGTCATTGTTGTGGTTAGTATAAGACAACTATAACACACATAGCTTCATGTATGTTGAGTTATGACTATGTATCTTTAGGAATGATATTGGATATCAACTCAATCACATGGGTACTTGTTAGGGAATAAGTTGTAGTAGATAGACACACCTTGATATTGACACATGGGAGTCATGTAATGACATGTCAAAGTCATATCAAAATGTGATTGTGGTGACTGTGATCCTTAAACTTGAAGTCGCTACATTAACAAATGTTGTTATGTGTACTTTGACACTAGCCCAACATGCTCTGAAATACTAGTTGTAAAAATGTGGTGATTGGGTAGGCCACGATACATGGGGCATACTATGAGTGATCTAGATGAAATTTGTCCCTCCTTTGGAGTGATATCCATGTCCACTTGATAAGAGAGACTGTGAAACGGATCGCCATGCTAAAGTGAGTCAATATGTGATATTGGGCTCACATTAACGAAAATAGTCTGCTGTAGTTTAAAGAACAAGATTGAATGATACGAGGACGACATTCCATACCTCAGTTTTAGTCTAAATATTTGTGACAAAGGGATAATATGGTCATGGAGACATTGATCACTTTTACAGGTTGAATTGTTCTCCAACTCCTTTCTATTACTTGGACAAAAATTATGTATGGCTAGACACCAATGTTTGTTCGTTTTGTTTTGAATGTCATTATCAACGTAATTAGGAACCTACCGGGTCACACAGATAATGATGCATATGGGAACTAATGTTTGTAATCAAACATATGATTTGAATACTTATAAATCATAAACGTGTTGATTTAACCTATTATCAAGTGACCAGAACTTCTGATCAACCAATCACACTGACTGAGTGAATAGATCAACTTATTGTCAATTGATTGATTGATACTTCCACTGTACACATGTGATTGTTCGATCATGAAAGTTGTCCGGGTGATCACAATGTTACGGTGAAATTTTTAGAAATCAAAAGACTAGTCAGATCCAATTCCAATCTGTCCTCATCGGGTGATTCAATAAATTGATCAGGTGATTAGGGACTATGATTGGCCGATTAGAAAATGTGATTAGGAGATCACAATGCAATGTGATATTTCTAGCATTAAACCATTTTTGTGATTGTTATTAAGAAAGGGTAAAATTATGATTTTCCTAGACCATGAATCTCCTACATATAAGGAAAGGTACCAAAGGGTTTGATATATCATTTCAACACAACTTGTGAGATAAGTTGTGTTGGTATCTATGCCCAGAGAGCCAATCATAGGGAATCATATAATTGATTTGATAATAATAAATGTGATAACATCTATTATGTTTGTCTCAGACATGAGATGGTGACATAAACATGGTAGATGTCTAGAGCATGATGTTACTCAATGACATATGTTACAACCCTGATTTTGGGTTCATTCGGTGAGAAATGTAATTTCTCATATTAAAGATATTTGAACAAATAATGATATAATTTGTTTTGAATACATAGATTCTGTTTACAATAGCCTTGATGTTTGTGTTGTGGGATTTATTGGCTATTGGGCCCAAATAACAAGGAAATTCAATTAGTAAATGAATAATTGAATATTTGAAAAAAGAAAAATGTGGAAACCTCTAGAAGGCAAATCCAAAGAGGGATTTCGTGCCTCTTGGGTTCCTTGGGTTCCAAGGAGTCCAAAGTTGCAAAGAAAAGGCAATAAGAAAAGAAAAGATTAATTAAGTATTCCTTTATTAAGAAAGAACTTGAAAATAATGATAAAATATGGAAAATGAGTGGAAAGAGGCATAAATGAGATTCCTTGGTGAAATTTCGTATCCATGAGGTTGCTAATATTAAAAGAAATGCCAATGATGAAAATAAAAGAGAAATAAAGAGAAAACCTCAAAAAGAGTTATTTTTAAAAACATGATAAAGGAGAAATAATGCATTTATATGCATCTAGAAGGATAATGAGTATCCAATAAAAAGGATTTCGAAATAATAGAGTTTCTTGGGATCCAAGGAGTCCCAATAAAGAGGAAGGAAAGAGAAAATACTAAAATTGCAAAATAAGAGGATAATGTGATACATTATTAATGGATTTTGTGATAAGGATAGAAAGGAAGTATTTTCTAATAAAAGAGAATATAATTTCGTGCCAATAAATTAAAAAGCAAGTACAAAGAAGATAAAAGATATAATTTTTGAAATCCCAATAATTAAAGAAGAAGGATTATCCAAGGAATTATTAAAAGGAGAGAGAATGCTTCCTAAATAAGGAACTTGTTTTTCCTTGGAGAAAGTGACTTGTTATTCTGTGGATAGACGTCCTAGGGCTTCAATAACCTTCCCCTATATAAAGGTAGAGCCCTAGGCCAAGTCCAGGGGAATCCCGAGCACTCTACTCACTCCTTCTTCTTGTTTACATCCATCAACCCTAACCATAAGGGTTTAGCCCTATGAATGATAGTCGAGGGGTTGTTTATGGTCTGGTTTGAGGCGGGAAGCCTCCACGATCCCACAAGGCTAATCCGCTATCGTGCCCTAGCGTCAACCCCGCGCAAAACAACCTGCAACTGGATGCACGACCTGCCAAACGGTGCAGGCTAGGCGCTCTTGAAACAACTGCCTTGACCATGGACTAGAGGTGCCCCACGTGCACGAGGGCACAACAGATACATAGCAAGGAGTTCCTGCAAGTTTCGTGCCTTGGAGAAGAAGGTTTCAGCCCCGCAACATGGCTGCTTTGGTCGGCCACGCGGTGTAGGCTGCCCAGCCCGAACCAGCCACCGTGGTCGCAGGCTGAGGGCACCTAGAGGGGCGCAGGGGCCTGGCGAAGGTAAAGGAAGAAGCCTCCATGGCTTTCGGGTCCGAGACGAGGAGCTAAAGCTGCCCCTAGGGCTGCGCTCAGCGGCTAGGGCGGCACGTCGGGTTGCTCCAGGTTGAAGAAGCAAGGAGGTGCTTTGGACGGTTATGCCCCTCAGCGGGCTGAAGATGCTCTAACTTAACCAAGGGCATAATTGTCATTTCGTTATGTTTTCCTGACTTGCGAGTTGCATGGCAAGGAGGGACATGGCATCTCTTGATTGGCCCATGTAAATTTTTATGGCAAAATTCATAATTAAATATTGGTAACTCCGATTAGGACAAACAATATATGAATTTTGATCAGGAGAACGAGCGGAATCCAATAAAAATGGTATCAAAGATAGATTCCGTTCCTAATTGCAAAATTACTAGAAGTTAATGAAAAGTGCATTAAAGTTAAGTTAAAACCCTATTTGTGATTCAAGGTTGAATCTAGTATGCTTAATGGGTTTATTGAAGTGTTATAAACCTGTTGAATGATAATTTTAGATTCGAACCTGATCTAGATGTAAAATTGCATAATTTAGGGTTTTTACCCCATATGAGAATGATTAAGTATTTAAAAATCTTAATTTAGGGTCAAAGGGGGATAAGATCATAATTAATTTGAAAATTGTGAAAGTATGTTGTTTCGAGCATTAAAGTTCCTAATTATGGATAAAAACCCTAAGAGTAGTAATTAGGGTTTTCTCATGAATAAAAGGTAGTATTAATGGCAAATCGAGTTCATATGTGATTAGACCATGATGAACTTTGAATTGATGATAAATGAGCATAGAAATCTTGTCACGGATTAAAAGGATAAAAATGGTAGCTTTAATGTAAAAGAAGCTTAATGAATTTAATTGATTGTTAATGGTGCCCTTAAATCAGAGAATATGGTTATATGTTGTTAAGATAACCTTAATGTTGAAGAGTAGATAAGATAATAAGGGTTTATGAGTAATGTTATAAAATTAGGGAAATAGTAAAAGATGAAGGGAAACCCTGATTGTAATGAAACCCTTAAAAGAGAAATAGAAATCCTAAGAAGTAAGTTGGATTGGATAAATCTTAATAAAAGGAAATTGCATGTTTATTTCAGGATCCTTGTGTTACTTGTTTGCTTGATTGGATTTCCCTACATGGTTGACTCTATCTCAAAAAGCAGGATCTTGATAAAAGCAAAATAGGTATGTGGTTACGCTTATGATTATCCCGACTAGTTTTTTGAGGATTTTATCAACGTTTCACTCATGGCTTGAAATAACTATTGGATGCTTTTATTTCATGAAATTATAGAGTGACTATGACTATCACTATAAATATACATGTATAATTGGCTAGATATGAGTCCACCTTTGTGACTTGTAAAGGCTAAAAAGGGGTAACCTAGAGTAAGGTCTAGGTTATCGTGGGTTAGAAATTGGGCTACCAAGTGTAGCGCCATGAGACCCATTAGCCTGCCATGAGTTAAGGAGTGGGCTACTTGCGAGTAGTGCCATGTGACTCAACCCTAGAAACTGGTTCACCTATAGGTGGGACCATGAGGGGTTTAATTTGGATCTACCAT
Organism: Alisma plantago-aquatica; assembly: GCA_963693085.1. NCBI lineage: Eukaryota > Viridiplantae > Streptophyta > Magnoliopsida > Alismatales > Alismataceae > Alisma > Alisma plantago-aquatica. The sequence goes on along the minus strand of OY856413.1, from coordinate 193,621,115 downwards.
AAGGAAGGTAGTATCTAGGTCCACTGTAGGGATAACACAGAGGATAGGGTACTCATGGATCGCAGAGTTATATTTAAAATGTAATCTTGGTTGTTAAATGATCAATTGAATGATTACATTGTTATCATAGTTGCACGTTTATTGTTTCCCCCACATACCAGCTTCGACTGATCGGCGTTTTGTTTGTCGGCGTTTTAGGTACAAGCTAAAAGGACAAATAGTAAATCATCATATTGTAAAACACATGAAGTAAAATACAAGGAGGATTAGTTAGAATAGAATCCTTAAGTGGATAGAAGTTTAGAGATCCATGTTTTCAAAAAGGTATGCAAAATTTTATTACAAATTTTCAGTATAGATTGTTGAAATTTAATAATTGTTCTTGGTTAAGTGTCGAACCTTTGATCCGGAAGTTATGGGTACGGCTTCGACCTCTCGGTCTCTCTTAATTGGGGGTTATCGGGATGTGGGTTCGTAACATTTGGTATCAGAGCGTAGGTTTCTCAGTTTACCATTAATAATTATTAAATTTTACAAACTCCATAGAACCCAAGGGAGTTATTAGAGGATTATCCAAAAGACGGAGGTGTCTAGAAAAGGATCACGATCGGGGGCTGGCAATATTTTCCTTCGCCTGCTAGTCAGAATACAAGGACTCCCAGATCCGTGTGACTGCCTGGCCAAAGTCTTAGGGTATGAATCAAAATAAGATACCTTTAGGACTTTCTCATATTATTCATTCCTTCTCATCACAAATTCTTAAGGACCTTAAGGATTACGGTTTTTCTCTCTTATCCTCACCCTCTTGAGGTATGGGTAAGGCTAATAAGGCTTAAGGAATCATCCACAAAATTAATGAAAAGCATGTAAATAAGATGTCATGGACATAAGATTAATAGATTAAGAGAAAATTAAAGGATAGATACATGCTTAGGTCGTATGACATAAGTTGTTATGCCCTCAGGAGAGACTTGAGGCTAGAACTTCTTGTCAGGAGGATAAGGAAAGAAAGTTAGTCTTGGAGATAGGGATTTCCATTGCAAGTAGAGACCTGGCACATCATCTGAGGATCATGATAACTCTAACCCTAAGTGTAGGTTAGAGAGAGATATGGCATGATGAGTTAGACCAGGTGTTTGATGGACATAGCTTGGATGACGTATGAGCCATGAGGGGTTGGATGACCCAGTACCTCTGGCGACCCAACCCTGGGAAGGATCGTGCATGTTTGAGTGAAGGATAACTCCTTCATTGATGAGGTTAGAGAAGAACCTATGAGCTTATATGGGCATGATAGGCACCCATAATGTATCAATAGTGTGAGCAATAGGTTGAAACCCTGGCCAGGAGAGTTTGATGGATAGATTGTGAGAGCTATGGATAACCTGGAGCGAACATAAGTTGAACATAGGCTTAATCCAGGTAGGAGCATGCTTTTAAGGTTGATCCTTCATGAAGAGAGGACCTCTAATGGTGAGTTTAGTTGTAGGGTTAGCTCTAGAGAGAGAGAAGGAAACCCAGCAAAAAGTTTGGAAGCCTAGATTCTGAGATATGAGGAACAGTGGGGAGTCGAGGATGGAGCGACCCAAGTGGAAATAGTGGTTGCCTCATGCACGATCCCTGGAGGCTGATGATATCTTGGTTGTCTTAGGAGGAACCAAAACCTAGAGAGAGGTTGAGACTTCTGGCACCTATGTGCCTATGGTATGAGTGTTTACCTTCTGAGAAAGGAAGAAGAAGTTATGTATACCCTGGAGAGGTTTAGTGATAGGTTGTGAAGCCTTGCACCTTATTGGTTGTCCTTAAGGAGGACTCGACTTTGAAGTTTTTCTTGAGTAGAAGGATGATAGGGAGTGCGTGTCATACCTTATACATGCCTGATTCGTGGTTAAGAGATTGAGCAAGCAGTTGGTCATCAAAAAGTGAACCTAGGGTTCCTAGGCCTAAGAGGGGAAGTGGTGTACCTAATGCTCAAGATGAGAGTTGAGTTTCTATAGTTTCGAGCATGGTACTCCTCATATATAGAGGAAAAGGGAAGTCCCTTAAGTTTAAGGTATGTTTGATAAACCCCTCACAGCTAGGTTGATGATAAAGGAAGGTATGATCTTGATCCAGCATTGAGGAAAGAGGACAAGTATGACCTAGCATGGTTCAGTCGGTGATCTGCTTGTGCTTTAATAGCTTGCTAGGGTTAAGTAGGCTGATATGGATGTAAACCCTAAGGATGTGTGTGACCTTGTTGTCAAGAGCTGTAGTATCCTCCCATCCTGGGAGAGGGACCCTTTTGTAGGGTGTACACCAGTTTTGTGGGTTTAAGGTAACCTAAAGAGGTCTCATAGGATCTTGAGAAGCTAAGTGAAAAGTACATGGTATGAGAATGAACCTGTAGACCCATGGATATCCATCTCTAAGTGCATGTGGATGTGTTACCATGGAGGTAACCGGTAAGGGGCCTGACCACGGTAGGCAGGTCACCATGACCCCTATGCAAGGATGGATGTCAGCCCATGCATACAAAGAGAGATGATGAAGGCTTGGGAAAGGTTCTAAGTTGGACATGTACTATAAATTGAGAATCCTAAGTCTATCCTATGGTCAGGTGGGGATAATACCGATGGAAGTAGGAGTTTCCTAATTCCCTAGTTGCACATGACCATAGGGTCAGGAGGTAACAGCTATCATTGTCTGAGGGCCATGGGTTAGGAGATTGATCACCTTTACGAACTCATGGGACCCAAAGGGCAGATGAGTAGGGCACGCTCTGGATGCATGATGGAAGAGGGGTGACCCCAAAAGTGCCGGAACCCTATAGACCTAGAGGAGATGACCAAGGGATATGTGTGTACCCAAGTAGGTTCAAAACCAGTTTTCCATGGAGGTAACTTTGATATCAAGATGATTGCAATATAGAGGCATGAAAGGAACGTTTCAACTTAGATTTAAAGGTGTACTGGCAAGGTGGGATGTACCATCTCTACTCTTAGAACATGAAGAACTCTGTATTTGGACTGCAGCCAAATGCTTATTTTCCCTTGTTATTGGAGTGAGAGATAGGACAATACACATGCCATACACTAAAGATAAAAGATGATGTGAGTTGGAATGGTGCTACGAGGTATGAGGATAGAGATGATAATATACCCTGGTAGAGTGAACAATACATGGATGGTTTACCAACACTAAGAGGAATGAGGCAGTCACCTTATGAGGATGTTTTTATCATGAGATATGAGTCATACAAGGTTGAGTTTGATCACCAAAGGAATGAGCTCAAAAGTGTTCTCAATGAAGATAGACTTAGAGTTAAGAGTTAAGATGATAAGTCAAATACATGAAAGTGTATGTCTTCAATGTTACCTAATACCTAAGGATGTGAAGTGGTAATGGATGCTCTAGTTGAGATGTATCTGCCTAGTTTGGCTAGAAGAGGTTGTTAGACTAACCCTAAGTTTGGAAAAGAAGATATGTTTGGCTAACACACAGATGTAACGAGATATGTGGAAAAGTTAATGGTTGTTTGGTTAGTCAGTCTAGTCCTTGATATAATGAAAGGATGGTGATAGAACCTTAGATACACTTCTTTGGATAGGAAGGTGATGAAACCCTGATGAGAGTGGTTTAGGGTTTTTGAAGAAATCGATCTTGAGGAATCATGACATATAGGAAATCGTGATTTTAAGGTCACCATATACCATGGTACTACTGAAATAATGAGTGGCAGCAGTACTATGGATGCTGGAGATGAGGTTGCATGTGGTATGTTGCCATGCATGACAGAAGGTGAAGGATGAGCACCGATAACCCAGTACCTTGATATAGAGGATAAAGAATTCCCGAGAGGGAATGGGAGTTCATCACTATGGATGTTGTGATAAGTCTCCCCTAGACCAAGGAAGGTCAAAATGCAATATGGGTTATGGTAGACCGCCTTACCTAGATGACATGAGAAAGAAAGAGTACTGTCAAGGGACAGATCGAGTTGAGATGGTTCAACTACACTATGAGGCGAGTTCAAAAGCTCATGAGTATGACCTAAAGGTTCCATTCCATAAGATGGAAGAAGGTACATGAAGAACTCTATGTTAGTATAGTTTATCACCCCTAACTAATGGTTAGTATGATCCAGACTAAAGGGTCTGAGGAGAGCATGTGTACTCATTCAGGGTGATATCTAGAGACGGTTCTTGTCCTATGAAAGATCGCCATAGCCAGTATCAAGATTTAAAAAATCTCTATAAGGGAGGTTGTGTCGGTCACCACTTCAGTAAGGTGATGCTGGTGAAAGGACCACATGATGGTTAGAAAAGGGCCACAGTGCGTGTAGATGAAGTCGCTTTGATCGTGCAATGGCTGAAAGGAGCCTAGAGATGACGTGAGTCGTGAGCAGATGCAAAGTAGACTAACATGCAGTTCACTGTGGGAGAATATGTGACATGAAAATCCGACCCCTCTAAGTTATAACTAAGAGAGCTGTGTTCCCGATGCATGGGTTCTTTTGACATGGTATGGTGGAGAAGGTTAAGATTGACATTACCCCTCAGGATAAAGTAATGGGTGATGAGTTCCATGTGTCCAATTTAGAGTACTATGTGAGGTACCCGACCATGTGCTGAGTAATGAACCTAGTGAGCCCCAAGGGAGGCTGACATGGCTTGAGTCACCTGTGTAGTTTATAGACGCCAAGATGAAAGAACTCCGAGAAAAGAATATGTGATGATAAAGGTTCTTTGGAAGTACCATGAGTACGGTAAAGGCACATTGGGGCCAATGATAGACATGGGAAGTCTTATCCTGAATTGTTTATTTGCTTGATAAGAATTTTGAGGACAAAATTCCTATAAGTGGGGAAGGATGTTACAACCCTGATTTGGGTTCATTCGGTGAGAAATGTAATTTCTCATATTAAAGATATTTGAACAAATAATGATATAATTTGTTTTGAATACATGGATTCTATTTACAATAGCCTTGATGTTTGTGTTGTGGGCTTTACTGGCTATTGGGCCCAAATAACAAGGAACTTCAATTAGTAAATGAATAATTGAATATTTGAGAAAAGAAAAATGTGGAAACCTCTAGAAGGCAAATCCAAAGAGGGATTTCGTGCCTCTTGGGTTCCTTGGGTTCCAAGGAGTCCAAAGTTGCAAAGAAAAGGCAATAAGAAAAGAAAAGATTAATTAAGTATTCCTTTATAAGAAAGAACTTGAAAATAATGATAAAATGTGGAAAATGAGTGGAAAGAGGCATAAATGAGATTTCTTGGTGAAATTTCGTATCCATGAGGTTGTTAATATTAAAAGAAATGTCAATGACGAAAATAAAAGAGAAATAAAGAGAAAACCTCAAAAAGAGTTATTTTTAAAAACATGATAAAGGAGAAATAATGCATTTAGATGCATCTACAAGGATAATGAGTATCCAATAAAAAGGATTTCGAAATAATATAGTTTCTTGGGATCCAAGGAGTCCCAATAAAGAGGCAGGAAAGAGAAAATACTAAAATTGCAAAATAAGAGGATAATGTGATAAATTATTAATGGATTTTGTGATAAGGATAGAAAGGAAGTATTTTCTAATAAAAGAGAATATAATTTCGTGCCAATAAATTAAAAAGCAAGTATAAAGAATATAAAAGATATAATTTTTGAAATCCTAATAATTAAAGAAGAAGGATTATCCAAGGAATTATTAAAAGGAGAGAGAATGCTTCCTAACTAAGGAACTTGTTTTTCCTTGGAGAAAGTGACTTGTTATTATGTGGATAGACATCCTAGGACTTCAATAACCCTCCCCTATATAAAGGTCGAGCCCTAGGCCAAGTCAAGGGGGAATCCCGAGCACTCTTCTCCCTCCTTCTTCTTGTTTACGTCCATCAACCCTAACCATAAGGGTTTAGCCCTATGCATGAGAGTCGAGGGGTTGTTTATGGTCTGGTTTGAGGTGGGAAGCCTCCACGCGTCAACCCTGCACAAAACAACCTGCAACTGGATGCACGACCTGCCAAACGGTGCAGGCTAGGTGCACTTGAAACGGTCGCCTTGGCCGTGGACTAGAGGTGTCCCATGTGCATGAGGGCACAGCGGAGACAGAGCAAGGAGTTCCAGCGAGCTTCGTGCCTTGGAGAAGAAGGTTTTAGCCCCACAACAGGGCTGCTTTGGTCGGCCGCGCGGTGCAGGCTGCCCAACCCGAACCAACCACCGTGGTCACGGGATGAGGGCACCCAGAGGGGCACGAGGGATTGACGAAGGTAAAGGAAGAAGCCTCCATGGCTTTTGGGTCCGAGAGGAGGAGCTAGAGCTGCCCCTAGGGCTGCACTTGGTGGCTAGGGAGGTAGCCGTCAGGTTGCTCCAGGTTGAAGAAGCAAGGAGGTGCTTTGGATGGTTATGCCCCTTAGCGGGCTGAAGACGCTCTAACTTAACCAAGGGCATAACTGTCATTTTGTTATGTTTTCCTGACTTGCGAGTTGCATGGCAAGGAGCAACGTGGCGTCTCCTGATTGGCCCAGGTAAAGTTTTATTGCAAAATTCATAATTAAATATTGGTAAATCCGATTAGGACAAATAATATATGAATTTTGATCAGAAGAACGAGAGGAATCCAATAAAAATGATATTAAAGATAGATTCCTTTCGTAATTCCAAAAGTACTATAAGTTAATGAAAAGTGCATTAAAGTTAAGTTCAAACCCTATTTGTGATTAAAGGTTGAATCTAGTTTGCTTAATGGGTTAATTCAAGTGTTAATAACCTATTGTATGATAATTTTAGATTCGAACCTGATCTAGATGTAAAATTGCATAATTTAGGGTTTTTGCCCCATATGAGAATGATTAAGTATTTAAAAACCCTAATTTAGGGTCAAAGGGGGATAAGATCATAATTAATTTGAAAAATGTGAAAGTATGTTGTTTCGAGCATTAAAGTTCCTAATTATGGATAAAAACCCTAAGAGTAGTAATTAGGGTTTTCTCATGAATAAAAGGTAGTATTAATGGTAAATCGAGTTCATATGTGATTAGACCATAATGAACTTTGAATTGATATAAATGAGCATAGAAATCTTGTCATGGATTAAAAGGACAAAAATGGTAGCTTTAATATAAAAGAAGCTTAATGAATTTAATTGATGGTTAATGGTGCCCTTAAATCTGAGAATAGGGTTATATGTTGTTAAGATAACCTTAATGTTGAAGAGTAGATAAGATAATAAGGGTTTATGAGTAATGGTATAAAATTAGGGTTTGAAATAGTAAAAGATGAAGGGAAACCCTAATTGCAATGAAACCCTAAAAAGAGAAATAGAAATCCTAAGAAGTAAGTTGGATTGGATAAATATTAATAAAAGGAAATTGTATGTTTATTTCAGGATCCTTGTGTTACTTGTTTGCTTGATTGGATTTCCCTACATGGTTGACTCTATCTCAAAAAGCAGGATCTTGATAAAAGCAAAATAGGTATGTGGTTATGCTTATGATTATCCCGACTAGTTTTCTGAGGATTTTATCGACATTTCCCTCATGGCTTGAAATAACTGTTGGATGCTTTTATTTCATGCAATTATGGAGTGACTATGACTATCACTATGAATATACATGTATAACTGGCTAGATCCGAGTCCACCTTTGTGACTTGTAAAGGATAAAAAGGGGTAACCTAGAGTAAGGTCTAGGTTATCGTGGGTTAGAAATTGGGCTACCAAGTGTAGTGACATGAGACCCATTAGCCTACCATGAGTTAAGGAGTGGGCTACTTGAGAGTAGTGCGATGTGACTCAACCCTAGAAATTGGTCCACCTATAGGTGGGACCATGAGGGGTTTAATGGGGATCTACCATAAGGAAGGTAGTATCCAGGTCCACTGTAGGGATAGCTCATAGGATAGGGTACTCATGGATCATGGAGTTATATTTAAAATGTAATCTTGGTTATTAAATGATTAATTGAATGATTACATTGTTATCATAGTTGCACGTTTATTGTTTCCCCCACATACCAGCTTCGGCTGATCGACGTTTTGTTTGTCGGCGTTTTAGGTACAAGCCAAAAGGACAAACAATAAATAGTCATATTGTGAAACACATGAAGTAAAATACAAGGAGGATTAGTTAAAATAGAATCCTTAAGTGGATAGAAGTTTAGAGATCTAAGTTTTCAAAAAGGTATGCAAAATTTTATTACAGCTTTTCAGTATAGATTGTTGAAATTTAATAATTGTTCTTGGTTAAGTGTCGAACCTTTGATCCGGAAGTTATGGGTACGGCTTTGACCTCTCGGTATCCCTTAATTGGGGGTTATCGGGAGGTGGGGTCGTAACAACATATGTCTTTAGGTTGAGGTCCTAAACAATGAGGTCATATGTATGATAAGAGTAACTACATAATTGTAATGTCCCTAGTTGGATATTATCGTGGAAGAAAAACAGATGACAATAATACATAAGATGAGAATGTGAATTTTCTGATGATATAGTCTCATTAGCCATGATATAGGGTATCAAGTCAAACACATAGGTACTTGCTAAAGAACGATTTACCTAACAGACTCATTATGAGAGTTATACATGGAGACCATGGATTGGTAGTTACAATCAACTCTCAAAGTGATAGTGGTGATTAGACTTGAAGTCACTTCACTCACCACATGTCGTGCAATGAAATTTGAAACCATCCAACGTGACCATAAATAAGGGTTTCCAAAAAGGAGGTGCTCAGGTACATTGTGACACACAAGCTTGATGTGAGTGATGTATGTGGGATTTGTCCCTCCTACATGAGTTGAAATCTTGGCCATTTAATAAGAGAGACTGAGAAGCATATGACCATACTCGTGTGAATCAACATGTGATATGTGAGCTCAGATGCATCTCATGCAATCTACTCTAGCTCAAGCAACATGTGTTAAATATTTAGATGATGAATATTTCATGCCTTAGTTCAATCTAGATATCTAATACAAAAGAACTATATGATCATTGTAACACTAATCATGGATTGTAGGTTGAAGTATTTCTCCCAATTTCCAATTACTTTTTTAAGGTAAGACTAGCCATATATTAAAAGATCCATGTAACATCTACAAAGACATTAGTTTCAAACAAAATCAACAACATCATAGGAAAGGGTACACCCACATAATACAAGTAAGATTTGATATGAGTAAAATGATTCTACACGAATTCCTCCCCAATGAGTTGAACATGGTAGCTTTTAATCGGAAGCCTTCCACAATCTAGGGTCGCACTTGTATGGACTGAAACCTTGTTGTAAAGGTCAAAATATTTGAAACCATCATCTTAGTAAACATAACCTCTCTTCAACAAAGGAAGGAATGTAGACGTACTGCTCACCATACTCAAAAAAGCTCATGTAGATAGAAAGTACAGAAAAAGGAACTAGGAACCAATAACTAATACTAACAAGATGAACACAGAAAAATAACCAAAAGAAAAACTAAGATAGAAAAAAGATTGGCCACACAAAGTCACCTGGAGATAGCCAAGACTATTATTGTGGAACATGTGAAGGAGGTAGGAAAGACTGTAGGAAGGAATGCCAATGGGGGTACTACCATAGGGACCCCACCACCACTTCCAAAACATACAACTCTCCCCGAAAGCTCAAGCAACAACTGAAGAAGAACATGAATGAGTAGGGGCAAAAGCACCCACCTCCCAGCTGAAGACCCCCAATTATCCCCTGTCCTAGAAAGACACAAAGGAATTTGGAGGCACCCCTACAAAGCCAAAGCCAGACCAAACAGACAAACTAAACAAACACAACTAGAGATGAAAGGGGAAAAAACCTAGAAGAAAGGTTAGAGAAAGAAAGGGGGAAATGACTCCCTTGGAGACCAATGATTGGAGAAAGCCAAGAAACCTACTCGGGAAAACCACCCCATCCTCCTACACCACAACCACTAGATTCGAGGCCCAACACCAGCACCGTTGAGAAGACCAGACATCAAAGAAAACACAGATCAGGGATCTAGTAGGCAAGACTCCTTGAACAGTTGAGGAAGCAGAAGCTGAGGAGGAGAGGAAAGGATCCAGGTTTCCAGTCAACCTTCCCCCCAAGAAGGGACGGCAGCGGGGCTAGCCCTAGATTTCCCAAGCGATCGCGAGAGCTAGCAGGGCCTGAACTAGACTTTTTTTCTTTTTGATACCAATTTCCAATTACTTGGGTAGAAATGATGTGTTGATAGATACTACTTATTGTTTTTGATGTCATAATCTAGTAATGGACATTCATTATTGATCAACCCAGAACGCATGTCCAAAAGGATGCAGATCCAGAAGGATCGAACTTTAGATGTATAACCCAAAACCTTCAAGGACCCCCCAACTTTATTACGGGGTCGAACACGGTAGCGTGGTGTCGTTTAGGATACTTGAGATCTTTCCCTAAAGTCATATAAGCTGAGACGATAGTTTGAGGGAAGTAAGGGGCTATAACTAGTTTAGCAGATTGTCACGAAATAAAATAAAATGAAGAAAACAAAACAAAATAGAGCCCGTGAGATTCTATTGATCAAGGAGAAGGAGTTCCTGGCTATGTGACCACAAGTTGGGAAGTCTATGTACCCATTCTCGGGCATAGACAACCCTCAAACATCCCACCAAGCAATCTGCATCCAAACCTGGTACACACCGTGGTATATGTTCCTGTGGGGTCATCCCACTCACTCTCGCACAACTTGACTAAACCCCATCGATGATATGAAACCTCTCTCCAAGATGACAAGCCAACATCCTAGAATATTCTAGATACCCTCTCAGGTCTAGAATATCCTGGGATGTTAGGAACAGACGACCTTGACCCATCCTCCTTTTAGATTCTGAGCAAAACTATCTTCTCTTGTCTATTTCTACAACGAATCTCTTGATATAGGTAGAAATAGTAGTTCAAGCAAGAAAGAGATTAACCAAACTAGCAATCATAACTAGAAAGAGGAGGTAAAACATAAAACGTACCAGATATGAATTAAAACTACTTGCTTAAGGTAAAAGTACATAAACATGCCCAAAACGGGCTACATAGCCAAGAAGGAGCTCAACTAGCCATGGACAAGCATGCACCAAACAAAGATGGAAGAACATCATTTGTACAGAAACAAAGGGAAACAATAGAAGAAAGGAGAAGAAAAAGAGATTTAACCCGTAGTGGAGAGGTAGCTCTCACTCCTTAGCCTCCGTATGGGTCGGATCTCTTCCTTGGGTCATCCTCCTTGATCTACTGGATTCCTCAACCTCCTTTCTCTCTAGATCTACCCTAAAACAACACCTCGGTGGGTGAATGGAGGTGGAAGATGAGTGAGTGGAGGTGGAAGTGCTAGGGTAGAGGCAAGCTTGCTGGAGAGATGGGCGTAGGATGAGTTCTTAGGCCAATCTAGGTCCTTTGAACTCTCCCACTACGATCTGGTAATAAAAAGGGGTTGGAACCACGAGGTGGAAACTCTCCGGATCGGAACCTGGGCTTCGCCATTCGGGAACCCCTTCTCAGGTCTCCATGGGTGGGTATTTATTGGTGAAGGCAGACCCGCGATCGCTGACGTACAACGGTCGAGGTTAGATCTGCGGTCGTGGTCTACCCCTGTAATTGATGTGTTGGGTGACCTGGTTGAGGGGTGTTTCCCCCACAGTCACGGTCTGGCTAGCCATGGTCGCAGTTGCGGTCTCACTGACCCGCGGTCGCGGTCTAACGTAGGATTTACCGCGTTTGTGGTCTGGGTTGGCTCCGCGATTGCAGCCAACCTGCGGTCGCGGTGTAAGCCTCGGTCGCGGTCAATCTTGAAATTCCAACGTCAGTTCAGGTCACGGTCGAGGTGGATACTACGGTCATGGTCCTGCTTACCTCAACCACAGTCTTCCCCATCGTGATCGCAATTACGATGGATGGTAGCCTAGTTGTTGCAAAAATGGTATGTTGGGGAGAAATCTTGGAGAAAAGATGTCTTTTCAGGTTCGATCCCTGCAATTTCCAAAAGTGGCTAGTTTGAGCAACTTTATCTTTGAAAAGATATAAATTACTAAAATAGAAAAAACATGGTTTATTTTTGTCATATTAAAGCTATAGTGACACAAAACCATAGGTGAATGCTTAACATAAATACATAAAATTGGGTGTTATTAACCACCCCAAGCTTAAACCTTTGCTTGTCCTCAATCAAGGATGTTCTCAAAGAAAAAAAAAGATAACATCCAAATAAATCTTGGTGATGAATGCTAAGGTTAAGAAAAATAGTCAAAACATTAATTCTCCAGATCTATGTTGTTTCAAAACAAACCCCCACCAATCGAGCCCAATCCTGCCAAAGTAAGATCAAAGAGAAAGCAGGCAAGATTAGGGTAGTCCTCTATAACCTATTGATACTCATGATGGTTTGAATCATAATTATACAACATAAAAGCATTGTCACATAGGTGATCACACGGGTGATGAGCAATGAGCTATCATCATGTATTCTAGTAGACCAAACGGGAACAACGTGCCTCCCACTTATTCAGGTCCTAAGAGGCAACAAAAGCAAAAAGACTCAAATGACTTCTGATGATCCCGATCTACATCAGGTTGGTCCATGTAGCGAGCAACAGTCCATGCAGTCCGAGCCAGTTGGCCCAAAGCAGTGAGACAAATTCCTCATAGTGTGCTTGAACACTGCTACTGGGTTGACCTCATAGGTCTCCTAGGGGTTCCTAGTGACTCTCGAATGAGCTTTTAGAGTGATACTACCAGGCACAACACACCCACATTCATGAGCGCATTCATACACCGACTGGGCACCACCCTCAACTCTCCTGAAAGAGAAAACAATGCTCATTTATTCTTTTCACACTCAGGCTTTTATTCTTTGCATTCTATTTTTATAGGCTTGGGTGAGAACTATTTTGATGTTTTTGGAATTTTGTGTGCAGCCAAGCCTCTTTTGCAAAATTTTAACTTTTCATCTTTTTGACTCAATCAAAGGTGAAGGGCACGTATTCCATCAAGGAAAACAATTCAACTTGATTATAGCTCAGAACTCATCATGACCCATCTGACACGTGTGAAAAGTAGCATTTATGATTCAATGATCCTTAGAATAGAGGCAAGCTTGTGAAACCACAGCTAGGAGTCTTTGATCATGCTATAGCTCTTTCCAACAGTCATATACCTTGGATTTGTCATTCACAACATAGATCAAGGGAGTAAAGCTTTAAGCTATGGAAAAGGCACATAACCTTAGATTCTTTACCAAACTTAAGGAAAGAGACAATGAACAAGTCAAGCAAGAAGTTTAAGAAGAAAAAAATTTAGGCACAAAGGTAAGCATTTAGATATAAGATTTGCATTTCATAGACTTAATTGCATAGCTACAAATTACGAAACAAAGTCTTACAAATCTTGAAATTTTAAAAGTTTACACTAAATGTAACGGACATGAAAAATAATGCATGCATGCTACAAAATAAATGAAAGGGAAAGGTGGAAAATAGAGGGTGGTACACCCTGGCTACCACCCCAAGCTTAAAATTTTTGCTCGTCCTCGAGCAAATCTCAAGCCTTGAATGGTATGGAAAGCAACTTCTATTGGTAGTCACTATGTATAAATTGATCTAGATCGTCTAAGTCGTGTGATGTGTTCTCGTAGTCTTGGTTTAGCCCTTACTAAAAATGAAATGACTGCCTAAAGTCCTGGGCTGGCTGGTAGAAAGACTGGAGGGGTTTCTGAAAATTCAGTTGAGGTGGTGGGGGAAAGACTATGTTGAATCTCTGTCTGAGGTACTACACATCCTCCTCCAACATGTCAAACCATCTGCCTGAGTCAGCCCTGAAATTAGTCAGGAACTCGTAGAGGTTCACCGAATTGGGGTATGGGGCATTTTGTTCGTGTTGAGGAGGTTGCATGTAATCTACGGGAGGGATCCCTGTGTAGGGTCCTCCCTAATACATTATGTCTTGGAAGGTTGCCCCTATCTGCTGTCCACCCTCTTTAGCCTCTGGCACTGGTGGTGTTGAAGTAGAAGCTCCTACTGCTTCACCCGTATGATGAACGTTACCATGAGCGTTGAATAGAGAGACATCCATGAATGTCGTATGAGATGCGAACTCTGCATTAGCTAGCAGTAGTATCATGTGCATTCAGTAGCTGAAGATCTAAAGATATCCTGTGTTGCACTGTTTGACCACTTCTGAGTGGATCAAGTGATCAAAGTCCAACTTGGACCACTTGATTTGTTCTGACATAAGTGCCAATTGTCCATCTCCAATTCCAAGATGGTGTGCCATAAGAGTGATAATTCCCTCCATCGACATGAATTGGACCTGTTTCTTGGAAGAGTTGTGAAAGTGGTGGATAATGAAATTCCCCACATTCACTTTCTTTCCTACTAATGCAAACCACAAGATGTAGAGGTATGCTGAGTTGAGTGCCCCTTGACTGTCTTATTTTTTCAAGACGCAGTTTGAAATCACCCGATGTAGATAACAAAGTTTCGGGTTGTGGATGTGCGAAGGTTTGGCAGTTCTTGCAACATATCTATCTTCCCCTATAAGCAGTTTCCATGCTTGAGCTGCATTAAAGTCGATGTCCCATGTCTCCAGCTATAACATACTCAAATTTTGGCTATAATCCTAGACCTACGTTGTCCTAGACCCCTTTTAAAATGTGTTAATATCTAATATTTATTCTCCTAAAATTAAAATGTTTTAGGAGGAAATAACCAAATCAACTCAATACTAGGGTTTACTGAGAAAATTCACCAACCAATGAAATCTTACTTTAACATTCTAGACCCATTCTAAGACTTATTGATGAAGGAAAATATAAAAATATAAACTAATGTATCAAATTGGTTAAGATATGCATCACATTCAATACTTAGGTTTTAACTTACTAGTGAGCAATAAAATATCAAACATTTTTAAAATATGAATTTGACATGAGAATTAGAATCCTTGCAGCTTGTTTGGCTTATAGACCAAAGTTGGGGTGAATTGAACATTGTTTACCCTTTCATTTAATTGATTGATTATAAGCTTTTAATGGATATCAATGCACTAATATAGACCTAAGTTCTAATTTGTTTTCACTTCTAACTACATCTGCGGTCTCCCCTTCCCCTAGCTGCATCTTTGTGCGGACCCAGTGCCGCAACGAATGGAACCGATGACCGCTTCCCCCACCTCCTCCTCTCTTACACCTCCCTCTTTTTGTTCTCCTCTCCCTTCCGCTCTTTCGTCATCTCACCTGCAACCTAAACCCTAGGTTCTGCTTCCCTCTCTCTTGCATCAGCAACTAGAATCCTAGCCATGTTATCTGCACTTTGCGCCAGCCACCATGACTGCCTGGCTGCTCGCTACCTCCATGATGATCAGGTGTCGCCACCAGCTGTCTCTCACATGCGCCGTCTACTAACTCCCTCGACCTCCTGCCAACACTGCTCTTCTTGACATCCAGATTCGTCACACGCGCTTCTTCTTCTTCGTCTTCCCTCTCACCTACTACCATACAATCCCAGCGGCAAGCACCAATCAGTCCTGAAACATGGATTGTTATAAAGGTGATGATTGGGTGGCTTTGACACATGGGGCTTTTGAGGGGTGACTGATAGATATGGGATTTGTCCCTCCTGAGGGAGTTTGATATCAAGGCCACTTGATGAGTAGGATTGGCGTGCGCACGCATGTGTGAATCAGTATGTGATATTGATGTCATACATATCTCTTCCAATCTACTCTGAGATCAAGAAAGTGAATGAATGTTGACAGGATGACTGTTCCATGCCTCGAGTTCATTCGGGATATCAGTGACAAAGGAATTATGCATTCGCAGTAACACCATTCACAGATTGTAGGATTGAAAGTTGTTCTCCAACTTTCTACTTTCACTTGGGTAGCACTGATGTGTGACTAGGCACCACTCTTTGCTTGTGAAGTCATAAGTGTTTTGGACTTTCACTGCCAACGTGAAATGGACCTACAAGGTCACACACATAGGATTTAACCTGGAAGAAGAGTTTTGTCCACAAGCAATGTTTAGATTGATTACTAAAGGAGTTTTGTAGTTCAATTAAACACTCAATCAATTTATAGCTCAGTATCATAAAGTTCAAGGTGTTGAACTGACTGATTAGAGTATCAGATTGATTGAAACCACAATTCACTGATTCTGCACAATCTGCACTCCCAACCGATCGGCTCATGAGATGAACCGATCGGCTCAGCTTGGTGAATCGGTCGGCTCAGGTGGTGAGTCGATCGGCTCATGATCAGGGTGAAATGATTGCTTCAAGTGTTGAAACGATCAATTAACTGGTGCAACTGAGCAAGTTGGAAAAGTAAGATTGGTGGGAATTTTCCTTGCGTTTCACTTGATACCAATTAGAAACAAAAGAAGGAAAGTCAATCGGGAACTGATCAGGACCACAAACTGACTGGTTCAGAAGTGAACCGATCGGCTCATGGGTCCCAACCGATCAGTTGAGATGTCAACTGACCGGTTCAGGTCCCCAACCGACCATTTCAATTGTGAAATGACCGGTTCAAGTTGCGAGTTGGTTGTTTTGTGGAAAATCTCGAACCCGTCTACTCCTGCTTTTAGTCCCGCATTACCCGGGATGGAGAACCCTATCCCATGACCCTCCTATATATAGGGGTATTGGGGGCTTCTCAAAGAACAACTCAGTGCAACCAGTTGCTCTGTGAAGTTGTCGTTCTCTCTGGTTTTGGTAACTGAGAGAGCCCGAGCAAGTGCTACTCGATAAGGGAGGCACAACAAGGGAAAGACAACTGTAGAAAGCAATTGGTGGCAGGAGAGTGTGTCAGTGACTAGTATGCTGACAGGAAGGTGCGACTCCTTCCAATTCCTTGTGGGACAAGGAGATTGGAGTTCCAGGTGGTCCGTGTGGACTACTTCAGAGGCGGGAGGTTTCTACCGCTCAAGAGGACAACTGTCAATCCCGACAGTCCCGGTGAGACCAGGAGTCGTCAGTCCCGGTGTGACTAGGAGCTGCATAGACACCGTCCAAGACTGGAGGTGAAGACCACACAAGCCGCGAGGTATTGTTGCCGATCAAGCCTCGGGACAAGGTATGATTCCACAAACTAATTCTTCCTATTGTATAGACGTTGACGCGTTTCCTTGTTCTGGGTTTGGGGAGGCAAAATTTTTTGTTTCCGCTGCCTTCTCTGCCTCCCCTAAAACCCAACAGTGGTATCAGAGCCACGTCAACTCCTCTATACTTTAGGAATATCGATATGATCAATTTTGGTTTGTCTCCTTTATTTATTGCATACGATGTGAATAAATTTGGCTTTATGCATATACAATCTTAAATCCACAAATCCCCAAATGCTGGACGACGGTAGTCGACCCTATATATAGGGGAAGATAAGAGGGGGTACCAGCGTGTTTTCTTTCTACCCAAAGCACTACGGATGACCGTGAGGAGCGTGTTCGTGCAATCAATTTCGTCTTCTACCCTGACCTCCACTCTCATCTTTTGAGAAAAACCGCCGGAGTCCGACGTGTGGGAGGTGACCGTGGCATGGTGGTAGCGAGCAATTGATGCTGTCGTCGAGTTCGCGAGTTCGCGAGGTCGTCTCGGCTCGTGCACAGGTGCAACATAGAGCACCGTCAACCATCGGGTTGACCACCTGCTCGCGTGAAAGAAGATGAGCGGAGGTTGAAGACGATTGAGGGGGGGGGGAAGTACATCCCTGCCCCTGCGTCTCTTTTGTAAGGAAAAGGCCTTTAAGGTAATTTCACAGCTCCTTTCCGTTAAACAAGTGTGTTGCCCGCAAGATCAGTTTTAATATTGATAAATCGATGTGGCTGATTCTGATTGGTCGAAAATGGAGTTATTTTGTAAAATATGTATCTGATGATAGAAATATCGGATAAAGGTGATCCATACATGAAAGTTGATCAGAAAAACGTGAATAATCTAATAAAAATATAATTGGAACGTGATATTGCTTGCAATTTCAAAAGTACACCAAGTTATCACCTTTGATGTATTAAATGGTAGTAAAACCCTAATTTGATAAGGAACTCGCTTTTAATGACTCTTGTAGGTTAATTTGGTTTGGAACCCTAATTCTGAGAAATCCTAACCTATTAAGAATCTATGGGAGAGTTAATTTTGAAAAAGGTAGTTTCATGCTTGTTTTAGGGTTTATGCACATAATTATGTTTAGAAACCCTTAATTGAGAAAATATGGGTTTTAATGGGTTAAATCTGAAAATATAATTATAGAACTGAGTTTTCATGATATAATACCCTCAAGTTGGTGATTAGGGTTTTCTAATTGATAAATGAGGAACTAATATTAATGGAATACAATTATGAATTAAATCATGATGAAGTATGAATTATCAATTTGAAGGAAACTAAAGGTGGTAATTGAGTCTAATGACCTTGAAATAACTTAAAAGGATAAAGATGGTAGTTTTAGTATAAAAGATAAATAATGGATTTTAATTGTTCCTATGATGTTAAAATTAGGGTTTGTGAAATAAGAGGGCATTAAATGTGATAAAAGTATTATGGAGTCTAAAACCTTAATAAAACCCTAAAGTGGCTTAGAAAGCTTAAGATGGAATCCAAGTCTAGCTTTAGAATGTTCTGGATAAACTATAACACTTGGATGCCATGCATTAATTTTAGGATATGGTTGATTGCTTGTTGCTTGTTCTTTAACCTTATTGCTTGGACAATCAAGTTGCTCTGGATCAGGTATGTGGTTACACTTATGACTACCCGAATTAGTTTTCCAGGATTTTTTCGATGTTTCCAACGTGACTTGAATTAAACTGTTGGATGTTTTAATTCATGCAAATTATAATGTGAATGTGACTATCACATAAGAGATATGCCTACTAGCTCAGATACTAGTCCCCTCTGTAGCTTAATGGGTTGACCTAGTAAATGGCTACCAACGGGGTAGGCCCATCAGGTCATTGGATGACTTAGTAAATGGCTACCAATGAGGTAGGTCCATCAAGTCACATTGAGTTAGATATTGGACTACCTATGGGTAGTGCCATGCGACTCAAACCTAGATATTGATCTATCTGTTAGGTAGGATCATGCAGGGTTTAATAAGGAGCTACCTAGAGAGAGGTAGTATCTCAGTCCAATGCAGGGACATCACAGAGATGGGGGATAGGAAAGGATTGAGGAGTATGGTTTAAAACGTAATCTTGGCTGTTAAATGATAATTGGCTGATTACTCTATTATTATAGTTGCACGATTATTGTTTCCCCCACATACCAGCTTCTTGCTGACCGACGTTTTGTTTGTTAGTGTTTTAGGTACAAATAAAAAGAACAAACAGTAAAGTGGCAGATGTGGAATTAAATGAGAAATAACGTGCACACGAGGATTAGTTAGTTTAGCATCTTCATGGATAGAAGTTTAGATATCCCAGTTTTTCCAAGGTAAGAAAGTTTTAATTTTATACCAAATTCCAGTTAGTTAGTAGAATTTCATAATTGTTAGATTATTTGTCGAACCTTTGATCCTGTTAATTGGACAACGGCACCGACCTTTCGGTCTCCCTTAATTGGGGGTTACCGGGAGGCAGAGTCATAACAATTGGTATCAGAGCCTAGGTTCCTCAATTAATCTTTAATAATTATTAAATTTTACAAATTCTGTAGAACCCAAGGGAGTTATTAGAGGATTGTCCGAAAGATTGAGGTGTCTAGAAAAGGATCACGTCTGGGGGCTGGCAATATTTTCCTCCGCACCGCTAGTCGGAATACGAGGACTCCCAGATTGTGTGACTGCCTGGCCGATGTCTTAGGATATGACTCGAAATAAGATACCTTTAGGACTCTCTCATCTTGTTCATCCCTTCTCAACTGCATTTATATAAGGACCTTAAGGATTAGGGTTTCCTCTCTCTTCTCCTCACCCTCTTAAGGTATGGGTAAGGTTGATAAGGATTAAGGAATCCTCCACCAAATTAATAAAAAGCATGTAAATAAGATGTCATGGACATAAGCTTAATAGAATAAGCGTAAAGGAATAGATATATGCTTAGGTCGTATGACACGAGTTGTCATTGCCCTCAGGAGAGACTTTAGGATAGACCTCCTTGGTGGGAGGATGAGTAGAGAGAGAGTTATCTTGGAGGTAGAGACCTCCATTAAAAGTAGAGACCTAGCACATCCTTTGAGGATGATGTTAACCCTAAATGAAGGTTAGAGAGATGACATAGTTGTCTTAGTAGACCATAGATTTGTATAGACATGCCTTGGAGGCCATATGAGCCATGAAAGGTTAGATGGCCTAACACCTTTGGCAACCCAACCCTGGGAAGGATCGTGCATGTTTGAGAAAAGGATGGCTCCTTCCTAGATGAGGTTAGAGAAGAACCTATATAAACCTTATGGGCTGTTGCAAGTAGGGTATAGCTTGATGAAATCCTAGTGGGGAGATCATGATGGATGGCTTATGAGATAAGCATAAGGGTTATGGATAATCTTGAGCCAAACATGAGTTGAGCAAAGGCTTCACCCAGGTAGGGATATGCTGGTAAGCTTGATCCAACTTCATGAAGTAAGGTGAGATCTAGAGAGAGAAAACATGACCCAAGAAAGAAGGTTGGAAGCTTAGATTATGAGACATGAGGAATCGTGGGGATGCTTCTAGTACCTATGGTATAAGTAATTACCTGTTGGATGAGATAAAGAGTGCTTTATACCATGAAGAGGATGAAGTAGCAAGTTGTGAAGACTTGTACCTAGTTGGTTGTCCTGAAAGAGGACTCAACTCTGAGGTGTTGCTCATATAAAAGGTTCATGGGAGTACTTGACATACCTTGGACATGCTTGATTCATGGTTAAGAGTTTGAGCAGGCAGTTGGACACCCAAAGGTGGACTTTGGGTTCCTAGGCCTAAGAAGGGAAGCAGTGTATTCAATGCTCATGATGAGATTTGAGTCTATAGTTTCGAGCATGGTACTCCTCATGTGTATAGGTAAAGGAAATCCCTTACGTTAAGGGTATGTTTGATGAACCCCTCACAACTAAGTGTTGACCTAGGTGTCGCATATTGCCCATATTTTGATAATGACTTAACCATTCCACTCATATGTATCTAACATTTCTAATTGAGATCATTGCAGACATTAGATACAAGAAAAGAATCAAAATTCACTCAAAGCTACTCTCCCGGCACATGCAAAACATGTGACTTTCACCCGCTTTGTAATATAGCCCTTAGAGGCTTAGAGCAATTTTTGTAATCACTTAAATTCATGTTTTGCATTGTATCTAAGATGGATAAAATGATTGGAACTCAAAAATCCATCATTTATACAGTTTTTGGAAATTCCAAAATACCCCTTAACAGGGATTTTGTCGGCCGAATTACAAACTCGGCCGATCCATGTATTGAGGAATTTTCTGGGCTGTCGGCCGAGTTTCAATGCCAGGAAACTCGGCCGATCCACTGGTCAGTCAAAACCAAAGGAAGACTGATCGGTCGAGTTTCCCCCTGGAAACTCGGCCGACAGATTCCCTGTTGGTTTTGTCACCTAGTGTGTCGGCCGAGTTGCCTTTATTGAAACTCGGCCGATCGAACTGTACTGGAATGCAGAAAAAGCAATTCCAACCGTTGGAGGAGTTGGTGGGACTCAAAATAGATCCGTTGCAAGTTGTAAAACGGCTAGTTTGTGCCACTTAACTCACCCAACCTCAAAGGGACACCCTCAACTATAAATAGGACCTCTTGGACTTCATTCCAAGGTTGCTCATTCACATATGCTTGGTCCTAGCCTTAGTTGAGTGGTTTCTAATCCTTTGAGCCCCTTTCTCTCTCTACCTTCAAAGCAAATTCGTGAGTATGAGTGAGTTAGGATCCCATGTATGAGAGCTATCATTTGTAATCTTGTAAAGCTCTCCTTTCCACTTCTCCCATCTCCATTCTCTATGAAGATTGATTGAAGTTTCTTCTCCGAGTGAAAGAGAAGAAGGTTGCTGTTCTTCCCCAAGTGAAGGAGAAGAAGGCTAGCTGCTCCAGGCCTCCGAGTGAAGGAGGAAGGTGCTAAAGCTCTCCAAGTGAAGGAGAGGTGCAAGGCAAAGCTCAAGCAAGATGGGTAATTCCTGCAAGGCCGAAGACTAGAGCAAGAGTAGGTAAGTCCTTTGAAGAAGGCTGAAGACTACTTGCTTGGTGGGTAAGTCCTTGGTGAGGTTGAAGATCTTGGCTTGATATATAAGTCCTTGGATGGTTGGTAGTTGTAGCTTGTAATCTTATTGTGTGATATATATAAGAGAACCAAGTTACAAATCCTAGAGCCTAACCAACTCTAGGTAGTGGACTGACATTGCTCCTAAGTTTAGGACATGGAACCACTCTAAACCACCTGTCTAAGTGCATGCTTTCCTTGTCTCTTATCCTTGCTTTGTATGCTAGTTTAGGACATCAAATTGCTGTTTTGAATTAAGTTCTGCACTTAATATAATTTGGTGGTCTAATCACTTTTGTGAAGTTTGTGAAGCTCTATTCAACCCCCCCTTCTAGAGCCCATTGATCCAACAAGTGGTATCAGAGCAGGTCTTCTCCAAGCTACTTCAACAAGTAGGAGAAGATGGGCGATTCAGCTCTTGGGTCACTCAATCTTGAAGGAAGCTTCTCCATGAGACCCCCGGTCTTCGACGGCACAAACTTCCTATATTGGAAGAGAAGGATGCAATTCTACATCCAAGGTGTGAGCTACGAGATGTGGAAGATAGTCCATCTCAAGTATGAAGAGCCAAAGGGGGACATCACCACGTGGACGGAAGACGAGATGAAGCGTGCTCAACTCAATGCTAAAGCCATTAGCATCATCTACGCCGCCCTCTCTCCATCGGAGTTCAACCGCATCTCTTCATGGGACACGGCTCATGAGATTTGGCACAAGCTATGTGTCACATATGAAGGGACGGAGCAAGTCAAGGAGGCCAAAATCTACATGCTTGGTGGCCTACTTGAGAATTTCAAGATGGGGAAGAATGAAAGAGTTGCGGACATGTACACAAGGCTAAACGTCATCCTCAACAGTTTTGCAGCCCTTGGGAGTGTCATGGATAGAGGTACCATCAATGCAAAGATCTTGAGATCTCTTCCAAAGAGATGGGAGCCGAAGGTCACTTCAATTGAAGAAGTCTACAAGCTGAGCGAGTTGTCAACCGAGGAGCTGGTTGGTAATCTCCAAGCACATGAACCAAGGCTCGACAAGCAAGAGGAAGAGGAGAAAAGAGAAGAGAAGGAGTCCAAGAAGATGAAGGACACAGCCTTCAAAGCTCAAGTTGAAGAAATGATGCGGCAACAACAACTTGCCATGAAGTCTCCCTGCCCTTCCTCAAGCGAAGATGAAGGTGCAAATGATCATGAAGCCAACTATTCAAAAGGAAGACACTTCAAGGGCAAGCCATCATCCTCCACTCCTAGATGCTACGAGTGTGGTCAAAAGGGCCACTACAAGAATGACTGCCCAAAAGCCAAGAAGGGCTATCATAAGAGCAGCCACAAGAAGGATGACAAATACAAAAGAGAAGCCAAGTACAAGAAGAAGAACAAGAAGGAGAGAAGACCCAAAGATGCAGCTCATGCGGCATGGGAGGAGTCCTCTACTTCAAGTTCCTCAAGCTCCGAGGATGGTGAATGTCACCTTGCACTCATGGCTTCTACTAGTGAAGAAGTAATTGAGGTAAGTGAGGTAAGCAAGGTAAGTGATGAAAGTTTACTTGATTTATCTAAGGAAACCCTCATTGAAATGCTTAATGATTGTCAATCATCTTTTGCTAAATGTAAAGCTAAAAGAAAAAGATTAGGAAAGATAGTTGATGATCTCTATGCCAAGATTGATATTCTAGATCAAAATGAGAAATTACATCTTGATAGCATAGATTCTTTACAAGGGCAATTTCTAGACCTTGAACTTCAATACAATGGAGTAGAGGTTGAGAATGGTACTTATCTTAAAACTATTGAAAATCTTAAGATAGAGAACCAAAATTGCCTAGATGAGCTAGATGTTCTAAAAACTGAAAATGTTGAACTTAAGCTTATTGATGATGCTAGAAGAAATGAAGTGTATGCTTATCAAAGAGAAATTGTTGTTCTTAAATCTGAAAATGCTAAACTTCTTGCACAAACAAATGATTTATCTTCTAGACCTATCTTGCCTAGAAATGAAGTTGCTAACTTAACTCTTGAAAAAGACTCTCTTCTTACTAAAGCCCTCTGTCTTGAGGCCGACCTGTTGCATGCTAGAGAAGATCTTGCTAGTTTATCTACTACCATTACAAATCTTAGTGATGATAATGCTAAATTAAGATCTACTTTGCAAAGGTTTCTTTCGGGTAAGAAGTCTCTAAATGATGTTCTAGAGCACTCTACCAAACAAGTTGGTACTAGTGGTCTAGGATACAATGCGACTACTCCAAAAGGTAAGAAGAAGAAAAAGGGTAAGAAAAAGAGTGTGGAAACTCCAATTTTCAATGGAGAGTCTTCCGGCTCTAAAAATCCCATGGTATGTATGCATTGCAAATGTGATGATCATTATTCTACCTATTGTCCTTACAAGCCTAAGGGGACCAACCCAAATATGAAATGGGTCCCCAAGCTAACCCCGGACCCCAAAGTTTGAGTTGGGTTCCGACATCCTCTTTTCTTGCAGGTCACAAAGAAATGGATTGTTGATAGTGGCTGCTCTAAGCACATGACTGGAGAAATCAGCCATTTCAACAAATTTGTGAAGAAGAAAGGAGGATCGGTAACCTTTGGGGACAACAAAAAGGGTAAGGTTATAGGTGAGGGTGATGTAGGTAATGATTTGTGCATTAAAAATGTTTTGCTTGTTGATGGCCTACATCACAACTTGATTAGTGTGAGCCAATTATGTGATAATGGTTATCTTGTGCTCTTTACTTCCTTAGAATGCTTGCTTCTAGATTCCCTGTCCTATAATGTCATATATAAGGGAACTAGAAATGGTAATCTATATGTGATAGTTCTTGATGCTTTAAAGCCCATACTAAATAGATGCTTAGTCGTGGATAAAAACGATCTTTCGCTTTGGCATCGACGTTTGGGTCATGTGAACTTGCATCAAATGAAGAAACTAGACAAAAAGGACTTGGTTCGAGGACTTCCCAAATTGGATTTTGAAAAGGATGAGGAATGTCAACCTTGTACACAAGGAAAACAAACCAAATCCTCTTTCAAGTCAAATGGGGTCATGAGTACCAAGAGAGTCCTAGAGCTTCTTCATATTGATCTTTTCGGACCTATGAGAACACAAACGCTTCGCGGCTCCAAGTATTGTCTTGTTATCGTCGATGATTTTTCTAGATATACTTGGACTTTCTTTCTTGTTTCCAAAAGCGACACCCTTGACGTTTTCTCGAGCTTTTGCAAATGAGTCGAAAACGAAGCTTCTTGTCATGTTGTTTCCATCCGTAGTGATCATGGGGGAGAGTTTGAAAATGATCTTTTTGAACGTTTTTGTGAAACATCGGGTTATTCGCACAATTTCTCTTCTCCTCGCACACCCCAACAAAATGGAGTTGTTGAGAGGAAGAATAGATCGCTACAGGAAATGGCTAGGACCATGCTTCTTGAGTATGACACTCCTAAGAAGTTTTGGGCTGAAGCCGTTAGCACCTCATGTTTTGTGCAAAACCGAGTTTTCACCCATCCGACTTTTAAGAAAACCCCCTATGAACTATGGCGTGGTAGGAAGCCGTCGATTGATTTCTTTCATGTGTTTGGATGTCCATGTTTTGTTTTGAACACCAAGGACTCTCTCGACAAGTTTGATCCGAAATCCTACAAGGCTTTCTTCCTAGGCTATAGCACTACTAGCAGGGCTTTTAGAGTGTTTAACATTGAACTATCTAAAATAGAAGAATCTATAAATGTTAAATTTATTGAAACTAACCCTGTTGTTGGAAAGCCTATTGGTGATAATGATGTTGCAGATGAAATCATTCCTATCCTCAAAGATCTCAACATCAAAGATAAAGGTAAGCAGGTTCAAGAAGAAGATCAAGAAGAAAAAGAGAAAGAAGAAGAAAGGAAGGATCCCACTCCCCGCTTCGCCAAAGATCACCCCAAGGAGTTGATCATAGGCAATCCATTTGAAAGAGTAAGGACACGGGCTGCACACAACAAAGAACAAGCAGACAGTGCCTTCATCTCTCAAATGGAGCCGAAGAACATCAAGGAGGCCCTTGGTGATGATGAGTGGATCCTTGCCATGCAAGAAGAGCTTGAGCAGTTCGAGAAGAGCCGAGTGTGGACCTTAGTGCCAAGACCAAACAATAGAAAGATCATTGGCACCAAATGGGTCTACCGCAACAAGCTTGATGAGCAAGGAAAAGTGGTAAGAAACAAAGCAAGGTTAGTAGCTCAAGGTTATAATCAACAAGAAGGTATTGATTTTGATGAAACCTATGCGCCTGTTGCTAGATTAGAATCTATTCGCATGCTACTTGCCTTTGCTAGTTATAAAAATTTCTTGCTTTATCAAATGGATGTTAAAAGTGCGTTTTTGAATGGTACAATTGAGGAGGAAGTATACGTTGCTCAACCTCCTGGCTTTGAAAATGATAAGTTACCCAATCATGTTTATCTCTTGCAAAAAGCTCTCTATGGTCTCAAACAAGCACCTCGAGCTTGGTATGAGAAACTAAAGAACTTTTTGTTAGATAATGGGTACATCATGGGCAAAGTTGATTGTACCTTGTTTCTAAAACACACTTCTACCCATTTTCTCATCATTCAAATATATGTTGATGATATTATATTTGGCGGAACTGACCTTGATCTTTGCAAAGAGTTTGGTTCTCTTATGCAGAGTGAATTTGAGATGAGTATGATGGGTGAGCTGACCTTCTTCCTAGGCTTCCAAATCAAGCAGACCAAGAATGGTAACTTCATCAACCAAGGCAAATACACGCTTGAGCTTCTAAAATGCTTTGGGATGGAGAACATGAAGCAAATGGACACGCCCATGTCAAACACTACCAAACTTGACAGGGATGAGGAAGGTGAGAAGGTAGATGAGAAGCTCTATAGAGGTATGATTGGAAGTTTACTTTATTTAACTGCCTCTAGACCTGATATAATGTTTAGTGTTGGCTTGTGTGCCCGCTTTCAATCAAGCCCTAGGAAATCACATCTTATTGCCGTCAAGAGGATTTTGAGGTATCTAGCCAAAACTCCAAATTTTGGACTATGGTACCCTAAGTCAAGGGACTTTACTCTTGTGGCATATAGTGATGCTGACTACGCAGGTTGCTTAATTGATAGAAAGTGCACAAGTGGCACTTGCTTCCTCTTGGGACCATGCTTGGTGTCTTGGTTCTCCAAGAAACAGAGCACAGTGGCATTATCAACTACCGAAGCTGAATACATTGCAGCCGGAAGTTGTTGTGCCCAGGTCCTATGGATGAAGCAAATGCTCCAAGACTTTAACATTCATTTTGATGCTTCTCCTATTTTCTGTGATAATACTAGTGCAATTAATCTTTCATATAATCCAATATTGCATAGTAGAGCTAAACACATAGAAGTCCGCCATCATTTTCTCCGTGATCACATTGTCAAAAAGGATATTTATATCACACATGTGGATACGGAAAATCAGTTGGCTGACATTTTCACTAAACCGCTTGCTAGAGATCAATTTAATTTCATTAGGTCAAAATTGCTAATAACCTCTCTTGATGATGTTGAATTGCTCTCTAATTAGCTGGTTACATGTTATGTGTGTTGCTCATGCTTATAAATGCCTTGTTTGCTTAAAATGCTTGTTTCTGATAAATATCTCTATTGGTTTTATCTCATTTTCGGGTATTTTTCGCAAAACGAGTTTTTATCGACAAATAGTACACTATGATGATGAGAATGTGCCTAAATGTGTTTAAAATACATCCTAGATCCCTCAGAAAAATTGCCCTAGGTCGTATGAGGCTAGGACTAGATTTTAGGATTTCTCACATCAGGGTTTTTGTCGGCCGAGTTGGAAACTCGGCCGATCGGTCGGGCGCAGGGTGTCTGTACACTCTGTCGGCCGAGTTTCCCCACCCTGGAACTCGGCCGATCGACGGCAGACGGGTTTTATATATATAGGATTCGGCCGACTTGCTCCCTCTCAACTAGAGCAAAGTCGACCGAACCCTAGCCGCCCAAGCCCGACTCCTCCTCTCCTGGTCTTTTCCTCCCTCTCTCCGGCCGTTATTGCCCCCAAAACGGCCCCCTTGTGTGCCCTAGCTGCTTGTACGGTTCCGTTGCTACGTTTTTCTCCGTGTGGATCGGCGCCCTTCTCTCCGTTTCTTCTCCGATGAGGTCGCAACGTCGGAAACGCGCCGTTCCCGCTCCTGCTCCTTCGGTTCCTCTAGCTCCGAGGTATATGTCCTTTGACAACCTCTCTTTCGTGGACAATACCGCGGTTGCACGGTATAAAGAGCTTCTCCCTCGATCTCCTTTTCCTTTTCGTGCTCTTTATCAACCGCATTGTTTTCACGCCGATCTTTTTGAGGCGAGTCAAGTGTTTCGCACACACCATCTTGACGCCTTTAGCATCGAGGATCCAAAATTTCACAATCTCAAGTATAGCACCAAGGCTGTCCGCCAATTCTACGCAAACTTGCGGTGGAATTACGACACTTTGGTTCCTCCCTCGGATACCTCGATTGTCTTAACCTCTATGATCGCCGGACAACCGTTTCATATCACCGAGCGATCCTTTAATCTTTACCTAAATGGCAACGTCGGCACGGCCTCTTGGACCACCTCATATCCCGATTATTTCGATCTTTTGCGTCCCGAGGACATCTATAAGGCACTCGAGATAGACTTGTCGGATATTCACAAATTCCTCAAGCTTCCCGAGTTTCCTTATAGAAAGAAGGGCACCCTGCCTTCTTCTGCTCTGTCCTCCCCTCGCCGTGTGTTGGCGTTTGTTCTTAGTTGCAATGTTCACCCAAAGAAAAACCAAACGGACATAGCCGAGAACACTGCCATGATGATGTATCTCCTCTTGAACAATCATGGAGTCAAATGGGCACGGTATATCCTGCACCATATGACATGTTTTGATTCTGGAAAGAACACGAAGGGCACCCATCTTCCTTATCCTGCCCTAATCTGTGGACTTTTCCAGTTTGCCACTGGTAAATCTCTTTTCACCGATTATCTCTACCGACCTGATCGAAAAGGGGTTTACATCAGTGAGACCACTCTCCAGAAGAGTGTCCCTACATCTGGTGCATCATCTTCTTCTGCTCCACCACCACCACAACCTCCATCATCATCGGATGCACCTCCTCCTCCACCATCATCAGCTGCACCACCACCTCCTGAGCCATCTTTCCAACCTCCTCCACACCCGGCTTTTGCCGATTTTCATGTTTCCAATGAGGCCCTCATGGGGTATCTCATGCACCAGCAAGCCTATAACATGCAGGTCCAACAACATCTTCATGAGGACCTCTGCCACATCATGTCATCTATGTCTCTCTCCTGCCCGCAGCCCTACCCCACCTACCAGCCCTACCCCGGTGACGACTACGCTTCTTATGCGTATAGTCAGTTCTATCCACCTCCACCACCCTCTACTTCCGCTGACCACTCTGCAGGTGGATACTCTCACCCTTCCCCGGTGTTGGCGCTTCCAGGTGGACGCTTGTCCGAGCTACTGGCCCAGTACACCTCGACTGCTCCTCCCATTGAGATAGCTTATGAGCTCCATGCTCTGGGCATGTCTTGGGCTGAGCAGAGCGCGAGATGGCCTGGACGTGCTTTTGGTCCTACAGACGAGGATATGCCAGATCAGGACGATGCCGAGTCAGATGAGGCGACTGCGACAGATGCTGATACGGATGCTGACGATGATGATGCTGCTGATGAACAGGCTACACCGGCTGATGCCCCTCCGTCTGATGGAGACGAGGACTACCAGCCCGATGAGGACATGGATGCTGCTGTTGATGACGTCGACATAGATTAGTATAGCTTAGAGTAGATGTGTCTAGTGTAGTCTCGCCTGACCATGTCATTTTCTTTAGGGACTATGTTTGTATCATCTATATTAGGCACATTATCTGAGATGTACTATGGCTTTTCCGCTTGTCCTTGTAGCCTTTGGTTTTATGTTTTGGATACATTTTGTATGACTTATCTTATCATGTAATCCATATTTTGATGAATGACAGTTGGTTGTTTTCATGAATTATCTTTGTGCTTCTCTGTCTTAATATGCTATGTTTGATTGAGTGTTTTGGAGAAGACCTGGTTTGTATGCTCTTCTACCCCCCTGCCTTTTTGAGATGACAAAGGGGGAGAAATATACCTCAATCATATTGCTTTTAGTGCTTGTATGGTTCTTTTCTTGTCTTTAAAACTTATATATCTTGACTTGGCTAGAATCATACAATATATATATGCTATGGCTGTTTGTGTGTTAACTAACAATGCAGGGATGAGTAAGCATGAATTGAGGGGGAGCATTACAAGACTGATCATATTTGCATCCCCTTGCAATTCTCTAAGCAAAGGTATAATTTTCATATTCTTTTCAATATGTTGAGGAATGGTTTGTCATTGTCAAAAAGGGGGAGAATGTTGACCTAGGTGTCGCATATTGCCCATATTTTGATAATGACTTAACCATTCCACTCATATGTATCTAACATTTCTAATTGAGATCATTGCAGACATTAGATACAAGAAAAGAATCAAAATTCACTCAAAGCTACTCTCCCGGCACATGCAAAACATGTGACTTTCACCCGCTTTGTAATATAGCCCTTAGAGGCTTAGAGCAATTTTTGTAATCACTTAAATTCATGTTTTGCATTGTATCTAAGATGGATAAAATGATTGGAACTCAAAAATCCATCATTTATACAGTTTTTGGAAATTCCAAAATACCCCTTAACAGGGATTTTGTCGGCCGAATTACAAACTCGGCCGATCCATGTATTGAGGAATTTTCTGGGCTGTCGGCCGAGTTTCAATGCCAGGAAACTCGGCCGATCCACTGGTCAGTCAAAACCAAAGGAAGATTGATCGGTCGAGTTTCCCCCTGGAAACTCGGCCGACAGATTCCCTGTTGGTTTTGTCACCTAGTGTGTCGGCCGAGTTGCCTTTATTGAAACTCGGCCGATCGAACTGTACTGGAATGCAGAAAAAGCAATTCCAACCGTTGGAGGAGTTGGTGGGACTCAAAATAGATCCGTTGCAAGTTGTAAAACGGCTAGTTTGTGCCACTTAACTCACCCAACCTCAAAGGGACACCCTCAACTATAAATAGGACCTCTTGGACTTCATTCCAAGGTTGCTCATTCACATATGCTTGGTCCTAGCCTTAGTTGAGTGGTTTCTAATCCTTTGAGCCCCTTTCTCTCTCTACCTTCAAAGCAAATTCGTGAGTATGAGTGAGTTAGGATCCCATGTATGAGAGCTATCATTTGTAATCTTGTAAAGCTCTCCTTTCCACTTCTCCCATCTCCATTCTCTATGAAGATTGATTGAAGTTTCTTCTCCGAGTGAAAGAGAAGAAGGTTGCTGTTCTTCCCCAAGTGAAGGAGAAGAAGGCTAGCTGCTCCAGGCCTCCGAGTGAAGGAGGAAGGTGCTAAAGCTCTCCAAGTGAAGGAGAGGTGCAAGGCAAAGCTCAAGCAAGATGGGTAATTCCTGCAAGGCCGAAGACTAGAGCAAGAGTAGGTAAGTCCTTTGAAGAAGGCTGAAGACTACTTGCTTGGTGGGTAAGTCCTTGGTGAGGTTGAAGATCTTGGCTTGATATATAAGTCCTTGGATGGTTGGTAGTTGTAGCTTGTAATCTTATTGTGTGATATATATAAGAGAACCAAGTTACAAATCCTAGAGCCTAACCAACTCTAGGTAGTGGACTGACATTGCTCCTAAGTTTAGGACATGGAACCACTCTAAACCACCTGTCCAAGTGCATGCTTTCCTTGTCTCTTATCCTTGCTTTGTATGCTAGTTTAGGACATCAAATTGCTGTTTTGAATTAAGTTCTGCACTTAATATAATTTGGTGGTCTAATCACTTTTGTGAAGTTTGTGAAGCTCTATTCAACCCCCCCTTCTAGAGCCCATTGATCCAACACTAAGTTGATGTAATGTTGAGGATGAGAACAAGTGCGACCTAGCATGGTTTTGTATGTACACTTGTGCCTTAGTAGTTGATGGTTTAAGCATGCTTATATGGATGTAAACCCTAAGGATGCTTGTGGCCTTTGTTATAAAGGCGTAGTTTCCTCCCATCCTGGGAGAGCGACCCTTTGGTAGGGAGTTTACCAGTTTGGTTGGTGTTGAGGTAACCTAAGGAGGTTTCGTAGGATCTTGAAAAGCTAAGTGAAGAGTACATGGTATGAGAACAAATGTATAGACCCATAGATAACCATCTCTATGTGCATGTGGACGTGTTACCATGGAGGTAACCGGTATGGGGCTCGACCAAGGTAGGCAGGTCACCATGACCCTTATGAAAGGACGAACGTCAGCCCATGAATGCAAGAAGAGAGATGATGAATGTTTGGGTAAGGTTCTATGTTGGACATGTACAATAATAGAATCCTAAGTCTATCCTAAGGTCAGGTAGGGATAAGACCGATGGAAGAAGGAGTTGCCTAATTCCCTAGTTGCACATGACCATAGGGTTGGGAGGTAACAACTATCATTGTCTGAGGGCCATGGGTTAGGAGATTGATCACCTTCATGGACTCATGGGACCCAAAGGGCAGATGAGTAGGACACTCTCTGGATGCATAAGGGAAAAGGGATGACCCCAAAAGTGTCGGCACCCTATAGACCTAGAGGAAATGACTAAGGATTGTGCTTGGACCAAGTAAGTTTGAGACCAGTTTTCCATGGAAGTAATCTTGATATCATGATGGTTGTGATGTAGAGACATATGTGGCATGTTTCAACTTAGATTTGAAAGTGCACTGGCAAGGTGGGTTGTACCATCTCTACTCTTGGAACAGGAAGAACTTTGTATTTGGACTGTAGCCAAATGCTTATTTCCTCTTGTTATGGGAGTGAGAGATAGGACAGTACACATGCCATACACCAAGGATAAAAGATGATGTGGTTTGGAATGTTGCCACGAGATATGGGGACAGAGAAGATAACATACCCTGGTAAAGTGAATGATACATTGATGGTTTGCAAATGCTAAAGAGAAATAAGGTAGTCATATAATAAGGATGTTTTTAGCATGAGCTATGGGTTACACCAGGTTGAGTTTGAAAACCAAAGGAATAAGCTCGGAATGTTTTTAATGAAGATGGAGTTAGGGCTAAGATGAGATAATAAGTGGCATATAGGAATATGTATGTCAGCAATGTTACCTAATACCTAAGAATGTGAAGTGGTAATGGATGCTCTGGTTGAGATACAGCTGCCTAGTTAGGCTAGAAGAGGTTGTTAGGTTAACACTCAGTTGGAAACGAGATAAGTTCGGCTAACACACAGATGTAACAATATCAGTTGATCAAGTTAAAGGTTGTTTGGTTAGCCAGCCTAGTCCATGATATAATGAAAGGATGGTTGTAGAACCTCAGATACACGCCTCTGAAAAGGGAGGTGGTGAAACCCTAATTAGAGTGGTTTAGGGTTTCTGAGGTATCAAGCTTGAGGAATCATAACAATACATGAGGTCATGATATACCTTGATACTATAAAGATAGTAAGTGATGGTAGCATTCTAGATGCTTAAAAAAAAGTTGCATGTAGCATGTGGCCATGCATGCCAGGAGGTGAAGGACGAACACCATTAACCCAGTGCATGGATATAAAGTATAAAGAGTTCCCGAGAGGGAATGGGAGTTCATCACTATGGATGTTGTGAGTCTCTCCTAGACCAAGAAGGTCAAGATACAATATGGGTTATGGTAGATCGCCTTACCTAGATGACATGAGAAAGGAAGAGTTCTGTCAAGGGATAGATCTGGTTGAACTACATATGAAAAGAGATGGTTCAAATACACCATGATGTGAGTGCAAAAGTTTTTGGGTATGACCAAGGTTCACTTCCATGAGGTGGGAGTGGATACATGAAGAACTCGATGATAGTACTGTTTATCACCCCATACTAATGGACAATATGATTTGATGAGAGCATGTGTGCTCATTTAGGGTGATACATAGAGACAGTTCTTAAGATGTGATGTTAACCACCATATCCTTTATCGGGATGCAAGAAGTTCTATAGGGAGGTTGTGTCGGTCACCACTTCATTATGATAATGTTGGTGAAGGAGGCCTCATGAAGGTCAACAAAGAACCACAAGTGTGTGCAAATGAAGTCGCTTTGATCGTCTAATGGCTGAGAGAGAGCCCAATGGTGACATGAGTCATGAGATGATGCAAATCCGACTGATATGCAGTTCATTGTGGGAGGATATGTGATGTGAAAATCGGACCCCTCTAACCTATAGCTGAGAAAGCTGAGTCCCCAATATATGGGTCCATTTGAGATGGATTGGTGGAGATGGTTGTGTTAACCTTACCCTCAGGATAAAATAATGTGTTGCATGAGTTCGATCTAGAGCACTATGTGAGGTACCCAAGCCAGGTGTTGTGCCCTGAACCTATTCAACTTTTGAAAGGCTGAAAAGTCCTGAGTAACCTATGAGGGTACGATATACCAAGGTAAGAAAGAACTCAGATGGAAGAAAATGAGATAATGAAGGTTCTTGGGAAACACCATGGAAAGGGTGAAGCCACATGGGAGCCCTGATAGACATAAGAAGACTTATCCTGTTTGTTTGCTTGTTTGATGGAATTTTGAGGGCAAAATTCTCATAAGAGGGGAAGGATGTTAGAACCCCAAATTTTGGGTTCCTTTGGTGAGAAATGTAATTTCTCATATTAAAGATATTTGGACAAATAATGATATAATTTGTTGTGAATAAATGGATTTCATTTAAAATAGCCTTGTTGTTTGATTTGTGGGCTTTATTAGCTATTGGGCCCAATAACAAGGAAATTCAATTAGTAAATGAATAATTGAGTTTTGAGAAAATAAAGGTGTGGAAACCTATAGAAGGCAAAGGAATGTAATCCAAGAATGGATTTCGTGCCTCTTGTGTTCCTTGGGTTCCAAGGAGTCCAAAGTTGCATAAAGAGTGCAATAAGAAAAGAAAAGATCAATTAAGTATTTCTTTATTAAGAAAGAAATTGAAAATATTGATGAAATGTGGAAAATAAGTAAAAAGAGGTATAATTAAGTTATCCTTGGTGGAATTTCGTATCCCAAGGATTCCTATTGATAAAAGGAATGCCAATGAGGAAAATAAAAGAGAAATAAAGAGAAATCCTCAAAAAGAGATATTTTAATAAAGAACAAGTAAGATAATAAGAAAAAGGATGAAAGATAAAGAAAGAGGCTAAATAAATATTCCCAAGAGGGTAAATCGAGCCACTAAGGTTCCTTGAGGTTCAAGGAACTCAGAATAATAATTCTATAGAAAAAGAAAGAGAAAATAGGTGAGAAATATTCATAATTGAGTAATATCTTGCAGTTAAAGAAAAGACACGTTTTCTTTTAGATAATGAGCCTAATTTTAGTAGAGAGGTAGACAAAGTTATTATGGACTTTCCCTCAAATTTGGGATCAAATGGTTAAACGGTGTGGAAGATATTTATTTTTGAAGATAATCCTAAAGTAGAAAGGAAAATGTGTCACAGTTTGATATTGGGAATTAAATCCCGGTTTTCCTAATTTACAGATTAAACGCGATCATTGGATCAGAGATCCAATGGCTGGGAGTGAATCCTAGTCTCATAGGGACTGCTTGCGGAGAGTCCATCTGTGGCATTTTTAATCAGAAGATTTCTCGATGAGGAAAGGGAATCATGGTGTGAGAAGAACACCTTTAGCTTCGGGAGGATGTTCCAAAGCTTTCCAACCCAACTTTTGGGTGGTTTCGTGAAGGAATGTGAAAGTCCCAAAACGCTGGACGACGGTAGTCTACCCTATATATAGGGGAAGATGAGAGGGGGTACCAGCGTGTTTTCTTTCTACCAGAAGCACTGCAGATGACCGTGAGGAGCGTGTTCGTGCCATCAATTTCATCTTCTACCTTGACCTCCACTCTCATCTTCTGAGAGAAACTGCCAGAGTCCTACGTGTGGGAGGTGACCGTGGCATGGTGGTAGCGAGCAATTGATGCTGTCGTCAAGTTCGCGAGATCGACTCAAAGCTTCTGGTCATCCCGACTCGTGCGCAGGTGCAACATAGAGCAAAGTCAACCATCAGGTTGACCACCTGCTCGCGTGAAAGAGGATGAGCGGAGGTTGAAGACGATTGAGGGGGGGGGAAGTACATCCCTGCCCCTGCATCTCTTTTGTAAGGAAAAGGCCTTTAAGGTAATTTCACAGCTCCTTTCCTTTAAACAAGTGTGTTGCCCGCGAGATCAGTTTTAATATTGATAAATCGACGTGGTTGATTTTGATTGGTCGAAAATGGAGTTATTTTGTAAAATATGTATCTGATGATAGAAATATAGGATAAAGGTGATCCATACATCAAAGTTGATTAGAAAAACATGAATAATCCAATAAAAATATAATTGGAACGTGATATTGCTTCAATTTCAAAAGTACACCAAGTTATCACCTTTGATGTATTAAATGGTAGTAAAACCCTAATTTGATAAGGAACTCGCTTTTAATGACTCTTTTAGGTTAATTTGGTTTGGAACCCTAATTTTGAGAAATACTAACCTATTAAGAATATAAGGAAGAGTTAATTTTGAAAAAGGTAGTTTCATGCTTGTTTTAGGGTTTATGCACATAATTATGTTTAGAAACCCTAAATTCAGAAAATATGGGTTTTAATGCGTTAAATCTGAAAATATAATTATAGAACTGAGTTTTCATGATATAATACCCTCAAGTTGGTGATTAGGGTTTTCTAATGGATAAATGAGGAATTAATATTAATGGAATACAATTATGAATTAAATCATGATGAAGTATGAATTATCAATTCGAAGGAAACTAAAGGTGGTAATTGAGTCTAATGACCTTGAAATAACTTAAAAGGATAAAGATGGTAGTTTTAGTATAAAAGATAAATAATGGATTTTAACTGTGCCTATGATGTTAAAATTAGGGTTTGTGAAATAAGAGGGCATTAAATGTGATAAAAGTATTATGGAGTCTAAACCCATAATAAAACCCTAAAGTGGCTTAGAAAGCTTAAGATGGAATCCAAGTCTAGCTTTAGAATGTTATAGATAAACTATAACACTTGGATGTCATGCATTCATTTTAGGATATGGTTGATTGCTTGTTGCTTGTTCGTTATCCTTATTGCTTGGACAATCATGTTGCTCTGGATCAGGTATGTGGTTACACTTATGACTACCCGAATTAGTTTTCCGGGATTTTGTCGATGTTTCCATCGTGACTTGAATTAAACTGTTGGATGTTTTAATTCATGCAAATTATAATGTGAATATGACTATCACATAAGATATATGCCTACTAGCTCAGATCCTAGTCCCCTCTGTAGCTTAATGGGTTGACCTAGTAAATGGCTACCAATGGGGTAGGCCCATCAGGTCATTGGATGACTTAGTAAATGGCTACCAATGGGGTAGGTCCATCAAGTCACATTGAGTTAGATATTGGACTACCTATCGGTAGTGCCATGCGACTCAACCCTAGATATTGATCTACCTGTTAGGTAGGATCATGCAGGGTTTAATAAGGAGCTACCTAGAGAGAGGTAGTATCTCAGTCCACTACAGGGACAACACATAGATGGGGGATAGGAAAGGATTGAGGAGTATGGTTTAAAACGTAATCTTGGCTGTTAAATGATAATTGGATGATTACTCTGTTATTATAGTTGCACGATTATTGTTTCCCCCACATACCAGCTTCTTGCTGACCGACGTTTTGTTTGTCGGTGTTTTAGGTACAAATAAAAAGAACAAATAGTAAAGTGGCAGATGTGGAATTAAATGAGAAATAACGTGCACAGGAGGATTAGTTAGTTTAGCATCTTCATGGATAGAAGTTTAGAAATCCCAATTTTTCCAAGGTAAGAAAAGTTTTAGTTTTATACCAAATTCCAGTTAGTTAGTAGAATTTCATAATTGTTAATGATTATTTGTCGAACCTTTGATCCTGTTAATTGGACAATGGCACCGACCTTTCGGTCTCGCTTAATTGGGGGTTACCGGGAGGCGGGGTCGTAACAGCATACATTGGCAATCTGTAATGAAGTGTTCAGTATGCACAAATTCAGTGGGAGAAAACTTGTCCATGCTACATGGAGTTAGTATCCCAAGGCCAAGTGTCCAATTCTTATGAAGAATGGGAACACTAAGAATATATATGGATCTATCATGTATGTAATAATCCCATTATCTTGCATGTATCGACATGGCAAGAGAAAAAAGCATTCATCATCTTGTATGTAGGACATGTC
The DNA here is from genome assembly GCA_963693085.1 of Alisma plantago-aquatica. Taxonomy (NCBI): domain Eukaryota; kingdom Viridiplantae; phylum Streptophyta; class Magnoliopsida; order Alismatales; family Alismataceae; genus Alisma; species Alisma plantago-aquatica. The sequence continues at coordinate 193,582,665 of OY856413.1, read as the reverse complement.
AATATGATGTGCTTATCCTGATAACTCGTATGTGAGACATGACGAGTGGATGTCTGTCTGCTTCCAGTAAAGGTTACTGGAATACCATGAGAACTTGATAAGTACTTGAGAAGTACTAGTTCTATGGAGATAAGGAAGAGTTCAATGTATAGAGTTACATTGATGCGAACTTCTGAAAGGACAGAAAATTAATCGCAAAATATATATAGGATATATAAAAGTGAAAGTTTGTTGATAATTGGAAATGTTCCAATAACACCATTTAAAAGGAAATGTCGAGTATCTATGTGTTAGAGAAAACATTGGATACTATATGGATCTGGAAGTTCATGAGATGAACTTATAGATATTCCGCTCATTGATGACAAGTATGGAATCCTTGATCATGCAATGTGGCTAAAGGTTAGCAAAGGAATACTAGATCACATATTATGACAGCTCCATCTCATACGTGTGACGTACAACGAAGAGATGTGAGACATGCAATTTATACTAACTTTAGCAAGGTGTTGACATAACTCACTATGTTCGCACTAGAGCACAGTAGCATGTGGGACATGTTTGAAAATCACTATGAATATGATTCAAGGGGGATTGGCTCACAGTGGAAGTGGGAGTCTGTTGGTATGTATGCCCTGAGAGACAATCATGGGATGATTGATGGGATACATTAAGATTGATTTGATAAAAATCAAAGGCAAGCTTCCAATTCTTTCTGGTTCAGTCATATGAGATAATGATAGAACAGATTGAATGTCTAGAGAATAACAGTACTCAATGACGTATGCTTTCAAGTTAAGGACCTGAACGATGAGATCATACAGATGCTAAGAGTTTGTACATTCTTGTTATGTCCCTAGTTGGATGTCATTGTGGAAGGTAGATAGACAACAATGACACATAAGACTAGATTGTGGTGTTGGTTGATGACAGAATCTCATTAGTCATGATATAGAGATATCAAACCAAACACATAGGTACTTGTTAGAGAACAAGTGTACCAGACAGACCCACCGTGAGTTTGACACATGGAACCATGACATGGTAGTCACAGTCCATACTCACAGTGATGGTGGCGAGTGTGATTCTTTGACCTGAAATCACTACACTCAACACATGTCGTTGGGCACACTTTGACATCATCAAACACAGTCCTGAAACATGGATTGTTATAAAGGTGATGATTGGGTGGCTTTGACACATGGGGCTTTTGAGGGGTGAGTGATAGATATGGGATTTGTCTCTCCTGAGGGAGTTTGATATCCAAGGCCACTTGATGAGTAGGATTGAAATAGGCGTGCGCACGCATGTGTGAATCAGTATGTGATATTGATGTCATACATATCTCTTTCAATCTACTTTGAGATCAAGAAAGTGAATGAATGTTGACAGGATGACTGTTCCATGCCTCGTGTTCATTCGGGATATCAGTGAGAAAGGAATTATACATTCGTTGTAACAACATTCACAGATTGTAGGATTGAAAGTTGTTCTCCTTCACTTGGGTAGCACTGATGTGTGACTAGGCACCGCTCTTTTCTTTTGAAGTCATAAGTGTTATGGACTTTCACTGCCAACGTGAAATGGACCTGCAGGGTCACACACATAGGATTTAACCTGGAAGTGGAGTTTTGTCCACAAACAATGTTTAGATTGATTACTGAAGGAGTTTAGTAGTTCAATTAAACACACAATCAATTGATAACTCAATATAATAATGTTTAAGGTGTTGGAATGATTGATTGGAGTATCTGATTGATTGAAATCGCAACTGACTGATTTTGCACAATCTGCACTACCAACAGATCGGCTCATGAGATGAACAGATCGACTCAGCTTGGTGAACCGGTCGACTCAGGTGGTGAGTCGATCGACTCATGATCAGGGTGAAACGATTGCTTCAAGTGTTGAAATGATCAATTCAACTGGTACAACTGAGCAAGTTGGGAAAGTAAGAATGGTGAGAATTTTCCTTGTGTTTCACTTGCCCAATTTGATTGGAACAAGGATTGGTATTTGATACCAATTAGAAACAAAAGAAGGAAAGTCAATCGGGAACTGATCAGGACCACGAACCGACCGGTTCAGAAGTGAATCGATCGGCTCATGGGTCCCAACCGATCGGTTGAGATGTCAACTGACCGGTTCAGGTCCCCAACCGACCATTTCAATTGTGAAACGATCGGTTCAGGTTGGGAGTCGGTTGTTTTGTGGAAAATATCGAACCCTTCTACTCCTGCTTTTAGTCCCGCATGTCCCGGGATGGAGAACCATGTCCCATGACCCTCCTATATATATAGGGCTATTGGGGGCTTCTCAAAGAACAACTCAGTGCAACCAGTTGCTCTGTGAAGTTGTCGTTCTCTCTGGTTTTGGTAACCGAGAGAGCCCGAGCAAGTGCTACCCGATAAGGGAGGCACATCAAGGGAAAGACAACTGTAGAAAGCAATTGGCGGCAGAAGAGTGTGTTAGTGACTAGTACACTGATAGGAGGGTGCGACTCCTTCCAATTCCTTGTGGGACAAGGAGATTGGAGTTCCAGGTGGTCCGTGTGGACTACTTTAGAGGCGGGAGGTTTCTGCCGCTCAGGAGGACAACCGTCAATCCCGACAGTCCCAGTGAAACCAGGAGTTGTCAGTCCCGGTGCGACCATGAGCTGCACAGACACCGTCCAAGACCAGAGGTGAAGACCGCGCAAGCCACGAGGTATTGTCGCTGAGCAAGCCTCGGGACAAGGTATGATTCCACAAACCATCCCTTCCTATTGACGTGTTTCCTTGTTCTGGGTTTAGGGAGGAGAAAATTTTTGTTTCCGCTGCCTTCTCTGCCTCCCCTAAAACCCAACACGTGCTGCACTTTATGTATTGTATCTGTATCCTGATTCTCTTCATTGTGGCTTCTTTTGCTGTTTCATGGCTTGCTGCCTATATATCTATATAACCTTTGGCGAATATAGATGTATTTTGTTATATGAATATGAATGTTTATAGATGTATTTGAATGTTTCTACATGTGTGAATGTGAGAATTGAAGTCTGAATGTATCAATGTATCTACTTGTATGAAAAGTATATTTTTTTGAGTTTGCAGGTTTGTGTCCTATTTGTTGGCTGATATCAATGGATGTCGTAAACCTGCAGTTCAGTTCAGAAAACTGAACTGCAGGTTTTCATCTTGCTGACCAGCCACAACAGGCCTGCAAACTGATAAGAAAAAAAAATTAAAACTAAGGCGTCAGTTATTTATAGAAAACCGTCATCAAAACATTACAATGTCGGTTATTGTATAAAACCGCCGCCTAATGTGACAAACAACCCGACCGTGCAGGAAAGCACGGTCATGGTGGAAAATGGCGTCGGTGATTCGTACAAAACCGACGCCGATAGTACTGAACACGGTCATGCAGAGAAGCACGGCCGTGGCATCTGAGGAATATGGCATCAGTTTTGTTCGGTAAACCGATGCTGAAAGTGTCGTAGATGCTGCCCTTTTTGTGGTGCGAACCCTTTTGGCGTCGGCTTACAAAAACCAACCGATGCCTATAGTTGCCCTGCTGGCACGTTTTCGGTGGCGCGAAGTCTTTTGGCATCGGTTGTACAACCGACGCCGAAGAGGTTGACCTTGAGCGGTGCCTACATAGGCGTCGCTTGAGGACCGTCGCTAAAAGGGGTTAAACAACCGACTCCAAAGACGTGTTTTGTAGTAGTGTTACTATTGTGATCATTAAGGTTCACTTGTTCAAAGAGTATTAATCACTCTATCCCATCAAGGGTACTTTTGTAATGTTCACCATTGATTGTAACATACATTAATCAACTAATTACTTGGTCCCTTAATTACTTTAGGTATCTTTGGGGTTTAGGTTAATCATCTACTAAACCATCTTGACCACTAAGTCATCAAACGTTCTTGACCTTTTTAGACCTCAAACGGTCTTGCACACAAACCCCCAAACGGTCTTAGACTGCCCTTGAAACTGTTTGGTGTTGTTGACCGTTTGGTCTAGTTTGACTTTTGAAACCATTTGATAAAGTGCACACTCAAGACCGTTTGCCCAAGGTGAGGTGAAGACCGTTTGGTCATGAAGACCATTTGGTCAAGTTTGACTTTGAAACCACATGGACAAAATCGATCTTGAAACTGCATGAGCACCAAACGGTTTGGGATCGTTTGGTCCTAAACGGTCTGGGACCGTTTGGTCTCAAACGGTCTTGAGACCGTTTGGTCCCAAACGTCTTAAGATTGTTTGGACTCAAACGGTCTTGAGACCGTTTGGTCCAAACCACTGCAAAACTGCATGGACCAAAAAGTGTCTCAACCACTTCAATTGAGTTAGGGTTTCCAATGTTGAACCCCTCAATCGATCATACACTTGGTATCCACTCATCAATTGTGTCAATTAGGTCAACCCTCAAATGATTTGACACTCAATTGACCCTTAATTGATCATCAATTAGGGCTTGGATCAATTGGATTAGGGTTTGGAATCGATCACTAGGTCAACAATCAATTGCACTTTATCTTATTGCCTTTAAATCTTCAACCACTTAACCATAGTCAACCCTAGACCTCCAAATGGTCTTGGGTGACCCCCAAACGGTCTTGGGATCACTTGGACATCCTATAAATGGTCTTCAGACCGTTTTCTCATTATATCATCAAAAACCAAGTCATTCACTTAAGGGTTGAACCCTAGGTTTGGTCACCAAATCAACACTTAATTGCTCAACAACTTGATATCATTGGACCCTCAATTGACCAACCCTACTTAACCCTAGACCTCAAAACGGTCTTGGGTGATCACCAAACAGTCTTGAGACCATTTGCTTCTATGCGGTCTTGTGAAACTGTTTGCATTCAAACGGTTTGAAACTGTTTTCTCCCAAACTGTTTGGGAAACCGTTTGAGCAAGAGGTGGAAGACTGTTTGCTAAAGATAAACATTGGAATTAACGGCATCATCTTCTACCTCATGAATAGGGGTTGTTCTTCACAGAATCACTTGCAAGAACACACAAAGATTCTAAAGAAGAAGAAATGGCAACGATTCTAAGAAAAGAAGATGCAAAAGCAAAGCTTAAGGGTTAGAGTTATAAGACCCGCCTTTAGATCTGATCTAGAGCTCCAAGCTTTGTAGATTTAATGGTGGATAAAGCTCCAAAGGTTTTCCAAGGTCTGTTCTTCAAGTTTTGGATGGAGAAGAAGGCTTGAAAGAAGAAGTGTGTGAATAAAACCAATAAACCAACCTTGTATTAGGATTTCCACCATGAATTCGAGATAGGTGATGGTCCATACTCACCAAACCAGCTTGGTCATCTTCCTTCTGCTCCAGAGCTTTCCTTTGGTCGGCCAAAGCAAGAAGATGAGAAAATAATTTCATGTCTCCGACATCATTGGCCTGCTTCAAGCAAGAATCCATTTTAGAATTAGGTGCATTAGGAGAAGTTTCGTCTGGCATTGTTGTTTCAAGGACATAGAGCTCGCACACATGAGTGAGAATAATTCTCAATGTCCTAAACAAGTTATAGAATTTGGTCCATTTAGTTTGTCCTTCTTAAGGACTGATTGCAATGAGAATGTATTTTCAATTTGTTTCTACAAAGAGAATTTGCATTTCTTAAAACACCTTTGATTTAATTTGATTTGAAAATATGGGCAATACTAATGAGGCCTTAAATTAACTACCACTCTCACTATTTTATTCCTATTGATAGCCCTCTCTATCAACTGAGAGATTACAACATACAAGATTCATATATCCTCAAACCATGAGTCAGCTTTGGTTGATCACTTGCAATGACTATTTAGATAGGCAACTTTTGCCAAATGAATTTAATGCAACTCTTGGATAGATGTTCTACATAACTCCTTGTGACATTCCATCTATATGCTTCCATGCACTTCATCTCATTAAGTAACCTATTTAAAATTGTCCCAAAAGACAACATGATAGAAAATGCACTCTGCTTTGGTAGACTCACATATCTACCATCACACTTCCAAGAGATAAATTGCAAACCATGATTAGGTGTAGCCAATGCTAGGTAATTCAAACCTATTCTTCGAGTTATTTTATTTATAAATACATATAAATATCCAATAACCACATACTTATAATATGTACCATATACATACTATATCTATAAATGAAAGATGCACATAACATATGAGCAATGATTATGGCCACATTAATGTAATTGTTTGGGGCCACAAAGAGTTCCTATCCACCTAAGGTCAAACATCACATTTTACACCTTCTAAAGGAAAACGTTATGTTGGAAACAAGTCAGTCGGTCGATTAGACACTTTCAATCAATCAATTTATTTATCGTCAATCGATTAGTCTCCATAGTTCAGTCGGCTAGTTCCTCTCTCAAGTGGTTATCTAGACTCTTTCAAACGGTTGATTGGGCCTCCACTCGATCGATTCACTCCTTTGATATGTAGCCTCTTTTCTCCTTCAGTCGATCATCTTGACTCCTAGCAATCGAATTGTCTGGTGCAAAATGTCTTCTCTTTCACCGAAATAGAAATGAAAAGTATCCTATTATGTAGTACAAGGTATAAGTAAAACCTCGAGTTACATTTGAGGGAGTATAAGGAGGATAGCATTAAATTAACATATCGAGAAAGAGAGACATGTTTAGTATGCAAACTAGATTTAAAATACAAGAATTAAACCAATTAACCATGCACACATATACAAATGTATTGGCCATAACCAAATCTTACATCCACTTTCAAAATGATTTTAAGGCGGTGTGTTTCAATTGTGTGTGTGTGTGTAAATATATGTATGTATATATATATATATATATATATATGTATGTATATGTATGTATGTATGTATAGGATCTATTGGACATTTCCTAGTGTATGGGGTACTGAGTCAGATATAAACAATAATCATTTAAACATTCACAATACATGTAATAAATAAATGATAAAACCAAAAATAAAAACCGATTACATCCAAAAATGTAGTAAATTAGTGTGGTTCTAATACCACTATAGGGAAAAATGGTGACAAAGATGATAGTAGAAATAAAAACTTTCTTTTCATATTCCAAATAATAAGTGGATCGCGTCAATAACTATGAAGTGGGAAAGAGGGTCGCAAGGCATATGCCTAGTCTTGAAGCAAGTCCAGCGACAATCCTTGCAGCGTTGTACTTCTTTTCAAGAAATACATGAACGGTCAATGGCGGCGGCCTCTTGGTGTAGCACCACTGATTGTTGGCATTCTCCTATCATGATGGTAATGTCCTCCATGCCTCTAAGTATTCCATGCATACCACCAGAAATTTTTTTCATTTTTCTAGAATCGGATGGGAAAGAGTTATTCCTTCATATTTGTCAATGTGCTACCGTCAACTATTCTCCCCTTTATTTATCTCTCCCTTTTACGGGTAATATGCCTCTGGATGTCACCTCACCACAACATTAAGATGAGGAGTCTTTTTGTACAAGAGTATCGAGAGACATGGACACCTCCCCCTTTATATAGGAGTGGATGGGATAGGGTTTCCACAAACCCAGGGATATGATGGGACATATTTGATGAATTTTTAGTTGTTGATAATCACTAGTCGGTAGGCTGGCATGCCAGACGATCGATTGTCTATTTTTCCTATTTGCAAATGTATGGGATTTCAAAGTGATGATCAATGAACTTCATGATGTCATCATCAATTCATTGATCCAATCCTACCGATTGTCCAGTCAGTTGACTAGACTTTTCAATCAGTTAATTAGACACACCTATCAATCGACTGGCATTCGTATTTGGTCGACCAGACACTCTAGTCAACCAATTGGCAATCAATGTTGTTTAAGTTGATTACCTAAACATTTTAGTAACCAAGTTAAACCTTATCCATGAATAAACTCCTATTTTATGGGCATCCTATGTGTGTGACCCTATAGGTCCCAGATTATGTTTATAGTTGATAACACCCCATTTTACGTATTTATGTTAAGCATGAACCTATGGTTTTGTGTCACTATAGCCTTAATATGCCCAAAATAACCCATGTTTCTTCTCTTTTAGTAATCTATATCTTTTCATAGATAAAGTTGCTCAAACTAGCCACTTTTGGGACTTGCAGACACCGAACCTAAAAAGACATCTTTTCTCCAAGATTTCTCCCCAACACATGGTTTTTGCATCAGCTAGGCTACCATCCATCGTAACCGCAACTGCGGTAGGGAAGACCGTGATCGAGGTAAGTAAGACTGTGACCATGGTATCCACCTCGACCGTGACTTGAACTAACATCGTGATTTCAAGATTGACCGCCATCGAGGCGTACACCGTGACTGTGGGTTGGTCACGATCGTGAAGTCATCCCAGACCGCGGCCGCGGGTCAGTGAGACCGCGACCACGATGATGGCCAGCCAGACCACGACCACGGGGGAAATGCCCCTCGACCAAGTCACCGAACACAACAATTGTAGGGGTAGATCGCGACCGAGGCTTATATTGTGACCTCAGATCTAACTTCGACAGCAGTACGTCTACGATCGTGGGTCTGCCTTCACCTATAAATACCCACCCTGAAGACATGAGAAGGGGTTCCCGAACAGAGAATCCCAGGTTCTGATCTGGAGAGTTTCCACCTCGTGGTTCCAACCCCTTTTGGTTACCAGAGCTGAGTGGGAGAGTTTGAAGGACATGGAAAGGCCTAAGAACTCATCTTATGCTCATCTCTCCAGCTAGCTTCCCTCTACCCTAGCACTTCCACCTCTGCTCACTCATCTTCACCTCCATTCACCCACCAAGCTTCTATTTTGGGGCGGATCTAGGGAGAAAGGAGGTCGAGGAATCCAGTCCATCAAGGAGGACGACGAAAGGAAGAGATCCGACCCATACAAAGGCTAAGGAGCAAGAGACACCTCTCCCCTATGGGCGAAATCTCCTTTTCTTCTCCTTTCTTCTGTTGTTCCCCTCTGTTTCTATACAAATGATGTTCTTCCATCTTTGTTCGGTGCCAACTATGCTTGTGCATGGCTAGTTGAGCTTCTTCTTGGCTATGTAGCCCATTTTTGGCATGTTTATGTACTTTTACCTTAAGCAAGTAGTATTAATTCAAATCTAGTATGTTTTATATTTTACCTCCTCTTTCTAGTTGTGATTGCTAGTTTGGTTGATCTCTTTTTTGCTTGAACTGCTATTTCTGCCTATATCGAGAGATTCGTTGTAGAAATAGACAAGAGAAGATAGTTTGGCTCAGAATAAAAAAGGAGGATGGGTCAAGGTCGTCTGTTCCTAACATCCCAGTATATTCTAGACCTGAGAGGGTATCTAGATTATTCTAGGATGTTAGTTTGTCATTCTCGAGATAGGTTTCATATCATTGATGGGGTTTAGTCACGCTAAGCGAGAGTGAGTGGGATGACCCCACAAGAACAGATACCACAGTGCGTACCATGTTTGGATGTAGATTGTTTGTTGGGATGTTTGAGGGTTGTCTACGCCCGAGAACGGGTACATAGACTGCCCAACTTGTGGTCGCATAGCCAGGAACTCCTTCTCCTTGATTAGTAGAATCTCACCAGATCTTTTTTGTTTTCTTTTCTTCATTTTGTTTTATTTTGTGACAATCTGCTAGACTAGTTCTAGCCCCTTACTTCCCTCAAACTATTGTCTTGGCTTATCTGACATAAGGGCAAGATCTCAAGTGTCCTAAACGTCACCACGTCCTTGTATTTGACCCTGTATATCTAATTTGACCCCATAATAATGTTGCGGGAGTCCTTGAAGGTTTCAGGTTATACATATAAAGTTTGATCCTTTCAGATCCACATCCTTTCAGACGCGCATTCTGGGCCGATCAACTTTTTGGCGCAGCCGTCGGGGATGTGGTTTTCCACATTTACACACCTAAAATATTTTGTTCTGTCACTTTTAAGCATGTATATATGCATAGTTCTTACTTCGATTTAAAGATACTCATTCATATATACTGAATATCTTTCCTTTTTATTATACTTTTTCAGCCATGGATCTTGCTTCTGCAAGACAAGTCATCTTGTCCACCTATCTTCTTGATTTTTTTTGCAGTTCTGACTACTGGAAATTAATTGAAAGCCATGCCTTACAACTTGTCGAGCTATATTCACCCCCCACCGTAATCATATGTAGACACTCCAACAATGGAGACTGCCAATCTTCCCTCGACTTCTTTTCTATCATGGGATCAAGAACTGATTAAGGTAGTAAAGTTAGCTGGAGAAAGTGTCAACGCACTCACCTACTCATCTCCTTGTCTCCAAGAAGATTTCGATCCACTCCAATAGCTACTAGAAAGGCAAGATCATCAACTCTAAGTAGCCATCAAGATTGCATCCTATAATAGAAGTCTACTTCAAACTGCTGAGCAAGGATTCAACCAAACACATCAGTTTGATACAGCAAGTCTACAACAGGAGTGCAAGGCAGAATTAATGGATCTCAGAATCTTAGCTGCCCAAGTCCAACACCTTTATGATAAAGAAGCTTCAAGAGCCATCAGTTTGGTTACCATGTAGTTGCAAGCGCCAACACCTTACAATGAAGACTGTAGTCATCAAGAGCATTCCATTGGGTCTGAAGCGGAGTATGCCTCACCATCTAATTTAGACCATCAACTAGATTCATCAGGATTTTTCTGTGAAGAGAAACCCACCTGGGAAAGCCCTTCATTCTATCTAAATGACTCAATTGTTAACCAATGGAAAATACAAGCCACGCACATGAATGGTTTTATGATAACGATGATGAAGACTATTGTAATCGCTATAATTGCCAAACAACCTCATAGCCAGAAGGTTGGTTTGAGGAACCTGAGTCAGATATTGATCCATACTAGAGTGATATCTCTGATATTGAGACATGTCACTTATCCCTGAACAGTACGCCAATCATGGTTTGGAATAATTTGTTTGATGAGGATAATGAAGACTATTTCTCTTAGTAGAGTGAATATACTAATGATGATGAGTTCGAGCAGCATGACCTGACATTAACCACCATTCCCATATAAGGCTTGGTGGATGTCGACGGAGTAGGATGGACAATCCACTACAACAAGGCTGTTGAGCATGAAGACACCCTGGCCCCCACAAAAAGCGACAAGTCTGGGATTGAAAAATGACAAATAGATTCTTCTGGGGGTAATTCTTGTTCAGAAGATGATTGGATGACTCAAACTATAAATGAAAATTTATCTGAGCATCTAACCTCAAGTTTAGAGATGGAGAGAGAAGAGATGAGCCCTCTAGAAGACATTCAACCTCTTCTCTCTTTCTCATCCTGTATCAACATCCCAGGGCCTTCTAATTCACATTCATATCTTGGAGGGCACCTTGAAGATGATTTGACAAATAATTCATCTCAGTATAGTTCAAGTAGATCACATCACAGAGATGACTTCACCGAGTCACCATATTTTATTCCTCTTTTCGAGACTCGGAAGGAGCCACCTCTCCGCATCTTCTACCACTACATGGTGAGCCCGAGCAGCAAGACTCAGGTAACTCGGACCTCAAAACTACGGATTTGGGATCCAAGTGCAGGAGTTGTAGGGCAGCCACCCCCTACTACCTACACATTTTCTCTTTAAAGTTTTAAAATTTTGCATAATAAAGTCAATTTAAGTTTTATCTTTCCCCTGACTTCTAGGATTTGGTGTATTTTGCATCATCTAGTTTTCTTTTAAAATTTATAAGTACTTCCATCTCCGCACCCTAACAACTACATTTGGTCCCTATCTTGTAAGAAGTTAATCGACATACCTTATTGCTCCTCCATGGTGTTTGATTCGGATTGTTATCTTCTAAGGTTGTCCACCCTCATTTTTCCTTGCATGAGAGAACTAAAACTGTGACTGCAGCCTGCTAGCTAGACCGCGACCACAGTTAAGCTAGTGTTAGACCGCGACCGCAGGTCAGTGAGACCACGACCGCGAATACACAAGGCCCAGGTATGATTTTTTGTCCTGACAAACCAGCATGTCGGGTTGTCTCTTCCTTTTTGACCGACTACTGCACTTTTAACCTAGTCACTGACCCCCTTTTCTGCTTTTTCAACCGCTCTACGTGCGACCTCGAATGATCTTGGGTAAGACCGGAGTTGTGCGTCCAGCCTATAAATACCCTCGGGTCAAGCCTTCCCTCGCCGTACCCCAAAAATCTCCCACTATCACACAGCTTTCTGCCTGTTCCCCTCTTCCTCTTATTCCCATCGTCGGTTAGCAGGGAGGGTGTGGGCATACCGATGTTAACAACAACAACTACAGTCAGACCGCGACTGTAGTCTTAAAGTAGTGGAACAACAACTCTGCCAAACGCCTACTCCATGATGCACCAAGTCCTATGATCTAAGTTGCGGTCACAACAAAAATCGTGATCACCTTGGTCGCAGTCACCTAGATCGTGGTTAGCTTGTGCATTGCGGTCGCAGTGTCCAGCCTACCCAGGTCACGGTATCAAAGCTAGCTTCATGGTCGTGGTCGCTACCACGATCGCGGTCTTCACCGAGCTCGTAGTCCAGACCGCAGGTGAGATTAGAGCATCTTGGGGCAGTAACACCAACCTTTATCATAGTCGAGCCAACCGGATCTACATTAGAAGAATTGACACCATGGACACAATGAAAAATAGCTTTAAAAATCTTAAAAAGACTATAACACAAAAGAAAGGGGAAGGAAGCTTAGTGTCACCATCAGAATATGAGAGTTGATACCCACATTGTGCTACTCGAACCACGAACCCGATATATGAAGATGAAGCTATGCTTTCTACACTAGGGTTCAGGTCACAAGAGACTGGTTCAGACTACCGCCACATATCCGACACTCGTATGGATGCCTACAATGGTGAGTCATTGTAGCAAGCCTCCAGTGAAAGAACGTAGACAGCACGTCGTGACGTTGAGATATAGACATAGGGCATCAAGAGAGCTCATCAGTTTTGCACAAAGCTTCATCTATAAGAGATCAACGTCAAAACTCAGTAGAACGGTTTAAATCTCTATGACAGTCAACTTCTTCATGTGATTCAATTTAAGGGAATAGATGCCACCACACTCCTAATGGTGTCAACCAAAGTGCACTCCCTTCTCCCCTATTTAGAAGTATAAAGCAAAGGTAGAGTTTTGATACTTTGATTAAAGACGGGCGTAGATTAGTGGGCCTGAGGTATGCCAACCCTAGAATGCTCATTACGCTCGGGATACAAGAACAGGTCGACAAATATCTTACAGTTTTCGGCCTAGATGTCCTTGCGTATGCATAGTACAATGCCTATGATAGACTCGCATGTGAGTTTTATGCTACACTAGGGGCACCAAAGGACCACCAACACACTGCCATACATTTTTGCCTCCTGAACCAACCCCACGAAGTTACTATGGACCAACTCAATAGATGGTTGTCATGCTCTGCTGAAGACTGTACTGAGATGTCTAGGGGCGTTGGAGACAAGGGACATCGACTTTAATGCAGCCCAAGCATGGACAATGCTTACAGGGGAAGATAGATATGTTGCGAGAAGTGCCAAAGCTTTGCACATCCATAACCTGACACTTCGTTATCTACATCAGGTTATTTTAAACTACATCTTGGAAAAATAAGACAGTCAAGGGGTGGTCATCACAACATACCTCTACATCTTGTAGTGTGCAGTAGTAGGAAAGAAAGCGAATGTCGGAAATTTCATTATCCACCACTTTCGCCACTCTTTCAAGAAACATGTCCAATTCATGCCGATGGCGGGAATTATCACTCTTATGGGACGCCATCTTGGAATTGGAGATGGACAATTGGTACTTATGCAGGAACAAGTCGAGTGGTCCAAGTTGGACTTGGATCACTTGATCCACCCAGGAGTGGTCAAATAGTGCAACACGGGATATCTTTATATCTTCGACTACTGCAAACACATGATACTACTGCCAGCTAATGCAGAGTTCGCATGTCAGACGGCATTCATGGATGTCTCTCTATTTGACAGCCATGGTAACGTTCATCATACAGGAGGAGCGGCGGGAGCTTCTACTTCAACACCACTAGTGCCAGAGGCTCATGAGGGTGGAAAGTAGATAGGGGCAACCTTCTAAGACAAACTGTATCAGGGAGGACCGTACACAAGGATGCCTACTGCAGATTACATGCGACCTCCTCACCATGAACAATACACCCCATACCCCAATTCGGGGAACCTCTACGAGTTCATGACTGATTTCAGGGCTGACTCAGGAAGAATGTTTGACATGCTGGAGGAGGACGTGCAGTACCTCAGACAGAGATTCAACATAGTCTTTCCCACACCGCCTCAACTGAATTTTCAACAAACCCTCCAATCTTTCTACCAGCCAGCCCAAGACTTTGGCCAGTCATTTCATTTTCAGTAAGGGATAAACCAAGACTACGAGAACACATCACATGGCTTAGACGATCTGGATCAATTTATAAACAGTGACTACCAATAGAATCTTCTTTCCATACCATTCAAGGCTTGAGATTTGCTTAAGGACGAGAAAATTTTTTAAGCTTGGGGTGGTAGCCAGGGTGTACCACCGTCTATCTTTTGCCTTTCCCTTTCATTTCTTTCATATCATGCATGCATTATTTTCCATGTCCCTTACATTTAGTGTAAGCTTTTAAAATTTCAAGCTTTGTAAGACTTTGTTTCGTAATTTGTAGCTATGCAATTAAGGCTATGCAATGCAAATCTTATAGCTAAATGCTTATCTTTATTCCTAAAAATTTTTCTTCTTAAATGGCTTGCTTGACTTGTTCATTTACTCTTTCCTTAAGTTTGGTAATGAATCTAAGGTTATGTGCCTTTTTCATAGCTTAAAGCTTTACTCCCTTGATCTATGTTGTGAATGACAAATCCAAGGTATATGACCATTGGAAAGAGCTGAAGCATGATCAAAGACTCCTATCTGTGGTTTCACAATCTTGCCTCTATTCTTAGGATCCTTGAATCATAATTGCTACTTTTCACACATGTGTCAGATGGGTCATGATGAGTTCTGAGCTATAATCAAGTTGAAGTGTTTTCCTTGACGGAATACATGCCCTGTTATAACCCCAATTTTTGGTGAGAAATGTAATTCCTCATATTAAAGATATTGGAACAAATAATACAATTTGTTGCGATTAAATGGATTTCGTTTACAATAGCCTTGATGTTTGTGTTGTGGGCTTTATTGGCTATTGGTCCTATTAACAAAGAAATTCAATTAATAAATGAATAATTGAGTTTTTGAGAAAAGAATGAGGTAGAAACCTCTAGAAGGCAAAGGAATGTAATCCAAGTATGAATTTCGTGCCTCTTGGGTTCCTTGGGTTCCAAGGATTCCAAAGTTGTAATGAAAAGGCAATAAGAAAAGAAAGGATTATTTAAGTATTTCATTATTAAGAAAGAAATTGAAAACAATGATATAATGTGGAAAATAAGTGGAAAGAAGTGCAATTGAGTTAACCTTGGTGGATTTTCGTATCTCAAGAAATCCTAACATTAAAAGGTATAGCAATGAGGAAAATAAAAGATAAATAGAGAGAAATCCTTAAAAGAGATATTTTTATAAGAAATAAACAAGATAATGCAAGAAATAAAGAGAAAAGTGAGGGTTTGGTCATGATGAGTAATAATTCGAACCCCACTTGCTTTCTTGGATTACAAGAAATAGAAATAATAAGAAATAAGAAAATAAGAAAGAGGAAATATAAATTAAATAAGTCTTATTAAAGAATACCTTGCTTTCAAAGAAAAAGCCCTTTTCCTTTGGAATTTGGGACTCTTTTTTGGCATGCGCATAGATAAAGGCAAGAGGAGGTTTCCCTTAAAATTTGGTTGCAAAGTGATGCACGGATTCCAAGATATGCAATTTAGAAGTTATCCTAAAGTATAGACATTAATTGCATAGTAAATATGTGTCACGGTTTATCTGGGAATAAAATCCCGATTTTTGATTTTGGGTACTCATCTGCGATCGTTGGATCTATGATCCACGGCCTGGGGTGAATCCCGATCTCACAAGGACTTAGGATACAGAGAGTAGGTTGTGTTGAGTTTGATCGATGTGTTTTTCTGTGAGTTTGGGACCAGCTGTGGAGTTTTGGAGGAGTCCATTGACTTTGGGAGATTGAGCCGACCTGATCCACCCCAAGTTTTTGGGGGTTTCTTCACGTATGGGAGAAGTTCCCAATTTACAGAAGACTCGATGAGACCCTATATATAGGGTGTAAGTATTTGCAGATCTAGCACCCCTAGCGAGTACATTGGCGTGACCGGACGGAGCCGACGACCGAACCCGTGCCTCCAATTGAAGCTTCGGCCATGACCTGCATCTCCGCCTAGGAACAAATGCCGCCGGTGGAACAAGGAGTAGCCCTGGCAGTTGGAAGGACACCCACGGAAAATCAAGGGGACCATCAAGTTCGTGAGGTTGAGACGAAGGGATCGGTGGTCTTGGATCGCGTGCAGGCGCTCTGGAGTTCGAAGTCAACTTCTCAGATGACCCCTGGATCGCGTGAGCAGAAGCTCATGAGGTTGAAGACAACCTGTACAATTTAGTATTTTCCCCTTCGTGCCTTCAGAAAAGGTAAGGGCGTCTTCGTATATTTCTTCTTTTGATCGCAAGGCGCGCACGAACCCTGGTCGCTGGATCGTGGGGGACCAACGGACCACGGATTGGAGGGTCGTTGTTTTTCTGAGATTGGTAA
This sequence comes from Alisma plantago-aquatica, assembly GCA_963693085.1. Classification (NCBI taxonomy): domain Eukaryota; kingdom Viridiplantae; phylum Streptophyta; class Magnoliopsida; order Alismatales; family Alismataceae; genus Alisma; species Alisma plantago-aquatica. The sequence continues at coordinate 193,565,951 of OY856413.1, read as the reverse complement.
TTAAATTGATGAAAAATGAATTATTTTGCAAAAATCATAACTTCTGCTATGAAGCTCGAATGGGAAAAGTTAATACATGAAAATTGATCAGAAAAATACAAGGAATGTATTAAAAATGGTTTGAATATCTAAATCTGTATATTTTTGTAAAAGTGTATATTTTGAAGGGAAAAGTGTTAATTTGTAATTAGAAAACCCTAATTGTTAACCAAAGATGGTTTTAATCATGCAAATAGATTAATGCTAGCATGGTTTACTTGATTAATGTTAAAGATGGTTTTTAACCTATTTTGATGATAGAATTGCAAGGTTTAGGGTTTTTAAACTAATGCGATGGTTAGATGCTTTGAAACCCTAAATAGGAGAAAAAGGAAAGAAAAGCATCTATAAATCCGAAATTAGGGTTTTGAGTTGCAAAAGTATGATCTTAGAATCTGTTGTGATAAATAAGATGAGAAAATTAGGGTTTGATGGATATTTTGATAAAAGTAAAGTAAAAGAGGTAAAAAGGAAGTAAAACCCTAATTATGGTCAAAACCCTAAAAAGGGCTAGTAACCCTAGGGCGATTAGGCCTATTAGACTTTGGATACCATGATCCATGATAGAGAATATGGGATTTATATTTCAGGATTGAATTGTGTGCTTACTTGCTTGATTCTGGAATTACTTGCTTGATTGGATTATTCCTGCACCTGAGTCTGCCCGATAGGTATGTGGTTAATTATGAATAACCGCCTTAGTTTCCTGAGGATTTTCTGGATGGTTAATCGCATTGAATGTAAATTATCAGTTTGGATGTTCATACTTGCAAACTATAAAGTCACTATGATTATCACATTAATAATATAAGTATGGATTCTCGCACCTACATGCCACCTTGATGGATGATGCCAAAGGTCAGGCCCAGATGGGTAGACCAATGGACGCCTTGAGTGGTGACCCCAGGCACCAAACTCGGGAATGAGAAGGTGGCCTATGATATTGCATGACTAGTGGGCACCAAGCTCGGGATTGAGAAGGTGGCCTTAAGTCATTGGTAAAGGAAACCCTAAGGTGGATTTGCCAGGGTTAGGGCAAACGCCGTGGAGAATGTCATACTGTAAAATGTAAAGTGGCTTGTTAAATAATTTGATTGCAATTATTAAATTGTTAGCCATATTTGTCAGATTTTGGTTGTTTCCCACATACCAGTAGATTTCGATATACTGACCGACGTTTTGTTTGTCGACGTTTTAGGAACAATTGAAAGAACAAACAGTAACGTGACACATTGTGGAAATAAGGACTAAAGTTTTCAAGCTCTAGATAGATAGATTTCCAAAGTTTTCAAGGTAAACAAAGTTTTAAATTTATACCAAAATTCCAGTTAGTTAGTAGAATTCCATAATTATTATTGATTATTTGTCGAACCTTTGATCCTGTTAATTGAATAACGGCTCTGACCTTCGGGTCTCCCTTAATTGGGGGTTACTGGGAGACGGGGTCGTTACAATTGGTATCAGTGCATAGGTTCCTCATTTAATCTTTAATAATTATTAAATTTTACAAATTCCATAGAACCAAGGGAGTTATTAGAGGATTATCTGAAAGATAGAGGTGTCTAGAAAAGGATCACGACCGGGGGCTAGCAATATTTTCCTCCGCACCGCTAGTCGGAATACGATGACTCCCAGATCCGTGTGACTGCCTGGCCAAAGTCTTAGGGTACGATTCAAAATAAGATACCTTTAGGACTCTCTCATCTTGATTCATCCCTTCTCTACTCAAATTCTGTTAAGGACCTTAAGGATTAGGGTTTCCTCTCTTCTCCTCACCCTCTTGAGGTATGAGTAAGCTTGATAAGGATTAAGGAATCCTCCACCAAATTAATAAAAATCATGTAAATAAGATGTCATGGACATAAGCTTAGTAGAGTAAGCGTAAAGAAATCCATACATGCTTAGGTCGTATGACACATGTTGTCATTGCCCTCAGGAGAGACCTGAGGATAGACCTCCTTTGCAGGAGAATGAGTAGAGAGAGTTGGTCTTGGAGGTAGAGACCTCCATTAAAAGTAGAGACCTAGCACAACCTTTGAGGGTGATGTTAACCCTAAGTAAAGGTTAGAGAGAGAGATGACATGTTGAGTTAGATGTCATGGTAGACCAGGTGTTTGGATGGACATGCCTTTGGGATGCCATATGAGCCATGAGAGGTTGGATGACCTTGCACCTTTGGCAACCCAACCCTGGGAAGGATCATACATGTTTGAGTGAAGGATAGCTCCTTCATGCATGAGGTTAGAGAAGAACCTAGAGGAACCTTATGGGTTGTTTCAAGTAGGATATAGCTTGCACCCAGAGTACATCATTAGTATGAGAAGTGAGGTTAAACTATGGCCAAGGGAGCATGTTAGATAGCTTATGAGATAAGCATAAAGAGATAAGGATAATCTTGAGCCAAACATGAGTGGAGCAAAGGCTTCACCCAGGTAGGGACATGCTTGTGGGCTTGATCCATCTTCATGGAGAAAGGACTTCTGATAGTGAGACAGTTTGTAGGGTTAGCTCTAGAGAGAGAGAGAAAGCAGAACCCCAACAAGAAGGTTGGAAGCTTAGCTTCTAAGACATGAGGAATAGTGGGGAGTCAAGGATGATACAACCTAAGTGAATGTTAGTGGTTGCCCTATGCTTGATCCCTGGGAGTGGATGATATCTTGGTGTCCTTTAGAGGAACCAAACCCTAAGAGAGGATGATGCTTCTGGTACCTATGTGCCTATGGTATAAGTGGTTACCTACTGAGATGAGACAAAGGGTGCCTTAGACCCTAAGGAGGTTCAAGTAACTAGTTATGAGGCATCATACCTAGTTGGTTGTCCTTGAGGAGGACTCCACTCTGAAGTGCTTCCTATATAAAAAGATCATGGAAGTACATGACATACCTTGGACATGCTTGAATCATGGTTAAGAGATTAAGCATGGAGTGAACCTAGGGTTCCTAGGCCTAAGAGGGGAAGCAGTATACCCAATGCCCATGATGAGATTTGAATCTCTATAGTTTCGAGCATGGTACTCCTCATGTGTAGAGGAATAGGAAACCCCTTAAGTTGAGGGTATGTTTGATGAACCCCTCGCAACTAAGTTGAACTAATGTTGAGGATGAGAACAAGTATGACCTAGCATGGTTTAATAGGTGATATGCTTGTGCCCTAGTAGCTGCTGGGTTAAGCATGCTCATGTGAATGTAAACCCTAGGGACGCTTGTGACCTTTGTTATCAAGGTGTAGTTTCCTCCCATCCTGGGAGAGTGACCACTTGGGTAGGGAGTTTACTAGTTGGTTGGTTTTGAGGTAACCTAATGAGGTTTCATAGGATCTTGAGAAGCTAAGTGAAGAGTACATGGCATGAGGTCGAAATTGTAGACCCATAGATTACCATCTCTACGTGCATGTGGATCTGTTACCATGTAGGTAACTGATATGGTGCCTGACCAAGGTAGACAGGTTGCCATGACCCCTATGAAGGGATGAAAGCCAGTCATGAATGCGGAGAGAGATGATGAAGGATTGGGTACGGTTCTAAGTTGAATATGTACTATATCAAAATCCTAAGTCAATCCTAGGGTCAGGTAGGGATAAGACCGATGGAAGAAGGAGTTGCCTAATTCCCTAGTTGCACATGACCATAGGGTCGGAAGGTAACAACTATCATTGTCTGAGGGCCATGGGTTAGGAGATTGAACACCTTCATGAACTCATGGGACCCAAAGGGCAGATGAGTAGGGCACTCTCTAGATGCATGAGGGAAGAGGGATGACCCCAAAAGTGTCGGCACCCTATAGACCCAAAGGAGATGACCAAGGATTGTGCTTGGACCAAGTAAGTTCGAGACCAATTTTTCATGGAAGTGATTTTGTTATCATGATGTTTGTGATGTGGAGACATGAGTTGCACGTTTCAACTTATATTTGAAGGTGTACTGGCAAGGTGGGATGTACCATCTCTACTCCTGGAATAGGAAGAACTATGTATTTGGACGACCGCCAAATGCTTATTTCTTCTTGTTATGGGAGTGAGAGATAGGACAGCACATGTGCCATACACCAAGGATAAAAGATGACGTGAGTTGGAACGTTGTCATGAGGAATGAGGATAGAGATGATAATGTACCCTTGCGAAGTGAACGATAGGTACAAACGATAAGAGTATCCAAGTAATCATCTTGTGAGAATATGTTATCATGAGCTACGAGTTATGCAAAGTTAAGTTTGATAACTAAGAGGATGAGCTCAGAGTGTTCTGATGAAGATAAACTTAGAGATGAGATGAGATAATGAGTGGAATACATGTAGGTGTATGTCTTCAACATTACCTAACACTTAAGGATAAGAAGTGGTAATGAATGCTGTAGTTGAGATATAGCTGACTAGTCTAGCTGGAAGCCAGAAGAAGTTGAGGTTGTTAGGCTAACCTTAAGTTGAAAAAAAAAGATAAGTTTTGCTAATACTCAGATATAACGAGATCTTTTGAATAAGATTAGTGGTTGTTTGGATAGCCAGCCTAGTCCTTGATGTAGTAAAAGGATGGTGATAGAACCTCAAATACACTTTTTTGGAATGGAAGGTAATAAAACCCTTTCGAGAGTGGTTCAGGGTTTCCAAGGTATCAAGATTGAGGAATCATAACAATACAGGAGGTCATGATATACCTTGGTACTACAAAGATCGTAAGTGATGGTATCACTCTGGATGCTTAAAACAAAGTTGCATGTAGCATGTGGCCATGCAATCCAGGAGGTGAAGCATGAACACTAGTAACCCAGTGTATCAATATAGAGGATAAAAGAGTCCCTGAGAGGGAATGGGAGTTCATCACTATGGATGTTGTGGTATGTCTCCCTTGACCCAGAAGGTTAAGATGCAATATGGGTTATGGTAGATCGCCTTACCTAGATAACATGAGAAAGAGAGGAGTATTTGTCAAGAGATAGATTCGGTTGAACTACATAAGAGAGAGAGAGAGATGGTTCGTCTACACCATGATGTGAGTTCAAAAGTTCTTGGGTATGACCAAGGTTCACTTTCATGTGGTGGAAGTAGATACATGAAGAACTCGATGATAGAATAGTTTATCACCCCTATCTAATGGTTAACATGATCTAGACTAGAGGGTCTGATGAGAGCATGTGTGCTCATTCAGGGTGATACATAGAGACAGTTCTTGTCCTTTGTAAGATGTGATGATAACCACCATAGCATTTATCGGAATGAAAGAAGTTCTAGAAGGAGGTTGTGTCGGTCACCACTTCAATAAGATGATTTTGGTGAAGGAGGCCTCATGAATGTTAGAAAAGAACCACAGAGTGTGCAGATGAAGTCGCTTTGATCGTGCAATGGCTGAGAGAGAGCCCAGTAGGTGACATGAGTCATGAGTTGATGCAAAGTAGACTGACATGCAGTTCACTGTGGGAGAATATGTGATGTGGAAATCTGACCCCTCTAGGCTACAATTGAGGTAGCTGAGTCCTCGATATATGGGTCCATTTGAGATGGATTGGTGGAGATGGTTGTGTTTGGCCTTGCCCTCAGGATAACATGATGTGAAATGTGTTCCATGAGTCCGATCTAGAGCACTATGTGAGGTACCCAAGCCATTTGTTGAGCCTTGAACCTATTCAGCTTTTGAGAGGTTGAAAATGTCCTGAGTCACCTATGAGGGTATGATATACCAAGGTAAGAAAGAACTCAGATGGAAGAATATGAGATGATGAAGGTTCTTGGGAAGCACCATGGAAAGGGTGAAGCCACATGAGAGCCATGATGGGCATATGAAAGGCTTATCATGTTTGTTTGCTTGATGGAATTTTGAGGACAACATTCTTATTAGAGGGGAAGGATGTTATAACCCCAACTTTTGGTGAGAAATGTAATTTCTCATATTAAAGATATTGAAACAAATAATACAATTTGTTGCGATTAAATGGATTTCGTTTACAATAGCCTTAATGTTTGTGTTGTGGACTTTATTAGCTATTGGGCCCATTAACAAAGAAATTCAATTAATAAATGAATAATTGAGTTTTTGAGAAAAGAATGAGGTAGAAACCTCTAGAAGGCAAAGGAATGTAATCCAAGGATGAATTTCGTGCCTCTTGGGTTCCTTGGGTTCCAAGGAGTCCAAAGTTGCAATGAAAAGGCAATAAGAAAGGAAAGGATTAATTAAGTATTTCATTATTAAGAAAGAAATTGAAAACAATGATATAATGTGGAAAATAAGTGGAAAGAAGTGCAATTGAGTTAACCTTGGTGGATTTTCGTATCCCAAGAATTCCTAACATTAAAAGGTATAGCAATGAGGAAAATAAAAGAGCAATAGAGAGAAATCCTCAAAAGAGATATTTTAATAAGAAATAAACAAGATAATGAAAGAAATAAAGAGAGAAGTGAGGGATTGGTCATGATGAGTAATAATTCGAACCCCACTTGCTTTCTTGGATTACAAGAAATAGAAATAATGAGAAATAAGAAAATAAGAAAGAGGAAATATAAATTAAATAAGTCTTATTAAAGAATACCTTGCTTTTGAAGAAAAAGCCCTTTTCCTTTGGAATTTGGGACTCTTTTTTGGCATGCACATAGATAAAGGCAAGAGGAGGTTTCCCTTAAAATTTGGTTGCAAAGTGATGCACGGATTCCAAGATATGCAATTTAGAAGTTATCCTAAAGTATAGACATTAATTGCATAGTAAATATGTGTCACGATTTATCTAGGAATAAAATCCCGATTTTTTATTTCGGGTGCTCATCTGCAATCGTTGGATCTATGATCCACGGCATGGGGTGAATCCCAATCTCACAATGACTGAGGATACAAAGAGGAGGTTGTGATGAGTTTGATCGATGTGTTTTTGTGTGAGTTTGGGACCAGCTGCAGAGTTTTGGAGGAGTCCATTGACTCCGGGAGATCGAGCCGATCTGATCCATCCCAAGTTTTTGGGGGTTTCTTCGTGTATGAAAGAAGTTCCCAATTTACAGAAGACTCGATGAGACCCTATATATAGGGGGTAAGTATCTACAGAACCAGCACCCCTAGCGAGTACATTGGCGTAACCGGACGGAGCCGACGATCGAACCCGTGCCTCCAATTTAAGCTCCGGCCATGACCTGCATCTCCGCCTAGGAGCAGATGCCGCCGGTGGAACAAGGAGTAGCCCCGGCAGTTGGAAGGACACCCACGGCCAATCAAGGGGACCATCAAGTTTGTGAGGTCAAGACGAAGGGATCGGTGGTCTTGGATCGCGCACAGGCACTCTGGAGTTTGAAGTCAACTTCTCAGTTGACCCCTAGATCGCGTGAGAAGAAGCTCGTGAGGTTGAAGACAACATGTACAATTCCGTATTTGCCCCTTCGCGCCTTCAGACAAGGTAAGGGCGTCTTCGTCTATTTCTTCTTTTGATCACAAGGCGCACACGATCCCTGGTCGCTGGATCCTGGGGGACCAGCGGACCACAGATCAGAGGGTCGTTGTTTTTCTGAGATTGGTAATTAAATCGATGAAAAATGAATGATTTTGCAAAAATCATAACTTCTTCTATGAAGCTAGAATGGGAAAAGTTAATACATGAAAATTGATCAAAAAAATACAAGGAATGCATTAAAATGGTTTGATTATCTAAATCTATATATTTTTGTAAAAGTGTATATTTTGAAGGGAAAAGTGTTAATTTGTAATTAGAAAACCCTAATTGTTAACCAAAGATGGTTTTAACCCTGCAAATAGATTAATGCTAGCATGGTTTACTTGATTAATGTTAAAGATGGTTTTTAACCTGTTTTGATGATAGAATTGCAAGGTTTAGGGTTTTTAAACTAATGTGATAGTTAATATGCTTAGAAACCCTAAATAGGAGAAAAAAGAAAGACAAGCATCTATAAATCCTAAATTAGGGTTTTGAGTTGCAAAAGTATGATCTTAGAATCTGTTGTGATGAATAAGATGAGATAATTAGGGTTTGATGGATATTTTGATAAAAGTAAAGTAAAAGAGGTAAAAAGGAAGTAAAACCCTAATTACAGTCAAAACCCTAAAAAGGGCTAGTAACCCTAGGGCGATTAGGGCTATTAGACTTTGGATACCATGATCCATGATAGAGAATATGGTATGTATATTTCAGGATTGAATTGTGTGCTTACTTGCTTGATTCTGCAATTACTTGCTTGATTTGATTATTCCTGCACCTGAGTCTGCCCGACAGGTATGTGGTTAATTATGAATAACCGCCTTAGTTTCCCGAGGATTTTTCGGATGGTTAATCGCATTGAATGTAAATTATCAGTTTGGATGTCCATACTTGCAAACTATAAAGTCACTATGATTATCACATTAATAATATAAGTATGGATTCTCGCACCTACATGCCACCCTGATGGATGATGCCAAAGGTCAAGGCCATATGGGTAGACCAATGGATGCCTTGAGTGGTGACCCTAGGCACCAAACTCGGGAATGAGAAGGTGGCCTATGATATTGCATGACTAGTGGGCACCATGAGTGGTGACCCCCAGGCACCAAGCTCGGGATTGAGAAGGTGGCCTTAAGTCATTGACAAAGGAAACCCTAAGGTGGATATGCCAGGGTTAGGGCAAAAGCGGTGGAGAATGTCATACTGTAAAATGTAAAGTGGCTTGTTAAATAATTTGACTGTGATTATTAAATTGTTAGGCATATTTGTCAGATTTTGGTTGTTTCCCACATACCAGTATATTTCGATATACTGACCGACATTTTGTTTTTCGGCGTTTTAGGAACATTTGAAAGAAGAAACAGTAAAGTGACACATTGTGGAAATAAGGACTAAAGTGCAAGGAAGATTAGATAGAATTATTCAAGCTCTGGATAGATAGATTTCCAAAGTTTTCAAGGTAAACAAAGTTTTAAATTTATACCAAAATTCCAAATAGTTAGTAGAATTTCATAATTATTATTGAATATTTGTCGAAACTTTGATCCTGTTAATTGAATAACGGCTCTGAACTTCGGGTCTCCCTTAATTGGGGGTTACTGGGAGACGAGGTCGTTACAATTGGTATCAGAGCATAGGTTCCTCATTTAATCTTTAATAATTATTAAATTTTACAAATTCCATAGAACCAAGGGAGTTATTAGAGGATTATACGAAAGACAGATGTTACTAGAAAAGGATCATGACTGGGGGCTGGTAATATTTTCCTCTGCACCGCTAGTCGGAATACGAGGACTCCCGGATCCATGTGACTGCCTGGGTAAAGTCTTAGGGTATGATTCGAAATAAGATACCTTTAGGACTCTCTCATCCTGATTCATCCCTTCTCAACTCAAATTCTATTAAGAACCTTAAGGATTAGGGTTTCCTCTCTTCTCCTCACCCTCTTGAGGTATGGGTAAGGTTGATAAGGATTAAGGAATCCTCCACCAAATTAATAAAAAGCATGTAAATAAGATGTCATGGACATAAGATTAATAGAGTAAGCATAAAGAAACAGATACATGCTTAGGTCGTATGACACAAGTTGTCATTGCCCTCAGGAGAGACTTGAGGATAGACCTCATTGGCAGGAGGATGAGTAGAGAGAGTTTGATCTTACTTTGGCAGGATTGGGCTCAATTGGTGGGGGTTTGTTCTGAAACAACATAGATCAGGAGAATTAATGTTTTGACTATTTTTCTTAACCTTATCATTCATCGCCAGGATTTATTTGGAAGTTATCTTTTTGTTCTTTGAGCACATCCTTGCTTGAGTAAAAGCAAAGGTTTAAGCTTGGGGTGGTTGATAACACCCAATTTTACGTATTTATGTTAAGCATTCACCTATGGTTTAGTGTCACTATAGCTTTAATATGCCCAAAACAACCCATGTTACTTCTCTTCTAGTTATTTATATCTTTTCATAGATAAAGTTGCTCAAACTAGCCACTTTTGTAAATTGCATGCACCGAACCTGAAAAGACATCTTTTCTCCATGATTTCTCCCCAACACACGGTTTTTGCAATAGTTAGGCTACCATCCATCGTAACTGCGACCGCGGTGGGGAAGACCACATTCGAGGTAAGTAGGACTGCGACTGTGGTATCCACCTCAACTGTGACCTGAACTGACATCGCTATTTCAAGATTGATCATGATCGAGGCTTACACCACGATCGCAGAGTCAACCAAGACAGTGACCATGGTCAAGCCTGGGTTACACCACGACCGCGGGTCAGTGAGACCACAACGACGACCATGGCTAGCCAGACCGTGACCACGGGGGAAATGCCCGTCAACCAGGTCACCCAACACAGCAATTGCAGGAGTAGACCGCGACCGCAAATCTAACCTCGACCACGGTACGTCTACGATCACGGGTCTGCCTTCACCTATAAATACCCACCCCTGGAGACTAGAGAAGGGTTCTAAATGGAGAATTCCAGGTTCTGATATGGAGAGTTTCCACCTCATGGTTCCAACCCCTTTTGGTTACCAAAGCCCAGTGGGAGAGATCAAAGGACCTCGGAAGGCCTAGGAACTCATCCTACGCATGTCTCTCCAGCTAGCTTCCCTCTACCCTAGCACTTCCACCTTCGCTCACTCATCTTCCACCTCCATTCACCCACCGAGCTACTGTTCTAGGGAAGATCTAGAGAGAAAGGAGGCCGAGGAATCCAGTTGATCAAGGAGGATGACCCAAGGAAGAGATCCGGCCCATACGGAGGCTAAGGAGCGAGAGCCACCTCTCCCCTATGGAATAAGTCTCTTTTTCTTCTCCTTTCTTCCATTCTTCCCCTATGTTTCTTTACAAATGATGTTCTTCCATCTTTGTTCGGTGCCAACTATGCTTGTCCATGTCTAGTTGAGCTCCTTCATGGCTATGTAGCCCGTTTTGGGCATGTTTATGTACTTTTACCTAAAGCAAGTAGTTTTAATTCAGATCTAGTATGCTTTATATTTTACCTCCTCTTTCTGGTTGTGATTGCTAGTTTGGTTGATCTCTCTCTTGCTTGAACTTCTATTTCTGCCTATATCGAGAGATTCATTGTAGAAATAGACAAGAGAAGATAGTTTGGCTCAAAATCTGAGAAGAGGATGGGTCAAGGTCATATGTTCCTAACATTACAGGATATTCTAGACCTGAGAAGGTATCTAGAATATTATAGGATGTTGGTTTGTCATCCTCGAGAGAGGTTTCATATCATCGACGGGGTTTAGTCATGCTGCACGAGAGCGAGTGGGATGAACCCATAGGAATAGATACCACGGTGCATACCAGTTTTGATATAGATTACTTGCTGGGATGTTCGGGGGTTGTCTACACCTGAGAACGGGTACATAGACTGCCCAACTTGTGGTCACATAGCCATGAACTCCTTCTCCTTGACCAGTAGAATCTTACGGGCTCTGTTTTGTTTTCTTTTCTTTGTTTTGTTTTATTTTGTGACAGTCTTCTAGACTAGTTCTAGACCCTTACTTCCCCTCAAACTATTGTCTTGGCTTATCTGACTTAAGGGTAAGATCTCAAGTGTCCTAAATGTCACCACATCCCTGTGTTTGACCTTGTATATCTACTACGACCCCGTAATAAAGTTGTGGGGGTCCTTGAAGGTTTTGGGTTATATATCTAAAGTTTGATCCTTCCAGATCCGCATCCTTTTAGACTCGTGTTCTGGGCTGATCAACTTTTTGGAACCACTGTCGGGGATATGGTTTTCCACATTTACACACCTAAAAGATTTGGTTCTGTCACTTTTAAGCCCATATACATAAGCATAGTTCTTACTTTTATTTAAACATACTCGTTCATATATAATGAATAGCTTTCCTTTTTCTTATACTTTTTCAGCCATGGATCTTGCTTCTGTAAGACAAGTCATCTTGTCCACCTGTCTTCCTAAATTTTTCTACAGTTCTGACTACTGACAACTAATTGAAAGCATGCTTTACTCGTTGAGCTATATTCACCCCCACCATCGTCTTATGTAGATGCTCCAACAATGGAGACTGACAGTCAGCCCTCGACGTCTGTGCTATCATGGGATCAAGAATTGATTAAGGCAGTGGAGTTAGCTGGAGAAAGTATCAATGCACTCACCTACTCAGCTCCTCATCTCCAAGAAAATGTCGATCCACTCCAACAGCTACTAGAAAGGCAGGATCATCAACTCCAAGTAGGCACCGAGATGGCAGACCACAATAGTTGTTTACTTCAAACTGTTGAGCAAGGATTCATCCAAGCACATCAGTTTGATACAGTGAGTCTACAACAGGAGTGCAAGGCAAAATTGACAGATCTCAAAATGATAGTTTCCAAAGTCCACAACTTTATGATAAAGAAGCTTCAAGAACCATCAATTTGGTTACGACACAGTTGCAAGCGCCAACACCTTACAATGAAGACTTTAGTCATCAAGACCATTCCATTGGGACTGAAGTGGAGTTTGCCTCACCATCAAATTCAGACAATCAACTGGATTCATCAGGATTTTTCTGTGAAGGGCAACCCACCTGGGAAATCCCATCATTCTATCTAAATGAATCAGTTGATCAACCAATGGAAAATACAAGCTACATGCATGAATGGTTTTATGATGACGATGATGAAGACTATTGTCCTCACTATAATAGCCAAACAAACTCTCATCCAGAATGTTGGTTTGAGGAACCTAAGTCAGATATTGATCCAGACCAGAGTGATATCTCTCATATTGAGACATTTCACTTAGCCTTGAGCACTATGCCAATCATGGTTTGGAATAATTTGTTTGATGAGGATGATGAAGAGTATTTCTCTCGGTGGAGTGAATATATCGATGACGATGAGTTCGAGCAGCATGACCTGACATTTACCACCATTCCCTTACAAGGCTTGGTGGACGTCGATGGAGCAGGATTGACAATCCACTACAACATGGTTGTTGAGCATGAAGACACCCCATACCCCACAAAAGGCAACAATCCTGGAGTAGAAAAATGACAAACAAATTCTTCTGGGGGTACTTCTTGTTCAGAAGATGATTGGATGACTCAGACTATAAATGAAAAATTATCTAAGCATCCAACCTCAAGTTTAGAGATGGAGAGAGAAGAGATGAGCCCTCCAGAAGACATTCAATCTCTCCTCTCCATCTCATCTTGTGTCGACATCCCAGGGCCTTCCTATTTGGATTCATATCTTAGAAGGTACCTTGAATATGATTTGACAAAGAATTAATCTCAGTACAGTTCAAGTAGATCACAGTACAAAGATGACTTCACCGAGTCACCTAATTTTATTCCTCTTTTCAGGGTTCGGAAGGAGCCACCTCTCTACATCTTCTGCCACTTCATGGTGAGCCCGGGCAGCAAGACTCAGGTATCTCAGACCCCAAAACTGCAGATTTGGGATCCAAGTGCGGGAGTTGTAGGGCAGACACCCCCTACTACCTGCACATTTTCTCTTTAAAGTTTTAAAATTTTGCATAATAAAGTCAATTTAAGTTTTATCTTTCCCCTGACTGCTAGGATTTATTTTATTTTGCATCATCTAGTTTTCTTTTAAAATTTACAAGTACTTCCATCTCCGCACCCTAACAGCTGCCTTTGGTCCCTAACTTGTAAGAAGTTAATCGACATACCTTGTTTCTCGAAATTTATAAAATTTAATACTTACTAAAGATTAAATGAGGAACCAATGCTCTAAAACCAAATATAATGACCCCGCCTCCCGGTAACCCCCAATTATGGGAGACTGAGAGGTCAGAGCCGCTATCCCAATAAACAGGATCAAAGGTTCGACAAATAATCAATAATAATTATAAAATTCTACCAAACTACACTAAAAGCTAGAATAAAATAAAACTTTGCATACCTTTTAAAAACTTTGGATATCTAACTTCTATCTACAACTTCAATCTATTGTAACTAATTCTCCTTGCACTTTAATTCTTATTTTCATAATATGCCACTTTACTATTTGTCCTTTTCAATATTGTACCTAAAACGCCAACAAACAAAACATCGGTCATCATAAATGAATATGCCGGTATGTGGGGACAACCAAAATTTCACATATGTGGCTAACAATCTAAATATCACAATCAAGTTAATTAACAGGCCAATTTATGCTTTCAATGTGACATTCTCCACCACTTTTGCCCTAACCCTAGAATACCCTCCTTAGGGTTTCTCTTTTTCCATTGACTTAAGGTCACCTTCTCCATCCTGAGCATGGTGTCTGGGGTCACCTCTCACGATGCTCATTTGTCATGAAATATCATAAGACCACCTTCTGTATCCCGAGCTTGGTGCCTGGGATCACCTCTCATGGTGCCCATGGGTCTTCCCTCTTAGGCTTGACCTCATTGCATCTTACATCAGGGTGGCACGTAGGTGCGAGAATAGAGACTTATATCTTAAATGTGATAATCATATTGACTTTATGATTTGCATATATGAACATCCGAACAGATAGGTTGCATTCAATTCGACTAAACACCCGAGAAATATCCATGAAACTAAAGCGTTAACCATTAATAACCATATACCTATCAGGAAGATCTGAGACATAATAATACAATCAATGTAAGAAATCCAATAGGCAAGCAAGCACATAAAGAGATCCTGAAATATGAATATAATTTCCTATCATAAATCATTCCATCAAGATCTATTAAACCTATCTTTCTTCCGAGGATTTCTAGTCCACTTTTAGGGTTTCCATTGCAATTAGGGTTTTTCTTGTACTGTTATCACTACAAACCCTAGTTAGGCAAAATTGCTCTTAAACCCTAATGATTCTAAGCTATTTCTTTCAATAGGATTAGGATCATCTTCCAACAACATATTATCAAATATATCAAATTAAAACTGATATTTTTCTCTTTTACCCTAAATTAGGGTTTCTAAGTCCTTAATCATTCTTATTTGGTGTAAAACCCTAAATCGTGCAAGAAACATCTAGATCAGGTTCAAGATCATTATAAACAAACCAACATGTTGCAAATACTCAATTTCAATAATTAAGTAACATGAACTCAACCAAAATGCTCAAATAGGGTTTCTTAATCTAATACATATGTACTTTTTATTAGATTAACACACTTTTTCAAGTGAACGGTTTCAGGTCCTCAAACCAATTTTAATGTGTTCCTCATATTTTTCTAAGATACTTTTGTATATAAACTTTTCTCATTGGAGTTTTCTATGAATTCTATGATTTTTGCAAAGAGAAACACTTTTCTAGATTATCTATTATTGTTAGAAAAATGTAGGCCATTGGATTGATGATCCACTTGACCACGCTGGATACAATGATCCCCAGCTATGTGGCTCACCCACGATCCAAGCAACCGAAGGACAACATTGCCCTTACCTGAACTAAAGACACAGAGGTGAAAATTGGTAATTCTCTGGTCCATCGTCTTCCTCCTCAGGCCAACCCAGTAGTGCGCCTGTCGGTCAACCACGACGTTGACTTTGAGCTCTCGACCACCAGCACACAAACCAATAGGCTCAAAAGCTCCACCTTCACCATGCGGACTTTCCTTGGGGGTCAATTTCTATTCCACATTGCGCCTTCACTGCCAACTAGTTGCTGGTGCTCCGACGAGGTCGACATGTCACAAAGGGGGAAGGTCAGGGTTGTTTCTCGAATTGATCACATAGGAAGATTTGTCGTTGCTCTCCAAGCACGCCAAGGTAGGTTTCATGGATGCGGGTACCCCTGATCACTCTCCCCTATATATAGGGTCGGAGGCAGTGTCTGGTGATTTGGGGACACTCGGGCTCATTAATGAAACAACCCACAAATGGGGTTGAATGGATTTGGAACAACCTCCTGAAGCTAATGGAGTTCTTCTCACTCCAAGATCCCCTTTCCTCTTCGAAAAATCCTCCGATCAAGGATCTCCCAGGTGGACTCTTTGCAAGCAGTCTCAGTCAGACTGGGATTCACTCCCAGCCATTGGATGACCGATCCAATGGTTGCACTTAACCCGAAAATCAAGAAAACCAAGATTTAATTCCCAAAATAATCGTGACACATGATTATTATGCAATTAATGTCCAAACTTTAGGATAATTTGTAAATTTAATAACTCAGAAACTATGCATTGTTTTTCAACCAAATTTTGAAGGTTTCTCTCTCTTGCCTTGATCTACATGCAAGCCAAGTTTGAATCCTAAATACTAAAAGAAAAGGACTTTTTCTTCATAGGAAAGTTACTCATTAATCAAACTCATTTAATGGTTATTTCCTCTTTCTTAATCTTTTATTTTCTTGATTTTTATTCCTTTTTCCATTAGAAACCATGTGGACATGAAATCTTATCCAATATGGATCCGTTATCCATATATCCACACATTTCTTATAATATCATTGTTATCTCATATTTCCTTCTTAATAAAGCAATATTTAATTGATGTTGTTGCATTATCTTTGCAACTTGGACTCCTTGGAATCCAAGGAACCCTAAAGGCACGAAATCCACCTTTGGAGGATATTACCTAGTCTTCTAAAGGCTTCTACCTTTTTCTCTTCTCCCTTTCTTAATATATATTCTTTTATTAACTGAATTTCTTTTCCTCTTTTATTTTCTTTTTCTTATTATTGGGCCCAATAGCCAATAAGGCCCACCAAGAAACTAATAAGGGTATTTTAAACGAAATTCATTCATTAAAATCAAATCACACCATTATTTCTTCATATATCTATTTTAAGAGAAATTGCATTTCTCACCAAAAGAACCCAAAATTGGGGTTGTAACATCCTTCCCCTCTTATAAGAATTTTTCCCTCAATATTCCACCAAGCATTCAAACAAACAAGATAAGACTTTCTCATATCCATCATGGCTCCCATGTGGCTTCACCCTCTCCATGGTGCTTTCCAATAAAATTCATCATCTTATATTCTTACATCTGAGTTCTCTCTCACCTTGGTATCTTGTACCCTTGTAGGTGACTCAGGACATTTCAGCCTCTCTTGAAGCTTAATAGGTTCATGGCTCATCACACGGCTTGGGTACCTCACATAGTGCTCTAGATCAGACTCGTGGAACACATCATACATCACATTATCATGAGGGGTAAGGCTAAACATAACCATCTCCACCAATCCATATCAAATGGACTCATGTATCGAGATCTCAACTTTCTCAACTATAGCTCAGAGGGGTTGGATTTTCACATCACATATTCTCCCACAATAAATTGCATGTCAGTCTGCTTTATATCAGCTCATAACTCATGTCGCCCCTGGGCTTTCTCAGCCATCGCATGATCAAAGCGACTTCATATGCACACATTGTGGCCTTTCTGACCTTCACAAGGTCTTTCCACCGACATCATCTTCATGACAGCGGTGACCGACACCACCTCCCTTACAGAGCTTCTTACATCCTGATAGAGGCTATGGTGGTTAACATCACATCTTTCATATTACAAAATTGTCTCCATGTATCACCCTGAACGAGAACACATGCTCTCATCAGACCCTCTAGTCTAGATCATACTAACCAGCAGTTAGGGGTGATAAGTTGTACTAACATTGAATTCTTCATGTATCTACTTCCACCTCATGGAAGTGAATCTTTAGGTCATACTCAAGAACCTTTAAACTCACATCATGGTGTAGTTGAACCATCTCTCTCTCTCTTACATGTAGTTCAACTGGATATGTCCCTTGATAGTACTCTCTCTTTCCCTTAGATTATGTCATCTAGGTAAGGCGATCTACCATAACCCATAACACATCCTGACCTTCCTCGGTCTAGGGGAGACTTACCACCACATCTATAGTGATGAACTCCCATTCCCTCTCAGGGACATTTATCCTCTATATCAACTTACGGGATTACTGGTATTCATCCTTCACCTCCTAGCATGTATGGCATCAAGTCACATGCAACTTCATCTTAGGCATCCAAAGTACTACCAAAACTTACTATCTTAGTAGTACCACGGTGTATGATGAACTTAAAATCATAATCACATGTAGGTTGATTCCTCAGAAACCCTAAAACACTCTAGTCATGGGTTTCATCACCTTCTTTTCCAGAGAAGTGCATCTGAGGTTCTATAACCATCCTCCTATCGCATCAAGCCCTAGGCTAGCTAACCAGGAAACCACTAACTCAATCAACGGATCTCGTTACATCGGAGTGTTAGCCAAACGTATCCCACAACTTAGGGTTCACCTAGACACCTCTTCCAGCCCTTCCACTAGGCATCTACCTCTCAACAGAGCATCCATTACCACCTTTCATCCTTGAAGACATAGACCTCCATGTATTCCACTTATCATCTCATCTCGGACATTAGGTCTATCTTCATCAAGAAAACTCATGGCTCATCTTCTTGGTTATCAAACTCAAACTTATTTAACTCATAAATTCCATACACCTCATGATAAGAACGTCCTTAAAATATGATTACCTTAGTTCTCTTTGCATTTGAAAATCATTCATACAACGTACTTTCCAAAAGGTACGCTACTATCTCTATTCTCATATATTGTAGTAATGTTTCATCTCACATCATCATTATCCTTAGTGTATGGCATGCGTGCTTCGCTATCTATCACCCCCATAATGAGAGGAAATAAGCATTTGGCGGTCGTCCAAACACAGAGTTCTTCCCGTTACAAGAATAGAGATGGTGCATCCCACATCGCCATCACACCTTCCAATCTAAATTGAAACGTGCAACACATGTCTCCACATCATGAACATTTTGATATCAGGTTTTCTTTCATGGAGAACTGGTCTCAAAACCACTTAGGTCATCACACAATCCTTAGTCATATCATCTTGGTTTGTAGGGTTCCAACATCCCTCTTCTATTATGCATCTAGAGTGTTCCCTCTTCATCTGCCCTTTGGGTCCTGTGAGTTCATGAAGGTTATCAATCTCCTAACCCATGGCCCTCAGACAATGATAGTTGTTACCTCCCGAACCTATGGTCATGTGCAACTAGGGAATTAGGCAACTCCTACTCCCATCGGTCTTATCCCTACATGACCATGGAATGGACTTAGGATTCTAACATAATACATATCTATCTTGAAACCTTACCCAAGTCTCCATCATCTCTCTTGGCATTCATGGTCTCACTTACATCCTCTCATAGGGATCATGGCGACATACCTACCTCAGTCAGGCCCCATACTGGCTACTTCCATGGTAACACATCCATATGCACTTAGAGATGGTTATCTATGGGTCTGTAGGTTCATCCTCATACTATATACTCTCCACATAGCTTCTCAAGATCCTACGAGACCACTTTAGGTTATCTCAAACCCAACAAAAGCTGGTACATACCCTAAAAAAGGGTCCCTCTCCCAGGATGGGAGGAAACTATATCCTGATAGAAGCAAGGGTCACAAACATCCCTATGTCCAGGGTTTACATTAACACGAGCATGCTTAGTCCTATCAAGCTAGTATGGCATGTAGCTAACAAACAGACCACCTACTAAACCTTACTAGGTCTCCATGGTAGGTCATACTTGTTCTTATTCCTCAACATTGGACCATCATCATACATGCCCATGTCACCAACCTAAATGCGAGGGGTTCATCAAACATATACCTTAGTCTAATGGGTTTCCTTTTCCTCTAAACATTAGGAGTGCCATGCTCCCACATGTAAGAACTCAAGCATCCATGTGAGCATCAGGTGCACCAGGAACTACTTCTTCCCCTCTTTAGGTCTAGGAAACCAAGGTTCTCTTTTATGCATCAACCGTCTAACTGCATGCTCAACTTTCCAACCATAAACCAAAGATGTACGAGGTATACGATGCACATCCTATAATCCTTCCACTTGAACAACACCTCACAGTTGAGCCCTCCTCAAGGACAAACAACTACGTATGAGGCCTTCCAACTTGTTATTGTACCTTCTCAGGGTCTAAGGAACTCTTCTTCCTATCCTTAGAAGGTAAGGTAGGCACCTACTACTTCCATAGATTGGTTCCAGAAATATCTTCCCCTTTCTAGGGTTTTGTTCCTCTAAAGGAAACCTAGATACCATAGGCCTCCAAGGATCATGCACGAGACAACCATAACCATCCACATAGGTTGTACATATATGACTTCTCAGGGTTCCTTATATCCCAGAGTCTAAGCTTCCAACCTTCTTGCTCAGGTCTTGCTCTCTCTCTCTAGAGCCAACCGTACAAACAATCTTAATACTAGAGGTTCTCTCTCTAAAAAGGTGGATCAAGATCACATGTATACCCCTACATGGGTGAAATCTACGTTCACTCAAGATCATCCATAGCTCTTTATGCTTATCTCATAAGCTATCCAACATGCCTTTCTAGCCTGGGTTTTAACCTACAACCGGTTCTATGACGTACTCTAGGTGCATACACTATCATGCTCATATAAGCCCATAGGGTTTGCATATGGTCATCACTAACCTCAACGATGAAGGAGTTATCCTTCACTCTAACTTGAACGACCTTCCCTAGGGTTGGGTCACCAAAGGTACTAGGTCAGCCAACCTCACATGGTTCATACTATCATAGGTATCAAAAACCAAAAGCATGTCAACCCACACATATAGTCGACCATGAAGTCCATCTCATCATGCCATCTCTCTCTAACCACCCCTTAGGGTTAGGGTTAGCATCATCCTCAGAGGATGCACCAGGTCTCTACCTTTAATGTAGGTTTCTGCCTCCAAGACCAACTCTCTATTCATCCTCCTGACAAGAAGGTCTAACATCAAGTCTCTCTTGAGGGTATCACAACACATGTCATACAACCCTACGCATGCAACTAATCTTTAGTCTATGCTTAAACTATTAAGCTTATGTCTGTGACATCTTATTTACATGCTTTTCATTAATTTGGTGGAGGATTACTTAACCTTATCATACATACCCTATCCTCAAGAGAGTGAGGAAGAGAGAGAGAAAACCCTAAACCTTAGAATCTTAATAGAATTAGGGTTGAGAAGGGATGAAAATTGATGAGAGAGTCCTAAAGGTATCTTATTTCAAGTCAGATCCTTAGACAATCACCAGGCAGTCACACAAATATGGGAGTCCTCGTATTCCAACTAGCAGTGCAGAGGAAAATATTTCCAGCCCCCGGACGTGAACCTTTTCTAGACACCTCTATCGTTCAAAAAATCCTCTAATAACTCCATCAGTTCTATGGAATTTGTAAAATTGAATAATTACTAAAGATTAAATGAGGAACCAACGCTCTAATACCAAATGTAACAACCCCGCCTCTCGGTAACCCCCAATTAAGGGAGACCAAGAGGTCAGAGTCATTATCCCAATAAATAGGATCAAATGTTCGACAAATAATCAATAATAATTATAAAATTCTACCAAACTATACTTAAAGATGGAATAAAATAAAACTTTGCATACCTTTTAAAAACTTTGGATATCTAACTTCTATCCACAACTTCAATCTATTCTAACTAATCCTCCTTGCACTTTAATTCTTATTTTCATAATATGCCACTTTTTTTTTCCTTTTCAATATTGTACCTAGAATGTTGACAAACAAAACGTCGGTCAGCATAAATGAATATGCCAGTATGTGGGAACAACTAAAATTTCACATATATGGCTTACAATCTAAATATCACAATCAAGTTAATTAAGTACAAGCCAATTTACGCTTTCAATGTGACATTCTTCACCACTTTTTCCCTAACCCTAGAATACCCTCTGACATGAATTTTACGTGTGTAGAATGCAAGTGTACGCGTCAATGTAATATAGGCCTTTATGAGTCCCGAGTCGAACTCAGGGACACTGAATTATCGGAGACTACTACTAACTACTTGCAATCAGCTAGACCGATTAAATAGTTGGAAGTTGTTGTAAAATTAAAAGAAAATGAAATAAAACAAAACAAAACAATCGATTAAAGGTTTAGTTTAATCAATTCAAGTGGAAATCTTTAGGATTGCGGTTTCACCGCGGGTTTTCATTGTATGAATTTCTATATAGTCACTCAGATTTATCTCTCTATCCGGGTAGTGGCCTGAAATCAGAATTGCCCACTGTCGTGGTACAATTCACTACCTATGTCTAAGTCGGTTCCACCGTCGTAGTAACCTATACCCTAAACTAGGTGCATTAAAATCGATCTCTCAGTATCCACCATTAACCTTACACCGCCTTGTTCAAGGGATGTGTCAATTAATGTAAATTTCATCTCTTTTCAACCATTAACTCTTCTTTCAAAGTAATTAAGGGCATTAGATTATTATTATGGTGATCAAGCATAACAATATAATTGAGAAAATGAAATTATACCACGGATTTAAGAGATAAATGATGAATTACTATGATAAAATTGTCATACAATGATTTCCCGGGCTACTCTCGGTCCTAAAGATAAAGGGGATTAGCCCCACATGTTCATCTCAGAGCGAAACATGGTAGAGAAAAGGGGAAACATGTAGAAAAATGTGATTGAGTGGTGAAACCCCTGAACGGAGAAGATCCAGGTGCTCCTTGGCGTAGAATGCATGTTCTCCCAGCTTTCGATGGTGGAAAACGTCTTCTTCGGCATCTGGAACCACTGGGGCGTGCTTCTGGGCTTCGTCCTTCTCTCCACACCTTCTCGGGACGTGTGCAGCAGCTACTGACGTGATGGATTGCTCTTGGCCGCTGTTATTAGGTATAATCACCGAGTTAGGTCGCCAAAATCTCATAGCCGTCGGATTTAGATCGATCTGAAGCAAACTTGTATCTGACGGTGTCGATACCATCGACGCGGGTCGATGGTATCAACCTTGCGCGGTATCGGCAATCTTCTTTCCCTTCGTTGTTGTGCCTGATGATGGCTCGATACCATCGACGAGGGTCGATGGTATCGACAACCTGAGGTGACAGTTTTGTCCTTTTGTGTCACTGTAGATCCACTTGTCAATAGTATCGACATATGCGTCGATAGTATCGACTCTCTTCTCGCCAACAACCTAATGGTAAATCGATACCATCGACTCTCCTGTCGCTAGTATCAACTTTCTTCTGCTCCTTGCGGCTGGCAACTTGTGGTCATGTCGATGGTATCGACCACTATCGATGGTATCGACCACCATCGATGATATCGACAACAGTAGATATTTATATTTCCTGAAATTGCAACACGAAACCACATAAGCCGAAACAAAACACATATCTGGTAATAATTTATGCTCAAAATACCAAAATAAGGGAGATTTGACATAGAGAAGGATCATAGACCAAAGTAGATGAATTATGCAATATTAACCACAAAAAGGACTAATAAATGCATAAAATACAAATAAAACAAGTCTATAAATGCGACTCAAAATCATCGCATCAAACTCCCCTAAGCTTGAACATTGCCCGCCCTCGAGCAACAAAACTTTAGAATAGAATTGCAAGGGTCAACTAAAGAACAGATCATCACAACAAACATCACCATATGATCCCCACCGGAGATTCACATTCTGGCCCTCACTAACCACAGAATGATAATTACCCTAAAGGTGACAATAATCATCATAAAAGATATGTACCTCAGAACTGATGAACACTATCACATAATGCAGTTAACATAATAAAATTTGCCGGTCCAGACTCGGTGAATCTTGTGATCTCCTATACTATGTTGCTCACCTGAACTACCATCTACATGGAAGCAGCTCTCCTGATATTCACAAGTGAGGAGAAAATCACGGTGGCCTACCAATTCGAGCAACAGGTAGATGGAATGGGTGGCTAATGGAAGAAATGGAAGCATTATACAGTTTCAACATGCATAAAACAAAAATGCCCTAAATGATGCATTTGCACATGAAAATGCCCTAATGCCTATAATCGGGTGGAATGATGCATGCACTAACATCCCGTCTCAAGATGAGATGGAATCTCTAAATGATCTACATCATGTACTTACTCCTCTTAAGATGCAGGTGAGACTATGTTCCTTTCTCCCTCTTGCTCTACTTGCTTCTCAATAATTTTTCTTTTTCTTTTACTTTTCATTTTTTTTCATTTAAATTTCCATTCATTTTTCTCTTTTTAGGCCCTTACATCCACCAATGACAATAAATAAATTGTTGGGGTCAATTTTTCTGCATAGCTCAAATATTTGAAGCATTTAGAAGGTATGGAACAAGTTAATCACACTTAAAGAAGAAATAAGATACATGATGTACTCTATGCATAAAAATTATGAATGCAACTAATGACACGCACCTAAGGATAATGTGCATGTATAAATATTCTATTTTTTTATTTCCATGCATAACATGTGAAAGCGGTTGCAATGCAAGACCTATCTACATGAGATGCAATCAAAAAGATTAAAATCGTAAAGTACTTTCAATTCTTATGGTGGATTGTGAAAAATAATGGGGGTGGAAAGATCACAAGACTAATTGACTGAACCTTTGAAAATTATTATGTGTCCCTCCTTACTGACATGTGTAGTAGTTAAGAGGTTTCTCTCTCTTACTTCAAATTAGAGTCTCATTATCATTTGGTAAGTTTAGGCTCACACAACCAATTCCGTCCACTTTTCATGAATCATTAGGAATGTACAATTGTGATTTTCTATTTTAGAGTTGACAAAACCAATCATTTTCTTAAGTTATATGCTCAAAGTTGAACAACACAAGCTTGCGAACACTTTCTTAATTTTCCCTTAATTCCCATGTACAAGAAAATGAGATGACACATGACTTAAGACATCCACAATTACACTAGATAGAGTGTGGATCCTACAAAAAAACTAAGATTGCAAGAAATAAATGACAAGAATAAAAACAATAAAACTAAAAATGGAGAAAATAAAAGATAGAGTTGTTCCAACCCCCCCCCCCCCTAAGCTTGAATTCGACTATGCCCTCATAGTCAAAAAAAATCTTAAAGGTTGGAACTGAGATACCAATTACTCTTCTGGAGGAGGCGGGTACTGTGGGGTCGTGGGGTCCCAGGATGGGTACTTCCCCTGAAAGCTCAGATCAAACTGGGGCATGGGTGGAGGTTGTGGATACCCCCCAAAGTAGTTCTGGCTCTAGTAGTGATCATTGAAGGGCTGCTGCTGCATCTCCATCCTATGCAACCTATCATGAATCTGTTGTTGGTTGTCGAGGAGGAGGCACTCATTCTCGAAGATAGCCCACTGATTGTCAAGTAACCAGTTCGTCGTCTTCTGAATACCAGTATACACTGCGGTGTGGTGTTGCTGCATCTTCTGTATATCCTGCAGCATGGCATACATTCCATGCATTGAATAGACATCCTTGCTTTGCTGCGAGGGCGGTGGTGGTGGTGGAGGCTGCAAAGATGAAGATGCACCCGGATGCATGCGAGGACGCTTCCTAGGTGCCACTCGTGCCCAAAGAGAAGTGTAGGCCTCATCTTCCTCTTCAGCCTCATCGTCATCATTGTTGTTGTCGTCGTTGCCGCCGTCTTCATCGGAGTCATCAATGGATATGATGGGCCATCGGAAATGTTGAGCACCCTCGATATGGAAGACAAGATCGGGAAGAGAACATTCTTGATATGCTTGGTTTACATGGCAGTGAGCATAAGGTAAACCATCCCGAAGCAGGATGAGGTTGGAACAGTGAAGATGCTGCAAGTTGACCTTACTCCTAGTAGAGAGGGGGGTAAGCTGAGAAAGATCCAGCCCAAGATAGACGGCCAACGGAGTGATTAGCCCTCCAAAATGAATTGGCGCTTTCCTCGTACTCATTTTCACGGCCACCACGTGCTGCAAAAAGAACACACCCCAGTTGCACTCCTCCCGCTTCAGTAGCTTGTACAGAAAGAACAAGTTTGTCTCTTGAAATTTGCTGAGAGACAGATCACCATAGGAGAACATAGTAGTGCATAGCATATGGTGAAGAACACGCACGAATGGATGCTCAAAGTCCGCCACCGCCGCATTGTGGTAACTCACAGATTTTCCAGGCGGCGTAGTCACCAGCTCGGCAAAGATAGCGTCATAGTCAGTCCTATTATCTGGCTGCCGGTGCTGATGGTCGTGATGATCCCAGTTATAAATGGAATTAAACTGGTCGAGGGTGATAGTGTAGTTGTTGTTGAAAAGCCAGAACGACACCCTCCCTTTTCTCCATTCTCTGTCAGTGGCGATCAAATCGTTTGGCAACACGTTGATGTCGAGTGATGCCATGAACTCTGCCATGAGTTCCTTATAGGTTGGCCACTCGCCGAAGAACGGATGACACTCTGCGTAGTACTGGACTTCATCAGGTGTTCGGTCAGTTTGGTGCACTTGGCCTTTGAGAAAATACTACAGATTGTCCTCGAACCCTAAATACCACACCATGTCCCGATCGACATATCGGGTTGGCTCTATCTTGCGCTTCAGCAGCTCCTCGTACACCTTCCGGACCTCCGTGGAAGGATGGACAATCCGCGGACGCGGAATAGAGTGAGGCGGAGGAGGGACGAACTCTGGCATCTCCGTGGGAAGAGCATGTGAAGAAGATGCACCTGTTGTACTCACCATCTTTGTGGAAGAAAGAAGAAGTAGAAGAATGAGCTCAGTGAAGATTGGAGAAGAAAATCTCCACTCGGTGAAGAACGCACTACGTAGATGCTCGTGGCCGGGCTTCAATTGCTCACAAGGACGCACAGCACAAGCGGAGAAGGAACTCGCTGAAGGTGTGACATCATATGAAGACAAACCATCCCTTATATAACTGACGTCGATGCTACTGTGTGCCCATCGATACCATCGACGCATGTCGATGGTATCGACATGCGTAGCACAATCCGTACTACCGCTGGTATTGACGGTCGTCGATGTCTTGATGTGCGGGGCCCAGATTGATGACGTGTCGATACTATCGAGTTGTGTCGATGGTATCAACCCATCCCACGGATCGACTCTCTCGATGCAGTGATTGTCGTTGATCTCCTCTCACGGATCGGTGATGTGTCACGTCGATACTATCGACGCAAGTCGATAGTATCGACTTCTGTTTAGGGCAACAGCCTCGCGAGGCCCGGCCGCCGCCTTCTGCCTGTAACTGGGTCGATACGATCGACAGGGCCGTCGATGCTATCGAATTTACTGAGACAATTTCTTCTGAATATCTCCAGAGATCTCGCGAGTATTGACACCCCTGTCGATAATATCGACCTTTTCTTGCGATAAATCTATTGGTGTGTCGATACCATCGACGAGGCCGTCGATGGTATCGACGCAGTGTGATTTCTGTAGTCACCAACATGTACCCAACTCGATACCATCGACACAAGGGTTGATGGTATCGATTCTGCCTCAGTCCTGCACATTGAGCAAACGATCACAATATCTTTTTTACATAAAAACAAAGTCAAAAGAAGCCAAAGTACAAAATGTGAAGGAACTAACTACACTATTGATGGCTGGGTTGCCTCCCAACAAGCGCCCTTATTTAACGTCTTAGGCTAGACAACATTAAACTCCTCATGCATCTGGAACTTTGGAGAGTGTGCCCAAGGAATCGTGCGGCAGTTTGAACTCAACTCGATCTTGGCCAATCCCCAAGGTCAATGTACCTCTCCCAATGGCAGTGACAACATCAGCCGTTGCTTGAAACGGCCTACCCAATACCATCTCGCAACTTTTAAGTTGAGGCATGTCCATAATGATGAAATACACCGGAAAGATGAACCTGTCCACCTTGACGAGTACATCCTCGCACACTCCATATGGCTTTACAATAGACCCATCCGCTAACTCAATCGTTGCTTCCGATTTCTTCATTTCCTTCAACCCAAGCTTTTGAAATGTGGACAGTGGCATAAGATTAATGCTAGCACCCGAATCACACTGTGCTCGTGGAAAATGTTGGCCGCCTATAGAACATGGAATATAGAAGCTTCTTGGGTCTTTCCTCTTCTGTGGTAAATTCCTATGAATAATTAAGCTCACCATCTCATTCACCCAGCAAATATCTGTGTCTTTAATCCGCCTCTTCTTGTTGATGATTTCTTTGATAAACCTCCCGAAGGCGGGAATCTTCTCTATTATTTCTACTAACAGAATATTGACATGGTGTTTTCTGAACATCTCCAAGAACTTCCTGTAGTGTCGATGCTCTTTCTTCGGCCTCGGGCTGTCCGGATAAGACACAACTGCCTCATTTAGACGCTTATGAGGTGGCACATATGAGCTTCTCGGGGCAAGCTCCCCGAAGCTTGTTTCAATGACTCCCTCTGGTGTAGACTTTGGTGGATCATCTTCTACAGGTGTAACTTGCAGTGGCACCTCTCTCGTAGTGGATGTATCTTTACCTTGACAAATGGCCTTCACCTGCTCTTCTTGCCTAGATGTGGGCACGACCATCATGGGCTCTTGGCGGGCTTTTCTGAATGGAGAGTATCCGCCTGGTAGTCCATAATGACTGCGAGGATACGGTATTTCCGGTGTAGCCTCCATATCAAACATCATTTTACCTTTATCCTGGGCCTCTACCAATGGGGGTTCTACCTCATTAATCACATACATATATTTTACTTGATGATGTGCTTGAACAACATCTGCATTCCCAACCTGTCTCTGCTGATTGGCATGCTTTATGGCTGCCACTTCATTTGAAATTTGGGTCAAGGTCGTCTCTAGAGCCCTCATTTATGCTCCATGGCTTTGCAGTGTTTGCCCAAACTTGGTCAAAATGTCACCCTGGGAGTGCAGCTGCTTACTGAACATGCTCATCATCTCCTGATTTTGCTGCACCATTTGACTAAGCAACTCAGTGCTTTTATCTTCAGCTCTTAGTTGTGGCTTTGCATCTGGATCTTGTAGGAAGTTGTTTGGATCCTTCCATGAGAATTTCCTGTCCTTCCTCCAAGCATAATCGTTATTTCTATAGCCCTGTTGTTGCATAAATTTGACATGGGCTTCCTCAGTAGATGAGGCATCTTCTTTGGCAAGAAATTTCTTGGCTAGGAGATCTAGCTTGTCATTCAGCTCCTTGATGGCCCTAGACTCACCTGCAACTTTGACTTGTTCTGGTGCATCCCTATCGCCCCAAGACTGCTTCTTTGCCATGTTTTTCAGAATCTCCCAGCACCTTGTGTCTGTGTTGTTTAAGAAAAACCCTGAACCTGCTGAATCAAGGTTACTTCTATCATGCTCGGAAAGAGCAAAATAGAAGATTTTAACCTGTTTTTCCTTATCCAAACCATGGTGTGGGCACCTCCTTAACATAATCTGAAAGCATTCCCACGTCTTCGAGTAGGTCTCTCCTGCCTTCTGGGTGAAATTGTGAATTTTTCTAATCAGATCGTTGGTCTTCTCGGGCGGGAAGAACCTTTCAAAGAATACCTCCACCATGTGGTTCCATGATTCCACATATTCGTCGTCGAGATTGTGCAACCACTCTCATGCAGTTCCTTCCAGAGAACTCCGGAACAACTTTAGGTTGAGTGCATCCTA
The DNA here is from genome assembly GCA_963693085.1 of Alisma plantago-aquatica. NCBI lineage: Eukaryota > Viridiplantae > Streptophyta > Magnoliopsida > Alismatales > Alismataceae > Alisma > Alisma plantago-aquatica. Next base: position 193,536,572 of record OY856413.1, on the reverse strand, counting down.
CGGGAACCTGTCAATTTTGACAATGTCGCAGTTTTCCACAAATTGGCTTATATGCGTGACTGGGTCTTCGTTCTTGAGCCTATGGAATGCATTCGACTTAACCAAGTTGATTAATGCAGGATCAATATTGTATGTCAGAATATTGATCTCCTACTTTTTGATTGGCCCCTTTGACACAGATGAAGAAGAAGCCTTGATCTTCTCCCATATTGTCTGTGGCTCTGCCATTTCTTCTTGTTTGGATTCAGAATCTATTTCTTCCAGATGATCTTGATTGTAATCCTCCTCATATTCCGGTCTCGACAATGGAACCTCTGGTACCTATTGCGTGTAGTCGGTGCTACGCGTCTGCACCATACACAGTATCTGCAAAGTGGAAATTTAAGTTCAGTACCGTGCTTGACGATTACAAATGGTTAGAAAATAAACTATGAATTTTTGAAATGATTTCAAACTAATGAAAATAAAAAGTGGCCTAGAGTGGTTGCTTGTATCACTCGTAGTGCTGACAATTTCCGTGTCCCCGGCAACGGTGCCAAAAACTTGACACAAATTTTACGTGCGTAGAACGCAAGTGTACGCGTCAATGTAATATAGGCCTTTATGAGGTCTGAGTCGAACTCAGGGACACTGAATTATCGGAGACTACTACTAACTACTCGCAATCAGCTAGACCGATTAAATAGTTGGAAGTTGTTGTAAAATTAAAAGAAAATGAAATAAAACAAAACAAAACAATCGATTATAGGTTTAGTTTAATCAATTCAAGTGGAAATCTTTAGGATTGCGGTTTCACCGCGGGTTTTCATTGTATGAATTTCTATATAGTCACTCAGATTTATCTCTCTATCCGGGTAGTGGCCTGAAATCAGAATTGCCCACTGTCGTGGTACAATTCACTACCTATGTCTAAGTCAGTTCCATCGTCTTAGTAACCTATACCCTAAACTAGGTGCATTAAAATCGATCTCTCGGTATCCACCATTAACCTTACACCGCCTTGTTCAAGGGATTTGTCAATTAATGTAAATTTTGTCTCTTTTCAACTATTAACTCTTCTTTCAAAGTAATTAAGGGCATTAGATTATTATTATGGTGATCAAGCATAACAATATAATTGAGAAAATAAAATTATACCACGGATTTAAGAGATAAATGATGAATTACTATGATAAAATTGTCATACAATGATTTCCTGGGCTACTCCCAGTCCTAAAGATAAAGGGGATTAGCCCCACATGTTCATCTCAGAGCGAAACATGGTAGAGAAAAGGGGAAACATGGAGAAAAACATGATTGAGTGATGAAACCCCTGAACGGAGAATATCCAGGTGCTCCTTGGCATAGAATGCACATTCTCCCACCTTTCGATGGTGGAAAACATCTTCTTCGGCGTCTGGAACCGCTGGGACGTGCTTCTGGGCTCCGTACTTCTCTCCACACCTTCTTAGGACGTGTGCAGTGGCTAATGAGGTGATTGATTGCTCTTGGCCGCCGTTATTAGGTATAATCACCGAGTTAGGTCGCCAAAATATCACAACCGTCAGATTTAGATCGATCTGAAGCAAACTTGTATCTGACGGTGTCGATACCATTGACGCTGGTCGATGGTATCGGCAATTCTTCTTTCCCTTCGTTGTTGCGTCTGATGCTGGCTCGATACCATCGACGAGGGTCGATGGTATCGACAACCTGAGGCGACGGTTTTGTCCTTTTGTGTCGTTATAGCTCCACTTGTCGATAGAATCGACATATGCGTCGATAGTATCGACTCTCTTCTCACCAGAAACCTGATGGTAAATCGATACCATCGACTCTCCTGTCGCTAGTATCGAATTTCTTCTACTCCTTGCAGCTGGCAACCTATGGTCATGTCGATGGTATCGACCACTGTCGATGGTATCGACAACAGCAAATATTTGTTTTTCCTGAAATTGCAACATGAAACCACATAAGCCAAAACAAAACATATTCTGGTAATAATTTGTGCTCAAAATACCAAAATAAGGGAGATTTGACATAGAGAAGGATCATAGAACAAAGTAGATGAATTATGCAATATTAACCACCAAAAAGACTAATAAATGCATAAAACACAAATAAAACAAGTCTATAAATGCGACTCAAAATCATCACATCACCCTCCTTAGGGTTTCTCTTTTGCCATTGACTTAAGCCCACCTTCTCCATCCTGAGCTTCATGCCTGGGGTTACCTCTCATGGTGCCCATTAGTCATGCAATATCATAAGTCCACCTTCTCTATATTGAGCTTAGTGCCTGGGGTCACCTCTCATGGTGCCCATGGGTCTTCCCTCTTGGGATTGACCTCATTGCATCTTACATCAGGGTGGCATGTAGGTGTGAGAATACACACTTATATCTTAATTGTGATAATAATATTCACTTTAGGATTTGCATATATGAACATCCAAATAGATAGGTTGCATTCAATTTGATTAAACACCTGAGAAATCTCTGTGAAACTAAAGCGGTTAACCATAAATAACCACATACCTGTTAGGCAGATCTTAGACAGAATAATCCAATCAATGTAAGGAATCCAATAGGCAAACAAGCACACATATAATGTCCTATCATAAATCATGCCATAAAAATCTATTAAACCTAGCTTGCTTCCTAGAGTTTCTAGTCCACTTTTTGGGTTTCCATTGCAATTAGGGTTTTTCTTGTAGTTTTGTCACTACAAACCCTAGTTAGGAAAAATTGATTTTAAACCCTAATGATTCTAACCTATTTCGTTCAACAGGATTAGGATCATCTTCCAACAACATATTATCACATATATGAAATTAAAAATGATTTTTTTTCTCTTTTACCCTAAATTAGGCTTTCTAAGTGCTTAATCATTCTTATTTGGTGTAAAACCCGTAAATCATGCAAGAAACATCTAGATCAGGTTCAAGTTCTTTGTTAACTAACCAACATGTTGCAAATACTCAATGTCAATAATTAAGTAACATGAACTCAACCAAAATGCACAAATAGGGTTTCTTAATCTAATAAATATGCACTTTTAATTAGATTAACACACTTTTGCAAAAGGGAACAGTTTTAGGTTCTCGAACCAATTTTAATGTGTTCCTCATATTTTCTAAGAAACTTTTTTGTATAAACTTTTCTCATCAGAGTTTTGTACGAATTTCTATGATTTTTGCAAAGAGAAACACTTTTCTGGATTATCTATTATTTTTAGAAAAATGTAGGTCGTTAGATAAATGATCTGCTGAACCACACTGGATCCACCGATCCCTAGCTACACGGCTCACACACAATTGAAACAACTAAAGGAAAACATTGCCCTTACTTGAACTGAAGGCACGGAGGGGAAGATCCGTAATTCTTCGGTCCGTCGTCTTCCTTCTCGGGCCAACCCAACAGCGTGCTTTTCGGTCAACCACAATGTTGACTTCGAGCTCTCGATCACCAACACACAAACCAACAGGACTGGAAGCTCTGCCTTCACCACACAAACTTTCCTAGGGGGTCAATTTCTCTTCAACGTTGCGCCTACACTGCCAACTAGTCGTCGATGCTCTGACGAGGTCGACAGGTCACAGAGGGGGAAGGTCAGGGTCGATTCTCAAATTGATCAGTTAGGTGGACATGTCGTTGCTCTCCGAACACGCCAGGGTAGGGTTTATGAGTGCGGGTACCCCTGAGCACTCTCCCCTATATATAGGGTCGGCGATAGTGTCTGGTGATTTGGGGACTTCCTGGCTCGTCAATGAAACCACCCACAAATTGGGTTGAATGACTTCATAACAACCCCCTGAAGCTAATGGTGTTCTTCTCACTCCAAGATCCCCATTCCTCTTCGAGATATCCTCCAATCAAGGATTGCACAGGTGGAATCGGCGCAAGCAGTCCCCGTGAGACTGGGATTCACTCCCAACTATTGGATCACCGATCCAATGGTTGCTCTTAACATGAAAATCAAGAAAATCGGGATTTAATACCCAATATAATCGTGACACATGATTATTATGCAATTAATGTCCACACTTTAGGATAATTTGTAAATTGCATAACTTAGAAACCGTGCATTGTTTTTAACCAAATTTTGAGGGTTATTCTCTCTTGCCTTGATCTACACACATGCCAAGTTTGAGTCCTAAATTCTAAAAGAAAAGGACTTTTTCTTCAAAGGAAAGTTACTCATTAATCAAACTCATTTAATGGTTATTTCCTCTTTCTTAATCTTTTATTTTCTTCATTTTGATTCCTTTTTCCATTAGAAACCATTTGGACATGAAATCTTATCCATGATGGAACCCTTATCCATATATACACATATTTCTTGTAATATCATTGTTATGTCATATTTCCTTCTTAATAAAGCAATATTTAATTGATCTTGTTGAAATATATTTGCAACTTGGACTCCTTGGAACCCAAGGAACCCTAAAGGCATGAAATCCATCTTTGGAGGATATTACCTAGCCTTCTAGAGGCTTCTACCTTTTTCCCTTCTCCCTTTCTTAACATATATTCTTTTATTAACTGAATTTCTTGTCCTCTTTTATTTTCATTTTCTTGTTATTGGGCCCAATAGCCAATAAGGCCCACCAAGAAACTAATAAGGATATTGTAAACGAAATTCATTCATTCAAATCAAATCACACAATTATTTCTTCATATATCTATATTAAGAGAAATTTCATTTCTCACCAAAAGAACCCAAAATAGGGGTTGTATCATTGACCTAACATCACCACTAACCTTCCGCTAGGGTTTATAGACCCTATAGCAGAGGAAGGTGGCACCACCCCAAGGAAAACAGAAGGATTCAAGGCTCGGGTGAGGGGATAGGAAGTAAGAGGGGAGGTTGGAGATGCTACTTGTGGGTTTTATAGGCGGTATGAGGGAGTTTGATGGTGGCTAGGGGTTAAGAGAAGATTGATTGCCATCGGAGGAGGAAAAGGAGGTCGGCCCGACCCCTTACCTACTCCACCCAGCAGTCCCTTTGCACCCATTGGCGTTGGAGGTAAGTCAGACGTGCAAAAATGGTCTGAGGTTGTAGTGGGGAGAGGAAAGATGAGGTTGGAGAGGAGGGGAGCGTGTTGTCCAAGCAACTTTGTTGTTACTGCTGACGCAAGGTGGGTGGTGGCCAGATGTCGTTGGATCAACAAGGCTATCCATGCGTATAGATCTAAGGGAAAAAAAGATGCCGAACCGGGAGGGATTCAATGGCCCAAATGTGGGCAGGTTATGTGGGCCGCGCCCCAACTTTATGCCCAAAAAGAGTAGAAAACACATATTTGACTTGTAAATCGTATAATTAGACCCAAAGTTAAAAGGGCCATAACTTGGGCTAGAGGAGTCTGATCGAGGCGATCTTTACGCTGTTAGAAAGTTAAAGAGAAGATGTATGACATGAAATACATTGGAGGTGAGGTCATGAATTGGTTCAAAGTAATTTACAATATGGTGATAAGTTAAAAAGTTGAAGCTTAGGTTTAAAAGCAAAATGAGTGTCAAAACAAGACATATGTGTATAAGGTCATTTAACCAAGCATTGAGGCTGATTTGTTTAGGAAATTGGGGTTAGAGTGTGGAATATTCCAAGGACAAGTGCATTAACACATACTTGAAGAGAGAGAAAAGTCTATCTCATCACATCCTACCCACCATAAAAGAAATTTTGTCACAAAAATTAAATCAAGTCATCAATCGAGACTGGGCTTTCCTTTTCAATGTCAAGATTGTCATAGTATCACCACACTTGTAAAATCAATCTCATTCCAATTTTAAGAAATAGATCATTAAGGTCAACACATTGTCACATGGATCATCGAATTGGAAGTATCATCACATGAGTCATGGATCGAGATAGATCATCCTAAAGATCCCAAATTTAGAGAGATCACACATTTTTAGGTCAAATGAATAGAGATCTTTGAATCAAGAGTCACGAGTGTCTTCCGTTCCCTACAATTATGGTCCTAGCTTCTACATTAGCCTAGGTGGGGTTATACATCCATTATCGATACTTCATATTTCCACATTTTGAGACATACATCATATTTCAACATCATAATTCTGTGCTCACAATCAATGGAAGGTCCCACCCCAGTCCACATGGAGCTCACCTTTAAGTCATAAATCAAGCTAATAATCACTATCTTCATTTCAAATTCGAGATTTGGGAACATGAAAGCCATCAGTCATATATCAAGGGTGATCTCAAGATCCAAATAGGATGATCATTGGAGTCGAGTCAAAATCAATCATTAATCATAAGTCAGGATTTCATTATCGAGAGTCAAGTTTGGAGATCAAAGTCATATATCCAAATATTTTAGAGCTAGGGTTTGGATTCCTATTTAGACCTAAAAGGTGATCATTCACCCCCATACAATAATCAAGCAACAATGGATCAATATTTCAAGAAACATTTGAGAAATACTCATGAAATGAGCAACATTTTAAGATATCAATAACAAGTCCATTATCATGGTATTCAAGGTCGATAAATGATATATACTTAGGTCTTTCTAGAAAGTCAACCACAACATATAGTCAACATTTTCATATTTCAAGATCATCATTAAATTGGAATTCAAGATCGAGTATAAATACCATCATGGAATTGACTAATAAGAGGCTTAGGTCAAGAAATCATAATTGGGTGGAAGGGGTAACCTTTCCAAACTCTAAATAATCCATAAAGTGAGAATTTAAAGGTAGTCAAAATAGAGATGTGACCAAGGTTAGGGAAGTCAAAATTCGACTACCACTCTAATTGAGCACATTAGTCCATATTAATCATGAGTAATACCTATATAGGGCTAGTTTCAACTATAAAATTGTATTTCACAAGATCATGAGACAAATACCAAGATAATAGTGGAGAAATCATATTTTCAAGATTCCCTTTTTTTTTTAAGATCAATGTCATATTAGAGAAACCATGTTTTAAGATTTGTAATATTAAGGCCAAATTGTGTTCCCTTCCTTTCATGATCAAGGTATGGGTAGATTCTAGAAATCGAGATGTCAAATTGAGAACTCGGGGTTTGGACATAATAGTGCAAGATTCCGATCTAGGTCCACCATATCATTCATATTGAGCCTATAAGGAGGAATAATAGTCAATAATGGGGCTCCTCTTACAGCAAGTCCTCACATCATGATGTAGGGTTCCAAAGACATAGTCATACCATAGTAGGTGACATGGTACATATCAATAGGGAAGTTTTCTTAAATATTTTGAGGTTTAATAAACAATAGAGCAACATAGACTTAATAAATTGGGAACTCATAAAAGCGAGGTGTTCAACATGAGTTCCACCTTACCATATTAGCAATTTACCTCAAACATAGAAAACATTTTATATCTAATCAGGTAATATTGAGTTTGCTTGAGTACATCACCATCATGAGTACTTTCTTACATCAAATAGGTCTTTCAATTTAAGATCAAATCATGGCATTATCATCTTCATTAACTTCCATGATTTCAATTAAATTTTAGTTTTCCCATTCACAAGCTACCCATCATTGAGGAATCATGTGATTCATAGTCATGAGAGATGAATCACGTAAGGAGATGAGAAGACTAACTGATCATCAACTACTTGGGTGGCTTAGGTGGTCCTTAACGAAGATATGAGATGCTATAAGATTCTCTAAACTTGAAGGAAAGGATTTTTAGTCCTTCTTGGGTTCTGAAGAGGTGTTATGCCTTAAACATATATATAGGCCTATGTCTATAGCTTTGATACCATTTGTCATGGAACTTTTTGTTACCCTAAGTCCACACTCCTAATGTCTACACAGCCAAGGCAAGTGGACTTGGGCGTCGTCCCTAGAATGGATCAAATATTTCATACATGCAATATATATGTAAAAATAATAAATACAAGATATAACAAGATACTAGAAGGCGGATAGTAAAACATGTACCCATATATATTTCAACCATAACACACTGGTGTTTCATTTGAGTCCAGAGTGCAGTGTATCTTGGCAACTAAAAAATCAATAAACAAAACATATTAATGCTAAAGCATTAAGAACAATATGAAAGGAAATAAACATAGTTTAAGAGTACTATTAAAGTTTGCTTGGCTAGAAACATCATATAAAACAAGAAGATGAAAAAGGCGGGAACTCTTAATGATATTGTTTATACAAAGTGTGTTTTACGTTCATTTCCATTATACTTAAGAACATATTATGGCCATTGGCCAACTTCCCATTGGAAGGGTCCGTAAGGGTGCTCAAGATTAGGCACCCTTTTATCGACGTGGTCTGCCTTATATGGACATCTCTAGTGAGGTGCCCAACCTTGTGCCCTTACCCCGAGAATACAGGCATGTGCATTAAGTTTGTATAATGGACAACTTCAATTATATTTGAGGTTTTTTCAATGTATTTCAAGCAAAACAAACATACTATTCATAGGGAACAAGTAGCTCAAACAAGTAATTAACTAGCCAAGCATTCATACTAACATACATATAAACAAGCCAATACCATAGTAGGGTCAGAGAGTAAGCATACCTTACGAGTATAGTACAAGATCAAGCATTCCTGAGTGAGATCCTAGAGATTATCCAAACTAAGGGTACCTCACAAGTAAGAGATATAGAATGGTGTCTTTCATCTAAAGGCTTTGATAAAACATACATCATATGATACATGGCATGTTCCCCAAGACCTAGGTTTCAAATATATCCATCTTAGTTCCAAACAAGCATGCAAGTATTCAATAATGCATAAGCATCAAGACTAGACCTTAGGTCTATGGGAACCATCCACATTAAGAGTCATAATAGATAAACATGATCTTAGATTTGGATACAAGGGAAGCATGTGATTTAGATTCTTATCATGGTTTACATGCAAGGTCATGATAAAGTCATAATAGAACAGTTCCATGCAATAGGATCATATCACCATGTCATATGATCATAAAAGATCCTAGGACATATCAAGTTGATATTGTGATACAAGCATGATATGATTGTTGTTTTGTACATGATAGAGCATGGGATTAACATGACAATCATATTTCATCGTATGGATCCAACTAGGTTAACTAAGTCATTTAGTGATCCTATTGGATATGTGGGATGTCAAGAGTTAGTAGTAGACACTTAGAATGGATCCTAGTTCATTAGGTCACCAAGCATTACAAGAGTCATCGATTTCAAGATTGCAAGATTAGATGATAGCTATTTATGCAAAACCCCAAAACATGATCAAGACAAAATGTCCAACTTACATAAATAGGTCAACTTTAGGTAAAGGGTGAACATAGAAGAGAAAAAAGGTCCTTGGGGTACATATAGATGGTCCAATACAACGTTATAGTAAAAGGTTCGCTAGTTACTGATTTGGGTGATTAGTGTAGCTAGGAATCATTAAGGACACATGTAGTGCATGATTGAAGTTGCATACCTATTCAAAGATCATAAAAGAAGCATCTTTACTAAAATAGGGATGAGTTGTACAAACTATCAAGATAAAAACATCATTAGATAGATGATGGTTTTTTGATCAAAATGATATATAATATCATGGTACTTGGTTAACCAAGTTAGTAGTTATGAGGTTTGGAAGATTTGAACATAAAAAGAGGGATTTTCAGATGAATTACCCTGATTGGGACTTGAGGAGGGGATAAATGGGCCAACATTCCCGGGAGGCCTCAGGTACATGAGCCAACATCATCCAGGGACTCCCTGCTCATGGCTAATGGAAATGAGAAGCAATTGGGGAATTTACTTATGTAGTCCATTACGACCCTCATGCATGGGGGCGACCACCATAGGTTGGCGCGTCAGGCGGCAGTCGAGGGATTGAAGCTTCGAGTTAGACACCACATGATGAGGAGTGTAGACCATGCCTAGTATGGGTAGAGTAGTGTCGAGTGACCAGGAAAGTGTGTCACGATGACCCTGATAACACCCACTTTATGGCAGCTAGAATGTATATTTTATTGTCAAAATAGCTTTTGAACATAACTTTCTCTTGGTTTTATTCTATTCATTATGAAGAATCATGCCCACTACACCCCTGACAATATTTCCCATCTTTTGTTGGGTTTTTCCTATTTTTCCACTAGAAAAGAAGCACCAATGGGCCCATCAGGACCATCAGCAATGAAGTCCACATTCCAACCCAGTAGCTCACCGACATCCGAGGCCAACACGCCCCTCTTACCCATCATGGTCGCTACCCACTACGATAGAAACCCGACACTGGTGTGTCATGTAGGAGTCTCAGCCTGCTGCTTCCCTCTACCTGATATGGTGCCTAACTCATCATGGTTCACAAACCGACGAGGTCGTTACCTGACATGGCCACCCCTCGGCGCCGTTGCCCGACAAGGCTCCAACCGCCATAGCTGTACACGATACACCCATTGTACATCACTCTCCTAGCCCGACATGCATGATGAGTGGCAGTTGTATCAGCCCACTTGAAGCCTCGAGAACGAAGCCACGAATGAAAGACATGTCGGCCAATAAAAGCCACAACTCCCATCAACTCACTACCTATAAATAGTAACTACAAACCTACGATGGGACGGGTCTAACCCTGCTAGAGCTAGTCACTACAGTAAAGGAGCTAGTGCGTCGAGTCCCAAGGAGCCTGTCAGGTGATAACTAGGTGAGCACACCCCCATCCTGAGAGGAATGGGAGGAGTTCACTTAGAGACCATCCCAGTAGAAGCAAGAAACACGATATATTCCTCAAGGCCACTTCAAGCATGTCGGGTTCCTATCTGGGCATCAACCCGAGACGGCTTGCCCACCTATACCCAACACGAAGAACCCGAAAGCCTTAAGATAATGTTAACCCAATATGTATCCTAACCCAACACAATACCCAACCCGATACGACCTATACCCATCATGGTTGGAGCCCGACACAACCAGCAACCCGACATGACCGTATTGTGTGAAGGTCATGTCTGGATATGACCCATACCCATCATGGTCCATGGCCTGATACGACTAGTGACCCAACATGTTCGTATCCCAATATGGACTCTACCTGGTACTAGGTTAGCATCATCTTAGGTGTCAATTGCTGTGTACTTCCATCTCCTAAATCAAGGAGACCGATACTTATCTTCCCTTTTGCAACAATTACTTTCAGTTAATTAAAGAATTGTAACTAAACCTTTATGCTTCTTTATGATTATTGGAATCTGTGGAGTTTATCTCATATCATTCTATGTATGGATTTATTTTGTTGGATGATTTCCTTCTGGAATCTGAGTTCTAGTTTCTTCTTTTTTATTCACACTTTTGACTAGCTATCGAATTGTGTTTCCTATTTTGACTCCTTCAAGAGAAGGAGGTCATCAACTTCTAGAGCATGGTTTGATTCAGGTGTACGAGAGTACCCAGAACCAGAGCTACACCCAGTTTATCTTTTTGCACGAGCCCACACCTGGTACCTTTTAGAGGAGGAACCCAGTGCATGGTTTGTTGGTGTTTTCTTTGAGAGAAGAAGACACTAGATGTAGGCCGTTGCTGCTTGTTACGATTAAGTTTTCTTTTTTCATGCTATGTTTCGAAGATAGTTCTATCTCCTTCGTTTCTTATACATAAAAACTACCATAAAAATGGCAAAAACCCAAAATACCCAAAGCTTTAAACTTTCTGGTAACTCCCCTTGGAGAAAGGTTTTGGTTTAATTCTTTGAGATTCTTTTTTTTTTGCTACTACAAACATTAATCTTTTGACTATCTAACATTCTTAGACAAGTAAAACTTGGGTTCCAAAGCACTATTCTCCTAGTCCCAGTGTTTGACCCCAAACTACTCTGACCATGTGCTAGTTGTAGGAGTCTTAAACATTCAGGTATTATAAATTATTAAAGTCTGATTATCTAGACATGTATCCATTTCTGGACCCACATTTAAGGCTTATCAACTTTTTGGTGTCATTACTGGTGACTTGGCAATGAATACCATTTTACAAACTCAAGTTTTACTTGCACTTTGCCAAAAACCTCAAACATATGCCTATAATACTGCAAATACTTATTTCACATAGTTTCTACAACACACTCACACTTTTACATCTCTTCTTTTTAGGTACTTTTTCATATCTTCAAAACCTCCTATTTTCTGAAAAGCTCTGGCTGAGGAAGCACCCGAAGCTCGGTCTCTTTGTTCTTTTGTCAAAGTTAGGGCAAATGAGGAAAGGAACCCAGTGGTGGAGCAACTTGTGACAAAGTGAAACTTAGCATTATTATGAATTAATTACTCTTTTGACCCTTGTATGTTCACTCATGAACTCACATTATTTTTTTGTCTTCATAATCAATGTTGAGACTCAAATTTGAAATATGGGGATCAATGTGAATTATATAGACATTATAACACTATAAATTGGATTCATTGATCGCTTTGTCCAAAGAAGCAGATTGGTCAATCAAACTTCACCTTTTGGTTCACAAACTTTTTCTAAATGTTCACCACATTATTTTGAATCTATGTTCTAAAAATCATCTCATTTGGAAATTCCTACAATTTTCTATGAATTTTTTAAGCTGATGTGTTGAAAATCCCATGATTTGCCTTTTTATATGGCTTTGTCCATGTCATTGATCTGTGGAATGAAGCAAGGGAGCTCCTCGGCCCTTGGATCTGCCTCTCATCAATATAGGCATGATCCAATGGCCATCAGGTCATCTTCTACCTCCCACAACCTGTGGGGAGGATACAAGCTACCATTATGGTCGATCTCCTACCCATGACTTTGATTTGAAAATTTGAGCAGACAAAAAGACTCGCCTCACTATTTCAAACTCATCTAGTCCTACTTTGACCACAATTCACGATTGAATTTTCCATAAAAAGGATTCCATTTTTCTCATCTCTCAGTCTGGCGGCCATGGCTACGACCGAAACTTGTTTTGCCCTAAAACCTAGTCCTTATCCTATAAAAACCCTCGCGCAAGGTTGCCTACACCATCCCACATGAAAATCCTCTTGCTCCCATAATCTCTCATAGCCTTGAGCACCCCAATACCTCACTATTCTTCCTGCTACTTGTCCGGTGCTGCCGCACAACCCACTCTGGGCGTGCCTCATCTGAGCATCCTGTCCCCGATCCGAGTTCTCCATCCCCTTCGTGAGGTCTCAACGAGTTGTAATGACACCCTCGTTTCCTTCCCTAGATCCTCCTTCCCTAAGCTCCTTTGCACACCAGCAACCCTACTCCTCCTCATTTCTGGACTCATGAGGAACAGAACATGAGCAAGAGAGTCTCGTGAACCATCAGTCCAAGCTAAACTAACCAGCCCAATCGATCCTCTTGGACCAAAAATAAACTGATCGATCGAGCACTCAACCAGTCAATTGGTGATCAAATTGGACCCTAAATAAACCAAGCCAACTCGCCTGCATGGCTTCATCTTGACCATTCCTTGTGCATCCAATGACCCTCATTTTTCCATTTAAGGTAATTGTTACCTCCTCTCTACTCGAATATTCATTTAAATACTCAGATCTTGATTAAATCATATATATTTCATCATAACTCCAAAAATGACAAACAAATAGTCAATCTTTATCAAAACATTCCAATGAACTTATTAAAAATACCGAAGGAGCCAGACTCCCAGTGGATTTCATTGATATCCCTATATTCAATCTATTGCTTATTTAGTTTATCAAATGGCTCAGTAATGATGTTTAATCTTTGGAAACCCTAGGTTTGGATTCTGATAATTATATTGTGACCTAGATCTAATCTAGTTGAATCATCTACTCTTTAAAATGAATCATTAGTGATATAGATCTATTTACTTGATTCAATCTTGATTATAATCTTTATAAATAATGTGTGATCTGGATATTAATCTTAATCTTGCAAAACCCTTAATATACTTTTGACCTACAAATATGATCTTGAATTCCAATAATGCTAAGTATCATTATGATGATCTAGAAATTTGATGATGACTTGGATAATGACCATAAACTAGGGTTAACACATATGATTCTAGAAAACCTAGGTAAGTCATTCACACTTGAAAATACTTACACTTAAAATAAGGTTGGGGATATCAAAATATGGGTTGATTATAAGTGAATGACCCAACCTTAAGGTTGACATAGAAAAAGTGTAACCCTAATCTCGATCATTGAAACATGATATTTTGAACATCATTATTTTGACCCTTGATAAAATCTTGATGATTTAGGATCTGACTTGAAGGGTTGACCTATTTATTCAGATATTGATTATACTCAAAATCCTCAGTGAAAGGAATGTTATTATACATCCTCTTTGGTTGTAATGAAGATACTTTTTATGTAACACTTGATTGTGTACTTGGCTATATACTTGGTTGAGATATTGTTCCCTATTGATTAGGATTTTGTATTTCTTATACTATATTTTGAGACAAATTGGAAGACGTAAATAACATGCCCATAAAGACTGCATGCATATTGATAATGATGATGATGATGTTGATAATGTTGATAATGTTGATATTGAGTGCAAGAAACCCCTCCTTCATAGGTGGACTTGTATATTGAACTCCTATCTCCTATTGTGAGAAGGATCCTGGTGACCTCCCCATCATGTTGGGGTAATAGAGTCACATAAAATATATAAGCTTGCTTATTGATTACAACATAATGGGAACTCATAATAAGAATTGAATCGTTTGAAAAACTTGTCGAATAACTTTTGGTTTTTGCAAATTTCTTGTTATACTTTTGAAATATAAGTCCAGCCAAGTAAACTAATTTTGTTATAAACCATTTTACTTGAATTTATATAGCGTACCGTGCAATTGCATTGACATTATTTCTTGATTTTCTTAATTTTAGGAAAAACATTGGAACCTTGACTATATCGCTTCCGCACCCATATACTCTGATGACAAAGATTGATCTGCAATATCTCCTATGGGTTAGTTGTTTTTTAATTTTACTAGTTTTTGAGTTATTATTTATTATTGTATATGTCAGTGTGTTAGATCCTATTGGGCCAGTGTGTTATATCCTATTGGGCCACTCAGGGATGGGTACTTCAATCCTTTTACTACTGTCTAGGCAGTAGGATTGGGATTGGGGTAAGAATGGTCCTGTGATAGTTGGTTTCAGAGCTTACACACTCCCATATACTTTAAGTAAATAATTTCTCAAGTCTCATTCACCGAAGAAACCCTAAGTCCATAATGGTGAAAAATTAGGTGTCTAGGCTTGGGGTCCTGGCATAGTTTCTCCTATCCGTCTTCACGGTGGTTGAGATCCCCCAATCTACTTGGCCTTAATTGATCTAGAACTGGACCCAAAGGTTCTCTTGTGAAACCCTAGAGCGTCTTCTAGCATCTCATATCTTCTTTAAGGACTATCCTAAGCCACCCATGTAGATGAAGATTAGTTTGTCTTCTCATCTCCTCATGTGGTCCTTCTCTTGTGACCTTTTACCATATGATTGCTCGATTATTGGTAGGCAATGCATGGAAAAAATGAAAATCACTAGAAAATTTTGAAAATTACTACCATGATCTTATCTTAATTTGAAAAATCAATTTTGATCAATTGATTTTCTAATCAAATACTCTTATAATACTTTAATATCATGCAAACTCAATTTATCTAAACTTGACTATATGCTTCCTATGTTTGAGGTAAATGATAAAAATTATGATATGGTGAAACAAGGATGACTTATACCTTATACCTTATTTTTGATAAGGTCCCTATTTGATTAAGCCCATGTTGCCCTATTATTGATTTAACTTCAAACATAGTTAAGCAAACTCTTATCCTATTTGATACACATCATGACTATGCTATCAAGTGACTAAGTCTACGACTCACAAAACCATGATGTAAGACTATGATGCAAAAAGTAGTTTCCCTATTGACTATTGATGCCTTCTGCAATATGAATTTGGATATGATGAGCATAGACCTAAATCATGCACCTATTTTCAAATTATATCACTACCTTGATCATGAAAGGAAACTAATGCAAATCTTGACATTATTCCCTATTATCATGAATTTTGATCTTATGACCTTGATATATACGATTGGATCATTGATACTCTCCCTATTTGAAAAAACTCAGTGGGTAATGGCTAATGTGCTATATTAGGGTGGTAGTTGACTCATGACTCCCATAACCTTGGTCACATCCCTATTATGACTAACTCTTCATTTTCATTTTTTGATTATTTAGAGTTTGGAAAGGTATTCTCTTTCACCCTATTTGGATTGGTTGACCTAATCCTAATAGGTTAAACCCAAGGTTCATACTCAATCTTGAATATTAATTTAATGACAATCTTGAAATATTATAATATTGACTATAGCTTGCGGTTAACTTCCTAGATAGACCTAGGTCTAGATAATTCATCAACCTTGGATACCATGATAATGAAATCTTGATATGATGCTCGAATACGCTTGAATATTGTTGCTCAAAATTGAATATAGATGAGTGATCTCCCCTAAGGTCTAAATAGGAATCTAAAGACTAGCTCAAAAAATTTCGACCTATTACTTTTGATGCCTAAAATCTCGACTCTTGATATTGATTAATGGACTTATGACTCATGATTATGAATCTCAATAATGATACAAATCCTATGATCACACTATTTGGACCTTAAGATATATGACTAATGACTTCAAAATCCCAAATTTTGAAATTTTTGAAATGATGACTAGTTTGACCCTTTCAATTTATGACTTAGGTTTTAGCTCTCATTAGGACTAGGGTGGGACCTCCCATTTATATTGAGCTCAAAAATCATGATATTGAAAGTATGATGTTGTCTTGAAATGTTGAAATATGAAATCTCAAATCATAAATGTATTACCCCACCTAGGCCAATGTATAGTCTAGGACCCTGTGATATTGGGATTGAAAGTCACCTTGTACAATTGAACTCTATTTTTTGACCTAAAATATGATCTCTCCAAATTTGTGATCAATAGGATGCTCTCCATATTTGTGACTCATACAATGACTTTTAACAATATATGCATTGACCTTGATATTCAATTGCTCGATGATGAAATGATGCTGGAACCAAAATAGTTACGATATGAAACATGGAATTCCAAATTATGATGAATGTACTAATTGAACTTTGAGGACATGATTTTGATTATATATTGAGGATATGATCTAGTTTTTTAATAGTCCCAATTTTGAGGATTTTTGAAATTTTGAAGACTAAATTCCTTTTTAAGGAGGGACGGATGTGACAAAGTGAAATTTAGCATTATTATGAATAATTACTCTTTTGAACCATGTATGTTCACTCATGAACTCACATTATTTTTATTGTCTTCATAATCAATGTTGAGACTCAAATTTGAAAAATGGTGATCAATGTGAATTATATAGACATTATAACACCACAAATTGGATTCATTGATCACTTTGTCCAAAGAAGAAAATTGGTCAATCAAACTTCACCTTTTGGTTCTCAAACTTTTTATAAATATTCTCCACATTATTTTGAATCTATGATCCAAAAATCATCTCATTTAGACATTCCTATGATTTGTTATGAATTTTGAAGTTAATGTACTGAAAATCCTTTGATTGGACTTTTTATATGACTTTGTCCATGTCATTGATCTGTGGAATGTAGCAGGGGCACTCCTAGCCCTTGGATCTGCCTCTCATGGATCTAGGCATGATCCAATGACCATCAGGTCATCTTCTACCTCCCTCAATATGTGGCGAGGAGACAAGCTGCCATTATGGTCGATCACTCGCCCATGACCTCGATTTGAAAATCTGAGCGGACAAAAAGACTCGCCTCTCTATTTCAAACTCATCCATTCCTACTTTGACCACCATTAACGATCGATTTTTCCATAAAAATATTTCCATTTTTCTCACCTCTCACTCCGGTGTCCATGGCTACAACTGAAGCTTGTTTTTCCCTAAAACCTAGTCCTTAGCCTATAAAAACCCTCGCACAAGGTCGCCTACACCATCCCACATGAAAATCCTCTTGCTCCCATACTCTCTCAAAGCCTCAAGCCCCCTGATTCCTTGTTTTTCTTCTTTCTACTTATGCGGCACCGCCTCACAACCCACTCTGGGCATGCCTCATCTGAGCATCCTCTCCCCGATCCGAGATCTCCATCCCCTTCGCGAGGTCTCAACGATTGGTAACGACACCCTCGTTGCCTTCCGTAGATCCTCCTTCCCCGAGCTCCCCTACATGCCAGCAACCCTACTCATCTTCATTTCTAGACTTCTGAGGAATAGACTGGGAGCAAGAGAGTCTCGCAAACCTCCGGTCCAAGCTAAACCAACTGGCCCAATCGATCCTCTTGAACCACAAATAAATGGATCGATCGAGCGCTCAACCAATCAATTCATGATCGAACCAGGCCCTAAACCAAGTGAGCTACCTCACCTACATGGCTCCATCTCGGCCATTCCTTGTGCATCCAGCAACCCTCATTTTTCCATTTAAGGTAATTGTTACTTCCTCTCTACTCAAATATTCATTTAAATATTCAGATCTTGATTAAATCATAGAAATTGTATCGCAACTCCAAAAATGACAAACAAATAGTCAATCTTGATCAGAAAAATCCAATGAACGTATAAAAAATACTTCTAGAGCCAAACTCCCATAGGAAAAGTGTAACCCTAATCTTTAATATTGAATCATGATATTTTGAACATCATGATCTTGACCCTTAATCCAATCTTGATGATTTAGGATCTGACTTGAAGGGTTGACCTATTGTTTCAGATATTGATTATACCTGAAATCCTCAGTGAAAGGTACGCTATTATACCTCCTCTTTAGTTGTAATAAAGATACTTTTTATGTATCTCTTGATTTTGTACTTGGCTATATACTTGGTTGAGCTATTTTTCCTTATTGATTAGGATTCTGAATTTCTTATATTATATTTTGAGACAAACTGGAAAAAATTAATGACATGCCCATTATCTGCCTGTATATTGATAATGATGATGATGATGTTGATAATGTTTATAATGTTGATATTGAGTGCAAGAAACAATTCATTTGTAGGTGGACTTGTATATTGACGTCCTATATCCTATGGTGAGAAGGAGCCTGGTGGACTCCCCATCGCATTGGGGTAATAGAGTCACACAAAATATATAAGAAGAGTCACACAAAATATATAAGCATGCTTATTGATTAAAGCATAATGGGAACTCATAATAAAAATCAAATCATTTGGAAAACTTGTCAAATAACTTTTGGTTTTTGCAAATTGCTTGCTATACTTTTGAAATATAAGTCATGACAATTACATTAACTTTGTTATAAACCATTTTACTTGTTTTTATATAGCGTACCGTGCAATTGCATTGACTTTGTGTCTTGATTTTCTTGATTTTAGGAAAAACATTGGAACCTTGACTATATCGCTTCCAAACCCATATACTCTGATGATAAAGATTGATCTACAAATCTCCTATATTGGGTTAGTAGTTCTTTAAATTTCCTGGTTTTTGAGTTATTATTTCTTATAGTATATGCCACTATGTTAGATCCTATCAGACCAATAAGGGACAGGCGCTTCAATCCTTTTACTACTGTCTAGGTTGTAGGATTGTGATTGGGGTAAGAATGGTTCCGTGACACAACCTCTCAATGTGGCTAACTTTGAGCTAAAGCCAACTTTTCTCCAACTGTTGCAACAAACAATTTTGGAGGAAACACTAGTGAAGAGAATCCTTACAATCATTTCACGATGTTCAAGAGGACCTATAAGACTTTCAAGATTAACAGGGTCTCAATATCGTATATCTACACCCACTGCTTTCCTTTCTCCTCACTACTATAGAAACAACATTCAATGTCGCTTTTATGGGTGTCAGTTATTTACGATAACCGCCACCTATAACATTCCACGTCGGCTATTTAGTAAATCTGACGTCTATATTCGAAGACTAGCCAGACATAGGTACCGCTTTGTATTCATAGTTGGCTAGGTAAACCAAACTGATGCCTAAAATCGCCCGCGAAATCCAAATTTCGAGCGAAAAGAAAAAGTGTCACTAACATCGTCGGTTTCTTATACCCAAACCAACGCCTATGTATGATGAGAATTTGCGTGAAAAGTGTCACATACAGTGTCGGTTATCCTTTGATAACCGACGCTGATAATGGTTCCCGCCAAATAATTTAGGGCAAATATTGTTCAATTGGACGTCGGTTTTTACGATCAACCGACGCTGAAGATGTTTAGGTGTCAGTTTTCTAGACAACCGATGCCTTTTATGAACTTAATACCCCCGCGATCACCCAACTCTTCCCCTTTCTTCTGTTTCATTGCGAGAATTTCTCCCCCACAGCTGCTCACCGCCGCTCTCCCAAAATCGTCGGTTGTTGCTGCTCGCGTCGCTGCTTTGGTGCTCTTTTGCTCGTCGGCGCTGCTGCCCGCCGCCCGCCGCTTCTGCTTCTTCGCCTGCTACTTCACCGGCCGGTGCCTGCTGCTTCTCCGGCCGTCGGTTGCTTCTGCCTGCCGCCTGCCCCTCTGCTTCTTCGCCTGCTCTCCGCCACTGCTATTGCTGCTCTCTGTCGCTCTTCTCCACGCTAGCTCCAGGTAGCCTAGCCTCTTTGTTTCCTTCTCCCTAGCTCCTTACCAACAACAAGCACGGCCATGGCTGTGTTGGCCTACCATGGTCGTGCTGGACAGCATGGCCGTTACCACGGTCGTGTTGTCTAGCACGGCCGTGGTAGGCCAACACAGCCACGGGCATGCTTGCTGTTGGTAAGGATATGAACAAATTTTGATGTAATGCTTTAGGTAAATCCTAGGATATGAACAAATCTTTTTCTTGCATATATTTGTCATATATTTGTGCTTCTAATCATAATGCTTGGCCTAATTCAGTAAATTTTGATGCATGTTGAAATAAGATTTAAACTTGTCAATTCTAGCATCCTAATTTGATTTGATTAAACCCTAACATCAAATGTGATGAAACCCTAACATGTACATATCTATTATTGTGTTTGTTGGACTAGAAACCGGTCCAAGATTTACTCATTAGGAGTAAATCTTTGATAGTCCCCGGTTTGGGACTGTTCTTGAACACCTAATCTCACTTAGGATGTAAGTGTATAATGTGTATTGGGTTTTCGAGAAAATTTCGGTAGCATTTCCTCATTTGTTCTCTAAGTACATATGTACTTAGAGAACAGCAGGGAAATGCTGCCGAAATGTTTTTGGAAACCCAATACACATTATACACTTACTAGTGAGATTAGGTGTTCAAGGATGGGATAGGTGGTACACATTGATTATATATAAGAATCTTGGATAGGATGTAAGTGTATACCCTAATCTTGTCCTAATATATACTTGTTTTCTCTTTGATCATAGAATGGATAGATCATGGATGTCCATTCGCAATCTCTGCACCCCAGAGTTTATATCTGGTCTTGATCAATTTATTAGATTTGTCGAGGAACATAGGAAAAAACCTACAGATAGGTTCTACTGTCCATGTAGGCTTGCGGTAACAACTTGAAAGTCAGCACTGGTGAGGAAATCAAAAGTCAAGTCATGTGCAACGGGATTGTACAAGGCTATACAGAATGGCACTAGCATGGAGAGATTTCAACTCGAAACCAGTAGATGTCGATAGCAGTGATTGGGTGGAAGAAGAAATTGCCTCCGATGACGTAGATGTGAACGAACCAGTTCCATTTGACATCGTTGATGCGATGCTGGATAGTTGTAGGGTAGAGCACACCGATCCACCTCCTATCTTTATAAACATTATGCATGATGTTGAGATACCTTTATACACAGGCTGTGCTAAGTTAACGAAGCTTAGCGTTGTGTTGAGATTGTATAAGTTGAAAGCTAACAATAGATGGAGCGACAAAAGCTTCACTTCATTGTTGACTTTGTTGAAAGAAATGCTTCCTGAAGGAAACGAGCTGCCAATCTCAACATACCGGGTAAAGAAAATGTTGTGCCCAATGGGAATGGAGGCCAAGAAGATACACGCATGCCCGAATCATTGTGTATTATTTCAAAAGGACTATGTAGATTTGAAAGATCGTCCAAAATGTGGTGCGTCACGGTATAAATTGACGACTTCGGGGGAGTCCAAAACTGGTTCTCCTGCCAAGGTGTTGTGGTATCTACCTATAATATCACAGTTTCAATGCTTGTTTGCAAATCTGAAAGATGCGAAGAATTTGAGGTGGCATGCAGATGTTAAGAAAAATAATGATGGGATCCTACGACATGCGTCTGATTCCCCATAGTGGAAGAAGATTGATCTATTGTACCCCAAATTTGGTGAAGAAGATAGGAATCTAAGACTTGGGCTTTGTATAGATGGGATGAATCCGTACGGGACATTGAGTAGCCAACATAGCACTTGGCCAGTCATGCTTGTTATATACAATCTTCCTCCCTGGATGTGTATGAAAAATAAGTACGTTATGCTGTCGTTGTTGATATCGGGCCCTAAACAACCCGGAAATGATATCGATGTTTATCTTGAACCTCTGATTGATGACTTAAAGAAAGTTTCGGCTGAAGGTGTGATGACCTATGATGCTTCAGGAAGAGAGACATTTTGTTTGCACGCTATGTTGTTTTGCACTATTAATGACTTTCCAGCATATGGGAATTTGTCTGGATATAGTGTCAAAGGAGCTAAAGTGTGTCCTATATGTGAAGAAAACACTGATTCAATAAGACTAAAACATGGCGGCAAGACTGTATATCTTGGTCATCGAAGGTTTCTTTCAAAATTTCATCCGTATTGTAGGAAGCGCAAAGCATTCAATGGATGGAATGATGAACGCAGTGCAACTAAACCTATACTAGGGGATGTTGTTTATGAAAGAGTAGAAGACATTGTCCATGAATTTGGTAAGAAATCACAATGTAGTATGGCCACACGGAGTGACAATTCTTCATTCAAGAAGAAGTCAATATTTTGGGATCTTCCTTATTGGAGTTCTTTGACAGTCAGGTATTGCACCGATGTAATGCACGTTGAGAAAAATGTTTGTGATAGCATCATTGGTACTTTGTTAAATATACCATGTAAGACTAAAGATGGGATAAAATCCAGACTGGACCTACGTGAAATGGGAATAAGGTCAAAATTAACAGAATTACATGAAATGGGTAATAAAAGAACATACTTACCTCCCGCTTGTTACACATTGTCTAGAAAGGAGAAGAAAGCTTTTTGTGAATGCTTGGTAAATGTTAAGGTGCCACATGGTTACTCATCCAACATCTGTAGATTGGTATCAATGAAAGATCTGAAGTTGATAGGTCGTAAATCTCATGATTGTCACACTCTAATGCAATAAATATTGCCTGTGGCAATTCGATCTATATTGCCGAAGCATGTAAGGTTTGCAATCACCAGACTTTGTTTCTTTTTCAACAGTCTATGCAACAAAGTTATTGACCCTGATACTCTCGATAATTTGCAAAGAGAAGTGATTGTTACCCTATGTCAGCTTGAGATGTATTTCCCTCCTTCGTTCTTTGATATCATCATACATCTTGTTGTCCACTTGACTCGGGAAGTGAAAATGTTGGGACCAGTTTTCTTGCATTGGATGTATCCCTTTGAACGATACATGAGCATTTTTAAAGGTGATGTTCGAAACTGTTATCGGCCTGAAGGGAGTATTATTGAAGGTTATGTGGTGAGAGAGGTTATGAATTTTTGCAATGACTTTCTGCGTGGTAATAACACTCCTGTTAATGACAAGAATATTGAGGAGGGGAAAATGAATTTTGGGATCACGGGTGAAAGTAATCAGCCGTGAGCAGTTGGAACAAGCTCACTTGTATATTTTACACAACATGGACGAAGTGAGTGTTTATATCGAGGAACATACCAATTTCATCAAGAGACAACATCTTCGAGCAAGTTCAATGTGGCTTGCTAGAGAGCATAATAAGACTTTTACTAAGTGGTTTGAAGATAAAGTCTTACATCAACTATCTCCAACACCAAATGATATTACAGAAACTATCAAATGCCTCACCTTTAAACCAAAACCGAATGGTATGTCTTATGAAGGGTTTGACATTAATGGTTCACATATTACACAAAGCGCCAAGATGATCAGAGTGTTGTCCAAAACAGTGGGGTCACTCTTCAAGCGTCGACTATGTATTTTGCAAGTGCAAAGGATAAGAGTTCTCGTGAAGCTAAAATGTCATATTATGGTGTCATTGAAGACATATGGGAGTTTGACTACATTGATTTCAGAATTCCGCTCTTTAAATGTAATTGGGTTGATAACACCAAAGGAGTTATAGTGGATGAATTGGGTTTCACTTTGGTGAACTTTGAAAAGATTGGCGAGAAGGGTGAACCATTCATATTGGCATCACAGGCGAAACAAATATTCAATATCGATGATCCTGCAATCGATAAATGGTCAGTTGTTCTTCATGGTAAAAGACAGTTCATTGAAGATCCAATAGGTGAAGAAGAGTACTTTTATAAGTATGATGACTCTAGTCCATTCTCAGTTGGGTTGCCAACTCCACAAAATATTGAAGCTAATGATGACTTATATGTGCACGGAAATCACAATGAAGGATTGTTAATTGATAAAAGATCACAATTTTAGAGGCATGTATGTTTATATTTTTTTATTGAAGCTAAATGTTTGCTTTTTTAATATCAATATCATTTTCAGATCTGATTTTTCATTATCTTCTAGTTAATGGCCTGTTACCTGATCGGTCGAGTTCTGTGAGTGCACAACTCGAACGATGCAATCTTCAGAAAATCGACCAAGGATGATCGGTCGAGTTCTGTGAGTGCACAACTCGACCGATGCAATCTTCAGAAAATCAACCAAGGCTGATCGGTCGAGTTTCAATCCAGGAAAACTCGACCGATCAATTGCCTGTAATCCATTTTCTAATTTGCATTTAAAGTGATTAACACTTGGTGAAATTTGTCCCAAACATTTTTCTCTTCTAAGTTACAAGTCAATTCATCATTACAAGTGATTACAAAGATGTTCTAAGGTCGATTACATAGAAAACCCAAAACACACACTTGTAGCCATTTTGACTTGAACTTGACCCATTCTAGGGCTTTGCAATTTAGATCCTTTTCATGTACCTAATGCCTGCAAACAATCTTAATGAAGCTAAATGTTTGCTTTTTTAATATCAATATCATTTTCAGATTTGATGTTTCATTATCTTCTAGTTAATAAAAATGCTAAATGTTTGCCTTTTTAATGACATTTTTAGATGGCTGACCATGATGAGCATGATGTCCATGATGAGCATGAAGTCCATGATGAGCATGCGGTCCATGACGAGCATGGCGAGGATACCAATGTAAGTTCTAAAAACATATCTTGTATATCTATAAAATTCATTATCTTCTAGTTATATCATATATCCCATATTTCTATATTGGACTAATTCAGTGTGTTTATTTTTGTCAAATTTTAGGTTGATGATGCACATGTACCCACTGAAGCACTGCAAGAACTTGATGTGCATCACCAAAAAGTTAACAAGAAAAGGGGCATCACTCTGTTGAAGAAGTTAATAGCGCTAAGTGGTAGTGGATCCAAATTGGTTGTGGAGTTTGATAATGGAGGAAATGCAATTGGAGTGAACCACAATAATTTTGTAAACTATCTTGGGTGTGTCACTCGAAGCCATTGTGGTGTTAAGTATGATAATTGGCATAAAGTTCCTCAGGTGAAGAAAGACTTGATATGGAAGGATTTATGCGTGAGTTATTATTATTTGCAATTCTTTTTTCTAGATTACAAATTATATTATATGCAATTCTATTTTTGGATACTAGTTAATAAGAATTCAATTTTACAGAATCTATTTGCATTGGATGAGAAGCTGCATCGTAAAAGCGTGATGCAACATGCTGGAAAGATGCTTACAAACTATAGGACAAATCTCAACAGAAAATACATAAAAGATGGTGATAAGAAGAAGAAGAAGTTAGCCCTTGAACAGTGGAACTTCTTGGACAAAGAAGATTGGGATAATTTTGTTGCTTCAAGAAAATCTGAAGAATTCAAGGTATTAGGTGTCACTCCCAATTTAATTAATATATGTTGTATTCACCTATTCAAGATTAACATTTAGTGCTACTAACCAAATCATTAATGTGCATACTAACTAGGCCCTCAGTGAGGCGCAAAAAGCTAGGCGTGCATTCAATGTGCATGACCACACTATGGGTCCAAAGGGCAATGCAAGCATTCGACAAAGACTACAGGCGGAGTCTGCAGCTACTCAGGAGTCTGCTGCTACTCAGGAGTCTGCCACCCCCATTCCTCGCCATGATATCTGGATAGCTGGGAGGCAAAATAAGAAGGGTGAAATAAAGAAGCCCGTAACTGCCGAGGCGGCTGTGAAAATGGTAAAATAAAACTCTTAGAGCAATCATTTGAATATTGATTATTTGTGGTGTTAACTTACAAATTTTTGTTGATGGTGATTAGCGGGAGCTGCACGAGCAGAGGAAACAAAGCACGTTCATCCCTCAGGGCACAAGGGATGAATTGACAGTTGCTCTGGGTAAACCAGAGCATCCTGGACGTGTTAGGGGTGCAGGAGCTGGTGTGGGCATCAAACCATTCTTTGGGCCATCACAGCGCAAACCCAGAGCAGGACTTTCACAAGAAGAGGTAACCTATTCTTTTTTAAGAATGTTACTATAAAAGGGAATTCAATAATAAGAAGCTAATGTTTCTTTTATCCATGTATAGGAGAATAAGATAGTCGAGGATATAGTTGCCAAGAAGGTCAATGATATAGTTGTTGAGAAGGTCAAGGAAGAATTGTTGCGGTGGCAGGCATCTCAGGCTTCCAATCAGCCTATGGCGACCCACTCTTCTCCTGATGTACAGACTACAAGTAATCCTGTAGACCAACCGCCTAACACGTCTGTTGTAAGTATTGTTTATGACATTGTAGCTAGTCTTTTCAAGATGATATGTTTTCAAGATGATACGTATATATGTATAATATTCTTTAAGTAAATTTGTAGGCATTGAAGCCATGCCGCTTAAGAATGCAAGACTATGTTGTTGCAGAGACGCAGGCTTACCCGTCCCTTCCTGGGGAAATGTTTCACGAGACTCCAATGCTACAGGGCTACGTTCGTGTGAGCCCAATACGTGTGTTACCTGATTGGAGGGAAGCTACATTGCCATATCCCCACCCGAATATTGATACACTTGCTGAGGCAGAAGGCGGGCTGATATTGTGGCCCAAAGAAGATGTCGTCTACATTACTGAAATTGTAAGATAAATTTACATTACTTTAGATTGTTAATGTGTATATATGAGGTCAATTGATCTGAAATTATATATACAGGTTAAAAAGAAGACACCCAAAGCACCTAGGCCTCCACCTCCACTCATTGCCCTATAATTGTTTCTTTAGAAGCAGATTATGCAGGTCAATCATACGATAGCTCTTTATTTATACAAGATATTATTGAGCTGTTTGTGTATGATTGGCTGAATACATCAATGATAGAGACATGGATAAGGTGAGATGTTGTTTATACATCCATATACCTTGTGTAAGATCCGGTGATCTGGTTTCTTATATATTAATGCATATGTAATACATGTTTTGCAGCTACTTAGTCGAAGATCAATGCAAACAATTTGCATATGATCATGTGGGATTTTTGATTCCATTATTGATTAGTATGGTAGCTAAAGACCCTGATAGTGTTCAACAATACTGTATAGATGCTTTTATAGTTTTTGGTCGGCAAAAGAAGACGATAATAATAGCTCCATTCAATGTCAAGTAAGTTTACTTTATTTATAATTTGGACTTAAGAAAATTCCATTTTTATTGTGCATTTTGAGTTATTAATTTTTACTTTTTTACCTCTAGCGGTAGACATTGGGAGTTACTAGTTATTGTCCCCTGGACATTCACTGTTTATTATCTAGATCCTGCGGGACGTACATTGAACACTAAAATTGGACACGTAATGAGATTGCCAATATTTTGGTGAGAAATATTTCATTTTTATATCCGTTAACATCTGTTATTACATTACTATTTAATTATGGAATTTACTGTGTTTTATTAACATGAAGGGGTTTAGATGCATTCAAAAATGCTGGAGGAAATGTCCCAAGGAGAAAGAACCAACCAATAATTTGGGAGAACGTAAAAGTAAGTTTTTGACTCCAATGTATATATTATTTATGTGAACTGTACTTAGTTGTATTTTTTAATATTTTATATGTTTCAATTTATAGTGCGTTACACAAGACAACGGCTGGGCATGCACATACTATGTGATGCGATTTGTGCAGATGATTATCTGACATGCCGCATTGGATATTAATACCATACATGAGGTATTATATATAGTCTCATTAGTTAGTATGAAATATATCAATCTTATTTTAATATTATTACTTATATATATACATCATTCTCTTTGCAGGTGTTTAAAACTGACCACACTATAGGTAAACGCTTAAAAAATGTTCATGCTCCATATACGATGGAAGCATTAAACGAAGTAAGAGAAGAATGGGAAAAATCCATACAAGCAGTGGCGATTGTAAGATATAATTGGGATGCTGATAGCGATGTTGAATGATATTTTGTAAATGAATATTTCTGAATGTTTCTACATGTATGTGAATGTTTCTACATGTGTGAATGTGAGAATTGAATTGATGTCTTAATCTATCTACTTGTGTGAAAAAATATTTGTTGATTTTGCAGGTTTCTGGCCTGTTTGTAGGCTGATATCAATGGATGTCGTAAACCTGCAGTTCAAAAAACTAAACTGCCGGTTCTCATCCTGCTGACCAGCCACAGTAGGCTTGCAAACTGATAAGAAAAATAAAATAAAATATAGGCGTCGGTTATTTATAGAACACCGTCATCAAAGGCCTACAACGTCGATTTTTGGACAAAAACCGCCACCTAATGTGACAAACAATCCGACCGTGCAGGAAACCACGGCCGTGGTGGAAATGGCGTCGCTTATTCGTATAAAACCGACACCTATAGTAATAAACACGACCGTGCAGAGAAGCACGTCCATGTCGTCTGGGAGTATGGCGTCGGTTGTTCAGTTGTTAACCGACGCAGAAAGTGTCCTAGGTGGTGCCCTTTTTTGTGGCGCGAACCCTATAGATGTTGTCCGACTATATATAACCGACGTCGATAAATCATATAGGCGTCGGTTATAAAACTGACACCGAAGAGTTCGACCTTTAGCGGCGCCCACATAGGCATCGCTTGAAAACCATCGCTAAAAGGGGTTAAACAACTGACGCCAAAGGCGTATTCTATAAAAGTGCCTTAAGGGACAAAGCTCTGGAATGGTACTCATGTCTCCTAGAAGGGAGCCTCCCCGATTGGGAACATCTGGCCAATGATTTTGTTGCTAAATTCTTTTCATTAGAGAGAATGATAAAATGTCAAAACAAGATAACCAGATTCTCACAGAAGGTTTCAAAGAACTTACATAAAACCTGGGAAAGATTTCAAGGCTATCAGGGAGAGTGCCTGCACCACGGTTTTTCTGACCCCAAGCTGATCACCACCTTCTACAATGGGCTATGCATTGGAGAAAGGAAATCCTTGAATCTTGCAGCATGCAGTGATTTTTTGGGGCTCAACGCCCAAAGAGCCACGAAGATTATATATAATATGGCTACAAATCAGCAGGACAACGAGTATGATAGAGAGTCAAGAGTCACTCTACCCTTAGAGAATCAAAGTTAATGGAAGCATTGGCGGCCAAGTTAGACAAAATAGTGACTGATGTCCAAACTTTGAAGGAGAAGAGCTATAAAGGCAAGGTCTGACAAGAAGCAGTCAGAAGTTGTGTCACGTGCAGATAGCCAAACCATCTTTTTGCCTTTTGCCGACACATAGTTGTACAGAGCGAGCTTGATGATGAAAGAATGGATAATGTAAGTTATGTCCACTATCGACGTCTCGACCATCCCAGATTCTCGTATGGAAACACCAGTATGGCATAGAACTCTCACCAGTGGATTGGCAAAACTTCTTTAGGGGATAGCATAATCATCAATACCAGACAGGTTTCCAACAACAAAGAAGCTATCTGAATACCCATCAAGGTCTTGACTCCGCCAAGCTACAAAATTGGATCGAAATATAAATCCTCAAATTTTCATCGACCCTTTTCATTGATGGATGACACCTACACTTTTACTTCTTCCAAGCATCCATGGTTCATACCTTAAAATAGGTTATTCCTATAGTTCTTATTTTCATTGCCTGATGATTTGTTTCAACATCTACCTACTACCCCTTCATTATAAAAGACCAATTTTAACCATGAGAAGTAACACCTCACACCTAAGACCTTCACTAATGAACTTCAGGGATCTATCTTGCCATTGTGTTGACTTACATCACCTCAACAATGAAAAGAAGAGTCTTAACACCATGATTGATTATTTTTTGTCTGCTATAATGTTGGATTTTTTCCTTTCTTGCACTATTAATTTTGTTATTTTTGTAATGAGTGAGTAGTCCTCTCTCTAGGGTGCAAGGAGTAGCCCAACTACCTATTTTACATCTTTTCTGATGTTGTTGCTATAATTCTATATGCCTTGTACCAAGAGAAGAAAAGGCCTAAGTGGATCTATAATGTAAATCCATAACCCATGATATACCTTAATATTGTGTTAATTACCTTGATTGCATGATTGATTAATGATCTAAGCCGATAATGACCTTTTTGTTGGATTTTTTTATTAAAAATTGTATTTTTAATTAAACATGTAAAATGAAAACTTAGTTGAAAATAATCATACTTGAATGTATAATAGGATTCATCATGATAAACCCTACGTTAAGTTAGCGTTTGGGAATCGAGAGTGGAACCCTACTCAACAATATGTTGAGCATGTTGCCGTAAAATGGTGAATCTTAAAGTGTGAGTGATGGTGATATGTCCATAGTGACACCTAGAGTTTTTGTTGAATGATATATATGTACACAAAAAAGATATAATTTGGTGTTGAATCTATTACCATAGGAGAGTTTGGCAAACAAAGTTAGAATGGCGGTTTGATGTTTAAAATTTCTTGACATTTATATTACTTGCATCAATTTGTAATCAAACCTAATGAGGGAAGAGGCTAGTATTATATGATCTTGAAATGGTTATCTTAATGTTTATTTAAGTGGGGTCTAGGGTGAAGTGAACCCATGATTAGTTGTCATGAAATTTGTAACATAGTCAAATATGAACTCACAACTCAATCATCCCTCTCCTGGGGCCTATTTTTAATTCTATTAGTATAAAATGATTTTTCCTTGAAGGAGATGTGATTAGGATTGATTGGAGTAAAGAAATATAATTTCTTTAGTAAATATCCTTATATGTGAGTTTATTAGGATAAAATAATTAACAAAGTCTCTAGTTGGTAGTTAATTAAATTAATTCATCAGTTAACTAATTTAGACCATGAGTTGGCACTATAAAATCATTATGAGTATAATTGATGAAAGGAATTTTTAAAAATCAACCAATGTATCAAATTGATTAAGATGGACATTAATTTCACAAAATGTTCAACCTACAACTAATAAAAAAATACCAAATATATTTCAATGATGAGACTAAAATTAAAATTTGGATTCTCACATCTTATTTAGTTAACATGTAAAATTAAGTCAGTAGAGCATTATTTGTCCTCTTATTTAATTAATTGAATTCATATAATTTAATTTATTTTAATACATTTAATATTATAATCACTACCTTTGTTAGAACCTACTTTTACCCTATAACATCTTCAACCCCACCTGTGTCCTTCACCTATGCATTTCTCATGCTAGTTGTGTCTCTTACAATTCACAAAGATGTTGTTTCTTCATCACCTCCTCTGCTCCCCTAATATTCTTATCGTCTTCTCCATTTCCCCTCTGCCACACTCTCTACTATTCCCTATTTATCCTCCAACCCCTTCCCTTTGCAAGAACTTAAAACCATACCCAAAAATCTTCTTTTCAGCCTGGTTCCAAGCCACTATGGTGGTAGGGTCCGACCTTCTCCAGTCCTAGATGTCCCACTCCCATTCAATCCATCCATTGGAAGTTTTAGAAGTAGGATGTGACAACCACCAAATCACGACCACATGAGAACATCCCCAAACGTTGACACCCCCACACATCCTTGATTGTTTCTTTATGCACATGAAGCCACCCAGTATTGTAGGGTGCCTCCACCTGCTCTAGTTGGGCCACTACATGATTTCATTTCCATCATTTTTTACTCATTCCTTCCTCTTACTTGCCAACCACCCTAGTTTCTTTCTTCCAACATAGATCTAGACCACCACATATCCTATAGTGAAGAAGGCACAAGAGATTATTTATTCCTCCTTATCAAAACCCAACACCTGCACTATTAAAGGATCGAAACCCAAAGGACAATGTTTTTAAGAATCTTTTTCAAGCGAATCTAGCTCAAGTAAGACTAATATTTAGAACAATTGGTTGGTTTGTTGTTAATTAAACTAAATACAGGAAAGTAAAGGAGTAGAATTAAAGTTGGGTCAAGATTAAATGATGTGGGATCACCGGGATGATACCGGGTTTCACCACCACTACACATGCAAACACGTCCAAACATCAAACATCCAGGCAAGATATAACCATTCAAATGGAGCTACTACAAAACCCCCCATACGGGCGTTAGGCTTGCATTAGCATCACCTTAGGTATCAGATGTCTCGTCACCATCCAGATCATATACTTATGGCTCTGAAGATACAAAATCCAATTAAGGTTGTGGTCATTGCTGAGGGATGTTTAGACAATAGAATTGTCACCGAAGGTTAGATGGCTCGTCCCCTCACAGATCATTCACTTACGACCTCAAGGAAACCCATTCTATTTCTAGTCAAGGTGTCAACTGCGATAATCAATAAGCAAGTAGGTGATTAATCTACAAGCAAACATCGACGATAAACAAAGACGATACAAAATCCAACTAAGGTTGTGGCCCTCCCTGAGGGATGTTTAGGTCACAGAAGCGTCATCGTAGGCTAGATGTCTCGTCCCCTTATGGATCACAAACTTACGACCTCAAGGAATCCTATCGAAAGTTCTCGTCAAGGAGTCAACTTCATAAATCACCATTCTCCCCTACATATAGAAGTTCTTGCAAGTAACCAACTACAAACTTTAACGATTAACAACAAAATGAAAAGTTATATACATAGCCATGAACGTTTAATAAGATAACATGCTTGCATGGTCAGCGGGGCTAGTCCCTGCAACCCAGTGAAAAGGAACTACTCACTCATGATGCAAGAAACAAGAAGGATGAGAAAGAGCAAGGAATCTTCCATGAGAATGATGCCGAAGGTAGTCACAACTCAATGAAGATGATGCGGTCTTCTACATCATGTTAGAGCAGATCTGGAAGAATGAGGGATGCCAAGACAAATTGGGAAGTCTTTCTCACTCCTCCTTTCTTCTCTTCTCAGTCTCCTTGAGTAGCAGTAGGAATGACAGGTGAAGTGGAAGTGCGGACAAAACTAGATCGGACCTGTGTACAGGCAGCCTGTCGGTGTCCCGGAATTGATGCTCAAATAAGGACCCAGTTGGTCCTATTTATCGGCTCGGGACTGGCCCTCATGTTTATGGTGTGATTCCAGCCCAAACGGTTTACTAAATATCTTCTTCAAATAGTCTTGGTAAATATCTATTTCAAACGGTTTACTTTATTAAACAGTTTGGTATTCCATTCGGTTTGCATACATGAGCATCAAATGGTTTTGAGCAACATTTGGCCTTCATGCATGTGATTTATCCAATCAGTTTGGCAGATATTTGTCATTCGGTCTCGTATTGTGCTGCATGTCCATACGGTCTTATGCAAAAGACCAAACAATATTGGATCAGCAAGTGGGCATTCGATCTCGATGCATGTGACTAAACGGTCCCATGCATGCATGCATGCCTTTCCCATGCACGTAGCTCTTCCAAACGGTTTGGTGTTGCATTCTCCAGTCGATCTCAGATGCTGGATGATCAAGCAGTTTTGCAGCTGCGTCAAATGGTCTCGCAGACCGACACTCCTCAAACGGTCTCGAGCAGGTTTTTGAACTGGTCTTGAAGACTGATAGCATCAAATGGTCTTGGAGAAGAGGGATGTCTCAAGACCGTTTAGGCAGATGGATGCAGACCGTTGATTTGTGATCTAATGGTGGAGAACAGTTAGCACCCAAACAGTCTAGAAGTCAAGTTAGATCCAAACAGTTTTGCTGTGAAGTTGTCCAAACGGTCTTGAGACTGAATGGATGAAACTAAATGGTGAGACCGTTTGGTGAGACCATTTGGTCAGACTGTTTGGTCAAGTTGTTTGGTCAAACCGTTTGGTGAGACCGTTTGGTCAGACCGTTTGGTGAGACTGATTGGTTAGTGAAAGGTAGGTCCCAGCTGATTGTTCAACCTCATCAAGTCCTGCATCGAATGAACATCAATTTAGTTAAAATCATGATTATTGGACCAATTAAGTAATTTTTCACATTTTGATATTTAGTAACTGAAATTGGGTGTATTGAGTCAAAATTGATCCAAGATGGTAATTGAATTCCATGATGAATATTCATTCATCAAAACACCCCAAACTTAAACGTTGCTTGTCCTCAAGTAACACAAAATATGAAAAAATTGCCAAATGAATACTTTCTGGTCATGTGGTTGCCTCATCTTCACATCATGATTGTTTTCTTTCTACACATTATGACTCAATATCTCAACCTCCTGAGACCACTAAACACATCTTACCATATCTTCATTCCTGTGTTCGCTTTCCAATATCACTTCCTCCTCACTTTTTCCAACAACAAGCATGTCAAAGAGTTTTGTAAGAGTCCAGAGATACCTGCAGAACAACAAGTGTGCACTTGATCTGATACTGGTATTTTTCAAGATAGGATAGGCATTCATTGTGCCATTAGGTAGAAGATGGAGTGAATGGTGGTATGGAAGGAAGAAATAAATCTCTCCTCTATTCGACTCAAGATTTTCGTCTTATGTTTTGCAATTTCATTTATTGCATTTTTTTGTGCGAATCTCTCCTCTATTCGACTCGAGATTGGATTTCTTTTTGTGTGTGCTTAGGCATCTTTTGTTTGCAAATATCTCCTCTATTTGACTTGAGATTTGCATTTTTTGTGGTACACCCCTATTAATTTGCAAGGGGTATGGAAGAAGCAGATATAGAGGGAAGTGGCGTGCCACCCCGAACTTAGGGTTTGACACTATTTTGGCTATTTTTATTTCTTTTTGATGGATGGAGAGGTACGGAGATGATATAAGAAGTGTAGAAGAGAGTTCAAATCAGAATGCAACTTGATTTACAATTCCGTGCATTGGGTCATTCTCTTTATCGTACTCTGCTCAGATAATGACTTGATGATGATCCAGTGGGGATTCCATGTTATTGTTCGACTAGTTAGTTAGGAAGCATGAACTGTTTGATCCCTATTATTTTGACAGACACTTGTCATTTTTGCATAAGTATCATGATGTTAAGAATCATAAGCTCCACAAGATGATTTCAACCAAAAGGCTAGTTTTCAGAAGAAGGTCCTTTGGAGGATCTACTTCGAATAAGGAAGGTATAGCCAAAAAGCATAGAATCAAAAAACGTCAAAATTTCATCAAGTATCTGTTCAAATTTCTTTTGAAAACTTTGAAATTTTGGAAATTTTATTTGAAAATTTTTGAAAATTTAGGTCAAAATTGCAACGATAAATTGCAACGATGGGTGAAGGTGGATAATAAGATATGTACCACCCACCCTCCACCTCGAACTTAGAAATTTTCTCATCCTGAGCAAACTCTAAATCTAAGATGGAGGGGAAACTTCGTACTGATTGGACCACAAGATGTGGTTGCCTTCCAGACAGCGTGCATCCTCCATCTAAAAATCTATAAAGGAAAGATTAATCAGAACTCAAGATAGCATTTCTTGATGCGAATTTTATTTGGTGCAAAATTATATAAAAGGTAAAAACAAAATTAATGAAAAATTTCCAATTCAAAATTAAAACTAAATACAAATTTATTTATCGGGTTGTCTCTCGACAAGCGCCTTTGTTTTATGTCGATGGCTTGACTTGATATCTTTAACTTCACGGTGGTTCCTTTGGATTGAAGAGATTTATTATTGCTTCTATGCTTATGTCCACTGTGGTGAAATATCTTTTTAAATGTTGACCATTCGCCACGAATTTGCTCGACTTTTCACTCCATAAAGACAAAGCACCATGTGGGGAGATACTTTTGACAATGTACGGTCCAGATCATGATGAATGCATATTCATCAGGAATTTCAATTACCATCTTGGGTCAAATTCGACTCAATGCTTTTAATTTCACTTACTAAATAACAAAATGTGCAAAATTACTTAATTAGTCCAATTATCATGATTTTAATTGAATTTATGTTGATTTGATGAAGGTCTTGATGAAGTTGAACAATCAACTGGGGCCCACCTTGACTCACCCTTGGTTTTGGCAAATCAGTCTGACCAAACAGTTTCATCCATTCGGTCTGACCAAACACTTTCATCCATTCAATTTTATCAAATGGTCTCACCAAATGGTCCTGACCATTCAGTTTCAACCAAACGGTCTCGACCATTCGGTTTCAAGACCGAATGGATAGATTCACCTCGAAACTGTTTGGACATCACACGGTTTCAGACCGTTTAGGCACCAAGGTCACAAGACCGTTCAGCCACGAAGACCGTTTAGCTACAAATACTGTATGGCCACAATACTCTCAGACCATTTGGAACCGGTCTGCGAGATTGTTTGAGGAATTCTGGTCTCGAAGACCGTTCGAAGTAGTGCTGCGAAGACCGTTTGCATGCCACAGTGAAGACCATTTGAGGACATGTATGGACTAAACCGAATGGACCCAGCAGATTGTGAAGAGCAGCAATCCGTTGCTTAGAAAAACCGAATGAGCAGCAGACCGTTTGCTGCTAAAATATAGACCGTTTGCTGATTGCTGCACGAGAAGACCGTTTAATATAGCACTAAGTAGACCGAAACTGAACGGCCACAACACGTGCATGCGAAATCTGATTGGAAAAGATCATGTAGACTGGTTGATAAAGTAGGTGCCGAGACCAAGAGAGCTTATTAAGAAAGATCCTAGACCGAATCAGCTGCTGGAATAAAGACTGAATGGACTTCAAAAACATTTGCATGCATGAGATCGATTGCTGCATGAAGACCATGTGAGTTTTCCATGTGAAGACCGAATGATTTAGCAAATGATGAAACCGTTTGGAAAAAGTGTCGCGAAGACCGTTTGCCTCACTCGTTTGAAGACCGAATGAGCATAGAACCGAATGAGCTGCTGAAGCGTAGATCGAATGGAAGACCGAATTAGCAGACTCTTTGGATTAATAGCATGCAAAATCGAATGAGCAATCGAGACCATATGAGAACCGTTGTTGTTCACATGAATAACATTTGAGCAGCTGAATGGAGCAAACCATTGTTTTCCACATGAGTAACCAAGTGAGAAATGCAATGCATGCAAACCAAATGCAAAAAAGCATGCAGCGAGACCGTTTAAACATAATTGCAATGCAAACCGAATTAGCAAACCAAATGGCTGCCAAAACTGTTTGTTGTTTCCCACCTAAAGACCGAATGGAAGAAAGTAAAATGCAAACCGTTTGGATAAGATATTTTCGGACTGGAATCGCACCAAAAACATGAGGGTCAGTCCAATGCCTATAAATAGGACCAACATGGTCCTCATTTTGCATCGGTTTCAGGACGCCGACAGGTGCCTGTACACAAATCTGATCCAGGACTAGTGCGGTCCACACCAGTTTTGTTCCACCTACTGCCCGTGTTGCAATCAAGGAGACCGAGAAGAGAAGGAAGACAGAGCGAGAGAGACTGTCAGGTCTGTCTTGGCATCTCCCGTTCCACGTCCAGATCTGCTCCGACACGATGTAGAAGACCGCATCATCTTCATCGAGCTGTGACTACCTTCTACACCGAGTTCATGGCGGATTTCTCTCTCTTTCTTATTCTTCTTGTCTCTCGCATCATGAGTGAGTAGTTCCTTTTTGCCACTACAAAAAAACAATGATTTAGCTACGATTGCTTCAGCTACAATTGCTTTATATGTAGCGAGAACTATTTTTACTTATAAAATATTTTTGTATAACTAAAATGATTGTAGCCACTTTAGTAAATAAGGTGTAGCTACAATTTTTCACTTCATTTTATTTGTATGCAAAATGATCCTAAAGAGGCAAAATCCAAACTCACTCCCCCATTACGTAGCATAGACAGTTACCCCTCTTCCCCATCCCCGATCGCCCGCACAGACTTCCGCCTTCCGCCGTCCACAACGGCGCCCTCCGCGCACAGACTTCCGCCTTCCGCCGTGCGCACGTCGTCCAATGGTGGACTACTGAAGCCCGAAGCCTAAAACCTCGTTGCCTCCTCCGACAACGGCGCCCTCCGTGCACAGACTTCATCCGCCTTCCGCCGTCTGCACGCCGTCCAACGGTGGACTCTGACTCCGAAGCCGTCCGCTGATCTTTGTGCCCCCATCTCTCTACGCCTCCTGCCGTCCGATCGGTGAGGTTTCCCCCCAGCAGCAGGCCTTCTCCGGGCTCTTGCAGCGGTCCCCTGCTTTGTGCGTTCTCTGGCAGCGTCTCCCGTCTGCTCTTCTCTCCGACGGTGCTCCCTGTGCTCTCTGACGTACACGGTGCCTACTCTATGCTCTTCTCTCCATATATGCCATATATATTTTATATCCAGTTCTCGTTTGTTGCTCTCTCTGTCAATCCTACAAGTGAAGAACATTCGATATTTCTGTCAGCCCCTTCCTCTATGAAATAGGAGAAAGACTATTGCTTGATGCTTGTTGTGGATACACAATACCTGTAAAAGTAGGCATTAGGAATACCATTGAATAGTCATAGGTTTATCCCATATTAGAAGTGACACACAGACCTTAGGCTCCGTTGAATACCATCCCTCTGTAAGGGCCATCCATTTTTGCCTACACTTGTGAGAGCAATTGTTGTCTTTATTCCCCTCTATATCATTCCTACATATGCAACAAGAGGAACGTTTGGCATTTCTGTCAGCACATTCTTCTATTAAATAGGAGACGGATTTTTGCTTGATTATCGTAATGGATACACCATACCTCTTAAATAGGCATTGGGAAGAAGAACAATTGCTTAATTATACAATGTATGACTAACATATATATTAAGTAATGATAATCATGTTACGCCTAATAGGCCCACTAATACTACGTAACCTCCTTTTCACTTTAAGGTTCCCCTTCATGATGGACAATATACATTAATCATGATCGGCTTGTCCATGAATATGACTACTATTTGCCTATTTGGATCAGACTGAAGATTAATATAGATATTTTCCTTTGAGTCATATGGCTTGTTGAGGCTTGCATGAACTATTGTACATAGTTTTTTTGTGTGTTTATTTATAGTTCATGGCTCAAGCCAATGCATTGTAAAAACTCACTTTTTGATATATACAAAAAAAGGAACAAGGGATAAAAAAAAGGAGTGTGCTCATTATGGAAGAAAAGGGCACTCCACAAGGAAACTATGCTATAAGTTGCATGGTTCTCCTTCCACAACATACGTGCAACTCTAAATTTTTTAAAATTGTGACTAAGTTATGGATTGTATTTTAATTATACTATATTCTCCCTACAATGATAAACAAGTGGGATTGCTTTGGAAAGTGAGTAGCTGATGCTTTCTTCATTGGTAGAGGCTGAACTGGCCTTCGTGCCATTGTCTCTCATCAGGCTTTGACAAGTCTAATTTCTTATTGTTCTAGGCAAACTCTCCCAAGATATGAGAAAGAGCTCTTAAATCTTATTGAAACTAAGTTATGTAATGATTTTTAATACTTTGTATTCTTATCTTTTTTTTTCTTAATAAGTTATGTAATGATTTTAATACTTTGTATTCTTATTTTTTTTCTTAATTGTTATAGGTAGTCATGATAGATAAAAGTTGGATCCATGAGGAACATAGAACAAGCACGACATATTTGCTTGGGGTGGTTAAATTTATAGAGCATGCATTTTCAAAATCCAGTAGGGATGGGACTATCTTATGTCCTTGTAAGCAGTGCTTAAATGTGCATAGGCAGAATCGACAAGTCGCAACTGAACACTTGTTATGGAATGGATTCTTGACCACCTACACAAATTGGATTTTTCATGGTGAGGGTTCATCTGATAGCTCTGAGGATTCACAAATACAAAATGACGCGTCCAAAGATGACATGATAGACATGTTGCGTGATGCGTATGGTGTATCACAGGATGGAGAGAATATGGAAGACGACGACCATCGATTTGTATTTGTTGATGACGCGAAAGCTGAGCAATTTTACAAACTGTTAGAGATTGCTGCACATGAATTGTACCCTGGAAGTAAGAAGTACTCTAAATTGTACACTGTTGTGAGGTTGTTTCACATAAAATGTGTCAATAATTGGAGTAATAAGTCATTTTCTGAGCTTCTTGAGCTTTTGAAGGAACTGCTTCCAGAGGGTGAGACGTTGCCCGGCTCTTATTATGAATTCAGGAAAATAATCAGGGACCTTGGACTTGACTATGATAAAATCGATGCTTGCAAAAATAACTGCATTTTGTATCGAAATGATTTTGCAGATAAGACTTCATGTCCGAAATGTGGTGCTTCTAGATATAAAGAAATTGAAATTGACGAAGCTGGTGTAGAAAACATTCGTACGAACAAGAAAGGAGTTCCTTGTAAAGTCATGCGCTACTTTCCCTTGACTCCTAGGTTGAAGAGATTGTTCATGTGTTCGAAACTGTCACCCCTAATGCGGTGGCACGATGAAAGTCGTACCAAGGATGGGATTCTACGACATCCAGCAGATTCTCCAGCATGGAAGACGTTTGATAATATGCATGCTGAGTTTGCTTCTGATTCTCGCAATGTTCGCCTTGGATTAACTTCCGATGGATTTAATCCCTTTGGCCTCATGAGTCTATCATATAGCATTTGGCCCATCGTATTGATTCCGTACAACTTGCCGCCATGGTTGTGCATGAAGTCTCCCAATTTTATCCTTTCGATGATTATTCCTGGTCCAACTCAACCCGGAATGGACATAGATGTCTACCTGCAACCGTTGATTGAGGAATTAAAAGAACTGTGGGAAGCTGGTGCTGATACTTATGATGCTGATCGTAAAGAGGTTTTCAAGTTGCATGCTGCCTTACTGTGGACGATAAGCGACTTTCCTGCATATGGTTATCTATCTGGTTGGCAAACTAGTGGGTATCTTGCATGTCCTTTCTGCAACAAAGACGCGTGCTCATGGAGACTACCATATAGCAAGAAAGCATGTTTCATGGGTCACAGGAGGTTCCTCCCAATGGATCATAAATTTCGTAAAGATGCTTCATCATTTGACAGAAAAGAAGAATTTAGAAGTGCTCCTAAGATGTTGTCTGGAAGTCAAGTTCTAGATCAAACTAGAGATGTAGATAATCTACCGTACAACTGGAGAAAGCAAAGTATATTTTTTGAGCTGCCATACTGGAAGCATAACCTTATACGT
This sequence comes from Alisma plantago-aquatica, assembly GCA_963693085.1. NCBI lineage: Eukaryota > Viridiplantae > Streptophyta > Magnoliopsida > Alismatales > Alismataceae > Alisma > Alisma plantago-aquatica. The sequence continues at coordinate 193,494,911 of OY856413.1, read as the reverse complement.
CATAATGTTGACGTGATGCACATAGAAAAGAATGTATGTGAGAGTTTGATTCACACACTTCTAGGAATGGAGAAGTCAAAGGACACTGAAAATTCTCGATATGACCTCGAAGAGATGGACATAAGGAATAAACTTCACATTATCAAGGACGGAAATAAAAAAATCATCCCGCCTTCATGTTTTACTTTGAAGTCTACTCGAATTATTCTGTAAGAATTATTCTGTAAGCTGTTGAAGTCTACTCGAGTTCCTGATGGCTATTCTTCTAATATAGCTAGAAATGCACGCGTCAAAGAAAGAAAGCTGATGGCATTGAAGAGTCATGATTATCATGTATTGATGCAACAGTTCCTCCCATTAGCTTTACAAGTAGCATTGCCCAACAAAAATGTTAGATCTGTTGTAATTGAGTTGTCCAATTTTTTTAAAGACTTATGCTCCAAAGTCATAAATCCAAATACTTTTGAGAAGTTGGAATCCAGAATAGCAGTGACTCTTTGTAACCTAGAGAAGATTCTCCCACCATCATTCTTTGATGTGATGGAGCATGTGGTCATTCATCTTCCACGAGAAGCAAAGATAGCCGGACCAATATTCTATCGTTGGATGTACCCCGTGGAGAGGTAATTTTTCTAACAATTAAATTTTTTCAGACTTCGCATCCTATTGTATGTGATGTTCTTACAGAGTTTTATCTTCTTATTAATGTAGACACTTGCAAACTTTAAAAAGATATGTGCGAAATAAAGCTGCTGCAGAAGCTTCTATAGCAGAAGGTTACTTGGCAGATGAATGCTTAACATTTTGTTCGAGATATCTCTCAGGAGTTGAGACAAGGCTCAATAAATTGTCTAGAAATGATGTGGAAGATGAAGATATGGATAATGATGAAGAGTGGTCTATATTCTTTCATAAAGGGCGTCGTCTAGGAAAGAAGACTCCTATTATGCTTGATAGCACTATGCTCAAAGCTGCGCATCAATATATTTTGGCAAACTGTGATGCAGTTGATCCATACGTGAAGTAAGATCGTTGTTTACTTTTCATAATGTACTTTCATATTTACGTCTAGGTGTGTCACAAATGTTTGTTAGCAGGGAGCACATCCGATACTTGAAGAAAATCAATCCACGTGCACGACAATGGGAAATCAGTAATCTTCATATGAACAGTTTCAATGAATGGTTTAAGAAACATGTAAGTTTAAATAAGTTATTTCCATTATCAAAATAACAAAAATGTATAAATAATAAAATTCATAATATTTTCAGATTGAGGAGAACGCAAAGTCGACAACTGTGTCTCCAAACCTTTTAGTGTTGGCTCGAGGACCGCAACAAATGACGATGCAATATGCGGGATATGTAACAAATGGTTATAGATTTCGCACCAAGGATCGAGAATGCGGGAGGAAAACACAAAATAGTGGAATTATGGTGAACGCTCAGACCGAAAGTTTTGCCAGCTCCAAGGAAAAAAATCCTCTAACGGGTCAGGTTACGTACTACGGGGTGTTAAGGGACGTTTTCGAGATCAGTTATTACGAGCAACTCAAAGTTGTATTGTTCAAATGTGACTGGGTCAATGCAAACAGAGGCATCAAAAAATCTGAAAATAACTTCACAATGGTCAATTTAAAACGTATTGATGTAACTGATCATCCATTTGCATTGGCCTCCCAAGCACAACAAGTGTTTTATGTGAAAGACATAAGTCAAAAAAATTGGAGCTTTGTTGTGCACACTACACCTCGTGATACTTATGACATGGAGGAGAAGCTTCACGATAATTTCATGGATGGAACCTTCTTGTCAGAAGATAAATCTCTAAGTGATTTGGAAGATATCTTAAGTGACGTTTGTGATGACGTTAATTTAGTCAGAGAAGACATGGAGGGTGTGACTTTTTATGAAGAGGGTCATGATCCCCATCATTGATCTTATGTAACTCTTTTTATTTTATTAGTTGGGTCAATTACTGGAAACACTCATGCTATCCCTTTATTTATAAAATGATCATTTATTCTTTTACATAATTATATATTTGGGTTAATCTACTTAATGAGTTTGCTTGTTGGATGTTGGCTTCATCAAAAAATTAAAATATTATTGAAATTTTTAAATTTTTAATTTTATTTGAGGAACACAATTAGAGAATGTATGCCATGATTTCTGTTTGTAATTGAATATTTTTGATATCAATTGTCTATTTAGGAGAATGAAAAGACGCAGTCAGCTATTGTCTCCACTTACTGATGATGTCTGTAATGAAGGATTAACTCATGGGAGTATGACAGGTAAAATAAAAAATTACATCATTGAATATCTTTCTTAGAACCGCTCATATCATCATTTTAGTTGCAGGTACTTCCAAAAGACCAAAAGGAGGGTATCTTGGCTCAATAAATGCTGATTGGGGGTGTTCAAATGCAAAAGAAGGACTTAGAAACAGTAAAACCATGGCGGGATCAGCTGCAAATAACAATAGAAGTTCTTTTTTAAACCTTGCAAAAGAAAAAAAATCTTCTGTGTCAAATGATGGAGTTGGTGCCGTTGGTAAAAGTCATGTGGTGGCAAACTCAAATATTGCTAGAGAAGAAAGTCATTCTAAAAGACACTTAGAAAAAAAAAGTCATCAAGGAGTGCATGTAAAAGCAAGTATGCAATGTTTGGTAAATGATGTCAGTAACAATCAAGAGGTTGAAATTGATAAATTAGATAATGATCAACATTCTGTTGCTGAGTCTCCTACTTTTGATCCTGGGCAGAGTGAAGGTAAGAAAATTTAGATACGAAGATGCATTATATTTTTCACAAATGATAACTTAATTATATGTGTATAATATGTATATCCTTGTAAATGCTTGCATCATATTCATGATTTTGTAGGGGGGGCTACAAATAAAAAAACAAGGGGCTATTCTAAGTGTATCCGATTATGGGGTAAGACAGGGGATAAAAAGTTGCCAATTACTTTGGATGAGAATGGTGATCCAATAGGGCCACATCAGAATGACCTGTCTTCCTTTTTGGGAACTGTTGCTAGAAATTCTGATCTTGCACCATTAAACTATCTTGATTGGCGACAAGTACCTGTGGAAAACAAAACCGCTATATGGAATTATGTGGAGGTAATTCTAGTCTTAGAGATATAATACAATGTTGTGAATTTTTTATTTAAAAATTATTCTTTTGTTACAGACCAAGTTTGTTATCGACATAAAGGGGAAGAATTCAGTTTTGCGAATAGTGAGGGATTGTTGGAGAAACTTTAAAGCGGATATTAAAAAAAACCACTACATGCGGCACAAAGAAAAATCTAACCGACTTAATGATTGCCCCTCCCGTGTTGATCCTGATCAATGGAAATTTCTTGTGAATTTTTGGGATTCTGACGATGGAAAGGTAAAACAATTTATTCCTTAATTTTGTAGAATTTAATAGTGTATATTTCATATAATTATATTATAATGCATTGTATGTAGTTAAGGAGTGCTAAAAACGTTATGAGCAGAAAGTTCGTAACGACAAGACATACATCGGGATCAACGCTGTATGCTTGTGTGAAGGCTAATGTGAGTTATCTTCTGGTTGAAATCTGCATTACACTTTCTTACTACTATGCTCAGATATGCTGCTACTGTTACAAACAGTTACAAGAGAAGAAAAACGGTGGCAATGTTAGCAGATTAGACTTGTTTAAGGCCACCCATTTGAAGAAGGATGGTACTGCTGTGGATGCAAAATCTGCAGAATTGATTGTAAGTAATCATTTAACAAATTTATTTTTTATTTAATGAAAATATTCTCATTAATATTGTATGTAGGACAAGATGAATGCGGCACTTGCAAGTAATGATGAAAATCTCGATGAAGATGAGATATTTGATCATATTTTGGGCCCAAAGAAGATTCCTGTGAAACATGCGATTCATGTGTCTCATAATGTATATGAAAATAAAATCACAGACTTAGAACTGGTTGTTGATGCTCATACCCAGATATACGAGGCTCAACAAAAGGAGTTGTTAGAAATGAAGAAAAAATTTGAAAATCTTGAAGCTATGATGCTGAGAAATTCTAACCCGAGTGCTTCGTTTCAGCCGAACGAGGTAAATCTTCAAATTCTTATAATGTGATTACATAATAAAATTGATTTTCTTATAGTAAACTATTTATTTTGTAGAATATCACAATGACCACCAATGAAAGACTACCCAGACCAAATCAATTGAGTAGTGAAACACCCATTACCGAAGGACAGGTTATTATATCCAAACATTTATTGATTAATTTTTTCAATCTGAATTTTAGGTATAACCAATGTTTGATACAATCTTTATAAATTTAAAGGTTGTTTCCTTGTTAAGCTTTGAGGATGGGAATTCAATTGTAGCACGAGGACACGTTACTTCTACAAGTCCAACTTATGTCGTAGGAGGAGCACTGTTGGGGTCCTCATTTGCTGCCGTTTGCATTACTGTACCAATCCAACCTCAAGAGCAGTTGATTAGGCCTTTTGGTCAACACCAAGTAATTGAGGATGTAATTGGGACAGTGATAGCTTGGCTAAAGAAATTACTCATTGTTAGGTAACATTTTATAAATTAATCTCAATACTAAAAGTGCACTTCTTGACTATTTATGCATCATTGTAGGTGAACCATTTGGAGACGTGGAAACCAAGAGTAGCAGTCATTTGATCAACATAGAGATTCACATATCATATGAATCCATAGGATTTAGTAAAAATAGAAGTCAACCATTCTTTATTATATTTAGTTGGTTTTCAATAAATGTGGATGTCACACATATTGTAGTACCCTTCATTATTTCATTGTCTTGATTTTAAATTCAAAGGAAAAATTCTTATAGATCATTCACTATCTATTTCCCATGCATCAAATGATTGCCCTGTTATTATAGTTACTGAACAAGTGGCATGTATGGTTCTGGTTGAAGATCGCATATGTTAGTCATGCTAATGTTTGATACGCATATGGATGTATAGTTTCTTATAATCCAATGGCCAGTACAGATCCCTTTCCTTTATATTGTGTATGTGGCATCAACAGACCTTTTCAGTCATGTATAAGCATGAGTGGACAAGAAAACGAATGGTAAGCTTTGGAATCATATTCTTAATCCTACAGGGACTTAAACTTTTAATATGGTTCTCTAAACTTTTAATTCTAGTTGAATGAACATGTGTTTAGCTTGCAGCTCGAGATGGTCTATGTGTTGCTCTGTTTTGATTTAGATATGAAATGCAAACATCACCTATTTACAACTTATGATTCAGTCTAATGCTTCTTTTTTGTGTATACCTGGCTGGCTTATGCTACTGGTCCGCAGCTGCTTATTAGCTATGATATCACTGACTCACTATAGGAGTTGTTTGACAGGCGGTCTACTACTTTGAAGCATTTGTTGAGTGTTTGTCTAGTCTACTATAGGAGTTGATTGACAGGTGGTCTACTACATATTGATCTACGTTGTCATTGTTATGCTCTTTGTTACATGGTTTCATTTCCCTGCTCAGATTTTGTTTCTTATTGTCTCGTGCATTGACATACCTAAATCTGTCCTACATAAGACACCAATACTTGTAATTATTTCTTCAAAACCTCAATGTGAGTTGCTGGAAGATTATAACAGTAGAAAGTTCTAGATGATCCAGTTCACAGTTTGCATGCTATCAGGTGAGTCTTTAAAGGAAAATTGCTCAAAAGTATGTCTTGAAAACACAAAATCCAGCAACTACTACTACTAGGAATGAACCCCTAAAAGGCAAATTGATTTACTTAGAACTGATGAATGATGCACCATGTAGTCTATTCACTCTGAGATATTTCTAATATTGAAGGTCTCAATCATCTGGTTGGTTCTCAAGTTTTATCTTCTTGTTTTGTAACCTGGAAGGTGATTCCTAGTGACCGATTTAGTTCAGGCAATGTCAAAAATTTGTTGACTTAGGATTATAAAATTGGTCAAGCCATAAGACAACTTTTATATTCGAGTATAGGTGTTAAATCTTGCTAGGTTGTATGCTCGTACAACCATAATGATTTCACACTTCCTGACTTTGAAGTAACATTTTGTTCACTTTTATTTATGCCATTCTTTTCATCTGTCCAGGAAGATGGCCTTCTGCACACAACATGTGGAACCCCGAATTATGTTGCTCCCGAGGTATCCTGTGTTTCTGCTGTTGTTGTAATAACTTGAGGCATTTTATGTCGAGGCAGTTCATAATGAAGATATTGTATTATTTGCTGTCTCCACATGGCTTTTATGTTGAATGGTGGTGATTTCATCAATTGTTGGGTTTCAATACAGTTTCTTACATTTTCAGGTCATAAATAACAAAGGCTACAAAGGCGCAAAAGCAGATTTGTGGTCTTGTGGTGTGATTCTTTTTGTTCTTATGGCTGGCTATCTACCTTTTGATGATGCCAACCTTTCAACACTACATAAAAAGGTATTCCTTGTAACCATAGTACTCTTTTCTTGTTGGAATGTATGGTTTATCAGTAGGACTCATTCTTGGCTTCTTATTGATGTCCAGATCTTCAGGGCTGATTTTAGTTGCCCTTCTTGGTTTTCTAGTAGTGCTAAGAAACTAATTAAAAGGATACTTGACCCTAACCCTGCTACGGTAAGGATGGTTGTTTCATTATATGCATTCAGTTTCTAGGCCAGGCCTAATTTCCTTAACTTTAGAGTAGATTTTATCCTAGAATAAGGATATATATATTCCATCAGTAGCTCAGTTCATATATGCGTTTTCTCGACTAATAAGTAATAGACTTGCACAGATAACATATTAATGCATCTCATCATGAAACGCATTACTATTTCTGAGGTTATTGAGAATGAGTGGTTCAGTAAGGGATACCATCCTCCTACATTTGATGAACAAGATATCTCTCTTGATAATGTTCAGGCAATCTTCGATGAATCAATGGTAATTCAAGGCGACTTTTCTTTTTGATGTATAATTTCCTGATTAGTTCTATGGATATTGATTTGATGCCTAACTGTTTTTTTTTCCTTCAGGCGCCTGCAAACCTTGTTGTAGAAAAACGAGAAGAAAAGCCCGTGACGATGAATGTTTTTGAGCTCATTGCCACCTCCCAAGGACTCAATCTTGGCACATTATTCGAGAAGCAAATGGTGAGGAAGATCTTATTCCAACAAAATATTTGTGCTGGACTTAATATGAAACTGCGACGAAGTCTTTATATCTGCAGAGAATAGTAATCATGGATACTATAATCATGAGAAACACTCACTGTTCTAAGATGGCGAAATTGTTCATTCATACAATCCTCTTATTAAATTTAATTGCTTTTTTTTTTAGATGTGGTTGGTGGGTTTTCCTTGGATGCCTCAATTCAATATTACAAACCTTATACAGAAGGTTATCCATGTCAAAGTAAGGTCTCAGGCATAAGCACTCTCCGGCACAACGTAGGAGCACTTAACGGTCTCAAATAATAGGTACATGGGTTTAGCATTGATGATAGAATGGGATAAACGGTGGCCATGGTGATTGGAAAGTGGGATGAAGATATTAATTATGCACTAGGTGACTACTTGCAGTATTTCACTTAGCCCTGCTCTGCATGAACTATACTAACTGATGCAGGGCCTTCAACAGATACTGCAAATGCTTTTTCCTGATTTGAGAAAATTAATCTCATGGACACTGATCTTGTTTTGGTCTCTATATAAATGGTTTTCTTCTATAACTGAATGTTCTCTTATTAGTTTTTGTTCTGAGGTGAAGAATAGACTTTTTTTCATGTTCAATGATTGATTTATATCTTCTCTTATCAATTTGGTTTTCTGTTCTGAGCTGTGGAAGAGATATTTCTCATATTCATTGGTTGTTTTCTTATTATAGATGGGTCTTTCTACATAGCTTCTGGTTTAAGCCTTTAGATAGCATGACTTTTGAGTTCCTCTATTCATCTATTCAAGGTTCCCTGTTGGGCTGGATGCTGCTGCTCGGATCTGAAGTGTTGTAATCTCAGACTCATCAATCTGCCATTAGTTCATCTTGGGAAGAAGAGTTGTACTATATTTCATTCTGGTAGGATTTCCTTTCATCTATAATCATCAAATGACCTGTCAATATCTAGAATGGCTCACATCATACATAGCTAGTTGTTTTAAAAATGCTGGCAGTATAGGTCAAGATATTTCTCACAACTTGGGAAACAACCAATGCATACTAATAGAACGGTCAAGGAATTAATGTATAGTTGTCATTTGTTCATAATTATAACAGTCCTAGTCCCTGCAACAACTCAGGCTGTCAGATCCTTGATCATTTATTTTATATTTACTCCTTTTTAAATTGAAGTTACAAATATTTAATGGTTAATATGGAAATTTGAGGCTCTTGCAATATACAAGAGGGTTTTTATATAGGTTCATCGAAAAGATATAATCAGTAAAGATCATATGTCAATAATCTTTACCAAGGCAGCAACTTGAGCATCTTCAGGAAAGTCCTGTTTAAAATACTGAGCATGACTTCTCAATATTTTGTCTAAGATGGGCATATCATTGCTTTCGATCTACTGTTGGAGCATAAATATTTGAAATTTATTGTCTTGCGAGCAGAAGTAATTTAACACATCAAGATATTCACTCTAAAGGACCAGTTTTGGATGAAATCTTACTTTATGATCCAAAGGCAATGGATATTATTGACCAAAAAAAGCAGATCCACGAAGAGATCAACATATATAATGTTGACCAAGCATTTTGTGGGCCTAGAGTAATTGCAAAGAAATATGATGATTCTAGATTTGCAGGGTTCTTAAATATAACATTCAATGGTAGCATTAGGCAATCTCTTGGCTGCTTCCTTACCCTTGAAATGAATCTGGCTAGTGGGGGAAGCCAACAGCTATGTCAGCAAGGGTATGGCTGGTAGGGAAATGGTGGTAACCCCTGAAATTTCATACTTTATCATCCTTTGCTTAGTATCATGATGAGAATGCAGAAATTAGTTAATGTTCAGTAAGGCATTAGTAATATGTTTCAGTAAGGCATCTGACAAAATATGCATCGTGCTGCTTTCGTGCATTTTATACTATAATTTCTGGAGCCAACAATTCTGTCAAGTGGGAAAAAACTCTGAAAATTTTCCATTTGCTAACCTGCTTTCTTTCCCAAGATAAAGATTTTACTTTTCTAGAAAAACATCCACTCCATTTGAGGGGGATGAATTTAATTATATTCAACACTTATTCCAGCATACATGGCCATGGGAAGAGTGTCTGAAGTCTAGAAAATCTATTATGCTACCATAAGCAGAGGTATTAGCAAATCAGTTTCAAGTCATAGTCTGGTTTAATAAACATATTGTGTACTGTGTCGAATAATGGAGCATTCAGGCAGATACAAGGGATGGAAATGGCTTGAGCTACAGGGTATCAGTACCATGGAAAGTGTCCCAAAGCTGGATATTGAAGTTGCGCCCAAATATATTACCCTGCATAATAAAAAAATACATATAGCTATTTAACTCATCCTTATGTTGCTTTGTAATTGCAAATAGGGTTTCCAAATCTGAAATGGAGATAGACTTGTCAAATCTCTCATGTCTTAGGTTCAACTATTGGGTTGACCCGATAATGTCAATAGGGCATCAGACACATGTTTGTGTTGTAGTATTGCATTGATGTACATGTATATAACTTACTATACCTAAGCATGAAATAATGAACTATGAAGCATCAAAACATTCAAATCGAGCCTCCATACATAAATAGGCAAACTAAATGTTTTTCAAAAGACTCAACAAGTCATATAGCCAACAAGTCTGTAACTTGTTTACTTAGTATTCCAATGTTTGAAATGTTAGGCTTAGATAACACCAGTTGGAATAAGTCCCATAGCCATTTTGCGCCATTTATACATGATGAGTATTCAACCATTTACTGAGAGAAGCTCCACATAAAATCTCTGCAACAACTGACCTCCCATCCTCTGGTCCATTGAAGCCAATCTAATAGAGTTTATTTACTTGTTCCAGACTACAACAAATAAATGAAGAAAGATTATCAGACTGTTGAATAAGAGCAACTGCAAATTAGTCTTTATCATTGTAAAAAGCATTAGATTGTAGTACTTTCACTTATGGTGAGAATATTTTCTCCAAGTAGAAAGAAAATGTCCTATCACTAGTTTTAAGGAGAGAAAAATATAGCTGCAGTCGATCCAGTAGCTTTTCAATAGTAACTGTGTTCTGGAGAGAGTAGCCCTCAATAACTTGCCATGTGAGTTTCTAAAGCTGAATGAAGATCATATCAGTAGGATGAGAAAAATGCCAACTTGCTCAGAAAACCACAGGGTGTTATAGAAAATGTCAACCATGAAAGTAGGAAGGTCAGACAACACTGACGCTTTCTTCTAACAAGCTAACTAGAACACTATTGGGAAATTCATTACATGTAGTCTACTGACCACTCTAAGCGGGAATGCCCAACCAGATTGTAGTACATGTTACAGAAGCTTTCTATGATTATATAAACATCAAATAGGAATAGATTCCACGACATCAAAGAGTCAAATCCTAGAAAGAGACAAATCATGTATTGTTCATTTAATCCTCCTTCTTGTGTATGTGTAGTACCCTTTGAGAGTCCAACAACGCATTGACATTTTGAACTTCTTGTGTACCAGAACTCTTCTATATGCAAATATGGGCTATGTTAAAATCTTCATTGATCTTCTTAAAAAGATCCATGAGATCATATTTCTTGGAGCAAATCAGCTTTGTCTCATATTACTCCTTTTCCTGGATCACATGAATGGTTATAATTGTTGTAATAAAACTAAAATCGATGTTGCACAGACACAATTGAACATAACCATCGCCATCCCCTACTTTCTTTCAACACTGAAGCTCGTCTACTTCTAACTTGTATTTTAACAGTCTAGAGGACCCTACAAAGCCCGAATCCCACTACATGTTCTTCTATGTCACCCTGAATGGACAAGACATCTTCAATGCATCCAAGCCAATTGTCCCCCCCCATGAAAAAGCTGTTGAGTACACATATGATGTGCAAATCTGACTCAATTCAACAATGATCAACCTACTGCGCACGCCAGATGCAGAACAACCTCCTGTAATCATTCATCAGTGAGGATATAAAATATGATGGGTTTGATATGGTTACATGTAGGTTGCTCGTGGAGATAGAAGTGGTGAAGATGGTGTCCCTATGCTGCTGAAAATTCCTCACTTGTTTGATCCTTGGGGAGGTTACAACATCATCGGTTTTGGAGATATCCTCCTACATGGGTTACTTATTGCATTCTCTTTAAGGTCTATTTGCTTCAGTTATGGTATCTTGTACTACCGGTAATTTCATTCCAGACTGTTGGTCTAAAATATTTCATCATCCCTCTCTTTCTCTGTGTTTTCCTGTTCATAACCAAGACCAGTTCCAACAGCCATATTATGCCTTCATAACTCAGAGCATGCTTGATTCATTCCTTGTGTGTAGCATAACTTGAGCCTAATGATTTAGGAATCGAATTCTAAATTAGAGTCTTGACTGTACCTTGAATTGGTGCATGGTTCATGTTATGCTTGACGTGGGTTTTTATCTTTTGTTGCAAACCAAATTCCACAGTAGAAGCTATTAAGATCAAGTCATGCAAATAAGATGATTGCGGTACGCTATTACATGGTGAATTTCCTATCATGGTGATGTTGTCATTTTCTAATGCTTCTCAAATATTGGTTATGAGTTTTCTGGATGAGGCTTTATAAAAAGCTATTTCCTTTACATTCTTTCCTTGGTGCATTGTAGATTGGCCTTAGATGTTGATAAGTGTGCTCATCTAAACTTATACCAGCCACATCACAAACCACATATATCAGAATTTGTTGCTCAATAGACTGACCACGGATGTTACTTTCACTACATCCTTTTCTTGTTGCTCGGTAGACTGGTAAATGTCATTTCCTTTCAGATTCAACTAGATGTCATGAAGTTTGATTATACAATCTGAATTATCATCAACTCCTCATTGAGCCATTTGTTCTGATTTAGATGAACACATTCACACAAAATTTATAAAATTACACGACACATTCACACAAAAAATATATATGTTGGTCATAAGAACATGTAGATGGCTACATAGTATGCATGCATATTCTCATACTATCGAAATAATTTACTGGTCTGTCTTGATCCATGCCTTGAACTTAACTTCAATGCATTTTTATGATTATTAGGGATGCTTTAAATGTGAAAACCATAGCACACCATAGAAATCCCAGATGTGTACAGCCTAAATAATAACACATTTCAGTCACTTAGACTAGTGTAGGGACAATGGTATTAAAAGAATGACCCAACGCATCCCATTATGGAAGACTCCAAGAATGGCAACAAATTTCAGTTTATTTGTTTTGTGTAGTTATTAGAATTATCTCCTAAATACAGTAGTATTAGACTGTTAGTTACGACCTAAACAAAATGTTCTTCTAATGGATTTCATAAATGCTTTAGATTTCAGGCATTAGCAATAATATTGATGGATATGTTTATGCATATCCATGTACATAAATGGGGAAAATGTTCCTCATTACTATAAAACATTTGCATACAAAACAGAAATATCCCAAAAAAGAATGAGGGTGCACAAAAGTTAGTGTTTTGTGGCTCAAAAATGGGTGCACAAGTTCAACCATTCTTATGCTTGCTTGATGTTGAGCAAGGGATGCAATTTATTTAGTATTTGGAGCGTAATGGCAGAAACTTACACTGCTTATAAAACCATCGGACAGCAGTATAAAGCTCATTCTGACACTTGTTCAATAAAGCTCACATATGTGCTTACAAAAGGCGGATCACATTACACATTTTATACTTCTAGTGCACATTTATTAAGTTTTTTATTTGCAAATTAATAAAAATAGGACATGTTGATAAAATGTGACATCAATTTAACATCAAGACCTGGAATTACTATTCACTTGCAGAGTACATTTTTATCTGTTTGATTTCCTTTCTATGGGTTGTCGTTATTGAAGAATGGTTTTACTATTTTGATGCCAGAAAATTGATCGAGCATATAGTGATATAATATAGCAATGACATCTACAAAAGAAATGGGAGTAATATTGTACAGTGAAATAAAAAATGACATGCTAAAATTTAACTATAGTGATGACTTACAGACTGGCAGGCTCCTTAAAGATTTCCAACACCATGTCATTTATATCTTGTGATTTACCAACAACAGATCCTACTGTAAGCTGTAGTGCCATTCACTCATATATATTTTTTGATCTGTTCGAAGTTGAGAGAAGCTTAATGCAATAAAGTACTTAAGATTATTATTCTAACACTAGCCTATCAATGGTACAGGGGTGAAACAATGTACCCAAACTTGGACAACTACTTGCATCCTACAGAGCCCCTAGATGATCTTCCTGATATGCAAGCTATTTCAGATCTGCTCGGATCATACCCTTCAGTATCTGCAGATATGAATAACTTGCATCCTAGAATGACAATTCCTGGTACCGAGGTAATTCTATTTACATATCATATTTTGTTTGTTCTGAGTACTGTAATAATAGTTGTTATTCCTTGATTGTGTCCACTAGAGGGCTAAGTAGGAATGTATTGAATTGAAGTCACTGATATTTTATGTTTGTAATAAGTTTCAACGTGGGGTATATCTGTTGGTTACTAAAGAATATGTGGCAAATGACCTTTCCACACAAAGAGCGGACATGACCTTGTAGCCACTTTAAGCTCCTGGTGAGTGCTTAAGCGGGCGCGGGTGACTACGTTTACACACACATACCTATACGTATATACATCTATAGATATTATCACAAACTTTGAAATGTAATATTATCTAAACGGAGTACATGTCATCAACATTGAGCTGATTACATTTAGTATAAATTGATATAACCAGTAGTATAATACAATATGTGACTTTGTTAGTATCAATATTCAATTATATAAGTATTAGTCATTTAGTGTATTTCTATACTTAGTGAATCCATGCAGTAAGAATAATACAATACTCATGTCATCAGTCTAGCATATATAACTAAGTATTAACCAACAACTATATATATGATAATACCGTAATAGAGTGACTAGTAAACGATATATTATATAGTTATGAAACAGTAGACGGTTAACTATATAATTTTTATGTACTAATTAAACTTACCACAGTAATCTGTATTATCTGCAGTAAACCTGGAATAGTAGTTGTAATAACATACTGCAGTAGCAGAAGACTCCATGAACTATATACTTCACATTGAATGCTTATGCTCATATATAAATTATATTCATATATGAATATTCATTAATGTTTATCTATAGAGATTTTGATGAGTACTATTTTGACATGTCCAAATAGCTTGTCCTTCTGAGAGAAAGTAGTTCTATAGGAACATATCCATTTGTCTCTTCCGCAATGCTTCTCATGGGTTTTCAGATCAGCAATCACAAAGAATTTCTTGTTGTTGCATCAGCTACAGGTATAGCTCTTGTCACAATGACTCCTTTTGTAATGGTTCTTTACACACATGATTGTCTTTAAAGGCTAGAACTTTTTGTTATCTTTAATTGTTCTTCTTGCACCCCACAAATGGACAGGAGTACCTCTCTATCAACACAGGTTCAGAGCTCGAGTCCTTGCTGTGTTTAGCGAGTACAATGGCAGTTTTGTACTCATCTCCATGGCCACGCATGTGCATGTGCAAGTTTGCAACCCTGCTGCAGTATGGAAGTCAGAACAGGAATAACATTTTGCTAAATCTGCATGTCAAGTTCATCAGATCCAATTAGGCACTCAGCCTGTCTACCAATAATTGTGTGCAGCAAACTTTAAACTCGGTGTATCGTTTGATCCATGAAATCAAGATCACTTAACAAGGCCTTTGGGCCTCAGAGATTTGCCCCTGCGTGAAGTCCATTATGCTCTATAGTCTGCAGCAAGCAGTGTAAAGAAAAGGAGTCATTGGAGTGTTGTATGATTTATTGATCTATTCACCTACTTTTTCTATGGACCTTCAGTCACGATTCTCACTCCATAGATAATGTGGTATGGAAATTCTGTTCTCAAGTGACATTGGAGAGTTGTATGATCTATCTATAGTCTGTAGTGGATAGATGTAGTCAGAAGAAGATATTGTATACATGTGTCTTTTTTCCATGCATATTGTAAAACAGGGGCCAGGTTAATGTCCTCCCCACGTGTACTCATTGTTCAAATATAAATAAAAGTATCATTGGTGACATTGTAAGCACAACTCGATCTTGAATAACATTCATTTGTTTTTTTATTGAAAACCACTCTATATTGGCAAGCGACTAACTGGATACATAATGTCTCTCACTACATATGTATGTATAGTACATGGTGTCTTTCACTACACATTAGCTATAATTACATGTGTAGCATGTGCTAATTTTTGCTATACATGAACTACAAATACAAATTGTAACCAATGCTATCTCTCCCTACATATCATAGGTACAAATTGAATTGTAGTCATACATTTGGCTACAATTGAAACTACATGTTTATGTGTAAGGACATTTTTACCTACAATTATGGTTACATATGAATTTGTAGCAAGAGGAATAACTAACTACAACTTTGAAAAATGTAGCCTAAACAATTAGCTACACGGGTATTAGCTATATATTATAAATGTAAGGATAAATGTAGCCAAAGCTTTTAGCTACAAATTTTGGGGTTTTCGCTACAAATTTTTTTTGTAGTTAAAGACCATATTTTTCGTAGTGTGCTGGGGTGCGGGGACTAGCCCCGCTGCCCATGCAAGCATGTTCTTTTGTTAAGCATTCCATGGCAATGCATATAACTTTTTCATTTTTTTGTTAATGGTTAACTTTTTCATTTGATTACCTACTCGCATTCATCTTGTTCTTCCTATGTTGTGAAAATCTCTATATGTAGGATAGAATTTCGTTTAACGGGGTTGACTCCTGGACGAGAACTTCTGATGGGATTCCTTATGGTCGTTAGTGTATGATCTGCGAGGGGACAAGCCACCTAGCCTTCGGTGATGCTTCTGCGTACCTAACGCCTGTATAGGGGGTTCACAGCCTTAGTTGGATTTTGTATCTTCTTGTTAATCGTCGATGTTTGCTCATATGTTAATCGCATGCTTGCTTATCGATTAATGCGGTTGACTCCCAAACTAGAAATAGAATGGGATATCTTCGGTGCTGTAAGTAAGTGATCTGGATGGTGACGAGACATCCGATGCCTAAGGTGATGCTTACGTGAACCTAACACCCGTATGGGGGGTTTTGCAGCAGCTCTATTTGAATCGTTATATCTTGCCTGGATTGTTTGCATTAGAATGTGTTTGCATGTGTAGTGGTGGTCAAACCCAATAACATCCCAATGATTCCATATCATTGATCTAAATCCAATGTTAATTCAGCTTTTACATTCTTGCAAATAGTTTAATTAACCTCAAATCAACCAATCATTTTAAATATTAGTCTTAACTCGAACTGGATTAGACTGACAAGGATTCTTAAAAACGTTGTCCTTTGGGTTCGATCCTTAACTATACTGTGATAAGACTCATCCGCTTGTGGGTGGTATTATTGCACTTTGGTTTTGGTAAAAGCTCGAGGATTTCAACCTCGAGTGAGTTTGTTAGTGCGATAAAATCCCACGTCAAGTTCTGGCACCATTGCCGGGGACAACAAAATCAGTTAGTTAAATCTAGTTCTTTGAAGGCTAATCTAGGATTTTGTTTTTCTTTTGATACAATCGATCATCTACTTGACTTTGACTCTACTTTGTGGATATCATTTTCAAAATCCATCTATTTGTAGGTACTTCAGAAGGATTAGTGTATGCATCATTTGAACAATCCCGGACTCACCGCCAGCTTTGATCCAGAGATTGACAGAACCTTCACCCAACAAAACAGAGAGAACCAAACAAGAATGGCTCAAGAGGAGGAGATAGCTTGAAGGGTGGCTCAATCCCTTAATGCATAGAGAGAAAGATTCATGCAAGAAGCTAGAGCTGCGGTTCAAGAAGAAATTCAAGCAGCACAGGCAGCAGCACAAGCAGCTGAACTACAAAAAGATCTTAGAGAATTCTCAATCCCGAAAGCTACAAATGTTCATCATCCAGTACAACCTCCTCCCATCAATGCTGTCAATTTTGAGATTAGGGCACATTAGATCACATTGCTTCAAAACAACCCATTCTATGGAAAACAAGGACAGGATAGTCAGGACCATCTTTTGAGGTTTATTGATATGCCATGACAAAGAAAAATGGAGTGTCTGATGATGCCATTCTACTCCGTCTCTTCAAGTATTCCCTTGTGGGTAGAGCTATAAGTTGGTAAAATTCGTTGCAAAGTGAAATACCCATCACCACTTGGGAACAACTCCAAAATGTATTTCTGGAAAAGTTCTACCCTCCATCTCTCACCTATGAAATTAGAGGACGAATAAGAAATTTTACTCAAGTCCCTGGAGAAACTCTTATTGAAGCATGGGATACATACAAAGAGATTCTATGCAAGTGTCCACACCATGGAATTCCTATGAATCAACTCATCGAAATTTTCTATAGGGGTGTGGATGATGATATCAAGAGATTCTTACACTCCTCATCTGGGGGAAATTTCATGCGACAAATTTATGACAACACATGGATGGTCGTCACCCTTGGAGAAGAAAATCAAGCCAATTGGGGTAGATATGTAGGTAAAGGAGTCTTGAAAGTAGCTAAGTCTGAAGCTACTCCCGAGTATAAGTTTATCGCTGAAACCTTAAAACTCTTCGTCACCAAGCAAGATCACATTGAATCATCTCTTGCTGCTATTGGAAGAGGACGTTCGCCCACTCGACAACCAGAACAGATCAAGTCAGCTTCATTATTTTGTGAAGCATGTAAAAGTACTAATCATTCCACATTAGCATGTAATGTTCTTTAAGATATTGTTCTAAACAACATACGTGGACATGTAGATAATGGTCAAATAGAAAATCTTAATGTTGTTAATACCATCCCTGGTCAAAGTTACTACAATCTGAATCAGAATAGGAATCATCCAGGATTTCAATATGGAAACCCCTCTGGAGCAGTAAATTCACATCAATTTGGTTCGAACAACCATCCACGAGGGCCACCAGGATTCCAGTACAATCAACAACAGAATTTTGGAAATCAAGGAAATTTCAAGGGAAACTTTCAGAATAGAAACTTCAATAACTATCAAAACAACTCCCAGTGCCAAAGTCTTAACCAAGTTCATTATCAACAACAAGGACAACAAGCAGGTCTAGTTTCTCCTGATGACAAACTATCAGCCATTGAAAATATGTTGCAAACTCAACAAACTATGATACTAACCAACAAGCTCATCAGAAGGCTATTGAATCTCAGCTAGCTCAACTTGGAGCTAGCATTAAGCCACCAGTTGGGGTTTTTTCTGGTCAACCCGAGAACAACCCAAAGCACCTAGAACAACTGAAGGCAGTAACCACTAGGTTAGGAAAAGACTATTCTGATCCTCCTATCAAGACACTTGTGGTTGTTACTAATGAGGATGAGCTTGTGATCATTCAAGACTCAACAACACTGGAGTCTCAACCAGAAGAACCAGTAATTGTTGATAAGACAGATAAGGAAAGTCTTAAGAAAGCTATCAATGAAGAAAATGAAACACCAGAACATGATAATCCTATATACAAGCATCGTATACCGTTCCCTGCTTGTTTAAGGCAAACAAAGCTGGGTATTAGTTCAATAAGTTTAAAGAAGCTATGAAGAAACTTCATGTTGATATACCCTTTTTGGATGCACTGGCTGAGATACCAACTTGGATAAAGTACTTAAAGTCACTCCTCACCAGGAAATATATAACTGAAGAATATGAGACAATCATGTTTTCTAAAACCACTTCATATATCATCCAAAGTAAGATGCCAAAGAAATAGAAAGATCCAGGATCTTTTGGGGTTTCTTGCCATATCGGTGATTCTTCATGCAGTTGAACAATATTTTGATATGAAAAAAATTGGCCAAGCCAGGATTCTGCAACTCCAAGAGCTGGACAAACTCAGGATGACAACTTACGAGAATGCAGGAATCTACAAAGAACACACCAAACTTTGACATGATGGTCATTTAAAAAGAAAATACATACAAATGGGAGACCAAGTTCTATTGTTCAACTCAAGGTTGAAGTTATTCCTGGGGAAACTCTGCTCTCGCTGGTCTGGACCATACATTGTCAAAAGCATCTCCCCACATGGTGCTTTCTCTTTATGGAGCGAAAAGTCGGGTGAATTTGTGGCGAATGGTCAACATTTGAAAAGATATTTCACCACAACCGACATAAGCAACAAAGTAATAATAGATCTCTCAAACCCAAAGGAACCACCGTGAAGTTGAAGATATCAAGTCAATCCATAGACATAAAATAAAGGTGTTTTTCCTTTAGGAAACCCGATCAATAAATTTGTTTTACTTTTTATTTCAAATTGGGATGTTTCTTTAATTTAGTTTTTACCTTCTAGTTAATTTTTCACTAAATAAAATTCACATCGCGAGATGCTATTTTGAGTTCTGATTAACCTTTACTTTTGAGATTTTCAGATAAAAGGATGCATGCTGATTTGAACGCAACCACATCTGGTGGTCAATCTGGCATGAATTTTCCCCTCCATCTTGGATTTTGGGTTTGCTCGGAATGAGCAAATTTTGAAGTTCAGGATGGAGGGTGGGTGGTACATATTCTACTTTCCACCAACACCCATCCTTTTCATACTTAAGTTTTTACTGTCACATTCTTGATAAAAAAAATTTCAAAAATTTCAAAAATTTTAAAGTTTTTCAAAGAATTTGAACAGATACTTGATGAAATTTTGACGATCTTTTAACTGTCTATGCCTTTGTATCATTATACCCTCGTTATTCAGAGTAAATCCTCAAAAGGACCACTTTTTGAAACAAGCATTTTGATTGAAATCATCTTGTGAAGCTCATGATTCCTAACATCATGATACTTATGGAAAAATGGCAAGTGTTTGTCGAACTGATAGGGATCAAACAGATCGTGCTTCCTAACTGATTTGTGGAACAATAACATGGAATCCCGACCGGATCTGCATCAAGTCATTATTTGAGCAGAGTTTGATAAAAAGAACAACCTAGTGCACTGAATTGTAAATCAAGTTGCATTCTAATCTGAACTATCTTCTACACTTCTTCTATCATCTTTGTACACCTCCATTCATCAAAAAGAAACAAAAATAGCCAAAATAGTGCCAAACCCTATGTTCAGGGTGGCACACAACTTCCATCCATATCCACTTCTTCCATACCCCTCGCAAATAAATAGGGGTATACCACCAAAATTGCAATCTCGAGTCGAATAGAGGAGAGATCTGCAAACAAAAAGATGCCAAAGCGTACAGAAAAAGAAATGCAATCTCGAGTCGAATAGAGGAGAGATTCGCACACAAAAATGCAATAACTAAAATTGCAAAAATAATAAAAATCACAAGTCGAATAGAGGAGAGATTTATGTCTTCCTTCACTCCCTTTTCTACCTAATGGCACAATGAATGCCACCACTATCCTGTAAAACACCAGTGTCAGATCAGATGCACACTTATTGTTCTGCGAGTATCTCTAGACTCTTACAAAACTCTTTGACATGCTTGTTGTTAGAAAAAGTGAGGAAGTGATATTGGGAAGTGAATTCAAGAATGAAGATATGGTAAGATGTATTTAGTGGTCTTAGGAGGTTGAGATGATGAGTCATATTGAGCAGAAAGAAAACATTCATGATGTGAAGATGAAGCAATCACATGAATTGAAAGTATTCATTTGGCGACTGTTTCAGATTTTGTGTTACTCGAGGATGAGCAACGTTTAAGTTCGGGGTATTTTGATGAATGCATATTCATCAGGAATTTCAATTACCATCTTGGGTCAAATTCGACTCAATGCTTTTAATTTCACTTACTAAATAACAAAATATGCAAAATGAATTAATTGGTCCAATTATCATGATTTTAATTGAATTTATGTTGATTTGATGAAGGTCTTGATGAAGTTGAACAATCAACTGGGGCCCACCTTCACTCATCCTTGGTTTTGACAAATCGATCTGACCAAACGGTTTCATCCATTCGGTCTGGTTCATCCATTCGGTCTGGTTCATCCATTCGGTCTGACCAAAGGGTTTCATCCATTTGGTCTCATCAAACGGTCTCACCAAACGGTCCTGACCATTTGGTTTTAACCAAATGGTCTCAACCATTCGGTTTCAAGACCGAATGGACAGACCCACCTCGAAACCATTTGGACATCGCACAGTTTCAGACCGTTTGGGTGCCAAGGTCACAACACCTTTCAGCCGTGAAGACCGTTTAGCCGCGACGACCGTATGGCCACAATACTCTCAGACCGCTTGGAACTGGTCAGCGAGACCGTTTGAGAATTCTGGTCATGAAGTCTATTCGAAGAAGTGCTGCGAAGACCGTTTGCATGCCAACAGTGAAGAGCGTTTGAGGAAATGCATGGACTAAACAGAATGGACCCAACAAATCATGAAGAGCAGCAGTCTGTTGCTGAGCAAAATCGAATGAGCAGCAGACCATTTGTCGTTGAAACATAGACTGTGTGCTGCTTGCTGCACGAGAAGACCGTTTAATAAAGCACTAAGCAGAACAAAACTGAACGGCCACAACACGTGCATGCGGAAGCTGATTGTAAAAGATCATGTAGACCGGTTGATAAAGTAGGTACCGAGACTGAGAGAGCTGATTAAGCTATTGGAATAAAGACTGAATGGACTTCAAAAACATTTGCATGTATGAGATTGATTGCTGCATGAAGACCGTGTGAGTTTTCCACGTGAAGACCGAATGATTTAGCAAATGATGAAACCGTTTGGCAAAAGTTCCGCGAATACCGTTTGCCTCGCTCGTCTGAATACCGAATGAGCACAAAATCGAATGAGCTACTGAAGCGTAGACCGAATGGAAGACCGAATTAGCAGACCATTTGGATTAATAGCATGCAAAATCGAATGAGCAATCGAGACCGTTTGAGAACCAGTGTTGTTCACGTGAATAATGTTTGAGCAGCTGAATGGAGAAAACTGTTGCTGTCCACGTGAATAACCAAGTGAGAAATGCAATGCATGCAAAACGAATGCAGCAAAGCATGCAACGAGACTGTTTAAACACAATCACAATGCAAACCAAATTAGTAAACCGAATGGCTGCCAAAACCGTTTGCTGCTGCCCACCTAAAGACCGAAAGGAAGAAAGTAAAATGCAAACCGTTTGGATAAGATATTTTTGGATTGGAATCACACCAAAAATGTGAGGGCCAGTTCAGTGTCTATAAATAGGACCAACAGGGTCCTCATTTTGCATCGGTTCTAGGACGTCGATAGGCTTCCTGTACACAGATCTGATCCAGGTCCAGTGTGGTCCACGCCAGTTTTGTTCCACCTACTGCCCATGTTGCAAGCAAGGAGACCGAGAAGAGAAGGAAGATGAAGCGAGACAGACTGTCTGGTCTATCTTGGCATCTCCTGTTCCGCGTCCACATTTTCTCTGACATGACGTAGAAGTCTGCATCATCTTCACCGAGCTACGACTACCTTCTGCACTGAGTTCATGGCAGATTTCTCTCTCTTTCTTATTCTTCTTGTCTCTCACATCATGAGTGAGTAGTTCCTTTTCACTGGGGTGCGAGGACTAGCCCCGCTGCCTATGCAAGCATATTCTTTTGTTAAGCATTCTATGGCAATGTATATAACTTTTTCATTTGATTGTTAATCATTAAGTTTGTAGTTTGATTACCTACCCACGTTCATCTTGTTCTTCCTATGTTGTGAAAATCTCTATATGTAGGATAGAATGTCGTTTAACGAGGTTGAGTCCTTGACGAGAACTTCTGATGGGATTCCTTAACGTCGTAAGTCTATGATATATGAGGGGATGATTCATCTAGCCTTCGGTGATGCTTCTGCGTACCTTACACATGTATAGGGGGTTCACAACCTTAGTTGGATTTTGTATCTTCTTATTCATCGTCGATGTTTGCTCGTATGTTAATCTCTTGCTTACTTATCGATTAATGTGGTTGACTCCCAAACTAGAAATAGAATGGGATATCTTCGGAGCTATAAGTAAGTGATCCGGATGGTGACGAGACATCTGATGCCTAAGGTGATTCTTACGTGAACCTAACACCCGTATGGGGGGTTTTGCAGCAGCTCTATTTGAATCGTTATATCTTGCCTAGATTATTTGCGTTAGAATGTGTTTGCATGTGTAGCGGTGGTGAAACCTGATACCATCCCAGCGATTCCATATCATTGATCTAAATCCAACTTTAATTCAACTTTTACCTTCTTGTAAATAGTTTAATTAACCTCAAATCAACCAATCGTTTTAAATATTAGTCTTAACTCGAACTGGATTAGATTGACAAGGATTCTTAAAAACGTTGTCCTTTGGGTTCAATCCTTAACTATACTGCGATAAGACCCGTCCGCTTGAGGGTGGTATTATTTCACTTTAGTTTTGGTAAAAGCTCGAGGATTTCAACCTTGAGTGAGTTTGTTAGTGCGATAGAATCCCACGTCAGACAATCGAGAGCGGAGTTTCCCTGGGAATAACTTCAACTTTGAGTTGAATAGAAGAACTTGGTCTCCCACTTGTATGTCTTTTCTTTTTAAATGACCATCATGCCAAAGTTTGGTGTGTTCTTTGTAGATTTGTGCATTCTCATAAGCTGTCATTCTCAGTTCATCCAGCTCTTGAAGTTGCAGAATCCTAGCTTGGCCCGCTTTCTTCATGTCAAAATTCAGTTGTGTAATTGCCCACCAAGCCTTGTGTTTGAATTTGACTTGCAGGTGGCAAGCCTTTCCATATAATAATCAAAAAGGTGAAGTCCCGAGGGGAGTTTTATAAGAAGTTCGATAGGCCCATAATGCGTCATTGATTTTCACCGACCAGTCCATCCGATTGCGGCCAACTGTTTTTTCCAGAATAGCCTTGAGTTGACGGTTAGTAACCTCTACCTATCCACTTGTTTGTAGATGGTAGGGCAAGGCTACCTTGTGCGTTACACCATACTTTCTCAGTAACGCTTCAAAGCTTCTTTCTAGAAAATGTGACCCTCTGTTAGAAATCACAGTTCCTGGTACTCCAAAATGGGGGAAGACAATATCTTTGAATAATTTGATGACAAGTTTGGAATCACTAGTGACGGTTGGTATGGCTTTAACCCATTTTGAGACGTAGTCTACCGCCACTAGGATATATGAAAATCCATGAGAAGATGGGAATCGACCCATGTAGTCCACCCCCCAAACATCAAATATCTCTACTTCCTGCCACATATTCAGTGGCATCTCATCTCTCTTTGTTATATTGTCAAATCTTTGACATTTGTCACATGATAGGACAAAGCTATGGGAATATTTGGATAGGGCTGGCTAAAAGAACCCACATTGCAAAACTTTTATAGTAGTTTGCTTCGAACTCATATGGCCTCAGACTGGGCCAGAGTGATAGTGCTCTAGAATAGATTGAGCTTCTTCCTCAGCAATACATCGTCTGTAAAAACCATCAGCACATAGCTTAAAGAGATATGACTCATCCCAGTGATATTGCTTTACATTATGCATGAATTTCTTCAGCGCATTCCCAATGCATTGGGGATGAATAACCCCAGCAGCAAGGTAGTTCACATAATCTGAGTACCACGGTGTGGCTTCTAAGACCTTCATTAGTTGGTCATCTAGAAGGGAATCATTAATTGGGATCTTCTCTGTATCTAGAGTGTGGATGCGACTGAGGTGGTCTTCTACCACATTCTCTGTACCCTTTTTATCTCGTATTTCTAGATCAAATTCTTGCCGGAGGAGAATCCATCTTATTAACCTAGGTTTTGCATCTTTCTTTGCCAGAAGGTAACGAATGGTAGCGTGATCTGTGTAGATAATGACCTTTGAACCAATTAGGTAGGATCTGAACTTGTCAAAGGCATATACGACTGCTAGAAGTTCTTTCTCAGTAGTAGAATAATTCCTCTGAGCTTCATCGAGGGTCTTCAATTCATAATAGATCACATAACGTTTCTTTTCTATACATTGGCCCAAGACAACACCTACACCATAATCGATTATATCACACATGATCTGTGACGTCCCCAAATTTTCTAAAACTTAATCTAATGTGTGACATCCAAATTGAAACACTCACCTCAGTGAGAATCCCAATTTGAGCACCACACACTAGGCTATGAAAGAGAAAACCAAGGGAGTGAGAAGGAAATAATCAGTAGCACATGTACATGAACAATAATAAAACCATACACACATGTTCACCATTCAACATATAATTACAACATGAATTGTTACAACATCTGATATTACATTTTGAACATCAACTTATACATATACATCTACTACATCTAAACTACAGGATCTTAAGACAACAGGTCCACCTGTACATCAGCTCGCCATACAACTCTCACTATCCTAGATCTTCAAGAGCATAACCACAACATAAACAAAAGATTACATGCGTTACACATCAGCACAATATTCAAGAATATTGTACTGAGTACGCCTATGTGTCTTTTATATACCTCTCATCATATCTTAGCAATAAGATAAAACTAATACTTGGCAGTAACAGTAAGAATATAAGAAAAGTGTATACTTGCACAAAGAGGTTCATTAACAAAAGAGAACACATATTTTAAGCATAATTTCCATTATATCATCCATGCATTTACTACCTGAGAGTTGAATGCATTAAGGCCTTTATGATCTACTACCAAAGAGTTGGATCATTTCACAATATGATCTACTACCAAAGAGTTGGATAACTTCCAAGTACTTTACTACCAAAGAGTTGAAGTACTTATTTCCAGCACTTTACTACCAAAGTGTTGAAGTGCTTAGATATAATGGAATAGATATATTATGTTTCATGTGTTCATAGCCAAAAATATGGAAAATCATGCAACATATCATACAGGAATAATCATTTCAATCAATACCATATGCCAAGTCTTTACTACCATATAACACAAGCATATTGTATAATAAGCCAAGTGAGAGGTAATGGCGTACCTTCCAAAGAGATAGATCATTCTAAACACATATTCCTCATGTCATCTATATCTTTGTCAAACCTGATTAAGACAAGATCACATACTATCATCACGTTCTCATCATCTTAACCCTAGTTATATCCATTTTAGGGTTTACCTTAGTCTCTTTAGTATATTTCCATTATTACTCACATTCTTGTCTTAGATTTATCTTATTGATATCATATTCCAGATTATAGTTCATCAACTGGATATACTCATGTGTCACATTATTATGTGAACATATTTAACATTGTGTCACTCTCATTAACCATATTAGGGTTACATCTCATGTTTAAGGGTGCTCTTCATATAACATGAATTTCGTGCATAAAACTGATCTCAGGTTTACATATTATTTTCCTGTTACTGATATGAGAGTTTTCTGTGAATTTCATCATTTATTGAGCATACATGTATTTATTTCATTTTATTCAAGGTTATTAGCCCTAATTGGCCATATGGGATACTTTATATAATATCGTGCATCAACATTATAATCTCTGATTTTAGATACATTAGGAACATGATTATGGATTTAGTAATATATCCTCATAATTTTAGGCCATCATTTGTTATTTATAACACATGATATAAGCAATATGCATCTTACTTAAAATTCCTGAAATTTGTGCATAAAAACCCTGTTATCATGATTGTATGTTGTTCTAATAATTTTTCTGAGCATTTTGATACCTTGTTTATAATATTCTGATAACCGAGCTAATTATTGTGATTTATCTAAGAACTGAACATTTCTGAGGTACATACCTTCTTTGGGCCAATCAAAGGCTGCCACCTGGCTACAAGGGCTGCAGCTCCTCCTGGCTTGTATTGGATTCACCGATAGGTTCATGGGATCTTGGACTCGGTTCAAGCATTTCAGACCATCCGCTCTCCTTTCATTCTTCGTTCCGCCTGGGCTTTGCGTCTGTTCTCGGCACCGCTCAAAGTCCGCAGGAGCTTGTGCTCCTTCTCTAGACCTATCATCACAGCTATGAGTTCCGGCAAGCAAGCGTGCACCGCCAGTCCATCTTGTCCAACCACCATAAGGATGCTCCATGCCTCTAGATCATTTCCTCCTCCTCCGGCTTGTTTCTCCAGCTTGGTATGACTAGCGGCAGTTCCTGCAGACTGGGCGCTGCTGCAAGACTAGTCTACAGTGAGAGATCAACACCTCCCTTCTCGCCTCTGTCTGGTCCCACATGAGTTTGGCGCCCAACATGTCCTCGTTCGCAATCGTGTCCTCATCCGAGAAGGAGTCACGGTGCACATCCTCCTCCACATGAGTCTGTGCTAGTGCCGCCAGAGCCGCCGCCTTCACTTCTGTTCATCAGTATGGCTCGACAATGAGAAAATAGGAGCTTCAAACCTCCTCGTCGCCTCCTATGGCTGCTCCTTTAGGATGCACCACCACGGGCTCGCCGATGCTGTGAGACTCTGATCTAGTGTGTGATCCGCCACTATCACTCTGCTGTAGCCAGATGCAACTTGTGGTAGTTGGTGCTCGTCTCCTCTCTTCCCTTGCTTTCCATAGCTTAGCTTCCTGGCATGAGTTTGCATCCTCGGTTCTCCTTGCACGAAGACACCTCCGCGCTTGTCCCCTCGAAAAAGCTAAAGCATTTTGTTTCCTCCTGGCTCAAAGCTATAGACTCCGGAATCTCCTTCAACTTGTTCACTGCTACAGCTAGCAATGGAAGCCATGGTGTGAGGGCCTCATTCTCTCTATTGAGTCCTGCATATGCCTGAACGAGAGTTCTACCTGTTGGTCTCCCCAAGTCCTAGAAAACCGCCCACGATTCCTACGAACTCAGGCTACGATCATGATGTGGGGATCAACGGATGTTGGTATTGTTTCTCATGGTAACACCTACAATGAAGACGAGACCCGTAGCTGTTTGATATCTCATCTGCGGTTGAGATGAAGAATATCCAACCTTGAATCCATGACACCTGAGTCCCTCTCGACTGAGCTAGTCACATAAAGAAACTAGGTCAAAGGCTAGAAAAAGGGTCACGCATCCCACTTAAACCAATTAGCTGCGTGACATATTAATCTCTAGTCTGGCTTATAATATCCTAAACTATACTCCTCAGCTAAATATCTAACATTTAATTCCTCAAATAGGCATAAACTTATGGATCTTAATCATTATATAAACCTCAATCAACATTCCAACTTTACTAAAACACTTGGGATTCTCAAAACAACTCAACATGCATGACTTCACTTGTGTCATTGGACGTTTTAGGATTCAAAAAGTCCACTTCATCACATCCTACACACCTTAAAAAAATTTCGTCCTCGGAATTAAGTCACAAACCCAGTCTTTCACATCATATACATCTTAAAAGAAATTTCATCCTCGAAATTAAGCCATACTCGTATTCCAAGGAAAAACCAAACAGTTTGCTTCTACAGGTAGGGCACCTCTCTAGGTGCAACATATCCAAAAACAAAGCTCCATACTCACATCCAGACCACTAATAGGAGGTTTTAAAAGCATCTAGCGTGAACCAACGCCCATTCAAGTTTGAACCCAGGGTTTAGAAACTCTAATTATGTCATAACATATCTCATATGTTAAGGTTGTATCCTTATCTTTGTATAGTCATTAGGGTTCCCACATCGTATTACCATGTTCTAAAGGTGTTAACTTAAAGTTAAACCATGCATCAAGGTGTCATCAACTATTTATTTAGCTCATTGTTAGAACATGTTCATCATTAACATATGCCTTTTAGGAGGGAGTTAATTATAATTAACCCACTTTATCCATCTAGATCATATCAAGGTTATATAATTGTTATGTTGCGCTAACTGTCAAACTTTATTTTCATCTTTATTATGCACTAAGATTAACACCTCATGTAACATGTTTCGTTCATATGGTCTTATTTCATTACTCATAATTGATTTCAACATTTACTAGCGATTACATCACAAGATTAGCCATCAATTTTCACATAATCATCATTATTCATGTACATGGTTAACCATTTATGCATTGATGTCTATTAAACCGTCTCTAGGTTTCCATCATCTCATATCCATATCTCACGATTAGATCACCATCTTACATATATTTTATCATGGTTGTTCTAAACCAACTTATGCAAGTGGCTTGTCAAACATATATCAAAACTTTATCTAGTCCAACTGAGGTTTTCCTGACCCATATCATGAGGGTAGTGCCATGCTCATTATCTCTGAGCTAACTCATCTCGATGAGTATCTCATATGCCTATACTTTATCTTTCCTCTCTAATCTATGGTTATTAGGTCTACCTCATTGGCACTAGTGATTAACTTCGCAAGGTCTAGCCACATCAGCACAAACCAAAACATGACATGATGTTCTCATCATAGGTCTTCTACCCATGAAACATGCTTACCCCAAAACTCTCTTATATACACCACTAGATTCCTATGTGGGAAACCACCAACCCGAGCATGAGGCTTCACAGAAACTAACATTGCCACCTTCTCCAGGGTCTTGGGCTCTCTCCCTCACCCAGATGGCATGCACTCATATTGATATTCACATATGCACATATAACCAACCTCTCTTTGTCTCCAGGGTTTGGTCTTCCCACGAACATCTAGGGTTCACCAAAACTATAGGAATCATGCATAAAGCAACTCATCTCAATCACTCAGGAGTAGTCTAGTTTAGGACATATCATATCACATATCTCATATTTCTCATATCGTGGAGTCTAGGTTCTTTGACCTTCTATGTGTGGGTCTTGCTCTCTCTTGAGCTAACCCCAAAACTGGTCCTAACACTAGAGTTCCTCCTTTGTGAAAGAGCTTGAGGCTCATGCTGACTCACAACCTTGTCTTAACTTATCATATCTTATCTCATAAGAGAATGCATACTTACATCATCAAAACTTATCTAAAATCCTCAAACTAAACTTAAGTCCTCAAAGACAAACATAAATCATCATATATTATCTTATGTCATCTATTTAAGACCTACATCATATCATCAAAACTTATTTCATCTATTCCATCTATCATATATATATATATAAAAGGCTCTAGACATCTAATCTAGAACTACACTCTCTTATAGACTGATGTCATTCACTTTCACTTAGGTTACATGACCACCTCTTACTCATACATATGTGGGGACACGTTTTTATAATACATATATATATAATAAAATATTATATAGATTTTCTCCGATAAAACAAGCATCAGAGAAAACTATCAAGGTTCGATCCGTTTGGAATCAAAAGCCAAATCCAGAAAACGAGTGCCCCACACATAGTAGAGAGTCCAGTGTCATGAAAACTAGGGAAAGGGGTGAGAACATGGTGTAGACTAGTGTAGCTACTCTAGACAACGAGCTCCATATGTCTAGGGTTTCTCTTCCATTGATGCACGTCATTTCTAAATAGTGCAACGTCCCATACCGCTGTACTACAAGGAAAGAATGACATCTAAGGACTTGCTACTCAACAAGCACCACTTTAGAACTAGTTCTCAGACATCTAGGTGCTAACCTAGAGGCTAGGTCAGATCTAGTCTCTAAAAGACAACTAATCTAACCCTAAAGATTATTAAGTTCAACGTTTTATGGTTTTGAGTTGCATAATGAGCAAATGTCAGGCTTTGCTATTGTTCATGCTCTGATACCACTTGTGACGTCCCCGAATTTTCTAAAACTTAATCTAATGTGTAACATCCAAATTGAAACACTCACCTCAGTGAGAATCCCAATTTGAGCACCACACACTAGGCTAACAAAGGGAAAATCAAGGGAGTCAGGAGGAAACAATCAGTAGCACATGTACATGAACCATAATAAAACCATACACACATGTTCACCATTCAACATATAATTACAACATGAATTGTTACAACATTTGATATTGCATATTGAACAACAACTTATACATATACATGTATTACATCTAAACTACATGATCTTAAGAAAACAGGTCCACCTGTACATCAGCTCGCCATACAACTCTCACTATCCTGGATCTTGAAGAGTATAACCACAACCTAAACAAAAGATTACATGCGGTACACGTCAGCACACACTACTAAAAGAAAGGTCTTTAACTATAAAAAAAAATTGTAGCAAAAACCCCATATTTTGTAGCGAAAGGCTTTGACTACATATTTCTTTACACATACAAATTGTAGTATATGCTCGTATAGCTAAAGCCTTTAACTATATTTTTCAAATATGTAGTTAGATAATCCATTCGCTACAAATTCATATGTATCCAGAAGCGTAGCTAGATATTGTCCTTACATATTTAAATATAGGTATAATTATAGCTAAATGTATGCCTACAATTGTATATATAGTCAGTATGTA
This sequence comes from Alisma plantago-aquatica, assembly GCA_963693085.1. Lineage (NCBI taxonomy): Eukaryota > Viridiplantae > Streptophyta > Magnoliopsida > Alismatales > Alismataceae > Alisma > Alisma plantago-aquatica. The sequence continues at coordinate 193,463,347 of OY856413.1, read as the reverse complement.
GCAAAAACATGAAGTTAATACAAATTATATGTAGTTAATGTGTAGGGAAAGACAACATCTACTGCACACATATATATGTAGTTGGATTATGCACTAGCTACATATGTAGTGCCTCATATACATATATGTATAGTTTGATTATTCATGTATTGTGTAATTAGTCCAGAAGCTCTTTTCGTAACAAATTTGTAGTAGTTAGACCAAGTTATGCTCTCAATGCCAACAAACTTACTTTCATTTATACTAAAACATCAAATGTACATGGGGAGGACGTATACCTTGCCCCTATTACATAATGTGTACAAAGAAAAGAATATACATATACTAATAAATTCGGTGAGGTCTACACACATCTTGGAAAAAGTGTATGTATCTTTCTCGACCAGTTTTAGAATCGTTGTTGTCTTCTCCTTTTGTTCAATGAGTTGACGATAGCATGGGTTCTTGTGTTGCACAAAGTTGTGACCTTGTGACACGTTGGCCCTTCATCCGTTTTCCTTGATAAGTGAGTCGATTTTGTTGAATGGAAGAAGTCTTGATTTGAAGATTGTAGCATCGCCCCTCATAGTGACATCTTTCTATTACAACTTGGACCATCCATAGATGTTCTAGGAATCTTCTTTGTACTTTGTTTTGTTGGGCTTGATCTAGACCCAACGAGGGATTCTTGTTTAGCAATAAGTTGACATTGATGCCTTTTTTTATCCTGCATCATATATGTATCAAAATTGCAGTCATTGAATAGAATAATTATTTCATTCATTTTTAAGCTACACCTTACTCACAATCTCTGTCATTCCTGCTCTTCCCTAAAAGTAGTACAATATTTAAGCATGGATAGAATCTGAACCTGCAATAGTTAATCACATAAAGAAAGGTAGATTACAATCACCCTAAGCATCAATATTAGAAAAGCAGACTTCATGTGTCTAAGATGTCCCCTAAAACTAAAATTGAAAGGACAAACCAATTTAAGGAGCTTACTATAAAGAAAGGAGAAAGGAACCTTGAATAACATTCTGATCTTAATTGGTTTTCTCCAAAGGAGAGAAGATACTAGCTAAAGTCTTCCTTTTCCAGTCGAGAAATGGTGGAAGTCAGACCAGATGCCAGCAGGTCCTTACTGATGAGAAATAGGAGCTCTCAAAAATACAGAGACAAATAGACATAAGTACCTATATTATAAGAAACAAAGATAATAACTATTACATTTTTATCCAAAGAACAATGTTTGTTACTTGCAGTAATAAGTAATTGGAATAATAGCAACATTTTTATTCCTCTCTATTCACTTTAATGTAGGTGCAGCTACATCAGCTGCTACCAATCTGCTACTTCTTCCAGAATTAGTTACAAATTGTAAGAACATCAAAATTGTACGTTCATTTTCATCATTATTTGTTCACGAAGGAGAATGATTTTGTTCATATCCATGATAAAGTAATAGGTGACAACAAAAAGGATAGGAATCCTAGGAAACATGAAATGTGTCCTGAATAGTTTTCACTCAAGTATTCTACAGACCGGAAAACCTTAGAAATTGTTTAATTTTTGACAAAATGTCAAATGGAATTTCACTCCCGGAGCATTGGACACCCAATGATTCAAAAATCTAAGGCAAGTAAATGTAAAGATAATGATAGATTTATGCAACTGATGCAAAACTAGAGGATGACAAGTAGGAATAAGCTAATAAAACACTGATCTACAGTGAATAAATGCACAAGAGGAGACTGAAGTGGAAAAGAGAAAAATTATAGTTGGTTATAACTAGCGTTTACAGGAAACAAGGTGCATATTAAGATGAAATAGGTCAAAGGGCTTATTAATGAGTGCAGATTACTCTTTTTGTATTTCTTAAATAAAAATAAACGGTGATAATGTTTGGAAAAATAGAAATTTACCACAAGAAAATTCTGAGGATCAAAATGTTTGGAAGTTGGGAGCCTGATGCCCTTAACTGAAAGCCATTCTAGGATACGTAAAATATGAAGAAATAAGAACCTGCTATATCTGTTGTTCCGTTGCCAATTCAGCAGATCGAGTTTTTAGTCGGCCTCATAGCCATCAAAGTCTCTGAAAGCTTTTATAGGAACAATCCTTGGATAATGGCGATGAACTTACTGCAAAATCAACCTCAAATCTGATTCCAAATCCTCCAGAATGATCTTATAAACACTAAAAAGACATATACCGTAAAGGGACATATTTTAAGAATGAGAACATAAGTGTTGGAAAGCTACATTCGAATAGGAATCAGAGCACTAATGATAAATATGCAACATTGTCTATGGTAAAAAGGAATCTTAGTAGGAGGAATAAAACTGAGGTGCCACTCTCTAAAGGGTCTAAATAGCTCTGTTGTGCAACAAAAGAAGTGTCGTTCCTGTCACATAATTGTTGTTTGTTTTTCTGGCAAAATGTTGTTGGTATACCAAAGTGATGCTATTCTGCTGGGGTGGGACATGTTCTTGAAGAAGGTGATTTGTTGCCCAGATGGTGGTATGTATTCTTAAGAGTATCGAGCAATATCGTCGTCATTAAATGAGATTACAGATAATAGTTGTTCAAAAGAAAAACAAACACCTGATATATTCAACATCGATAATTTTTCAAGATAGGATTGAGGGTGCTTGCCTTCTTTTGTTTTACAGCTGTTCGTGGCTGGTACTTGCCTCTTTCCTCTCTTCCAGCTTTCACCAAGGCTAGCCTCTCCTCCTTCATGAACTTCCTTTTTATATTCACCTAGAGGAAGCAAGAAAAGATATAAGCTGTCATAAAATATGGGATTTTAAGGGAAGGGATCTCAGAGTCTGCTGCATTTATGACCTACTGAGAACGACACTATCTATGCTCTGAAGAAAAAAGGACCATAGCCTGAGGGCTACACTGGCTTGTTTACAACTCGCACGGCCAATATATTTCTCTAAGGTCATAATATGATTTAGTGCTTGTTGCACATGTTAGTTTAGTTTATGTTTTCATTTAGAACTAAAAGAACAACCTGATCACTGAACCTACATCAGTAGATCACCTTAAAATTGGTACCCTACGTTTTAGATCATCATGACATCAGCCCCATAACATGTAAATATCACAGGACATTGGGAAGTATGTCAGATACAACATAAAGCAATATGCAAACCAGATGAAGGATGAGCAAAAAATAGCTTGTAATCAACAAAAATAATAGTTGTTATCATATCTAAAAAATACATAGGTCAACAATATACTAATCCAACATCAACGTGACTCAGCAACTGAGCATAGAAACCCACCTTAAATACTAGAGCCTCTAAATGGTTCATTCTCTGAACATACAAATAAATAGAGCACCTATGCATTCATTTATAAAAGGAAGCTTGTAATAATCAACAAACATATTGTAAATTATAATACCACATAGGACATATAGGAATATAAAATCTGTTCTAGTAAATCTGAAACACAAACCTAGTCTCAAAAGTTTCATTTGTATAACAAATTCATATTCAAACCCTACATTTGACATTATGACCTCATAGTAATAGCCCCATATTTGTTCATATCATAGCCTATTGCAAACTAGGTCATACAGGATGAAAATAAATTTACAAACCGGCTTATACCTTACATTATCTCTTAATAATTGTGCATAATGTTAGGATGGTATGCCTCTGCTTCTTTGTGATATAGTTAAGATCATGGTGGTTGTTAATAGATTGTACTTCTTGAGGAATGTATCAAACATATTGGAGATTGAAATGGTGTTGGATGTTAGAATATGGGGTTGTTCTAGATATCACAACTTAGATAAAATAACTTGTTCCAGATTTAGCAACTTACATACAATAACTCTGTTCTAGATCTCCTTTCGTTGTCAAGAAATTTCTGAGAAATTACCTTGTCTACATGTTCAAATTTCATACTCTATATCTTACAATAAATCCTCTACGTACATGGTGGATCTCGTATTGGAAAGGTATTAAACTCTGTCAAGTTTCTACAAAGATGGTTGCCTTTTGTTAAAAATATATTTTTCTTTGTATTTTGTATTATTACTTATCTGGAAATAAGATAGACAAATTTTGGAACGATAAATTTCTTGACGAGGATAATGAGTGGTCGATCCAAACTATACATAAAATGGAGGGTTGGCTATATGGGTGCAGCAAAACATGCCCATAGAGAAAATTAGAATTCTTCTTTGTTCTTATTCTACTATTTACACATATTGTTTAACTAATCTTATTACTTGATTTCATACGTGAATTTGTTTGATAGCATTAATATACATAATGGTTCGTGAAGGCTATGTACCTATTTCGCTTTCCTAGTCAGTAGTTGTGACTAAAGAACGAGAAAAGTTGAATACGCAGATTAGAGAAATCAGCACACTAATAGCAGTGGAGTGAGGCATGAGGAATGAGGCACGTGTCCTACGGGTAGACAAGACATGGAGAAAGGAAAGCTTCTGCATGTATGCACTCCTCACACTTCAAGCTCCATAGGTCACATGTGTTAAGAAATTAAATAGAACAAAATACAACTACAGGAAGCATATACTAGCTTCCATTGTTTCAAAACTGAGGTGCTACTACTTTCTAGCTAAAATCACAACTAGGGTCATTTACAGATGGGGATATAGTAACACATGTATAGTCAATTCACAAGGCAAATATATACATGGTTGGCACTATTGGGTGCATATATATCAGGGATACCAATGCCTATGCTAGCTAATACACTAGACGATGAGGCAGACTAGTACTTGAAGTTTCCACAAGTTTACAAACCAAACGAGATGTCTAGTTGGGTGAGTAATCCAAAAGAGATCACACTAATATTTAAATAAAATTTTATAGTTCTTTTCTCTACTACCATTTTTTGGCCATAGTATCCCTCAATAGCTTGCCATAATGCCATGTGAGTTCCAAAAAATTGACTGAAGATCTTTCATAAGGATGAGCACCATTCTAACTAGCAAAGGGATCCATATAGAATGTGAAAGAAAATGTCACCCATGAAAGCAGGAAGGCCATACGATAATGAAGCTCTCTTCGAACAAGCTGACTGGAACACTTCATCGCCCTTTGTCCTCCTTTTCCTTTGAGAGCTGCAGCTCCTATGCAAGTACTGTGTAATGCCATGGTGATTCTCAGGTGCAGATTGCCTATGCAGCTAGGCTTCCAGCCTACCGACACAATCTAAAAAATGTGAAATGGCTTGTTGTAAGGATGTGAAGAAAACAAATGCAGCTTACATAGGAATTGATCAATAGAATGGGAGCTAATTCTCAATTATAGACTCAAACACATAAATCTAAATTGACAATACTATATGTTACAGTGTTTATTTGATAAACTACTGGAAAACTATGTTCTATACTTGACATTTTCCCCTATTCCAAGTACTCTGCCATCTTTATGAGAACAAATTGGAATTCTAACCTAAAGTAAGAGGAATACTGGCATGGGATATATCCTCTTTCTCTGACTTTTCCTTTGAGAGATGTCAACTCCTCTGTGGCTTGTTGCTCAGGAGGATTCTCTAGGCTCAATGCCTAAATTGGAGGTAATTCACATATTCAAGTAGAAATTTGATCTTGGTTACTGAACTATTAAAAGTTCTTACCTCTAAAACAATCAGATATTCTATGAGAATGAAAAGACTTGCCCTTCACATTGAAGATTAGTGAATAACACACCTACATTGAAGATTAGTGAATAACACACCTAATGTCAATCAAAGCAGCTCAAAGTCAAAGTTAGCAGTAGCTAACATCTAAAAGGGGGAAAACAAATGTTGTTTACTCACCACAATGGTAAGACCCTGGAACGCGTCCAGTGAAGCTACTCTCTTAGTCTTCTTCTTTGACGCATCCCCCAGATCCAAAGTTGTAAATTCCTCGACGCTCTCATTCCCCTCGGCTGGCTGTTTCTTCGAAAGAATAGTAGCATCGCATTCCCTTGCTTCAACATCGATAGTAATGGAAGAAGGGCTATAGTGCTGCTGCTCCGCATCAACCTTGACCGCAATTGACATATGTGCATATGATGCCTGCAACCATTAGTGCATATCAAATAACATAATTAGATGCTAAGAAAATTGTGCTCAAAGGATTATCAAAACTAATAGCTTTATCCAAGAAGAATCTAGATTACCTAGGACTTCAAGACTAAAAGGAATAGAACTAAAAGGTCCATCTACATATTGTCAAATAAATATATATGGGTTATCAAACTAGTTTAGCATCAATCTTGAGTGGAAGGCAGTAGCTGCAACAACTATTTCTAGAAGAAAAATTACAGAGACATATTCTGTGATAACCTAGACTTTTGAGTTTTAATAACTAATACAATATTTGAGAGGCGAGCATTCTATGTAGAGGACAAATACCAAATTGAGGAATTGGTAACACAATCATGGATTCCTTCACCCAAATTAGGTGTTTTGAGATACGATGGAGGACTACGATACCTAATTGAATTCAATTGTGAATGAATATCATTTTTGATTGATTAAGTCCTCATGAGACCAATCTTTCATTTAGAGATATGTTGAGTAGAGAAATAAATTCTTTTGAGGAATTATATACACATGAACAAATGTTGGACTTTTGGTGTCAAACTTGGTTGAATGTCAATTTGGATGATGAGGATCTAACGGCTAAAACTTCATATCTTTTGCACTAACCATGTTGGAGATATTGTGAGTTGAAATTTGATCTAGTCATTGATTTATTGATTTAGACCTTAAGATGCTTTTATATGTCATGCGGGGGTTAGATGGAGGGTTAAGTAGAGAATCGGTCATCACCTAGCCTCAGAAAATAGTGGAGTTGTTAGAGATAAGAGCCCGATGGCTGGGAAGCTCGAATCATAGTTCTTTTGACCAAGCCTATCACTCCACGGTTGAAGGATCTTCTCAACAACCCATAAGCCGAGGACGTCGGATCTACAGAAAAGGGAAATCCACCTTCACATATCCGACTCCTCTCCACAGCAAGTTGTAGGTCAAATACGAAAGAAGGAGCCGAGGAGAAAAGCAGCGCTGGTGATAGCTTGCTGGCTAGGTGATGAGAGCCCCGTCAAATCCAAGGTCTGCCATGGCAGCAGCTGGGCGGCGACACCTCTGTGAAGGAAGAGACCCACACCCACGGACAGGGGGGGCACTAGTCCAGCGATGCGAAGCAGAGATCAGGTGGAGCCAGTGCGGATCGCATGCCATCGAAGATCTTCCCTCAAGGTAGCGGCGTGGAGCAAAGCCACCGGCGGCGACTTCGTAGACCTCACGCGGAGGTTGTGCAGGCTGTCGATCAACCGTGCGGAGGTCGGCGAATGGTTTCAGGAGGCACTCACGTGAAGGTTTACTGTGGAGGAAACATGTTGAGAATGACGGGATATTGACCTCTCCCCGGAGGTTCAATTCATGGCAGCGACTGGTGCCGGCAACCTCATAGAGAAGGAGTGGAGATCCACAACCGAAGACTGAGGAGGCCGTTTTACAGGAGGATAGAGTCTCATGTCACCGAGGGCAATACAGCAGATGCCAACGCTGGTGCAGCGGTTCTGACGGTTTCCCTGGAGCATCGAGCGGTGCTCCATGGCGGCAAGCTCAGGTTGCCGAGGTGCTAGACTCAGCCACGATCGAGTTCGGATGATCATCCTGAGTAGCTAAGGTCCTTCAGCTAGTGACGTCGGGGTTGGACCTGACTTGGAGCCTCGCCGGAGGAGGTCGTCGAGTTCCCAGCCAGACCATGCCCAGATTGGGCGGCGGCGACATCACACCCTGATCAGCGTGAACGCATGATACCACAAGCGTCAAGCGAGTGCAGCGGGAGAGGGAGTTGGTTCTGGCCAAACCCAGGTTAGACCGGCCCGGTTCAGTCCTTCCCAGTTGAGTGTTGCACCCTGAGAAGCCACGTGGCAACTCCTGATAGGCCATACGAGGTAAATGTCTCAGTTATTTCACAGTTCTTACAAAATTCATAGAAATTAGCATGCTTATCAGAAAAATATGTATAATATACCGAAATTCCCAGAAAAATGAGTAGAACTCAATGAAAGCATCATATCAAGTTTTTGACGAACTAGGATCAATGATATCATGTAATATGTGTAACGCTTAGTTCTTGAATAATAAATAGCAAATAATGACATAAAATTATACAAAAATGTATGTAAGTCTATAATCATGTTTATAGTGCATATGATGTCAGATATGATCATGTTGATGCACGAAATTGTGTAATTTTCTCTATATGTCTAATTAGAGCTAATAAAGCTAAATAAAATGCAATAAATGCATACATGGTCAATAAATGATGAAATTCACAGAGTAAGCTTATATCAGTATTTTGAACCTCAGTTTTAATTATGAGATCATAAAGATGAACAAAATCCAAGTTATATGAAGATGAATATTAATACATGGTTTAAAACCCTAATCTAGGTTAATGATGTAACCTAGGGTTAATATGTGCACAAAAATAGAATATGGAACCTAATATTCAGATAATGGATCATAATCTGGAAAATGACGTCAGTAAGATAAATATAAGACAATAATGCAAGTAAACGTTGGAATATCCTAATGAGATAATATAAACCCTAATGAACACGACTAGGGTTAAGATGATGAGAACCTGATGATAGTATATGATCTTGTCTTAATCAGGTGCTGACCAATTTATCTAGATGATCATGGATGTGATAAGAACCTCTGAACTCAGGTACGTGGATATAATTATATGACTAGATTTGCTGGATGTTAAATATATGTACTTGCTGGTTTGTACTTGAAATACATTGTTGGATGTAGATCTATATGTATTGTCATTTCCGCCTTGAACAATAAGAATACTAAGGAAAGAAAATGGAATGTAGTTACTGATGGTTCATTAATATCCCTATTAGAGAGGGAAAGTATTAATGTTGACTAGCACCTCCCTAATGGTACAAGGTATGCGGGGAGATCCCTAATGGTACAAGGTACGCAGGGATAGGGCCCAATATTTATGTTTGTGCTAAGTCCACCATAGTAATACATGTCCATTTAAATATGACTAATAACTTGAGATTACCAGATTTTTCCGCCTTTAAATAATGTTTCCTTTCTCTTCCTTCAATTTCGATTATTTTATATGCCAGCATAGTATAGCTTTTAATTCCACGTACCAACTTTTGTTGATGTTTTTGTTTCTCGTATTTTCTAGGTCCAGAGCTAGAATGGGATAAAGGAATAGGATGTGAGCAAGTTGCACAGGTTGTACCTATTGTCTAAGATCCTGTTAGCATACATGTTTATAGATTGTAGAATCTTCATTCAATATGTAATTGTAAATCATTGTGTAAAAATTCATGTTGTATAAATATACATGTTGAATGTTGAGATATGTTATGGTTGTATGTTCATGTATGCGTATTATGCTTCCGCATCGCTTTCTGATATGATTGGATGATGTTTTTGGATTCTGACATCTCATTCCTAATAGGGTTTGGAGAAGTCAAAATCTGGGGACGTCACAGTTGGTATCAGAGCATGAACAATAGCTACACCTAACATTTGCTCACCATAAAATATAAAATCTTAATCTCACCTTTCACTTTAAACCTTAGAAACTTAGTAAGTTGTTCTATAGGATTAAGGTTTGACTTAGCCTCTAAGTTAGAACCTAGATGTTCGAGAACTAGGTTTAGACAAGTGTGAGAAACCCTTTCCATATAGAGCTCATATGTATTGGGTAGCTACACTAGTCTACATCTCGTTCTCACCATTCCACTAGGTGACATGACACTAGACTATCTTTTGTGTGTTGGACACTCATTTTGGTGATTTGGTTTTGTTTTCCCAATCGGCTCGCACCTCGACAGTTTTCTCTGACGCCTTCTTCCTCGGAGAAAAACTATATCATATTTTATTATATATATGTAAATATAAAAATGTGTCCCTCACACAGGAGAGTAGTGGGTGTTCATGCAACCTAAGTGAAAGGGAGTGACATCAGTCTAGAAGAGAGAGTAGTCTAGATTAGATGTCTAGAGCCTTATCAAGATGTGTGATACATAGAATAGATGATAGAACGATAGTTGAAATAAGCATGTGGAATCTTATCTAAGTTTGATCTCTGATGGTATACGTTTCCTTATAAAGGTTTAATTTGTATACTTGTTGAATATAATTTTGTAGAATTTATGCAAAATCTTGATGATGAAAGTACATTCCTTTTTCTTACTTAAGATAAGCTAAGTTAAGATAGAGATGAGTGTGCATGAACCTCAAGCTCTTATACAAGGGGGATATCTAGTGGTAGGATGAGATATGTGGTGAACTCTAGAGAGAGTAAGACCCACAAGGAGAAGGTCATAGGACCTAGCCTCCAAAAATATGAGATATGTGTTAAAAAAAAAATATCCTACACTAGATTACTCTCGAGTGTTGAGTTGAGTCCTTATGCATGATTCAAATCTATATGTGAGAATTGGGTAAAATAAAAGTATGGGTAGATGACCCATATGATAAAGTCAATCCTTTGGCTGAGTTAGGTCCTAGCTGGAGTGACATATTTTGTGAATCTCATCATTAGTTGCAAGTGAGGTAATATATGAACTCTAGTTACAAGAGTATGATGCTTTGTGCAAAAGATACTCAAATACATGTTCTCCCTTCTTCTTCTCTTTCTTAATATATATGATGATAGAAACCTCATTTGAGCTATATAGATGATTTATATATGAGGAGTCACTCGTATAAGCTTGACCTATTCTATATTCCCCCCTATACCATACATGTAGTTCCAAAGATTGAAATCATAATAAGTTTAACTTTAAAATATTCTCTTCCCCTTCATATGAAACATGAAAGATATGATGTTGAGATCATGGAATAAATTATATATTCTCTTTTTCCCTTCACATAATGCATACAAGACAAAAAAAAAATTTGAACTCATGAACTTGATATAAAGATATTTTTGGATCGTAGGATATATGATCAGAAATATAGTTCATAACTTTAATCCTTCTCAATGTATGCTTCTAAGTTGAGTATGAATATCACACCATAGGGTGAAACCCTAATGGTCAAGCATGTTATATAAGCCTTCCTTATGTAGAACAATCCTAATATCAAGGAAGAAGATAAATCTCCTCTAATGTTGCAATCATTGTAAGATGTTAATGATGCTAGATTTGAATGATATGAATATCATGGCATATAGAAGAATTTCTCTTGAACTTTAAAAGCATGAACAAAACTTGTATCCTTAGGGGTGATGTAATCCTAAGATATCATAATTTCATGATATGTCTAAGACTTTAAGTGAAGCTTCCACAAATAAGGTGGGGTGGACACACCCAAGAATCTCTAGACCCTAAGCTGACAACTTAGAGTGAATGCAATTATGGTGATCTTAGAACCTAAGAAATGATGATGTAAATGAAGTTGAACTCCTAAATAGCCTCTTAAGGATGAAATTAGTTGAATTTCGAGGACGAAATTCCAAATAAGGTGGGGTGAATGTGATAACCTAGACTTTTGAGTTTTAATAACTAATACAATATTTGAGAGGCGAGCATTCTATGTAGAGGACAAATACCAAATTGAGGAATTGGTAACACAATCATGGATTCCTTCACCCAAATTAGGTGTTTTGAGATACGATGGAGGACTACGATACCTAATTGAATTCAATTGTGAATGAATATCATTTTTGATTGATTAAGTCCTCATGAGACCAATCTTTCATTTAGAGATATGTTGAGTAGAGAAATAAATTCTTTTGAGGAATTATATACACATGAACAAATGTTGGACTTTTGGTGTCAAACTTGGTTGAATGTCAGTTTGGATGATGAGGAACTAACGGCTAAAACTTCATATCTTTTGCACTAACCATGTTGGAGATATTGTGAGTTGAAATTTGATCTAGTCATTGATTTATTGATTTAGACCTTAAGATGCTTTTATATGTCATGCGGGGGTTAGATGGAGGGTTAAGTAGAGAATCGGTCATCACCTAGCCTCCGAAAATAGTGGAGTTGTTAGAGATAAGAGCCCGATGGCTGGGAAGCTCGAATCATAGTTCTTTTGACCAAGCCTATCACTCCACGGTTGAAGGATCTTCTCAACAACCCATAAGCCGAGGACGTCGGATCTACAGAAAAGGGAAATCCACCTTCACATATCCGACTCCTCTCCACAGCAAGTTGTAGGTCAAATACGAAAGAAGGAGCCGAGGAGCAAAGCAGCGCTGGTGATAGCTTGCTGGCTAGGTGATGAGAGCCCCGTCAAATCCAAGGTCTGCCATGGCAGCAGCTGGGCGGCGACACCTCTGTGAAGGAAGAGACCCACACCCACGGACAGGGGGGGGCACTAGTCCAGCGATGCGAAGCAGAGATCAGGTGGAGCCAGTGCGGATCGCATGCCATCGAAGATCTTCCCTCAAGGTAGCGGCGTGGAGCAAAGCCACCGGCGGCGACTTCGTAGACCTCACGCGGAGGTTGTGCAGGCTGTCGATCAACCGTGCGGAGGTCGGCGAATGGTTTCAGGAGGCACTCACGTGAAGGTTTACTGTGGAGGAAACATGTTGAGAATGACGGGATATTGACCTCTCCCCGGAGGTTCAATTCATGGCAGCGACTGGTGCCGGCAACCTCATAGAGAAGGAGTGGAGATCCACAACCGAAGACTGAGGAGGCCGTTTTACAGGAGGATAGAGTCTCATGTCACCGAGGGCAATACAGCAGATGCCAACGCTGGTGCAGCGGTTCTGACGGTTTCCCTGGAGCATCGAGCGGTGCTCCATGGCGGCAAGCTCAGGTTGCCGAGGTGCTAGACTCAGCCACGATCGAGTTCGGATGATCATCCTGAGTAGCTAAGGTCCTTCAGCTAGTGACGTCGGGGTTGGACCTGACTTGGAGCCTCGCCGGAGGAGGTCGTCGAGTTCCCAGCCAGACCATGCCCAGATTGGGCGGCGGCGACATCACGCCCTGATCAGCGTGAACGCATGATACCACAAGCGTCAAGCGAGTGCAGCGGGAGAGGGAGTTGTATCTGGCCAAACCCAGGTTAGACCGGCCCGGTTCAGTCCTTCCCAGTTGAGTGTTGCACCCTGAGAAGCCACGTGGCAACTCCTGATAGGCCATACGAGGTAAATGTCTCAGTTATTTCACAGTTCTTACAAAATTCATAGAAATTAGCATGCTTATCAGAAAAATATGTATAATATACCGAAATTCCCAGAAAAATGAGTAGAACTCAATGAAAGCATCATATCAAGTTTTTGACGAACTAGGATCAATGATATCATGTAATATGTGTAACGCTTAGTTCTTGAATAATAAATAGCAAATAATGACATAAAATTATACAAAAATGTATGTAAGTCTATAATCATGTTTATAGTGCATATGATGTCAGATATGATCATGTTGATGCACGAAATTGTGTAATTTTCTCTATATGTCTAATTAGAGCTAATAAAGCTAAATAAAATGCAATAAATGCATACATGGTCAATAAATGATGAAATTCACAGAGTAAGCTTATATCAGTATTTTGAACCTCAGTTTTAATTATGAGATCATAAAGATGAACAAAATCCAAGTTATATGAAGATGAATATTAATACATGGTTTAAAACCCTAATCTAGGTTAATGATGTAACCTAGGGTTAATATGTGCACAAAAATAGAATATGGAACCTAATATTCAGATAATGGATCATAATCTGGAAAATGACGTCAGTAAGATAAATATAAGACAATAATGCAAGTAAACGTTGGAATATCCTAATGAGATAATATAAACCCTAATGAACACGACTAGGGTTAAGATGATGAGAACCTGATGATAGTATATGATCTTGTCTTAATCAGGTGCTGACCAATTTATCTAGATGATCATGGATGTGATAAGAACCTCTGAACTCAGGTACGTGGATATAATTATATGACTAGATTTGCTGGATGTTAAATATATGTACTTGCTGGTTTGTACTTGAAATACATTGTTGGATGTAGATCTATATGTATTGTCATTTCCGCCTTGAACAATAAGAATACTAAGGAAAGAAAATGGAATGTAGTTACTGATGGTTCATTAATCTCCCTATTAGAGAGGGAAAGTATTAATGTTGACTAGCACCTCCCTAATGGTACAAGGTACGCGGGGAGATCCCTAATGGTACAAGGTACGCAGGGATAGGGCCCAATATTTATGTTTGTGCTAAGTCCACCATAGTAATACATGTCCATTTAAATATGACTAATAACTTGAGATTACCAGATTTTTCCGCCTTTAAATAATGTTTCCTTTCTCTTCCTTCAATTTTGATTATTTTATATGCCAGCATAGTATAGCTTTTAATTCCACGTACCAACTTTTGTTGATGTTTTTGTTTCTCGTATTTTCTAGGTCCAGAGCTAGAATGGGATAAAGGAATAGGATGTGAGCAAGTTGCACAGGTTGTACCTATTGTCTAAGATCCTGTTAGCATACATGTTTATAGATTGTAGAATCTTCATTCAATATGTAATTGTAAATCATTGTGTAAAAATTCATGTTGTATAAATATACATGTTGAATGTTGAGATATGTTATGGTTGTATGTTCATGTATGCGTATTATGCTTCCGCATCGCTTTCTGATATGATTGGATGATGTTTTTGGATTCTGACATCTCATTCCTAATAGGGTTTGGAGAAGTCAAAATCTGGGGACGTCACAGTTGGTATCAGAGCATGAACAATAGCTACACCTAACATTTGCTCACCATAAAATATAAAATCTTAATCTCACCTTTCACTTTAAACCTTAGAAACTTAGTAAGTTGTTCTATAGGATTAAGGTTTGACTTAGCCTCTAAGTTAGAACCTAGATGTTCGAGAACTAGGTTTAGACAAGTGTGAGAAACCCTTTCCATATAGAGCTCATATGTATTGGGTAGCTACACTAGTCTACATCTCGTTCTCACCATTCCACTAGGTGACATGACACTAGACTATCTTTTGTGTGTTGGACACTCATTTTGGTGATTTGGTTTTGTTTTCCCAATCGGCTCGCACCTCGACAGTTTTCTCTGACGCCTTCTTCCTCGGAGAAAAACTATATCATATTTTATTATATATATGTAAATATAAAAATGTGTCCCTCACACAGGAGAGTAGTGGGTGTTCATGCAACCTAAGTGAAAGGGAGTGACATCAGTCTAGAAGAGAGAGTAGTCTAGATTAGATGTCTAGAGCCTTATCAAGATGTGTGATACATAGAATAGATGATAGAACGATAGTTGAAATAAGCATGTGGAATCTTATCTAAGTTTGATCTCTGATGGTATACGTTTCCTTATAAAGGTTTAATTTGTATACTTGTTGAATATAATTTTGTAGAATTTATGCAAAATCTTGATGATGAAAGTACATTCCTTTTTCTTACTTAAGATAAGCTAAGTTAAGATAGAGATGAGTGTGCATGAACCTCAAGCTCTTATACAAGGGGGATATCTAGTGGTAGGATGAGATATGTGGTGAACTCTAGAGAGAGTAAGACCCACAAGGAGAAGGTCATAGGACCTAGCCTCCAAAAATATGAGATATGTGTTAAAAAAAAATATCCTACACTAGATTACTCTCGAGTGTTGAGTTGAGTCCTTATGCATGATTCAAATCTATATGTGAGAATTGGGTAAAATAAAAGTATGGGTAGATGACCCATATGATAAAGTCAATCCTTTGGCTGAGTTAGGTCCTAGCTGGAGTGACATATTTTGTGAATCTCATCATTAGTTGCAAGTGAGGTAATATATGAACTCTAGTTACAAGAGTATGATGCTTTGTGCAAAAGATACTCAAATACATGTTCTCCCTTCTTCTTCTCTTTCTTAATATATATGATGATAGAAACCTCATTTGAGCTATATAGATGATTTATATATGAGGAGTCACTCGTATAAGCTTGACCTATTCTATATTCCCCCCTATACCATACATGTAGTTCCAAAGATTGAAATCATAATAAGTTTAACTTTAAAATATTCTCTTCCCCTTCATATGAAACATGAAAGATATGATGTTGAGATCATGGAATAAATTATATATTCTCTTTTTCCCTTCACATAATGCATACAAGACAAAAAAAAAATTTGAACTCATGAACTTGATATAAAGATATTTTTGGATCGTAGGATATATGATCAGAAATATAGTTCATAACTTTAATCCTTCTCAATGTATGCTTCTAAGTTGAGTATGAATATCACACCATAGGGTGAAACCCTAATGGTCAAGCATGTTATATAAGCCTTCCTTATGTAGAACAATCCTAATATCAAGGAAGAAGATAAATCTCCTCTAATGTTGCAATCATTGTAAGATGTTAATGATGCTAGATTTGAATGATATGAATATCATGGCATATAGAAGAATTTCTCTTGAACTTTAAAAGCATGAACAAAACTTGTATCCTTAGGGGTGATGTAATCCTAATATATCATAATTTCATGATATGTCTAAGACTTTAAGTGAAGCTTCCACAAATAAGGTGGGGTGGACACACCCAAGAATCTCTAGACCCTAAGCTGACAACTTAGAGTGAATGCAATTATGGTGATCTTAGAACCTAAGAAATGATGATGTAAATGAAGTTGAACTCCTAAATAGCCTCTTAAGGATGAAATTAGTTGAATTTCGAGGACGAAATTCCAAATAAGGTGGGGTGAATGTGATAACCTAGACTTTTGAGTTTTAATAACTAATACAATATTTGAGAGGCGAGCATTCTATGTAGAGGACAAATACCAAATTGAGGAATTGGTAACACAATCATGGATTCCTTCACCCAAATTAGGTGTTTTGAGATACGATGGAGGACTACGATACCTAATTGAATTCAATTGTGAATGAATATCATTTTTGATTGATTAAGTCCTCATGAGACCAATCTTTCATTTAGAGATATGTTGAGTAGAGAAATAAATTCTTTTGAGGAATTATATACACATGAACAAATGTTGGACTTTTGGTGTCAAACTTGGTTGAATGTCAGTTTGGATGATGAGGAACTAACGGCTAAAACTTCATATCTTTTGCACTAACCATGTTGGAGATATTGTGAGTTGAAATTTGATCTAGTCATTGATTTATTGATTTAGACCTTAAGATGCTTTTATATGTCATGCGGGGGTTAGATGGAGGGTTAAGTAGAGAATCGGTCATCACCTAGCCTCCGAAAATAGTGGAGTTGTTAGAGATAAGAGCCCGATGGCTGGGAAGCTCGAATCATAGTTCTTTTGACCAAGCCTATCACTCCACGGTTGAAGGATCTTCTCAACAACCCATAAGCCGAGGACGTCGGATCTACAGAAAAGGGAAATCCACCTTCACATATCCGACTCCTCTCCACAGCAAGTTGTAGGTCAAATACGAAAGAAGGAGCCGAGGAGCAAAGCAGCGCTGGTGATAGCTTGCTGGCTAGGTGATGAGAGCCCCGTCAAATCCAAGGTCTGCCATGGCAGCAGCTGGGCGGCGACACCTCTGTGAAGGAAGAGACCCACACCCACGGACAGGGGGGGGCACTAGTCCAGCGATGCGAAGCAGAGATCAGGTGGAGCCAGTGCGGATCGCATGCCATCGAAGATCTTCCCTCAAGGTAGCGGCGTGGAGCAAAGCCACCGGCGGCGACTTCGTAGACCTCACGCGGAGGTTGTGCAGGCTGTCGATCAACCGTGCGGAGGTCGGCGAATGGTTTCAGGAGGCACTCACGTGAAGGTTTACTGTGGAGGAAACATGTTGAGAATGACGGGATATTGACCTCTCCCCGGAGGTTCAATTCATGGCAGCGACTGGTGCCGGCAACCTCATAGAGAAGGAGTGGAGATCCACAACCGAAGACTGAGGAGGCCGTTTTACAGGAGGATAGAGTCTCATGTCACCGAGGGCAATACAGCAGATGCCAACGCTGGTGCAGCGGTTCTGACGGTTTCCCTGGAGCATCGAGCGGTGCTCCATGGCGGCAAGCTCAGGTTGCCGAGGTGCTAGACTCAGCCACGATCGAGTTCGGATGATCATCCTGAGTAGCTAAGGTCCTTCAGCTAGTGACGTCGGGGTTGGACCTGACTTGGAGCCTCGCCGGAGGAGGTCGTCGAGTTCCCAGCCAGACCATGCCCAGATTGGGCGGCGGCGACATCACACCCTGATCAGCGTGAACGCATGATACCACAAGCGTCAAGCGAGTGCAGCGGGAGAGGGAGTTGGTTCTGGCCAAACCCAGGTTAGACCGGCCCGGTTCAGTCCTTCCCAGTTGAGTGTTGCACCCTGAGAAGCCACGTGGCAACTCCTGATAGGCCATACGAGGTAAATGTCTCAGTTATTTCACAGTTCTTACAAAATTCATAGAAATTAGCATGCTTATCAGAAAAATATGTATAATATACCGAAATTCCCAGAAAAATGAGTAGAACTCAATGAAAGCATCATATCAAGTTTTTGACGAACTAGGATCAATGATATCATGTAATATGTGTAACGCTTAGTTCTTGAATAATAAATAGCAAATAATGACATAAAATTATACAAAAATGTATGTAAGTCTATAATCATGTTTATAGTGCATATGATGTCAGATATGATCATGTTGATGCACGAAATTGTGTAATTTTCTCTATATGTCTAATTAGAGCTAATAAAGCTAAATAAAATGCAATAAATGCATACATGGTCAATAAATGATGAAATTCACAGAGTAAGCTTATATCAGTATTTTGAACCTCAGTTTTAATTATGAGATCATAAAGATGAACAAAATCCAAGTTATATGAAGATGAATATTAATACATGGTTTAAAACCCTAATCTAGGTTAATGATGTAACCTAGGGTTAATATGTGCACAAAAATAGAATATGGAACCTAATATTCAGATAATGGATCATAATCTGGAAAATGACGTCAGTAAGATAAATATAAGACAATAATGCAAGTAAACGTTGGAATATCCTAATGAGATAATATAAACCCTAATGAACACGACTAGGGTTAAGATGATGAGAACCTGATGATAGTATATGATCTTGTCTTAATCAGGTGCTGACCAATTTATCTAGATGATCATGGATGTGATAAGAACCTCTGAACTCAGGTACGTGGATATAATTATATGACTAGATTTGTTGGATGTTAAATATATGTACTTGCTGGTTTGTACTTGAAATACATTGTTGGATGTAGATCTATATGTATTGTCATTTCCGCCTTGAACAATAAGAATACTAAGGAAAGAAAATGGAATGTAGTTACTGATGGTTCATTAATCTCCCTATTAGAGAGGGAAAGTATTAATGTTGACTAGCACCTCCCTAATGGTACAAGGTACGCGGGGAGATCCCTAATGGTACAAGGTACGCAGGGATAGGGCCCAATATTTATGTTTGTGCTAAGTCCACCATAGTAATACATGTCCATTTAAATATGACTAATAACTTGAGATTACCAGATTTTTCCGCCTTTAAATAATGTTTCCTTTCTCTTCCTTCAATTTCGATTATTTTATATGCCAGCATAGTATAGCTTTTAATTCCACGTACCAACTTTTGTTGATGTTTTTGTTTCTCGTATTTTCTAGGTCCAGAGCTAGAATGGGATAAAGGAATAGGATGTGAGCAAGTTGCACAGGTTGTACCTATTGTCTAAGATCCTGTTAGCATACATGTTTATAGATTGTAGAATCTTCATTCAATATGTAATTGTAAATCATTGTGTAAAAATTCATGTTGTATAAATATACATGTTGAATGTTGAGATATGTTATGGTTGTATGTTCATGTATGCGTATTATGCTTCCGCATCGCTTTCTGATATGATTGGATGATGTTTTTGGATTCTGACATCTCATTCCTAATAGGGTTTGGAGAAGTCAAAATCTGGGGACGTCACATATTCTGTTACAGTTATTAAATAACATATCTTGCTCACCTGCATGCACCCTCACCACCAAAGGAAGTCCAATCTTTATGAACATGATATATAACTACAACATTCACCAGCCGCACCCAAAGCAAAAATGGTGGCCATGGTACATTTGTGAACAATATGGGACAAACATATCAGCAGAAAATGAGATATAGAAGAACAGAAAGAGGACAGGAGAGTGGGGGAACTAGAAAAAAGTCAGAATAAATGACAAATACTTCAATTGCATCATCCTCAACCAGCATGTTAGATGACTTGAGATTTAAATAATCAAGATCGACATCGAACATAATATGAAAGGTAACATAAACTTCCTGCCTCACATGTGGAGCTCTACATAGACCACTCCAGCTCCCAACAATCCATGACAACCTTCATGGCATGCACACAATGTGTTGTGGAAGCTACTCATTGAAGAAGTTGCTCCTTGAACAAATAGAGGATCAACACGTAGTGGCTATGAGGCATCAAAAAAAGAAGACACCAAATTGCAAGTTTATGAAAACTCTACATACTTTAAGTGATGTACATATGAAAAATAGAAAATTATACTCTATCTGTATTTCCTTCTAGAAAAATGAATCAATAGTCTAAGGTAAATCAAAAGCTTCTGGAGCAGCTTTATTCCTCACATATACACTATTTTATCACAAGAAGAAAAACGCCCAGGCATGGCATGGAGTCCAAATTGTCCATCATTTTCCATTTCACTATTGTTTATAAGGACAAAGGCATGGGCATCCCCACCTCTGCTTCAATTTGTGTTCCTAAAAGCATGGAAGGGACCTGAACTATAAATTGATCCAAGCGTGATGTACTGGTAAAGAAATACAAACATGCTCTGAAATTGTTGACAACCTTGCCATAAAAGAGGTCTAAATGTTAACAAATACTATAGAATATTCATATCATGGTCTTATGTAGCAAGAGAAATGGAAAATAATGTTGTAATGGTGGTTCGGATGACAATCCTTTATATATCGAATGAATTGACAAGCTTTACATCAAACAAAAACTTTATTCTAAACCTATAGAAAAGAGGAAAAATAGCATCTACATAATTCTGAAGGAACTTTTATTGTTTGCCTCACTTGCCTCGCTCCAAGCATTTTACCTATAATAACAAAAATAATTATCTAAAACCATTATATAGACATGTTACACTTATAGCACATTGAAACAAAAATATTACCGAACAATGAGTAGCTTCTTTGGCCAAACTATTATTGACCCGATTGCATCTTCAATGATTTGATAATTGTCAAATGGTCTAACCAGTCGCTCTTCAGGTTTAATTGCCACACCAATGCAAACAACATCAAATGCAGACCCTAACTTTCCTCCTCCTATTACAAGGTCAGGATTCACGCCTATCACTTGTCCTTGAGATACAATTGGCGTTCCATCATCGAAACTTAACAACCTCACGACCTATAAGTTGTATGGATTATAATGTAAAAATTTAGATATCAAGAATCAAAGTTATTAGGAGTTGTTTTTGTTTAATAACCTGTCTTTCTGTAATGGTGGTTCTGCTACATGACTTTTGTGGCATGGGTGTTCCTTCATTCCTAGTTGTTTCCATATTCAACAATCCAAAACACTTATGAAATTAATAAAATCATAACTTATAATTATTACTAAAAATTTGAATAATTACTTGATTTGCTTGAAATGGAACACTCCCGCTTGAATTTCCTAAAATTATTGCTTCGAGATGTTCTTGTCTTTTTTTCAGATCTGACAATTCTATTTTTTGTGACTCACATATGTGTTGTAGGTCTTTGACTGTACCTTCAAAACCCTCAACATGTGCCTGACTAAACTCATTACTCTCACGGTTCACACGAGCCTTCTTTGCACCCAATATTTGATCAGTAATTTCATCTTCATCAAGATTTGCATCATTGTTTTCAACTGCTGATTGTAACTTGTCCTACAACAGTAACCATAATGATGATAAAAAATTGAGCAAATAAAGTCAAATATGTTATGGATAATTTTATACTTACAATTAGTTCAGCTGATTTTGCATCTACAGGAGTACCGTCCTTCTTCTTATGGGTAGCAACAAACAACTGCAATCGACTAATGGGACCCCCTTTATTCTTTTGTTGCAACTGTTATTAACACACAAATAAAGTATAAGTAGAGTGTGAATGTGTTATGATATTATTATAATTATCTGGCAAATCACTCACATTCGCTCTCACACAAGCATATGGCGTCGACCCCGATGTATGTCGTGTGGTAACAAACTATCTACTCATACTATTCTTTGCACTCCGTAACTGCAGTTCATGAACATTAACCTTATCACCAATAAAAACTAAGAGAAGACATCATATATAACTAATTATCTTACCTTTCTGTCAGTAGAGTCCCAGAAATTCACAAGAAAAGCCCACTGCAATGGGTCAACATGGGAAGGACAATCATTAAGTCTGTCTGTTTTGTCTTTGTGGTGCATATAATTTTTTCTTTTGATTTCAGATTTGAAGTTTCTCCAACAATCCCTAACTGTGCGTAGAACCGATTTCTTTCCCTTTGAGTCGATAGTAAATTTCTTCTGTTAAATGAAAAAGAGAATGAATATAACAAATATACGCTTCAATAACACTTTACTAAAATATATTACCAAGACATAATTCCATATTTCAATTTTCTTTCCAGCTGGTACTTGTCGCCAATCCAAGTAATCCAAGGGTGCCAGTTGTGAATTTCTAGCAATTGTTCCCAAAAAAGAAGACAAGTCATTTTGATGAGGTCCAATTGGTTCTCCATTTTCATCCAATGTGATTGGTAATTTTGCATCCCCTGTCTTACTCCATAATCGAAGACACTTAGAATAGCCTCGTTTTTTATTATACACAACACCACCTAAAAATTTAAAACAATATGAGACAATTATTTTTAAAATATATATATAAATGCTGAAATATTAGGTATAGCTAATTGGTGTAAATTGTTGATTAGAAACTTATGTACCTTCATCATGATTAGCAGTAGTTTCTTGATCAACCAATTCGAAGTCCTCATCATTTACATGATTGGTTTCGACCTCATGATCTATATTGTCATTATCAACAGAATGATCAACTCTCATGTCATTATTTGCCAAAGAATCCCTATGACCAGCTCCAACCTCATGATTGATATTGGCTGTATCAATTGAATGACCAACTCCGGTACCATTGCTTGCCAAAGAATTAGCCTTATGAATAGAATGACCAGCTCTGATGCTATTATTTGTCAAAGAATTTCTATGATCAGCTCCAACCTCATGATTTATATTGGCATTATCAACACAATGAGCAGTTCTTATACGGTTGTTTAACAGAGACATCCTTCCACCGATTGGAACATCCTGATTTATCATTGACACATGCAGATGCTTCTCTTTTCTGATGTGTACTTTAGCATTTTTGCTGCTGAAAACAGATGACGCACCAACCTTTTTATTAGTTTTATTACTCAAATCAGCTTTAGAACTTCCAAGATCAGCATTAACTGAACCAAGATATCCTCCTTTCATTCCCAAATCAGCATTAACAGAACCAAGATAACCTCCATTCATTCCGAAATCAGCATTAACTGAACCAAGATAGCCTCCATTCATTTGCAATCCTTTAGACATTCCTAAAAAGATAAATATTAAGATAGAATCTTACAACTATAAGTACAAAATGATAATAGATAAATTATATGTCACCGTTCCCGCCAGTTTTCGTTTAATTACTCCATTGTTTGCATCATCAGTTTCTCGTGCAGACAACAATTGTGAACGTCTTTTCAACATCCTGAAAATATAATGCATAACAAATATTAATGAAACAAAACTATAACCATAAAAATATAGTTAAATAATAATGGTTGTAGGGGCTACCTGATATAAACATTATAAAACGGTTGCTGATTCGATTATTGAGAAAAAAAAGTTTGCAAATTTTAAGAGAAATAGAATGCATATTAAAGGAAGAACAATGGTATTGATAATTAATAATAAATGAATAAAACTAATTTCTTATAACGCTACATCAAGATACAAAATATTAAAAACTACATATGATAGATCACAATGATCTCAATCAAGTTGCTCATCATTGTTGCCATCGTAAAAAGTTACACCCTCCATATCTTCTCTAACCAAATCAGATCCATCAGAAACATCGCTAAAAATAGATTTCCAATCATCTGCATGAGAATCTTCGGGTACACATGTCCCATCCATGAAATTTTCAGTAAGCTTCTCATCCATGTCATAAGTATCACGTGGTGTCGTCTGCACGACAAAGCTCCACCCACAGTGATTGATGTCAGCCAGATAAAAGACTTGTTGTACTTGAGAGGTCAATACAAATGGATTTTCAACTAAGTCAATGAGTTTTAATTTGACCATTGTAAATTCATTTTCATCTTTTCTGACGCCCTTGTTTGCATTGACCCAATCACCTTTGAACAGTACAACTTTCAGTTGCTCACAATAACTAATCTCAAAAATATCTCGGAGTACCCTATAGTATGTAACTTGACCCAATTTAGGATTTTTGTCCTTGGAACTAGAAAAACTTTCTGTCTGGGCATTCACCATTATCCCACTATTCTGGGTTTTTTTACCATGTTCCCCCTCCTTGGTTCGAAATCTATATCCATTAGTTACATATCCATTGTATTTGTTCGCCATATTTTGTGGTCCCCGAGCTAGAGTTAGTAGATTTGATGGCAATTTTCTGACTTGGCCTTCTTTTCAATCTGTATACATTATGAATTGAGTTATTAATACAATGCTCTAACAATATTAAATGAAATTAATGTTATAGACTTACATGCTTCTTAAACCAATCACTAAAAGTGTTCATATGAATATTACTGATTTCCCAATGTCTTGCACGCTGATTCAATTTCTTCATGTGGCATATGTGTACCCTGCTAACAAGTACATAAGTCGTGTGTACAAACATCTAACGGTGAGCATGCATATTTCTTAATAATTTAATGAACTCACTCCATGAACAGTTCAACTGCAACACAATTAGATAAAATATACTGATGTGTAGTTTTCGACATCACATCTTCAAGATAAACAAGAATACTCTTTCCTATTCGACGCCCTTTGTGTGAAAATATAGACCAATCATCATCAGTAACAATATCGTCATCTTCAACATCATTTGTAGCCAATTTTGTGAACCTTATCTCTACCCCGGAGAGATACCTTGAACAAAATGTTACACATTCGTCTGCCATGTAACATTCTGCTATGGAAGCTTCTGGAGCAGCTTTATTCCTCACATATTCTTTCAAAGTTTTCAAGTATCTATAATGATAAATAGAATTTGTTTAAAATCAAAAAATATATTTCATAAAATTTTAGTGAAACAAATAGTAAAAACATACTACCTTTCCACTGGATACATCCAATGATAAAATGGTGGTCCAGCTATCTTAGCTTCTCGTGGAAGATGAATGACCACGTGCTCCATTATGTCAAAAAATGAGGGTGGGAAAATCTTCTCCATGTTGCATAGAGTCACCGCAATTCTAGATTCTAACTTCTCAATAGCATACGGATTTATCTCTTTTGAGCATATGTCTTTGAAAAATCTAGACAACTCAGTTATCACAGTTATGACGTTCTTGCTCGGGAACGCTACCCGCAAAGCCAATGGAAGAAATTGTTGCATTAATATATGGTAGTCGCGAATCTTTAATGCCAACAATTTTCTTTCTTTGATGCGTGCATTTCGTGAGATATTGGAGGAATAACCATCTGGAACCCGTACAGACTTCAAAAACTTACAGAATAATTCTTTTTCCTCTTTTTTCAAAGTAAAACAAGAAGGTGGAATAATATTCTTACTTCCGTTCTTGATAATGTGCAGTCTAGGTCTTATTCCCATCTCTAAAAGGTCATAACGTGATTTTTCATTATCTTTTGACTTGTCCATCCCAAGTAACGTGTGAATCAAACTCTCACATACATTCTTTTCAATATGCATTACGTCAAGATTATGACGAATAAGGTTGTACTTCTAGTATGGCAACTCAAAGAAAATGCTTTGTTTTTCCAATTGTAAGGCATATTGTCTACATCTCTGGCTTGAACTAAAACTTGATTTCCAGACAACATCTTTGGAGCAGGTCTTAATTCTTCTTTTCCATCAAATGAGGACATATCCCTACGAAATTTATGATCCATCGGAAGGAACCTCCTGTGGCCCATGAAACATTGTTTCCTACTATGGGGTAGTCTAATAGACCACATGTCCTTATTGCAAACAGGGCATGCATCATACCCACTAGTTTGCCAACCTAATAAATAACCATAGGCAGGGAAGTCATTTATCGTCCATAGTAAGGCGGCACACAATTTGAATACAACTTTACAATCAACATCGTAGGTATCAACACCAACTTCCCACAATTCTTTCAACTCTTCAATCAGAGGTTGTAAGTAGATATCTATCTTCATTCCTGGTTGAGTTGGACCAGGAATAATCATAGAAAGGATAAAATTAGGTGTCTTCATGCATAACCATGGTGGAAAATTGTACAGAATCAATATGACTGGACAAATACTATATGAGTTACTCATCATGCCAAATGGATTAAATCCGTCAGATGCTAAACCAAGACGCACATTACGAGAATCAGATGCAAAATCAGCATGCATGTTATCAAATGTCTTCCATGCAGGTGAATCTGCTGGATGTCTTAAAACTCCGTCCTTGGTGCGACTTTCATCGTGCCACCGCATTAGTGGTGCAACTCTAGAGGACATAAACAATCTCTTCAACCTAGGAGTCAAGGGAAAGTAGCGCATAACTTTACAAGGAACTCTTTTCTTTTTAATTCCCATACTTTGTGCACCGTCTACATCAGTTTCAGTCTCTATATATCTAGAAACATGACAACGCGGGCATGAGGTATTATTTGCAAACTCCTTGCGATATAAAATGCAATCATTTATACAGGCATCAATTTTCTCGTAGTCAAGACCAAGGTCCCTAATTATTTTCCTTACTTCATAGTATGAGCCAGGCAACATGTCACCCTCAGGAAGCAAATCCTTCAAAAGTTTGAGCAGCTCAGTAAATGATTTATTGCTCCAATGATTGCTACATTTTATATGGAATAACCTCACGAAGGTATACATCTTGGAATATTTCTTATTTTCAAGATACAACTCTTATGCAACAATCTCTAACAATTTGTAGAATTGCTCAGCTTCTTCGTCGTCAACAAATACAAATGAATCATCGTCGTCGTTGTCCATAGTTTCTCGATAGTTTTGGACTCCATATGCATTGTGCAACATGTCTCTCATATCATCAAACGGCATGTTGTCTTGCATAGAAGAATCTTCTGTGGCATCAGAAGAAGTCTCACCATGAAAAATCCAATCAGTGTAGCTGCTAAAAAAACCATTCCATAACAGGTGCTCGGTTGTCACTTGACGGTTGTGTGTTTGTGTATTTAGACACTTTTTACAAGGGCATAAGATAGTCTCATTCCTACTACATTTTTTGAAAGCGTCCTCTATGAATTTGACTACCCCATCTAAGTACTTTGTACTGGTCCTGTCTTCCTCAATTATCCAGCTTTTGTCGATCATACTTCCCTAGATAAATGTAAGTAAACACATCAATATAATCAATATATACGTAGAAATTATTAATCAAACGGAATGATTTTAAAAAAATTAATAATAAAGAAGGTAAAAAAGTATACATAAATTTAACACAATGAAAAATTAAATATATAAATAAGTACAAAATCAATAAAGTATAATACCGATCATATTATACATTATATACTACATAATACTTTGACAAGCCATGTATATATCTATTTATCTATGACGTATTGGCAATAAATATCAAAATAGTTTTATCTTGTACAAAATACAATTGAGTTAGCATGTAAGAACGTAAGCCATGCATGTATAACATATACATATAGGTTGTTATACAAGCACATGAAAAACCTGAGCTCAATGGTTATGTAGAGACTCATCTCTTTTAGGGGAGTGGTAGTCTATTATGTGAAGAGTCATCTCATGAATGGAATGAGCAGTTATATGTAGGTCAGTTTTATGCATTTTCCATTTGCCTGCCAAACATCTTTTTGCTCTGGCTCTCTCGGCTTACATAAATTCTAGTTGGTTCTTCTATAAGGAGTTTATTTATATTATTTAGAATAGAGGACAACAACCCACTCTTCTAGTGCAACCCAGTTCAAGAGTAAAAATAGTCAATCTGCATAATCTCCATCTTGTTCCTAAAAACCTAACTATGCACAATATCCTACAAAAAAATGAGGGCATTCATACAGCAAATGGAATTTAGAACCCTCACAATCATGAGCTGACATCTCAACATTCAGAAGCTATAAGTACCACAACTAGAAGTATAGATACTACAAAAACCATCAAGAAGACTACAAATTGCATCAATCCGACATACAAGCTAATCCAAATCAAGACTTCTAAAGAGCATGGTGCTAAATTAAGAGTCCATATTAGTGAATACCATCAAAATCATAATGACACCAATGAATATCAGTGCTAGTGTATAGGCTATAAAAGAGAGTTACACATTGTTTGTGTCGCAGTCATATGACATTGTGGATTGTTGTCACTTGGGATTAAGAGAAAAAAGATTATTGTCACTTGTTAACCTAAGAGGTCCCCTAATTAAATGGATAATGATATGAGATTACTAAAATATTTGCTAAATTTTCAAAAAATGACACAAATACATATTTTTTATGTATGTATGCAACGACAGGCAAGATTTTCTAATTCAGTGTTAGCTTGAGACATGTACCTATTTTATATAGAATTTGATACACAGACCTACCTATATACAGTGTCCATGATTGACTTTTGGTTAAACATGATACTTGGAATAGATTAAAATTATAAGAGATGGAAGGGGTTTTAAGGGATGAAAACACTATGATAATGGTACAACTACGTATAGTTCAGAACACTTGAAAATTTGAAGATTCAGTTTGTAAAATATCAAATTGACTTTGAATAGAATTGACTTTGAATAGTAATGACAATATCAAATTTATTCAGCTTGTGCAATATTTTATATAATCATTTCCTAGGAAAGAAACATAGGGTAAACAATATGAAGCTAGACGATGATATAGAAAATATTTTTATAAAATGTGGTGTCAAAATACCCAAGAAGGAAAGCCTTAGAATCTCTTTCTTCATAACTAATTGCAAAGGCACATCTTGGACTAAAAATAAATATTGAAAAAAACAACCACAAAAAATAGCTGTCTAGCAATCCTATAAAATGTTATAAGATATTTTTCAGAGACCTACCTCAGGTAGATCCATAGTACATGAAAAAGTATTATAATTTGATTACTGTCTAGACATGGTAAGAAAGAAACCATAGCTTGACTGTGTCTAAGAACATGCCTCCACATGTGAAAACTTTCTCTTCATGTATAAAATCAGTCTGGTTGCATTGGTTTATCAATGATTATAACTAAAATGGTTCATGAGGTTTGCCTTTCATCTAGCATAAAAAACCCATACTTGTATGGTAATAATAACAGAGTACAATTCAAACTATAAGAGGTATATGAATCTACTCATAAATTGTACATACACCTAGCATAAGAACAAAGAAATGTCCAATCTTCCACACATGTTAGGATTGCTTCTCATGAGGTGGATCATGACCACAACCCAAAATCAGCTTAAACAAGTCAAATTTCATGCTGCTGAAGATATTCCAAAAACAAATGAATATAGATGTCAAATATTGCCTTCTTACTTGCTTTCAGTTACCAAATTCATATAGGTCATCAAATAGGTCAAATATGGATACAAATTTATGACAAGATGGATGTCTTCATATCTAAATTACAATAAGTCATGGTATTGGAAGGGGGGGAAACTGTAATTTCATGTGTGAATGAGCTTTCATTTATGTAACTTTGTTCTAAACATCATGGCATTGAAGTCAATGACTCTAGGATGAAAATGATATTCGATGAAAATTTCATTCTTTAATTAGTGTGAATATATTGGTTTTTTCTTTCTAACCAGTTATGTATTGTATATTCATGATGGTTAAAAAAATTCCACTGAATTGAATGAGTCAAATGTGATTTAAAAAAAATTACTCCTAGTGGGCATCTCATTATTCATCCAGAATTTGGCGCCCTGCTTTGGTGATGTTACCTGCCAGCAAAAGTTCCTATCCTAGAAAAGATCTAAAACCATGTTTCATCATGAATGAGGGTTAGGGTGTGTCATGGATGAAGCCTGAGGTATGCCACCCACTAATGTTTCTCATACTTTCATTATCTTATCTTTACTCAATAAATGTCAGAAACAAGAAACTAATCTAGCCATTGTATCTAATCCAACTGTAGTAACTTCATTACATGCTATAGAACTAACATTGGTGGCTCTGTAGACATCTAGGAATTTAGTTTCTTTTACCACACCTTCCTTATGATGCAAAAGACCCCTAGTTGGTACACAGTGATACCTTGGCGGTCCAGACATTGATGATAAAAAATAGGATCACCATATATGCTTTTGCCGCACTTTATAAGAAAACTATTTCCTAGGAAATTTTCATAACTTCAATACTATCAAAGACCACAAAATGAGCTATTCATTTCTACTAAACCAATACAGCTCAACAAATGAAAGATTACTAAAATATATTTACAATTGTACTTTACAAGAAAGCTATGTCCTAGGAAGTATTCATAACTTCAATACGATCAAAGAAGACCAAATAATTTATTCAGTTCTACTAAACCAGTACAACTTGACAACTCAAAGATTACTAAAATATATTTACAAAGATAAAAGGTAGTCATTCAAATGGATCATGATTAGATATAAAAATAGATTTCAAGTAGTTATTAACACAGTTGAAAAAATGTATTGCTCTGAACACATAAAGTTATGCATTCATTCATCTGTGAGGCATGGGACTCTGTAAGAACTAGCTTTTTAAAAACAAGTTCTAGAAACTACTTCTGCTTGGCGAATCAAACAAAGGGAAAATGGGATCATATGGATGGCTTATTTCTACACCACCTCCAGCCGACAAAGAAAATAAGGAAAAACAGTACAAGAACAACATTGCTACTATATAGTTAGCCAATTTGTAGTTCTACTGTCACATCAGAATACTTGTTTATAACAGAAAACGAAAACTGAGTAACCAGTTCTCAAAGAGCCAGACAAATATTTCCTCACCGACCACCTTATCAAGAAGAAAGCCCTTAACACCAATCTTACTCAAATCTGGTTCTAGAAAACAAAATGTATGGATATACAAATACTAAAAATGTCTACAATAGGGGAAATACACTGAAATCTTCTCAAAACCCATGATGACGCCAATGTGCATATGAACTCACCCAATCTGGAGTGTGTATGAACTCATCCAATTTTCATTACGAAAGCAGGCTAGCTCATCTAGGCAAAACTAATCTTACTTCCACCAACATCCGGCATGTGGTTTCGTTAGAGCTGATAAGCATGAAAATTGGTATTGCGGTAGGACATAGCCATGATGTGATACGTGAATGAGGACAGCCGTCAATGGTAAAAGTTGAAGCCTAGGAGGTGACAAGGTATATTAGAATCTCCTCGTGTCTCTTTACTACACTGTAGTTGGGAAATTTAGGAAAGGGGCGACAGATTAACAAATCCAAGATAAGGAAAATAGAAAGAGCGCCCGAAAGGGAGCATGGACAATTATTAAGGGTTGCACATATGTGCAACCCTTAATAATTTTAAATGAACAATCTTATTAATGTTTAATCTCTGTTGGACAGTGTATGCACCCAATAGACACCCAACTTCTAGAATTCATCTCCCTGACCATAGATTGATTCACTGCCCCTTCCGTATTGAATGAGTGGAGTAGGATGGTTTGAAGGGTTGTCTACAGATGTTTGTTATCTTCCATCCAAATGGATAATGGTCAATTCCATAGGGAATCAAGGGTTTTGACATGATTGTTTTTGCGCCTATCGCGATACATGATAGGGGTAAAGGAATGAGATCAGACCAACTTATGGAGTTGGCAATGACCAATATGGATATGACTCATACTCATAGAGCTATTAATAAAGTTGTGGCCTAGCTAGTTGGTTAAGACAGAAAAGACCCATAAAGCGAGATGTGAAGATGGTAGCACGTGAGTATACTGACACATATGTGCAACCCTTAATAATTGTAAATGACACATATGTTCTTCTTGAAGAAGATAATTGTTTTTCCTTAATAATTGTAAATGAACAATAACCCTCACTTATATAATGTGAGGGGAAAATTACGAGGCACAACCTTACTAATTAGGAATAAAGAAATAAAAGCAAACAAATATTAATAGGAAATATTTCAACATTTATCTAGCTCAGATTTGAACTTTTGGCTCCTATAATGGTCTGATGTGGTTTGGACCTTTTCCTTTATCTTGTTTGGTCATCCTTTTACTGAAGTTGTAGTACTATTTGTGCTCCATGATGACAGTTGGTAGGTCGTCAGTTAATTCTCTACATATGGTGTTCTGAAGGTTCCTCGTTATTAGTCGTTGCATTGTCCCGTATAACTAGCCACCATGGATTGTTGTGGTAGCAAAGTCGATGGGGTTGTTGTGTCTATGCAACTATGTGGGATACTAAGTGTTGTATACACTATCAATTCTAAAGACTAGTATCTTAAGAAAGAATCTCAATACTGTGATACTAGTGAGGAGGTATGAGGTGAGATAAGTTCTTGTTTGCATTCGTCCTCCATTTCTTACTGATGAGTATGCAATTTTTCTAGGGCAGAATGATAGTGCCAACTATTTGTTGCTTTAAGAAAGCTTCCTCTTGGTAAACATATCTCTCTACCAAATGAGATAAGGTGGTTTCAAATGCTGGTGGTTACCAGTCAAACCTGATTGCTTTTTTGTTTGAATTACTTAAATATTTTCAACCTAATGCTACTACCATTCTGAATCCACATATTTCTTATAGGACCATTAGTGATATTTTGCTAGCTCGCTAGAAAGTACATGGAATGTAGAATGATTGCATGGAGAACAAGCTCATGTAGTTTTCTATTTACACTTATTGATATATATTGATAGCAAGCTCAGGTAGATTTTTTAGTTCTTTCTTTTGAGTTACTTACAACTAGTAAACATATCATGCGTCTGACATTAGGTTTACTTGCCTAGTGACAATGTCATACATCATTTTCATCTTGAAATGTGTCTGACATTAGGTTTACATTCCAAGCGTCTGAACAAAAAAGTCCCTAGACACAATGTTCATGTTGTTGTGGTTCTAAAACTACTATGACATTAGTTATACTTGCCAAAGGTCAGAACAGGAGAGTGCCTAGACATAGTAAATTCTTAACACTAAATTTAAAATAAAAATTTCATGCATATGAATACTCCATGAAGTGCTTCTCTTAGTTCTTGGTTCATTGGGATTGAATTTGATCGTAGTGTGACAATGGTCGTTTCCACCTAAGGGAGTAGAAACCGATAGGGTAACCACTCCAGGGGTACCAACCTATAGGTCCCCACCGCCATGGCCAACAACCACTCCAACGACACCAACCTACTAATCCTTAAGAAGTGGGAGATGGGAGAGCCTCTTGAAAAGGCAAAGATAATGGAAATTCTAGTCTGGATCAAGTTTCCCAACCTACCTTGGGAGTTTGGGATGAGGAGATGCTTAGTATGATCAGAAGCTTTGTGGGAAGGCTTATACAATCTGACTATTTTATGAAAATCAATAAGCGGCTAGAGTTTGCAAGAATCCAAGTTGTCATTCCTTATCTTGAGTCTTCAAAGGAGATAGGTTGTGAAGTGATGAACACAAGAATGATAAAGTATCTATTCTTTTCCAATATGAGTAGTATCCTAAAATGCACACGTTTTGGCTACTTTGGGCATGAACCATCTCTATGCATGGCAATAGAAGCAAGAAAACATGGAAGTGTTAGGAGGAGATCCTTCTCTAGATATGGAAATAGACTAGGTAAGCATACTTATTACATGGTAAATTAATGTTACTACCTTACAGGGGAATGGAAGTAGAATTACTTAGGTTGAAGCTTATAATAGCTTGTTATAGTTGAATAGGGAGGGCCATAATATCCAGATTGACTGTTCCACCCCAATACTACTTTGGGTCTAATGAATCCACATGGGAAGAGGATGGATAATGAAGGTCTCACACTACTATAGGAAGGTATTGGTGGCCTCCTAGATGTCTAACTAAAAGTAGTTCCACATAGATGGGTAATTTTTTCAATAATAAAATATTTTATCCTAATGAATTTGGTAATATATTTAGAATATATGAGTTGGGATTTGGTTCACTTATTGTAAGTGGTAGGCCACCACTCCATCCAGGTAACATTTTGAAAGGATAAGTTTTAACTTATTGCCTTGAATAATCCTAGATATCAAGAGGAAGTTCAGTATAGTATCAAAAAGTTGAGTCTCCTATAGCTATTATATTGGAAGCTAAATTTAGAAGGAATAATCTTAATATAGTTACAGACAATATCTAGAATGGTTGTAATTGGATTTCTAATATTAACACTCATTCCCTGGGAATGACTGTAGTTTGCTGGGATCCTCCTCAAATTGTTGTCAATAAAAATGATTGTACTAATCGATGCTTTAACATGAGAATCAACTTTATAGGTGAAGATTTCATTCTTTTATATATCTATGGGAATAACAATGAAAATAAAATATCTTCTCTTTGGGATGACCATTTCAAGTTCAAGGATTTGTACTAGAAGGACAAATGGCTCGCTCTAGGTGATTTTAATGTTGTCAGGCTTTCTTCTAAAAGACTGGGAAGATTAAATCCTTCTATAGGATGCATGGATGAATTTGATGATTTCATTTTTTATAAAAATCTGATAATGATAAATTTGAAAGGAGTAACTTTTACCTTTGGTGATATTCAAAGAGGAATTAGAGTCATGTTATCAATAATTGAAAGATTTTTTCCAATGTCCATATCACCAATTTTTATCCTAGGATTTAAAGTGAGAATATCCCTAACATTGCATATTGATCACAAATAGATAATCATTCATGGTGGAGTTTCTATAAGTAAAAGAAAAACTACACTATGTCTTATAAATGCTTGGACTTCACATAAGGACTCTTTGAATATTGTAATTGAAGATTGGTCTATTGAAGTCATTAGTAACCCAATATATACTATTTGTAAGAAGCTGAAGTCTGTAAAGATGCTCTTTCTTAATGGAGTAGAGAATCTTTTGGTTATGATAATGAAAATGTTATAATAAAAGAATCTGAAGCTCGATAGGCCCTCTGTATAGTAGATATGAACCTAGTGATGTTGCTCTGAGAGGTAGAACTTAAAAAAGAATTGAAGTTATTATAGAGGTAAATGCAAGGAATCTCTTTTCAAACAAAAATCCATGATTCACTAGATCTCTTTGGGAGACAAGAACTCTAATTTTTTTTACACTTCTTTTCAAACTAGAAGGGCCAAAACGCTATCAACTGCTTGGATGTCAATGGTATTATGACACGGAATGGAAATACTATTAAGGAGCATATTGTTGATTACTATGCTAATCATTTCAAGAATAAGACCAGATAAAGCATGAGATTCTTGACAATGTTGACTTTTCTACACTAAAGGATGAACATGTGAAAGATTTATGAAGATATATATCACTAGGAAAGAGATAGGAAAGGTCATTAAGGATGCTAATGGGGACAAGTGTCCTAGTCTAGATGGTTTTAATGCCTACTTTTACTGAACATGTAGTCCTATTATGGGTAATGATATTGTTCGAGCTATTTTAATTTTTTTTCTCAAGAGGTAGACTTCTTAAAGAGGTGAATTGCTCCTTTTTGATGTTTATTCCTAAGGTGAAAGGGATGCTCATGTCAAAAAATGGAGACCTATTGATCTCTACAACTTCTTGTACAGTGGAACTAACAGAAGACAAATTGTCTTCATTTAGAAGTTGATCCACTGGGACCCATAGAAGATGATATAAACCTATAATCTTTAATGTATGTTCTTCTTGAATGATGGTGGCAAGTAAGAAGCAAGCTTCACAATCAGAACACTAAGCAACCCACAAGATTATGTGTTCATCCTTCACATTTGATCATGCAACAAATAGATAATTCAAAACCTAATAACATTGGGAAGTTATTATAATATGGGGCCATGATGTTGTGTCAAATCTGCAGGGTAACCATAAAAATGGAACCAGTTGGAAAGAAGGAATATTATATTATGAAAGCCTTACATCTCCAGTTCATCCCATTACAATACTGGAAAAAAGAGTGGTGGGTCTTGGACTGCTCATTATTATAATATGTGTTGGTTTATATTGGTTCCTACTGCACCCACTTATCTTTCGTGACAAGCTTTCATCTAGAAAGTGTTAGATTGTCCCATCAATAAAACCTGAGATGCCACTGCATTGAGTCTGAATACTTGTGATGTGCTAAAAAATAACCATTGCCTACTATCCCTAGTCCAAATCCTCTAGCAGTGGTGATTGATGATGATGGCGTGCCTAAAAATTTCATAATAGAGC
This sequence comes from Alisma plantago-aquatica, assembly GCA_963693085.1. Taxonomy (NCBI): domain Eukaryota; kingdom Viridiplantae; phylum Streptophyta; class Magnoliopsida; order Alismatales; family Alismataceae; genus Alisma; species Alisma plantago-aquatica. Next base: position 193,426,788 of record OY856413.1, on the reverse strand, counting down.
ATATAAACAAGATACACATATTCACTCCTCTACATAAATATTAAAAATTGACTCCATGATCGATCAGCAAACAAAAGACAATATGATCTCAGAAATAGTAGAAAAGGAACTGCAGTCATCTCAGACTTACAGAAATAGAGGTCTGAAGACCTTGGGGATTGTCTACAACAATGGAGAGGCAGTAACCTTGGGAGGAGGTGGCGACTTTGGGAAGGGCCGACAATCTTGCAGGACAGGCGAGCACTGGACGGGGGTAATGATCGCTTGAAGATACGAACTATTCAGTGGGTGAAGCTGGACAACAAGTTCAGGATCCACGCCAGTTTTAGGTATTCATCCTGCCAATGCAAGGATTGGGATGTGCGGAAGCTCGCACGATCGGGCGTGGACTGTGGGAGGCTCGTGCGATCGAGCGTGGACTGTGGGAGGCTCGCGCGATTGGGCGTGAGAGTTAGTCAGATAGCGTGATCGGCAGCCGATTGAGTGTGTGGGAGAGAAGGAGATAGCGGGGAATAGAGAGAATGGGAAACTGGGATGCACGGGATCCAATACATGCACACGGGAGAGGAGCGAGATAGACGGCCGATTGAGTGTGTGGGAGAGAAGGAGATAGCGAGGAATAGAGAGAATGGGAAACTGGGATGCGCGGGTTTAATTGGATCCCATACATGCGCGCGGGAGAGGGGTATTGTTTAGTAAATTTAGCTACAAAGTAGTGTTTACATCTAAAATGAAGAGGACAAATGTAGTGGAAGTTGATCAATCTTATTGGCTTCATTTATTTTATTTATATTTTTAAGAAATGTAGCTAAAATTGGCTTTGACTACATATAGTATATATGTAATTAAATAAATTGTAGCCAATTCATGTATTTTTTGTAGTGACAATATTCAAGAATATTGTACTGAGTATGCCTACGTGTCTTTTATATACCTCTCATCATATTTTGGCAGTAAGATAAAACTAATACTTGGCACTAACAATAAGAATATAAGAAAAGCGTATACTTTCACAAAAAGGTGCATTAACAAAAGAGAACACATATTTTAAGCATAATTTCCATTATATCATCCATGCATTTACTACCTGAGAGTTGAATGCATTAAGGCCTTTATGATCTACTACCAAAGAGTTGAATCATTTCACAATGTGATCTACTACCAAAGAGTTGGATCACTTCCAAGTACTTTACTACCAAAGAGTTGAAGTGCTTAGATATAATGGAACAGATATATTATGTTTCATGTGTTCATAGCCATAAATATGGAAAATCATGCAACATATCATACAAGAATAATCATTTCAATGAATACCATATGCCAAGTCTTTACTACCATAAACACAAGCATATTGTATAATAATCCAAGTGAGAGGTAATGGCGTACCTTCCAAAGAGATAGATAGTTTTAGAAAATATGGGGACGACACAAGGAAACAATCAGTAGCACATGTACATGAACAATAATAAAACCATACACACATGTTCACCAGTCAACATATAATTACAACATTAATTGTTACAACATTTGATATTACATATTGAACAACAACTTATACATATACATGTACTACATCTAAACTACAGGATCATAAGACAACAGGTCCACCTGTACATCAGCTCGCCATACAACTCTCACTATCCTGGATCTTCAAGAGCATAACCACAACCTAAACAAAAGATTACATGCGGTACACGTCAGCACAATATTCAAGAATATTGTACTGAGTACGCCTACGTGTCTTTTATATACCTCTCATCATATCTTGGCAATAAGATAAAACTAATACTTGGCAGTAAAAGTAAGAATATAACAAAAGCGTATACTTGCACAAAGAGGTTCATTAACAAAAGTGAACACATATTTTAAGCATAATTTCCATTATATCATCCATGCATTTACTACCTGAGAGTTGAATGCATTAAGGCCATTATGATCTACTACCAAAGAGTTGGATCATTTCACAATGTGATCTACTACCAAAGAGTTAGATCACTTCCAAGTACTTTACTACCAAAGAGTTGAAGTACTTATTTCCATCACTTTACTACCAAAGAGTTGAAATGCTTAGATATAATGGAACATATATATTATGTTTCATGTGTTCATATCCATAAATATGTAAAATCATGCAACATATCATACAAGAATAATCATTTCAATCAATACCATATGCCAAGTCTTTACTACCATATAACACAAGTGTATTGTATAATAAGCCAAGTGAGAGGTAATGGCGCACCTTCCAAAGAGATAGATCATTCTAAACACATATTCCTCATGTCATCTATATCTTTCTCAAACCTAATTAAGACAAGATCACATAATATCATCAGGTTCTCATCATCTTAACCCTAGTTATATCCATTTTAGGGTTTACCTTAGTCTCTTTAGTATATTTCCATTATTACTCACATTCTTGTCTTAGATTTATCTTACTGATATCATATTCTAGATTATAGTTCATCAATTGGATATACTCATGTGTCACATTATTATGTGAACATATTTAACATTATGTCACTTTCATTAACCATATTATGGTTACATCTCATGTATTAAGGGTGCTCTTCATATAACATGAATTTTGTGCATAAAACTGATCTCAAGTTTACATATTATTTTCCTGTTACTGATATGAGAGTTTTCTATGAATTTCATCATTTATTGAGCATGCATGTATTTATTTCATTTTATTCAGGGTTACTAGCCCTAATTGGCCATATGGGATATTTTATATAATATCGTGCATCAACATTATAATCTCTGATTTCAGGTACACTATGAACATGATTATGGATTTAGTAACATATCCTCATAATTTTAGGCCATCATTTTTTATTTATAACACATGATATAAGCAGTATGCATCTTACTTAAAATTTCTAAAATTCGTGCATCAAAAGCCTGATATCATGATTGTATGTTGTTCTAATAATTTTTCTGAGCATTTTGATACCTTGTTTGTAATTTTTTGATAATCGAGCTAATTACTGTGATTTGTCTAAGAACTGAACATTTTTGAGGTACATACCTTCTTTGGGCCAATCAAAGGCTTCCACCTGGCTACAAGGGTTGCGGCTCCTCCTGGCTTGTACTGGATTCACCGACCGGTTCATGGGATCTTGGACCCAATTCAAGCATTTCAGACCATCGCTCTACTTTCATTCTTCGTTCCGCCTGGGCGTTACGTCCGTTCTCGGCGCCGCTCAAAGTTTGTAGGAGCCTGTGCTCCTGCTCTAGACCCGTCGTCGCTGCTATGAGTTTTGGAAAGCAAACGTGCACTGCCAGTCCATCTTCTCCAACCACCATAAGGATGCTCCATGCCTCTAGATCATTTCCTCCTCCTCCGGCTTGTTTCTCCAGCTTGGTATGACTGGCAGCGGTTCCTGCCGACTGGGCACTGTTGTAAGACTGGTCTCCAGTGAGAGATCAACACCGCCCCTCTCACCTCTGTCTGGTCCCACACGAGTTTGACGCCCAACATGTCCTCATCTGCAATCACGTCCTCATCCAAGAAGGAGTCTCGGCGCACATCCTCCTCCACACGAGTCTATGCTAGCGCCGCCAGAGCCGCCACCTTCACTTCTGTTGCATTGGCGTGGCTTGACAATGAGAAAATAGGAGCTTCAAACCTCCTCATCACCTCCTACGGCTGCTCCATTAGGATGCACCACCACGGGATCGCCGATGCTGCGAGACTCTGATCTAGTGTGCGATCCGCCACTATCTCTCTGTTGTAGCCAGATGCAACTTGTGGTAGTTGGTGCTCATCTGCTCTCTTCCCTCGCTTTCCATAGCTTAGCTGCCTGGCATGAGTTTGCATCCTCGGTTCTCCTTGCATGAAGCCACCGCCGCGCTTGTCCCCTCGAACAAGCTAAAGCATTTTGTTTCCTCCTTGCTCGAAGCCATAGACTCCGGAATCTCCTTCAACTCGTTCTTTGCTACAGCTAGCGATGTAATTCATGGTGTGAGGGCCTCATTCTCTCTATTGAGTCATGCATATGCCCGAACAAGAGTTCTACCTATTGGTCTCCCCAAGTCCTAGAAAACCGCCCACGATTCCTACTAACTCAGGCCACGATCATGACATGGGGATCAATGGATGTTGGTATTGTTTCTCATGGTAACACCTACAATGAAGACGAGACCCATGGCCGTTTGATATCTCATCTGCGGTTGAGATGAAGAATATCCAACCTTGAATATGTGACACCTGAGTCCCTCTCGACTGAACTAGTCACATAAAGCAACCAGGTCAAAGGCTAGAAAAAGGGTCACGCGTCCCACTTAAACCAATTAGATGTGTGACATATTAATCTCTAGTCTGGTTTAAAATATCGAAAACTATACTCCTCAGCTAAATACCTAACATTTAATTCCTCAAATAGGCATAAACTTATGGATCTTAATCATTATATAAACCTCAATCAACATTCCAACTTTACTAAAACACTTGGGATTCTCAAAATAACTCAACATGCATGACTTCACTTGTGTCATTGGACGTTTTAGGATTCAAAAAGTCCACTTCATCACATCTTACACACCTTAAAAAAATTCCGTCCTCAGAATTAAGCCACAAACCCAATCTTTCACAATAATAGTAGTTATTCAACTCTATTATTAGCCCACTAGGTAGATTTAACTCATAGGTTCCTACGGCACTAGAGGCAACCCTTGCCCCATTGGCAACACGTTGTTCAACCTCACCTTTCCCCAAAGGCCTACTTCTCTTAAGATCCTTCACATTTGAACAAATGTGAGATCCACATCCGGTATCAAATACCCATAACATTGAAGTAGTAAAGTTAATCTCTATCAGGTATACACCAGAAGTAGAGATCTCTATCACTCACTTCTTCTTCCATCGTTCCTTCCATCCTCTCCATGTTTTGAGCACAGAAAATTCTGACATTGGTTTGGCGAGAGAACCCTTCTCTCCCTCACCTTTGTCCTTCTTATTAAGCGCACATAGAGTGGATTAAAAGGCTACCAGTATATTTGGATTATGCAGAACACTTCTCACAATCCCCAACCAGTTATGGAATTTATTCTCAATTAATTTCCCATTTTAAAAGACGATTCTTTTTCCATTCTATAAGAGAAAATTGCATTTGTCAAAACTCCTTTTCATTTGATTTGATTTGAATAAAATTTGACGGTAGTTAATTAGGCCTTCAATTTATTACCGCTCCCACTATTTTGATTCAAATTGACATCCCTCACCATCAATTAGGAAGATTGCAGTGCACAATCTTCTAGTGGGCAAGATCCGTATTTCATCAAGTCATGAGCTAGCTTTGGCTGATCACCCACAACTTAACTATTTAGGTAGGCCATCATGCCAATTACATCATATGCAACTCTTGATGAATGAACATGTGCAACACCTTGCCATGAACATTACGTGCCTCTGGGCTTAGACACTCTAAGAATCACCAGTTAAGTCTATCCCAAAAGCTGACACGGTAAACATGCACCCTGCTTTGGAAGAACCTACATGATCACCATTCACACTTCAGCGAGATAGACGACGCACCACGCTTTGGCGTAACCTATGTTTGGTTGATCAGGTTTTTCATGTGTGTCACTAATGGAAGGCGTGAAAGACTTAATATTTAGATGAGGGATTTGGTTTTTATAGGTACATATACATATCCAATCACCACAATATCGTAAGTATCATATACATGCTATATCCCACAGAAAACATGTGAAATGATAAACGCAATGATTATGGCCATCCTAATATGATTCCTTGAGCCAAGAGGAATCACGATCATGTAGATCCACATCACATGCAACATGTACAAGATGAACTTTGTGCTTCATCGTTCTGGGTTTGATCAACTCATCTCCATGATTGATCGGCTCGCCATCAGGCCGGTCGATTGGGTGCCACCAGCCGATCGATTGGCGCCTCCAGCCGATCGGATCACTGGTAATCGTTCATCTCCTCAGGTCGCCACCCACTCATCTCGCTCCTCGAACCGGTCATAAAAAAAGTCCACTGTTCTTTGACATAAAAGGAAATAAAAGATCTATCATATTTTATATTTGAAAAAGGAAACCCCGAGTTACATTGGGGGGTGCAAAGGTAGGAAAGAAATATCGAATTATCTCAATTTACATCAGGAATAGGAGATAGGGAATCGGTGCACAGACTGATATGCAAGCAACCACATTCAACCAAGCCACATACATAGGGTTTATTAGCCATAACCATGCTATACATCAACCACAAAACATGTTTAAGGGTGACGCGTATCGAGTGCATTCATATTACATATCATATATGTATTTTGGGATATGTGGATTGGGCATGCATAAAGACAATTTTATTCACATCGTATGCAATAAATAAAGTCGACAAACTAAAATCGATCACATCGATAATCCTAAAGTATAGAGCAGCTGACGTGGCTCTGATACCACTGTTGGGGTTTAGGGGAGATAGAGAAGGCAGCGCAAAAAAAAAATTTCTTCTCCCAAACCCAGAATAAAGGATTCGCGTCAATGTCTATACAATATGAAGGAAGGTTTGTAGAGGCGTACCTTGTCCTGAGGCTTGCTCGGTGACGTTAACTCACGGCTTGTGTGGTCTTCACCTCCGGTCTTGGACGGTGTCTGTATAGCTCCTGGTCTCACTGGGACTGTTAGGACTGACAACTGTCCTCCGAGTGGTAGAAGTCTCCCGCCTCTGCAGTCGTCCACACAGACTTCTTGGAACTCCGATCGCCATGTCGCACAAGGCACTGGAAGGAGTCATACCCTCTTGTCGGCGTACTAGTCACCGACACATTCTCCTGCCACCAGTCACGTTTCTACAATTGTCTTTCCCTTGTTGTGCCTCCCTTATCGGGTAGCACTTGCTCGGGCTCTCTCGGTTACCAAAACCAGAGAGAACGACAACTTTGCAGAGCAACTGGTGTTCTGAGTTGTACTTTGAGAAGCCTCTAATACCCCTATATATATAGGAGGGTCATGGGATAGGGTTCTCTACCCTGGGCAATGTGGGATTAAAGTAGGAGTAGAAGGGTTCAAAATTTTTCACAAGACAATGAACTGCGCCAGCTGAACTGATCATTTCAACCTTGAAATGGTCGTTTGGTTACCTGAATCGATCGGTTCACACCTGAACCGATCGTTTGGGACACCTGAGCCGATCGGTTCACTTCTGAGCCAATTAGTTTGTGGTCCTGGTCCAACTCAAATTGACTTTCATATTTGTTTCCAATTAATCAAATATTAATCCTTGTCCAAATCGAATTTGTACAAGTGTAACAAACTGTATTTGCAAAATAGTCTTCTGACTTTCCAAACGATCTCGGTTGGTTACACGAATCGACCAGTTCAACAATTGAGTCGATCATTTCATGACACATGAGTCGATCGACTCACCACTTGAGCTGATCGGTTCACCAACCTGAGCCGATCGGTTCATCACATGAGTCGATTGGTTGGGAGTGCAGACTGTGTAAAACCAGTTAATTGCAGTTTCAATCAATCTGATACTCTAATCAATAGGTCCAACACCTTGAACACTATGATTTTGAGCTATCAATCAACTGTGTGTTTAATTGAACTACTAAACTCCTTTAGTAATCAATCTAACCATCATTTGTGGATAAACTCCTCTTCCAGGTTAAATCCTATGTGTGTGACCTTATAGGTCCATTTCACGTTGGCATTGAAAGTCCATAGCACTTATGACTTCACAAGCAAAGAGCGGTGCCTAGTTGCACATCAGTGCTACCCAAGTAAAATAGAAAGTTGGAGAACAACTTTCAATCCTACAATCCGTGAATGGTGTTACTGTGAATGTATAATTCCTTTGTCACTAATGTCCTGAATGAACTCAAGGCATGGTACAATCATCCTTTCAACATTCATCCATTTCCTTGATCTCAGAGCAGACTGGGTGAGATGTGTGTGACATCAATATCACATATTGATTCACACATGCATGTGCATGCCTTTCTCAATCCTACTCATCAAGTGGCCATGGACATCAAACTCCCTTAGGAGGGACAAATCCCATATCCATCACTCACCCCTCAAAATCCCCATGTGTCAAAACCACCCAATCATCACCTTTATAACAATCCATGTTTCAGGACTGCGTTTGATGATGTCAAAGTGTACCCAATGACATGTGTTGAGTGTAGTGATTTCAGGTCCAAGAATCACATTCACCACCATCACTGTGAGAGCTGACTATGACTACCAAATCATGGTTCCATGTGTCACTCTCACGGTGGGTCTGTCAGGTACACATGTTCTCTAACAAGTACCTTTGTGCTTGGTTTGATATCACTATATTATGACTAATGAGATTCTGTCATCAACCAAAACACAATCTCATCTTTAGTGTTATTGATGCCTGTGGTTATTTCCACAATAACAACCGACTAGGGACTAAACAAGAATGTATACTCTTAACATCTATATGATCACATCGTTTAGGTCCTCAACACAAAAGCATACATCATTGAGTAAAACAATTCTTTAGACATCTATCATGTTACACTATCATCTCAGAAACAGTTAAAACATATAGATCGGAAATTGCCTTTATTATTATTCAAATCATTTACAATGTATCCCATTGCAATCATCACATGACTTGCTCTATGGGCATACATACCAACATGTTGTGCATCAACAGACCTATCGAAGATGTCCACTGATCAGTAACATGTGTACCACTGACATTTCCAATTGGTGTTGCGTACCACAAAACTATAAGGAGTTTCATTGTCCTAGACCCATCACTCAAGTGGTACGCTCTATCTTAACTCGATTTGGACAAAATACCTCCACTCGGGAATCATGTTTTCTTCCCATAGTGTAGGCCACCAGTGAGGATTCTACATTATCCAGGGCATCTATCATCTAATAATATTTAATTTATTCTGGAAATATCATTATCATTTCTAATGAATATACTACTTTCATCAATTAAGCATTTGACATTTAACACAAAATCCTCTGACTATTAGCACCATTCATCATTCTCATAAACCATAAATCTATCCTTTTTTGATCTAGATTAGGGCAATCCTAGCTTCTCGATGCCTATTTTCATAACCAGTCATACATAAAACATCTCACTTAGAAATCTTTTGATATGGTATCATATCATAGAATATAATTAAGAAAACATTTTTGCTACTGAAAATCATTGTACAAACTTATCAAACTACTCATAGGTATTAAAAGGTAAGATCCAATACTGAAAAACCGTTATTTTGAATTTCTCTTCAATAAATCAGAGTTACAAATTGATTTTCTACTCAATTTATTCATTGTCCTAGGCCCATCACTCAAGTGGTACGCTCTAGCTTAACTTGATCTGGACAAATTATCTCCACTCGGGAAGCATGTTTTCTTCCCATAGCACATGCCTCTAGTGAGGATTCTACATTATCCAGGGCATCTATCATCTAATGATATTTAATTTATCCAGGAAATATGATTATCATTTCTAATGACTACCTACTTTCATCAATTAAGCATTTCACATTTAACACAAAATCCTCTAACTATTAGCACCTTTCATCATTCTCATAAACCACAAATCTATCCTTTTTAGCTCTAGATTAGGGCAGTCCCAGTTTCTCGATGCCTATTTTAATAACCAGTTATACATAAAACATCTCACATAGTAGTCTTTTGACATGGCATCATATCATAGAATATAATTAAGAAAGAATTTTTACTACTGAAATTCATTGTAAAAACTTATCAAACTATTCATAGGTATTAAAAGGTAAGATCCAATACTGAAAAACCATTATTTTGAATTTTTCTTTAATAAATCAGAGTTACAAGTTGATTTTCCACTCAATTGCGCATGTTCTCGCTTATAGATGACATGTGTGAACTTGATTACATTGAATCTTAGTCTACAAAAATTGGATTTGAGCTTAGGATCTCAAAAACCAAGTCTGTACAACTAGACATCACATAGACGAACTTAAGAGAAGCTTGTTGAATGTAGAAGATGAAGGAAGAATGTCAAATGAAACCTTCAATTGATGAATTAGGGAGTTACGATCACAAGAACACGAAGAGAAGGAAGGATCATTGATCAAGAAACTACTTACCATGTTGAATCTATAACAAAATCTTTAGTTTCCATTGTTCTTTTTGTTCTTCCTCTAGAATCACCCTAGATTCGTCTTCTAGCTTGTCCTTTTCTTGGTTTAAGACTATGGTTGTATAGAGGATTAAAAAACAAATCTAACAAGACTTATTTTGTCAAATCTTATTAAGTATAACAAAAGTTATGACATATTTCATGATTGGTTGTTTCGGGTTGCTGCGCTGGTCAACCATCAGTCAACCTATCAGTTTTGACCATCGGAAGGATGCCCATCAGATGGCCTCCCTTTGGAATCCCTCCGTTAGAAGGCCCGTCATCGGTTTGTCAACTGATGGTAAAAATGGACGAAACCTAAAACTTAGCATAACATCCTCATTTTAATTATGATTTGATTCATTCTTTTTGTTTTTGATTCATAATTGAATTCTCTACAATTATAAAGCAAACATTTGATAAATTTATTATTTGATAATGATTTATTAGTTAATTACTTAAAATTTATGATTTCTCCACATATATGTGTGGGATATTACTATATCAACTAGAGTTCAAACTTTGATGTATTCACAACACATAATTTATTTAACTTATCAATGGACAAGTTTAAGTTCAGCCAAAATATAAATCAACATGAGAATGATGTAAAGTGTTAATAAGGTAAATATAAAGATGTAATTAGCAGCAAAATCATCTTAAATCCTCAAATTACCAGTATAGCACGCTATGAGTTGTAATTGTCCAAGTGGCTTACTTGATTTATTATTAAAAAAGATGCATACTACACACATGATGTACAATTGATTAATAGAATATGTAATTACTAATAAATATGGCATAATGAGTTGTTCGACATCCATTCTTGCTTGTGTTTCTAGATTCTTTAGATAAGCTTTACAAAAGAGTTTTAGTTATCGACTTTGTATCTCTAGATGGCTAATACATAATTAGTCCTTGAGATAAATTACATAAGACATGCTAAAGACAATAATTTGCTTAGTGTTAGATGAATGCTCCAACTTGTAGTGTGTCATTGCCAAAACATATCAATAATTTTAATTTAGTAATCACACATAACAAATCAATGTGTGAGTCACATGTCAACCAATCATTTGTCTCTCTTTTAGCAGGTTGTATGCAAATTTATAGATTACTAATTATATATGGATGTCAATGAGTACATGTCACTAGTACAAATACTACCTTTAATGGCGGTTAAAATTGATATTTTACGCCAGTTTCCAAGCGACACTCAAGTGGGTGACACTAAAGGTAGAGGCATGACACATGTTTACCGTGTGTTATATGCAAGTGAACATATTAGAGTAATATAGGCCCCTTTAAGGCTCGAGTCAAGCACAGGGAAACATTCTCCAAAAGACTACTACTAACTATAGTCTAATCAGATAGGTCAGTGTAATTGTGTGGGTCTAATTGAACATAAATTAAAATAGAATGAAACAAACTTAACACTTAGATTACTCAGATTTAGAGAATTCCTTAGGATTGTGGTTTCACCATAGATAAGATTGCAATTTGTTCCCTACGCCAATATCAATTACCCCTATCCCTAGATAAAGAGCCATTAGTCAGAACTATTCACTCCTGCAACCTAGTTCACTACCTATTCTAATACCAACACCATTTCCATAGAAATTGGTTGATTAGTTAGGTCCTTTATGATTGAACTTTGGGTTTATTCTCATGTTTATTCTCCACCTTTCCCAAGGGGCACAATAAATGGGTAAATCTATGCTCTCCAACCCTTAACCTCTCTCCTAAAATGATTAAGAGTCTAATAATCTATCTATGTTGATCAGGCATAAACCAAACTATGCAATTTCATAGATTTATTTCCAAAAAATATGGATATAGATTATATTAATGCATGGAAATCATTTACAATACATATTCGGTCTACTCCTGGGTCCTAAGAATTCAAGAGGTTTAGCCCCGCATGGTTTTCATTGATGAATACATGGTGGAGAAAGATAAAAATGTGGAAAACATTAGAGAAACTAAGTAACCCTAGGAGAATAGCTGATCTGGATGATCCCTTACGTCGTGCGTGTAATCGGCTGTCTTCTAAGTGCCAATTTACCTTCAGGAGGTGCTCGAATCGTCCCAGATGAATCTTTCAATTTCTTTCTCTTCTTCTCTCCCTCTTCGGTGTCGTGCAATGGATTACAACTTCTTCCTCTCATCTGGCCGAACTCCCCTTAGGCCATAGGAGTCACTTACGGTACAAAATAACTTCCAGTTTTGGATTAGATTGCCATCTTCAGATTTGCTAAATCGGGAAGACTTGGTAGTACCGACTTGGCAGTTGGTAGTACCGAGATCCTAGGGTAGCCATGATGCTTGAAAATGTCTATACTATTGACTTGTCTTGATAGCACTGAGTCTTCAGGTCACCCAAGCATTGTCCTACTGACGCCATCTCGATAGTACTAAGTTTGTGAACTCAGTAGTACTGACTTTTTACGATTCATTCTTTTTCTTTGCTGACATGATTTCATTACTACTGACTTAAAGTGTCAGTAGTATTGAGTCTATGCGAGTCTTTTCTGGGCAAGTACTGATGTGAAGTCGATACCACCGACAGTTAGTGTTAGTAGGATCGACTCTGTGAAGTTCAATTCTACCAGAAAATGCACAATGACATGGATAAATTCTTGTGATAAATATTAAATCATATTAAATAGTAAAATCAGATAATTTGATGTATTTAAATATCACAGGTCGTTAACAGAATTCCATGCATTATTAATCAGATAAATGATTAAAAAACACATAAAATTAAGGAAAATATCACTGTGAAAACGATGAAAAGCACATGCATCAAGGCCTATGGCGTCGGTTCCAAAATCGATGACACAGATGCGGCCCCAACTACAATAAACAAAAGAACTGACAGTGGTAACAGCCATATTCGTTGGTTATTTATAGACAACCGACGACTATCTTCATAATCGAACAAAAAATTGGCCCGGGTTACGACCATAGTTGTCGGTTATTTAAGTAAAATCTGATGACTAACTCCTTTTCCAAATAAAAAAGTGATCTCATGTTTAGTTCATAGCTGTCAGTTCAAAGTAAAACAGATTGTTACACCCCGATCTCACAATTTCCACTAATCATGAGATTAGGGCATAAATTGAGGATTTAACGTAATACAAATATCACCCTTAAATTTTTCTTCTCTTACAAAACTCTTTGTTTTCTTGCATTGAACCACATAAACCAATTTTACAAGGGAATCTAAATATTGATTTCACTAATCTGATTTCAACAGTAAAAATGCATGTATGACCATTCATTATGTTCCTCATACTTCAAAGCACATGAGATTTGTTGATTTGCACATATTGCTAAAAGAATAATGTACATCATCATTTGCAACTCTCTCTTATTTCTTTACAAGGACGTAGAGTGACAAGGAACAAATGAACTTAACTATACTCAGACTTAACTCTTATGGCAGATCTACTCTGTTGCAATGATATCTTCTTCAAGTCCATGTGATTTCCCTAAAAATTGTGAGTAGAGGGGTGAGCCTACTCGCTCAATGAATGAGTACTTCAAAGAAACAATGTAAAGAACTGATATAATTACAAATATAATTTTGAACAATTGATATCAATTATAAAAGTTGTAAGCTTTAAAGAGTCTAATAATTGACAATCATAAATATGGCAAGATACTCTAAATATCTATAAGAGTGAATCAATATATGAAATGCTTGAGTGATCATAAAGAGAAATAATAATTCAGAAGCGCACTAAGAATAATTGAATAACTTTACACACTTGTTTGACCTCTCATTCATTTTATTATGCCCTGATCATATGTAGCGTACTCTACATTTGAAGACTCGTAGTGCACTACGATCACACCGTACTAGACTTAGCAGACACACCCGGGAAATGCTAAGTCTGACTACTCTCCTGGTCGGCAATAGGAAATGACTCTCTGGCCTAAACTGGACTGCTCCTCTAACCTGAGCACATAGGTGGAGAGTCAAGCCAACTCTTGACTTTTCTATACTCTAGTGCCACCAGGACTTCTGCTTGATGTTGGACAATACAAACTATAATTTAAGGAGTCTTCCACTAGGGCTTCGTCCCCCATGCCACCTGATAGCATGTTCCGACCTTCGTATACTGGATGTTGCCAGGGTTAGGTCATTTTACCCCTAACGCGCAGACCTCACATAGGGGTTCTACAGTGTTCAGGGCTCCTAAGTCTATTATTTTATTATTCCTAGAAATCTATTTCTACATTGTACCCTTCTCTTACTTATACTTGACTCTGGTATCTATATGGTGTCGCGTCTACTTATTTGAAGTTATAATACAACATGTATATCATTCTAAATGTGGCAGAGCAATATGTTCAAAATACTGTAATATACTGAGTAATCAACATACTATACATGCAGACAGACTAAAATTCTTAAATAAACATATTACATGTCCACTTGGCACATACACACTAGAATCGTGCAATTTATCATCTTATTACACTGATAAGAGTTAATTACTTGACATATGAGTAATCATCAATATCACTGACAACTTATCTGTAATATCTCAAAGAATGTGCATATCAACCCAAATCTTGAGTTGTGCATCTCATAACTCAGTTAAGAGTTAATTACTTATCATGATAAGAATTATTAATAATAACTGAGAACATTGATATCACAATACTTGATTCATTAAGCACCCTACCCTTAGGGTTTCATTTAATCACAACAAATGCTACAAAGAAAGGTGTAATACATCTATCACGTACTTTTTAAATATTTATGACACATGATACATGGGATCTCAATCCCTTATCACATTAGTGGGAATTCTCATCCCTTCACATCATTATCATAATTACTGGATCTGGGTATTCAAACCCTTAGATCACCACATAGCATTGTTACCTCTGTAACAGCTAACCTTTACCTCAAGGTCCTTAAACCAAGGTATTCATTTCCTTTGTTGTACAAGTATTCTCATGGCTCACAAGGTCATCACACATCTTGTCACCTCTCACTAGGCAACAACTTATTCCCATGGCTCCCATAAAGATTTGATACGACATAAACATTCACTGAATAAAGACTACTATCAACAAATCATATAAAATCAACATATGTATGAAACCTTGGAACTGAGATGAATTTGGGTTTCCATGCCATTCAGTGGGATATCATGCATCAATAATAACATTGAATAAATAAATTTTATCATGTCAAGAAAATCCCTTCAAATGGATTTCAGGATCTCAGTTCGTAAATATCCAACTTTCCTCACTTCTAGGGTTTCACCATCTTCACTGAGATATCAAAGAAACACTACTCACTTAAAAAAAAAATCTAAGATAGTATCTAACATATATGTACTATGAATTTTGATAAACAATCATTCAAAACCAAGGGGATCTAGATAAGTAACTTTCTCTATTTACTTATACAACAAATTACTGTCATAGACAAATTCCCTATATTTTAGTTTACTCTTATAACCTCTGTGAATACTTAGGGAATTCTCATAAGAATGCATTGTATACATTTCTAATATGATTTTATCATCTGAAATTCATTCAAACAAAGGAGGAATCCATTTCTTATCATTTTGCAACAACTTAGGACAAATAGACAATTCAGGGTTTGTAGTCGCATACTAAGCAATTAAATATTATGTTTGATTCAACCAATTTCCATGTAATATAATGTTTAAAGGAAGTTCCAACTCACCATAAGGTGTGAAAACACCTTTAAAATGTATCCCATATCTAAAAAGCTTGAATCCATATCAAATCCCTAGCAATTCACCCAATTCTTCTTCCTTTGGATCAAATTAGAGGAGTGATGGAATTTTGGCAAGTGAGAAAAGGGGAAGTTTTAATACCGTTTTGGATCAAATTAGAGGAGTGATGGAATTTTGGCAAGTGAGAGAAGATTCACCATGAAACTATATCCAAAGAAGCTAAACTTACATGATTTCATCATTCCTCAGACCACAAAACCCTAGTTCAGCATCTCCATCAATTTCTCCTCTCAAACCCTAACTCTCACTCTCTCTAGGATTTCGTTTCTCTATATTGAATCACAAATTATGAGATCTCCTTGTGTGTTAGGTTTACCATATAAAGCAATTTAGTTGCTTGGGTTAATTGCAAATTGACCCCTCACTAAACTTTTTCTTATTTCAGTAGATTTTTCTAACATAAAAAGGTTTCAATGAATTTGTGTATTTCAAAGATCAAACCTTCTCCAAAAATTATTAGAATTTATCATGTTGTGTATAATTGAGTTACAAAGCTTTAGTTAAAATTTTAGATCATTCCAACTTCCATTAAATAATTAAAAATCGAATAGTGCACTGCAATCTAGAATTCTACAGAAATGTCAGTTACTGTAATTCGTCTACTGATAATGTCTAAATGAATCGAAAAATTATGAAACTTTTACATGTTGTTTATGATTGGGATTCAGATCTCCAGTTAAAATTTCAGATCATTTGTATCTATCACTAAATAAATAAAAATAAAACACTACACTACTGAAAAGCACTCTATTAACATTTTGGTCAAAGTATAGTTTGACCGAGAACCACATTCAAAGAACACTCAAATATTATGAATTTTTTCTCCAATATTCATGATTGAGTTATCCATATCATATCCAAAATTCAATTAAATGAAAATTTTGTAGAAAATACGAAAAAAAATTTACTACACTGCTATCCTGATCAAATTCCATGCTCATGTACCATCAAAACCCTAAATTCAGCCAACTAGGGTTTATATTTCTCAAGCCCTAATTTCTCAAACAATAGAACACTTAATGTTCTTATTAGGTTTAAAACATCATAATTGAATTATCATCATTAATTAGATTTAAGCAATGATCAATCCAATTAAGTATATAATCATCCAGGTAAACCCTAGTTTACCAATTAAGCTCAGATCCGGTCATAACAATCCCCCCCCCCCTAAAAAGGTTTCATCCTTGAAACATAAAATATGCAAGTAAAGTACATTCAAGGTTTATTTTGAGCTTCTGAAATCTTAAATGTCATTATATTCTTGTATTTCATACTTGAATGCAATTTTCAACATTAAGTCATTTATTCCTTTACTAAATCACAACATGTTTCAAATAGTTCTCATTGATAACAAACAAATTTTCTATGCCACAATCAATCATAGGATAGAGAGAGAAACAACCATTTCAATATTTTCATACTCTTGAAGTGGTACCTCTCAATTCATATGGCTAAATATGTATTATTGTTATGTATTACCTCTAAATCACGAAAGAGAGTTCACCATGTTCTTTTGAATTTTACTAATGTGCTACTCAAATAGCAAAATAGTATTGAGTTAAAAGACTAGATTCAACGACAATTGTACCTTACTGCTCATGGCATCCCCATTGGATCATTGATGCATAAGGTGAAGCATTACCATCACATTCCATACTATTCTCAAGTATGAACCCACACATAACTCAAGGTGTAACCATCGAGTTATAACATACTAGGGTTTCAACAATAGTAACAGAGTACTCCATAATTTTGTTAGTTATTCAAGGACTATTCATACCCAATTATCATCACTTAGTTATATTAAAGCTAGGTATAACAAGCTACACCTCATTAGGGTTACATATCAATAGAATATGGTTATCATCCCTTCTATTCATATGAGTGAATAGGTAAGACTACCTTATTCAGGGTAACCCTCCATTTGTTCCATCATCATTCAACCCATATCACCATACCACAATTGTACGATACTAACAAGGATTACTGGTATGAATGACGTAAACTATCAGACACCTTTAATTAACATATTGCTTGCACATGTACACCGAAATCAAACATAGAACCAATTTACATCCCTTAATATACCTTCAACAAATTATACTTCTAAAAACAAATTCACATATTACTAAAATCCAATGTTTTCTCTTATCTCTCTCCTCATTCATTCCAACTTACTTTTTGCTACTTATCCTTCTCATTTTAAACATGTAGATTAAACATCCCTAAAATTGAAACATACAAGGTATGAATAGATTATTTATCATTCTTGCTATTACTGCAAGAATTTATTTCATATCACACTTCACTCATATTGTATTTCTCCTTTTGTTCAAAACACACCTCTTATATTTCTAATCTATTTGTTATCCTTTGCTCTAAATCATTTCCATATTGTTTATCTACCTTTCAGATTAGCTAGGATTACTATCAGTGCTAGTTTACTTCTCATAATGCAAATTTCATGATCTTGTTTTATAGAGATGCTATTATTCAAGGTCAAATCACTAGTGACAACCCTTGAACTACTACAACTCTAAACATTCTAGGGTTTGGCCTTTATCAGTAGCATGACATTATTGTGGTGTGACTTTGCTCCCTTAATTTGAAATTCAAACTTTGGATCTCTCAAGTTTTTACTAAAGTCTTCCTTATCTTATCAATTGAATTTCCTTCATCTTAATTGGACATTCAGATAGATTACATTCTCAATTTACCCTTCTAGGGTTTCATCATCATATTGTGTGTCATTATTACATTCACTAGATGCCTCTACCATGGTGGTTATGCATCAGATATGATTCATTTTCTTATCACTTCATTCCCACATTTCTCTCATTAAGTAATATATGGAAGAGAAGACAATTCTGAGACTTAGAATTCTTATCTTCAAACATCCCATTAATAGATTTGTCGTATGTAAGTTTAATTAGTTATCAACAAGGATACTTGACTAACTAGCACTTGATTGAATCTCCTAACCTCTTTCTTTTATAATCTATATTACTCCACCATGTTTCAAACCCTTCCTTACTTTCCATAATCCTCTAACCATATACTAGTCTTCCACATGTTGTCTTTAACTTCTACTTTTCTCTTATGATCATGTTGCTTATTCATGTGTTTGATCATGTATACCATGTTGCACATATATCTTTTTATCCTTCTACTAATGTGAAGTTGAAATTCTAAATCAATAATCTCTCTACTACTTTCAACTCATGTTTAATACAATACATATCCTTCATTTTAAATCAAACAAATCATGCATGGGTGAAACATAGTTTCTCTTATATCATGTTTTTCCTTCTTGAGTATAGTCTACCTTTGTATAACTTATTCATTTTGTTATGCTACACTTTCATTCTTTTAAAAAAAACTAGTTTGTTGTTCTATAGTGACTTGGAATCCAAAGGTAGTAAGGATGAATGTATTAAACTTATTAATAAAGGTATACATTCCATGCTCTCAATTATATCATAACCCTCATTCCTTAATCAACCTCATCATTTCCAACATTTATCTTTGTTTAAACGTAGTTTCTTATCCTAGTCTTATGATTTACATATTTCTCTAATTCTCTTTACATTAACTCTTCTGAAGACACTTCACTTATATTTACTTATCGTATACTTAACTCTTTTCTTCTATTTTTCCTTTGATTTGGAGTACATAAAAACATTGTACTCAGTTATATAATCCATTCCTCATGATTGATTCTTACTACCTTGGACCTTACATACTTTTCTCATCTCTTTTCCATATTTCATATTTAAAGTTCATATAATATTAATCATTAAACTTAATTTGAACCTTACGTCGTGTTTCTTTATTCCCAATTAAGCATTTCTCATATGAGGCCCCAAAGTTGGGTCTCAGATATCAGTTCCAACTGATTCTTAGCTATTCTAATCTTTCCCATATGTTTCAACATATTAGTGTATGTACATTGTCACTATGATGTGGGTCTAATTTATCCAGAGTCTACGCTTATCATATTTTTAATAGTAGTCATTAGATCCCAGTAATGCATCCTGCCACAGTCCTAAATCCAAGAGTTACTTAAGATTAACCAACTCCTATTAAACTCAAACATGTGGAAAGAATATCCACTTAGGAAAGTTCATTCAAAGATCATTTCTAGTCTACTTGATACAAAGAATGTAATCAATAAATTCTACAACTGCATAGTGTACAACAAATCTTAAAGACCCATATATATTTCAAAATACTGAATATCTGAATTCAAACATATAAGAGCATTTCTATTCATCTCCAGTAAAACAACAATATGAAATGAAAGCTCTATCTCATTTTATATTTATGCTCTTAATTCATGTTACTTATCTAACCCTAATATTTCTAGGGTTCCTCTCTAGCCCATCCTTCCACTATATACCTGGCCAGGGTATACATGAAAGAATAGACATAGTAGCTTGATACTGGTTGATCCAAGTACTCAGAACCAGGCCAGGATATCCAAATACTCAAAAACCCAGAGCTAACATCATAACATCTCCTATCTACCACACTTATGACTCTAAGTTACTAACTTAATGGTCCTTGACAAATCAGCCTAAGCTCTAAGACCAAGTTGTTACACCCCGATCTGACAATTTCCACTAATCATGGGATTTGGGCATAAATTGAGGATTTAACATAATACAAAGATCGCCCTTACCTTTTTCTTCTCTTTCAAAACTCTTTGTTTTCTCGCATTGAACCACATAAACCAAATTTACAAGGGAATCTAAACATTGATTTCTCTAATTTGATTTCAACAGTAAAAATGCATGTATGAACATTCATTATGTTCCTCATACTTTTAAGCACATAAGACTTGATGATTCACACATATTAATAAAATAGGAATAATGTTATACATAATCATTTACATCTCTCCCTTATTTCTGTACAAGGACCTAGAGTGACAAGGACTGACTGAACTTAACTATAATCAGACTTAACTCTTGTGGCAGATCTACTCTGATGCAATGATATCTTCTTCAAGTCCATGTGATTTCCCTAAAAATTGTGAGTAGAGGGGTGAGCCTACTCGCTCAGTAAATGAGTACTTCAAAGAAACGGTCCAAAGAACTGATATAATTACAGACATACTTTTGAGTAATTGATATCAATTATAACATCAGTAAGCTTTAAAGAGTCTAATAATTGACAATCATAAATATGGCAGGATACTCTAAATATCTATAAGGGTGAATCAATATATGAATTGCTTGATTGATCATAAAGAGAAGTAATAATTCAGAAACATACAAGAAATAATTGAATAAATGTACATACTTATTTCACCTCTCATTCATTTTATTATTCCCTGATCATATGCAGTGTACTCTATATACGAAGACTCATAGTGCACTACTATCACACCATACAAGACTTAGCGGACACACCCGGGAAATGCTAAGTTTGACTACTCTCCTGGTCTGCAATAGGGAAATGGCTCTCTGGCCTAAATTGGACTCCTCCTCTAACTTGAGCACATAGGCAGAGAGTCAAGCCACCTCTTGGCTTTTTTGTACTCTAGTTCCACCAGGACTTCTGGTCGATGTTGGACACTGCAAACTATAATTTAAGGAGACTTCCAGTAGGGCTTCGTCTCCCGTGCCACCTGATAGCACGTTCCAACCCCCGTATATTGGATGCTGCCAGGGTTAGGTCGTTTCACCCCTAAAGCACAGACCTCACATAGGGGTTCTATGGTGTTCAGGGCTCCTAAGTCTATTATTTTCTTATTCCCAAAAATCTCTTTCTACATTGTACCCTTCTCTTACTTATTCTTGAATCTAGTATCTCTATGGTGTTGCGGCTACTTACTTGAAGTTATAATACAACATGTATATCATTCTAAACTTGGTAGAGCAGTATATTCAAAACACTGTAATATACTGAGTAATCAACATACCATGCAGGCAAACTAAAATTCTTAAATAAACATATTACATGTCCACTTAGCGCATAAACACTAGAATCGTGCAATTTATCATCTTATTACACTGATAAGAGTTAATTACTTAACATATGAGTAATCATCAATAGCACCTGGAACTTATCTGTAATTTCTCAAAGAATGTGCATATCAACCCAAATCTTGAGTTGTGCATCTCATAACTCAATTAAGAGTTAATTACTTATCATGACAAGAATTATTAATAATAATTGAAAACATTGATATCACAATACTTGATTCATTGAGCACCCTACCCTTAGGGTTTCATTTAATCATAATAAATGCTACAAAGAAAGGTGTAATACATCTATCACGTACTTTTCAAATCTTTACAATACATGATACTTGGGATCTCAATCCCTTATTACATTACTGTGAATTCTCATCCCTTCACATCATTATCATAATTACTAGATCTAGGTATTCAAACCCTTAGATCATCACATAGCATTGTTACCTCTGTAACAGGTAACCATTACCTCTAGGTCCTTAGACCAAGGTATTCATTTCACTGGTTGTACAAGTATTCTCATGGCTCTCACTAGGCCATCACACATCTTGTCACCTCTCACTAGGAAACAACTTATTCCCATGGCTCCCATAAAGATTTCATACAGCATAAACATTCACTGAATAAAGACTACTATCAACAAATCGTATAAAATCAATATATGTATGAAACTGTGGGACGGAGCTGAATATGGGTTTCCATGCCATTCACTGGGATATCATTCATCAATAATAACCTTGGATAAATAAAGTCTATCATGTAAAGAAAATCCCTTCAAATGGATTTCACAATATCTATTCACAAATATCCAACTTTCCTCGCATCTAGGGTTTCACCCTCTTCACTGAGATACCAAACAAACACTACTCACTTTAAATGAAATCAAAGATAGTATCTAACATATATGTACTATGAATTTAGATAAACAATCATTCAAAATCCAGGGGAATCAAGATAAGCAACTTTCTCTATTTACTTATACATCAAATTAATGTCATAGACAAATTCCCTATATTTTAGTTTACTCTTATAACCTCTGTGAATACTTAGGCAATTCTCATTAGAATGCATTGTATACATTTATAATGTGATTTTATCATATGCAATTCATTCAAACAAAGGAAGAATTCATTTCATATCATTTTGCAACAACATAGAACAAATAGACAATTCAGGATTTATAGTCACATACTAAGCAATTAAAGATTATGGTTGATTTAACCAATTTTCGTGCAATATACTATTTAAAGGAAGCTCCCACTCATGATAAGGTGTGAAAACACCTTAACAATGTATTCAATATCTGAAAATCTCAAATCCATATCAAATCCCTAGCAATTCACCCAATTCTTCTTCCTTTCAACTCGAAAACCCTAAAAATGAGGGATTATGAAGAAAGAGTGAGAAAAGGGGAAGTTTTGATACCATTTTGGTAAAATCAGAGGAGGGACAGAAAATTTACATGTGAGAGAAGATTCACCATGAAACTATATCCAAAAAAGCTAAACTTACATGATTTCATAATTCCTCAGACCCTAAAAACCCTAGGGCAGCATTTCCATCAATTTCTCCTCTCAAACCCTAACTCTCTCTTTCTCTCTAGGATTTCATTTCTCTAGATTGAATCATGAATTATGAGATATCCTTGTGTGTTAGGTTGACCATATAGAGCAATTGAGTTTCTTGGGTTAATTGCACATTGACCCCTCATTAAACTTTTTCTTATTTCAGGAGATTTTTCTGTCATAAAAAAGTTTCTTCAAATTCATGTATTTCAGAGATCAAACCTTCTCCAAAAATTATGTGAATTTATATTGTTGTGTATAATTGAGTTACAAAGCTTCAGTTAAAATTTTAGATGATTCAAGCTTCCATTAAATAAATAAAAATCGAATAGTGAACTGCTATCTAGAATTCTACAAAAATGTCAGTTACTGTAATTCATCTACTAATAAGGTATAAATGCATCCAAAAATTATACAAATTTACATGTTGTTTATGATTGAGTTTCAGATCTCCAGTTAAAATTTCAGATCATTTGGAGTTACCAATATATAATTAAAAATAAAACACTACACTATTGAAAAGCACTATGTCAACATTTTGGTCAAAGTATAGTTCGCCCGAGAAGCACATTCAAAGAATACTCAAATATTCTGAAATTTATGTCCAATACTCCTGACTGAGTTATTCATATCATATCCAAAATTCAATGAAATACAAAATTTTCAGAATATATGAAAAATCATTTACCACACTACTATCCTGATCAAATTTGATACTCATGTACCATCAAAACCCTAATTTCAACCAACTAGGGTTTATATTTCTCAAACCCTAATTTCTCAAACAATAGAACACTTCACATTCTTATTAGGTTTAAAACATCATAATTGAATTATCATCATTAATTAGATTTAAGCAATGACCAATCCAATTAAGAATATAATCATCTAGGTAAACCCTAGTTTACCAATTAAGCTTAGATGTGGTCATAACACTGACAATAAAGCTATAAATTATCGTCAGTTATGATTTCAAAAATTGATGCCTACCGCCATACCCTAACAAAAAAATTGGCCCAGGTTAGGATATAGTCGTCGATTTTTTATAAATAACTGACGATAGAGAACTACAATGATGACTTTTTTAAATAACTGACGACTAAGTGTCATTTTTTTTAAATATTAGGTTACATGCCTGCTGTCCGGCTTGTCAGTAGGATGCAGAGCCTACAGTTCAGTTTTGAATTGTATGTTTACAACATCCTGTAATTTTAGCCTATCAACAGGCCACAAACCTATAATAACAAGACGATCAAGACTATTTATATAACAAGACTATATGTACACCCTATGATTCACACACATGTAGAAACACAATACATTCATTCACATGATTTACACACATGGAGAAACATACAATTCCATTCATTCATCCATTTTCACATTCACACACATGTAGAAACACAATTCATTCATTCACATGATTCACACACATGTATAAACCTACAATTCTATTCATTCATCCATTTTCTCATTCACACACATGTACAAATACATATCATTCATTCATCTTCACATTAACAAACATGTATATAGATCAATATTCAATAAGAAAATTGAAAAAAGTCATTCAAACTTGTATTTATAAGCACCACATATATACATAATTAATGACATCAAAGTTTAGAAATGTCATTCTTTAATCATTAGTACCCCAATCATAATCAAAAATTGCCTCCTTTTCAAAGGTTTTTGCCCTTTGTTCTCTGATGTCATCTAATTGTTCTATCATATAGGGAATATGTACATATAATAACTTTTCTCCTATATTGAATTCATTAGTTTCATATACTTGGAAAGAGAATGACATATATATATATATAATTAATAAATTTCATATTTTCAAATTATATAATGAGACAAGATATATACTTATGATTATCAAGACTATATATTACTTGTGGTATGCTTTCGATGTCATGTGGAGGATATTTGAACATTATGTCCATATATTGTATCACATAGTATCCACATGCCCTGCCTCTGTCTTGTACAACAAACTATAAATTTCAACATAAAAAATGCTAATAAATAAAAATAAGCATAATTCACATCAATAAAATATGTATTGGAGACATGAAACTACATCCAACTTCTTCAAAACTATCACTTTCTTTTTCTTTTTACGTTAATGTAACACATTGACTTGCATTAACAAATAGTCACGTAATAATAGATTTTAACGGATATAAAGGTAAAAAATTTCTCATGTGTATAATGGCCTTTTCAAAACATGTCCTGAATGGTCTAATTTGTCCCCCTTAGATTCAAGATAATAAATAGGCATTGTCTCAGGGACAACAACCAATAACTCCCAATGCTTACCTCTAGTGATAAGAAAGTAAAAAACATTTAACTCAAAATCCACAATCAAATGTAATTTTATTAAGTCAAAATTGTTGACCTAGAGCTTATACATTGTCCATATTTTGATAATGAATTAACCATTCCGTTCATATGTATCTAATATGTGTATTAAAGATTGATTTCAGATGTTAGGTACAAGAAAAGGATCAAAAATCCAAAGCCCTAGTTGGGTCAAGTTCAAGTCAAAAGAGCTACAAGTGTGCAGTTTTGGAAATCTATGTAAACAACCTTAGAATATTTTTTAAATCACTTGTAATGATGAATTGACTTGTAACTTAGTTGAGAAAATTGATTGGGACACTAAACACCAAGTTTTAATCACTTTAGATGCACTTTAGAAAATTGACCACAGGCAGTCAATCAGTCGAGTTGCAAACTTGACCGATCCTCTTGGATCACGTTTTTGAAGATAGCATCAACTCGACCGATCGAGTACCTAAACAAATTGATCTTCACTGGTCAGTCGAGTTTTTCCAGGACAAAATTGACCGATGATTTGAATATCGGCTTTGTCTTTTACTCTACCGGTCGAGTTACCTTTATTGAAACTCGACCGATTGCACTGTAAGAAATTTGTAGAAAAGGTGATTGCGATTGTTGGTGTGTGTTTTGAGCAAAAATAGAGTCGTTGCTTTGAGTATAAAATGGCTATTTCGTATCTAAGTGTCCCACAACATAAAGGGGCACCCTCAACTATAAATAGGACCTCTTGGAGTTCATTCCAAGGTTGCTCATTCACTACATGCTTGGTGCTAGCCTAGTTGAGAGTGTTCTAACCCTTTGAGCCCCTTTCTCTCTCTTCCTTCAAGTCACATTCGTGAGTATGAGTGAGATAGGTTCCTTTAGAAGAGAGTTGCTCCATGTATTGATGTAAAGCTCTCCTCCACCATCTTCCTACCCTCTTTCCTATCAAAGAAACAGTTGAAGATCTTCTCCGAGTGAAGGAGAAGAGGTTATTGTTCTTCAAGGTTCAAGAAGGCATGGTGTTCCAGATCTCCAAGTGAAGGAGTAGTCAAGGCAAGCACTGAAGAAAGATAGGTAATCCCTTGAAGGCTGAAGACTTCAAGAAGGAGTGGGTAAGTCCATGTTGATGGCTGAAGAATCCATGGTTCAAGTGGGTAAGCTCCTTCTATAGGTTGAAGATCTTTGCTTGAGGTACTAAGCCCTTGGATGTGTGGTTGTTGTGTCTTGTAATTTTATGATGGAATATACATGTACCAAGATTTCTCAACCTCTACTCCATTATGTTGAAGCTCAAGGTCAAAAAATTTCCCTTGCAATAAATCTATGCTATCAAGGAGAAGTTTTTCATTTTTATCAAGAATCTCAATTTTAGCATAAAGATCATCTACTATATGGCCTGATCTTTTCCTTTTAGATTTTCACTTGGTAAAAGATGACCGACAATCATTAAGCATATCAATAAGAGTTTCCTTAGATAACTCATGCAAATTGACTTCATTTACCTCGCTTACCTCACCTAAATCTTCACTTGTAGAGGTCATGAGAGCAAGGTGGCATTCTCCATCATCAGAGCTTGAAGAGCATGAGGAGGACTCCTCCCAAGCTGCATGAGCTGCATCTTTGGATCTTCTTTCTTTCTTTTCTTTCCTCTTATACTTGGCTTCTCTCTTGTACTCCTTGTCTTTCTTGTGGCTTCTCTTGTGATGTATCTTCTTGGCCTTTGGGCAGTCACTCTAGAAATAACCTTTTTGGCCACACCCATAGCATCTTAAAGTTGATGAAGAAGGCTTCCCCTTGTAGTGATTTCCCTTGGAGTAGTTTGCTTCATGCTCATTTGGGCCTTCATCTTCACTTGAGGAAGGAGTAGGAGATTTGAGAGCAAGTTGTTGCTGCCGAACCATCTCTTCAATTTGAGCTTTGAAGGCTGTGTCCTAGATCTTCTTGGACTCCTTCTCTTCTCTCTTTTCTTCTTCTTCTTGCTAATCAAGGCTAGGTTCATGGGCTTGAAGGTTACCAACCAACTCCTTGGTTGACAACTCACTTACCTTGTACACCTCTTCAATGGATGTAACCTTGGGCTCCCGTCTCTTAGGAAGAGATCTCAAGATGTTGGAGTTGATAATGCCTTTGTACATCACACTACCAAGGGCTTCCAATCCATCGATGATCACATTGAGCTTAGTGTACATATCATCCACTCTCTCATTCTTACCCATCTTGAAGTTCTCAAGTAGCCCACCAAGCCTGTAGATCTTGGCTTCCTTTACTTGCTTTGTACCTTCATAAGTGACACACAACTTGTTCCAAATTTCATGTGCGGTATCCCAAGACGATATCTGGTTGAACTCGGATGGAGTAAGGGTTGCGTAGATGATGCTCACTACTTTTGCATTGAGTTGAGCTTGCTTCATTTGTGCCTCAGTCCAAGTGGAGATTTCCCCCTTTGGTTCTTCATACTTGAGGTGACTCATAGCTCACACCTTGAAGGTAGAACTGCATTCTTCTCTTCTAATATAGGAACTTGGTGTCATCGAAGACCGGAGGACTCATGGAGAAGCTCACTTCTAGGTTGAGGGATCTAAGAGACAAATTGTCCATCTTCTCCTACTTGTTGAAGTATCTTGGAGAAGACCTGCTCTGATACCACTTGTTAGATCAAGGTCTCTAGGGGGGGTGAATAGAGCTTCACAATTCTCACAAAAAGGATTAGACCACCAAATTATATTAAGTACAAAAACTTAAACAAATAGCAAATTTGATATCTTAGCTATCAAGGCACAACAAGGATGAGAGACAAGGAAGAGCAAGCACTTGGACAGGTGGTTTAGAGTGGTTCCACATCCTAACTAGGAGCAAATCTATCTTAAGACTATTGCATATCTTAAGGAAGACAACCAAAAGTGGCAAGATGAGTTAGATGTTCTTAAAACTGAAAATGTAGGACTAACTCTTATTGATGATGCTAGGAAGTAAGAGATTTATGTTTATCAAAAGGAAATTTTGTTGTTTAAATCTGAAAATGCCAAGTTACTTGCTCAAGTTAATGTTTTATCTTCTAGACCTATTTTGTAAAGTAATGAGGTTGCTGCCATAGTTTCAGAATGAGATTCCTTTCATACTAAAGCCCTTTCTTTAGAGGTAGACCTATTACATGCTAGATATGATCTTGCTTGTCTTTCCACTAATGGCATTAACCTTAGTGATGATATTGCCAAGTTTAGATCTTCTTTGCAAAAGCTGCTTACGGGAATGAAATCCCTCAATCATGTCCCAGAACACTCTACCAAACAAATTGGTACTAGTGGTTTGGGATATGATGGGACTGCTCCTAAAGGTAAGAGAAAGAGCAAGAACAAGGGTAAGAAGAAGAGTGTGGAACCTCCTATCTTCCATGGAGATACTTCCGGCTCTAAGAACCGTATGGTATGTGTTCATTGTAAATGTGATGATCATTACTCTACTTATTGTCCTTACAAGCTCAAGGGGACCAACCCAAAGATGAAATGGGTCCCCAAGATAACCCAGATCCCAAAGTTTGAGTTGGGTACCGACATCCTTCTTTCTTGCAGGTTAAAAAGAGATGGATTGTTGATAGTAGCTGCTCAAAACATATGACAGGTGAATTCAGCCATTTCAACAAATTCATGAAGAAGAAAGGAGGATCAGTGACCTTTGGGGACAACAAAAAGGGTAAGGTCATAGGTGAGGGTGATGTAGGTAATGAGCTATATATCAAGAATGTTTTGCTTGTTGATGGCCTACATCACAACTTGATTAGTGTAAGTCAACTTTGTGATAATGGATATCTTTTTGTTTGCATCTTTAGAATGTTTGCTTCTAGATTCCCTCACATACAATGTCATATATAAGGGAACTAGAAATGGTAATCTTTATGTTTTTGTTCTTGATGCTTTTAATCCCGTACTTGATAGATGCTTGGTAGTGGATAAAAATGATATTTCTCTTTGGCATCGTCATTTGGGTCATGTGAATATGCATCAAATGAAGACGTTGAGCAAAAAGCATTTGGTTCTAGGACTTCCCAAATTGGATTTTGAAAAGGATGAGGAATGCCAACCTTGTACACAAGGCAAACAAACCAAATCCTCCTTCAAATCCAAAAGAGTCATGAGTACCAAAAGAGCTCTTGAGCTTATTCATATTGATCTATTCGGACCAATGAGAACGCAAATGCTTCATAGTTCCAAGTATTTTATTGTTATTGTTGATGATTTCTCTTGATATACTTGGACCTTCTTCCTCATCTCCAAAAGTGATACTCTTGATGTTTTCTCGAGCTTTTGCAAATGGGTTGAAAATGAGGTTTCTTGCTGGATTGTTTCTTTTCGCAGTGACCATGGGGGAGAATTTGAAAATGATCTGTTTGAAAGTTTTTGTGAAAAATCTAGTTACTCACACAATTTCTCTTCTCGTACACCTCAACAAAATGGGGTAGTAGAGAGGAAGAACATGTCACTTCAAGAGATGGCGAGGACAATGCTTCTTGAATATGACATTCCTAAGATGTTTTGGGCCAAAGTCGTTAGTACCACCTGTTTTGTGCAGAACTGAGCTTTCGCACATCCTTCTTTAAAGAAAACCCCATATGAGCTATGGCATGGTAGAAAGCCATCCATTGATTTCTTTAATGAATTCAGATGTCCTTGTTTTATTTTAAACATGAAGGATTATCTTGACAAGTTTGATCTGAAATCTTATAAGGCTTTCTTCCAAGTCTATAGCACTACAAGCAGGCCTTATGGAGTCTTCAACATTGAATTGTCTAAAATTGAAGAATCTATTAATGTTAAGTTTATTGAAACAAAACTTGTTATTGGAAAGCGTGTCATTGATAATGAAGTTGCAGATGACTTGATTTCTATCTTGAAAGACCTCAACATCGACAAAAAAAGTAAGTAGGTCATAGAAGTTGAAGATGAAGAAAAGAAGGATCCCACTGCTCGCTTTGCAAAGAACCATCCCAAAGAGCTAATCATTGGCAAACCATTTGAGAGAGTTAAAACATGAGCTGCCTACAACAAAGAACAAGCAGACAACGCCTTCATCTCATAGCTGGAGCCAAAGAACATCAAAGAAGCTCTTGGTGATGATGAGTGGATCCTAGCCATAAAAGAGGAATTGGAGCAATTTGAGAAGAATTGCGTGTGGACTCTAGTGCCAAGACCAAGTGATAGAAAAATCATTGGCACCAAGTGGGTCTACCGCAACAAGATAGATGAGCAAGGCAAAGTGGTAAGTAACAACACAAGGTTAGCAGCACAAGGTTACAATCAACAGGAAGGTACTGATTTTGATGAAACTTACGCTTGTGCTGCTAGATTAGAATCTATTAGAATACTCCTTGCTTTTGCTAGTTACAAAGATTTCTTGTTATATCAAATGGATGTTAAAAGTGCATTTTTGAATGGTACAATTGAAGAGGATGTATTTGTTGCTCAACCTCTGGGCTTTGAAAATGACAAGCTACCTAATCATGTTTATTTGTTGCAAAAATCTCTCTATGGACTCAAGTAAGCACCTCGAGCTTGTTATGAGAAATTAAAGTACTTTTTGTTAGACAATGGCTATCATGGGCAAAGTCAATTCTACTTTATTTCTAAAACACACTTCTAGCAACTTTCTTATCATTCAAATTTATGTTGATGATATCATTTTCGGCGGGACTAATCTTGATCTTTGCAAGGAGTTTAGTTCTCTTTTGTAGAGTGAGTTCGAGATGAGCATGATGGGTGAGTTGACTTTCTTAATCGGTTTTCAAATCAAGAAAACAAAAGAAGGAAATTTCATCAACGAAGGCAAGCACACACATGAACTACTCAAATGATTTGGGATAAAGAACATGAAGCTGATAGATACTCCCATGTCCAATACCACCAAACTTGATAGAGATGAAGAAGGTGAGAAGGTAGATGATAAGCTGCATAGAGGTATGATTGGAAGTTTACTTTAACTGCCTCTAGACCTGATATTATGTTTAGTGTTGGCTTTTGTGCTCGCTTTCAATCTTGCCCTGGGAAATCACATCTTACAGTTGTTAAGAGGACTTTGAGGTACTTAGCCAAAACTCAAAATTTTAGACTATGGTATCCTAAGTCAAGGGACTTTACTCTTGTGGCATATAGTGATGCAGATTATGCGGGTTGTTTGGTTGATAGAAAGTGCACAAGTGGCACTTGCTTCCTTCTTGGACCATGCTTGGTATCTTGGTTTTCTAAGAAATAGAGAATCGTGGCATTATCAACTACTGAGGCTGAATACATTGCAGGCGGGAGTTGTTGTGCCCAGGTCCCATGGATGAAGTAAATGCTCCAAGATTTTAACATACTTTTTGATGCTTCTCGTATCTATTGTGATAATACTAGTGTAATCAATCTCTCTTATAATCCTATATTGCATAGTAGAGCTAAACATATAAAGGTTCTCCATCACTTTCTTCATGATCACATTGCCAAGAGGGATATTTATATCACACATGTGGACACAGAAAATCAGTTGGCAGACATTTTCACTAAACCTCTAGCTAGAGAGAAATTTAACTTTATTCAATCTAAAGTGCTCATTGTTGCTTTGGATGATATTGTTATGTGATCTAGCTAGTTGTTTCCATCCTATATGTTTTGCTCATGTTTTTCCTCATCTTGCCTGTGTATATATGCTTAAAATGTGCTTAACTTGCTTGTTGACATGCTTAGTTTTTACTTGTTTTTGGGTTTTTTTATATTTCTTGGTTTTATCACAAAATAGTACCCAATGATGAGTGATATGTGCCGAAGTATGTTCAATGTACATAATAGACTTTAAAAATGGATTTAATCAGCATGTATATGGATAGAAATTAAGATTGATGGTTTTAGGTCAGGTTGATCATCGGTTGAGTTTCCCCCAAGACAAACTCGACCAATCAGGAGCCGAGAATTGTTCTTCAGTGAACCAATTGGTCGAGTTTCTGACTCTCATAACCCAACCGATCTGTGGGCTGAAGTCACTTAAAAGTTAGGTTAAGCTGACTATTATCCCTCTCAACTAGAGAATAGACAACTGATTCCTCTTCTTCTAGCCCTAAGCTCTCACCCCCATCCCTAAACCTCCCTCTCCTAGCCCTAGTTCAACCTAGATAGCTCAACCTAGACCTCTCTGGGCGCTCTTTGGTGGTTTTTGAACGGCATTTGAGGTTTGTTTTACTTGTTTGCTCGTTTTCTTCCTCTATTTCGCCTCCATGGCATCCCAAAGGAGAAAACGACCTACTCCAAGCAATGCACCTTCATCTTCGTCTTCTAATCAATTGATTCGTTTTGACGATACCTCGTTTATCTCGATTGAGGATGTTAATCGATACAAGGAACTTCTTCCTAGGAGTCATGTTCCTTTTCATGCCTTGATTGATCCATCTCCTAGGTGTCACGTGGTTACAGATCAAGTCGCTAGGTTGCTTTTAGTTCACCACTTGTCTGCCTTGGCCGTTGAACGTGATTGCTTTAATAATTCCATGTCTAGCACTAAAGCTTTTCACGAGTTCTATGCTAATTTGCGTTAGAACTATGACTCCCTCATTCCCCCACCTAATACTCAAGTAATACTCACATTGATGATCGTGGGAAAGCATTTCCAAATCTATGAGGATATATTAAATGTATTTTTTCTGGAGATGAGGAAAATGACACCTGGCGTAAGGATTATGGCGAGTATTTTAAACTTTTGGACCCGGAAGGTTTCTACAAGCAAAATGAATTGACTCTCCCTGATATTCATCATTACTTGAAGAAACCTGATATTCCCTACAAGAAGAATAGCACCCTTCCTTTCTCCTCCCTTGACCTTAGGAAGTGCATTCTGGCGTTAGTGATCAACGACAATATTCATCCGAAGAGAAATCAAACGGATATTACAGAGAACACTGTCGTCATTATGTATTGCCTTTTGTAGAACATTGGTGTCAAGTGGGACACATACATTATATACTACATGACCTTCTTTGACACTGGTAAGAACACCAAAGGCACCCACCCTCCATACCCCGCTTTGATTTGTGGTTTATTCCAGTTCGCCACTGAGAAATCCCTCTTTTCTGATTTTCATTACAATGTAGCCAGAAAGGGTGTTTGTATCAGTGAGACCACAATTCAAAAATTTGTGCCTATGTTTGCCTCCTCTACCCCTAGTGCTTCTCCCTCTGCCTCAGCCTCTGCAGCCCCTGCCTCCTCAGCCCACGCTCCACCTCCTCAGCCTCCACCTAGACTTAGTTGTGCTCCATTCTGTGTATCAAATGAAACCCTTATGGGCTACATGATGCACCAACAAGCATACAACCAACAAGTTTAGGACCATCTGCATCAAGATTTGTGTTCTATCATGTCGACCATGAACCTAGCATGTGCTTCACCCTACCCCACCTACCAGCCATACCCAGGTAGTGATTATGCTTCATATGCATACAATCATTACTACCCTACTCCCGAGCCTTCTGTTTCTACTCCTCCTCCTCCACCTTTTGTTGTTGGTAGCTCCACTCCTGCCTACCTCTTGTTGCCTGCAGGCCCCCTGGCCACCTTGCTTGCCAGCCTTGGCAACTTTGCTCTGTCCTATCCACAAGCCTGTGAGCTTCACACTCTTGGTATGATGTGGGCTGAGCAGAATGCTCTTTGGCCTGGTCGCGTTTTCGGTCCTCCTAATGATGAGGAGATGCCTGATCAGGGTGACTATGTCGAGGTTGATGATGATGATGATGATGATGACGACAGTGATGGTGAGGACGATTCTGACGTTGGTGATGGTCATGGTGCTGGATCTGGTGATGAAGGCACTCCTGTTGCACCCTCTGATGGAGACGAGGACTGTGAGCCATGAACTGATGATGATGATGTCGTTGATATATATAGTTTAGATGTTTATCTTGTTTCTTAGTTTTTAGTCTACTCCTAGCTTAGAAAGCCCAGCCATAACCACACGTGCAAGTTTCCTTGCATGTGGCTCGTCCGTGATAGAAACATCTAGGCACATTTATCTGAGTTGTACTATTTTATCCTATGTTTTCATCACTTCAAGGTTGTAGTTGTTTTCTTGAGAACATGCATCTGAGTTGTAATATATCTGATGTGCACTCTTGCTATTTACTCTGATATATCTTATGTGTTGGTTCCATCTTCTACCATGTTTTGATTATGACTGAGATTGTATGTTGCTTTTGTCTCTATGTTCCATATGATTGCTTGCATGTATATCTGGTTGATTTTGTTTTGGAGAACACCTAGATTTTTTGCTCTTCTACCCCCCCTACTTTTTGATAATTTCAAAAGGGGGAGAGACATTTTAAATGGTTTGAAACTCAATCATATTGTTATTCATTGTTATACTATTGCTTATTTGCTTATGAGATCCTTTTCTTGTTCATTTACTATTTTATCATGTGACTTACAAAGGATCGCATAGTGCATATATGCTATGATTACTATGTGTAGATAGACTAACCATGCAGGTTAGAGGAAGCATAGATTGAGGAGGAGCAATTCACATTGTTGACATCTTGAATCCCCTTGATTCAAAAGGCAAAGGTATAACTTCTATATCCTTTTCAATATGTTTGAGGAATGGTTTGTCATTGTCAAAAAGGGGGAGAAGGTTGACCTAGAGGTTATACATTGTCCATATTTTGACAATGACTTAACCCTTCCATTCATATGTATCTAATATGTGTATTAAAGATTGATTTCAGATGTTAGGTACAAGAAAAGGATCAAAAATCCAAAGCCCTAGATTGGGTCAAGTTGAAGTCAAAAGAGCTACAAGTGTGCAATTTTGGAAATCTATGTAAACGACCTTAGAAAATTTTTGTAATCACTTGTAATGATGAATTGACTTGTAACTTAGTTGAGAAAATTGATTGGGACACTAAACACCAAGTTTTGAATCACTTTAGATGCAGTTTAGAAAATTGAGCACATGAAGTCAATCGATCGAGTTGCAAACTCGATCAATCCTCCTGGATCTAGTTTTTGAAGGTAGCATCGTCGGGTTGTGGTTTCACAGAACTCGACCGATCGAGTACCTGAACAAATCGATCTTCATTGGTCGGTCAAGTTTTGCCAGGACAAACTCGACCGATGATTTGAATATCGGCTTTGTCTTTTACTCTATCGGTCAAGTTACCGTTATTGAAACTTGACTGATTGTAGTGTAAAAAATTTGCAGAAAAGGTGATTGTGATTGTTGATGTGTGTTTTGAGTGAAAATAGAGTTGTTGCTTTGATAAAAAAATGGCTGTTTTCGTATCTAAGTGTCCCACAACTTAAAGGGGCACCCTCATCTATAAATAGGACCTCTTAGAGTTCATTCCAAGGTTGCTCATTCACTGCATGCTTGGTCCTAGCCTAGTTTAGAGTATTCTAACCCTTTGATCCCCTTTCTCTCTCTACCTTCAAGTCAAATTGGTCAGTATGAGTGAGATAGGTTCCTTTGTAAGAGAGCTACTCCATGTATTCATGTAAAGCTCTCCTCCAACATCTTCCCATCCTCTTTCCTATCAAATAAAAGGTTGAATATGTTCTCCGAGTGAAGGAGAAGAGGTTGTTGTTCTTCAAGGTTGAAGAAGGAAAGGTGTTCCAGATCTCCAAGTGAAGGAGATAGTCAAGGCAAGTGCTCAAGAAAGATAGGTAATCCCTTGAAGGCTGAAGACTTGAAGGAGTGTGTAAGTCCATGTTGATGGCTGAAGACTCCATGGTTCAAGTAGGTAAGCTCCTTCTATAGGTTGAAGATCTTTTCTTGAGGTACTAAGCCCTTGAATGTGTGGTTGTTGTGTCTTGTAATCTTCTGATGGAATATATGAGTACCAAGATTGCAAATCCTAGAGATTAACCACCTCTAGGTAGTGGACTAACATTGCTCCTAGTTAGGATGTGGAACCACTCTAAACCACCTATCCAAGTGCTTAATCTTCCTTGTCTCTTATCCTTGTTGTTCTTGCTAGCTAAGACATCATATTTGTTGTTTGTTTATGTTTTTGTACTTAATATAATTTGGTGGTCTAATCCTTTTTGTGAGAACTGTGAAGCTCTATTCACCTCCACACCCTTTAGATCCATTGATCCCACAAAAATTATAAGCAAAGTAAACTTACCCAACATTATATGTAGTTATTATCAAACTCTTGTTCGCTTCACCAAAATATTTTAAAGTGATAGAGCAGTATTGTGACGTTCCTCGATTTTATAAAACTTTATTTGATATGTACGTCAAAAATTGAAACATCACATAAGCGAGACTACAATTTAGACACCCCATACTAGGATAAGAAGAAGAAAATCAGAGGAAGTTTGAAGGAAACAACAATAGCACATGCACATGAACAATAATAAAATCATACAACACAAGCTCACCATTCAACATATAACTACATCATGAATTTTTACTACATTTGACATTACATATTGAACAGTAAACTTTTACATATACATGTACTACCTTCTAAACAAGATCTTATGACAACAGGTCCACCCGTACATAAGCTTACCACACAACTGTCAACTATCATGGTTCCTTCAAGAGCATATGTCTACAACCTGAACAAAAGATAACATGTGGTACACATCAACACAATATTCAAGAATATTGTACTGAGTATGCCTACGTGTCTTTTTATATACCTCTCATTATTAAACTTGGCAATATGATACAACTAATACTTGGCAGTAACAAAAGAATATAAAAAAAGCATACTTGAACAAGAATGTTTATTGACAAAAGAGAACATATCTTTTAGGGTTATTTTCCATTATATCACTTCCAAGTACTTTACTACCAAAGAGTTGAAGTACTTACTTTCCAGGACTTTACTACCAAAGAGTTGAAGTGTTTGAATATAATGGAACATATATATAATGCTTCATGTGTTCATAGCAATAAGTATGGAAAATCAAACAATATATGATACAAGAACAGTCATTCTATTCAATATCATATGCCAAGTATTTTACTACACATATAATGCAAGCATACAGTATAATAAGCCAAGTAAGAGGTAAGGGAATACCTTGATCAAGAGACATTCTAATCCATATTCTTGATGTCATCTATATCTTTGTCAACCCCTGATTAAGACAAGATCATGTACCATCATTAGATTCTCCATTACTTTATGCATCGTCTAAACCCTAATTATGTCCATTCTAGGGTTTAGCTTGGTTCATTGGGTATTCCCATTATTATTTTTTGTCTTACTCTTCTTGTTATCTAGGATTGATGTTACTGATGTTGTATTCCATATTATAATCAGTTGCATGAACATTAGTTTCAATATCATTGTTTGCATGTATTTACCCTAGATTGGATACATTCATCCAATTAGGGTTTTCTCATCATTATAGGATCCTTAAACATGTAACCTTATTTATATGCATAATTATGATCTCATAATCATATAGTAGCTACCAGTTACTGATATAAGCTTAATCTGTAATTTTTAGGGTTTCTTAAGCATGTTGTAATTATTGCACATTAATTAGGGTTATTAGCCCTAATTAGCCACATTAAGCAAATTACATGATTACATATCATAACATGATCCTATTTGACATCACATGGATTCTAATTCACATTTAAGAGTTATTGATGCCTTCTCATAGTTTTAGGTCATTATTTGATATTTATTACTCATGAAAAGACCATTTTATATCTTACATGATAACCCTGATATTTAAGCATCAAAAGAATGATATCATTGTCCCTTGTTGTTCTAATTATTTTTCTGAACATTTTGACACCTTGTTTGTATTTCTCCGATAATCAAACTAATTTCTACAAATTATATAAGAACTGAGCATTATTGAGACTTCGCCTTTTGTGACCAACTGACTATCACCATGTGTCAGGGAGGGGTCGCAGCTCCTCCCATTGATCACGGTCACGGACCCATCTAGTTGAGAGGAAAGTCATCCAGTTTGGTCTGGGCCACTTGGTTTTGGCCTTGCCTAGTCTGCTCCCTCTCTAATTTCTCACGGGCATTTTGCACAATTACAATGCTTGTGGCCTGTGTACGCCTCATCCTGGGACCTACTCCAACAAGGTATCAACAGAGCCAGGGTGTTCCTCATCAGCTCCTAGGGGCATGGTTATCTTCTACGACATTCTCCGATCCTCTACAACTACTCGTCTTTGGTGTTCCGTCTTTAGTGCTCTGGATCGATGACATCTCTGAACACCTCACCACTACACAGGTGAAGAAGGAATCAAAGAAAAGTAGCTCCAATCCCAACCACATGAGGCTGCAAAACACTCGATCAACTTTGTGCACCCAATTATGGATCTAGGAAACCACAAAAAGGTCTTACTCCAACATTCGCCATAGATTCCATGATGAGGGTGAGCTTGGCAGCTAATGAAAACACAATAAGAGTTCACAATTTCATGTGTGATCTTCTCCTTAGACCTACAACTTCCTTTCCTACTTCTTCTATTCCTTCAATCTTCTGTCTACATCCATTATCTGCTCCCAGCCATGACCGACTCACTGTGGTGGAGAGTCGCTGGCAATGGAGGGCTTTTTCTCTCTATTTTATTCAACATATGAGCTTCTCAGGGTGTCAAACGGTTTGTAAAGGGGAGGCAAAACCAACCCCTCGATTACTTGTCTCCATTACCCCATGACCAAGCTGATCATGGCATCGTGACTGGCCACCATTGCACCTACGTTCTAACTGCAAGGTAGGGGACAAAGGTTGTGGCCG
This sequence comes from Alisma plantago-aquatica, assembly GCA_963693085.1. Classification (NCBI taxonomy): domain Eukaryota; kingdom Viridiplantae; phylum Streptophyta; class Magnoliopsida; order Alismatales; family Alismataceae; genus Alisma; species Alisma plantago-aquatica. The sequence continues at coordinate 193,387,242 of OY856413.1, read as the reverse complement.
TCCGATCATTTCCATCCAATGTATTGGGAAACCTAATCCATGGCACCCACTAAACAAGGTTCCTTGGGTGTGTGACACTAGATAAAACCACAAACTTAGGTCTATGAATAATCAAATATACATAGTATTTCTCAAATTTCAAACCTTAATAACTTCCTCTAGTATACTCTGATTGCCACCAAATTTTAACCATAGCTTTACTACCTCCCAAGATAGATTATACTAAAATGTGGTGTCAAAACTCATCTATTTGATCATAAAATTAAATACTCCAAAAAGGTATAAAGTTAAGGATCTTAATCATGATATCATTATCCATAACCATCCAAACCTTACCAAAGCACTTGTAACTCTCAATATAACTCAACATGCATGATTTTGCTTATGTAATTGGACATTTAAGGATTCCAAAAGTCCACTCCATTACAAGTATAAGGTAACTGATGTAGGGTCTTAATTTACAAGACTGATCAAGGATTGAACTAGAAATCCCACATGGGTCATTGAAAAATCTATACAGACCCTATGTAAATTGCTTCAAAACATATATTATGTATGCATTAATATATAAGAAAATGAATCACCATATATAAAATGAGTTATATAGATATATAAATAAGATCTCGACATATCCATAGTTCTATCATAGATGAATTCATCCAAGCATAATGAATCCACTCCAAAATATCTTGTCGAAATATATTATTATCGTATGATTGGCATATAGTATCCTCCAAAAATTTTGGGATGTTTGCCTATCCATATTGCCATACCCTTACATTGAGGACCTATTGAGTCGAATAGGTCCTTTGCAAGCCAACTTGGTACTTTAGGAAGAGGTGGAGGTGGAGGAGGATGCTTCGTTTATAATAACATGCTAAAAATAGAATATGTTACCCAGCTTTTGAAAATCTCTCTTTTTGGATATATTTGCACTATGATGGCCCAATAAATGCTCTTAGGCCCACATAAACGCCTATAGCCCTAACATATCTAGGATGTTGTGGGTTACCGAGAGAAACTGGCAATTCATCCCTTGTTCCCTGAGGGATGAACGAGCCTTGCTTCCTCTTCTCGTAAAGCTCCCGCTAATCATCATCAATAGAAATTGGTAAATAGACATAACTATCATCAATACTAATTTCTTTGAGAGATGAGCTTTACCATTTTTGCAGACGCCTCAACAGTTGTAGGGTTTTTTATATCTCATTTATTTTTGTATTTCCTCTCATCTATCCACACATCATGGCAATGTCGAGGTGTAAGAATAGTAGAGGACTCAGCAATCTCAGTAGTAGGAGCTGTAGGTTGTTGAATGGTAGACACCTATAGTTTTTGGTGAAGGGGTGCATAGCCACCTGGACCCATCGTGTGGTCATGCACATTCAATGCATGGCTTTCTCTTTGAGCATCGTTGATAGCCTTGTTAGTAATCACATTGAATTGGTTGGTAACAATAAAAGTCAACCGTAAAACAATGAATTCATAACAATGTATACTAATTAAATTGCTAGTGATGCTTAATACCTTGAATTCACCAATATTTCTCTTGCCAACAAACACCTCCCACTCATTCGGGTCCAGGTAGTTCCACTACTCAGTGGTTGACTTCTTCCACTTATTAGCCTCTCGTATATATTGTCAGTTTAGAGTTGTCCTATAGTTCCTTAGGACCGTCCCACAATGTTGCATTACCTTTTTACAATGTAGGCTTTCATCCAGTTCAAATATACTATGCAAATTTCATATATTTAATAGAGTATTATAAAAATTAGAATTGTAAATAGTTTAAAAACACAATTGCAAATGATAATATCTCACACATAGTTCTTTCCATATGAAATATTGTTTTCTTTAGCAATTGTATGCCCATATTTAGCATTACACTACAAAGGCCACGAGCTACAACCCCAATATATGAAACAAATGAGTTGCGGTTCTTTCCAAATAGATTTCCTACATGATCAACATCCCCAACCAATTTAGATCCATTGCCCCTTTATTGTAGTGTTCATTATAGTGATGTCCCTGATTTTTTTTGTTTTCTCATGCTACTCATCAAGTGGCACAAGGTCTTCAGGTGGTACATCTTCAACCTAAGAATTGACAAAAAAAAACATGTAGGATATAACTTATAAATGGAAATATATCTAGATATATTATAAAACTTACATTGTGACATGGTGCCCCACCCTCACGGTGATCATCATCACGATCATCATACTCATGGTCAGCCATATAAAAAAGTTTCATATAAAAAAATCAAACATTTAACATTTAATGAAATTAATATAGCATTGTAAAGTTCACATTGATCTAGCATTCAAAAAAATAAAACATACAAAAAATTAAAAAAATCCTCTAATATTGAGATCTTTTATCAATTAACATTCCTTCGGTGTGATCTCTACACACATATAAGTCATCATCAACTTCGATATTTGGTGTTGGCAAACCAACTAAGAATGGACAGGATTCATCATACTTATCATAGTACTCTTCTTCATCTATACGATCTTCAATGAACTAACTTTCACCATGAAGAACAGCCAACCATTTTTCATTTATAGGATCATCAATATAAAATACTTTCTTCGTCTGTGATGCCAATATGAATGGTTCACCCTTGTCGCGAATCTTTTCAAAATTAACTAATGTAAAACCCAATTCATCCACTATAACTCCTTTGGTTTTATCAACCCAATTACACTTGAAGAGCAAAATTCTGAAATCTACATAGTCAACCTCTCGTATGTCTTCAATGACATCGTGACATTTTAGCTTCACATGACTTATCCTTCGCACTAGAAAATAACAATGAAGCCTCTTGAAGGGTGACCCTACTAGTTTGGACAACACTCTTATCATGTTGAAGATTTGTGTAATATGAGAACCCATTTATGTCAAACCTTTGATAAGACATAACATTTATTTTTTGTTTAAAGGTGAGGTATTTAACAGTTTTAGCAACATTATTTGGTGTTTGAGATAGTTGATGTAAGACTTTATCTTCAAACAACATAATAAATGCCTTGATATGCTCTATATTAAGCCACATTAAATTGGATCGAGGATATTGTTTCTTGATGAAATTGGTATGCTTGGTGATATAACACTCACTTTGTCGATGTTGTGTAAAATATACAAGTGATATTGTTCCCATAGCTCATGACTGATTACTTTCATTCATTCTCCAAAAGTCCCTTTGCCGAAATAGTCCTCAATACTCTTGTCATTTATAGGAGCTTCATTACCACTCAGAAAGTAATTGCAAAAATCAATAACCTCCCTCGCCACATAACCCTCAATAATACTCCCTTCAGGCTGATAGAGGTTTCGATCATCACCTTTAAAAAATGATCATGTATCATTCAGAAGGATACATCCAATGCAAGAAAGCTGGTCCCAACATTTTCACTTCCATAGTCAAATGGACAACAAGATCTATCATGATATCAAAAAATAAAGGAGGAAAATATATCTCAAGATGACATAGGGTAACAACCACTTCTCCTTGCAACTTATCAAGATTCTCAGGATCATAACTTTGATGCATAGTCTGTTGAAGAAGAAACAAAGTCTGGTGATTGCAAACCTTACATGCTTCGACATTATAGATTGAATTGCTAAGGGCAATATTTCTTGCATTAGAGTGTGACAATCATGATATTTAAGACCTATCAGCTTCAGATCTTTTATTGATACCAATCTATAGATATTAGAAGAGTAACCTTGTGGTACCTTAACATTAAGCAATCACTCACAAAAAGTTTTCTTCTCCTTTATAGATAACATGTAACAAGCAGGAGGTAAATATGTTCTTCGATCATTACTAACTACTTATGTTAATTCTTTCCTTATTCCCAGTTCCACTACAGAAAACTGGTGTATTAACGTCAAAGTTTACGACCACTTTATTATGTTGTTGTAATAAATATAGCAAAGACGACAAACAACATTTTTTGCCGTTATTGGTGTATGCAACAACGACAACCTTTTTTGTTTGTCGTAAATAAAAAAAATTTCCGCCGTTGTTGGTGTAGGCAACAACGACAACTTTTTTATCTGTCGTAAATAAACTAATTTTCCGTCGTTAAAACTCTTCCCTCTCTATTTTTTTCTGGTCCGCGGTCCGGTCCGGTCCAAACCCGGCTAAACCACAGTCCAGACCGTGGATCGGTTTAGTTGTGTTACCTAAACCAAGACAGACCGCATACGGATTATTTCTTATCCCAGAACTCATCCCGTCAGCCGTCTCCACTCCCGCTTGACCTATCCATCCCAATACCCCCATCACGGCGCCGGGCTGCCGGCGGAACGGGAGACTATAGTGATTCATCGAACACTGACCAGTGACTAGGAGGTCCAGGACCACCAGGCACCAGGTGATTGTCAACCAAAACCAAACCAATCATAGCGTCGGAGGCTCGGAGCATCTCTCGCCGTCGGAGCATCGCAAGCCCTTGGAGCATCCCACGCCCTGGACATCACATCGGAGTGCATCAGGCATCAGCGACAGGCATGCAAGCAACTATCGAGCTCCACTCCATACTCGACACATTCTGATTCAAATTTCGTCTAGGTTACCTACTGGCATCCATGATTGCCGACAGACCCAACAGCAAGTGAAGAAAGGCAGGGGCTTTGCTTTGTGCGATCAAGCTATTCAACTATAAGCAGTGTTTCAAGTTGCGATTCGGAAAATACAACCAACGAACTTGCAACATCCCTGACCTGGGTTATGAGTTAACCCAAGGTGTTTTGCCTAAATATGTAATTAAATCCTTGTGATTAACTTTGGGCATGTAATTAAGTTCTCAGAAACATATATTTCAGTTTTTGCTCCTTTTTATATAAGGTTGTAGCATTGTTTTGTAATACAGGGACCTCTGTGCAAATTACCCAGTTAGAAGGGTTAACTTGAAAATTGCACATGTTGAGATGTTCCTATGATGTTGAGACATCATGAGAATGATGATGGTAAGGTTTGAGGGATTTCCCAAGCTTGGGCACCAAGGTGCAGCTGTGGAAGCAATCCTGGTGCTTGAAAACCCTAAATTGGAGAAGAGTGCAATTTACCCAATTTTAGGGGTGCAACTTGTAAAATACATCATCTAAAATATCTTTTAATACTCTTGTAATCATTTAGAGAAGAAATGATGAAAGGTCACTTCAATTGATTAATCAAGTTATGAAAAAACACCTTTCTGATTGAATAATCAAGGTGTATGTGCTATAGCCCTTTTATGTGTATGCTTAACTAATAGGTTGATCTTCTTTTCCCTCATTTCTTGACCTAAGAAGAAGGTTTGTACTTAGAATTAATATGAAGGGACGATCATAGAAGGATGGAGGGACTTAGTTGAAAATATGGAGAACTTATGAGCTTATGTTGAAAATCTCACCCCAAGTATATATACTCTCCACCTCTCTAAGCAAGGGAACTTTCCCTTTGTTTCCTTCACTGTTCTATTCAACCAAACCGACTAAAGAAGAGCTGTGGATCTCAGGAGGACGACCAAGGAGTCCAAGGTAGGTTTGAATCCTCCCTTTTGCTTAAGTTCATGGTTAGAACTCGAATTCAAGGTCAAATTAATGGCTAGCACACGTAGCTCTACCTTTCTAGCCATCTCTTCTCGACTTTCCTTGGAGGTTTCACCTTGGCCGACCTGTGGAAACTCAAGGACGCCATTAAAAGCTTGGAGCTCGAAATCTTGGAGCTCAATGAGCAAGCTTTAGGCGGGTTTTATAACTCTAAACCTATGCTTTGTTATATACATCTCGTTTATGCTTTTAGATGATAAGTTCTTCTTCTTCTCTACCTTCCTTTGCTACCTTGCAAGTAAATCCGTGAGAAATCCTTGCTGTTCTTGAGATAGGAGATGAAGACGTTATTTACAAAGTTAATCCACTACTTTTCACTTTACCAAACGGTCTCCACCAAGTGCTCACACGGTTTGCAAAACCGTTTGGTGAGCAAACGGTCTCAAGACCGTGTAAGGGCAAACGGTCTTCAAGACCATTTAGGCGCAATGACCGAGCGTGGACCGTATACGATTTCTGTTCATAATTATTTAGGATAATCACTCACAAAATTTGAGATGATAACTCCAAAGGAATCGTGAGATATGGCCTTTTTAATCAACAACTTTAATTGAATTTACTCATGATTTCCAATCTGTTGAAATCGCCCTTTTTGGGCAAACGGTCTCAAGACGGTGTAAGAACGTTGACCAAGCATTGACCGTATGCGATTACTGTTCAAAATAATGTTGATTAACAACTCACCAAATTTGATGGACTAATTCCAAACGATCTAAGAGTTGAAGGATGATTACTAGGGTAAACCCTAATTGAAATCAGTACTGAAATCTCAATGAATAACTTAGTGTTTTTGGGTTGATAGACCCAAACGGTCTCAAGACGTTTGGCGATCAACCAAACGGTCTCAAGACCGTGTGGGGAATCACCCAAGACCATGTGCAGGTCTGGGGTCAAGTATAGTTGACCAATTGAAAGTACAAAGATACCAAATTACATTGCAATTAAGTATTGATATACTAATCAACTCAATAGATCCAACCTTGAAGAATTTACACTAGAATACAAAAGTTGGATGGGCAAACGGTCTCAAGACCGTTTGGAACTCATACAAACGGTCTCAAGACCGTGTGGTGACAACCCAAGACCGTTTGGAGGTCTAGGGTTAAGGTAATTTGATCAATTGAGGGCCCAATTGCAATAGGATATTGAATTAATCAAAATTCTGATTTGAGGCTCAATCAAGGTTCAACTCCTATCAAATCACATTAGATTTTGATGAAATCTTGGGCAAACGGTCTCAAGACCATGTCGAGTTCATCCACACGATCTCAAGACCGTTTGGGCCAAGTTTGGGCCCAATTGGAGCTCAATTGAAGGGTTCAACCTTGTGTTGATTCACATTGATGAGTGTTGATGGTTGAACGTTGATGGACCTTAATTGAACCAACTTCAACCCTAATTGGATAGTAATTGAGGATCAATTGAGTGACCAATTGGTTAAGCATAACCCTAATTAACTCAAACTATAAGTGGTTACCATGGCTTTGACAATTTGGAGGCTTCAACATTGATAATCATAAACGATTGAAACCATTGAACCATGTTGGAGGTCCAAACGGTTTGAGACCAAGTGGACCAAACGGTCTCAAGACTGTTTGAGGTCACACGGTCTCAAGACCGTTTGAGACCTCACAGTCTCAAGACCGTTTGAGGTCACACGGTCTCAAGACCGTGTGAGGCCTCACGGTCTCAAGACCGTTTGGACTCAAACGATCTCAAGATCGAGAGACATCAAACGGTCTCAAACCGTGTAAGCCCTCTCGGTCTTGAAGTCAAACTTGTTAAACGGTCTACACCCTCACACGGTTTGGGCAAATGACCTTGAAGGTCACACGGTCTTGGAGTCAACCCTAGCAAACGTTCAACTCATCCAAACGGTCTCAAACCGTTTGGAGGTTGAAGGTTGAAACCGTTTGAGGTTTTCAAAGGTTGATTTCACTTAATCACTTGAAGATGTAAATGGTTCAATGATGCTCAAATCTAAACCCTAATGGTAACCTAGGACATTAGGGGACTAAGTGACTAATGAATTAACCCATGATAGTGATCAATGGGGTGAATTACCAAAATACCCTTGAGGGGCTCAATTGAGTAAAACCTTGTTCAAATCAAACCCTAATCACATGATAGTGATGTTTTGACTTATGTTAGCCCATGAGGACTTAATCCAACCTGATCTAGAGTGGTGTTATCACCATCTACTAATATGAGGAGAGAGAAAGTATCTTAAGAGAGAGAAAGTACCTTAAGATAGAGAGAAAGTACCCTTTTTGGGTGGAAACTCAAGTAAAGAACCTTCAATACACATGAATGTGCATGATTAGGGTATGATCCACCTATGCGAGATCATGGAAACCCTAATTATGATATATGATGAATCTTAAGCTAATCGGAGAGCATCAATGATGATGTTCCTCATACATGATGATGTCATGAGTTCAATTCACCATGTGATGTGAATAGTAAACCCTAATTCAAGGGTAATGACATGTGATGTGAATAGTAAACCCTAATTCAAGGGTAATGACATGTGATATGAATAGTAAACCCTAATTCAAGGGTAATGACATGTGATGTGAATAGTAAACCCTAATTCAAAGGTGATGACATGTTATATGAGTATTAAACTCTATTTGATAAGAATCAAAGAACTTAGCTCTTGTGACAAGAGTGGAAAGTATAATCATTCATTTGAATTACCTTTATTAGTTGAATTAACCATGCAGGTTCTGATATGAAGGTGATCATATCCAGGTATGGATGATGATACTATATTCATTGATAGCATGTTGCTAGCCTTATGAATAGTAAAATATCTTGATGTCTTGTCAGTGGCATCCTATGATTTAATGGGCTGTGAGAGCCATGAATACCATCAAGGTCATGCTTTAGAGATGACTTGTGATGAGTATACTGAGAAATGATGATTGATGTGAGTTAGATTTGTTGCATTTAGTATTCTATTTTTATAGCTGTTATGCTACTGTTATTGTTTGAAGAACAATGTATGATGTTAAAAGAATACTGAATGTACCTAACTAATCAAGTGTAATGTAGAAGCCCTGATCATAGATCCATCATTGTCAGAGATCAAATGATGGTGAAACAGGTTTTCCCAAGGGAACTCCTGGATCACATATTGTTGAGTATGTGGGGTATATGGATGTGTAGAACCTTACATCCTAGTGTAGGAATTTGATGTAGATGTATAATCCGTCAATCCTTCACTAAAAAACTCATACCGTATCAGTGGATGGTAAACATGAAACCTCCTGATGACGAGGAAAACATAGATATCCGTATCAGAGAAGATAGACATGAAATCTTCTGATGACGAAGAGAGTACAGAACGCCACTGTAACTCTAAAATAGCGAAGGACCAGATTACCCTGGTGAACTATAATAGTAGAGACACAAGATGTCCTACAAGTGATCCTCTTACTGACTGAGGAAGGTGAAGGTCATGAGCATCCGAATCTTTCAATGACCTAGTATGATACTAAGGCACTTAACAATGATTGGTTGGAGTATGAGTGGTAAACCTCATATCCACAGGGCATAATAATAAGAATGATTGAAAAACATACTCTACAGCGTATTATACCTGTTAGAGATAACTACGAGTTAGTTGCTCGATGTTACACTGTATAGTGCATATGTTCTTCATGTTTGATAAATGTTGAACTCTTGCTTACAACTGTATCTGCTATGAATACTTTGTAAGCTTTTACTGCTTAAGTTATTCTTTGATGTTATAATAATGCTTCTGGCAGAGAGTTATAACTCTCGTTGGGACAATTATGTACAATTGTCTCACCCCGTAGACTTCAACTTTTTAGGTGGACGTCGAGGACGGAGGAACATGTCTACAAGTGACCAGTCCCAACAGCAGCAGTACCAGGAGTAGCAGTAAATCTCAGGTGGAGATTTAGCCTGCCTTGTGGTCTGATTAGAGTCAGTCCTATGTGTCCTCTGTACTCTCAGGTCTTGGAGACTTTTGTTATGAGTTCTTGATATTTTGTATCTTGATGTATATAATTACTCAAGAAGTAATTATCATGAGATGTAAAAAGTTTATCTCTTGTTATGAAAGAAGCTTTTAAGGATTCAAGCTCTTGTCTCGAAAAGTTTTAATTTCCCATGATTTTTGTCTTCCGCTGTTTATCGAATCGCTTCCGCTAAGTTTAAATTGTGATTATATCGTGGTTTGGAGATCAGAGCCCACAAAACTGGTAAGTGGTAACTAATTTTTTATTCATATATCATCCTTTCTCTCAGTGCCCCTTATTTTCCATCTATTCCCTTTTTATCTAGAAGAAACAAACATAATTAACAGATGTGTGCCGTTGGGGCATGATTGCCGAGCTTAAATCATGGCATTTGTGATTCCGAGTGTAGAGATAGTGACATTTTCAAATTCGATTTCCAATAGAACTAGAGCAATCAGCTGGGACATTTAGCACGGTGGACTGGTGGAGACTGCTTTTTATAATCAAGCTGCTTACTGTGTATAATCCGAGTTTTGTAATCGTACCTACTACTGTGAGAATTGGTATGTCAGTATCCAGTAACTATAGTTAATGGTCCATGTGAAAATTATAACAACAACCATTGTGACTCACTTGTTACTAGCTATTTATTTAATTTAGGACAGCAACTATGTACAATTAGACTTGCTAACTAGCTGCTCCATGTAAAAATTAGATCAACAGCCGTTGTGATTCAAAATATTGAGGAGAATATCACTTACATATAATGTACAACAAATTTTTAAAAATTCAAACAACAGCAGCTTTTTCCAGTTCGATCCTAGCGGTCCGGTTTGCGGTCCAATCCCAACCTTTTACGGTCCGGTCCGATCCATAATTATTTCGGTCCGGTCTGCGGTCCATGTTTTCAGATTTTGCGGTCTGCGGTCCGGTCTGGTCCGGTCCGATTTTAGACCGATGCTCACCCCTATTCTCGCCCCTTTATCCTTTGACGCCAATTTCAGTATGGTTACTGAATTTGTTCCTCCCCTAAAATAGACGGCAATCTCCTATATCCATTCTATCCCTATAGCCCAATTCTTCTTCTTTTCCATTCTCCCTTACTTATTCCCCTCTCTAATGATCCCTACAATGGACGACAATCCATGTCCTCTTCATGCTTGATTTTACTGCAAAGTGTTAATGTTCATGTTTGAGTTTGATTTTACTGCTAAGATAGTGTGTTTGGCTATTTATGATAGTGTGTTTTCTTGTGGTGATTGCTCCTACTGAAATCTTAATTGGATAAATGTAGATTTACTCTTCAGTTTTAATTCTACTATGAGATGTGTGTAGTAATATGTTGTTTTACAGTTGTGTGTTGTATTGTTATGGCGTCCAGTTTCTTCTAGTGTCCCTAACATACGAATTTGATACCAATAAGGAAGCCATAAGCACCTCTGTTTCATTTTCTCTGTATATAAATATCTCTATTTAATAAGGAAGCCATAAGCATTGTTTGTGATGATGTTTAGAAGATTTATTTTTCATTTAATTTGTTGTAGTGATGCCACTAGAAAAGATTATGTGTTTTATATCTTGTCATGGCATTTTCAGCCTAATTTTCTATAAAGTTATTGACTATGACATTTGGTCTTTTTCTTTATGCAATCAAGTGTTGTTATGTAAACATGTGTAATAATTGTAATTTTTATTGGCTTGATCAACTACATTGATTGATAGTTGATCTTCTAATTATTGTCCTTGGTGGTATAGGACAATGTCTACAAGAGGATCAAAAAATGAGAAGGATCCTAATAAGTCTAGGTCTAAGAATTATCTCTTGCCAAAACAGCTAAGTGTAATTGGAAAAAGATGTGTTCATGGATTGGTACTTAAAACTACTTTACCGAATCTCAAAGGAGATAATATCCATGGTATGGATGGGTATTGTGATAGTAATTTATTGGATTTAAATAGTGGGAAAAAGTCTTTCTCTTCCAAAAAAAGTTCTTCTCTTCCACAAACATGGAATGATTCTACCTCCAAAAATGTTCCATCTCCACCAATGAAAAGTACTCGTCCACCAATTGAAAGTCCTCCCCCAATTAGAAATGTTGCTCTGCCAATTCAACATGATCCTCCACCAATTGAATCAGGTCATGTACCTCTTGAAGAATCTCCCAATCAACATGGCATGGCTGCTGAACCAATTTCCACACATTCTATTGGTGAGATATCAACATGTAAGACCCCTTCTAGTTGTTGCTGATTTGCATTAGTTTGAAATATTAACATGCTCCGCCAATTCAACATGATCCTCCACCAATTGAATCAGGTCATGTACCTCTTGAAGAATCTCCCAATCAACATGGCATGGTTGCTGAACTGATTTCCGCACATTCTATTGGTGAGATATCAACATGTAAGACCCCTTCTAGTTGTTGCTGATTTGCATTAGTTTGAAATATTAACATGCACCAATTAAGTTGCATGTTCTCCTAGTGTATACACAACTGATTTCCCAATATATTTTGTTATTTAGTATCTTGTTTCTTTTTCTACTTGATGATAGGTAATGTATTTGGAAAGATAGTGAGGCATCGAGGAAGTAACAAATGTAAAAAGGTTGCTAGACTTCAAGAAGGAAGCAAGATAGATATCACATTTTATCAAGGTCGGCCAGTTGGGAAAAATCATAAGGTATGGAGTAGACACTTGGGAAGAATTATTCGTGATCGCATCATTTGCCCATTGAAGGTTCATTCATGGAATGATATCACTGAAAGACAAAAGGATCACATGTGGGCAGCAGCTGTGGTGAGTGGGATCAATTCATTTTATATTTATCTAAATTCTTAAATGTTCACAAGATAATAACATCCTTGATGCATATTATTTTGTATAGGATAAATTTTCTAACAACAACATGGATGATTTTAAAAGACATACAATAAAACATATGAAAGAGTTATGGGTGAAATGGAGGGCAGCAATGCATCATACAGTGAAAGGGCTAGACATGAAGCACCAATTATTGAAGAAGCCTATGGCAATTCAAGTTGATGGTGATTGGGAATGGCTCGTAAAGGAAGTTTTTCATAGTGAAACGTTTATGGTAATCTCATGAGTAATCATTTTCACACGGGTACAAGTTACTTGAACTTATGATTGTGATTTCTTAATCATATTTGTTTATTAATAAAAATGCAGGCCTTGAGTAAGAGAAACTCTAAGAATAGAGAAGGATTGAACAAGAAACTACTTCATCGCTCGGGCAGCATGCCTCTTAGAGAAATTTCATGGAAGAAGGTTGTTTAAATATATCTTCAGTACAACCTTCATTCTTCTTATTTACACAACTTATTTTGGTAATGTTATAGGGGGGGAAAGATGGGAATGCACCTGACTTTGGAACAATATATTTTGAGAGCCACAAGAAAGGTGATACATTAGCTAACATGGAGGTATCCCAAGTTCATGTAAGTATACTAACATGCATGGTCATGCCACTATTTGTATATTTACACTTCATTAATTACTTTCTCTTATAGGAAAAAATTGTTAGCATCCAACAAGCTGAGCCATCCCTTCATCATGTAGAGGTTGTAGAAAAAGTATATGGAGAACCACGAACAAGAAAATACATATCAGGTTATGGTGGAGGAGTTAAGCCTAGAGATGTAAGAGGACCATACAAAACAAAGAATGCCATATTGGATGAGATAAAATCAAAGGAGCAAGCATTGAAAGATAAAGAGGAAGCTTTTAATGTGCAAGAGAAAGCCTTGAAAGAAAGTGAAGTTGAAAAGCGTGCAACACAAAGTCGTTTGAGCAAAGTGGAAAATCTACTAGAGATGATAGTCAAAAATCCAAAATTTCAGCAACTTGTGCAATTTGAAGAGGATGTTGAAGGTTCAATTGGTTCTCCATCTATATCCGAAGACTAGTTTAAATTAGGTACGAGGTTAATTTCATTTATGAGATGAATATTGGAAATTGTTATGTAGTTTATGCTATAATTTTATCTTTTTCTTATTCTAATTTGTTCCTCAGAAATGGAAGGAGAAGATTTTGGGTAGCATTGGTATACATACATATATATATATATATATATATATATATATTTGAGGTGACATTGATATAAATTTTCTAATTCACAATTGTAGGTGATGATGCAAGTGATCCAATGACAAGTCAACTAGAGAATGAGTCCAATGGTTTTGTTTGGATGGAAGAAAAATTAAAACCTTTTTTTGTAGTTACTTTCACCTGAAAGTGGAGTACACACATTTTAATGTTACCCATCCAACATCATTATTCCTCTAGAAATTTTGTAATTATACTTGATTATTTTTGGTGAACTACCAAAACACAGGAAAAATGAGATGTATTAACATACAAATCTTCAATAGGTAATTCAGTTGATTCTTATTTTAATTGAGTATGCTGCATTTTAATGTATACAAGATATTCAGAAGTGACATATCCATATATTCAACATCATTTTCATATCACATCCATATGAGGTAATTGTGATAGGTTCCATCTTTTTTTCCAATCATGTATCTAAATCTAATATGTATCTTTCTTTTGGAATAGCCTTTCTTCTTCATGTTGAGCATGAATGTTGCATTACATCCCATGCCATTTTGATTTGAACTTGACTTATAATTGGGAGTGTTTTATTACTTGAACATGACATTTTACATTGCTCCATTAATAAGATAGTGTTGTTTAAAGAGTTTATCAAAAGGCATCTTACAAACCATACTTGTTTTCTTTTACAGCTTAGGTTATGCTAATTGTTCCAAGTGAATAAGAAGATGAAAGAATTATCAAGTTTCTTATGTTTTTTCAGGTTTCTTTTCACCATATTTTCAGATTTTTCCAGCATATTTGTCCAAAAAAATTCGGATTATATTGTTCTCTGTTTTTTCAGATTTTTCTTAGTCCAAAGCCAAGAAGTACTCTTTGATCTATGCTTGAGATGTATTATGGGATCTTACACTAGCGGAATAATGATCTGTTACAGCCCGATTTCCTAGGGATATGGGCAACTATTGAGCATTCTTTGTTACATTATTATTGGAAGAAACTAATGAACATTGTTTGTTACAACATACTCGTGGATGAAATTTCACAAGGTTCGTTCTTTCACTTTATTTTGATATCAATATTCTTTATGTAGGTTATGCTCTTTTATTGTCCTCATCTTCATATGTTTTGCTCTAAATTCAGGTTATTCAAATTGATGAGTTCAATTTGTACAATATTGATATCTTGGGAGATATGTACATTCCCACTCTGTTATGATGGTGATTGGTATTCAGATTATATGTTACACTCTATTATGGGATTTAGCTATAAATGGTTTTCTTCTTCCACTTATTCTTCACAATGAGTGTCTCATTGTCTTTGGTTCAAAAGGTAAGTACTCTTTTCTTACTCATTAAAATATACAAATGTGAGTACTCATTGTGTCGGTATAAGCCATTCATATCCGTTGCACATGCGGAAAATGTATTCGTTGCACATCTGAAGTTATATGTTTGTTGCACATTCAGTGATATGTGCCCCTAATATACCATTTTTTTGCAGGTACACAGTTTTATATATGTGATGATGATTTCTATTCATATGATATGTGCACACTCATTATGGAAAGAGCTATATATTATTTTATTCTCGATTCATTCTTCGGTTAACAAAGTAAATTCTTTGATGTAAGAAAAGAATGTCACATCCATTAAAAGATTGAGTGGAGTCTTGTACTGAAACACTTCTTGGAAACCCCTCCCTATCCCCTAAACTTCTAAACGCATGTTGTTTTGTTTTTCAATGCACAATGTATATGTTGTTGTTGTTTTTGTTTTCGAGTGAGCATATGGAAAATATGCCCTGTGGCACATGCGAAAAATGTGTCTGTTGCACATCCGGAGATATGTGTCCGTTGCACATGCGGAAAATGTGTCCGTTTGCACATCCGGAGATATGTGTCCGTTGCACATTCGGCTTTATGTGTCCGACGCACATCCGGAGATATGTGCATTCCATGAATTGTGTTTCTAATACTTAAAACCTCTTTTGTAGGTTTCATTTATGGTGATGGTGATTGGTATTCAGATTATATATTACACTCTATTATGGAATTTAGCTATAAATAGTTTTCTTCTTCCACTTATTCTTTACTACGAGTGTCTCATTGTCTTTGGATCAAGATAAACCAAATATGTGCAATCAAAAGGTAAATACTCTTTTCTTACTCATTAAAATATACAACTGTGAGTACTCATTCTTTTTTCCTATCATAATTGATATAAATTTAGTATTTTAACATTATAATAATCTATGTTGAATACACTTAGTTGCACGTATCAATTGTCTACACTATATAATTTTTTAGTCATATCTTTAGTTGTTCAGAACATAGTTGTCTAAATCATAAGATATTGGACCTTATAATTAACTAAGTGCATTGAACAATTCTTTAAAACACGACCAACGATTAAGAAAGCGGCCAGTGCGGCCGCTTCCTACACGAATTGATGTCTGCTCAGCTAATAATTCCTACGATAGAAGTTTCAAATTGCCTATGTATCTTAAGTAACACTTAAATGTATGCCTCTTCTCTTTCTCCCCTCTCAATCTCCAACGCACCTTATTTTTCATCTTCTCCATCACCACCAACATATTTCCTTACACCCTCTCATTCTTCCTCCTACCTATTTTCTTGCTTCTCTACATCTCCATCTCCCTTCCTTATCTCTTTCCTGTGCATCTTAAGTAACACTTAAATGTACGCCTCTTCTCTTTCTTCCCTCTCAATCTCCAAGACATCTTATTTTTCATCTTCTCCATCACCACCAACATATTTCCTCTCATTGTTCCTCCTAATGGTACATGTTCACCATTACTTACACCAGTGTTGTCATCCTTATGCCTCCTCTTTTCTTGCTTCTCTACATCTCCATCTCCCCTCCTCGTCTCTAGCATGTGCATCTTAAGTAACACTTAAATGTATGCCTCTTCTCTTTCTTCCCTCTCAATCTCCAAGGCACCTTATTTTTCATCTTCTCCATCACCACCAACATATTTCCTTACACCCTCTCATTTTTCCTCGTAATGGTACATGTTCACAATTACTTACACCATACTTATCAAGGTGTGCACCTAGGCGGCCGCCTAAGCGGTAAGACGTCCCTAGGTTGTGCCTAGTTGAGACAACTTTTTCTATAATGCCAAGCTGACTTAGTTTTTTGGGTTTGGTTGTATATTGACGTATTTTAATGTTTAATGTGGCTATCCTAATGTTCAAAATCAACATTGTTGCCTATGTTATGTGCCAAATATCACTTTTAATTGGACCTAATACTCTTTTTGGGTTTAACTGGATCTAATACTCTTTTTGTGACTAGATCTAATACTCTTAGTACGAATTTGATTTTTCTTAGTTTGCACCTTCAATTCGGATTGTATTAAGTAGCTATGGTATGAAATATAGTGATTACATTGCTCAATACTTGTAGTTATGTATGACAATAAATAATCACTCTCTTACATTCTTTAGAATAATTCCTTTTTGACATTATTGTCAATGGTAATATATTAGAAATGTAATCGGTTATTTTGTCATACAAATATATATATATATATATATATATATATATATATATATATATATGAGGAGATCGACCATAAATATGTAGATAACTACATATATAACTATACAATGTGTGTATATGAGTGGGGGAAAACCATGACACATGTATATGTACATAAACTATTATTTTTAAATGTCACCTAAGCGATGCCTAGTCGCGCCTAGTCACAAGGCATTCAGCTGGAATGCCATGCCGCCTTCACACCTTGACAAGTATGACTTACACAAATAACAAAACTTAATGTCTCCAAAATTTTACTAACCTTGATTTTATCATTCAATATATTCTTACTACAATAATTATATAATTAAGGATCTTGATATATGTTGTGAGTTAATTCATACTTTGACTTGTGGATATATTATTATATGTTGATTGTTGGTTGGATTTCATGGAGATTTCCATCATAGATGATTGATTTAGATCAATTTGTGTGTTTATACATAAAGCTTATTGTATGCCAAAATATTCATATATAAATATACATACTTGTATAATAATAAGTTAATTGTTCATATTGTCGTGTCATGTCCTGCATTGTTGAAAATTGTGGTGCGTCTTAGTCTGTCTCTAAATCCATGCTTGTGTACATGTTCGTGTTTCCTAGGTTAGGATCCAAGTGTGTTGCAAACATGAAAGACAAATTTAGCAATTTGGTATTTTTTTTTGTCATTATAGCTATTTACGACGGAAAAAGAACGTCGTTGTTGACCTTTGTGATCAAGTCTGCTAGTCGTTGTTACTAGTATCAGCGACAAGATTGGGTGGTCACAACTAGTATCAACGTCAGACATTTTATATAGTCGTTAAAACTATTAACGACAAACTATATAAGTCGTCGTGATTTGTAATAGCGACGAACTGAAATTATTCGTCGTTATCTTTATTAACGGCAAGACCAATAACGACAAGACGCGACAACTTTTTTTTCCATCGTTAATTGTTTTAACGACAAACTTATTCACATTTACGACCAACTTTTTCCGTCATTATTGTTAACTTTTCCTGTAGTGTTCACACAGGTCCATTTTTGATTTGATTCCGTCTTTAGTCTTACCTAAGTATATTCAATAGAGAACTAATGATGCTATCAAAAACATTTTTGTCAACATTCATGACATTAATACAATGTCTAACTGCCAAATAACTCTAATAAGGAAAATTCCAGAATATTGACTTCTTCTTGAATAAAGATTTGTCGCTTTGTGTGGGAATGGTACATAGTGATCTCCTACTAAATTCATTGATAATGTCTTTTACTCTTTCATAACAACCTCCCATTGTATAGGTTTAGGGTCACTCCTTTCCTAATTCAATATGTTGAACACTTTGCGTAACCTTTGATAAGGAAGGAATTTTGGAAGAAACCTTAGATGACCAAGATATAAAGTATTTCCACCATGTTTTATTCATATTGAATCAATGTTCTCTTCACATATAGGGCATTGGATCCTTTTACACTAAATCCAGAAAAATTCCCATATCCTGGAAAGTCATTAATAGTGTAAAATGGCATAGCATGCAAACAAAATGTGTCTTTATGTGAAGCATCATAAATCATCATACCTTCACCCCATAGTTTCATTACATCATCAATCAGAGGTTCAAGGTAAACATTGATATCATTTTCAGGTTGTTTAGGGCCCGATATCAACAATGACAACATAATGTACTTATTTTTCATACACAACTGGGGAGGAAGATTGTATATAACAAGCATAATAGGACAAGTGCTATGTTAGCTTCTCAATGTGACATATGGATTCATCCTATCGATACAAAGCCCAAATCTTAGATTCTTGACTTCTGCACCAAAATTAAGGGTACAATAAATCAATCTTGTTCCACTATGGTGAATCAGACACATGTTGTAGGATCCCATCATTTTTTTTTCTTAAACTCTGCATGCCACCTTAAATTATCTGCATCTATCGGATTGGCAAACAAGCATTGAAATGGTGAAATAATAGGTAGATACCACATCACCTGGGAAGGACATCCAGTTTTGGACTTCGCAAAGTCGCCATATTATACCTGAATGCCCCACATTTTGGACAATCTTTCAAATTGACATTGTCATTTTGAAACAATACACAATTATTTGGGGATGCATGTATCTTCTAAGCCTTCATTCCCATTGGGAATAATATTTTATTTAACTCGTATGTTGATATTGGAAGATCATTTCCTTTAGGAATATTTTCTTTCAATAAAGACAACAAGGACATGAAGTTTTTGTCACTCTATCTATTGTTAGCTTTCAGATTATATAATTTCAAGACAGCGCTCAAATTTGTAAACTTAGTACAACCTATTTATAACGGTCTCTCATCATCATGCATAATATTCCTAAACATGGAAGGTGGATCTGTGTGCTTTACCCTACAAGTATCCAACATCACATCAACAATGTCTATCGAAATCGATTTATTCACATCTACATCATTCTGGAAATTTCTTCTTCAACACAAGTACTACTATCGATATCTACTGGTCTCAGGTTAGAAATCCCCATGATAGTACCATTCTGTATAGCCTTGTACAATATCGTTGCACATGACATTATTTTTTATTTTGTCACCAGTGTTGACTTTCAAGTTGTTACCGCAGTGCTTACATGGACAATAGAACCTATCTCCAGATTGTTTCCTATGTTCCTTCACAAATCTTATAAGCTGGTCAAGACCAGCAATAAACTCTGGGGTGTAGCTATTTGGAATGGACATCCATGATCTATCCATTCTATGATCAAAGAGAAAACAAGTATTAGGGTTTAGGGTTTACAGAATAAGTTAATAATTTACAGATATATTAGGGTTTATTATTTTAGATTTAGGGTTAAGGGTTTAAAGATTAGGGTTTAGGGTTAAACGATTATGGTTTAGGGTTAAAAGATTAGGGTTTAGGGTTCAATAATGAATGTGTGTACCACCTATCCCATTCTTGAACACATAATCTCACTAGTAAGTGTATAATGTATATATTCAGATTTCAAGAAAATTACAACACCATTTCCCAAAAGGTCTCCAAGTACAAACATATGCACTTAGAGAACAAATGGGGAAGTGCTAACGAACCATATTGAAAACTAGATATACATTATACACTTACATCCTAAGGAGATTAAGTGTTCAAGAAAAGTTCCAAACTGGGGAGTATCCAAGACTTACTCATAATGTGCAAATATCAGACGGGTTTCTAGTCCAAGGTTAGAAATGTATATATGTTATCATTCCTATAACTGATGAGCATAGTTTCATCATTCATATCATAGGTTTTATGGTACATCATTTAATTCAACTCATTCTTGATTATGTTCTCAAACACAAGTACAATATAGATGAACTATAATAGAGTATTTCATCAAATGTTCTACCTCAGGGTTTATATCTATACCTATGCATCTAGGTTTGTGGTTAATATGAATAACACAAATTTCTTTAAGAAGAAAAATAGATAAATACATGAAATATTATGAAGAAAAGATAGTAAAATAGAGAAACTGTTATCATTTACAATCCAAAACAAGTCATACTCATACATTCTAATGTCATATAAATTAAAGAAGTGAATGTAGGGCACATACCTTCTTAGACGACACCAAAGAGGTGATGACGACCAAACAAGAGATGAGGGGATGGTGACAATGGTGGCTAGCTCCAACAACGACGACAGTAGCGAGCTCCAGCAGTGGTGGCAATAAGCTCCACCAGTGGCAGCGGCAAGCTCGAATAGCTCTAGCAGTGGTGGTGATGGTGAGTGAACAACGGTGAAACAGCAACGACAGCGGTGACAAAACTGGAATCACCAGAGAGATAGGTCGGGTGAAGAATGAAATAGAGAATGCATGAAGGGAAAGAAATTTTACTTGTCTTAAGTGGGACATAGTTGTCAGTTATACCAAAAATCGACAACCAAGGATATATTCGTCGGTTGCTAGAGAAAAAAATCGAAGGCTAACTTCTAAATAGAAAAAAAATAGACACTGGTAAAGGGAAATAGTCATTGGTTATGTCGGAAAAAAACAAGGACTAAGTACAAATCTAAACAATAAAACTTGCCATCAGGTTAGGGTTTTAGTCATCGGTTGCTAGAAAAAAATATGACTAACTCCTAAACTAAAAAATAAACACTGGCAAAGGGCAATAATCGTCAGTTACTTCTACAAAAATTCACGACTAGGTACAAATCTAAACAAAAAAAATTATCCTCGGGTTAGGGTTATAGCCATTGGTTATTTATGGTGAACCAACGACTAACTTGTAAACCAAATAAATAGTAGACTATGATTTAGGGTCATAATTCGGCAGTTTAAAATGACACTGACGATACATTTCTGAGATAGTCTGCGGTTACCACCGGCAAAACCGACATCTATATACATATCCAAAAAGAAAATTTTGATCTAGTCTTAGGACCATAGTCGTCAGTTATCCAATAAAAAGCTACAACAAAGGAGCAAATTGGGGGCAGAAATATTTTCACCGGGACAAGGTGCGTAAACACCTAGTCGCGGTTTCTTCTGCAAAACTGACGCTATAGACCCATTCGCTCAAAAAGAAAATTGTCTCACCAAGGGGGATTAGTGGTCGGTTAGTTGTTAGAACGGGTGTATAATTAGGGGATAAATTTTTCTACAAGGACATGCGTGAAACATGTATCGTCAATTATATCAAAAATTGACGTCATACTGGAAATTTTGGAGGAAAATTTTTTACCCTGAAAATTTTTATTTTGCTGGTAATTTTAGGCGTCAGTTTCTATGAAAAGAAATTGATGTTAAAGTAAAAGCAGAACCCGTGTTTTTTTTTTTAAATTAGCATGAATTCACATATGGTGACAGTTTGATTAATTAATTAATGTCAATGTTCTTTGACGTCGGTATTTTTTGGATAATCGATGCCATCAAAAGTGGTGTTGTATGGCATTTCTGTCCTAGTGTGTCCAAAATAGGGAACGTGTTAATCTAGGTATTTATTTGCTTTAGGTCAAAGGAAGTTAGGTGATAGTGAAGTGAGTAAATCTCTTTTAGTAGGTTATAGATTATTACAAATATTGAGGATATATTAGCAATTAATAAGCACATAGTCAAGAAAGATAGCACATATAATTTTGATAATCACAAGAAACAAATCTGAGGGATTCCACTGATAGTTAATGGATTCATTCTTTTCAGAAAGCTATATATAAATTATAATGAATATAGAATCCATCAATCCGTGCACACGCAAGAAGAAAATAAACATAATGTTACTAATGACACACTACACGTTGGAGACAATTCTTTTAACAGATTTTGTGAGTATTATTATGAGTGCTCTTTATATAATTAGAAGTCAATGAATACACATTGATGTAGGGGATCACATATACTTTTGACAATAATATACTACAAATAAGATTGAGACAACTGATAATTAATGGGATTTTTCTATATACGGGTCATATGTAAACTATTATAATTAGTAATTATATATTAGCACAAGTAAGTAATAGTTGTATTAGACTACAAAATCCAATAGAAATAGATCTCATATACTTGTTTCACTCTTATCCATAAAACCCTAAAAAAGCAGGACAACATGCAATTTATTCTCTCAAAAATATCTATACAACAAGAACAAGCATGTAATCAACCGTGTCTTACTAGTGATACAGGTCTTACACATGTGCCAATGAATGATAATATAATATTATTACTCATAATAACTTACATATGACACCCTATACTAGTACAAAAACAACATTCAATGTCACTTTTCTGGGCGTCGGTTATTTAGGAAAACTGACACCTATAACATTCAACGTCGGTGATGTAGGTCATCCGACGTCTATAGTCAAGACACGGGTACCGCTTTGTATTCAGCGTCGGCTGGGTAACAAAAAAATGACGCCTAAAATCACCCGTGAAATCCAATTTTTGAGCGAAAAAATTTGGCCCCAAAGTGTCACATACAGCGTCGGTTTTTTACGATCAAACCAACGCCTATATAAGATGAAAATTTGCATGAAAAGTTTCAACTTAGGTGTCGGTTATCCTTTGATAACTTACGCCGATAATGGTTCCCGCCAAATTATTTAGGGAAAAATTTGTCTAAGTGGACGTCAGTTGTTTAAGGAGAACCGACGCCGAAGACTTTAGGTGTCGGTTGAATTTTATAACTGATGCCTAATGTGGCCACTTAATACCCTCGAACGGCCACTGTTCCCCTTTCTTCTATTTCATCGTGAAGCAACTGTTCCGCCCCTCTGCTCTTGCTGCGTCGCCACCCGCCCGCCCGGTGCTGCTCGCCACCTACTACTGTCGCTCACCGCCGACTCCCGACGCCATTGTTTGCTCGTCGTCGATGCCGGACGCCGCTACTTGCTGCTCTGCGTCGCACCCGCCATCCTCTGTGCCGCCGGCTGCCGTCTTCCTCCTTGCCCACCGCCGCCGCCACCCGCTTCTTCTTCCTTGCCCACCGCCCGCCGTCTTCTTCCTTACCCACGCCCGCTGCTTGTTGCTCTGCTCTCCAGGTATTAGCCGTAGCCTTTGTTCTTCATTCGGGAAAATTGGGGCTGTGAATGGGGTTCCTTCATCTATATAATGTAGTCTAGTCTTCCTTGGTATTGTAGAGGCTATATCGGGAGAAGGTAATGACCAATATGATTGTCATTTGTTTCTATAAGAAGTTGGATCCTCACAAGGAAGGAGGGAGAGTGGTTCTTTGTCTTTATAATAGCCCTAATTACTAATCAGTCTCATGTACTACTTAGTAATAATTTCGAAATTTATATAATTACTAAGCAACAAATGGCATTTCCTTATGGATTTAACCTACTTCATTAATTCTTTTTTCATAATTCACTCAATCATTAACATCTAATATCACTAATAGTATTTTAAACTTATTTGAAAGCCATTAGTTTCCAAAAGATAGTAAGGAGAGTACTTCAATGTGAATTTTACTAGCTTACCTTGTTAAAATATGCCTATGACTTTATTATTGCTTGTGATCAATAATAGAGATATGAAAATATCTCTAAGTGGGATCAAATTCCCATGAGTTCATGGCTAGAATTAGATATCTTTAATGTTTGGGAATCGACTACATGGTCCCCTTCCCCTCTTCCTATGGATTTGAGTACATTCTTATTTTTGCATATTACATCTCCAAATGGATAGAGGTCATTCCCACGTGGATTTGAGTACATTCTTATTTAACTGGAAATGGCCTGTTACCTGATGGTCGAGTTCTGTGAGTGCACAACTCGACCGATGCAATCTTCAGAAAATCGAAAAAGGATGATCGATCGAGTTCTGTGAGTGCACAACTCGACCGATGCAATCTTCAGAAAATTGACCAAGGATGATCGGTCGAGTTTCAATCCAGGAAAACTCGACCGACCAAGTGCATGTAATCCATTTTCTAATTTGCATTTAAAGTGATTAGGACTTGGTGAAATTTGTCCCAAACATTTTTCTCTTCTAAGTTACAAGTCAATTCATCATTAAAAGTGATTACATAGATGTTCTAAGGTCGTTTACATAGAAAACCCAAAATGCACACTTGTAGCCATTTTGACTTGAACTTGACCCATTCTAGAGCTTTGGATTTTAGATCCGTTTCATGTACCTAATGCCTGCAAACAATCTTAATGAAGCTAAATGTTTGCTTTTTTAATATCAATATCATTTTCAGATTTGATGTTTCATTATCTTCTAGTTAATACAAATGCTAAATGTTTGCCTTTTTAATGTTTGCCTAAGATTTAAACTTGTCCATTCTAGCATCCTAATTTGATTTGATTAAACCCTAACATTGATGAAACCCTAACATCAATTGTGATGAAACCCTAACATGTACATATCTATTATTGTGTTTGTTGGCCTAGAAACTCGTCCAAGATTTACTCATTAGGAGTAAATCTTGGATAGTCCCCAGTTTGGGACTGTCTTTAAATACCTAATCTCACTTAGGATGTAAGTGTATAATGTGTATTGGGTTTTCGAGAAATTTCGATAGCATTTCCTCTTTTGTTCTCTAAGTACATATGTACTTAGAGAACAGCGGGGAAATGTTGCCGAAATTTTTTTGAAAACCCAGTACACATTATACACTTACTAGTGAGATTAGGTATTCAAGGATGGGATAGGTGGTACACATTTATTATATATAAGAATGACATCACATGTGTTTGTTGGCCTAGAAATTGAACAATCCTGGATAGGATGTAAGTGTATACCCTAATCTTGTCGTAATATATACTTGTTTTCTCTTTGATCATAGAATGGATAGATCATGGATGTCCATTCGCAATCACTTCACCCCAGAGCTTATATCTGGTCATGATCAGTTTATCAGATTTGCCGAGGAACATAGGAAAAAACCTACAGATAGGTTCTATTGTCCATGTAGGCATTGCGGTAACAACTTGAAAGTCAGCACTGGTGAGGAAATCAAAAGTCATGTCATGTGCAACGAGATTGTACAAGGCTATACAGAATGGCACTGGCATGGAGAGATTTCAAACTCGAAACCATTAGATGTCGATAGCAGTACTTGGGTGGACGAAGAAATTGCCTCCGATGACGTAGACGTGAACGAACCAGTTCCAGTAGACATCGTTGATGCAATGTTGGATAGTTGTAGGGTAGAGCACACCGATCCACCTCCTATCTTTAGAAACATTGTGCATCATGCTGAGATACCTTTATACACAGGTTGTGCTAAGTTTACGAAGCTTAGCGCTGTGTTGAGATTGTATAAGTTGAAAGGTAACAATAGATGGAGCGACAAAAGCTTCACTTCATTGTTGACTTTGTTGAAAGAAATGCTTCTTGAAGGAAACGAGCTGCCAATCTCAACATACTGGGTAAAGAAAATGTTGTGCCCAATGGGAATGGAGGCCAAGAAGATACATGCATGCCCGAATGATTGTGTATTATTTCAAAAGGATTATGTAGATTTGAAAGATTGTCCAAAATGTGGTGTGTCACGGTATAAATTGACGACTTCGGGGGAGTCCAAAACTGGTTCTCCTACCAAGGTGTTGTGGTATCTACCTATAATATCACAGTTTCAACGCTTGTAATCCATTTTCTTATTTGCATTTAAAGTGATTAGCACTTGGTGAAATTTTTCCCAAACATTTTTCTCTTCTAAGTTACAAGTCAATTCATCATTACAAGTGATTACATAGATGTTCTAAGGTCGTTTACATAGAAAACCCAAAATGCACACTTGTAGCCATTTTGACTTGAACTTGACCCATTCTAGGGATTTAGATTTTAGATCCTTTTCATGTACCTAATGCCTTGAAACAATCTGAATGAAGCTAAATGCTTGCTTTTTTAATATCAATATCATTTTCAGATTTCATGTTTCATTATCTTCTAGTTAATACAAATGCTAAATGTTTGCCTTTTTAATGTTTGCCTTTTTAATATTTGCCTAAGATTTAAACTTGTCCATTCTAGCATCCTAATTTGATTTGATTAAACCCCAACATTGATGAAACCCTAACATCAATTGGGATGAAACCCTAACATGTACATATCTATTATTGTGTTTGTTGGCCTAGAAACCCGTCCAAGATTTACTCATTAGGAGTAAATCTTGGATAGTCCCCGGTTTGGGACTGTCTTTGAACACTAATCTCACTTAGGATGTAAGTGTATAATGTGTATTGGGTTTTCGAGAAAATTTCGGTAGCATTTCCCCGTTTGTTCTCTAAGACATATGTACTTAGAGAACAGCGGGGAAATGCTGCCGAAATTTTTTTGAAAACCCAATACACATTATACACTTACTAGTGAGATTAGGTATTCAAGGATGGGATAGGTGGTACACATTTATTATATATAAGAATGACATCACATGTGTTTGTTGGCCTAGAAAGTGAACATTCTTGGATATGATGTAAGTGTATACCCTAATCTTGTCCTAATATATACTTGTTTACTCTTTGATCATAGAATGGATACATCATAGATGTCCATTCGCAATCACTGCACCCCAGAGTTTATATCTGGTCTTGATCCGTTTATCAGAGTTGCCGAGGAACATAGGAAAAAACCTACAGATAGGTTCTACTGTCCATGTAGGCATTGCGGTAACAACTTGAAAGTCAGCACTGGTGAGGAAATCAAAAGTCATGTCATGTGCAACAGAATTGTACAAGGCTATACAGAATGGCACTAGCATGGAGAGATTTCAAACTCAAAACCAGTAGATGTCGATAGCAGTGCTTGGGTGGAAGAAGAAATTGCCTCCGATGACGTAGATGTGAACGAACCAGTTTCAATAGACATCGTTGATGCGATGCTGGATAGTTGTAGGGTAGAGCACACTGATCCACCTCCTATCTTTAGAAACATTGTGCATGATGCTGAGATACCATTATACATAGGTTGTGCTAAGTTTACGAAGCTTAGCGCTGTGTTGAGATTGTATAAGTTGAAAGTTAACAATAGATGGAGCGATAAAAGCTTCACTTTATTTTTGACTTTGTTGAAAGAAATGCTTTTTGAAGGAAATGAGCTGCCAATCTCAACATACCAGGTAAAGAAAATGTTGTGCCCAATGGGAATGGAGGCCAAGAAGATACACACATGCCTGAATGATTGTGTATTATTTCAAAAGGACTATGTAGATTTGAAAGTTTGTCCAAAATGTGGTGCGTCACGGTATAAATTGACGACATCGGGGGAGTCCAAAACTGGTTCTCCTGCCAAGGTGTTGTGGTATCTACCTATAATATCACGGTTTCAACGCTTGTAATTCATTTTCTAATTTGCATTTAAAGTGATTAGCACTTGGTGAAATTTTTCCCAAACATTTTTCTCTTCTAAGTTACAAGTCAATTCATCATTACAAGTGATTACATAGATGTTCTAAGGTCGTTTACATAGAAAACCCAAAACACACACTTGTAGCTATTTTGACTTGAACTTGACCCATTCTAGAGCTTTGGATTTTAGATCCTTTTCATGTACCTAAAGCCTGCAAACAATCTTAATGAAGCTAAATGTTTGCTTTTTTAATATCAATATCATTTTCAGATTTGATGTTTAATACAAATGCTAAATGTTTGTCTTTTTAATGACATTTTCAGATGGCTGACCATGATGAGCATGATGTCCATGATGAACATGAAGTCCATGATGACCATGCTGTCCATGACGAGCATGGCGAGGATACCAATGTAAGTTCTAAAAACATATCATGTATTTCTATAAAATTCATTATCTTCTAGTTATGTCATATATCCCATATTTCTATATTGCGCTAATTCAGTGTGTTTGTCAAATTTTAGGTTGATGATGCACATGTACCCACTGAAGCACTGGAGCAACTTGATGCACAACACCAAAAACTTAACAAGAAAAGGGGCATCACTCTGTTGAAGAAGTTAATAGCGCTAAGTGGTAGTGGATCCAAATTGGTTGTGGAGTTTGATAATGGAGGAAATGCAATTCGAGTGAACCACAATAATTTTGTAAACTATCTTGGGTGTGTCACTCGAAGCCATTGTGGTGATAAGTATGATAATTGGCATAAAGTTCCTCAGGGGAAGAAAGGATTGATATGGAAGGATTTATGTGTGAGTTATTATTATTTGTAGATTACAAATTATATTATTTGCAATTCTATTTTTGGATACTAGTTAATAAGAATTCTATTTTACAGAATCTATTTGCATTGGATGAGCTGCATCGTAAAAGTGTGGTGCAATGCACTGGAAAGATGCTTAGGAACTATAGGACAAATCTCAACAGAGAATACATAAAAGATGGTGATAAGAAGAAGAAGTCAGCCCTTGAATAGTGGATCTTCTTGGACAAAGAAGATTGGAACAATTTTGTTGCTTCAAGAAAATCTGAAGAATTCAAGGTATTAGGCGTCACTCCCAATTTAATTAATATACGTTGTATTCACCTATTCAAGATTAACATTTAGTGCTACTAACCAAATCATTAATGTGCATACTAACAAGGCCCTTAGTGAGGCGCAAAAAGCAAGGCGTGCATTGAATCTGCATCACCACACTATGGGTCCAAAGGGTTATGCAAGCATTCGCCAAAGACTACAGGCGGAGTCTGCTGCTACTCAGGAGTCTGCCACACCCATGCCTTGCCATGATATCTGGATAGCTGGGAGGCAAAACAAGAAGGGTGAAATTAAGAAACCCGTAACTGCTGAGGCGGCTGCAAAAACGGTAACATACAACTCTTTGAGCAATCATTTGAATATTGATTATTTGTGGTGTTAACTTACCAATTTCTGTTGATGGTGATTAGCGGGAGCTGCACGAGTAGAGGAAACAAGGCACGTTCATCCTTCAGGGCACAAGGGATGAATTGACAGTTTCTCTCGGTAACCCAGAGCATCCTGGACGTGTTCGGGGTGTAGGCGCTGGTATGGGCATCAAAGCATTCTTTGGGCCATCCCAACGCAAACCCAGAGCGGGACATTTACAAGAAGAGGTAACCTATTCTTTTTTAAGAATGTTACTGCAAAAGGGAATTCAATAATAAGAAGCTAATGTTTCTTTTATCCATGTATAGGAGAATAAGAGAGTCGAGGATATAGTTGCCAAGAAGGTGAATGATATAGTTGCTGAGAAGGTCAAGGAAGAATTGCTGTGGTGACAGGCATCTCAGGCTTCCAATCAACCTATGGCGACCCACTCTTCTCCTGATGTACAGACTACAAGTAATCATGTAGACCCACCGCCTAACACGTCTGATGTAAGTATTGTTTATGACATTGTAGCTAGTCTTTTCAAGATGATATGTTTTCAAGATGATATGTATATATGTATAATATTCTTTACGTAAATTTGTAGGTATTGAAGCCATGCCGCTTAAGAATGCAAGACTATGTTGTTGCATAGGCACAGTCTTACCCGTCCCTTCCTGGGGCAATGTTTCACGGGACTCCAATGCCACAGGGCTATGTTCGTGTGAGCCGGATACGTGTGTTACCCGATTGGAGGGAAGCTACATTGCCATATACCCACCCAGATATTGATACACTTGCTGAGGCAGAAGGCGGGGTGATATTGTGGCCCAAAGAAGATGTCGTCTACACTACTAAAATTGTAAGATAAATTTAAATTACTTTAGATTGTTAATGTGTATATATGAGGTCAACTGATCTAAAATTATATATACAAGTTAAAAAGAAGACACCTGGAGCACCTAGGCCTCCACCTCCACTTCCTGCATTACCAAGTTGGGTTCCAACTGATCTAAAATACCCGTTAGGTCCTTCTTGTAGGGGAATGGCATGTTGGCTACGGACACATAACATACATTGCCCTATAATTGTTTCTTTAGAAGTGGATTATGCAGGTCAATCATACGATAGATCTTTATTTATACAAGATATTATCGAGTTGTTTATGTATGATTGGTTGAATACATCAATGATAGAGACATGGATAAGGTGAGATCTTATTTATACATCCATATACCTTGTGTAAGATCCGGTGATCTGGTTTCTTATATATTAATGCATACGTAATACATGTTTTGCAGCTACTTAGTCGAAGATCAATGCAAACAATTTGCATTTGATCATGTGGGATTTTTGATTCCATCATTGATTAGTATGGTAGCTAAAGACCCTGATAGTGTTCAACAATACTGTATTGATGCTTTTACAATTTTTGGTCCACAAAAGAAGACGATAATAATAGCTCCATTCAATGTCAAGTAAGTTTACTTTATTTATAATTTGGACTTAAGAAAATTCCATTTTTATTGTGCATTTTGAGTTATTAATTTTTAACTTTTTTACCTCTAGCGGTAGACATTGGGAGTTACTAGTTATTATCCCCGGGATGTTCACTGTTTATTATCTAGATCCTGCGGGAAGTACATTGAACACTAAAATTGGACACGTAATGAGAATGCCATTATTCTGGTGAGAAATATTTCATTTTTATATCCGTTAACATCTGTTATTACATTACTATTTAATTATGTAATTTACTGTGTTATATTAACATGTAGGGGTTTAGATGCATTCAAAAAGGTTGGAGGAACGGTCCCAAGGAAAAAGAACCAGCCAATAAATTGGGAGAACGTAAAAGTAAGTTCCCGACTCCAACGTATATATTATTGATGTGAATTGTGCTTAGTTGTATTTTTTAATATTTTGTATGTTTCAATTTATAGTGCGCTACACAAGACAACGGCTGGGCATGCGCATACTATGTGATGCGATTTATGTAGATGATTATCAAACATGCCGCATTGGACATCAATACCATACATGAGGTATTATATATAGTCTCATTAGTTAGTATGAAATATATCAATCTTATTTTTATATTATTACTTATATATACACCATTCTCTTTGCAGGTGTTTAAAACTGACCACACTATAGGTAAACACTAAAAAATGTACATGCTCCATATACGATGGAAGCATTAAATGAAGTAAGAGAAGAATGGGCAAAAGCCATACAAGTAGTGATAATTGTAAGATATAATTGGGATGTTGATAGCGATGTTGAATGATATTTTGTAAATGAATATTTTTGAATGTTTCTACATGTATGAATGTAAGAATTGAATTGATGTCTGAATGTATCTACTTGTGTGAAAAAATATTTGTTGATTTTGCAGGTTTGTGGCCTGTTTGTCGGCTGATATCAATGGATGTCGTAAACCTGCAGTTCAGAAAATTGAACTACAGGTTCTCATCTTGCTGACCAGCCACAACAGGCCTACAAACTGATAAGAAAAAAAAATATAGGCGTCAGTTATTTATAGAAAACTGTCATTAAAGGCCTACCGCGTCGGTTTTTGGACAACAATCGCCGCCTAATGTGGCCACGACCGTGGTGGAAATGGTGTCGCTTGTTCATATAAAACCGACGCCTACAGTTTATATAGAGACGGTTGTGTAGTGGAAAACCAATGCAGAAAGTGTCCTGGATGGCGCCCTTTTTTGTGACGCGAACCCTTTTGGCGTCGACTTACTACATATATAATCGACGCCTACAGTTTATATAGCGGCGGTTGTTTAGTTGATAACCGACGCAGAAAGTGTCCTAGATGGCGCCCTTTTTCGTAGCGCGAACCGTTTTGGCATCGGCGTGATATATACAACCGACGCCTATAGTTTATATAGGCGTCGGTTAAAAAACTGACGCCGAAGTGTTCGACCTTTAGCGGCGCCCACATAGGCGTCGCTTGAAAACCGTCGCTAAAAGGGGTTAAACAACCAACGCCAAAAGTGTGTTCTATAGTAGTGCTACAAAATAATAGCTTCGTTAACCAAATTTAACTCATTTTGGTCTATGGTATGTGATTACTAAAATTATATGTGCTACCCTACTTTAGTATGTCCTCGTTGGCTGCTAATTTATAACTACTACTCGCAATAATATTCCTACAACCTAATAAAAGAAATCTATCTAATTTGTAGCAGGTCATTATAAAAATTAGTAGTGCTAGCTATCTTGGGCATGCGCCTGTTGATGATAAATATATAATTATTACCCAAAATCTTTACATATAACCCCTCAAAGAGAACAATTTCATTACCTATCAACGGATTCCTTTAATATGCAGTTTGTGACTATTAAAATACCATGTGCATCCCTTCTTGACGATGTACTTGTTTAATGTTGATATTTAATAGTACGTAGAATGATATTCATACAACCCACTAAAAGATATTAAGTTCATTAATTACCACCTGATTCAATCCACCTATACTACATGATTACCAAGATTACTTCTTCTCTCCTTTTTTGACATGTGGTTAGTAACATATAATAATTAGTACTCAACAAATTTTATATACAACCCCATAATAGAGAATAACTTGATTAATTGTCCACCGACTCCTTTTGATTTGTAACATGTGATTACCAAAATACTCCTTGCTTCAAGAAATATAAGCAAGTAAGCACACAATTGCACATTGAAGTGGAGATGATATATTCTTCCAAACTTATTCACAAAAATTTGAGTAAGTGGACAAAAATACAAGTAATCCTATAAAACTTATCAATACTACTAGGTTGAAATGGAGAAAAGACACAAACAACAATGACAAGTGCACACAAAAGTATGTCAAAAGTAGGAAGCACATTCTACTTTTTTATAAATACTAGCAGAAGACATGTGATAAGCATGTTTTATACTATCAAATTAACCCATAACAAATTTTTAGAAAACTCTATCTAATTTGTAGCATGTGATTAATCAAATTGTGTCTGCTTTCCTTTATGAGTATGTTCTGATGGATGACTAATTGCCAGGTGACTCTTTTCAGTTTTAGCATGAAAAAATGCAATATATTGTACTCATAATAATTCAAATAAATAATATTTAGAGAACATCTCGATTAAATACCTGAGTGACAGGCTACAATATGTATGTGTGACTACCAAAATTGCATTTGCTCCAAAACATTATGTAACCAATATTCACAATAATCTACAAATAGTTCACTGAAACATAATGATCGATTAATCACCAATTGACCCTCTCCCACATGAAGTCTGTCAAAATCAAAGATACATACAATTTTCTTCTTAGCCATTTATCTAATAGCGGCTAATTTATAATAAATAATTTACATTTAATTTAAAAAATGAAAAAGTAGGATTATCAAAATTATCTTTACCTGAATTTTTTTTGTAAGAAAGTACACAAACATGTTCTACCACAAAGAAAACAGACAAACTATTGAAGTATGTAGACATAAATAATTAAAGTATTTAGACAAACTGGTGATGCAAGAAGATATACTGCAAAACACATAGACATAAATGATAGACATATTAATGAAGAATGCGAGCATGCTCATAACATGAACATGCACACAAACCTATAAAACTTGGATAAATATGGATGCATGTGATGGAAACAATTAAAATTTTTGGAAAAGAGAAGCTTATGCAGGTTATGATACACGAACTCAATATAGTTACAATTAAAAAAAAGATGGAGTATCAATCCAAAAATAGTAACTCCCCTTTATTATAGGTACTGACATGTTGTGATTCGATCACCAAGTGTCTAATTACTAGAATGTCTATGTTAGAATGAGTCTAATGCAATATTATCTGGTATAGGTTCCCCTAACTAAAAGAGAGACCGTGTTCGTCGACAATTTAGATGTTTTTTATGTATCTATAATTAAGTTTGTAACACTCTAGTATTAAAAATTACATACCAAGTGAATTTAGATGTTTACATACCGCCCAAAATAACATATGTCAAAAAAGTTGTAAATGAAATAGTTACAAAATTATATCAAGCAAACTGCACCATAACAATTGTAGTTACATTTTTTAGAAAAATCAGCACCAATAACACTTATCACTATTCTATAAAAAAAAGGTAGATTAAATCTATATGAGTAATTGGTAGAAAAAAGTAGACATATATCTAATCATTTCGACCTATAGAAAGACATAACAACACAAATAATTTATTTCAATAAAAGATAATATACTCATCTAGGTGGAGTAACAGGTAGACAAACAACTAAATTTCTACTAAAACTAATTTTTTCATGACTCATAATTAGTACTACAATGTCATATATGATAATAATTTATATACAATCCACTAAGAGATTAATGACCAGAAAACCTCCACCCAATAAGCATACCAATTATCATACATGCATGTTTCTAAAATAAAAATAGAGGAATGGACCATTGAGTACAGAACAACACTATAGAACATCTACCAAAACTTAAACCCAAAATGGATTGTTTTGTAAGCCTCGTGATTTGTTTACATCGCTATACAATAATTTATATACAACTTACTAAGATATAGTAGTTTGATAAAAATCTAGTTTAATTCCTCGAACATGCAAGAATATACATATTCTGGACTAATAATACTTAGAAAGATTGTTTGAACACATATAGACTAGACAAATTAGCACTGAGACAAACTTGAATAATTAGTATACAAGTGGATAGTTGAAATACATATACTGAAGGGAATAATGAGGACACAACTAAACTGCTAAAAAACACACATAGTCTGGACCGATAAGAACACATACATGAAACATGAGACAGACGAAAACTAAAAGATCGGAACCATAGATGAAAACTAAAAGATGAATGTACAAAAGTATGAAAAAAAGGTTGATTGTGAAGTAGCTCAAACTAAGGAAAACAAATCAAAAGCAGCGAGCAACTTGACAACATCCAACTTACTTCCATTCATTATAAGTATATAAATATCAAAATCTACTATGAGAACAATTGATAAATAAGCTATTGACTTCCTTCAATTTGTAAGCACACAAACAATATGAACGAGTTAACACTCATACATATTTGAATGTAGAAAAACTGAACCAATGAGACATTTTTCTGGAACTCTTTATGAACCCCAAATTCAACTTTCTTGTTGGTAATGTTTAGTAATATATATGAACACACAGGCTGACTTGACTGATTACTATGAAGAGAGATGATTTCAATATACATCATGGATGGAACAATAAGCATATATTCAAGCTGCTAGAACACATTAATTGGATAGACCAATGAGTACACAAGATCAAAACATGACACTTGTATAATAAGTCTAATCTTTTATATTTGATGATAATAACCAAACAGTATAAAAATAGGTTTAAATTGCAAAAGATTTTTTTCTAAAAGAAGCAGCTCGACAATAGACACCACATGACTATCTCTTATTATACATCTAAGAAATTAGATCAATAAGACATTATCCTGGACTCTATTTGAACCCAAACTAACTTTTTTGTGGGATAATAATTTGTACTATACTATAAAATACATAGGCAAACTTGACTGATTAGTATGTGGAATTATTGAAGCATACAACCTGACTGGAATGATATGTATAAAGTCAAGCTACTAGAAGACACAACTTGGATGGACCAATGAGTATACAAAACTAAAACATGACACTTTATAATAAGGTTATTGTTTTTTACCTGACATGGTAGAAAAAAGTGACAGGAAAAGTAATTGCAAAAACTAACAATTAGAAAATGTGAAAATGCTCTTGAATTGCAAAAATAAAATTAATAAATACAGAAGCAGCTCGGCATCGGACACCTAGAATATCTGAATTGGATGGACCAATGGTACACAAAAACCAGTACTTGAAACTTGTATAATAAGTCTATTTCATTTTATTTGATGTGATAGAAAAAAGTAATAGAGAAAGTGATTGCAAGAAATTATAATCAGAAAACATGGAATTTGTTTTGAATTGTAAAAGAAATAGCATAAGAAAAAGCAGCTCGACAGTAGACACCTGATTGTCATTTGTTATAGGCATGTAGCCAAAAAAATTCGACTAATCAGGCATTTTTTTGGACTACTTATGAATGCAAAGATAACTTTTTTGTTAAATAATAATTAGTACTATATTATGAAACACACATGCTTACTTGACTAATTAGTATGCAGACAAACTATTGGAACATACAACCTTACCACAACGATAAGCATACCATCAGTTGATGTAACACATAAATTGGAAGGACCGATGAATACACAAAACCAAAACATGATACTTCTATAGTGAGGTCATTTTTTCTAAATGACATGGTAGAAAAAGTGAGGGTATGAAAAAATAATAATAATAAAAATGTGAAAATATTTTGAATTAAAATTATTAAATAAATAAAAAAGAAGCTTGACAATAGACACGTAGAACAGAGGAATTGGATGGACTAATGATTATAGAAAACCATAACATGAGACTTATCTAATAAACTTATTCTTTTTTATTTGACGTGGTAGTAACAAGTAAAACAAAAATTGATGTAAAGAATTATGATATGAAAATATGAAAATAGTTTTCAAATGCAAAAGAAAATAAAATGAAGAAAAGATGCAACACAATAACAAACGCCTATCTGTCACTTATCTGTCACTTATCTGTCACTTATTATAGGTATGCAAAAGCTCCTAGAGTTTATCTATGAAACTCGAACAGGCAAACGAATATACAAGACATTATCTCAAACATATCCAAATGACCAAAACAAGCACATAAACTAGTATATCGAAAACAGACAGATCTACCTTTTTATATAATAACGAGCAGAATGTATGTCTTAAGCACGTGTTACACAATCAAATTAATATAACATGATAACTACTAAATATATTTGTGTTATATAATCCAATGTAAAGTTATTAATTATTAGGTGTTTTGAAAAATATATATGCATGTATGCTTATCTACTTGTGTTGACGACTATATACATTTTATACTCACAATTATTGTTATAAGACTCCACTAGAAATGACAACTCTAGTAATTAACAGTTAGCTTCTTATGATATGTAACACGTGACTAGAAAAAATTTATATATATTTTTTGTTGAGATGTGTGCATGTTGACGCTAATATGCAATGAGTGTTCATATCAATTTGCATATAACCCGTTAAAATAAACAATTTGATCAAGTGACAATTGACTCCTTCAATAACATGTTCTAAATAATATGTACTCGTATTGACGATTAATATATAATTTATACTTATAATAATTTTCACGACCCCACTGGGAGACAACAACTCGAGTAATTATCACTAACTTCCTATGATGTATATCGCTTCGCGGGTGTGTGTATGTCGACTCTAATGTACAATTAGTGCTCATTATTTTTTTCATATAACATGCTAAAAGAAACAATTCGACTAAATGACAACTAATTCCTCCAAACTGTAGCATGTAGTACCAAAATTACTTATGATCCACTTGTTGACATGTGTCTTTTGGCAGTCCATATATAATATTGATAATTATTTATGTACAACATGTTAAAAGAGGACAGCTGAAGTAATTTTCAACTAACTCCCTCTAATTTGTAGCATATAACTACCAAAATAAATTCTATTTTTAAAAACAATCAAGTACGCATACACGCTGCATACACATGTAAACATGTTGACAGAGTTCACAAACCATTTTCAAACTTGATCTTATCGAACTTATCTAAAGAACCAGTGTTAAACAATTTAAACTATTGAAAAAATATCAATAATACTGTGTGCAGGAAATATTAGTAGGAAGCTTGTGGCAATGGTGGTCGACGATAAATATATTCACGCCAAAAAATGTCACTAAACATTAATCACAGTGGTTGTTCTAGTCTTAGCTAAAACAGTTGTGATTGGAATGCTCATGAAGTATGGAAGTATTGGCGGTGTGCTAAGGCGCTGAGGGTGATGATCGTGGGGGTATTTGAGATGCATCGCTCTCCCAGCTGATTTGCAACGTGGCAACAAACCAAGTGATAAGGTAAGGATTTTAGCAATAACCAAGCAGACATCAGTTACACGTAACCAAACATGTACGTGAAGCAAGCAAAAGAGAAGGTAAAAAAAGCAACCAATATGAAACAAGCAAAAGAAAAGGTAAAAAAAGCAACCAAATAGGTACCTCAAGGTAGGGATAAGGACCGAGCCGGTCCGAACCGATCCATATCCCAAACTACATAATCCGATTCATGTAATTTACATTGGTGGGCTGAGCCTATGATTTTGAATTACATTTTTATATGGGTTGGGTCAGGGCCAAGGTAAACTCAGTCCCAAAAACCCAGATACCCAGATTAATTATATACATGTGTATATATAACAACATGTTTATATATGATATGTAACTTTTACATGATTCATTTGACTACAAACTTTCAAATTACATTTGATTAGTATATATTTAGTCAGTCGTTTTAATTAGACTACAACAGAAATGCACTAGAGTAAATTTAGAACATGTACATTCATTTTGTATGTAACATTTTCACTATAATTTATATATCACTACTAGAAAACTCGATAAAGGTAAGGGCGGCGTGGTTAGGGATAACATCCTTGGGCAAATTAGTAACTCACGTCAAGTCTCGTCCCTAGCTAATAAGTAATCAATCCTTGACCTTTATTCTATCGAAATATTACCCCAAACTGATGGCGCGACTTTTTTGGTCTGAAATATTTCAAATAGCCCGCGGTAACTAGAACGGATGCCCTAGTATTTCACCCCTTCATCTGTATAGCAGTATAGCGGAGCCCTTGACTCGTTACTTCCGGTCGTTCCTCTTTCCTCGATTCAGTCTCATCATCCCTGATGTCTACTCTCTTTCGATTTGCGATCTACAGAGTCGTCTTGGATTACCATTGCTCCGATGGGCGTTGTTTGGTGAACACTATCGATCAGTTGGACGCTCCCGCCAGAGGCAGATCGTCTTCACACCAGACTCCTTCTCGAACTCTAGCACTAGGTAAGTAAATAGGAAGGCGGACAGGTTGCAAGCAGCGAACAGAGTGAGTTGAGTTTTTCTAATCTCCCATTCACAGATTTCTGGCCGATGGTCGTTGTGACCGGATTCTTATTTTGTATAGCGAACAGAAACCCAAATAATCATGTTATGTCGGCGGCAGCGGATACCATGGCAGGTGGACCACATCCTGACAGAGAATACCTCAATAGGCATGATGAAGGTGGTTCTTTTCGGCCCTAAGTTGGTAAAGAATAAGGTGAGTCTATTGTCAAATGCAATCTAATTGGTTTAGTCACAACACTATGTGTGCCCGAGCATCACGCTGCTCCACAAGAATTTCCCTCATGCAACATCCAATTGCGAACCAGATCAAAAATTGTGTTTGACATGTCTTCTACGTCATCTATAGATGCATCATCTTCTTGTCCACTTTTTTTATTCAGTTTCAAAGCATAGTCTACAGAAATAACATCTCAGTAGCTACAAAATTCCAGTTTGCTCATTCCAGATTGACAACGTAATCAAAGATTTATTGTTTTATTGCTACCTACGGATATACACATAGTTGGTTCATATGCTAACATTCAGCAAAACTTTTAAAATTCTTCTTAAATCAACACCGAGGGGATTTAAACATATATCCTCCTATTTGACAAACTAACCTATTTACTAGTTGAATCATACTTTGTCATATGAGCTATATTTTACTTCTATAAAATAAGCTAAAAGCATTTTATAGTCTAGCCATACATGCACACACTAGATATATATCGTGATCTTTATACATGCTTTCCAGTTCAATGATATAATATTCTAAGCTTACAACTGCTATTTTGTCTTACTTACATCCTTAAATGATGAATATATAATTAGATACCAATATTAGCTGAAGTTTGTAGTGAGGTAGCATCTTACGACTCAAACATTGATAATTCTGAAAATATTTCTTGGACCAGTTGAATACAGAGGATTCAGTAGTATTTAATTTATTTCTTGGAGCAATACATATAATGTTGTATTTAGTTTAAATTTTATGCATTACTTGGACATTTTACAGGTCTTGCAACATGCGGCTGGGAGATATATTGAATTTTTATAGCTTGCTCTAAGTGTGATTCAAAGGTACATAACTGGGTTATATATGCATCTAATTTTTGTGTTATCAATAACTGAGTTATATATCTAAGAATTTTATTGAGGTAATAATTAGTTATCTTACACTCTTTTTGTTTTTTAGGTGCATCCCAATACTTTCTTAGTGTCACGCGATCTACTTTTTTCACAGTCTCTAGTAAAATATTTCTCCCTTCCAATAGTGCAAGTTTCATATTAACTTAGATAACAAATAACTGCCATTTGAAATGAAGTTGTACGCAATAAACAATATCTTAAAAAATGGTTGGATTTGCATTTTTAAGAATAAAAACTCCTATAAATTGGATACACTACTCATGAGTTTGATTTTGCTTGCACTCAACATAGTATAATACAAAGTTTTTTTAATAGCACATAAAATGTGTGTTCATTTTCTTTTAAACACTAGCATATACGAAGTAATTCTCTCATGAAGATATAGGAAAGAGATGGAGTCAAATTTGTTGTAATTTTGATGATATTATTTTTCACTGTACTATCCCTTTATGAACTTTTACAATGTATATTTTAAGAATCTGACAAGTATAGTTTTCAAATGCAGGATATTACAATACTCAACAAAGTAGAAGGATTGGTAGTAAATACTAGAGAAAGCTCAAGAATGGATGCAACAAAAGTGAGATTGAGGAAAATGTTGACCCAAATTTTCTTGAGAGGGAATTTGTTTTTTAGACTCAATCACATATTATCTGTATGAATGCTATATGAAAATGACTTTAGAGGATTTATCTACTTTTAGAACAAACATGATCTTTCAATCATGTATTTTGAATGTAAAGAATAAAATGTAACATTGAATAAAATATTCTCATACACAAAATTAAATTGTTGTCATGCTTACTTATCATGTGTGTGTGTGTGTATATATATATATATATATATATATATATATATATATATATATATAATTGCAGTTGTCTTCGTTTATATGGTCAACGATGAGATTGGCTATAAGACACTAACCAAAGACATAACTTGTTCTTTTGTTTGTTAGTGCTCAAGGCTTATTTCTCTATTGGTCAGGGATTGGACCTAACCAAACTCTATTGGTCACCAAACATTTGGCGAGGGTACGTTGGTCAGGGATTTACCTTGATCACGACATATTGGTCAGGGACTGGACCTGATCAAACTCTATTGGTCACCAAGCTTTTGGCGAGGGTATGTTGGTCAGGGATTTGCCTTGACCATGACATATTGGCCAGGGATTCATGAGTATTAGTCAGAGATTTGACCTTCGCCTTTAACAAATTTTGTAGTAGTGATACAAATTAAATCTATAAGATTGGATCCAATTAAACACTTACTTAATTTTATCTCTCCCGTCCCCCCGTCTCCTGCCGCTCCGGCGATTAGGGCACACGGAAGTGGACGCTCCTCCACCCTGATCTAGGGTCTTTCTCTTGCAGGTTCAAGTGTGAGGTTGTGTTTTGGGTTCTGGTCTCTAGATGGCAGCGGATCTAGCAGCGCGATATGCAGGGCTCAGGCTGTCGGATGATGAAGAAGATCCTGTCGACGTCCAACTGTTGAAAGCGGCGACGACAAAGAAGATCACACAGAGCTCGCTTTGGTAGGGCGGTTGCTTACAGATCGAACTTACAACTTTAGGGTG
The DNA here is from genome assembly GCA_963693085.1 of Alisma plantago-aquatica. Lineage (NCBI taxonomy): Eukaryota > Viridiplantae > Streptophyta > Magnoliopsida > Alismatales > Alismataceae > Alisma > Alisma plantago-aquatica. The sequence continues at coordinate 193,344,981 of OY856413.1, read as the reverse complement.
TTGGAAAGAACATTATCACAAGCATGGAGTCTGAAGGAGACGGTCATCTTCAAGCAAATCGAGGGCGAGGTCTTTATCATTCAGTTCACCCATTGGAGGGATAAGCAGCGGGTTCTCGACGGAGCCCCCTGGCACTTCGACAGGAGATTGCTCCTTCTGAAGGAAGTATGCAAAGAAGAAAAGTCGGGCAGCATCGTCATCAGCAGCTGCCCGTTCTGGGTCCGGCTATATGACGTCCCATTGGGGTACAGAGCTGAAGTGAACATCCGGGAGATCGCGGGAAGAATCAGAGAGGTGGTCGAGACGGACACCGACGGGCTAGGGTGGGACTCCTCCATCCGATTCTGGATAATCATGGACGTCTCCAAACCGTTAAAGTGCATCCAGAGAATTCAGATGAAGGGAGGCGCTACGGTGGACATCGAGGTTAAATATGAACGATTGTCGAATTTTTGCTTCATCTGTGGCAGACTTGGACACGTTGATCACGACTGTGTGATCGGTGAAGATAGGGATGAGCAAAACAGACGGTGGGGGACCTGGTTGCAGGCGTCACCCTGGAAACAGCGGCGCGCAGCGGACCAGAAGGAGGGAGGCCTAGGGTTAGCAAGGCGGAAACTTGTGTTCAAACCGCAGGGCGGAGGGGGGGCATCGCAGACGAAGGGTGAACGGGAGGAGTGTGGAAGTTCGACGGGTAGTGGTTTTTTGGCAGGGGTGAACCGGGAAGAGGAGCGAGGGGGAAGCTGGCCAGTGGGGCAGAGGGAAGATCAGGAGCAGACAGCAGACTTGTAGCGCGAGAGGGAAGGGCTAGCTGGGGGGAGAGGATTCACGGGGAAGGGGCTGCGGGGGGCGTCGGGGGGGAAGGAGGAGAGGGAGAAGAGCTGGAGGGGACGGGGTCAAGACATGAAGGGTGGAGGGAGAGGGTTTCCTAGGGCAAGAAGGAGACGGGGGGAAGGAAGAAGATAATGTATACAACAGATGAACTAAAGTCAGTACGTGAAAACCAGCGTGTGGATGAACACCCGCCGGAGATGGAGGAATAGGAGATAGCAAATAACAGTAATCAGGGGCTGGTGAACCTAGCATGGGAAGAGCCAATCCAAGCACAAAAGGCAACACAACACTGTGAACAGGCTGAGTGCGGCGGACACGAGCAGTGCGACGTGCATTCACACATCAAGAAGAAAGGAAACACCAATGAAAGGCAGAATGACCGTGCAGGGGAAGAATTGGGTACCTGTCTCCAACAATTGAAGGGAAGCGGGGAGGATAGTAGCGAGAGGCGTGCTATTACCCGGGCACAGCGGCGCAAGGAAGCGGGGGCAAAGACAAAGCAAGGTCAAAAGCAAAGCCGAGGGAAGAAGAAACACTACCCGTGGGTCTACAAGATGAGTAGGGGGGGCACGACTGAGTATTCCGGAGGAAGAAGTTGTATGGGTTCAAACAACAGGCAAAAGAAATAGAGGGATGTACCTCTGTGACATGGAGGTTCATGACCAACCTGAACAAGAAGCAGGAGAAAAATGTTCCAAAAGAGAGGGTGTAGAAAGTTCAGGCATAAATGGGGTCGCAATGACTCAAGTAGCGGCGATTGGCGGAGTCCAATCCCGCGAAGGGCAATGAAAATATTCAGCTGGAACTGTCAGGGGTTGGGCGACCCTGACACGTGCAAGGCTCTCCGGGCTTGGGTTTGGAGAGAGCGTCCAAATGTAGTCTTCGTGGCGGAGACTATGATTGCTGATACAAAGCTGGAAGAGGTCAAAAAAAGTTGTGGTTTTACTGATGGGTTGTGCATATCGAGCCGAGGCAGGTCTGGTGGTCTAGGCTTTTGGTGGAAAGATACTAGTGTGGAAATTCTCAATTATTCAAGAAGACATGTGACATGAATAATCAAAGATGACAGCGGACAGAAATGGAGAGCGATCGGTATCTATGGATGGGCGGATCAGGAAAGCAAAGTGAAGACATGGGAGCTGATGAGAAATCTAAAAAATGAGGCTGAGGAACCTGTCATTTTCTTCGGGCACTTCAATGAAATAGTGTCCAACACGGAAAATAATGGACGACCGCCAAAGGAGGAAAAATTCATGCAAAACTTTCGGGACGTCATAGATGATTGTGGGCTGATTGATGTGGGCTTTGAAGGAAATATGTTCACGTGGAAAAGGGGTGTGACTGAAAGAACACTGGTAATGGAGAGGTTGGATAGGTTCCTACCGGAACTGGATTGGAGAAATCTTTTTAAAAACTGTAAGGTTTTCCATTTTCCTATCTATGAGTCTGATCATGCCCCCATCATGCTTAAAGCGGACAATAGGAGCAGCGGCAATAAGAGGAGGAAAAACTACTTTGCTTTCGAACCTATGTGGGTTCGCAAAGAGGAGTGTGGAAAAATTGTCAAAGAGGCGTGGGAGAGTGAAGAAGGGGGTGATCTCAGCAACAAACTTCTTAAATGTAAAAACACGTTAAGAGAATGGGCGAAAGAAAAATTTGGAGAGAGAAGTCAGAAGGTAAAGGAGCTTGAAATGGAGCTAAAGAGAATCCAAGGACTCCCCCCGGACCATGCAAATCTGAATAGGGCGGAGGACATATCCAAAGAGTTACAATACTGGCTGCAAAAAAATGAGGAATATTGGGCTGCCCGAGCACGTGTAAAAGAATTGAGAGAGGGAGATCGGAACACGGCATACTTCCACCAAAAGGCCTCTAGCAGAAGAAGAAGGAATTGGATTGATGGTATAGAAGATGAGAATGGCATCCTTAGAAAGCAGGAGAATGAGATCATGCAGGTTATTATACGGCATTTCTCAACCCTTTTCCAATCAAGCAACCCCTCGGGGTTTGAGCAAGCAACAAAAGGCATTAGGGAGGTGGTGTCAGGGGAACAAAGGAGGGATCTAGAGAGTGATATCACAGATGAGGAAATCCGGACAGCGCTAAAGCAGATGCATCCAAATAAAGCACCGGGGCTAGACGGTTTGAAAGCTTTGTTCTATCAAAAATATTGGGATACGGTGGGACAGGATGTGGCAAATTATATAAAGGGATGGTGGAAAGGTGACCACAGCATAAAAGATTCAAATGACACCTTAGTGGTTCTCATTCCAAAAGTAGAAAAGCCAAGGATGGTTGGGGAGTATCGACCCATTAGCCTTTGTAACGTGATATACAAAATTGCCTCTAAAGTGATGACGAACAGACTGAAGCCTCTCATGAATAGTGTGATTTCTGAAAACCAAAGTGTGTTTGTCCCGGGAAGGATGATCACAGATAATGCGTTGATTGCTTATGAACTTTTCCATTCCATGAAGAGGGATAAAGGAAGGAAGAATGGCAACCTTGCTCTGAAGTTAGACATGTCAAAGGCCTATGACAGAGTAGAGTGGGATTTTCTGAGCTTTGTGATGGAAATGATGGGATTTGGTGCAAAGTGGATAAGCAAAATTAGAGACTGCATTTCTACTGTTCAGCATGTGTTTGCCATAAATGGAGACCAAACCCAAAGAACATCACCCGCACGAGGACTTCGCCAGGGAGACCCTCTTTCCCCTTAACTTTTTCTTTTGTGTGCGGAAGCTTTTTCTACCTCTCTTATTACTGCAGCCCAGGACAATCTCTTGCACGGCATCCAACCATGTAGGAGAGCACCGCGTATCTCACATCTCTTTTTCGCAGATGACAACATTCTCTTCGCAAGAGCCGCCACTGCAGAATGCCTGAAGATAGCTGAAATAATCACCCAATATGAACAGGCATCCGGACAAAAGATCAATTTATCCAAGATGGAGGTGGTTTTTAGAAAGGGAGTCAAAAGAGAGAAGCGAGTTTGTTTGAAGAACACACTCAGGGTGAGGGAAGTGGACCGTCATGCTAAATATCTGGGTCTACCAACAGCAATAGGGATGTCAAAAAAACAAGTCTTCAACTTCATAAAGGAGAGGATTTGGAGAAAATTACAAGGGTGGTCAGAAAAATTATTATCCAAAGCTGGAAGGGAGGTACTCATCAAAGCGGTGGCACAGGCGATTCCTACCTACATAACGAGCATCTTTCAACTACCGGCGGGAACCATTGACGAGATCCAGAGAATCATTTGCAGATTTTGGTGGGGTGCAAAGGATAAGGAGCGGAAAATGTCGTGGATCAGTTGGAATAATTTGTGCAGGCCAAAGAGACAAGGAGGGATGGGATTTAGAGATCTCCATGTTTTCAACCAAGCTCTCCTAGCAAGACAATTATGGAGGATAGTAAGCCACCCGGAGGCACCGGTAATGAAAGTACTCAAAGCCATATATTTTCCCAGGACATCCATATGGGAAGCAAGACGTGGACATGATCTGAGCTATACGTGGATGAGTCAATGGGGAGCCAAAGCGTTTCTAACAGAAGGAACACAGTGGAGAGTGGGGAACGGGGCTGATATAAACATTTGGGAGGACTATTGGCTACTTGAGGAGGAGGACAAGCTTGTACGTTTAAAAAATGACAGGAACGTTGGCTATAACCAAGTCAAAGATCTTATGATAGAGGACGACACTGGTTGGGAGATGACAAGAGTGAGAGATTGCTTCCCGAAGAGTTATGCTAGGAGGATTGGCGCTATCCAACTGAGCACCCGAAGACCAAGTGATTCATTGATGTGGTGACCATCAAACACGGGAGAATTCACAGTCCGGTCAGCCTATTGGCTGGGATTGATGGGGAAAGAGGAAGCGATACGGTATAAAAATGCACAAGGGGATGATCTGTGGAAAAAGATTTGGCATGGTGGTTGGACCCCAAAGACAACCCATTTCCTATGGAGGATTTGAACGGGGGGACTAGCTACCAAAGGACGGTTGTTTGATAGACACTGTATACCGGATGGCACTTGCATGTTGTGCATGGCGGAGAAGGAGACGATATCCCATATGCTATTCCGGTGCCCAAATGCCACAGAAGTATGGGAACTTCTACCAACGGAGATACAGAACTGGGTCGATGCTGTCAATGATGGGGATATAGCTGCAACCATGAAGGAAGCATTGTCGAGGCCGAGGAGTTGTGACGAATCGCAGATTGTGGCTGCCGTGTCGGCGGTGTGGAGGGGAAGGTGTTGTCGTGTCTTTAGCAGTGGAGAAGCTAACAACAAATTCTTGTATCGCCGTGCTATGACGTCTGTGAGAAGAGGTGACGAGCGGGTGCAGCAGCCCATGCAAAGGGCACCGCCCGGACGCACGCTGCAGGAAAGGAAGTGGAGTGCGCCGACTGCTGGATACTTGAAAATAAACGTTGACAGGTCTAGTGGCGAAGATGGTGCTGTGGGCATAGGCGCTGTGATGAGGGACAGTACGGGGAAACTGATAGGAGTGGCGGGGGAGAAGGTATCTTCGGGAAAAGATGTAGCTATGACTGAGGCACTGGCAGTGAGGATGGAACTGATGTGGGTGATCAAAGAAGGGGTTACAAAGGTGGAAGTGGAATCAGACTCCATGACGATTGTCCAAGCTTGCAGCAACATAGTGGCGAGAAGGGACTATCTTGGCTCTGTAGTAGAAGACATTCTTTCGTTAAAGGTTTTGTTTTTGTCTTGTAGTTTTAGTTACCTTAATCGTTTAGATAATAGGGCAGCACATGTTGTTGCTAACTATGTTCGTAGAGGTCAAGTAGATAGAGTCAGTTTTTTGCAACCTTTCCTTTCTTGTAGCTCGAACCTTGTAAATCTTGTTTTACATAATTTATAGTTGTCGGGGAACCCCCATCATAGGGTTTCCCGTCCTTTCTCAAAAAAAAAATCTATAAGATTGGGTTTATACTACTTCCTCAAATCACCTTAGTCTGGACATTACTAAACAATCAATTAAAATACAAATGTGCATCTTCTATTCGATGTTAACTGTAAAAAATCTATTCATATAAATAAATGAGCTATGATTGTGATTGTAAATGTGTATGATCTATATTCATCTATTAAATTTATATAACAATTTATAAGTGTATTAGTTTCTCTAATGATACATATAGATTACATGTACCTAGTGAGACACATTTCAAAAACTATTTTAATATTTTGTCTTATATATATGTTGAAAATAACTTTTACTAAGTTACCTAGGTTGGCCCGAATCTAACCCGAAACCTAGCTATATTATGTGGGTCGTGTATAGGTCAAGTTTTTTAGACATTATCGGGCCTAATCCCGACCCAAAATTAGTTAAAAATTAGTTGGGCATGGGCTTGCTAGAATCCACGGTGACCCGACCCGATGCTCATTCCTACCTGAAGGCTGAAGTAAGCAGAGTAGATATGAAAAACACACATACAGAGAGCACACATGGTATAAGATAGAAGTAAAATAAAATACTCTATCGAGTAACTATATACGTAATTGAAATATTTCGTCGAAATACTATATGTGTAATTGGAAGCCGTGTTGTATCACGTTCCATTTTCAAAAATTTATACTATATAAGAAAGCCCACATAGGGGGTTGGACACAATTTTCTCCATTATTTTTTTAAATTACACATTAGTCCATGTATGTACATCAATTTTGTGGCTCTAATTTTTTAAATTATATGTTATATTAGAAGACTCATCTATACTGTATAAGAAAGCCCGCACATGAGTTGGACGTAATTTTCTATATTATTTTTAAAATTTAAGTATTGGTCTATGTGTGTGTACACCACACTTTTGTTTTCAATTTTTTAAATTATATATTATATTAGGAGACTCATCTAAACTATATAAGAAAGTCCAAAAAGAGTGTTGGATGTAATATTCTCCATTATTTTTTGAAATTACATATTGGTGCCTATTTGTGTACACCACACTTTTGTCTTTAATCTTTTAAATTATATATTATATTAGGAGATTCATCTATACTATATAAGAAAGCCTATAGAGGTAGTTGGATACAATTTTCTTCATTATTTTTAAAATTATATACTCCTCACTGTGTGTACCCCATATTTTTTATTTAGATTTTTTAAATTATATATTATATCAGGAGACTCATCTATACTATATAAGAAAGCCTGCAGAGGGGGTTAAATGTAATTTTTCTCCATTATTTTTTGAAATTACATACTGGTCTGTGTGAGTACACCACACTTTTGTCTTAAATTTTTAAATTATATATTATATTAGGAGACTCATCTATATCATATAAGAAATCTCACATAGGGGGTTGGACCATGTTGTACCTTTTTGTGTAAACCCTTTATGGGAGATTATGATGTTCTTTTGTAACCTTATGAGAAATTGAATATAGTCATTATCTTTAATTCTGCTGCTATACTTTGGTTGTTTTGATTACCATTAATAAGATTTGAAAATTTTACACCCCATCCATCATACCTTTTGAGTGTGTTTGGACTAGAGGTTCTATTGTTCAAATTTTTAGTATGGAGTGGTTCCCCTCTAGGATCCCACTCCTTATAGTATATATCAACCTGATCATCCCTTGTGTATCCAAACATAGACTAGGAAGTGCTAAAACCTATCTGATCTAGTTACCATCTAGTCTTATCCTTTCTCAGGTTCATTCTTCATCCTTTACCAGGAACCTAACGCACTGTTATATAATCATTCACAACCAAAATAGGGAGCATTATGTCATAACCAATTTTTTATTAGGTATACATGTGATAAAACATTGAGTGTATCTAAAATATAAGATAAATAAATGGGTTATTGAGAAATATTTATAATTGTGTATTTGTATCATAAAAAAAAAACAATTATCTAAATTTTAAGAAGCTAGTTATGTGGGAAACATTCAAGATAATTATTTAATTTTAATCAAGGTAGTGGATGAAGCAAATAGGTGAGTTGTTGAAGAAAGTAGGTGAATTTTTGGGGAAAGCACATGAGTTTTTTAACCAAGTAGGTTAGTTCACTCTACACCACTAAACATTTACAACTAACCTTCTCGTATCATCTAATCATCAAATTTTGCTCTAAAGTTGAAATATGTACACCATTGTCATTCATCCATTACATTAACATAGGACCATGCCATATTTCCATTCTTCTATAAATATGAAAAAATTCTACTAACCATAATACATAATTCAAATTCTCCTCATCCTATCTCCCAAAGACATGAATAACATGTTATCCTCCTTCTATACCTTCTCCTACACCAATAAAAACTATTTCTTTATTCTTCTTCTACCACTAAAATTTAGAGAATAGCCTTAAGGTCATTCCCCAAAATTTGTTGTGAATCTCCAAAACAAATAACTTATAGTTGTTCCTTATCAACTTCTAGAAACATCTCCAAATAGATAATATCATCACCATCATCTTCATCTCGTATCCCAATATCATCTAAGAAAGTGGGAAAAATAATTATCAGTCCCACATCAAGGCTAGTGGCCAGTTGAGAAGAAACATGTTGACCAATATGGATCTAAGAAGATCAAAGAACAATTTCATGGAATTTGTTGGGAATATAGAAATAAACATAATACCGAATTGACTTTATTTTCTCTTTTGGGTCCTAAATGTTACTTTAAATTACTTATATTTTGTATTATCGACAACAAATCATCACCATTTTGTCTAATTTATTATTATAACTACTATGATACTAACTCTTAATCTTCATTTAGATATGACATGATTAGTTAGTCTCTTATTTTTAGTTTTTACTTTTGTGTGAACTCAATTTTAGTATAGTTTATACAAACTATTTTTGAAACATTTTACCAAAATTGAGCGATAAGTATTTAATCACATGAATGATAAATGTATTAATTTAAAGAGATATTAACATTAATATATTAGTTTGTGAAAAATTACAATATATTATGAGTACCACCTCCAAACTAGTATATTTTCTTTAAAATGATTTTTGAGAGAAGTACATATGTATTGTCATTGTAAGATACAAAATTATAATGGAATAAGTTTAAATAAGTTACTTAAGTGGTGATAATTAATGATAGATCTATATTTATATGCAAACAAGTGTATGACTCAATTAGGTGAATTTAGTGGGTGAAGCGACTAGGTCAGTTGTTGAAGCGAGTAGGTGAAGCATGTAATGATGCATATAGGGGGATTTCTAGAGTAAGTAAATGAGTGTCCTCTATTTTATTCTTCATTCTACACCTGCCTTCAATGTGTCATCTAAAATTAACTCTATCGTTTTCATTCACACATGTGCACAAAGTGTCGTTTATCCATTATTTTATATAGTGCCATCCTACCCTCAATACTACTACAAATTTGGACCAATTCCAATCATTGTCAAATATCCATTCGTTCACCTGTCCCCTAACCAAAAAAAAATTCTATCCCTATTGCGACACCACCAAAATATTAGTGAGCCTCCCCAAGGCCATTCTCTAAAATGATACCATCATTTTCCCAAAATTCCATCACTAATAACTTCTAGTTGTTCCTTATCGCTGTGCTTCTAGATTCACTATAACATCCCTGACCTGGGTTATGTACTAACCCTAGGTGTTTTGCTTAAATATGTGATTAAATGATTGTGTATATCTTATGAAATGAAAATAAAACTTTTGAGGAACTTATATTTCCATTTCAATCCTTTTTGCATAATGTTGAAACATTGTTTTGTTAATTTTGGACTAAAGTGCAAATTACCCAATTTGAGGGGTTAACTTGTAAATTGCACATGTTAAGATGTTCCTATGATGTTGAGACATCATAAGAATGAATATGATATGGTGGAATGGTTTCTCCAAGCCTGAGCACCAAGATATAGCTTGTAGAGCAATCCTTGTGCTTTAAAACCTAGTTTTGGTGTAAAGTGCAATTTACCCAAAACCTAGGGTCCAACATGTAAAATATATCCTCTAGAGTATCTCTTATGTTTCTTGAAATCATGTAGAGCAATGAAAAGGAGGAGGGCGCCTCATTTGAATGATCAAGGAGGAAAGATAATATTGATATCAAAATAATCAATACTTAAGCAAATGGCTCTTTAATATATATATATAACTTAATAAGGTAATTGGTTTCTTTTCCTTTTAACCTTGGATAAGGGAGGAGTTTTTCATGTGATTAGGAGGAAGAGACGTGGCCAAGGATGATTCAAGCCTTGGTGGATATGTTTAAGAAATAAAAGAAATAACAATCTCTTTCTTTGTCTTGGAAATATCCAAAAATATATAAGGATCTTTATCAACAAAGCAAGGGATCGTTTCCCTTAGTCCTTTTCTCATCTTCTTTCCTTGTCTGACCAAAGGATAGCTTTGGCACAGAGGAAGAACGACCAAGTTGGTTTGGTAAGTATGGATCACCATCTACCTCGAATTCATGGTGGGAACCTTAAAGCAAGGTTGGTTTATTGGTGTTTCTCACACAATTCTTCTTTCTAGCCATCTTCTCCATCCAAAACTTGAAGAACGGACCTTAGGAAACCACTGGAGCTTCATCCACCATTAAATATATGAATCTTGGAGCTCTAGATCAGATCTAAATGAGGGTTTTATAACTCTAACCCTTAAGCTTTGCTTTTGTATCCTTCTTTCATAGAATGTTGCTTAAATTTCTCCTTTAGACACTTTTGTGTGTTCTTGCAAGTGTTTCTGTGAAGAACAGCCCTTGTTCTTGAGGTAGAAGATGATTACGTTAATACCAACGTTTATCCAAAAATTTTCTTTAGCAAACAGTCTCCAACTTTTGCAAACGGTTCCCAAACCGTTTGGGAGCAAACAGTTTCAAACCATTTGAATGCAAACAGTTTCAACCAAGAACGCATGGAAGCAAACGGTCCAAGACCATTTGGATGTGTTGACCAGGTGTTGACCATTTGGAGCTCTGTTGTAAATAATGTGGACTAATCACCTACCAAAAATCATCAAGTAATTCCAATTAAATCACCAATTGAAGGCACATCAACCATCTAAACCCTAATCGGGTTAATTGCTATTTTCAATAATAGAATCATGTTGAAGTTTGGGTTGAGTGGCCCAAACGGTTTCAAAACCATTTGGGGATCACCCAAACGGTCTCAAGACCGTTTGTTGATCACGCAAGACCATTTGTAGGTCTAGGGTTAAGTAGGGTTGACCAATTGAGGGTCCAATGATATCAAGTTGATAAGCAATTAAGTGCTGAAATGGTGACCAAACATAGGGTTCAACCCTTAAGTGAATAACTTGGTTTATGATAATATAAAGGGGAAAGGGTCTCAAGACCGTTTGGAGGATGTCCAAATGATCCCAAGACCGTTTGGGGGTCACCCAAGACCGTTTGAAGGTTTAGGGTTGACTTGGTTAAGTGGTTGAAGATTGAAAGGCAATAAGTTGAAGTGCAATTAATTATTGACTTAGTGATCAATCTAATGAACCAAACCATAACTGGATGAGTTATTTTTTGGTGTTGACTTGAGCAAATGATCTCAAGACCGTTTGGAGGTCATTCAAACGATCCCAAGACCGTTTGGGGTCAGGTCATGACCAAATTGATTGATGGTTCAATGATTTTAAATCAATTAGACTCATGTTGAAACATGTTGAAGGGCAATCGTTTCCAAACCCTAATCCAATTGATCCAAACCCTAATTGATGATCAATTGAGGGAAAACTGAGAGTCAAATTAGTTGAGGGTTGACCTAATTGACTCAATTGATGAGTGGCTAACTATTACATAATCGATTGAGGGGTTCAACATTGGAAACCCTAACTCGTTTGGAGTGGTTGAGATACTTTTTGGTCCATGCTGTTTTGAGGTAGTTTGGACCAAACGGTCTCAAGACCGTTTGGAACCAAACGATCCCAAACCATTTGGTGCTCATGCGGTTTCAAGAACGATTGTGTCCATGTGGTTTCAAAGTCAAACTTGGCCAAACGGTCTTCATGACCAAACGGTCTTAAGTGTGCACTTTACCAAATGGTTTCAATAGTCAAACTAGACCAAACGGTCAACAACACCAAATGGTTTCAAGGTCTGTCCAAGACCGTTTGGGGGTTTTGAGTGCAAAACCGTTTGAGGTCAAAAAGGGTCAAGATTGTTTGATGCCTTAGTGATCAAGATGGTTTAGTGGTTGATTAACCTAAACCTTATGAACACCTAAAGTGATTAAGGGACCAAGTAATTAGTTGATTAATGTATGTCCTAAACAGTGGTGATCATTACAAAGGTACCTTGATGGGATTGAGCAACCAATAACCTTTCATCAAGTGAACCTCAATGACCACAATAGTAATGACACAACCCATGATGTCAGTGTTGAATTGACTTAGCCTAATCATAGGTGATGTAAACATCATCTGAGAGAATGAGCAGAGAGAAGACTCTCCATATGAATGAGAATCAAGTAATAAACCTTCAATATGTATGCATATGTCTAATCAGGGTATGATTCTTCATAGTGAGATCGTGAAAACCCTAATTATGATGGTTAATGAATCTTAACCCTAATTTGAGGGCATTAATGGAAATAATTCTCATACATGATGAAGATATGATCTTAATCCATTAAAATGTGATGTATTGTAAATAGTAAACCCTAATCTAGGGAAATGTCATGATATGAACAGTAAACCCTAATTTGGGTTATACTTTTAAGCATGAAACTCTATACTTAAAATATAGAATGAGGGATCATTATTCCTTTTTAAGTTGAAGGGGTTAAATACCTAATTAAATTGAATAGGGAAAACCCTAACCCTAGAAACCTGCCTTGGTGATGAAACACGGTCGTGGTATATCTTCTGTAGCACGACCGTGCAAGATAGCATGGCCGTGGTGTTCTATACTTAACTTAGAAATAATTTGTATTATGCTGATATAGATATAATGTACATGTTATCAATTGTGTTAGTCATAGAGGTCTTTATCAAGAAGTGATCATAGCCAGGTAAGGGTTATGATGTCATATTCATCGAAAGCACTTTATAAGTTTTGAAAGCAATGACATGATATGTTGCCTAGTAAAGGGTAACATATGAGATTGATAGGCTGTATGAGCCATGAGAAATATTTGTATTGCCATCAAGTCATCAATATGTTACTTGGTAACAAGTGTTTTGAGTATCTAAGAGTTAGATTACCCATATTCCTGAATTATAATGATGAGATGGTTAGGGATTAATATCCCAATGATAACTGGATTTGAAATGAACTTGATACAATTAGTACTTTTCTTTATCACAATTGTCTTATTGGTTTATGTTTGAAAACATGCATGATGCTAAAAGAATGCTATAATATACTTAAATAATCAAGTATAATGATATCATGTAAAACCCTGACCATAGATCCATCATTGTCAGAAGTTTAATGATGGTGAAATAGGTTTTCCTAAGGGAATTCCTGGAGAGCATAATTTTGAGTATGTGGGGGTTATGGATGCAAATATCCTTACGTCCTAATGTAGGAATTGATGTGAGATGTACATTTAATCTCTCATTCCTTCATTATATGTTATGTCGGGATGATGTATCACTAATCTCCCGATGATGTTGTTAATGCTGCATCGAAGTGAGATAAATAAGAAATCCCTCGATGGCGAAGAGAGTACAGCACGCCATTGTAACTCTAATAGTGAAGTTGCCAGAATACCCTGGAAAGCTATTATGGCAGAGACACAAGATGTCCTGCATGTTGATCCTCATTCTGATTGAGGAAGATGAAGTCATAGGAATCTGACACTTCTTATGACCTATGTATGGTACCGATTGCGATTTCGTAATGGTCGGTTGGAGTATGAGAGGTGTAACTCATCTCCTTAGGGCATAAATATGTTTGAAAAATGTAATCAGCTGAATAGCATAATTTCTTAGGTTGAACTACGAGAAACAATGATTGATAATACATTGTTTTTAGTATTCTAGTTAAATAACTAGTATACATGTTCTCCATATTCCTTATTGATATATGTCTTGTCATCCAATCAAGTTATAATTGAAATGATTTCTTATGAAATATTGTTCTACTTAGCTTATGCAATGTTTTACCTATTGTCGAATAATTATAGTTCTACTGCTTAATGTTATTTCATCTATTGCAATAACAATGCTTCTGGTGGAGAGTTATAACTCTCGCTGGGACAATTATTCAATTGTCTCACCCCTGTGGGATTCGACTTTTTAGGTAGACGACGAGGACGAAGGAACCCATCTGTCGGTGAGCAACAACAATAGCAGCAGCAACAACATCTGGGACAACAATGATCCTCAGGTGGAGACATTGTCTATCGAGCCTTGTAGATAGAATGTCCTATGTGTCGTCTCTGTACTCTCAGGTCCTAGGAGTCAGTAGATGTTTAAAGTAGATCTGAGATTTTTGGCTTAATGCCTCGAGAATTTTTGTACACTACTCATGTACAGTTTAACAGGGTAGTTGATGCTTGTGGCTCTCGAGATGTGATTTTACAGAGATGTAATGATGGATCAGTTTGTAAACAACTTATCATGTTTCTTTATGAAAGAGTTTTACCATTTCTAAATCTCTTTACAAAAAGTTTAATTTTTAGTGATTTTCAATAATTCCTCTACTAGTTAATCGCTTCCGCATTCGTTGATATTGTTTTATAAGTCGGACACCACAATTAGTGGTATCAAAGCTCTAGGTTTGTTGAGTCTACAGAGACATAGGACTTAGGATGTTGAGTCTGTTCTAGTGCCTTCCAGTATATCTGATAGTGTCTTCTGCTCGTCAGGAGGAGAAGATAAAACTAAGGATGTCTGGACCACACGAGGAACATGTTGCAGAAAGTAGTGTCCCTGCACCCAGAGAAGGTGCAAGAAACCCAGAAAGAGAAGAACATGTGCCTGAACCACCCCAGTTCAATCCAACTGATATGGGGAACCCAGCCCTCCAAGCTATGTTTGGTCAGTTTATGACTGCCATGACACATATGAATGATAGGATGCCTAACCTGTACCTAGGGCACCTACCCATCCTGAAGGACAAGGATCCGACAAGATGTTTGAATGACTTCGCCGAGTTGGAGACACAGAGTATGCTGGAACAGCTGACCCAACAGATGCTGACTTGTGGTTAACTGAATTAGAGAAGGCCTTTAGAATCCTGAACATCCCAGAAGCTGAGATGGTTAGACATGTTATATATCTTCTCAAGGGGAGTGTTGGTCATTGGTGGACCATGGAAGAACAGAAGAGGCCAGGTGTGACTGGAATTTATCAACAAATATTTCCCTAAGATGTTTCTGGATGAGAAAATCTCTCAGTTTGAGAAGTTAAGGCAGGGACCTATGAACATTAGTGAATACGAGGCTAGGTTCATGGAGTTGTTGCGGTTCTGTCCGCATATGGCAGCTACAAATGAAGAAAGAATTAGGCATTTTGAGAAAGGACTAAACACGGAGTTGACCACCCCTGTGTCTTCTCTGGAGAACAGGGAAAGGTTTGCTACCTTTGTGGAGTTTGTCAGAAGGATAGAGAGGTCTATGGCAGAGAAGAGACATACCAAGAACAAGAGCATGTATCCCCAGTTCGAAGGATCTTCATGTAAAGATTTCAAGAAACCTAGGTTTTCTGCGCCTACACCACCACCTAGATTTAGTACCCAGACGCAGTGGATGTTAAATAGGGGTAGAGGACGAAGCCTACCACTAGAAGGAGCTCGCAGTTCAGCATCTATGTCGATCATAGGCCCACCCAGACCACAACAACTGAATAGAAGTTGTTATATATGTGGAAAGATGGAACATCTGATGAAAGATTGCAGAGCCAGGGAAGTGAGTGCAACTCAACCTCAGAGGTAGAATCAGCAAGTATCCCAAAGGAGACAACTTCCAGGAGGAGCTAGAGGATGTGAACAAGCGTCCCGAGCTGGATCATCGACACCTAGTCAACGAGCATTGAATCAACCACAGACGACGACAAGATTCTATGCGATGAATCCACCTGATGCAGTGATCAACCCTCAGGTTGTGGCAGGTCAGATGGAATTATTATATTCTGATATGTCTACAACTTGTATTGTATCTGTTTTAATTGATCCGGGTGCTACGCACTCCTTTATCACTTGAAGAGTGATTCTTGACTGCAACTTGACTATAAGTCATAGAGCATATAGTGTGTTGCTAGAAACTCTGTTGATGGGGTCTGCTGTGTTGTGGGAGGTATGTTCTCCCAGCATCCTCTTCTTTTCTGAACATCGCATTCAAGTGGATCTTATACCACTTGAGATGCATGGATTTGATATAATCCTTGGAATGGATACCTTAGAAAGGTATAAGGTTGTCTTGGATTGTGAGTCAAAGCAAGCTGTGTTCACAGATGACAGTGACACGTGGATCTTTCAAGGAGAAAGAAAGATTCTACCCACCTATCTTGTGTCAGCTATGGTTGCTGAGAAGCTGATGAGGCAAGGATGTTATGCATTCTTGGCCCATGTGGTAGATACTACCATGGATAGTCCTAACCTTACAGAGGTTCCTGTAGTCAGGGAATTTCAAGATGTATTTCCTGAAGAACTTCCAGGTGTACCACCGCCATGGGAATCGATTTTGAAATAAATTTGGTCCCAGACACGCAACCTATAGCACAAACACCATATAGGATGGTGCCTGCTGAAATGGCAGAACTCAAGAAACAGCTCCAAGAGTTGCTCGAGAAGGGCTTCATCCGACCGAGTACTTCGCCTTGGGGTGCTCCGGTCCTCTTTGTTAAGAAGAAAGACGGGTCAATGTGGTTGTGCATTGACTATAGACAGTTAAATAAAGTAACAATAACGAATAAGTGTCCTTTGTCGAGGGTTGATGATCTCTTTGACCAGTTGCGTGGTGCAACCGTCTTCTTAAAAATAGATTTGAGGTCGGGATATCACCAGCTGCGTATTAAGGATGGTGACATACCTAAGTCTGCTTTTAGGACAAGGTATGGTCACTATGAGTTCACAGTTATGTCATTTGGACTAACTAATGCACCAACTGCATTTATCGAACTCATGAATAGAATCTTGCGACCTTTTCTCGATCAATGTGTTGTGGTCTTTATAGATGACATCCTGATCTATAATAAGGATGCTCAGTAGAATGAACATCATCTTTTTCAGGCTCTAACTTTGCTAAGAGAGCATAAGTTATATGCTAAGTTTAGTAAGTGTGAGTTTTGGTTACCAAAAGTATCTTTTCTTGGGCACGTAATATCTACTTTAGGTATACGTGTTGACCCTAAAAAGGTAGAATATGTTCTGCTTTGGGAGCAGCTGAAGAAACTGATGGAGATCTGTAGTTTCTTAGTGTTGGCAGGATATTACCGGAGGTTCATTAAGAACTTCAGTTCTATAGATTTACCTTTGACAAAGTTGACCAGGAAGGATGTTCGTTTTGTTCGGAGTGATAAGTGTCAACAATCGTTTCAGTTGTTGAAGGAAAGGTTGACAAGTGCGCATGTGCTTGTGTTACCTGAGCAAGGAAAATGATATATAGTTTTTTGTGATGCTTTTAAGAATGGACTTGGATGTGTGTTGATGCAGGATAAACAAGTGATTTCTTTTGCTTCTCGACAGCTTAAGAAACACAAGGATAATTATCCGACACATGATTTAGAACTAGATGCTATAGTCCATGCCTTGAAGATCTAGAGACATTATCTTTATGGAGAGACATTCCAGATTTTCACAGACCATAAGAACCTTAAGTATATCTTTTCTCAACATGAGCTTAACATGAGGCAACGCCGCTGGATGGAGTTAATCAAGGACTATGATTGTATAATTGATTATCATCCAGGGAAGGCTAATGTGGTTGTTGATGCTTTGAGTAGGAAATCAGCAACACCAGCTTTGGATAGAGCACAACTGAATTCTTTGGCGTGCTCTAGGAGGGATATGCTTATCTCCTTAAGGCAAGACAATATATAGTTAAAAGTATCATTGTTAGCCGGGTTGTTAGCTGAGATGAAAATAAAACCTACTCTGAGACAGTAGATCAAGGAAGCACAACAAGTTGATGCTGCAGTTCAACTAATTAGATTGGAGTATGGTAGTGGGAAACGAGATGGTTTCCATGACTCAAATGATCAAGTAGCTTGTTATCATGGTACAATGATAGTACCAGATGTGGATAACTTGAGAAAGTTAGTTCTGGAAGAAGCTCATTCTTCAATGTATGCTATGCATCCAGGAAGCACCAAGATGTATCGAAACTTGAAAGATATGTATTGGCGGCCTGGTTTAGGACTTTGCTGAGTTCGTTATGTGGTGTCCTGTGTGTCAGCAAGTTAAAGCTGAACACCAGAAGCCTGCAGGAACAATGCAACCTTTGGCCATACCATAGTGGAAGTGGGATCATGTAACCATGGACTTTGTAGTTGGTCTACCGAGGACAATCAAAGGTCATGATTCCATCTGGGTAATAGTTGATAGGTTGACAAAGACAGCACATTTCTTACCTGTCAAAACAACCTATTCTACTGAGAAGCTAGCACAGTTATATGTGGAGGAGATAGTGCGGCTGCATGGGGTCCCAGTTACCATTGTTTCTGACAGAGGTCCCCAGTTTACAAGTCATTTTTGGGAACGTCTTCATAAAGCCTTAGGCACACAGTTAAGGTTTAGTACAACCTTTCATCCTCAGACAAATGGACAGTCAGAAAGGACTATACAAACCTTAGAAGACTTGCTTAGATCATGTGTTCTTCAGTTTACAGGGAGTTGGGATCTGCACCTAAGCTTGATAGAGTTGGCCTACAACAATAGCTATCAACATAGCATTGACATGGCACCTTATGAAGCTTTGTATGGTAGACATTGTAGATCACCCCTATGTTGGTATGAAACCAGTGAATATCAATTTTTAGGTCCTGATCTTATGCTGCAGACTACCGAGAAGATTAAAATAATACAACAACAATTAAAGACTACACAGGATAGGCAGAAATCATATGCTGATAAACGTCGTAGACCTATAGAATTCTTGGTTGGAGATAGAGTGTACCTCAAGGTCTCACCTTGGAAAGGAGTTCTGAGATTTGGTAGGAAAGTAAAGTTAGCTCCTAGGTTTATGGGGCCTTATATAATCATTGAATGGGTTGGGAAAGTAGCTTATAAGCTAGAGTTACCACCAGAGTTACAAAAGTTACACCCTGTGTTCCACATTTCCATGCTTAGGAAATTTCATCCTGATACGGAATCAAATCTGCAACCTATGGAAATAGAATTGAATGATGGTGTATCTTATGAAGAAGGACCTGTGTCAATCCTTGATAAAAGAATTAAAAAGCTTAAAAAGAAATATATAAGTCTTGTGAAAGTCCTCTGGAATCACCGTGGTATTGAAGAAGCCACATGGGAACTAGAGCAAGAGATGAGAAGGAAGTACCCTGCTCTTTTCTCTTAATATGTTTTGTTGATTTCGGAGACGAAATCCTTATAAGGGGTGGATAATTTGTAACATCCCTAACCTGGGTTATGTACTAACCCTAGGTGTTTTTCTTAAATATGTGATTAAATGCTTGTGGATATTTTATGAAATGTAATTAAAGCTTTTGAGGAACTTATATTTCCATTTCAGTCCTTTTTGCATAATGTTGAAACATTGTTTTGTTAATTTTGGACTAAAGTGCAAATTACTCAATTTGAGTGGTTAACATGCAAAATTGCACATGTTAAGATGTTCCTCTGATGTTGAGACATCATAAGAATGAATATGATATGGTGGAATGGATTCTCCAAGCTTGAGAACCAAGATATAGCTTGCAGAGCAATCCTTGTGCTTTAAAACCGAGTTTTGGTGTAAAGTGCAATTTACCCAAAACCTAGGGTCCAACATGTAAAATATATCCTCTAGAGTATCTCTTATGTTTCTTGACATCAAGTAGATCAAAGAAAATGAGGAGGGAGCCTCATTTGAATGATCAAGGAGGAAAGATAATATTGATATCAAAATAATCAAGCAAATGGCCCTTTAATATATATATATAACTTAATAAGGTAATTGGTTTCTTTTCCTTTTAACCTTGGATAAGGGAGGAGTTTTGCATGTGATTAGGAGGAAGAGACGTGGTCAAGTATTATTCAAGCCTTGGTTGATATGTTTAAGAAATAAAAGAAATAACAATCTCTTTCTTTGTCTTGGAAATATCCAAAAATATATAAGGATCTTTATCAACAAAGCAAGGGATCGTTTCCCTTAGTCCTTTTCTCATCTTCTTGCCTTGGCCAACCAAAGGATAGCTCTGGAGAAGATGAAGAACGACCAAGTTGGTTTGTTAAGTATGGATCACCATCTACCTCGAATTCTTGGTGGGAACCCTAAAGCAAGGTTGATTTATTGGTGTTTTTCACACAATTCTTCTTTCT
The DNA here is from genome assembly GCA_963693085.1 of Alisma plantago-aquatica. NCBI lineage: Eukaryota > Viridiplantae > Streptophyta > Magnoliopsida > Alismatales > Alismataceae > Alisma > Alisma plantago-aquatica. The sequence continues at coordinate 193,324,740 of OY856413.1, read as the reverse complement.
AGCCATCTTCTCCATCCAAAACTTGAAGAACGGACCTTGGGAAACCACTGGAGCTTCATCCACCATTAAAGATACGAAGCTTGGAGCTCTAGATCAGATCTAAAGGCGGGTTTTATAACTCTAACCCTTCATCTTTGCTTTTGCATCCTTCTTTCTTAGAAACGTTGCTTAAATTTCTCCTTTAGACACTTTTGTGTGTTCTTGCATGTGTTTCCGTGAAGAACATCCCCTGTTCTTGAGGTAGAAGATGATGACATTAATACCAATGTTTATCCAAAAATTTGCTTTAGCAAACGGTCTCCAACTTTTGCAAACGGTTTCCCAAACCGTTTGGGAGCAAACGGTTTCAAACCGTTTGAATGCAACAGTTTCAACCAAGAACGCATGGAAGCAAACGGTCCAAGGCCGTTTGGATGCGTTGACCAGGCGTTGACCATTTGGAGGTCTGTTGTAAATAATGTGGACTAATCACCTACCAAAAATCATCATGTAATTCCAAGCAAATCACCAATTGAAGGCACATCAACCATCTAAACCCTAATCGGGTCAATTGCTGTTTTCAATAATAGAATCATGTTGAAGTTTGGGTTGAGTGGCCCAAACGGTTTCAAAACCATTTGGGGATCATCCAAACGGTCTCAAGACCGTTTTGTGATCACCCAAGACCGTTTGTAGGTCTAGGGTTAAGTAGGGTTGACCAATTGAGGGTCCAATGATATCAAGTTGATAAGCAATTAAGTGCTGATTTGGTGACCAAACCTAGGGTTCAACCCTTAAGTGAATAACTTGGTTTATGATAATATAATGGTCAAACTGTCTCAAGACCGTTTTGAGGATGTCCAAATGATCCCAAGACCGTTTGGGGGTCACCCAAGACCGTTTGGAGGTTCAGGGTTGACTATGGTTAAGTGGTTCAAGTTTGAAAGGCAATAATTTGAAGTGCAATTAATTATTGACCTAGTGATCAATCTAATGAACAAAACCTTAATTGGATGAGTTAGTTTTTGGTGTTGACTTGAGAAAATGATCTCAAGACCGTTTGGAGGTCATCCAAATGATCCCAAGACCGTTTGGGGTCAGGTCATGACCAAATTGATTGATGGTTCAATGATTTTAAATCAATTAGACTCATGTTGAAGGGCAATCATTTCAAACCCTAATACAATTGATCCAAGCCCTAATTGATGATCAATTGAGGGACAATGAGTGTAAAATCAGTTGAGGGTAGACCTAATTGACTCAATTGATGAGTGGCTAACTATTACATAATCGATTAAGGGGTTCAACATTGGAAACCCTAACTCATTTGGAGTGATTGAGACACTTTTTGGTCCATGCGGTTTTGAGGTGGTTTGAACCAAACGGTCTCAAGACTGTTTGGAACCAAACGATCCCAAACCGTTTGGTGCTCATGCGGTTTCAAGAACGATTGTTTCCATGCGTTTTCAAAGTCAAACTTGGCCAAACGGTCTTCATGACCAAACGGTCTTAAGTGTGCACTTTACCAAACGGTTTCAAAAGTCAAACTAGACCAAACAATCAACAACACCAAACGGTTTCAAGGTCTGTCCAAGACTGTTTGGGGGTTTAGAATGCAAGACCGTTTGAGGTCAAAAGGGTCAAGATCGTTTTATGCCTTAGTGATCAAGATGGTTTAGTGGTTGATTAACCTAAACCTTATGAACACCTAAAGTGATCTAAGGACCAAGTAATTAGTGGATTAATGTATGTCCTAATTAGTGGTGATCATTACAAAGCTACCTTGATGGGATTGAGCAACCAATAACCTTTGATCAAGTGAACCTTAATGACCACAATAGTAATGACACAACCCATGATGTCAGTGTTGAATTGACTAATCATAGGTGATGTAAACATCATTTGATAGATAGAGGAGAGAAAAGACTCCCTATATGAATGAGAATCAAGTAATAAACCTTCAATATGTATGCATATGTCTAATCAGGGTATGATTCTTCATAGTGAGATCATGAAAACCCTAATTATGATGGTTAATGAATCTTAACCCTAATTTGAGGGCATTAATGGAAATAATTCTCATACATGATGAAGATATGATCTTAATCCATTATAATGTGATGTATTGTGAATAGTAAACCCTAATCTAGGGAAATGTCATGATATGAACAGTAAACCCTAACTTGGATTATACTTTTAAGCATGAAACTCTATACTTAAAATATGGAATGAGGGATCAATATTCCTTTTTAAGCTAAAGGGGTTAAATACCTAATTAAATTGAATAGGAAAAACCCTAACCCTAGAAACCATCCGTGGTGATGTGACACGGTCGTGGTATATCTTCTATAGAATGACCGTGCAAGATAGCACGGTCGTGGTGTTCTATACTTAACTTAGAAATAAATTGTATTATGCTGATATAGATATAATGTGCATGTTATCAATTGTGTTAGTCATGCAGGTCTTTATCAAGAAGTGATCATAGCTAGGTAAGGTATATGATGTCATATTCACTGAAATCACTTTATAAGTTTTGAAAGCAATGACATGCTATGTTGCCTAGTAAAGGGTAACATATGAGATTGATAGGCTATATGAGCCATGAGAAATATTTGTATTGCCATCAAGTCATCAATATGTTACTTGGTAACAAGTGTTTTGATGATCTAAGGGTTTGAATACCCATATTCCTGAATTATAATAATGAGATGGTTAGGGATTAATATCCCAATGATAACTGGATGTGAAATGAACTTGATACAATTAGTACTTTTCTGTATAGAAATTGTCTTATTGGTTTATGTTTGAAAACATGTTTGATGCTAAAAGAATGCTATAATGTACTTAAATAATCAAGTATAATGATATCATGTAGAGCCCTGACCATAGATCCATCATTGTCAGAAGTTTAATGATGGTGAAATAGGTTTTCCTAAGGGAATTCTTGGAGAGCATACTTTTGAGTATGTGGGGGTTATGGACGTGAATATCCTTACATCCTAATGTAGGAATTGATGAGAGATGTACATTTAATCTCTCATTCCTTCATTATGTGTTATGCCGGGATGATGTATCACTAAGATCCTGATGATGTTGTTAATGCCGCATCGATGCGAGATAAACAAGAAATCCCTCGATGGCGAAGAGAGTACAGCACGCCACTGTAACTCTAATAGTGAAGTTTCCAGAATACCTTGGAAAGCTATTATGGCAGAGACACAAGATGTCCTGCATGTTGATCCTCATTCTGACTGAGGAAGATGAGGTCGTAGGAATCTGGCACTTCTTATGACCTATGTATGGTACCGATTGCAATTTCGTAGTGGTCGGTTGGAGTATGAGAGGTGTAACTCATCTCCTTAGAGCATAAATATGTTTGAAAAATGTAATCAACCCAATAGCATAATTGCTTAGGTTGAACTACAAGAAACAATGATTGATGATACATTATTTTTAGTGTTCTAGTTAAATAACTAGTATATATGTTCTTCATATTCCTTATTGATATATGTCTTGTCATCCAATAAAGTTATAATTGAAATGATTTCTTATAAAATATTGTTCTACTTAGCTTATGCAATGTTTTACCTACTGTCAAATAATTATAGTTCTACTGCTTAATGTTATTCCATTTATTGCAATAACAATGCTTCTGGCGGAGAGTTATAACTCTCGTTGGGACAATTATTCAATTGTCTCACCCCAGTGGGATTTGACTTTTTAGGTAGACGCTGAGGACGAAGGAACCCATCAGTGGGTGAGCAACAACAACAACAGCAGTAGCAACATCAGGGACAACATTGATCCTCAGGTGGAGACATTGTCTGTCGAGCCTTGTAGATAGAATGTCCTTTGTGTCATCTCTGTACTCTCAGGTCCTAGGAGTCAGTAGATGTTTAAAGAAGATCTGAGATTTTTGGCTTAATGCCTCGAGAATTTTTGTACACTGCTCATGTACAGTTTAATAGGGCAGTTGATGCTTGTGACTCTCAAGATGTGATTTTACAGAGATGTAATGATGGATCAGTTTGTAAACAACTTATCATGTTTCTTTATGAAAGAGTTTTACCATTTATAGATCTTTTTACGAAAAGTTTTAATTTTTAGTGATTTTCAATAATTCCGCTACTAGTTAATCGCTTCCACATTCGTTGATCTTGTTTTATAAATCATACCCCACATTCACTACGACCTTAAGGCTATCATAATCCTGTATGAACCTCGTCTCATTTAGTTGAGTACAAAGAACCACTACCAATCTGACATCAAAGCTAGTGGATAGTAGATGACTAAATAATGAAAATGGGACCTATAGAGATCGAAGGAAAATTTATGGTCTTGGTTCGAGACTATAGAAAGAACTACATGCCATTTTAGTTAGAAAATTGTCTCCTTCTAAGACCTATTTTACTTCAAATAAATTATTCTCCTTACAAACAACTACAATTTTATTTGAATTCAGTTATATGCCTCTGTTTTTAAGTCACAACAACATCCTTTTTTAGAATTGTTGTAGGGATGTTTCTCCTGTTGTGTTTGTCTTGTAATATGATAGAAAATCGGTTAAATAGCTTACTTTGTGATAAGCCATATTGAACTATTCACACAAATATTGACCTAAAAACTACAATTCACATGAATAATATTATGTATTATGATATAGAGATAATGACATAATATTTTTTTATGGGGAACTACCTTTTATTGTGAGCATCAAGTGGAAGCCCCTTATATTTCCTAAAGTAAATTGTTATCTCCTTAATTATGCCATCGAAATGACTTTAAGTAGAGTTTCTATTGATTTTGGATCAGTTGTTTCAGCAGTTCTGTCCTTTAGAAATCATACTTTTTGTCATTGCATTTTCCTTTTATCATGACCATGTGTATATCATTATGTAATCATGGATGTAAGCATATATATGTTGTTCAAGCTTTAGAACTAGTATACAGTCACATTACTCACGTGAAGAATCATCAAACATCAAAATTGTAAGTTATAGTTGTATGATTTGTTTTTATCATGTGATTCCACATTTAAAAGACATGTCATTGAAGAAATGATCCACACAATACGTATTCTTCCATTTCTTAACTAAAATGAGACCTTTTATTGGTTTCCTTATTTCACCTAATAAATCACCATATGTCCCATTGCTATTATCCTTCACAAAGCATGTATTCATACACAAAGCGAGGATGTCATGCATTCAAGCATTTTGCATAAGAACTTTGTTCTCAACTAGTACCAAATAAATTTTGAAAACGGTGGAGCTAGTTGAATAGGAATGGGATTGATCGACTGGGCTGGGATCATAAGTAATGTATGATGGATGAGTTTGTGGTAGTCGGATAGAGAAGAGGATATATAGTTTGTATTACAAGGTTGTTATTCCAATAAAGAAGCCATCTCTTCTTTAATTATGCGTTCCAAAGAGCTAAAGTTGAATTATCATTTTTATACGTTTGTTTTCTGGGTTCAAGACAGAGATAACTTTAGTTTGGGTTGTAACTGATCTCGATGACTTATTTTGCAATTATTTCAAAGAAATCAAACAAAATTTCATAGATATGATACAATCTGGAAAATATATACCAAAATATATCTTATAGAAATACATACACTACATGTATTGGTAGTTATTTACTCATTCACACGTAGCAAATATGGCTATATGTATTTATTTCAGCCTCGGCCTGCTTCATATGAAAACCAAGGACCTGGTTGGCCCATATGGGTTATATAGCCCAGATATAGAACTAGTTATGTTGATGTGGAGATGGATTCAATCGGCTAGATTCAATACTAATCTATCCCTTATTTGGGTTCTCATAAGAACATGAAAATAGAAAGCTTCCCATAGAAAATAAAAGTACCACCCAAGTGGGTATCAAGAGAACTGATCCACAATAAAAAAGATACTTTCCATTAAATCCACATAAAACGTGGTGCCACATAAGCACATAGGAAATTTGGACACATAACCCATAATCCGTAACCATCATCCTACATGCATGTGAGATAAACATAGCCCTAGATAAATATAAATAACAATGGTGGCCAAGCCTCATAAACTTGAAACCTAATAGAGATTGGCACATAACCAAACTCCCAATATATAAAATGTGGGCCAAACCTCATAAATTTGAAACTCGGGAATGGGGCAAATAACCTCCATATGAAAAGAATAAAGGGCACATAACCCAAAACTAATGCAATTACACTACTCTAGTTCTATTGAATCACATAGCATGTTTAACGTAGAGGCAAATAGAAAGTATAGTCAGATTATACCAAAGTAGTCACCACATAAGTGACCAACATATACATCCACCTCACAGGTGGGAAAAAGACATCACATGTCATCATATAGATTTCCAATGTGAACAAATAACAAGTAAGGGACCAAAAGAATATCAAATCATGAACATAAGATCAATAACAAATAAGATACTTTACATGAAGCATATTTTTCAAAAGAAAAGACATTGTGTATAGTCTAATGTCCATAGGACCAAGAGAAAGAAGAAATTGGGATAATTGCTCAATAAGAATAATCGGGGATGCAAACATATCTTATAACAGAGTGCTAGAAACACTCATCACCAATGTAGTTGTTTACAAGATCATCTTTAAGTAATTACAATTATTCATATGTATTAGGGTTTGTCGTGTGCATTAATGTAAAGAAAACCCTAGCTTAGGACTTTTAGAAAAAAAAACTCTAATTTAGACTCTAAAAACATCACCATTGATCTTATTAGGCTCTCCTGATTAACAAAACATATATTTTTGTCTATTTTGGAGTTATGAGGTTAGAAGTGCATTTTTGGTGATTTTAATCTATTAAATTCATTTTTAGAAAACACCTTCCAATAAAACCCAAAACCATGCCTTGAAAGTATTTTTATCGAAATGAACACATTTTTCTAATTCCAAAATATATTTTCTTTTAATTTTTGAACAATGGAGTAAAACGATATGATTTTTACAATATCCACCAATCAGAAAATGTCACATCATCAAATCAACTGAGAAAAGCAAAGAGAGAGAGGGAGAGGGGGGCCGTGTTTAGTTGGCCCAATAGTCGATGGCCAACTGGGCCAGACCCACGCCCAGTCATCCACTTGCTGAAGTCGAGCAAGGGTAACATTGGAAAATCATCAGGGGTTATCTCCAACCTTTCTCTCACGTGCCATGGCCGCGAGGCAAAACACCTACCACTCTGGAAGAATCGGGGAAAACTAAACAAGTCACTATTTCATCGATTCGAAGGTATGGAGGCAAAGAACATGGCTTACTAAACTTACCTACAACCACGATTGAAGAATAGAGCCTCTGCGTGCCCATGAGAGGTGTCACGAGCTTCGTATAAGTTCGAGACAACAGAAATCCTTTGGTGGAGTCTCAAGAGCAATTGGGTGGAGACGGGAGTGGCAATGAGACCAATATATCTTGGACCATAGGTATTTATAGGCGAGGATGCATGGGATGGGGAATAGTAGTGTGGTCGTGGTGGCTTGTTGCCCACGAGTTGGGAGTTTCTGATATTCTCAACCAAATGACGCAAGTAAGGCATCACTATGTGCAGAATCTCCTCGCAAACTAGTAGCACCAAAAATCTCGAGGAACGATTGATTATGGAGGAAGAAATCAGGGTTTTAAAATCACCAAACAAAGGGGCATGTTTCTGTTTGGGCAGAAGCTGGAAGACACACAATAGTCATTGGATCGTCGATCGAATGGCCCAGATTCCACGCTCAAAAACAAGGCAGGCGTGACACATAAAATTTGATTCCTAAACCAAATTGAATAAAGTGAGCATTAAATTATTTTCTCTTTTCTCTCGCTTATTTTGAAGGTGGAAAGAAACTCGAAAATTAATGAAATTTGACACCCAGCCTATTTTGGGCATGAGGAATCCGATTATGAAATTAGTTTTGCTTTTTGGGAAATTTTTATATGTTAAATAAATTAAATCTTATTTTCTCTTTCCTCATGCATTAATGGCTCTAGGACTCTCCAAAATTAATGAAACTACACCCACAAGTCACATTAAGTGCCTTGTATACGAGTTTTCCATCAATTTTACATATTGAAGCTTTTTGTACCTTTATTTAATATTTTGAAGGTTATACACACTTTTTCTTCCATGATTTCATATTTTAATATAACATCTTCCAATTGGATGAAAATTCACCTAAGGGATATTTTTATTATGTAGATTATGAATCCAAGATTATTTTCCACTTTTGGTGTCATGTAATATTTTATTTCATATTTTGAAGGAAAAACACATTTTCTTTTCAAGTAAAATAGATATTATTATTATTATCTTATATTGGTGAAACTTGGCCTCCAAGCATAAACATATCTAAATAAAATGAATATGAGGCTATTCATATCCAATACATTTTCCTTTTATAAAGTTCAACCCATTATCCATTATTTCTATTATTTCTCTGTTCAATTAATTCAATATCACATTACCTTTCTTAAAGAGTTATTATTCATCTTTTTATCTCTTCTTTATTCTAAAAGGATAAGGAAGATACTATAATGAATCTACTCTAACATTATCTTACTTGAGTTTATTTATTTCACATTTAGTTGAATTATATATCCTTATCTCAATTATGAACACCTTGTCCTTTTATACACATTATTACCTCATGTGACATATCTTATCTATCTTTTATTGGATTAAGACTAATGTGAGAACATTATGTTACATTTGGGTGATTTATGCATGCATTATCTCTTTAGAGTTACACTAATCATTTTTTAGGTCTAACCTCAACCTTTTTTCGCTATGCTCAAAAGGTCAAAGTTCTAGGGTAGGGTCCAAGATCTGGTGTGTTACATCACTCCACCCTATAAAAGGAATTCATACACAAAATCTATTAATCCAAACATAAACAACCAACTATTCTTCATCTCTTAAAAGGCTTAACCTGCTAACAACATTTAGAGTTCCCCACATCTCCTTTAGTTGTGAATTGTAACACCCCTGACCTGGGTTATGACCTAACTCTAGATGTTTTTCTTAAGTAAGTTACTTACAATCTTGATCTCATCTTTTGAAAAGTAATTAAGGCCTTTGTGAAGTTATTTTCGAATTTGTGTTTATATGCAAAGCTATGTGTGCATTATATGAAAATCTAAGTGAGAAATGTAATTTACCAAAGATGAGGGGTTATGTTGTAAATGTTGCATGTTGAATGAATTCTAAGTGTTTTGTATATCATGAAAGAGAGTATGATGCTAAGTGGCGGCTTGTACAAAGTCTAATTCTAAGTGAAAACTTGTGAGAATAATGCTAAGTGCTTGATGCACCAATTGTAGCACTATTTTCTATATATATATATAAAATATAGGGTTAATGTGTAATTTATCACGTCTAGGTTGTTTTTTCTCTTACCTAGTATTACCCAGAGGAGAAATTAAGAAGGAGACAATATGATTGAAGTCTCTAGAAGTGTTAGTACTTTTAATAATGAAGAAATAAAGAAAATGCATAAGTTGAATGCTAAATACATAAGACATATCAAGTTGTGGAATTGGAAGGGGGTCTCTATCGGCCATAGAGACATAGGAGAGCCTCCTATCAGTTTTTGACTTACCCATGACGGGCAAGGCAAATCAAGGAATAAGTGGAGCATCGACTTGCATCTTGTCTTAGAAAAGATAGAGGAGAATATTATAATAAGATAGTGGGAAAGAAGCTTGCCTTAGATGACAACTCAAGAGTTGGTCCTTGTCTTCCTTTTTACCCTTGGACTTTTATTTTTGCATGGATAAATAATAAGTGCAATGCATGAAAGAGCATGTGTCAACCTTGCATGTCTAGGTGGCATGAAGCACCTTGAGCAAATAACACATATTACACTCTTTTCTATAAACCACAAGTATATATAGCCTAACCTTCATTTGTTGGCAAAATTTTCGGATCTAGCAAGTACATTCCCTCTTGTATCGTGCAACACCTCTCTTTGTGTTGACCATAGTGGAGAGAGTGAAAAAGTGAGGCTTGTTATCAGCCTAAGATGAGGAAGGATATCGGCTAGGGTAGGTTGAAGCAATCATGCAAGGTGATATCGCCCAAGGATACTTAAGATATCATGTTAGAGATTGGAGAAGGCTCATCTTCAACCTTGGGACGCATGGACTGAAGCTTGGAAGCTCTTAAAGAGGCCGGTTATATAACTCAAACCCTCCAATATTATTATTCTTTCTTCAATACTATTCAATTTGTTGAATATTTGCAAATTATGGTTTCTTATGATCAATTGATATAATAATGAGTCCCAATATGTAATTAGGGTCATTATCCTTAAATTTGAGTCAATTGATGATTTTGAGGATGATGATGATGATGATGACATCATCTTTGGATACCTGACATCGATTTGATCACTCTTGGACAACCCGATATGGTTTAAAGACCTTACAACCCGATATGGGATAAAAGCTTGGGAAAACGATATGGGACCCGACATGGGGACTTGCCCAATATGGAGAAGGGTCATTATAGGATCTACAAATGACATGGAGGATTTCTATCCACCATCTTGTACATGATATGAAGGTAAAGAAACACTCGTGCTCGATATAAGAAAAACCCTAGTAAAAAGATAGGGAACCCAATGTGATCTTTGAACTTTGAAACTCAATACACATGGCTGATATGATGCCTGACATGGTACCCACACCATGCCCGATATGCTGCCTAATATGCTTACATGATATGGAAAATCTATGAGATGAAGTGATGAACTAACATAGTGGAGACTGAAATGGTGCTCAACATGAGTGCACGATATGATCTCCAATATATGGTGAGCCCAATGGTATGTCCAATATTGTAACCCTAGATAGAGCCTGATATGGAAACCCTAGACACAACCAGATATGTTGGATGACTAATAGGGAAGTCTAAATTGAAATAAACATGGATAGCTAAGGAGAAGAGCTAGTATTATATAGTTGCATGAAGTATGGCAAAGCCATAATGATATGCCCGATATGGAGATAAGGGATACACCCTATATCCAATAGGTGGATGTGGTTACTCCATGTGATTAGGTAAATACATGCATTTTCCAATAATAATATTATCAATCATGTAATTTGATATGATAAGAAAGTCTTTAATCACTAAGATCCTCTTAAATGATGCTTATGATTTATGCAATATTGAGCCACAATGAGTTTAACTTAATTGTTAATGATAAGGGTGTAAACCTTAAAAATGAGAACTGAGTAATTTACATCCTAGAGAGAATTTGAGAGAGACTAGGACTAGAAAGATAAGTATGTAATTAGCATACACTACTACCCTTGAGATGAGTGTAGTATGAGTTAGGGTATGATTTATGTTAATGAAATCTTGAAACCTTATTCGATTGAATATAACCCTAATTCAATAGAAGGGTGTATTCCTCAGTAATTCATGGTTAAATACATATGTTGAAATTGTTGATAACATGATATAATAACCATGCAAATATCCTAATGCGTTAAGTATGGTCAAGTAAGAGCTATGTGACTATGTGATACAAATCCAATGAGTTATATGAACTATGTGAATAAGTATCTGGGTCTGATGACCTTGAGATAGTAATCATCTGCTAAGTGGTGACAGTGCTTAGTGATGAATGAACGGTTGAATACCCAAGAAATATAATGACAAGAGGTTGAGATTCTAAGTAATCTATGTGACTCAGTGAATATGAAAGTATCTAATGAATGCTTTTATGCTTTTCCTTATAGTAATTGTTGTTAATCTTGTTTGTAACTTGATTGATGCTAAAAAGATATAGTAACACACTTAATTAAGCAAGATGAATATTATCATATAGTTTCCTAGATCATAGATCCATTCTGTGCAAGCAATTTTTGAATGGTGAAACGAGTTTTACTCCGAACACATATTTTTGAATATGTGATAATGTAAGGGTGCTCAGTGGACTCCCAAAGTAAAATAAGGGTGCTTAGTGGACTCCCTAAATACATCAGGTTTCTCAGTGTACTTCCTAATAAAATCAGCACAGGATCGCTCAGTGGTCATCCTAATAATCCGGGAAAGCCAAGTGGTCTTCTCCCAATGAGAGTACATACTAATGTAGTAACTCTATAGCAGAGATGACGGTATACCATGACATAGCTAATTACAGTAGACATAAGATGTCATGCTAAACCTAAGTGTTACTTAACTATTCTCGAGATGACTGAGAAAGGAGAGGTTTTGTCAGACAGCTCTACCATTGACCTTGTATGGTACCGATTTGGACTTACTAGTGGTCAGTTGCAGCATGAGTGATATATCTCATCTCCTTTGGGCATAATGTAAATGTGAACATGTAATCAGTCATGTAGATTTCTTGTTTAAGGATCAAATACAGAAACATTGGTTGATGCCTTATTTCTTTTATACGTCTGAGTAGATAAATGTTATGCCTGTCATTCATATTCATTTTCAAACAAAATATGATTTATAGATTTGTTATTAATGTCTATACCTTACACTCAAAGATATACTTATTAGTCAAGAAATACTTGCAGTCCATTTTCATATTATTTTCTGCAATAATAATAATGCTGGTAGAGAGTTATATCTCTCACTGGGACAAGAGTCTCACCTTGTGGGATCCACAAATTTTTAGGTGATCGTGGATGAGGGACTAGGAATCGATCTACAGAAGAAGAATCGTGTCAGCAAGAATGACAATAGTATTTCAGGTCAAGAATGTTGTCAGTCAGGGTTTTGTAGATAGATGTCTATGTGTCGTCTTTGTACTCTCAGGTCCTTGAGAAATGGTCCTTAGTGATTTTCAAAAACAACTTGAGATTTTGACTGGCTTGTCTCGAGGTTTTTATAATGCAGTTGTATATAGTAAAGTAAAGCAACTGATACTTGTCATTCTCGAGAAGATTTGACATGTTGAGCATTGACATGAACTGTGTATATAAATCTTTGTCCCTTTTTGTAAAAGCTTATTGAACATGGATCTATGTACAAAGATGGTTTTAATTTTTAGTGATTTTTGTTAACTCTGTTATTTTCAATAATTCCGAATTTTTACTAGTGAAGGCTTGATTTGAAATTGGGTCGCCACAAAATTTTGGTATCAGAGCCTATGGTTCAGTGAGTCTACAGAGATATAGGATTAAGCTTGATTGAGTCTGTTCTAGTGTCCTCCAGTATATGTTATAGTAAAATTCTCCTTATACAGGAGAAAAATAGGAATCAAAAATGTCTCCAGCGCATGAAGAACATATTGCTGAGAGCAGTGTTGCTGCACCCGGAGATGGTGTAAGGGATTATGATAGAGATGAACCAGTGCCTGAGAATCCTCAGCCTGACCAAACTCTATTAGAAAGTCCGGCCTTTCAAGTTCTTTTCCGACAGATTATGAATATGGTGACACATATGGATGACTGGATACCAATACCAGTCCCTAGAACATCAGAATCTAGTGAGAAACATGGAACTGGTAAGACTTTTGAATGGTTGCGTCAGGTAGGAGCCATTGAATATTCTGGCATAGTTGACCCAACAGATGCAGATTTGTGGCTCACTAAAATAGAGAAAGCCTTTAAGATCCTTGATATTCCTGAGGTTGATAAGGTTAAGCATGCAGTATACCTTCTGAAGGGAAGTGTTGGCCATTGGTGGGCCATCAAAGGAGAGAAACAACCAGGTGTCGAAGACAAATGGCAGGAATTATGACAAAAGTTTGTCAATAGATACTTCCCCAAGACCTATCGGGATGAGAAGATTTCGCAATTTGAGCAGATTAGACAGTGAAAGATAAAGGTTAATGATTATGAAGCTAAGTTTATGGAGCTTCTACGGTTTTGTCTGCACATGGCCACCACAGAAGAGGAGAGAATTCGATGATTCGAGAAAGGTCTGAACACTGAATTGACCACACATATATCTGCTCTAGAGAATAGGGAGAGGTTTTCTACCTTTGTGGAATCAGTTAGACGGGTTGAGACGTCTGTAACAGAGAAACGAGAGGCAAACAATATGAAATCACCTGCACAATTTCAGAATCAGAGGTCTGGCGATTTTAAGAAACTAAGGTTTTTCCACCTGTGGAACCACAAAGGTTCAATACTTAGACATAGTGGATGTCTAGCCGAGGTAGAGGCAGTAGCTTTCCCTCAGGAAGAGCTCAGAGTATAGCATCGATGTCAGTAACAACACTGCCTAGGTCGCAGTGGGATAACAGAGTCTGCTACAGGTGTAGACAAACAGGTCATGTGATAAAGGGTTGTCTAGTTAGGGACGTGGAAGTGACCCAGCCATCAAGGCAGAGCTAGCAGGGCTATCAGAGACAACAGTTTATTAGTGGCTCTATGGGACGTGGACAAGCGTCTTAGGCAGGATCATATGCACTGACCAATAGAGGACGAAGTCGGCAGCAAGTGATGGTGAGATTCTATGCTACGAATCAACTGGAGGTAGTGGTTGACCCACGTGTTGTGACAGGTCAGATGGAGTTATTTCATTCTGATATGTCTTCTTCATGTTACATATCTGTTTTGATTGATCAGGGTGCCACGCATTCTTTTATCACTGGAAAAGTGATTCATGACTGTAATATGGTTGTTAATCCTAGAAAGGATAATCTGTTATTAGGAACTCCATTAGAGGGATCCGCGATGTTGAAGGAGGTATGTTCTTCCTATGTTCTTTCCTTCTCGGAACATAGAAATCAAGTGGATCTTATACCACTTGAAATGCATGGGTCTGATGTAATTCTCGGGATGGACACCTTAGAGATGTATAAAGTTGTCTTGGATTGTGATTCCAAATAGGCCATGTTCACGTATGGTGACAAGACATGTGTCTTTTAGGGGGAGAGAAAGATTCTACCAACCTACCTAGTGTCAGCTATGGTAGTAGAGAAGTTGATGAGACAAGGATGCTTCACATTCTAGGCACATGTGGTGGATATCGGAATAAAGGGTCACAGTCTGTTCGACGTTTTAGTTGTTAAGGAATTCAAGGATGTGTTTCCCGAGGAACTTCCAGATTTTCCTCTGCCTTGAAAGATTAATTTCGAGATTAATCTTGTTCCGAATACGCAACCTATAGCCCAAACCCCTTATAGGATGGCACCAGCTGAGATGGCAGATCTTAAGAATTAGTTGCAAGAGTTGATTGAGAAAGGATTCACATGACCGAGTACTTCGCCATGGGGCACTCCAGTTCTTTTTGTTAAAAAGAAGGATGGGTCTATTAGACTATGTATAGATTATAGACATCTCAACAAGGTGACTATTAAGAACAAACATCCCTTACCAAGGATCGATGATTTGTTTGATTAGTTGTGTGGTGTAACGGTGTTTTCTAAGATTGATTTGATATCAGTATATCATCAGTTACGCATCATGGAGAGTGACATACCTAAGTCGGCCTTTAGAACAAGGTATGGTCATTATGAGTTCATAGTTATGTCATTTGGACTAACTAACACACCAGCTGCATTCATGGTGTTGATGAATAGAGTCTTTCGGCCTTTCCTAGATCAATTTGTAGTAGTTTTCATAGATGGCATCTTGATATACAGTAGACACAGACAATAGCATGAACACCATCTTCGTCAAGCTTTGACCTTGTCGAGACAACATAAGTTATATGCCAAGTTTAGCAAGTGTGAGTTCTGGTTATCAGAAGTATCTTTTCTTGGACACATCATATCTACTTCAGGTATCTGTGTTGACCCTAAGAAAGTAGAATCTATTGCGGAGTGGGAACAACCTAAAACACCAACTGAGGTTCACAATTTCCTAGGCCTGGAAGGATATTACAGGAAGTTTATCAAAGATTTCAACTCTATAGCATTACCCTAAACTAGGATAACAAAAAAAGAAGTTCCTTTTGTCTGGAATGACAAGTGTCAGCACTCTTTCCAGATGTTGAAAGAAAAGTTGAATAGTGCACTTGTGTTAGATTTACCCGAGCAGGGAAAGGGATATGTTGTTTTTTGTGATGCTTCTAAAAATGGGCTAGGTTGTGTGTTGATGCAGGGTGATCATGTAGTTTCTTTTTCTTCTCGAAAACTCAAGAAACATGAGGAGAACTATCTGACACATGATCTAGAACTAGCTGCAGTAGTACATGCATTAAAGATCTGGAGGCATTATCTCTATGGAGAGACATGCCAGATCTTCATAGATCATAAAAGATTAAAATACATCTTTTCTCAGCACGAGCTGAACATGAGACAACATCGTTGGATGGAATTAATCAAGGACTATGATTGTACAATTGATTATCATCTAGGAAAAGCCAATATAGTGGTTGATGCAGTCAGTAGAAAATCCTCATCTTCACCCTCAGATAATGCACAAATGAATTCCTTAGTGTGCAGTAAGTGGGATATGCTTGTCTCTTTGAGACAAATGAATGTGCAATTAGAAGTATCCTTGTTAGCAGGGTTATTAGCTGAGATGCATGTAAAACCCACTCTGAAGGAATAGATCAAAGAAGCACATCAAGATGATATTGTGATTCAATAGATTAAGTTAGAATTGGGAAGTGAGAAATCAGATGGTTCCATGAGTCAGAGGATGGGATAGTTTGTTACCATGATAGGTTGGCAGTTCCCGATAGTAATAACTTAAGGAAGATGGTTATGGAGGAAACTCACTCATCCATGTATGTAATGCATCCAGGAAGTACTATAATGTACCATAACTTAAAAGATATGTATCGGTGGCCCGATCTTAAGAAGAATGTAGCTGAGTTTGTTATGCAGTGTCCAGTGTGTCAGCAGGTTAAAGAAGAACACCAGATGCCTGTAGGGATGTTACAACCCCTACCTATACCTCAGTGGAAATGGGATCATGCGACAATGGACTTTGTGGTTGGTCTGCTTAGGACAGCCAAAAGTTATGATTCCATTTGGGTCATAGTTGATATGTAAACTAATACAGCATATTTCCTTCCTGTCAAAACAACCTATACTGCAGAGAAGCTTGCACAGATCTATATAGATGAGATAGTGTCGGTGCATGGAGTCCCAGCTACAATTGTATATGACAGAGGTCCCCAATTTACAAGTCATTTTTGGGAATGATTACATAAAGTCTTGGGTACTCAATTAAAGTTCAGTACATCCTTTCATACTCACACAGATGGGCAGTCTGAAAGGACCATATAGATCTTAGAGGACTTGCTTAGGGAATGTGTCCTTCAGTTTGTGGGAAGTTGGGATCTACACTTGAGCTTGATTGAGTTTGCTTATAATAACAGTTATCTGGCCAATATTGTTATGGCATTGTATGAGGCATTATATGGTAGACGTTGTAGATCTTCGTTATGTTGGTTTGAAACTAGAGAATACCAACTTTTGGGTCCTGATTTAGTGCAACAAACAACTGAAAAGCTTAAAGTTATATAATAGTAGTTGAAGGTTGCACAGGATAGACAGAAGTCTTATGTTGATAAATTTCGTAGACCTCTAGAGTTCCAAGTTGGAGATAGAGTGTATCTCAAGGTCTCACCTTGGAAAGGTATTCTTAGATTTGTAAAGAAAGGTAAGTTAGCCCCTAGATTTATGGGACATTAGCCTGTGATAGCACAGATTGGGAAAGTAGCGTATAGGCTGGAATTGCCTCCTGAGCTGCATAAACAACATCTAGTGTTTCATGTGTCTATGCTAAGGAAGTGTCATCCCGATACCAAAATGGTGCTGCAACTTGTAGAGGTTGAATTGAATGAAGATATATCCTATGTGGAAGGCCCTATGATGATTCTTGAAAAAAGAGTCAAGAAGTTGAAGAAGAAAGATATAGTTCTTGTAAAAGTTCTATGGCATCACTGTAGCATTTAAGAAACCACATGGGAATTAGTGGAAGAGATGAGAAAGAAGTTCCCCTCTTCTTTTCTCTTGAGATTTCGGGGACAAAATCCTTCTTTTAGGGGTTGATAATTGTAACATCCCTGACTTGGGTTATGACCTAAATCTAGATGTTTTTCTTAAGTAAGTTGCGTACAATCTTGATATCATCTTTTGAAAAGCAATTAAGTCCTTTTTGAAGTTATTTTCCAATTTGAGTTTATATGCAAAACTATGTGTGCATCATATGAATATCTAAGTGAGATATGTAATTTACCCAAGATGAGGGGTTATGTTGTAAATGTTACATGTTGAATGAATTCTAAGTGTTTTGTTTATCATGAAAGAGACTACGATGCTAAGTGGCGGCTTGTGCAAAGCCTAATTCTAAGTGAAAACTTGTGAGAATAATGCTAAGTGCTTGATGCTCCAATTGTAGCACTATTTTCTATATATATATATATATATATATATATATATATATATATATATATAAACAAAATATAGGGTTAATGTGTAATTTATCACCTCTAGGTTGTTTTTACTCTTACCTTGTATTACCCAGAGGAGAAAGAAAGAAGGAGACAACATGTTTGAAATCTCTTGAAGTGTTAGTACTCTTAATAATGAAGAAATCAAGAAAACGCATAAGTTGAATGTTATATACATAAGACATATCAAGTTGTGGAGTTGGAAGGGGGTCGCTATCGGCTGAAGAGACATAGGATATCCTCCTATCAGTTTGTGACTTACCCATGATGGGCAAGGCACATCAAGGAAGAAGTGGAGCATCGACTTGCATCTTGTCTTGGAAAAGATAGGGGAGAATGTTATAACAAGATAGTGGGAAAGAAGCTTGCCTTAGATGACAACTCAAGAGCCAATCCTTGTCTTCCTTTTTACCCTTGGACTTTTATTTTTTCATGGATAAATAATAAGTGGAAAGCATGAATGAGCATGTGTCGACCTTGCATGGCTAGGTAGCACGAAGCACCTTGAGCAAATGACACCTATTACACTCTTTTTTATAAACCACAAGTATAAATACCCTAACCTTCATTTGTTGGAAAAATTTTTGGATCTATAAAGTACCTTCACTCTTGTATTGTGTAACACCTCTCTTTGTGTCTCCCATAGTGGAGTGAGTGAAGAAGTGAGGCTTGGTATCGGCCAAAGAAGAGGAAGGATATCGGCCAGGGTAGGTTGAAGCAATCAAGCAAGGTGATATCGCCCAAGGACACTTAATATATCGTGTTAGAGATTGGAGAAGGCTCATCTTCAACCTTGGGATGCGTGGAGTGAAGCTTGAAAGCTCTTAAAGAGGTGGGTTATATAACTCAAACCCTCCAATATTATTATTATTTCTTCAATACTATTCGATTTGTTGAATATTTGCAAATTAGGGTTTCTTATGATCAATTGATATAATAATGAGTCCCAATATGTAATTAGGGTCATTATCCATAAATTTGATTCAATTGATGATTTTAAGGATGATGATGATGACATCATCTTTGGATACCTGACATGGGTTTGATCACTCTTGGACAACCTGATATGGGTTGAAGACCTTACGACCCGATATGGGATAAAAGCTTGGGAAAATGATATGGGACCCGACATGGAGACTTGCCCGATATGGAGAAGGGTCATTATAGGATCTACGAAAAACATGGAGGATTTCTATCCACCATCTTGTACATGATACAAAGGTAAAGGAACACTCTTTCCCGATATAAGAAAAACCCTAGTAAAAAGATAGGGAACCCGATATGATCTTTGAATTTTGAAACCCGATACACATGGCCGCTATGATGCCCGACATGGTACCCAGCACCATTCCTGATATTATTCCTAATATGCTTACATGATATGGAAAATCTATGAGATGAACTAACATAGTGGAGTCCAAAATGGTGCTCAACATGAATGCATGATATGATCTCCAATATATGGCAAGTCCAATGGTATGCCTGGTGTGGTAACCCTAGTTAGAGCCCGATATGGAAACCCTAGAGACAACCCGATATGTTGGATGACTAATAGGGAAGTCTAAATTTAAATAAACATGGATAGCTAAGGAGAAGAGCTAGTATTATATAGTTTCATGAAGTATGTCAAAGACATAATGATATGCCTGATATGGAGATAAGGGATACACCCTATATCCAATATGAGGATGTGGTTCCACCATGTGATTATGTAAATACATGCATTTTCAAATAATAATATTATCAATCACGTAATTTGATATGATAAGCAAGTATTTAATCACTAATCTCCTCTAAAGTGATGCTTATGATTTATGCAATATTGAGCCACAATGAGTTTAACTTAATTGTTAATGATAAGGGTGTAAACCTTAAAAGATGAGAACTAAATAATTTACATCCTAGAGAGAATGAGAGAGAGACTAGGACTTGAAAGATAAGTATGTAATTAGCATACACTAATACCCTTGAGATGAGTGGAGTATGAGTTAGGGTATGATTTATGTTAATCAAATCTTGAAACCCTAATCGGTTGAATATACCGTAATTCATTAGAAGGGTGTGTTCCTTAGTAATTCATGGTTAAATACATATGTTGAAATTGTTGATAACAAGATATAATAACCATGAAAATATCCTAATGCATTAAGTATGCTCAAGTAAGAGCTATGTGACTATGTGATACAAATTCCATGAGATACGTGGACTATGTGAAAAAATATCTAGGTCTGATGATCTTGAGGTAATAATCATCTGTTAAGTGGTGACAGTGCTCAGTGATGAATGATGGGTTAAATACCAAAGAAAGAAAATGACAAGAGGTTGAGATTCTAAGTGAGCTATGTGACGCAGTGAATATGAAAGTATCCGGTGAATGCTTTTATGCTTTTCATTATAGTAATTGTTGTTAATCTTATTTGTAACTTGATTGATGCTAAAAAGATACAGTTACACATTTAATTAAGCAAGATGAATATTATCATATAGTTTCCCTGACCATAGATCCATTCAGTGTCAGCAATTGCTGAATGGTGAGACGAGTTTTACTCAGAATGCATATTTTTGAATATGTGATAATATAAGGGTGCTCAGTGGACTCCCAAACTAAAATAAGGGTGCTTAGTGCACTCCCTAAATACATCAGGTTGCTCAGTGTACTTCCTGATAAATCAACACAGGATCACTCAGTGGTCATTCTGATAATCCGGGAAAGCGAAGTGGTCTTCTCCTGAAGAGAGTACATGTTACTGCAATAACTCTATAGCAGAGATGTCGGTATACCATGGCATAGCTAATTAAAGTAGACATAAGATGTAATGTGAAACCTAAGTGTTACTTAAGTATTCTCGAGCTGATCGAGAAAGGAGAGGTCTTGACAGCAAGCTCTACCATTGACCTTCTATGGTACCGATTTCGACTTACTAGTGGTCAGTTGGAGCATGAGCGATATATCTCATCTCCTTTGGGCATAATGTAAATGTGAACATGTAATCAGTCGTGTAGCTTTGCTTGTTTAAGGATCAAATATAGAAACATTGGTTGATGCCTTATTTCTTTTATATGTTTGAGTAGATAAATGTTATGCATGTCATTCACATTCCTTTTCAAACAAAAGATGATTTATAGATTTGTTATTAATGTTTATACCTTACACTCAAAGATATACTTATTAGTCAATGAAATATTTAGAGTCCATTTTCATATTATTTTCTACAATAATAATTTTACTGGCACAGAGTTATATCTCTCACTAGGACAAGAGTCTCACCTTGTAGGATCCACAAACTTTTAGGTGATTGCGGATGAGGGACTAGGAATTGAGCTGCAGAAGAAGGATCGTGTCAGCAAGAACAACAATAGTATTTCAGGTCAAGAATGCTATCATTCAGGGTTTAGTAGATTGGTGTCTATGTGTCGTCTTAGTACTCTCAGGTCCTTGAGAGATGGTCCTTAGTGATTTTCAGGAACAACTTGAGATTTTGACTGGCTTGTCTCAAGGTTTTTATAATGCGGTTGTATATAGTAAAGCAAAGCAACTGATACTTGTTGTTCTCGAGAAGAGTCGACATATTGAGCGTTGACATGAACTGTGTGTATATAAAGCTTTGCCCCTTTGTGTAAAAGCTTATTGAACAGGAACCTATGTACAAAGATGGTTTTAATTTTTAGTGATTTTCATTAACTTTGTTATTTGCGATAATTCTGTGTTTTTACGGGTGATGGATTGATTTGAAATCGGGTCATCACATGAATGGTTTAGAGATTTATGTTGATCATGTATCCAACTAACACATCAAAACCATCTAGAGTCATGTTTTTGGTCCTTGTGTCTATAACCTAACAACCCAAGATCCAAAAATTCATAGGATACAAAGAGTAGGTACACTACACCTTAACATTATCTCACATATTCCTAGCCACTTATTTAAAACTAGGGTTAGGATTCTATGCCAACTAATTTTAGGGTTTCTCCACTAAAACTTCACATATATATTCATTGTGACTTAGTTCAAGAAATCATCAAGAAAATCATAGTTTTTTACACATAGTAGTATAATAAAAATAAATTTTGAAGGTAAGAAACATTGCGATGTAAAACAAATAAATTAGCCAAAATTCCATGCAATAACCAAGTCACAATATATCCATAACAAGATCTCCTCACCCTACGACTAACTCATTCTCATAACCTAATTTCGTCCTCAAGTCAAACCCCATTACATAAAAAGAATCATGTTACCAAAGATGTATATGGTAAGATATGATCATCTAACCTCATCACATTCTTAGGGCTTACACATCATGATTCTAATGTATACTTTGCATCAACCTTTCATCATCAAAAACAACTTAGGTAAGGTTTAGGGAAAACATCACACCTAAAGGTAAATATCTAAGTCAAGTGTTTTAATAAGGAAGACAAAATTACCATGGGCTCTGATACCATGCTATAAGGAGTGGGATCCCAGGGGGAAACCACTCCCTGCTAAAAATTTGAACAATAGAACCTCCAATCCAAACACACTCAAAAGGTATGATGGAGTAGGTGTACAAAATTTAAATCTTATTAATGGTAATCATAACAAACAAAGTGTAGAAGTGGAATTAAAGATAAAGACTATATTCAATTTCTCATAATGTTACAGAAGAACATTATAATCTCCCAAAAAGGATTTACACAAAAAGGTACAACATAAGAATCTAAGATAGTGGGAAATCTAAACCACAACAACTTTGCCTCTACACTTTAACTCCTTACTCTATGTCCATATCTTTATGCCATGTCCTCCTTGTCCTTCACCTAGGATTGGAAGCATACTTCAGTAAGAAGAGAAAAAATAGAAGACATTAGCATAGGTTGGTATGTGCATACTAAAAAGGAAAATGAGGAATTTAAAAGAATAAAGGACATCAAAATAGAAATATTTCCATAGAAAATAAAAGTACCACCCAAGTGGGTATCAAGAGAATTCATCCACAATAAAAGAAATACTTGCCACTAAATCAATATAAAAAGTGGTGCCACATAAGAACATATGAAATTAGGGCACATAAACCAAAATCCATAAACATCAACCTACATGCATGTGAGTTAATCATAGACCTAGAACAATATAAATAACAATGGTGGCCAAGCCTCATATACTTGAAGCCTGATAGAGATTGGTACATAACCAAACTCCCAATATATAAAATGTGGGCCAAACCTCATAAATTTGAAACTCGGGTATGGGGCACATAACCTCCAACCCAAAAGCATAAAGAGAACATAACCCAAAACCAATATAATTACACTACTCTAGTGCTACTGAATCACAGAACATGTTTAATGTAGAGGCAAGTAGAAAGTATAGTCATATTATACCAATGTAGTCACCAAATAAGTGACCAACATATACATCCACCTCACATGTGGGAAAAAGACATCACATGTCATCATATAGAGTTCCAACATGGACAAAGCACAAGTAAGAGACGAAAAGAATATCAAATCATGACCATAAGATCAATAACAAATAATATACTTCACATGAAGCATACTTTTCTACAGAATAGTCATTGTGTATAGTCTAATGTCCATAGGACCAAGAGAAAGAAGAAATTAGGATAATTTCTCAATAACAATAATCTAAGATGCAAATATATCTTATAATAGAGTCCTAGAAACACTAATCACCAATCTAGTTGTTTCTAAGATCATCTTTGCCTAATTACAATTATTCACATGTATTAGGATTTGTCGTATGCATTCATGTAAAGAAAACTCTAGCTTAGGAATTTTTGCACAAAACTATAATTTAGACTCTACAAACATCACCATTGATCTTATTAGGTTCTCCTGATTAAGAAAACATATATTTGTGTCTATTTTGGAGTTATGAGGTTAAAAGTGCATTCTTGGTGATTTTTATCTATTAAATTTATTTTTAGAAAACACCGTTTGATAAAACTAAAAACCAATCCTTGAAAGTATTTTTATTGGAAAGTACACATTTTTCTAATTCCAAAAAAAAATTCTCTTAATTTTAGACAATAGAGTAAAAAGATATGATTTTGCAATATGAACAAATCAAAAAATGCCACGTCATCAAATCAACTGAGAAAAGCAAAGAGAGAGGGAGAGGGGGGCCGTGTTTACTTGGCCCAATAATCATTGGCCAACTCGGTCAGACCCACATCCAGTCATCCGCGTGCCAAAGAAAACCAAAATGGCAAAAGACGTCTATGTCCTTGGTGAAGAAAAGAAAGGGAAAAGTCGAGCGAGGGTAATATTAGAAAATCATCGGGGGTTATCCCCAACCTTGCTCTCATGCACCATGGCTACGAGGAAGAACACCTGTCACCTAGGCAGAATTGGGGAAAACTAAACAAGTCACCATTTTGTTGATTCGAAGGTATGGAGATAGAGAACATGGCTTACTAAACTTACCTGCAACCACGAACAAAAAATAGAACCATCGCGTGCCCATGAGAGGCACGTTAGCTATGTACAAGCTTAGGACAATGACAATCATTTGGTGGAGTCTCAAGAGCAATTGGTCGGAGACGGGAGTCACAATGAGACCAACAAAGATCGGAGCATAGGTATTTATAGGTGAGGATGCATGGGACAGGGAATAGGAAGGTGGCCGTGGTGGCTTGTTGCCCACGAATTGGGGGTTTCCCATATTCTCAACCAAATGATGCAAGTAAGGTATCATTGTGTGCGGAATCTCCTACCAAACTCGTAGCGCCAAAAATCTCAAGTAACGATCGATTATGGAAGAAGAAATCAATGTTTTAAAATCACCAAATCAAGGGGCATGTTTCATGTTCAGGAAGAAGCTAGAAGATGGACATCGGCCATTAGATCACCCATCCAATGGCCTAGATCCCACACGCTAAAACAAGGAAGGCGTGACACATAAAATTTGATCCCTAATTCGAATAAAGTGTGCATTAAATTATTTTCTCTTTTCTCTCTCTTCTTTTGATGGTGCAAACAAACTCCAAAATTTATGAAATTTGACATCGAGTCTATTTTGGACATGAACAATCTGAATATGAAATTAGTTTTGCCTTTTGGGAACATTTAATGTGTTCAATAAATTAAATCTTATTTTCTATTTCCATATGCATTAATGGCTCTAAGATTCTCCAAAATTAATGAAACTTCACCCAAAAGTCACATTAAGTGTCTTGTATACAAATTTACCATCAATTTTACATATTGGAGTTGTTTGCACATTTATTTAATATTTTGAAGGTTCTACGCATTTTCTCTCCCCTAATTTCATCTTTTAATAAAACATCTTCCAAATTGGATGAAAATTCACTCAAAGGCTATTTTTATTATTTAGATTACGAATCTATGATTATTTTCCACTTTTGGAGTCATGTAATATTTTATTTCATATTTTGAAGGAAAAACATCTTTTCTTTTCTAAATAAAATTGATATTATTATTATTATTATCCTAAACTGGTGAAACTTGGCATCCAAGACAAAACATATCCAAAGAAAATGAATATGAGGTTATTCTTATCCAATAAGTCTTTCTTTTATAAATTTTAACCCATTATCCATTATTTCTATTATTTCTATTTTCAATTAATTCAATATCACATTACCTTGCTTAAAGAGTTAGTATTCATTTTTTATCTCTTCCTTATTCTAAAAGACTAAGGAAGGATCTTTAACAAATATACTATATCATTATCTTACTTATTTATTTCATATTTAGTATAATTATATATCATTATTCTCAATTACGAACAACTTGTCCTTTTATACACATTATTACCTCATGTGACATATATTATGTATCTTTTATTGGCTTAAGACTAATGTGAAAACATTATGTTACATTTGGGTGATTTATACATGCACTAGATCTTTAGAGTTATACTAATCATATTTTTAAGTTTAACCACAACCTTGTTTGGCTATGCTCAAAAGGTCAAAGTTCTAGGCTAGGATCCAAGATTTGGTATGTTACATATAACATCAAAAGACAAAGTCATCTTCCCCACTACAATCATGAATACTTTTTTTTCATTGCTATTTGATAAGCATATTTTAACATTACAATAATATTCATGAGTTTCAAGAAGTCATTAGTGTTGCCCATGATGGGAAAGTGACACAATCATCTTTCTAGATCTTGAATCATATCAACACAAGTAGTGACAGACTGGGTAAAAAATTAGTACAATTTTCTTGATAACATAGTAGATGTCAGATGATGTATCACCCATTGGAGCTATTGGGGGGCAGTCTCATTCTCCCTTCTTCTTCCTATAGAATCTACTGACGGCTATCCCTTGTGCTCCTTTACAAAGATGAATAGGATGCCTGAACGCGGAAAAAGCATTTCACTTTTCCAATGGGGCAGCCGTTCTTACATGGGCATGACAATGAGGAGTCGAACTTGGATCATTTCTAGAGGTTGTCCTTCTCCAGGAGGGCTTTTCGAAGACCATAGGTGTAGTTGAATGGAAGTTGGGGTTGGGGAGGTAACCAGGATGAGGATCACAATTGGTGTCAATTGTATACCACACAAGTACCTGAGGGGTGTGCGGAACTCCTAGTCCCCCTTGACATGGACTCTAGGTACCACTAGTTAGTAATCTCAGTGTTTGTTTTTGTTCAAACAAGCACGTGATTCTGTTAGTGGTGTGATTCAAAGTTCCATCCCATCTAAAATCATGCATACCAAGCGTGGTGTAAGTGTATATCCAAAGATTGTGTGGTATTACTAGTGCATATGTTTTGATGTAATATTTAATTTAATCATTCATAATTGTGTAAAACACTAATTTTGGGTGGAGTGTTGACAATCCCTCATTTGGATTTATAAAATCTTTTACATCCCAAAACAATGTTTGGTGATTGGAGTGATAGTCTTTAGCAAGTAGGATGACCCTCAATTGATCATTGGACCAAAGTTGGACCACTAGATAAATCAAGGCAAGCCTTGTCAATAGTTGGCCCCACATTTGTGCATAAAATAAGAAAGATTCACGTGGTTGACAATATATTTATCCAATTGAAGTTTTATAAAGAATCTAAACATTTGAAAATATTATTGGATCAAAGAAAAACATTACATTAAATTAAGAATAACTTTGGATACAGTTTGTTGTGTCAATTTAGAAAGTGAAATCTTGAGAGTAATTAATAAATATCAAGGGCGATACATTGCTCTAAAATCCTTCTTAGTTGTAGGAATACTTTTCTTGGGTGCCAATGAAATGCACAAGTTTATTAGGTATACTCCTTCAACTTTGGGAGATTTGAACATTTGAAATTAAAAAAAAAATATTTTATGGAGGGAATAATTAAAAGTGTTTGTTAATTTTCCCCTTTCATCCCTGGACACATGCCTCTTCCTAGAGGTGGGTAGAGAAATCTTTTAAATTACCACCCCTTATCATATACATCCTATCACAAGGAAGAGGCGATAATGATAGAAATCTCATGTCACTCCTTGTATCTTATGTTCTTCTCCATTAACAAAGCTAACCCTCCAATTGCTCAAACGAACTCATATAATATTCTGACCCCTAATTTAGATCTTATGGTGGAATGTACATTGTGAACAACAAACCCAATATGCATTCTTTCCCACATTCAATTGAGGTAGTGTTGGATGGGATGTGGGTTAGAGGGAGAGTTTTGACATATCAGGAAGAGGAAATCTTGATTAAGTTTAAGGAACTGAGACATGCCCTTAAATATGCCTTATCATGATGCTTTTAGTGGTAGACATACCTTGTCTTACTAAATATGAAGATTAAAAGTTGATAATGATCGAGGTGTCTTTATCACTACAAATACAAAACATGATGGTGTTTACACAAACTATAACATAGTAGAACCTGACAAGGAACCACTCCTTACTTTAAAGAGTAAACCCATCCAATCCAAACACATTAATATGTATTATAAAAAGATGAAATCTTATTTCTCAAGTATGATGTATCAAATAGAGTCCTTTATAGAAATAGAAAAATTAACTAATCCAAAATTATTTCATTACATAGTTCCTAAACCCAAATGTAGTATTAAAAAAGTCACAGTTATATCTTTTTGGTAATAATGGACCAATGTCGAGGGTACATGTCAATCCCTAGCTATCCATCAAACTCCATGGTTCAAGGTCCACCTAAGTCATCATCCTCTACAACTCATACTTCTAGGTGGTTTGAGAACAACAACCATAATAGGAAACAAATGGTATGTGTCAAAAACTATTGAGCATGTGCATAAATAAATTTGGCATTACATTGTATGTAAGTGTAAAAGATGGGATTCCCATGCAAGTGAGGGCTATCATCACATAGGTAGCTTCAACATAAGTTAACAAGAGCATGATGTATTTGTGTATAACATAAAATCAAGACCACAAAGTTGATATCCTTTAATCAATCCATAATTCCCCAAAATAATACACTTTCATGAAAAATCAAGATATGGTCATTCATCTAGAATAGGATCACAACACCATAGAATCATTCATAAAATCATGGATGGAAACGCACACCCAGAGCAAAAAATATGTGTCCTATTTATAAATAGTTTCACCTAAACACCACTGCTCTAAATATTTTACTCTTATATCGGGAACCTCAGTAGAGAGACAAGATAGATAGTCCATACTGTAACATCCCAAGATTTGAGGCCTCAGATAATATGATCTTAAAAGGAATGATTGGACTACCCATATCTCCAAGGTGCACCTCCTTTTCTGGGAGCCCATCACTAAAGAACTCCATAGTTAAGCGTGCTCAGCTTGGAGTAGTACTAGGATGGGTGACCAGTTGGGAAGTTGACCCCGTCTTGCGCGTGAGTGAGGACAAAGCGCATAGTTACGGCTAGTGGTGGTCTATGGGGCCAGTCGTCATTCTTGAAACTCTACTAGAGCCTTGGGCAGTGGGCCCGGGTGTTACAAATGGTATCAGAGTAATAACCTCTCTGGTAGGTGGGGTCCACATGGGCATGGCATGCCAGTCTTGAGCTGTGCGATCCAGGCATGTAGGAAAGGGTTGTCCATGGTTAACATAGCCACCCTTGCACTGGTATTCCATGATCGGGAGCTGGGTGTCTATGGACCATTGTGAATCTGCACTGAAATGGGGTCAAATTATGAGTCCATATAGTTGAGCCTTGACGAGGACATCAAGAGTCTAAGTGGGGGACATTGTAACATCCTAGGATTTGAGGCCTCATATAACATGATCTTAAAAGGAATGACTGGACTACCCATATCACCAAGGTGCACCTCCTTTTCCGGAAGCCCATCACTAAAGAACTCCATAGTTAAGCGTGCTCAGCTTGGAGTAGTACTAGGATGGGTGTTACACATACATTAATGCTAGTGGTGATCTGTGGGGTCAGTTGTCATTCCTGAAACTCTATTATAACCTTGGGCAGTGGGCCCGGTTGTTACACATACATTACTGGTAATTACTTGTACAAAAAAAGGTAGGTGGGGGTCATATGCCAGATACAAAAGAAATCCAATATATCTAACAAAATTAGAGAATAATAATTTGGGAATCAGGAATTTCCAAAGGAATAACAAGATCAATCATATCAAAATATAATTGCCTCATTATAGGAAATTGGATTTGTAATCATATAAATGGCCAAATTGAATAGAAGTTGCACATACCTAATCATCAAAACTATCCCTAATTCTAGGGTAAACTCGTAGCATGTCCTTCTTAACCAAAAAGTTACTCATACACACAATTGTCTACAACTACACATTCATAATTAGAAGTATTTCTAAACCTAGTATCAATTCCCTGATGTGGGGAGATAGACAATATGATATTTAGAACTACCTATATATTTATGCCATTATTAAATAAATCTATAGACATATTTTTTAAGTTATTCTTTGTCATTATTCAAGATTCAAAATTGAGGTTCGTTTCACCAACAACATCTATCACAAATGTATTCTCTTTCTAGCATTATCTTTCTCTACATAAGTTTTACAACTCAACACCATTCATTTATCCTAGCATTATGGTATGTTTTTACCATAATAATACTACCAACATGAATTAAAAGATGTTCCATCTTGGCTTATAATTTTAGACATAACGCTGCCCACAAAAGTTTTCAATTTTATATAAATTTATTCTTTGTGAAATTATAACTTTAGTAGGATATGTTCATTTGGAAACTAATTGACATATTAATAACCAATGAAATTTTATATGAATCTATGACATTATTCCTTGAGTTTTCATTATTTCCAAATATAGAATAATGTATTAGTTTAGAGCTAATTCACATTATAAATTATTTGTATATAAGAAATAGCTTTCTCTTATTTTTTATTTCCCTAATTAACCACTTCATTCAAATTTCTCTATATCTAATAATTTTTTTTCTCTCATACCTCATTATACTCAAGATCTTCAAATCCTATATATATATATATATATATATATATATATATATATATATATATATATATATGAATTTCATTGAATGCCCATGCAGGTAACTTAGTTATATTACACGTGTTTTGAAAATATGGTGGCATATAATGTAAATAGAACTAATGCCTTGCCGATGTCATCTCGTGTGTGTAGTCCCGACTCTTGATTTCTGTTCGCAAGAGAGTCTTCTTCATCTGAATGATCCTCCTCACTGTCCCAATGTGTTAAAATCTATTGATTACAAGAACTTCACACTCTGAAAGTATGTGAGGTACCAATATATATAGAATCGTTACAAGGTTTTGATCCACTGATTTTGGATCAGTTACATAAAAACACGGATCTCAGTTTGTACGTTGCCTGTAGCTGGAAAATATCCGGCGTTGGATTCGCACACGTTACAACAGCATGAGTGTGTTGAGTGCCACGTCTTGTAACTATTTGCTGATGAAGCACACCACATGAACTGCAATGTTGGACTTGTTCAGTGGAAGCAGATGGTAGTCCTAACACTCCCCGACAAGTGAGTTGCTCCAGAAGCAGTAAACAAAGCTCATTGCGGATGGATGTAAACTGTGATTTTGATAAGGCTTTGGTCATAATATCAGCCAATTGATCTTTCGTGGAGATAAAGCGGACCCAGAGGTTTCCTTTGGCCACTTGATCACACATAAAATGAAAGTCAATTTCAATATGTTTTGTGTGTGCGTGAAACACTGGATTTACAGTAAGGTAGGTGGCACCAATGTTGTCACACCACAAGGTAGACGGCTGACTAGGTGGATGCCCAGTTCGTGAAGAATGGATTGGAGCCAGATGATTTCAATTGTTGTGTTTCCAAGATCACAATATTCTAACTCGGTGGAAGAACGAGCTATTGTTTGTTGCTTGCGTGCAGACCATGAGATTAGATTTGCCCCAAGGTAGATGGAAAAACAACCATTTGACTTTCGACCATTAATACATCCAGCCCAATCCGCATGAGAGAAGGACTGTAAGTCAAGGCATTTGGAGCGGGTGATAGATAAAGAAAAAGTTATGGTTTGTTTGAGATACTGAAGAATGCGTTTAACAACTTTCCAATGCTCATGCGTGGGGTTGCTCATAAATTGACAAACTTTATTCACTGAAAAAGAAATATCAGGTCATGTCATGGTAAGGTATGGGAGAGCACGTACCAACAATTTGGCGGTGTTGTTGGGGTCTGGGAGGGGATCACCAACTTGTGTTAATTAATTGCTAGGACAAAAAGGGGTTGAAATAGATTTTGCACCATCCATATGGGTTTTGCGAAGGAGGTCATGAATGTATTTCTGTTGGGATAGGAGATTACCAATTGTGGTATGTTTGACTTCGATTCCCAAACAATAATGCAACGGACAAGGTCCTTGATGGGAAAATAAGTGTTGAGAAATTTAATTAAGGCTTGAATGTTGGTATCAAGATTTCCTATGATAATGATGTCGTCCACGTACACTAAAGCATATAGATTAGTTGTTTTGGATAGGTAGATGAAAAGGGAGGTGTCGGTTTTGGAAGTTGTGAAACCATAGGAATGCAAAGCATGGCTCAACTTGTGAAACCAAGAGCGTGGAGACTATTTAAGTCCATAAATGAACATGCGAAGACGACAAACGTGGTTGGGAGAGTTGGCATCAACGAACCCGGGTGGTTGGGTCATATAAACCTCCTCAAGTAGATCACCATGGAGAAATGCATTTTGAACATCAATTTGATGGTTGTGGTGATGGATAAAATGACACGAATGGTGGTGGGCTTAATGGCTAGGCTGAAGGTATTTGTGTTGTCCAGTCCCTTTTGTTGATGATACCCCTTAACAATACGATGAGCTTTGTATCTAGCTAAAGAGAAATCAGTATTATATTCAAGTCAGTAGATCCATTTGCAGCCAATGATATTCATGTGTGGCTGACACGGAACAAGAGTCGAGGTGTCGTTTGTTAAAAGGGCATTGATCTCATCACTCATTGCATGGCGTAAATGGATGGTGTTTGTTGGCTTCGGTAAAACAAGTGGGTTCAGAGTGGGATTGGGTGAGGAAAGCGGTGGGTAATGGATGAGTGGTAGTTCTACGGGTTTTGGTCGGGCGTATACCGGCTAAGACTCTGTAATCAATGGGTGGATGGGAATGGAGGACCATTGGAGAAGTGGATAATGACTGGTGTAGTAGAGACGTGTTGGTCGGAGGGGTCATAGAGGAAGAAGAGAGTAGGGAACGCGCTACCCACAGTCACTTATAGACCCGGTAGCCCACCCAATTTCATGATAACATGTAAAAGGTCTGCACTCAACCATTTTTAATTAATGTCAATCTTCTGCGTATCTCGGAAGCCGAAAAGACTTCCAAGACTCCCAAGTTTCTCCCAACTGCTCTCTGTCGTCCAAATTTTTGTAAAAATAAAATTTTGTATTACTTGGATTCGACACCCCTACGTTCTCGTGGAAGTACAGTACAAGAATCAGCTATAAAGTGAATCCAAAAGTATTGTACCAACTATTTGTTAATTTCAACTAAGTTACTGACGCATAAGTACAGTACCTAGAAAATTACAAAATCAAGCATAATTGTATAAGTGATCTGGAAGCATAAGCACAGTACCTACGGAATCTAATAACAACATTTGTCATCTGGAAAGATTTTTTTTACAAAATGCAGACAAAAGTTGAGTGCCCACTTGTTAGTTATATCAAAAGTATAATGCACGTCAGATCAAAAATCAACTATAAAATACATCCATAAGTATGGTATCCACTTGTTAATTTGTACTCATTTACTAAAGTATAAGTACAGTACCTAGTAAATTACAAAATCAAGCATAATTATATAACTAGTCTAAAAGCATAAGCACAGTACCTACAGAGTCTCATAGCAACATTGACCATCTAAAATTTTTTTTTACAAAATACAAGCATAGATACAGTACCTAGCAAAATACAAAATTAAACATAATTATATAACTGGTCTAGAAGAATAAGAACAGTACCTACAAAATCGCATAGCAACACTGACTATCTGGATAATTTTGTTTACAAAATACAAACATAAGTTGAGTACCCACTTGTTAATGACCTCAAAAGTACAGTACACATCTTGTCAAGAATCAATTATAAAATGCATCCATAAGTATTGTACACACTTATTAATTTCAACTCAGTTTCTCAAGAATAAGTACAATACCTACCAAATTACAAAATTAAGCATAATTATAGAAGTATAAGCACAATACCTACGGAATCTCTAGCAACACTGGTCATCTGGATAAAAAAAATTCACAAAAGTGCAGTACTCACGTACCTAGCAATATAAATGATAAAAGTACAGTACTCACAGGTTACCAAGAAACTGGATTAAAAATTTTACAAAATTCAAACATAAGTTGAGTACCCACTTGTTAATGAACTCAAAAGTACAGTACACATCTAGCTAAGAATCAGCTATAAAATGCATCCATAAGTATTGTACACACTTATTAATTCCAACCCAGTTTCTCAAACATAAGTACATACCTACCAAATTACAAAATCAAACATAATTGTAGAAGTATAACCACAGTACCTACATAATCTCTAGCAACATTGGTCATTTGGACAATTTTTTTTTTTAACAAAAGTATAGTACTCACGTACCTAGCAATATAAAGGATAAAAGTACAGTACTCACAAATTTGTGAAGGAACACAAAGAGAAAAAGCAGAAGACAACATATTTAATAAAAAAATTGAAAATTGTAAACATGTACGCACGAAATAAAATTTCAAATAAAGTGTCTGTTAGATTTTGTGGGGCAGTGGGACATCACAGTTGTACTTTTGCATGAACAAGCATGCTGAATTTATATTGTAACTTAATACATCTTGGAATGCGTAGCAATTCATTGTTTCTGAGAATCGGATATGCCAGCAGGTGAGTGACCGGTTATGTCAAGAATTTTTCTTTAATATTGGACGAATGAGACTCGTTATTGGAATGGATGGACGGGTGGGAGTTGTGAAGTGTGGGTGAGTAGGTGACGGAAAGCCACGGCATTGGGGTTGTCACAGCGGAGGGCCTAGAATGGAGGTGGTAGAATGAAAAGGAAATAGATTTTCATCAAATTGAGCATGTCGAGAAACATAGATGCGATTCGTGGTTGGATCAAGACACCAATAACCAAGCAAGGTGATTGGGAGGATAATCTAGGAACACACAGCGTTTGTTACGGAAATCAAATTTGTGTTTGCTGTATGGGCGAGTGAGGGGATACACCGCACAACTAAAAACGCTGAGGCTGCTGTAATCCGGCGAGAGACCATGAAGTGTTTGATATGGTGATTTATGTAGGAGTATGGGGCTGGGGTTTCGGTTAATTAAATAAACGGCTGTGTGGAATGTGTATTGCCCGTAGAGTTTAGGGACATGGGCATGCTCAAGAAGGGTGAGACCGGCGTCAGCCACATGACGGATTTTACGTTCAACATTATCATTTTGTTCTTGTGTGTACGGACAAGATAAACGGTTATGGATGCCATGGCTACATAGGTATAGTGTGAGTGTACGAAATTCTCCACCACCGTCTGCATGAATGGCTTTGATGGAGGTGTTATATTGGCGTTCTACAAGTTTATGGAATTGCACAAACACTTGGTAGACATCAGATTTGCAAAATAAATGATAAATCTAGGTGAATTTAGAAAAATCATCCACACACAACAAAAAATAATGATGGCCTTCTGAAGAAGCAATGGGAGCGGGACCTCATACATCAACAAAAATTAAATCTAAAACAGCTTGACTACGTCATTCAGTCGGCGGGAGAGGGTCACGGGCTGTTTTGCCTAACCAGCAGGATTCACATTTATTTGTTGTCGAGAAACCAAGAACCGGGAGTTGATGCTTTGTGAGGACAGTACGGACTCTGCGGGGACATGGATGACCGAGTCATTGATGCCGGCGTTCAAATGAGACACAAGTGCTGAGGAGGGCGGTGGGCAGTCCATGTAGGGTGTAGAGGCCGTCCTTAACCGGACCTTGGAGGAGGGGCCGATGAGTATGTAGATCATGGATAGAAAAGTGAGATAGAAAAAAATTGAAAATAACAATTCTTATGATGAGCAAACTGATAAACGGTTAACAAGGATTTTATTATATCAGGAACATGCAAAATGTGAGATAAGTGAAGTGGCCGAGAGCGAGAAGGTATGATGGATGGAGTGGCCAACATGGGTGATCTGCAAACCTGTCCCGGCGTCCCCAACATGAAGTTGTTCTGAACCATGATAAGGTGTTGCATGCTGAAGTTGATGTGGATTTGCTGTTACATGATGTGTAGCTCCTGTATCGGGGAACCATGCTTCATAAGGAAACGTTGGCGTGGCCACTGGAGATGACAATGGAACGGTGAACGGGGCTGCAGGAGGCGTCTACGATGTATGATGATGTGCCTGGGCAGGTGCATGGTTAGTGACAATATCTGCACTTGTATGGGGCTATGGCCAGCAACCCCGCAGATAGGACAAGCAGGGCGCGAGTGGCCCCGGCCTCGACCTCGGGGCATAGGTGATGTTGAGCTGGATCGGAAGGCTGATCGCTGTTGTGAAGTACTTGGAGCGACGACAACATTGGTAGTGGGTGTAAGAGCCATGTTATCAAGTTGAAGGCGAATTTCGTGGCTGGCCATAGTTATATTGGTGAGCTCTGGATAGGTGACGGGAGTGGCATGGGCAGCTAGAGTAGCTACCATCTCCTTAAAATCGGATATCCAAGATTGTTGTAAACGATAGCATTGAAAGTGGTGGGGGCGGGGGGCTGACCGGCCGCTGCTAGTTCGTCAGCGAGAAGCTTAGCCTGGCGAAGATAAGTGGTGACGGGTCGGTCACCTCGGTTCAGGTTTTCAAGTTGTTGGTTGAGCTGAACAATCCGTGTGTGGGAGGTATTGGCGTCCACTACGATTAAGTCACATTTACATAGTGTTTGCTTATATGTCTCAGTCAATGTAAATGGACCCTAGACATCTTAGTCGAATCCATTCAAAGAGCAATGTATAAAAGGACTTTGTAACTGGACTTTTACTCAGTGAGGAATACAAACTACATTTCTGTTTTTCAAACCCTTTCTCTCGTGCCTGTAGCCTCGCTCTCTCCCTCTCTTCCATTCGATTTCACTCCCCTCATCGCCTCCTCCCTTCTTTGTAATTCGCTGCCTAGGGTTTCACTTCTCAAAATTAATCTCCATTTCTATCGTGCTATCAGAGCTTTCGATCCAGATATGGCTTTTGCATCGTCTACTGTCAAAGGAGAAACGACATCGCCGGCTCCGACGAAAGCATCTACGAAGTTCCCGTTCCCTTCTGGAGTGAACGTCGCAAACTTCGTCTCTCTTCAGCTGACGAATTCAAACTACCTCTACTGGGAGGTGTAGGTGCGAGCACTCATAGAGAGCAACGCCATGGAGGGATTCATCGACGGAACTGAAAAAGGCGCCAGAGAAGATTCTTGTTGACGAAGAAGGTAACATCTCCACTAATCCCAAGTATGCCATGTGGATGCGGACCGATAGGCCTGTGAAGGGGTGGATTATGGGATGTCTTACTGAGAAAGTCCTACGAGTCATTATCGGTTTAACTACTGCCTCTCAACAACTATAGCAGAAATCAAAGGTTTTATTTAAAGATGAAATTATTTTATTGTTTTCCATGAACTTATGAATATCGTGATTGGAGTGTCCAAGTCTTCGATGCCATATGGCATATGTAGCGAGCTTCTGTCCAACAACAACTAGAGCTTTAGGGCATGATGACTGAAGCACATACATGCCTTGCTTAAGACGATCCTTGGCTAGGGTTTTGTTGCTCTGTAAGTGATTAATTAGAAAAGTATCTTTGAAAAACATGAAATAACAGGGATAGCCATTAGTTAATTGAGAAACAGACAACAAATTTCATTTCATCTCAGGAACAATTAGAACCTTAGCAAGGGGAATGGGTGGCATATGTATTAGATAGGTGTTTCCAATGTGAGTAATAGGTAGAAACGATCCATCCCCTATCACGATAACGTCATTGCCTCTATAAGAAACTGTATTTTTCAGGATACCTGGGTTATGAGCAACGTGATTTGTGGCTCCAGAATCCACATGCCACTCATTCATGTTGAAGTTGTTATGATCTACAATGTGCATTGCAGTAAGAGCCTTGGCTTGGTTGGTGACAACATCTTCAGTAAGGATCTTAGGTACTTCAGTTGACTGATTGTTCTTATTGAAGCGATGCTAGCATTTATATGCCTCATGACCACGCTTCCTACAGATCTGACAGACCACAGGACCACTCTCTTGATTGTTCAGACCAGAAGGTCGGATGCTGGGATTGAAGCCTCGTCCATATGATGAGAAGTTGTAATCAGGTCTAGCACTGAGAACACCAGGATTCTGAGTAGTAGGTTGCTGGACTCCAGGATTCTGACTGGCTTGTTGCTGTAGGCCAGGGCTCCACTATTGGAATTGAGAACTTCCTCTATAATTACCTCGACCTAAATTACTGTTGTAGTTGTTAGGATTATTGTAGCTAGTTTTCTGGCCAACAAAGGCGAGATTAGGAGAAGAAAGGGATTTTGTTGTAGATCTCCTCATGTTGTGATCCTTGAGAAGGGAAACAACTTCATCATAGGCAGGAATGAAAGGACGCTTCATAGAGACAGTGAACTTTGTGAAGTCTCTTCCTAATCCACTCAACAGATAATACACCTTATCGTCATCAGACAAAGGCTTAGAAATAGAATGCAACTGATCACAGATTAGCTTGAAGTCTCAGAGGTAATCAATAGTAGACTTATTTCCTTTTTGAATTCGACGGAGCATAGTCATCAGTTCAAATCCCCTTGATTGCGTCGATTCACAAAAGTTTTTAGAAAGAGACGACCAATATGTACAAAGATCATTCTTTTAGATATAAATAATCCATTTCATTGTCATCAAGTTAATATTTGCTCAAAATAATCAGAGAACATCATTATATTCAACTATCATCAGCTCTAAGGGGTTTTCATTAATTAAACCATTAAAGATGATAACTTTATACACTTTTTGAATTGTAATTAGAATCAAGCTTCACTTATATTTTTACTACATTCCTTGAGTTCTCCTGATCAAAATTCATATATAACTTATCCAAAATCGAGCTACCAATGATTAGGTTTGAATTTTGTAAGGAAATATACCTTTCAGCCAATGATGGCTCGACACGTCAGCAAAACTAGTTCTTTTAATCGGCCGACTTTGCAAGGGGTAAAAGACTGCCATGCCCCTCCCTTTGTGCACACGCGTCAGGGGCAGACGCTTCTTTTGACTCTATTATCCCCTACCTCACGATGCAGGGCTCCGCGGCAGATGTTGTGACGATGACCGTCGTTCCGCTTCCAGCTTAGGTTGCCCTCATCCTCCCGAGCCCCACGCACGGTCCAGAAGGACCGCTCCCTCCTCACCGGAGTTGAGGAGAGCATCCGTTCTACGACTGGTGATCAAAGGTGGCTTGGGTCTGATTTCCATGACCGCCGGTCAGTACAGAGGAAGGAGGACCTTCAGACCCATGGGAGACCCTTCTCCAAGCACCTTCACCAGTGGTTTAGGTAAAGGAGACTTGCAGGAAGCTATACGTGATCATTCCAGGTTCTGGAGTCGATGAAAACCCAATGCACGAACTTGCTTCTTTGTGAAGGTGAAGGAGTTGCGTCCCTATGGGCACCTCTGGTTCCGCATGGTTTGCCACCCCAGGAGGGGTTCTGGGTATGTTTCACTCCCCTCCTTCGACGACCCTTATGCCCTCTTGCGCACATCTTGAATGTGCGGGAAAGAAAGAGGATCAGCTAACAAAGTCTAGGGTTTAGAAAAAAGAAGGAAAAGGAGAAGAGAAAAGGTTGCTTGGGTTTATATTTAACTCGGCCAAAGGCCCTTCCCCTCATATAGGGGATAGTAACCACACCCCAAGACCTTACTCAAGAGGGAAACAAGTCCCTCTCATAAAAGGAAAACAATTCTCCTTAGTTAAGAAGCAAAACATCTCTCTCTCTCCCTTCATTATTTCTTTGATATCCCCTTTTCCTTTATCTATTAGGATTTCGAAATTCCTTTCCATTATTTCCTTTAGTTTTGCTTTTTAATTCATTGGCCACAAAACATACATTTTCCTTATGTAGGAAATACTCCTTTTTAATAAAACCACATAATTCCATTAATTATGTATTCCATAATCCTTTTATTTTGCAATTTTGGCATTCTCTCTTTCTTTCCTCTTTATTGGGACTCCTTGGATCCCAAGACACTCCATTATTTCGAAATTCTTTTCATTGGATACTTATTATCCTTCTAGATGCATCTTTATTCATTATTTCACATTATCTTGTTTATTTCTCATTAAAATATCTCTTTTTGAGGATTTCTCTTTATTTCTCTTTTATTTTCCTCATTGGCATCCCTTTTAATATTAGCAACCTCATGGATACGAAATTTCACCAAGGAATCTCATTTATGCCTCTTTCCACTCATTTCCCACATTTTACCATTATTTTCAATTTCTTTCTTAATAAAGAAATACTTAATTAATCTTTTCTTTTCTTATTGCACTCTTTATGCAACTTTGGACTCCTTGGAACCCAAGGAACCCCAAGAGGCACGAAATCCATCCTTGGATTATATCTCTTTTCCTTCTAGAAGTTTCTGCCTCTTCCTTTTCTCAAATATTTAATTATTCAATTGCTAATTGAATTTTTCTTTGTTATTTCCTTGTTATTGTGCCCAATAGCCAATAAAGCCCACAAAACAAACATCAAGGCTATTGTAAACGAAATCTATGTATCCAACACAATTATACCATTCTTTGTTCAATTATCTTTAATATGAGAAATTACATTTCTCACCAGATGATCCCAAAAATTGGGGTTGTAACATCTATCGTAGGGGAAGAGCGACACGACATAGGTGCTGTCTGAGTGGCAGCCAGAAATGCCTTCCACTTGCTCATTGCTTCCTAGACTCTCTTATAAATTAACTCATCTACCTATACATGGAAAAAGAAACACTCTTTGATTTCTGAATTTCCTTTACAATAACATTCTAAAAGAAGAATAGGTTACCTCAACTTTTAAAAATTCCTATTTTTGGACATGTTTGCGTTGTGATGGCCCAAAGAATGCTCTTAGGACCACACCAGCACCTGCAGCCCTAACACATCCCTTGTGCCCTGAGGGATGAACGAGACTTGCTTCCTCTACTCGTGAAGCTCCCACTAATCATCATTAATAGAAATTGGTAAATAAACATGACAATCATCAATACTAATTGCTTTGAGAGTTGAATTTTACCATTTTTGCAACCACCTCAGCATTTGTGGTGTTGGTTATATCTCCTTTTTTATTTTGCCTCCCATCTTTCCACACATCATGGCGATGCAGAGGTGTGGGAGTAGTAGATGATTCAGTAGTCTCAGTTGTAGGAGTAGTAGGTTGTTGAATGGAAGACACCTGTAATTTTTGGCAAAGGGTTGCATAGCCACCGGGACCCATCATGTGGTCATGCACATTCAGTGTACGCCTTTCTCTTTTAGCATCGTTGGTAGCCTTGTTAGTAAGCACATTGAATTGGTTAGTAAAAATCAATGTCAAGTGTAAAATAATGAATTCATAAGAATGTATACTAATTAAATTGGGAGTGATGCTTAATGCCATGAATTCATTACTTTTTTTTACTTGGTAACAAACACCTCCCACTGATTTGGATCCATGTAGTTCCATCTATTGTTAGCCTTCAGATTATTCAATCTCAACCCAACGCTTAGCTTCGTAAACTTAGTAATGTTGGATAAATTGGATATTATGATAAATCCCTTTGTTTCGATGATGTCAAACATTTCATTCTTATTAATCTAACGAGCTACTTGAGTGTGCAGGACTAAGCAGGATGACAAAGTAGCAAGGGAAAATCCAAGAGCTTACTTAGTTATATTTTCATGCAATGTAATCAATGTTGTAAAACTTGTACAAATATATAATGTACAAGTACTTAGAATTGCATGTAAATCAAGCGTTAGATTTTCCCTAGCCAAACACCATAGTTAGACATGTCATCCCATTTAATTAGGATCACCTTTACATACTCACACATATAATTAGTGCTTAAATTGAAACCTTGAAACAGGATCATTCTCGGTCGACAAACTCCTCGACCGAGACACTCTCGGTCGACAAACTTCTCGACCGAGAAAGATCCAAAGTAGCCGTTAGACACAACAGACAAGTTAGTTGGCAGTTGAAGAAAGACGTTGCAAATCACTTGTTCCAGAGAGCCTGTCGGTCGACAAGAGTTCGACCGAGTAGGTGTCTCGGTCGACCATTTGTCGACCGAGATGGTCTCTGACAGCAACTGCAGAATAAAGTAATTAGCCGTTGTTAAAGCAACAACTTTGTACCTAACGGCTAGTTAAGCACTTAGAAACCCCTAGAAGTTGTCTAGAACGTCCTTAAGCATACTTAGGCCATTCCTATAAATAGGACAAGCCATAGGACATTAGAATTCACTTGTTACACTTGAGAATACACTTGAGCACACTTGAGCAATCTTTTGCAAGCAATTTGAGCACTGTGATCATTTGTCTACTTTCTCCTTAGCTCAATCTCGTGTACTATAGGCTAGATTCTCCTATCCACAGCAATCACAAGTTCACTTACTTGGCTAGGAGATCTTACGCTTGATCTAGGCATATCAAGCCTTGGGCTTAAAGGATAAGTTGTAATTTCCGTTTTCTTTCTTGTTCCTGTTTATCTTTTATACTCTCCTTGCTACTCCTAGGGTTGGAGGCTGCGGATTGGAGAGGGTTGACTTCTCAGGTGGAGAAGGGGACTTCAAGCTACTTCAAGAAGGCTATCGCAAGGGAAGCTACTTCAGAAGGCTGGTGCATCTACTTCAAGGGAAGGCTGCTTCAAGGTTGGCGATTACTTCTAGGTGAAGGCTGCTTGAAGGGTTTAGGAAAAGAGATTGTATTTTATGTAAATTCCTTGAAGAGGTAATAAAATAAATTTCTTTTCAAATCCCGGTTGGGTAAGCAACCGGGTAGTGGATTGACGGCTATAGTATTTGCTATAGTTGGAACCACTCTAAACCTTGTGTCTCCTTGTCCAATATTTTCATTGTGGTTGTTTGAAGTTCAATAATTATTAAATTATCTATAAAACTCTATTCACCCCCCCTCTAGTAGTTTTCAATTGGTATCAGAGCAGGCTTCAAGGAACCCTAACCAGGTCTTGAAGAATGGAGGGAAATGGTGAAAAGTGCTTGAACGAAACCACTACATGCTGCAATTGGTGTTTAGGAACAAACCACAAAACAACCGGATGCCCATGGAGATCAAAGGAAGAGGATAAGCACAAAGAATGCTTTATTGCTACAACTAGTGAAGAAGAAGAAGAAGAAGAGGTAAGTCTTTTTGATTTATCTAAAGAAGAACTAGTTGCTATTATTGAAGAAACACATAATAAATATGTTGAGTGCAAAAGGAAATTAAAGAAATCAAATAAAGAAAATGATGATCTAAATGTTAAACTTATTGCTCTTGCATCTGAAAATGAGAATCTTAAAGAGGGAAATAAATTTTCTGATCTTAAGTTAAAATCTATGGAAGCCGATTGCAAGCTCCTTTCTGTTGAAAATTCAAACTTACAGACTCAAGTAAACGATCTTCAGAAACAACCATTATTGTGCAACCATATAGATTATGACACTATTGTTAAAGAAAGAAATTTATTGTCATCAAATCTAGACCAAGCAAAAATAGACATTAAGAAAAGAATGGATGAGATTGCCAAGCTACAACAACAAGTTCGTAGTTTGAATAACCATGGCATTCTTGATCAAATTCTAGATAATCCCTATCAACAAATTGGGAGAAGGGGACTAGGTTACAAGCCTAAAGGAAAATCTCATCAA
Source organism: Alisma plantago-aquatica (assembly GCA_963693085.1). NCBI lineage: Eukaryota > Viridiplantae > Streptophyta > Magnoliopsida > Alismatales > Alismataceae > Alisma > Alisma plantago-aquatica. The sequence goes on along the minus strand of OY856413.1, from coordinate 193,281,002 downwards.
CAACCTAGTCAGAGAAAGTCACATACCCAATCTATGTATGTACCTAAAAGGACATCCTCATCCAATGACAACATAGGACATAACCATAGAAAAAGATATGAAGTTGACTCAATTTGTTGTCATTACTGCTTGCGCCTTGGTCACTATTCATTTTCATGTCCTTATAAGAGAAAAAATGTAGAGTTAGTTTGGGTTCCAAAACCTCCAAACTAAATGAACAAAGTCAAGTTGAGATATGACCAAAGACATTAGTTGCATATTTATATGTCTATCTCAACTCTACATAGTTACAAATGTAAATGAAAATTAATATTAGTTTGTACCCTAGATGATTTAAAGTCTAAGTCAAATTCCTATTTTCATATGATTTTTCGTAAAAGTATTTTCCGGTCTATACATATACTGGAATTATCATTGTATGCTTTATACCATGCTTTCATCATTGAGTGCGTATAGAAAATTGTTTGCAAGCCAGCAAAATAACTTATTAGTTATATGTTAATGCTTGCAACAAAATCTCTAACTCAGTATCTCTGAAATAATTAATTATGTCTCCAATTAAGTAGTATGCTTCAACTTGATATTTAAATTTTATGCAGATATTAGACTCAATATATTCAATCTGAAAAATCTGCAAAATTTGCCTCTTGGTCAAAATAAAACTTGACTAAGGGGCGCCATGGTCGTAGTCAAAGGCGACCTAAAATAAGCTTCGACAAAAATTGCTTATTTTGGAAATTCTCTCTTTGGACCTAATCTTAATATAAGTTTTCTTGAAAATTAAATCATTTGTTATCATTTAAGCCTTAAATTATCCCAATATTACTCCCTTAGAATATCCATATAAATGCTCTACAAAAATGATCTACCATTTGCATCTAAAAATCAACTTTAAAAGTTGTACTCAGTAAGTCTGTCGGTCGACGAATTCGTCGACCGAGAACCTCTCGGTCAGCCCATCTCTCTCGACCGACAAATACTAAACAGACTCAATATCAGACGAACTGTCGGTCGACAAATGCTCGACCGAGACAACGTCGGTCGACAAGTGCTCGACCGAGAAATAGCCGTTGGATACGACCGTTATAAACCGACCGTTATGACCATTTTTTTTTACCGTTGGGGAACCAAGTGGCGCGTCTGCAACTCGACTGTTGTGGACGCTCGGTCGACGAGTCGTCGACCGACCAGGTCGCTGGAATGCTATAAATAGGAGCAAAAATGAGTCACTTACTCACACTTACATTTCCTTGCCTCCATAGTCCATCTCTAGTGCATTTTTGTGCAACTCTTCAGCATTCTTATCCTCCAATCTTCCTTGCTTCTTCTCCACACTCAAGAAACACAAATGTCCTCATCCTCAGCTGTCCGTGGGAAGAAGAAAGTCGCCGGAAGAAAAAGAAGAGAAGATCGGGAAGCCACTCCGCCACTGACGATCATCAACGACATCGCCTTCGTCGACGGAGATGCTGGAGATCGATATCTACGGCTTTCCTCTAAAGCTCCTCTTCCCCGACGCCCGGTTGAAGCTATGGACTTCATCAACATAGTCGATCTGGAGAATCTCTTTGGAGTGCAGAAGCTGAAGGACTTCATCTATCCTTATTTTCCTTCCTATTCCACTAAGGTAGTCAACGAATTCTATGCCAATCTCTTATCCCACACCGAAAATGAAACCACATTCTTCTACACCATGGTCAATGGGCGTAGTTTTAAATTTTCCGAAGGGGATATTCTTGATATGCTAGAAATTGATATAGATGAATACCAAGATTTCCTTGACCTTACCACCGGCAATCCACTAAATTTATTATCCCATGATGACCACTCCACTAGCCTTAGTGATATAAAGAGAGCCATATTTCAAACCAATACCACTTGTCATGAAGATAGGGGAACCTATTATGCAATAAACCTGAAACCTGCGTGTAGGATAGTAAACCTCATTGTTTCCACCAACATACATCCTAGAGCCAATAAATCTGAGGTCCCTATTTTCCGCATGTGTCTAATTTATGCTATCATAAAAGAAATACCTATAAACTTCATTCGCATAATACTTAAAAACATGCTTGAGTTTTCTGGCAATCCACTGTATGCCGATTTTGTATGCCAGATCACTCAACATTGTCTTAAGTTACAAATTGAAGATATGGGGTATACATGGGAGCGTAGACCACCAAAGATAAGTAAGAATACCGTAGAGAAGATGGGGATTGACTTTGGTCATAAAAGGGCAAGAGTAGAAGGAGAATCATCACATCAAGATATACCACCACCCCCTCCTCCTACTAATCTTTCTGTTGATCCCATTCAAAATACTCTCACTTATCTTGCCGGCTCCCAATATCATCTCAGTAACCAACTTAACTATACCCATCATGCCATGACATACTTAAATCAAAGAATGCAAAATCTTTCTCCGAGCCAAACCGATGAATATCCGCATTCCTTAAATCCTGGCATGCTCAACCCATTTAACCCTTCATACAACTACTATCAACCTCCACCTCCACCATCAATGGATCTTGCACATACTCAATTTTCCTCCATACAATTGCAAGATATAGCTGCTCACTTCCGATTTGACCGAGTTCCCACATTTCTGGAAGCATATGCGTTAACTACGACAGGTGCTTTAGATTGGCAAACTCTGGTCAAATATTATGGAGCCGAGCCATTCCTTGGGAAAGATCCGGACATCGATGTAATTCTTAAATCTTTCCAGTAAAGTGTTGAAGTTGTACTAGTTGTAATGACAATGGTTGTAATAAATTGGTCATTTCTATATGATTGTAATATTTTCCATGCTATTTAATGAAGTTTGCCATCTTTTCTTGATTCAAATGGTTATTTTTTTTGGCATATGAGACATCTTAAAAAAATATGGATTATAAGTTCATTATTGTAGAGCATAACAAATAACGGGAGTAATAATTAAAACAGGCAACTATTAAAATTGTGGCTAAATTGACAAATGCCAAAACAGTTCTCCAGAAATATCCTCGGTCGAGCAACTAGTCGACCGAGAACACTGTCGGTCGAGCAGTTGTCGACCGACCAGGTTTTTGTTTTCCAGACTGACATAAATTGCATACATATTTGTTAAATCTTGGAGATCATCTACAACATTTTATATATTTTCTTAGTACTCAAACTTTCATTTGAGATATCTATCTAAGGGGGAGCAAAGCATAAGACTAAGGGGAGATCATAAAAACTTTGACCATTTGATTGAAGAAGCTTACAAACACATTGTAACCAACATGTGTAGCTGAAAATTTTCAAGAAATTTATGAATTTATTGAAAATGGTATCTTGTACTTGAAGGAACTCTCTACCCAAAACAGGGCTTAACATCCCTTGCATTTGGATGGAGACATTTTTATGTACTCTAAGCTTAGAGGATTCTCATTTAATCTAGGGCTTAACATCCTTTGATAAATGAGAAATCAATATACATTCATCATACGCTTAAGGGAATCTCATATCATTTCTAGGCTTAACATCCTTTGCAAATGATTGAGAAACAAATTGTGGATAAATTAGATAAAAATCCATGCTTCTAATAGGATATCTAGTTAAGGGGGAGCATTATATTAAGGGGGAGAAGAAAAATAAAATATTCAACTTGGATATCTTTTTGAAATGACAAAGGGGGAGAAAGAATATCAAAATCAAAAATATAAATGAGTTTCATCACATCTTGGCCAGCACTCACTTGCAAAACATAAACGGCTACAAAAGGTAATTTTCAGGTATGAAACTCACATGCTTTATATTTCCTTATTTCATATTTAGGAAATGTTTGTCATCTTCAAAAAGGGGGAGATTGTTGGATAAATTGGATATTATGATAAATCCCTTTGTTTCGATGATGTCAAACATTTCATTCTTATTAATCTAACGAGCTACTTGAGTGTGCAGGACTAAGCAGGATGACAAAGTAGCAAGAGAAAATCCAAGAGCTTACTTAGTTATATTTTCATGCAATGTAATCAATGTTGTAAAACTTGTACAAATATATAATGTACAAGTACTTAGAATTGCATGTAAATCAAGCGTTAGATTTTCCCTAGCCAAACACCATAGTTAGACATGTCATCCCATTTAATTAGGATCACCTTTACACACTCACACATATAATTAGTGCTTAAATTGAAACCTTGAAACAGGATCATTCTCGGTCGACAAACTCCTCGACCGAGACACTCTCGGTCGACAAACTTCTTGACCGAGAAAGATCCAAAGTAGCCGTTAGACACAACAGACAAGTTAGTTGGCAGTTGAAGAAAGACGTTGCAAATCACTTGTTCCAGAGAGCCTGTCGGTCGACAAGAGTTCGACCGAGTAGGTGTCTCGGTCGACCATTTGTCGACCGAGATGGTCTCTGACAGCAACTGCAGAATAAAGTAATTAGCCGTTGTTAAAGCAACAACTTTGTACCTAACGGCTAGTTAAGCACTTAGAAACCCCTAGAAGTTGTCTAGAACGTCCTTAAGCATACTTAGGCCATTCCTATAAATAGGACAAGCCATAGGACATTAGAATTCACTTGTTACACTTGAGAATACACTTGAGCACACTTGAGCAATCTTTTGCAAGCAATTTGAGCACTGTGATCATTTGTCTACTTTCTCCTTAGCTCAATCTCGTGTACTATAGGCTAGATTCTCCTATCCACAGCAATCACAAGTTCACTTACTTGGCTAGGAGATCTTACGCTTGATCTAGGCATATCAAGCCTTGGGCTTAAAGGATAAGTTGTAATTTCCGTTTTCTTTCTTGTTCCTGTTTATCTTTTGTACTCTCCTTGCTACTCCTAGGGTTGGAGGCTGCGGATTGGAGAGGGTTGACTTCTCAGGCGGAGAAGGGGACTTCAAGCTACTTCAAGAAGGCTATTGCAAGGGAAGCTACTTCAGAAGGCTGGTGCAACGGTAGTTGGTGCATCTACTTCAAGGGAAGGCTGCTTCAAGGTTGGCGATTACTTCTAGGTGAAGGCTGCTTGAAGGGTTTAGGAAAAGAGATTGTATTTTATGTAAATTCCTTGAAGAGGTAATAAAATAAATTTCTTTTCAAATCCCGGTTGGGTAAGCAACCGGGTAGTGGATTGACGGCTATAGTATTTGCTATAGTTGGAACCACTCTAAACATTGTGTCTCCTTGTCCAATATTTTCATTGTGGTTGTTTGAAGTTCAATAATTATTAAATTATCTATAAAACTCTATTCACCCCCCCTCTAGTAGTTTTCAAGTAAAACCTATGTATAATTGTCTCTCATCATCATGCACAATGTTCCTAAAGAAAGAAGGTGGATCGGTGTGCTCTACCCCAAAACCATCCAACATCACATCATCAATGTCTATTGAACTTGGTTCGTTCACATCTACGTCATCACAAGCATTTTCTTATTCGACACAAGTACTACTATCGACATCTACTGATTTTAGGTTTTAAATCTCTCCATGCCAGTACCATTCTGTATAGACATGTACAATCCCATTACACATGACATCACTTTTGATTTTGTCACCAGTGTTGACTTTCAATTTGTTACCACAATGCCTACATGGATAGTGGAATCTATATCCATGTTGTTTCCTATGTTTCTCCGCAAATCTTATAAACTGATCAAGATGAGCAATACACTCTGGGGTGCAGTGATTTGGAATGGACATCCATGATCTATCCATTCTATGGTCAAAGAGAAAACAATTATTAGGGTTCATGGTTTACAGATTGAGTTAAGGATCTATAGATAGATTAGTGTTTATTATTTTAGATTAATGAATAAGGGTTGAAATATTAGGATTTAGGGTTAAAATATTAGGGTTTAGGGTGTAGGGTTCAATAATGAATGTGTGTGCCAACTATCCCATTCTTCAACACCAAATCTCACTAGTAAGTGTATAATGTATGTATTCATATTTCAACAAAATTTCAGCAGCATTTCCCCGCAGTTCTTCAAGTACAAACATATGTACTTAGAAAACAAATAGGGAAGTGTTGAAGAAACATCTTGAAAACCAAATATACATTATACACTTACATACCAAATGAGAGTAAGTGTTCAAGAACATTCCCAAGTGGGAGACTAACAAGATTTACTCCAAATGAGTAAATCACAGACGGGTTTCTAGGCCAATGTCAAAAATGTATATATGTTGTCATTCGTATACCTATGATCATAGTTTCATCATTCATATCCTAGGTTTTATGGAACATCATTTAATTCAACTCATTGTTGATTATTCCCAAATAGAAATAGGATTTAGATGAACTATAATAGGGTATTTAATCAATTGTTCTACCCCATGTTTTATAATCTAAATTTATGTTAATAAAACTCATCCATGTGTATATTTATAAGAACAACCTTTTTATGTATAAAACTATTCTTTCCCTCAAATATTAGTTTTCTTATGATTATTCCAGATCCGTATTGAATTCTAAAGACATGTATGTCTATACCTATGCATCTAGGCTTGTGGTTCATATTGATAATACAAATTTTGTTAAGAAGAAAAATAGATAAATGGATGTAATATTAAGAACAAAAGATAGCAAAATAGAGAAAATTTTGTCATTTACAATCCAAAACAAGTCATATTCATACATTTTGATGTGATACAAATCAAAGAAGTGAAATGGATGCAATATTATAACTTTTTGGGCAAGGGTCGATATTTATGGCATGAAGTGGCATAAATATATAGGTTTTAGAGATTAGGTTGAGGGTTGATGTCAAGTGGATGCAAGATTAAGACTTTGATCAATATTATGCATTAAGATGTGTGTCCAAAACATACACAACTTCGGAATGCAGGGCACATTCCTTCTTAGACGGCACCAAAGAGGCGACGATGACCAAATAAGAGATGATGGTGATGGTGACGATGGTGGCTAGCTCCAGTAGCGGTAGAGGGGGAGAGCTCCAGTAGCGATCGCAACAAGCTCCAAAAATGGCAAGCTTTAGCAGCTCCAGTAGTGGTGGCGGTGGTGAGTGAACAATAGCAGAACAGTAACGGTGGCAACGTCAAAATTGGAATTGCCAGAGATAGGTCGGGACAAGAATGAAAAAGAGAATATATGAAGGGGAAGAAATTTTGCGGGTCAAGTGGGACGTAATCACCAGTTACAACTAAGGATTTAGTCGTCGGTTGCTAGAGAAAAACTGATGACTAACTCCTAAACCAAAAGAAAACAGACATTGGCGAAGGACAATAGTCGACGGTTATGTCTGCAAAATCAACAACTAAGTATGAATCTAAACAAAAACATTTCCCTCAGGTCAGGGTTATGGTTGTCAGTTAGTTGTGAAGAACTGACGACTAACTCTTCAAATAAAAAATAGACCTTGATTTAGGGCCATAGTCATCAATTTAAAACAACACAGACGATACAATTTTCAAATAGTCATCAGTTACAACCGACATAACCAACATCTATATACATATCCAAATAATTTTTTTTGATCTAGTATTAGTATCATAATGATTGATTATCCAACAAAAATCAACACTACTACAGGAATGACATGTAGCGTTGGTTATTTTAAGCATGTAGCCCCACTTTTTGGCCAAACCCTAGGTGGCCGTCGCTGGAGAATTTGCTTTTTAGGGCCAGTTTATAAATCAAAGAAAAACCGACCTTAGAGAGGTACAATAACCGACCCAAGAGAGGCACAAAAATGACCCTAAAGAGGTACAAAAACTAACCCTAGAGGGGTACAAAAACTGACCGTAGAGGGGTACAAAATCGACCCTAGAGGGGTACAAAAACCGACCCTAGAGAGGTACAAAACCCGACCCTAGAGGTCTACAAAAATGAGAATCCCGACATCTCTAAGGTCGGTTATTTCAAAAAACCGACCCTAGAGACCTCTAAGGTCAGTTATTTGAATATAATTGACCCAACAGGGTACCTGGAGATTTTAATTTGCTAACTTTTTAGGTCGGTTATGTCAAACAATTGACCCTAGAGAACTCTAAGGTCGGTTATATGTAGAAAACCGACCCAAAAGGGTACCTTGAGATTTTATTTGCAAAGCTCTTAGGTCAGTTATTTAAAAAACCCAACCCTAGAGATCTCTAAGGTCGGTTATTTGAGGAAAACTGACCCAACATGGTACAGAAGTATCTGATAAATTTGCGTTGAAGCTTCTAGGTCTCAAAGGTCGGTTTTTTTAAATAACCGACCCTAGAAGTCACATTTTTTTCAAAGAAAAATTCTATAGAATAGAATTCTTCAGAACAGAAACCTGCAGAACAAAAATCTGCTTTACACAGTTCAATAACCTATAATAGAAATAGACTTGCAAATGCAATGATGCAAGGTAGAAATGCATTCCGGAGCCATTTGATAGATTTTTTGTCCAATCCTTTTTGAATTAATTTATCAATCTCCCAACCACACACATTCATAACAACAGTAATTCACATATTCAGTTGAGGCATACTCATACACATAGCACATACTAACATTCATGCAAGTCTAAGATAGGTTCATTCAGTTGAGACATAGCACATACTAACATTCATACACATAGCACATACTAACAACAATGATAAATTGCAAGTCTAAGATGATATTATAAATTATGTCAGATACAAAAGTGATAAGTTTCAAAACTACATTCACAAATGAAGTTATGCATTCAATCCAATGCTATGGTCACTTCATTAAGAAAAGCCTCTGACCACTCTTCTCAGAATTCATTTAAATCATCAAGTGTGTAAGGCTCCTGACTTGTAAAGATCTGCAATAGAAAATGCACATGCTAATATTTTATAAAATGAGTACATCTCACTTGTAAATTTAAGATGTAATTCTTTATTACCTGATCTATAGTACTCTAAATGTCATTTGATGATGCTCTGACAATATCTTGCATATATTTCATTACATAGTAGCCACAAGCCCAATCATTATTTTATATATGACACTACAAATAAAGAATTATACTTAATGTTAGTAAACTACTATATATAGAGTTGAGATAAGACTATAAGGGATAACATATAAGAGTTGACATATACATTACTATAAGAGTTTTACATATATAAGACTAAGCCATCAAAGTAGTTACCTTGCTTTTTTCAAACTTAATGTCTTTAATTTGGTGGGTATTATTCCTCCACCTTCACGAAAAGCCTTAATACCCCTATCAATTAATTGATTACGATAGTTGTCAAAATAGAAATTCTAAGTAGAAATATGATGTTGAAGCATAACAACTGATGTGGTAGAAACTAAATTTATGCTTACTCCATAGTTGGCAATCTCAGTTTGTGACTCCTTGTTGTTATTCCCATTCGATCAAGATAATAAAAAGTCATCAATTATGGGACAACCACCACTAGTTCCCAATGTCTAGATCGGAGTAAAATGCATATTGAAAACAAATATTAGAATTATAAATTTAGTCAATATTAAAAGATATTGAATAATAATACTTACTTGATGTTAAAAGGAATTAGGATAATTTCCTTTTCCACACTAGCAAAATATTTGAATGTAGTATGGAAGTACTCATTCACATCCTCAATGTGTTTCTCCACTTGACTAGTGATTAAAGGAACTAAGAATCCAACATTCCTTATATCAATGTTTATCATCTCGGTATATAAATGGTTGTAAAACATTTGGAATCATTTCATATATTAGAAATAAGCTAAAAATGTATATTGGAGTTTTCTTTATTGATGAATCCTTACCTTATCCATACTTCTAATATCGAAGTATTTATCCAATCATACTGGAACAAATCTTTAATAACATCAAGAAAAATAAAACTCTCAAAGTCCCTCCCAGCTGCATCTTCTGATAAATTGACCAACATATGTGATCCTGAGCTTTGGATCGCTAAGTATCAACATAAACATTTACATTTGCTTCCTAATTCGTCGAATGTAGCTTCGGGAATGAAAGAAGGCTTGGGCATAGGAGGACAATTAGTAGAATTTTTACTTTTTGGTTTACAAATTTCTTGTTAATTAAATTACATACTTATATTACACAAGTTCATATATGTAATCAAATATGAAAGACATGGTAGATTTCAGATATATACCTTTTCATTGATAACCAAGTGTTTAGGCCAACCCACCATAGCACCCTTTGCTTCTTCAACTATACTATATTCAGGATTCTATATGGGTAGTGGTTTGTCCCCCATTCCGCCATTCACAAGATGGATGTACACACGACAAATGTCATCAAAAACTTATTGTCAATGCAATGTACTATCGAGGTTGTATACCTTACCCGCTACCACAACATTATACTATGTAACCTCCACTGCAAGTTTAAAGTTCATACCAATCTAGAATTGAAACAATATAAGTTATATACGAAGCGGTAGCTAGATACCTACTATATATCATACCAATAACACAACATATAAAACAAACTTACTGCAGATTGTTGTGGTGGGTCATTGGGAGTGCTCCCACGACCTTCTACAACTGGAGCATGGGTGTATACCTCATCTTATGAGAGATGCATGGTATGAAGAGGATGAAGTGAAGATATTATTTGTTGCACTTTCTTATCTACTAATGCTTCAACCTCTTCATGTGTAACTACACGACCTCTTCTAGGTTGTGAAGGGCCAAAATAAGATTTGAATCCTATGCCTGCTCCTAATGCCCTAACATGGACAGGATGCTCATTCGTACCAAGAGCAACTGATAGTTCATCCATGCGGCCAACTGGTATGAACTTTCCTTCATTTCATTGCTCATGGAGATCAATCTATTCATAGTTAATAAAATATTAACTCACAATCAATTGGTAATAAATAAATCAAAGTTTGTGTGAGTTACTCTTTAGTTACTTAGTTGTGATGAACTTACCATCTTTTGTGCCACCTCCTTTGTTGCAGGGTTGGTAAATTCACCTGTTATATTTTTTCTAGCATCAACCCGAATTTGGTAATAGGGTGGATGCTCAACTGGATTTGTACTAGACTCTTCTCCAGAAGAGAGTTTCTTCTCTAGTTGTTCGCGAGCGAAGGCATAACCTTTTGGCCCCAAGTGATGGTTATGCACATTTTTTGCCCATCTTTCCTTTTGGGCCTCGTGAATATCCTGATCATTTAAAATGAGGTATTGAAATTTACATGTAGGAAAAAATATACATATATAATACATTAATTGTAATAAAATGAGGTATTGCAATCTTTATTACCTGAAATTCAATATGACACATGGTAACAATTACATATTTTTGTAATTTATTGAGAGTATCAGGATGAATCACTTTGTTGCATATTTCATTGAAGAAGAAACAGAGTCTTGTGAGTGCAAACCTTACATGCTTCGACAATATAGATTGAATAGCCACAGGTAATATTTGTTGCATTAAGGTGTGACAATCATGAGATTTGAGACCTATCAACTTGAGATCCTTCATTGATACCAATCTATGAATATTAGAAGAGTGTCTTTGTGGAACCTTAATATTATACAAGCACTCACAGAAAGTCTTTTTCTCCTGCTTTGACAAAGTGTAACAAGCTGGTGGTAAATATGTGAGGCGACCCCTTATCTCCACTGATAATTCTTTTCTTATACCCATTAATTATAAATCTTTTCTATATTTGATGTTGTCTTTAGTCTTTCATGGTATGTTCAATAACGTACCATTGATGCTATCACAAATATTTTTCTCAACATGCATGATATCAATACGGTGTCTAATTTCCAAAAATCTCCAATATGGAAGATCCCAGAATATTGACCTCTTCTTGTACAGATATTTGTCACATGCGAGAGTACGACTACTTGAACTCTTTCCAAATTCATTAACTATATGTTTCACCCTATCATATACAATATTTCCCGATATAGGTTTAGGAGCACTTCATTCCTTAGTTGACCCATTAAAGGTTTTGCGTTGCCTTCGATAAGGATGCACTAGTTGGAGAAATCTCTGATGTTGAAGATATACGATTTTACCACCATGTTTCGGTCGAGTCGAATATGTATTCTCCTCACAAATAGGACATGCTTTGTATCCTTTTATGTTATATCCAGACAAATTTCCATAAGCGGGAAAGTCATTAATCGTGTAAAACAACATAGCACGCAAAGTAAAGATCTCTTCATGTGAAGCATCATATGTCATAACACCTTTGACCCATAGTTTCATTAGGTCATCAATTAGAGGTTGAAGGTAAACATCAATATCATTTCCAGGTTGCTTGGGCCCTGATATCAATATTGACAGCATGACATACTTATTTTTCATACACATCCAATGAGGAAGATTGTATATAACAATCATAACATGCCACATGCTATGTTGGCTACTAAATGTACCATAGGGATTCATTCCATCTATACAGAGTCCAAGTCTTAAGTTCCTTGTTTCTTTACCAAATTGAGGGTATAATAAATCAATTTTCTTCCATTGTGGTGAATCAGATGCATGTCGTAGGACGCCATCATCATTGACCTTTAACTCCCCATGCCAAGACAAATTTTATGCATCTTCTGTATTAGCAAATGAGCGTTTAAATCATGGTATTATTGGTAGATACCACATCACCTTGGTAGGAGTGCTATTTTTAGCCTTAGCTGAATTTGTGGTCCTGTACCTTGACGCACCACATTTTGGACAATTTATCAAATCACTATAGTCCTTCACAAATAACACACAATCATTTGGACATGCATGAATCTTCTTAGCCCCCATTCCCATTGGGCACATTATTTTCTTTGCTTGATATGTTGAAATTGGAAGCTCATTGCCTTCAAGAAGAATTTCCATTAAGAAAAACAATAGTGAAGTGAAACTCTTATTGCTCCACCTGTTTTGATCTTTAAGACTATATAATCGCATCACAACACTCAACCTCGTGAACTTAGTACAACCCTTATATAATGGTTTTTCAACATCATGGACAATGTTTGCAAATAAAGAAGGTGGATCAATGACATTGTCCCGACATCTACGTAGCATCTCATCAACCATATCATCCTGAATCGGGTCATCCAGAATTAGTTCATTGACATTATCATCATTATCTATATCATGAATCGGATCATCCTGAATCAGTTTCTCTCCATGCCAATACCATTCATTATAACCTTGTATGATCCTATTGCATATGACATGATTCTTAATTTCCTCAACAATATCAACTTTCAAATTGTTACCACAATTTCTACATGGACAAAAGAACCTATCTGTAGGTAGTTTCTTATGTTCCTCAGCAAATCTGATAAATTCATCAAGACCTTTGGAAAACTCTGGACTGCAACGGTTCTTGATAGACATCCAACTTCGATCCATTTTTCTAGGTCACATTAAAATTAATTATAAAACTATATAGAACATTTAATATTGATAATATTGTTGACCTATGTGTCATACATTGCCCATATTTTGATAATGACTCAACTAGTCCATTCATATGTGTCTAACATATCTATTTGAGATTGATTTTAGATGTTAGGTACAAGAAAAGAATCAAATTCTACATGAATCAAACTCATCAAGTTCATGCAAAATGACATGCAAATGCCCAATTTTGGAGATAGCCTCAAACGGCCTAGAATAATTTTTGTAATCACTTGTATACATGTTTTGTAATGCAACTAAGATGAGAAAAATGTTTGGGACACAAAAATCGTGAATAGCCAAATCCATTTCCCAAAATTTCCAACAGACTTTTGATCCGCCGAGTTGCAAACTCGACCAATCCCTGGAGATCTAGGAATATTGGATGGATTGGTCGAGTTGCCACTTCACAAAATTCGACCGATCGACCATTCGGTCAAAATCTGAACTGGATCCATCGGTCGAGTTTCCTAAATCTATGATTTTAGTTTTTGCACCTAATATAATTTGAAGGTCTAATTTGTTTTGTGAGACTTGTGTAGAGCTCTATTCATAAAAGTGTACCACCTATCCCATTTGTTGAATATTTAATCTCACTACTAACTGTATAATGTATGTTTAGTTTTGAATAAAAATTTCAGCAGTATTTCCCCGAAGTTCTCCAAGTACACCGATGTAAATGACACATACATAACCACTCACATATGTATCCAGAGAACAAATGAGGAAATCCTACTAAAATTTTCTTCAAAACTAAACATACATTATACAGTTACATTCTGAGTGAGATTAAATATCCAAAAATAGTCCCAAACTGGGGACTATCCAAAGTTTACTCCTAATGAGTAAATTTTGAATGTGTTTCTACGTTAATATATGTCTTATTTTTATATTTATATATTAAGTTAAACATCATGTATTGATGATCTCACCCATAAACCATAAAGTGTCAGTCTAGGAGTATACATGTATAATATCATATTAATTTCTAGAATTTATAAAACATTTACATGTGAATGATAATAAAATGTAGATATGAAAATATATTTTTATTACTGGTTGAGTTACAAGTCACATAATATAGAAAAATAAATTTAACTAACCTGAGCCGCTGAGATGAAAGGAAGAGCAAGAAGATGACCGTCAAGTGACGTAGGAACTACTGCAAGCAAGTAGAAGATCACTGTAGTAAATGATATGGACAAACCAAGAGACCAAGAGTGAAACCAGCGGCCACACAATAATTTTAGGGCAAAATGAAACCATTACCTTTTCTATTTCGGGGTGGCGGCCTCACTGTGGAGGCGGGGGTGCAGCAGCAAGGGCTACTCAGAATCCACGACTGGAGAATGAGCTCGACAATGAGGTCTTTGTGGAACGAGCTTGGGAACGAGGTGGCTTCCTTACTTGGAAACAGAGGCAACCTTCGTGGATGATGTGATGACCTTCGCGGAGAGGTGGCGACCTTTGTGGACGTGTGGAGAGGCGGCGACCTTCGTGGAAGTGTGAGAGGTGACGACCTTCTTCAGATACCATGATCCCTATTCGAACATGACAACGCGCTCTCTTGGCAAAGGCTTTGGAGGCACAACGAGATCTCCTGGAAAAGAGAAGCTTCGGCAGTGCGGGAGAGAAAGAAGAAGCATGTCTCAGCAGCGAGAATGGAGGAAATGATACCCGACTCACCTTTGATATTTCTGCCAGACCTATAAGGTCGGTTATTTGCAAAAAATCGACACAATAGGTAAGCGATGCCCGAACAGACACCTCTAAGTACGGTTATTGGCAACAAACCGACCCTGGAGGTCAGGTCTCTAAGGTTGGTTAATTGGGAAAACTGACCCAAACGGTCTTACCCCACCCAACTTAAAAAAGGCAAGTTCTAAGGATGGTTATGTTGATAAACCGACCCAATAGGGTCTACTTCTAAGGTCGGTTATGAAAGAAAACCGACCCAAGAGGTCCCCTACTTCTAAGGATTGTTTTTTAGAAAAACCAACCCTATAGGAAACTTCTAAGGATGGTTATTTTAAAAAACTGACCATAGAGGTGTCCTACAAGGTCAGTTATTTGGGAAAACCAACCCAATAGATATAAGCAATACCCAAATTTTCTTCACAACTTCTAAGGACGGTTATTTCAAAAAACCGACCCTATAGCTCGACGTGCGAAGGTAAAATGAAGCCAATTTTCTCTGCGGGAAACATGTTGCGACGGTTTTCTAAAAAAATTGATGCTATGTTTTTATGTTCCATGAAATTATGATTTTTTGGCTCTTTATAAGCGTTGATTATCTCTAAATAACCGACCTTGAAGCTATAAGTGGTACCCAAATATTTTCCTAAAGACTTGATGCTTCGGTTTTAGCTTTTTAAGTCGGTTTTTCTAATATAAGTGACGCTATCAGAAGTGACGTTAGAGACCGAAAATGTAGTAGTGCAACAATGAAGGAGAAAATTGGGGGCGAAATATTTTTAGGGGGACAATGCATGTAATCACCTAGTCGTTAGTTTCATCTATAAAAATGATATTATAGACCCATCCCCACAAAATAAAATTGTCTCTCCAAGGGGGGTCAGTCGTCAGTTAATTGTTAGAGATGACGACTAATGAGGGGATATATTTTTCCATTGGAACATGAAGTGAAGCATATATTCTCAATTATAAGAAAAACCGACACGGGATCGAAAATTTTAGAGGCAAATTCTTTTCCCTGAAAAATTGTATTTCACAGGTAATTTTAGACATTGGTTTTAGAAACTGACGTTAAAGTAAAAGAGGTACCCATGTCTTTTCTAAATCTGCAGGACTTCACATATAGTGATAGTTGGGTTAATTAACTGATGTTTTTGTGCTTTGGCATCATTTTTTTTAATAACCAACATCACCAAAGATGACGTTATCTGTCATTTTTGTCCTAGTGTTATTAACTTTTCTCCTTCTTTTGTTTAAGGCGCTACTCATCATCTTCGAATTTTTTGTGAGTACTCATTGTTGGCTAATGACATATGCATGTTATCAATTTATTCTTGTATGTTGAATTTCTAAATTTGAATGTAGTTCAAAATTTTCTTTCTTGTAGTTACATAAAGCACACATATTTTTTTCAGATCTACTATCTTTCTTGCATGTAAAGTATAAGATTTAGAACAAATATTTGTATGCACTTGTTGTAATTTTAAACTCTACTACTTTAGATGATGTTGCCAATGCTAAATGCAGACCAAAAATGACATTTTGATGTAAATGTGCAAGGAATTTCAGTTTTATCTTTTGTTTTGTATGGATGATAAAAGTCTCTCTCATTATGGATGAAAACTATGGATTAGGATATTGTCCAATCTATTTCTCTATTGTGACTCTTGTATAAATGAATGGCGGCTAACTTGCGGTGTCTAAATAAAATATATGGACAGTGATAGGCTATCAGAAATGTAGCATTTAGAATCTGAATATGTAATAATCTGAGTAATAATTTAGGAAAAAGTAATGAGTTTCAAAAATGTATGTGACATTGCTAATTTACAAATTATATATATAGAAGTTATCCATAATGTCAATAGATTACCGTTTGTAATTATCCACTTTATTTATCCAGAACAGTTATCTATGCCCAATTTTCCATACAATTGTCACTAGTACTGATCATATACTCATATGTAAATTAAATAATGTATAAGGACTTCATTGTTGTCTGATTAAATTGTTCACTGATTTTCTACACTTTGTAGATGAATTAAGGTTCTACTTTTTGGAATAATGGTTCAATTATAAGTATCAATGTGTCATCAATGAATTGGCTTTAGTTCTTTTCGTACTCTTTCCCATGTTTGTTCAATCGAATCAAAGCTTCTCTTACGCTCATTAGAAACCCAGATGTTCATGGTTGGGGACCATGTTGATTAGTAGTGGTGAAAGAAAGGCGTCTCTACTTTGGACTGAGTGTCGGGACTACTTACCTACTGGCTACCACAATATAACATCTCTTAGCTTTCATCTTGGATCTTCCTTGATTATTTTATGCTAGGGATGACTGCTTTGTCCCCATTATGAATGTTGGGTCAAAAATATTTCAGCCACAAATAATGAGTATCTTTGTAACATTTTAGATTAAATTTAATGTACATAACTCATAATGTGTAAGAAAAATATTTTATGCAACTCGTTGTCTTTTCTCGCCTTATGTAGTATATATGCTACTTTTAGTGAATATGTGTTACATTTTGTACAAAGTGGTTACTTTATGTATATCATAGCTACTTTCTATGTGAAATAGTTACTTTTTATGTAAAATGGTTACTTTCACTCTAGGATCTTAAAATCATGACATACAATGCTTAAGATTCGATTGTAGGGAGTTATCATAGCTAACCATACCCTTTGTGGTTATCTTGGGATGTGATGTGGTGGAGTCAGGTGACTTTGATGTTTCGAACTCTCTCCCTCAAAGGTGTTTGACTAATGGGTCTAGTAAATCACATGAAGCATTACCACACCTCACAAGTAAAAAACTTCCTTCTGATCTTTTTATCCCCATTGTTGGTGTAGGAATTGACCAAGAAATTAGGATCCATAGACACATAAATATGTAGTCAAAAGGTAATATATATATATGGATTTAAAATAAATATATATGCAACATATGAACATCAAAATTTCACCAAAAGGTATATGGTACACAAAGTAACTATGTGGAACAAAAAGTAACTATTTGACACAAAATGTAACACTAATACACCAGAAGTAAAAATCAATTACTAACAATAACGTTATAATAAATATTTCAAGAGGATTCTCAATCGATCAACAAAAGTAAGAAATTGATTACTAAAAGTGTTACATCCCTGACCTGGGTTATGAGTTAACCCGAGGTATTTTGCTCAATTATGTAATTAGAAGTTTGTTATTATCTCCTAGTATGTAATTAAAGCACATGAGGAACATATGTTGTTATTTCTGTCCTTTTTAAACAATGTTGTAGTATTGTTTTGTAATACAGGGACCTATGTACAAATTACCCAATTAGAGGGTTTAACTTGCAAATTGCACATGTTAAGATGTTCCTTTGATGATGAGACATCATATGAGTGAATATGATGAATTATGATGGATTCTCCAAGCTTGGGCATCAAGATGCAGCTTGTGGAGCAATCCTTGTTCTTAAAACCCTAATTTTGGTGTAAAGTGCAAATTACCCAAAATGTGGGGTATAACTTGTATAATACACCATCTAGAGTATCATATATGACTCTTGACATCATTTAGAGTAAGAATTATGAAGAGGGCACTTCGATTGAATAATCAAGTAAGACTGATAACCTTTGTAATAAATCACCAAGTTGTAAGTTAAGAGACCCTCATATATGTGCACCTTAGTGATAAGTTGACCTTCTTAGCCTTTAGACCTTGGTTTTAGAAGGAGTTTTGCCTTAGAAATGAGGAGAAGGGACGTTCCTAAAGGAGAGAGGGACCTAGATGAGAAACCAAGAAGATAGGGTCCTTATGTTGAAACTTAACCCAAACTATATAAGCATCTTTCCTTGCAAGCCAAAGAAACGTTCCCCTTCACTTCCTCTCTTATCTTCTTGCTAAACTGACTGAAGGCAGAGCTCTAGAGCAGAGGGAGACGACCAACCTATTCTAGGTAAGAATTGATCATCTTATTGCTCGAATTTGTGGAGGAAACCATGAAGCAAGGTTGGTTTGTTAGTATTCCTTACAAGGTTCTTCTTTCTAGCCGATCGTTCCCAACCATTTCTTGGAGAACACCCTTGGCCGACCTGTGGAGCTCAAGACGCCATTAAAGGCTTGGAAGCTTGGAAGCTTGGAGCTCTAGGAACGACCTTAAGGTGGGTTTTATAACTCTAAACCTCTTGCTTTGATTATGCATATCTTTATTCTTTTTAATAGTAGCTAGTTCTTCTTCTTCCCCATCTTTCCTTGCAATCTTGCAAGAAATCCCTGAAGAATTGACCTTGGTTTCAAGGTAGATGATGATGGGCGTGATTACCTAGACTACTTTATCAAACGGTCCTTCACCCATGGTTCAACCGGTTTGCCAAACCGTTTGGGACCAAACTGTTTCAAAACTGTTTGATCTTATGCGGTTTGCAAAACCATTTGGACTCAAATGGTTTCAAAACCATGTGAGGGGTTTGACCAAGGGTTGACCATTTGAGGGTCTGTTGGACACATTATGAATAAACCACCTACAAATAATAACCATCTAATTACAAGTAATGTTCAAGTTGAAGGCACTTTAATCACCTAAACCCTAATCGGGTTCAAATTGATGATTTCATGGACCAATCTTGTTGAAGTTTGGGTTGAGTGGCCCAAACGGTTTCAAAACTATTTGGGGTTCACCCAAATGGTCTCAAGACCATTTGGTGATCACCTAAGACCGTTTGGAGGTCTAGGGTTAAGGTAATTTGATCAATTGAAGGTCCAATCACAATAGGTTGTTGAATTGATTAAAAGTGTTGATTTTAGACTTAATTAGGGTTCAACCATTAACAAATGGACTTAGATTTTCGTGTGACTTTGGGAAAACGGTCTCAAGACCGTTTGGAGGATGTCCAAACGATCTCGAGACCGTTTGGGCCAAGTTGGGGCCCAATTGAGTGGCATTTGATGGGTTCAACTTCAATTAGACTCATGTTGATCAATGTTGATGGTTAATTGATTACAAACCCTAATTCAACCAGTTCCAACCCTAATTGGCTATTAATTGAGGGTCAATTGAGTGTCCAATTGGTTAAGGATAACCGTAATTGGCTCAATTGATAAGTGGTTAACATATATGGGGTCAAATGAGGGGCTCAACATTGAAAACCCTAATCGATTACAAGTGTTGATGTGCTTTTTAGGTCCATGCGGTTTTGAGCCATTTGGACCAAACGGTCTCAAGACCGTTTGGGCTCAAACAGTTTCAAAACCATTTGAAGGTCATGTGGTTTGGAGTTTATGCGGTTTGAACTCATGCGGTTTGGTCATGTGGTTTTATTAAACAGTTTCAAAGTCAATCGTGTTCAAACGGTCAACATGATCAAATGGTTTCAAGACCGTTTAAGGTCAAACAGTCTTGAGGGTCATGCGGTTTTGATGGTCAAAGATATCAAACAATCAACACCTCCATGCGGTTTCAAAACCATTTGGAGGTTGAAGTGTGAAACTGTTTGGAGACTTTTAGGGTTAAGAATACCTAACGCCTTGAAGGCTTAGATGGTTCAATGGTTGTTTAATCTAAACCCTAATGATACCTAAACACATTAAGGGGTTAAGTAACTAGTAGATTGACCCATGCTATAATCAATGGTGAACATTACCAATGTACCCTTGAAGGGTTCAAGTAGTCACCATCCCCTTAATCAAGCAAACCCTAATGACATGATAGTGGTGATTTAACTTATGTTAATCAATGATGACTTGACCTAACCAAATCTAGAGTGATGTAATCATCACCTATTAATGAGAGGAGAGAGAAGACTCCTAATGTTAATAAAGGTCAAGTAAAATACCTTCAATACATGTGAATGTACATGATTAGGGTATGATCCATCAAGGTGAGATCATGGAAACCCTAATTATGATGAAAGATAAATCTTAACCTAATTTGAAGGCATCAATGAGGATAATTTCAGATATGGTGATGCTATGAGCTCAATTCACTGTGAAGTGAATAGTAAACCCTAATTCTAGGGTAATAACATGTAATGTGAATAGTAAATCCTAATTGAGGGTGATGTGATAAAATGTACAATAAACCCTAATTCTAGGTTATGCTTTTAAGCATGAATCTTCATGGTTAAGATATGAGGTGAGAAATCATTATTCCTAATCATAATAAGAGGGATTGAATAACCCTAATTGACATCAATAAAGGAACCTGGCCTTAGTAAAAGCATGATGGTATAAACTTTGAGTTGAAAGGTTACTTCTATTTTATAAATTGTTGATCCGAAGATAAATTGTTTATCATTATCAGTTGAATTAACCATGCAGGTTCCTATAAGAGGATGACAATGCCCAGGTAAGGGTTATGATATCATATTCACTGGAAGCATACTATAGGCTTTATGAATAATGATACATGTTATGTTGCCTATGCTTAAGTGACAACATATGAGATTAATGGGTTGTAAGAGCCATGAGTAACATCAAGGTCATGATGATTAGATGAATTATGATGAATTGATATCCATCTGATAACTGATGTGAGTTAAACTTGATACATTTAGTATTCTTCTGTTATAGCAATGTTTAATATTTAAATGCTTGAAAACATGTTTGATGCTAAAAGAATATTGAAATGTACCTAATTAATCAAGTATAATCATACCATGTAGAGCCCTGATCATAGATCCATCATTGTCAGAAGCTAAATGATGGTGAAATAGGTTTTCCAAAGGGAACTCCTGGATCACATACTTTTGAGTATGTGGGGGAATATGGACGCGAATATCCTTACCTCCTAGTGTAGAAGTTGATGTAGATGTATCTTGATCTATCAACCCTTCACTATATCTTTATGCCGGGATGATGTATCACTAATCACCTGAGGAAATCCTTTATGTCGCATCGATGAGAGATAAACAAGAGATCTTTCGATGGTGAAGAGAGTACATAATGCCACTGTGACTCTAATAGCGAAGTGCCAGAATACCCTGGTGAGCTATAGTAGTAGAGACACCAAATGTCCTACATGTTGATTCTCACTCTGACTGAGAAAGATGAGGTCATAAGAATATGGCTCTTTTGATGACCTAGGTATGATACCGATGCGACTTAGTAGTGATCGGTTGGAGTATGAGAGGTATACCTCATCTTCGTAGAGCATAATAATGTTTGTAAAACATAATCAGCCGCGTAGTATATCTGCTAGGGTTGAACTATGAGACACAATGATTGATGTTACACTGTTTATATTAGTATACATGTTCTTCATATTCCTTAATGAAATTGCTTTACTTAATATCAAATCTGTTGTTGAATGTCTTAAAACTTATATTGCTTATATTGTTCTTTGATTGCTATAATAAAGCTTTTGGCAGAGAGTTCTAACTCTTGCTGGGACAATTATTTAAAATTGTCTCACCCCGTAGATTTCAACTTTTTAGGTGGTCGTCGAGGACGAAGGAACCAATCTGCGAGTGAACAGTATCAGCAGCAACAACACCTGAGGAAGCAGTGAATCTCAGGTGGAGATACTGACTGTCCAGTCCTATAGTTAGTTAGTCTTATGCCGTCTCTGTACTCTCAGGTCCTAGGAGTCAATAGATCTGAGATTTTGGTTTTTAATCTTGAGATTTGGTATCTGAATGTATATAATCACTCAAGAGGTGATTTAACAGAGATGTAAATTGTTTACTTTGTTTCTTATAAAAGGAGTTTTATTGTTTCAAGACCCTTTCGTAAAAAGTTTTAATTTTTAGTGATTTTTTGTATTCCAATGCTAATCGAATCGCTTCCACTGAGTTTATCTCATATTTTGGAGATCGGACCCCACAATAAAGTGGTATCAGAGCTCTAGGTTCGCTGAGTCTACAGAGACATAGGACTTAGGATGTCGAGTCTATCTTAGTGTTTTCCAGTATATCTAATAGTATCTTCTGCTCCTCAGGAGAAGAAGATAAGTAAGGATGTCTGGACCACATGAGGAGTACGTGGCCAAGAGTAGTGTAGCTGCACCCTGAGAAGGTGCAAGGAACCCAGAAATAGAACAGCCTATACCTGAGCCACCTCAGTTTGACCCAGTTGATATGGGAAACCCAGCTGTTCAGACTATGTTCGGGCAGTTTATGACTGCCATGACACACATCACCGATAGGATGCCTATGCTTGCACCTAGGGCACCTACCCAGCCTGAAGGACAAGGTATCAGTAAGATGTTCGAACGACTTCGTCGAGTCAGAGCGACCGAGTACTTTGGAACAGCTGACCCCGCAGATGTAGATCTGTGGTTAACCGAGTTGGAGAAGGCCTTCAGAATCCTGAACATCCCAGAAGGTGAGAAGGTTAGACACGCCGTCTATCTTCTCGAGGGGAGTGTTGGTCACTGGTGGACCATGCAAGAGCAGAAGAGGCCAGGTGTGGAGGTTACATGGGAAGACTTTCGTCTGGAATTTTTCAATAGATACTTCCCAAAGACGTTCCTAGATGAGAAGATCTCTCAGTTCGAGAGATTAAGACAAGGTATGATGAACATTAGCAAATATGAAGCTAAGTTCATGGAGTTGTTGCGGTTTTATCTGCACATGGCTGCTACAGAAGAAGAGAGGATTAGAATGTTTGAGAAAAGGTTGAATGCCGAGCTGACTACTCCCGTGTCTGCCCTAGAAAATTGGGAGAGATTTTCAACCTTCGTTGAGTTAGTCCGAAGGATAGAGAGATTCGTAGCAGAGAAAAGGCAAACCCATAAGAGATACCCTCAGTTCCAGGGGTCTTCATCTAAAGACTTCAAGAAGCCTATATTTTCTACACCTACACCTCCACCACCCCGACCTAGTGCTCAGACACAGTGGACACCGAGTAGAGGTAGAGGACGAAGCCTACCGCCACAAGAGACTCACAGTTCAGCATCGATGCCGGTCACAGGACCACCCAAACCACAACAACAAGACAAAAGTTGTTACATCTGTGGGAAGGTGGGGCATCTGATGAAGGATTGTAAGTCTAGACCAGCCAGTGTGACACAACCACAGAGACAGAGTCAACAAGGATCCCAGAGAAGGTAGTTTCAAGGAGCATCTAGAGGATGTGGACAAGCGTCCCAAGTTGGATCGTCAGCACCGACTCAACCTCAAGCGACAACAAGGTTTTATGTGATGAACCCACCTAATGCAGTGATCAACCCTCAGGTTGTGGCAGGTCATATGAAGTTGTTATATTCTGATATGTCTACATCATGTGTTGTATTTTTTTTGATTGACTCAGGTGCTACGCACTCCTTTATCACTCGAAGAGTGATTCTTAACTGCAATATGACAGTTAGTCATAGGGCAGATAGCCTGTTGCTTGAGACTCTGTTGAGAGGGTCTGTTGTGTTGCAGGAGGTATGCTCTCCCTGCATCCTCTTCTTTTCTGATCATCGCATTCAAGTGGACCTTATACCACTTGAGATGTAAGGATTTGATATAATCCTTGAGATGGATACCTTGGAAAGGTATAGGGTTGTCTTGGATTGTGAATCCAAGCAGGCTGTGTTTGTTGATGAAAGCGACACATGGATCTTTCAAATAGAGAGAAAGATTCTACCCACCTATCTTGTGTCAGCTATGGTTGCTGAGAAGCTGATGAGGCAAGGATGTTATGCATTCTTAGCCCATGTGGTAGACACTACCATGGAGAGTCCTAACCCTGATGAAGTTCCTGTAGTCAGGGAATTTGAGGATGTATTTCCTGAAGAACTTCCAGGTGTACCACCGTCTCGGGAAATTGATTTTGAAATCAATTTGATCCCAGATACACAACCCATAGAACAAACACCGTATAGGATGGTGCCTGCTGAGATGGCAGAACTCAACAAACAACTGCAAGAGTTGTTTGAGAAGGGTTTCATCCGATCGAGCACTTCACCCTGGGGTGCTCTGGTCCTGTTTGTTAAAAAGAAAGACGGATCAATGCGGTTGTGCATTGATTACAGACAACTCAATAAAGTAACAATAAAGAATAAGTACCCTCTGCCAAGGATTGATGATCTCTTCGACCAGTTGCGTGGTGCAACCATCTTCTCAAAGGTAGACTTGAGGTCAGGATATCATCAACTTCGTATTAAGGATAGTGACATACCCAAGTCTGCCTTTAGGATAGGGTATGGTCACTATGAGTTCACATTTATGTCGTTTGGACTAACTAATGCACCAGCTGCATTTATGGAACTCATGAATAGAATCTTCCGACCTTTCCTTGATCAGTGTGTTATTGTTTTCATAGATGACATTCTGATCTATAGTAGAGATGTTCAGCAGCATGAACAACATCTTCATTAGGCTCTAACTTTGCTAAGAGAACACAAGCTATACGCTAAGTTCAGCAAGTGTGAGTTCTGGTTACCAGAGGTATCTTTTCTTGGACACGTGATATCTGCCTCGGGTATTCATGTTGACCCTAAAAAGGTAGAATCTGTTCTACAGTAGGAACAACCGAAGACACCGACAGAGATCCGTAGTTTCTTAGGGTTGGCTGGCTATTACCGAAGGTTCATTAAGAACTTCAGTTCTATAGCCTTACCTTTGACTAAGTTGACCCGGAAGGATGTTCCTTTTGTCTGGAATGATAAGTGCCAACAATCTTTCCAGCTGTTGAAGGAGAGGTTGACAAGTGCACCTGTACTTGTGTTACCTGAGCAAGGCAAAGGATACATGGTTTTCTGTGATGCGTCCAAGAATGGACTCGGATGCGTGTTGATGCAGGATAAGCAAGTGATTTCTTTTGCTTCTCGACAGCTTGAGAAACACAAGGAGAATTATCCGACACACGATCTAGAGTTAGCTGATGTGGTTCATGTGTTGAAGATCTAGAGACATTATCTCTACGGAGAGACATTCCAGATTTTCACTTATCACAAGAACCTTAAGTATATCTTCTCTCAGCACGAGCTTAACATGAGGCAACATCACTGGAAGGAGTTAATCAAGGACTATGATTATACAATAGATTACCATCCAGGGAAATCCAATGTGGTTGCAGATGCTCTGAGTAGGAAATCAGCAACACCATCCTCTGATAGGGCACAACTAAACTCTTTAGTATGCTCTAGGAAAGATATGATTATATCCTTAAGGCAAGAAAATGTATAGTTGAAGGTGTCGTTGTTAGCCGGGTTGTTGGCTGAGATGCATATTAAACCTACCCTAAGAGAGCAGATTAGAGAGGCACATCAAGTTGATGTTGCAGTTCAACAGATCAGATTGGAGTATGGTGATGAGAAGCGAGATGGTTTCCATGACTCAGATGACCAGGTGGCATGTTATCATGGTAGGATGATAGTGACGGATGTGGATAACTTGAGGAAGTTGATCCTGGAAGAAGCTCATTCTTCGATGTATGCCATGCATCCAGGGAGCACCAAGATGTATCGAAACTTAAAAGATATGTATTGGTGGCCTGGGATGAAGAAGGATGTTGTTGAGTTTGTTCTAAGGTGTCCTGTGTGTCAGAAGGTCAAAGATGAACACCAGAAACCTGCAGGAACAATGCAACCTTTACCCATACCACAGTGGAAGTGGGACCATGTGACCGTGGACTTTGTTGTTGGCCTACCCAGGACAAGCAAAGGACATGATTCAATCTGGGTAATAGTTGATAGGTTGACAAAGACAACACATTTCTTACCTATCAAAATGACCTATTCTTCTGAGAAGTTAGCACAATTGTATGTTCAGGAGATAGTGAGACTGCACGGAGTTCCAGTCACCGTAGTATCAGACAGAGGTCCCCAGTTTACGAGTCATTTTTGGGAACTACTGCACAGAGCTTTAGGCACCCAGTTGAGGTTTAGTACAACCTTTTATCCACAGACTGATGTACAGTCGGAAAGGACTATACAGACCTTGGAGGACTTGCTGAGAGCATGTGTTCTCCAGTTTACCGGGAGTTGGGATCTACACATAAGCTTGATAGAGTTTGCCTATAACAATAGCTATCAACATAGCATTGACATGGCACCTTATGAAGCTTTGTATGGTAGACGTTTAGATCACCTGTATGTTGGTATGAAACCGGTGAGTATCAGCTGTTAGGTCCTGATCTTGTGCAGCAAACCACTGAGAAGATTAAAGTAATACAACAACAGATTAAGACTGCACAGGATAGGCAGAAGTCATATGCTGACAGACGTCGTAGACCCTTAGAATTCTAGGTTGGAGACAGAGTATACCTCAAGGTCTCGCCTTGGAAAGGAGTTCTTCGTTTTGGAAGGAAAGGGAAGTTAGCTCCTAGATTTATGGGGCCTTATCCAATCATTGAACGGGTTGGAAAGGTAGCCTATAGACTAGAGTTACCGCCATAGTTACAGAGGTTACACCCTGTGTTTCACATTTCTATGATGAGGAAATGTCACCCTGATATCGAGTCAGTTCTACAACCTATGGAGGTAGAATTGAATGATGATATAACCTATGAGGAAGGACCAGTGTCAATCCTTGATAAAAGAATTAAAAAGCTGAAAAAGAAAGATATAAGTATTGTGACAGTCCTCTGGAATCATCGTGGTGTCGAAGAAGCCACTTGGGAACTAGAGGAAGATATGAGAAGGAAATACCCTGCTCTTTTCTCTTAATATGTTTTGTTGATTTCGGGGACGAAATCCTTGTAAGGGGTGGATAATTTGTAACATCCCTGACCTGGGTTATGAGTTAACCCTAGGTGTTTTGCTCAATTACGTAATTAGATGTTTGTGATTATCTCTTGGTATGTAATTAAAGCACCTGAGGAACATATGTTGTTATTTCTGTCCTTTTTAAACAATGTTGTAGTATTATTTTGTAATACAGGGACCTATGTGCAAATTACCCAATTAGAGGGGTTAACTTGAAAATTGCACATGTTAAGATGTTCCTATGATGATGAGACGTCATATGAGTGAATATGATGAAGTGTGATAGATTCTCCAAGCTTGGGCATCAAGATGCAGCTTGTGGAGCAATCCTTGTGCTTAAAACCCTAATTTTGGTGTAAAGTGCAAATTACCCAAAATGTGGGGTATAACTTGTAAAATACACCATCTAGAGTATCTTAGATGACTCTTGACATCATTTAGAGTAAGAATGATGAAGAGGGCACTTCAATTGAATAATCAAATAAGACTGATAACCTTTGTAATAAATCACCAAGTTGTAAGTAAAGAGACCCTCATATATGTGCACCTTAGTGACAAGTTGACCTTCTTTGCCTTTAGACCTTGGTTTTAGAAGGAGTTTTGCTTTAGAAATGAGGAGAAGGGACGTGCCTAAAGGAGAGAGGGACCTAGATGAGAAACCAAGAAGATAGGGTCCTTATGTTGAAACTTAACCCAAACTATATAAGCATCTTTCCTTGCAAGCCAAAGAAACATTCCCCTTCACTTCCTCACTTATCTTCTTGCTAAACCGACTGAAGGCTGAGCTCTGGAGCAGAGGGAGATGACCAACCTGTTCTAGGTAAGAATTTATCATCTTCTTGCTCAAGTTTGTGGAGGAAACCATGAAGCAAGGTTGGTTTGTTAGTATTCCTTACAAGGTTCTTCTTTCTAGCCGATCTTTCCCAACCATTTCTTGGAGAAACACCCTTGGCCGACCTATGGAGCTCAAGACGCCATTAAATTCTTGGAAGCTTGGAATCTTGGAGCTCTAGGAACGACCTTAAGGTGGGTTTTAAAACTCTAAACCTCTTGCTTTGATTATGCATATCTTTATTCTTGCAAATAGTAGCTAGTTCTTCTTCTTCCCCATCTTTCCTTGCAATCTTGCAAGCAATCCGTGAAGAACCAACCTTGGTTTCAAGGTAGATGATGATGGGCATGAATACCTAGGCTACTTTATCAAACGGTCCTTCACCCATGGTTCAAACGGTTTGAAAACCATTTGATCTTATGCGGTTTGCAAAACCATTTGGACTCAAACGGTTTCAAAACTGTTTGAGGGGTTTGACCTGAAAAACCACTAGAGGGGGGGTGAATAGGGTTTTAAACTAATTTAACAATAATTTAACTCAAACAACCACAAATGAGAAATAGAGAAGGAGACAAGGGGTTTAGAGTGGTTCCAACCTTAGCAAATACTAAGGTTGTCAATCCACTACCCGGTTTCTTACCCAACCGGGATTTTGAAAGTATCAATTTTATTACCTTCACAAGGAATTACACAAAATACAATACTTTCTTACACCCCTTGAACAGCCTTCACTTGAAGTAGATGCACCAACCCGAGGTATCCTTCTTGAAGTAACTCCAAGCTCCCCCTTGAAGTAGCCTTCCTCTTTAGAAGTAACCTCCCGTTGCACCAGCCTTCTTGAAGTAGCTCAAGGTCCCCTTCTTCACCAAGAAGATCTCCAACCTCTCCAATCCACAGCCTCCAACCTAGGAGTAGCAAGGAGAGTACAAACAATAATAGTGAACAAGAAAGGAAAAAGGAAATTACAACTTATCCTTTGAAGCACAAGGCTTGATTTGCCTAAATCAAGCGTGTGGATCTCCTAACCAATGTGTATGGAATTGTGATTGCTGTGGATAGGCGATGCTAGCCTATAGGACACAAAATTTGAGCTGAGAGAAGAAGTATCCAGTTATCAATATGCTCAATTGCTCACAAACAGATTGCTCAATGTAAGTGTATGCTCAAAGATTGCTCAAGTGTAAAAACAAGTGAGTTTAGGTGTTCTAAGGCATGTCCTATTTATAGGAATGTCCTACAAGTGCTTAAGGATGTTCTAGACACTTTCTAGGGGTTTCTAAGTGCTTAACTAGCCGTTAGGTATAAGTTAGTTGCTTTAACAACGGATAGTTAATTAATTCTGTAGTTGCTGTCAGAGTCCATCTCGGTCGAGAAATGGTCGACCGAGACACCTACTCGATCAAAGTTTTGTCGACCGACATGCTCTCTGGATCAAGTGTTTTGCAACGTTTATCTCCAACTGCCAACTACCTTGTCAACTGTGTCTAACGGCTACTTGGGTCTTTCTCGGTCGAGAAGTTTGTCGACCGAGAGTGTCTCGGTCGAGGATTTTGTCGACCGAGATAGACCCTGTTTCAATGTTTCAAATAAAGACATTAAGTGTGTGTATGAGTGTGCATATGTGACACTATTGAAGGAGATGACCTATATAAATGTGGTGTTTAGCTAGGGAAGATCTAACGCTTGATTTACATGAAGTCTAAGTACTTGTACATTATATATTTGTACAAGTTTACAATTGATTACATTTCATGACATTTACAATCATTCAAGCATATAGATTCCCTAGTGCTTTGTCATTCACCTTATTCCTGCAACACTCAAGTAGCACGTTAGATCAACAAGAATGAAATGTTTGTCATTATCAAAACAAAGGGATTTACAGATGTCCATTTAGCCAACAATCTCCCCCTTTTTGAAGATGACAAACATTTCCTAAATATAAAATAAGAAAATATAAAACATGTGAATTTCATACCTGAAGATTACCTTTGTAAATTTCTTCTCCTGTTTATAAAATGTGTGCTTATTATTCCCCATGAAGTATGAACCATGAAATCCAATTCTTTAGGGAATATAGCAACTTTCAATGTAAAGCCAAGAGTTTGTTTATGAAACTCATTGATTGAGTTTTGCATTTATATTTATTTCTCCCCCTTTGTCACATTTCAAAAAGATATCCGTTTAAGAACAAATATTATATGAAAAGTATTGCTCCCCCTTAAATAGATATTCCTCTTTGATTTATGACATATTTATTACCCCCCTTACTTTGTATGCTCTACTAGAATAGTCTTATAAGCCATGTTCAAATGATGCCATAGAGGAATATCCATTATAATCAGTAAAGATAACCAATGCATTAGAATCATGGAAAATCATGCAAAGATAACCAAGTCATGTAAAGATAACCATTTCATTACAATCATGCAAAGATAACCAAGTCATGTAAATATAACCATTTCATTACAATCATGCAAAGATAACCATTTTATTACAACTAATACAACGGACACTCCAAATCTCACTGGAAGGACTTAAGTATTACATCAATATCAGGGTCTTTTCCAAGAAATGGCTCAGCTCCATAATACTTGACTAAAGTTTGCCACTCCAAAGCACCTGTCTTGGTTAAGGCATATGCTTCCAAGAAGGTAGGAACACGATCAAAGCGGAAATGAGCAGCAATGTCTTGTAATTGTATTAAGGAAAACTGAGTATGTGTGAGATCTGTAGATGGTGGAGGTGGAGTTTGGTAGTAGTTGTAAGAGGGATTATATGGGTTGAGCATGCCAGGATTTAAAGAATAAGGGTATTCATCTGGTTGATTTGGAGAGAGGGTTTGCATCCTTTGATTTAGGTAGGTCATGGCATGGTGGCTATAATCTAATTGTCTGCTTAGATGGTATTGTGACCCAACAACATAGGTTAGGGTGTTTTGGATGGGATCATAGGATGGGTTAGTAGGAGGAGGTGGTGGTGGTATGTCTTGACTAGATGTCTCACCTCCCGTCCTAGCCCTCTTGTGACCAAAATCAATTCACATCTTCTCTATTGTGTTTTTGCTTATTTTTTGTGGTCTTCTTTTCCATGTGTATCCCATGTCCTCAATTTGTGTCTTAAGAAAGTGTTAAGTGATTTGGCATACAAAATCAGCATATGGGGGATTGCCAGAAAACTCAAGCATATTCTTAATGATGATGCGGATAAAGTTAATGGGAATGTGTTTGATGATGGAATAGATTAGATACATGCGAAAGGTAGGGACTTCAGACTTATTTGCTCTAGTATGTATATTTGTGGAAACAATAAGGTTGATAATCCTAGCTGCAGGTTTGAGGTTAATGGCATAGTAGGTATCCCTATCTTCGTGACAATTTGTATTAGATTGAAAAATGGTTCGTTTAATCTCACTAAGATTGACGGTATTGTCATCTTGGGAAAGAGTATTGAGTGGATTTCCAGTGGTAAGGTCAAGAGTGTCTTGGTATTCTTCTGAGTCTATGTTGATCATGTCAAGAATATCCTCCTCAGTAAATCGAAAGCTATGCCCATTGACCATAGAGTAGAAGAAGTTATTTTCATTTTCGGAATGGGAGATTAGATTTGCATAGAACTCATTTACCACTTTGGAAGAGTAGGAAGGGAAGGAAGGGTTAAGAAATTCTTTCAAATTTTGCACCTCAAAAAGATCCTCCAGGTCGACGATGCTGAGGAAGTCCATGACGTCAACCGACAGTCGTGGAAGAGGAGTTTTGGAGGAGAGCCTGAGATAGCGATCACCAGCATCTGCGTCGACGAAGGGGATGTCGTTGATGATCGTCAATGGTGGAGTAGCCGCCCTTTCTTTCCTGCTAGCAACTTTCTTCTTTCCACGTGTTGATGATGAAGCCATTTCTTGCCTTTAAGGTGGAGAAGAAGTAAGAAATTCTTAGAGATGGAGAGGCTTAAAGAGTTGCACACAAATGCACTAGAAGGAAGCCAAGGAAGTAAGAATGTGAAGGTGTAATACAATGACCCGTTTTTGGTCCTTTTTATAGCAATCCAGTAACCTGGTCGGTCGACAAATTGTCGACCGACGACCGGCAACGGTCATATCCTAGGCGCGCCACTCGGTCGCCCAACGGTCGACCGACAATGGTTATATTCAAACGGTCAGATTCCAACGGTCATATCCCAACGGTCAATTCTCGGTCGATCAATTGTCGACCGACATTGGCTCGGTCGAATAATTGTCGACCGAATGTGTGTCTGAGTTTTGCCGATGTAATTTTTATTTGAAGTCTGTCAATCGAGAGAGATAGGTTGACCGAGATGTTTTCGGTCGAGGAATTCATCGACCGTCAAACTTACTGTGGAATTTATAAGCGGATTCTTAATGCAAATGATAGACTGGATTTGTAGAGAATATATATGTTTTCTAAGGGAGTAATATTGTGATTATTATTACAAATCTTTGAACAATTTTGTGGTCATAATTTTAATTGGTCTTTTGATCACAATTTTTATATAGAGAATGATTTTCAAATAAGTATTGTGTCAAACTTATTTTAGGTTGACTTTGACTACGACCATAGCGCCCCTTGGTCAAGCTTGATTTTAACCAAGAGGCAATTTTGAGTGATACTCAATATCAAGATTTCCGTTCATAATTCTCCTAGAATATTTATATAAGCTTTGTTGTAGGTACATAAATATCAAATTCTATTTCTTCTTGTACCCTTGTTTTCATGTAAGATTCTCCAAGAGAATATATATCCTTGAAAGCAATATCTCACGTTCTTAATTGAGAAATTTTTATCTTATGTGTTGCAAGCCTTAAAGTTCTTTTTCATATCACAAATGAATCATTTTGCTTGCCAATGTGTCATCAAGGATCCATGCATACAATAATCATTTTCTATAATCTTTATGAGCTGAATAGTTAAAGCATGTCCACGATGTAATGAACAACATATAATAATAATTTCATAAAATACAGTGATCATTTATACTAGATGTCATAACACATGATGGTCTTCAACTTGTAAGATCAGTCATTAACAATAAATCGATAGCAATTTGATCAATTTGAAAACACATTCAGCAGATTTATCAGAGACTGGATCGGTCGACCATGTCTTCGACCGACTGTCTTTCTCGGTCGATAGATTCTCGACCGAGAAAGGTTCTGTAACTATTTCAGAGTTGTTTTCAGTAAGTAAATCAGAATTGTTCTTGTAGATTTAAAGGAATTATATATTAGATACTTGAATTAATTTGTTAAGTTGAGATAGACATATAAATATGTAATTTGGGTCCTTGGTCATATATCAACTTATTTTTGCTCATTTAGTTTGGGGGTTTTGGG
Organism: Alisma plantago-aquatica; assembly: GCA_963693085.1. Classification (NCBI taxonomy): domain Eukaryota; kingdom Viridiplantae; phylum Streptophyta; class Magnoliopsida; order Alismatales; family Alismataceae; genus Alisma; species Alisma plantago-aquatica. The sequence continues at coordinate 193,247,152 of OY856413.1, read as the reverse complement.
ACCCAAACTAACTCGACATCCTTTTTCTTGTAAGGACATGAAAAGGAATAGTGACCAAGACGCAAGCAGTAATGACAACATATAGAATCAACTTCATATCTCTTTCTATGATTTTGTTCTAGGTTGTTCTTGGGTACGTATGTATTTGTACCTTTAGGTACATACATAAATTGACTCTTTGGTGCTTGTGTTCTTCCCTTACTAGGTTGCTGATAAGATTTTCCTTTAGGCTTGTAACCTAGTCCTCTCCTTCCAATTTGACGATAAGGCTCATTTAGGATTTTATCAAGAATGCCATTGTTACTTAGACTACAAACTTCTTGTTGTAGCTTAGCAATTTCCTCCATTCTTTTCTTGATATCTAGCTTTGCTTGTTCTAGATTAGATGATAATGAATTTCTTTCTTTCACGATAGTATCATAATCTAGATGTGAGCACAAGATGGATTGTTTTTGAAGATTGTTCACTTGAGTTTGCAAATTAACCTTTTCTAAAGAGAGAAGTTTGCAATCTGCCTCTATAGATTTTATCTTAATATTATGATCTTCAATGATCTTTTTAAGATCTTCATTTTCATATGTAATAGCAAGAAGCTTAGCATGTAATTCATCATTTTCTTTATTATATTTCTTTAATTTCTTCTTGCACTCAATATATTTATTATGTGTCTCTTCAAGACTAGCAACTAGCTCATCTTTAGATAAATCAAAAAGACTTACCTCTTCTTCTTCTTCACTTGTTGTAGCAATAAGACAATCTTTGTGCTCATCTTCCTTCTTTGATCTCCATGGGCAGCTAGATGTTGTGTGACTTGTTCCTAAGCACCAATTGCAACATGTTGTAGATTGGTCTAGGTTGCTCCTTTTATTGCGGTTGTAATCACCTTCCATTCTTCAAGACTCGATTAGATCTCCTTGAAGCCTGCTCTGATACTAATTGAAAAACCACTAGAGGGGGGTGAATAGGGTTTTAAACTAATTTAACAATAATTTAACTCAAACAACCACAAATGAGAAATCAAGAAGGAGACAAGGGGTTTAGAGTGGTTCCAACCTTAGCAAATACTAAGGTTGTCAGTCCACTACCCGGTTGCTTACCCAACCGGGATTTTGAAAGTATCAATTTTATTACCTTCACAAGGAATTACACAAAATACAATACTTTCTTACACCCCTTGAACAACCTTCACTTGAGGTAGATGCACCAACCCGAGGTATCCTTGTTGAAGTAACTCCAAGCTCCCCCTTGAAGTAGCCTTCCTCTTTAGAAGTAACCTCCCGTTGCACCAGCCTTCTTGAAGTAGCTCAAGGTCCCCTTCTTCACCAAGAAGATCTCCAACCTCTCCAATCCGCAGCCTCCAACCTAGGAGTAGCAAGGAGAGTACAAACAATAATAGTGAACAAGAAAGGAAAATGGAAATTACAACTTATCCTTTGAAGCACAAGGCTTGATTTGCCTAGATCAAGCGTGTAGATCTCCTAACCAATGTGTATGGAATTATGATTGCTGTGGATAGGCGATGCTAGCCTATAGGACACGAAATTTGAGCTGAGAGAAGAAGTAGCTAGTTGTCAATATGCTCAATTGCTCACAAACAGATTGCTCAATGTAAGTGTATGCTCAAAGATTGCTCAAGTGTAAAAACAAGTGAGTTTAGGTGTCATAAGGCATGTCCTATTTATAGGAATGTCCTACAAGTGCTTAAGGACATTCTAGACACTTTCTAGGGGTTTCTAAGTGCTTAACTAGCCGTTAGGTATAAGTTAGTTGCTTTAACAACGGCTAGTTAATTAATTCTGCAGTTGCTGTCAGAGTCCATCTCGATCGAGAAATGGTCGACCGAGACACCTACTCGGCCGAAGTTTTGTCGACCGACAGGCTCTCTGGATCAAGTGTTTTGCAACGTTTATCTCCAACTGCCAACTACCTTGTCAGCTGTGTCTAACAGCTACTTGGGTCTTTCTCGGTCGAGAAGTTTGTCGACCGAGAGTGTCTCGGTCGAGGATTTTGTCGACCGAGATAGACCTTGTTTCAATGTTTCAAATAAAGACATTAAGTGTGTGTATGAGTGTGCATATGTGACACTATTGAAGGAGATGACCTATCTAAATGTGGTGTTTAGCTAGGGAAGATCTAACGCTTGATTTACATGAAGTCTAAGTACTTGTACATTATATATTTGTACAAGTTTACAATTGATTACATTTCATGACATTTACAATCATTAAAGCATATAGATTCCCTAGTGCTTTGTCATTCACCTTATTCCTGCAACACTCAAGTAGCACGTTAGATCAACAAGAATGAAATGTTTGTCATTATCAAAACAAAGGGATTTATAGACGTCCATTTAGCCAACATGACCAAGGGTTGACCGTTTGAGGGTCTGTTGGACACATTATGAATTAACCACCTAAAAAGAATCACCATCTAATTACAAGTAATTTTCAAGTTGAAGGCACTTTAATCACCTAAACTCTAATCGGGTTCAAATTGTTGATTTCATGGACCAATCTTGTTGAAGTTTGGGTTGAGTGGCCCAAACGGTTTCAAAACCGTTTGGGGTTCACCCAAACGGTCTCAAGACCGTTTGGTGATCACCTAAGACCGTTTGGAGGTCTAGGGTTAAGGTAATTTGATCAATTGAAGGTCCAATCACAATAGGTTGTTGAATTGATTAAAAGTGCTGATTTTAGACTTAATTAGGGTTCAACCCTTAACAAATGGACTTAGATTTTGGTGTGACTTTAGGCAAACGGTCTCAAGACCGTTTGGAGGATGTCCAAATGATCTCAACACCGTTTGGGCCAAGTTGGGGCCCAATTGAGTGGCATTTGATGGGTTCAACTTCAATTAGACTCATGTTGATCAATGTTGATGGTTAATCAATTAAAAACCCTAATTCAACCGGTTCCAACCCTAATTGGCTATCAATTGAGGGTCAATTGAGTGTCCACTTGGTTAAGGATAACCCTAATTGTCTCAATTGATAAGTGGTTAACATATATGGGGTCAATTGAGGGGCTCAACATTGAAAACCCTAATCGATTACAAGTGTTGATGTGCTTTTTAGGTCCATGCGGTTTTGAGCCATTTGGACCAAATGGTCTCAAGACCGTTTGACTCCAAATGGTCTCAAGACCGTTTGGGCTCAAATGGTTTCAAAACCATTTGCGGTTTGGAGCTTATGTAGTTTGAACCCATGCAGTTTGGTCATGCGGTTTGATCAAATGGTTTCAAAGTCAACCATGTTCAAACGGTCAACATGATCAAACGGTTTCAATACCATTTAAGGTCAAACGGTCTTGAGTGTCATGCGGTTTTGATGGTCAAAGATATCAAACGGTCAACTCCTCCATGCGGTTTTAAAATCGTTTGGAGGTTGAAGTGTGAAACAGTTTGGAGACTTTTAGGGTTAAGAATACCTAATGCCTTGAAGGCTTAAATGGTTCAATGGTTGTTTAATCTAAACCCTAATGATACTAAAAGACATTAAGGGGTTAAGTAACTAGTAGATTGACCCATGCTATAATCAATGGTGAACATGACCAATGTACCCTTGAAGGGTTCAAGTAGTCACCATCCCCTTAATCAAGCAAACCCTAATGACATGATAGTGGTGATTTAACTTATGTTAATCAATGATGACTTGACCTAACCAAATCTAAAGTGATGTAATCATCACCTATTAATAAGAGGAGAGAGAAGACTCCTAATGTTAATAAAGGTCAAGTAAAATACCTTCAATACATGTGAATGTACATGATTAGGGTATGATCCATCAAGGTGAGATCATGGAAACCCTAATTAGGATGAAAGATGAATCTTAACCTAATTTGAAGGCATCAATGAGGACAATTTCATATATGGTGATACTATGAGCTCAATTCACTGTGAAGTGAATAGTAAACCCTAATTCTAGGGTAATAACATGTAATGTGAATAGTAAACCCTAATTGAGGGTGATGTGATAAAATGTACAATAAACCCTAATTCCAGGTTATGCTTTTAAGCATGAATCTTTATGGTTAAGATATGAGGTGAGAACTATCATTATTCCTAATCATAATAAGAGGGATTGAATAACCCTAATTGACATCAATAAAGGAACCTGGCCTTAGTAAAAGCATGATGGTATAAACTTTGAGTTGAAAGGTTACTTCTGTTTTATAAATTGCTGATCTGAAGATAAATTGTTTATCATTATCAGTTGAATTAACCATGCAGGTTCCTATAAGAGGATGATCATACCCAGGTAAGGGTTATGATATCATATTCACTGGAAGAATACTATAGGCTTTATGAATAATGATACATGCTATGTTGCCTATGATTAAGTGACAACATATGAGATTAATGGGTTGTAAGAGCCATGAGTAACATCAAGGTCATGATGATTAGATGACTTATGATGAATTGATATCCATCTGATAACTGATGTGAGTTAAACTTGATACATTTAGTATTCTTCTGTTATAGCAATGTTTAATACTTAAATGCTTGAAAACATGTTTGATGCTAAAAGAATACTGAAATGTACCTAATTAATCAAGTATAATCATACCATGTAGAGCCCTGATCATAGATCCATCATTGTCAGAAGCTAAATGATGGTGAAACAGGTTTTCCTAAGGGAACTCCTGGATCACATACTTTTGAGTATGTGGGGGAATATGGATGCGAATATCCTTACGTCCTAGTATAGAAGTTGATGTAGATGTATCTTAATCTATCAACCCTTCACTATATGTTTATGCTAGGATGATGTATCACTGATCACCCAAGGAAATCCTTAATGCTGCATCGATGAGAGATAAACAACATATCTTTCGATGGTGAAGAGAGTACAGAATGCCACTGTGACTCTAATAGCGAAGTGCCAGAATACCCTGGTGAGCTATAGTAGCAGAGACACTAAATGTCCTGCATGTTGATTCTCACTCTGACTGAGAAATATGAGGTCATAAGAATCTGGCTCTTTTGATGACCTCAGTATGATACTGATGCGACTTAGTAGTGATCGGTTGGAGTATGAGCGGTATACCTCATCTCCGCAGGGCATAATAATGTTTGTAAAATATAATCAGCCGCATAGTATATCTGCTAGGGTTGAACTAGGAGACACAATGATTGATGTTACACTGTTTATATTAGTATACATGTTCTTCATATTCCTTAATGAAATTTCTTTACTTAATATCAAATCTGTTGTTGAATGTCTTAAAGCTTATATTTCTTATATTGTTCTTTGATTGCTATAATATTAAAGCTTCTGGCGGAGAATTATAACTCTCGCTGGGACAATTATTTAAAATTGTCTCACCCCATAGATTTCAAATTTTTAGGTGGTCGTCGAGGACAAAGGATCCAGTCTGCGGGTGAACAGTATCAGCAGCAGCAGCACCTGGGGCAGCAGTGAATCTCAGGTGGAGATACTAATTGTCCAGTCCTATAGTTAGTTAGTCTTATGTTGTCTCTGTACTCTCAGGTCCTAGGAGTCAATAGATCTGAGATTTTGGTTTTTAATCTTGAGATTTTGTATCTGAATGTATATAATCACTCAAGAGGTGATTTAATAGAGATGTAAATTGTTTAACTTGTTTCTTATAAAAGGAGTTTTATTGTTTCAAGACCCTTTCATAAAAAGTTCTAATTTTTAGTGATTTTTTGTATTCCACTGCTAATCGAATCGCTTCCGCTGAGTTTATCTCATGTTTTGGAGATCGGACCCCACAAAAAGTATCTTGTTGCTATTGTCGATTCTCAATCGCAACAACCTAACACTAGGACTCCAAAAAATTTCATTGATGACAATCCCAACGGGTCTTCCCTTTATACCCATTGCTTTTAGGACACCTATGAAGTGTTCTAAGTGACTTCTGTCAGCAACAACAATAGCACACATTGTACATTCATATGGTTCTTGGCAACATAGTAGCCAAAAATATGTTCCACATGGGTTATGGTGAGATTGATATGGGATTGACCAATGGGACTAGTGATGGGGTAACTATGTCGAGTCCAAGACAAACTTCATTGAGAAGTTGGTTGAAATTAAGGTAGTATCATTGTCCCAAATTTCTAAATCCTTGTCGACTGCACTGTGTCCGTTTGAAATAAGAACAACTAATTGATCTTCTACATATATATGACCATCACATGGGAAGCCTCTAAATGTGTGCTGACACACTCAAGTCAGTCTGATGTAGTCTTGTCGAAACTCACCCTAATGTGCTAAGCATATAGTGTATTTGGAAGAGATATATAAGCATTTTGCTAGAACAAGAGTGACTGGCTTGGTTTTAGAGAGGTTGACAATATGTTTTGTATGGTTTTAAAATATATATTACCATTAACCAATGATATGATTTATTTTGAGAATTTCATACATCCAATTCCACATAATATTATTACTTTTGGTAATGTATTGGTTGCTTTTCCTGACCCTTTCTTGCATTATGTGTCTTATAGTTACTTTTCATATCACAAAGTTACTCTAATTACTCAAGTATTACACTCTGTGTCAAATAGTTACTTTATGTATCATAAAGTTATTTTTTGTACCACATAGTTACTTTATATGCCACATAGTTACGATCTAAAAAATATATTGTTCAAATTTTATAATTGCAATTTCTTTTACTAATTATAATTGCAATTGAAATTAATATATGCTCGACTCTATTTGTTGCAATTGTTTTCATAAGGACCTTATAATATTGTATACTTTATATATTTCGTTCATTGTAGTCATGTTTTTTTCTAAATAGTTGCATTTTTGTATAAATAATTACAATTCTGTCTAAATAGTTACAATTTTGAATAAACATTTACATTTTTCTCCTTTATCTTGCCTAAGGGAGCTCGCCACTCTAGCTTCACTCAAAGTCAATATTGATCCTCAATCAACAACTTAGTCCATTAAATTTGCCCTTCTTCTTTCAACGGTAATAATGAGTTTTGTAGTGTAGTAGTCTTGGGTACAATAACAACTATACTTATCACAAAATTGATGTCCAATAGAGGAAGAGAGGGACAAAGACTTGGGTATAGAGCCTCCTAGTAGTACATAAACTTCTCTATTGCTTCTACATTGTGCTTTGGTTTTCACAAGCCTAGAAAGCAAGTGGTTGGGTTAGATGAGGACGACATGCTCAAGTCCTACGCCTCCTCTTCCAACCAATTTTGATGAACCACGTCATTCCTACATTGATTAAAATCTGAGTTTGGGTCACTTTCGAGTTTAGACAGAGCTACCATAACCCAAGTCTAGGTTGGTTCTATGACAGGTCGACCCATTTTATTTATGGAGTTAGGTTTCAAGAGAACTTCTGTTTGACATTCATGAGTTCGTTGACATGGGACGACCTTCAGAGACAATATACTTGTCAGACTCCAAATATCGAGAGATGGACGGATTCATTGTAATTTGATGAAACATGAGAGGGATTTAATGAGTATATCTGAAATTACAATCCACACATACATAGATATATTTAACCCCGACGTATAAATTTCTTGTGCAACCTGCATTATCCATAATTTGAAGTAAATAATTTGTTACTTTTAATGACTCAAAGTTAATTTTTGTGTCTTATAAATACTTTTCGTACCATATAGTTACTTTGTATACCACATAGTTACTTTCTAGTAAAAGTATGTTGTTCATTTTGCAGTGTCAATTGCTACTTTTAAATGTAGCATAGTTACTTTTAGTGTCAAATAGTTACCTTAGGATGACTTGTTACAACATGAGAGATCATAACAACATGTGACTCATGGACATGTACCTTACATATTTATTTACATTTTGTTATGTATTTGTTACTTTTTGATAACATAAATTGCACTTTGTTTAAAATAGTTACTTTTTGGTCCATAAAGTTACTTTTGCATATCACATGTTACATTTTGTGAAAAATAATTACTTTTCTATGCAATATAGTCATTATAGTGTGTAATGGCTAAATTTGTGCACAATTAAGAGTCTTTAGAAGGTCTTTTTCCTTCTTGATGAACCGAAGCTTTTTCTTTCATCTCACTAAAGTTATTTTATACAATCAGATTGTGCCATAAAAGTATTTGATTCATGATATTTTATACAATTGGATAATGCATGTCTTACGATTCTTTATAATTATCTTGTCACGATATGAGACACTTACTTACAATAAAATATAGGCCATCCTATTGAGTCCATAATTTTCGTGATCAAATTGTTAAGTATATGTTTCTCCGTACGATAATAAACTTTATATACTTATGAAAGACATAACAGCTTGACCACATCCACTCTAGGATAAATTATCAACGATATGTCAAAATAGGCATTTTCACAAACAAATTGCCAACATATGTTATTGTCTTTTAAATTTATCAAGATCACGTCATACAAGCATTTCTGCAATGTAGACAAACAACAAAACAACGAGGATGCATAGAAAGAGGATGGAATATGATGAACATGTGTGTCTAAGGATCAAGCTCCAAACAAACAGGACTGGAACGAAACTAACGACGCATCTTTCAGGAACGGAAACCCAAGGAACATAAAAGCCGACCTAACAATCATGACCTTAAACTGGTAGAAGTTGATAACCCATCACCATCTATATCTGCCTCCCTCATCGTGGTTGTCAAGTCTCCGAACATGAGTGGTGTATCCATGGTGGTTGTGGCTCTCACGAGCTGTAGCACCACTACCGTCCTAGGTTGTGTAGCCGAAATCCTTCATATTCCTCTTGATCCAATTGACAATGGTGTGATAATGTGTCTCCGGCGGCAGAGTCCAATGTCTGGTTGAGGCAGAGTCCATGCACGCAGCGCCAATCCCTGTTGTTTAAACTCATGCAGATTTAGGATGTTATGTCGATTTTTTTTTTTTAGTAAAGCGCGAGCTGCAACCTGTGCACGCCGCGTGTGACTTTAGTTTGGGTCGGCCTGTTTGTGGCAAGACCGAGTCTTTAGCATTAGTGGGCGCCGATCATGGCATGTATTCCTGCTCGTGGGATGGCACGATAATAGCAGATCGTGACTAACGTCGTGGTCCTAGTCTTCTGCATTTCCATTGAATAAACAGAAGAAACAACCAGAAAAAGCTGCGAGAAGTTCAGCAGCACAAATTCACTGTGTTCATATTCATCTTCTAGCCAATTCCTTCTCAATGGCCTTCGTGTGGTTGTGCACTGACTTGTTAACTCCCTCCGGTCAACTAACAGGTGGTATCAGAGCCTGCGTGCTCGATCTCTGAAGATGTCTGACTTGGATGGAAAGAAGCTTGTCTCGTCTTCAGACTTAGCCGTGTAGTAGATGAGAGAATCCAGCGGCCCACTATTACCGGTCCTCACCAGGACGAACTATGGAGATTGGGCCCTGGTGATGCAGGTGATGCTCAGAGGCACGCGGCCTGTTGGCTGCAGTGAGCTCGGGAACGGCGGAGCGCGAGCAGGATCGTATGGCGCTCGATGCCATCCTTTGTGGTGTTCCACCGGAAATGATCTCGACTCTGGCGGTCAAGCCCACGGCCAAGGCGGCGTGGTATACGCTGAAGACGATGCGACTCTATGTGGATCGGGTACGCAAGGCAAAGGCACAATCATTGCGTAAGCATTACAGGACAATTGAAGTGGAAGGACACCATGCGGCTCACTGGTCTCGTCAGTAACCTAGCAGCGGTCGGCGACACCATTGTAGATAACAAGGTAGTACTCAAACTCCTAGCTGTCATCCCTAAGCGATACTCACAGATCGCTCTAGCGATTGAGACCTTGGTCGACCTCGACACCATGACGATCGAGGAGCTCGCCGGCCGGCTCAAGGCGGCAGAGGAGCGCCATGAGTAAATACTGAAGAGACCACATGAAGCAAACTTCTCCTCACCGAGGAGGAATGGACCGCACAGATGAAGCGTCGCGACCAAAGCAACACGTCCAATGCGGGAAGCAGCTCCAACAATAAAAAAATGAGACAATGGTAGCAAGCAAGGCAAGGATGCTGCTGTTCGCAACGCCAAGGACACGCCACCCTCTGGCGGCAGCAACAACAGTGGCTCCACCGCTACTAAGGAAGATCGATGCCATTACTGTGGCAAGCAGGGACACTGGGCCCGAGAGTGTCGGAAGAAGAAAAAGGATGAGGCTCATCTGGCACAAGTAAATGATGAGGAGGACGAGCCTGCCTTGCTCATGGCTCAAGTGATCGCCCTATCTTCAGAAGCCGAATGTGAGCCTGAGTTTTTCGGCACCAAGGTTTTTCTAAACGAAGAGTGTGCAAGTGTTACTCTCCACAAGGACGGCGACGACACTGACTCAAGGGACACGAGTTGGTACCTTGACACTGGGGCGTCAGACCATATGACAGGAGTGAAGGAAAACTTTGCTGACATCGATGCCGCGGTCACCGGCTCCGTGAAGTTTGGTGATGACTCTATTGTAGACATTCATGGGCGCGGTACGGTGTTGTTTGCCACAAACGGCGGCAGCCAGGTCACATGAGTGTGTGTGATCGGTCGGCCAACTAGACGAGACCGGATGTGAGACACTTGTCAAGGGTGGCGCCATGAGTGTGTGTGATCAGCAGCACCGATTGCTAGCTAAGGTGAAACGATCGTCGAATAGATTGTGTGTGCTCCATGTCAACATAGCACGACCAATATGCCTCACAACACGATGTGTGGAGGATGCATGGTGTAAGCCTGCACGCTATGGGCACCTACATTCTGATGCACTTCGGAAGATGGCACAAAAGGAGATGGTTTGTTGCTTACCACTAATTAATCACGTAGATCAAGTATATGATAGCTGTCTTGCAGGCAAACAACGGCGTGCGTCATTTCCTAAACATGCAACATACCGTATTGCCGAGCGCTTAGATCTGGTGCATGGTGATCTATGTAGGTCGATCTCGCCACTGACTCCGGGAGGCAAGCTCTATTTCCAACTCCGCGTGGACGACTATAGCCGTTTCATGTGGCTTGTGCTCCTTGCCACCAAAGATGAGGCGGCAGATGCCATCAAACGTGTCGAGGTTGGAGCAGAGGTGGAGTCTCGATGCAAGCTTTGTACACTGCGTACAGATCGTGGTGGAGAATTCACGTCCAGTGACTTCGGTGACTACTACGCGCAACTTGGCATCAAGCGACATCTCATGGCGCCGTACTCCCCACAGCAAAATGGCATCGTGGAATGTTGAAACCAGACAATTTTGGCAATGTCACGGAGCTTATTGAAGGCAAAGTGCATGCCGGTGGTGTTCTGGGGCGAGGCGGTGACCACGACGGTGTATCTGCTCAATCGCGCACCCACAACAAGTGTCAAAGACGTGATGCCATATGAAGCGTGGTACGAAAAGTGTCCCAACGTCCACTTCCTTCGTACGTTTGGCTTTGTCGCTCACGTCAAGACGGCAAGGCCAAACTTGAAGAAGCTCGATGATCGCAGCTGGCCTATGGCATTCATTGGCTATGAACCCGGGAGCAAGGCATTTCGGATGTACGACCCTGTGGCTCGACGTGCACACGTCTCACTTGATGTTGTGTTTGATGAGGCCACTAAATGGAATTGGGATGTAGTGGACGCAGCTTGGAAGGTTGACGGACATGGAAAAGAGTTCAATGTTGAGATGACGGTATGCCATGTTCCCATGAAGGCTCATATACCAAAAGACGGGAGTGCTATGCCTCATGGGATCTCGACATGCATGGACTCACCACCAGGCACACCTGAAGCAACATTGTCGTCAACAAGGGTGAAGTTTTCCTCTCCTCCTACGCTAGGTGTGGGCTCACTGGATGCCAATGATGACGATGACGGGCCACGCCACTTCGGCACCATGGAAAACATCTATGATTCTGGGACCGCACACGAACCATGCGTTGAGGAACTCCACCTCATGGCTGCCGAGGAACCAACCACTTTCACTAAGGCTGAGCAAGACAAGAATTGGAGGCGCGCAATGCTAGAGGAGATGTCGTCAATTGAGGAGAACAAGACTTAGCACCTTGTCGACCTTCAACCCAGACACCGACCAATTGGTCTTAAATGGGTTTACAAGGCCAAGAAGAACGTTGATGGTGAAGTGGTGAAACACAAGGCACGATTGGTGGCAAAAGGCTACATCCAGCGCCAGGGAGTGGACTTCGATGAGGTCTTTGCTCCCATAGCGCGCCTTGAATCAGCGAGGTTAATGCTCACTTTGGATGCTCGTGACGGCTGGTCAGTGCACCACATGGACGTCAAATCAGCCTTCCTCAATGGCGAGCTCGTGGAAGAGGTGTATGTGGGATGGTTTTGAGATATACTGATAACTGAGAAAGTCCAGTGACAATCCTTGACAGTGTAGATGTGTAATTCTACATCTTGGTTGCACTGGGACTTGTCGGACTGTTGCACCTCCTGATCTGCACCACAGACTACAGCCACGGACCTCGTCTTCTTCAACAACTCATCTAGTCATGGACACTGGTTGACGTCGTCCTCCTAGCAGTAGATAATGGTCTCCATCCTCTAGAGAAGTCCACGCTGACCGCCTAGAACTCATGTCGTCCTACTAGAATGGATAGGAAGGAGTTGTCCCTCCCATTGGCATACTAGTCACCAACTTGCTCTCCACAACACTGATCTCAATTGTTCTCTCCCTTGCTATCCCTCCCTAGTCGGGTAGGACTTGCTTGGGCTCTCGTGGTTACCACAACCAGAGAGGACAGTGTTTCTCAGAGCTATTGATTCCAATTGATCGATTTGAATTATTTTGAGGTTGAGGGGATATCACATGGATTATGATATGGAATATGGAAAACCAATCTTGATTGATGACTTTATTTAATATCTGGGAAAAAAATCCCTTTAACTTGGGGAGGATGTGATAACTTAGAAATTCACACTTCAAATATGACTTCTATTTTGACCCTTTCCCTTGTCCTCACCTTTGATTTCATGATTGGATGTCTTTTTATGCACTTTTAGTACATCTCGTATGCACATATCTTCTTGGTGATACTCAAATTGACAAAAATCAAGTCTACTTTCATATCACTCATCATCACGATTTCCTTTTAATTTGACTATATAATTGATTTCAAATGCATTTTTTTCTCATTTTTCATTTTGTAGAAATTTTTCTCACGATTCCAACACATGTTTTCTTGCTAAAATCAGAGTTATGATGTGAAAGTTCTTGTAGATTAAACTTTGATTTTACACTTTTAATCATTTTATATTGAATTGGGCCCAAATCTGGATGCATGGACCACTCGAGTAGGGGTGGCCCCTCTCCAAACTAGGTATCTACCCCCCTATTTTTCAACCAATCATGGCCTTAGGATTCAAGTACCACAAATTGTACTTTTAATCCAACGACTAGGATACCATCTTTGATTGATATCATCTAAATTTGTAATATTGAAATAAGTGAACCTTTTATGCTTTGAGACATAATGAACCAAGGTCCCTTTCTTAATAGTCCATGTTTAACTCATGTGACCTCAACTACCCGTTTGGGCTTTAAAATTATGTAATTGACTTAACGTTTTCTCTTTGGCGAAACGTGACTTTTGTGCTAATATCATACTCTATCTTGCTTAAATCAGTTTCATTTATTGTGTTGTAGCATTAAGATCCCCTTGAACCTATCCTATGTTCACTAATTGTCTTATGACTTGGACATGAGAGTATCTTGTATTAAATTGATATCACATGACTAAATGTAAACATGTATGATTAGACATGGGTGATAATATATCTCTCATGCTTCTTCTCTTGCTAAATCAGACCTTATTATTATCTATTACTACTCATAATGTGGATGGTTCTCCTACACTTATGGATTAATGATGATACTTGTTCTATGTTGGATAATTTCATGCACGTTTGGAACCTTTGATCTAAGTTTGATCTATTTGAAACCTATGTCTAGTAGAAACATCCACATGAGATATATTGTTACAACCCCATTTTTTGGGATCATTTGGTGAGAAATGCAATTTCTCATATTAAAGATAATTGAACAAAGAATGGTATAATTTGTTTTGAATACATGGATTTTGTTTACAATAGCCTTGATGTTTGTGTTGTGGGCTTTATTGGCTATTGGGCCCAATAACATGGAAATAACAAGGAAATTCAATTAGTAATGAATAATTGAATATTTGAGAAAAGAATAATGTGGAAACCTCTAGAAGGCAAATCCAAAGTGAATTTCGTGCCTCTTGGGTTCCTTGGGTACCAATGAGTCCAAAGTTGTAAAAAAAAGGCAATAAGAAAAGAAAAGTTTAATTAAGTATTTCTTTAATAAGAAGAGATTGAAAATAATGTTAAAATGTTGGAAATAAGTGGGAAAAGATGTAATTAGGAGATCCTTTGTGGAATTTCGTGTACCAAGGATTCCTAATGATAAAAGGAATACCAATGTGGAAAATAAAAGAGAAATAAAGAGAAATCCTTAAAATGAGATATTTTAATGAGAAACAAAAACAAGATAATGAGAAATAATGCATAAAGATGCATCTACAAGGATAATAAATATCCTTGGAAAAGAATTTCTAAATAATAGAGTTTCTTGGGGTCCAAGGATCCCCAATAAAGAGGAAAGAAAGATAAAATGCCAAATTTGCAAAATAAAAGATAATATGATACATTATTAATGGATTTTGTGATAAGGATAGGAAGGAAGTATTTGCAACTAAAGGAAGATAGAAATTCGGGTCAAAGGATTAAAAAGCAAGTATAAAGATGATAAGTAAGAGGATTTCGAATTTCCTAATATCCATATAATAGAGAAAAACCAAGGATAAAGAAGAGAGAGAAGAATTGCTTCTCTTTGAAGGAAAACGATTTCTATTAGAAGAGGGACTTCGTTTCTTTAAGGAAAGTAATCATAGGGCTTCGTTGACTTCCCCTATATAAGGGGTAAAGCCCAGGGATGGTTTTCAAGGGTTTCCCATGCAACCATCCTTCTCTTCTACTTCTTCTACTTCATCCTCTTCGTAAAAACCCTAACAGAGAGGAGCATCGAGAACGTAGAGCCATGAGGCGGCTAGAGGGAGTTGCTATGGTAGTTTGTTTGCTCCGTGGTATGAGGAAGAGGCCTTGCTAGTACGGCCGCGCACTTGGTCGGGCACAGCAGCGGCCGCACGACTGCAACTTTGGCCAAGGGTTGCAGATCTGTGCAGCCCAGATCATCTATGTTGGTCGTGAGTGGGGCCGTGCCCCAAGAACGGCAGCATGTGGCGGAGGTAGGGCGACCTTTCCAGTGGGTTTCATGCTTGGAAGAGGTGGCAAGAAATCCCGCAAGCAGCTGCAGCACAACCTTAGTTGTAGGTCCGGCGCCCAGCACGCGGCCATCTGGGCCACGGCTCAGAGCTAGGGCGGCTATGATAGAGAGGGTCGGAGGCAGGAAGGCAGTCCACGGTGCGCTTTGGGTCCAGGAGGGGGAGAGAGGCTACCCCAATCACAACTAGGGCTGGGATCGGCGGCCAGGTCGGGCAGCGCAAGGTTGAAGAAGCCCGAAGAGCCATTGGACGGTTCTACCCACAGCCTTACTGTAAGGACCCTGACCTGCGTTTAGGGTTTACCCTGTTTGTTTTGCTTGATCTTGGTGCTTTGGTGCTTGCTAATCACCTTTAGTGGTGATTAGGGTTTGGTTGTGCTTTGTTGAGAGTTCGAGGGGCTACTTGCAAATAACCCAAGTTTAGGGTTTTGTGGGCAAGTTTGCCATCTTGTGAGATGTTTTTCCTCTTTGCTTCCTCTAGGGTTGAGAGGAAGGCTTGGGCTTGTTTTTTGAGTCCTTTGGGCCTGAGTTGAGCTTGTTTGGGCCTTGGAGTTCCTTGTTTGGGCTTGCTTGAGCCTTGTGTCGCCCAGGGTAGGTGGTGTGTCGCCCAGTTGCTTGGTGTGTCGCCCAGTAGCTCTTGTTGTGTCGCCCAGATGGCTTGGCTTGGTTGATGGACACATGGTGCACATCTTGGACAAGTGCCTTATGGCTTGCATGAGAGGTGCCTTGAGTTGGTGGACATGTGTCCCTTGGGTGGGCGACACATAGCATGGTTGTACCTTGGTTTCTCCTCCCCTTCTTCCTATATATGTAGCTCTTCTCCTTGCCTTAGTCTCCTTTGGTCCTTTGGTCTCCCCTCCACCCTTGGTGCACGATACCCCTCTCCATCTTGCTTGTGTTGGCCGATATACTTCCTTGGAGCTGAAGTGGTGTCCGATACACCCTCCTGGAGCAGCTTGGTGGACGATAGCTTTGGACCTTGGAGTGCATCTTCTTCCTTGAAGCTTGGAGCTTAAGGCGGGTTGCATAGTTTCTAACCCTAACTCTTTTACCTCTAGCTTTGATCTTGTTATATGTTAGTAGTCTAGCTTAATTCCTTGCTTGTACATCTTGCTTATGTACCTTAGTGTCCGATATCCCTCTCTAGGGTTTAGGGTTCCTTGTATACCTTGCTTTTTAGGGTTTGTGCTCTTTGTGTTGGAGGTTTAAGATGACCCAGGGTTGGGCGATACCCCTTCCTTGTGGGTGTGTTGGGCGACACACTTGCCCTTAAGTTGAACGATATGGTGATCTAGGGTTTGAGTTCCTTGTGTTGGAGGTCGATAGTGACCTAGGTTGGCCGATACCCTTGCCCATGTGTTGGGCGATAGGGTGAGATAGGGTTTGTTGGCCGATATGATGAGTACCTTGGAGATGAACGATACCCTTCCTCTTGTTGGCCGATATGGATGTCCTTGTGTTGGATGATAGAGTGGGTGCTCTTGTGTCGAGTTATCTCCTTGTCCATGTGATGGACGATAGGATCATGTAGTGCCATGAGTGTTAGGGTTGGGCGATAAGCCTTGGGCCATGGTGGCCGATAACCCTAATGGCCGATAGCCCTAATGGACGACACCATGATGGGCGATACCCTAATGGCCGATAGCCATGTTGGAAGATACCCTACCCTATGTGCAGGATGTGTGAGGGCCGATAGGGTTAGTAGTGAGTGTTGGCCGATAGGGTTAGTAGTGAGTGTTGGCCGATAGGGATAGTGTGGTAGTCGATACCCATGTTGGGTGATAGGCTTTAGATGAGGGTTGTGAGGCTATAGTGAGGGTATGAGTTTCTTTGGTGACGGTCCCTCATGTGATGGAAGTGGTTAGCTATGCACCAATGAGCGATGGTGGTGTTTGTGATATCAACAATGTATATGAAGCCTTGCAAACAATAAGGATGCTAATGATAGTAATGTATATCATGTTAGCCCTCATGTAATTGATGCATGATGTGAACCTTATGCTTAATTGTTAATGATAAAGAAGATGATGATAACTACTCTAGTAGTTTGTTTAATGATAATAATGTTGGTAATAATGATGCTAAGTGACAGTTACATTAATGGTTGCTTCATGATAAAGATGACAATAGTTGATGACATAGTAATGACCTTGTTAATAATAGTGTTGGTTATGTAAACACAACATGATCTCTATATACCCTGATTGTTTGTACAATCTCGATATAAGGGTAAGTATCAGTATGGTTGTTTAATGATGTACTTAACATACTTGATTACCAAATAACTGTCATATTGATAAGTAGATTATCTTGAATGATATTTCATGATAGTGAGCATCTTCCTTATGTTGAATCTTCAATTATAGTACACCCTAACCTTGCAGGTGATGTTTTAGCCATAAGAAGGCTATGAAATTTATGAGTATCATTACTTGATAATTATCCTATGAGGCTGTATGTAGGATATGTTGGTCCCATGATGATGATGTGAGCCTTGAGAGGCAGTAACAATACATGATGAGGGGTTGAGACCCTGCGGTATGTGGTGATCCTTGAGATGGATCTGGATGGTTGGCAAGAGGCCAAGTGGTAACATGTGATGTTGGACCCTTGAGATGGGTCAGGTTGACGTGCTCAGATTATAATATAGGTTGTTTACTTTCTGTTATATCTTTGCATGTTATACAACTTGGTTGAATCCTGCAATCCATCTAAAATATACTAATTAATCACAGTGAAAAATATCATGTAGTTTGCCCTGGCCATAGATCCATCATCGTCAGGACTTGGTGATGGTGAAACAGGTTTTCCTACGGGTTAACCTGGAAGCGCATATTGTTGAATATGTGTAGGTTGCTCCTAGCCTGAAAATGAGGAGGTAAGAGTGTAACTTCGGTTGCAGACTCAGATATGTGTGTAGAGCATGGTGAACAGGCCCATGGCTCAGGATATGTGATGTATGGAGCATGAATGCGTTCATGGCTCAGAGCACGGTGATCAGGCCCATGGCTCAGTTTTACTAGCGCCGTGACCTGTACCAAGGCGGGCTAGAGAATGGGTAGCCTATGGAGCTAACCCTGTGGCTTAGACCACTTCAGCATGTGACTGCGGTCCTGCTTGTGTTGTACTCATGTACTGACCATGAGGTGGGAGGTCGTGGAGTCCGGCTCTTCCATTGACCTTGTATGGCACCGTCTTGGGTTTCATAACCGAAGGTTGGATTTGAACGGTACGGTTCAAATCCTCAGGGCATAATAAAATGTAATACATCCGTTTAGTATTTACTAGTCATATCAAATACGAAACATTGGTTGAGGCCTTGTTTATGTAATATTCCGTTATACCTTGCAGGTCATGTGGTAATCTACCTTATCTTGATAATCAGGTTATATGGCATTATACCCTGTTCTAATAATCCTGTTACATGTTGATATATCTCATCTTGATAGTCATGTTCCTTTGAAAGACATCTGGTTTTACGCTTTAGTACAACTGGTATGCTTGCCGGTAAGAATGATCTTGCTATATATATAACTGCTTCTGATATATCTGCTCATGTTATAATTGTTGTTATGGTTTATCTTGCTGAGGTTCTATAGTTGCGGTGGGGAGCTATGTTTCCCGCTGGGACAATTGTTCAATTGTCTCACTCTGCTGGTTTACACCCTTTTTTAGGTGGTCAAGGTAGACGTGGTCGTGGTTGTGGTGTTGCGGACGAGCAGCTTGAGGAACAGTAGAAGGCAAGCGTTGGACATGCTGTTGTTTTGGATGTTTTGTAGTAGAGTCTAGAGTCATCCCTGTACTCTCAAGTCCTTGGCAGTGTTTTGACAATGTTTCACGAAGATCGTTCGATGATATATGTATATCCTGTTGTTGGCCGGATGTGGGCCTTTATGTATATATGAACAGGTGGTGAACTCATGTGATGGATGGACAGCTGTTCCTGAGCTGTGGACACGTGTCAGATCTTGTGTATGTACATATTTATATGACATGTTTCTGTGCAGGATGAGGACTGGAAAGTAATAGTTTCACAGTTTATCAGTTTTCCGCAATCAGTTTTAATTAACCCGTGTTTTTTATAATCTGTGGTTATGGTGTTTTCCGCACGTTTTCGCGTAACACCTCGTTATCTGTGTGATAATGGGATGTGTTGCCACAAGTTTTGGTATCAGAGCTCTAGGTTCACTGAGTCTACAGGGATCTAGGAGTAGGTTGAGTCTGTTCTTATGAGTTTTCCAGGTTATCTTACAAAAATCTTCTGCCCTCAGCAGAAGAAAAGCCAAGATGTGTGGAAACCACGAAGAACATGCTCCTGAGCATAGTGATGCTGCATCGGTTGATGGAGCAGATGGACGGGCACATGAAGATCGGGTGCCTGAGGTCCCCCAACCAGACCCAGCCATACTTGAACACCCTTCCTACCAACAGCTTATGGGGCAGTTAATGGCTACGATGAATCTCATGGTTGAGCGATTACTAGTGCCTCCTCCGCGAGCACAGGTTCCCCATGGAGAAGCATCGGGTATTGGGAAGACCTTTGAGCGGCTTCGCCGAGTCGGAGCTTCGGATTATGCTGGAACGGCTGATCCAGCGGATGCAGATCTGTGGCTGACGAGTCTTGAAAAGGCTTTCCGGATCCTCGACATCCCCGAAGCAGACAAAGTAAAGCATGATGTCTACCTTTTGAAGGGTAGTGCTGGTCACTGGTGGACCATCGAGGAAGAGAAGCGGCCTGGTGAGGTGATCTGTTGGGAAGTGTTTCGGCGCGAGTTCGTCACCAGATACTTTCCGAAGACGTACCAGGATGAGAAGATCAGTCAGTTTGAGAAGTTGCGGCAAGGAACGATGAACATCACCGAGTATGAAGCTAAGTTTATGGATCTGTTGAGGTTCTGTCCTCACATGGCGGCGATAGATGATGAACGGATCAGACGTTTCGAGAAGGGTTTGAGTGCTGAGTTGACAACCCCTGTGTCTACGCTGGAAAACCGAGAGCGGTTTGCTACGTTTGTGGAATCAGTTTGATGGATCGAGAGGACAGTAAGGGAGAAAAGAGAGTCGGTGTCTCTTAAAAGACCTACTCAGTTTCAAGGATGAAGGTTTGGTGGCTTCAAGAAGCCCAGGTTTTCAGCACCATCAGTGATGAGAAGTTCTGGTGTACCATCTCAGTGGTCTCCGAGTAAGAGGAAAGGTTATGTTTCTTCACTGTCCAAGGCGCCCAGTTCAGCTTCGGTGGCAGTGACAGGGCCATCAAGGCCACGAGTTGACAATAGAGCATGTCATCTCTGTGGACAAGTCGGGCATTGGAAGTTCAATTGCCTGAATAGAGATGTTGAAGTGACGCAGCAACCGAGGCAGAGTTTCCAGAAGTCTGAGAGACCACAGCCCAGTGGTAGCAGAGGACGAGGACGCAGTCAAGCGTCTCAAGATGGATCGTCTGCTCAAGGGAGCAGAGGTCATGGACAGCAAGCTACGGCTCGATTCTATGCCATGAATCAGCCGGAGGCGATAGTCAACCCGCGAGTGGTGACAGGTCAGATGGAGTTATTTCATTCTGATATGTCTTCTTCTTGCTTTATATCTGTTCTGGTTGACCCGGGTGCTACACACTCTTTTATCACATATAGTATGCTTGAAAACTGTCATCTACCTGTTAGTTGTAAGAAGGATAGCTTGTTGTTAGAAACCCCTCTTGATGGTTCCTCTTTGCTTCGAGAAGAGTGTCCATCTTGTGTTGTGTCTTTTTCAGGACACAACATTCAGGTGGATCTCATACCACTTGATATTCATGGTTTCGATGTTATCCTTGGGATGGATACTTTAGAGAAGTATAAGGTTGTCTTGGACTGTGGTTCCAAGCAGGCGGTGTTTGATGTTGGTGGAGAGAAGTGGATCTTCCAGGGAGATAGGAAGATTCTTCCGACGTGTCTGGTGTCAGCTATGGTGGCAGATAGGTTGTTGCGACAAGGATGTGAGGCGTTCTTAGCTCACGTTGTGGATACCGTTGTGGATACCAAGGCGAAAGGCCTTAACCTTGAAGAAGTGTCAGTGGTTCGAGAGTTTGCAGATGTGTTTCCCGAGGAGTTTCCTGGTGTTCCTCCACCCCGAGAGATCGATTTTGAGATCAATCTGGTTCCGGGAACGCAGCCGATTGCACAGACACCTTATAGGATGGCTCCAGCAGAGATGGTAGAGTTGAAGAAGCAGTTACAAGAGTTGTTGGAGAAAGGTTTCATCAGACCGAGCACGTCACCTTGGGGTGCTCCCGTGTTGTTCGTTAAGAAGAAGGATGGTTCGATGCGGTTGTGTATAGACTACCGACAGTTGAACAAGGTCACGATCAAGAATAAGTACCCGTTGTCGAGGATAGATGACCTGTTCGATCAGTTGCGTTGTGCTACAGTGTTTTCGAAGATCGATCTACGGTCTGGATATCATCAGTTGAGGATAAAGGCGGATGACATACCAAAGTCAGCTTTTAGGATGAGGTATGGTCATTTTGAGTTTGTGGTTATGTCGTTTGGATTAAGCAATGCACCTGCTGCTTTCATGGACCTGATGAACAGAGTGTTTCGTCCATTCTTAGATCAGTTTGTTGTAGTTTTTATAGACGACATCTTGATCTATAGTCGGAACCGGCTAGAGCATGAGCAACATCTTCGTCAAGCGTTGACTCTCCTTCGTCAACATCAGTTGTATGCTAAGTTTAGTAAGTGTGAGTTCTGGTTGGATGAAGTGACTTTCTTAGGTCATGTGATATCAACTGAAGGATTCAAAGTAGATCCGAAGAAAGTGGAATCCGTTGCGGATTGGGAACAGCCGAAGACGCCGACGGAAGTTCGTAGTTTCCTTGGTCTAGCAGGATACTACCAGAGGTTTATCAAGGACTTCAGTTCGATAGCTCTACCGATGATGAAGTTGACCAGGAAGGATGTACCTTTTGTTTGGAATGATCGATGTCAGCAAGCTTTCCAAAGTTTGAAGGAAAAGCTAACCAATGCTCTAGTGTTGATCTTGCCAGAATCTGGTAAAGGCTATGTTGTTTTCTGTGATGCGTCCAAGAAAGGTTTGCGTTGTGTGCTGATGCAGGAAGATCATGTGGTTTCTTTTGCTTCGCGACAGCTTAAGAAACACGAGGAGAACTATCCGACCCATGACTTGGAGCTGGCAGCAGTGGTTCATGCATTAAAAATTTGGAGACACTATCTTTATGGGGAAGTGTGTCAGATCTTTACAGATCACAAGAATCTGAAGTACATCTTCTCACAGCAAGAGTTGAACATGCGACAGCGTCGGTGGATGGAGTTGATCAATGATTATGATTGCACTATCGAGTATCATCCTGGTAAGGCGAATGTGGTAGCAGACGCGCTTAGCAGAAAGTCTTCTACTCCCAAGAAGGCACAGATGAGTTCTTTGGTATGCCATAGGCGGGACATGTTAGTCTCCTTACGGTAGATGAACGTACAGATGGAGGTTTCCTCGTTAGCTGGACTTTTAGCACAGATGCAAATCAAGCCCACGTTGAGACAACAGATCAAGAATGCACAGCAAACGGATGATACAGTACAGCTAATCAGATCAGAGTTTGGCAGCGAAAAGCGTGATGGGTTCCATGAGTCCGAGGATGGGGTGGTTTGCTATCATAATAGGATGGTGGTTCCAGATGCTGATAATCTGAGGAAGTTGGTGCTCGAGGAAGCACACACGTCAATGTATGCTATGCATCCAGGTGTCACCAAGATGTACCATAGTCTGAAGGACTTGTATTGGTGGCCCGATCTGTAGAAAGATGTAGCTGAGTTTGTGGCAAGGTGTGCGGTATGCCAGCAAGTAAAGGCTGAGCATCAAAAGCCGGCAGGTACGTTGCAACCTTTGCCTATACCGTAGTGGAAATGGGATCATATAACCATGGATTTCGTAGTTGGTCTACCCAGGACAACTAGGAATCATGATTCCATTTGGGTGATAGTGGACAGATTAACGAAGTCTGCCCATTTCATACCTGTGAAGACCACGTATACAGCTGAAAAGCTCGCTCGAGTATATGTGGACGAGATAGTTCGTTTACATGGTGTGCCAGCAACGATAGTTTCTGATAGAGGTCCTCAGTTTACAAGTCGTTTTTGGGAACAGTTGCACAGGGCGATGGGAACGCAGTTGAAGTTCAGTACCGCTTTCCACCCGCAGACAGATGGACAGTCTGAGAGGACTATTCAGACTTTGGAGGATCTTCTTCATGCTTGTGTTTTGCAGTTCCTAGGAAGTTGGGACGTACATCTCAGTTTGATAGAGTTTGCCTACAACAATAGCTATCAGCGGAGCATTGACATGGCTCCCTATGAGGCTTTGTATGGGAGGAAGTGCAGATCTCCTTTATGTTGGTATGAATCAGGTGAATAGTAGCTTTTGGGCCCTGAATTAGTACAGCAAACGACAGAAAAGATCAAGGTGATACAACAACAGTTGAAAGCGGCACAAGACAGGCAGAAGTCTTATGCAGACAATCGCCGACGACCCTTGGAGTTCCAGGTGGGAGACAAGGTGTATCTTAAAGTCTCTCCGTGGAAAGATGTGCTGAGGTTTGGACGGAAAGGTAAGTTAGCTCCCAGATATATGGGGCCTTACTCAGTCATAGCACGTGTTGGCAAGGTGGCTTATGAGTTAGAATTGCCTCCAGAGTTGCACATGTTACATCCAGTGTTCCATGTCAGTATGCTGAAAAAAAGTCATCCGGATATAGGAACAGTGATACAACCAGTTGAAGTTGAGCTTGACAAAGATGTGACTTATGAAGAGGGTCCTATGATGATCCTTGACAGAAGAGTCAAGAAGCTGAAGAGAAAGGATCTGGTTCTTGTGAAGGTCCTTTGGCATCACCGTGGCATTGAGGAAGCCACGTGGGAGCTTGAGGAAGAGATGAGGAGGAAGTATCCCTCGCTTTTCTCTTCGGATTTCGAGGACGAAATCCTTTTGTAGAGGTTTATGGCTGTAAGGACCCTGACCAACGTTTAGGGTTTACCCTGTTTGTTTTGCTTGATCTTGGTGCTTTGGTGCTTGCTAATCACCTTTAGTGGTGATTAGGGTTTGGTTGTGCTTTGTTGAGAGTTCGAGGGGCTACTTGCAAATAACCCAAGTTTAGGGTTTTGTGGGCAAGTTTGCCATCTTGTGAGATGTTTTTCCTCTTTGCTTCCTCTAGGGTTGAGAGGAAGGCTTGGGCTTGTTGTTTGAGTCCTTTGGGCCTGAGTTGAGCTTGTTTGGGCCTTGGAGTTCCTTGTTTGGGCTTTCTTGAGCCTTGTGTCGCCCAGGGCAGGTGGTGTGTCGCCCAGTAGCTCTTGTTGTGTCACCCATTTGGCTTGGCTTGGTTGATGGACACATGGTGCACATCTTGGACAAGTGCCTTATGGCTTGCATGAGAGGTGGCTTGAGTTGGTGGACATGTGTCCCTTGGGTAGGCGACACATAGCATGGTTGTACCATGGTTTCTCCTCCCCTTCTTCCTATATAGGTAGCTCTTCTCCTTGCCTTAGTCTCCTTTGGTCCTTTGGTCTCCCCTCCACCCTTGGTGCACGATACCCCTCTCCATCTTGCTTGTGTTGGCCGATATACTTCCTTGGAGCTGAAGTGGTGGCCGATACACCCTCCTGGAGCAGCTTGGTGGACGATAGCTTTGGACCTTGGAGTGCATCTTCTTCCTTGAAGCTTGGAGCTTAAGGCGGGTTGCATAGTTTCTAACCCTAACTCTTTTACCTCTAGCTTTGATCTTGTTATATGTTAGTAGTCTAGCTTAATTCCTTGCTTGTACATCTTGCTTATGTACCTTAGTGGCCTATATCCCTCTCTAGGGTTTAGGGTTCCTTGTATACCTTGCTTTTTAGGGTTTGTGCTCTTTGTGTTGGAGGTTGAAGATGACCCAGGGTTGGGCGATACCCCTTCCTTGTGGGTGTGTTGGGCGACACACTTGCCCTTAAGTTGAACGATATGGTGATCTAGGGTTTGAGTTCCTTGTGTTGGAGGTCGATAGTGACCTAGGTTGGCCGATACCCTTGCCCATGTGTTAGGCGATAGGGTGAGCTAGGGTTTGTTGGCCGATATGATGAGTACCTTGGAGATGAACGATACCCTTCCTCTTGTTGGCCGATATGGATGTCCTTGTGTTGGATGATAGAGTGGGTGCTCTTGTGTCGAGTTATCTCCTTGTCCATGTGATGGACGATAGGGTCATGTAGTGCCATGAGTGTTAGGGTTGGGCGATAAGCCTTGGGCCATGGTGGCCGATAACCCTAATGGCCGATAGCCCTAATGGACGACACCATGATGGGCGATACCCTAATGGCCGATAGCCATGTTGGGCGATACCCTACCCTATGTGCAGGATGTGTGAGTCGATAGGGTTAGTAGTGAGTGTTGGCCGATAGGGTTAGTAGTGAGTGTTGGCCGATAGGGATAGTGTGGTAGTCGATACCCATGTTGGGTGATAGGCTTTAGATGAGGGTTGTGAGGCTATAGTGAGGGTATGAGTTTCTTTGGTGACGGTCCCTCATGTGATGGAAGTGGTTAGCTATGCACCAATGAGCGATGGTGGTGTTTGTGATATCAACAATGTATATGAAGCCTTGCAAACAATAAGGATGCTAATGATAGTAATGTATATGATGTTAGCCCTCATGTAATTGATGCATGATGTGACCCTTATGCTTAATTGTTAATGATAAAGAAGATGATGATAACTACTCTAGTAGTTTGTTTAATGATAATAATGTTGGTAATAATGATGCTAAGTGATAGTTACATTAATGGTTGCTTCATGATAAAGATGACAATAGTTGATGACATAGTAATGACCTTGTTAATAATAGTGTTGGTTCTGTAAACACAACATGATCTCTATATACCCTGATTGTTTGTACAATCTCGATATAAGGGTAAGTATCAGTATGGTTGTTTAATGATGTACTTAACATACTTGATTACCAAATAACTGTCATATTGATAAGTAGATTATCTTGAATGATATTTCATGATAGTGAGCATCTTCCTTATGTTGAATCTTCAATTATAGTACACCCTAACCTTGCAGGTGATGTTTTAGCCATAAGAAGGCTATGAAATTTATGAGTATCATTACTTGATAATTATCCTATGAGGCTGTATGTAGGATATGTTGGTCCCATGATGATGATGTGAGCCTTGAGAGGCAGTAACAATACATGATGAGGGGTTGAGACCCTGCGGTATGTGGTGATCCTTGAGATGGATCTGGATGGTTGGCAAGAAGCCAAGTGGTAACATGTGATGTTGGACCCTTGAGATGGGTCAGGTTGACGTGCTCAGATTATAATATAGGTTGTTTACTTTCTGTTATATCCTTGTATGTTATACAACTTGGTTGAATCCTGCAATCCATCTAAAAGATACTAATTAATCACAGTGAAAAATATCATGTAGTTTGCCCTGGCCATAGATCCATCATCGTCAGGACTTGGTGATGGTGAAACAGGTTTTCCTACGGGTTAACCTGGAAGCGCATATTGTTGAATATGTGTAGGTTGCTCCTAGCCTGAAAATGAGGAGGTAAGAGTGTAACTTCGGTTGCAGACACAGATATGTGTGTAGAGCATGGTGAACAGGCCCATGGCTCAGGATATGTGATGTATGGAGCATGAATGCGTTCATGGCTCAGAGCACGGTGATCAGGCCCGTGGCTCAGTTTTACTAGCGCCGTGACCTGTACCAAGGCGGGCTAGAGAATGGGTAGCCTATGGAGCTAACCCTGTGGCTTAGACCACTTCAGCATGTGACTGCGGTCCTGCTTGTGTTGTACTCATGTACTGACCATGAGGTGGGAGGTCGTGGAGTCCGGCTCTTCCATTGACCTTGTATGACACCGTCTTGGGTGCGTAACCGAAGGTTGGATTTGAACGGTACGGTTCAAATCCTCAGGGCATAATAAAATGTAATACAGCCGTTTAGTATTTACTAGTCATATCAAATACGAAACATTGGTTGAGGCCTTGTTTGTGTAATATTCCGTTATACCTTGCAGGTCATGTGGTAATCTACCTTATCTTGATAATCAGGTTATATGGCATTATACCCTGTTCTAATAATCCTGTTACATGTTGATATATCTCATCTTGATAGTCATGTTCCTTTGAAAGACATCTGGTTTTACGCTTTAGTACAGCTGGTATGCTTGCCGGTAAGAATGATCTTGCTATATATATATAAATGCTTCTGATATATCTGCTCATGTTATAATTGATGTTATGGTTTATCTTGCTGAGGTTCTATAGTTGCGGTGGGGAGCTATGTTTCCCGCTGGGACAATTGTTCAATTGTCTCACTCCGCTGGTTTACACCCTTTTTTAGGTGGTCAAGGTAGACGTGGTCGTGGTTGTGGTGTTGCGGACGAGCAGCTTGAGGAACAGTAGAAGGCAAGCGTTGGACATGCTGCTGTTTTGGATGTTTTGTAGTAGAGTCTAGAGTCATCCCTGTACTCTCAGGTCCTTGGCAGTGTTTTGACAATGTTTCACGAAGATCGTTCGATGATATTTGTATATCCTGCTGTTGGCCGAATGTGGGCCTTTATGTATATATGAACAGGTGGTGAACTCATGTGATGGATGGACAGTTGTTCCTGAGCTGTGGACACGTGTCAGATCTTGTGTATGTACATATTTATATGACATGTTTCTGTGCAGGATGAGGACTGGAAAGTAATAGTTTCACAGTTTATCAGTTTTCCGCAATCGGTTTTAATTAACCCGTGTTTTTGATAATCAGTGGTTATGGTGTTTTCCGCACGTTTTCGCGTAACACCTCGTTATCTATGTGATAATGGGATGTGTTGCCACACTTACAAAGGGCGGGCCACTCAAGTGAGGGGCAGAAGCGTCATTCGATTCTAATTCTATCAAACAACGTTGCATGTATTGCATGACGTGGCGCAATCCGATTGGCCAAGTAAGTAAATCTTTGCAAAATTCATATCTAACAATCGGTAGTTCGGATGCATACAAATAATATATGCGTTTTGCTCAGAAAAATGAGAGGAATTCAATAAAAATATCATTAGAAGCTAATTCCCCTTTCTACTCTAAAAGTAGTGTAAATTATCATCTTTAATGAATTATAGATTAATAAACCCTATTTTGAAATGAATAAAGTGTTTAATAGGGTTTAATGGATCATTAGAGTTGATGTTAACCTATTAATTGTAAAAAGGTACATTATGTTAAAAAAGGAAGAACTTTGCACATGATTAGTCTAATTTAGAGTTTATGTGTGTAAATGTGCTTGAATTTGAAAAGGACATAAAGTTATCATATTTAATGATTTAATTAAGGAAAAACCCTTAGATTTGATGATAGATGGACTTAATGACGTTATTTGGATAATTCAAGCTGATATTAATCTGTTGTTAATAAAAGTGAAAATAGGATCTAAAAAGATGATCTTTTCATATAATTGGCTTAAATTAGGGTTTCGTGCATGATTATGCATTAATGAGCTTGAAAACCCGAATTTAGATGAATATGTCTTTTAATTGTTCAAATCCATGAATAAATAGGGATATGATGATCCTATGTCAATTTGGGTATAAAAGACTATTAAAATGAATAGTTGAGCAATTAAGGTTCATATAAATGGAAAAGAGTATTTTAGGGTTTGTTAACCTAAAAGAGATAAAGTTTGAGAAATTGATCTAAGAAACCCTAATGAATATTAATGGAACCTTAATGCGGATTAGAAACCCTAGAAAATGAATCCAAGTCAAGAAAATAGATTCTTGATAAAGTGTGTAATAAATAGAGTACATATTCTTTACAGGAATTATGTGATGATTGAATTACTTGCTTGGATTTGTTGATTGGCTTGATTGTATATACATGAAGTATAAGTTGAATAATCCGCATGAATCATCAAATCAGGTATGTGGTTACTCTTATGAATAACCGTTCTAGTTTCACGGCGATTACCGAATATTTTACCGGTTGCTTTAAATAAACTGTTGGATGAATTTAGTGCATGCAAACTATAATGTGAATATGACTATCACATAATATATGTGCCTACTAGCTCAGATCCTGGTCCCCTCTGTGTCTTAATGGTTGACCTAGTACATGGATACCTAGAGGGTAGGTCCATCAGGTCAGACGAAGACCTAGTACATGGCTACCTATTGGGTAGGTCCATCAGGTCTATGGAAGACCTAGTACATGGATACCTATTGTAAAGAAGTGAAATCACTTCCTTACTAAAAATTTGAACAATAAAACCTCCAATCCAAACACACTCAGAAGGTATGTTGGAGTGGGTGTAAAATTTTCAAATCTTTATATAATGGTAATCAAAAGACCAATGTATAGCAGCGGAAGAAAAACATGACTACATTCAATTATAAAACAAAGGGTTACAAACTTAAACTTACATCATAAGGATCCATGTAGAGGAAATCTAAACCACCTCAAGTTTGTCTCCAAGCTTCATCATCTCAAGCTAAGTCTACGTCATCATGTCAAGCCATCCATGTCCTCCACCTAGGGTTGGAAGCATACCCCAGCAAAAGAAGAAACAAAAGAGACAAAAGGAAACATCAGCAAAGGCTGGTATGCGCATACTAAAAAGCAACTTGAGCAATATAAGGATATAAAGGACATAAAATGTGAAAGGCTTCCCATACAAGAAATAAGGGCCACCCAATCGGGTATCAAGAGAAAAGATCACCACAAAAGGAATACTTGCCATAAAACAAAGCATATAAAAGGATTGTGCCATAAATAAATCCACTACCATGGTGGTAAACAAAGCACAAGTAGGGCACACACCCCACAATCAATATCCTGCATGCATGTGAGATAAACATAACACTAGAATATTATAAAAGACAAAGGTGGTCAAGAATCACACATCTTGAACCTGGTGAGACATGGGCCAAGAATCACACATCTTGCCCTAACATGGGGAATCACACATCCACCATCAAATTCATATAATGTGGGCCAGGAATCACACATCCTGCCCGGGATTGGGGAATCACACATCCACCATCCAAAATATCATAATGTTGCCACAATTATAATGAGACTAAACCAATGCAATTATTCTACTCTAGGGTTACTGAATCACATAGCAGGTAATTGTAGTGGCAAGTAGAAAAGTATAGTCAACATCAAATAAGATTTTCCACAATGGTCAACATATGAAACATCAATAAACTTCCACATCATAGTGGTAGATACCATCAACAATATCATCATGTTCCATAACTCAAGATAAGATTTCAAAAGATTATCCAAGATCTCAATAATCAGGATAGTTCACATGAACCATGATAACAAGAGAATAGACATATGTGTAGGAAAAGTCAAAAAGAATAGTAAAGTAGGTGCATTGCTCAATATGGATGAATAGGGGATACAACATACCTCAACAATAGATTCAAACGATCCAGGGTCACATCTAGGTCCAAGCCTAGGCCTCCAAAAACCTATTAAGCATATATGTGGGATTAGGGTTAGGTTTCCATTAATATACAAAACCCTAAAAACACCTTTTTATCATTATGTGAATTAGGTTTCCAAAAAAATTCCATATTTTAGATTATATTTTCCTGAGTTCAAAACATATTTTATTATATTTTTCTGACTTATAAATTATTAGTTATGATTTATACAAGTTATTATCTTATTTAATTAGATCCATTAAAAACACCTCTTTAAAACTTAAGATTCAGACGATAAAACCAAAACCATAAGAAAGCTTACATTTTTCTGAATCCAACGACTATTTATTTGTAATTTTTGGGCCAAACATATAATTAGTTATCAATTTTACAAAACCGACCAATCAGGTAATTACACATCAGCGAACCAATTTGCAAAAGAGAAGAGAGAGGGAGAGCGGGCCATGCCCTGCTGACTTGGACCAATCAATGGCCTCCCGGTCAGCGGGTCACTGGTCTACTATGACCTCGCCCAAACAAAGAAAATGGAGAGCGAAAAGACAATTATGCCCTTAGCTAGAAAACGAAGAAAACAGGAAAGCATGAGGGTAGATACGACAAAACCCAAGGGACATTGTCCCCTACCTCGCGAGCCAACCATGGCCAGGAGCCGAGAAGAAGCAACAAACCGGGAAAGGGGGAAAACTCATCTACTCACCACAGACCCGAATTGGAGGACGCGGTGTCTTCGCAGAACCACCCTGAAGCATAACCTGCGGTCTCCGAGGGTCCCGACGATCCAAGGCATAGAGTCGACGCACCAGCAATAGGTGAAAGAGTATGGAAAAGGGAAACTGAACGTGAAGTCCGAAGGGGCCAAACTAGCGAAGGCTAACCAATCCAGGGACCCTGGCGAAGGTTTTGAGAGCATAGGGCGATGGTCCGATGGCAAAGAGAGGAGGGGAGAAGAAACCGAGGTCGGAACAGAGTGTCAAATAGGAAAACGGAAAAGATGTCTCGATCCCAAGACTTTATAGGATCATCGGGTGCGGGATGATAAGAGGAAGGTGAGGGCGAAGAAATCGTTGAAAAAGAGCAACAATCGAGGGAGAAATCCTCGTCCAAAAATCCATAGAAGTAACCTGTACTCCTACTCCGATCGGAGCTAGGAGACAATCGTGGAGCTGTTGGATCGTAGATCAATGGTCCAGAAGCAAGCCGAAATTGGGAAACAGGCGTGACAGGGAAAACATTATCCAAAACTTAATTCGATTAAAGTAGATATTAACATTATTTCCTTTTTTCTCTTTCCTTATTTGAGGGTGCAAACGAACTCCAAATTAGGTAAAATTTTGCACAGAGGTTAATTAACGAATGTAGATTCCGAATATAAAATTAGATTTGCCTTTTAAGAACATTTAAGGTGTCAAATAAATAAATTACTATTTTTCTTCCCTCCTTTATTAATTGCTTTAGGATTATCCAAATTTTATGAAACTTGACACACAAGTCATATTTAATGTGTTGGTTACGAATTTTCCATCAATTTCACATATTGGAGTTGTTTAAATATTTATTTAATATTTTGAAGGTTCTACACACTTTCTCTCTCCTGATTTCACCTTTTAAGCAAATTTTCTCCAAATTGGATGAAAATTCACCCAAAGGCTATATTTATTATGTAGATTACGAATCTAAGATTATTTTCCTCTTTTGGAGTCAATTATTATATTTATTTATTAATTACACCTTTTAGGTAATTTCTCTCACTTAAATTACCATATTATTTCAAGGTTGTCCAAATTAAATGAAAATTGATATGTAAGCTTATTTTGATGTGTATATTACGAATTTGAAGTCTATTATTTTTTTTGAGACTTTATTACATAGATTATGCCATTAGGCCCATTAGAGGCCCATTAACAACATTATGCATGTAATTAAGTTATTTATCATCTTATTATAACCAAATGAATTATATGACATATTAGATTACATTATTCATGCATTAGCTTATTAGGATCATCCTAACCTCAACCTTGTTTGGAAAAACCCAAAAGATCAAAGTTCTAGGGTAGGGTTCGAGATTCGGTATGTTACACCTATTGGGTAGGTCCATCAGGTCTATGGATGACTTAGTACATGGCTACCATTGAGGTAGGACCATCAAGTCACATTGAGTTAGATATTGGGCTACCTCGAGTAGTGCCATGTGACTCTACCTTTATAGAGGTATTATATAAGTGCATACAGGGACAACACAGAGTTGTGGATAGGTATGGATTGAGTAGTATGGCTTAAAACGTAATCTTGGTTGTTAAATGATTAATTGAATGATGATGTTGTTAACATATTTACATGATTATTGTTTCCCCCACATACCAGCTTCGGCTGACCGACGTTTTGTTTGTCGGCGTTTTAGGTACAAGCCAAAAGGACAAACAGTAAAACGTCATATTGTGAAATACATGAAGTTAAATACAAGGAGGATTAGTTAGAGTAGAATCCTTAAGTGGATAGAAGTCGAGAGATCCAAGTTTTCAAAAAGGTATGCAAAAATTTATTTTTCTTACAGCTTTCAGTATAGTATGTTAAAATTTGATAATTATTCTTGGTTAAGTGTCGAACCTTTGATCTGAAAGTCATGGGTGCGGCTTCGACCTCTCGGTCTCCCTTAATTGGGGGTTATAGGGAGGTGGGGTCGTAACATTTGGTATCAGAGCGTAGGTTCCTCGTTTAACCATTGATAATTATTAAATTTTACAACTCCATAGAACCCAAGGGAGTTATTAGAGGATTATCCGAAAGACGGAGGTGTCTAGAAAAGGATCACGATCGGGGGCAAGCAATATTTTCCTCCGCACCGCTAGTCAGAATACGAGGACTCTCGAATCTGTGTGACTGCCTGGCCAAAGTCTTAGGGTATGAATCAAAATAAGATACCTTTAGGACTTCTCATCTTATTCATCCCTTCTCATCACAAAATTCTATTAAGGACCTGAAGGATTAGGGTTTTCTTTCTTCTCCTCACCCTCTTGAGGTATGGGTAAGGTTAATAAGGTTTAAGAAATCCTCCACCAAATTAATGAAAGGCATGTAAATAAGATGTCATGGACATAAGCTTAATAGATTAAGCACAAACTAAAGAATCGATACATGCTTAGGTCGTATGACATAAGTAGTCATGTCCTCAGAAGAGACCTGAGGCTAGACCTTCTTGTCAGGAGGATAAGTTAGTCTTGGAGCTCTGAGGATGATGCTAACCCTAACCCTAAGTGAAGGTTAGAGAGAGTTGAGTTGGACCAGGTGTTTGAAAGGACATGCCTTTGGGATGCCATAGGATCCATGGGTGACCTAGCACCTTTGGCAACCCAACCCTGGGAAGGTTCATGCATGTTAGGGTAAGGGATAACACCTTAGATGATGATGTTAGTGAAGGACCTTAGAAACCCTATGGGCTTGTGCAAGTAGGGTATAGCTGGCACCTAGGGCACGTCATAGTGCTGACAGTAGGATGAAACCCTGGATAAGGAATTATGATGGAGCATAAAGGGTTATGGATGATCTTGAGCAAACATAAGTTCAAACCTAGGCTTCACCTATGTAGGGCATGCTTTTGAGGTTGATCCTTCATGAAGTGAGGACCTCTAATGGTGAGGTTGGATGTAGGGTCAGCTCTAGAGAGAGAGCTGGAAACCCAGCAAGAAGGTTGGAAGCCTAAAACCTTGAACAATGGATGATAGTGGTTGCCTCACGATCGATCCCTGAAAGTTGATGATATCTTGGTTGCCTTTAGAGGGACCAAACCTTAAAGATAGAAGATGAAGCATCTGGTGCCTATGTGCCTACAGTATAGGTGTTTACCTTCTGAGGTGGGTAGAAGAGTTCCTTAGACTTAGAAAAGTTTGCAACAGGTTATGAGGCCTTGTACTCTATGGTTTGTCCTTGAGGAGGATCCAACTCTAAGTGTTGCTCGAGTTGAAGGACGACAGGAAGTGCACGTTATGCCTTTTTGCAAAGCTTGATTCATGGTTAAGAGATAGAGCATGCAGTTGGACACCTAAAAGTGAACCTAGGGTTCCTAGGCCTAGGAGGGGAAGTGGTATACCTGATGCTCATGATGAGAGTTTAGTTCCTATAGAAGAGAGCATGGTACTCCTCATGTATAGAGGAAAAGGGAAGCCCCTTAAGTTTAAGGTATGCTTGATGACCCCCTCACAGCTAGGTTGATGATAAAGGAAAGTATGATCTTAATCCAACATCGAGGAAAGAGGACAAGTATGACCCAGCATGGTACGGTAGGTGATCTGCTTGTGCCTTAATAGCTTGGTAGGGTTAAGTAGGCTCATGTGGATGTAAATCCTAGACCAAAGAGCTTTTGTGACCTTGTTGTCAAGAGATAGTTTTCCTCCCATCTTGGGAGAGGGACCCCTTTGGTAGGGTGTACATCAGTTTTGTTGGTTTAAGGTAACCTAAAGAAGTCTCATAGGATCTTGAGAAGCTAAGTGAAAAGTACATGGTATGAGAATGAACCTATAGACCCATAGATATCCATCTCTAATTTCATATGAATGTGTTACCATGGAGGTAACCGGTATGGGGATTGACCAAGGTAGGGACGTTGCCATGATCCCTATGAAAGGATGAAAGAGAGATGATGAAGACTTGGGTAAAGCTCTAAGTGAACTTGTACTATAATGGTGAATCCTAAGTCTATCCTAGGGTCAGGTAGGGATAAGACCGATGAAAGTAGGAGTTGCCTAATTCCCCAGTTGCACATGACCATAGGGTCGGGAGGTAACATCTATCATTGTCTGAGGGCCATGGGTTAGGAGATTGATCACCTTCATGAACTCATGGGTCCCAAAGGGCAGATGAGTAGGGCACTCTCTTGATGCATGAGGGAAGAAGGATGACCCCAAAAGAGTCGGTACCCTATAGACCTAGGGGAGATGACCGAGGATATAAACCTCAGTAGGTTCAAGATTAGTTTTCCATGGAGGTAACCTTGATATCATGATGTCTGTGATGTAGAGACATATGTGGCACGTTGCAACTTAGATGTAAAGGTGTATTGGCAAGGTGGGATGTACCATCTCTACTCTTGGAACAGGAAGAACTCTGTATTTGGACTGCAACCAAATTCTTATTTCCTCTTATTATGGGGGTGAGAGATAGGACATTATGCATGCCATACACCAAGGACAAGAGATGATGTAGTTTGGAACGTTGCCATAAGGAATGGGGATAGAGAAGATAACCTACCCTGGTAAAGTGAATGATACATGAATGGTTTGCAAACACTAAGAGGAATGAGGTAGTCACCTTATGAGGATGTTTTTATCATGAGCTATGTGGAACTTACAAGTTATACCGAGTTGAGTTTGATCACCATGATGATGAAATCAGAGAGTGTTCTTAATGAAAATGGACATAGAATTTGAGGTGAGATGATAAGTGGAATACATGGAAGTGTATGTCTTCAACGTTACCTAATACCTAAGGATGTGAAGTGGTAATGGATGTTATGGTTGAGATACATCAGACTTGTTTGACTAGAAACTAGAAGAGGTTGTTTGGCTAACCCTAAGTTTGAACAGGAGAGGTGTTTGGATAACACTCAGATGTAACAAGATTCGTTGAATGTTGAGGGTTGTTTGGTTAGCCAGTCTAGTCCTTGATGCAATGAAAGGATGGTGGTAGAACTTCAGATGCACTTCTTTGGAAAAGAAGGTGATGAAACCCCAACTAGAGTGGTTTAGGGTTTCGGAGGAATCGATCTTGAAGAATCATGACATACAGGAAATCATGATTGAAGATCACCATACACCGTGGTAAATGGCAATAGCACTTTGGATGCTTAAGATGAAGTTGCATGTGGTTTATGGCCATGCAAGCCAGGAAGTAAAGGACGAACCCCAGTAACCCAGTGTATCGATATAGAGGACAAAAGAGTCCCTGAGAGGGAACGGGAGCTCAACACTATGGATGTTGTGATAGGTCTTCCCTATGCCAAGGAAGGTCGAGATGCAATATGGGTTATGATAGGTCGCCTTACCTAGATAACATGAGAAAGAAAGAATTCTGTTAAGGGACAGATCTAGTTGAACTACCCATGCGAGAGATGGTTCAACTACACCATGAAGTGAGTTCAAAGGTTCTAGAGTTTGACCTAAAGGTTTCCTTCCAAAAGATGGAAGTAGGTGCATGAAGAACTCAATGTGAGTACATATATAGTTTATCACCCCTAACTATGGTTAGTATGATCCATACTAAAGGGTCTGATGAGGGCATGTGTGCTCATTCAGGGTGATATCTAGAGACAGTTCTTGTCCTATGAAAGATGTGACAATGACCACCATAGCCAGTATCAGGTTTTATAAGAAGCTCTGTAAGGGAGGTTGTGTCGGTCACCACTTCAGTAAGGTGATGTTGGTGAAAAGGACCACATGATGGTTAGATAAGGGACCCCAGTGCGTGTAGATGAAGCCACTGTGATTGTGCAAGGGCTGAAAGGAGCCTAGAGACGATGAGAGTCGTGAGCAGATGCAAAGTAGACTGACATACAAGTTACTGTGGGAGAATATGTGACATGAAAATCCGACCCCTCTAAGTTATGACTAAGAGAGCTGAGTCCCCGATGCATGGGTTCTTTTGACATGGTTTGGTGGAGAAGGTTAAGTTTGACCTTACCCCTCAGGATAAAGTAATGTGTGATGAGTTCCATGTGTCCAATTTAGAGCACTGTGTGAGGTACCCCGCCAATGTGCTGAACAATGTACCTAGTGAGCCCCAAGGGAGGCTGACATGGCCTGAGTCCCCTGTGCAGTTTATAGACGCCGGGATGAAAGGACTCAGAGAAAAGAATATGTGATGATAAAGGTTCTGTGGAAGCACCATGAGTACGGTAAAGCCACATAGGGGCCAATGATGGACATGGAAAAGTCTTATCCTGAATTGTTTGTTTGCTTGATTGAATTTTGAGGACAAAATTCCTATAAGAGGGGAAGGATGTTACAACCCTAAGTTTTGGGATCATTTGGTGAGAAATGCAATTTCTCATATTAAATATAATTGAACAAAGAATGGTATAATTTGTTTTGAATACATGGATTTTGTTTACAATAGCCTTGATGTTTGTGTTGTGGGCTTTATTGGCTATTGGGCCCAATAATAAGGAAATAACTAGGAAATTCAATTAGTAATGAATAATTGAATATTTGAGAAAAGAATAATGTGGAAACCTCTAGAAGGCAAATCCAAAGAGAATTTCGTGCCTCTTGGGTTCCTTGGGTACCAAGGAGTCAAAAGTTGCAAAGAAAAGGAAATAAGAAAAGAAAAGTTTAATTAAGTATTTCTTTAATAAGAAGAGATTGAAAATAATGTTAAAATGTTGGAAATAAGTGGGAAAAGGTGTAATTAGGAGATCCTTTGTGGAATTTCGTGTTCCAAGGATTCCTAATGATAAAAGGAATACCAATGCGGAAAATAAAAGAGAAATCCTCAAAAAGAGATATTATAATGAGAAATAAACAAGATAATGAGAAATAATGCATAAAGATGCATCTAGAAGGATAATAAATATCCTTGGAAAAGAATTTCTAAATAATAGATTTTCTTGGGGTCCAAGGATCCCCAATAAAGAGGAAAGAAAGAGAAAATGCCAAATTTGCAAAATAAAAGATAATATGATACATTATTAATGGATTTTGTGATAAGGATAGAAAGGAAGTATTTGCAACTAAAGGAAAATAGAAATTCGGGTCAAAGGATTAAAAAGCAAGTATAAAAGATGATAAGTAAGAGGATTTCGAATTTCCTAATATCCATATAATAGAGAAAACCCAAGGATAAAGAAGAGAGAGAAGAATTGCTTCTCTTTGAAGGAAAACAATTCCTATTAGAAGAGGGACTTCATTTCTTTAAGGAAAGTCATCCTAGGGCTTCGTTGACTTCCCCTATATAAGGGGTAAAGCCCAGGGACGGTTTTCAAGGGTTTCTCACGCAACCATCCTTCTCTTCTACTTCTTCTACTTCATCCTCTTTGTAAAAACCCTAACAGAGAGGAGCATCGAGAACGTAGAGCCACGAGGCGGCTAGAGGGAGTTGCTATGGTAGTTTGTTTGCTTCGTGGTACAAGGAAGAGGCCTTGCTAGTACGGCCGCTCACTAGGTCGGGCGTAGTAGCGGCCGCACGGCTGCAACTCCGGCCAAGGGTTGCAGATCCGCGCAACCCAAATCAGCTATGTTGGTCGCGAGCGGGGCGGTGCCCCAAGAATGGCATCATGTGGCGGAGGTAGGGCGACCTTTCCAGTGGGTTTCATGCTTGGAAGAGGTGGCAAGAAATCCCGCAAGAAGCTGCAACACAACCTTAGTTGCAGGGCTGGTGCCCAGCACGCGGCCATCTGGGCCATGGATCGGAGCTAGGGTGGCTACGATAGAGAGGGTCAGAGGCAGGTTGGCAGTCCACGGTGCACTTTGGGTCCATGAGGGGGGAGAGAGGCTACCCCAATCGCAGCTAGGGCTGGGATCGACGGCCAGGTCGGGCAGCGCAAGGTTGAAGAAGCCCGAAGAGCCATTGGACAGTTCTACCCTAGGCCTTACAAAGGGCAGGCCACTCAAGTGAGGGGCAGAAGCATCATTCAATTCTAATTCTATCAAACAACGTTGCATGTATTGCATGACGTGGCGCAATCTGATTGGCCAAGTAAGTAAATCTTTGCAAAATTCATATCTAACAATCGGTAGTTCGGATGCATACAAATAATATATGTGTTTTGCTCAGAAAAATGAGAGGAATCCAATAAAAATATCATTAGAAGCTAATTACTCTTTCTACTAGAAAAGTAGTGTAAATTATCATCTTTTATGAATTAAAGATTAATAAACCCTATTTTGAAATTAATAAAGTGTTTAATAGGGTTTAATGGATCATTAGAGTTGATGTTAACCTGTTAAATGTAAAAAGGTACATTATGCTAAAAAAGGAAGAACTTTGCACATTATTAGTCTAATTTAGAGTTTATGTGCATAAATGTGCTTGAATTTGAAAAGGACAAAAAGTTATCATATTTAATGATTTAATTAAGGAAAAACCCTTAGATTTGATGATAGATGGACTTAATGATGTTATTTGGATAATTCAAGCTGATATTAACTTGTTGTTAATAAAAGTGAAAATAGGATCTAAAAAGATGATCTTTTTATATAATTGGCTTAATTTAGGGTTTCGTGCATGATTATGCATTAATGAGCTTGAAAACCCTAATTTAGATGAATATGTCTTTTAATTGTTTGAATTGTTCAAATCCGTGAATAAATTGGGATATGATGATCCTAAGTCAATTTGGGTATAAAAGACTATTAAAATGAATAGTTGAGCAATTAAGGTTCATATAAATGGAAAACAGTATTTTAGGGTTTGTTAACCTAAAAGAGATAAAGTTTGAGAAATTGATCTAAGAAACCCTAATGAATATTAATGGAACCTTAATGCGGATTAGAAACCCTAGAAAGTGAATCCAAGTCAATAAAGTAGATTCTTGATAAAGTGTGTAATAAATAGATTACATATTCTTTTCCGGAATTATGTGATGATTGAATTACTTGCTTGGATCTGTTGATTTGCTTGATTGTATATACATGACGTATAAGTTGAATAATCTGCATGACTCATCAAATCAGGTATGTGGTTACTCTTATGATGAACCGTTCTAGTTTCACGGCGATTCCCGAATGTTTTACCGGTTGCTTTAAATAAATTGTTGGATGAATTTAGTTCATGCAAACCATAATGTGAATATGACTATCACATAATATATGTGCCTACTAGCTCAGATCCTGGTCCCCTCTGTGTCTTAATGGCTTACCTAGTACATGGCTACCTAGAGGGTAGGTCCATCAGGTCAGAGGAAGACCTAGTAAATGGCTACCTATTGGGTAGGTCCATCAGGTCTATGGAAGACCTAGTACATGGCTACCGATTGGGTAGGTCCATCAGGTCTATGGATGACTTAGTACATGGCTACCATTGAGGTAGGACCATCAAGTCACATTGAGTTAGATATTGGGCTACCTCGAGTAGTGCCATGCGACTCTACCTTTATAGAGGTATTATATAAGTCCTTACAGGGACAACACAGAGTTGTGGATAGGTATGGATTGAATAGTATGGCTTAAAATGTAATCTTGGTTGTTAAATGATTAATTGAATGATGATGTTGTTAACATATTTACATGATTATTGTTTCCCCCACATACCAGCTTCAGCTGACCGACGTTTTGTTTGTCGGTGTTTTAGGTACAAGCCAAAAGGACAAATAGTAAAACGTCATATTGTGAAATACATGAAGTTATATACAAGGAGGATTAGTTAGAGTAGAATCCTTAAGTGGATAGAAGTCTAGAGATCCAAGTTTTCAAAAAGGTATGCAAAAATTTATTTTTCTTACAGCTTTCAGTATAGTATGTTAAAATTTGATAATTATTGTTGGTTAAGTGCCGAACCTTTGATCCGGAAGTCATGGGTGCGGCTTCGACCTCTCGGTCTCCCTTAATTGGGGGTTATCGGGAGGTGGGGTCGTAACATATATGATGTTTATATTAACAAAATACCCCTGATCTAAGACCCCATATTATTTCTTTTTCATCTTACGTCCACTTTGTGTTGGGCGCTCTCTAGAAATCATAATCATAAGTTACATTATCCTCTTGACCCTTCTATGATATTGTCTTACTTGTATGTATGCTCGTATGAATGTTTGGCTAGTTAAGTGCTTGGTTGAACTAATTATCCTATGACTACTACTTTCATGTTTGAGTGTATTATGTGGACAAAAGCTCAAACATATGATATACTAATCCATTACACAACCTAATGTTGATTTAATGGATCAAGACACCTAAAACATGCTTTGTATAAGATGTTATCGCTAAGTTTGCCCGAATTGTTTCCACATCTTGTTCTTTATCATGTTTCTAGACAAGAAAGTCTTGTACTACTCTTAAATTGTTTACATTCATTTTCATAGAGTACTTAATGCTTTAGCATTAATATGTTTTTTTATCCAAATTTTAATTGCTAAATGATGATTTGCTGCACTGAAGACTTTGAGTTCTGAAATGAAATGTCAATGGGATGGTAGAAGTAGAAATGGGTACATTTTTTTCTTCTAGTTTTATTATCCTGTATCTTGTTGTTACTGTGTTTACATAGATATTGCCTATGTGACATGTTTGTGCCATTCTATGGATGGGCGCCCAAGCCCACTCGCCTTTGGATTCATAGCCATTAGGAGTGTGGGCTTAGGGTAACAAATATTTCTGTGACAAGTACATACTTTATTGATGTACATGGAGTCATGGCTCATGCCATTTACTAGAATGTACTCCCTCAACAGCCTCATTGCAGGTTGATGCTACCCATTAATCATGAAAAAAATCATATGCTTATGTCATGAGAAATCCAAATGTCTTTGGATCCATATGTGTTTCACTAGACCTTCGCGGTTTTTTGCTACATGAGAATGTTTAGATTCCATATATTGTCCTAGTTCCCCTTTTACATTTGTAGGTTCATTTCTATCTTATTGGCCTCAAACTTCAGTGAGATCAATCTTCCTCTTACTGGTTCCTTTGGTACTAAGTTCTCTTACAAGGAATACAATAGTTCTAGAGACGAAAACTTTGTAGTTATATGTAATACAGAAGTAAGAAACAATTAATCCTTTTTAGGGCATCCAACAAAGAAACATTTCACCAGTACGGGTCCAAGATTTAAAAAAATATACTTCTTCACATAAGTTTCACACCCAAAATCTTCATAAAGGACATATTGTCACATTTACCATTCCATGTCTAATGTATCATGTTTGGAACTTTCTTAAAAGGTACACAAATAAGTATAAATGTCATAGTTTCAAGAGAATATGCCCAAAATAAACATGAAAGATCATCCAAATTCATCATTGGTCATACCATGTCCAACAAGATGTGATTCATTCTTTCTAGTGTGCCAGTATGTTGTTGTGTTCTATGTGAAGTCAATTGTGATACAATACCATAATCCCTCAAAAGGGATTCAAACTGTAAAGTCCCCAAATTTTTTTGTCTGGAGACTTAGAAGGCCCGAGAGGACAAACCTTGAAAACATTAGCTAATTGTTTCAGAGAGAGATGCGGAAGCATAATATACATACATGAACATACAAATATAATGTATACACCATAACATTCTCAACGTTCAACATGTGAATATTACAAAATGAGTTATTACAACATGATTTACAATTACATATTGAATGAAAATTCTACAATCTGTGAACATGTATGCTAACAAGGATCTACATAATAGGTACACCCTGAACACTGCTCACTTCCTGTCATTTCTCCCATTATAGCTTTAAACCTATAAAATACGTGAAATTTAAAAATCAACTTAAAGTTGGTACGTGATTGAAAAGATAAAGATACTATGCTGGCATACTTAAAATAATTGAAGAAAGAAGAAAAGAAAAGGAAAATATTATTTAAGTTTGAGAATCAAGTATATCCAAGTTATTAATCATATTTCAATGAACATACATTACTATGGTGAACTTAGCACAACATCACATATATTATTGGGCCCATTCCCCACGTACCTTATCCTATTAGGGATCTTCCCGCATACCATGTACCATTAGGGAGGTGCTAGTCAACATTAATACTTTCCCTCTCTAATAGGGAGATTAATGAACACCATCAGTAATTACATTTTTTTTCTTTAATGTTCTAATGTTTAAGGCAGAGGAGTACCATAATATATATACACATCCAATCAAGTTTATGCAAATAAATGCAACCAAGTACACATACTTATATCGTCTAAGAAAACTAGTCATATAATTACATCCATGTACCTAAGTTCATAGATTCCTTACAAATCCACAGTTATCTAGATAATGTGGTCATCACCTGATTAATAACAAATATTCATCATTAATACAAGGTTCACCATTAATGCATTTAGGTCCAGTTTAGGGTTTAGGTCAAATCTTGGTGTTAATGATTTGAAATATGTCTCTAGTATTTTTATACTGATCATGATGTCATTTTTAGGGTCTGCTCCAAATTTCATATTTGTCTGATGATTGGTCTATTTTCTAGAACTAAATTGAGATTAAAAGTATTTACTTAGTCATAAATGAAGAAAAACCTAATATTAGTGGACATTATTCCATTCAGAGTCCAAATGTCGATTTGAATAATCATTGGGGTTCTGTGATGATTTGTGGGAATTAATATCAATTGGATGCTATTTATTTCATTTAATGAAACCTAAATAAGGGTATTAACATATAAATTAATTACCATATTTATAAGCACCTCAAGAGTCTGATCTAAGTGTTTTCTAATAAACATGAAAATTTCTTGAGTTCATAGATATTTTTTGGATATTTATCGGATAAGGGGGATATTTTCTATCAATGAAGTATGTTCTAGGTATTTTCTGGAATTTAGAGTAGAGTTTTACCTATTTGTGAGTGACAATCGGATATTCAAGTGGATCCACTAAGACCCTAGCCCACGGACCTGCCCTGGCACGTCTGCTCTCCCATGCGAGCCTTGTATTTTCATTCAAGACCCGCTCGAGATACTCTGCAGGTATTGGTTGTGTGCCACCACACAGTGGGACGCTGATGAGCGATCTCCCACCTAAAGCCTCATGCCCCTCTTCATGTAATGAGTCCAGCATATTTGTGGAGGTACTTGGATCAACAACGACCAACCCTGGAGGTATTGAGAAGCTAGAATGCCATGGCATTTACTGGGCTTGCATCTGTGATAGAGAAAGCACCGCCAGCATACGGCTTTGTTGTGCGTGCATCTTCCCCCTCCAAAAATAGGTCAGAGAGAACTGTAGCCTCCCAGGGAACTTAGTTGCAATCTTCATTTGGGGTGAGAACAATCTACAAGATCCATTAAACTCATTTTGTTCTCCAGAAAGATTGAGTTTGTCAGCCACACAACACCATTCTCAAGCATCAACAGTCTTCTGAATACTCACCCTAGGTTCAGGGTGAGTATCTACTCTAGTCGGTACATAGTCCTCCATTAGTCATCT
Source organism: Alisma plantago-aquatica (assembly GCA_963693085.1). Classification (NCBI taxonomy): domain Eukaryota; kingdom Viridiplantae; phylum Streptophyta; class Magnoliopsida; order Alismatales; family Alismataceae; genus Alisma; species Alisma plantago-aquatica. The sequence continues at coordinate 193,202,335 of OY856413.1, read as the reverse complement.
CTGAGGTATCTACTCTACTCTCCTCACTTGTGATACACTACCACAATTTCTCAAAAGGGATTCAAACTCTTGGTTAAGATATTCTCTACTAGTATAATGTGTGGTTTAGATATCCTCCTACACTACAAGAATATTACATCATGGAAAGAATATTACAACTCCAGAATTGGTGGTGGAGAATATCTAATCCAAGAGCTTGAGGCCCTTTTAAGAGACTATGGTATTGTATCACAAAGAACCGACTTATATTGTAGTGTTGTAATATTATTTACAAGTTGGTTCTATGATTCATTCATGAATTCCTTAAAAATTTGAAGATATTTTGATTGTGTTACACAAGATAAAATATACATATCTATTGAATTCATCAATAAATATGATGAAATATTGATATCACCTCTATAATTTTGCTAAAAGTTCATTAGTCACCACTATGTATGAATCCTAAGAAATCACTTTCCCCCCACTGATACTAGTGAAGTTTGCTTTTTTCATCTTGCCCAATAAACAAGATTGACATGCCTTTATTGATTCAAATCAAAAGAGTCTAGTAACCAATTCTATGGAGTACATAAATGTGTTTCTCATTTATGATCCCTAGAAGATAGTTTCTAAGTCATGTGTCGTTCGATTCATTAATTTTTAACTTATTGCTATTTAATTTGTACACACTCATCTCAAGATACAATAAATAAATACCATAAGATTGTAGTTCACTATCATAGAACATATCATCACTTTAAACAGAATACTCTATGAGAAATCTAAAATTATTCTTGTCCATATAAGATACAAAAATAATATTTCTTCTTATGCCACGTGCTATATCACTTCTACAACTCTATTACATGCCCACTAGGAAGAGATAAGCTATAAGTTCCTACATCTATCGAAGCAACTCCTACTTCATTAGTAACTTGTAGGTCCATCTCACCCTTCATTAACGGTTTACTTTTTTGTAGATCATGCATACTAGATCATATGTGAGATCCACTTCTGGCATCCATTATCCAAGATGAATAAGTAGATAAGTTCATATCTAAAAAATATATACCAAAAATGAACATCTCTTTCTACTTCTTCAACTTCTTGAGTTCCTCAATTTTAAAAGGAAAATTTGAATTTCCATCCTAATGTGAAAGGTGAAAATTTCCTTCCTTTGCTACTCCTTCTTTATAAGCGTGGAAGACTTAGACTTTTGGCAATCCTTATAAATCTTCATGATTTTTCCTTGTTGTTTGACTTGACCTTTCGTCTGTTGACCATCAATATCAACTTTGTCTTAGATTTCTTCATATAAGTCTTAACACTTTTGAACATGCCTAGAAAATAGAAAAATAGTAGAAAAAGTTGTTCAAGTTTTTGTTCATGAAAAAATTTAATATTATGTTTTGGCAACAATTGTATGATTACATCAATGGTCTACTTTTATCTTATGGGGAATTCTAGTCTCTCTAGGCTTTTCACATAATGAATCAACTTAAATACATGTGCCCAACTAGATCACCTTCCATCATGTTGCAATTAAAGAGTGTTAGGGAGACATCACTTGACTTTCTTGTTATGGGAATCTATTTGTGAAATGTGTGACTATCTCTAGAGTTATTGTGTTCTCATGTTGCTTTTCAAGATCATCATTCATGAAACATAGCATGAGATAATTTACGTCAGTAGAATTATTTGTATGCTTACAATATGCTTCCATTTCTTCTCTTGGTGCATCTAGATCTGGTTCATTTAGTTCTAGTGTTTCAAGGATAGATCTTACACTCATGAGTAAGAACAATAATCAATGTCCAATATCCAACATAAAAGTTATTCCCATTGAAATTTTCTTTCTCAAGGATCAATTGTAATGCGATGTTGATATTCGTGTTTGACATTATATGTAGAAAGCAAATATTTGCATTAATCAACAATTAAATTTGTATATTAATTTTGTTTGATGACACTAATTTAGCATTTCAAAAATAATTGTCCCACTATTTTGTACAAATTAATATCCCTCATAGTTGATTAGGAACAATACCATGATAATTTCTCTACTGCCCCAAGATAAATTATACATTTAGTCATGAGTAAACTTTGGTTGACCTCTCCCAAATTATATATTTAGGTAAGAAACCATTATGAATTGCATTTTATGCAACTCTTAAATAGATAGTTGTGCTACTCGTTTTCATGAATCATATTAAGAAGCATTTTCCCTTTTATTCTTGTAGGTGCTTATTCATATTAAGATCAACTTAGTCAATTCAGTATCAAATGAAAATATAATATGCAATGGACCCTACTTTGATAGACTTACATATTTATTATCACGCTTTGACATGATAGATTGTGCACCACACTTTGGCATTCCACACATGGTCAATCGAGACTTTTATTTGTATTGCACATTGAAAGGCACCTCAAACTTGATACAAGGTGAGGAATTTGCTATTATATTCATTTGCATCCAATCACCATTTCATATACACCATTATTCATATCATATACTATAAAATCATCAAAAATGACAAAACAAGATATGGCAATGAGTACAACATCTTGTTCCAGCAAGAGTTGGAAATAAAAACCAAAATATTCACACTCGAGAAAACTTAAATCTACCTTTACATGGATTTCTTGTTGACCAATTGAATTCCTAGTGAGGCTATCTCTTCAATTCTTGATGAATTCATTACTTCCATCTTCATCAAGATCCCTCCAAGGACCTCCCTAGTTAGTGCTAGATTCAAATTATGTCCTTCCCTTCACCATTATACATTTTTGGTGTCAAAACGTCATCCTAATATAATTTTAAGAATAAAAAACTTTACATGAATAATGTAGAGAGAGGGGCATGCAAGGCAAGTCAATATACATGTTGCATATATTAATTTCAACCAAAAATCACTAATTTTTATGTTTTAGATCATAAACACCAAAACAACCTAGTTGTCATAACCACATCCACAAAGTGAATATGCATGTTACATATATTAATTGTAAAGTATATATATATTTATATATATATAGAGTCAGGCTAGAATACACTCGAGTGTACGGATCACACGGATACACTCAAGTGTATTTGCATATCAAGACTATTTTTTGCAAAATGTAAACCATTGATCTTCACCGTCATACTATAACTAGGCTACATACAAATTTTGAGCCCATTTGGATGAGTGTAAGTCACTCATCCAAGGGCAACAAAATCGACGCGCGAAACTAATTTAAAATGCATAATTTTTGCGGTCTTCATAACATGAGATATACATATCCAAATGTTATCAAATTTTTCATATGAGTTGTTCACAAGATGTTTAAGAAGATCAACGGATTAGATTTTCAAAAAAAATATTGCATCATGAAAAACTACTTGAGTGTATTCCGCTCCGGATACACTCGAGTGTATTCTAGCCTGACTCTATATATATATATATATATATATATATATATATATATATCATATGATATATGATATATGGTGATTATTGTGTATCCAAATTACTAAATATTCCTCTCATCAATATGTGGGACCTAAAAACACTTGAAAAGTGTATGAAGATGAATATGATACCACTGCAACATTATATAAGAAGGGGGTTAGTAGGAAATACAAAATCATTCCTACAAAACTATTAGCCAATAGGACCATGGTAGCCATAATAAGTCATTATGTTAAATATATATTGTGGATATAAAATATAACTTGTCACACACTAGTTGTAAAATAAATGGACACATGTTATGTTAATTTATGACTTGCATTTTCATATACCGATTTGAGTCCTTGTTGTCACCAAATGGTTGTCACAGAAACACCTTGTATTATCATTGGATAAGTATCTTGTCCTCAATCATCTTACCAAGGTCCATAATTCTATGTCATCCACACAAATGTGCATGCCTTGGTGCATTATCTTGGCTCCCAAGTGGAAGAAAAGTTCATAGTCACAATGGGTGCTAGTATTTCTCATTCTCCTTCTCCTCCTATTGTTGGGTTGTTGTCATCCAGGTGAGTTTTTATCTCTTCAAGAATAAAAACTCTCAGAGAACTTGTCCCACAATATGTGTCAAGGTGTATCTCTCCCTGTGGATGTCAAACAATTTATGTAGGAGAGTCATGGGCTTGGTATTAAAAATATTCAATCTAATTTCTAATTAAAATTTATATATTGAACCATTTTTCAGACTACCTTGATAGGACATGCAAGTCGGTTGGGTGGTATATTTGGTCAATCAATTGGCATGTATAAGGAAAGTATTTGTTTGATTGAATCTATCCAATTGGATTTCTATGAGACTCAACCTTGATTTTATGCAATCGACTTATTAGATTCCTAGTCATACAATTGGTCAACTATTTTAATAGTGATTAGTCAATAGATTGACACTTAACTCATTAGTTGATAAAAAAACATACATTCGACCAACATGCTAGATGAGTTGATTAAATTGGTAGGAAATCATTATGTGCATGATTCAAAACCATTCTAATCATGTGTTTGGTTGTGAAATTCAATTCCCTTTCTCATACATATGGGTGTGACCTTGTATGTTCCTGAATACGTTGGTAGTGACATAAAAGATTAGAGTTACACTTAATAACACATCATTTCTACCCAAGTAATTGGAATGAATTGCGAACACCTTTAATATGTTGATTCAAAGAAATAAATAAATTTTTTAGTGACTAGGTTCATTCCAATGATCACCTACATTCTAGTATAACCTTGATGTAATTTAGTGTGAGTTATGCTCCCAACTTGGCTAACATTACCCAATTGCTTGTGACCAACCTTATTCTCTAGTGAGATACATCTCATCTAACCTATGGGTGGGTTGATTTGACAATTGTCTCTTTCTTTTTCAAAAATAATACCACCTACAATAGAGACAATCAATATACTTTGAAGCAATTAAAAGGGTCTAAACCATAAAATCAGTTATGAACAACCCCAAATCACACCTAAACATTAAGAATGTTTATGTTATAGTTGTTTATCATTTATTCCTCCAGTAAACTTCTTAAAAGTTTAGTTTGTTCTAGTAACACTAAATCAACAGAATCTAGTGTTTCTTCTTTCCTAACCCAAACTAATAACCATGTTTACCATAAAACATGATATCTCAACTAAAAGCATATTAGGTTTTATATTAAATAAAATAAAATCTTACAATAACATGTATCAACCATGAAATTGTACTTACTTGTCTAATTAGAGTTTATGATTTAACAAGAACTATACACCTTCTTCAAATCACTCTCAAGTTTATATTTCCTGATAAAATCCAAGACTTTGGCCTCACTCTTAGCAAAAAGAGAATATATACGGATAAGAGTGGGAGACTAGGGTTTATTTTATAAATTTATAGAACTATAGGAAAGAGGGTGAATAAGTAGAAAACATCTAGCGAAGATTAATAACTTAAATTCTTACTCCAAATGAGCTTACGATTAGAAAAGAAATCAAATTCTTAACTTAATATTGGATACACCTTCCTAGACAATCATAAAAATACTTAGTTTTATTTAAATACAAACCATTTATAGTACGATAGAAGTTAGGGGTGATTTATACACATATATGTGCTTGGTTAAGATATATTTCAATCTAGTTTGTGGTTATTTTCTTATTATACCAAAAAAGTTGGCTTCTCTAAATATTAAACCAACCTTTCAATAATTCAAGTAGCGATAAATTTTAAGGTGATCTAGTTGGGTTAGTAGAGACCTCCAAAAATATGGATAGATGGAGATTTTACCGGTAACTAACAATATCTAGAGGTTTGCTTAACTGGGTTGAATGTCTGTCCAACCTTCTTCCATATTGTCATGGACCCAAAAGTTGGGGTGTATGGATATTGTTAGAGAATCTATCCAGTTTAGTTATTTAGTGTATTTGTAATATGGGATCAACTCTATCTTGTCCCATTAAGGTTTGTCTTGAGTCTATATGCTTATCCTTATCCTATTTACTGGAGAGAGGGGATTTCATTCTCTCAATAAGAAAAAATCTACACGGGGAATTATGCTCGGGATATTTCTTTTCTGCATGGTAGGAGAGCAGGTTGCTCTTAGGAAACCATAAAGAGGGGAGAAAATAGAGAGTTGCCTCTACCTTAGGGTGGATGCCATCTTTCTAGCTGGGCCGCCCCCATGGCAAATTCATGGATTTTAATGATCTCTTGATCCCTACCCCTTATCCTCTACTATGCTGCTATTTGCTTTCCTGCCTCCATCCTGTCATTACCACAGCTGACTAAACCCCCTCTATATCAGGTCAAGATCCCACAACTTGTCAAACTCGTGGCATATAATCATTGTCTACCACGTCAAAGAAGGGTGTGATCCTTAACTTAACGTTGCATGGCTTCAACGTGATCGACAACATGAAGTCTCATGTGGAGGAATCCTATTTTGGTGTCACTTCTAGTGTCCACATCCTATTTCTTACAAATCAAAACTTGAAGAATTGTGTCTTATCAGGTAGAGCATATATGACCCTCTAATCTGGCTCGTCAAGCTCTATCTCAACTCAATGTCCTTGAAAACCTTCAACACTTCAATTAAGGACTGCACACAACCAAAACGATTCCATAAGACCAAGCCGAATTCTATAAAGGACCTCTTCATAAAATATCCTCAGCTAACTCATATGAAAATCATGGAAACATGTTGTATTAAGTACATGTTTCTCTTATGCTCTTACTTTATAAAAATATTGAAATCATCTTTGTTAGAAAATGTTCACATGCTTACATAGATCCAACCACCAAATCTGATGGTGGAGATTTCTACTGAGGCCTACAATGATGAAACCATCCTATTAATTTTGGACCTAGTTCTGAGAACAAATTTCTTAACTAGGGGTCAGACAAATCTTCTTTTTGGTTCGTTACAAAATGCATTTATTTTTTATATATAATATATATAATTGTGTCATGTTGCACATTGACTCGTGTTTTCGTTCACGTCCTCCACATACTTGCTTACATTGCCTTTTCCTCAACTATTGTTTTTGACTTTCCACCCCAAACACTCTCTTGACTCTTTTTGTTGTTTTCTTGAGGGGGAGAATAGACAAATATGAGTAGAGGGAAGAGATAAGATGGAGGAGAGAATAAGTGGAATTTAGTCATGTTTCTCTATGGATTGTCATGCTACTTTTGTTGTTACTATGTGATGTTGCTTTTGCTGCTATGTGGATCCTTCAACTGATACTATTGATATGTTTACCTTACAAAGAGCTTGATAAACTTTTTTATCATTGTCAACTACTGCTATAAAGTGGTGTACTTCACAGATACTATCTTTTATCTGACTATTGCATCTATGAAGTTATCTACTTAACTCTTGTTGTTTGTTGACTAACAACTATTGATATGAAGTTATCGAATTCACTTATACTATTTGTGGACTGATTTTCTATTTGACAATATCATTCTTGATACTTGTTTTATGATCAACACATTTTACTTTCTTCTTTGTGCATTTGCACTATCTACTGTATGTTCTCTCATTGCTTGTTGACTCTTTGCATGTTACATGCATACATCTAATATTGATGACACTGTGACCCATGCACTCTTTGGGGAATATGATCCATCATTCTGAGGACTATGATGTCATCTACTGTGATGGAAATTATATGATGAGAAGATGATGGTACCTTTGGTGACTTGCATGTATATGATGGATCTTCATGCTTCATTGCTATAGATTTTCATCTTTGAGTCTTTTCTTTCTTGTTTTGTGTGTGGACTGGTATTCTATCCTACTACATGATCTACTTTTTGCTATTGTGTGACATCACTCTCTGGCTTGTCTGTGTCATGTACATGTTAACTCTTTTCTTGTTCATATTTTGTATGCTCATTGGATATTTCTTCATGTGTTCCAACACTCTTTGTCTTACTTGTTGCTTTTTATCACTGTGATCGAGACCATGATGCTACTGCTATTTACTTCTACTCGAGTTGCCAATTCACAATGATCAAGAAGCTCCTGCTAATGACCTGTTTACACACTTTGTAATTATATTCTTGAGGGGGAGTATTTGAGTGATTTGTTGTAATATTGAGGGGTAGACACATTCTTTATGGCCTTGGTTTATCTTTTATTACTTTGCTATAGTCTGTCTATCTGTCTGTCTGCAAGCTGACTTCGGATTTTCCCAAGCTCCAACTTGAGGGGGAGTGTTTGATAGTCTATTAAGTGAAGTTGTTTAGTCTATACATAACATGGTTTTAATTGTGTCTTGCTCCATTAGAATTTGTCTTGAGTTTTTATACTTCCTCCTTATCCTATTTATAGGAGATGATGTGTACCCTTCTATCAATAAGACAAAAAACCAACATAAGGGGAATTTCCCTGCCAGATCACTTTTCTATAGATGCTATCTTCAACCTCTATGCACTGACTAGCCAAATGATATACCAACCAACTGGAAGGTAGTTCTTGTGTTTGTCTATGACTTATCCTAATTCATCCACCTACCATGGAGAACAAATTGTCCATAAAAAATTGATCATTGTGTTCTGTAGACTCTAACAAAACCCCTGACAATTCTAATGTACCATAAAACATCACATACCCTTATTTTATGATGTTCAATTATAATTTAGTCAAATAAAAATGTAAGAAGTTGATTTTACCCTTGAACCCTGATGTAGATGGAGGTAGGGCTTCTCTTTACCGCAAAAACTTTCCAAATTTAATGTGAAATCTTAATACCTAAACACATTAAAACCTATATGGTATCTTTTAAAATAAAAACATGGGATTATGAGTAATTTTTTATTAGGGATAAAATAAGAAACATGACCATATCTTTCTGAGACTTTATAGATTGACTGGGAAAATGCTAATGTTGAAGTTAGGCACAATATATGTATGTTCTTAGTAATGGATATGGGTCATGTGGTGGTGGAAAAGAATAGAAAAGACATAAAAGTGAAGGTTAAGCTAATAAGGAAGAAGGTTTTGTTGCCTTTACTTTATGAGGTATGCAACATGTATGGTGGTCAAAAGACAACTATAGGGAGACATTCTAGTATAAGGGAGAAGGTGGGAGAGGAATTTAGCATATAGTAGGGGATTCAATGCTTACCTGGTATCATGGGATGAAATTGGTAGAGTGGAACCATGTGTTTGGTCCTGAAGGGATTTTTGTAAGTAGATTATTATGGGTATACTTATAAAGCTAATCTTTGGGATACATCCAATGTACAAAGGCACATAAGTAGAATGTGAGGCCTTAGGGGCGATGAGAAGAAGCTCTTTGTTGTGTATGAAGAGTGAGTAGAGGATTCATTAGTTTCTCTATATCACTTGGTTTGTCAAATAGAGATTATCAATTGCCAATAACTTTTTTCATGGTATAATAGGGAAGGAACATGAAGGAAACCATGCAAGATTACATTTTTGAAGATGTGGATATTTTTTGTGGATTTTAAGTAGGTTGTTTCCAATACACATGCCTTAAAAGTAGAGGGGATCATTTCTTATCAGTTCTTCTTTCCTACACGTTTTTTTACTAACTATAACTCACTATGTGTTGTACCATGTGTTAGAGTTAAATATATGCATTATAAGTTGGCATGTCCAAATCCTTATGACATTGTGTGACACTAATAAGAACTGCATTACCATGTCCAATTTGCACATGTGTCCATTATCCATTGTCGCTTCATTATTTAATCTATAATGAATAAAACTACTTGTCCATCTACTTCAAGTTTGGTAGTTGATGGAGCTTCCACTTACGTGGAATTGCATGCACCAACTAAAAATCCTAAAGATGGTAAGTCTTTAGGTTTAGCCTTTCTTATACTAGATAGAGAACTCCACCCACGTATGCTAAGATACGTGGAAGTCTTATCGTAGTATAGTTAAGGGTCGAATCCACGGGACAACGGTCTTGTTGTGAACAACAAGATGAAAAATGTTAGAACTTCACTTAATCTCTTAATAGTAGGAACTTAGATCGAAAGGTTGGTTTTGTTGTTTTAAACTAAGAACATGTAAAGTAAAGAAAGCAAACAAAATTAAGGATGTAAAACAATGATAAAAAGTCACTAGGGTGTGATCGGTTTTCACTGCCACTACACATGGATCAAAACATGCAAAATAAAACATAACCTACAACAAGAGTTTAGTCAGTTAGTATCTTTGTAGACTTAGTTTCTTTTCGGAGAACTAACTATGAGAAGTGCGGGAATGTTGCAAAGTCAGCCATCCCCGAACGAATGGTCAACTACTTTGCATCATTCCCCTCGCAAAGTGTGTTCCTCGACTCATCAAGGTTGTACTTTCATACGTCAACTGATTCCATTTCATAGTATGAAAGTACAACGATGGAAGTGAGTTTACTCCACTTCTTGAGATACACTCCTAGATACCGAAATAGGTGCATGGTGGATACATGCACCAAGAACCAACATACAAACGAGTTTCGAATCTAATAGTACAAATGTAGACAATTCATACTAAAATATAAAAGATAACACAAGTTGGTGATCAAGCAACAAGCATTCATTAAATGTTTGATGTTGAACTGAAAAGATAGTATCTCTACATTGCAAACTATGGATTACATTTACATGATATGAAAGCATGGGTAGCGGGGATACTCCCCGCACCCTAGTGAGAGAGGCTACTCGCTCATAACTAGGACAAAGAAGGAGGCAAGAAGAGAGAGAGAGTGTCATCCCCACAAAGGAGAGAGGAAAGTCAACCCCTTGGAGAGAGAGAGAGACGATCTTCCAGCTTCACAGGTTGCTTGATGATGAGGTCCCCTCTTCCCACCTTCTTTGGCAGAGAGAGAGAAAGCAGCTTCGAGATGGAGTGTGGATCTCAGACCGGCAGCCCCTGGGCGGAGGATGGAAGTCGGATTTGCTCTGGAGTGATAGAGGCAGCCTTTGGAGGTCTAAAACTTGATGTCCTTTGGAGGACCCTTGGGGTCTTATTTATAGTCCTTAAGTGAAGTCCAAACGGTTTGGAGACCGTTTGGACCTCAAGACCGCTTAGACCTTAAGACCGTTTGGACCTTAAGACCGTTTGGATCTCAAGACCGTTTGGACCTCAAGACCATTTGGATCTCAAGACCGTTTGGACCTCAAGACCGCTTGGACCTCAAGACCATTTGGCTTCATGCGGTCTCGGGACCGTGTGACTCCATGCGGTCTCAGGACTGATTGGCTTCATGCGGTCTCGGGATCGTGTGACTCCATGCAGTCTCGGGACCGATTGGCTTCATGCGGTCTCGGGACCGTGTGACTCCATGCGGTCTCGGGACCGATTGGCTTCATGCGGTCTTGGGACCGTGTGACTCCATGTGGTCTCGGGACCGATTGGCTTCATGTGGTCTCGGGACCGTGTGACTCCATGCGGTTTTGGGAACGATTGGCTTCATGCAGTCTTGGGACCGTGTGACTCGATGCGGTCTCGGGACCGATTGTCTACATGTGGTCTTAGGACCGTGTGACTCCATGCAGTCTCGGGACCGATTGGCTTCATGCGATCTTGGGACCGTGTGACTCCATGCGGTCTCGGGACCGATTGGCTTCATGGGGTCTTGGGACCATTTGATCCCATGCGGTCTTGAGGCTGGTTGAGTCTTTTATGATTTTTTTGTGTCTTTTTCTACAAATATAAAGGGGAAAAGTTAGTCTAATAGTATATTTACAATAAGAGGGAATATTTAGGGATTATGTATAATTTTAATTGATAAAGAGTGTGGAAAACTAAAGAAAAGACTAAGATAATCATCCAAAAATTGGAGGTTATCACCCCCCTAACTTAGAGTCTAGCTTGTCCTCAAGTTAGATAGAGCTGAGGCATGTAATGGTGAGGCGATTTTATTTAGTTAGGATTTCCATACTCTTGCTTCAATTCTCAACCTGAGTTCTCCTAAGGTCATATCAGGTCTTATTGCTTGCCTTGACTCTTTTTGGTTTTGAGAGTTGCTTGGGTCTCAGGTTCCTTCCGTATCTCATAGCTTGCATCGGGACCACTTTTATTCTATGCATGTTGTTGACTCTAATCAGCTTCATACCTCTCTGAAGAACCTACTGGAAGATAGAGTGGGTATGAGGGTTGGCTAAAGGCTTGAAGTGTAACTCCCCCTTCAAGTGGGGGAGGGGTTGTCTATGTTTTAGAATCTCACTACCAGGCATGACACATATGCCTTTGTGAGGGCAGCTGAATGTACCGGCCGGGTGAGTCCTTTATAAGACTTTCATATATTTAGATACCTTAGGGTTTCACTACCGGGCACGACACATCTGCCTTCGTGAGGGTAGATGAATATTCCGGCCGTGTGAGACCTTCATCGGTTCTTTATGTAGATCCTTATTTATGGCACAACTCTCATAATTTTATTCAACTCTCTGGCTTTTATTCGAAGACTCGTAGGCTTGGGTTTTGGGGTTTTTTGGGAAATTGTTTTGGGCGGCCAAGCCTCTTTTATTTGAAGAGAGGAAAGATGTTCTTAGAGTTTTTTCAACATGCACTTATTTGGTTTCTTTTTGTGGTCCACTTGGAAGACTTCTTGATTTGGAAGTCGCTTGATGCCCCTCTCATCCTTGAGAGCTTGGCTTATTTCTTCATTGATATTGACCTGTGGAGAGTCAGATGTAGAAGTGAAACAAAAGCATGAAAATCGATAGTGGAGAGACATTATTAAGTCACCATTATATGTCTAAGTGCTATTTACTTTTGAGGACTAACATAATTCGAAAGTTAGCTGAGGGTGACTTTATTCCAAAAGAAATATTTAAAAAGAAAGCTAAAAGTGTAAAGGAAAATAAGAAAATATGTACAAAAAAGGAAGGAGAAGATGGAAAAAGAGGTGTTAGAAATGATACCTCTCCCTTGTCTAATGTACCCCCCCTAACTTATCACTCACTCTGTCCTCAGAGTGTCAAAGTGATAGGTTGAGAAGTACGATGACAAGGGTTGCAGGCTAAGTTAATCCGGAGTTTGCCCCTGGTATTCGAAGTAGATTAGCTGCAAACTTTCCACGTAGAGTGTGATAATCTACGTTAGTCATATCCTCTACTGGTCTTTGGAGGACCATGATGGTGTACATCCAATAGAGGACGTGGAAGCCGTAGTCATTTGATTCCCGGATTTGTTGGGGGTAGTTGTGGTTGAAGGATGGGTGATGAAAATGTTCTTTTTTGTAATCCCTTGTGTGCTGACTTAAAAAGGCGATTAATTTCTCAGCGCATTCCTTCTCCACTACCTCTGTGGGCGTCTTTGGTGTCACGACATAATTCTTCTGCTGGGGATTGTACTGGTTGTCGGAACTGTTGTAGATTGTAGTTGTTCCTTCGGGTAGGTTTGTTGCCAGGAGCATCCAGTGCTCATGATAAAGGAAGGGTAGCATGATGAACTTCAGTGTTGTGTGTTGTAGAAAGGAGATTAGTGCTTCAGTTGTTCCGAAGTTCTTTAGCTTTAAAAGATCATCCTTCATGTACGGGGACACCATATATGTTGTGGGGTGATTTTGGCCGAGGAGAAATTGATAAGCGGCCATTAAGCTTACGGAGAGAGATCCTTTAAACTGTATAGTCTCTCTAAGCAGGTCTGCCATTATTAGAATGTCACCTGACATGAATATGAGTTCATCCTTCTCGGCGGAAAGCCTCGACATGATGAGACGTAGTTCAATGTCGGAGAGACCGTTGCAAGCACTGAGGTCAAAGTCCGGGAAAGTTGGTTCTATGGCAGATAGGGGCACCATTTGTGATGGCAATCTCTGAATGGTTGCCCCTGACAAAATATCTATGTCTCTTTTTCTTTGCTCGGGAGTTGTGGCTGGCTCCTTGGATTTCTCCAACTCTTTCAAAGTCTGTCAGAAAGGTCGCCTCTGCGGGCGTTGTATTGCTGAAAAAGGAATGGGGGACGTCATCTGGTGCCATTGTCGAGTCCTTGAAGAACCTTCTATCAGAAATGAGCTCCATGGCATAACGCCCTCGCAACGAGTGAAAATCTTCAGCGACTAGATCAGTAAAAGGGATTTCTTGGTTCAGCGCTTGGATGTGACGGATGGTGCAAAAAGCGTAGTCCCCAGACCCCTCAACAGCTTGAACGTGTGGGTTAATTATTTGGAACCAGGGTTGGCTCCAGTCTTGACGGAGGGACGGGCTTGCAGCCCAAATTAACTTAAGAAGCCAGAAGGGAATACATCTCGCTTCTCCTGCTTCTTCTCCAAAAAAAATTATTGTATTGATAGGTAGCTTAGTGCCACAAAAATTATAAACCTTGGTGTCCCGAGCCTCGGTGTCTACAAGTATAAATAACCAGTGATCCGAAACTTGAAAAGGCACAGTAAGATAACGTGCCCATCGTGCTAAACCAGCACGTTGCCGCTCGATTGACTTTGCTCATATATCTTTGTATAAAAGGCTGATAGACAAAGCAGGTGAGGCGTTAAAAATTGGTTGTTGCCTCTTAGGGCTTCTGTACACTTCTATACAGTTGGCGAGTAGGACACGGAAGATTGCCATTGGCATCGTGGACCGTGGTCGCAGGATGTTGTGGAAATCTTTTCATGTCAACTTGCGATTAGTCTATGTGTTATGGTAGATGATGTCTTCCCCCGCTTTTGCATCATCGACAATAGTGTTCAGTATAAAAATGTCCTGAGCATCTAGTGTGGAGATGGCCACCATATCTAAATCATGCATCTTATGCGGTAGAGGTGGTGGCGGGGGGAGCTCCTGGGGGTTGAGGAAGTTTGTTCCAGAACTGCTGCATAGCCTTGCAGATCGTCATCCGAATCAGAAGTAGAATCGAGTTCTTCATTTGTATCTAAACGCACTCGTTCTGACTCGTCCTGGTCTTGGGGGAAAGGCATTGATTTGTCAAGTGCGGAGAAAGGTTGAGCGGTTGTTGCTGGTGGGCTTGCACTGGTTCCTAATATACATCGGTGGAACTCAGTGAAATCCACATCTTTAGCAGACTCCCCAATGGATCCCAAAGCAAAATAATCAAGGAATTGGTCCCCATATGACATGATTACATTTTCATTTTGGGGGGACTTGGGGTGATGTCCACCTTCTTGGTGACCTTTGTCGGAACCTTTCTGAGAAGGTTCTGCTGCTTGGCCTGGGTATTCTCCATCATCAGATTTGGCACCTGAGGAAGTGGTGTCGTTGTTAGAATTGGTAGAGGAGTCAGAGTCTTCTTCGTCGTCATTGTCACTGTCTTTGGTAGCTGCTACTTTGGCTGCGAGCTTCTTGTTTGCTTTCTTTTTGCACTGCCGATGGATGACTTGTAACTCATAGAACGCCACTTGCACATGCTCGTGTGTTTCGAGCAGTGTGTCATGTGTTTCTTTGAGATCGTTGTATCGGCCCTCGGCGGAGAGGAGTCGTGCTGTAAGATCTGTTACTTGAGCACATAGTTGTTGGATTTCATTGTTTGTTGAGTCATCTTGGCAATTGTTTAGTTGTGTGAGGGTGCTGCTGATGTTGTCCATGCACGTGCTAAGAGTTGTTTGTTGTTGCTCGAGCTCGCGGAGAGTCTCGGGCAGAGGTTGAGTCTACGTAGAGATCTCATCGACTTGCTTATCCATTGCTTCTTGCTGGCACTTCGCTCCAAGGACCAGCTCAGGCAAGTTGTTGTAGTGGTTGTTGATGTGATCAACTTGCTTAGCCACATCATCTTGTCGGTGCTGAAAACCTTAGAGGATGCTTGGCAAGGCATGGTTCTGTTCGTCGATCATGGAAACTTGTTTAGATAATCCATGCACACAAGAAAAAATAGAATGCAAAATGGTAGAAGGATCAGTGACGAGGTTTCGGATGACGTTGAATTGACGTATGAATTCCTCACCGATATTGGAAAACGGGACCCCAGAAGTGGAAGGGTGGGGGTGGCTGGGGTCTATGTGGGAGGGTGGTAGTGTCTTGCAGAAGAGACACCGATGGTGCCGCGAACTGCGTGGTGACTATGGATGGGGTCACCAGCGGTGTCGGGGTGGTGGTGGATAGGAAAGGTGGTGGTATCTCTGGTGAAAGTGGTGGGAGTGATAGTGATGGGGGAGAGACTATGGAGGTGGAGGGGAAAGTGGTAAAGTCAGGCGTAGGTGTGGAGAAGGGAGAGCCCGAAGGGAAAAGGGGTGAAGAAGAGGATGCGAGTGGCAGTGTGGTTGTGGGGAAAAAGGTAGGGTGGTGGATGTTGGAAAGGTGGAGGGTGGTGAGGTGGTGGCTGTTAGCTCAGCATTTAGACTCATAATAAAAGAGTCTAAAGATGAGGTGGTGATGTGATCGTCGGGAAGGGGGTTGTCTTCTGGATGTGGTTTTGAAGTTGGTGTCCCCGACAGCTGTTGATTCTGCGAAAGTCTTGTGGATGGTGGTTTCACATGAATTTTGTTATCCTAGCTGTCAGGGCATTGATGCTAAGTTCAGTCTTCCCTACCTTTATTTTCTTTGCTGGTGCTTTGACCGTAGGTATGAGTTTGGTAAGCTCCTCGTCAGTGAAGAGGAGATTTTCCTTGTCGTAATTTGCAAGCTCCGGAAGCGGTAGCAGGGTTATGGATGATTTGACTGTAGGGAAGAAAATGTAATGTAGTTTCGCATCCTTCTCCTTGATAATGAAGGAGTTATTCAAGGTTTGTTCGTTAGTGAGGATGTCTCCCTTTATTTGCGTGCATCTAGGTAGAGGTATGCCCATCTTGAGGTATTTGATGATGGATGTGACATGACCCCCATGCAAATTTCCTTCCCCAGGGCGTAAACAGATAATTTCTGGATCATATGACGTCTAATGTTGACTGGCATCCTGTGTAGAATGGACCAGAGAACAAAGAGATTCGAAATTATTACATTCCCTCCTTCTGTCCTGGGGAAGAGTGCGCCTACGAGAATTTTGTGTAAGGTGTGCACAAGTCCAGATTGTATGTTCGATGCCTTGCATGTCTTTGCATCGTAGGTGGGGAGCCCAGTAAAAGACTTCCAAAAGTTGTTCTTGTTGAAATTAGGATTCTCAGTTCCCATAGCCTTGGCTTTCTTAAGTTGCTCCTGGTTGTCAATAAAGATTTCATTCAACATATTTTCTGTTATGACAACCTTGCTGCCGAAAAGTTTGGTGACCAGCCTACGGTCACCTCCATCTCGTGATCTATCCATAATGTTGACAGGATCTTTGTTAATAAAAGTGAAGAATTCAGTTGTAGGTTCAGTATATGAGATCTCAGGTACCAAACACAGCCTTGCAAGGTTGGATTTGTCTAGCATGTTGAAAATTCGGTCGTGGATCCCCATCTTAAATAGTACACTGGAGCAGACGTACTTAGTAGGTTTTAGGATTTTGTAGGTGGAGAGGGCGGTGTGTATGTAGAGGTTTTCTGGTGGTGGTGTTGCGGTGGTGACGGGAGGGAAAGAAGGGACAGTGATGATTGCGAGAGCGACAACGGAGGTGGTGGTTGGTGGAATGTTTCCTACCAGGGTTTTCTCCCTTGCAGAAACGGGCCGGACCTATTTTCTTGCTCGTTTCTTTGAGGGTTTTCGGTCGCGGTGTCCTGGACCTTTCGTTTCCCCTTTGATTTTTTAGGTGGGGATTCATCCTCAGGGTTTGGCTCGTATTCATAGCCTTCATCACTAGAGGATATTTCTATTTCTTCTTCAGGCGCCTCAGCTAGGCATTTCTTGAGGCGATCAATGTCACACAAGATATCTATGATCTTGACCTTTGGTGGGGCCTGTCCAGTCATGTTGCAGTTATCGATGATCTGCTGGAGTTTGGCCCAGTCTTCTATCATTTGCTCCTTTGTCCAAAAAGGAGCGGCTTCAGTTCCTGTGGCATGCTTAGCTGGTGATGCCATTTCTGAAAAGTGGAAAATCATGAGTAAGAACACATGCTTAGAAAAGAATTTGATTTTATTTGTATTTATGTAGTTTTATATTTTTACGAAACTTAAGAAATTGTGGAAGGCCAAATGGTTTGAAGACCGTTTGGTCCCAAATGGTTTCAGAACCATTTGGTCCCAAATGGTTTGAAGACTGTTTGGTTCAGACTGTTTGGTTCCAAACGGTTTGGAGACTGTTTGGAAGGTGAAAGTCGGGGAACGACCGGCAAAGGGGAGGCGGAGCCGGCGGAGAAAACAAGGACGGAGGCGATAAAGGCGATGGTGGAGATGGAAAAGAGGATCGCGGCAGTGTCATAGATGGAGGAAAAGGTGCATATGATGGCGGACGGTTTGATAGAAAAGGGTTTGCGGCGATGTCGTAGATGGCGGCAAAGGTGCAGATGATGGCGGATGGTTTGATAGAACAAGGTTCGCGGCGGCGCAACCGACATCGGTGAAGGTGGTGTGCCAAACCTGTTGTTGTTGGCGGTGAAGACGACAGCAAAGCGGAGGGCGGCAGCACTGTGGTGAGGTCACCGTGAAGAAACACGGAACCTGAGAGGGATGGTCGGTGAGGAGAATTGGCGTTGCACGACGCATGGAGACGGGAGCAGAGAAAGAGCAGGAGGAGTCGTTCGCACGAGGGTTTAAGGAATGCTCGAGAGTGAAAGAGGGAAGAAGGAGGGGGAGGGTTTATATTTATAGGAAACGGGGGTCGACCCTAGGTCAAACGGTTTGGAGACCGTTTGGACTCCAAACAGTTTCAGGACCGTTTGGCTCCAAACGGTTTCAAGACCATTTGGATCCAAACGGTTTGAAGACTGTTTGGTCCCAAACGGTTTGAAGACTGTTTGGCTCCAAATGGTTTGAAGACTGTTTGGTCCCAAACGATTTGAAGACCGTTTGGTCCCAAATGGTTTCAGGACCGTTTGGTCCCAAACGGTTTGAAGACCATTTGACTCCAAACAGTTTTGAGACCGTTTGGCTCCAAATGGTTTTAGGACCATTTGGTAGGGTTAAGGTCGAACTGATTTTTATATTTTTATGTTTGTTTTCGTTATGTGAATTTTTTTTATATTTTATATTTTTTTTATTTTTATGTTTGTTTTGGTTATATGAATTTTTTATATTTTTAGAAGATAAACCTAAGGTAATTAAAAGAACGGAACATAAAAGAAGATGCTGAAATCTTGGGTTGTCTCCCAAGTAGCACCTGGGTTTTACGTCGCTGGCTCGACGAAGCTTTGATGTTGTTATGTTGATCGCGTGGCGTCTCTGATTTCGATGGTCTGTCTTGGCATTTTATCTGCTGGAGTGTAGTATTTTTTCAATCGATGGTCGTTGACCGTCCTTTCTCCTCCGTTATTGTCGACAATTATGACAGCTCCAGTTGGGTATATATGCTTTATAGTGAAGGTCCCGAACCATTTTGTTCTGAGTTTTCCAGGGAACAACTTGAGCTTGGAGTTGAAAAGGAGTACTTTGTCACCGATGGTGATGTCTTTCCTCTTAAGATGACCATCGTGCCACATTTTGGTTTGCTCCTTATAAATCCCAGCACTTTGATAAGCGGTCATTCGGAGCTCCTCTAGCTCTTGCAGCTGGAGTTGTCTATTTTTTCCGGCACTTTTAAGATCAAAATTTAGTTCTTTGATGGCCCACCAAGCTTTGTGTTCCAGTTCTACTGGAAGATGACATGACTTCCCGTATACCAAACGGAACGGGGTTGTCCCGATTGGTGTTTTGTAGTCTGTTCGGTAAGCCCAAAGGGCATCGGGAAGCTTGGTGGACCAGTCGGTGCGGTTTCTATTGACTGTTTTTTCTAAGATCGCCTTTAGTTGTCTATTTGATACCTCAACCTGACCACTGGTCTGTGGATGGTAAGACATTGCTACTTTGTGGTTGACTCTATACTTTTTCAACAGGGCTTCAAAGCTTCATTCTAGGAAATGGGTCCCGCCATCTGATATCACAGTTCTAGGGACTCCAAATCTGGGGAAAATGATATCTTTGAACAATTTAATAACTGGTTTGGAATCGTTGGACACAGTGGGTATAGCTTCGACCCATTTCGAGACATAGTCCACCGCAACCAGGATGTAGGAGAAACCATAGGAAGAAGGAAAGGGGCCCATATAGTCTACCCCCACACGTCGAAAAGTTCAATTTCTTGCCACATTGTGAGGGGCATTTCATTCCTTTTGGATATGCTGCCAGAAAATTGGCATTTGTTGCAAGATTTCACAAAATCATAGGAGTCCTTTGCTATGGTTGGCCAGAAGAAGCCTGACTGTAGAACTTTTATAGCGGTTTTCTTTGCGCTCATGTGCCCCCCCCGGTGGGTCCTGAATGGCAATGCTCTAGGACGGGGGTAATCTCTTCTTCCGGTAAGCAACGACGGAAAAGTCCATCATCACATAGGTGAAATAGGTAAGGTTCATCCCAATAATATTGCTTTATATCGTGAAGGAATTTCCTTTTGTCGTGGTAGGAAGCGGAGGGGTGAATGATTCCTGTAGCTAGATAATTGACAATATCCGCATACCAAGGAAATCCATGGGTAACCTTCATTAGTTGGTCGTCTGGAAGAGAATCTCGGATAGGGATTTTATCTTCATCTTCAACTTCAATACGACTGAGATGGTCGGCTACGACGTTTTCCACTCCGCTTTTATATTTAATTTCCAAATCGAATTCTTGAAGCATCAACGCCCAGCGGATAAGTCTGGGTTTGGCATCTTGCTTCTAAATTAGGTATGGAATGGCAGAGTGGTCGGTGTAAACGATGACCTTGGATCCAATCAAATAGGAGCGGAATTTCTCGAACGCGTAGATGACAGCCAGGAACTCCTTCTATGTAGTAGTGTAGTTCTTCTGGGCTTCATCGAGCATTTTAGATGTTTAGTAAATTACATAAGGTTTCTTGTCGATCCGCTGTCCTAATACGACCCCTATGGCGTAATCGCTTGCGTAGCACATGATTTCAAATGGTTGCGACCAATCTGGGGCTCTCAGAATAGGTGCAGAAATTAAAGCATTTTTGAGAGTTGAGAAACTTTGCATGCATTCTTGGTTAAAGATGAACTCAGTATCTTTAGTCAGGAGTTGAGTCATGGGTTTTGCTATTTTTGAAAAATCCTTAATAAATCGTCTGTAGAACCCCGCATGACCCAAGAAAGCCCGTAATCCTTTTATATTTTTCGGTGGCGACAGCTTCGAGATAACATCGATTTTTGCCTTATCGACCTCGATCCCTCTGTCACTCACTCTGTGCCCGAGGACGACACCTTCAGTTACCATGAAATGGCATTTTTCCCAATTCAGAATGAGGTTGGTTTCCTCGCATCATTGTAAAACCTGTCCAAGGTTGATTAGACATTTATCGAAAGAATCTCCGTAAACTGAGAAATCATCCATGAGCACTTCCATTATGGATTATGTTAATCCTGTGAAAATGGCAGACATACACCTTTGGAATGTAGCGGGTGCGTTACACAACCCGCATGGCATTCTTCTAAAAGCAGATGTTCCAAAAGGGAAAGTGAAGGTAGTTTTCTCTTGGTCTTCCGGGTGTATGGGTATTTGGTAGAACCCAGAATAACCATCAAGATAGCAGAAGTATTTCTGATGAGCTAAGCGTTCTAGGACTTCATCGAGAAAGGGCAAAGGGTAGTGATCTTTCCGCGTGGCTTTGTTCAGTTTCCTATAGTCGATACACATCCTCCACCCCGTCACAGTCCTTGTCAGAACTAATTTGTTCTTATCGTTTAGCACAATAGTGGTTCTTCCCTTTTTAGGAACCACTTGTACGGGGCTGACCCATTGGGAGTCAGAGATAGGGTAGATTATGCCGGCTTTCAGTAATTTGAGGACTTCAAGGCGAACCACCTCTTTGAGATTAGGGTTCAACTTCCTTTGATGTTCGCGTGATGGCTTAAATTCTTCAACCATGGGCAGTCTGTGCATGCATAGGGTTGGATTTATGCCTATCAGGTCAATTATCTTATACCCAATGGCCTTTTTGTGTTTCTTCAGCTCATCCAGAAGCCTTTCTTCCTGGTCTTCTGTTAGGGTGAAACTGATGATAACCGTACATAATTTTTTCTCGTCCAAGAAAACATGTTTAAGCCCCATGGGTAGAGTTTTCATATCAGGAGCCTTAGGTGGCTCTGTTGCTTCTAAAATGGTGACAACTTTGAGTTCTTCAAAGGTGGTCGCCGGTACTTCTTCGGCCTTCTCTAGGTGTTGCAGACATTGTTGAACCAATTCATTTGCAGAGAATTCAACTTCTAGGTTGGTTAGGACGTTCTCTAACTCGTCCGATGGCTCAGATATTTCTCATTGAGACATTTTATGTATTGCGTCTAGAAGAATAACCTCCTCTTGAATGTTGTGGCCTTTCATGTTGTTGAGAATTCGGAATTGAATTGCTTCCTTTCCGAGTCTTAGAATGATGGTGCCAGCTTCAACATCGATAAGCGCCCTAGCAGTAGCGAGGAATGGTCTGCCAAAAATTATCAGGTATCTCAGGTCTTCCTTAATATCCATGATGACAAAGTCGCAAGGGACATAGGCATCTTTGCTTATCCTAACTGGAATATATTCAATAATCTCCAGAGGTGCGGTGATGGTAGAGTCAGCTAACTGAATTGTCATTGCTGTAGGAAGCAATTCGGTGAAACCTAATCGTTTGCACATAGAATAGGGCATAATGGATATGCTGGCCCCTAGGTCAGCTAATCCCTTTTTGGTTGATGCATATCCAATGCAGCATTGAATTCCGAAGGAACCTGGGTCCTTCTTCTTCTTTGGCATTTTATTGAGGATGATATCATAGGTGGTTTGGGCAAGTTTGACAGTTTCTTGTTCCTTAGTGATGTACTTCCTTGATAATAGAGTTTTGAGGTATTTTGCCCAAGCCGGTACCTTAGAGAGGGCATCAAGGAGTGGGATATCGATGTAAAGTTTTTTCATCGCCTCCTTGAATTTTTGGAACCTGGTATCCATTTTCGTTTCTCACAATCTTCCCGGATATGGGATCCTTGGTTTATACTGTATGATTTCCGGATCTGTGGACACTTGTTCTTTTTCTTTGCCCTTTGCATTCTCTGTGGACTTCTCCGTTCCTACCTTCGGGCTCTCATTTGGCATAAGGGCAGGTGTATCATCATCATCAAGAGTGATCCTTGTAATTTCATTAAGGGTGCGTCCAGATCTCGTAGTAACAACATTCAACTGTTCATGCCTATTTTGTCCGTGTCTAGGGTTCGATTCAGGCTGTCCTACAAATGTGCCTGCTGGAGGCTTCAGTTGTGCAGCAATTTGGGCTAGTTGAGCTTCTACTGCCTTTTGCTGAGCTTGTTGATTAGCGAGCATGGTTTGTTGGGATTGCAGCATCTACCTTATCAAAGTCATCCCATCTTCTGGCTGAGAAGGGGTATTTTTCTTAGGAAGTTGTTGTTGTCCTTGTTGAGGTTGTTGTGGAGGCAGTGCTAACTGAGGTTGCTGCAACTGAGGGTGCAACTGTGGGTATAGAGGAGGATGAGTATACTGATAGTAGGCAAATGGATTCCTGGGGTAGTTGGATCTCGGGAAGTTATTCTTGGGGTTCCCTTGATTTTGATTGAAATTGCTTGGGAATCCAGGTGGTAACCTACTGGAGGATCCTCCCTGCGTCTGGTGTTGCGGATTTGCGGTCCCAGTAGGGTTCCCGTATTGAAATCCTGGGTGGTTCCTTGGCTGATTAGGATTATAATAAACTTGTCCAGGAATGGAATGAATAGAATTGACTTGTTCTGGCAATTGCTCTTCAGACTGGTCAGTGACTGGTTCATACTGTTGTGGTGGTGGATGCATATCCATCATCACATTGTAAAGCATACCGCATGAAAGAGTTGGATGATCAGATGCATGACAGGTTCACAGGTTCCTGTGGCAGCCTTGACCTATTGAACCTGAGGATTTTTATTCTTGTCAAATTCTCTAAGAGAAGTTTCGAGAGCTTTTTGCTTATGAGCTATGGTTTTCAAGGCTTCAACAATAGCCTTCATCTCCATTGATTCTTTGTCTTTATAGACCTCGAGGACTCCTTTTCCAGCTGATCGTCCCCAGTTGGATTAATTCTCAGCTCTGAGTGTGACTATTTTCTAGGCATCCTCGTAATTCTTTCTCATAAAGTTTCCTCCAGATGAGGAATCCAGAAATTGCTTGATGTCATCACTCACTCCCCTATAGAATGTTTCTATTAGTTGGTTTTGGGAGATGCCGTGATGAGGGCACTTTCGCAGAAGCTCTTTGAACCTTTCCCATGCTTCAACAAGTGATTCTCCGGGAAGTTGAGAGAAGTGATTAATCTCCCCCCTGATCTCGTAAGTCAGTGAAGGGGGAAAGAACTTCTCCAAGAACTTTTCTTCTAGGGGAGCCCATGTGGTGATTATTGGCTCCCTGTCAAGTGAGTTATACCATCTCAGAGCTCTCCCAGATAGAGTGAAGTGAAACAGATGAAGCATTATTGCATCGAAGGCAACGCCGGCCTGTGGGACCAGTCGACACAATGCCTTAAACCTCTTCAGATGATCCATACAGTCATCTCCAAAACCTCCAGAGAATGAGATGCCCTGTATGATCTGAATCCATTGGGTTCAGATCTCAAAGTTGGGTATGTTGATGATCGGAGGTCGAACCGGATGGTTGTCTTCGTAGTTCTTAGGGACAGCATAATCCCTCAACTGCTTGTTCCTTAGCTCCAACTGAGTATCTTGGTTTGCTGCCTCATTTTCAGCTCGGATGCGGGCCTGTTCTTCTGCACGAATCTCCGCATGAATCTGAGCACAAGTATCTGCGATGAATTGTGCTCTTTGAGTGGCGATGGCGACGTTGACCCTCTCCATCACCAATGCAGCATGGCGTTGATCTTCAGCCATTTTCCTGGCTCTTTGGCGATTGAGTCTGATGCGGCGATGGAAGCTTCTCTCTACCTCAGAGTCGTACTCTGGATCAGGGGAGAATCTGCGGTTATGCGATGATCCCATACACGTTTTCTACCTGAGTAGAGAAAAGAAAACACCTTTTAGATGATAACAGAGATATAATGAATTCAAGCAGATATGGATTAATGATTAAAAGAAAGTGTAAAACCCTAACCAACTAGCAAGATACTAAATGAAATTAAAACGTTCTGTTGTCCCCGGCAACAACGCTAATTTTTGATGGAGCTTCCACTTACGTGGAATTGCATGCACCAACTAAAAATCCTAACGATGGTAAGTCTTTAAGTTTAGCCTTGCTTATTCTAGATAGAGAACTCCACCCACATATGCTAAGATACATGGAAGTCTTATCGTAGTATAGTTAAGGGTCGAATCCACGGGACAACATTCTTGTTCTGAACAACATGATGAAAAATGTTAGAACTTCACTTAATCTCTTAATAGTAGGCACTTAGATCGAAAGGTTGGTTTTGTTGTTTTAAACTAAGAACATGTAAAGTAAAGAAAGCAAAAAAAATTAAGGATGTAAAACAATGATAAAAAATTACTAGGGTGTGATCGGTTTTCACCGCCACTACACATGGATCAAAACATGCAAAATAAAACATAACTTGCAACAAGAGTTTAGTCAGTTAATATCTTTATAGACTTAGTTTCCTTTCGGAGAAGTAACTACGAGAAGTGTGGGAATGTTGCAAAGTCAGCCATCCCCGAACGAATGGTCAACTACTTTGCATCATTCCCCTCGCAAAGTGTGTTCCTCGACTCATCAAGGTTGTACTTTCATACGTCAACTGATTCCATTTCATAGTATGAAAGTACAACGATGGAAGTGAGTTTACTCCACTTCTTGAGATACACTCCTAGATACCGAAATAGGTGCATGGTGGATACATGCACCAAGAACCAACATACAAATGAGTTTCGAATCTAATAGTACAAACGTAGACAATTCATACCAAAAGATAAAAGATAACATAAGTTGGTGATCAAGCAACAAGCATTCATTAAACGTTTGATGTTGAACTAAAAAGATAGTATCTCTACATTGCAAACTATGGATTACATTTACATGAGATGAAAGCATGGGTAGCGGGGCTACTCCCCGCACCCTAGTGAGAGAGACTACTCGCTCATAACTGGGACAAAGAAGGAGGCAAGAAGAGAGAGAGAGAGAGCGTCATCCCCACAAAGCAGAGAGGAAAGTCAACCCCTTGGAGAGAGAGAGACGATCTTCCAGCTTCACAGGTTGCTTGATGACGAGGTCCCCTCTTCCCACCTTCTTTGGCAGAGAGAGAAAGCACCTTCAAGATGGAGTGTGGATCTCAGACCGGCAGCCCCTCGGCGGAGGATGGAAGTCAGATTTGCTCTGGAGTGATAGAGGCAGCCTATGGACGTCTGAAACTTGATGTCCTTTGGAGGACCCTTGGGGTCTTATTTATAGGCCTTAAGTGAAGTTCAAACGGTTTGGAGACCGTTTGGACCTCAAGACAGCTTGGACCTTAAGACCGTTTGGACCTCAAGACCGTTTGGATCTCAAGACCGTTTGGACCTCAAGACCGTTTGAATCTCAAGACCGTTTGGACCTCAAGACCATTTGGACCTCAAGACTGTTTGGCTTCATGTGGTTTCGAGAACGTGTGACTCCATGCGGTCTCGAGACCGATTGGCTTCATGCGGTCTCGGGACCGTGTGACTCCATGCGGTCTTGGGACCGATTGGCTTCATGCGGTCTCGGGACCGTGTGACTCCATGCGGTCTCGGGACCGATTGCCTTCATGCGGTCTCGGGACCGTGTGACTCCATGCGGTCTCGGGATCAATTAGATTCATGCGGTCTCGGGACCGTGTGACTCCACGCGGTCTCGGGACTGATTGGCTTCATGCGGTCTTGGGACCGTGTGACTCCATGCGGTCTCGAGACCGATTGGCTTCATGCGGTCTTGGGACCATGTGACTCCATGCGGTCTCGGGACCGATTGGCTTCATGCGGTCTTGGGACCGTTTGAGCCCATGCGGTCTTGAGGCTGGTTGAGTCTCTTATGATTTTTTTGTGTCTTTTTCTACAAATATAAAGGGGAAAAGTTAGTCTAATAGTATATTTACAATAAGAGGGAATATTTAGGGATTATGTCTAATTTTAATTGAGAAAGAGTGTGGAAAACTAAAGAAAAGACTAAGATAATCATCCCAAAATTGGAGGTTATTAGTAGTAGTAACCTGACACTTGCTAAGTTAACTAATTATCTTAACTCGGTCAATTTAAACTCTACTAGTATCTGCAAAATATACCTCTCCAAGAAAATATATACTTATTCATAGTGTTACTTTTCTCCATATATACATATATTATGGGGCCTGTATCAACATTGGGTGCCTAATGTCCAT
Source organism: Alisma plantago-aquatica (assembly GCA_963693085.1). Lineage (NCBI taxonomy): Eukaryota > Viridiplantae > Streptophyta > Magnoliopsida > Alismatales > Alismataceae > Alisma > Alisma plantago-aquatica. Next base: position 193,175,107 of record OY856413.1, on the reverse strand, counting down.
CACCATCACCACCGCTACACCATCATACATGATGTCTCTAAATGATGTGTTGTTGTTTCACTTGGGAAGAAGTGGGCACAAGGGAATCACCAATGATTCATCATGTATATAAATCACCTCAACCGACCACACCGCTCTTGCCTCCTCAGGGTGTATATAGAAAATTATGGGTTCGATCAGAAGGGAACCTTCATGTGTCCTAGTCACGTCATTGAGAGCTGTTATATCTTGATCCAATTACCCTAAGATGTGCACCATCACCTTCATCACAAAATGAATAAGTTAACATCTAACATTTAGTAGATGTCTACTTGTTCAGGTTGACATTGAGCAGGGGGAGTCAAGGGAAGTTGACTAATTGCTCAAGGGATGCAATTGAAACATTTGGTGAATTGACCGGCTACCAAATAGAATAAGTGCCTTGAAGAAACTGTTGACATGGAGATGATGGTGCAAGATTATATTTGACTAGTCATTATTGGTCTTAGTGTTCGTGGTGAGGAGGAATCTGAATGTGTAGTGAATGTGTCCCTAAACACACTGGAAGTAAATAATAAAACAAAGAAGTGTGAAGGTGCTCTTCTGGATGTACCCATACTCTTGCTTGATGACCTTGAGGAGGCAAGAGTGGAGCGGTGGTTGAGGTACTCAACAAGGACCTTGTGCGTCCACATTACCCTCTTCATCCCTATATGAATGGAGACACAACCCTTGGAGACATAAAAAAACATGGGTTGTTCAGGTAGAGTTGGTGCTGATGATAACTATTTGTGTTGATATAGAGGAGCATATGGTAGAACCCCAGTAGTGAAATATAGGGATTTGAATAGAATTTAACCAAGTGGATGAGTTCTATGTACATAGAGAGTTACTTTTTATGGAAATTTGGGGAATGGAAGGAGGATCAATTCATAAAGTTAGTGTCATAAGGTACATATTTAGATAAAGAGAAAATGTGAAATTTTATGTGAAGTTAGTATCTAAGATGAGGTGGGCATGGTGAAATATTGTCGAGGAATGAGATTTCCAATGGCAAGCCTTAATCGAGTGAAGGAGGAGTCACATAGGGACGTCAACAAATGGGACATGCTAGTTATACATTACAAGCTAGCAGTCCTATATGTTGACATCCCTAATTGAATCCTCACCCGCTTGCACCTCACCATCCCTAAATCCATTCTATTTGACTCGATTTCAGAGGCCATCTACCTCTGTATGCATAAACCTTGTTCCAGTGTTGATTTTTTAAAGCATTCCTTCATTCATGTTCTTTGTGTTCTTGTATGCTTCATGTGTCCATGCCCATCACCACCACGCCATCACATACAAATAAAAAGCTAAATGGCTTATATGATTTCATCAACAATCTTTGATTGGCTAAGCCATATAATAATTCAACCTAAGCGGAGTAGGTAGATATTGGAGTATCATGTCGGAGGTTGATCATATCAGGAGTTCTTCTTGTAGGATAAGGCAAAGGATTCTCATGATTTAAAAGATTTCACATGATAATCTGTAGGCCTTCTGATGCAATGTTATAGAGAGACATATTGATGGCCATATGTCTAGTCGATTAAGGTGGCAGCTTGGATTCCATTAATGTATTTCTTCTCATTTAAAAGGTGAAACCTTCTATTTTGAGGTTTAGAAAATATGTACATTACCAGCCTTTCTTAAATTAGGCGATGGATAGGATTTTTGGTAGAGATAGCTATTGTTGTCGGGGGTCTTTTGTAGGTCATGATTATTTTTGCAAAAATATTGTCACAGCTTGACCAAGTCTTTTTGTAGCCTCTATGTTTGTATTGTCCATGGGCTAGAACGTATTCGTTCCTTGGATTTATTTCAAAAGAAATATTTGTTCTTTAAAGACAGTGTAAAAACTAAAAGAAGGAAAAAAGGAAAAAGGAAAGGATATAGATAAAGAAAGGAAAAGCCGATCAACCGACAACCGGCTCGAGATTCGTTCCTTGGATTTACAGTTTACGTATGTTGTTCATGTATGTCTCTTTTCCAACTTGATGTGGCGAATTTTTTGACTATCAAGCTCCGTTTCACTGAAAAAAAACCTCTTGCGTTCCGCGTTACATACTGTTTAAGCGAAGTGTGCTCGCCATGGGCCACTATGAAGCGCGGTTGTGCTTGCCGGTAAGATTTATGCTTAAATAAGGATTTGAACAAAACAAATTGAGCATTTGTTTAAATATGAGTTAAACATGACTTGGTGCGTTTATTGGCCGTGTCTAGAGAGTTGATCCACCGGTACCTGATAGTGATTCATCTAAATAGCTTTATTTAATTCTAAATAACTAAAAATAGTTTAAATTTATTAAATTAGGCTTGTTCATTGCCGCGACGTGGGAGACTCTATTACTTCTTTCGTTGTCCCTATAACAAGTCATTTGCTATTTATATGTACTTTAGTTTATTTTATTGTGAATTAAATAATGACATTTACTATTATATTTTACGTTTAATGTCAGCATGAAAATTTATTATCAGATTTATTCAATGATAACGATTGCAAAAAATCAATAATGAAAGAAGATATGTTCTTTTGACAAGTATTTTAATTTCTACTTAACTCTAGTTGTATAGTATTCGTTAGCTGTTTTTGACAGCTATCTCAGCTAGTTAATCTTGTTATTTGTGAATCGTATATTGCGGGATCGAATCACACAAGATTCCGTTAGGACTAAAAGTCTTTAGTGTTAGCTATTGACATTTCTACCTGACTAAGGGTCAAAATCCCAAAATCATTTTCGTTTTACGGTACTCGTTGGCCGACACACGGCTTGTTAGATCGGATTCAGGTGTGTTTTGTAGCACTCATTTCTAAATAGGCCTTTTTTAACAGGCACCCGTATAACCTGCACTAGCAATGACATAAACTCCACCCCACTTGACCCACTTGTTTGACAGGTTTAAAAACATACATACCATCGGACTTTTCATAACTAGATTTGAAAAAGGACCATCGTGGCTTAAGGTTCGTCTGCATGGACTGCAGACCAAACTATACGGTTGGAAATACATGCAACTTGTGGCATTCTAAGATTCATTGGATGTGGTCTCAACCTATAAGAAAGAAACAAGCCAGACCGTATTTCCCTTCACCACAAAACACTGGGAAAGTGGGCCGTACACCAGCAGGGTGTGCTGTATCTATTTGTAGATACTTTTCGTTATTGTAGATGCCTACTAACTACTATTTACTCTACTATAGATCTATAAATAGATCTATAAATTGCATCCAACCAACATTTACTAATTGAATCTCTGCATTACATTTCATATCTTAGAACTCTTGTTGGCACACCCTGGAGCAGTTTTTGAATAGAGACGATAACGACTTACTGCATCATCTAATTTACTTTTATCTGTGTAGTGGCCGATTGTCAGGGTGCCTTCCCATTATTCGGGCATTCACTATGTTATCATCATTTGTACTCTTCACCACTCATCAGTGATTCTTTTATACTTTAGAGCTAACGATTCAGTGATTTATGTAGCGTCGCAGCAACTTTCTACTGTCGGTATGCCAACAAAGCAATTTCCGAATGTTTATTAGCGTTGTCAGAAGCACGTGTACGGTTCCTTTGCCTTTAAATAAGCAGATAACTCGTGAAAGTACATCTATATGGGGACCCAAATAAGGAATCAGCTTCAGATCGGTCAATTCAATTAGACTCATTTCATGACACATATTGCTTAATATGTATTTGGTTCATTAAAACTAAATAAACGGACCATGCTAATAAATTTGACTTAGCTTTCGTGTGGACCGGGTCTGGATCAAAATATGCACACATACCTAGATTAGTTGTGTACACATGAATATATAACTACCTCTATATGCATAATATATGTACCTTTTATGAATATAGACTTTGATAGAAACTCTTTATATTCTGTTATTTTGTAATATATTATTGGTTCACCTATTTTAAAGTTATAATATAGTTCTTCAGACTTAATCTGGCCCTACACGCAGCCCATGACCCTTCATTCAATATGGGTCTCAATTTGAGCCAACCAAAATCAAGTGTGACCCAGCTCAATACACCTTGTGAACCCAAAACCCAATAATATTCTATGAAAAAGAGTGATTCTTTCATTTGTCCCTTTGACTAGACTGTTTTTTTTTTTCAAAATTATACGACTTTGCATTACAAAAATACCACCCTCTTTTATGTCCGACTATTCCAACCTCCTACCCCTCCAGCTCCAACATTTTCCGCTTGTTGCTGGCGCCATTGAGAAAAGAGATTTCACTCATAAACTTGAATGATGACATCCTTGTTTTGCGTAGGACTACCTACGTCAGTAGGATAGATGAAAAACATGAAGGTTCATAAGCTAAACAAACGAGAGCCAAAACGAAGTCCAACTTTAGTCAATAGACAACTACGGATCTTTTCTCTAATTTTATGTCTTTGTAATGTGTGTTCCTAAGATTAAAACATATCATGCAATCATATCTCGTCTCAATGTTGACCATGACACTAGACATGATAAAGAGATAAAATGCTAATTTTTAGCCTTGATGTACACACACACGCATAAACCCACAGATACATTATAACATGTGATGATAGTAACTAAAGAAAGTAATGAAAAAATATACTATGATTTGATAATAGTATACTTATGAAACAAGTGTATACAAAAACAATGGAATTATATGAAGGGTCAGTTTGATCATAACACGTAGAAGACAAAAAATTACAATATACAGTATAATGTCTAAGATTTGGTACTTGTGATAGTTGTTAATTCCCCACGACTAATATACTTAGGTAAATATCTTGTTAATGTGATTACAAGCATGTTGTAAGCTTCCAACATTATGAGTTTCATATGCGGCTAATTAGGAACTAAATTTTGAATTAAATTTTTATCCTTATAAAAACTTAGAAACAAGAGAACATATCGTCATACATCAGATCTAAAAACAAGATACCATTATGACTAAGAAAATATTTCTTCGTAAATTTCAAGGTAGTTATAATGGCAGTGAATTGTTAAGGATGATACTGAATACAAATTCGTTTGTAAAATTCAAGCGGCCAAGGAGGCATTTCATTCTTAACCTGACGTGGTCGTGCTTTCTATATTCCTCATTAAGTCCACAAAATTTTATCCTTTGACCTCCTTAGGTGCAAATTGATCATATTGTTTTACTCGTCTAATGTAAGTAACCTAGATATTGTACTAATAGTGATTCTTCCTATGAGAATAAATGAGATGGGGATACGATAGGACGATGATCGCCATGATTTGCTGGTGAATCCAGAAGTGGACAAATAAGAAACTAGTCGAAGTTATTTTAACGGAGGTAAGGGGAAATGATGATCTCATTTTGCAGAACTGTCTAGTGTAGTCTCACTAATAACTTCTTAATAATTAATATAATAGGGACAAAGCTTTGGTTTGGGGGAGCACGTGGGAGGAGTGGATACGTTTTCTTTCTTTTGAGGGAGAGGAGAGATAGATAGTTAAGATACAATTTAGGATAGGTGGAGTTCATCAACTTTTATAGGAGTATGGAAGGGTAGGATGTTCTTATGTTAATAAATGGGTCAATGACACATCACCTTCATCTATAAATGGAAAAGATATAGTAAATTTTTATATGACTCCTAGAATGTTAGATGTTTTGATGTCCGAAAAAAAGGAAAGTTAGGTGTAAAATGTAGAATCTGATAGAGGACACTCACATACTTGCTCCAAAAACCACATACTAGCTTCGATGACTCACCTACTTCCTTCATCTCCTATTAAATTCACCTAATTTCTTTACCAACTTTCTTCAACAACTACCTAATAAATTCACCTAATTTATTTATTGACTAGCCTCCTTATGAATCTATAGCCATCATGACTTCTCATCGGTTAGGTAACTTCTCTAAACATGTGTCATCAAACCTTTTTATAATACAAAAAATACCTATGTATACTTACATAAAAAATGAGAAAAAATATAACAGACTTGTGCCGGTACTTATAATAGAATTTAATTCATCACAAACTAAAATCTTTAGGTTAATACCTCTATACTCTTAATCTATCTTATCATTAATAAATAACTAATAGCTCATTGTTCTATTGTTTCTATAGATTAATATATGAAATTATATAACATAAACTATCAATTGATTTTAGGTCATAGTAGACACAAAAATGAGAAAGAGAAAACTCATATGGCCCATCCAAAACAACACACATATATGTGTGAGAAACATATTACTAAATAATAACATATCAAATGGTAATGCTTCATAGAATACAATATGCCACACAATTAATTAAAAGTAAAATTTAATCTTCAACTGATATCAATAACTACTTGATATGCTAATTATTTTAGAATGTACAACCCAATCTATTATATTCTTTCCATATATTCTTAAGTCCATATCGGTTACTTTTTTTTCTCATCTACAAATACTAGCCTTCATATGGGATTTATTGTGGTTCTTCCTCCTGCATTATTTGAGATGGGTCCAGGAGATGGTGATGATAGTCTTGTGATGATGATGATTCCAGAAGTGGAGACATATGGAACTACTAGATGTTCTTTGTACTTATAATAAGGAAAACTAATGATATGATTTTTTTCAGTTAAGTTGGCGTGTAGTTCTTATATTTTAGTTCTAGAATTCGTTATTAGGGAAGTAACTCTTGTGTCAAAGAAGGGATGGAAGGAGTTTTTGGTGTTGTTCTTCTTAACGGGATAGAGGATAAGGAGTGTTTTACTTGATGTTTATGGTGAGTGGAGGTGGTTCATATTTATAGGAGTATGGAAGGGTAGAATGGGCATATGTTAATGTAATCGATGAATGAGATATGTGATGAATCCATATTCATCATGATTTTTGGTCGCCATCATGGGCCCAATTTCACTAAATATATTTGATGTCATCTCTTTAAATCTTACAAATTGCAATTTTCTCAATTGATTGGATTATCGAGCTTATTCAGTAATTTCATTTGATTTCCATGCAGATCGTGTACATCATTCCTATTCGATCCTGAGCATGCAGTTTCGGCCAACTGGTTTTCCCTAATGATCATGTGCATTCGATCTTCACCCCCTAGCAGCTTTGCCCTCACGATCATCCATTCGATCTTGGGCTTTCTCCTTACCACACGATCACAGATCCACAGTTCCCCTCCATCCTCATCCATTCGGTTTTGGCCTCACCTACCCTAACGATCTCTCCACTCTTTTTCCTCTTCACGATCTTGACCCCCCTCCCCCTCTTGGTTTGGAAACCGATTGGAGGGCTAGCGGTCTCAAGACCGTACGGAGGAGTAGCAGTCTCAAGACCGCATGGCCCTCTCGGTCGCACACCACCACCACCAGGTCGCGTCCTCTATCATTTTCATCTCCTTCGTTAACTTGAAGTGCCCCACCGCCTATGTTGTATCGCACTACCACCGTTCACCTTCCCCATCACGACCGCCACCTGCAATGCTCCCATGAGCGACCTCCACCTTCTCATCCACGGTCCATCTTCCTCATCCCGCTCTGCCACTTCCACCACCAGGTTATGCAAACCCTAAAACTCACTACTACAGAACACACCTTTGGCGTCGGTTGTTTAACCCCCTTTGGCGACGGTTTTCAAGTGACGCCTATGTGGGCGCCGCTAAAGGTCGAACTCTTTAGCGTCGATTTTATAACTGACGCCTATATGACTTATAGGCATCAGTTATATATAGTCGACCGACGTCTATAGGGTTCGCGCCACAAAAAAGGGCACCACCTAGGACACTTTCTGCTTCGGTTAACAACTGAACAACCGACGCCATACTCCCAGACAACACGGTCGTACTTCACTGCATGGTCGTGTTTATTACTATAGGCATCAGTTTTTACGAATAAGTGACACCATTTCCACCACGACCGTGGTTTCCTGCACGGTCGGGTTGTTTGTCACATTAGGCGGTGATTTTATACAATAACCGACGTTATAGGCCTTTGATGACGGTGTTCTATAAATAATCGACGCCTATATTTTAATTTTTTTTTCTTATCAGTTTGCAGGCCTGTTGCGGCTGGTCAGCAGGATGAGAACCTGCAGTTCAGTTTTCTGAACTGCAAGTTTACGACATCCATTGATATCAACCTACCAACAGGCCACAAACCTGCAAAATCAACAAATATTTTTTCACACAAGTAGATACATTCAGACATCAATTTAATTCTCACATTCACACATGTAGAAACATTCAAATACATGTAGAAACATTAAGAAATATTCATTTACAAAATATCATTCAGCATCGCTATCAACATCCCAATTATATCTTACAATCACCACTGCTTGTATGGCTTTTGCCCATTGTTCTCTTACTTCATTTAATGCTTCCATCGTATATGGAGCATGTACATTTTTTAAGCGTTTACATATAGTGTGGTCAGTTTTAAACACTTGCAAAGAGAATTATGTATATATAAGTAATAATATAAAAATAAGATTGATATATTTCATACTAACTAATGAGACTATATATAATACCTCATGTATGGTATTAATATCCAATGCGGCATGTCGGATAATCATCTGCATAAATCGCATCACATAGTATCTGCATGCCCAGTCGTTGTCTTATGTAGCGCACTATAAATTGAAACATACAAAATATAAAAATATATAACTAAGCACAGTTCACATAAATAATATATACATTGGAGTCAGGAACTTACTTTTACGTTCTCCCAAATTTTTGGTTGGTTCTTTCTCCTTGGGACATTTCCTCCAGCATTTTTGAATGCATCTAAACCCCTACATGTTAATGTAACACAGTAAATTGCATAATTAAATAGTAATATAATAACAGATGTTAACGGATATAAAAATGAAATATTTCTCACCAGAATAATGGCATTCTCATTACGTGTCCAATTTTAGTGTTCAATGTACTTCCCGCATGATCTAGATAATAAACAGTGAATGTCCTGGGGACAATAACTAGTAACTCCCAATGTCTACCGCTAGAGGTAAAAATGTTAAAAATTAAAAACTCAAAATGCAACATAAAAATGGAATTTTCTTAAGTCCAAATTATAAATAAAGTAAACTTACTTGACATTGAATGGGGCTATTATTATCATCTTCTTTTGCTGACCGAAAATTGTAAAAGCATCTATACAATATTGTTGAACACTATCAGGGTCTTTAGCTACCATACTAATCAATGATGGAATCAAAAATTCCACATGATCAAATGCAAATTGTTTGCATTGATCTTCGACTAAGTAGCTGCAAAACATGTATTACGTATGCATTAATATATAAGAAACCAGATCACCGAATCTTACATAAGGAATATAGATGTATAAATAAGATCTCACCTTATCCATGTCTCTATCATTGATGTATTCAGCCAATCATACATAAACAACTCAATAATATCTTGTATAAATAAAGAGCTATCATATGATTGACCTGCATAATCTGCTTCTAAAGAAACAATTATAGGGCAATGTATATTATGTGCCCGTAGCCAACATGCCATTCCCCTACAAGCAGGACCTAACGGGTATTTTAGGTCAGTTGGAACCCAACTTGGTAATGCGGGAAGTGGAGGTGGAGGCCTAGGTGCCTCGGGTGTCTTCTTTTTAACCTGTATATATAATTTCAGATCAGTTGACCTCATATATATACATTAACAATCTAAAGTAATGTAAATTTATCTTACAATTTCAGTAGTGTAGACGACATCTGCTTTGGTCCACAATATCACCTCGCCTTCTGCCTCAGCAAGTGTATCAATATCCGGGTGGGGATATGGCAATGTAGCTTCCCTCCAATCGGGTAACACATGTATCGGGCTCACACGAATGTAGCCCTGTGGCATTGGAGTCCCGTGAAACATTGCCCCACGAAGGGACGGGTAAGCCTGCGCCTCTGCAACAACATAGTCTTGCATTCTTAAGCGACATGGCTTCAATGCCTACAAATTTACGTAAAGAATATTATACATATATACATATCATCTTGAAAACATATCATCTTGAAAAGACTAGCTACAATATCATAAACAATACTTACAGCAGACGTGTTAGGCGGTGGGTCTAAAGGATTACTTGTAGTTTGTACTTCAGGAGAAGAGTGGGTCACCATAGGCTGATTGGAAGCCTGAGATGCCTGCCACCGCAACAATTCTTCCTTGACCTTCTCAACAACTATATCATTGACCTTCTTGGCAACTATATCCTCGACTCTCTTATTCTCCTATACATGGATAAAAGAAACATTAGCTTCTTATTATTGAATTCCCTTTTACAGTAACATTCTTAAAAAAGAATAGGTTACCTCTTCTTGTAAAAGTCCCGCTCTGGGTTTGCACTGGGATGGCCCAAAGAATGCTTTGATGCCCACACCAGCGCCTGCACCCCTAACACGCCCAGGATGCTCTGGGTTACCCAGAGCAACTGTCAATTCATCCCTTGTGCCCTGAGGGATGAACGTGCCTTGTTTCCTCTTCTCGTACAGCTCCCGCTAATCACCGTCAATATAATTTGGTAAGTTAACACCACAAATAATTAATATTCAAACGATTGCTCTAAGAGTTGTATTTTACCATTTTCACAGCCGCCTTAGCAGTTATGGGCTTCTTTATTTCACACTTCTTGTTTTGCCTCCCAGCTATCCAGATATCATGGCGAGGCATGGGTGTGGCAGACTCCTGAGTAGCAGCAGACTCCTGAGTAGCCGCAAACTCCGCCTGTAGTCTTTGGCGAACGCTTGCATAGCCCTTTGGACCCATAGTGTGGTCATGCACATTCAGTGCACGCCTTGCTTTTTGCACCTCACTGAGGGCCTAGTTAGTATGCACATTAATGATTTGGTTAGTAGCACTAAATGTTAATCTTGAATAGGTGAATACACGTATATTAATTAAATTGGGAGTGACGCCTAATACCTTGAATTCTTCAGATTTTCTTGAAGCAACAAAATTGTCCCAATCTTCTTTGTCTAAGAAGTTCCTCTGTTCAAGGGCTGACTTCTTCTTCTTATCACCATCTTTTATGTATTCTCTATTGAGATTTGTCCTATAGTTCCTAAGCATTTTTCCAGCGCGTTACATCACGCTTTTACGATGCAACTTCTCATCCAATGCAAACATATTCTGTAAAATAGAATTCTTATTAACTAGTATCCAAAAATAGAATTGCAAATAATATAATTTGTAATCTACAAAACAGAATTGCAAATAATAATAACTCACACATAAATCCTTCCATATCAAGTCTTTCTTAGCCTGAGGAACTTTATGCCAATTATCATACTTAACACCACAATGGCTTCGAGTGACACACCCAAGATAGTTTACAAAATTATTGTGGTTCACTCCAATTGCATTTCCTCCATTATCAAACTCCACAACCAATTTAGATCCACTGCCACTTAGCACTATTAACTTATTCAACAGAGTGATGCCCCTTTTCTTGTTAAGTATTTGGTGTTGCGCATCAAGTTGCTCCAGTGCTTCAGTGGGTACATATGCATCATCAACCTAAAATTTGACAAAAATAAACACACGGAATTAGCACAATATAGAAATATGGGATATATGACATAACTAGAAGATAATGAATTTATAGAAATACAGGATATGTTTTTAGAACTTACATTAGTATCCTCACCATGCTCGTCATGGACATCATGCTCATCATGGACTTCATGATCATCATGGACATCATGCTCATCATGGTCAGCCATCTGAAAATGTCATTAAAAAGGCAAACATTTAGCCTTTGTATTAACTAGAAAAAGGCAAACATATATCATTTGTATTAACTAGAAAAAGGCAAACATTTAGCATTTGTATTAACTAGAAAAAGGCAAACATTTAGCATTTGTATTAACTAGAAGATAATGAAAAATCAAATCCGAAAATGATATTGATATTAAAAAAGCAAACATTTAGCTTCAATAAAAAATATAAACATACATGCCTCTAAAATTGTGATCTTTTATCAATTAACAATCCTTCATTGTGATCTCCGCGCACATATAAGTCATCATTAGCTTCAATATTTTGTGGAGTTGGCAACCCAACTGAGAATGGACTGGAGTCATCATACTTATCATAGTACTCTTCTTCATCTATAGGATCTTCAATGAACTGTCTTTTACCATGAAGAACAACCAACCATTTATCATTTGCAGGATCATCGATATAGAATATTTGTTTCGCCTGTGATGCCAATATGAATGGTTCACCCTTCTCGCCAATCTTTTCAAAGTTCACCAAAGTGAAACCCAATTCATCCACTATAACTCCTTTGGTGTTATCAACCCAATTACATTTAAAGAGCGGAATTCTGAAATCTATGTAGTCAAACTCCCATATGTCTTCAATGACACCGTAATATGACATTTTAGCTTCACGTAGACTCTTATCCTTTGCACTTGCAAAATACATAGTCGACGCTTGAAGAGTGACCCCACTGTTTTGGATGACACTCTTATCATCTTGGCGCTTTGTGTAATATGTGAACCGATTAATTTCAAACCCTTCATAAGACATAACATTCAGTTTTGGTTTAAAGGCGAGGCATTTGATAGTTTCTGTAATATCATTTGGTGTTTGAGATAGTTGATGTAAGACTTTGTCTTCGAACCACTTAGTAAAAGTCTTATTATGCTCTCTAGCAAGCCACATTGAACTTGCTCGAGGATGTTGTCTCTTGATGAAATTGGTATGTTCCTCGAAATAAACACTCACTTCGTCCATGTTGTGTAAAATATACAAGTGAGCTTGTTCCAACTGCTCACGGCTGATTACTTTCACCCGTGATCCCAAAATTCCTTTGTCCTCCTCAATATTCTTGTCATTAACAGGAGTGTTATTACCACTCAGAAAGTCATTGCAAAAATTCATAACCTCTCTTGCCACATAACCTTCAATAATACTCCCTTCAGGTCGATAACGGTTTCGAACATCACCTTTAAAAATGCTCATGTATCGTTCAAAGGGATACATCCAATGCAAGAAAACTGGTCCCAACATTTTCACTTGCCTAGTCAAGTGAACAAAAAGATGTACCATGATATCAAAGAACGAAGGAGGGAAATACATCTCAAGCTGACATAGGGTAACAACCACTTCTCTTTGCAAATTATCGAGAGTATCAGGGCCAATAACTTTGCTACATAGATTGTTGAAAAAGAAACAAAGTCTGGTGATTGCAAACCTTACATGCTTCGGCAATATAGATCGAATTGCAACGGGAAATATTTGTTGCATTAGAGTGTGACAATCATGAGATTTAAGACCTATCAACTTCAGATCTTTCATTGATACCAATCTACGGATGTTGGATGAGTAACCATGTGGCACCTTAACATTTACCAAGCATTCACAAAAAGATTTCTTCTCCTTTCTAGACAATGTGTAACAAGCGGGAGGTAAGTATGTTCTTTTATTACCCATTTCACGTAATCTATTAATTTTGACCTTATTCCCATTTCACGTAGGTCCAGTCTGGATTTTATCCCATCTTTAGTCTTACCTGGTATATTTAATAGAGTACCAATGATGCTGTCATAGACATTTTTCTCAACATGCATTACATCGATACAATGCCTGACTGTCAAAGAACTCCAATAAGGAAGATCTCAAAATATTGACTTCTTCTTGAATGAAGAATTGTCACTCCGTGTGGACATACTATATTGTGATTTCTTACCAAATTCATTGACAATGTCTTTTACTCTTTCATAAACAACATCCCCTGGTATAGGTTTAGGTGCACTCCGTTCATCATTCCATCCATTGAATGCTTTGCGCTTCCTACGATACAGATGGAGTTTTGAAAGAAACCTTCGATGAACAAGATATACATTCTTGCCGCCATGTTTTAGTCTTATTGAATCACTGTTTTCTTCACATATAGGACACGCTTTAGCTCCTTTGACACTATATCCAGACAAATTCCCATATGCTGGAAAGTCATTAATAGTGCAAAACAACATAGCATGTAAACGAAATGTCTCTCTTCCTGAAGCATCATAGGTCATCACACCTTCAGCCCAAAGTTTCTTTAAGTCATCAATCAGAGGTTCAAGATAAAAATCGATATCATTTCCAGGTTGTTTGGGGCCCGATATCAACAACGACAACATAATGTACTTATTTTTCATACACAGCCAGGGAGGAAGATTGTATATAACAAGCATGACTGGCCAAGTGCTATGTTGGCTACTCAATGTCCCGTACAGATTCATCCCATCTGTACAAAGCCCAAGTCTTATATTCCTATCTTCTTCACCAAATTTGGGGTACAATAGATCAATCTTCTTCCACTGTGGGGAATCAGACCCATGTCGTAGGATCCCATCATTATTTTTCTTAACATCTGCATGCCACCTCAAATTCTTCGCATCTTTCGGATTTGCAAACAAGCGTTGAAACTGTGATATTATAGGTAGATACCACAACACCTTGGCAGGAGAACCAGTTTTAGACTCCCCTGAAGTCGTCAATTTATACCGTGACGCACCACATTTTGGACAATCTTTCAAATATACATAGTCCTTTTGAAATAATACACAATCATTTAAGCATGCGTGTATCTTCTAGGCCTCCATTCCCATTGGGCACCACAGGAATGTTGAGATTGGCAGCTCGTTTCCTTCAGGAAGCATTTCTTTCAACAAAGTCAACAATGAAGTGAAGCTTTTGTCTCTCCATCTATTGTTAGCTATCAACTTATACAATTTCAACACAACGCTAAGCTTCGTAAACTTAGCACAGCCTGTGTATAACGGTATCTCGGCATCATGCACAATGTTTCTAAAGATAGGAGGTGGATCAGTGTGCTCTACCCTACAACTATCCAACATCGCATCAACAATGTCTACCGGAACTGGTTCGTTCACATCTACGTCATCGGAGGCAATTTCTTCTTCCACCCAAGCACTGCTATTGACATCTACTAGTTTCGAGTTTGAAATCTCTCCATGCCAGTGCCATTTTGTATAGCCTTGTACAATCCCGTTGCACATGAAATGACTTTTGATTTCCTCACCAGTGCTGACTTTCAAGTTGTTACCACAATGCCTACATGGATAGTAGAACCTATCTGTAGGTTTTTCCCTATGTTCCTCGGCAAATCTAATAAACTGATCCAGATCAGATATAAACTCTGGGGTGCAGCGATAGCAAATGGACATCCATGATCTATCCATTCTATGATCAAAGAGAAAACAAGTATATATTAGGACAAGATTAGGGTATACACTTACATCCTAGGCCAACAAACACATGTGATGTCATTCTTATATATAATAAATGTGTACCACCTATCCCATCCTTGAACACCTAATCTCACTAGTAAGTGTATAATGTGTATTGAGTCTTAAAAAAAATTTGTCCGCATTTCCCCGCTGTTCTCTAAGTACATATGTACTTAGAGAACAAACGAGGAAATGCTCCCGAAATTTTCTTGAAAACCCAATACACATTATACACTTACATCCTAAGTGAGATTAGGTGTTCAAGAACAGTCCCAAACCGGGAACTATTCAAGATTTAATCCTAATGAGTAAATCTTGGATGGGTTTCTAGGCCAACAAACACAATAATAGATATGTACATGTTAGGGTTTCATCACAATTGATGTTAGGGTTTCATCAATGTTAAGGTTTAATCAAATCAAATTAGGATGCTAGAATGGACAAGTTAAAATCTTATTTCAACATGCATCAAAATTTACTGAATTAGGTCAAGCATTAGGATTAGAAGCACAAATATATGCAAGAAAAATATTTGTTCGTATCCTAGAATTTGCATAAAGCATTACATATAGATTTGTTCATATCCTTACTAACAGAAAACACGGCCGTGGCTGTGTTGGCCTACCACGGCTGTGCTGGGCAGCACGGACGTGGTAGGCCAACACAGCCACGACCGTGTTTGCTATAGGTAAAGAGGTAGGGAGAACGAAGAACAGAGGCTATGGCTAATACCTAAAGAGTAGAGCAGCAAGCAGCGGGCGGCAGAAAGGAAGAAGACGGCAGGCGGTGGGCAAGGAAGAAGCAGTGGGCGGCGGCAGTGGTGGGCAAGGAGGAAGGCGCCGCAGTAGCTAGGGCGTGAGCAGGGAGGAAGGAGTGTGCCGCAGCGGGCGGTAGCGGCGACGCAGAGCAGTAGTAGCGGCGTCGACGGCGAGGAAGCAGTAGGCAACGTCGGCGGCGAGCAAGAAGTAGCAGGCACTAGGCGGCGAGCAGTAGCTAGCGGGCGATGAAACAGAAGATGATGAAATAGAAGAAAGGGGAACAATTATTGTTCGTGGATCTATTAAGTTGGTAAAAGGCGTCGGTTATCAAATACAAATGACACCTAAAGTCTTCAACGTCGGTTCTACTTAAACAACCGACATCCAATTAGACAAATTTTTCCCTAAATAATTTGGCGGGAACCATTATCAGCGTCGGTTATCAAAAGATAACCGACACCTAAGCTGGAACTTTTCACGCAAATTTTCATCTTATATAGGCGTCCGTTTGTTGGTAAAAACCCGACGCTGTATGTGACACTTTGGGGCCAAATTTTTTTCGCTCGTAAATTGGATTTTGCGGGCGATTTTAGGCGTCGGTTGTTTGTTATCCAGCCGACGTTGAATACAAAGCGGTACCCGTTTCTTGACTATAGACGTCGGATGACCTACATCACTGACGTTGAATGTTATAGGCGTCAGATTTCCTAAATAACCGACACCCAGAAAAGTGACATTGAACGTTGTTTCTGTACTAGTGACTCGCCACAACCTATCCTCCTCTATCTATGACGTCCTTCCGCTCGATCATCTCCATCACAACAATGATCTACTTGCACCTGCATTAGTCTTCAACAAGACATCCACAACATCATTTTCCCTTCTCACTTGTGTAACTGACCACCACCACCCACTGTCGTTTCCTCGTGACCTCTTCCTCCTCTTGCTCCTTTCCTTCATCGCCCATGCAATCCTCAAACTGTTAGGACCCTAGTGGTCCTCAAACTGTGAGACCATAGATCGCGAGGAGGCCAGTAGAAACCGCAAAACACGAGACCGTGAAGGCCCTCACGATCTCAAGACCATGAGGAAGGCAATCGATCATTGAACCCCATCAGTTTCTCAAAGTCGAGAAGAAACAAATAGTTTTCCAAACTGTGTGAAACAGACTCACATCAAAACTGTGAGGAATTAATCAAGAGTCCAAATCATGAAGATATTAACGGTTCTCCCAAACCGTTTAAGACCTGAACAGTGCCTATAAATAGGACCAAGAGGGGTCCTCAATGGGGTATCGGATCCAGGATGCCTCCAGACTGCCTAAACGCAGGTTCGATCCAGATCCATCCATGTACATCCACGCTAAATACGCATCCAAAGTCTACTCCTTCTGCTGCGAGCAAGAATGATGAGACAAGAAGGAAGGTGGAGAGAGAAGGTCTGCCCTGTCTGTCATGGGGTCCCTCTCTCCTCATACAGATCTGCTCTGACATGGCGTAGAAGACTGTATCTTCACTGAGCTGCGACCATCTTCTACATCATGCTCATGGCAGAATCTTCCCTCTTCCTTGTTCTTCTTATTTCACACATCATGATCGAGTAGTTCCTTTTCGCTGGGGTGTGGGGACTAGTCCTTCTACCCATGATTTCATGTCTTTTCATTTCAACATTCCATGGAAATGTAAATAACTTCTCATTTCATTGTTAATCGTCGATGTTTGCTTGTATATTAATCACCTACTTGCTTTTATCTTGTTCTTTCCTATTTTGTGAGAACTTCAATATGTAGGATAGAATGTCTTTTAACACGGTTGACTCCCTGACTAGAAATAGAATGGAATTCCCTAAGGTTGTAAGTGTGTGATCCATGAGCGAACGAGCCATCTAGCCCACAGTGACGCTTCTGTGTGCCTAAACATCCTAAAAGAGGGCCACAACTTCAGTTGGACATCTGTATCTTCAGAACTGTAAGTGCATGATCTGAATGGTGACGAGAAATCTGATGTACGCGAACCAAAACATCCCTTAGGGAGGGTTTGCAGTAGTTCTATTTGGATAGTTAGATCTTGCCTGAATGTTTGTGATTGGATGTGTTTGCATGCGTAGTGGTGGTGAAACCCGAGACCACCCCAGTGATTCCACATCATTAATCTAGCTTCAACATTAGTTCTGCTCTTTACTTTCTTGCAAATTAGTTTAGTTAACCTCGACTAGCAACAATTCTTAAAAATGTTGTCCCTTGGGATTCGATCCTCAACTATACAATGATAAGACCCGTCTGCTTGCGGGTGGTATTATTGCACAAGGTTTTGGTAAAAACTCAGGGATTTAACCCCGAGTGAATTTGTTAGTGTCATAATAGAACACGTCAAAATTCTGGCGCCGTTGTCGTGGACAACGGAATCAGTTAGTCAAATCTAGTTCCATTAAGGCTAACTTAGGGTTTTTCTTTTTCTTATGATACTATTGATCATTCACTTGAAATTCGGTTCCTCTCTATCCATCTTATTTCTGAAAGATTTTTCCATCTCAGGTACCCCCAAAGACTAGTGTATGCATTGTTCGAACAGTCCTGGACTCCCTCCAAGCTTTGATCCTGAGATAGACAGAACATTTCATTGTCAAAATAGAGAGAACCAAGTAAGGATGGATCAAGAGGAGGAAATAGCCCGAAGGGTAGCTCAAGCCATTATGGTGCAACGAGAAAGGCTTATGCAAGAAGCCAGAGCTGCAGTTTAAGAAGAAATCCAAGCAACACAAGCAACAAAATTGTAGAAGGACCTTAGAGAGTTCTCAATCCCTAAAGCTTCAAACGTTCATCACCCAGTACACCCTCCACCCAACAACGCTCCAAACTTTGAGATATAGACACATTGGATCACATTGCTTCAAAACAACCCATTCTATAGTAAGCAAGGAGAAGATAGTCTAGAACACCTTCTGAGGTTTATTGATATATGTGATATGACGAAGCAAAATGGAGAATCTAACGATGCCATCCGACTCCATCTCTTCAAGTATTCTCTTGTTGATAGAGCCATGAGTTGGTAAAACTCCTTGCAATGTGAACCTATCACTACTTGGGAATAGCTTCAAAACGTTTTTCTGGAAAAGTTATATCCTCCTTCTCTCACCTATGAAATTAGGGGTCGAATAACAATGTTCACTCAGGTCCCTAGAGAATCCCTTACTGAAGCATGGGAGAGATACAAATAGCTTCTACACAAGTGTCCCCACCATGTCATTCCTAAGAATCAGCTCATCGAGATTTTCTATAGAGGTGTGGACAATGATATCAAGAGGTTCTTAGACTCCTCATCTGGAGGAAACTTCATGCGTCAAAGTTAGGACAGTGCATGGAAGGTTGTCACTCTTAATTAGAGCTGAAAATCAAGCTAATTGGGGTATATATGTAGGTAAAGGAGTGTTGAAGGTAGCTATGGCTAAAGATATTCCTAAGTACAAGTCTATCGTTGAAACTCTCAAACTCTTAGTTGCCAAGCAAGACCATATCAAATCATCCCTTGTTTCCTATGAAAGAAGATGCTCACCCCCTCAACAAAAAGAACAGATCAAGTCAGCTTCACTGTTCTGCAAAGCATGTAAAGGAACTGATCAATCGACGTTGGCTTGCAATGTTCTCTATGATGTTGTTCTAAGCAATGTTTGTGGCCATGGGGATAATGGTCAAATAGAAAATCTTAATGTTGTCAACACCATCCCTGGTCAAGGGTATTACAATCCGAGTTAGAATAAGAACCATCTTGGTTTTCAATATGGAAATCCTTCAGGAGAGGAAAACTCACGACAACTTGGTTCAAATAATCAGCAATGAGGCCCACCAGGATTCTAGTATAACCAACAAAAAAATTTCAAGAATCAAGGAAACTTTAGGGGTAACTTTTAGAACATGAACTACACCAATATTAGAACAACTCTCAGTTCTAGAATCCCAACCAAGTCCCTTATCAACAATAAGGGCAACAAGCCAGACCCATCTCTCTGGATGACAAGCTAATTACCATTGAGAAGATGCTACAATTGCAACAGACTATGATAGCTAACCAGCAAGCCCATCAGAAGGAAATTGAATCTCAACTAGCTCAACTTGCAGCTAGCATGAAGCCACCTGCTGGAGCCTTTGGTGGCAAACCATAAAACAATCCTAAGCACCCAGAGCAACTTAAGGTTGTTACCACCAGGTCTGGGAAAGACTATTCTGACCCTCCTATGAAGACACCCGTGGTTATTACAGATGAGGATGGCTCTATGATTGTCAAAGACTCTAGAACACCTGAGTCTCAACAACAAGAACTAATAACCATTGATAAGGAAGGAGAGGCAAGTTCTAAAAAAACCTACTGATGCAGGAACAGAAACACCAGAACAAGATGTGCCTGTGTACAAGCCTCATCCCCCTTTCCCTGCTCGTTTAAAGCAAACCAAGCTTGACACTCGTTTCAAAAAATACAAGGAAGCTATGAAGAAGCTTCTTGTTGATATAGCCTTCGTAGATGTACTGCCTGAGATACCAGCCTGGATGAAGTATTTGAAGTCACTTCTCACTAGAAAATATATAACTGAAGAATATTAGACACTCAAGTTAGCGACAACCACTTCAGACATCATCCAGAGTAAGATGCCAAAGAAGCAGAAAGATCCTAGATATTTTGGGATCTCTTGCCATATTTGTTGGGTTTTAGGGGAGACGGAGAAGGCAGCGGAAATAAAAATTTTCTCCCCCAACCCATACCGAGGAAACACGTCAACGTCTATATAATAGGAAAGGATGGTTTCTGGAATCATACCTTGTCCTGAGGCCTGCTCGGAGACAATACCTCGTGTAATGTGGGGTCTTCAACTCCGGTCTTGGACGGCGTCGGTGGAGCTCTTGGTCGCACTGGGACTGACGACTCCTACTCGAGCCGGACTGTCAGATGACAGTTGTCCTCCTAAGCGGCAGTGTCCTCCTGCCTCTGTAGTAGTCCACACAGACCACTCGGAACTCCACACTCCTTGTCCCACAAGGAAGTGGAAGGAGTCGCATCCTCCTGTTGACGTACTAGTCACCAACACACTCTCCTGCTGTCAATTACAACTGCAGTTGTCCTTCCCTTGTTGCACCTCCCTTTTGCGGGAAGCACTTGCTTGGGCTCTCTCACGGTTACCAAAACCAGAGAAAACGACAACTTGCAGAGCAACTGGTTGCACTGAGCTGTACCTGGAGAAGCCCCCAATACCCCTATATATATAGGAGGGTCATGGGACAGGGTTCTCCATCCCGAGCAATACGGGACTAAACGCAGGAGTAGAAGGGTTCGAGATTTACCACAAAAAGCAACTGGTTCGCAACCGGAAATGATCGGTTCGGCCATTGAGCCGATCGGTTGGACCTGAGCTGACCATTTGGGGCACTCCACGCGATCGGTTGGTGCCATGAACCGATCGGTTCGTGGTCCCAATCCGGCTCAAAAAGACTTTCCTTGTTTCTTTCCCAATTGGTATCGAATACCAATAATATTCCCAATCGAATTGGGCAATTTGAAACCAAAGGAAAATTCTTGCCGACATGACTTTCCCAACTTGTTGGTTGCACTAGTTGAGCTGATCGGTTCAACCCTTGAACCGATCGTTTCAACCTAGTCATGAGCTGATCGGTTGGACACTCCAGCTGACCGGTTCAGCACCTTAGCCGACCGGTTCAACACTTGAGCCGATCGGTTGGGAGCACAGGTTAGGCAAAATCATTCAGTTGTGATTTCAATCAATTTGATACTCCAATCAATGCGTCCAACACTTTGAACCATATGATATTGAGTCATCGGCTGATTGAGTGTTTAATTGAACTACTAAACTCTTTTAGTAATCAATCTAAACATTGCTTTGTGGACAAAACTCCTCTTCTAGGTTAAATCCTATGTGTGTGACCCTGCAGGTCCATTTCACGTTGGCAGTGAAAGTCCATAACACTTATGATTTCACAAGCAAAGAGCGGTGCCTAGTCACACATCAGTGCTACCCAAGTGAAAGTAGAAAGTTGGAGAACAACATTCATCCTACAATCAGTGAATGGTGTTACAGTGAATGTATAATTCCTTTATCACTGATATCCTGAATGAACTCAAGGCATGGAACAATCATCCTGTCAACGTTCATTCACTTTCTTGATCTCAGAGTAGATTGAAGGAGATATATATGACATCAATATCACATACTGATTCACACATGCGTGCGCACACCTATCTCAATCCTACTCATCAAGTGGCCTTGGATATCAAACTCCCTCAGGAGGGACAAATCCCATATCTATCACTCACCCCTCAAAAGACCCATGTGTCAAAGCCACCCAATCATCACCTTTATAACAACCCATGTTTCAGGATTGCGTTTGATGATGTCAAAGTGTGCCCAATGACATGTGTTGAGTGTAGTGATTTCAGGTCTAAGAATCACACTCACCACCATCACTGTGAGTACTGACTGTGACTACCATGTCATGGTTCCATGTGTCAAACTCACGGTGGGTCTGTCTGGTACACTTGTTCTCTAACAAGTACCTATGTGTTTGGTTTGATATCTCTATATCATGACTAATGAGATTCTGTCATCAACCAACACCACAATCTTGTTTTGTGTGTCATTGCTATCTATCTACCTTCCACAATGACATACGACTAGGGACATAACAAGAATGTACAAACTCTTAACATCCGTATGATCTCATCGTTCAGGTCATGAACCTGAAGGCATACGTCATTGACTACTGTCATTCTCTAGACATTCAATCTGTTCTATCACTATCTCATATGACTGAACCAGAAAGAATTGGAAGCTTGCCTTTGATGTTTATCAAATCAATCTTAAGGTATCCCATCAATCATCCCATGATTGGCTCTCAGGGCATACATACCAATAGACTCCCACTTGCACTGCGAGCCAATCACTCTTGAATCATATTCATAGTGATATTCAAACATGTCCCACATGTTACTGTGCTCTAGTGCCAACAAAGTGAGTAATGGAAACACCTTGCCAAAGTCAGTATAAATTGCATGTCTCTCATCTCTTCACTGTATGTCACACGTATGAGATGGAGTTGCCATAATATGCGATCTAGTATTCCATTGCTAACCTTTAGCCACATTGCATGATCAAGGATTCCAGACTTGTCATCAATGAGTGGAATATAAGTTCATCTCATGAACTTTCAGATCCATATAGTATCCATTGCTGTTCACTAACACACAGATACTCGAAATTTCCCTTTTAAATGGTTTTATTGGAACACTTCCAATTATCAACAAACTTTCAGTTTTATACATCTTATGTATATATTGCGATTAATTTTCTGTCCTTTCAGAAGTTCGCATCAATGTAACTCTTTACATAGAACTCTTCCTTATCTGCATAGAACTAGTACTTCCCAAGTACTTATCAAGTTCTTATGGTATTCCAGTAACCCTTACTGGAAGTAGACAGACATCCACTCATCATTTCCTACATACGAGTTATCAGGATGAGCACATCATATTTCCATGTCCTACATACAAGATGATGAATGCATTTTATTCTTGCCATGTCATACATGCAAGACAACAGGTTGATTACATTCATGATAGATCCATATAAATTCTTAGTGTTCCCATTCTTCATAAGAATTGGACACTTGGCCTTGGGATACTAACTCCATGTAGCATGGACAAGTTTTCTCCCACTGAATCTGTGGATACTGAACACTTCAGTACATATTGCCAATGTATGCTTTCTCTTTCCAGGTCAAGAGATTTTCCGAGAACTATCTCTATAGATCTCTATTCCTATCATATAGGAAAACATCTCTATCTTCCTTAAAGATAATTTCCACTTTTGGATTTCCATTTTAGAACATTTCCATTTCACATCAACATGTGGAATGTGAATACGCTCCCACTAAATCACATATCCCTTCTTTATCTCTGACATATCAGTCAAACCCTTTGACTATATCATCAAAGTAAAGATCTAATTTTGAGTTGCTTGTACTCAATCAATCATATTGATTAGTCCATTTTAACTTTTAGACTTCATTTGCATTAGTGGATTCATAAACCTTATAGGCTGTGTCACGTACACATCCTGGTTTTATTCCTCATAGGAATGCGGTTTTAGTATCCATATGCCAAATGTCTTAGTCATTAAGTTGCAATTAACAAGCATCATCCTTCTTAAAAAAATGTTATCCATGTGTCTTAACACTTAAGACTTATTTGCACTTATGGATATGATCCAATGAGTGCTACCATCAAGGTCATACCTTATGGCTCACATGGAAGTCATTTAGGATGTAATGGTTTTATACCATAACTCAAAATCTGATTCGTCATATTCATCTAGATAGTTGACTCATCATATGAACAACTCATCACATAGATAATTGAGGTGTATCTGTCAAGGATATACGAACTCACAACTCCTTGTGATTCTTAATGTCCTTTATTAGTGTGGGGTATTCTTAAGAAGAATTCAGTTATTTGATAATCATTCTCTAACTCCTTAGAGTATGACTCCTTCTTGATTTAGACATCAACATGCCTTAATCATGAGTTCACTATGATATACTATCATAATCACTCATAAGGATCTCAAACATTTGGTCCAAGTATTTCATTCATTGATCTCATCAAGAATTAACACTTTACCAAATTTATACTTCATCTATGATAATCTTGAACACTTCAAGATATTCATATTGGTATTTCTCTAAACACCATTTGAAGTATTAGCATTTGTTCCAATAGGTATGTAAATACATCACATGTATTATACCTAATAGGATAATCACTCTCCCACTACATTAGTGAAGATTGATTAATCATGTCCAAGATATTCATGTCTCTTACTGGTTCTCTAACCAAAAGAGTCTAGATTTATCCATCACATGGAAACTAGAAATGAATTTCTCATGATTAATGCTAATTAGATTGTTTGAGTTATCTATAACTTTCAGGTATGATTTTATCTTATGCATATCAAATACCACAAGATAAACAAGGCATTCCCACAAAGATCACATCTTTATAAATTGAAACATCTCTTTATTAATTGCCATCATTGTCATACAATATGCAAAAATAAAGTGTTTCTATCTATTGGCAAATATGAAATAGCAGTTCATAACTATATTACATGCCTTGTAGGCTGAAAATAAACTAAAGTACTCCTATCTATGGTGGCAACACTTGCCCCAATTATGAGTGCTTTACACTTTACATCTTGGTATCATATACCACAAAAAGTGTTACAAGTTTATTTACATGACACCTTCAAGTAGAGGCTTCAGTCGCCTCCTTCTTCTTTTGTTCTTCCAGATAGAGAGGATAATTCCTTTTCCAATGTCCTGGCTTTTGACAATGGTAGCAATTTCCTTTCTTGGTCATGCTTCCTTTGGCCTTGAGAGCTGAAGATGGCTTGGACTGCTGGCTAGCTTCAGAACCTTTCTTAGCTTTGCCCTTGCCCTTGCGCTTGGACTTGCCTTTCTTGCTCGTGATCACCATCACAGACTTAGGCTTGTCCTTCTTCATCTGTAACTCGGCTGTCCTCAACATGCCCAACAACTCTGACAGTGGCCTATCAAAGTTGTTCATGTTGTAGTTCATCACAAACTAACTGTAAGATTCTGGCAACGATTGCAGTATCAAGTCAGTAGCCAACTCTTGGCTCAGTGGAAATCCCAGTCTCTACAGGTTCTCCACATACCCAATCATCTTGAGTGTGTGAGGACCAACTAGATCTCCTTCTGTCATGACGCACTTGAACATCGCCCTAGAAACATTGTACCTCTCTTGCCGTGCCTGATCTTCATACATGTTCCTGAGATGCTGAATCATCTCAATGACACCCATGTTCTCATGTTGCCTTTGCAACTCATGGTTCATTGAACATAGCATCAAGCACTTAGCATCAATGGCATCATCAGAATGCTTCTTGTAAGCATCCCTTTCTGCCATTGGTGCATTAGGAGCGGGTTCCTCTGGAATTGCAGTATCCAGGACATAGAGCTTACGCTCTTGAGTGAGAACAATTCTCAATGTCCGATACCAGTCGTGGAAGTTTGTCCCATTTAGCTTGTCCTTGTCAAGGACTGATCGCAAAGAAAAGTTGTTGTTGTTTGTTGCCATTTGAACTACAAAAGGATATATGCAATTTTAATCCAAAAATCATTTTTGACTTCTTTGATTGATTGAAAGTTTGACGATAAAAATTAGGCCTTTAATTAATTATCGCTCCCACTATTTTAGTTCAAATTGATAGCCCTCACCATCAATTCGGAAGTTTGCAGAGTACAACCTTCTAGTGGGTAAGATCCTGAAATCCTCTAAGTCATGAGTCAGCTAGGGCTGATCACCCACAACTTAGATCTCTCAGGTAGGCAACTTTTGCCAATTGCATCATATGCAACTCTTGTTGAATGAACATGCACAACACCTTGCCATGAACATTCTTTGCCTCTGGGCCTAGACGCTCTAAGAATCACCAGTTAAGTCTAACCCAAAGCAAACACGATGAATATGCACCCTGCTAGGGAAGACCCACTTATTCATCCTTCACGCTTCCACGAGATAGATGGTGCACCACGCTAGGGCGTGCCCACACTTGGTCGATCAAGCATTTCACGTGTGTTGCATTTGGAAGGCATATAAGACTTAATATTTTAATGAGGGATTTGGTTTTTATATACATATACATATCCAATCACCACAATACATAGTATGTATCATATACATGATATATCCCACAGAAAACATGCACAAACGATAAAAGCGATGATTATGGCCATCCTAATGTGATTCCTCGAGCCAAGAGGAATCACAGTCATCTAGGTCTACATCACATGCAACCTGTACAAGATGAAATTTGTGCCTTGCCATCTGAGTTGATCAACTCATCACATGAATGATCTGTACTCTCCAGCCGGTTGTCTGGGTGCCACCAGCTGATCGGTTGGCTCCTCCAACCGATCAGTTCGCCTGGACGTCGTGCATCTTGTCATGTCCGCCACCCAGTCGTCTCGCTCCTCGAACTGGTCATCAACCGATCGGTGAACTCCTTGAACCGACCGTATGGAATGTCAACCGATCAGTTCACACCTTGAACCGACTGTCTGAGCAGTCGTCTTGATGTCCGTCGGTCTTCGACATAATAGGAAATAAAATCTATCCTATTTATTACATTGCTTTAAAAAGGGAAACCCCAAGTTACATTCGGGGAGAGCAAAGGTAGGAAAGAATCTCGAATTATTTCGAGTTATATCAGGAATAGGAGAAAGGGAAGATCGGTGCGCAGACCGAGATGCAAGCAACCACAAACAACCACACACAGATAGAGGTTTATAGGCCATAATCATGTTATACACATCCACCACAAAACTCATTTAAGGGCGACGCGTATCGAGTGAATTAATAATACATATCATATATGTAATTTGGGATTTGTGGATTTAGGATTGGACATGCACAAAGCCGATATTATTCGCATCGTATGCAATAAATAAAAGTGACAAACCAAAATCGATCATATCGATATTCCTAAAATATAGAGAAGTTGACTTGGCTCCGATACCACTGTTGGGTTTTAGGAGAGACGGAGAAGGCAGCGGAAACAAAAATTTTCTCCCCCAACCCATACCGAGGAAACGCGTCAACGTCTATATAATAGGAAAGGATGGTTTGTGGAATCATACCTTGTCCCGAAGCCTGCTCGGCGACATTACCTCGCGCAACGCGTGGTCTTCAACTCCGGTCTTGGACGGCGTCTGTGCAGCTCCTGGTCGCACCGGGACTGACGACTCCTACTCGAACCGGACTGTCGGATGACAGTTGTCCTCCTAAGAGGCAGTGTCCTCCCGCCTCTGTAGTAGTCCACACGGACCACCTGGAACTCCACACTCCTTGTCCCACAAGGAAGTGGAAGGAGTCGCACCCTCCTGTTGACGTACTAGTCGCCAACACACTCTCCTGCTGTCAATTGCAACTGCAGTTGTCCTTCCCTTGCTGCACCTCCATTTTGCGGGAAGCACTTGCTCGGGCTCTCTCACGGTTACCAAAACCAGAGAGAACGACAACTTGCAGAGCAACTGGTTGCACTGAGCTGTACCTGGAGAAGCCCCCAATACCCCTATATATAGGAGGGTCATGGGATAGGGTTCTCCATCCCGGGCAATACGGGACTAAACGCAGGAGTAGAAGGGTTTGAGATTTTCCACAAAAAGCAACCGGTTCGCAACCTGAGATGATCGGTTCATAGATGAACCGATCGGTTTGGCCATTGAGCCGATCGGTTGGACCTGAGTCGACCGTTTGGGGCACTCCAACCGATCGGTTGGTGCCCTGAACCGATTGGTTCATGGTCCCAATCCAGCTCAAAATGACTTTCCTTGTTTCTTTCCCAATTGGTATCGAATACCAATAATATTCTCAATCGAATTGGGCAATTTGAAACCAAAGGAAAATTCTTGCCGACTTGACTTTCCCAACTTGTTGGTTGCACCAGTTGAGCCGATCGGTTCAACCCTTGAACCAGTCATTTCAACCTGGTCATGAGCCGATCGGGTGGACACTCCAGCTGACTGGTTCAGCACCTCAGCCGACCGGTTCAACACTTGAGCTGATCGGTTGGGAGCACGGGTTAGGTAAAATCATTCACTTGCAATTTCAATCAATCCGATACTCCAATCAATGCGTCCAACACTTTGAACCATATGATATTGAGCCATCGACTGATTGAGTGTTTAATTGAACTACTAAACTCTTTTAGTAATCAATCTAAACATTGCTTTGTGGACAAAACTCCTCTTCCAGGTTAAATCCTATGTGTGTGACCCTGCATGTCCATTTCACGTTGGCAGTGAAAGTCCATAACACTTATGACTTCACAAGCAAAGAGCGGTGCCTAGTCACACATCAGTGCTACCCAAGTGAAAGTAGAAAGTTGGAGAACAACTTTCATACTACAATCCTTGAATGGTGTTATAGTGAATGTATAATTCCTTTGTCACTGATATCCCAAATGAACTCAAGGCATGGAACAATCATCCTGTCAACGTTCATTCACTTTCTTGATCTCAGAGTAGATTGAAGGAGATATGTATGACATCAATATCACATACTGATTCACACATGCGTGTGCACGCCTATCTCAATCCTACTCATCAAGTGGCCTTGGATATCAAACTCCGTCAGGAGGGACAAATCCCATATCTATCACTCACCCCTCAAAAGCCCCATGTGTCAAAGCCACCCAATCATCACCTTTATAACAACCCATGTTTCAGGACTGCGTTTGATGATGTCAAAGTGTGCCCAACGACATGTGTTGAGTGTAGTGATTTCAAGTCTAAGAATCACACTCACCACCATCACTGTGAGTACTGACTGTGACTACCATGTCATGGTTCCATGTGTCAAACTCACGGTGGGTATGTCCGGTACACTTGTTCTCTAACAAGTAGCTATGTGTTTGGTTTGATATCTCTATATCATGACTAATGAGATTTTGTCATCAACCAACACCATAATCTAGTCTTGTGTGTCATTGTTGTCTATCTACCTTCCACAATGACATCCGACTAGGGACATAACAAGAATGTACAAACTCTTAACATCTGTATGATCTCATCGTTCAGGTCATGAACCTGAAGGCATACGTCATTGAGTACTGTCATTCTCTAGACATTCAATCTGTTCTATCACTATCTCATATGACTGAACCAGAAAGAATTGGAAGCTTGCCTTTGATGTTTATCAAATCAATCTTAATGTATCCCATCAATCATCCCATGATTGGATCTCAGGGCATACATACAAACAATATTGGTGATTCCTCCTGTAAGAAAGGATTGGCCAATCTTGGTGCTAGCATCACCATCATGCCACTTAGCCTGTGCAAGAGGCTAGGGTTTGTTGAACTACTCCCGACTGGCATGACCATATAGCTTGCAGATAACACTCTAACTCTCCCCTTAGGAATTATTGAGGATGTACCTGTCAAAGTAGGCAAAGACTCCTATGTTCCATGTGATTTTGTCATTATGGACATAAAAGAAGACGCCAGATACCCTCTAATATTTGGCCGTCTATTCCTTGCCACTACAAGAGCTCTCATTGATGTTAAAACAGGAACCTTTCTTCTTTGACTAGGAAAAGAAACTCTCGAATTCAAAGTTTTTGAATGTATGTGAAGACCAAGCATGCAAGAAGAAGTCTACTTGATTGAATGCATAGAGCGGATGTCACTCCTCACACAAGAGGATTATGAACAAGACGATCCCTTAGGAGAGGCTTAAACTAATCCAAATGCAGCTAGTTCAGTTGAAGAACAAGTGAAAAGTTGTGCTCTTGACCTTGACACTACTGAAGAAGATCCTGAAACCAAAATTGAAGAACTCAAGACTGTAAATGATACTGAAGAACCGTGCAAAAACTCACAAGCTCGTAAAATGAAGCCCCTACCCAAGAAATTGAAATACATGTTTTTGGATGACCTCAAGGTCTACCCTTTCATCATAAATTCTGATCTAATGACATAACAAGAAGATAAACTCCTGAATGAATTAAAGGAAATAAGAAAAACCATCAGATACAAGATGAGTGATCTCACCGAGGTCATTAAAGTGATGTGCATGCACAAAATCCCCATAGGGGAGGAGCACAAGCTGACCATTGAACATTAAAGGAAGCTTAATCCAAACATGAAGGAAGTAGTCTGCCATGAAGTCATTAAACTGTTCAATACTGGAATCATTTATCCGATATCTGACTCGCCATGGGTAAGTCCCCTGCATGTTGTCCCGAAGAAGGGTGGAACTACTATAATACAAAATGAAGACAATGAACTCATCCCCACTCAAACAGTTATCGGGTGGAGGATGTGTATCAATTATAGGAAGGTGAACCAGGCGACACGTAAGGATCACTTCCCAATGCCTTTTCTTGATCAAGTCTTAGAGCGGTTGGTCACCAAGAATATTTCTGCTATCTCGATGGTTACTCTGGATTCTATCAAATACCTATACATGCAGTTGACCAAGAGAAAACAACTTTTACTTGCCCATTTGGAAGATATACTTTTAGAAGGATGTTGTTCGGTCTCTGCAATGCGCCTGCAACCTTCTAACATTGCATGGCGGCTATATTCGTTGGTCTCACTAAAACTATCATGGAAGTTTTTTATGGATGATTTTTCCATATATGGAGATTCATACGACTCGTTCCTAAAGAACCTCTTCCTTGTCCTTAAATAGTGTGAAGAAGCACATCTTGTGTTGAACTGGGAGAAGTGTAACTTTATGGTAAAGGAAGGGATTGTCCTTGGACATAGAGTCAATAGTAGAGGGATCGAAGTAGACAGAGTGAAAATCAAAGTGATTTCCAAACTCACTACCCCGACAACTATAAGAGAAGTTCGTGTGTTCCTCGGTCATGCATGCTTTTACAGACGATTTATAAAGGATTTCTTTAAGATAACCAAGCCGATGATGAATTTGTTGCTAAAGGATGCTGATTTCCATTTTGACGAAGAATGTGTCAAAAGTTTCAACAACATGAAGCATGCTATTACTACAACACCCATCATCAGAGCTCCAGATTGGGATCACCCATTTGAAATTATGTGTGATTCCAGTGATTACATTGTGGGTGCTATTTTAGGGCAATGTATAGAGAAGAAACATTATGTAATCTACAATGCATCTAAGACCCTCGATGAAGCTCAGAGGAACTATGTGACTATTGAAAAGGAACTCCTTGCATTCGTGTATGCCTTTGAAAAGTTCAGATCCTATCTCATTGGTTCAAAAGTCATTGTCTACACAAATCATGCTGCTATCCGTTACCTCCTAGCGAAGAAAGATGCTAAACCCAAGTTGATCAGATGGATTCTCCTCTTACAAGAATTTGATCTGGAGATAAGAGATAAGAAAGGTACAGAGAATGTTGTGGCAGACCACCTCAGTCACATCCACACTCTGGAAGATCTCGATTAACGATTCTCTTCTGGACGTCCAACTCATGGAAGTCTCAGAAGCTACACCTTGATATTCAAACTACGCTGGTGTCGTCCACCCTGAATGCACCGGGAATGCACTGAAGAAATTCATGCATGATGTGAATCAATATCACTGGGAAGAGCTGTACCTATTCAAGCTTTGTGCTGATGGTCTTTACAGATGTTGTGTCACTGAGGAAGAAGCCCAACTTATTTTAGAGCAATGTCACTCAGGCCCAGTTGGAGGCCATATGAGTTATAAGAAAACCGCCTTGAAGGTTTTGCAATGTGGTTTCTTTTAGCCAACCATATCCAAAGACTCCTACAACCTTGTTCTATCATGTGACAAATGTTAGAGAACTGGTAACATTATGAAAAGTGATGAGATGTCTCTTAAACTGTGGCAACAAGTTGAGATTTTTGATGTTTTGGGTGTAGACTACATGGGTCCATTCCCATCTTCACATGGATTTTCCTACATCCTAGTCGTGGTTGATTACGTCTCGAAATGGGTAGAGGCCATACCGAACGTCACTAGTGATTGCAAACCTATCATCAAAATGTTCAAAGATATTATTTTTCCCCATTTCGGAGTCCCACGAACCGTGATATCCGACGGAGGTTCTCATTTTCTAGAAAGAAGTTTTGAAGCATTGCTGAGGAAATATGATGTAACACAGAAAGTGGCCTCACCTTACCATCCCCAGACAAGTGGACAGGTAGAAGTTTCTAATCGTCAACTCAAGGCTATCTTGGAAAAGATAGTAGGCCGCAATTGAAAAGATTGGTCAGTGAAAATCAATGACGCCTTGTGGGCCTACCGAACTACTTTTAAGACTCCCCTTAGAACTACACCATTTCGATTGATCTATGGAAAATCAGGCCACCTACTTGTAGAACTCAGACACAAAGCATGGTGGGCAATCAAACAGCTAAATTTTGATACAAAGAAAGCGGGCGAAGCTAGGATTCTGCAACTTCAAGAGTTGTAAGAGCTCAGAATGATAGCTTATGAGAATGCACGAATCTACAAAGAACGTACCAAACTTTGGCACGATGGTCATCTATAAAGAAAGGACATTCAAGTGGGAGACCAAGTTCTACTATTCAACTCAAGACTAAGGTTATTCCCAGGGAAACTCCGTTCTCACTGGTCTGGACCTTACATTGTAAAGAGCATCTACCTGCATGCTGCTTTCTTTCTATGCAGTCAGGAAAATTTGTTGCCAATGGTCGACACTTGATGAGATATTTCACCTCAACTGACATATGCACGGAAGCAATGATGGACCT
Source organism: Alisma plantago-aquatica (assembly GCA_963693085.1). Lineage (NCBI taxonomy): Eukaryota > Viridiplantae > Streptophyta > Magnoliopsida > Alismatales > Alismataceae > Alisma > Alisma plantago-aquatica. Next base: position 193,141,776 of record OY856413.1, on the reverse strand, counting down.
TACCAGTCCAACGTATCTACTAGAAAATTGAAATATTCACTTCAAGCCATCGACGTAAAACAAAGGCGCTTGTCTGGAGGCAACCTGATCAATAATTTTGTTTTTACTATTATTTTTGAATTAGAAAATTTCCTTAATTTTGTTTTTACTTTTTAGAACATTTGGCACTAAATAAATATCACATCGAGAGATACAATCTTGAGTTCTGATTAGTCTTCATTTTTGAGATTTTCAGATGGAGGACGCACGCTGATTGGAACGCAACCTCATCTGGTGGTCGAACAGGCATGTATTTCCCCTCCATCTCGTATTTAGAGTTTTCTCGAGATGAGGAAATTTCTAAGTTTGGGGTGGAGGGTGGGTGGTACGTACTTTACTTTCTACCTACACCCATCTATTTTAGACTTAAGATAAAAATTTTCAAAATTTTTAAATCTTTTTCAAAGAAATTGAACAGAAACTTGATGAAGTTTTGATCCTTTTCATTTCAATAGAATCCATCACCTAGCTGACTAGTTTCTCTCTCTATGCATAATGAATCATTACACCTTACTTAATCGAAGCAAATCCTCAAGAGGACCACTTTTTGAAACTAGCCTTTTGATTGAAATCATCTTGTAAAGCTTATGAATCCTAACATCATGATCCTTATGCAAAAATGGCAAGTGTCTTTTGAACTAATAGGGATCAAACACGTCGTGCTTCCTAAATGACTAGTAGAACAATAACATGGAATCCCCATCGGATTCTCATCAAGTCATTATTTGAGTGGAGTATGATAGAGAGAACGAACTGGTGCACTGAATTGTAAATCAAGTTGTATTCTGATCTGAACTCTCTTCTACACTTCTTCTATCATCTTCTTACTCCTCCGTCCATAAAAAAAAAATAGCCAAAATAGTGCCAAACCCTAAGTTTGGGGTGGCACACCACCTCTCTCTATATCCACTTCTTCCATACCCCTCGCTAATAAATAGGGGCATACCACCAAGAAAAGATGCCAATGTGGACATAAATAAATGCAATCTCAAGTCGAATAGAGGAGAGTTTCGCACAAAAAAATTGCAATAAATGAAACTCCAATCACATAATAAAAACCTTGAGTCGAATAGAAGAGACATTTATTTCTTCCTTCCATACCAACCTTCACTCCCTTTTCCACCTAAAGGCATAATGAATGCCTTCACTACCCTGTAAAACACCAGTGTTAGATCAAGTGCACACATGTTGTTTTGTGGGTGTCTCTGGACTCTTACAAAACTCTTAGAAATGCTTGTTGTTGGAAAAAGTGAGGAGGAAGTGATATTGGAAAACAAACTATGGAACAAAGATATGGTAAGATGTGTTCAGTGATCTCAGGAAGTTGAGATGCTTAGTCATACTAATTAGAAAGGAAACAATCGTGATGTGAAGATGACACAATCACATGATTCGAAAGTATTCATTTGGCGATTGTTTCAGATTTTGTGTTACTCGAGGATGAGCAACGTTTAAGTTCAGGGTGTTTTGATGAATCAATATTCATCATGATTTTCATTCGCTATCGTGGGCCCAATTCAAATAAATACATTTGATTTCATCTCTTAAATCTTACAAATTGCAATTTTCTCAATTGATTGTATTATCGAGCTTATTCACTAATTTCATATGATTTTCATGCAGATCATGTACAACCTGCCCATTCAATATTGAGCATGCGGTTTCAGCCAACTGGTTTGCCGTAACAATCATGTGCATTCAGTCTTCAACCCCTATCAGTTTTGCCCTCACAATCATCCATTTGGTCTTGGGCTTTCTCCTCACCACATGATCATGGATCCACGGTTCCCCTCCATCCTCATCCATTCGGTTTGGGCCACACCTTCCCTAACGATCTCTCCACTCTTTTTCCTCTACACAGTCTTGACACCCCCTCCCCCTCTCAGTTTGGAAACCGATTGGAGGGCTAGCAGTCTCAAGACCGCACTAAGGAGTAGCGGTCTCAAGACCACATGGCCCTCTCAGTCGCACACCACCACCACCAGTTCGCATCCTCCATCATCTTCTTCTCCTTTGTCAACCAGTAGCGCCCTGCAACATGTGCCACGTCACGCCACCAACGTTCACCTTCCCCATCATGTCGACCACCTGCAATGCTCCCATGAGAGACCTCCACCGGCTTGTCCACGGTCCATCTTCCTCATCCTGCTCTGCCACTTCCGCCACTAGGTTGTGCAAACCCTAGCACTTGCCACAACCTATCCTCCTCCGTCGACGACGTCCTTCCGCCCAACCATCTCCATCGCAGCAACGACATGCTTTCACCTGCATCAGTCTCCGACAACACATCTACATCATCGTCTTCCCTTCTCACATGTGACAGCGACCACCACCACCCACCATCGCTGCATCACGTCCTCTTCCTCCTCTTGCTCCCTTCCTTCACCGCCCATGCAATCTTCAAACCGCTAGGACCCTAGCAGTCCTCCAACTGCGAGGCCAGAGATCATGAGGAGGCCAACAGAAACCGTGAAACGTGAGACCGTGAAGGCCTTCATAGTCTCAAGACCATGAGGAAGGTAATCGATCGCTGAACCCTATCTATTTCCTAAAACCTAGAAGAAACTAATGATTTTCCAAACGTTATGAAGCAGACTCACACCAAAACTGTGAGGAATTAATCAAGAGTCCAAATTGTGAAGATATTAATGGTTCTCCCAAACCATTTAAGACCTGAACAATACCTATATATGACACCAGGAGGGGTCCACACTGGGACATCGGATCCGGGATGCCGCCAGGCTGCCTGAACGCAGATTCGATCCATATCCATCCACGTACATCCACACCACATACGCATCCAAAGTCCACTCCTTCTGCTGCGAGCAAGAACAACGAGATGAGAAGAAAGGTGGAGAGAGAAGGTCTGCCCCATCTGTCACGGTGTCCCTTGCTCCTCGTCTAGATCTGTTCTAACGTGGCGTAGAAGACTGTATCTTCACCGAGTTGCGACCATCTTCTGCATCACGCTCATGGCCAAATCTTCCCTCTTCCTTATTCTTCTTGTTTCACACATCATGAGCAAGTAGTTTCTTTTCGTTGGGGTGTGGGGACTAGCCCCGCTGCCATGGTTTCATGTCTTTTCATTTCAACATTCCATGGCAATGTATATAACTTTTCATTTCATTGTTAATCGTTGATGCTTGCTTGTAGATTGATCATCTGCTTGCTTTTATCTTGTTCTTTCCTATGTTGTGAGAACTTCAATATGTAGGATAAAATATCATTTAACGCGGTTGACTCCCTGACTAGAAATAGAATGAGATTCCCTGAGGTCGTAAGTGTGTGATATGTGAGGGGACGAGCCATCTAGCCCCCGGTGATGCTTCTGTGTGCCTAAATATCCTAATGGAGGGCCACAACTTCAGGTGGATATCTGTATCTTTGGAACTGTAAGTGCATGATCTGGATGTCGACGAGAAATTTGATGCCTAAGGTGATGCTTATGTGAACCTAAACATCCCTTAGGGAGGGTTTGCATCAGTTCTATTTGGATAGTTAGATCTTACCTAGATGTTTGTGATTGAATGTCTTTGCATGCGCAGCGGTGGTGAAACTGAGACCACCGCAGTGATTCCACATCATTAATCTAGCTTCAACTTTAGTTCTGCTCTTCACTTTCTTGCAAATTAATTTAGTTAACCTCAACTCAATCTTTGGTTCTAAATATTAGTCTTACTTGAGCTAGACTTGACTAGCAACGATTCTTAAAAATATTGTCCCTTGGGATTCGATCCTCAACTATACTGCGATAAGACCCGTCCGCTTGCAGGTGGCATTATTGTATAAGGTTTTGGTAAAAACTCAGGGATTTCAACCTCGAGTGAATTTGTTAGTGCGATAATAGACCACATCAATATGACATACATGTGTCAACTTGAATGAGGTATTTAATGGATAGTAAAACCTAGAGGGTTAAGTGTTAGAGTAGAATGTGACAAATTAAAGTCACCTACTAACTTTAACATCTCACCTACTTGTTTAACAACAAGTCATACTTTCTTCAATAAATGACTATATTCTTCACCCACATTCTTGGCTAACTCCCACAAACTAGTACAATTTTTCAATATTAACATACTTCATGACACTTATTCTATTTATATTATCATATGAAAAATAAACTACTTATAAAATAAACTCATATACTTGTATTTCTCCCAGATTTAACATAAGCTCAAAATGTATCAATAATATCTTGTATAATAATGTTTGAATTTTGCACAAAATATCACAATTATTGTTGTATATGTCTCTTTCCTTAGATAGAGTATAATACTACTCCACTAAAAAAGGGGTTACAAAGAAAACTATAGTGAAATACCACCATGTATACTATACATGTATGATACACTAAAGACCCCATATCAAGGACACATGGTCCTCACTTATAACAAGGGGATATAGTACAAAATCCCATTGTATATGTTTCATTGGATTCATACCCAATAATTAAATGGTCTGGCCTTGGCCACCCTCTTGAGGTTATGTTCAATTTTCTCAAGAATAACCAAGGTGTCGTTAGAGGAACTACCGTGTACTCCCCCATTCCTCTCTAACTAAAGGATGTTTCACCATCCAAGATTTAGACCTATTCTAGCCCTCTAATAGTAGCTGAATCTACATTTGAAGACAAGTTGATCATGGGATTCCTCCTCCTCCTTACATGGCACAATGTTTAGGTTAATGGAAAGGCCCCCCTTCCTCATTCTATCACAAGATGCATATTTATAGGAAAAATAATTTGCCATTCTATTAGTATATACAACCATGGTATTATGGTTCTATATGTTAATAAAAGTATACTCCAACCTTTTGGGGTAATTTTGGTGCATATGATTATGGTGGAAAAACTAATCATTTCATTTATAATTATGGTATGTATAGTACAATGACCAAGATATTGGGTAAAATACACAACAAACATGATTTATAAGTTTTTAGAAACCAAAACTTAAGGAAGGTTGTTAAAATATTATCTTTTTGGATATACTAGAATAATAAAATAAACAATTCCAGACCAGTGAACCCAGGGTAGACCCTTGGATCAATCCACTTGGCTCACAATCGTAGTTGGCACCTTATCATGTGTTTTCTACAAGAAGAGGGATCCATTTATGGTTGAGGAAATAGTTGTTTAATTAAAGACTAATGTTGAACTAAAATTTGGAAAAATAACATCGATAGACTTGGTAGTGGTTAACATGTTTGTTATTGTATTTGAGGTCAAGAGTTCAAATCCTATATTGAGTCTTAATTTTAGCCTATGTAGTAGCACCCCAGTGGTAAAGTTTATGTTGTATGATCGAGAAGTCACAAGTTTGTAACCCCTTGGCATCATGAAGATTGAAAAATTGGAAAGATAAATATAATATGTGAAAACCTCCTATTAAATTGACATTAATTGTATATAAAATGTTGATTGGTCACTTTAATAAACGAAGCTTAGTATTACTTAAAGTTTTTCTTATTGGGAATTCAATGGCCTTAACTCCCTCTTTTTATTGGAAGCTACTTTGCTTGGGGGAATTGAACCCCAATATTTTTTGATAAAAATCCCTCACCATTGGTAGTTATAGATGTTTGAGAATGAAAAATAAAAAGTTCTTTTTTGAGATAGTTGGTAGAAGTCACACTTGCTATTTCTTTTTCCTTTGTGGACACATTCATTTTCCAAAAGGGAGGTCATACTAAAAGGTGGAAACTCCAACCTCTTTTCCTCTACCTCGTGACTCAATGAAGAGTTTACAATGAGAGATATCCCCAATAGTCCTCCTACGCTCTGATCTCCTCCATTCAAAAAGATAACCCTCCATCCTCTCCATTTAAGTTCTCATAGCACCCCAAACCATAACTATCTTTGTATCATTATACTACAATAACAATAAATTTTCTTTCTTATCTACCTTGTGTTAATTTGGCATGAGGGTAAGATATGTGTGATTAGATGGATATTTGTAAGAAGTAGAAGATGAGGAAATTTTAGCTTGAGTTTGGGATAAAGAAATCTGACCTCGATATGCCTTGTCATTATGTTTTCAATAATACATGGACCTTGGATACTTATAGATAGAAATGGGCGTTTTTCACCACAAATAGAGCACATGATGCTAATGGTTGAAGCCTTCCAAGCATTATGGAGGATTCACATGTAGAACAAAGGTTCTTGGAGGTGTTTTTTTTTCTTTTCCATTTCCCTTACAAAGACTTTTGGTTGGAACACTCAACAAAATGTCTCTTCACGACTTTTGAAAATTCCTTACCCTAATAATTTGAGCACATAGGATGTCAGAAATCTCAAACATTAGAATAAATTAATGAAACTTGAAATCCTTACGTTGCTAGTGAGACCCAAACACATTGTTGAAATGGTTTGAGACCAAGAGTTGATAGTATTTATGAGTGGATGAGAAGTAATGAGATAAATATTGGATCTATCATGGACTTCCCACCATCAGGCTCACATGTGGTCTAGCCTATCTTATGAAGAAGAAGAATTGGTTCCAACGTCCATCAAGTTTTAGTAAGTATGACTTGAGTGGGCCCAAGTACAACATCAATAAGACACATGATGCAGGTCATACATGGCTAGATCCAGGTTCTGTGGATCTTGCCCAACCTCAAGATCTAGGATTGACGGTCCAATATGAGCAAAACACAATATATCCCATAATAATCATGAAATTACATGTGAATTTGTTTTGGGATTGTAGTAAATACAATTTTCAATTAGTAAAGGCAATGAATCTATTGAAACCCATGTATAAATTATTAACATTGTATTTTAGGATTTTCTTTCAAGAATTTTAAAGCTTGCTACTATTTTTAGGTAATGTTGTTCACTAATGGGTAATGATAAAATAGTTTGATAGAAAACTATAAGATTTTTAATAATGAGTAGAGCCCATATCTACTATAGTACCAATCTAAACAGCAACACTCGTCTCCGTCCAATAAGTTCCCTCCATTAGTTGGACTCCTGAAAACCAATATTCCTTTCGTGATATTTTAACCCTATTCCGACGCCAGCAGATTACGATACGACACCGTATCCCTTAGTTGGGATCGGCAAAAAAGCAGTGATATTCACTTCTGACTGCATCTCCAAAAACCATCACCCTCGACTGCCTCATGCTATTTTTCACGTACCTACTTCACGTGCTTGCCCACATAGCAATGACATACATGCTTACAACAGCTGTCGTTGAAGTCTGCTGGTCATGATGCAAGGATGCTTTGGTGTTTGACACAAACACAAAAAGACCACCTGACAAACCTACGTAGCTTGGTAACCTTGCAAGTCCTTCTCCTGTGAAAAGCCAAGACTACCATGAACACACGTACAATAGCTCCGTGATCAAGGCCTCGTTAAAGCATGCTTCACCTCGAAAGTGCGACATGCAACCGTGATCCGCCGGCTACAAATTATGAACCTTCCTATCAAGTCTGGTGCCTTACAGTAGCACCCATGGAGGTAGACTTTCGTGTTGGAGACCGGCAAGTGGGCTACAATTCTATTGGCGCATAGAAAAAAGAGTACACCTTTGCCGGAGCAAAACAAATGAACAACTACATGTTGTAAACTAAGGGAAGGGTAATTTAAAGAGTAATTTCTCTTCATTAAGGAATGCTTTCCTATTTAACCGGTAATTCCACTCGCATTAGTTTGTGTATGCTCCTTTATTACCAGCATCTTACTCGTCAACCTCTCTCATTCAAATGCTAAAGGACGAAAAACGATCAGAGAAACAGTAAAAGGCTATTATAATAGTGAAGATAATCGGGTGAAACTCATAATATAATACAGTAGCTTGCACCAACAAACAACAAGTTATGCAGCAGCTGCTTTTACAAATATATGATCTGGTCGAGAGCATACCAAATTTGTGATATTTTGCTGGAATTCATCTGGTTAACATTATTTTCTGGATTGTTCACGGAGGACATCAACTTATTATAAACTTTGGGTCGGAAAACAAGATCAAAACAAAGTTATTGCTCACTAGCACGCCCCTTTTGCAGTCATTGGCAAGTGGCAACTGAACTTTGGTGTTCTGTGGTGAGTATATTGCTTAGGAACTCGCTTGCGCTGTTTTTATTCTAATTATTATTAATTGTTGCCAATGACTCTGATTTGGTTTCCTGTGTTTTCTGTTAGTAACAGAACATTTTCATACTACATAAAGGTTAAAATCTTCAGTGATTGGTAGTTTAGTTTTGTGTTTGCCATTTGATTTTGATATTTCTGGTCATACATAATAGCTACAGTTATACATTATCGTCTGTGAAGAGATTATTCTGAATTTGATTTGGTTGTTAGCTTTCATCAATTTCTATTTTAAAATGAGATATTTGATCTTTAGCGCATTTCTCTTTGCACCTATGTCACTCTTTGGCGAATGAAAAAAAAGGCCATCCTTTGACTTTCCATGTAAACAATATAAAGACCAATCATGAATAGTAACAAATATTGGTCTATCATGCTGTAGACATTGTTTTTCTAAATTTATTGGGTTAATTCCTCTATTATCCCCTACTACGCTCACTGTTAATGTTTTTACATTATTTATACCTAGAATGTATAAGTCATAATATTAGAAAGTGTTACAGACAATATTGAACAGTCCTATATTATAATTTATTTTTATTTTTATGTGTGGTTTATTTTATTAGGTAATATATTTTCAATGGAAACTTTTGGAGGTCATTGCACAATCTGCTCTATAAGACACTCATGGAAGTTTGATTCTATTATGTTAGTGATACTTTTAGATCAACGATTTTTGTTAGTATCTATGTTGACAATTTGATGTTGTTGGTACTTTCAAATTTATACATACGGAAACAGTCTAGATCACTGAAGTTAGTGGGAGAGATTTGTTTTGGGTTGAGGTCTTTGTTATGTTGGTTCCATAACGAGAACTCAATCTAAGGAGCTAATTTTTATATAGTATAATTCAAGGAAAATGTTTGATTGAACATCTGCTATATTATAGTATCCTACATAGTAATGTGTATAGTTTTATTACTAACGATCAAAATTCATAGCAGCTAAATTGTTTTCTTGATCACTTTAGCAATCTCTCAGCTAATAACATATTTGTAGGAGCATTTGCATTTTTCTTGAGTTCTATAATATATGGATAGTTCAAATTGACTAGAATATATAAGTTTCATGTAGTTTACTTATTTAGAATCAAATTGAGGATTATATGATAATGTTTACACACACATATATGTAATTGATAAAAATAGCAGCAAAATTGGGAGAAGAGGTTGAGGTACTTGCATTTTTGGCAGCTATTCCAGAAATATGTATATAAATTATATGGCTTTTGAATGTAAGAAAATAAATCCGCCCAAAGATTATCTTTTTTTGTCAACACTCAACGTTTTTTTTTTGGTTAATTCCCAAAGATTATTTTACATCACCTTTCACATATTGACCTTCTAATATGTTGAAGAAGTAACTAAAAAAAAATTCTTTGGGTGTTACGCAAACTTTTAACATGTGCCTACAAAAGTTTATTTTTTCATGAGGTTAAGTCATTCTTGATGCCATGAAAAACACAATAAAAATGCCCAAATCATTTCTATTATTATCACATAAAACTAATGCTTTCATAATTAATTCTTTAAGAAGCAAATTTTTCCTAAAGTACTCAAACATGTATATGTGAAAAAATTAAAATAAAGCGGATGAGTTAATTATTTTCGTGTTGACACAAATCATCATTTTGAAATAACACGGATTTTAATGATCTTTCATGCAAAAATCTAGAAAAAATATCAGGTATAATATGTCATGATATTCAAATATGTATCCAATGGACAATATGGAAAATGAAGAAATGAATATGTACTCAAAATTAATAAATCATTAAATTAAAAAATCAAACAACTTATTTTTGAAATTAATGTAACATACGACTTAACATCATACATGAGAAGAAATTATAATGCTACAAAATTAGTAATAAAGTGCATAATGTACAATAGGATAATCGATATTATCATTTTAAAGTCAATTCATTGCCATGTATGTTGGGTTATGGTGCCCTTTTTAATGAAAAATAATACTCACATTACCATAGCTAGACAAGACAGAGTAACAATTTCTTATCATATGAAGAAGTACAGGCTGATGTTTAATATAAAGACAATTATGCATTCACTAATTGAACCTTTTCAAAAGATATTAGAGGAGTCAATATGATAATAAGAAATATCATGTCACTAGACAATATCACTTGGGCAAATAAGGTTTTATCATTTTTGTGACACCATGCTACATACAAATTTTTTTATGTACTGATGTCCATGCGACAAGTAGGATGTTATGTGTCTTAGTTAGTGCAACTAATAATCTTGTTGGGGAAATCAATGCGTTTTATGATTGGTTCTATGAACACTTCATAAATAATAATACTTTCTCAATTGAGTTACATAAAAAGAAAACATACAATGACACATTTTAGCAATGAATATCATAAAGAAAAAAGAAACAAATGGTATAGTTTTGATTAATATGATGGATTGTTGATGATATGACAAATGCAATGTTACCAAGTGGTTCAAAAATCGTACTTTAAGTATAAATATATGTTCAAGAATGAGTCAAAATATGATTTCCAAAAGTCTTAGCTCCTACAAAAAATTATCAACTAAATCTTTGTGTGATATATCACATGAATTTATAAGGAAGAAGAAACCAACACACAATGTGCATTCCCTCTACATCATAATTTTATGAGTTAAATAGATTAACTTTACTCACAAATATTAAAGTACATTAGATATTTACCTAATGTCAAGTCAAGAAAGTTATTAAGATAGAATACTAAGTGAAGTATGAAATGTTCTTCCTTTACTTGAAACTGGTGAGTGTAAGATACCATTGGTGAATTAGTTTATAATGAAGGAAATTGACAATTAGATGTAAGTTAAATAATGAAAACCATGGTCAATATGGTACTTACAGGTTCAATGTAAGTTTTTATTACAAAACCATAGTATGAAGGTAATGTCAACATGTGATGATACACAATTGTTGTTCAAGGAATATTTCTATTCATTGAACATCATAATAAATAGAACAAATTATGGTTATGCATTTAATTTTAGGAACATTTGATTTTAAAGGAAAAACAATATTGTATATGTTTTTACAATCCATTAGATTTATTATACATGCAATCACTTTGGGAAATTTGACATTCTATTAATCTCCTAGATATGAATCAAGCCTAACCATGTGGTATATTAAGAATATGGTTTCTATTAGAGTATTTATTTATGGATAGGGACCCTCATGGCCACTAAGTAAACAAAAAATTTAAGATTAGAGGCTAACTAATGAAAACACCCTGATGAGCTAAGGAAATACTATTTATAGATAATCTTGGGTTCATGGGGTATCTATTGTAATCCTGACTTAATTTCACTGACTATGTTTGACCATGTCTATTGTGGACCAAGGTAAAAGATTAAGATATAAGGAGTACAAGTGCATGAGTAAATATCTTGAGATGTACTTTTTCCCACTTTGAGCATCCAATTCTATGCTTGCCTCTAGAAATCATATATATATATATATATATATATATATATATATATATATATATATATATATATATATATATATATACAAAATATTGGTAAGATATACGGAGTAGAGGTACATGGGTAAATCTCTTCAGATGTACGTTTGTCCACTTGGATCAACCAATGCTATGCTTGCCTCTAAAATTTATATATATATAATATATATGTAAAATTTTGGTAAAACTATTATTTGAAAGATTGTTTAATATTGCATTCTTATATTGTCGTTTGCATTGTAGGTTCTTCTATAATGCATTTCTTTACTAACTCGTAACTATAAATGTAGCTAAAAACATATGATAATGAATTTTATTGGAGTATTTGGAAAGTATACTATTCCATACCACTTCAATGTTTATTACAAATCCATGTTCATATATGACGATGGGGATATGGGTTCCAAAAAATGGACAACACTATAGAGCATCCATGCAGTTTCAATTTGTCAAAAAAAAACTACATTACTATCATGTTTATATACCAAGAAATTTGTAGAAAGGGTTAATAAGCTATTTGTCTCTTTTCATTCCTACATATTGACCAATTTTACTATAGTCATATGATTTTGGTCCCACTTAGTCGTCAATCATTGTGTCAATACACACTAATTTCATGTGATAGGAACATGCTGACACAACAAATATTTGGAAGTGAATTATTGGCTAAACACTACCTGATGTTTTAAATCCAATCTCTAAAAATAACATCTTCATGTAATTAAGATATTAGTTTATCAAGTAAACTATAATTATTTCAATGTTATAAAACAAGATGTAATTACTTATGCAATAGATATGCATTTAAGCTTGCATTGGTGATTGTAGTTGTATGTTCATGTCAACCTTTAGTTCCATGGTACATTTTTGTATGGTTTACCAACGTATTATGTTTCATATAAAGTTGAAACTTAGGGTATCACATATTGGATGTTCTAGTTAAGACGAATAATCCTAAAAATTCGACATGTTCATCCAAAACATACTAAAACTGAAATTTTGTAACACATTAATCAACATGAGATATACATTATCCACAGTCAGAGCTAACCTCACTCAAGTTTGATGCTTGAAACATAAGTACAACTGACACTCTGTGTGGAGTGGCTTTTAATCAATTAGGCACAATCCAATATGGTGTTTGTCTACAATCAATGAAAGTATAACTAGTAGTATGAATTGATGTACATTGATAATGTACATTGATAATGTCATTGAACTGTTATACAAAATAACCAATTGTAACACACTAAATTTATTCAATCCTTAAGTTTATGTGAGGTATAGTTTTAGGGATATATGGTGGCAGAGAAGTCAGTGGTATTAAAAATTCAACTACCATAATCCCCTGATAATTGTAGACCGTGTCAACATCTTTATAATGTAAAGGATGGCTTCAAGGATATACCAGGTCCTAGAGAAAGTTCAACATCAATTTTCTTGTCGTAGTATGCACCTTTCGTCATGTCACACTCAAACAACTTCTACGATAACTCCTAATTGATCACCCTAGAAGAGAACTTGACATTATCCTCCTAGTGAGAAAAGCTCCTCTTCTATAGAGTAGTCCACACGGACCACCTGGAATTCATGTCGCTCTAGAAGAACGGACACAGATTTGTCCCTTGACACGGGTGTACTAGAACCAACTTGCTCTCACACAGTTGTTCTCTATTGATATCCCTCCCTTTATTAGGTAGGACTTGCTTAGGTTCTCTCTATTATCGAAACTAGAAACGAAAAAAATTCTCAGAGGCAATTGGGTTGTATTTGAGAAACCCCAATACCCCTCTATTTATAGGAGGGTTAGGGTTAGGGTTCCCAATCTGTGCGGGTGTGGAAGGGACCAAGATTTCACAAATTTGCAGAACCTACTAGTGGCAAAACCATTAGTTCATAGGTGAACTAATTAGTTGGCATGTGAGTAATCAGTTCAACCCTTGAACCAGCCATTTCATCATATTTCCCGATCACAATTGTATTGTAAATTTTAATTCAATTAATGTACAACATGATGTGATCACTAATCCTAGATCCGATCAATGATCCATGAACTGGGTGGTTCATCACATGAATAAGTTTTTTGATGACCTTGAGCCAATTAGTTCACTTAGTGAACCGGTCGGTTTATGTCGTGGTTCATCCAAAATTCAGCCAATATAATTTCTAATGAACATGACACTCCAATCGATTGGTTCCGGACTTGAACCGGTTAGTTTAGAGTTCAATCAGTCAATTGTTGTTTATCTAAAATACCTAAACACTTCATTAATTGAGTTAAACATCATTCATAACAAACTCCTATTCCATGTATATCTTATATGTGTGACCCTGTAGGTTCCATGTTACATAGGCAGTGAATGTCCATAGCTAGTTTATGACATCACAAGCAAAGAGCGTATCTATCAACACATCATTGATACCCAAGTAAATGAAAAGTTGGAGAACAACTTCAACCTATAATATATGATTGGTGTTATAGTTTTTGCATAGTTCATTTTGTCACTCGAGACATGGAATAGTCATTCTCTTCAACATTCAATCTTTGTTCCTTGAACTAGAGCAGGATGTCTAAGATATATGTAATCTCAATATCGCATATTGACTCATGTGTGCATGAATATACATTTCTAAATCTCTCTTATCAAGAGGCTAGGACGTGATACCCCTGTAAGAGGGAAAAATCCCATCTACATCACTCATAGTCATCCCCATATGTCACACTACATCTGATCATCACCTTTATGGAAACCCATATTTAGGGTCACAATGGATGATGTCAAAGTACATTGAAGGATATGTGATGAGTGTAGTGATTTTAGGTCTAACAACCACAATCACCACATGTACTATGAGAGATTATTCTGACTACCATGTAATGGTTTCCATGTATTACTATCATAGTGCATCATCTAATAAATTGGTCTCTAACAAGTATCTATGTGTTTGATTTGATATCACTTATCAAGACTGATGAGTTTTGTCATCGACTATCACACACTCTAGTCTTATGTGTTATTTTTGTCTATAAGCCTTCTACAATTACATCTGACTATGGACATAACAAGAACACATACACTCTTGGCATCCGTATGATCTCACTATTCAGGTCATCAACCCAAAGACATACATCATTGAGTAATATCATTATTTACACATTTATTATTTTACATCATCATCTCATAACTAAATTAGAAAGAATAAATTGGAAGATGGCCTTTATTATAAATCAATTCATTTAAAAAGTATTCCACTACAATCATCTTATGATAGGTAGGATTTGTCATTTGTATCTTATAAAATTCTTGGATAGATGATATGTACAACTCTTTTCCATAGCCATCTGCATGCTTCTAGTTTCTTAATCTCACTAAGGACACCCAGTTATACCTGACCCAAAAGCCAACACGATAGTAATGCATCCCTCTTGGAAAGCCCGCATAACTACCATCACACTTCCACGAGATAATATTGCATCACGCCTGGCATGCCCATGCATAGTCGATCAAGCTTTTCATGTGTGTTTCTAATGGAAAGCATCTTACACTTGAGGGAGTTGTATTTATAAATTCATATATATATCCAATCACCACATAATATACTACGTATCATATACATGCTATATCCCACAAACATAAACATGCAATTAAATCATAAGTGATGGATATCACCATTCTAGTGTAATTCCTTGGAGCCACAAGGAATTACCACCACCTTGGGTCTATATCTCATGCAGAAACTTATTGTTGATGAAGATTTGTACTTGCCAATTTGGGATGATTGGTTTAACCCTTGATCTGATTGGCTCACCTCCAGGTGGGTCGATTGGTCGTCTTCCCGATCATCTAGTTTGTAGTCCACTATCTTTTGGATCCTCCAATTGATTGGTTGGGATCCCATCAATCAGTTCGACTCCTGTCATCTTCTATCATCCTTGGTCCTCCATTTGGTCAACTCGTCTTATGGAATGGGTGGTTGTTCTTTTGAAATGGGTAGCCCATCTTCTTCAACATAACAAGAATTAAACTATCATAGTGTTATTACATGATTATAGACAAATCTTTGCTTACATTCAAGGGGAGCATAGGCATATGAGAATAATAATTCGATGATTGGAGGATAAGGTATAGGCTTCTTATGCAAACCAAGATAAAATAGGGAAAACAAACACAACCACCTCACACAAATATTTACGATTACTGGTCGTAGCCATGTTACACATCCAACATCAAAATCAACTTTTAGGATGACGTATATATATATATATATATATATATATATATATATATATATTGGTTTCAGATTATATGTGGTATTTAATTAGATAAGCACATTAATTAGTTCATGTATTCACATTGCATGTAATAAATAAATGAAAAAAAAATAGATCATATCAATTATCCTAAAACATAGTAAATTGACGTGGTTGTGATGCCACTATAGGGAAATATGACGGCAGAGAAGGCAACAATATTAAAATTTTAATTGTTATATTCCCCTTACAATAGTACATCGCCTCAAAGACTATATAATTGGAAGGATCGTTTCAAGGATATATATGATTAGGGAGCAAGTCCCATGAGAGTCTCCTCGATGTTGTATGCACCTTCCTTCATGTCACACTCGAACAACATCTGTTGTAGTTTCTGGTTGATCATCATGTATGGAAGCTTCACATTTTCCTCCTAGAGGTAAAAACTACTTGCCTCTAGAGTAGTCCATATGGACCACCTGGAACTCTTGTCATTCTAGAAGTACAAATAAGAAGAATTTTTCCTTCACGTTAGTGTACTACCACCAACTTGATCTCCCACAATTGTTATCCCATGTTATCCCTCCCTTTATCAGGTAGGACTTGCTTAGGTTCTCGATTACCATAATCTCAGAAGCCAAAAATTGTCAGAGGCAATTAAGTTGTACCTGAGAATCCCCCAGTATCCTTTTATCTATAGGAGGGTTGCAATTAAGATTCCTAGTCTGTACGAGATTTTAAGGGAACATGATTTAACAAATTTTTATAACCTACGAGCAACTAAATGATCATTCACAGGTGAACCAATGTTTGTTATGTGAGACGATTAGTTCAACCCTTGAATTGTTCATTTCGACATGTTTCCCAATCGCAATTGTACTGCCAATTTTAATTCGATTAATACACAACATGATGTCATCACTAATCCTTGATCCAATCTAATTGATCCATGACTGGTTGTTTGAATAACTTGAGCTGAATGGATCACTCAGTGAACCAGTTAGTTTATGCCCATGTTCATCTAGAATTCAGCCAATAAAATTTCCAATCAACCTATAACTCCTACTGATTGGTTCAACACTTGAACTGGTCAATTTAGAGTTCACTCAGCCCATTGTTGTTTAAGTCGAATACCTAAACACTTTAATAATCGAGATAAACATCATTCATGAACATAATCATATTCCAAGTATATCCTATGCATTTTACCCTATAGGTTCCATGTTAAGTTGGCGGTGAATGTCTATAACTAGTTTATTACATCACAAGTAAAGAGTGGTATCTAGCAGCATATCAATGCTACCCAAGTAAATAGAAATCTGGAGAACAACTGGCCATGACATCATACTCCTGTAAGAGGGAAAAATGTCATCTACTTCACTCACAATGATTCCCATGTGTCACAATGCATCTGATCATCACATTTATGGAAACCCTTATTCAAGGTCATGGTGGATGATGTCCAAGTACACTGAATGACACATGATGAGTATAGTGATTTCAAGTCTAAGAACCAAAATTACCACCAACACTATGGGAGATTATTTTGATTATCATGTAATGTTTCCATGTCTCACTCTCATGGTGGGTTTGTCCGATACTCTATTCTCTAACAAGTATCTAAGTGTTTGGGTTGATATCACTATGGGAGATGATTCAGACTACCATATAATGTGTCCATGTATCACTCTCATGGTGGGTCTATCTGATACTCTTTTCTCTAATAAGTATCTAAGTGTTTGGGTTGATATCACATATCATGACTGATGAGATTTTGTCATCAACCAACACGCACTCTAGTCTTATGTGTTATTGTTGTCTATTATCCTTCCACAATAACATCCGAGTATGGACATAGAAAGAATATATATATATATATATATATATATATATATATATATATATATATATATATATATATATATATATATATATATATATATATATATATAGAGTCAGGCTAGAATACACTCGAGTGTACGGATCGCACGAATACACTCAAGTGTGTTTGCATATCAAGGCTATTTTTTGTAAAATGTAAACCGTTGATCTTCACCGTCATACTATAACTAGGCTACATACAAATTTTAAGCCCATTTGGATGAGTGTAAGTCACTCATCCAAGGGCAACAAAATCGACGCGCGAAACTAATTTGAAATGCATAATTTTTGCGGTCTTCATAGCATGAGCTATACATATCCAAATGTGCTCAATTTTTGCGTATGAGTTGTTCACAAGATGTTTAAGAAGATCACCGGATTAGATTTTCAAAAAAAATATTGCATCATGGAAAACTACTTGAGTGTATTCCGCTCCGGATACACTCGAGTGTATTCTAGCCTGACTCTCTCTCTCTCTATATATATATATATATATATATATATGCTTGACATCTATGTGATCTCATTATTCATGTGATTTACCTGAAGACATACGTCATTGAGTAATACACTTCTTTAGAAATTTATTATATTGCATCATTATCTTATAGATGAATATAAAAAATTAAATTGAAAGATTGCCTTTATTATTAATAAAATAATTTACAAAAAATGCTATTACAGTCACCATATGATTGGCTCTCTAGGCATGCATACTAACAAAAGTGAGATCAATCAACAACTTTTTATTATGTCTACTTATTATTGGAAGGTTGTTATATTTTCACTAGACTCAACTCGACTCAAACTCATGACAGGGTGACTAATATTATAATAATCGTTGTTCACATTTTATGACAAGTGAATATGGTAGGAATGATGTGTCAAACTATTGGATGGGTCTTATATTTTCTAAGAAAATCACTACCTTTAGAGTTTTTTTTGTGAGATTAAGGTTAGTGATTTTGTTTTCTCTTGGTTGATGAGTCATTCATATTGAAGATAACTATTTAGTTGTCTGTAGGACAAGAACATATAAAATATGTTCTAGTGATGCAAATTGTAGATTTTCTCATATAACTATCAACTAAACCTCTTGTGGCCTATACAAATACCATCGTAATGAGGATTAAGTGAAATTAGGAGTTAGGTCTTTTATCAACATACCACCTATACGTATCTGATAGACCTATTTCTCATTCTATAATCAATGATATTAGTTTCTTTGTGGATGTCACATCCAAGTTCTATTTGTTCGTACAATATCATTTTTCTAAGTCTAAAAGTTCAAACAACATGCCAAACCTGGAGAACAAGTTATGGAAAATTGACAAATTCTTAATTTTTAATGATATATGTCGATCACATACCTTGTTTTCCCTACAACACATTTCAGATGCACTTACCAAATCATGGTCACCTAGTTGACGTAGGGAATATCCCGTAAAGCTGTATGGTAAAAACCATAGACCATAAGACTACCTAAGGTAACTTCCCCTAATCTATAAGTAGATTCACTATATTGGGAATTGGAATCCAAAATTGAGGCCTCATATTTGAGCAATAATAGTTGGCATCAATACTTGAAGGCATGCAAACCTATTCATGTGGTTCCACAATAATTAATTCACACCTTGAGGCTTAATGGGTAGAAATTTCACCAATCACTAGAAGCTAAATCAAAAAATATTATCATCAATATTTTTTTTTGGTATTAAGCAAAACTAATGAGATTGCTCCCTCTATAGAGTTATCCTTGTACTACTAGTTAATTGGTTAGATACTCTATGTGTTATGTGCTCCTAGTCTTTACTAGTCAATGCACACATTTTCACCATCTGAATACACACCTCCTCAAAAGATTTTAAAAATTTTAAGGCATTCTAAAGGTCTAATGATTTATATACACTCTAGATTCACTAATCTGACTTTTCATGATATTACTAAAACATTAGATAAAATATTTTTGTTTGATTTCATGGGACTAATTAGACTCAAATTCTATGAATTAATTTCAAAAAACCAAATTTTTTCTTCAAAACACACTTCATATTATATGTTTTGAACTAAAATTCATAATTTAGAACATGCATCCATTGTTAAAATGTGGTTGTTTTTAAATATGTGTGACAAATTGATTACAACAAAACAAGATAACTCAAAACAAAGCTCAGAATCATTAGTAAACATCAGATTACTAGAAAATACAATAAATTAAAACCGATTTTTATGTTACAACTAAAGCGGAAACATAATACATATCATGTCACAAGATGGTAAATATCACTATTCACTTGGCCAACTTTCTAAAATCTCTTATAGATATTAAACTATTTACATATAGAAGCCATATCTATACAACCATAACATATTGCCAAAATAACTCGTATCGATGTACAACTTCTACAAAACACGGTAAATTGAAAATGATATTTATATTACAATAAAAGCAAAAACCTAATGCATATCATGTCACAAGATGGTGTTGGTATGTATGCCCTGAGAGACAATCATGGGATGATTGGTGGGACACATTAAGATTGATTTGATAGACATCAAAGGAAAGATCCTAATTCATTTTAGTTCAGTCAGTTATGAGATAATGACTGAACATATTGAATGTCTAAAGAATTGTTTTACTCAATGACGTATGCTTTTAGGTTAAGGACCTAAATGATAAGATCATACAGATGTTAATAGTATATATTCTTGATATGTCCCTAGTCGGATGTCATTGTGAAAGGTTGAAAGACAACAATGACACATAAGACAAGATTGTGTGTTGGTTGATGATAGAATCTCATTAGTCATAATATAGTAATATCAAAGCAAGCACATATGTACTTGTTAGAGAACAAGTGTATCAGAAAGACCTACTTTGAGAGTGACACATGGAATCATGACTTGGTAGTCACAGTCAGCTCTCACAGTGATGGTGGTGAGTGTGATTCTTTGACCTGAAATCACTACACTCAACACATGTCATTGGGTACACTTTGACATCATCAATCGTAGTCCTGAAATAGAGATTGTTATAAAGGTGATGATTGGGTGACTTTGACACATGGGGCTTTTGAGGGGTGAGTCATATATATGGGATTTGTCCCTCCTAAAGGAGTTTGATGTCCATGGTCACTTGATGAGTAGGACTGAGAAAGGCATGTGCATGCATGTGTGAATCAATATGTGATATTGACGTCACACATATCTCATCCAGTCTGCTTTGAGATCAAGGACGTGATGAACATTGAAAGGATGATTGTCCCATACCTTGAGTTCATTCATGATATCAATGACAAAGGAATTATACATTCACTGTAACACCAGTCACGGATTGTAGGATTGAAAGTTGTTCTCCAACTTTCCTTTTCACTTGGGTAGCACTGATGTGCGACTAGGCACCGCTGTTTGCTTGTGAAGTCATAAGTGTTATGGACTTTCACTAGCAATGTGAAATGGGCCTGTAGGGTCACACACATAGGATTTAACCTGGAAGAGAAGTTTATCCACGAATGATGTTTAGATTGTTTACTAAATGTGTTTAGTAGTTCAGTTAAACATTCAATCAATTGAATTGACTCAAAATCACCAAGTTCAAGTGTTGGACTAATTGATTTGGGTGTCAGATTGATTGAGAACTCTAGTGACTGATTTCTGCACAAGCTGGACTGCAATCGACCAGTTCAAACTGTTGAACCAATCAGCTCAGGATCAAGTGAGACGACCGGTTTAAGTGTTGAGCCAATCGGTTCAACTGGATCAAATGAGCCAGTTTTGGAAAGTTAGGTTGTTGAGAAAATATTTTCATTTCACTTGTATAATTCGATTGGGACAAGTATTGATCTTTGGATTAATTGGAATTGGAAAGAGGAAAGTCAATTGGGAACTTCCTTAGGAATTGAACCGACCAGTTCACGAATGAACCGATATGTTCATCTCCGCAAGTGATCGGTTCATGAGATGAACTGATCGGTTCAATCCCCAAATGATCGGTTTGTTTGTGAAACGGTCGGTTCACCTGCCATAGTGTATCAACTCATAGAAATTTTAGACCCTTCTACTCTCACTTTAGTCCCACATTTCCTGGGGCTGAGAACCCTGACCCTGACCCCTCCTATATATAGAGGGGTATTGGGGGCTTCTCAGAGAGGCACATCTCAGACAACACCAGTTGCTCT
Source organism: Alisma plantago-aquatica (assembly GCA_963693085.1). Taxonomy (NCBI): domain Eukaryota; kingdom Viridiplantae; phylum Streptophyta; class Magnoliopsida; order Alismatales; family Alismataceae; genus Alisma; species Alisma plantago-aquatica. The sequence goes on along the minus strand of OY856413.1, from coordinate 193,119,826 downwards.
GTAAAGTCATCCTCTTTGGTTATGAATCGGGAGAGACCGAGCAGGTGCTACCCGACTTAGGAGGCACAACGAGGGAAAGACAACTGCAGGATGACAACTGGTGGCAGGAGAGTACGTCGGTGACTAGTACACCAAAAGAAGGGGATGACTCCTTCTAATGTCCTGTAGGGTAGGATGATTGGAGTTCCCAGTGGTCCGTGTGGAATACTACAGAGGAGGGAGATTTCTACCGCTCGAAGGACAACCGTCAATCCATCAATCTAGGTGCGACCAGGAGCTACACAGACACCTTCGAAGAATAGAGGTGAAGATCATGCTAGCCACGAGGTAACATCATTGAGAAAACCTAGGGACAAGGTACGCCTCTACAAACCATCATTCCTACCATATAGATGTTGATGAGCTCTCTTTGGGTTCTGGGTTTGGGGAGAAATTTATTTCCACTACCATCTCTACCTCCCCTAAAACCCAACAGTGGTATCATAGCCACGTCAACATTCAATACTTTAGGATAATTGATATGATCAGTTTTCGGTTTGTCACCTTATATTTATTGCATACGATGCAAATAATTAATTAGCTTTATGCATGTCCAATATAAATCCACAAATTCCTATATATACATATATGATATGGTATATAAATTCATTTGTTACAAATCTCCCTTAAACGGTTTTTGTGGTGATTGTAGCATGACTGTGGCCATAAACCCTAAATCTATATGTGGTTGATTGTTGTTGCTTGCATCTCGGTCTGCGCACCAATTCTCTACCTCCTATTCCTAATGTAACTCAAGATAACATGAGATTCTCTCCTATCTTTTCTCCCCCCGAATGTAACTCAGGGTTTCCCAACCCAATTGTAAATAGGATTAGTTTATTTCCTATTATGTCAAAGAACGGAGGACACCTAGAGGATCGATACGATCTTCTCATACGTGAGACGGTGGCTGGTGGACCAAGACGGCCAATTCCTAGAGTGAGATGAGCGGGTGGCAACCTGAGGATATGCACAATGACCAACAAACCGATCGACTAGAGGAACGAGTCGATCGGCTGGTGGCACCCAACCGACCTGCCTGATGGCGAGTCGATCAATCATAGAGATGAGTTGATCAAACCCAGAACTGCAAAGCACATAGTTCATCTTGTATAGTTTGCATGTGATGTGGACCTAGATGACTGGGAATCCTCGTGGCTCAAGGAATCACATTAGGATGGCCATAATCATCGCTTTTATCATTTCACATGTTTTTTATGGGATATAGAATGTATATGGTACGTACTATATATTGTGGTGATTGGATATGTATATGTACCTATAAAACCAAATCCCTCAATAAATATTAAGTTTTAGTTGCCTTCCAAATGCGACACATATGAAAAGCTTGATCGACCAAGTGTGGGCATGCCCTAGTGTGGTGTACCATCTACCTCATAGAAGCGTGAAGGATTGATATGTGGGTCTACCCTAGCAGGGTGCATATTCATCATGTTGGCTTTGGGTCAGAATTAACAAGGTGACCTAGATAGGATCTAGCACCTTGGGGCATGGAGGTGATCATGGCAAGGAGTTGCGCATGACATCTTTCAAGAGTTGCATAAGATGCAATTGACAAGAGTTTCCTACATGGAAGATCTAAGTTGTGGGTGATAGCCCTAGCTAGTCCATAACTGAGAGGATTTTAGGATCTTGACCCACTAGAAGGTTGTGCACTGCAATCTTCTAAATTAGTGGTGAGGGCTATCAATTTGAACAAAAATAGTGGGAATAGTAATAAATTAAAGTCCTAATTATATCGTAAAACTTTTTCAAATCAATCAAATAAGTCAAAAATGAGTTTTTGGACTAATTGCATATATTTCCTTTTGTGGTACAAATGGCCACCAACAACAATCACTTCACATTGGGATTGGTCCATGAGAAGGACAAGCTGAATGGGACTAACTTCCATGACTGGTTTAGGACATTGAGAATTGTTCTCACTCAAGAGTGAAAGCTCTATGTCCTTGATACTCCAGCTTCAGAGGAACCTGCCCCTACCACACCAAAGGAAGAAAGGGATGCTTTTAAGAAGCATTCTGAAGATGCCATTGATGCAATGTTGTTGATGTTATGCTCTATGAACCACGAGTTGCAGAGACAACATGAGAACATGGACGTCATTGAGATGATTCAACATCTCAAGAATATGTATCAGGTTCAAGCACGACAAGAGAGATATGATGTCTCCAGGGTGTTGTTTAAGTGTGTCATGACAGAAGGAGATCTAGTTGGTCCTCACACACTCAAGATGATTTGGTATGTGGAGAACCTGTTGAGACTAGGATTTCCCCTGAGCGAAGAGTTGGCTATTGACGTGATACTGCAATCGTTGTCAGAATCCTACAGTAATACAACATGAAAAACTTTGACAAGCCATTGATAGAGTTGTTGGGCATGTTGAGGACATCCAAGGCACAAATGAAGAAGCACATGCCGAAGTCTATGATGTTGATCAACAAAAAGAAAGGCATGTGCAAGGGCAAGGGCAAGGCCAAAGCTAAGAATGGTTCTGATGATAGCCAACATGCCAAGTCATCTTTAGCTCTCAAGGCCAAGGGAGGCCTAACCAAGGGAGACAATTGACCCCATTGTCAAATGCCAGGACATTGGAAAAGGAATTGTCCTCTCTATCTGGAAGAACAAAGAAGAAGGAGGCGATGGACGTCTCCACCTGAAGATATCATGAAGTAAACTTGTAATACTTTTTGAGATATATGATACCAAGATATAAAATGATAAGCACTCAATAAATGGGGCAAGTGTTTCTTCCATATATAGGAGTACTTTAGTTTATTTTCATCCTTAAAGGCATGTAATAGAGTTCTAAACTACTATTTCATATTTGCCAATAAATAGAAACACTTTATTTTTGCATATTGTGTGATAAGGATGGCTATTAATAAAGTTGATGTTTCAATTTCAAAGATATGATCTTTGTGGCAATGCCTTTCTTTATCTTGTGGTACTTGGTATGCATAAGATAAAATGATTCATAGAAAGTTATTGATAACTCAAACAAATAATTAGCATTATCATGGGAATTCATTTCTAGTTCCTCATTGATTGATAAAGATAGAATCCTTTAGTTGTGAACCATTAAGAGACATGAATATCTTGGACATGATAAATCAATCTTCACTAGTGGTAGTGGGAGAATGATTATACTATTAGGTATAATACATATGATGTATTTATATACCTATTTGAGAAAATGCTAATACTTCAAATGGTGTTTAGAGAAATACCAATATGAATATCTTGAAGTGTTCAAGAAGATCACAAATGAAGTATAAATTTGGTAAAAGTAATAATTCTTGATGTGATCAATGAATAAGATACTTAAACCAAATGTTTGAGAACCTTATGAGTTATTATGATAGTGTATCATAGAGAATTCATGATTAAGGCATAGTGATGTCTAAATAAAAAAGGGAGTCATACTCTAAGGAGTTAGCGGATGATTATCAAATAACTAAATTCTTCTTAAATATAGAATACCTTACACTAATCAAGGATATTAAGAATCACAAAGTGTTGTGAGTTCTCAAATTCCTTAACAGATACACCTCAAATATCTATGTTATGAGTTGGTCATATGATGAGGCAACAATCTAGATGATATTGAGGAGCTGGATTTTGAGTTATGGTTTATGCACATTAGATCCTAAATGACTTCCATGTGAACCATAAGGTATGACCTTGATGGTAGCACCCATTGGGATGAAACCCATAAGTACATATAAGTCTTAAGTGTTAAGACACTTGGATGACATTTTGAGAAGGATCATGCTTGTTGATTGCAACTTAATGACTAAGAGATTTGGCATATGGATATTAAAACTGCATTCCTCTAAGGAATAAGATAAGGATGTGTACGTGACACAACCTATATAGTTTATGAATCCATTGATGCAAAAGAAGTCTATAAGTTACAATGGACTAATCAATGTGATTAATTAAGTACAAGCAACTCAGAGCTGGGATCTTTACTTTGATAATCTAGTCAAAGGTTTTGACTGATATGACAAAGATAAAGAAGGGATCTGTTATTTAGTGGGAGTGTATTTACATTCCACATGTTGATGAGGAATGAGATGTTCTAGAATGGAATCCTTTGTGGAAATTATCTTTAGGGAAGATATAGATGTTTCCTATGTGATATGAATAGAGACCTATAGAGATAGTTCTCAAAAACCTCCTGACCTGGAAAAGAGAGAACATACATTGGCAATCTATACTGAAGGGTTCAGTATACACATATTTAGTGGGAGTAAACTTGTCCATGTTACATGGAGTTAGTATTCCAGATCCAAATGTCACAATTATTATGAAGAATGGGAACACAAAGAATATATAAGAATCTATTATGTATGTAATCATCCCGTTATTTTGCGTGTATGGACATAGAAAGAATAAAATGCATTTATCATCTTGTATGTAGGACATGACAATATGATATTCTCATCCTGATAACTCGTATGTGGGCAATGACGAGTGGATGTTTGTCTAGTTCCAGTAAGGGTTATTGGAATACCATGAGAACTTGGTAAGTACTTGAGAAGTACTAGTTCTATGGAAATAAGGAAGCGTTGACTGTAAAGGGTTACACTGATGTGAACTTTCAAAAAAGACAAAAAAATTATCACAAAATATATATGGGATATATAAAAGTGAATGTGTGTTGAAAAATGGAAACATTCCAATTTAAAAGCTTTTTTAAAAGGAAATGTCAAGTATCCATGTGTTAAGATAATAGCAGTGGATACTATATGGATATGAGAGTTCATAAAGATGAACTTATAGATATTCTGGTCATTGATGATAAACAAGGAGTGCTTGGTCATGCAATGAGGCTAAAGGTTAGCAAAGGAATATTGGATCACATATTACGACAACTTCATCTCATACGTAAGACATACAACGAAGAGATGTGAGACATGCAATAATATCGACTTAGGAAAAGTGTTTCCATAACTCACTATGTTAGCACTAGAGCATAGTAACATGTGGGACATTTTGGAGATCACTGAGAATATCATTCTGGGGTGATTGCCTCACAGTGCAACTGGGAGTCTATTGGTATGTATGCCCTAAGAACCAATCATGGGATGATTGGTGCGATACATTATAATTGATTTAATAAACATCAAAGTCAAGCTTCCAATTCATTCTGATTCAGTCAGTTATGTGATAATGATAGAATAGATCAAATGTCTAAATAATTATTTTACTCAATGACATATGCTTTTAGGTTAAGGACCTAAACGATGAGATCATACAGATGTTAAGAGTATACATTCTTGTTATGTCCCTAGTCGGATGTCATTGTGGAAGGTTGATAGACAACAATGACACACTAGACTAGATTGTATGTTGGGTCATGATAGAATCTCATTTGTCATGATATAGTGATATCAAATCAAGCACATAGGTACTTGTTAGAGAACAAGTGTATCAGACAGACCCGCCGTTAGAGTAACACATGGAACAATGACTTAGTAGTCTCATCCAGATCGCACAGTGATGGTGGTGGGTCTGATTCTTTGACCTGAAATCACTACACTCAACACATGTCGTTGGGCACACTTTGACATCATCAAACGCAATCCTGAAATATAGATTGTTATAAAAGTGATGATTGGGTGACTTTGACACATGGGGCTTTTGAGGGGTGAGTGATATATATGTGATTTGTCCCTCCTAAGGGAGTTTGATGTCCATGGCCACTTGATGAGTAGGACTGAGATAGGTATGCACATGTATGTTTGAATCAATATGTGATATTGATGTCACACATATCTCATCCAGTCTGCTCTGAGATCAAGGAAGTGAATGAACGTTGAAAGGATGATTGTTCCATGCCTTGAGTTCATTCGGGATATCAGTGACAAAGGAATTATACATTCACCGTAACACCAATCATGGATTGTAGGATTGAATGTTGTTCTCCAACTTTCCTTTTCACTTGGATAGCACTAATGTGCGACCGGACACCACTTTTTGCTTGTGAAGTCATAAATGTTATGGACTTTCACTGCCAACGTGAAATGGGCTTGTAGGGTCACATACAAAGGATTTAACCTAGAAGAGGAGTTTATCCATGAATGATGTTTAGATTGTTTACTAAATGTGTTTAGTAGTTCAATTAAACATTCAATCAATTGACATGAATCAGAATCACCAAGTTCAAGTGTTGGACTAACTGATTTGGGTGTCAAATTGATTGAGAAATGCAGTGACTGATTTCTGCACAACCTGGACTGCCAACCGACCAATTCAAACTATTGAACTGATTGGCTCAGGGTTAATTGAGATGACCGGTTCAAGTGTTGAACCAATCAGTTCAGCTAGACCAAACGAGCTAGTTTGGGAAAGTTAGGTTGTTGAGAAAAAAATTTCATTTCACTTGTACAATTCGATTGGGATAAGTATTGATCTTTGGATTAATTGGAAACAAAAAGAGGAAAGTCAATTGGGAACTATCCTGTGAAGTGAAACGACTAGTTCATGAATGAACCAATCGATTCAGCTCCCCAAACGACCGGTTCATGAGATGAACCAATTGGTTCAGTCCCCAAACGATCGGTTTGTTTGTGAAACTATCGGTTCACCTGCCGTAGTGTATCAATTTGTGGAAATTCTAGACCCTTCTACTCCAACTTTAGTCCCACATTGCCCGGGGCTGAGAACCCTGACCCTGAACCCTCCTATGTATAAAAGGGTACTGGGGCTTCTCAGAGAGGCACATTTTAGACAACACCAGTTGCTCTACAAAGTTGTCCTCTCCGTTTGTGAACTGGGAGAGACCGAGCAGGTACTATGTGACTAGGGAGGCACAACGAGGGAAAGACAACTGTAGGATGACAACTGGTGGCGGGAGAGCACGTTGGTGACTACTACACTTATAGAAGGGGATGAAACCTTCCAGTGTCCGGTATGACAGGACGACTGGAGTTCCCGGTGGTCTGTGTGGACTACTACATAGGCGAGAGATTTCTACTACTCAAAGGACAACTGTCAATCTGTCAATCAGGGTGCGACCAGAAGCTTCATATACACCGTCCAAAAATGGAGGTGAAGGCCATGCTACCCACGAGGTAACGTCACCGAGCAAGCCTCGTGACAAGGTACGCCTCTACAAACCATCTTTCCTATCGTATAGATGTTGATGAGATCTCTTTGGGTTCTGGGTTTGGGGAGAAATTTTTTTGTTTCTGCTGCCATCTCCACCTCCCCTAAAACCCAACAAATGGTACATATCACTATTCACTTGGCCAACTTGCGAGAACCTTTTACACATAACTATTGGATCCTAGATGGGTGATAATATGCTCTAGAGGGGGGGTGAATAGAGCTTAATGCACTTAAACAAGATTCATTAGACCTTCAATATATATTACAAGATAAGGTTGCTAAGTAGGAAGTTTGAGTGCAACTAAAACATACATAGTAAGGGAGATAGAGATTGAACATACACCAAGTGACAAGCTATGTAGACTGGTTCCACACTTCAAACTAGAAGATGTGTCAGTCCACTACCTAGAGAGGTCAACCTCTAGGATTTTTTAACCATTGCACTCTTATATTCATTCATCCATAAGACTTACAATACATGACCACTAAAGGACTTACCTATCCAATACAAAGATTCTTCAACCTTAGCAAGGACATACCCACTTTGTAAGAGTCTTCTGCCTTCTTCCCAAGACTTACCTACTCTTGCACAAGTCTTCATCCTTCAAGGGATTACCCACTCTTCTTGGATCTTCAGCCTTTGAATTCACCTTCACTCAGAGAAGCTTCCACCAAGGACTTACCCACTTGAGTAAGCAGTCTTCTGCCTTCACCAAGGACTTACCCACTCTTGCTCTAAGTCTTCAACCTTGATCTTCACCAAGGGACTCCTTCCCTTGTTCTTCTTCACCTCTCTTAGCCAAGAGAGAGAACCTTCATCTTCATGGTTGAAAAGAGAGATGGGGAGGTGGTGGAAGTGAGAGCCTCATAAGATATACATGTAAAATTGTCTCTCTTACAGATTTCCTACTCACTATAATGAATGTAGCAAGTGATTAAGCTCAGAGAGAGAGGAGGCTGTAGGAAGAACTCAACTATAGAATAGGGACCTCTGATAGAGTTTTGCATTGAATGCTCAACCTTAGAATGAAGCCCAAGGGGTCCTATTTATAGTTGGGGATGCCTCTTAGCCTCGGGGAATACTTAAGAATGAAAACTAGCCATTTTGTGACTTGCAACAGATATATTTTCATTTGTTACAACTCCACAACAGCTAGAAATACTTTTTTTGCACTTTTCCGTACAATGCAATCGGTCGAGTTTATATAAAGGTAACTTGACTGATCAAAAGTCATTTTCAAGATCCAATCAGGATCGGTCGAGTGTGTAACTTGGTCGATGAATAACTTGATGTGAATTTTAGAAAATGGCTTTTGAGTGCTTAAATATTTGATCTAAGTGCTCCTAATTTTTTCTAAGCTTAATTACAAGTTATAAAATCATTAAAAGTGATTTACAACATGGTTCTAATGGATGTACACCAGACTCCAAAAATGTGCACTTGTATTGACTTTGACTTATCTTTTGTCCAAGTTGAGATGTACAAGTTAGGGCAGTTGGTGTGTGTCTATGCATAATCTAAAATAACTCAAGTAGATACATTAGACACAAATAAGTGGAATGGTTTAGTCATCATTAAAACAAGGGTTTAGTCAATTGAGACCATCAATCAACATTCTCCCCCTTTTTGAAGATGACAAACCATTCCATAAATGTATTGAAAGCATTCAAGTAAAGTCATACATTTGGAGAAACCTAGGGGTTTCAATAGAATTGAGTTCATATGCTCCCCCTTAATTGATGCTAGTGGAGTTCTCATACTCACCCTTAATTGATGTTAGTTGTAACATCCCAGGATTTGAGGCCTCAGATAAAATGATCTTTTAACGAATGATTTGACTATCCATATCACCAAGGTGCACCTCCTTTTCTGGGAGCCCATCACTAAAGAATTCCAAAATTAAGTGTGCTTAACTTGGAGTAGTACTAGGATGGGTGACTAGTCGAAAAGTTGATCCTGGCTTGCGCGTGAGTGAGTTTAAAGTGCACAGTTAAGGCTAGTGGTGGTCTGTGGGGCCAATTGTCATTCCTGAAACTCTACTAGAGCCTTCGATAGTGGGCCCAGGCGTTACAAATGGTATCAGAGCCATAACCCCTCTAGTAGGTGGGGCCCACATGGGCATGTGACATGCCAGTCTTGATCCATATGGTGCAGACATGTTGGAAAGGGCTATCCATGGCTGACGTAGCCACCCTTGCACTGATATTCTGTGATCGGGAGCTAGGTGTCCGTGGGCCATTCTGGGCCTGCACTGAAATGGGGTGATATTATAAGGCCATATAGTTGAGCCTTGATGAGGACGTCAAGAGTCTAAGTGGGGGAGATTGCAACATCCCATGATTTGAGGCCTCGAATAAAATGATCTTACAAGGAATGATTTGACTACCCATATCACCAAGGTGCTCCTCCTTTTCCGAGAGCCCATCACTAAAGAATTCCATAGTTAAGTGTGCTCAAATTGGAGTGGTAATAGGATGGGTGACCAGTCTGGAAGTTGATCCTAGCTTGCGTGTGAGTGAGATTAAAGCGCACAGTTAAGGCTAGTGGTGCTCCGTTGCGCCAATCATCATTCATGAAACTCTACTAGAGCCTTGGGTAGTGGGCCCAGGCGTTACACTAGTTCTCCTGCATGGTTAGCTTTCACAACATTTATAGAATACTATGTCTTCTACTCATATATGTTATACACATATATGTCTTCTCCACTTTACCTTCTCCCACTTACATGGACATACTTATTCTCTTCATGTAAGACCTGCCTTCTCCCTATTTTGTCAAAGAAAGTCATAAGACATGCCTTTCTCCCCTTTTGTCATTTCAAAAAGTGGGGGTATGAAGAAATAAGAAACACAACTTGTTAAGAGAAAAGAGACAATAAAAGATATAAAAGGAGAGAAGAAGAGCATAGCTAGGGGCTTGTCCAAGCATAGAAAGAAAAGCAAGTTAAAACATACACTGGATCAACCCATAATCCAAGATAAAGTGCTGTATAAAAACAATAAATTATAATTTTGACCCTCAAGATAACTGAATTCGCCCAAAAAGTGTCAGGGCTCATGGAAAAGCCATGATCGTTGCTCAAAAGGTCGTTTCATCATAAAAAACACTAGCCTTGCACCAAAAATTAAAACTGGAGCCAAAACTGCATGAAAACCAAAAATACTTCAATTTCTACATACAATGTAGCTCTATGTGCCCTACATCACAATATTATGCAAGCAACTCAAGATAGTAGGTATGCAATCCAAGGATCAAGCTTGAGAAAGTATGAAACAAGATACAAGCATAGCATATAGTAGAATACCACTAGATGAGCAAAGATACCAATTATAAACAAGATAGATCAAGCTATGAGTATATGTAGAGATATATCCAAACAAAGAGATATGCAATTTTAGAAGCATGAAAGGATATAACTCACTAACAAATATGCATAATAACCAAAAGATGATCACCAATAAGAACCTCAAGGTTGTATCCAAATGAGATATACAACTAGATATATGTAGCAAGTTAGAGTACATCAGAAGCAATTTTAGACACAACCAAGAGATCCAAAGAGATCATCATCAAAACTTGCAAAAAAATTCAAAGCAAGTAATTGGAAGATATATATATACCAATTTAGAGCAATTTGAAAGATAGAGTTGTAAGCAAGATAGGCAATTTAGAAGCATGGCAATATTCATATATAAAGGTACCAAATGAGAGTGCCGAAGAATAAGGCTATTGATTGAGAAAATCTAGTTGAGAGGGAAATTCTCATTAAATAAGCCAAATGTATATTATGTGCATAGTGTTGTCAGTCGAGTTCTGTGTATTGACAATTCGATCGATGACAGTTGTTGGCAACACCCATTGGTTCTTATCTGTTGGGTTTCAAACATGACAAACTCGATCGAAAAAACTACTGTAAAAAAGAACATATATTCATAGAAACATATATAGAGGCATGCTAAATATACAAACCATATCCAAACATGTGTGACCAAGTTAGTAATGCACTATAAAAACATTGAAAATAGTTTTTGAGCAAGAGTGTGAAGAGAAACACAAAATACCACTTTTGACTCCAAAACCATATTTACAGTGCACACTATCTTGACAAAACAAGTTAGGATTGGTTATAAGAAAGAATAACATTACCTTTAATCTTACCATTCCTTTTACCACTTGTTGTCACCCTCTACACATCTCACCTTTCTTCTTTCATGTGGATTGAGAAGTCAATTTCAATTCCATAGCTCAAGTCAATCCATTTGCAAGTACCTACAAGAAGAAAGATGAAATGGTCCCCAATCATGTTTTTGGGTCCATAGGGGTTAGTTTAGCAACCCAAGTCCTATTTCTCTAGGGTTCTTTCCTAAAAGGTCAACAAGTAGAATAATGACCAATATTATTGCAATAGTTGCATGTGCCCAAAGCCTTGGAACTAGAAGATTCTCCGTGGAAGATTGGAGGTCCTTTACCTTTGTTGTTCCTTTAGCTATTATCATACCCTAAACCATGTCTACCAATTTTTTTATTATTATGGTGTAGGATGTCATTAAGATTCTTTTTACCAACTAAGAATCTTTGTAAAGAAGATCTCAAACTATCATTATCATGCATAAGAGAAGAAATAGTAGAAGACAAATGATTGATATTATCTCTAGCATGTAAAAGATCATTTTCTAAGCTAAGAGCTTTAGTTAAATAAGAATCTCTATCAATATGAAGAGCAAAAAAATTATTCTCTCTACTAGTAGAACTAGAACAAGATTCAAGCAAATTTATCTAGAAAGCAAGGAGGCATTTTCTGTTTCATGCAAAGCAATCTTAGAAAGATACACACCATTTTTAGATTCTAATCCTTGCAAAACAAAATCTTTGTCCTTGTTTTCAGATTTAAAAACATCAATATCATGCATGGGAGAATCAACAATTAAAGTATGCTCTTCATTAGAACTAGGCATAAGAGGTTGAGCTTCTAGAAATCTAATCTTATCAAGCAAACTAGCATTTTCAAGTATAAGCGAATCTACTTGGCTAAGACACACATTTTTATCATCAAGCAAGTGTTAGCATGTTCAAGATCATCTAATTTTAAATGAATATTATCAAACATTCTAGCAAGCTTTTTTCTTTTCTTTTTAGAAGACTTAATAGAGGCACGAGTAGCATTAATGATATCAATTAAGGGTTCTTTATCTAAAGAGTTTAGATTTACCTCATTTGAGTCTTTTCTTGTATAAGACATAAGAGAAAAATGACATTCTCCTTCTTCACTAGAGCTTGAGCTAGATCCTCCACTTGATTCTTCACTTGATCTTGAGTTGGAGGAGTCACTAGAGCTTGAGTGCCAATTCTCCTTGATCTTGTACTTCTATTCTCTTTTCTTGTGATGATGGGTCTTCTTTCCTTGTAGGCAATCTATCTTGAAGTGACCCTTCTTTCCACACTTGAGGCACCAAATGGAGGAGGAATTCTTTCTTTTGTAGAATCTATCCTTGGAGTACATGGCATCTTTTTCAACATGAGAGGATGGAGAGGCTTCTCCCATAATAAATTCAATTTGAGCCTTCATTTTAGCCTTCTTCATTCTCTTTAACCCTTTCTCCTCTTGTCTTTTAACTTCTTCTCTTTTGTCAAGTGTGACTTCATGGGCTTGTAGATTTCCAATGAGCTCTTCAATGGGGATATCATCAAGAGACCTTACTTCTTCAATGGAAGTCACTTTGTGTTCCCATCTCTTGGGGAGATTTCTAAGGATCTTTGAGTTGATCTCTCCTCTACTCATAGGATGTCATAGAATAGTAAGACCATTTGCAATGGTGCTGAGCCTAGAGTACATGTTGGATATCTTCTCCTCCTTTCTCATCTTGAAGTTCTCAAACAGCCCTTTAAGCATGTAGACTTTGCTTTCCTTTACTTGTTGAGTCCCCTCATAAGTGATGCATAGCTTTCTCCATACCTCATAGGTCGTTTCACAAGATGAAATACAATTGAACTCGGTAGAGGTCATGATGGAATAGAGGATGTTGATTGCTTTTGCATTCAAGGTGGCTTTCTTCATGGTAGCTTCATTCCATTCTTCTATCTTTGTCGCTGGTAGCTTGAATGGATGGTCCACCATTTTCCATAGCTCAAGACTTGATCCTTGGATGTAGAATTGTAGCCTTCTTTTCCAATAGAGGAAGTTACTACCATCAAAGATTGGAAGTTTGATGAAGTATCTCCCACCTTGGTAGTCACCCATATTCTCATACTTGTTGAAGTAGGTTTGGAGAAACCCACTCTCATACCAATTGTTGGATCATAGATGGGTGATAAGATGCTCTAGAGGGGGGTGAATAGAGTTGAATGCACTTAAATAAGATTCATTAGACCTTCAAGATATATCACAAGATAAGGTTCCTAAGTAGGAAGTTTGAGTGCAACTAAAACATACATAACAAGGGAGAGAGAGATTGAACATACACTAAGTGACAAGCTATGTAGAGTGGTTCCATATTTCAATCTAGAATTGAGTCAGTCCACTACCTAGAGAGGTCAACCTCTAGGATTTCTTAAGAATTATACTCTTATATTCATTCATAAAACTCACAATACATGACCACCAAAGGACTTACCTGTCTATTACAAAGAGTCTTCAACCTTACCAAGGACTTACCCACTTTGCAAGAGTCTTCTGCCTTCATTCAAGGACTTACCTACTCTTGCACAAGTCCTCATCCTTCAAGGTATTACCCACTCTTCTTGGATCTTTAGTTTTTGACTTCACCTTCACTCGGAGAAGCTTCCACCACAGACTTACCCACTTGAGCAAGGACTCTTCTGCCTTCACCAAGGGCTTACCCACTCTTGCTCCAAGTCTTAATCCTTGATCTTCACTAAGGGACTCCTTACCTTGTTCTTCTTCACCTCTCTTATCCAAGAGAGAGAACCTTCATCTTTATGGTTGAAAAGAGAGATGGGGAGATAGTGGAAGTGAGAGCCTCACAAGATATACATGTAGGACTAGCTCTCTTACAGATTTCCTACTCACTCTAATGAATGTAGCAAGTGATTAAGCTTAGAGAGAGAGAGAGAGGAGGCTGTAGGAAACACTCAAATATAGAATAGGAACCTCATATAGAGTTTTTCATTGAATGATCAACCTTGGAATGAAGCCTAAGGGGTCCTATTTATATCTGGGGATGCCTCTTAGCCTCTAGGAACACTTAAAAATGAAAACTAGCCATTTTGTGTCTTGCAACATATATATTTTCACTTGTTGCAACTCTACAATGGCTGAAACACTTTTCTACACAGTGCAATCGGTCGATTTTATATAAAGGTAACTCGACCGATCAAAGGTAATTTTCAAGATCCAATAAAGATCGATCGGTTTTGCAACTCGATCGATGAACTGCCTGATGTGAATTTTAGAAAATGGCTTTTGAGTGCTTAAATATTCGATCTAAGTGCTGCTTATTTTTTCTAAGCTTAATTACAAATTATAAAATCAATACAAGTGATTTACAACATGTTCTAATGGATTTACATCTTATTCCAAAAATGTGCACTTGTATTGACTTTGACTTGTCTTTTCTCCAAGTTGAGGTGTGCAAGTTAGGGCATATGGAGTGTGTCTATGCATAATCTAAAATCACTCAAGTAGAGACATTAGACACAAATAAGTGGAATGGTTTAGTCATCATCAAAACAAGGGTTTAGTCAATTTAGACCTTGAGTTAACAATAACAAATAGTTCGCATATAGAAGCCATATCTATACAATCATAGCATACTGCTAAAAAACTCGTATCAATGTACAACATCTAAAAAACACCCACAAGGACCTAAGAGTACATGGACGACATGCATGACTCTACTACAAAACACTAGTAGCACATCCAACCTTTAACAACTATTGTTTCTCTTATTGCTCAACTTCAACCACACGATCTCTACCACATTGTGCATAACCACCTAAAAGATGTGGAAATCCATGGGGTAAGACCAACATCCTAACGGGAGATATAACTCTCTTCCACAACTATTATAAGAACATATAAGCTAAAGAAGGAAATAACATTATTATTAGGTTCAGAAGACTCAGCTAAATGATATGAGTGGACAGTTAACACTATTTAAGAAATTTAGGGATCTACAATGGAGTAGTAGAACATCTTATACTTTTTGAAGGAATATGAAAAACATATATAACAATTTATTTCTCTCACTGCATCATAAATCAACAAAATCGTACAAGATATAAGGTAATGGGTCATCCAATGTGAGTCTTGTTTAACCCTAAGTAAATACACTATGCGGTTGTATTACATATTTTATTTTGACCTGAGGAGATGAGCCACTCATACTCCAACTGACCACTACTAAGTCAAAATCAATGCCATACAAGATCTAGGAGGAGCCATACTCCTATGATCTCTGACACCATTGCTTAGTCTGAGTCCTCTATAGTTGCATATAAAGTCCACTGGCAAATCAGCCTCGTCTTCCTTGGTATATAGACAAAACACCAATGAAAATTGATCTACGATAGTAGACACATTCCAGAAGAGGTATGGCCGCAGCTATCCTCAGAACATCATATATATCCTGAATCACATCATCTGAGATATGACCTCGACCATTCTCATGCTAGGGTATAATCATAGCCAACCATGTGAAATGCATCTTCTCAACAATATATGACTCCGAGCTTCCACCAAGGGAGAACCCGTTTCACCATCCAACAAGTACTAACACCGAAGATGGTTCTATGGAACATAACAACTATATGATTAGGGTTTCACTTGATTAGTTAAGCCAATTGAGTGTCTTTTAGCATCACTCAAGTTACAATGTGTAAGCCTTAAACAAACTTTATAAAGATAAGGGTGTGTTACAACTCTAGAAGATATAACATGCATGACGTATAAACTTGTCACATAATATCTTTATATCTATTCCATACAAGGATATCAACATTATCAGATCACTATGGTATAACAATCCATCATCTCGCCACTGGAGGTTAACACCTCACATTAGGTGTAAGGCATCTGCTAGGTCATAAGACCCAAATCACATATTTCCTACACATCATCACTATCTCAACATGCCTCACAAAGGCTCACAATCATCACCATGTTTCACATCAATCACACCATATAATTCACTAGCTATGTTATTCATTCCAGTTGCAAGGTTAGGGTTACACAAGTAGGAGAGAAAAACCATCATTACATGCTAATCAATTTAAGAAAGATAAACAATAAAATCTCATTCCCAAATTAGGGATAGGGTTTCTCATATAGTTGATTAGGGTTTTCATTCAGTAACCATCATATAAACCTAGATACACCATCTCCCACTTTCTTGGAGCATATTAGGATTAGGCATCACAGTTATTATCAATTAATCATTCATTCCAGACAACATTATGTATCAAAGATAACATCCAATTTTTTTAGATAACGAATGCCTTGACTTGTTGTTGGTTATGATCAATTAATGTGATGGAGTGGACTTTTGGAATCCTTAAATATCAAACGACATAAGTGATTTCATTGATTAATGTTAATATCATGATTAAGATCTCTCTTTTAATGCCTTCTTGAGGAATTTAATTGATTGGTCTTATAGTCGTGTTTTGGCACCAAGGTTGGATGTGAAATAGTTGGGCTGATGATAAGGATATGAGCAAAGTTTCATTAGATGCCCACACTCCTAGATGGAGATATCCAGGTTTCAAATATGCCTAATGACGATTAATTTGATGTGCTTGGGACCAATGTTTCACATTTAGAAATATAGGCTATGATCAATTGGATGCTTGTTATGTGCACGCCTACTTTGGTTTTGGTTGAATTGACCTTAGTTAAAAGTTTCATATTTCTATTTTGGAGAAAAGAAATGGTGGCCTTTGGATGCAGACCGTGAGGTGGAGACTTGTTGTCTTTTGCTTTTCCACAATAGAAGTAGTGGTACAAAACACATCGTGCATGCATGGATGCATCACGGCCACAATCTCTAAACGTGCATAGAATAGAAGAGGGACCAATCAGTTAGTCTCCACTCATCTTAAGGAACAACCTGACCCTTCACTCGTGTCCATTAGATCGGTCTACATATAGACAAAGGTTTCCATTCCCAGCGGCTCTCCGCCGTAATGAGCAGCATGTGGTGGCTGGGATTAGAGGATGAAGCAAGAAGGCAGCTCTGAGAAGGACAAAGAAGGAGAGATGTAGACTGGTCCTAGAGCCAAGAAACCGACCGACTCCAGCCAAACTTAGCAAACCTGTACCGACGGCCAGAACTGCAAGCCCGCGAGGATGGAGATCTGAAGGAAACGAGCTCCCTTGCAGTCGGCGGAGGAGGGTGCCTCAGCAGGGGATGTTTTCCAGGAGGCGACACGCACTCGGCTGCGGGCGTCGTGCGGCAACGAGAACGGACACACGCAATGGCAGCGACCGTTTCCTAGAAACGACGCATGCTGGCGTCGACTGGTCGAGCAGGGAGGCAGTTGTCCAGCAGCCACAGAGGAGAGCAAGTGGACACCGAGGATGCTAGATCCCAGCGGCGATGCTGATGGACCGAGGAGAAGACCAACAACGACGTTCATGCGGGGGGGAGCCTAGGGCGGCCAGCCTTGCCGGACTCCCAAGCAGCAGGAGGAGGCAATCGGGAGGTTCTGATCTCCCTTACGGAGGTAGGTATGAGTGAGGAGGAGGCCATGTTGCATGCTTGGTCGCCATCAGGTCCAAGCACCGGCAGCGCTTGCCCAGATGGTCATGCAGCAGGTCGGCGCTAACGGAAGAACGAACGCAAAGATCACATTGAGCGCAACATGGAGAAAGAAGAAAGGAAGTAGATCGGGTCCGACTCCTAGTCAACGAAGTGAACCGGTCCAGATGCCCAGACCAACCTGCTGAACTCAAACAAGCCAAAGAAGGAGTCGTTGCACTATAGCCACGTGGTAGTCTCGAATTGGCCAGAAAAGGTATAAACTTCAGAAATATTCATATCTTAGATAAATCATAGAAAATGGCTCGATGATCTGAAAAATACAAATAAGGTACCAAAATTCTCAAAAAATTGTATAGAATAAGATGAAAGCATAATATCTGGCTTTTGATGCATTAATAATAGTGATATCATGTAAGATGTGTAATGCTTGTTTAATGGATAATAAATATCAAATGATGTTCTAAAATTATGGAAAAATACCAGTAAGTCTATAATCAGGTTTATAATGCATATGATGTTAGATATGGTCATGTTGATGCACGAAAGCATATAATTTGATTAATATTGCTGATTAGGGCTAATAATACTAAATATGATGCAATTAATACATGCATGCTCAATAAATGATGAAATTTATAGAAAACCTTCATATCTGTAATTGGAATATAATATATAAATATAAGATCAGTTATATGCATAGAATTCATGTTACATGAGGATGACCCTTAATACAAATGATGTATCCTTTATATGGGTAATGAAAGTGACATAATGTTAAATATGTTCACATAATAATGTGACACATGAGTATATCCAGTTGATGAACTATAATCTTGAATATGACATCAGTAAGATAATTCTAAGACTAGAATACAAGTAATAATGCACATATCCTAATGAACTAAGTGAAACCCTAAAATGGATTAACTAGGGTTAAGATGATGAGAACCTGATTATGGTATATGATCTTGTCTTAATCAGGGTTGACCAAGGTTAGAGTTGACATCTGGAATGTGTTTAGGTTTGTCTTGATCAAGGTACGCCATTACCTCTTACTTGGCTTAATATACAATATGCTTTTGTTATATGCATAGTAAAATACTTGGCATATGGTATTGGATGAAATGATTGTTCTCGTATGATATGTTGGTTGGTTTTCTATACTTATTGCTATGAACACATCAAACATAATATATATGTTCCATTATATGAAAGTACCAACTCTTTGGCAGTGTGCTTGGAAGTGACCGAACTCTTAGGTAGTGGTCACATTGTACATATGGAAGCACCAACTCTTTGGTAGTGTGCTTGGACCCAACTCTTTGGTAGTGGTCACATTGTACATATGATCCAACTCTTTGGTAGTGATCATAAAGGCCTTGAGATATAATGGAAAATATGCCTAAATGTTATGTGTTCTCTTTTGTTGATAATCATTCTTGTTCAAGTCTGATTTTATTTATTCTTCTGTTACTGCCAAGTATTAGTTATATCTTTTTACCAAGATATGATGAGAGGTATATAAAAGACACGTAGGCGTACTTAGTACAATATTCTTGAATATTGTGCTGACGTGTACCGCATGTAATCTTTTGTCTAGGTTGTGGTGATGCTCTTGAAGATCCAGGATAGTTGAGAGTTGTATGGGGAGCTGATGTACAGATGGACATGTTGTCTTAAGATCCTGTAGTTTTGTAACATGCATATGTATAAGTTTTTTGTTCAACATGTAATATCAAATTTTGTAACAATTCATGTTGTAATTATATGTTGAATGGTGAACATGTGTATATGGTTTTATTATTGTTCATGTGCATGTGCTACTGATTGTTTCCTTCTGACTCCCTTGATTTTCTTCTTCTTAGCCTAATGTGGGTTGTTTAAATTGGGATTCTCACTGAGGTGAGGGTTTCAATTTGGACGTCACACATCAAATTAAGTTTTAGAAAATCTGGGGACGTCACAATTAATCATTCTCCTCTAGTTTTAGTATCTTATATCTTGTTGTTACTACTTTTCCATTTATATTGCCTATGTAACATGTTTATGCCATTCTACAGACCGATGCCCAATCCCACTCGTATGTGGGTTTATAACCATTACGAGTGTGGGCTTAGGGTAGCAAATAGTTTCGCAACAAATGGTATCAAAGCCATAGACATAGGCCTCTATATATGTTAAAGGCATAACTCATCTTAAAAACCTAGGGAGGAGAAAAATCCTTTCCTTGAAGTTTAGAAATCCTTCTAGCATGTCATCTCTTCTTTAGGGACCACCTAAGCCA
Source organism: Alisma plantago-aquatica (assembly GCA_963693085.1). Taxonomy (NCBI): domain Eukaryota; kingdom Viridiplantae; phylum Streptophyta; class Magnoliopsida; order Alismatales; family Alismataceae; genus Alisma; species Alisma plantago-aquatica. The sequence goes on along the minus strand of OY856413.1, from coordinate 193,099,644 downwards.
CCTAACTAGATGATTATTACTTAGTCATCTCATCTCCTAATGTGATTCTTTTCTCTTGATAATTAATCACATGGCATCTCTATTATGGGTAGCCTTAGCATGGGAAAAGTAAAACTTATTTGAATTTTAAAAGTTGGTTAAGATGATAATTCCATGACCTGATCTTAAATGTTAGACCCTATTTGATAAATGGAGGTATTCTTGAAAAGTATGTATTTATGTGTAAATCTCATGAAAACTTAATGTGACCAAATGGGATATAAGTGCTTCCTATGTTTGAGGTTAAATCTTGATATGGGAAAATTAGGTGGAACTCATGTCTTACACCTCACGTTTGATGAGGTCCCTATTGATTTAGCCCATGTTTCCCTATTATTGGTCGAATCTCAAACATAGTAAGAATAAGTCTGCCCCTATTGGATATGTACAATGATCATGCTACAAAAATGGCCAAATATTTGGAACCCTAGATCATGATGTGAATACTTGTTACCAGAGGCAAATCCATATTGATTGTTATCCTCATTGCAGACTTGTTACCAAAGGCAGGCCCAGGAGGGAAGGTCCCCAAGAGGTCAAGCCAAGGAGGGAAGGTCACCAAGAGGTCAAGCCCAGAAGGGAAAGCCAACATGAAGATCAAGCACAAGAGGGAATGTCGCCATGATCCCAATTCTGGGACATAGAGCAATTGATGTTCACCCTAAGAGATGGAGAAAATATGGGTTCAAGAATTACATAAAAATAATGTGCTTGAATGTTGTTAGAGAAACCTCAAGAAAAGTAATAATGACATCTCAATAAAAACCATATGAAGGGTAGAGCCCTCTGTCACCTCTAAGGTCTAAAATAAGAATCTAAACCCTAGATTCAAATGTTTAAATTCTGACTTTAATGTCCAAACTTGACTCTTGATACTGAATAATGAAATATGCACTCATGATAAATGATCTTGATTCGACTCCTATGATCACCCTCGATATATGACTAATGAGTATCATGTTCCCAAACCTCAAAGAAATAATTCAAATGATGATTATGTTGACTCACTTGATTTATGACTAAGATATAAGCCCCTGAGACTAGGGTGGTACCTTTTCTTGATGTTGAATATGAAATCAGATGTTGAACATGGAATAAGGATATCAAAAAAAGGGATGTATGTCCAGAATTTTTGAAATAGGAAAAGTATATGATGGATGTATAACCCTACCTAGGCCATTGAGGAAGTCAGAACCCTAAAATTTGGGATGAACAGTCATGTTTTACTCTTGATTCAAGAGATCTATTATTTGACCTAAAATGTAAAGTCTCCAAATTAGTGAACTGTATGATAATCCCTCCACATTTGTGACTCATGTGATGAGATTTCCTATGTGATGATCAATTTGACTTTACCTTTACCCTAATGCCCAATTGATCGATTTGAATTATTTTTAGGTTGATTGAATATCATGTTGATTATGATATAGAATATGGAAACCCAATATTGACTGATGACTTGATTTAATTTTGGGGACAAAATTCCTTTTAAGGTGGGGAGGATGTGATAACATAGAATTTCAAACTTTGAATATGACTTCTATTTTGATCCTTTCCCTTTCCTCACCTTTGGTTTCATGTTTGGGTGTGCTTTTATGCACTATTTAGTAAATCTAGTATGCACATAACATACTTGTGATACTAAAGCTGACAAAAATCAAGTCTACTTTCATATCACTCGCCATCACCCTTTCCTTTTAATTAGATTGTATACTTGATTTCATATGAATTTTTCACATTTTGATTTTGTAGAAATCTATCTCACGATTCCAAAGCATGTTTTCTTGCCCAAATCGGAGATATGATATGAAAGTTCTTATAGATTAAACTTTGGTTTAACCCTTTTAATCAGTTTATACCTAATTGGGCCAAAATATGGATACAAGGCCCACTCGAGGAGGGGCACCCCCTCTCCAAACTAGGTATCCACCCCTTCTTTTTCAGCCGATCATGGCCTTAGGATTCAAGTGCCACATATTGTACATTTAATCCAACGACTAGGATATCATCTTTGATTGATATCATCTAAATTTGTAATATTGAAATAAGTGATCCTTGTTATACTTTGAGACATAATCAACTAAGGTCCCTTTCTAAATAGTCAATGTTTAACTCTTGTGACGTCAACTGCCCGTTTGGGCTTTAAAATGATGTAGTTGACTTAACTTATTATTTTTGGCAAAATGTGACTTTTATGCTAATATCATACCCTATCTTGTTTAAATCAGATTTATTTATCACGTTTTAGCATTAAGATCCCCTTGAACCTATCCTATGTTCACTAATTATCTTATGGCATGGGCATGAGACTATGTTGCATTAAATTGATATCACATGACTAAATGTAAACATGTATGATTAGACATGGGCGACAATATATCTCTCATGCTTCTTCTCTTTCTAAATCAGACCTTATCCTTACCTAGTACTACTCATAATGTGGATGGTTCTCCTACACTTATGTCTTAATGTTGATACTTCTACTATGTTGGATAATTGCATGCACGTTTGGAACTCTAAGTTTGATCTATTTGAAACCTACTTCTAGGGGAAACAACCACATGAGATATATGATGTTTATAGTAACAAAACACCCTTTATCTATGACCCCATATTATGTCTTTTTCATCTTAGGTCCACTTTGAGTTGGGCCCTCTCTAGTAATCTTACTCATAAGGTGCATTATCCTCTTGACCCTACTATAATATTGACTCACTACTACAGAAATGGCTTATAAAGTCACTTTTCAAGGTGTCGGTTGTATACATAAACCGACACCTAAACTCTACAGTGTCGGTTGATAACATAAACCGACATCCAATCTATGAAGGGCGACCAGACATGGGTACCGCTTTTATTAAGTGTCGATTACTTAATAAAAAAACCGACACCTAAAATTAACCGCCAAAACCAAAATTTCCAGCGAAAAAATTACCTCCAAAATTTGACATATGGCGTCGGTTAATAAATAAATAACCGAAGACTAAAGGTTATTCGCGAGACAGAAATTGGTGTCGATTGTATTTTAGTTAAAAATCGATGACTATAATCTAGTATTGGTGTCGGTTTTTGATAAGAACCGACATTGTTGGTTTAGTTGTCAGTTTTTTTGAATAACCGACGCTTATGGTCAACTTAATAGAACCAGCGTGAGCGAATCTTCCCCTTTCTCTATTTCATTCCCGATTTCAGTTAGGTCCGGCGATTTCTTGCTCGCCCCCGTTGGTCGTTGCTCCGTGCTCGCACCCGCCGCTGCTCTGCCGCCGTTGCTCCGTGCTCCGCCGGCACACCGCTCCCTGCCCTCCGTGCTCACCGGCGGCCCTCTGTGCTCTCTGATCACCGGCGCTTTCCCTCTCTTCTCGTCGGCCCTCTGTGCTCATCGGCGGCCATGCTCGTCGGAAGGCCCTCTCCCTCTCCCTCTCTAGTCTCTGGTCACCGGCGCTCCATGTTCGTCGGCCCTCTGTGCTCCAGGCCAGGTACTGCCTTCTTCCTCCTTCCTTCCTCCGCCTAGGCGGCTGCTTGGGCGGTGGCAATGCACGCCCAGGCCACTGCTGGGCATTTGTTTTTAAAGTTATTTACTTATTGGTAACTTGATAAATAACTCATATACACTAATCTATGGCAATGCCTTAGTTGATCACTCTTTATATTAGAGCTGCAAGCATGTAACATTAAGTAATTTTTGAAAGTAAAATAATTATTGACTGTAATATATTGAACTTAAATACAATACATGTTCTATGATAAGCCTTAGTTAATTTAATATGCATACTTTGTGTGTAAGACATAGTAATCGGGTATTGTTGTATATCCAAGTAAATTACATGTAACTAATCATGACATAGATTTTAGAATGCATACTTTGGTTAAATGTACTGCTATAATTTTTGATCAAGTGATGATATGTAAATGTAGCAATAAGTTAGTAAGGTATCAATGATAAGTCTACTGTAATGTGATGCAAAATAGTTATTGTATCATGCATATCTTAATACTTTTTTGTTTTATAGTTGTATAGGGTGTTTTATGTGTGACAAGTCTATTGTTTAATGATGAACTGTAATGCACACATGTGACATGCTTGGAATGTAAATGATGAACTTTTCCCTAAATTGCCAATCATGCTTTTAAAGACATCAATAATCACCCTAACTTGAAGAACTAGGATTTTAGGTATAAGAATGACAACACATTATTTGTTGGCCTAGAAACCCATCCAAGATTTACTCATTAGGAGTAAATCTTGGATAGTCCCCGGTTTGGGACTGTTCTTGAACACCTAATCTCTCTTAGGAAGTAAGTGTATAATGTGTATTAGGTTTTCAAGAAAATTTCGGCAGCATTTCCCCGTTTGTTCTCTAAGTACATATGTACTTGGATAACAGTGGGGAAATGCTGCCGAAATTTTCTTGAAAACCCAATACACATTATACACTTACTAGTGAGATTAGGTGCTCAAGAATAGATAGGTGGTACACATTTATTATATATCATAATGACATCACATGTATTTGTTAACCCTAGACCCTAATCTTATCCTAATATATACTTGTTTTCTCTTTGATCATTGAATGGATAGATCATGGATGTCCATTCGCAATCGCTGCACCCCAAAGTTTATTTCTGGTCTTGACCGGTTCATTAGATTTGCCGAGGAACATAGGAAACAACCTGGAGATAGGTTCTACTGTCCATGTAGGCATTGCGGTAACAACTTGAAAGTCAACACTGGTGACGAAATCAAAACTCATGTCATGTGCAACGGGATTATACAAGGCTATACAGAATGGCACTGGCATAGAGAGATTTCAAACCCAAAACCAGTGGATGTCGATAGCAGTGCTTGTGTGGAAGAAGAAATTGCCTACGATGACGTAGATGTGAATGAACCAGTTCCAGTAGACATCGTTGATGTGATGCTAGATAGTTGTGGGGTAGACCACACTGATCCACCTCCCATTTTTAGAAACATTGTGCATGATGTTGTCCACTTGACTAGGGAAGTGAAAATCTTGGGACCAGTTTTCTTGCATTGGATGTATCCCTTTGAACGATACATGAGCATTTTTAAAGGTGATGTTCGAAACTGTTATCGGCCTGAAGGGAGTATTATTGAAGATTATGTGGCGAGAGAGGTTATGGATTTCTGCAATGACTTTCTCAGTGGTAATGACACTCCTGATAATGACAAGAATATTGACGAGCTATTTGGCGAAGGAATTTTGGGATCACGTGTGAAAGTAATCAGCCGTGAGCAGTTGGAACAAGGTCATTTGTATATTTTACACAACATGGACGAATTGAACGTTTATATCGAGGAACATACCAATTTCATCAAAAGACAATATCCTCGAGCCAATACAATGTGGCTTGCTAGAGAGCATAATAAGACTTTTATTAAGTTGTTTGAAGATAAAGTCTTACATCAACTATCTCAAACACCAGATGATATTACTGAAACTATCAAATGCCTCGCCTTTAAACCAAAGTTGACTGTTATGTCTTATGAAGGGTATGACATTAATGGATTCACATATTACACAAAGCGCCAAGATGATAAGAGTGTCATCCAAAATAGTGGGGTCACCCTTCAAGCATCGACTATGTTTTTTGCAAGTGCAAAGGATAAGAGTCCACGTGAAGCTAAAATGTCATATTACGGTGTCATTGAAGACATATGGGAATTTGACTAGATAGATTTCAGAATTCCACTCTTCAAATGTAATTGGGTTGATAACACCAAAGGATTATAGTGGATGAATTGGGTTTCACTTTGGTGAACTTTGAAAAGATTGGCGAGAAGGCTAAACCATTCATATTGGCATCACAGGCGAAACAAGTATTTTATATCGATGATCCTGCAAATGATAAATGGTCGGTTGTTCTTCATGGTAAAAGACAGTTCATTGAAGATCCTATAGATGAAGAACAGTACAATGATAAGTATGATGACTCCAGTCCATTCTCAGTTGGGTTGCCAACACCAACAAATATTGAAGCTAATCATGACTTGTATCTGTGCGGAGATCACAATGAAGGATTGTTAATTGATAAAAAATCGCAATATTAGAGGTATGTTTTGTTTTATACGTTTTTATTTTTCTAAATATGTGAACTTTACAATTTGAATTACTTTACAATGTGAACTTTACAATTTGAATTACTTTATAATGTGAACTTTACAATTTGAATTACTTTACAATGTGAACTTTATAATTTGAATTACTTTACAATGTGAACTTTACAATTTGAATGTGAATTTGCAGATGGCTGACCATTCTACTGATGACCATGTTGATGATTACTGTGAGGGTGAGGACATTAATGCGCCGCCTCACAATGTAAGTTTTAAAAATATATCATATATTTATATCTATATGTCCATTTATAGTTATATCTTGTAAATGTGATTATTTTGTCAAATTTTAGGTTGATGATGCACAGGTACCATCTGAAGCACTTGAGGCACTTGATCAACAACACCAAAAAGTTGACAAGAGAAGGGGCCTCACTATGATGAAGAAGTTAATTGCGCAAAAGGGCAATGGACCCAAACTTGTTGTGGATTTTGATAATGCAAAAAATGCATGTGGTGTGAATCGCAATTCATTTGTTTCATATCTTGGGTTTGTTACTCGTAGCCATTGTGGTTGTCGCTTAGATTCTTGGAATAACGTTTCTAAGGAGAAGAAATACTTAATATGGAGGGATTTATGCATGAGTTATTATTAATTTGCAATTCTGTTTTGTAGATTACTAAATTTTTGGATACTAGTTAATAACAATTCTATTTTGTAGAGTATATTTGAATTGGATGAAAAGTTGCATCGTAAATGCATGATGCAACGTTGTGGGAGAGTCCTAAGGAACTATAGGACAAATCTCACCCGAGAATACATAAAAGAAGCTGACAAGAGGAAGAAAACAACCACTGAACAGTGGAACTTCCTGGACAAAGAAGAATGGGACGAGTTTGTCGCTTCAAGACAAACTGATGAATTCAAGGTATTAGGCGTCAGTCTCAATCTCATTAATTAATATATGTTGTATTCACCTATTCAAGATTAATATTTAGTGTTACTAACCAAATCATTAATGTGCATACTAACTAGGCCCTCAGTGAGGCACAAAGATCAAGGTGTGCACTGAATGTGCATGACCACACAATGGGTCCAAAGGGGTATGCAGGCATTCGCCAAAGACTACAGTCTGAGGCTACTGCTCAGTCTGCTGCTACTCAGGAGTCCTCTACCATAGGTAGCACACCTCTGCCTCACCATGATGTCTGGATAGCTGGGAGGCAAAATAAGAAGGGAGAAATAACGAAGGTCGCATCTGCTGAGGCGGCTGCAAAAATGGTAAAACACAACTCTTACAACAATCATTCGAATATTGATTATTTGTGTTGTTTACTTAATTACAAATTTTTGTTGTGGCGATTAGCGGGAGCTGCACGAGCTGAGGACACAAGGCAAGTTCATCCCTGAGGAAACAAGGGATGAATTGACAGTTGATCTGGGTAACCCAGAGCATCCTGGACGTGTTAGGGCTGCAGGCGCTGGTGTGGGCATCAAAGCCTTTTTTGGGCCATTCCATCGTAAACATGTCCCAAAAGAGGGACTTTTACAAGAAGAGGTAACATATTCTTTCTTTATAATGTTACTGTAAAAGAGAATTCAATAATTAGAATTTGACGTTTCTTTTATCCATGTATAGGTAGATAAGCTATTTGATAGGAAACTCGAAGAAGCAATGAAAAAGTGGCAGGCATCTAAGACTACCACTTACCAGAAAATACCTACTACATGCTCTACTCCTACTCCTGCTGCAGAGGTTGGGAGTAATCCTGTAGAACCACCACCTAGCACATCCGTTGTAAGTATTTTTATGACATAGTAACTAGATTTTTAATTCAAGATGATATGTATATATGAAATTGTAGTCGTTTCAAAAAAAGATGATATGTATATATGTATATAACATTCTTTACACAAAAATTTGTAGGGGTTGAAGCGATTCCGTCTAAAAAGTAATTAATATGTCGTTGCAGAGGCATCGACTTACCCATTGCTACCCGGGGAACAATTTCACGGGACTCCATTACCAGTTGGTTGGCTTCGTGTGAGCCCGGTACAAATATTGCAAGGATGGGCGGATCTTCCATTGCTATATGCCCACCCAGATTGTGAAACGCTTGGTGAGGCAGAAGGCGGAGTGATATTGTGGCGAAAAGCGGATGCCCTCTATACTGAAACTATATGAAAAGCGGATGCCCTCATGGAAAAGCCATGATCGTTGCTCAAAAGGTCGTTTCATCATAAAAAACACTAGCCTTGCACCAAAAATTAAAACTGGAGCCAAAACTGCATGAAAACTAAAAATACTTCAATTTCTACATACAATGTAGCTCTATGTGCCCTACATCACAATATTATGCAAGCAACTCAAGATAGTAGGTATGCAATCCAAGGATCAAGCTTGAGAAAGTATGAAACAAGATACAAGCATAGCATATAGTAGAATACCTCTAGATGAGAAAAGATACCAATTATAAACAAGATAGATCAAGCTATGAGTATATGTAGAGATATATCCAAACAAAGAGATATGCAATTTTAGAAGCATGAAAGGATATAACTCACTAACAAATATGCATAATAACCAAAAGATGATCACCAATAATAACCTCAAGGTTGTATCCAAACGAGATATACAACTAGATATATGTAGCAAGTTAGAGTACATCAGAAGCAATTTTAGACACAACCAAGAGATCCAAAGAGATCATCATCAAAACTTGCAAAAAAATTCAAAGCAAGTAATTGGAAGATATATATATACCAATTTAGAGCAATTTGAAAGATAGAGTTGTAAGCAAGATAGGCAATTTAGAAGCATGGCAATATTCATATATAAAGGTACCAAATGAGAGTGCCGAAGAATAAGGCTATTGATTGAGAAAATCTAGTTGAGAGGGAAATTCTCATTAAATAAGCCAAATGTATATTATGTGCATAGTGTTGTCAGTCGATTTCTGTGTATTGACAATTCAAACGATGATAGTTGTTGGAAACACCCATTGGTTCTTATCTGTTGGGTTTCAAACATGACAAACTCGATCGACAAAACTACTGTAAAAAAGAACATATATTCATAGAAACATATATAGAGGCATGCTAAATATACAAACCATATCCAAACATGTGTGACCAAGTTAGTAATGCACTATAAAAACATTGGAAATAGTTTTTGAGCAAGAGTGTGAAGAGAAACACAAAATACCACTTTTGACTCCAAAACCATATTTACAGTGCACACTATCTTGACAAAACAAGTTAGGATGGGTTATAAGAAAGAATAACATTACCTTTAATCTTACCATTCCTTTTTCCACTTGTTTTCACCCTCTACACATCTCACCTTTCTTCTTTCATGTGGATTGAGAAGTCAATTTCAATTCCATAGCTCAAGTCAAGCCATTTGCAAGTACCTACAAGAAGAAAGATGAAATGGTCCCCAATCATGTTTTTGGGTCCAGAGGGGTTAGTTTAGCAACCCAAGTCCTATTTCTCTAGGGTTCTTTCCTAAAAGGTCAACAAGTAGAATAATGACCAATATTATTGCAATAGTTGCATGTGCCCAAAGCCTTGGAACTAGAAGATTCTCCATGGAAGATTGGAGGTCCTTTACCTTTGTTTTTCCTTAAGCTATTATCATACCCTAAACCATGTCTACCAATTTTTTTATTATTATGGTGTAGGATGTCATTAAGATTATTTTTACCAACTAAGAATCTTTGCAAAGAAGATCTCAAACTATCATTATCATGCATAAGAGAAGAAATAGTAGAAGACAAATGATTGATATTATCTCTAGCATGTAAAAGATCATTTTCTAAGCTAAGAGCTTTAGTTAAATAAGAATCTCTATCAATATGAAGAGCAAAAACATTATTCTCTCTACTAGTAGAACTAGAACAAGATTCAAGCAAATTTATCTAGAAAGCAAGGAGGCATTTTCTGTTTCAAGCAAAGCAATCTTAGAAAGATACACACCATTTTTAGATTCTAATCCTTGCAAAACAAAATCTTTGTCCTTGTTTTCAGATTTAAAAACATCAATATCATGCATGGGAGAATCAACAATTAAAGTATGCTCTTCATTAGAACTAGGCATAAGAGGTTGAGCTTCTAGAAATCTAATCTTATCAAGCAAACTAGCATTTTCAAGTATAAGCGAATCTACTTGGCTAAGACACACATTTTTATCATCAAGCAAGTAAGTGTTAGCATGTTCAAGATCATCTAATTCTAAATGAATATTATCAAACATTCTAGCAAGCTTTTTTATTTTCTTTTTAGAAGACTTAATAGAGGCACGAGTAGCATTAATGATATCAATTAAGGGTTCTTTATCTAAAGAGTTTAGATTTACCTCATTTGAGTCTTTTCTTGTATATGCCATAAGAGAAAAATGACATTCTCCTTCTTCACTAGAGCTTGAGCTAGATCCTCCACTTGATTCTTCACTTGATCTTGAGTTGGAGGAGTCACTAGAGCTTGAGTGCCAATTCTCCTTGATCTTGTACTTCTATTTTCTTTTCTTGTGATGATGGGTCTTCTTTCCTTGTAGGCAATCTATCTTGAAGTGACCCTTCTTTCCACACTTGAGGCACCAAATGGAGGAGGAATTCTTTCTTTTGTAGAATCTATCCTTGGAGTACATGGCATCTTTTTCAACATGAGAGGATGGAGAGGCTTCTCCCATAATAAATTCAATTTGAGCCTTCATTTCAGCCTTCTTCATTCTCTTTAACCCTTTCTCCTCTTGTCTTTCAACTTCTTCTCTTTTGTCAAGTGTGACTTCATGGGCTTGTAGATTTCCAATGAGCTCTTCAATGGGGATATCATCAAGAGACCTTACTTCTTCAATGGAAGTCACTTTGTGTTCCCATCTCTTGGGGAGATTTCTAAGGATCTTTGAGTTGATCTCTCCTCTACTCATAGGATGTCCTAGAATAGTAAGACCATTCGCAATGGTGCTGAGCCTAGAGTACATGTTGGATATCTTCTCCTCCTTTCTCATCTTGAAGTTCTCAAACAGCCCTTTAAGCATGTAGACTTTGCTTTCCTTTACTTGTTGAGTCCCCTCATAAGTGATGCATAGCTTTCTCCATACCTCATAGGTCGTTTCACAAGATGAAATACAATTGAACTCGGTAGAGGTCATGATGGAATAGAGGATGTTGATTGCTTTTGCATTCAAGGTGGCTTTCTTCATGGTAGCTTCATTCCATTCTTCTATCTTTGTCGCTGGTAGCTTGAATGGATGGTCCACCATTTTCCATAGCTCAAGACTTGATCCTTGGATGTAGAATTGTAGCCTTCTTTTCCAATAGAGGAAGTTACTCCCATCAAAGATTGGAAGTTTGATGAAGTATCTCCCACCTTGGTAGTCACCCATATTCTCATACTTGTTGAAGTAGGTTTGGAGAAACCCACTCTGATACCAATTGTTGGATCATAGATGGGTGATAAGATGCTCTAGAGGGGGGTGAATAGAGTTGAATGCACTTAAATAAGATTCATTAGACCTTCAAGATATATCACAAGATAAGGTTCCTAAGTAGGAAGTTTGAGTGCAACTAAAACATACATAACAAGGGAGAGAGAGATTGAACATACACTAAGTGACAAGCTATGTAGAGTGGTTCCATACTTCAAACTAGAATTGAGTCAGTCCACTACCTAGAGAGGTCAACCTCTAGGATTTCTTAAGCATTATACTCTTATATTCATTCATAAAACTCACAATACATGACCACCAAAGGACTTACCTGTCTATTACAAAGAGTCTTCAACCTTACCAAGGACTTACCCACTTTGTAAGAGTCTTCTGCCTTCATTCAAGGACTTACCTACTCTTGCACAAGTCCTCATCCTTCAAGGTATTACCCACTCTTCTTGGATCTTTAGTTTTTGACTTCACCTTCACTCGGAGAAGCTTCCACCACAGACTTACCCACTTGAGCAAGGACTCTTCTGCCTTCACCAAGGGCTTACCCACTCTTGCTCCAAGTCTTAATCCTTGATCTTCACTAAGGGACTCCTTACCTTGTTCGTCTTCACCTCTCTTAGCCAAGAGAGAGAACCTTCATCTTTATGGTTGAAAAGAGAGATGGGGAGATAGTGGAAGTGAGAGCCTCACAAGATATACATGTAGGACTAGCTCTCTTACAGATTTCCTACTCACTCTAATGAATGTACCAAGTGATTAAGCTTAGAGAGAGAGAGAGTAGGTTGTAGGAAACACTCAAATATAGAATAGGAACCTCATATAGAGTTTTTCATTGAATGATCAACCTTGGAATGAAGCCTAAGGGGTCCTATTTATATCTGAGGATGCCTCTTAGCCTCTAGGAACACTTAAAAATGAAAACTAGCCATTTTGTGTCTTGCAACATATATATTTTCACTTGTTGCAACTCCACAATGGCTGAAACACTTTTCTACACAGTGCAATCGGTCGATTTTATATAAAGGTAACTCGACCGATCAAAGGTAATTTTCAAGATCCAATAAAGATCGATCGATTTTGCAACTCGATCGATGAACTGCCTGATGTGAATTTTAGAAAATGTCTTTTGAGTGCTTAAATATTCGATCTAAGTGCTCCTTATTTTTTCTAAGCTTAATTACAAATTATAAAATCAATACAAGTGATTTACAACATGTTCTAATGGATTTACATCTTATTCCAAAAATGTGCACTTGTATTGACTTTGACTTGTCTTTTCTCCAAGTTGAGGTGTGCAAGTTAGGGCATATGGAGTGTGTCTATGCATAATCTAAAATCACTCAAGTAGAGACATTAGACACAAATAAGTGGAATGGTTTAGTCATCATCAAAACAAGGGTTTAGTCAATTTAGACCTTGAGTTAACAATAACAAATAGTTCGCATATAGAAGCCATATCTATACAATCATAGCATACTGCTAAAAAAACTCGTATCAATGTACAACATCTAAAAAACACCCACAAGGACCTAAGAGTAAATGGACGACATGCATGACTCTACTACAAAACACTAGAAGCACATCCAACCTTTAACAACTATTGTTTCTCTTATTGCTCAACTTCAACCACACGATCTCTACCACATTGTGCATAACCACCTAAAAGATGTGGAAATCCATGGGGTAAGACCAACATCCTAACGGGAGATATAACTCTCTTCCACAACTATTATAAGAACATATAAGCTAAAGAAGGAAATAACATTATTATTAGGTTCAGAAGACTCAGCTAAATGATATGAGTGGACAGTTAACACTATTTAAGAAATTTAGGGATCTACAATGGAGTAGTAGAACATCTTATACTTTTTGAAGGAATATGAAAAACATATATAACAATTTATTTCTCTCACCGCATCATAAATCAACAAAATCATACAAGATATAAGGTAATGGGTCATCCAATGTGAGTCTTGTTTAACCCTAAGTAAATACACTATGCGGTTGTATTACATATTTTATTTTGACCTGAGGAGATGAGCCACTCATACTCCAACTGACCACTACTAAGTCAAAATCAATGCCATACAAGATCTAGGAGGAGCCATACTCCTATGATCTCTGACACCATTGCTTAGTCTGAGTCCTCTATAGTTGCATATAAAGTCCAATGGCAAATCAGCCTCGTCTTCCTTGGTATATAGACAAAACACCAATGAAAATTGATCTACGATAGTAGACACATTCCAGAAGAGGTATGGCCGCAGCTATCCTCAGAACATCATATATATCCTGAATCACATCATCTGAGATATGACCTCGACCATTCTCATGCTAGGGTATAATCATAGCCAACCATGTGAAATGCATCTTCTCAACAATATATGACTCCGAGCTTCCACCAAGGGAGAACCCGTTTCACCATCCAACAAGTACTAACACTGAAGATGGTTCTATGGAACATAACAACTATATGATTAGGGTTTCACTTGATTAGTTAAGCCAATTGAGTGTCTTTTAGCATCACTCAAGTTACAATGTGTAAGCCTTAAACAAACTTTATAAAAAAAAGGGTGTGTTACAACTCTAGAAGATATAACATGTATGACGTATAAACTTGTCACATAATATCTTTATATCTATTTCGTACAAGGATATCAACATTATCAGATCACTATGGTATAACAATCTATCATCTCGCCACTGGAGGTTAACACCTCACATTAGGTGTAAAGCATCTGCTAGGTCATAAGACCCAAATCACATATTTCCTACACATCATCACTATCTCAACATGCCTCACAAAGGCTCACAATCATCACCATGTTTCACATCAATCACACCATATAATTCACTAGCTATGTTATTCATTCCAGTTGCAAGGTTAGGGTTACACAAGTAGGAGAGAAAAACCATCATTACATGCTAATCAATTTAAGAAAGATAAACAATAAAATCTCATTCCCAAATTAGGGATAGGGTTTCTCATATAGTTGACTAGGGTTTTCATTCAGTAACCATCATATAAACCTAGATACACCATCTCCCACTTTATTGGAGCATATTAGGATTAGGCATCACAGTTATTATCAATTAATCATTCATTCCAGACAACATTATGTATCGAAGATAACATCCAATTTTTTTGGATAACGAATGCCTTGACTTGTTGTTGGTTATGATCAATTAATGTGATGGAGTGGACTTTTGGAATACTTAAATATCAAACGACATAAGTGATTTCGTTGATTAATGTTAATATCATGATTAAGATCTCTCTTTTAATGCCTTCTTGAGGAATTTAATTGATTGGTCTTATAGTCGTGTTTTGGCACCAAGGTTGGATGTGAAATAGTTGGGCTGATGATAAGGATATGAGCAAAGTTTCATTAGATGCCCACACTCCTAGATGGAGATATCCAGGTTTCAAATATGCCTAATGACGATTAATTTGATGTGCTTGGGACCAATGTTTCACATTTAGAAATATAGGCTATGATCAATTGGATGCTTGTTATGTGCACGCCTACTTTGGTTTTGGTTGAATTGACCTTAGTTAAAAGTTGCATATTTCTATTTTGGAGAAAAGAAATGGTGGCCTTTGGATGCAGACCGTGAGGTGGAGACTTGTTGTCTTTTGCTTTGCCACAATAGAAGTAGTGGGACAAAACACATCGTGCATGCATGGATGCATCACGGCCACAATCTCTAAACGTGCATAGAACAGAAGAGGGACCAATCAGTTAGTCTCCACTCATCTTAAGGAACAACCTGACCCTTCACTCGTGTCCATTAGATCGGTCTACATATAGACAAAGGTTTCCATTCCCAGCGGCTCTCCGCCGTAATGAGCAGCATGTGGTGGCTGGGATTAGAGGATGAAGAAAGAAGGCAGCTCTGAGAAGGACAAAGAAGGAGAGATGTAGACTGGTCCTAGAGCCAAGAAACCGACCGACTCCAGCCAAACTTAGCGAACCTGTACCGACGGCCAGAACTGCAAGCCCGTGAGGATGGAGATCCGAAGGAAACGAGCTCCCTTGCAGTCGACGGAGGAGGGTGCCTCAGTAGGGGATGTTTTCCAGGAGGCGACACACACTCGGCTGCGGGCGTCGTGCGGCAACGAGAACGGACACACGCAATGGCAGCGACCGTTTCCTAGAAACGACGCATGTTGGCATCGACTGGTCGAGCAGGGAGGCAGTTGTCCAGCAACCGCAGAGGAGAGCAAGTGGACGTCGAGGATGCTAGATCCCAGTGGCGATGCTGATGGACCGAGGAGAAGACCAACAATGGCGTTCATGCGGGGGGGAGCCTAGGGCGGCCAGCCTTGCCGGACTCCCAAGCAGCAGGAGGAGGCAATCGGGAGGTTCTGATCTCCCTTACGGAGGTAGGTATGAGTGAGGAGGAGGCCATGTTGCATGCTTTGTCGCCATCAGGTCCAAGCACCGGCAGTGCTTGCCCAGATGGTCACGCAGCAGGTCGGCGCTAACGGAAGAACGAACGCAAAGATCGCATTGATCGCAACATGGAGAAAGAAGAAAGGAAGTAGATCGGGTCCGACTCCTAGTCAATGAAGTGAACCGGTCCAGATGCCCAGACCAACCTGCTGAACTCAAACAAGCCAAAGCAGGAGTCGTTGCACTATAGCCACGTGGCAGTCTCGGATTGGCCAGAAAAGGTATAAACTTCAGAAATATTCATATCTTAGATAAATCATAGAAAATGGCTCGATGATCTGAAAAATACAAATAAGGTACCAAAATTCTCAAAAAATTGTATAGAATAAGATGAAAGCATAATATCTGGCTTTTGATGCATTAATAATAGTGATATCATGTAAGATGTGTAATGCTTGTTTAATGGATAATAAATATCAAATGATGTTCTAAAATTATGGAAAAATGCCAGTAAGTCTATAATCAGGTTTATAATGCATATGATGTTAGATATGGTCATGTTGATGCACGAAAGCATATAATTTGATTAATATTGCTGATTAGGGCTAATAATACTAAATATGATGCAATTAATACATGCATGCTCAATAAATGATGAAATTTATAGAAAACCTTCATATCTGTAATTGGAATATAATATATAAATATAAGATCAGTTATATGCATAGAATTCATGTTACATGAGGATGACCCTTAATACAAATGATGTATCCTTTATATGGGTAATGAAAGTGACATAATGTTAAATATGTTCACATAATAATGTGACACATGAGTATATCCAGTTGATGAACTATAATCTGGAATATGACATCAGTAAGATAATTCTAAGACTAGAATACAAGTAATAATGCACATATCCTAATGAACTAAGTGAAACCCTAAAATGGATTAACTAGGGTTAAGATGATGAGAACCTGATTATGGTATATGATCTTGTCTTAATCAGGGTTGACCAAGGTTAGAGTTGACATCAGGAATGTGTTTAGGTTTGTCTTGATCAAGGTATGCCATTACCTCTTACTTGGCTTAATATACAATATGCTTGTGTTATATGCATAGTAAAATACTTGGCATATGGTATTGGATGAAATGATTGTTCTCGTATGATATGTTGGTTGGTTTTCTATACTTATTGCTATGAACACATCAAACATAATATATATGTTCCATTATATGAAAGCACCAACTCTTTGGCGGTGTGCTTGGAAGTGACCAAACTCTTAGGTAGTGGTCACATTGTACATATGGAAGCACCAACTCTTTGGTAGTGTGCTTGGACCCAACTCTTTGGTAGTGGTGACATTGTACATATGATCCAACTCTTTGGTAGTGATCATAAAGGCCTTGAGATATAATGGAAAATATGCCTAAATGTTATGTGTTCTCTTTTGTTGATAAACATTCTTGTTCAAGTATGATTTTCTTTATTCTTCTGTTACTGCCAAGTATTAGTTTTATCTTTTTGCCAAGATATGATGAGAGGTATATAAAAGACACGTAGGCGTACTTAGTACAATATTCTTGAATATTGTGCTGACGTGTACCGCATGTAATCTTTTGTCTAGGTTGTGGTGATGCTCTTGAAGATCCAGGATAGTTGAGAGTTGTTTGGGGAGCTGATGTACAGATGGACATGTTGTCTTAAGATCCTGTAGTTTAGTGGTAGTACATGCATATGTATAAGTTTGTTGATCAACATGTAATATCAAATTTTGTAACAATTCATGTTGTAATTATATGTTGAATGGTGAACATGTGTATATGGTTTTATTATTGTTCATGTGCATGTGCTACTGATTGTTTCCTTCTGACTCCCTTGATTTTCTTCTTCTTAGCCTAATGTGGGTTGTTTAAATTGGGATTCTCACTGAGGTGAGGGTTTCAATTTGGACATCACACATCAAATTAAGTTTTAGAAAATCTGGGGACGTCACAATTAATCATTCTCCTCTAGTTATAGTATCTTATATCTTGTTGTTACTACTTTTCCATTTATATTGCCTATGTAACATGTTTATGCCATTTTACAGACCGATGCCCAATCCCACTCGTATGTGGGTTTATAACCATTACGAGTGTGGGCTTAGGGTAGCAAATAGTTTCACAACAAATGGTATCAAAGCCATAGACATAGGCCTCTATATATGTTAAAGGCATAACTCATCTTAAAAACCTGGGGAGGTGAAAAATCCTTTCCTTGAAGTTTAGAAATCCTTCTAGCATGTCATCTCTTCTTTAGGGACCACCTAAGCCACCTAACTAGATGATTATTACTTAGTCATCTCATCTCCTAATGTGATTCTTTTCTCTTGATAATTAATCACATGGCATCTCTATTATGGGTAGCCTTAGCATGGGAAAAGTAAAACTTATTTGAATTTTAAAAGTTGGTTAAGATGATAATTCCATGACCTGATCTTAAATGTTAGACCCTATTTGATAAATGGAGGTATTCTTGAAAAGTATGTATTTATGTGTAAATCTCATGAAAACTTAATGTGACCAAATGGGATATAAGTGCTTCCTATGTTTGAGGTTAAATATTGATATGGGAAAATTAGGTGGAACTCATGTCTTACACCTCACGTTTGATGAGGTCCCTATTGATTTAGCCCATGTTTCCCTATTATTGGTCGAATCTCAAACATAGTAAGAATAAGTCTCCCCCTATTGGATATGTACAATGATCATGCTACAAAAATGGCCAAATATTTGGAACCCTAGATCATGATGTGAATACATGTTACCAGAGGCAAATCCATATTGATTGTTATCCTCATTGCAGACTTGTTACCAAAGGCAGGCCCAGGAGGGAAGGTCCCCAAGAGGTCAAGCCAAGGAGGGAAGGTCACCAAGAGGTCAAGCCCAGAAGGGAAAGCCAACATGAAGATCAAGCACAAGAGGGAATGTCGCCATGATCCCAATTCTGGGACATAGAGCAATTGATGTTCACCCTAAGAGATGGAGAAAATATGGGTTCAAGAATTACATAAAAATAATGTGCTTGAATGTTGTTAGAGAAACCTCAAGAAAAGTAAGAATAACATCTCAATAAAAACCATATGAAGGGTAGATCCCTCTGTCACCTCTAAGGTCTAAAATAAGTATCTAAACCCCAGATTCAAATGTTTAAATTCTGAATTTAATGTCCAAACTTGACTCTTGATACTGAATAATGAAATATGCACTCATGATAAATGATCTTGATTCGACTCCTATGATCACCCTCGATATATGACTAATGAGTATCATGTTCCCAAACCTCAAAGAAATAATTCAAATGATGATTATGTTGACTCACTTGATTTATGACTAAGATATAAGCCCCTGATACTAGGGTGGTACCTTTTCTTGATGTTGAATATGAAATCAGATGTTGAACATGGAATAAGGATATCAAAAAAAGGGATGTATGTCCAGAATTTTTGAAATAGGAAAAGTATATGATGGATGTATAACCCTGCCTAGGCCATTGAGGAAGTCAGAACCCTAAAATTTGGGATGAAAAGTCATGTTTTACTCTTGATTCAAGAGATCTATTATTTGACCTAAAATGTAAAGTCTCCAAATTAGTGAACTGTATGATAATCCCTCCACATTTGTGACTCATGTGATGAGATTTCCTATATGATGATCAATTTGACTTTACCTTTACCCTAATGCCCAATTGATCTATTTGAATTATTTTTAGGTTGATGGAATATCATGTTGATTATGATATAGAATATGGAAACCCAATATTGACTGATGACTTGATTTAATTTTGGGGACAAAATTCCTTTTAAGGTGGGGAGGATGTGATAACATAGAATTTCAAACTTTGAATATGACTTCTATTTTGATCCTTTCCCTTTCCTCACCTTTGGTTTCATGTTTGGGTGTGCTTTTATGCACTATTTAGTAAATCTAGTATGCACATAACATACTTGTGATACTAAAGCTGACAAAAATCAAGTCTACTTTCATATCACTCGCCATCACCCTTTCCTTTTAATTAGATTGTATACTTGATTTCATATGAATTTTTCACATTTTGATTTTGTAGAAATCTATCTAACGATTCCAAAGCATGTTTTCTTGCCCAAATCGGAGATATGATATGAAAGTTCTTATAGATTAAACTTTGGTTTAACCCTTTTAATCAGTTTATACCTAATTGGGCCAAAATATGGATACAAGGCCCACTCGAGGAGGGGCGCCCCCTCTCCAAACTAGGTATCCACCCCTTCTTTTTCAGCCGATCATGGCCTTAGGATTCAAGTGCCACATATTGTACATTTAATCCAACGACTAGGATATCATCTTTGATTGATATCATCTAAATTTGTAATATTGAAATAAGTGATCCTTGTTATGCTTTGAGACATAATCAACTATGGTTCCTTTCTAAATAGTCAATGTTTAACTCTTGTGACGTCAACTGCCCGTTTGGGCTTTAAAATGATGTAGTTGACTTAACTTATTATTTTTGGCAAAATGTGACTTTTATGCTAATATCATACCCTATCTTATTTAAATCAGATTTATTTATCACGTTATAGCATTAAGATCCCCTTGAACCTATCCTATGTTCACTAATTATCTTATGGCATGGGCATGAGACTATGTTGCATTAAATTGATATCACATGACTAAATGTAAACATGTATGATTAGACATGGGCGACAATATATCTCTCATGCTTCTTCTCTTTCTA
The DNA here is from genome assembly GCA_963693085.1 of Alisma plantago-aquatica. Taxonomy (NCBI): domain Eukaryota; kingdom Viridiplantae; phylum Streptophyta; class Magnoliopsida; order Alismatales; family Alismataceae; genus Alisma; species Alisma plantago-aquatica. Next base: position 193,078,932 of record OY856413.1, on the reverse strand, counting down.
AATCAGACCTTATCCTTACCTAGTACTACTCATAATGTGGATGGTTCTCCTACACTTATGTCTTAATGTTGATACTTCTACTATGTTGGATAATTGCATGCACGTTTGGAACTCTAAGTTTGATCTATTTGAAACCTACGTCTAGGGGAAACAACCACATGAGATATATGATGTTTATAGTAACAAAACACCCTTTATCTATGACCCCATATTATGTCTTTTTCATCTTAGGTCCACTTTGAGTTGGGCCCTCTCTAGCAATCTTACTCATAAGGTGCATTATCCTCTTGACCCTACTATAATATTGACTCACTACTACAGAAATGGCTTATAAAGTCACTTTTCAAGGTGTCGGTTGTATACATAAACCGACACCTAAACTCTACAGTGTCGATTGATAACATAAACCGACATCCAATCTATGAAGGGCGACCAGACATGGGTACCACTTTTATTAAGTGTCGGTTACTTAATAAAAAAACTGACACCTAAAATTAACCGCCAAAACCAAAATTTCCAGCGAAAAAATTACCTCCAAAATTTGACATATGGCGTCGGTTAATAAATAAATAACCGAAGACTAAAGGTTATTCGCGAGACAGAAATTGGTGTCGGTTGTCTTTTAGTTAAAAATCGATGACTATAATCTAGTATTGGTGTCGGTTTTTGATAAGAACCGACATTGTTGGTTTAGTTGTCAGTTGTTTTTGAATAACCGACGCTTATGGTCAACTTAATAGAACCAGCGTGAGAGAATCTTCCCCTTTCTCTATTTCATTCCCGATTTCAGTTAGGTCCGGCGATTTCTTGCTCGCCCCCGTTGGTCTTTGCTCCGTGCTCGCACCCGCCGCTGCTCTGCCGCCGTTGCTCCGTGCTCCGCCGGCACGCCGCTCCCTGCCCTCCGTGCTCACCGGTGGCCCTCCGTGCTCTCTGATCACCGGCGCTTTCCCTCTCTTCTCGTCGGCCCTCTGTGCTCATCGGCGGCCATTCTCGTCGGAAGGCCCTCTCCCTCTCCCTCTCTAGTCTCTGGTCGCCGGTGCTCCATGCTCGTCGGCCCTCCGTGCTCCAGGCCAGGTACTGCCTTCTTCCTCCTTCCTTCCTCCGCCTAGGCGGCTGCTTGGGCGGTGCCAATGCACGCCCAGGCCGCTGCTGGGCATTTGTTTTTAAAGTTATTTACTTATTGGTAACTTGATAAATAACTCATATACACTAATCTATGGCAATGCCTTAGTTGATCACTCTTTATATTAGAGTTGCAAGCATGTAACATTAATTAATTTTTGAAAGTAAAATAATTATTGACTGTAATATATTGAACTTATATACAATACATGTTCTATGATAAGCCTTAGTTAATTTAATATGCATACTTTGTGTGTAAGACATAGTAATCGGGTACTGCTGTATATCCAATTAAATTACATGTAACTAATCATGACATAGATTTTAGAATGCATACTTTGGTCAAATGTACTGCTGTAATTTTTGATCAAGTGATGATATGTAAATGTAGCAATAAGTTAGTAAGGTATCAATGATAAGTCTACTGTAATGTGATGCAAAATAGTTATTGTATCATGCATATCTTAATACTTTTTTGTTTTATAGTTGTATAGGGTGTTTTATGTGTGACAAGTCTATTGTTTAATGATGAACTGTAATGCACACATGTGACATGCTTGGAATGTAAATGATGAACTTTTCCCTAAATTGCCAATCATGCTTTTAAAGACATCAATAATCACCCTAACTTGAAGAACTAGGATTTTAGGTATAAGAATGACAACACATTATTTGTTGGCCTGAAAAACCCATCCAAGATTTACTCATTAGGAGTAAATCTTGGATAGTCCCCGGTTTGGGACTGTTCTTGAACACCTAATCTCTCTTAGGAAGTAAGTGTATAATGTGTATTGGGTTTTCAAGAAAATTTTGGCAGCATTTCCCCGTTTGTTCTCTAAGTACATATGTACTTGGATAACAGTGGGGAAATGCTGCCGAAATTTTCTTGAAAACCCAATACACATTATACACTTACTAGTGAGATTAGGTGTTCAAGAATAGATAGGTGGTACACATTTATTATATATCATAATGACATCACATGTATTTGTTAACCCTAGACCCTAATCTTATCCTAATATATACTTGTTTTCTCTTTGATCATTGAATGGATAGATCATGGATGTCCATTCGCAATCGCTGCACCCCAAAGTTTATTTCTGGTCTTGACCGGTTCATTAGATTTGCCGAGGAACATAGGAAACAACCTGGAGATAGGTTCTACTGTCCACGTAGGCATTGCGGTAACAACTTGAAAGTCAACACTGGTGACGAAATCAAAACTCATGTCATGTGCAACGGGATTATACAAGGCTATACAGAATGGCACTGGCATAGAGAGATTTCAAACCCAAAACCAGTGGATGTCGATAGCAGTGCTTGTATGGAAGAAGAAATTGCCTACGATGACGTAGATGTGAATGAACCAGTTCCAGTAGACATCGTTGATGTGATGCTAGATAGTTGTGGGGTAGACCACACTGATCCACCTCCCATTTTTAGAAACATTGTGCATGATGTTGTCCACTTGACTAGGGAAGTGAAAATCTTGGGACCGGTTTTCTTGCATTGGATGTATCCCTTTGAACGATACATGAGCATTTTTAAAGGTGATGTTCGAAACCGTTATCGGACTGAAGGGAGTATTATTGAAGGTTATGTGGCGAGAGAGGTTATGGATTTCTGCAATGACTTTCTCAGTGGTAATGACACTCCTGATAATGACAAGAATATTGATGAGCTATTTGGCGAAGGAATTTTGGGATCACGTGTGAAAGTAATCAGCCGTGAGCAGTTGGAACAAGGTCATTTGTATATTTTACACAACATGGACGAATTGAACGTTTATATCGAGGAACATACCAATTTCATCAAAAGACAATATCCTCGATCCAATACAATGTGGCTTGCTAGAGAGCATAACAAGACTTTTATTAAGTTGTTTGAAGATAAAGTCTTACATCAACTATCTCAAACACCAGATGATATTACTGAAACTATCAAATGCCTCGCCTTTAAACCAAAGTTGACTGTTATGTCTTATGAAGGGTATGAAATTAATGGATTCACATATTACACAAAGCGCCAAGATGATAAGAGTGTCGTCCAAAACAGTGGGGTCACCCTTCAAGCATCGACTATGTTTTTTGCAAGTGCAAAGGATAAGAGTCCACGTGAAGCTAAAATGTCATATTACGGTGTCATTGAAGACATATGGGAATTTGACTACATAGATTTCAGAATTCCACTCTTCAAATGTAATTGGGTTGATAACACCAAAGGATTATAGTGGATGAATTGGGTTTCACTTTAGTGAACTTTGAAAAGATTGGCGAGAAGGCTAAACAATTCATATTGGCATCACAGGCGAAACAACACTACGAAAAATATGGTCTTTAACTACAAAAAGAAATTGTAGCGAAAACCCCAAAATTTGTAGCCAAAAGCTTTGGCTACAATTATCCTTACATTTATAATATATAGCTAATACCCGTGTAGCTAATTGTTTAGGCTACATTTTTCAAACTTGTAGTTAGTTATGCCTCTGGCTACAAATTCATATGTAACCCTAATTGTAGGTAAAAATGTCCTTACACATAAAAATGTAGTTTCCATTGTAGCCAAATGTATGACTACAATTCAATTTGTACCTATAATATGTAGGGAGAGATGGTATTGGTTACAATTGTATTTGTAGTTCATGTGTAGCAAAAATTAGCACTTGCTACACATGTAATTATAGATAGTGTGTAGTGAAAGACACCATGTACTATACATACATATGTAGTGAGAGACATTATGTAGTCAGTCAGTCACTTGCCAATATAGAGGGGTTTTCAATACAAATTTGTCAACAATGATACTTTTATTTATATTTGAACAATGAGTACACAAGGGGAGGACATTAACCTGGCCCCTGTTTTACAATATGCATGGAAAAAAGACACAAGTATACAATATCTTCTTCTGATTACATCTATGCACTGCAGACTACAAAGCACAATATAAAGAGGGCTCATCTTCCTTAGTTCCTCCACCTAATTCACAGTGAGTTCAACAGCCCTATGAATCTCATATTTAGTGGTGAATCTTCCAATCCCAAACATGGTAGAGGTATGTGCCATGTCCTCATCAACTCCCAGAGCTCTCAACACATAGGACTGAGCATAAGAGTTACAGTTTTCCTGTTGGCAACTCATGTAGAGGTTCATGTATGGTTAGTTTTGGTTGGTGAATCCCATGGATCAGAACATATTGCCATTTCTTCTCATAATCTATACGTTTTATACTTTTGTATGTTGTGGATCTCAAATGCCATCAAGTTGATGGGAGCATCCACTTTGCGTGAACCACCATGGATACCTACACAGAAACATACAAGTTTTGAGATATAGCTCACGAAAGAAACAAGCAAACATAGTTTCTCCTACTCATAACTTACCTATTCAATAAACTTTCTTCTCCCAGTGCATTTAAGAAAAGCTCCTACCTATACATGATGACCTCTATAGCACATAAAAATGTAGTTAAGGATTAACATTTCTGGAAAAGAAGTGAAAGAAGCATTAAGAGGACTCAAAATACCTCGATGCGAATTTGAGAGATTCAATTTATCCCAAGTAACCGTGATAGAATCTATACAAAAAGAAGCCTAGTACCCAAATCATGCAGAACCAAATAGAATGTAACTCATAGTAGACAAAAGATAATTGTAACAACAACCAAAATCTTGACATCATGCCTCTTTATGTTAGCAACAGTTTTCATCATTGCATTAAATATAGGTAAAACACTAGTACTAGGAGGGAAGGGAGTTGGTGTTTTACCATAAGCGTGCCATGTTGATGTATGTTCCTTAATCCAGTGATGATAGACAGCCACAAGCATACCACAATCAAGTTGATTTTGGGGACACGTACTTGCCAATATACTTGCTTTGAGGTGCGGGTTATGTTGGCACAAAATGAGAGCACGTCATTGGCTGAATAACCTAAAGAATATGTTAAATAAGTAGGTTAGAAGAGTGAGTTAGAAAATGTCCTTAAAAATTGGAAAAAGCTAACAAATTGGAAATGACTAGATGCATGATATCATGATTTGTAGCCAGTACAAATAAAAAGAAGAGGGCGACAAACTAAAAACATGGGATTTTAGGCTGTTGTTGATTAAGCATAGCCATCAAATGGCTCCCCTTTTTTTCATAGTATAGGCTGATGAGATGGATACAAGCTCACTTTCTTCCTTCTCACATTCAGACATTCTTGAGTAAGTTCTGCATGCAAGATGAAGGTTGTTGATAAAGGGAGGTTGCTTGAGACCACAATAAGGTCATGTTGATTCAATGCAAGGTATGCATTCAAGGATACATGTAAACAAATATTAGAATCTTAAAAGGGATTCAATAGAATATCTTAGAGTATGATAGATATATTTATCCCAGAGCACTGGATTCGAAAACCTCAATCAGATTATCAGTCAGAAGATAATATATCAAACCTAGAAGCAAAAACACCCATACTTGTATAATCATTTATAATAATCATCCACACAATATTAACTGCAATCTGTTTTCCTTGGGACACTTTAATTTCTCTATATCCAGATCTATGGAAGATACCTAAAGCATCTACATTGATATCAATAGGTTTCCTATTATTAATAAAATTAGAAGCTTCTTGACGAAAATAAAAAGTATTTATCTTATTTTATATAATGAAAATGATGCTTATAGTTAATGTTGTAATTAAACAACTTTTATTATATCGAGTAGGACAGTAGATGGGGTATATTGTTACTCAATAAAACTCATAGTAATTATATAGTATATTATACGCAAACATAACCTGTGTCAAAATCATCATAGTTAAACAAGCTAGTATGTTTAACCCATTTTATGATTGATAAAGTAAACTAGAGAAAGGGCAGATGTTGGATAGAAACTTTATGTTAGTTGGTTTTCTACTAGATTGACAGAGTCGGCTGAGCGCCCAAGGAAGGGTATGATGGTCCACCAGGCATCCGAATGGGGATCCCTTGGGTAGGAATTTCGAACATTTGGAGTCCAGGGGATCCAAGAATACTATGCAGACCCGGGGTTCCTGTCATCATGGAGCAAGGAAATTGAGGCCCTTGCATTGCAGAAGGCATCAAAGGAGAACCATTCATATCAACCATCCCTATCCCGAATCCCATGCTCATACCCATGCCCATCCCCATGCCCAGGACGAAGTGTAGCATATGTGCCAGGTGAGGCTGGCGCAGCTGTTGCATTGCAGCAGGAAACATCATGTGAGGCATACACATGCTATTGCCCATGGACATAATCTGTTGGATGACGAGAAGTATACCAGTGAGTAATGAAGTTGCTAAGCAGTCGTCACCATGAACAACTGAGACCCATGTTAAGCTGGAAGAGATAGTACCTGAATCTGGAGCTGAAGAGTTTTCAGGTACTCGATTGCTTCATCAAGCATCGACGCCTTGTCACCTTGAAAAACTATAGCGTCTCAGTTGCAGAAACATTATTTACTAACCAATTGACTGGAAAACTAGAGGCAAACTAGACAGAAAGAGTGAAGGTTTACCTTGTTGCAATTGGGTATGAGCTCTTGCAGTGCTCGCATCTTCTCATTGATCATGTCCCTTCGGTGCTGGTGTGAAAAAAGAATTGCACATGCTATTGCTGAACTATTAAAACAATGGTTTCGGACATACATTGCAGAGTTTTACTTCCTGCAATCGCTTACCCTTTCGGATAGATTATGCACTTTAGCAGCTCGACTTCGCTTGACTCGAGCTGTGGACTGTTTCTTCATACCACCCACGGATTCATCTTCAAGATCCTGCAGCAAATGAGATGAGAAAAAGTTTGACCACAAATTATATTAAACTTGGCAGTGTGGTAGCTTGGTTTCCCTTCAATTGATGACATGACTTACCTCACTGTGATAGCCAGATTCCTCCCCTAAAAAATTAAAGGCATAAAATTAAAGGCATATGCTATTCCTAAAACAGAATGCCCTAAAAAATAGAGTTGTGCCTGTTGCTTTATGCAGCCTGTTTTTTATGTTGTGTGACCAGGCTTTTACATGGAACATTACTAAGAGAAAAGACCAGGAGAAAATTTGATAGTCCTCATTTTTCAGGGTCGCACACTGGCATGCATCAGGAAGAAAAATACCTATATAATAAATATCAATGATTTCCAGTATTACCTTATCAAGAAAAATTTCATGGAGGGGTGTATCATGCACCTCTGTACTGCAGTCCCAAAGAACTCACTCAATTGATAGCAGTTACAGTTGAATTAATATGAGAAAAAATCCAAACTTTATGGATCCTCATTTACTGATGGATCAAATCGTTCACTTGAGTTTCATTGCAACAGCAAACTGATATGTAGTGGCTCCCTATTCGTGACTTAATGTGTTAATTACTATGGTACAAAGGAGCAACGAGCCAATGAAGAACCAGGTCAGTTTACCTTTCTGATTATCAACATGTGGAAATAGAACACTTCACCTAATGGTATAGATACCAGCAAGGATAAAGCAGTGCATATCACCTGCAAACAGGGATATCATAAATTAGTTGGGAAGATCGAGATAGATTACATTGGCATAACTGAAGTGAAATTTCAAATTAAAATATTTGTTCTCGTTACATGGTAGTTCAGACTCTACCATACAAGATCACCAAAAAAATAGACTATTGTAACTTAACGGAAGTTGAAAATTAAACTGTATCATGAGGATAACTTCTAGTATAGTGTTTCAAGCTATATAGGTTAATACATGCTTATGGTCGTATAGCATGACAAACAACATTGGTAATGTTGAAATTTAATCATTTATGCAGTAGTAATATAGTTATAAAGTGAACAAAAGTGCAAGCCATCATCCAATATTATAAATCAACTATTCAAAAACTGTTTCCATCAATTAATTGCCTTAGTTCTATATCAACGAGCTACTAGCATACAATCAAGAATCTCATTTGTAGCTGTAGAGTTGGAAAACCAAGGTTTGTCTTGGAGAAAGGTAGGAATCTAAGTGACCTACAGATGACGACTATTTCATGATCATATTTGACATTACTTATATAAGCATATTACAACTTTTTAGATAGTTGTACTTATAAAAGCGTATTACAACTTTTTAGTCACCAGAAATGATTCTTTTGTCAAACGTGGCATCGAATTCGTGCACAGTTCCTCATAAATAATTTAGTAGAAATATGGTGGAAATACATGTTGGTGATAAAGGAGCTTATTGGATATGGATCTAGATAGGTTTTCATTACCTGGAAATGCTGATGCATTCATGTTCTAACATTGCTTATTGTCATTTCTTGGCTGTTTAAGGATCTTTAAGAGATGGTTGATTTTGTTACCTGCCTCATTGGTGATGGTGTAACCCTTCCTCTGAGAAGTCTTCTACTGCCCAACAACCTAAAAAAGAAGAAATGAATGTTTTAGATGCTCACAAACTAAAATTGGAGAATGTGGAACTCGAAGTTTTAGATGCCCCTATTGAGTACGGATAATTAAGATTATATTTCTGAGATGAGTAGAAATTATTCCCCATTCAATAGGGGCCTAATCAATGGTAAACCGTCACAAACCTTTGATGTTTGTGTTAGTCACTTTATTAGGGGCCTAATCAGTGGTAAATCGTCACAAACCTTTGATGTTTATGTTAGTCACTTGATAAGAGAAATCAGAATGTGAGACAAGCACAGACATTGGGGCCTTCTTCACCTACTGCAAATCATTGAAATCCAGTTGAATCTGAATGAGCAAGACAATGGTGCAGGTGCTGCCTTTACTGAAGTTGTAGTATCTTATATTTTTGCTATTCATGAGACACTGAATCATGTAAGCTGGCATAATGACATAATGTTAAATTCTTAGTCACAGATAGTATCATCAAAGATCAAAATGTGTGGTGTTGCAGTTAAATTATCATTTTGGATTCAGTTGATATCTAGAAGGATGTAGTCAACATACATTAAGAACAATTACCTATCAAAGCAAACACATTGAAGTTTTTATATATGTAAGAGTTTTTTTATTCAGAAGTCCATCCTAATATGGGCCTGTTCAAGTCAAAATATGAATTGGCTTTTTGCAAAATAGCAGACCATAATTACTGAAATGTAATACAGAAATGCAATATAGAAATGCAGTATGAGAGTTCACCCAAAAAACGAAACTACATGGATAGATCCTATCCAGAATACACCCATATCTCACATAGCAAGAGTGGAACATTGATCACTATAGGGACTGCTCCATATAATGATTTATACATGTCAAACAGTAACCACTAATCTTTCTAGTCACTAACAGTAGCATCAGCTGGATGTGGCTGGTCATGGTGACACCATGACACAATTAAGCATTGTGCCCTCTAATTCAGAGGGCACTACAAGTGCATCAATACCAACGAAAAAGAAGGGCACTACAAGTACATCAACATTAGTGACAAAGGAGGGCACTAAAAGTGCATTAACATTAATGATAAAGGAAGTTTGACAATGGGATCAACTTCTACTGCTACTGAATTTGTAGTTGAGCTTGACTTCAGAGAGATTATTTTGTATTACGATATAGATGGAAATTGGGAAGAATTTTGTGTCCTTTTACTATGAAACCTGATTAGGAAAATGGTTCAGATGTTCAATGCTATGACTAGTTTAATATCGTACCTTTTAGTGATTCTAAACAATAGGATGTCAAAGAATCAATAAATGACCACAAGCTTCGGATGGAAATGTGGCAAAGACTATCTGAGATGGGATTCAATATACTTGTGGAGTGGACATGTTCACTACGTGTATTTACTCCATTGGGTCTCGAGCAACCTAAATAATGATAAACAGTGCAAGTAGTTGCCTATTTGTTTTGCAATTGGATCTTGGTAGCTGTGGTAGATGTTGAAAATGAGGAACAATGATATATTCAGGAATATACAATACATGACATGTCAAGCTACACTCGTGGTGAGAAAATTGGTCCAAAGAAATGAATTGCCTTCAAGGTGACTGGGGAAGATGACCAAAGGAATATAGACACCCTGAGCATGAATGGAGGAAGCCCCTTGATAGTTTCTTAAAATTGAATATCAATGTGTCTATAGTCAAGAGAATCAACAAATATGTGATTAGTCTTATTTTAAAAATCACCAAGGAGAATGGATCACAGGGGCTACAAGGTTAGTACTGGAGAATACATACTAAGGTGGAGCTTTTAGTGGACATAGTTGGCCTGATAGCAGTTTATGGTATCAGTGGACCGCTAATCCTGCAAGCAAATAGTATGACACAATTTTCTAAAAGTTGAAGACAATGTGCCTCCTAAATATAAAGCTCAATGCTTATGGATCAGGAAGCTGATAACCCACATGAATACATGGACATTCGATTCATTAGAAGAAGCTCCAAGAAGTTGGGGAACCTCATTGGGAAGTAGAAGAGGAACTTGGATAGTAACATAATAAGAGAGGATATTTATCTGGCTAGACCTGTGTTTGGAGGAAAAGATGAATATATAGCCTAAAAGTAGTTTCCAAAAAATTATCACAAGTTCAAAGTTATATATTATACAGTTCTCATCCAACTAATCAAATACCTCATCCAATTTTGTTTATTTCCATGATACAAAAAAGAAGAAGTCAAGGAGTCATTGACTTTATATGCAACATTACAGGAAAAAAATTAAATAATAGGTTTCTATGATCTATATAATATAGTGGAAAAGAAAAAGAAAAATGTAAAACAGTTGAACCTTGGATGAAATGTATTGATCGCAATCTCAATAGCAACAAAATAGAACCAAAAAGTTCAGGCTAGAATTTCATAAGAACCTCTAGTCACGTCATCAGAAATGTAAACCACAGATCATTTTGCCCTTCAGCAAGACATAGTTTTAAAGTCCACACTCTGACTTGAGAAGCTCGAGTTATTCAGGGAAATCTGCAGTTCAAGCCTCATATTCAGCTTCTATAAAGATGCATGATAGGGTCAAGAAAATGTAGAATGAATGCAGCTTATAGCATCAAGAAGTGTCACTTTCATGAGTCATAAACAAACCCCTCATTGTTAGAAAACCAGCAGATAGGAGCATTACAACCTGCATCATACTGTAAAGAAAAACCAAAGAAGTAGCAACTCCATAGCATGTAGCAACCTTCTAGCATTAGCCTCCTCACAATAACAAAGGGGTAAAGAAAACTCCATCAAGCAGTTCAAGTATATACAAAGATAATCCTTTCACAAGAGAACTATTGTGCAAGTCTAAATAGGTTCAAGAATCAAACCTAGTTCATTTAACACATAAGCTTTCCTTATGAAATTTTCTGTAATAGCTGCAAAAGACTCCAAAACACTTGAATCTTTCTCAGAGGGAAAACCAAATAGTAGGAAGAAAATAAGAAGCATGTCCAAGAATCAAGCCTTTAAGAACCTCTTCTTTCAATTTGCAATCAACCTCTTGCACTAAGAAAAACGAGCCTTAGACAAAAAAAAGTATTGTTACTGATTGAAGAACAAAAACAAAGCATCAAAGTTTAGACAAAAAAGAAGTGATAAAGAAACCTTATCCAAGAGACTTGTGACAGTCCTGATACTAAGCCATAAAGAATTAGCATATCTTTCTTTAAACAAGTTCAACTTGACCTTGTTCATTTTACACTAACTCGAAAGGAGTACATGTAAACCCAATTCAACATTGAAAGAGATAATTAGGAGGACAATGACAATGACGTCAAGACCATCAATTTTGTCCTAGGGTGCTCAATCTCTAATCTCCACGACCACTTTAGATGTGGCTCAAACATCCTGAAATGATAATAGAGTTACCCCTAAATTTTTATACCCCTTACTTCTAAATTTTTCTATTTCTTTTGGTATTGACCACATTCAGTGTGCTGCAGTCCAAATCCATTGCTCTTCTTCCACCAAGGAAGAAATAACAATAACCTAGGATAAAATAAAGAATCTTGTTGTCTGTTTTTAGAACCAATCAGCGAAAAATATGAGGCCACCATCCAGCCCATAACAACTATATGTATAGACTATACAAATTTAACAAGAAAACACCCTTCAAGTTAGAGCAGAATATGAAACTTTGACGGCTTTATCTAGAATTAACTTATCACACTGAATTTTTATTTTTTGGTGAACTATCACACTGAACGTTAGAATTGCCAAATAAACAGATCAGCCACCATCCAACCTCAAATGAGAATAACATAAGAAAATATGATTCAAAGGTGATCTCCGAGACTGATGGTAACTAATACAAATATTGGTTTCAACTAAAAAACCAAAAGAGCTTCTGAAATGCACAAATATTGCAACAACTTTAAGCAACCAAGTTATAGTTGGATAGAGATAGTGTACTCAAGACAATTTTGAGATGGTTATCATGAGTAAGCATAAAATATCATAAAATTTTCTATGACCATGCGTGGTTAGAATCATGTGCTACCCTACTGCTATGATACATACCAAAAAGAGGCACAACTAACTGTAGGTACAATTTAGAGCCTTCCAGCTTTCACATACATCTACCAAGGAGCTTGTATACAATATTGAGAATATGAGAAAATATACCGGTGGAGGTGATAGAGCTTTTACCTTTTCACTGAACTTTAGAACCACCTAACAAAGAACTCATGAATAGATACAGATTGACCTAGAGCTATAAAGAAGGAAGAATGATAGGAATTCCTGAAACATATCCGAAGCACTTTGGTGAGTCACATAGGAAATCAGTACCATATCCAAAGATAAAAATAGATAAAAAGAATCTGTTGAAATCTATCAAAGTGGCAAGTTCTACTTCTCTTTCAAGGAGATCCAGATGCCACTCATCTTGGTCATCCATGCGTCTACTCCAAGTTTAAGGATGGCCTCCCCACGTATATATTAGATTAGATGTAGTAGAGATGCCATTGGGGAAAAACATTAGACATGAGAAGAATTATAAACAACTCCCTCACAAGTTTGATCAGAAATGAATAATGATTCAGAGGTTGACATTAGTAAAAGAATCCTTACTTAAAACCATGTTGGATATATATAAAAATGGATATATATCATGAACCTTTTGTGAAAACTGGTGCTCCGATCAAAGCATACTGGTCAGCAAGATGTTTCAAATTATTTTTCAACCTGGAATTTATAAGCAAACATAGAAATACTCAATTCCTTGGCAAAACTAGATTTTTATCAATAGGGGCAGAATAACAATCATTTTCCTAAAAGAATGCTCAAACCGGCAAAAGAAAATTTCTTTATAGCCTCGTACAACCAGTGCAGTATTGTTGACCTATGACATCACAAGTAGATGCTTACAAAGTCAAAATCGCATGATACTTTACCAATGCTTGGATCCCCATCTTAGCTGATGAATAGGCTGTCTAAGTCTCCTCAAGTCAACTTACAAAGCCTGCAGAAGAATGGGATGAATAAAAGAACTCCTCTTGATAAAAGTAAAGATTGAGAGAGAGGGGAAGCATTATCAATGTTCATAGAAGAGATCATTTTTCATACATCAGTAGTAACTCTATTATACAAATAGTATACATGAACCACTTCTTGCTGGAAGAGCAGAAAAAATATAGGGAAAAAAAGAAAGACTCGAGTAGAGATAGGTATAGATGTCAATTTTTCACACAGTTGAGCTGAGGAACCAATGCCTCTAAAGAAAAAGGAGTAATGGAACAGGGTGACCCGTAATTCACCTTATACCACTTAAACCTTAGGAAGAATGATAGAGAGGTAAATCATTAATGGTTTCAAAGATTGAGCATGGGTTTCTTTATTTAGTAGCCCTTGGGATGATTCACTGGGCCACCTCTTCCAGATGGAAACTGATACCTTTAGCTAATGTAATACGTATATGTGGAAATAGATGCCCCCTGCAGCCCTAGAGACTGTTGTTTGAGCAATAGACTGCTGCCTTTTAAGTAGAATATGTAGATGTAGATGATTTGGCAGGAGTATACCTCAGTAGTTATGCTTCAGCATTGCTCCTCACATGTTCGATGCTCCGCGAGGTTGGGTTCGAACAAAGAAAGATGTATGGGAGAGTCCGGAGGAGATAAGGATGAGAAGGAGAAAGGGCGATCCGATAGGGGGTTTTGAGGGGAGAAGAGAGTGAGACATAGAACACGATGGGTAGGGATCAGGAAAAGGAAAGACTGTGTAGAAAATGTAGCTAATTTTGCCAAAGCATACCTCAGAATTTGTGCTTCAACTTTGTTCCTCACCTTCACCTTTATGTTTCCTCACAGGATTTAGTCCTTCCAGCGCCTCGAGTCTGATGATCTGCAAGATTGGGTGTGAACACGGTAGGAAAGATGGGGGTGTGGGATGAGAAGAGGATGAGAGGGGAAAATGGCAAATAGATATGGGATTCTGGGGGAGATGAGAGTTGACAGGGAGCACAATGGGTAAGCAGGGAAGGGGGCGCTATCGGGATGGATGGGGGTGTTGCGCGTGAAATAAATCGCGCCAATACAGATGGCTGGCGAGCAGTGCGCGTAAATATACAAAATTCAAATTTTCAGGCGTTTTAGTAATTTGGCAGTGAGGGGAGACGAGTTGGGAAGAGTTTTAATTTGTAGTTGATTCATATATGTAATGAATTTTTGTAGCTTTTATAATTAACTATAATTGTTTTACTTACATTTTTATAGATTGTAAAGATAAGTAATTTTAGCTACAAATAAAATATATATAGTTAGAATAATTGTAGCTAAAGACCATTTTTTTGTAGTGCAAGTATTTTATATCGATGATCCTGCAAATGATAAATGGTCGGTTGTTCTTCATGGTAAAAGACAGTTCATTGAATATCCTATAGATGAAGAACAATACTATGATAAGTATGATGACTCCAGTCCATTCTCAGTTGGGTTGCCAACACCAACAAATATTGAAGATAATCATGACTTGTATGTGCGCGGAGATCACAATGAAGGATTGTTAATTGATAAAAAATCGCAATATTAGAGGTATGTTTTGTTTTATATGTTTTTATTTTTCTGAATATGTGAACTTTACAATTTGAATTACTTTACAATTTGAATTACTTTACAATGTGAACTTTACAATTTGAATTACTTTACAATGTGAACTTTACAATTTGAATTACTTTATAATGTGAACTTTACAATTTGAATTACTTTACAATGTGAACTTTATAATTTGAATTACTTTACAATGTGAACTTTACAATTTGAATGTGAATTTGCAGATGGTTGACCATTCTCCTGATGACCATGTTGATGATTACTGTGAGGGTGAGGACATCAATGTGCCGCCTCAAAATGTAAGTTTTAAAAATATATCATATATTTATATCTATATGTCCATTTATAGTTATATCTTGTAAATGTGATTATTTGGTCAAATTTTAGGTTGATGATGCACATGTACCATCTGAAGCACTTGAGGCACTTGATCAACAACCCCAAAAACTTGACAAGAGAAGGGGCCTCACTATGATGAAGAAGTTAATTGCGCAAAAGGGCAATGGACCCAAACTTGTTGTGGATTTTGATACTGCAGAAAATGCATGTGGTGTGAATCGCAATTCATTTGTTTCATATCTTGGGTTTGTTACTCGTAGCCATTGTGGTTGTCGCTTAGATTCTTGTCATAACGTTTCTAAGGAGAAGAAATACTTAATATGGAGGGATTTATGCATGAGTTATTATTAATTTGCAATTCTATTTTGTAGATTACTAAATTTTTGGATACTAGTTAATAACAATTCTATTTTGCAGAGTATATTTGAATTGGATGAAAAGTTGCATCATAAATGCGTGATGCAACGTTGTGGGAGAGTCCTAAGGAACTATAGGACAAATCTCACCCGAGAATACATAAAAGAAGCTGACAAGAGGAAGAAAACAACCACTGAACAGTGGAACTTCCTGGACAAAGAAGAATGGGACGAGTTTGTCGCTTCAAGACAAACTGATGAATTCAAGGTATTAGGCGTCAGTCTCAATCTCATTAATTAATATATGTTGTATTCACCTATTCAAGATTAACATTTAGTGTTACTAACCAAATCATTAATGTGCATACTAACTAGGCCCTCAGTGAGGCACAAAGATCAAGGTGTGCACTGAATGTGCATGACCACACAATGGGTCCAAAGGGGTATGCAGGCATTCGCCAAAGACTACAGTCTGAGGCTACTGCTCAGTCTGCTGCTACTCAAGAGTCCTCTACCATAGGTAGCACACCTCTGCCTCGCCATGATGTCTGGATAGCTGGGAGGCAAAATAAGAAGGGAGAAATAACGAAGGTCGCATCTGCTGAGGCGGCTGCAAAAATGGTAAAACACAACTCTTA
Source organism: Alisma plantago-aquatica (assembly GCA_963693085.1). Lineage (NCBI taxonomy): Eukaryota > Viridiplantae > Streptophyta > Magnoliopsida > Alismatales > Alismataceae > Alisma > Alisma plantago-aquatica. Next base: position 193,062,495 of record OY856413.1, on the reverse strand, counting down.
CAACAATCATTCGAATATTGATTATTTGTGTTGTTTACTTAATTACAAATTTTTGTTGTGGCGATTAGCGGGAGCTGCACGAGCTGAGGACACAAGGCAAGTTCATCCCTGAGGAAACAAGGGATGAATTGACAGTTGCTCTGGGTAACCCAGAGCATCCTGGATGTGTTAGGGCTGCAGGCGCTGGTGTGGGCATCAAAGCCTTTTTTGGGCCATTCCAGCGTAAACATGTCCCAAAAGCGGGACTTTTACAAGAAGAGGTAACATATTCTTTCTTTATAATGTTACTGTAAAAGAGAATTCAATAATTAGAATTTGACCTTTCTTTTATCCATGTATAGGTAGATAAGCTATTTGATAGGAAACTCGAAGAAGCAATGAAAAAGTGGCAGGCATCTAAGACTACCACTTACCAGACAATACCTACTACATGCTCTACTCCTACTCCTACTGCAGAGGTTGGGAGTAATCCTGTAGAACCACCACCTAGCACATCCGTTGTAAGTATTTTTATGACATAGTAACTAGTTTTGTAATTCAAGATGATATGTGTATATGAAATTGTAGTCGTTTCAAAAAAAGATGATATGTATATATGTATATAACATTCTTTACACAAAAATTTGTAGGGGTTGAAGCGATGTCATCTAAAAAGTAATTAATATGTCGTTGCAGAGGCATCGACTTACCCATTACTACCCGGGGAACAATTTCACGGGACTCCATTACCAGTTGGTTGGCTTCGTGTGAGCCCGGTACATATATTGCAAGGATGGGCGGATCTTCCATTGCTATATGCCCACCCAGATTGTGAAACGCTTGGTGAGGCAGAAGGCGGAGTGATATTGTGGCGAAAAGCGGATGCCCTCTATACTGAAACTGTATGATAAATTTACATTATGTTAAATTGTTAGTGTATGTATATGATGTCAGTTGATCTGAAATTATATATATATACATGTTAAAAAGAAGACACCCACATCATCTAGGCCTCCACTTCCACCTCCTACATTACCTAGTTGGGTTCCACATGACCTACCTGTCCCGTTAGGTCCTAACTGTAGGGGTATGGCAATATGGTTAGGCGAACATGATATAAACTGCCCTATAATTGTTTCTTCCATTTCAGATTCTACAAGTCAGTCATACGAAACCAAACTATTTATACAAGATATTTTGGAGTTGTTTGGAAATGATTGGCTAAATACATTTGTGATAGAGCTATGGATAAGGTGAGATCTTCTTTATACATCCATATACCTTGTGTATGATCTGGTGATCTGGTTTCTTAATTATTAATGTATGTGTAATTAATACATATTTTGCAGCTACTTAGACAAGATATGTGCAGATTTTGGATTTGAACATGTAGGGTTTTTGATTCCATCTTTGATTTGTCTAGTAGCTAAAGACCCTACGTCAGTTCAACAATATTGTTGTGAGGCTTTTACAAATTTTTTTGTAAATAAGAAGACGGTGATAATGGCTCCATTCAATGTAGAGTAAGTTTACTTTGCTTATTATAATTTGGACTTAAGAAAATTACATTTTTATTGTGGATTTTGAGTTATTAATTTTTAACTTTTTTACCTATAGTGGTAGGCATTGGGAGTTACTGGTTATTGTCCCCGAGACATTCACTGTCTATTATCTAGATCCTAAGGGGAGTAAATTGAATACAAGATTTGGACACATAATGAAAATGGCATTATTCCGATGAGAAATATTTCATTTTCATATCCGTTAACATATGTTATTACATTACTATTTAATTACAATGTTCTGTGTTACATTAATATGTAGGGCTTTTGATGAGTTCAAAAAGGCTGGAGGAAAGGTCCCCACGAAAAAGAACCAGCCAATAATTTGGAAGAACGTGAAAGTAAGTTCCCGACTGCAATATATGTATATATTATTTATGTGAACAATGCTTAATTAGTTGTATTTTTAATATTTTGTATGTTTGAATTTATAGTGTGCTACACAAGACAACGGATGGGCATGTGGATACTATGTCATGCGATATATGCACATGATTATCAAACATGCCGCACTGGATATCGAGTGTATTGCTCAGGTATTATATAGTCTCATTAGATAATATGATCGAAATATATCAATCTTATTTATAGCTCATTAATTATATATATACATCATTCTCTTTACAGGTGTTTAAAGCTGACCCCATTACAGGAAAGGACTTACCAGATGTACATGCTCCTTATATGATGGAAGAATTAAATGAAGTAAGAGAAGAATGGGCAACAACCATACAAATAGTGGGGTTTTTAAAATATAATTGGGATCCTGATAGCGAATAATGACTAAACAATGATATTTTATAAATGAATTTCTGAATTATAATATATGTGTGAATGTTTCTACATGTCTGGATGTTTCTACACGTGTCTGAGTGAAAATGAATGAAAGTGTTGGTTGTTATATTAATGTTTCTACATGTGTGAATGTGAATGAATGGAACTACAGATTGCTAGCTACATGAATGTTTCTAAATGTGTGCAAATAAAATGGAACTGCAGGTTGCATTGCTAAATGCAGGTGTGAATATATATTTTTGTTGTTAATTTTACAGGTTTGTGGCCTGTTGTTGGCTGATATCAATGGATGTCGTAAAACCTGCAGTTCATAATTGAACTGCATGTTTCTCATCCTGCGACCAGCCACAGCAGGTCTGCAGACTGACAAAAAAAAAAACAAAACAATAGGCGTCGGTTATTTGTATAAAATTGACACACAAAGTTATAGTGTCGGTTTTATATAAATAACCGGCGTCTATTTCCTGTGACGCGAAGATATATGGCGTCGATTTCTTAATTATAACCGACACTGATAGTGCCCAAGATGGCGCCCCTTTTTGTGGTGAGAAGGGTTTGGGCATCCGTTTCTTATCTAATAACTGACGCCTATAGTCCCATGATGGCGCGTTTTTGGTGGCGCGCGAAGAGTTTGGGCGTCGGTTTTGGAACCGACGCGTAATGGGTGAGCTTTTAGTGTCGCCCACATAGGTGTCGCTTAGAAACTGACACTAAAGGCCTTAAATAACCGACACTAAAGGTAGGTTCTGTAGTAGTGACTTGCTTGTATGTATGCTCGTATGAATGCGTGACTAGGTAAGTACTTGGATGAACTAATGTTCCTGTGATTACTACTTTCATGTTTGGTTGTATTATGTTGACAAAAGCTCGAACATATAATATACTAATCCATTACACAACCTAATGTTGATTTAACAGACCAAGACACCTAAAACATGCTTTGTATAAGATGTTATCACTGTGTTTGCCTGAGTCGTTTCCACATCTTGTTCTTTATCATGCTTCTAGCCAAGAAAGTGTTCTACTACTCTTAAATTGTTTACATGTCTTTTTATAGAGTACTTAATGCTTTAGCATTAATATTTATTTTATTGAATTTTATTTGCTAAATGAAAACTTGCTACACTAAAGATTCTGAGGTCTGCAAATGAAACATCAATGGGATGGTAGAAGTAGAAATGGGTACATTTTTCTCCTCGAGTTTTCGTATCTTGTATCTTGTTGTTACTACTTTGACATATATAATGCCTATGTGACATGTTTGTGCCATTCTATGGATAGGCGCCCAAGCCCACTCTCCTTTGAATTTGTAGCCATTCGGAGTGTGGGCTTAGGGTAATAAATATTTCCATGACAAGTACATACTTTATTGATGTACATGCAGTCATGGCCTCATGCCATTTACTAAAATTTACTCCCTCAATTGCCTCATTGTAGGTGGATTCTCCCCATTAATCCGGACAAACAAATCATATGATTGTGTCGTGACAAATCCAGATGACATTGGCTCCATATGTGTTTCACTAGACCTTCGTGGTTTTTGTGCTACATGAGAAAGTTTAGATTACATATATTGTCCTTGTTCCTCTTCTACCTTTGTAGGTTCATTTCTATCTTATTGGCCTCAAACATCATTGAGATCAATTTTCCTCCTACTGGTTGCTTTGGTACTAAACTGTCATATAAGGAATACAATAGTTCTAGAGACTAAAAATTTGTAGTTATATGTAATATAAAAGTAAGAAACAGTTAATCCTTGTTAGGGCATCCAACAAAGAAACATTTCACTAGATTGGGTCCAAGATTTAAAAAATATATACTTCACATAAGTTTCACACCTAAAATATTCATCAAGGATATATTGGAACATTTACCAATCCATCTCTAATGCATTGACTTTGGAACTAGTTTAAAAGGTACACATATAAGTTAAATGTTGTAGTTTTAAGAATATATGCCCACAAGAAACACGAAAGATCATCCAAATTCATCATTGGCCATAGCATGTCAAACAAGATGTGATTCATTCTTTCAAATGTGCTAGTATGTTTTTGTGTTCTAGGTGAAGTCAATTGTGATACAATACCAAAATCTCTCAAAAGGGATTCAAACTATAAAATCCACAGATTTTGCCATTTTGAGACTTAGAAGGCCTGAGAGGACAAACCAAAAACATTAGCTAATTGTTTCAAAGATAGATGTGGAAGCATAATACCCATACATGAACATACAAATATAATGCATACACCATAACATTCTCAACATTCAACATGTGAATATTAACAAATGAGTTATTACAACATGATTTACAATTACATATTAAATGCAAATTCTACAATCTGTCAACAAGTATGCTAACTAGGATATACACAATAGATACAACCTGAACACTGCTCACTTCTGATCTTTTCTCCCATTCTAGATCTTAACTTAGAAAATATGTGAAACAAAAATATCAACATAAAGTTGGTACGTTGTTGAAAAGATATAGATACTATGCTGGCATACTTAAAATAATTGAAGAAAGAACAAAAGAAAAAGAAAATACTATTTCAAGTGGAGAATCAGGTAAACCCAAGTTATTAATCATATTTCAATGAAATTGCATTAATATGGTGTACTTAGCACAACATCACATATATTACTGGGCCCATTCCCCATGTACCTTGTACTACCATTAGGGAGGTGTTAGCCAATATTGATACTTTCCCTCTCTAATAGGGAGATTAATGAACACCATCAGTAACTACATTTTATTTTCTTTCTTTAATGTTCTATTGTTTAAGATAGAGGATTACCATAATATACATACACATCCAATCAAGTTTATGCAAAAAAATTCAAGCAAGTACACATACTTATATCATCCAAGAAAACTAGTCATATAATTATATTTATGTACCTGAGTTCAAAAATTCATTACATATCCATGGCCATCTAGATAATTTGGTCATCACCTAATTAATAACAAATATCCATCATTAATATAAGGTTCACCATTATTAATGGTACTTAGTTCTAGTTTAGGGTTGAGTCAAATCTATGTGTTAATGGTCTGAAATATGTCTCTAGTATTTTTATACTGATCAGGATGTCATTTTTAGGGTCTGCTCCAAATTTCATAATTTTCTAATGTTTGGTCTATTTTCTAGAATTATATTGAGATTAAAAGTATTTACTTATTCATAAATGAAGAAAAACAAAATATTAGTGTATAATGTTCCATTCATAGTCCAAAAGTTGATTTGAATGATCATTGGCGTTCTATGAGGGTTTTTCGGAATTAATATCAACTGACTGCTATTTATTTCATTTGATGAACCTAAGTAAGGGTATTAAAATCCAAATTAATTACCATATTTATAATCACCTAAAGATTCTGATCTAAGAGTTTTGTAATAAATATGACAATTTTCTGAGTTCATAGGTATTTTATGGATATTTATCAGATAAGGGGGCAATTTTCTATCAATTAAGCAAGTGCTAGGTATATTCTGGAATTTAGAGTAGAGTCTTACCTTTTTGTGAGTGACAATCAGATCTTCAAGTGGATTCACTAAGACCCTGACCCATGGACTCGCCCTAGTGAGTCTACTCTCCCACATGAGCCTCACATTTTTATGTAAGTCCTGCTCACGATACTCTGCGGGTATCATCTGCATGTTTTTGCATAGTGGGATGCTGTCGAGCGATCTCCCAGCCAAAGCCTCATCCCCCCTTTTCATGTACTGAGTCTAACGTATCTGTGGAGGTGCTTGGATCAATGACGACCAATCCTAGAGGTATTGAGAAGCCAGAATGCCATGGAATTTACTGATCTTGCATCCGTGACAGAGAAAGCACTGCCAACATAGGGCTTTGCTGCCCGTGCATCTTTCCCCATAGGAAATAGGTCAGGGAGAACCGCAGTCTCCCAGGGAACTTAGTTGCAATCTCCATTTGGGGTGAGAACAATCTACAAGAGCAACTGAACTCATCTCCTTCTCTAGAAAGATTGAGTTCGTCAGCCACACAACACCATTCTCAAGCATCAACAAGCTTCCAAATACTCACCCTAGGTTCCGGGAAGCTACCTAGTCCTCTATTTGTTGTCTCTGAGGCATCTACTCTATTCGCCTCAATTGTGATACAATACCACAATCCTTCAAAAGGGATTCAAACTGTTGGCTTAGATATTCTCTACCAGTAAAATGTTTGGTTCTGATATCCTCAAAAACTATGAGAATATTACATCATGGAAAGAATATTACAACTCCAGAATTGGTGGTGGAGAATATCTAATCTAAGAGTTTGAGACCCTTTTAAGAGATTGTGGTATTGTATCCCAAAGAACCAAATTAGATTGTAGTGATGTAATATTATTTCTAAATCAGTTCAAATTAGATTTCAAGATATTTTGATTGTGTTTAGAAGATAAACATATAAATATCTTTTGAAGTTATCAATAAAGATGATGAAATGCTGATATCACCTCTATAACTTTTGCTAAAAGTTCATCAGTCACCACTGCATATGAATTCTAAGAAATCACTTCCCCCCTCAATGATACCATTGAAGTTTGCTTTTGTCATCTTGACCAGTTAGTAAGATTGACATGCCTTTATCGATTCAAATCACAAGAGTCTATAGAACCATTTCCATGAAGTACATAAATGTGTTTCTGATTTATGATCCCTAGAAGATAGTTCCAAAGTCATGTGTAGTTTGATTCATTAATTTTTAACTTATTGCTATTTACTTTATAAATACTTATCTCAAGATCCAATAAATAAAGACCATAAGACCATAGTTCACAGTCATAGAACATACCATCACTTTAAATAAAATACTTTATGAGAAATCTAAAGTTATTATTGTCCATATAAGATACAAAAATAATAATTCTACATATGAAAGGTGATATATCACTTCTACAACTGTATTACATGCCCACTAGGAAGAAATAAACTATAAGTGCCTACATCTACGGAAGAAACTCCTACTGCATTAGAAACTTGTAGGTCCCCCTCACCCTTCATTAACGGTTTACATCTTTTTAGATCATGCATACTAGATCATATGTGATTCACTTCTAGAATCCAATATCAAAGATGAATAAGTAGATAAGTTTATATCTAAAAAGTATATACCATAAGTGAAGATATTTTTCCCCTACTTCAACTTCTTTAGTTCCTCAATGTCAAAAGGAATATTCAAATCTCCATCCTAGTGAGAAAGGTGAAAATTTCCTTCGTTTGCTACTCCTTCTTTAGATTTATGTTTGGAAGACATAGACTTTTGGCAATCGTTATAATTCTTCATGCTTTTTCCATGTTGATTGATTTGACCTTTCCTTTGTTGATCATCAATATCGACTTTGTATTGGCTTTCTTCATATAAGTTTTAATACTTTTCAACATGCCTAGCAACTAGAAAAAAAGTAGATAAAGTTGTTCAAGTTTTAGTTTATGAAAAAATTTAATATTATGTTTTAGCAATAATTGTAAGATTACATCAATGGTAAACTTTTATCTTAAGGGGAATTTCAGTCTCATTAGGCTTTTCGCATAATGAATCAACTTAAATATATGTGCCCAACTAGTTGACCTTCCATCATGTTGCGCTTAAAGAGTTCCATGGAGACATCATAGCTCTCTTCACTTTCTTGTTATGGAAACCTACTAGTGAGATGTGTGAATGTGACATCCTCAGATTTTCTAAAATTTAATCTGATGTGTGACGTCAAAATTGAAACCCTCACCTCAATGAGAATCCCAATTTAAACATCCCACACTAGGCTAAGAAGAAGAAAATCAAAGGAAGTCATAAGGAAACACAGTAGCACATGCACATGAACAATAATAAAACCATACACACATGTTCACCATTCAACACATAATTACAACATGAATGGTTACATAATTTGATATTACATATTGAACAAAAAACTATACATATACATGTACTACAACTAAACTACAAGATCGTAAGACAATAGGTCCACCTGTACATCAGCTCGCCGCACAACTCTCACTATCTTGGATCTTCAAGAGCACAAGAACACAACCTAAACAAAAGATTACATGTGGTACACGTCAGCACAATATTCAAGAATATTTTACTGAGTACGCCTACGTGTCTTTTATATACCTCTAATCATATCTTGGCAATAAGATAAAACTAATACTTGGCAGTTATAAATAAATATAAGAAAAAGGCAAATACACGAACAAAGATGTTTATTAACAAAAGAGAACACATGTTTTAGCATGACTTTCAATTATATATAAAGTTGATCAACCACATGCACTATTCTACCAAAGAGATTTAGTGCTCACATGTACTATTCTACCAAAGAGATTTAGTACTTCATAAATGCACTATTCTGCCAAAGAGATTTAGTGCTCATATGTACTATTCTACCAAAGAGATTTAGTACTTCCATCAATGCACTATTCTACCAAAGAGATTTAGTGCCATCCTATAATGGATCATATATGTTATGTTTCATGTGTTCATAGCCATAAATACATAAAATCAAGCAACATATCATACAAGAATAGTGATTTCATCCAATATCCTATGCCAAGTATTTTACTACACATATAACACAAGCATATTGTATAATAAGCCAAGTAAGAGGTAATGGCGTACCTTGATCAAGAGACATTCTAATCACATATTCCTCATGTCAACTATATCTTGGTCAAACCCCTGGTCAAGACAAGATCATATACTATCATTAGGTTCTCATCATCATACATCTCTTCTTAACCCTAAGCGTATTCATTAGGGTTTAGCTTACCTCATAATGATATTTTCATCATTACTTGTATTCTTGCCTTAAATTTGTCTTACTGATTTCATTTTCCAAATTATAGTTCATCAACTGGATATACTCATGTGTCACATTATTATGTGAATGTATTAACATTATGTCACATTCATTAACCATATTAGGGTTACATCACATGTATTAAGGTTCTCCTCATATAACATGAATTTTGTGCATATAACTTATATCAGAGTTCCACATTAGCTTCCAGTTACTGATATTAGGGAGTTCGGTAAATTTCATCATTTATTGAGCATGTATGTATTTTCTACATTTTCTTTAGGGTTATGAGCCCTAATTAGCCATATGTAGTAAATTACAAGATTATGTGTCATAACGTGATTATACCTGACATCTATTGAATTCTATATCATATTTCAGATCAATTGATGCATTTTCATAATTTTTTGTCACTGTTTGATATTTACTATTCATTAAAGAAGCATTTTACAACTTACATGTTATCACTGATAAATAATCTTGAAAACACTACTATTATGCCTTCACTGTTTTCTACGCATTTTTCTAAGAATTTTGGTATATTACTTGTATTTTTTTGATAAACAGACTATTTACTGTGATTTGTCTAAGATCTGGATATTTTTAGGACATTTACCTATTAGAGCCAATCAGAGATGGCCACGTGTCAGTGTTGCTCCTCTCATAGCCTGCGCTGAGCCGGTCTAGTTCAACTCAAATATTTGCTCAGGACCCGGTCTACTCTTTCTTTCTCCGTCTTCCTTACTCGCGTGAATGCGAGTCTTCCACCGTGTGTTGGGTGCTCCGCAGGGCTGCGCCTTCTTGTGCCCAAGCAGCTACTGCTCTGGCGGCGATCGGCCGCCCCATCCTCCTCCTTGTTCTCTCTGTTCTGAGAGTGCATGAGCGCTGTCGTGGGCTCTGTGCTCCTATTTCTGATCCATGCCATCCCCGTGGCTGGGTCTCCGACGTGCGACAGCCCTGTCTGTGTGTTGTGCCTCCGGGAGGGCATCACAGCAGGCTCGTCGTCGCTGCTCCTATGTCTTGAGCAATCATCGTTCTCGGCGCCTCCATTTTCTGCAGCTGCATTAATCCTACCGGTCGCGCTCTGGCCGCTGCCGCTGCTCCGGCCTCTCTGGTTAGCCGTTGGGCATCCCCCTTCTCTGGTGTGGACTAGGGGCCACTGTCCTCCTCACCGGATCCTGTCCTCCTTCTCTACTGTGCGTCGCCGCCGAGAAGGGCTACCTCCAATGAGGAACCTACCTCGGTTGGAGCCGCCGTAAGCCTGGTCTCCTATCCTCTCTCGGTCTGACTCTGGAACTTGTGCTTCAGTCGTTGGTCCGCGGTAGCCGCAACTGCTATTGTGAGTTGCTGTGAGCGCTCAAGTGAGCGCTACTAGTGCATCTCTCTGCAACACCTTCCACCTATCCCTGGATCCTCTGTGTGCATCTGTAGTTCCTGGCAGAGCCAAAAGAGATGGCCACTGTAGTCGGCTATGGTGGTAGAGAAAAAGGGGAGAATCGATCTCATGATCTCATTTCTCCTCAGCGACGTTTATGAGAAGAATGGAAGATAGGGTAGAGATTGGGATTCTGATCTCCCTTGTCTCTCACCCACTAACCGGAGACCAACTGCTCATCCAAAACAGTTCCCTCTCCACGTTCGTGTCATGGTGCGTGGAGGATCATGGCTTCCTTCCCACGATTCACACTCATCCAGTCATTTATCCAATGCCCTTAAATAGGACACATCACATATCTGAGGTCACTCATTCACTCCGCATATCCAAGGGTCACATTGGTTGCATGACATCTCAATACATTAGCAAAGTTAGTTAAACCTGAATATTTTGGTCAATAATACACATTATTTCATAACAATCAAACCTACACAACTTCTTGTAGGAACTTCCAATTGCCACCAAATTTAAACCATACCTTTCCTATCTGTCAAAATACATTCTACTCAAATTTGGTGCCAAAACCCAACTGTATGACTTGCCAACTAAATTCCTCAAAGGACATCAAATATAGGGATCTTAATCATGATATAAATATCATTTGACATCCAACATTAGAAAACCGCTTGGAACTCCACCCAACATATGAGTTATATATATTATTGTGATTTACAAACTCCAAAAGTCCACTCCATCACATCCTACACACCTTAAAAGATATTTCGTCCTCGAAATTAAGCCCAAAAAACCCACTTTGTCACATCATATACATCTTAAAAGAACTTTCATCCTCGAAAGTAAACAATACTCATACTTCCAGGGAAAACCTTATCTTGCCTTCATCCACATGTAGGCAATATTATATGTGTAATATATCCTCAAAGGTTACCTAGAACCATGTATCCAAAGCACTATTAGGGGGGGCTTTACAACCATCTTGGTGCGAAAACACTCCATTCAAGGTGAAACTCAAGGTTTAGAAACTTAGGTTATGTCATGACATATCTCATATATCAAGGCTGCATCCATAGCTTAACCCATGCATTGGGGTTCCCACATCATATTACCATGTTCTAAATGAGTTAACTAAGATTAACTCATACATCAAGGTGTCATCAACATTTTATTGAGCTAATTGTTTGAACATGTTCAACATTAACATATGCCTTTTAAGAGGGAGTTAACTAAAGTTAACAAATTTTATCCATCCAGATTATAACAAGGTGTAATCTTCATAATTTTGTGCTAATTGTCAAACTATATTTTTCATTGTTATTAAGCACTAACATTAACACCGCATGTAACATGTTTCATTGACATTACCTTATTTCATTACTCATAATAAATTGCAACAATTACTAGTGATTTTTTTTTCACAAGATTAACCTACAATATCACATTATCATCATTATTCATGTATATGGTTAACCATTTATACTTTGATATCTATTAAAACCTTTTCTAGATTTTCCACCATGTTATATCTATATATCACGTCTCAAGATTAGATCACATCTTTCCATATATTATATCATGGTTGTGCTAAACAAACTTATGTAAGTGGCTTATCAAACATATATCAAAGATTTATCTAGATTAATTGGGGTTCTACCTACCCATATCATGAGGGCAGTGCCATGCTTAGTCTCTCTGAGCTCAATCAACTCTATGAGTACCTCATATGCACCAACCATATCTTCCCTCTCTGTCTAGGGTTCTCAGGTATACCTCATTGGCACTAGTCGATTGCTTTACTAGTTCTAGCCACATAAGCACAAACCAAAACATGGTATGACATCCTCTTCGGAGGTTTCTACCCATGAGACATCTTACCCAAAACTTTATTATATACACCACTAGATTTCTATGTGGGAAACCACCAACCCGAGCATGAGGCATCACAGAAACTAACATAACTACCTCCTCCAGGGTCTTGGGTTCTCTCACTCAGATGGAAGGCACTCATATTCATATCCACACACACATATATATCGAGCCTCTCTCTATATCTAGGGTTTGGTCCTCCCAAGGACATCTAGGGTTCAAGATAACTATAGGAAACATACATAAAACAACTCAACTCATTTACTCAGGAGTAGTCTAGTTTAGGACATATCATATTGCATATCTCATAATTCTCATATCTTGGAGTTTAGGTTCTCTAACCTTCTCCATGTGGGTCTCGCTCTCTCTTGAGATAACCCTAAAACTAGTCCTAACACTAGAGGTCCTCCTTTGTAAAAGAGCTTGAGGCTCATGCTGACTCACAACCTTGTCTTAACTTAACTTATCTCATCTCATAAAAGAACTCATACTTGCATCATCAAAACTTATCTCAAATCCTCAAACTGAACTTAAGTCCTCAAAGACAAACATAAATCAACATAATCTATCTTATATCATTTATACAAGACTTACATCATATCATCAAACTTATATCATCTATTCCATCTATCATATATTCCAACAAGGCTCTAGACATCAAATCTAGAACTACTCTCTCTTCTAGACTGATGTCATTCACTTTCACTTAGGTTACATGACCACCTCCTACTCGTACATGTGTGGGGACACATTTTTGTAATACATATATATAATAAAATATTATATAGTTTTTCTCCAATAAAACAAACGTCGGAGAAAACTATCGAGGTTCGATCCGATTGGAATAAAAAACCAAATCCAGAAATGAGTGTCCCACACATAGTAGAGAGTACTGTGCCATGAAAACTAGTGAAAAGGGTGAGAAAAAAGTGTTGACTAGTGTAGCTACTCTAGACACTGAGCACCATATGTCTAGGGTTTCTCTTCCCTTGATGCACGTCATTTCCAAATAATGCAATGTCCCATATCGCTGCACTACAAGGAAAGAACGACATCTAAGGACTTGCTACTCAACAAGCACTAGTCTAGACCTAGTTCTCAGACATCTAGGTGCTAACCTAGAGGTTAGGTCAGATCTAGTCTCTAAAAGACAACTAATCTAATCCTAAATATTTTTATAGTTCAAGGTTCTTTTGTTTTGAGTTGCATAATCAGCAAATGTCAGGCTTTGCTATTGTTCATGCTCTGATACCACTTGTGACTTCCCCGGATTTTCTAAAACTTAATCTGATGTGTGACGTCTAAATTGAAACCCTCACCTCAATGAGAATCAAAATTTAAACATCCCACACTAGGCTAAGAAGAAGAATATCAGATGAAGTCAGAAGGAAACACAGTAGCACCTGCACATGAACAATAATAAAACCATACACACATGTTCACCATTCAACACATAATTACAACATGAATTGTTACATCATTTGATATTACATATTGAACATCAAACTATACATATACATGTACTACAACTAAACTACAGGCTATTAAGACAACAGGTCCACATGTACATCAACTCACCACACAACTCTCACTATCTTGGATCTTCAAGAGCACAAGACCACAACCTAAACAAAATATTACATGCGGTACACGTCAGCACAATATTCCAGAATATTGTACTGAGTACGCCTACGTGTCTTTTATATACTTCTCATCATATCTTGGCAATAAGATAAAACTAATACTTGGAAGTTATAAATTAATATAAGAAAAAGGCATATACACGAACAAATATGTTTATTAACAAAAGAGAACACATATTTTAGCATGACTTTCCATTATATGTAAAGTTGATCAACCACATGCACTATTCTACCTAAGAGATTTAGTGCTCACATGTACTGTTCTACCAAAGAGATTGTGTACTTCATAAATGCACTATTCTGCCAAAGAGATTTAGTGCTCATATGTACTATTCTGCCAAAGAGATTTACTACTTCCATCAATGCACTATTCTACCAGAGAGATTTAGTGCTATCATATAATGGATCATATATTTTATGTTTCATGTGTTCATAACCATAAATATAGAAAATCAAGCAACATATCATACAAGAATAGTCATTTCATCCAATATCATATGCCAAGTATTTTACTACACATATAACACAAGCATATTGTATAAGAAGCCAGGTGAGAGGTAATGGTGTACCTTGATTAAGAGACATTCTAATCACATATTCTCATGTCAACTATATCTTGGTCAAACCCCTGGTCAAGATAAGATAATATACTATCATTGGGTTCTCGTCATCATACATCTCTTATTAACCCTAATCGTATTCATTAGGGTTTAGCTTATCTCATAATGATATTCTCATCATTACTTATATTCTTTCCTTATATTTATCTTACTATTTCATTTTCCAGATTATAATTCATCAACTGGATATACTCATGTGGCACAATATTATGTGAACATATTAACATTATGTCACATTCATTAACCATATTAGGGTTACATCACATGTATTAAGGTTCTCCTCATATAACATGAATTTTGTGCATATAACTGATATCAGAGTTCCACATTAGCTTCCAGTTATTGATATTAGAGAGCTCTATAAATTTTATCATTTATTGAGCATGTATGTATTTTCTACATTTTGTTTAGGGTTATTAGTCCTAATTAGCCATATGTAGTAAATTACAAAATTATGTGTCATAACGTGATTATACCTGACATCTATTGAATTCTATATCATATTTGAGATCAATTGATGCATTTTCATAATTTTTGGACGTTGTCTGGTATTTACTACTCATTAAAGAAGTGTTTTACAACTTACATGTTATCATTGATAAATAATCTTCAAAACACTACTGTTATGCCTTCACTGTGTTTTATGCATTTTTATAAGAATTTTGGTATATTACTTGTATTTTTGTGATAAACATACTATTTACTATTATTTATCTAAGATCTGTATATTTTTAGGACATTTACCTCTTAGAGCCAATCAGAGATGGCCACGTGTCAGCGCTGCTCCTCTCATGGCTTGCGCTGAGCCGGTCTAGTTCAACTCAAATATTTGCTCAGGACCCAGTCTTCTCTTTCTTTCTCTGTCTTCCTTACTCGCGTGAACGTGAGTCTTCTGTCGTGTGTTGGGCGCTCTGCAGGGCTGCGCCTTCTTCCGCCCAAGCAACCGCTGCTCTGGCGGAGATCGGCCGCCCCATCCTCCTCCACGTTCTCTCTGTTCTCAGAGTGCATGAGCGTTGTCGTGGGCTCTGTGCTCCTATTTATGATCCATGCCACCGCCGTGGTTGGGTCTCCGACGTGCGACAACCCTACCTGCATGTTGCTCCTCCGGGAGGCCATCACTAGAGGCTCGTCGCCGCTGCTCCTATGCCTCGAGCGATCATAGTTCTCGGCGCCTCCATTTTCTGCAGCTGCACTGATCCTACCGGTCGCGCTCTGGCCGCTGCCGCTGCTCCGGCCTCTCTGGTTAGCCGTTGGGCGTCCTCCTTCTCTGGTGTGGACTAGGGGTCGTTGTCCTCCTCACCGGATCTTGTCCTCCTTCTCTGTTGTGCATCGCCTCCGAGAAGGGCTACCTCCAATGAGGAACATGCCTTTGTTGGAGCCACCGTAATCCTGGTCTCCTATCCTCTCTCAGTCTGACTCTGGAACTTGTGCTTCAGTCGTTGGTCGGCGATAGCCGCAACTGCGATTGTGAGTTGTTGTGAGTGCTCAAGTGAGCGATCACAAGTGTCTACTAGTGCATCCCTCTTCTCCACCTTCCACCTATCCATGGATCCTCCGTGTGCATCTGTAGTTCCTCGCAGAGCCAAAATATCTGGCCATTGTATTTGGCTATGGTGGTAGAGAAAAAGGGGAGAATCGATCTCATGCTCTCATTTCTCCTCAGCTGCGTTTATGAGAAGAATGGAAGATGGGGTAGGGAGTGGGATTCTGATCTCCCTTGTCTCTCACCCACTAGCCGGAGACCAACTGCTCATCCGAAACAGTTCCCTCTCCACATTCGTATCATGGTGGGTGGAGGATCATGGCTTCCTTCCCACGATTCGCACTCATCCAGTCATTTATCCAACGACCTTAAAAAGGACACATAAAATACCTGAGGTCACTCATTCACTCTGCATATCCAAGGGTCACATTGGTTGCATGACATCTCAATACATTAGCAAACTTAGCTAAACCTGAATATTTTGGTCAATAATACACATTATTTCATAACAATCAAACCTACACAACTTCTTCTAGGAACTTCCAATTGCCACCAAATTTAAACCATAGCTTTCCTATCTCTCAAAATACATTCTACTCAAATTTGGTGCCAAAACTCAACTATATGACTTGCCAACTAAATTCCTCAAAGGACATCAAATATAGGGATCTTAATCATGATATAAATATCATTTGACATCCAACATTAGAAAACTTCTTGGAACTCTTGATATAACCCAACATATGAGTTATATATATTATTGAGATTTAAGAATTCCAAAAGTCCACTCCATCACATCCTACACACCTTAAAATATATTTCATCCTAGAAATTAAGCCCAAAAAAACCCACTTTGTCACAGTGACTATCTCTAGGTATTTGGTCTTCTCATGTTTCTTGTACAGCTCATCATTCAGGCAACATAGCATGAGATACTTGAGGTCCATAGAATTATTTGTATGCTTACAATATGCTTTTGTTTATGCTTTAGATGCATCTAGATCTGGTTCTTTTAGTTCTAATGTTTCAAGGATAGATCTTACACTCATGAGTAAGAACAATTATCAATGTCCAATATCAATCATAAAAGTTATTCCCATTGAAATTTTCTTTCTCAAGGGTCAATTGTAATGAAATGTTGATATGTGTGTTTGACATTATATCTAGAAAGCAATATCTACATAAGTCAACAATTAAAATTTTAAATTAATTTTGGTTGGTGATACTAATTTAGCATTAAAATAATAATTGTCCAACTATTTTGTACAAACTAATATCAATGATAGTTGATAAAGGAACATTACCATGATTATTTTTCTACTCACCCAAGATCAATTAAACATTTAGTCATGGGTAAACTTTGGTTGACCTCTCTGAAATTATATATTTAGGTAGGAAACAATTAGAAATTGCATTTGATGCAACTCTCAAATAGATAGTTGTACTACTCCTTTTCATGAATCATATTATGAAGTATTTGCCATTTTATGCTTGTAGTGCTTATTCCTATTAAGATCAACTTAGTCAAGTGAGTCTCAAATGACAATATAATATGCTATGGACCTTCCTTTGATAGATTTAAATATTGATTATCACACTTTGACATGATATATTGTACAACACACTTTGTCATTCCAAACAGGGGCGATCAAGGCTTTTATGTGTAATTCACATTGAAATGCACATCAAACATGATAAAAGGTGAGGAATTATATATTATATTCATATGTATCCAATCACAATTTCATATATACCATTATTCATAACATATACTATAAAATCATCCCAAATGACAAAACAAGATATGTCAATGAGTAGAACATCTTGTTCCAGTAAGAGTTGGAAATAAAATACCAAAATATTCACACTTTAGAAACCCAAAATCTACCTTTACTAGATTTCTAGTTGACCAATTGGAGTCCAAGTGAGGCTAGCTCTTCAATTCATGATGGATTTCTTACTTCATCTTCATCAAGAGCCCTCCAAGGACCTCCTTAGTTGGTGTT
Source organism: Alisma plantago-aquatica (assembly GCA_963693085.1). Lineage (NCBI taxonomy): Eukaryota > Viridiplantae > Streptophyta > Magnoliopsida > Alismatales > Alismataceae > Alisma > Alisma plantago-aquatica. The sequence continues at coordinate 193,044,334 of OY856413.1, read as the reverse complement.
AGCTTATATTTATGTCCTTCCCTTCACCAACATACACCGTTTGTGTCTAACTGTCATCCTAATATAATTTTAAGAATAAAAAACTTTACATGAAAAATTTAGAGAGAGGGGCATGAAATGCAAGTCAATATACATGTTACATATATTATTTACAACCAAAAATCACTAATTTATTTGATTTAGATAATAGACACCACAACAATCTAGTTGCCATAACCATATCAACAAAGTGAATATACATGTTACATATATTGATTGTAAAGGATATATATGTATATATATCATATGATATATGACATATGGTGATTATTGTGTATACAACTTGCAAAAATATTCCTCCAATCAATATTTAGTTAACCTAAAAAGCACTTTAAAACTATGTGAAGATGAATGTGATACCACTACCAAATTTTAATGGAGGGGGTTAGTAGGAAATACAAAATCATTCCTACAAAACTATTATCCAATAGAACCATGGTAGCCATAAAAAGTTTATATGTTAAATATATATTGTGGATATAAAATATAACTTGTCGCACACTAGTTGTACAATAAATGGACACATGTTATGTTCATATATGACTTGCACTTTCATATCACGATTTTAGTCCTTGTTGTCACCAAATTGCTGTCATAGATGTTGGCTAAATGGACATCTATAAATCCCTTTGTTTTGATTATGACAAACATTTCATTCTTATTGATCTAACGAGCTACTTGAGTGTGAAGGAACAAGGTGTATGACAAAAGTAACTAGGGAAATCCATATGCTTATATGTTTATATTTTCATGCAATGTAATCGCTTTGTAAAAAACTTGTACAAATATATAATGTACAAGTACTTAGATTGCATGTAAATCAAGCGTTAGATTCTCCCTAGCCAAACACCACTTTTAGATAAGTCATTCCATTCAAATAGGATCACATTTGCACACTCATACATATAGTTAGTGCCTAAATTGAAACATTGAAATAGGATCAATCTCGGTCGACAAACTCCTCGACCGAGACACTCTCGGTCGACAATCTTCTCGACCGAGAAAGATCCAAAGTAGCTGTTAGACATAACTGACAAGGTAGTTGGCAGTTGGAGATAGACGTTGCAAATCACTTGTTCCAGAGAGCCTGTCGGTCGACAAAAGTTCGACCGAGTAGGTGTCTCGGTCGACCATTCCTCGACCGAGACGGTCTCTGACAGCAACTGCAGAATTAATTAATTAGCCATTGTTAAAGCAACAAACTTGTACCTAACGGCTAGTTAAGCACTTAGAAACCCCTAGAAGTTGTCTAGAACGTCCTTAAGCATCCTTAGGCCATTCCTATAAATAGGACAAGCCATAGGACACTCAAATACACTTGCTACACTTGAGAAATCCTTGAGCATACTTTAAGCAATCTGTTTGTGAGCAATTTGAGCTTTGTGACAATTGGCTACTTCCTTCCTTAGCACATAATTCGTGTCCTATAGGCTAGTATCTCCTACCCACTGCAATCACAAGTCCATACACTTGGTTAGGAGATCTATACGCTTGATCTAGGCAAATCAAGCCTTGGGCTACAAAGGATAAGTTGTAATTTCCTTTTTCCTTTCTTGTTCTTTATTACCGTTTGTACTCTCCTTGCTACTCCTAGGTTGGAGGCTGCTGATTGGAGAGGGTGGAGTTCTTCTTGGCGAAGAAGGTGACTTTGAGCTACTTCAAAAGGCTGGTGCAACGGGAGGTTACTTCTAGAGAGGAAGGCTACTTCAAGGGGGAGCTTGTAGTTACTTCAAGAAGGCTACCTCAAAGTTGGTGCACCTACTTCAAGTGAAGGTTGTTCAAAGGGTGTAAAGGAAAGTATTGTATTTTGTATAAATCCTTGAGAAGGTAATAAAATAAATACTTTCCAAATCCCAGTTGGGTAAGCAACCGGGTAGTGGACTGACAACTTTAGTATTTGCTAAAGTTGGAACCACTCTAAACACCTGTCTCCTTCTTCTAATTTCAATTGTGGTTGTTTGAGTTCAATAAATTGTTAAAATTATTTAAAAACTCTATTCACCCCCCCTCTAGTGTTTTTCAATTGGTATCAGAGCAGGCTTCGAGGAACCCTAACCAGGTCTTGAAGAATGGAGGGTAATGGTGATTACAATCACAACAAAAGGTGTTGCTTGGACAAAACTACAACATGTTGCAATTGGTGCTTAGTAACAAGCCACACAACAACTAGATGCCCATGGAGATCAAAGAAAGAAGATGAGAACAAAGATTGTCTCATTGCTACAACTAGCGAGGAAGAAGAAGAAGAGGTAAGTCTTTTTGATTTATCTAATGAAGAACTAGTTGCTAGCCTTGAAGAAACACATATTAAATATGTTGAATGCAAGAAGAAATTAAAAAAATCTAATAAAGCAAATGATGAATTACATGCTAAGCTTCTTGCTATTACATCTGAAAACGAAGATCTTAAAAAGATCATTGAAGATCATGATATTGAGATAAAATCTATAGAGGCAAATTGTAATCTACTTTCTTTAGAGAAGAATAATTTGCAAAGTCAAGTAAATGATCTTCAAAAACAACCCATTTTATGCAATCATCTAGATTATGATTCTATTGTCAAAGAAAGAAATTCATTGTCATCTAATCTAGATCAAGCAAAACTAGTTATCAAGAAGAGAATGGAAGAGATTGCCAAGTTACAACAAAAGTTAGTAATTTGAATAATAATGGCATTCTTGATCAAATCTTAGATAATTCCTATCATCAAATTGGGAGAAGAGGACTAGGTTACAAGCCTAAAGGGAAATCCTATCAACAACCTAGTTGGAGAAAGTCACAAACCCATCAATCTATATATGTACCTAAAGGAACATCTTCACCCAAGGACAACACAGAACACAACCATAGAAAAAGATATGAGGTTGACTCGATATGCTGTCATTATTGTTTGCGCCTTGGTCACTATTCTTTTTCATGCCCTTACAAGAGAAAAGATGTCGAGTTAGTTTGGGTTCCAAAACCTCCAAACTATATGAACAGAATCAAGTTGAGATATGACCAAGGACCTTAGTTGCATATTTCTACGTCTATCTCAACTCAACATAATGGGATAACAAATAAAGTAAAGTATCTAAATATTTAACTTGCATAATTATGTTTTATTTGGAAGCAATTAACAGTTTCAGAAATATTGTCAGTCGAGAGACTGTCGACCGAGACACTGTCGGTCGAGAAATTGTCGACCGAGCATGTCACTGTTTTCCAGTCTGTTGCAAAATTGCTGAATTTTTTTTTGAAATTGCTATCTATTTGTGATTGATGAATGGATATTTTTGTTTGACGTCATTTGAATTTGGATTATAAGACTATTGTAGAGCATACAAAATAAGGGGAGTAACAAATACAAATAAATCAAAAAGGATGAAAATCTTTGCAAATACCTAAAAGTTAAAGTTATGGCTAAATTGACATCTATTGCAAAGCACTTATACCTTGGGATATCTATCTAAAGGGGAGCATAGTATAAAATTAAGGGGGAGAAGTAATATCAAATATTCAACATGGATATCTTTTTGAAATGACAAAGGGGGAGAAAAGAATATCAAAAGATCAAAACTATAACAACTGAGTTTCATAATGAAAAAGGCCAATCACTTACTTGCAAAACAAGAATGGCTACAAAAGGTAATCTTCAGGTATGAAACTCATATGGTTTATATTTCCTTTATTTATATTTTTGGAAATGTTTGTCATCTTCAAAAAGGGGGAGATTTTTGGCTAAATGGACATCTATAAATCCCTTTGTTTTGATTATGACAAACATTTCATTCTTATTGATCTAACGAGCTACTTGAGTGTGCAGGAACAAGGTGGATGACAAAAGTAACAAGGGAAATCCATATGCTTATATGTTTATATTTTCATGCAATGTAATCGCTTTGTAAAAAACTTGTACAAATATATAATGTACAAGTACTTAGATTGCATGTAAATCAAGCGTTAGATTCTCCCTAGCCAAACACCACTTTTAGATAAGTCATTACATTCAAATAGGATCACATTTGCACACTCATACATATAGTTAGTGCCTAAATTGAAACATTGAAATAGGATCAATCTCGGTCGACAAACTCCTCGACCGAGACACTCTCGGTCGACAATCTTCTCGACCGAGAAAGATCCAAAGTAGCCGTTAGACACAACTGACAAGGTAGTTGGTAGTTGGAGATAGACGTTGCAAATCACTTGTTCCAGAGAGCCTATCGGTCGACAAAAGTTCGACCGAGTAGGTGTCTCGGTCGACCATTCCTCGACCGAGACAGTCTCTGACAGCAACTGCAGAATTAATTAATTAGCCGTTGTTAAAGCAACAAACTTGTACCTAACGGCTAGTTAAGCACTTAGAAACCCCTAGAAGTTGTCTAGAACGTCCTTAAGCATCCTTAGGCCATTCCTATAAATAAGACAAGCCATAGGACACTCAAATACACTTGCTACACTTGAGAAATCCTTGAGCATACTTTAAGCAATCTGTTTGTGAGCAATTTGAGCTTTGTGACAATTGGCTACTTCCTTCCTTAGCTCATAATTCGTGTCCTATAGGCTAGTATCTCCTACCCACTGCAATCACAAGTCCATACACTTGGTTAGGAGATCTATACGCTTGATCTAGGCAAATCAAGCCTTGGGCTACAAAGGATAAGTTGTAATTTCCTTTTTCCTTTCTTGTTCTTTATTACCGTTTGTACTCTCCTTGCTACTCCTAGGTTGGAGGCTGCTGATTGGAGAGGGTGGAGTTCTTCTTGGCGAAGAAGGTGACTTTGAGCTACTTCAGAAGGCTGGTGCAATGGGAGGTTACTTCTAGAGAGGAAGGCTACTTCAAGGGGGAGCTTGGAGTTACTTCAAGAAGGCTACCTCAAAGTTGGTGCACCTACTTCAAGTGAAGGTTGTTCAAAGGGTGTAAAGGAAAGTATTGTATTTTGTATAAATCTTTGAGAAGGTAATAAAATAAATACTTTCAAAATCCCAGTTGGGTAAGCAACCGGGTAGTGGACTGACAACTTTAGTATTTGCTAAAGTTGGAACCACTCTAAACACCTGTCTCCTTCTTCTAATTTCAATTGTGGTTGTTTGAGTTCAATAAATTGTTAAAATTATTTAAAAACTCTATTCACCCCCCCTCTAGTGTTTTTCAATAGAAACACATTGTATTATCATTGGATAAGTATCTTGTCCTCAATCATCTTCCCAAGGGACATACCTCTATGTCATCCACAGGAATGTGCGTGCCTTGGTGAATTATCTTGGTTTTTAAGAGGAAGAATAGTTCTTAGTCCTTGATGGGTGCTAGTATTTCTTTTTCTCCTTCTCCTCCTACTGTGGGTTGTTGTCATTAGGGTGAGTTTTTATCTCTTCAATAAGAAAAACTCTCAGAGAACTTGTCTGACAATGTGAGACCAGGTGTATATAACCCTTTGGATGTCAAACCATTTATATAGGAGAGTCATGGGCTTTAGATTACAATTATCCAATCTCATTCCTAATTAAAATGTATATATTGAACCATTTTTAGGACTACCTTGATAGGACATCCAGTCGGTTGAGCAGTGTATTCAGTCAATCAATTGGCATGTATAAGGAAAGTATATGTTTGATTGAATCTATCCAATTGGATTGCTATCAGACTCAACCTTGATTTTATGCAATAGACTTATGAGCTTCCTAATCATACAATTAGTCAACTATTTTCATGATGATTAGTCAATGGATTGAAACTTAACTGATTAGTTGATCCAAAACATACATTCAACCATCATGCTAGATGAGTTGATTAAATTGGTAAGAAATCATTATATGCATGATTCAAAATCTTTCCAATCATGTGTTTGATTGTGAAATTCAATTTCCTTTTTCATATGTATGGGTGTGACATTATATGTTCCTGATTACTTGTGTAGTGACATAAAAAATTAGAGTTATACTTAATAACACATCACTTCTTCCCAAGTAATTGGAATGAATTGCGAACAACTTTAACATGTATTACCGATTCAAAGATATACATATTTTTTCTAGTGACCATGTTCATTCCAATGATCAACTACATTCTTGTCTAACCTTAATGTAATTTATTATGAGTTATGCTACCAACTTGGCTAACATTACCCACTTCCTAGTAACCAACCTTGTTCTCTAGTGAGTTGCACATCATCTAACCTATGGGTGGGTTGATTTAAAAATTGTCTCTTTATTTTTAAAAAATAAGACCACCTACGATAGAGACAATCAATATACTTCAAATCAATTGAAAGGGTCCAAACCATAAAATTAGTTAACAACAACCCCAAATCACACCTAAATATCAAGAATTTTGATGTTATAATTGTTTATCATTTATTCCTCAAGTAAACTTTTTAAAAACTTAGTTTGTTCTAGAAACACTAAATCAATAGAATATAGAGTTTTTCCTTACCAAACCCAAACTAATAACCACATTTAAAATAAAACATGACATCACAACTAAAAACATATTACTGTTTGTAATCAAGAAATTAAAATCTTACATTAACATGTATTAGTCATGAAATTGTACTTACTTGGCTAAGTAGATTTTATGATTTTTCAAAAATTATACACCTTCACCAAATCACTCCCAAGTTGATATTTCCTGATAAAATCCAAGACTTAGATCTCACTCTTAGAAAAAAGGGAATATATACAGATAAGAGTAGGAGACTAGGGTTTCTTTTATAAATTTTAGAGAACTATAGGATAGAGGGTAAATAAGTAGAAAACATCTAGCAAAGATTAATAACTCAAATTCTTACCCCAAATGAGCATGAAATTAGAAAAGAAATCAAATTCCCAACTTAATATTGGCTACATCTTCCTAGAAAACCATAAAACTCCTTAGTTTTCTTTAAGTATGAACCATATATAGTATAACAGAAGTTAGAGGGTGATTATTCACATATATGTGCTCGGTTAAGATATATTTCAATATAGTTTGTGGTTGTTTTCTTATTATACCAAAAAAGTTGGTTTTTTTAAATATTAAACCAACCTTTCAATAATTCCAGTAGTGATAAATATTAAGGCGATCTGATTGGTTCAGTAGGGACATCCAAAAATATGGATAGATGGAGATTCTACCATAACTCACAATATCTAGATGTTTGCTTAACTCAGTTGAATGTCTACCAACCTCCTTCCTGATAGTCATGGACCCAAAAGTTGGGTGTATGTATATTGTTAGAGAGTCTACCCAATTCAGTTATTTAGTGTATTTTTAATATGGGATCATTTGTATCTTGTCCCATTAAGGTTTGTCTTGAGTCAATATGCTTATCCTTATCCTATTTATAGGAGAGGGGGGATTTCATTATCTCAATAAGAAAAAAGAATCTATACATGGGGAATTGTGCCCGCTATATTTTATTTCTACATGGCATGAGAGCAGGTTTCTCTTAGGAAACGCTAAAGAGGAGATAAAATAGAGAGTTTCCTCTACTTGAGGGATGATTCCATCTCTCTGGCTGGGGCCACCCTCTGGGAAACATCAAGGATTTCAATGGTCTCTTGATCCCTACCCCTCGTCCTCTACTATGATGTTATTTGCTTCCCTGCCTCCATCCTTTCGTAACCACTACTAACTAAATCCCCTCTATATCAAGTCAAGATCCCACAACTTTTCAAACTCATGGTATATAATCTCTGCCTACCGCATAAGAGAAGGGTGTGATCCTTACATGGCTTCAACATGATCGACAACATGAAGTCTCGTGTGGAGGAATCATGTTTTGGTGTCGCTTCTAGTCACATCTTGTTTCTTACAAATCAAAACTTAAAGTGTTGTGTCTTATCAGGTTGAGCATATATGATCCTCTAATCTGGCTCCTCAAGCTCTATCTCGACTCAATGTCCTTGAAAACCTTCAACTCTTCTATTAAGGACTACACACAACCAAAACAATTCCATCAGTCCAAGCCAATTGCTACTCTTCATAAAATCTCCTTAGCTAACTCATATGAAAATCATGGAAACATGTTGTATTAAATCCATGTTTCTCTTACGCTCTTACTTCATAAAAATATTCAAATCATCTTTGTTAGAAAATGTTCACATGCTTACAAAGATCCAACCACCAAATATGATGTGGAGATTTCTACTGAGGCCTACAGTGACAACACCTTCTTCCTATTAATTTTGGACCTAGTTCTAAGAACAAATTTCTTAACTAAGGGTCAGACAAATCTTCTTTTTGGTTTGTTACAAGATGAATTTATTTTTCTATCTAATCTATATAATTGTATCATGTTGCACATTGACTCGAGTTTTCATTCACCTCCTCCACATACTTGCCTACATTGCCCTTTCCTCAACTACTATTTTTGACTTTCTGATGTGGTTTTTACTGCACTAACAAACTCACTTAGGGATGAAATCCCTAAGTTTTTACCAAAACCATGTGCAATAGTACCACCCACAAGCGGACGGGTCTTATCGTAGTATAGTTAAGGATCAAATCCCAAGGGACAATGTTTTTTAGAATGTTACTAGTCAAATCTAGTTGAATCAAGACTAATATTTAGAACAAGAGTTAATTTGGGTTTAGCTAAACTAATTGCAAGGGAAGTAAAAAGAGCGGGATTAAAACTTAGTTTATATTAATGGTGAATCACTGGGGTGGAATTGGGTTTCACCACCACTACACATGCAAACACATCCAAAACAGATCCATGCAAGATACAACTATCCAAATGGAGTGGCAAACCATCTATTAGGAAATAAAGTTTGCATAAGAATCTCCATGGGCTCAATGTCTCGTTACCCATGAGTCACACACCTACTACTCCAGAGATATCCCTTCGGAAGTTCTCATCTGGGAATCAACCATATTAATTGATATTCAAATCCTAAGTATTGAAGTTCTCGCAACAAAGCAATATAATAGATCATGCAAGGTATGTGATCAATCCAAAAAGCATGCATTAAATGATTAACAATGAAATGGAAACTTATATACAAGTTATGGAATGTTATAATATGAACATGTAAGAACAGGTAGTGGGGCTAGTTCACACACCCCAGTGAAAAGGACTACTCGCTCCTCATGATGGAAACAAGAAAAATAAGAGAGGGGAAGATTCTGCCAAGGTAGGCATTAAATATCAAGTTTACTGACTAGGGTAGCGCCGCTCTCTGGTGATTGCAGAGACAAACGGATCTGAACTCGCTGGATGAGGGAGTCCCTCCCCTCTCTACGATTGTCACGAACACTACGGAGACCCCCACTGTCTCCCAGACTAGGCCCATCATCAAGAAGGCCTGGAACCAGATTCTTGGCGGCGACGTTGGTTCCTTTGAAGTGCAGACCTTTGATCTGCCAGAGAAGATTGATGGAAAACGGTTCGTCACCATCGACGATCCAACATTCAAGGCCATGGAGAAGTGTTGGGAGCGTACTGTGATTATGTATGTTATGGGGAAACGCCCATACTATGTTATGGGGAAACGCCCATACTATGTCCATCTCCTTGCTTGGATCTGCTGGGTTTGCAAACCTAAGGGTGGGTTCAATCTCTACTCCAATCCCAACAAGTTCTTCCTACTTAGGTTCAATTCAGCTGAAGATAAAAAGAATGTCATCATAAGTGGACTGTGATGGTTTGATAAAAGGCTCATTGTTGTCAAGGATTACAAAATGGGCGATGACCTTCACAAGGATTTCTTCAGTTCTATTCCTTTATGGATCAGTATTCCTAGTATGGGCTGGAATTGGTCGCCGAGGGTGGTCGGGATTGTGGATAGCAGTGTGGGCAAGCTCTTGAGAATAGACTATAAATCGATCGGCCTGGAGTCCCTCGGAGAGGCGCGGGAGATGGTGGAGGTTGAAGCCGATGAAGCTCCTCCTGAGGAAATCTGGGTTAATATGTCGTGACATGAACTAGTTCATGTCAAGACTCACTATGAATACATACCTAAACGATGTATAGAGTGCAGGGTCTTTGGGCATGATGTTAAGGACTGTCCGATCAATCCTAAGGTCGTTGACGATGATCCGATTCCCAAGATATCCCAGGTTTAGCAAGTCATGGGACGGAAGGGGAAAGCAGTGGCGGTGGAAGCAGCAACGTCGGGCAACGAGGTTCATATGCACTCTATCTCCGGTGGCGACGCTTCCTCATCGGGCGGTGGTGAAACGGGTGGTGATGTATCTACTGATCAGTGTGGCGGTTCCGGGGCGACTGCTACGGGTGGGGAAGCTTCTGCTGTTGGTGATTCAAGCGGGAGCGGGGTTGTGTCTCCTCCAGGTGGTGAAGTTGTTCCTAGGGCGGTGGTTGCTGGCACGGGTAATGGTGGTGTTGCTTGTGTTGTTGGTGATTCAAGCGGGGGCGGGGTTGCGTCTACTCCAGGCGGTGATGCTGCACCGAGGGCGGAGGTTGTCGGCACGGGTAATTGTGGTGCTGTTGGTGGGTTGTCCGGGTGCGATGGTGTTACTGGTGATGGTGCATATGGTGAAGGTGACAGGGGTTCTTCAGGTGATAGTGCGTCTGGTGATGTTGCTACTGGAGACGGTGGTTCTTATGGAGGGGCATCTGGTGACGGCTCGTCTGTTGATGGTGCTTTTGACAGGGCGCATGGAGATGGTGTTAGTACCAATGCTGAGTGCATACCTAATGGAGGTGGACTGAAGACCCCATCTAAATCTCGTCCATCTACCTCCTCATCCGGTGCCGATGTTGCTACCTCCTCGTCCAAAAATCCTAAGACGTCCAAGGGTGATGGGTCACGTAAGACCCGATCTACCTCCAAAGGTCTTTAATAACCTTTCTCATGACCAATGTCTGTGGCTCGGGGAAGCCACATAAAAAGAAGGAAGTAAGGAGAACAATCCTTGAAAACAAAGCTACCATGGCCATTCTTGTTGAATCTAAAATTAAAGCGCATATGATGCACACTTCTAATCGCATGTTTCTTAAAGGATGTTTATGGGTATCTAATCACTTGCATGATCCTAATGGTCGTATTTACATTGGTTGGAACCCTAGCTGCTGGGACACTATAATGACTGAGATGGATGGTCAACATGTAACTATGAAATGCATTAATAAGGGTGGCCTCACTATATATATTACTATTATCTACTCTAGGAACATGGTGACTGATCGTTCTATTCTATGGAATTCCTTGGAGAGAATTGCTACTTGTATTGATGAAGCATGGCTCATCACTGGTGATTTTAATAATATCAGGAAGCAAGAGGAGAAGGCGGGGGGTCGGGAGGTTCCCTCTACCATCCTTAGCTCGTTCAATACTTCCCTGGATAATGTTGGTCTTACTGAATTACCTATCATCGGTAAATAGGTTTACACCTGGCATAACAAACAAGGAGTTGCTAAAAGAGTTGCTTGTAAACTCGACAGAGCCTTTGTCAATGATACCTGACTGTCCAAGTTTCCTGGTTCTAAAATTAAGTTCATCACTTGCAACTATTCTAATCATTGTGCCCTAAACATCAACATGAAGCCTATTTCTTTCAAGAAGAAACCCTTTAGGTTTCTCAACTTCTAGTTGGATTGGGAAGGTTGTCGAGACATCATTAAAGAAGCCTAAGATACTGAAGTGGTTGGCAATGCTCTCTTCCAATTCTGTCATAAACTCAAACTTGTAAAGGATAAGCTGAAGACATGGTCCAAGCATTATGTTAACCTCAAGAATCTTATTGCTGGAGAAAGAATGGAGCATGATGACATCTCAGCTGTGATTCGTAGATGCCCCCTCGACCCCGATCTCATTCATGCTGAAAAACAAACGCTTGAGAGGTTGGATGTGCTTCTAAAGGCAGAGGAGGTCTATTATTGGCAACATAGTAGGATGGAGTGGCTTTCCAACGGAGATAGAAATACTAAAGTTTATCATACCATTATTAAGCGAAGGGATGCAATTAACTCTATTACTGAGCTCTTTGATTCTCATGGTAATCTTTTACAGGATAATGATGCCATTGCCGAGGACACTGTACAATTTTTTAAATAGCTTTACAACCAACCCCAGGTTGCATCAAGTTCATGTATCCCTGATTGGACCCCTCTTATTTCTGGAATTGACAATGACATGCTTTGTTCTTCTCCGAGTTTGAACGAGGTCCGTGAAGCTGTTTGGAGCATTGGGCCTCACAAAAGCCCGGGACCTGATGGCTTCAATGGTTATTTCTATAGGGAGAACTGGAATATAATCTGTGAAGATCTTCTAAATGCCACCAGATGGATTTTTTAGAGTGGTAACATGGTGAGGCAAGTTAATCATGTGTTCCTTGCTCTTATTCCCAAGAAGGATATTGTATCGTCTCCAGCTGATTTTAGGCCTATTTCTTACTGCTCGATGCTCTATGAAATCATTGCCAAAGTCATTTAAAGGAGACTAGCCACTCTATTACCAAATATTATCTCCTCTTATCAAGGTTCTTTTGTTAAAGGCAAAAGTATTGAGGATTGCTCTCTCCTTGCGGCTGAGTTCACTCTTAAATTCAACCGGAAGATTAGCCCTCCTGCTGCTTGCATCAAGTTGGATATCACCAAGGCCTTTGATTCAGTCTGTTGGTCCTACCTTTGGGATTGTCTAGCTGGTCTTGGATTCAATGAGAAGTTTATCTCCATACTTAAATAATGTGTGGAAACTCCATCCTTTTCTCTTTTATTGAATGGCTCTTTGGTTGGATTCTTTAAAAGTTCCAATGGACTAAGGCAAGGTGATCCTTTATCACCCTTGTTATTCATTCTGGTTATGGAAGGATTCAGCAAGTGTCTTGAGGCGGCCTATGCTATCAAACTCATTAGAAGCTATCCGATTAACAAGACCAAAGCTCTTAGCCACCTTCTTTTTGCAGATGATGTTCTTATTTTCTCTGAGGGGCACATGCGTAGTCTTACCAATCTCAAGAAGATCCTTCATGAGTTTGGCGGTATTTCTAGTATGAAATGCAATCCTAACAAAACCCACATATACCTCTCTTCTTCTTGTCGCAACAAGGTTGCCTTGATCAATTGAATGGGTATTCAACAAGGTACTTGGCCCACTAAGTATCTTGATTTTCTAATGGCTAGTGGAAATCTTCAGCGGCGTCACTTCCATGAGTGCTTGGATAAGTTGAGAGATATGATACAGCGTTGGCCGGGCTCTAAAATCTCTATGGCTGGTCGTCTTGTTCTCATTAAGCACTATGCAATGGGTTTGATTAGCTACTCGATGTGAATGGGTGAAATTCCTCCAGCTGTGTTACGAAGGATGGAGTTGATACTTTCTAATTTCTTATGGGCATTTCTGTGAATCCCTCTTGTTGGGCACGACTAGCCTACCCTTTATCTGAAAATGGACTCGGCCTTAAATGACTTGATGAGCTTGATGATTATCATACTTTATGTCGTATTAAGAGGTTCACCCAAGCTCAAAGCATATGGAGCTCATGGTCGTGTATTAGGTACAGTGATTCCTTGGCTACCTATACTAGGAATGGTCCTACTTGCTATAGGCGTATGGTATCTCTTTGGCCTTCCTTCTCTTTGTGGACAGACAGGGATCTTTGGGAAAATGTCAGAAAAAAGCGTCCAACTGATAAGGCCTATGATAATCTTTGGTCATCCAAGTGCTATCCTAGGCAGAGCCTCACTTGCATCAGAGCTCTCAACAATGCATTTCCTACACTGGAAAAGATTAGCTCCTGGTCCGGCGTTCCTGTACCTTCTTGATTATTGTGTGGTCAACACAATGATTCAGTTTCTCATTTATTCGATAGCTGCAAATTTTGGAGATATATTTGGGGTCGAGCTCAGCTTATGCTCAACATCAGGTCCTCCTACTCTCTATACGTCTGTCTAGATGACCTTGGTAAGAGGTCTAAACAGGCCAAAACCATTGAGCTTTGGGCTATTACTGGTGATGTCCATCTTGTTTGGGAAGAACGCAGTAAACGACTGCATAAGGGTGGCACTTCTGACTATGTAGTCATCTTCAATCATCTTGCTCTTGACATCAAGAGAATTTACTTTGCTTTTAAACCATGCCTTAGTGTTCCTCCTATGATTGCTAGGAATTGGGATCTGCTGTAACCAATCCCGAGGAGCTTGTAGTTACATGTGAGGGTTTGGCTTGTACTTTGTCCCCTGCCCAGGGTTTTGTTTGGAATATACTTACCCAATTTTCCAAAAAAAAAAAGATTCTGCCATGGTCATGGTGAAGGAGGTGGTCGGAGCTTGGTGGAGAAATGGTCTTCTACATGATATTGGGGCAGATCTGGAATGAGGAAGGAGAGAACACCAAGGCATTTGAGGTAGATATCATCTCTCCTTCTTCCTTCTGTTCTCACACTCTTGCTCCAGGAGGTGGAGCGGTAGGTGGCTGTTGGCAATGTAGATCTATAGATCTGGAGTCCCCACTACTCTCGTGGTAGAAGATAGAACCGGATGAAGCGTAGATGGAGAAGAAGTAAGAACACCAGATAGGCATTCTGTGGTGGCAGAGATCGTCCTCCTGAGGCTGGGCACAGAGCAGCAGCCTCTCGACATCGTGGAGTGGAAGAGATCCTTTGACAATTTGTGTGATGACCCGAAACAAATCAAGTCATCACCAATAATAATTGCAGAATTGTTAGAAAGACAAGGACCCGATTGGCACCAGTAGATGGTGGATGGCCAGTATTGTTAGAAACCACCATGCAAAGTTTTGTCAGATTGCTAGATCCTGGCTCACGGCTGACAACCTCGACTGTGCTTTGCTTCAAGCAGTTGTGGTGAGCCTTAAGATTGCTGATTCTCAGAATTTGAAGATCACTAATATTGAGGTGGATAACTCTTGTCTTTTTAATATCTTCTGGGGCAATAAGCCTATTCCTTGGAGACTGGGTACCATGCATGAGGATATCAAGTGCTGCATTGATGAGGAAGGAATAATGGGTTCTGTTGCTCACAGGTCCATTAATTCGATTCCTAGAACTTTTGCTAAGATGGGAGAGCACCTCCATGAGCCTATAGTTATCTCTGATCAGAGAAGGTTACCTCCTAGGATTAGAGGTATGCTGCATCTTGAGAAGTGCGACACTCCTTACGTTGTGATGAGATACGCTTCCTGAGTGGTTTGTTTGTCTCTTTGCTGTGGGTTGCCTTTGTGTTGTTTTGGGGCGTTTTCTTGGGACGATACCTGCAGATTATAAGCAGGAGATGTACTTTGTTCTTTTAGCTCACACGAGGAGGGTGAGATGAATAGATGACCTCCTGGCTTATATAAAAAAAAAAAAAAAAAAAAAATAATAATTGCAGAATAACCATAAACAGTGGATTAACAAAATCACAAGAATTATAACCATCTTTGCATGAAGATCCAATACCTGAAAACTCTCATTGAGAGATCCAAAATTTATACATATCATGATTCACATTGTACATACACTATTTCATCTCATCTGGAGGACAACATATAAATATTGCTCGATCAAAACATATACTAAAGAAACATAAAACATCGAGGCATACAAGCCAAAATCTCAGATCATTCAAGAAACCATTACGTACTGACTCCAAGGACCTGAGAGTGCAGAGACAACACACAGGACTTATCTACAAGACACGACAGACAGTACACTCAACTTGAGTTGTTACTGCTACCTCAATTGTTGTTCTCCTTCTGTAGAAAGGTCTCTACCACCTTGTGCATGTCTACCTAAAAAGTGTGGATCCCACGGGGTGATACAATTATCCCAACAAGAGATATAACTCTCCATCGACAATATTATTATCACAGATAAGCAATATAAAACTGAGCAGAGGTTCTTTTATATTAACAAGCAAGATTAACCACTATTGATAGGTAAAATAGAGCAATCACATCTCTTATAGTAATGCATCTATCTATGGTAGAGCAATAAATCATCTGTTTACTTTACCAAGAATATGAAGAAATATAAATGACATCTATCAACTAAGATGTATAAACAAAGTGTACATCAACCAATATCTTCTGTGTTCGATCCTTAAGCAAATACACTACACGGTTGATTACATATTACAATCACACTTATTCCATGAGGAGGTGAAGTATATTGTTCGTGCTCCAACAATCATAAGTCATAATCGGTACCATACAAGGTCAATGGGAAAGCTAGATGTCAAGACCTCACCTGTCTCGGTCAGGACAATACCACTTAGTAGGACATCTCATGTCATCTGTTGGCATGACATCTTGTATCAACTACAAATAGCATGTTGGGGTATATCAGCATCTTCACTATAGAGTTACAACCATAGCATGTACTCTCTTCAGGAGAAGACCACTTAGCATTCCCAGATTATAAGAATGTGGAAGATTATACATCAATTCCTCAGTTGTGGGATAATTACACTTCAATCCCGATCCACAAAGAATGAAGAAGGATTTTACACATCAATTCCTCATTTGGTCAGGAGATTCACATCATCTCGTGATGAATAAGAAAGGTGCGACATCAATTCTTCATCGGGACGTATGGATATATTTCTTCCTTCAACCCCGCATATTCAAAAATATGCTCTCTGAGTTAAACTCATCTCGCCATCAGTAATTTCTTATGTTGAATGGATCTATGGTCAGGGCAATTACATGATGAGATTTCTCTAGATTAGTTAGGTATATTACATTATCTTTTAGCATCAACCAAGTTTCAAACATGAATTATAACAGATGCTATAAAGAAAGGTGTAGTACTTTTAAGATCTTTGGAACACTTTGAATTGATAACACTCAGGATCTCAGACCCTTATCACATCAGTGGGAATTCTCGTCCTTTCACATCATCATCATGATTATTGGATCTGGGTATTCAAACCCTTAGATCACCACTTAGCATTGTCACCTCTGTAATAGGTAGCCATTACCTCTAGGTCCTCAGACCAATGTATTCATCACACTTTTTGTACGAATATTACACATATCTCACATAGTTCATCAATTATCTTGTCACCTCTCCCTAGGCAACAACTTATCTTTTATGATATCAGACTGTATAATCGTTATACTTGTTATACAAGTATTTCACACATCTTATAAGGCTCATTCAAATCTATATTATATAAAACATCATAGCTCATATTGGGATATGCTCATTATGTCATGATTCTTGAATAGTTTGCACTTGATGATGAAAACACTAATAGTATATGACATCACATATACAATTCCAGAGAAATACATCATTCCCATGATTAGGGTTAGGATTTTCTAAACAAGTAGGGTTTCAAATTCACATCGTCACCATGTGATATAAGAGAATACATCCTTCCCATTATTAGGGTTAGGATTTCTCAATCTAACCGATTAGGGTTGTAAGAACATACCATCACCCTTCATTAGGGTTAGGTTTTCCCCTTATAAACAAATTAAGCATTCAAGATCATATTATCCAAAATCAAACCCTAATTCATACTCCACTCATCTTAGGAGTATTAATGCATGCTTCTTAACATGATTATCACTTATCTACAAGTTTCTCTCTTATCCTCATTTGGATGTTGATTGCACCATACTTTTATTAAGTTGGCTCAATTCTCCTCTTAAGGTACATATCAAATTGCATTTAAATTCATTACATTTTAATGTTGCATTGAGTTACAACTCACCATATACATCACTCAACCAAACACATGGGTTTGAGATATTCCCACCATATCGGGTATCCAGACACATGTATGCCCCCCATGTCAATCCTAATATGTACCCTTATCATCATGTCAGGCATCTATATCGGGCATGTGGTATAACCACATCACCATATCGGGTTTAGGGTATATCCCCTAGTTCCATATCGTGTACCCATGTCAGGTTAGTTATCACTTAGGTTTTATCATTCTCAAGTTGACCCCATATCATGTATGAGCTAGATGCTTGACCTCAATCGGGTATAAGCTAGATGCTTGACCTCATATCGGTTATAATGTAAATGCCTGGTGCCATATTGGGCACAAAGTGTGCACCATGTCGGGCATAGGGTATATGCCTCATCATAGTTTTGTTCAAGTAGCACATACATAATACCATCTCATATTTCTATGTTGGATTCTATATCGGGTTTCCATGTTGGTTGACATATCGGGTTACCATATCGGGTAGACCCTTATGCTCATATTCTTTCATTCCTTCAAATGAATCAGTCCCAATGATAAGCTAGATATCTAGTTGAGTGTTTCAGAACAACCCATCACAAACTGATAGGGTTGTGTCAGGTTTCATGCCATTGCCTAGTGTTTCAACACCATATCAGTTAAGGTATACACTTGTCAACATATTGTTTAAGAAGTATGGACTTGACTTCCTATCGTACACAAGGTATATATATGTATCACTCTTATCTTTCATGGGTATCACTCATGTCATTTATGTGGTATCACTCACCACTATATCAATTTATCCTTGATCTTGGATTTCATCTCGGGTTTCACCTCACCATCTAGGGTTTCCACTCATATCAGGTTAGCGTTTAGTCCTAACACCATGTCGTGTAGGAGGTGAATACTTGACCCTATATTGCTCATGGTGTATATATGTTTCACTCTTATCACCCATGAGATATACACTCTGTAACGACCTCAAATCTAGGTATCTATTTCCATTTCTTTTCTTCTAAAAACTTGAGCTTTATTCCTTTCTTTAATTGTTTTGAATAGTATATTTGATCCTAAAATAAATTAACATGGCTTTTTGGAAAACTAATTTAACGTATGTTGATACAATTGTATTCAAATCTTAGATGTGGGAAAACTTGATATTATAATACCTAGTTCACTAGAGCGAGAATTAGATGAGAGAAGGTAACCATAATAAATCATCGCAATAAAGAAAATGAATTAATCTTGTTTTAGGCTAATTAGCACCCATTTTTGATATGAACACCTAATATATTTGATATGAACTTTTGCAGACCGAGTTATGCCCTTTGTTGGTGTAATAGACAAACTCCATAATTGAGAGTCCATGAGAATTCATATACAAACTTTAAATGGCTAAAGTTGGCAATTATTAATTTGATTTATGATTGTCAGCAAATTTGACTTTAGTAATCAACTGCATGTTAGCCCTTTTGATAAATGCTTATGCACAGTAATGGAGGCAGGGATTCGTCTTCCACTCCCATAGAAAATGCACGAGTGTTATAGGGTCTTTCCATTGATCGTGTCATGCAATGCCTTCATTTCCCGTATTATTGCCGGAAAATGTCTCTACGGAGCAAAACGATTAGGGAGAGCCCTAAAACGAGGCCTGAGGCACCCTATAGTCCCTACACCCTAAACCTGTTCATCTGGTGACAACCCTCTTCTCCATAGTGTTGTACAATTCCACCATAACTCACTCCAATCATCATAGGAACCTCTGAGAAGAAGTGTTGATCTGTTCTTGAGAACCTAGATGCCCAATTTTCACAGGATGCAGCTACCTGCTTGCACCGCTTGATTGTCGTCTCTGGTAAGGAATTAGTTGTTCCTCTCTGTCCATTCATGCTATTTCTTTCCCAATAAATGGGTCCACGAGATCCCCTATTTTCACGATGGTGGAACCCCTCCCTATCTTCTGGCTGTCATGCCTATAGCTGCAACTTCAAAACTTCCACCTGGTTCACGATAAAGCCTTAACGTTGATTGTCGATGGTTGCACACAAAACTTGCATTCATTTTAGCCTTCTTTCCACATACAAATTTGTCTCTGAGATCCCGCCTCTTGCTTGTTCCATTATAGCCAAAAGTGGTGATGGCTCTGTGAACGCTACTGTCACTGGGAGCCTATCTTCGAATTAGGTCTTCGATGGGAGAAACTCTACTCATAGTGACATTGCTGGCTTGTTGTTTTGAATGTGAGTGCCGACTACTTTGATTCTATAATTCCAAATCGCACTGGGAACCCACCTTGAATCCATGATTTTGTGGGTCTTTCTTCATTCATCGGACTGGGTTAGGAGCAGGTGACAGAGACTGAGAATCTAGGGGACAAGTATGATGGTTTTCCACCTGCGAGGATATTGATCTTTGTATAAGGATACACCCATGAAGGGAGTCCCTATCCTTTCAATTTCTCCTACAGTGGAGTGCGACAGATGGGTAGGTGCGCAATGCTTCCGAATTGTAAGCTCCGTCTGTTAACGCTGATATTTGAGAAATTTGATTGTGTAATCATGACTTGCCATGTTCCAAGTGCTGCAATTTTGATATTTGTATGGTTTAAATGTGTTAGTATGTGATTCTCTTGTTGGGTTTTAGGGGAGACAGAGAAGGCAGCGGAAACAAAAAAATTTCTCCCCCAACCCATACCGAGGAAACGCGTCAACATCTATATAATAGGAAAGGATGGTTTGTGGAATCATACCTTGTCCCGAGGCTTGCTCGGCGACAATACCTCGTGCAATGCACGGTCTTCAACTCCGGACTTCGACGGTGTCTGTGCAGCTCCTGGTCGCACCGGGACTGACAACTCCTACTCGAACCGGACTGTCGAATGACAGTTGTCCTCCTAAGCGGCAGTGTCCTCCCGCCTCTGTAGTAGTCCACACGGACCACCTGGAACTCCACACTGCTTGTCCCACAAGGAAGTGGAAGGAGTCGCACCCTCCTATTGACGTACTAGTCGCCAACACGCTCTCTTGCCTCCTGTTGCAACTGCAGTTGTCCTTCCCTTGCTGCACCTCCCTTTTGCGGGAAGCACTTGCTCGGGCTCTCTCACGGTTACCAAAACCAGAGAGAACGGCAACTTGCAGAGCAACTGGTTGCACTGAGCTGTACTTTGAGAAGCCCCCAATACCCCTATATATATAGGAGAGTCATGGGACAGGGTTCTCCATCCCGGGCAATGCGGGACTAAAGCAGGAGTAGAAGGGTTCGAGAAATTTCCACAAAAAGCAACCGGTTCGCAACTTGAAATGATCGGTTCATAACTGAACCGATCGGTTCGGCCATTGAGCCGATCGGTTGGACCTGAGCCGATCATTTAGGGCACTCCAACCGATTGGTTGGTGCCCTGAACCGATCGGTTCATGGTCCTAATCCGGCTCAAAAGACTTTCCTTGTTTCTTTCCCAATTGGTATCGAATACCAATATTATTCCCAATCGAATTGGGCAATTTGAAACTAAAGGAAAATTCTTGCCGACATGACTTTTCCTAACTGATCCGTTGCACCAGTTGAGCCGATCGGTTCAACCCTTGAACCGGTCGTTTCAACCTGGGCATGAGCCGATCGGCCTGGACACTCCAGCCGACCGGTTCAGCAACCTCAGCCGACCGGTTCATCACATGAGCCGATCGGTTGGGAGCACAGGTTGGGCAAAATCAGTCAATTGCGATTTCAATCAATCCGATACTCCAATCAATGCGTCCAACACCTTGAACCATACGATATTGAGCCATCGACTGATTGAGTGTTTAATTGAACTACTAAACTCCTTTAGTAATCAATCTAAACATTGCTTTGTGGACAAAACTCCTCTTCCAGGTTAAATCCTATGTGTGTGACCCTGCAGGTCCATTTCACGTTGGCAGTGAAAGTCCATAACACTTATGACTTCACAAGAAAAGAGCGGTGCCTAGTCACACATCAGTGCTACCCAAGTGAAAGTAGAAAGTTGGAGAACAAATTTCATCCTACAATCCGTGAATGGTGTTACAGCGAATGTATAATTCCTTTGTCACTGATATCCCGAATGAACTCGAGGCATGGAACAGTCATCCTGTCAACGTTCATTCACTTCCTTGATCTCAGAGTAGACTGGAAGAGATATGTATGACATCACTATCATATACTAATTCACACATGCGTGCACGCCTTTCTCAATCCTACTCATCAAGTGGCCATGGATATCAAACTCCCTCAGGAGGGAAAAATCCCATATCTATCACTCGCCCCTCAAAAGCCCCATGTGTCAAAGCCACCCAATCATCACCTTTATAACAACCCATGTTTCAGGACTGCGTTTGATGATGTCAAAGTGTGCCCAACGACATGTGTTGAGTGCAGTGATTTCAGGTCTAAGAATCACACTCACCACCATCACTGTGAGTACTGACTGTGACTACCATCTCATGGTTCCATGTGTCAAACTCACGGTGGGTCTGTCAGGTACACTTGTTCTCTAACAAGTACCTATGTGTTTGGTTTGATATCTCTATATCATGAGTAATGAGATTCTGTCATCAACCAACACCACAATCTAGTCTTGTGTGTCATTGCTGTGTATCTACCTTCCACAATGACATCCAACTAGGGACATAACAAGAATGTACAAACTCTTAGCATCCGTATGATCTCATCGTTCAGGTCCTTAACCTGAAAGCATACGTTATTGAGTATTGTCATTCTCTAGACATTCAATCTGTTCTATCACTATCTCATATGACTGAACCAGAAAGAATTGGAAGCTCGCCTTTGGTGTTTATCAAATCAATCTTAATGTATCCCACCAATCATCACATGATTGGCTCTCAGGGCATACATACCAACAGACTCCCACTTGCACTGCGAGCCAATCACCCTTGAATCATATTCTTAGTGATCTTCAAACATGTCCCACATGTTACTGTGCTCTTAGTGCAAACTTAGTGAGAAATGGCAACACCTTGCCAAAGTGAGTATAAATTGCATGTCTCTCATCTCTTCGTTGTACGTCACACATATGAGATGGAGTTGCCGTAATATGCGATCTAGTATTCCATTGCTAACCTTTAGCCACATTGCATGATCAAGGATTCCAGACTTGTCATCAATGAGCGGAATATAAGTTCATCTCATGAACTTTCAGATCCATATAGTATCCACTATTGTTCACTAACACATAGATACTCGGCATTTCCCTTTTAAATGGCTTTATTGGAACACTTCCAATTATCAACAAACATTCACTTTTATACATCTCATGTATATATATTGTGATTAATTTTTCTGTCCTTTCGGAAGTTCGCATCAATGTAACTCTTTACATCGAACTCTTCTCCATAGAACTAGTGCTTCACAAGCACTTATCAAGTTCTCATGGTATTCCAGTAACACTTACTGGAAGCAGACAGACATCCACTCGTCATGTCACACATACGAGTTATGAGGATGAGCACATCATATTGCCATGTCCTACATACAAGATGATGAATGCATTTTATTCTTGCCATGTCATACATGCAAGATAATGGGATGATTACATACATGATAGATCCATATCTATTCTTAGTGTTCCCATTCTTCATAAGAATTGGACACTTGGCCTTGGGATACTAACTCCATTTAACATGGACAAGTTTTCTCCCACTGAATCTGTGCATACTGAACACTTCAGTACAGATTGCCAATGTATGCTCTCTCTTTCCAGGTCAAGAGATTTTTGAGAACTATCTCTATAGATCTCTATTCCTATCACATAGGAAACATCTCTATCTTCCTTAAAGATAATTTCCACATTAGGATTTCCAATCTAGAACATTTCCATTTCACATCAATATGTGGAATGTGAACATGCTCCCACTAAATCATAGATCCCTTCTTTATCTTTGACATATCAGTCAAACCCTTTGACTATATCATCAAAGTAAATATCCAATTTTGAGTTGCTTGTATTCAATCAATCACATTGATTAGTCCATTGTAACTTATAAAGTTCATTTGCATTAGTGGATTCATAAACCTTATAGGCTGTGTCACGTACACATCCTGGTTTTATTCCTCATAGGAATGCGGTTTTAGTATCCATATGCCAAATGTCTTAGCCATTAAGTTGCAATCAACAAGCATCATCCTTCTCAAAATGTTATCCATGTGTCTTAACACTTAAGATTCATCTGCACTTATGGATATGGTCCAATGAGTGCTACCATCCAGGTCATACCTTATGGTTCACATGGAAGTCATTTCGAATGTAATGGTTTTAAACTATAACTCAAGATTCGGTTCCTCATATTCACCTTGATAGTTGACTCATCACATGAACAACTCATCACATAGATAATTGAGGTGTATCTGTTAAAGATATAAGAACTCACAACCCTTGTGATTCTTAATTTCTTTTATTAGTGTGGGGTATTCTTTTATTAAGAAGAATTCAGTTATTTGATAATCATTCTCTAACTCCTTAGAGTATGATTCCTTCTTGATTCAGACATCACCATGCCTTAATCATGAGTTCACTATGATACACTACCATAATCACTCATAAGGATCTCAAACATTTGGTCCAAGTATTTCATTCATTGATCTCATCAAGAATTAATACTTTACCAAATTTGTACTTCATTTATGATAATCTTGAACACTTCAAGATATTCATATTGGTATTTCTCTAAACACCATTTGAAGTATTAGCATTTATTCCAATAGGTATGTAAATACATCACATGTATTATGCCTAATAGGATAATCACTCTCCCACTACATTAGTGAAGATTGATTAATCATGTCCAAGATATTCATGTCCCTTACTGGTTCTCTAACCAAAAGAGTCTAGTTTTATCCATCACATGGAAACTAGAAATGAATTTCTCATGATTAATGCTAATTAAATTGTTTGAGTTATCTATAACTTTTAAGTATCGTCTTATCTTATGCATATCAAATATCACAAGATAAATAAGGCATTGCCACAAAGATCATATCTTTAAGATTGAAAACACAACTTTATTAATTGCCATCATTGTCATACAATATGCAAAAATAAAGTGTTTCTATCTATTGGAAAGTATGAAATAGCAGTTCATAACTGTATTACATGCCTTATTGGCTGAAAATAAACTAAAGTATTCCTATCTATAAAGGCAACACTTGCCCCAAGTAAGAATGCTTTACACTTTACATCTTGATATCATATATCTCAAAAAGTGTTACAAGTTTATTTACATGACACCTTCAAGTAGAGGCTTCAGTCGCCTCCTTCTTCTTTTGTTCTTCCAGGTAGAGAGGACAATTCCTTTTCCAATGTCCTGGCTTTTGACAATGGTGGCAATTTCCTTTCTTGGTCATGCCTCCCTTGGCCTTGAGAGCTGAAGATGGCTTGGACTCCTGGCTAGCTTCAGAACCTTTCTTAGCTTTGCCTTTGCCCTTGCGCTTGGACTTGCCTTTCTTGCTCATGATCACCATCACGGACTTAGGCTTGTCCTTCTTCATCTGTAACTCGGCTGTCCTCAACATGCCCAACAACTCTGACAGTGGCCTATCAAAGTTGTTCATGTTGTAGTTCATCACAAACTGACTGTAAGATTCTGGCAACGATTGCAGTATCACGTCAGTAGCCAACTCTTGGCTCAGTGGAAATCCCACTCTCTGCAGGTTCTCCACATACCCAATCATCTTGAGTGTGTGAGGACCAACTGGATCTCCTTCTGTCATGACGCACTTGAACGACGCCCTAGAAACATTGTACCTCTCTTGCCATGCCTGATCTTCATACATGTTCCTGAGATGCAGAATCATCTCTATGACACCCATGTTCTCATGTTGCCTCTGCAACTCATGGTTCATTGAACATAGCATCAAGCACTTTGCATCAATGGCATCATCAGAATGCTTCTTGTAAGCATCCCTTTCTGTTCTTGGTGCATTAGGAGCGGGTTCCTCTGGAATTGGAGTATCCAGGACATAGAGCTTACGCTCTTGAGTGAGAACAATTCTCAATGTCTGATACCAGTCGTGGAAGTTTGTCCCATTTAACTTGTCCTTGTCAAGGACCGATCGCAAAGAAAAGTTGTTGTTGTTTGTTGCCATTTGAACTACAAAAAGAAAATATGCAATTTTAGTCCAAAACTCATTTTTGACTTATTTGATTGATTTGAAAATTTGACGATATAATTCGGCCTTTAATTAATTATCGCTCCCACTATTTTACTTCAAATTGATAGCCCTCACCATCAATTCGGAAGATTGCAGTGTACAACCTTCTAGTGGGCAAGATCCTGAAATCCTCTAAGTCATGGACCAGCTTGGGCTGTCACCCACAACATAGATCTCTCAGGTAGGCAACTTTTGCCAATTGCATCATATGCAACTCTTGATAAGATGTCATCTACAACTCCTTGCAATGATAATCTCCATGCCTCAAGGCGCTAGATCCTATCTAGGTCACCTTGTTAAGTCCTACCCAAAGCAAACACGATGAACATGCACCCTGCTTGGGCAGACCCACACATTCATCCTTCACGCTTCCACGAGATAGACGGTGCACCACGCTTGGGCGTGCCCACACTTGGTCGATCAAGCTTTTCACGTGTGTCGCATTTGGAAGGCATCTAAAACTTAATATTTTAATGAGGGATTTGGTTTTATATACATATACATATCCAATCACCACAATACATAGTACGTATCATATACATGCTATATCCCATAGAAAACATGCACAAAACGATAAAAGCGATGATTATGGCCATCCTAATGTGATTCCTCGAGACAAGATGAATCACGGTCATCTAGGTCTACATCACATGCAACCTGTACAAGATGAACTTTGTGCCTTGCCATCCGAGTTGATCAACTCATCACATGAATGATCTGTACTCTCCAGCCGGTCGTCTGGGTGCCACCAGCCGATCGGTTGGCACCTCCAACCCATCGGTTCGCCTGGTCGTCGTGCATCTCATCATGTCTGCCACCCGCTCGTCTCGCTCCTCGAACCGGTCATCAACCGATAGGTTCACTCCTTGAACCGACTGTCTGGAAGGTCAACCGATCGGTTCACTCCTTGAACCGACCGTCTGAGCAGTTGTCTTGATGTCCGCCGGTCTTTGACATAACAGGAAATAAAATCCTATTCTATTTATTACATTGCTTTAAAAAGGAAACCCCGAGTTACATTTGGGGGGAGCAAAGGTAGGAAAGAATCTCGAATTATTTCGAGTTACATCAAGAATAAGAGAGGGAAGATCGGTGCACAGACCGAGATGCAAGAAACCACAAACAACCACACACAGATAGGGGTTTATAGGCCATAATCACGCTACACACATCCACCACAAAACTCGTTTAAGGGAGATGCGTATCGAGTGCATTAATAATACATATCATATATGTAATTAGGGATTTGTGGATTTAGGATTGGACATGCATAAAGCCGATATTATTCGCATCGTATGCAATAATTAAAGGCGACAAACCAAAATCGATCATATCGATATTCCTAAAATATAGAACAACTGACGTGGCTCTGATACCACTGTTGGGTTTTAGGGGAGACAGAGAAGGCAGAAGAAACAAAAAAATTTCTCCCCCAACCCATACCGAGGAAACGCGTCAACGTCTATATAATAGGAAAGGATGGTTTGTGGAATCATACCTTGTCCCGAGGCTTGCTCGGCGACAATACCTCGCGCAATGTGCGGTCTTCAACTCCGGACTTCGACGGTGTCTGTGCAGCTCCTGGTCGCACCGGGACTGACAACTCCTACTCGAACCGGACTGTCGAATGACAGTTGTCCTCCTAAGAGGCAGTGTCCTCCCGCCTCTGTAGTAGTCCACACGGACCACCTGGAACTCCACACTCCTTGTCCCACAAGGAAGTGGAAGGAGTCGCACCCTCCTGTTGACGTACTAGTCGCCAACACGCTCTCCTGCCTCCTGTTGCAACTGTAGTTGTCCTTCCCTTGCTGCACCTCCCTTTTGCGGGAAGCACTTGCTCGGGCTCTCTCACGGTTACCAAAACCAGAGAGAACGACAACTTTCAGAGCAACTGGTTGCACTGAGCTGTACTTTGAGAAGCCCCCAATACCCCTATATATATAGGAGAGTCATGGGACAGGGTTCTCCATCCCGGGCAATGCGGGACTAAAGCAGGAGTAGAAGGGTTCGAGAATTTTCCACAAAAAGCAACGGGTTCGCAACTTGAAATGATCGGTTCACAACTGAACCGATCGGTTCGGCCATTGAGCCGATCGGTTGAACCTGAGCCGATCGTTTGGGGCACTCCAACCGATCGGTTGGTGCCCTGAACCGATCGGTTCGTGGTCCTAATCCGGCTCAAAAGACTTTCCTTGTTTCTTTCCCAATTGGTATCGAATAACAATATTATTCCCAATCGAATTGGGCAATTTGAAACTAAAGGAAAATTCTTATCGACATGACTTTTCCCAACTGATCCGTTGCACCAGTTGAGCCGATCGGTTCAACCCTTGAACCGTTCGTTTCAACCTGGGCATGAGCCGATCGGCCTGGACACTCCAGCCGACCGGTTCAGCAACCTCAGCCGACCGGTTCATCACATGAGCCGATCGGTTGGGAGCACAGGTTGGGCAAAATCAGTCAATTGCGATTTCAATCAATCTGATACTCCAATCAATGCGTCCAACACCTTGAACCATACGATATTGAGCCATCGACTGATTGAGTGTTTAATTGAACTACTAAACTCCTTTAGTAATCAATCTAAACATTGCTTTGTGGACAAAACTCCTCTTCCAGGTTAAATCCTATGTGTGTGACCCTGCAGGTCCATTTCACGTTGGCAGTGAAAGTCCATAACACTTATGACGTCACAAGCAAAGAGTGGTGCCTAGTCACACATCAATGCTACCCAAGTGAAAGTAGAAAGTTGGAGAACAACTTTCATCCTACAATCCGTGAATGGTGTTACAGCGAATGTATAATTCCTTTGTCACTGATATCCCGAATGAACTCGAGGCATGGAACATTCATCCTGTCAACGTTCATTCACTTCCTTGATCTCAGAGTAGACTGGAAGAGATATGTATGACATCAGTATCATATACTGATTCACACATGCGTGCACGCCTTTCTCAATCCTACTCATCAAGTGGCCATGGATATGAAACTCCCTCAGGAGGGACAAATCCCATATCTATCACTCGCCCCTCAAAAGCCCCATGTGTCAAAGCCACCCAATCATCACCTTTATAACAACCCATGTTTCAGGACTGCGTTTGATGATGTCAAAGTGTGCCCAACGACATGTGTTGAGTGCAGTGATTTTAGGTCTAAGAATCACACTCACCACCATCACTGTGAGTACTGACTGTGACTACCATCTCATGGTTCCATGTGTCAAACTCACGGTGGGTCTGTCCGGTACACTTGTTCTCTAACAAGTACCTATGTATTTGGTTTGATATCTCTATATCATGACTAATGAGATTCTGTCATCAACCAACACCACAATCTAGTCGTGTGTGTCATTGCTGTCTATCTACCTTCCACAATGACATCCGACTAGGGACATAACAAGAATGTACAAACTCTTAGCATCCATATGATCTCATCGTTCAGGTCCTTAACCTGAAAGCATACGTTATTGAGTACTGTCATTCTCTAGACATTCAATATGTTCTATCACTATCTCATATGACTGAACCAGAAAGAATTGGAAGCTCGCCTTTGGTGTTTATCAAATCAATCTTAATGTATCCCACCAATCATCACATGATTGTCTCTCAGGGCATACATACCAACATCTCTACCTAGGATCTTCTGGGCATTTTACACAGACCTTTGATCCAAATGTCGATTCTCATAGGGAGTGTGTAGCTTGATTGAATATTGCATAAGGAACAATATTAAAATAAACTATGATCTTATGCGTAGGTGATATTAAATTTGGCTCAGACCGAGGTGACATTTTGTTGACTTACACATGACATTATGTACTCCTCCCTATTTATAACTAGGCATTTAAATGACAAACATTTCCCATAATTAGGCAACTTTTTGAATTACTTGCTCTTGTTCCATTTTTTGAACAAATCAGATACTCTCAATTGGACTTGTTGCTATTCTTCTGAAACTATTTTTATCATGTTGAATTGGGTCAATGACCCCACCTGCTATTGTGCCTGAATTATGCCATGTATGTTTGTGAAAAGTGAATCTTGCCACTCTATTTATGAATGTTAAATAATTTGACTAGTTTAACTATCGTAGACGCTTATGCGTAACCATTAGGGCGTGCTACTTTTACCCATGGTGTACTACTTCCACCTTGATATATATATAGGTGTGTTACTTCCGCCTAGGGTGCGCTACTTCCACCTATTTTACTTAGGCCACTGACTTAGTGGTTTCGTGGCCCTACCATAGTTACTTTAGTTCAATATATCTACATGCAAATTATTATGAATGTTTTGATATTGTGAATGGTTAATGGCAAGATGTGTTATTTTACTTGTTTATTTATATGCCTCATACTTTTGAAAATTCATTCTCTTGTTACTTCTCCTTGAAGCTTACCTAATTTTTAATAGTCCCCTTTTGATGGAAACATCAAACTTGACTTTTTAAATAAATAATGTCCCAATTAATTTTCTAATGTACATACTCAACTTTTGCGGACACTCTTTTGTTTCCTATTTTTCTGGGTGTTCCCTCCACCCAGATTCAGGTGCTTTGTGAGTAGAGACGTAGGATGATTATGCACTCATTGGTGAACATAAGGATAGCTGGAGACAACCTTGTTTCCTACTGCATATGGCCTTGTGTGTATATAGATGTAACATTTTCAATTTATGTACCACCTTAGAGTGAGAAAGTTGTGTACATGGTCATATTTTGTAACTTTGTAAATAGTTATATTTTCCGCACCTAAAATATTTCTTGTCTTATGTTTTTACCATTGAGTGGGCCCTCTACTGGGTCTCACTCCTTATAGAATGGTATCCGAGCCTAAGCAGTCGATAACTAGACTATTTCAAGTTATCCTAGATGGTTTATTACTGGGTAGATGACCTTAGGGGTAGTTTTCATACCTAAACCTAAGTCATGTTAGCCAATTAGGGTTTCAACCCCTATCAGATTTGATGGTAGATATATATCCCAAACATAATATGTGGATGACCTAGTATTGGGTACAATCTTACCAATCCTACTCTCTCCTTATAGGTATAGATTTCTATACATAAAGTTCTACTCTCCTCAGATGTAGCCTCTACCTCCTGCCTTGGGGAAGGACAATTCATCTTGTATAGAGAGTAGGTTGACTTGAACTCACATAATTGCGTGTCACCTAGTACAAGTCATTAACCCTTTTTCTTTTGTTGATTTCTAGTGTGCCTATGATACATGTGTTATGTGGACTGAGCATGCATGGACACAAACTTCAGATATTGACATGAGTTTTATACTTTGAAATGTTTTATGATAGTATGTGAAGATATGAACTAGATCCCTAAGTTTAAGATTGCCTTGCCTATAACATGAAGTTATTTCAACATATTATGCTTGAGATTGCCATCCAAGGATTGGATACTATCCTAGATAAAATTTTAATAACTCATAAATGAGGGTTTGTTGATTGAAGATATAGGTTTCAAGTAGCATTCCTTGGGATTTCATCCCTCGCATACCCATAAGGTAGGAAGGATTATGTAGATGGATCAAATAATAAAACTTTATGCAATATTTTTTTTGAGGGCATATTGAGGCATAGTCATGTTTGGAAGATATAGTGGATACTCCTTTTCCTTAAACTTTGGATTTTCACTG
Source organism: Alisma plantago-aquatica (assembly GCA_963693085.1). Lineage (NCBI taxonomy): Eukaryota > Viridiplantae > Streptophyta > Magnoliopsida > Alismatales > Alismataceae > Alisma > Alisma plantago-aquatica. The sequence continues at coordinate 193,012,892 of OY856413.1, read as the reverse complement.
ACACTAAGGTGATGTGAGATAGGTACCTCTAGGATTGATCCTTAAAGAGTTGACATCCCTCTCTACAACACTGTTTAATTAGTTTACCAGATTTGTGAGATGAGGAGTAGTTTGGCTATCTAGATCTCTTGGTCTTGTAATGCTACCATAGATGTAAACCAACAAAGTTAGTAGAGACCCTAATCCCTCCTTATTATGCTTTCATGATCTTATAAATAAATTATGTTCTAGGATATGACATCCTAGGTCATGATTAAGAGAATGATGGAATAAATAAGGTCATTCCTAGTAGGACCTACTAGAAGTTAATTGCATGCTCAAAGAGACCTATTTTCCCCCTCCTAATCTATAACTTAGAGAAGCCTCATTTTCAAAGGTGAAGTGAAGTTAGGATGTGGTCGACTTAGTTTTCGGGTTGATTTTGGCGCCATTTTGGATTTTCAATGTAATGTTTCCATCGTCAAACTTATTTTGTTGTTATATTATATTTATTAAAAAAATCATTTTTTAGATTTCTTCGATGATTTTAGAACCAAGTCACCAGCACAAGAAAGTTTTATTAGTAGATAGGCCTTTAGCGAAGGAAATTTTGACTAGCATGTTCAACCCTTTGCCCCTAAACACAAGTGTGATATATGATTTAATAGGAAAAAAAGCAAATATGATAGCTATAATTAAGTCGGCTACCCCTCTCATCTCTCTATATGGTTAGATAGGTCCTTTTAAGGGGTAGATCCTTGAAGTCTTAGGGATATAGCTTAATTAGATGAATAGTTGAAACTAATAGTTTTTGTAATAAGTAGCTCTTGGGTAAGTCATGATAATAATATCAAATGGATGTAGCTACCACCTCACTATGATAAATGAATAAACCATACTAATTTGACCACCATGAATTTTAATTAAAAAAATTTAGTAAAACCTTGAGACTTAATGCATGTAACATCATGACATAATAAGTCAGTAGTTAAATCACCATAAAGGTGCATGTGACCATGACTAATACAATTGTGTAAACTTAATTCTAGGATTGGTGTTACTTTCTTAGAAAAACCTTTAATAATGAAGACATGACGTATGGAGCAACATAGCTTCACTTTAGAAACGTAATTTAAGACTAACATAAAATTTATGATATGATCGATACTCAATTGAACCCAAAAAAAAATCCAAGATTTAATTAGGAGATATAACTTAGTAAGTTAGGCTATAGTTGATTAGATTTCGGGGACAAAATTCTCTTTAAGGGGTGGGGTGTTGTAACATACCCAAATCTAGATACTTAACTCAACATTTCATCCCAATTGTAATTTAGTTAACATCAAATTGATTTTTTCATATATAAGTTTAAATTAAGAGTTCCTGGAGCCAAGAACATATAATATTAAAATATATCCTTATATATAAGATGAAATGTAAAATAATAGATCCAATTAATAAAGAATTACATTCAATTCATTATTTGAGTACTTAACCTCCAAGTAATAAAATAAAGTAATATATATTTTTAAAATAAATCTAGGTATTTATTTCCATTTCTTTTCTCCTAAAAACTTGAGCTTTATTCCTTTCTTTACTTATTTTGAATAGTATCTTTGATCCTAAAATAAATTAACATGGCTTTAGGCCAACGAGACCTTGAGGAAATTTAGAGAATTACTTTCACGTATGTTGCTCAATTATATTCAAATCTTAGATGTGGGACAAACTTGACATTATAATACTTATTTCATTAGAGAGAGAATTAGATGAGAGAAGACAGCCATAGCAAATCCTATCAATAAAGAAAATGAATTAATCTTGTTTTATGCTAATTAGCACCCATTTTGTGATATGAACACCTAACATATTTGATATGAAATTTTGGGGACCAAGTTATGCCCTTTGTTGGTGTAATAGACAAAATCCGTAATTGGGAGTTCATGAGAATTCATGTACAAAATTTAAATGGCTAACGTTGGCAATTATTAATTTGATTTATGATTGTCAGCTAATTTGACTTTAGTAATCAAATACATGTTAGCCCTTTGATAAATGCTTCACATTAATGGAGGTGGGGCTTCGTCTTCCACTCCCACGGACAGCGCACGAGCGATATAGGGTCTTTGCATTGATTGCGTCACTCAATGCCTTCATTGGCCATATTATTGTCAGAAAACATCTCTAGGGAGAAAAATGGTCAAGGAGACCCGAAAATGAGGCCTGAGGTGCCCTATTGGCCCTACGCCCTAAACATGTTCATCCAGCGACAACCCTCTTCTCCACATCATTGTGTAGTGCTACCTTAACATACTTCAATCATGTAGATAGTGGTTTGTTTACCATGAGATCCGCCAAGAAGATTATGTTGGAAGCCGACTATGGAGGACCCCATGGGCTTGGTAGGATCTGGGACCTGGACCTGCACAAGACGGCTGTGACGCTGTGGAAATTTGCTAGACACGCTGTTCCTACAAATGACAATGTGAGACTGAGGTGCTCCATTCCCATGGCGTCATGTTGTAGTTGTTGTGATAACCCCCAGGAAGAAGACATGGATCACCTCCTCTTCTGGAGTCATACGATGACTAACTTCTGGAACAAGTTTGCTGCTATCATGAATGGGGCAACGCCTAATGACGTCCTTGCTTTGTTGGAGATCTGCTCGAAAGGGAGGTCAGAGTCCTTTGTGGAATGGCTCTCTGTGAGATTAGCTATTCTCATTGCCCACAGTATTTGGCGGTGGAGTTGTGTGACTAGATTTGATGGGGCCAAGCAGATGATCTGGAGATATTGGGACCACATCATGTTCGAGATCAACAGGATGTTGAAGAAGACGACTTTCACTCGTATCAGTGGAGACATCCATGAAGTTCTGCATGAGGAACAATTTTTGGAGCCCAAGACGAAGCTGCGAGAGGTGAATTTACTCAGATGGACGAGCCCTGACATGCATAACCTGAAGATGAATGTCACTGTTGGTAGAAGTATAGATCCTAATGGAATCAAGCGGAGATGGGTCGCTGGAGTTGTTCACAATCATCACGCGGACATAGTGCTGGTTTTTAGGGCCTAGCTGAGGGCCGATGACTTTGTGCTTGCCTACATCCAGGCATGCATCGTGGGTCTGAATATTGTGGTTGATAATGTCCTCAATATCTCTTACATGAAGGTTGACGATGAATATGTGATGGGCATCTTGTGGAAACACGCAAAGGAACTGTGGCATGTAGCGTATTATGTTAGGGAGTTGAGGTTGGAATTGGAATTGTCCTATATATCTAGGTCTTTGGTACATCCAGTGGTGAACTCCATACCAAGGACGATAGGTGTTTGGGGCAGAAGTATGGACGACATCTATGTTTGCACGGATTACAAGTCTCTACCCTTGAGGATTAGGGGCATGGCTATGTTGGAGAAGAGGAAGACTCCTTATGTAGTTGTGAAGAGGTTAGTTGTATGAGTTCTTTGTTTTTGAACCAGCACTTTATAAGCACGAGATGTATACCGTTTTGATGATTCTGCCCACAAGAGGGAGTGGGGTGAATAGAGGACCCCCTAGCTTTAAAAAAAATCATCATAGGAACGAACGAAAAGAGGTGTTGATCTGTCCTTGAGAACCCATACGCCCAATTTTTGCAGGATGCAACTACCTGCTCGCATCGCTCAATTGTCGTCTCCGGTGAGGAATTAGGAAGGAGTGTCGCTACGGTCGCCCTTGGAACAATTAAAGGTAACGATACCATCTCCGGCCCCTGACTAGTTGTTTCGCTCTGTCCATTCATGATGTTTTTTTCCAATAGATGGTTCTACGAGATCCCATGTTTTCACTATGGCAGAACCCCTCTCTTTCGTTTGGTCATCGTGCCCTATAGATGCAACTTCAAAACTTCCACCTGGTTTGCGACGAAGCCTTAATGCTAACTGTCAGTGGTTACATGTAAAACCTCCATTCATTTTAGCCTTCTTTCCACATACGAATTTGTCCCTGAAATCCCGCCTCCTGCTTGTGCCATTATCGCTGAAAGTAGTGATGGTTCTATGAGCGCCGAGTTCTGTCATTGGGAGCCTATGTTCGAATTAGGTCTCTGATGGGAGAAACTCTACTCATAGTTTCATTGTTGGCTTGCCGTTTTGAACGTGATTGCATAAAATGATGTTGCCTGTTGTGGTTTGATGCTGTAAAACTCCAAGGTTCTGGCCCTATTTGTGCTTCATTCCCATGTTAGGCGAGAATGACCTACAGTGCGAATGTCGATGTAACATCCCAGGATTTGAGGCCTTAGATAAATTGATCTTAAAAGGAATGATTGGACTACCCATATCACCAAGGTGTGCCTCCTTTTCTGGGAGCCCTTCACTAAGAACTCCATAGTTAAGCGTGCTCAACTTGGAGTAGTACTGGGATGGGTGACCTATCGGGAAGTTGATCATGGCATGCACGTGAGTGAGGACAAAGCGTGCAGTTAAGGCAAGTGGTGGTCTGTGGGGACAGTCGTCATTCCTCAAACTCTGCTAGAGCCTTGGGCAGTGGGCCCGGGCATTACAAATGATATCAGAGCCATAACCCCTCCAGTAGGTGGGGCCCACATGGGCATGTGACATGCCAATCGTAGTCGTGCGGTCCAGACATGTAGGAAAGAGATGTCCATGGTTGATGTAGCCACCCTTGTGCTGGTATTCCGTGATCGGGAGCTGGGTGTCCAAGGGCCATTGCGGGTCTGCACTGAAATGGGGTCAGATTATGAAGCCATATAGTGGATACTTGACGAGGACGTCAAGAGTCTAAGTGGGGGAGATTGTAACATCCCAAGATTTGAGGCCTCAGATAAGTTGATCTTAAAAGGAATGATTGGACTACCCCCATATCACCAAGGTGCACCTCTTTTTTTGAGACCCCATAACTAAGAACTCCATAGTTAAGTGTGCTCAGCTTGGAGTAGTACTGGGATGGGTGACTTGTCGGGAAGTTGATCCTGGCATGCGCGTGAGTGAGGACAAAGCGCACAGTTAAGGCTAGTGGTGGTTTGTGGGGACAATCTTCATTCCTGAAACTCTACTAGAGCCTTGGGCAGTGGGCCCAGGCGTTACAATCAACTACTTTGATTCTGTAATTCCAAATCGTAATGGAACCCACCTTGAATCCATGATTTCATGGGTCTTTGTTCATTCATTGGATTGGGTTTGGAGCAGGTGATGAAGACTGAGAATCCAGGGGACAGGTATGACGACATGTGACATGTTAGTCTTGAGTCGTGAGGTCCAAGCATGTAGGAAAGGGTTGTCCATGGTTGATGTAAACACCCTTGCGCTGGTATTCTGTGATCGGGAGCAGGGTGTCCATGGGCCATTGTGGGTTTGCACTAAAATGGGTTCAGATTATGAGGCCATATAGTTGAGACTTGATGAGGACGTCAAGAGTCTAAATGGGGGAGATTGTAACATCCTAATATTTGAGGCCTCAGATAAGTTGATCTTAAAAGGAATGATTGGACTACCCCCATATTACCAAGGTGCACCTCTTTTTCCGGGAGCCCATCACTAAGAACTCCATCGTTAAGCATGCTCAACTTGGAGTAGTACTCGTATGGGTGACCTATCGGGAAGTTGATCCTGACATGCGCATGACTGAGGATAAAGCACATAGTTAAGGCTAGTGGTAGTCTGTGGGGACAGTCATCATTCCTGAAACTCTACTAGAGCCTTGGGCAATGGGCTCGGGCGTTACAGTCGATTACTTTGATTCTGTAATTCCAAATCGCAATGGGAACACACCTTGAATCCATGATTTCATGGGTCTTTCTTCATTCATCAGACTGGGTTAGGAGCAGGTGACGAAGACTACGAATCCAGGGGACAAGTATGACAGTTTTCCACCTGCGAGGATGTTGATCTTTGTATAAGGATTCACCCATGAAGGGAGTCCCTATCCTTTCAATTTCTCCTACAGTGGAGCGCGAAGGATGGGTAGGTGCATGATAGCCTCGAGTTGGCGATCAATGGAGGTAGGACAAAGGAGAATCCTTCGTCTACCTATGGTGATATTTTCCTCCCGCTCGTAGGTGGGTCCCAGTCAATTGACCGGGGAATGCGCTCGCAGAGCAATCATCCAATGGGAAAATGGATCAATGCCTTCTATGAAGGACATCCTTCTCTATTAATCGATGATTAAAGGTATCCAATACATCCTACTACCTCGCCTCAACTACAAGTTGTTGCAACAAAAAGGAAAAGGTTAACAAACATACGCACACTGACATGACACTAGCTAACGGTCGTTGGCCTTACATTGGAAGGAAAGATAATGTATGCTCGCAGGCACATGAAGGGAAAAGTGTCGTATCAAATACCCCCCCTTGAAGATCCGACCACTTCCATGGGGTCGGCCCAAGTTGAAAATAGGGAATGCAGGTCTACATATGACATCCATTGAGCATCTTCGATTGGGGCATCTACCCAGGAAATGAGAACTTATAGGATGGCATGGTTTTCTCATTTTACCATGTGGCATTCGATGATCTTATCAGGGAAGCAAGTTGCATTTTCATTTGGTGGCCAATGGTGGGGAAGTTCTTGTAGCGCCGAAGTTGTTGGTGTTGTGCTATGGTGTGGTTTCAGCTGGGAGACATGAAAAATTGGATGTATCATGGAGGACGCGGGGAGTTGTATCATTGGAGACCAAAAATTTAAGACTAGCTAACATCTTTCAAAGTACCCATCTATAGATTACTTCTAATCTTCGAATATCAGGTATCATAAGGCTTACTTAATTATCATGTCCTTATAAGGAAAGAACATATGGAAACATATTCCTCTTATCACCTCCTTATCACCCAGGGTTGTTTACCAAAGAAAGAATATTATCATCTTCCTTGATTATTGCATGAACTTTCAACTGTTCATGAGTCATTTTCTGACTTTATTTCCGCATCATAGAAAAGATCTTTACTTTTCACATTCTTTATTGAAAAGGGATCATCTCTCTTGTTCCCTTTCTCTTATTTTGAGGATTGTACTTTTTACTTCCTCATACACACAGACTGGTTTAAGATTATCTCAATTTCTATTTCATTGCAGTTGGGATAGGATAGAAATATTCATGCCATATTTCCAATTTCATTATGCTCTTTAGATTGTCTCAGAATGACTACTTGATCAGAGTAATCAACAAGATAACAATCTAAGAGTCCTATACTTACCTTGTCTTCAATATTTGAATATCTGGCCAGGGTATACAAGTACTACGATTAGGTAGTATGCACCTTGTTTATGTCATATACCTTACTTCTCATATCATCCAAATCACAGGACTTAACATGCCTGGACTTTCTGCAGACATCACTTTTACACCTCTTCCTCTTTTATGCAGATAAAAGGAATTATAAAACATTTTAAAGATTACTGAAAAATATGTAAGTTCTCATCTTCCTTATGTCCTCAAAGGATTAATCCAAGGAATCTCAACAATAACTACTATTCTTATATTTAACAAATAAAATCAGGAAAAGACATATCAGAATGAAACAATTTCATCTGACATGTCTCAACTCGTGAATCACTAATTGTCTCAGGCTGATTCTTTACATAGAATCTTGTTGTTGCCTATGTCCAACGTCGAGCTCTATTGTTTGGTGCAGATGGACCTGCTCAGGATGTTTGTCCACGTCCTCGTGTGCTACTTTTAAATGTTTGCTTTTGAAAGCCTTGTTGACTCTGCCTTGGTGGTTGGGTTGTTTCTTCCTTTCTTTTGAGATAAAAGGGTCTAATATGCCCAACCTGTCCACAACCATAACATGTCCTATATGCACCCCCTAGTCTTGTCGGCCTTATTACCGATGTAGAAGCTAAATTATGAGTTCTAATTGGTGGAACATTAGGCCCTTTACCTCCTCTTGGTAGCCACTTCCCCGGTGCATTAGATGTTGGCTGCATTGATGGCACGACTAACTTCACCTTTTTAAAGCTACTAGGCATCTATTCCCATGTTTGGACCGATCTTTTTTTCAAGACAGTCCCTCATTAAATGTCCTACATGCCTACACTAGTAGTAGATTCTGTTTTCTTGTCGTATCTTAGTCATTTCTACATTTTCAACTACTTTAACATAACTATCTCTTTGTATAATTAGGGTTTAAGATTTGGAAACCCTAATTGTCCTAAATTAGGGTTTTGATGACATATGAATAAAGAATTTGATAAGTTTAGTGTCTCACTAAAAGATTTTTAGTATTTTATGTGTAATTCTGATTGAACTCAAATTTGGATATAATATGTATAGCTCAACCATGCATGTTAGTAACAAATTTTAGAATATTTGGATGTTCTTTGGAAGTCATTCTCGGTCGAGATATACTTCCACCGACCATGTTGATAGAATGTTGTTCAACAGTATATTGTTTGATTTTTACTTATTTATTCGTACCAAATGATCTAAAAATTTTAGTGGAGCTCTGAATGTGCATTTTATACATTGTGGTAAATTTTCATAATTTTTGGAGAAGGTTTGATCTCTGAAATATACGAATTACAGTAACAATTTTATAATAGAAAATCCAGTTGAAATAAGAGAAAGTATAGTGAGGGGTCAATGTGCAATTGACCCAAGCAGCTCAATTTCTCTATATGGTCAACCTAACACACTAGCAGCTCTCATAATTTGTAATTCATCTAGTGAAATGAAATCCTAGAGAGAGGGAGAGTTAGGGATTGAGTGGAGAAAGAGGTGGAATTACTGACTTAGGGTTTCTCTATCCGAGATATGATGAAATCAAGTAAGTTTAGCTTCTTTGCATAGCCTTTCATGGTGAATCTTCTCTCACATGTCAACATTTCGTCCCTCCTCTGATTTGATCCAAAATGGTATCAAAACTTCCCATTTTCTCACTCTTTCTTCATAATCCCTCATTTTTAGGGTTTCCGAGTTGAAAGGAAGAAGAATTGGGTGAATTGCTAGGGATTTGATACAAGATCGAGATTTTCAGGGATGAGCTACATTTTTAAGGGTTTTCGCACCTTAGGGTGAGTGAGAACTTCCTTTAAATAGTATATTGCACTAAAATGGGTTAAATCATCCATAATCTTTAATTGCTTAGTATGCGACTACAAACCTTGAATTGTCTGTTTGATCTAAGTTGTTGCAAAATGATATGAAATGGAATCTTCCTTTGTTTGAATTAATTTCAGATGATAAAATCATATTAGAAATATATACAATAAATCCTAATGAGAATTCCCTAAGTATTCACAGAGGTTATAAGAGTAAATTGAAATATAGGGAATTTGTTAATGATTGAAATTGTTGTATAATTAAATAGAGAAATTTGTTTATCTAGATCCCCTTGGTTATGAATATTTGTTTAACTGAATTCATAGTACACATATGTCAGATTCTATCTTGGATTTCATTTAAGGTGAATAGTGTTTGTTTGATGTCTTAGTGAAGAGGGTGAAAACCTAGATGTGAGGAAAGTTGGATATTTACGAATAGATATCGTGAAATCCATTTGAAGGGATTTTCTTGTCATGATAGACTTTATTTATTCAATTTTATTCTTGATACAGGAAATCTCAGTGAATGGAATGGAAACCTAAATTCAGCTAAGTTCCAAGGTTTCATACATATATTGATTGTATATGATTTAAGTAGTCTTAATTTAGTGAATGTTTATGTCGTATGAAATCCTTATGAGAGCCATGTGATAAGTGAATGAGGTAAATGAAACCCTAAGGATAGGGTGTTCAATGAATCAAGTATTGTGATATCAATGTTTTTAGTATGAGATGTGGTGATGCTTAACATTTCAGTTGCATGATTCTAGTGTATAAAGTGCCAAGTTGACATGTATTCTGTTTATATAAGAATTTTAGTCTGCATATATGTATAGTATGATGATTACTCATAATTTTATAGTGTTTTGAATATACAACTCTTCCAAGTTAAGAGTGAAAATACATGCCGTATTTATAAGCTTCAAATGAATATACTCGATACCATACAGATACCAGAGTCAAGAATAAGTAAGAGAGAGATACAATTTAGTAAGATTTTTCTAAGAACAATAAAATAATAGATATAGGTGCCCTGAACACCATAGACTCCGTATGGATGTCTGCACTATAGGGAGGAAATGATCCACCCTGGAAGTGACCAGTATACAAGGATCAAAACGCACACACAGAGCGTGTGGGGAGACGAAGCCCTTGAGGAAGTCTCCTAAGAGAAGATAGGTTACCCACCATGAATCAGAGATCCCGGTGGTAACCCAGAGGTACCCACAGAGCGTACCAAGATGAGGCCCACAGAGCGTCTCAGACTCTCCGCCTGTGTACTTAGCCTAGAAGGAGTGGTCCAGTTAAAGACTAGTTGTTTAGCCGCCTTAGTCAGACGTGACAGTTTGAGTCAAGTAGACCCGGATTTAGTTCTAGGCTTAGCTTCCCGAGTTTTAAGCTAAGTCTTGTATGGTGAGATCGTAGTTCTCTATGAGTCTTCATATGTAGAGTACACTGCATATGATCAGGGCATAAGCTAAAATATGATCATATAGGTTTAAAGAGTTTGTTATAAATAAAAGAGTTAATAAATATTTGAGTACAATTTTGTAGTAGTTGTTCTTTAAATGCAATATTTACATTCTCTGTTATTTTAACTATATTGTTTTAGATCTGCTCAGTGTAACAATTACTATTTTTATAATTGATATCAGTTGCTAAAAGGTATATCTATAATTATATCAGTGATTTAGACTATTTCTTTTAAGTACTCATTCACTGAGTGAGTAGGCTCACCCCTCTACTCAAAATTTTTAGGGAAATCACGTGGACTTTAAGAAGTTCAAAGCATCAGAGTAGATCTACCACATGAGTTGAGTATGAGATTAGTTAAGTTTAGTCAGTCCCTATCACTCTAGGTCCAAGTATAGATGTGAGAGAGTTATAAATGATGTTTTGTATCTTTGTTTCCTTTATAAGAGAGAATGTATTTGATTATCATGTCGTATGTACATGGAAGTGTGAGAAATAGAATGAATGTATGGATGTGTATCTTTAATGTTGAGATCATATTAGAGTAATAAAAGTTTAATTCTCTTGTAAAGTTTGTTTATGTGATTGAATGCGAGAAAACAAAGAGTTTGAAAATAGAAGAAAAGTTGGGAGTGAACTTTGTATTAAGTGTAATCGTCATGGTCATGCCCTAATCTCATGATTAGTGGAAATTGTGGGATGTGGGTGTGACAACTTGGTATCAGAGCCTAGGCTGAGTCGTTAGAGGGACCATTAGGATAGAAAGTTAGAGTTATAAGTGTGGAAGATAGGACGTGATGTGTCTACAACTCTGGGAAGTCTGGGTATGTGGATACCGTGGCCCGATATCTAAATACTTAGATTGACCGTTATCAAGTTATTCTATCTATTCTTCTCTGGATGCCCTGGCCAGGCATGTAGTCGGAGAATAGGCTAGAGAGAAACCCTAGAAATATTAGGGTTAGGAGACCAAAAGTAATAAAGGAGTAAGAGATTAAACATGGAATGTGATACAACTCTTGTTTTATATTGCTTCTTTGATTGGAGAGAAATAGAAATGCTCTTATATATGAATTCAGATTATTAGTTTGTAGAATATATATGGTTCTTTTATATTCTTGTCTATCATGAAGTGATTCAGTCATTATTTATATTCTTTGTATTAAGTAGACCAAAAGTAATGTTTTAATTGAGTTTGCCCTAAGTGGATATTCTTTCCACATGTTTGAGATTAATAGGAGTTGGTTAATCCTGAGTAGCTCTTCGCTTCAAGACTACAGGTTTGACCTAGTTCGAATGGCAGGATGCGTTACTGGGATTTAATGACTCCTATTAACAGTATAATAAAAGTAGACTCTAGAAAAATTAGACACACATCGTAGTGAGAATGTACATATACTAAGATTTTGAAACATATGGGAAAGATTAGAATAGCTAAGAATCAGTTAGAACTGATATTTGAGATTCAACTTTGGGACCTCATATGAGTAATCCTTAATTGGGAATATAGGAACAAAACATAAGGTTCAGATTAAGTTTAATGATTGGTATTATATGAACTCTAAATATGAAATATGGAAATGATATGAGAAAAGTATGTAAGGGCCAAGATAGTAAGAATAAATCATGAGGAATGGATCATATAATCGAGTATAATGCTTTTATGTACTCCAAAGCAAAGGAAAAATAGAAGAAAAGAGTAGAGTATACAATAAGTACATAGAAGTGAAGAGTCTTTAGAAGAGTTAAAATAAAGAGAATTCGACAAACATGTAAATCATAAGACTAGGATAAAAAACTAAGTTAAAACAAAGATAAATGTTGGAAATGATGAGCTTGATTATGGAATGAGGGTTATGATATAATTGAGAGCATGGAATTTATACCTTTATTGCAAAGTTAATACATTCATACTTACTACCTTTGGATTCCAAGTCTCTATAGAACAACAAACTAGTTTCTAAAAGAAGAACAAAAGTGTAGCTTAACCAATGAATAAGTCATAAGGTAGACTATATTCAGGAAGGACAAAACTTGATTGAAAGAGAAACTATGTTTCACCCATGCATGATCCATTTGATTTAAAATGAAGAATATGTAATGTATTAAACATGAGGTGAAACTAGTAGAGAGAATATTGATTTAGAATTTTAACTTCACATTAGTAGAAGGATAAAAAAGAAATATGTGAAACATGGTACACATGATCATACACATGAATAAGCAACATGGTCATAAGAGAAAATTAGAAGTTAAAGATGACAGGTGGAAGAGTATTATATGGTAAGAGGATTATGGAAAGTAAGTAAGGGTTTGAAACATGATGTAGTAATATAGATTATAAATGAAAGAGGTTGTGAGATTCAAGCAAGTGCTAATTAGTCAAGAATCCTTGTTGATAACTAATTAAACCTACATATGAGAAATGTATTAAGGGAATGTTTGAATATAAGAATTCCAAGTCTCAGAATCATCTTCTCTTTCATATCTTCCTTAATGAGAGTAAGGGGGAATGAAGTGATAAGAAAATGAATCTCATATGATGCATAACCACCATGGTAGGGACATCTAGTGAATGTAATAGTGACACACAATATGATGATGAAACCCTAGTAGGGTAAATTGAGAATGTAATATATTTGAATGGCCAAGTAACAGAAAGGAAATTCAATTGATAAGATAAGAAAGACTTTAGTAAAACTTGTGAGATCCAAAGTTTGAATTTCAAATTAAGAGAATAAAGTCACATCACAATAACATCATGCTACTGATAAAGACCAAACCCTAGAATGTTTAGAGTTGTAGTAGTTCAAGGGTTGTCACTAGTGATTTGAACTTGTATACTAGCATCTCTATAAAATAAAATCATGAAATTTGCACTATGAGAAGTAAACTAGCATTGATAGTAATCAAGGTTTTAAAGCTAGTTAATCTATATGGTAGATAAATAATATGGAAACTATTCAGAGTAAAGGATAAGAAATAGATTTGAAATATAAGAAGTGTGTTTTGAACAAAAGGAGAAATACAATATGAGTGAAGTGCTATATGAAATAAATTCTTATAGTGATAGCAAGAATGATGAATAATCTATTTGTGCCTTGTATATTTCAATTTTAAGGATGTTTAATACACATCATTAAAATGAGAAGGATAAACAGAAAAAAGTAAGTAGTAATGAATGAAGAGAGAGATAATAGAAAACAATGGCTTTTAGTAATATGTGAATTTGTTTTTAGAAATATAATGTGTTGAAGGTATATTATGGGATGTAAATTGGTTCTACGTTTGATTTCATTGTACATGTGCAAATAATATGTTAACTAAATGTGTCTAATAGTTGTAGTCATTCATACCAGTAATCCATCTTAGTATTGTACAATTATGGTATGGTGATATGAGTTGATTGATGATGGAACAAATGGAGGGTTACCCTGAATAAGGTAGTCTTACCTATTCCCTCATATGAATAGAAGGGATGATAACAATATTGTATTGATATGTAACCCTAATGAGGTATAGCTTGTTATACCTAGCTTTAATATAACTAAATGATGGTAATTGGGTATGAATAGTCCTTGAATGACGAATACAATCATGGAGTACTCTTATACCATTGTTGAAAGCCTAGTATGCTATAACACGATTGTTACACCTTGAATTATGTGTGGGTTCATACTTGAGAATAGTATGGAATGTGATGGTGATGCTTCACCTTATGCATCCATGATTCAATTGGGTTGTCGTGAGTAGTATTGTATAATTTTTGTTGATTTTAGTCTTCCAATTCAAGACTATTTTGCTATTTGAGTAGCCCAATAGTAAAATTAAAAACAACATGGTGAATTCTCTTTTGTGGCTTAGAGGTAATACAGAACAATAGTACATATTGAGCTGTATGAATTGAGATAGTTGGATCAGATTATCAATGTTGAGGTAACACCTCAAGAGTATGAAAATATTGAAATGGTTGTTTATCTCTCTATCATATGATTGACTATGGCGTAGAGAATTTGTTTGTTATTACTGAGAACTATTTCGAATATGTTGTGATTTAGTAAAGAATTAAAGGACTTAATGTTGAAAACTGCATTTAAGTATGAAATACAAGAATATAATGACATGTAAGATTTCAGAAGCTTAAAATAAACCTTGAATGTACTTTTCTTGCATGTTTATGTTTTGGGGACGAAACATTTTAATGGGGGAAGAATTGTTATGACCCTATCTGAGCTTAATTAGTAAGTTAGGGTTTATGTGGATGATTACATGCTTTACTAGATTGACAATTACTAAAACATGATTAATGATTATATCTCAGTTATGATATGTTAAACCTCATGAGAACCCCAAGTATGATATCTCTTTGTATAATTAGGGTTTAAGATTTGGAAACCCTAATCGGCCCAAATTAGGGTTTTGATGACATATGAATACAAAATTTGATAAGTATAATGTCTCACTAAATGATTTTTAGTATTTTATGTGTAAGTCTGATTAAACTCAAATTTGGATATAATATGTATAACTCAATCTTGCATTTTAGTGAAAAATTTCAGAATATGTGGATGCTCTTTGAAAGTCATTCTCGGTCGAGATATACTTCAATCGACCATGCTGACAGAATGTTGTTCAGTGGTATATTGTTTGATTTTTAATTATTTATTGGTAACACCAAATTATTTCAAAATTTTATTGGAGCTCTGAAAGTGCAGTTCAGGAATCTTGATAAATATTCATAATTTTTGGAGAAGGTTTGATCTCTGAAATACATGAATTACAGTAACAGTTTTATAACACAAAATTCAGCTGAAATAAAAGATAGTATAGTGAGGGGTCAATGTGCAATTGACCAAAGCAGCTCAATTTATCTACATGGTCAACCAAACACACTAGAAGCTCTCATAATTCATGATTCATTCCATAGAAACAAAATCCAAGAGAGAGAGGGAGAGTTAGGGTTTGAGAGGAGAAAGAGGTGGAATTGCTGATTTAGGGTTTCTCTATCTAAGATATGATGAAATCAAGTAAGTTTAGCTTCTTTGCACAACCTTTCATGGTGAATCTTCTCTAACATGTCAAGATTTCGTCCCTCCTCTAATTTGATCTGAAATGGTATCAAAACTTCCCCTTTTCTCACTCTTTCTTCATAATCCCTCATTTTTAGGGTTTCCGATTTGAAAGGAAGAAGAATTGGATGAATTGCTAGGGATTTGATATGAGATCGATATTTTCTAGGATGAGCTACGTTTTTAAGGTGTTTTCACACCTAAGGGTGAGTGGGAACTTCCTTTAAATAGTATATTGCGTGAAAATTGGTTAAATCATCCATAATCTTTAATTGCTTAGTATGTGACTACAAAACTAAAATTGTCTATTTGATCTAAGTTGTTGCAAAATGATATGAAATGGAATCTTCCTCTGTTTGAATAAATTTCAGATGATAAAATCATATTAGAAATGTATACAATACAACCTAATGAGAATTCCCCAAGTATTCACAGAGGTTATAAGAGTAAACTGAAATATAGGGAATTTGTCTATGACTGAAATTGTTGTATAATTAAATAGAGAAATTTGTTTATCTAGATCCCCTTGGTTATGAATGTTTGTTTATCTGAATTCATAGTACACATATGTCAGATACTATCTTGGATTTCATTTAAGGTGAATGGTGTTTGCTTGATATCTCAGTAAAGAGAATGAAACCCTAGATGCGAGGAAAGTTGGATATTTATGAATAGATATCGTGAAATCCATTTGAAGGGATTTTATTGACATGATAGACTTTATTTATTCAATTTTATTCTTGATACATGAAATCTGAATGAATGGCATGGAAACCTAAATCCAACTTAGTTCCAAGGTTTCATACATATATTGATTGTATATGATTTAAGTCTTTATTTAGTGAATGTTTATGTCGTATGAAATCCTTATGAGAGCCATGTGATAAGTGAATGAGGTAAACGAAACCCTAAGGATAGGGTGTTCAATGAATCAAGTATTGTGATATCAATGTTCTTAGTATGAGATGTGGTGATGCATAAAAGTTCAATCGCATGATTCTAGTATATAAAGTGCCAAGTTGACATGTATTATGTTTATTTAAGAGTTTTAGTGTGCATGTATAATATGATGATTACTCAGAATATTACAATGTTTTGAATATACTACTCTGCCAAGTTAAGTACAAAAGTACATGCCATATTTATAAGCTTCAGATGAATAGACTTGGTACTATAGAGATACTAGAGTCAAGAATAAGTAAGAGAGAGATACAATATAGTAAGAGCTTTCCAAGAATAATAAAATAATAGACATAGGTGCCCTAAACACCATAGATTCCCTACATATGTTTGCACTGTAGGGAGGAAACAATCCACTCTGGAAGCAACCAGTATATGCAGATCGGAACGCACCCACAGAGTGTGCACGGAGACAAAGCCCTTGAGGAAGTCTCCTTAGAGAAGATATGTTACCCAACATGAACCGGAGATCCTAGTGGTAACCCAGAGGTACCCATAAGCATACCAAGATGAGGCCCACATAGTGTCTTACACCCTCCACCTATGTACTCAGCCTAGAAGGAGTGGTCCAGTTAAAGGCCAGCTGTTTAGCCACCTTAGTCGGACGTGACAGTTCGAGTGAAGCAGGCCTGGATTCAGTTCTAGGCTTAGCTCTTGGGTCTTAAGCTAAGTCTTGTACGATGAGATTGTTGTTCGCTATGAGTCTTCATATGTAGAGTACAATGCATATGATCAGGGCATACACTAAAATATGATCATATAGGTTTAAAGAGTTTCTTATAAATAAAAGAGTTAAGAAAGATTTGAGTACAGTTTCGTAGTAGTTGTTCTTTAAATGCAATATTTACATTCTCTATTATTTTAACCGTATTGTTTTAGATCTGCTCAGTGCAGTAATTATTGTTGTTATAATTGATATAATTTGCTCAAAGGTATATATGTAATTATATCAGTGCTTTAGATTGTTTCTTTGAAGTACTCATTCACTGAGCGAGTAGGCTCACCCCTGTACTCAAAAATTTTAGGGAAACCACGTGGACTTGAAGAAGGTCAAAGCATTAGAGTAGATCTACCACATGAGTTTAGAATGAGATTAGTTAAGTTCAGTCGGTCCCTATCACTCTAGGTCCTGGTATAGATGTGAGAGAGTTATAAATGATGTTTTATATCTTGGTTTCCTTGATAAGAGAGAATGTATCTGATTATCAGGTCATATGTACAAGGAAGTGTGAGAAATAGAATGAATGTATGAATGTGTATCATTAATGTTGAGATCATATTAGAGTAATAAAAGTTTAATTCTCTTGTAAAGTTTGGTTATGTGATTGAATGCGAGAAAACAAAGAGTTTAAAAATAGAAGAAAAGTTAGGAGTGAACTTTGTATTAAGTGTAATCCTCATAGTCATTCCCTAATCTCATGATTAGTAGAAATCATGGTATGTGGGTGTGACACTCTATCATACCCGGATCAACTTGGAAATTCTCAAGATGTCATTCTTCTCTTACCTAATCCCTTGCACCTTCTCTTGGTGCAACAACATTGCTCTCAACAATGTGTTCCTTGTATTCTCTAGACATCTTTAAGCTTACTCTATCTTCTGAATAAGCTAAAATCACTATAAGATATACTGGAGGACACTAGAACATACTCAACACCTTAGTCTTATGTCTCTGTAGACTTAGTGAACCTGAGGCTCTGATACCAAAGCATTGTGGTGATATGAAACAAATCAAGCCATCACCAGTAATAATTACGGATTAACCATAAACAGTGGACTAAAAAAATCACAAGAATTAAAACCATCTTTGCAAGAAGATCCATTACCACAAAACTCTCACTGAGAGATCCAAAATTTATACATATCATGATTCACATTGTACATATATTGTTTTATCTCATCTCGAAGACAACATATAACAGTTGCTCTATCAAAACATATACTAAAGCAATATAAAAACTTGAGGCATACAAGCCAAAACCTCATATCATTCATGTAACCATTGCGTACTAACTCCAAGGATCTGAGAGTACAGAGATGACACATAAGACTTATATCTACAAGATATGATAGACAGTACACTCAACCTGAGCTATTACTATTACCTCAACTATTGTTCTCCCTATGCAGAAAGGTCTCTACCACCTCGTGCACGTCCACCTAAAAATTATGGATCCCGTGGGGTGAAACTATTGTCCCAATAAGAGATATAACTCTCCTGTGATAATCATATTGTTGGTAGAGAGTTATATCTATGATATAAAATAGCTCAGGTTGAGTGTATTGTCTGTCGAGTCTTGTAGATAGAAGTTCTATTTGTCGTCTCTATACTCTCAGGTCCTTGGTGTCACTACGTAAAGGTTTTATAAACAATCTGAGGTTTTGTCTTGTATTCCTCGAGGTTTTATGTTGCTTCAATATATGTTTTGACAAAGAAACTATTATATGTTATCCTCGAGATGAGATGGTACAATGTAGGTATAATGTAAACACTGATGTATATAAAGTTTTGATTCCTTCAGTAAGAGTTTCCTGGAAGAGGATCTCTTTGCAAAATGATTTTAATTTTTAGTGATTTTGTTAATCTGGTTCTTATGGTTATTTTGCAATTATTTACTGGTGATGGCTTGATTTGATGTCGGGTCATCACAATGTTTTGGTATCAGAGCTTAAGGTTTGTTGAGTCTACAGAGACATAGGACTAAGGTGTTGAGTCTATTCTAGTTTCCTCTAGTATACCCTATAGTGACTTTTGCTTATGCAGAAGAAAGGGTGAATTTTAAAAATGACTAGAGAACACGAGGAACATGTTGCTAAGAGCAATGTTGTTGCACCAAGAGAGGGTGCTAGGGATCCATCAAGAGAAGAACGAGTCTCTGAGAATTCTCATCTTGACCCAATTAGGATAGAGAATCTTATTTTTATCCTCTTGTTGGGTAGGTTAGGACAACAGTGATACATATAGTAGATTGAATACTAGCAATACAACCTAGGTTACCAGTCCTCAATGCAAAAACATTGGGTTCTAAAAGGGTTCTTGAATGACATAGTCATGTAGGGACAATGGAAAATGTGGGAAGGATTAACATATGGAAAGAAAATAGGCTTTGTCATAAGTATAGACAGATGGTACATCTATGATGGAATTTCCCAAGGAGGGGCAATAAGATTGCAATTAAGGAAAGGTCTCTACAATTGTAGAGACATTTTCCTAGTTGTTCTAAAAAGCCAAAGTTATTGGTGCCATTGGTGCAATAAATGACTAGTGAACCAGGGCAGTAGTCACTAAGTAAAGGAAAAAATCCTAACTTTCTACCAATAAGAACTCCTGCCTTAGCTTCTACATTGGTAATAAGACCGATAAGACCATGGTACGAGGATAAGACATGTTATAGACATGGACATGTTGAGCATACTAAACCCTTTTTTCCAAAAAGAAAAGAGGAAATGACCCAACAACCGTGGAAGACTCGGCAGGGCTTACGAAAGTTATAGCCCAATAGTGTAAAAAGACAAAAGTAACAACATGAAATAGCTAGACTCTATGTTTTGAGTCAACCTAAAGTGGTAGATGGCCGTGAGGGATGATAGCTAGATATAGATTTTTCATTCTGATATGTCTTCTCTTGATTTTATCTTATAATCATAAGAAGGACTGTTGTTGTTGACTTCCCTTTGGTTGTCCTATGGGAACATGGTGAAGAAATGATGAGGACTAGAATTTATATTCTGTCCAATATTCTTTTAAATGCTTTATAATTGCTCTTGTCCTTATAAAAGAAGATGAGGTGTGAAAGAGATGCCTGGAGAAATCCATGGATATTAAGTCCTACGATTTGGATGATATGAAAAGTAAGGTATATGATACAAACAAGGTGCATACTACCTAATCTCAGTACTTGTATACCCTGGCCAGGTATTCAACTATTGAAGGTAGGGTAAGTGTGGAACTCTTAGATTGGTATCTTTCTGATTACTCTGATCAAGTAATCATTTTGAGACAATCTAAAGAGCATAATGAAATTGAAAATATGGCACAGATGTTTTTATCACATCCTAAGTGCAATAAAATGGAATCTGAGATTATCTCAGATCAACCTATGAGTATGAGAAAGTATAAAGTACAATTCTCATGATAATTAAAAGGGAACAAGGAAGATGATCCATATTAAAATAAAGAATATGTGAAGGATAAGGCTCTCTTCCATAATGAGAGAATGAGAAATGTAATAAAATCATAAAATGTTCATGAACATGTTAGACAAATACAATGAAAGGAGTAATGACATGTAATCATCCTTATAATTCCTATGTTGATGGCAAGGAATCTAGGATGAAACAAGAGTAAATGACTCATGAACAGTTGAAAGTATGCAATAATCTGAAAAGATGATAATCTTTTCTCTTTGATAAACAACCCTGAGTGATGATTGGGTGATAAAAGGAATATGTTTCTTTGTATTCGTTCCTTTCAGGGACATGGCAATCAAGTGAGTCTTATGACACTTGATGTGCATGAGTTAGAAGTGATCTGTTGATGGATACTTAGAAAAGTATCTGCTAGTCTTGGATTTTACTTCCAAGATAGAGTTATATACAATAAGTAATGTCCCAAGATGAAAGAAAGGTCCTATCATATGTTTGGCTTTGGTAATAACAATAGAGAGATGGAAATGATGAGGATGTGATGTGTTTTTGGAACATGTAACGGATACCAAGGTAAAGAATCCTAGTATCCAATAAGTTTTAGTGGTAT
Organism: Alisma plantago-aquatica; assembly: GCA_963693085.1. Lineage (NCBI taxonomy): Eukaryota > Viridiplantae > Streptophyta > Magnoliopsida > Alismatales > Alismataceae > Alisma > Alisma plantago-aquatica. The sequence goes on along the minus strand of OY856413.1, from coordinate 192,991,607 downwards.
GAGAAAGTGAAAACATAACTCCTAATCAGATGATTTATATTGGTTACCTAGAATGTCCAACTGTGAGATCATTCTAGTTACATAAAATAGTATGGACATCATATGTTAGGGGTTTATGCTTTGCATAAACATGACATTGATAAGGATGTACTAATTGAAGGAACAATTGTAGAATCATTTTGAGAAAAGCTTATCAAGCTAAAATTAATTCCTTAGAATATACCTATCTAGATCGGTTGAGGCATCTTATACATAACATCTAGAAAGACCTCTGAGATACATAAGTAGCCTCTCCTTATGACAAGAAAATTAACATCTAACAAGATAGTTGGTACAAGTCATAAGAAAGTTTAGTGTTTTGTCAGCAGATTAGAGTGTCATAATAGATTTATGATAAGACTTGTAGTCTCAAGTGGGTGACAGAATGTAACTCTGGTCTTTCCTTGGAGAGAAAATGATAAACTAAGTGAGGAGTATGGAAGACTCCCAAGGTCAAGAATCTTATTACATAAAATATGTAAGCTAAGGAAGTGACAAATTAGTGAGGTTTGACACCTGAGTTAACTAAGGTATATATAATGATTCTCTGACTAAGAAAAGTGTTATATGACACAGAGTTGACTCTACAGTTAGTAATGGAAAGGACAACTGAGTATGTGTCATGTATGATAGGTTCTATGATGACCCTGAATGGAAGGACTTTGTGCTTGTCAAAGTTCTATGGCATCTCCATGACATCAAGATGTTATGTGGAGACTTGATGATATGATGCATGAATGACAATTGTCTTCCTTCATTTGGGATTTCGGGGATGAAATCCATGTTAGGGGTTTATAACTTGTAATGACCCTGACATGGGTTATGAGTTGACCCTATTTGTTTTGGCAAATTAAGTTGCTTAGAACTTTAATATAATCCTGTAAGGTATTTTGTTATCATGTGACACACTTATGTTTCAAGTTTGATCTTGATTGAATGTTGTTTGAGCAATGTTCCTTTGTTTTGAACCAAAGTGCAATTTACCCAAGATGAGGGGTTATATTGCAAAATGTCACATGTTGAACGTGCCTTAAGTTCATTAGAATCATAATAGAGAGAATTATGCTTAGAGGTGGCTTGTGGAAAGCCTACGTTCCAAGTTGGAGCTTGTTTGAATAATGTTTCTGCCTTGTGTACCAGTTTTGGTGCAATTTGCAATTTACCCAAATTATGGGGTTGATGTGCAACTTTCCAACTCTAGAGTGTTCCTACTCTCTCCTAGCACCATATAGAGGATAGATAGAGAAGGAGATACCTTATTTGAAACATAACTGAGTGATAATAATCTTGGTGATGGAAAGACCAAGAAATGTGTATTGTTGAAACCCTAAAATGAGTTGTTATTAGTTGTAAAGCTTATATGGGCGTGCCTATCGCACAAGAAGCCATAGAGGAGCTCCCATATAATTTTTTTAACTTCTTGGAAGTGTTCATATCGGATTATCACCTCAAGGAGGTGATCCATGACGAGTTAGATGCTCCTTGCAAAAGTTGTAATAGTTTGCATAATTGTGAATATAATAATAATGTGAGTGGAAGTGGCTTGCCCTAGAAGATAAACAAAGGGGTCGACCCTTATCCCTTGCATTATCCTCAAGTTTTTATTTTGCATGGAAAAATAAAGATGGAATGCATGCAAGTACATGTGTCTATCCATGCATGGCCACGTGTCACCTAGTAATATATGGTGATGACACCTCTTATACACTCTCTCTCATGAACCCCAATTATATATATCTCTCCTTTCACCTACTAGTGAATGTTTACGAACCCTACAACTCTCTTCCTCTTAGATATCATGCACAGTAGCTCAAGGAGCTAGGGGAGCTCAAGCACCAAGCGTAAGGTGAGTCCATGGTCATCTTCAACCTAATTTTAAGCATGAATCTTGGGTTATAGTTATTCCTTTCTTTTCTTCTTCAACAAGTTCTTAACTATGGTGATTCCTTGTATGTGGAGGAGTTGTGAACGATCCTTGGACTTTTAATAACTCATTTTAAACCTTAGGAATGTGGAGCTTTGGATCTTGGAGCTTTGAAGTTGTTCTTAAGGTGGGTTATATAACTTGAACCCAAAAATGTTATTACTCACCATCATTCTTGTTATATTTGATGATCTACATTCAATTATGAGATTTTCTTGAATACTTGATATATATATGAGTTCTAATAGTCTATTAGACCTGTTATCTATGTACTAGAACAAGTAGAACGAAGGTCTAGAGCTTAAAGATGATGGTATCACCTTACAAAGTGATATCGGGTTCAAGCACACACACACCTCTTATCTCGATATGATGTGAAGCGCACACACACCTCTTTGCCTGGTATAGTGTGAAGCATACACACACCTCTTTACCCGATATGGTGTGAAGCACACACACACCTCTTTTCCCGATATAGTGTGAATCACACACACCTCTTTACCAGATATGGTGTGAAGCACATGCATACCTCTGTGCCAGATATGGTGAGAAGCATACACACACCTCTTTGCCCGATATGGTGTGAAGCATACACACACCTCTTTTCTCAAATATGGTGTGAAGCACACACACACCTCTTTGCCCGATATGGTGTAAAGAACACACACCTCTTTGCTCGATATGGTGTGAAGCGCACACACACCTCTTTGTCTGATTTGGTGTGAAGCATACATACACCTCTTTACCCGATTTGGTGTGAAGCATACACACCTCTTTTCTTGATATTGTGTGAAGCACACACACACCTCTTTGCCTGTTATGGAGGCACACATACACCTCTTGCCCAATATGGAAGAAAACATACACCTCTTTCCCGATATGGAGGCACACATACACCTCTTGGGCGACATGGGTAACAAGCATACACCTCTAAATCTATATTGGGTTAAGCATACACCTCTTGGATGATATGGTGCTGAGCAAAGATCTCTAAAATGATATGGTGGGTAACCAAATACACTAGATGACAAAAGTGGTAAGGTGGTTAATACCCTAGAACATGTGGTGGTCAATACACTAAAGTATGGTGTGGCCAATATCTTCAAGTGAGGTGAGGATGTTACACCCATGTATGGTGAAGGTGATACACCATATGATTGGTAAGGTTGATACCTTGATGGGTAAGGGTATGGGGGATATGATGATGCCTAGCTCGATATACACCTAACCCAATACATGTGTTCAACTTGACATACATGATTCAACCCTATACACCTTGTAAAGGTCAGGGCAAAACACTCTTAGGAGTGATGAGTGTAACACCAAGTAATGGTGTGGCTAATACCTTGATAGGTGAAACACCTAAAGTGTTTGATAATGGTCAACCCTATATCAACAATGCCTTAACCGATACGAGTCCATATCACCTAATGATAGTTGGGTAATTCAAGTGCGTGACTTATGGCCAATACACTACATGATAAATGTGATGAGTTAGTGCATAAAGTATTAGGATGGGAAATAACCTAATACAAGATAAGTTTATGAACTTAAGTAAGTTAAAAGTGATGAGGGAAGTGATACACCAAAGCGTGATAAATATCACATCCAACACCTCAAGGTTGATACACCATGATGCACCTCAAATCCAATATAATTGGATGAGTAAAACATGAAGTGTGTCATGTCAATTGTTACATTAAGATGTAATGAGTTCAATGCACTTTGATAATTGTAGGCTAACATACCTTGAGAAAAGGTTAAGCCAAGTTAATAAAGTATGTTGTAATCAATATCTTAGTGAGGATGAGAGAGAAACTCATACTTTTTGTTGATAATCATTTAAGGATAAATGATGAGAATAAATAAGTATGATTGAATACTTATGATATCAATGTATGCTCCTAGATGTGTGAAGCAATGAATTAGGGTTTGGATTGATAATATGAACTTGAAACCCTATTCGGCTATAAAGGGAAAGCCTAACCCTAATAATGGGAAGGTTGCATTTGTCTTATTGCATGAGCCTTGTGAGACATGTTAAATACTTGTATAACAAATATAATGTTCATGTGGTCAGATGACCTACAAAGATATTTGTTTCCTAGTGAGAGGCGATAAGATGATTAATGGGCCTTGTGATCCATGTGAATAGTTGTTTCCTAGTGAAAGATGACAAGATGTTTAAAGGGCTTTGTGAGCTATGTGAATTATTTGTGCAACAAGTACAATGTATACCTTGGTCTTATGACCTAGAGGTAATGGTTACTTGATAAGTGGTAACAATACTTAGTGATGAATCAAGGGTTTTAATACCCAAGCATGATTATGGTAAGAGATTGATATTCTAAGTGTTATATGTGTCCCAAAGAATCATGAAAGTACTTGATAAATGTAGTATACCTTTCTGTATAGCATCTATTATAAATATGTATGAAACTTGGTTGATGCTAAAAGATATTGTAATGCACCTAACTAATCAAGTGGAATCTCATCATGTAGTTGTCTTGACCATAGATCCATCAACGTCAGGATTTTTTTTAGTAACCCAAGAGACTCGTAAGGCTTGCATCGAGCCCAACCTGGGGAGATCAACCCCATCTCGTAAGGAGTGTAGCCCATTAAGTCATGCAAAGGCTGGCTGCTCTATGGGAGAAACAATTCCGAACAACAACACTAGGGAGATTCGAACCCGGGACCCTTCATGAGGGGCCCCATGCTACAACCACCTGAGCTACTACTCCCAGGCTGCGTCATGATTTGCTGAATGTTGAAACAGGTTTTTCCCACAAGATTACCTAGAGCGCATATTTTTGAATATGCGGGGGCGTGAGCTTGGACGGCCATATTTTGACAGATCCCCTTACATCCATGATCTTGGGGATTGGCTATATGCCATATCCTAGCTCAAGTGTGACTATGGTCATAGACTCAGTAGTGAGCACTATGAACTGGCCAGTGGCTTAGAGTATGGTTATGTACCATAACTCAATGAATCCAGGGATGGATAACTAAAATCTCCCTGAAGAGAGTGCATGTTGTAGTTGTAGCTCTATAGTGAAGATGCCACTATACCCTAGAAGCTATTTTGTAGTTTGACACATGATGTCACTGCCAGTGGTCTCTTACTGACCGAGACGAGTGAGGTCATGGAATCTGGATCTGCCCTAACCTTGTATGGTACTGATGCTTAACGTAATCGTGGTCAGTTGGAGTATGAATGATATATTTCATCTCCTCAGGGAATAAGTGTGATTGTAAATATGTAATCATTCGTATAGTGTACTTTCTTAAGGATCAAATACGAAAGACATTGGTTTATGTACACTTCATTTATACATCTTAATTGGATAGATGTTATACATGTTTCCTTATATTCCTTATAAAGTGAATAGATGATTTATTTCTCTATCATAGATATTTGCATTACTTTAAGAAAAGAGATTATTCTTTTCTTCTTATAACAGTCATTAATCTTACTTGTTAATATACAAAAACCTCTGCTCAGTTTCTTACTTCTTACCTGTGATAATAATATTGTTGGCGTAGAGTTATATCTCTCGCTGGGACAATTGTCTCACCCCGTGGGATCCATATTTTTTTTAGGTGGACGTGCATGAGGGGGTAGAGACTGTACTGTAGAGGGAGATCATCAACAAAAGGGAAGTAGTAACAACTCAAGTTGAGTGTACTATCTATCGTGTCTTGTAGGTAGAAGTCCTAAGTGTCATCTTTGTACTCTCAGGTCCTTGATGTCAGTACGTAAAGGTTTTATAAACAATCTGAGGTTTTGTCTTGTATGCCTCGAGATTTTATGTTGCTTCAGTATATGTTTTGACAAAGCAACTATTATATGTTATCCTCGAGATGAGATGGTACAATGTCGGTACAATGTGAACCATTATGAATATAAAGTTTTGGTTCTTTCAGTAAGAGTTTCCTGGAAGAGGATCTCTTTGCAATCTGGTTTTAATTTTTAGTGATTTTTTTAACCTACTTCTTATGGTTATTCCGAAATTATTTACTGGTAATGGCTTGATTTGATATCGGGTCGTCACATACATTACTAGCTAGCAGTCCTATATGTTGTCATCCCTAATTGAATCCTCACCCTCTTGCACCTCACCATCCCAAATCCATTCTATTTGACTTGATTTCAACGGTATCCCTAGTAGCCATCTACCTCGGTATGCATAAACCATGTTCAACTGTTGATTTTTTCAAGCACTCCTTCAATCATGTGCTATTTGTTCTTGTCTGCTTCATGTGTACATGTCCATCACCACCACACCATCACATACAATTAAAAAGCTAAGTGGCTTATATGATTTCATCAACAATCTTTGTTTGAATAAGCCATATAATAATTCAACCTAAGTGGAGTAGGTAGATATTGGAATATCATGTCGGAAGCTGATCATATGAGTTCTTCTTGTAAGATTAGACAGAGGATTATCATGATTTAAAAGATTTTACATGATAATCTGTAGGCCTTCTGATGGAATGTTATCGAGAGACATATGGATGACCATCTGTCTAGTCGAATAAGGCGACAATTTGGATTCCACTAATGTATTTCTTCCAATTTAAAAGAAGCAACCTTCTATTTTGGGGTTTAGAGAATATTTATATTACTAGCCTGATTTAAATTAGTCGATAGGATTTTCGGTAGAGATAGCTATTGTTGTCGTGCGTTTTTTGAGGGCCATGATTATTTTTGTAGAAACATTGTCACTACTTGACCAAGTCTTTTTGTAGCCTCTCTACTTGTATTACCCATGGGATAGAACGTATTCGTTCGTTGGATTTATTACAAAAGAAATATATATATTTTAGAGGCTGTGTAAAAACTAAAAGAAGGAAACAAAGGGAAGGGTATAGATATAGAAAGGAAAAGCCGATCAACCGACAACCCGATCAACCGACAACCAGCTTGAAATAACCCGATCTTTCTATGTCCCAATTTTACCGTTAATGTATGTGGTTCTTGTATGTCTCCTTTCCAACTTGATGCGGCGGATTCTTTGACTATCAAGGCTCCGTCAATTGGTTTGTGGTAATGGTTCAGAAAACTTATGAATTGGAATTTTTTAAGTAGTTTTTCATAGTTGGTTTAAAGTAAGTATTGGAATTTGAGTTTCGCGACTCACGGTGAGTTACAGACTTACATACAAAACACAGTTTCAAAATTCCCTGTTAAAAAGAGCAGAAAATGAGTTCCAAAACAACTAACACCATTTCTTATACAATTATATTCTCCATTCATCATAAGAGACATATGTAAATATTTATGGCCAGAAATATTACCGGTGTGAATATAGTTTGTTTCTAAAATTTTAACTTAATATGACAAAATATCATACATTATAACCGCACTATGTAAAATATTTTACACTGTAACAACCATTATCAGTGCGATTTATAAAATTAAAAATACAAACATCATGAAAAAATGCAGCGCACCATGTGAAAATAATATAATTTACCTAATATATTTTTTGTTCTTCATGTTTAAACAATGTGATGTAAGAAATGATAATCAACTATAAACATGAACGGATAATAAAGTAAAAATTTCTTGTATAAATTAATGTTCTACATTGTGTTAAACAATGATGAACCAAAATAAATATTTATAAGAACATGAAATGAAAAAAAATTACAATACTTGGTACATGTAAAGTAAAATAAAAATATTTTGATGTAATTTTAGTTATAATATTTTTATTAAGATTATAATTATATCATAATAAAATATTTTTTAAAGAATACACATATGCATCATAACCACTTGTTGAGGTATTACGATTAAAAAATATTTTTTGTCACGGATATGATTCTTTTTCTATGACTTTATCATCCTTATTTTTTATATTACATAATAAAATTACAATATTTTTAATAATTTGTATATTTACACTTACAACAAATCAATCACATGAAAGTGAGGTTCATAAAACTAAACTAATAGTATTCCTAGAAAATGAGTTTCATGAAATTTATGACTTACACCAAATGAATAGAAGTTAAGCAAAGTGTGCTCACCATGGGCCACTATGAATCGCGATCGTGCTTGCCGGTAATATTTATGTATTGCACGAAACATATTGACCAGTCAAACAAGTTTATCCAGTCAAACAGTTTTATTGGCCGGGTCTAGAGAGTTGACCCACCCGTACATGTTAGTGATTCATCTATATAGTTTTATTGAATTCTAATTAACTATAGTTTAAATTTATTAAACTAGGCTTGTTCATTGCCGCGACGTGGGAGACTCTACTACTTCTTTCGTTGTCCCTATAACAAGCCATTTTCTATTTATATGTACTTTCGTTTATTTTATTGTGAATTAAATAATGACATTTACTATTATAAAAGGTCATTATAAAAGCCATTTTCTATTTATATGTACTTTCGTTTATTTTATTGTGAATTAAATAATGACATTCACCTCTCATGGACTGCAAACCAAACTATACAGATGGAAATAGTGCAACTTTTGGCATTCTAAGATTCATCGGATGTAGTCTCAAGAAAAAAAAAGCCAGACCGTTTTTCCCTTCACCACAAAATACTGCGAAAGTGGGCCGTACACCAGCACGGTGTGCGGTATCTTAAATGGATATCCGGAACTCGCATATTCGATCCGGATGAACCCGCATATTCGATCCGGATTCGAGTCCGAAATTTTTTTAAAAAAATCCGACATCCGCATGATCTGGATTGGATTTATGATATCAAATTTCTTATCCGAAATTTTCAGATAACATATCGGATATGGCTGTATACGTTCCAAAAAAATCTGAATCTAAAATATATATATATATATATATATATATTATTAAATATATATTATCTATATATATAAATATAAAAATATGGGCTCATCTTTAATATCCGTACGGGTAACTACCCGCACACACTTCCTGATTTTTTTTATTTATATTTTTTCAATTGTAGAGGATCATTTTATCTAGCTCCCCAAAAAATTTGATCCTAAAATAATATCATTTGCCCTCCCTCCCCCCCCCCCCCCAAATTAAAAAATATGTCTATATATTTACTGACTGTATATTTTCTGCGCAGTTACTCTTTTGCTCTCAGAGTTACTCTATATATCAATAAAATTACTCTTTTGATCAAGAAGATTTACTCCAGTGTACCATCTAGTTACTCTTTTAACCCCGAGTTACTCCAGAGGGTAGCGAAAATCTGGTTACCCGCGCGGGTAACGAATGAACAACCTAAAAATATAGATATTTTATCATATATGTTCATAATAATATCAATGTTTTCGATGTATAATATGTTTATAACAATGTATTTATGATTTCTAGTTAGGATCGGATATTTATCCGAATTCGGATATTATTTTGTCGGATCAGATTGATATATTGTTACATGATATCTGTCAGATATATGATTAATTTTTTTTTCAAATTCAGATATCGGATATAGCAGTATTCGCTCTGTATTCGGTCTGTTGATCGGATGTAGCTATATCTATTTGTAAATACTTTTCGTTATTATATATACCTACTAAATACTATTTACTCTACTATTAGATCCATAAATTGCATCCAACCAAACATTTACTAATTGAATCTCTGTATTCAATCTGCTGAGTACATGTTGCGTTCCAATTCATCCATTACATTTCATATCTTAGAACTCTTGTTGACACACACTAGAGCAGTTTTTGAATAGTAAGATAACGACTTACTGCATCATCTAATTTACTTTTATCTGTGTAGTGGCCGATTGTCAGGGTGCCTTCCCATTATTCGGGCATTCACTATGTTTTCATCCTTTTGTACTCTTCACCACTCTTCAGTGATTCTTTTATACTTTATTCACCACTCTTCAGTGATTCTTTTATACTTTAGCGCAAATGGTTCAGTGATTTATGTAACTTTGCAGCAACTTTCTACTGTCGGTATGCCAACAAAGCAATTTCCAAATGTTTATTAGCGTTGTCAGAAGCACGTGTACGGTTCCTTTGCCTTTAAATAAGCAGATAACTCACGAAAGTACATCTATATGGGGAGCCAAATAAGTAATCAGCATCAGACCGGTCAATTCGATTGGACTCATTTCATGGCACATATTGCCTAATATGTATTTGATGTATTTGGTTCATAAAAACTAAATAAACGGACAATGCTAATAGATTTGACTTAGTTTTCGTATGGACCGGGTCTGGATCAAAATATGCACACATACCTAGATTAGTTGCGTACACATAATATATAATCACCACTCTATATGCATGATATATGTACCTCTTATGAGATAGATTTTGATAGAAACTCTTTACATTCTGTTAATTTTGTAACATATTATTGGTTCACCTATTTTAAAGTTATAATATAGTTCTTTAAACTTAATCTGGCCCTAGACGCAAGCCCATGACCCTTCATTCAATATGGCTCTGAATCTGAGCCAACCTAAATAAAGTGTGACCCAACTCAATACACCTCGCGAACCCAAAACCCAATAATATTCTATGAAAAAGAGTGATTTTTTCATTTGTTCCTTTGGCTGGACTGTTTCATTTTCAAAGTTATACAACTTTGCATTACAAAATACTACCCTCTTGTACGTCCGACTATTCCAACCTCCTACCCCTCTAGCTCCAACATTTTCCCCTTGTTGTTGGCGCCGTCGAGAAAAGAGATTTCACTCATAAAACTGAATGCATGACATCCTTGTTTTGCGTAGGACTACCTACGTCAGTATGATAGATGAAAAACATGAAGGTTCATAAGGTAAACGAATGAGAGCCAAAAAGAAGTCCAACTTTAGTTCATCAATAGACAACTACGTAATAATCGGATCTTTTCTCTAATTTTATGTCTTTGTAATGTGTTTTCCTATGATTAAAACATATCACGCAATCATATCTCGTCTCGATGTTGACCATGACACTAGACATGATAAAGAGACAAAATGCTAGTTTTTAACCTTGACATACACACACATACACATAAGTGCACATATACATAATAAGATACATGTGATGATAGTAACCAAAGAAACTAACCACGAAATATACAATGATTTGATAATATTATACTTCTGAAACAAGTGTATACAAAAACAATGGAAACTATTTGAAGGGTCAGTTTGATGATAACATGTAGAAGACAAAAATTTACAATATACAATATAATGTCTAAAATTTGGTACTTGCGGTAGTTGCTAATTCCCCACGACAAACATACTGAGGTAAATATCTTAGTTGTTCATGTGATTAAAAGCATGTTTAAGGTTCCAACATTATGAGTTTCATATGCGGCTAATTAGGAACTAAATTTTGAATTAAAATTTATTATTATAAAAACTTAAAAATAAGATAAAATATCGTCATACATCAGATCTAAAAGCAAGATAGCATTATGACTAAGAAAAGATTTCTTCGCAACATTCAAGGTAGTTATAATGGCAGTGAATTGTTAAGGATGATACCGAATACAAATTTGTTCATAAAATTCAAGCGTCCAAGGAGGCATTTCATTCCTAACTTGACATGATCGTGTTTTCTATATTCCTCACTAAATCCACAAAAAAATTTCATTTGACCTTTTTAGGTGCAAATTGATCATATTGTTTTACTCGTCTAATGTCAGTAACCTTGATATTGTACTGATAGTGATTCTTCCTATGAGAATAAATGAGATGGGGCTATGATCGGACGATGATTGCCATGATTTGGCGGTGAATCCAGAAGTGGACAAATAAGAAACTAGTAGAAGCTATTGTAACGGAGGTGAGCGGAAATGATGATCTCATTTTGCAAAATTATCTAGTGGCGTCTCACTAATAACTTCTTAATAATTTATATAATAGGGAGAGAGTTTTGGTTTGGGGTAGCACATGGGAGGAGTGGATACTTTTTCTTTCTTTTGAGAGAGAGGAGAAAGAGAGAATTAAGATACAATTTAGGATTGGTGGAGTTGGTCCACGTTTATAAGAGTATGGAAGGGTAGGATGTTCCTATGTTAATAAATGGGTCAATGACACATCACATTCATGTATAAATGGAAAAGATATAATAATTTTTTATGTGACTCCTAGAATGTTAGATGTGTTGATGACCGAAAAAAGGAATGTTAGGTGTGAAATGTGGAATCTGATAGAGGACACTCACATACTTGCTCCAAACACCCACATACTAGCTTCGAGAACTCACCTACTTCCTTCATCTCCTATTAAATTCACCTAATTTCTTCACCTACTATCTTCAACAACTACCTAATAAATTCACCTAATTTATTTACTTACTAACTCCTTATGAATCTATAGCCAGCATGACTTCTCATCACTCAGGTAACTTCTCTAAACATGTGTCATTAAACCTTTTTATAATACAAAAAATACCTAGGTATACTTACTTAAAAAAATGATAAAAAATATAACAAAACTGTGGCGAATCTTATAATAGAATTTAATTCCTCACAAACTAAATTTTTTAGGTTAATACCTCTATACTCTTAATCTATATTATCATTAATAAATAACTAATAACTATTTCTTCTATTATTTCTATAGATTAATATATCATATTATATAACAGAAACTATTAATTGATTTTAGGTCATAGTAGCCACAAAAATAAGAGAAAAATATTCATATGGAAGACCCAAAACAACGTACATATATATGTGACAAACATATTACTGGACAATGATATATCAAATGGTAATGATTTATAAAGTATAATACACCACACAATTAATTAAAAGAAAAAATTAATATTCAAATAAAATAAATTACTACTTGATATGCTAATTTTTTACAATGTACAACCCAATCTATTATATTCTTTCCATATATTCTTAATTCCATATCGATTACTCTTTTCTCATCTACAAACACTAGCCTTTATGGGATTTATTGTGGTTCTTCCTCCAGCATTATTACATATGGGCTTAGGATATGGTGATGATAGTCTTGCGATGATGGAGACTCCAGAATTGGAGACATAAGGAACAACCATATGTTCCTTTATAATAAGGAAAACTAATGATATGGTTTTTTTAAGTGACCTTGGCATGTAGTTCTTATATTTTAGTGGTGGGAATCGTTATTAGGGAAGTAATTCTATCGTCGGAGAAGGGATGGAAGGAGTTTTTGGTGTTGTTCTTCTTAATGGGATAGATGATAAGTATTGTTTTACTTGATGTTTATGGTGAATGGAGGTGGTTCATATTTATAGGAGTATGGAAGGGTAAAATGGGTATATGTTAATGTCATTGATGAATTGAGATATGTCATACATGTGTCAACTTAAATGAGGTATTTAATGGATAGGTAAAACCTAGAGGGCTAAGTGTCAAAGTAAAATGTGATAGATTAAAGTCACCTACTTACTTCAACATCTCACCAACTTGCTTAAAAACAAGTCACACTTGCTTCAAAATATGACTATGTTATTCAATCACATTCTAGTTTAACTCCCACAAACTAGTATAATTTTTCAAAATTAGCATACTTCATGACACTTATTCTATTAATATTACCATATAAAAAATAAAATACCTATAAAAATACACTCAAATACTTGTATTTCTCCCAAATTTAACATAAGCTTGACATGTATCATTATTATCTTGTATAATAATGTTGGAATTTTTCACAAAATATCACAAATATTGTTGTATATGTCTCTTTCCTTAGATAGGGTATAATACTACTCCACTAAAAAGGGGTTACAAAGAAAAGTGTAGTGAAAGACCACCATGTATACTATACATGTGTGATACACTAAAAACCCCATACCAAGGACATATGGTCCTTACTTATAACAAGGGGTTATACTGCAAAATCGCATTGTATATGTATAAAAAGACCCACACCCAAAATTTACTTGGGTCTGGCCTTGACCACCCTCTTGAGGTTATGTTCAATTTTCTCAAGAATAACTAAGGTAGCGTTAGAGGAAATACCATGTATATCCCATTCCTCTCTAACTAAAGGATGTTTTGCCATCCAAGCTTTTGAGATGTTCTATCCCACTAATAGTAGCTAAATCTACATTTAAAGACAAGTTGATCATGGTGTTCCTCTTCCTCCTTGCATAGCACAAAGATTAGGTTAATACCAAGGCCTGGCTTCCTCATTCTATCAGAAGTGGATCATTTTCCCATGATGCATATGTATAGGAAAAATGATTGACCATTCTATTAATATATACAACTATGGTATTATGGTTGTATATGTTAATAGAAGTATACTCCAACATTTTTTGGTAATTTTGGTGCATATGATTTTGGTGGAAAAACTAACCATTTCATTTATAATTGTTGCATGCCTAGTATCGTGACCAAGGTATTGGGTAAAATGCCCAACAAACATAATTTATAAGGTTTTAGAAACCAAAACTTAAGGAATCTTGTTAAAATATTATATTTTTGGATAAATTAGAATATTTAATTAAACAATTCCTAACCAATGAACATAGGGTAGACCCTTGGATCAATCCACTTGGCTCACAATTGTAATTGTCACCTTATCATGTGTTTTCTACAAGAAGAGGGATCTGTTTATGGTTGAGGAAATAGTTTATTTAAATAAAAATTAATGTTGAACTAAAATTTGAAAAAAATAACATCACTAGACTTAGTGTAGTGGTTAACATGTTTGTTGTTGTATTTGAAGTCATGACCTTAAATCCTATATTCAGTCTTAAATTTTAGCTTATGTAGAGGCACCCCAGTGGTAAAGTTTATGTTGTATGATCGAGAAGTCACAAGTTTGAACCCCCTTCACAACAAGATGAATGAAAATTTGGAAAGATAAATATAATATGAGAAGACCTCCTATTAGATTGACATTTATTATAAATAAAATGTTGATTGGTCACTTTAATAAATGAAGCTTAATATTACTTAAAAAATTTCTTATTGGCATTTCAATGGTATTAACTCCCTTTTTTATTGTAAGCTACTTTGCTTGGGGTTATCAAACCCCAATATTTTGTGAGAAAAATCCCTCACCATTTGTAGGTATAGATGTTTGAAAATGAAAAATAAAATGTTCTTTTTTGAGATACTTGGTAGAAGTCATACCGGCTATTTCTTTTTCATTTCTAGACACATTGATTTTCCTAAAGGGAGGTCAGAGCAAAAGGTGGAAACTCCCACCTCTTTTCCTCTACTCTATGACCCAGTGAAGAGTTTACAATGAGATACATCCCCAATAGTCCTCCTAAATTCTAATCTCCTCCATTAAAAAAGATAACCCTCCATCCTCTCCACTTAAGTTCTCATAGAACCCAAACCATAACTATCTCTGTATCATTAAACTAAAATATCAATAATTTTTCCTTCTTATCTACATTGTGTTAATTTGGAACGAGTGTAAGGTATGGTGGATTAGATGGATATTTTTGGGAAGAAGAAGATGAGGAAATTTTAGCTTGAGTTTGGGGTAATGTAACCTAACCTCGATATGCCATGTCAAGATGTTTTCAATAATAGGTGGACCTTGGCTTCCTATAGATAGCAAGGGGCATTTGTCACCACAAATAGAGCATATGATGCAACTTGTTGAAGCCTTCCAAGAATTATGGATGTTTCATATGTAGAACAAAGGTTCTTGGAGGTGTTTTTTTACTTTTCCATTTCCCATACAATGACTTTTGGTTGGAACACTCAACAAAATGTATCTCCATGACTATTGAAATTCCTTACTCTAACTCTTCAATCACATAGGATGTCAGAAATCTCAAACATTAGAATAAATTAATGGAATTTGAAACCCTTCCATTGCTAATGAGGCCCAAATAGATTGTTGAAATGGTGTGGGACCAACAATTGAGAGTATATGTGAGTGGATGATAAGTAATGAGAGAAAGAGTGGATCTATCATGGACTTCCTACCATCAGGCTCACATGTGGTCTAGCTGATCTAATGAAGAGGAATAATGGGTCCTAACGTCCATACAATTAAGTAAGTACGACTTGAGTGGGATCAAGAGAAACATCAATAAGCCACATGATGCAGGTCATACATGGCTAGATGAAGGTTTTGTGGCTCTTGCCCAACCTCGGGATCTTGGATTGATGGTCCAATATGACCAAAACACAATATATCCCCAAATAATCATGAAATTTTACATGTGAATTTATTTTGGGATTGTAGTAAATACAATTTTCTATTAATAAAGGTAATGTATCAAATGAAACCCGTGTATAAACTATTAACAATATATTTTAGAGTTTTATTTCAAGAATTTTAAAGCTTGCTACTATTTTTAGGTAATGTTGTTCACTAATGGGTAATGATAATATAGTTTGATAGAAAAGTGTTAGATTTTTAATAATGAGTAGAGCCCATATTATAACATAAGTGATAACTTAAATAATGAAATCCATGGTCAATATGGTACTTACTTGTTCAATGTAATTTTGATTAGAAAATCATACTATGAATGTAATGTCAACATGTGATGATGCATAATTGTTGTTCAAGGACTATTTCTATTCATTGAACATAATAATAAATACAACCAATTATGGTTATGGATTTGATTTTAGGAACATTTGATTTTAAAGGAAAAACAATAATTTATATGTCTTTACAATCTATTAGATTTATTATACATGCAATAGCTTAGGGCAATTTGACATTCTGTTAATATCCCAGATGTGAATCAAGAATAACCTTATGGTATATTAAGAACATGGTGTCTACTAGAGTAGTTACCAATGGATAAAGACCCTCATATCAACCAAGTAAATTAAAAATTCCAAATCAGTGGCTTACTGATGAAAATGCCCTGATGAGATAAGGAAACACTATTTATAGATAATCTTGGGTTCATGGGGTATCCATTGTAATCCTGACTTAATTTCACTAACTAGGCTTGACCATGTCTATGGTGGACCAACGTACAATATTAAGATATAAGGAGTACAAGTACTTGAGTAAATATCTTGAGATGCACTTTTTCCCGCATTGATAATCCAATGCTATGCTTGCCTCTAGAATTCATATATATTAATATATACAAATATACATATATATATAATATAATATAATATTTGTAAGATATACAGAGTAGAGGTACATAGGAGAATCTCTTGAGATCTATTTTTTTCCACTTGGATCAACCAATGCTATGCTTGCCTCTAGAATTCATATATATAATATATATATGCAAAATATTGGTATAACTATTATTTGAATGATTGTTTAATATTTCATTCTTATATTTTCATTTTCACTGTAGGTTCTTCTATAATGCATAACTTTACTAACACATAGTGCCACTATTATTATGTTCCTGTAAATGTGGCTAGAAACATATGATTATGAATATTACTAGAGTATTTGGAAAGTATGCTACTCCATACCACTTTAGTGTTTATTACAAATCCATGTACATATATGATGACGGGGATATGGGTTCCCAAAAATGGACAACAGCAAAGAGTATCCATAAAGTTCATTTTGTCAAAAAGAAAAACTACATGATTATCATGTTTATATACCAAGAAATTTGTAGAAAGGGTTTATAAACTATTTTTCTCTTTTCATTCCTACATATTGACCAATTTTACTATATGTGTATGCTTTTATTCCCACTTAGTCATTAGTCTTTTTATCAATACACACTAATTTTGTTATGACCCCGTCTCCCGATAACCCCCAATTAAGGGAGACCGAAATGTCAGAGCCGTTAACCAATAACCCGAATCAAAGGTTCGACAAATAATCAATAATAATTAATAAACTTTACCAACTAAACTGAAAACTGGTATAAAATAAAACTTTGCTTACCTTTTTAAAATTGGGATTTCTAAACTTCTATCCATGAAGATACTAATCTAACTAATCCTCCTGTGCACGTTAATTCTTATTTAATTCTGCATATGCCACTTTACTGTTTGTTCTTTTCATTTGTACCTAAAATGCTGACAAACAAAACGTCGGTCAGCAAGAAGCTGGTATGGCGGGGAAACAATAATCATGCAACTATGATAACAAAGTAATCAGTCAATTATCAATTAACATCCAAGATTACGTTTTAAGCCATACTACTCAATCCATACCTATCCCCAACTCTTTGTTGTCCCTGCAGTGGACTTATATGATACCTCTATAAAGGTAGATCTTTACCCCCATGGTCCTACCTTACAGGTAGCCAATACATAGGGTAATAGAGTCGCATGGCACTACCCAAAGGTAGCCCAATATCTAACTCAATATGAATTCATGGTCCTACCCTCTAGGTAGCCATATACTAAGTCATTCAATGACCTAATGGACCTACCCTCTAGGTAGCCATATACCAGGTCAACCATTAAGCCACAGAGGAGAACAAGATCTGAGCTAGTAGGCACATATATTATGTGATAGTCATATCCACATTATAGTTTGCATGAACGAAATTCATCCAACAGTTTATTTCAAGTTATCGATGAAAACTTCAAAAAACCTCGAAAAACTAACTCGAGATATTCATAAGCGTAACCACATACCTTCAATTGCAGATTTCAAGAAAGATTCAAGTATGCAGAGAAACCCAATCAAGCAAGCAATGAGGAATAGAAATCCTGAAATAAAAGTTCCAATGTCCTTTTATTAATATTTATCCAATTTCATAACATTATTTAGGATTTCAATTCCAGTTTTATGGTTTCTTTGGAAGTTAGGGTTTTTGCCTCCATTATTAATATTATGATCTCTAATTTATAAAAACTACATAAAACCCTCAATTCATTTCGTTTTAATACACCCAATAGTATTTAAGATCATTATTTGGCAATTTACCTTCTTAATCCGAATTATCAAGGTTTCTCTCTTCCTTTATCCCCAAATTAGGGTTTCCATATATATTATCCTTTATTTATGGATTACAACATTATATTAGGCAAACTTGAATTCAAAATGGATAAAAAAACCACCTTTATCATTAACATGGTTAATCTTATCAATTGGACCCATTCATTCAACAAAATACACCCTTTATCTTCAATTAGGGTTTCTCATCAACTTTTAATACATTTTACGAGAAAAATAAAGTACTTTTGTAAAAAGGAGCAGAAATAGGTTCCCAAAGTATTTTTATCAAATTCCTCATCTTTTTCTACACAACTTTCATATATAGAGTTTTCCCATATGAGGTTCCTAGCTATTACTACGATTTTAGCAAGGAAAAGAAATTTTCTTATTTATTTGGCAAAGAGAGAGATTTATCGAAAATTATTACCCGTTGGATCGGTACTCCGCTAGAACCTTTGTAGATCTGATGCTCTACCTCAGCCATATCCATTGCGCGTGCCTTCCAGGCCCGGTCTGTTGGATCACTCCTGAGTCCACGATGGACTCCCGATCAGACGATCCACAACGATCGCCCCCCCACTAACTCGTTTAAAACGCATCACCTCAGGGTCGTCGGATCCTGCACGTGTCCACCATGATCCCCGATCACATGGCAACTATGCATCATCCCTTCCCTTTTCTCTGCTCAAGCCACACGGTGGTGCCGCGGTGAAGTCTCGTCGGAGCACGTCCAATCGAGAGAGGGAGAGGGATACAGACTCTGGTGATACACCGTTCGTGATCGTGGACAGTCGAAGGATCAAGGGATGCCCTTATATAGGTAGTGGGATGCCCATACTTCGATTCCCAATCTTGGTTGCAACTTGAGTCCTAGCTCAATTGGGCGTTTCGTGAGGTTAGGTCAAAACCCCAACAAACCAGGGTCGGGAAGCTTCTTCTCGGTCTCCCAAAGCCAATGGAACTCTTCCCAAGAGTGATCGTACACTAGGTTGATCGGAATCAAGGGGAGAAGTTTCCCCTGACAGGGTTGTAGTCCTCGTCCCACTAGGACTTGGAAGATGGACAACACCCGTTGGATCTGAATCCAAGGGCCCCCATAACCTGCATTTGATCAAAAAGAAACTTATTTCCTATTATTTTGAAATAAATTCCAAATTCAATGACAACTTGGAAAATTCATAACTCCCAATCCGTAATTCCTTTTCAATTCAAATTTTTAGGAAATACTCGTACTTTTATCTTCCATCCTACAAAATTTGGGATTATTATCTAAAGGAAGCGATCTCTTTTCTTTGATTGCAAGTTATCATCATATTTTCCACATCTTTTCTTATTTCCTTTACTATTAATTTATTATCCTGAGTTCCTTGAACCCCAAGGAACCCTAAAACTAGAAATTCTATTTTTGGAATTATCCCTTAGCCTTTTGTTCTTACTTTATTTATTTTCTTATGTACTCCTTATCCAATTGGATTTCTTTTTCATTTCTTTTTCTTTTTCCTTCAATTGGGATCAATGGCCAATAAGGCCCATTAAGAAAACATACAAGGCACGAAATTCATTCAAATCAACTCATAGATTTTTATTTATCTTTAAATAGAGATTTACAATCTCATTACATATCTTGGAAAAAAATGGGGTTATAACATCCTCCCCTCCTTATAGGAATTTTTCCCTCAAAATTCAATCAAACAATTTAGGATAAGACTTTTCCATGTCCATTATTGGCCCCTATGTGGCGTTACCCTACCCATGGCACTTTCAAAGAACCTTTATCATCACATATTCTTTTCTCTGAGTTCTTTCATCCTGGCGTCTATAAATTGTACAGGTGACTCAGGTCATTTCATCCTCCCTTGGGGCTCACTAGGTTCATTGTTTAGCTCATGATCTGGGTACCTCACATAGTGCTCTAAATTGGACACTTGGAATTCATCACACCTTTCTTTATCCGGAGGGGTAAGGTTATCCATAACCTTCCCCACCAAACCATGTCAAAAGAACCCATGCATCGGGGACTCAACTCTCTAAGCTATAACTTAGAGGGGTGGAATTTTCATGTCACATATTCTCCCACAGTGAACTGCATGTCAGTCTACTTTGCATTTTCTCACGACTCTTGTTGTCTCTAGGCTCCTTTCAGCCATTGCACGATCAAAGCGACATCATCTACACACACTGTAGCCCTTTTCTAACCATCACATGTGGTCCTTTTACCAACATCACCTTATTGAAGTGGTGACCGACACAACCTCTCCTACAGAGCTTTTTTAAATCCCGATACTGGCTATGGTGGTCATCATCACATCTTTCATTGGACAAGATCTGTCTCTAGATATCACCCTGAACAAGCACACATGCTCTCATCATACCCTCTAGTCTGGATCATACTAACCATTAGTAAGGGGTGATAAACTGTACCAACATTGAGTTTTGTATGTTTCTACATCCACCTCATGGAAGTGAACCTTTAGATCATACTCAAGAACTTTTGAACTCATATCATGGTGTAGTTGAACCATCTCTCTCTCTTATGTAGTTCCACAGAACCTGTCTCTTGACAGTACTCCCTTCTTTCTCATGTTATCTAGGTGAGGTGATCTACCATAACCCATACTGCATCTTGACCTTCTTGGTCAAAGGGAGACTTACCACAACATCCATAATGATGAACTCCGATTCCCTGTCAGGGAATCTTTTATTCTCTATATCGATACACTAGGTTACTGGTGTTCGTCCTTCACCTCCTGTCATGCATGGAAACATACCACATGCACTTCACCTCCAACATCCATAGTACTGCTACCACCAATTATCTAAGTAATACTATGGTGTATGGTGATTAAGATCACAATTTCCTATATGTCATGATTCCTCAAGATCGATTCCTTGAACCCTAAACCACTCTCATCGGAGTTTTACCACCTTCTTATCTAAAGAAGTGTATCTGAGGTTCTATTACCATCCTTTCATTATATCAAGGACTAAACTGGCTAGCCAAACAACCATTAACAGATCTCGTTACAACTAAGTGTTAGCCAAACTTTCCTCCTTTATAAACTTAGGGTTAACCTAACAACCTCTTCTAGCCAAAATAGGCATCTATATCTCCACCAGGGCATCCATTACCACTTCACATCCTTCGGTATTAGGTAATGTTGAAGACATACTACCTCCATGTATTCCGCTTAAGTCTCATCTCGAACTCTAAGATTATCTTCATCAAGAAAACTCTGAGATAATCCTATTGGTTATCAAACTCAACCTTGTATCACATGCAGATCCCACATAGCTCATGATAAAACATTCTTGCAAGGTGATTATCTTAATACTCTTATCGTTTGTACATGTCCATGTATCATTCACTCCACCAAGGTATGTTATCATCTTTGTCCTCATACCGCGTTGCAACATTCCAACCCACCTCATCTTTTATCCTTGGTGTATGGAATACGTATTGTCCCATCTCTCACTCCCATAACAAGAAGAAATAAGCATTTGGCGGCCGTCCAAACACAAAGTTCTTCCTGTTCCAAGAGTAGAGGTGACACATCCCACCTTGCCAGCACACCTTCAAATCTAGGTTGAAATGGGCAATCATATCGATATCCCCATTACTTCCATGGGAAACTGGTCTCAAACTTACGTGGTCCAAGCACAATCCTTGGTCATCTCCTCTAGGCCTTTAGGGTGCCGACACTTTTGGGGTCATCCCTCTTCCTTCATGCATCCAGAGAGTGTCCTACTCATCTGCCCTTTTTATCCCATAAGTTCATGAAGGTGATCAATCTCCTAACCCATGGCCCTCAGACAATGATAGTTGTTACCTCCCGACCCTATGGTCATGTGCACTAGGGAATTAGGCAACTCCTACTTTCATCGGTCTTATCCCTACCTGATCCTAGGATAGACTTAGGATTCTCTTATAGTACATGTTCAACTTAGAACCTTACCCAAGCATTCATCATCTCTCTTCCTGCATTCATGGGCTGACTTTCATCCTTCCATGGGGATCATGGCAACCTTCCTACCTTGGTCAAGCCCCATACCGATTACCTCCATGGTAACACATCCACAAGCACATAGAGATGGTTATCTGTGAGTCTATAGGTACATTCTTATGCCATGTACTCTTCACTTAGCTTCTCAAGATCCTATGAAACATCCTTAGGTTACCTCAAAACCAACCAAACTGGTAAACTACACCTTAATAACAAAGGTCACAAGTGTCCTGAGGGTTTACATTCTCATGAGCATGCTTAATCCAGCAACTATTAAAGCACAAGCGTACCTTCTAAACCATGCTAGGTTACAATTATTCTCATCCTCAACATTAGACCAACTTAGTTGTGAGGGTTTCATCACACATACCTTTAACTTAAGGGGTTTCTTTCTCCTCTACACATGCTCGAAGCTATAGAGACTCAAATCTTATCATGAGCATCGGGTACACTACTTCCCCTCTTAGGCCTAGAAACCCTAGGTCCACCTTAGGGTGTCCAACTGCATGCTCGACCTCTTAACCACGAATCAAGCATGTCCCAGGTATGTCATCCTTTCATTCGAGCGACACTTCAGAGTTGAGTCCTCTTCCAGGACAACCAACTAAATATAAGGCATCACATCCTGCTACTAAACCTCTCCAAGTCTAAGAAACTCTTCTCCCTATCTCAGGAGGCAAACACCTATACCATAGGCACAGAGGTACCAATAGACTCATCCTCTCTCTAGGGTTTGGTTCCTCTCATGGAAACCAAGACATCATAAGCCTCCAAGGGTCAAGCATACATCAACCACTATCATCCACTTAGGTCACATCATCCTCAACTCCCATTGTTCCTCAAGTTTCAGGGTTTTAGACTTCCAACCTTCTTGCCTGAGGTCTGCTCTCTCTCTAGAGCTAATCCTACAACCAACCTCTCTATAAGAGGTCCCTTCCTCATGAAGGATCAAGCTCATAAGCATGCCCCTACCTGAGTGAATCCTATGCTCGAACTTATGTTTACTCAAGATTATCCATAATCCCTTATGCTTTTCTCATAAGCCATCCATCATGATCCTTTTGTCTAGGGTTTCATCCAACTGTCAAAACTACTGACACACTCTGGGTGCAAGCTATATCCTACTTGCAACAACCCAACAGGTTCCTACAGGTTCTTCTCTAACCTCATCCATGAAGGAGCTATCCTTCGCTCAAACATGCACAACCCTTCCCAGGGTTCAGTTGCCAAGGTACTCGGTCATCAACTTCTCATGGTTCATACGACATCCAAGGCATGCTCATCATGACATCTAACTCATCATGTCATCTCTCTCTCTAACCTTCACTTAGGGTTAGGGTTAAAATCTTCCTCAAAGGATTTGCTAGGTCTCTACTTTCAATGGAGGTCTGTTACAACCTCAAATTTTGCATGTGTTTTCATAATTGGAATATAATGATTTTGTGAATTTTTGGGTTTAACTAAAAAGGTTGTAAGCTTTGCTTCAAAAAATGGGTTTCCTTACAAATATTCCTTTGGATAGGAATTTCGTGATTCCCATTATTATATTCATCCAATAATGGATATAAAAGAGAAGAAAAGTCCAAATATTAGAAAAAGATCCAAGATAATGAGTTTTAAACAAAGTATTTATAAGAAATACTTGGTAATGTCTCGAAAGAGGCATTCATGGCAACCAAATGAGTAAAATTCGTTTACATATGATTCCTAATGATAAAAGGAGTACCAATGAGGTAAATAAAATGAAAGATAAAGATAAATCCTTGAAAATAAATATCTTAATACATAAATAACTAAGATAGTGAGAAAAGAAAGATATGGAAGCACCTAGAAGGCTAACAATTATCCTTCAAGGAGGAATTTCGTATCTTTAGGTTTTCTTAGATTCTAAGGAGTCTAAGTTGCAATGATAATAAGAGAAGAAAGAGATAAAATCAAATCATCATTATTAAGAAGGAAAGTTCAGATAATGGTGAAATATTAAGAAATATGTGGAAATATGGATAATGAAATCCTCAGGGATGATTTTTCGAGTTCACATGATTTCTAATGGAAAAAGGGATCCAAATAAAGAAAATACAAGAATAGGAGAGAGAAAACATGCATAAAATGTGCCTTGGTAATAGATAAATTGCACATGAAGATAATGCCCTTTTTCCTTGGAATTTGGGACTCAAACTTGGTATATGAGTAGATAAGGCCAAGAGAAAGGTTTCCCTAAATTTTGGTTGAAAAAGGGTATCCGGTTTGAAAGATATGATTTTTGAAAATTATCCTAAAGATAAATATTAAATGATCCATTTATCCAATTGATCAGAAAATAGTGTTCTTGGCGCCTAGATGAGGGTCGTTGGATTTAAGATCCGACGATGGCTGTTCTTCATGCTTTTCTTTTAGAAACAGGAAATGAAGAATAGGAAAGAAGGTCTTTGAGATCGATTTCCTTGATAGCCCCTACACATGAGTTCTTGGAAAGTATCCCAATCGGTTTGGGAGGGATTTCCAGTCTGAATCCGCCCTGGCTTTGGGGGTTTTGGAAGGAAGGACGTTTTTCCCCTAAAAGTTCCGAGGATGTCAGACTCCATGGTTGCTTCTGTTTAGGATGTACCTATATATATGGCGCTACCCTCTTCGCGATGGGGGATAATGACACGAACCCGTTTGGATGAGTTCCAGGAACTCTTTGCTGGCCCCGTTCTGCCAGAAGCTAGCACGCAGGAGAATCGTTCTTCAGACATGGCACCTCCATCAGCGGTGCAATGGTTCTCAGTGAGGCGGCCTCTGTAGCTGGTAGGAGAAGAGCTAGATGAGTTCGTGAGGTCTGGCCGGAGGTACCCGTGAGCTTGGATGCTTCAGATCGGCAACAAAGGATGTGGTCAATGCTCAGGTTGACCGGAGGCAGGCGCTAGCTCGCGAGGGAGCATGTCGCGAGGTTGAAGGTGAGATAGGGTGAAAGGAACTCTCCGCCCCCAAATACAGTGAAGAGACCGGAGGACAAAATAGTCTTTCCCACTTAGTTTGGGTTCAACCCACGCAAAAAAGGAAAAGGGAACAATAATCTGACGTGGCGGCCAGCGATTGGTCCATAAGGTATTTTTCTTTGTAAAATCATAGTTAATAATTTATAACTCTGATAATAAAAAGTTATACATGAAAATTGATCAGGAGAACGTGAGGATTCTAATAAAAATATAATTAAATCCTAGTTTCTCTTGCAATTCAAAAGTGTATAAAGTGATTACCTTTAATGGTTTAAGTGATGAAAAACCCTAAGAATTGAGGATAATGAGATTCCATGAAGTTTTCCGGATACTTTAAGACAATATTAACTTGTTAGTCATAAGAGAGACAATTTGATCTCAAAAGATGATCTTATTATATTTTTGGCTTAAGCTAGTGTTTCATGTACATGAATAGGCATTAATGGGCCTAAAAGCCCTAATGTGGAGTAATATGGCGTTAATGACTTTTATTTCGAGAAATATGAATATCTTAAATAGGAATATATTGATCTGAAGTTTGGAATAGATAACTTAAAGAGATAAAGTTTTAATATGTAAAAAGGATGTTTTAAAGTCTCATGTGAGCGAAGATATACTTGAAAACCTAGAAACCCTAAACTAGGTGTTTATGTCTTTAATACGCTATGTTTTGAAATCTTATGTATAAGATGAAGTTAGAACTAATCATAAGCCAAATTGGTAATAAAGAGGCTTAATATGAATGATTAAGTAATTAGGGTTTTGGAACATGGAAACAGTGTTTTAGGGTTAGTTGACCAAAAGGGTAATAGTTAAGGAACAAATATAAAGAACATTAAGGATAACCCTAATTCAACTTAGGTACACCCTAGGAGGGAATTCCAATTCCATAAAGTAAGTGCATGATGAACGTATGAGTAATTAGATTGCACATGTTTTCAGGTTTCTCGTTGTGCCTGTTTGATTGGGGTGATTAATTGCCTGGCTTAGTTGGTTGTTTGATTAATTGGATATTCTGCTTGCAATCCTTGAGACTTCCAAATCAGGTATGTGGTTAATTATGAATAACCGCCTTAGTTTCCCGATGATTTTTCAGATGGTTAATCGCATTGAATGCAAAATTATCAGTTTGGATGTTCATACTTGCAAATTATAAAGTCACTATGATTATCACATTAATATAGAAATATGGATTCTCGCACCTACATGCCACCCCGATGGATGATGCCAAAGGTCAGACCCAGATGGGTAGACCAATGGACACCTTGAGTGGTGACCCCATGTACCAAAAAGGTGGCCTATGATATTGCATGACTAGTGGGCACCATGAGTGGTGACCCTTAGGCACCAAGTTCAGGATTGAGAAGGTGGCCTTAAATCATTGGCAAAGGGCACCCTAAGGTGGGTATGCCAGGGTTAGGGCAAAAGCGATGGAGAATGCCATACTGAAAAGTGTAAATTGGCTTATTAATTAATTTGATTGTGATTATTAAATTGTTAGCCATATTTGCAAGATTTTGGTTGTTCCCACATACCAGTATATTTCGATATACTGACTGACGTTTTGTTTGTCGGCGTTTTAGGAACAACAATTGAAAGAACAAACAGTAAAGTGACACATTGCAGAAAAAGAAATAAAGTGCAAGGAAGATTAGATAGAATAATTCAAGACTAGGATAGATCGATTTCCAAGGTTTCCAAAGGTAAGTAAAGTTTTAATTTTATACCAAATTCCAGTTAGTTAGTAGAATTTCATAATTATTATTGATTATTTGTCGAACCTTTGATCCTATTAGTTGGATAATGGCACCGACCTTTCGGTCTCCCTTAATTGGGGGTTACCGGGAGGCGGGGTCATTACAAGGTCTCTACCTCCAAGACTAACTCTCTCTACTCATCCTCCTACTAAGGAGGTCTATCCTCAGGTCTCTCCTGAGGGCAATGACAACTCGTGTCATATGACCTAAGCTTGTATCTATTCCTTTACGCTTACTCTATTAAGCTTATGTGCATGACATCTTATTTACATGCTTTTTATTAATTTGGTGGAGGATTCCTTAATCCTTATCAACTTTACCCATACCTCAAGAGGGTGAGGAGAAGAGAGGAAACCATAACCCTTAAGGTCCTTAATAGAATTTGAGTTGAGAAGGGATGAACAAGATGAGAGAGTCCTAAAGGTATCTTATTTCAAATCATACCCTAAGACTTTGGCCAGGCAGTCACACAGATCTGGGAGTCCTCGTATTCCAGCTAGCAGTGTGGAGGAAAATATTGCCAGCCCTCGGTCGTGATCCTTTTCTAGACACCTCCGTCTTTCAGATAATCCTCTAATAACTCCCTTGGGTTCTACAAAATTTGTAAAATTTAATAATTATTAAAGATTAAATGAGGAACCTATGCTCTGATACCAATTGTTACGACCCCATCTCCCGGTAACCACCAATTAAGGGAGACCGAAAGGTCAGAGCTGTTAACCAATAACCCGGATCAAAGGTTCGACAAATAATCAATAACAATTAATACACTTTACCAACTAAACTGAAAACTGGTATAAAATAAAACTTTGCTTACCTTTTTAAAATTGGGATTTCTAAACTTCTATCCATGAAGATACTAATCTAACTAATCCTCCTGTGCACGTTAATTCTCATTTAATACCGCATATGCCACTTTACTGTTTGTTCTTTTCATTTGTACCTGAAACGCCGACAAACAAAACATCGGTCAGCAAGAAGCTGGTATGTGGGGGAAACAATAATCGTGCAACTATGATAACAAAGTAATCAGTCAATTATGAATTAACAGCCAAGATTACATTTTAAGCCATACTACTCAATCCATACCTATCCACAACTCTGTGTTGTCCCTGTAGTGGACTTATATGATACCTCTATAAAGGTAGATCTTTACCCCCATGGTCCTACCTTATAGGTAGCCAATACATTGGGTAATAGAGTCGCATGGCACTACCCAAAGGTAGCCCAATATCTAACTCAATATGACTTGATGGTCCTACCCTCTAGGTAGCCATATACTAAGTCATTCAATGACTTGATGGACCTACCCTCTAGGTAGCCATATACTAGGTCAACCATTAAGCCACAGAGGGGACCATGATCTGAGCTAGTAGGCACATATATTATGTGATAGTCATATCCACATTATAGTTTTCATGAACTAAATTCATCCAACAATTTATTTCAAGTTATCGATGAAAACTTCAGAAAACCTCAAAAAAGATTTCAAAGAAACCACATACCTTCAATTGTAGATTTCAAGAAAGATTCAAGTATGCAGAGAAACCCAATCAATCAAGCAATGAGGAATAGAAATCCTGAAATAAAAGTACCAATGTCCTTTTATTAATATTTATCCAATTTCATCACATTATGTAGGATTTCAATTCCAATTTTAGGGTTTCTTTGGAAGCTAGGGCTTTTGCCTCCATTATTAATATTATGATCTCTAATTTATCAAAACTACATTAAACCCTCAATTCCTTTCGTTTTAATACACCCAACAATATTTAGAATCATTATTTGGCAATTTACCTTCTTAATCCAAATTATCAAGGTTTCTCTCTTCCTTTATCCCCAAATTTGGGTTTCCATATATATTATCCTTTATTTATGGATTACAACTTTAAATTAGGAAAACTTACATTCAAAATGGATAAACAAACCACCTTTATCATTAACAGGGTTAACCTTATCAGTTGGACCCATTAATTCACCAAACTACACCCTTTATCTTCAATTAGGGTTTCTCATCAACTTTTAATACATTTTACTAGCAAATTAAAGTACTTTTTTAAAACGGAGTATAACTAGGTTCCCAAAGCATTTTTACCAAATTCCTCGTCTTTTTCTACACAACTTTCATATATAGAGTTTTCCCATATGAGGTTCCTAGCTATTACTATGATTTTAGCAAGGAAAAGCAATTTTCTTGTTTATTTGGCAGAGAGAGAGATTTACCGAAATTTTTTTCCCGTTGGATCGGTACTCCGCTAGACCCCTTGTGGATATAACGCTCTACCTCAGCCATCTCCATTGTGCACGCCTTCCAGGCCCGGTCTGTTGGATCGCTCCTGAGTCCACGATGGACTCCCGATCAGACGATCCACAACGATCGCCCCCCCCACTAACTCGTTTAAAACGCGTCGCCTCAGGGTCATCGGATCCTGCGCGTGTCCACCGTGATCCCCGTTCACACGACAACTATGCATCGTCCCTTCCCTTTTCTCTTCTCGAGACACACGACGGTGCCACAGTGAAGTCTCGCCGGAGCACGTCCAATCGAGAGAGGGAGACGGATACAAACTCTAGTGATACACCGTTCGTGATCGTGGCGAGTCGAAGGATCGAGGGATTCCCTTATATAGGTAGTGGGAGGTCTGTACTTCAATTCCCAATCCCGCTCACAACCTAAGTTCTAGCCCAATTGGGCATTTCACAATGTTAGGTCAAAACCCCAACAAACCAGGGTCGGGAAGCTTCTTGTCTGTCTCCCGAAGCCAATGGAACTCTTCCCAAGAGTGCTCGTACGCTAGGTTGATCGGAATAAAGGGGAGAAGTTTCCCCTGACACGGATGTAGTCCTCGTCCCACTGGGACATGGACGATAGACAATGCCCGTTGGATCTGAATCCAAGGGCCCCCATAACACAAGTTTGATCAAAAGGAAACTAATTTCCTATTATTTCGAAATAAATTCCAAATTCAATGACAACTTGGAAAATTCATAACACCCAATATGTAATTCCTTTTCAATTCAAATTTTGAGGAAACCTTACTCGTACTTGTTTCTTCCATCCTACAAAATTGGGATTATTATCTCAAGGAAGCAATCTCTTTTCATTGATTGCAATTTGACATCATATTTTCCACATCTTTTCTTATTTCCTTTACTATTAATTTATTATCATGAGTTCCTTGAACCCCAAGGAACCCTAAAACTCGAAATTCTAATTTTGGAATTATCCCTTAGCCTTTTGTTCTTACTTTATTTATTTTCTTATGTACTCCTTATCCAATTGAATTTCTTTTTCATTTCTTTTTCTTTTTCCTTCAATTGGGCTCAATGGCCAATAAGGCCCATTAAGAAAACATACAAGGAACGAAATTCATTCAAATCAACTCATAGATTTTTATTTATCTTTAAATAGAGATTTACAATCTCATTACATATCTTGAAAAAAATGGGGTTGTAACAAATTTCGTGTTATAGGAACATGTTGACACAACAAATATTTGGAAGTGAATTATTGGCTAAACACTACTTGATGTTTTAAATCCAATCTATAAATATAAAATCATGATGTAATTAAGATATTAGTTTATGATGTAAACTATAATTATTTAGAAGTTGTAAATACAAGATGTAATTGTTGGCTAAATGGACATCATTTAATCCCTTTGTTTTGATAATGACAAACATTTCATTCTTGTCGATCTAACGTGCTACTCGAGTGTTGTAGGAATAAGGTGGATGTCAAAGGTTTGGGAGATCTATATTCTTGAATTGTTGTTATGTCATGAATGTAATCAAATGTAAAAAACTTGTACAAGTACTTAGACATCATGTAAATCAAGCGTTAGATCTTCTCTAGCCAATCACAACACTTAGATAGGTCATCCCCTAAAATAGTGTCACAAATGCACACTCATACACAAACTTAGTACTTAGTTTAAAACATTGAAACAGGGTTGATCTCGGTCGACAAAATCCTCGACCGAAAAACTCTCGATCGACAATCTCCTCGACCGAGAAAGACCCAGGTAGCCGTTAGACACAGCAGACAAGGTAGTTGGTAGTTGGAGAAGAACGTTATATACACTTGCTCTAGACAGTCCCTCGGTCCACAAGTCCTCGACCGAGATGGACTCTCGGTCGACAAGTCTTCGACCGAGAAGTGTTCTGTCTGCAATTTTCAGAGTTAATTAACTAGTCATTGCTAAAGCAACTAATGTGTACCTAACGGCTAGTTAAGCACTTAGAACCCCCTAGAAATTGTGTAGAACTTCCTTAAGCACTTGTAGGTCATTTCTATAAATAGGACAAGGATTAGGACACCCCAACATACACTTGTGCAATGCTTGAGCTTACATACTTGCAATTGGCAATCTGTTTTGAGCAATTGAGCAACACTATCATTTGCTATTCATTTCCTTTGCTCCAAATTCGTGTCCTATAGGCTAGCATCTCCTATCCACTAAACCTACACTTCAATACTCATTGGTTAGGAGATCAATACGCTTGATATAGGCAAATGAAGCCTTGTGCTTAAAAGTGGTAATTGTGATTTCCATTTCCTTTCTTGTTCTTCCTTATTGCTTGTACTCTCCTTACTACGCGGATTGGAGAGGGTTTGATCTTCTTGGTGAAGAAGGATGTATTTGGACTTCTTCTAGAAGGTTGTTGCAATGGGAAGCTACTTCAAGAGGAAGGCTACTTCAAGGGGGAGCTTGAAGTTACTTCAAGAAGGCTGCTTCAAGGTTGGTGCAACTACTTCAAGGTGAAGGATGTCCAAAGGGTGTAGAAAGTATTGTAATCTTATGTGAATTCCTTGAGAGGTAATAAAATTTAATACTTTCAAAATCCCAGTTGGGTAAGCAACCGAGTAGTGGATTGACTGCCTTAGTATTTTCTAAGGTTGGAACCACTCTAAATATCTTGTCTCCTTCTTAATTTTTCAATTGTGATTGTTTGAGTTAAAATTATTTTAGTATATCCATAAAACCCTATTCACCCCCCCTCTAGTGGTTTTTCAGTAATTACTTATCCAATATATATGTATTTAAGATTGCATTGATGATTGTAGTTGTATGTTCATGTCAACCTTTAGTTCTATGGTACATTTTTATATGGTTGACCAATGTATCAAGTTTCAGATAAAGTTGAAACTTTGGGCATCACACATTGGATGTTCTATTTAAGGCAAATCATCATAAAAAATCAATATTATCATCCAAAACATACTAAAACTGAAATTTTGTAAGACATTAATCATCATGAGATATTCATTATCAACTATCACAGCTAACTTCTCTCAAGGTTGATGTTTGAATCATAAGTACAACTTACATTCTATATGGAGTGGCTTTTAAAGAATTACGCACAATCCAATTTGGGTTTGTCTACCATCAATGGAAGTATGTCTAGTAATAAATTGATGTACATTGATAATGTAATTGGACTGCTATATAGAAGAACCAATAGTAACACACTGAAATTATTCAATCTAGAAATTTAAGTGAGGTGAAGTTGTAGGGAAATATGGCAACAAACATGTAGTGGAATTAAAAATTTAACTACCATATTCCCCTTATAACAGTAAATTGTGTCAACAACTGTATAATGGTTTCGAGGATATACCTTGGCCTAGAGCAAGTCTAACGACAATTTTCTCATCGTAGTATGCACCTTTCTTCATGTCGCACTCAAAAAACTTCTAAAAAAACTCCTGATTGATCACCACAGATGCAAGTTGACGTTGTCCTCCTAGTGATAAAACCTCTTCTCCTCTGGAGAAGTCCACACATTCCACCTGGAACTCATGCCGTTCTAGAAGAATAGATAAGAATGACTTGTCCCTTCACGTGGGCGTACTATAAACTACTTGCTCTCCCACAATTGTTCTCCCTTTCTATTCCTCCCTTTATCAGGTACAACTTTCTCAGATTCTCTCTAATACTAAAACTTGAGAAGACAAAAATGGTTAGAGGCAATTGGGTTGTATCTGAGAAACCCCAATACCCCTTTATTTATAGGAGGGTTAGGGTCAGGGTTCCCATTCTATGTGGGAGTGGAAGGGACCAAGATTTCATGAATTTTCACAACTTGCTAGCGGCAAAACAATCAGTTCATAGGTGAACCAATCAGTGGCATGTGAGCATATCAGTTAAACTCTTGAACCAGTCATTTCATCATATTTCCCAATCACAAGTGTATAGCAAATTTTAATTCAATTAATGTACAACATGATGTTAGTAGTAATCCTAGATCCGATTGAATAGATCCTTGAATTGGGTGGTTCATCACATGAATAAGTCATTGGATGACCTTGAGCCGATTGGATCACTTAGTGAACCGGTCGGTCTATGCCATGGTTCATCCAGAATTCAGACAATGTAATTTCCAATTAAACTGACACTCCAATTGGTTCAACACTTGAAATGATTGGCTCAGAGTTCAGTCAGTCAAGTGTTGTTTAAGTCGAATACCTAAACTCTTTAGTAACTGAGTTAAACATCATTCATGAAAAAACTCCTATTCCAAGTATATCTTATGTTTGTGACCCTATAGCTTCTGAGAGTTACATTGACAATGAATATCCATAGATATTTTATGACATCACAAGCAAAGAGAAATATCTATCAACACATCAATGCCACCCAAGTAAATGGAAAGTTGGAGAACAACTTAAACCTACAACCTATGACTGGTGTTATAGTGTTTATACAGTTCCTTTGTCACTCGAGGCATGGAATACTCATTCTCTTCAACATTCAATGCTTGGTCCTTGAACTAGAGAAGACTATCTGAGATATATGTAATTTCAATATCACATATGAACTCACATGTGCATGGACATGCATTTCTCAATCTCTCTTATCAAGTGGGTAGGACATCATACTCACGTAGGAGGGACAAATCCCATCTACAACAATCATAGTCATCCCCATGTGTCAAAGTGTATTCAATCATCACCTTAACCCTTATTTATGGTCACAAGGGATAATTTCAAAGTACATTGAACAATACGTGATAAGTGTAGTGGTTTTAGGTCTAAAAATCACAATCACCACCTACACTATGAGAGATGATTCTGACTACCAAGTATTGGTTTCCATGTATAACTCTCACAGTGAGTCTATCTTATAAACTGCTCTCTAATAAGTATTTATGTGTTTGGTTTGATATCACATATCATGACTGATGATATTTTTATCATCAACTATCATGGAACTGGAATCCCAGTCCCATGAACCAAAGAAATACCAACGGAAACATGTGGAAGTGTAAAGCTTAGCATACATGAAAAAATAACAAGATAAAGGCACCAACACAATCTCAACATTCAACAAGTATAAATTTTACAAGGTATATCATATTCATGAGTTCAACTACATATTTACAAAGTCGAGGTACAAGTCATTCATGTGCACTAAATCCATATCTTACAACAAGTACACCTAGCATATCTCACCAAGCCCATCAACCTTCTAGACATCTCTGAACCTAAAAACAAAATATGAGAAATGGGTCAACACAAGAGGTGTTGAGTATGGGGCAGAAAGATACATATATATGTCTAAGTTTTGCATAATTTGAAAAGATTTCAAGACTAAATGGACAAGAAAAAAACATGTTAACAGTTTAGCAAAATGTAAAACCATATTTTATGTGACTTCACTCCATTATACCAACAATATCAAGCATGTTGAAGACCATTGACCATCTTCCCGTCAGAATAAGGGTGCTTAATATTAGCTAACCCTTTTATAAGAGAGGGACCTCAAGGCCGTAGCCAAGAGCTAACCCCTTTATCAACAAAATTATAATGGAGTTCTATATATATATATATATATACATATATACATATATATACATATATACATATATATACATACATATATATATGTATATATATATATATATATATATATATATGTTTAAGTTATAAAACCGATGAGGAAAACCTCGAGTAAGACAAAACAATACTACATGGAAATATTTGAGCAAGTAAACAAACAAGCATATAATACATGTATTTTCAAGCAAGAAAGTGATATTCATATAACTAGATAAAGCCCATACCTGATTCATAGATTCTTAACATCACATCCATTGCCACAACCTGATTAATAATAAGATTACATATATGCATTAGATTCTCATCATTAACACTAATTAGATGCATTTTAGGGTTTTGGCCAAGATAGGTTCCAAGTTGCTTATTCCTTCATTAGATGATCTTGCACTGATTTAGAGGTCATTGTGATGGTGTTTTTTGAGTTTCATGCCATTCTGAAGTTCCAAGCACTTTATATGATCATATCAAGATTTAGGTAATCCATGCACTTTATAGGGTCAAAGACTCATAATAGGGAGACCAATACCAAGTATCATCAAGGAAGAGGATCCAAGGATATGTGATTATTTTAGATCAGCAAGAAAAGAACATAGGAAATACATTTAAAGTAGGGTGATGTCCACTAGGATATGGGCATCAAACCACCAACATGGGGTACCAACATTCAGTCATACATGTAATTATCATAATAGCATACTTATGTCACCAAGAGTAAAAGGAAGGTTATAAGGTTTCCCAGGGGTATGAACAACATAAAATTATTGATGTTATGATTGGTTAGACATTTGGAGTCATTCGAAAGCAAGGTTAGCATCATAAGAGTAGTGTACATCATTATAGTCCAATATGGTCACATATGTACAACAAAGGGTCATTTATGAGCAATAGGGAGAGTAGGACATTCATTCGGGATACAAGGGAATTAGAGTTACTAATTTGATTCTTAGGTGGGTATATATGCATCAAAGTTCCAAAATTGATCATAACATTGCATTAAATATGTTATGAAGATCAAAAGATAGAATTTTTAGAAACATGGGAGAGCTAGGATCATATCCAGGGTCCAGAAATAGAGCCCAAGTTGTAGAACTTTTCAAGAGAATCAATTTGATATATAATATGCCCATATTTGGATTTAAGATGAGTAAGATATGAATATTTAAAGTTTGCATCTAGAACTTAGGGTTGGATGCAAGGTTCTTAATCCACCGATCCTTGATCAAGAGGATGATGTGCATGCCTAGTTGGGTTCTCTCTCTCCACTTAAGGGGGCAGTTCGTTGGGCCGACTTCCTTCCTAGGCCCAATCTCATGACTGCCTAATCCCAAGGATATCATCCCTCTGTTCTGGGGTTGGAATAGAGGAAGAACAGGGTGGTACCCCCTTCTTTGTTGCTGGAGGCTGATGAGTACATCCAAGGTAGTTCAAAGGGTGTAAAGTACCAGGTGGTCGAGGGTTTCTAGGGAACGATGGCCTTTACTGGACTACTCGGTGGAGTTATCCTTGCCCTCAACTCCTCCCAAGAAGCTGGATAGCAGCGACCTATTGTTGGGTGCATCCACCTGTAACCGGGGGAGGCGGCAAAGAGAAAGAGGGAGGGGAAGGCAAAACAAAGGGAGAGAAGAACCAAAGGAAAAGCTAGCAAGGAAGGCTTTAAAAAGGAGCTGGGAGTTAGGGTTTTGGGGTCATTAACTCCATTATAATGTATCTTCTTTCCGGATTTGGTGAAGGAGAGTCCCTCTGCCCTATGTTTCTTCCCCCAAATGAGAAGGGAAAGAGGGGGTGGGGGTCGAGCCAAGCAGTTGTCCCACGATCTAGCTGGGCCCATGTAGGGCCGACCCAAAAACATGAGGCATAAAAAGGCAATTAGATCATGCCATCTTCCAAATACCGTAAGTTTAGATTTATAGCTCGGATCCAGGTGATTTTTGTTCCATTGGATTCAAAATTGAGATATCTACACTATGATATATACTTGGAATCCAAAAGATGATAGATATGAGGTTCAAAATTGGATTCTAGGAAGTGATGTATTAGAGCATGATACTAAGTTCAAAGGTGCACATAGATGACACACCTTGTTCTATTGGTCATTGATGTCACCAAATTAGAGAAACATCACATTCACACTATAGAATTGACACCAATTTGAGTAATATGGCACTTGATGAGAAAGAATGTGTATAATAAGACATGGAGGAAAAATATGGTTGTCACATCCATTCCCCCGTAAAATAAATTTCACCCTCGAAATTCATCCAATAATAGACTTAAGAGTCAAAGTCAAAATCTATCAAATCTAGGAATTCAACCATATGATTGTAAAGATATTCCTCAAAATATATGCACACTTAGGTTAAGTTCATCAAGAGTTTACCTATATTGATGATAAACTCATTTATTTATTATTTCATGATACTATGATGTCATCATGGCATTAGGGTTTTCCATTGCCTAGTATCCATACATTAGGGTTTTTATTCATTTCTTCATATGAGACCAAGGTGTATCATCAAAATCTATGTTATCAATTCTGAAATGGCTATGTTCATGGTCATGACTTCAAGTGAGACTATCATTGAGTGTGTATCTCATATTTACTCTAGATTTAATGCATGTTTTTGGCTTTTCCCAAAATTTCTACCAATTCTAATCAATTATGTTCATGATTTTTCATTTCAAGATTAAAATTAAACAATTTATTAACCACGCTCATTCAATATTTATCCCAAGAGCATTTACATATCGAGATAATTGTTTTTTTTTGGTACGAGATTAGGCATGTTATCCTTGATTGTTCAAGCTAAGATCTGTAGGCATCATCATATCAAGTTCATGAATTCAAGGCTACATCTTTTATGTATAGTATGATTGAATACTAGTTCTAGCTTATGTGTAACACCCTGATTTTCATATCACATGAGAGGAAGCTTTTTTTTTTCTGGGAGTGTCACAATCATGATAACCATTGCAAGAAAAGTAAATGAAACACTTTGCAAAACTATAAAACTGATTCATACATAGCTTTTTGTCAACATAAAACTACATCATGTTTGTGCATAAGTTCATAATAAAAATATGTCAATACTCAGGATCATCTAGGTAGATGGCACCCCACTAGGCAAGCTTGAAAGTTTCTTAGGCCTTTTCTGGTCCCTTTGTTCTTCAATCGCTCCGAACCTACGGACATCTCATCCCCAGCCATGCATTGGGAAAAACCATCGTTAGAGTAAGTGGCATGAGTATTCTAAAATGTACATTACTGAAGAGCTAACAAGGTTTCAAAATATTCTTGGACATTATAAAACTGATAGCAAAAGCTGATTAAAATATGAAAACATAATATCTCTTGACTTCTTTAACTCTTATCTTTCTACTCTATCTTTTCTAGAGACCTATACCATGGGTCTCATGACCTACACCAAAGTGTCTAGGTCATACTTATCTCATCTGAATTCCTCTCATCACACTCATGGATGAGATTACGGACATGCTCTAATCTAAAGTATCTTTTACTTATGATTTTTATCTATTTGTGGCCACCATTATACAATAAGTCCTCCTGAATTGGCGTATGTACGCCCTGAATTGGTACCGAAGTACCCTGAATGGCACTACATGCTTCTGAATGACACCGAGGTGTCTCTGAATTGGCATGGCTATGCCCTGAAATGGTGCCGCAACACCTCGGAGTTGGAGTAAACACTCCTCTGAATTTGCAACAGATGCCTCTAAAACGTCCCAGGACTACTGAATGAGGACTTATCATAAATGTCTTATGTGAAGGTTTCGACTTGTTTATCTTAAGTCTAAACTTACTTAATTCTTAATCTAAACTCAAGCTGAATACTGATAGCTTTACTAAATACTGAATCTGAATTTATCTTATATTAAAATTGAACACTGAAAACTGAACTTATCTGAAACTGAATACTGAGTATTGAGCATGTACTGAATTCTAAATCTGAATTTAAATCTGAATCTTTTATTCTTAAGTGATAAACTAAATCTACAACTAAATGTGAATATGAATCTCAATTACTTCATAATTAAGATTTGGTCTAAAACCCTTATCATGTATCTTTTATTCAAAATCTGGCTACTCACACAGTGAGTAGTCTAAGTCTGAATCTAAATCTCTTATTCTTGAGTTCTAAACTGAATCCATTATTGTATTTGATCATGTATCTCATTATCTAGGTAAACTTTATTCTAAAACTCTGATTTGGTAAGATTACTTCATTATACCAATTATATCATACATGAGTCTAACGTCTTATGAGACAAAATCTGGAATGAGTATAGAAATACTAAATATACAAAAGTAACTTAAGTAATGTGTATAGATAAAGTATGATATCTGATTCTTTGCAAGATAACTCATTCTCTGTTAAAACCTCATCAAAATCTGATCTTAGTGGACTTAAGTCTTAAAATCATAAACCATAGAATAGAAACCTTTAAAAAAATCTTAACTTGCATCTTAATCATACTCAATTTAATCTCATTAAGTCTGATCTCAACACATTTGTATGAACTTAAATCTTAAACCTTAAGGTAGAAATCATATATATTCTCATCGTGCAACTCAATCATGACTTAATATCTCATAATTTGATAATATCATCACAAACTCATGTTACAATATCTTTAATGACACTAGTACATTTATCCTAGAAATTGGGCCATGGTCTACCATGTGCAACACCCATATTCTCACATAATACT
Source organism: Alisma plantago-aquatica (assembly GCA_963693085.1). Classification (NCBI taxonomy): domain Eukaryota; kingdom Viridiplantae; phylum Streptophyta; class Magnoliopsida; order Alismatales; family Alismataceae; genus Alisma; species Alisma plantago-aquatica. The sequence continues at coordinate 192,951,543 of OY856413.1, read as the reverse complement.
TAACTTTTAAACATCAACCTTATTAAGGAATCTATTTCACTCCTTAATTTCTTAGATCACTACATATATAAGAAACCTTGATGACATGTTCCTATTTGAAATCTCAATACATGGTTACATCTATATTTAAGAGATATAATAGAACTATATTTTATTATCCTTCTTATGAACTTAACTTTATGATCTAGAATCATTCCATGACACATCAATACTTAAGGTATTGAGCATATGAATTTCTACAATCATAAGCACAAAATCTTTCTTACATATTAACTTAGAATTTAGGGCATGAAGGTCTTAACTAAGAAGCATGTAAATTTACATAGTTTGATAAAGATAAATACTCATGGGCATGAACCACTTACCTTTATATTGAAGGTGTTCTTGATGTAGCCTTGTTTCCTTGATTCACAACATAAATACCTAGTCATCAACAAAATTGTATAAGTCCATGTGTAATCTCCTCTCTTCATTTCTAAATCTCAAACCCCATCATACAAATCTCCTAGAATGAATTAGGAGTCATATTTAACTAAGACTGACTCTGATTTAAAGCATGTTTCATGTTTAAATATTGAATTAAACTTGATTCACACATTATATGTCATACACATACTAATATATTCATTATACCAAAAATAGCATATACACTAATATATAAATGTATGCCTCATATACCAAGAGTAATCTCCATACATACTTACAAATACTACTCTTACTGACTCATTTATAAAAATCAGATGAAAATATAATTATAATAATTTTCCATACTAAATAGGTACATAAAATACATGCTGCCTCACAAATACTCATGAATCATCTTACATAATGGCCACTTAGGCCAAAAACTAAATATGAATCCAATTATATATGAAACTCCACCAACACTTTCAAAAAACAATCATACAATGTAATAAGATCAGGTATTAAAATATCATGTCATTTAAAAATCAGATCATGTGTGAAATACCCAAAATACCCTTATTAGGCTTTACATTAAAACCTCATTAAAACTTCATATATGAAAGATCAGACTCTGAAGTAATGTTAAACATATAAAATACACATTCAATAAATTTTGTATAAATTTCTAAATTTGTTTGCTATTTTTAATTGACAAAACATCAATATCATATAGTTTTGAATACACTATTTTTAATAAATATCAGATATCAAAATCATAATATGTAAGTATTTTTATGTCATAGTACTCATCATGAGCTTTCTACAGGTATCTTGTTTGATAAAATCCGACTTCCCAATCTCAAGATATGAATTTTAGAAGTTACCTACATTTGGATCAATATCAGTCGTCGATTTGGAATCCAAAGGGCATAGATGGTGACGCCCCTTCTCTTCTGGCCCATAGCCGGTCGTGGATCCAACTGGATCCGGCTCCTTCTTCACCCGTGAACCTGAGGAGGTCCCCTGTTCTACGTGCAGGCTTCCATAGCCGTAGGGTTTGCCTTTGGCACCCTCAATCTCGACGATGTGGACGTCGCGGCTTGCGCTCAAGCATCCCATACCTCTGTCCGCCCTTTCCGTCTTGGGCGCCATCGTCGATGAGCACATGTAGGCCTAGATCAGAAGCTCGACCTCTGCCCTACCGCAGCCTCCATGCATCCTCTTCACACGCTCTCTCTCTCTCCCGCTCTCGGTTTCATGTGAAACCCTAGAATCGAAGACGTTGGCCCCTCATAAACCAAAATCCGAGTCTTTTATAGCCTTTTTCCCTCTGAATCTTGGGCAGGTATCCCCCGGTTGGGGGACTCTGTTCTGGTCTAAAAATAGGGGCGCGGCTCTCAGTCCGCGAGGACTGAGTCGCCCCCTTTTTTATTTTATTTTTATTTATTTCTTTTGCATAAAAGTCCATTTTATAGAAATATTTGTATATCCCAATTTGTAGCTCCATTTGATCCCAAAATTTGGGAGATACGTAGTATTCTAATAATATTTACATTAGAATACATCAAGTCAAAACTAATTAGATAGACCCTCCAAATTTGCCTTTTAGATAAATATCAGATAATTACTAATTTAATTACCTAGGCCACTATATACATCAAAATCATCTAAAATTTCTCCCACCATCTTATATTCTAATTATTATTCTAATAAAAATATTTTGAGCATTCATTATTACCACGAAATAGTAAATTTTCAATTTGCACTCCAAGGACCTATTTGTAGAACTTAATTGGTCCAATAGGGCTGGAATTGAGCTCTAGGGCGCATGGCCCATCCCTTAGTATTTCAAAGGGTCCATGAGCTTGATTGTATTCCAAAACATGAAAATAAGTCTTCAACCCATATAATTTCTTAATTGAAGCCCACGTATGACACATGTGATCAATATTTCTTTAGTTACATAACATGAAGACCTAAGCTAGGTCTAAGGCTCAAGTCATGAACTGGACTCATCATATTATATATTCGTCACCTTATTGTTCATAGGAATAATTCATTTATATTCATATACAACCGACTACAATCATACACATTTAAGTCATTATCTGTGTATTGGTTGATTAGATGGCTTGTATTACCCATTTTGTGAACTTAATTACATACCTAGTTATGGTACAATCATTACATCCCTTGGCATGCCTTTACTAAAAACCCCACATTAAAGACTTACTTTAGCTATGAAATTGAGGATGTTACAATTCTACCCACCTTAAAATAAATTTCGTCCCCGAAATTTCTGTAGGCTACTACCCACCTTAGGGTTCCGCTTACCTCTTAATTTATTGATGATCAACATAAGAAAGTACACTTATGTTCAAAATTTTGCATGAAGAGAGATATTTAGTGTATTTCATAAAATATTTATTTGAGCATTATCTGTTATCTTAGTCTACTTCTCAACTCATACTTGGGTTTGTAAAACTAAACTTGGATTTATACTTAGGGCATCCATCTCAACCTTGTCATGACTTTCTAACATTAGTTGTACATGACTATCTAATCGAATGTCTTTCAGGTAACTCCTACATTCCTAGATATGTGGTGATCAGGCACATACCTAGAGATGTGGGATCGTGAGATGTTATCTCTCACTCACCCACTAATACATGTGTCCCATACCACATGGACCAGTAAGAAATGAGAGATGCATAAAAGGTCTACTGCTTAAGACATCCCTCTTCAATCCTCAATTGGATGGCCATAACCATTGAGAATGAAGAGGTTATCTCATTAACTAGGTTTAGTTTGCTACTTTAGATCTAAACTAGGTTGACTTCTGCCTCTAAGATATCTATCTATTCTGAGCTTAAGTCTCTTAATCACTCTAGGTTATGGTATTCTTCTTTTGGAATCTATCCCTAAACCTTGATCTTACCTCTCCACTCTAGGGTGACTATGAGAATCATGTTTGCCTAGTGGCCATTTACCAAATTGCTCTGATACCATATTGTAACACCCCGATTTTCATATCACATGAGAGGAAGCTTTTTTTTTCTGGGAGTGTCACAAACATGATAACCATTGCAATAAAAGTAAATGAAACACTTTGCAAAACTATAAAACTAATTCATACATAGCTTTTTGTCAACATAAAACTACATCATGTTTGTGCATAAGTTCATAATAAAAATATGTCAATACTCAGGATCATCTAGGTAGATGGCACCCCACTAGGCAAGCTTGAAAGTTTCTTAGGCCTTTTCTGGTCCCTTCGTTCTTCAATCGCTCCGAACCTGCGGACATCGCGTCCCCAGCCATGCATTGGGAAAAACCATCGTTAGAGTAAGTGGCATGAGTATTCTAAAATGTACATTACTGAAGAGCTAACAAGGTTACAAAATATTCTTGGACATTATAAAACTGATAGCAAAAGCTGATTAAAATATGAAAACATAATATCTCTTGACTTCTTTAACTCTTATCTTTCTACTCTATCTTTTCTGGAGACCTATACCATGGGTCTCATGACCTACACCAAAGTGTCTAGGTCATACTTATCTCATCTGAATTCCTCTCATCACACTCATGGATGAGATTACAGACATGCTCTAATCTAAAGTATCTTTTAATTACGATTTTTATCTATTTGTGGCCACCATTATACAATAAGTCCTCCTAAATTGGCGTATGTACGCCCTGAATTGGTACCGAAGTACCTTGAATGGCACTACATGCCTCTGAATGACACCGAGGTGTCTCTGAATTGGCGTGGCTACGCCCTGAAATGGTGCCACAACACCTCTGAGTTGGAGTAAACACTCCTCTGAATTTGCAACAGATGCCTCTGAAACGTCCCGGGACAACTGAATGAGGACTTATCATATACTGTCTTATGTGAAGGTTTTGACTTGTTTATCTTAAGTCTAAACTTACTTAATTCTTAATCTGAACTGAAGCTGAATACTGATAGCTTTACTAAATACTGAATCTGAATTTATCTTATATTAAAACTGAACACTGAAAACTGAAATTATCTGAAATTGATTACTGAGTATTGAGCATGTATTGAATTCTAAATCTGAATTTAAATCTGAATCTTTTATTCTTAAGTGATAAACTAAATCTACAACTAAATGTGAATATGAATCTCAATTACTTCATAATTAAGATTTGGTCTAAAACCCTTATCATGTATCTTTTATTCAAAATCTGGCTACTCACACAGTGAGTAGTCTAAGTCTGAATCTAAATCTCTTATTCTTGAGTTCTAAACTGAATCCATTATTGTATTTGATCATGTATCTCATTATCTAGGTAAACTTTATTCTAAAACTATGATTTGGTAAGATTACTTCATTATACTAATTATATCATACATGAGTCTAACGTCTTATGAGACAAAATCTGGAATGAGTATAGAAATACTAAATATACAAAAGTAACTTAAGTAATGTGTATAGATAAAGAATGATATCTGATTCTTGGCAAGATAACTCATTCTCTGTTAAAACCTCATCAAAATCTGATCTTAGTGGACTTAAGTCTTAAAATCATAAACCATAGAATAGAAACCTTTAAAAAAAATCTTAAATTGCATCTTAATCATACTCAATTTAATCTCATTAAGTCTGATCTCAACACATTTGTATGAACTTAAATCTTAAACCTTAAGGTAGAAATCATATATATTCTCATCGTGCAACTCAATCATGACTTAATATCTCATAATTTGATAATATCATCACAAACTCATGTTACAATATCTTTAATGACACTAGTACATTTATCCTAGAAATTGGGCCATGGTCTACCATGTGCAACACCCATATTCTCACATAATACTTAACTTTTAAACATCAACCTTATTAAGGAATATATTTCACTCCTTAATTTCTTAGATCACTACATATATAAGAAACCTTGATGACATGTTCCTATTTGAAATCTCAATACATGGTTACATCTATATTTAAGAGATATAATAGAACTATATTTTCTTATCCTTCTTATGAACTTAACTTCATGATCTAGAATCTTTCCATGACACATCACTACTTAAGGTATTGAGCATATGAATTTCTACAATCATAAGCACAAAATCTTTCTTACATATTAACTTAGAATTTAGGGCATGAAGGTCTTAACTAAGAAGCATGTAAATTTACATAGTTTGATAAAGATAAATACTCATGGGCATGAACCAATTACCTTTATATTGAAGATGTTCTTGATGTAGCCTTGTTTCCTTGATTCACAACATAAATACCTATTCATCAACAAAATTGTATAAGTCCATGTGTAATCTCCTCTCTTCATTTCTAAATCTCAAACCCCATCATCCAAATTTCCTAGAATGAATTAGGAGTCATATTTAACTAAGACTGACTCTGATTTAAAGCATGTTTCATGTTTAAATATTGAATTAAACTTGATTCACACATTATATGGCATACACATACTAATATATTCATTATACAAAAAATAGCATATACACTAATATATAAGTATATGCCTCATATACCAAGAGTAATCTCCATACATACTTACAAATACTACTCTTACTGACTCATTTATAAAAATCAGATGAAAATATAATTATAATAATTTTCCATACTAAATAGGTACATAAAATACATGCTGCCTCACAAATACTCATGAATCATCTTACATAATGGCCACTTAGGCCAAAAACTAAATATGAATCCAATTGTATATGAAACTCCATCAACACTTTCAAAAAGCAATCATACAATGTAGTAAGATCAGGTATTAAAATATCATGTCATTTAAAAATCAGATCATGTGTGAAATACCCAAAATACCCTTATTAGGCTTTACATTAAAACCTCATTAAAACTTCATATATGAAAGATCAGACTCTGAAGTAATGTTAAACATATAAAAATACACATTCAGTAAAATTTGTATAAATTTCTAAATTCGTTTGCTATTTTTAATTGACAAAACATCAATATCATATAGTTTTGAATACACTATTTTTAATAAATATAAGATATCAAAATCATAATATGTAAGTATTTTTATTCATAGTACTCATCATGAGCTTTCTACAGGTATCTTGTTTGATAAAATCCGACTTCCCAATCTCAAGATATGAATTTTAGAAGTTACCTACGTTTGGATCAATATCAGTCGTCGATTTGGAATCCAAAGGGCATAGATGGTGACGCCCCTTCTCTTCTGGCCCATATCCGGTCGTGGATCCAACTGGATCCGGCTCCTTCTTCACCCGTGAACCTGAGGAGGGCCCCTGTTCTATGTGCAGGCTTCCGTAGCCGTAGGGTTTGCCTTTGGCACCCTCAATCTCGACGATGTGGACGTCGCGGCTTGCGCTCAAGCATCCCATACCTCCGTCCGCCCTTTCCGTCTTGGGCGCCATCGTCGACGAGCACATGTAGGCCTAGATCAGAAGCTCTACCTCCGTCCTACCGCAGCCTCCATGCATCCTCTTCACACGCCCTCTCTCTCTCCCGCTCTCGATTTCATGTGAAACCCTAGAATCGAAGACGTTGGCCCCTCATAAACCAAAATCTGAGGCTTTTATAGCGTTTTGCCCTCCGAATCTTGGGCAGGTATCCCCCGGTTGGGGGACTCTGTTTCGGTCTAAAAACAGGGGTGTGGCTCTCAGTCCGTGAGGACTGAGTCGCCCCCTTTTTCATTTTATTTTTATTTATTTCTTTTGCATAAAAGTCCATTTTATAGAAATATTTGTATATCCCAATTTGTAGCTCCGTTTGATCCCAAAATTTGGGAGATACATAGTATTCTAATAATCTTTACATTAGAAATACATCAAGTCAAAACTAATTTGATAGACCCTCCAAATTTTCCTTTTAGATAAATATCAGATAATTACTAATTTAATTACCTAGGCCACTATATAATCAAAATCATCTAAAATTTCTCCCACCATCTTATATTCTAATTATTTTTCTAATAAAAATATTTTGAGCATTCATTATTACCACGAAATAGTAAATTTTCAATTTGCACTCCAAGGACCTATTTGTAGAACTTAATTGGTCCAATAGGGCTGGAATTGAGCTCTAGGGCGCATGGCCCATCCCTTAGTATTTCAAAGGGTCCATGAGCTTGATTGTATTCCAAAACATGAAAATAAGTCTTCAACCCATATAATTTCTTAATTGAATCCCATGTATGACACATGTGATCAATATTTCTTTAGTTACATAACATGAAGACCTAAGCTAGGTCGTCATGAACTGGACTCATCATATTATATATTCGTCACCTTATTGTTCATAGGAATAATTCATTTATATTCATATACAACTGACTACAATCATACACATTTAAGTCATTATGTGTGTATTGGTTGATTAGATGGCTTGTATTACCCATTTTGTGAACTTAATTACATACCTAGCTATGGTACAATCATTACATTCCTTGGCATGCCTTTACTAAAAACCCCACATTAAAGACTTACTTTAGCTATGAAATTGAGGATGTTACATTATGAGAGTGGCTATTGAAAATTTATCAAAATATTAACTTAAGTGTGATTCTTTCATGTATCGAGCATCATTCGAGGAACAACATTATCATCAACACCATGGTTTTGAAACTAGTATCTTGAAAGAGCTCCACAAGCTCAAGCCACTCAAGCTAAGACACATATATGTCCAACAAGACATGCTAAGCACAAACTTCTACCCATAACAAAAATTTCTACGAAACCTTCAAGAAACAAGGGTAACCACTAGATTTCTTTATATACAATTACTAACTCAAGTATGAGGCTCATCGTGGATATCACATAACATGTACATCATATTAGGGTCTTGGGACATATCTCTCACCTATATAGCAAGCACCAAATTTTCAATTGCCTCTTTCTCTAGGGTTAGATGTTTTCATAGGACATCTAGGGATCAACACTTTCAAGGAAACCACACACTAGGTCACTCAACTGATATACTTAGAAGTAGTCTATCTAGGGTCTCATCATCATGTATTTCATTGTGCATATTTTTCAACATTTTACATATATTTTGGAGTATAGGTACTATGACCTTCTCCCGTGGTGGGTAAACTCATATCAAAAGGTCACTCTAATCATATGTCCCTTGGAAGAGGTCCTTCTTTGTAAAGAGATTGAGGCCCATGTTAGTCTCAAAATATATGTCACATATCATATCTCAACACACACAAGCAAGCATGCCAACCCAGTAACTATGTTTAGCACATCAACCAAGTCATATGTATCAACAAGGTGGTAGGTCTAGCTAGGGTTGCATGGTCAAACTCAATTCATATCATCAAACACTTGGACCTCTTAAGGACAAACTTGGGTCTTATCAACATCAACATCATCATCAATATCATTATCATCATCTTAGGTTTCTAGGTTACTCACTTGCCTAACCTATATCATGGCTCTAGACAATTCTAGAGACTATCAATATCATCTAAACTTGATGTTACATCTCTTTCTCCTAGGTTGCATGGAAACTCACCGCCTTTTTGCGTGTGGTAACATTTTTCATATGTACATATAATAATACATGAAATGTTTTCTCCAACATTTAAACAGGTAATGGAAACCACCATACTCCATCCAAATAAAACCAAAACCAAAATGAGTTACCACACTCATGAGGCAGTCTAGTACCATGACACCTAGAGAACTAGCTAGAACATGGTGCACATCTATGTAGATATCCTAAGTACATGTCATGAGCATATGTCTAGGGAGGTAAATTACACAAGTCTACACCTAGTTCTAGAACATTTAGGTTCTAACCTAGAGGCTAAGTCAACCTAGTCCACAAAGGACATCTTATTAAGTTTTCTAGGGTTGAGATCTAAGATGAGTTTTGTTTCTATTTTATGTGAGCAATGTTTGTTGTTGTTATTATTCATGCTTTGATACCATCTATCACGGAACCAGAATCCCAGTCCCATGAACCAAACAAATACCAAAGGAAACATGCAAAAGTGTAAAGCTTAGCAAACATGAACAAATAACAAGATTAAGGAACCAACATAGTCTCAACATTCAACAAGTATTAATTATACAAGGTACATCATATTCACGAGTTCAATTACACATTTCAAAATTCGAGGTACAAGTCATTCATGTGCACTAAATATGCATCTTACAACAAGTACACCTAGCATAGCTCACCAAGCCCATAAACCTTCTAGACATCTCTAAACCTAAAAACAAAATATGAGAAATGGGTCAACACACGAGGTGTTGAGTATGGGGCAGAAAGATACATATATATGTATAATATTAGCATAATTTGAAAATATTTCAAGACTAAATGAACAAGAAAACACATGTTAACTATTTAACTAAATGTGAAACCATATTATATTTCATTTCACTCCATTATACCAACAATATCAAGCATGTTTAAGGCCTTTGAACATCTTCCCGTCGGAAGGATCCGTAAGGGTGCTCAAGATTAGCTAACCCTTTTATATGAGAGAGACCTCAAGAACATAGCCAAGGGCTAACCCTTTATCAATAATATTATAATGGAGTTCTATATATATGTGTGTTCAAGTTATAAAACCTACGAGGCAAACATTGAGTAAGACATAGAAATACTACATGGAAATATTTGAGCAAATAAACAAACAAGCATACAATACATGTCTTTTCAAGCAAGAAAGTGATATTTATATAACTAGATAAGGCCCATACCGAATTTAGATATTCTTAACTTAACACGTCCATTACCATCTAGATCATAAGCCATCCTGATTAACAACAAGATTACATATATGCATTAGATTCTCATCATTAACCCTAATCAAATGCATTTTAGGGTTTTGGCCAAGATAGGTTCTAATTTGCTTATTCGTTCATTAGATGAGCTTGCACTGATTTAGAGGTCATCATGATGGTGTGTTTTGTGTTTCATGCCATTTCAAAGTTCCAAGAATTTTATATGATCATATCAAGATTTAGGTAATCCATGCACATTATAGGGTTAAAGACTCATATTAGGGAAACCAATATCAGGTATCATCAAGGAAGAAGAGCCAAGGATAAGTTATGCTTTTAGATCAGCAAGAAAGGCACATAGGAAATACATTTAAAGTAGTGTGATGTCCACTAGGGTCTGGGCATCAAACCACCAACATGGGGTACCAACATTCAATCATACATGCAATTATCATAATAGCATACTTATGTCATCAAGAGTACAAGGAAGGTTATAAGGTTTCCCAGGGGTTTCAACAACATAATATTACTAATCTCATTATTGGTTAGACACTTGGAGTTATTCAAAATCAAGGTTAGCATCAGAAGATAAATGTACATCATTATAGTCCAATATAGTCACATATGTAAAAAAGGGGTCATTTATGAGAAATAGGGAGAGTAGGACCTTCATTAGGGATACAAAGGCATTCGAGTTACTGATTTGATTCTTACGTGGGTATATATGCATCAAAGTTCCCAAATTCATCATAACATTGCATTAAATATGTTTTAAATATCAAAAGATAGCATTTTTGGAAACATAGGAGAGTTAGGATCATATTCAGGTCCAAAAACAATACCCAAATTGTAGATCTTTTCAAGAGGATCGATTTGATATATCATATGCCCATATTTGGCTTTAAGATGAGTAAGATATGAATATTTGAAGTTTGCATCTAGAACTTTGGGTTGGATGCAAGGGAATTACCAAAAATTTATGTCTTGACTCCAGGCCCCGATCCTTGATCGAGTGGATGACATGCATGCATGGTTGGGTGCTCTCTCTCCGCTTAAAGGGGTAGTTTGTTGGGCCGACTTCCTTCTTGGGCGTGGTCTCGTGGCCGTCTGATCCCAAGAATGTGATCACTCTATTTCAGGGTTTGAACAAAGGAAGAACATTGGCGGTGCCCCCTTCTTCATTGGTGGTGGCCGAAAAATACATCTAACGTAGTTCAGAGGGTGGTAGGTACTAGGTGGTCGGGGGGTTTCTAGGGAATGATGGCCTTAGTAAGACTGCTCATTGGAGTTATTGTCATCCTCAGCTCCTAGCAAGCGGCTGGGTAGCAACGACCTATTGCTAGGTGCATCCACCTACAATCGGGGGAGGCGGTGAAGAGAAAGAGGGAGGGGAAGGCAAAATGAAGGGAAAGAAGAATCGGAGCAAAAGCTAGCAAGGAAGGCTTTAAAAAGGAGCAAGGAGTTAGTGTTTTGGGGTCATTAACTCCATTGTAATGTATCTTCTTTCCCGATTTGGTGAGGAAGAGTCTCTGTGTCCTACATTTCTCCCCAAATGGGAAGGGAAAGAGTGGGGGTCAAGCCAAATGGTTGAGCTACGATCTAGCAAGGCCCATGTAGGGTCGACCCAAGAACATAATGTATAAAAAGGTAATTAGATCATGTCATCTTCCAAGGAAAACTTTAGAGTCATAGCTCGGATCCAGGTGATTTTTGTTCCATTGGATTCAAAATTTAGAGCTTTGCACTATGATATATACTAGGAATGCAAATGATGATAGATATGAGGTTCAAAATTGGATGCAAGGAAGTGATGTTTTAGATCATGATACTATGTTCAAAGGTGCACATAGATGCCACACCTTGTTCAATTGATCATTGATGTCACCAAATTAGAGAAACATCACATTCACACTATAAAATTGACACCAATTTGAGCAATATGACACTTGATGAGAGAGAATGTGTATAATAAGATATGGAGGAAAAATAGGGTTGTCACATCAACCAACACACACTCTAGTCTTACGTGTTATTTTTTTCTATTAGCCTTCCACAATTTTATCTGACTAGGGACATAACAAGAACAAAACTCTTGGCATTCATATGATCTCACTATTCAGGTCATCAACCCAAAGACATACCTCATTTAGTAATACCATTCTTTACTTATTTATTATTTTACATCATCATCTCAAAATTGAATTAAAAAGAATAACTTAGAAGATGTACTTTATTATTAATCAATTCATTTACAAAATATTCAACTACAATCATTATATGATTGGCTCTCTAGGCATACATACCAATAGACTGGAACTTGCACTTAGAGTCAATCACACATTACTTTGATTCCAAGTGATCTAAAATGACCATCATTCTTCTACTTAGAAAGTTCTTTTCTCAAGGGGACAACTACATTATTCTCGATTGGTACTCTATAAATCTTCACATCTCCTTGTTGTACAATCTATCATATGAGATGGAAACATCTCTATATATGCTTGGAATACTGATGTGATCTAGGTTCTTTACCTTGCGCATTAGCTCCATTGATGTCACAATATAGCTCAATTGCATCACTTATGCTTGGAACCATCCCAAGTTCTAACATGAACTTCTTAATTCAGACAACCTACTTTGTCGCATTCAATGCAACAATATACTTGGACTCTGTTGTAGAATTCACAACTGTCTCTTTCTTGGAACTCTTTCATATCAAATTGTGTTGTTGAGGCAAAACACAAATCATGATTGTGATCAATAATCATCTTTTTCAGTTTGGAAGTTGGCATTGGTGTAACCCTTTGCAACCAACTCTTATTCTATTCTGCAGACAAGGAACTGATCCTTAGGTCTTCTCAAGTACTTAAGTTCATGTTCAAGACATATGACACAAGGACAAGTACATAACATTGTGTACAAGATGGATCCGATTGTAGATGTATATGGAGTCCTACTCATGCATTCCCTTTGTTCACAAGAATTGGGGCATGAGCTCTAGAGATGGCAACTACGTGAGAGATGGGTAGGATATATCTATTTGAGTCCTCCATTTTGAACCTCTTCAATACTTTGTCAATGTATGTTCTCTAACTTAGTCCAAGAATCCTTCTAGATTTATCTCCATAGATCATTATTCCTAATTTGTAGGATGCTTCACCTAAGTCCTTCATAGAGAATGTATTTCCAAGTCAGGTCTTTACTTTTGTAAAGTTGGGATGTCATTCCCATAAATTGTATGTCATCTACATACAATATATGGAATACTATCATTCTCCCACTAACCTTCTTGTGCACGTAAGGTTCATTTTAATTAAAAAAAACTATTTGACTATTTCGTCAAATCAAAGATTCCAACTCCGAGATGCTTGATTCAATCCATAGATTGGCCTTTGTATCTTATAAACTTTATTTGCATCCTTTGGATTTATAAAACCCTTAGGTTGTGCCATGTTCACATCCTAAAGAAGATTCCCATAAAGGAATGAAGTTTTAACATCCATTTGTGCAAATCTCATAGTCATGATAAGATGCAATGGCAAGTGTGATCCTGCTGGACTTAACCATGACAACTGGAGAAAAGGTTTCATCATAGTCAACAACTTTATTGTATGAAGCCCTTTGCAACCAATCAACCCATATATATTTGTACTTTACCATCCATGTAAATCGTCTTCTTCAATACCCATTTGCTATGGGTTTTACCCCTTCAGGTGGATCACCAAGGTCGATAACTTGTTGGTGTACATGGATTCCATCTAAAATCTCATGGGCTCAAGATATTTCTCAAATTATGGTCCCTTAGTACCTTCTAGGTAGGTTATGTATCATCATCTATGGACAACTCACCACCTTCCTATGCCACAATATAACCAAATCTTTTAGGTTCAAGGCGTGCCCTGCTAGATGTACAAAGTTCCTGTGTTACTTGAGGAATTTGAGTCTCTGCAATGACTTGTGATTCTCCTTGTTCCTCTTGTACATCTATTGGTTCAATGTTTTCTTGTTGCTCTCAAACCTCTTTGAGTTCTACATTCCTCCCCCTGATTCCTTTGGAAATAAATTCCTTTTCTAGGAATGCAACATCACTGGAAACAAAGACTTTGTTGTCAGATAGGAAATAAAAGTGACATCATTTAATTTTCTTAGGATATCCTATAAAATAAAATTTATCAGATTTAGTCCAAGATTTTCAAGAAATTGCTTTCTCACATAAGCATCATAACCCCAAATCTCCAGTAAAGACACATTGGGACGCTTCCCATACTGTATCGCATATGGTGACTTGATTTAGATGGTACATGGTTTAGTTTAAATGTGGCAGTTTCAAGAGAAAAATCTCAAAAGGTACTCAGAGGTTCAACTAAACTCATCTTTGATCACACCATATCCAGCAATGTGTGATTCCTTCTTTTTGATACACCATTATGTTGCAGTGTTCTAGGTGGAGTTCGTTATGATACAATACCATGGTCATAAAGAAGGACCTCAAACTCTTGGATTAGATATTCTTCACCTCGATCAAAACAAAGTCCCTTAATGATTTTGTAAAGTTGGTTCTATACTTCATTCATGAAATCCTTGAACTTAATTTTCAATGATTTTTTACTTATGTTTCACATGGTAAACATAACCATAGCTACTGAAGTCATCAATGAAGGTAATGAAGTATTGATAACCACCTCTAGAAGTTGTTATAAAAGGGCCGCATACATCAGTATGTATGAGTACTAATAGTTCACTAGCCCTCTCATTGTTACCAGTAAAAGGAGTCCTGATTATCTTGCCCAACAAACAAGATTCACATGTCATTATTGACTAGAAATCAAAAGAGTCCAGATAACCAATTGTATGGAGTGTGGATATGTGATTCTCATTAATGGGCCCTGATGACAATGCCAAATATGTGTTTTGTTTGAGTTGATGAGTTTTAGTCTTTTCATATTTATTTTATCAATAAATGTCTTTAGATTAAGAAAATAATGACCATAATACATTGGGGAACTTCCATAAAAGATCCCATTCTTTGAAGTAGAACATTGACCTTTCTTATGAAATTCAAATCCACCTTGTCCATACAAGATATAGAAATGATGTTTCTATTTATGGAAGGAACATAATAGCAATTCATAACTCTATTACAAGCTCTATGGGAGAGATAAATTATAGGTTCTGACTATAGTGGAAGCAACTCCTGATCCATTTGTAACTTATAGTCTGACCACACCCTTTCTTAAAGGCCTACTTCTTTTCAGATCCTGCATATTTGAGCATATGTATGATCCACATCTAGTATCTTGTACCCAACATGAATAAGTAGATAATTTTATCTCAATAATGTATATACTTCAAATGTAGATCTCTATCCACATCTTATTCTTCTGGAATTCCTTCAAGTACAAAGGACAACCTTCTCTTGTACTTCTCCATCCCCTTATCTTGAGTGTTGAAGATTTGGATTTATGCCTAGCCTTAGAAATCTTCACAACCTTGCTTTTACCCTTGAACTTCACTCTTCTAATCACATATTTTCCCTTATTCATTCTTACTTCAACATTAATCAACATGCCAAGCAAATATGACAATGGTCTGGCCATATTATTGAAGTGGTAACACTAGATAAAATGGATATAGGATTCTAGAAATTGCAAAATCATATCCATAGCCTACTCTTGGCTCAAAGAGAATCTCAGTTCTTCTAGATGTTCCACATGTCCAATAATATTGAGCACATGGGTATTTGCTACGTCTCCCTCTTCCATCTTACACTCAATGAGTGTCTTTGATACATTACACCTTTCTTGATTTGTATGATTATGGTTCATGTCCTTAAGATGTCTTACCATCTCAAGTATCCCCATGTGTTCACACTACTCATGTAACTCATAGTTCATGTAGCTTAGCACAAGGTGCTTTATGTCCAAGATATCGTGCATGCTCCCCATAAGCATCCACCTTGTCCCTCGGTGCAACAAGAGTAGGTATTTCTATCACTAGTGTTTCTAGGACATAGAGCTTATAGTCATCATTGTGAACTCTTCTCAAAGTCTAAAACTAGTCATGGAAATTTGTCCCATTAAGTTTGTCCTTCCTAAGGACTGGTCACAAAGATGATTTGATTGTCATTTGATTCTACAACATTAAAATTTGCATTTTGTCAAACCACTTTTGATTTGATTTGGATAATATTTGAAGATATTTAATTAGGCCTTCAATTAATTATCATTGCCACTATTTTATTCAAATTGTTAGCCCTCGCATATCAATTTAGAAGATTGCAATGTACAACCTTCGAGTGAGCCAAGATCCAAAATAATTGAATTAATACCTGACCAACGCCAATGTCCATAATCAATTATTAAGGTAGGAAGCATTTGCCAATTGCATCTTATACAATTCTTGGATTAATGATATACAAAACTCTTTGCCATAGTAATATGCATGCTTCTAGTTTCTTAATCTCATCTAAGACTGACCCAAAAGGCAACACGATAGTAATGCACCCCCTTGAAAAGCCCACATAACTAACATCACACTTCCACGAGATGGATAGTGCACCGTGCTTGGTGTGCCCATACATAGTCGATCAAGCTTTTCATGTGAGTTTCTAATGGAAATCACATTACACTTAATATGTTATTGAGGGAGTTGTATTTATAAATGTATAAACATATCCAATCACTACATAATATACTACGTATCATATACATTTTATATCCTACAAAGATAAACATGTCATTAAAACATGAGTGATGGTTATCACCATTCTATTCTAATTCCTTGGAGCCACAAGGAATTACCACAACCTAGGGTCTATATCTAATGCAGAAACCTTTTGTTGGGGAAGATTTGTGATTGCCCATCTAGGTTGATTTATTCAACCCTTGAACTGATTGGCTCTCCTGTTAGTCAATCGGTTGGTCATCTTACCAGTCTCCTGGTTTGTGGTCCACTATCTTTTGGGTCCTCCAATTGATCAGTTGGGTTCCAGTCAATCTGTTCGACTTGGGTCAACTTCTGTCCTCCTTGTCCCTCCAACCGGTCAACTCATCTTATGAAACAAGTGGTTGTTCTTCTGAAACGGGCAACTCATCTTCTTCAACATAACGAGAATTAAACTATCATAAAGTTATTACATGATTATAGAGAAACCTCGACTTACAATTAAGGGGAGCATAGGTCGAAGACAATAGTACTTCAACAATTGGAAGATAAGGTAGAGGCTTGGCATGCAAACAAAGATAAATTATAGAAAACAACTACAACCACCATGCACAAATATTTAGGGTTGCCATAACCACGTTACACATCCACCATCAAAACCAACTTTTAGGGTGACACATGTAAAATCCATTTATATATCACATATATATTTGTTTTGGATTGTATGTGCTATTTAATTAGATACACACATTAATCAGTTTATGTATTCACATTGTATGTAATAACTAAATGAAAAAACTAAAAATCAGATCATAGCAATTATCCTAAAACATAGTAAATTGATGTGGCTATGATACCACTAGAGTGTAATATGGCGGAAGAGCAGACAACAAAATTTGAAATTTAAATACTATATTCCCCTTATAACAGTACATTGCCTCAATGACTATATAATCAGAAGGATGGTTTTGAGGATATACATGGTCCTGCAGTGAGTCCCACAATAATCTCCTCATCGTAGTATGCATCTTTTTTCATGTCACACTCGAACAACGTCTACTACAGCTACTGGTTGATCATCAAGGATAGTAGCTTGATGTTTTCCTCCTAGCGGTAAAAGCTCCTCTCCTCTAGAGTAGTCCATATGGACCACCTGGAACTCCTGTCTTTCTAGAAGTATAGATGAGAAGAAGTTGTCTTGTTATGTTGGTGTACTAGCACCAACTTGATCTCCCAGAATTGTTATCCCTTGTTATCCCTCCCTTTATCAAGTAGGACTTTCTCATGTTCTCTCAATTTCTACAACCTGAGAAGCCAAAAAATTTCAAGGCAATGGAGTTGTATCTGAGAAGCCCCCAATACCCTACTATATATAAGAGGATTACAGTTAAGATTCCCAATCTGTGTGGGAGTTGAAGGGATAAGAATTTAATGAATTTTCACAACCAATGAGAGACTAAATGATCATTCATAGATGAACCAATTGGTTGGCATGTGAGATGATTAGTTCAACCCTTGAAATGGTCATTTCATCATGTTTCTCAACCGTAATTGTATTGGAAATTTTAATTTGATTAATGCACAACATGATGTTAGCACTAATCCTTGATCCAATCGAATTGATCCATGAACTAGGTAGTTCATCACATGAACCGATTGCTTGAAGAGCTTGAGCCGAACGGTTCACTCAGTGAACCAGCCGATTTATGCTTGGGTTCATCAAGAATTCAGCCAATGCAATTTCCAATCAACCTAACACTCCAACTAATCATTTCAAAACTTGAATTGGTTGGTTTAGAGTATACTCAATCAATTTTTGTTTAAGTCGAATACCTAAACACTTTAATAAACGAGATAAACACCATTCATGAACATGATTATATTCCAAGTATATTGTAACGTCCCAAGATTTGATACCTTGGATAGAATGATCTTAAAAGGAATGATTGAACTACCCATATCACCAAGGTGCACCTCCTTTTTTGGGACCCCATTACTAAAGAACTCGATAGTTAAGTGTGATCATCTTGGAGTAGTACTAGGATGGGTGACCAGTCGGGAAGTTGACCCCGACTTGTGTGTGAGTGCGGAAAACACACACAGTTAAGGCTAGTGGTGGTCTGTGGGGCCGGTCATCATTACTGAAACTCTATTAGAGCCTTGGGTGGTGGGTATGAATGTTACAAATGGTATCTGAGACATAACCCCTCTAGCAGGTGGGGCCCACACGGGCATGCAGTATGCCAGTCTTGAGTCATACAGTCCACACACGTTGGAAAGGGCAATCCATGGTGATGTAGCCACCCTTGTGCTGATAATCTGTGATTGGGAGTTGGGTGTCCATGGGCCATTCTGGGTCAGCACTGAAATGGGGTAATAATGTGAGGTCATATAGTTGATCCTTGATGAGGACGTCAAGATTCTAAGTGGGGGAGATTGTAATGTCCTAGGATTTGAAGCCTCAAATAGAATGATCTTAAATGGAATGATTGGACTACCCATATAACTAAGGTGCACCTCCTTTTCTGGGAGCCCATCACTAAAGAAATCCATAGCTAAGTGTGCTCAGCTTGGACTAGTACTAGGATGGGTGACCAGTCGGGAAGTTGACCCCGACTTGCACGTGAGTGAGGAAAAAGCGCACAGTTAAGGCTAGTGGTGGTCTATGGGGCTAGTCATCATTTTTGAAACTCTCTTAGAGCCTTTGGCAGTGGGCCTGAATGTTACATATATCCTATGTGTGTGACCCTATAAGTTCCAAGTCAAGTTGGCAGTGAATGTACATAACTATTTTATGACATCACAAGTAAAGAGCAGTATCTACGCTAATACAGAACTGGCCTTTAGCGTCAGTTTTCAAGCGACACCCAAGTGGGCACCGCTAAAGGTCGACCCCTTCGGTGTCAGTTCAATAACTGACGTCAAAATACTTCCCGCCACCCAAAACGCGCCGACAAGGGTACTATAGGCGTCAGTTATCCAAGAAAAAATTGATGCTATATCATGGTTATTAATCGTTGGTTATCTAGGACTATAGACGTCGGTTATTAAACAAACTGACGCCATGACCCTTCCTGCCACCAGTATAGCGCCAGCAAGGACAATATCGACGTCGATTATTAGCATTTAACCGACACTATTTAGAGATAAAGACGTCAGTTGTTAGCAAAAAACCGATGCCATATCCCCGCCAGAACGACTGTTCTGGGCCACAATAGGCGTCAGTTCTTTTAACAACCGACACCATGAAGGGAAGTATCGACGGAAATTTTTTTATACTAACTGATGTCGTATGTCTTTGGTGTCAGTTTATTACAAACAATCAATGCCTATTTGCTTTTTTATTCTTATCAGTTTGCATGCCTGCTGTATGGCTGGTCAGTAGGATGCAGAACCTGCACTTCATTTCTGAACTGTAGGTTTACAACATCCATTGATATCATCCATACAGTAGGCCACAAACCTGCAAAGTCATTCACATTCAAACACATGTATTGATCAAATACATGTAGAAACCTACAAAGTCATTTACATACACATTCAGTTCCATTCATTTTATCTCTTTTCACATTCAGACACATGTATAAACATTCATGTATTGATTAGAAAAAGTCATTCACATTCACATTCACACTTATGACAATTCATAAAAAGTCATTCACATTCATACAAAAATAATTATGAGAACAAAGTTTAGAAATATCATTCTTTATTCATCATCATCATTATCTCCATGAGTATCCCAATTATATTTAGAAAATTCCCACTACTTGTAGGGCTTCTGCCCATTATTCTCTTACATCATTTAACTCATCCATCGTGTAGGGAGTATGTACATCTAATAACTTTTCACCTGTAGTGAAGTCAGTTTTAAACACCTGCAAAGAGAATGATGTATATATATAATTAGTAATATATAATAAGATTGATATATTTCATATTATCTAATGAGACTACATATAATATCTGATGTATGGTATCGATTTCCATTGCGGCATGGTCGATAATTATGCTCATAAATCGCATCACATAGTATCCACATGCCCAACCATTGTCTTGTGTAGCACACTATAAACCGAAACATAAAAAATATTCAAAAGTACAAATAAGCATAGTTCACATAAATAATATATACATTGGAGTCGGGAAATTACTTTCACATTTTCCCAAGTTAGTGGCTAGATTTTTTTTCTTGGGGAACTTTCATCCATCTTTTTTGTACTCTTGTAAATCCCTACATGCTAATGTAACACATTAAATTGCATAATTAAATAGTAATGTAATAACATATGTTAACAAATATAAAAATATGAAATATTTCTCACGAGAATAATGGCCTTTTCATTGTGTGTCCATATATATTCAATTCCTTCCCCGTGGGATCTAGATAATAGATAGTGAACGTCCCCGCTAGAGGTAAGAAAGTTAAAAATTAATAACTCAAAGTCACAATAAAAATGTAATTTTCGTAAGTCCAAATTATAAGCAAAGTAAACTTACCCGATATTGTATGGAGATATTATCACCGTCTTCTTGTTTTTACCAAAATATTTAAAAACATCACAACAATGTGAAGTAACTGACCTAGGATTTTTACCTACAAGACTAATCAAATATGGAACCAAAAATCCCACATGGAGAAATAAAAAATATGTACATATCGTATGTAAGTGGCTGCAAAACATGTATTACATATGCATTAATATATAAGAAACCAGATCACCTTATATAAAATAAGGTATATGGATGTATAAACAAGGTCTCACCATATCCATAGCTCTATCATAGATGTATTCATCCAAGCATAACAAAACATCTATAAAATATCTAGTATGAATAGCTTGTTATCATATGATTGACCTACATCTTCCTCCAGAATAGTAACATTTATAGTGTAATTTGGATCATGTTCGCCTATCCAATCTTCCATACCCCTACAATTAGGACCTAACGAGGCATGTAGGTCCCTTGGAAGCCAACTTGGTACTTCAGGAGGTGGAGGTGGAGGCCGAGATGTTCAGAAGGTGGAGGTGGAGGCCGAGATGTAGTGGGTGTCTTCGTTTTGACCTGTATATATAATTTTAGATCAATTGACTCATATATACGTACACACTCAAAAGTTAATTTAATGTAAATTTACAATACAATATTAGTATGGACGACATCCACTTTGGGCTACAATATCAATCCGCCTTTTGCCTCACCAAGCATTTTAGAATTTGGGTGGGCATATGGCAATGTAAGATCCCTCCATTTGGGGACTACACTTATCGGGCTCACACGAACTGTACCATATGGTACTGGAGTCCCATGAAACATTTCTCCTAGAAGGTGTGGGTAAGTCGACGCCTCTGCAATGACATATTCTTGACTTTATAGATGACATGGATTCAACCCCTACAAATTTTCGTAAAGAATGTTATATAAATATATACATAAACATATCATCTTGAAAAGACTAGCTACTATGTCATAAAAATAATTACATCGGATGTGCTGGGTGGTGGGTCTACATGATTACTCCCAACCTCTACAGTAGGAGAAGAATGGCCTGCCATAGGTACTTTCTGAGTGGAAGTCTGAGACGCATTCCACTTCACCATTGCTTCTTGGATTTTCTTATCAATTAACAAATCTACCTATACATGGATAAAAGTAATGCTAGCTTATGATTATTGAATTCCCTTTCACAATAACATTATAAAAAATAATAGGTTATCTTAGCTTGTGAATGTTCCGCTTTTGGGATAGGTTTGCAATGGGATGGCCCAAAGAACGCTTTGATGCCCACACCAGTGCATGCACCCCTAACACGTCCAGGATGCTCTGGGTTACCAAGAGCAACTGTCAGTTCATCCCTTGTGCCCTCAGGGGTGAAATTGCCTTCCTTCCTGTACTCATGCAGCTCCCGCTAATCGCCATCAAATGAAATTGGTAAGTAAGCATAACAATAATCAATATCGATCGATTGCTCTAAGAGTTGAATTTTACCATTTTAGTATCCGCCTCAGCAGTTGCAGGCTTTATTATATCTCCCTTCTTGTTTTGCCTCCCAGCTATCCACATAGCATGGTGAGGCAGAGGTGCGGGACCAATAGTAGAGGACTCTGCAGTCTCCTGAGTAGCAGCAAACTCAACATGTAGTCTTTGGCGAACGCCTACATAGCCTCTTGGACCCATTGTGTGGTCATTCACATTCAGTGCACACCTTGCTCTTTGAGCATCGCTGATATCCTTGTTAGTAAGCACATTCATTTGGTTAGTAACACTAAAGGTTAATCTTAAATAGGTGAATACATAAGAACATATATTAATTAAATTGAGAGTGGCTCTTAATGCCTTGAATTCATCTATTTTTCTTTGGGTAACAAACTCCTCCCAGTCTTTGGGGTCCAGGTAGTTCCATTGATCAGGGGTTGCCTTCTTCCTAAATTTATTTTTTAAAGATAATACAAACAAAAATTATTAGTGTAGAGAGTTAGTCAAAAAGTGATCAATGTCTTGAATTGCAAATCAATCAAGAACCTCTTCTCCGCATCGTGTATGTAACCTAGGGTGAGATTTGTCCTATAATTCCTTAGGACCCTCCCACAGCATTGCGTCACACCTTTATGATGTAGCTTTTCATCCAGATCAAATATACTCTGCAAAATAGAATTGCTATTAACTAGTATCCTAAAACTTAGTAATCTACAAAAATAGAATTGCAAATAATAATAACTCACACATAGTTCCTTCCACACTAAGTCTTTCTTCCCCTTAGGAACTTTATGCTAGGATTCTAGGTTAGGACTACAATGGCTGCGAGTAAGAACCCCAAGATATGAAATAAATGAGTTGTGGTTCACTCCAACTGGATTTCCTGCATGATCGAAATCCACATCCAGATTGGGTCCATTGCTCCTTTGTTGTTGTAACTTTCTCATCATTGTGATGCCCCTCATTTTCTCAATTTTTTTTGCTTCTCATCAAGTGCCCAAATTTCTTCAGGGGGTGCATCACCAACCTAAAATTTGACAAAAAAACACACTTACAGGATATAACTATAAATGTGAGGCGGGATATATTTTTAAAACTTACATTGTGAGGCGGTGCATTGGTGTCCTCACCCTCACGGTAATCATCAACATGGTCATCATATGAATGCTCAACCATCTGAAAGTTCACATTGCAAAGTAATTCACATTGCAAAGTTCACATTCACATTGTAAAGTTCACTTTCACATTGTAAAGTTCACATTTGGAAAAATAAAACATATAAAAAAATATAAACATGCATGCCTCTAATATTGCGATCTTTTATCAATTTACAATCCTTCATTGTGATCTCTGCACACATACAAGTTATCATTAGCTTCAATATTTGGTGGTGTTGGCAACCCAACTAAGAATGGACTAGAGTCATCATACTTATCGTAAACTTACAACTTGTGTATAATGGTATCTCAACATCATGCACAATGTTTCTAAACATGGGAGGTGGATCAATGTGCTCTACCCCACAACTATGCAGCATCGCATCAACGATGTCTACTAGAACTGGTTCTTTCACATCTACGTCATATGAGGCAATTTCTTCTTCCACACAAGCACTGCTATCGACATCCACTGATTTTAGGTTTGAAATCTCTCCATGCCTGTGCCATTCGGTATAGCCTTGTACAATCCTGTTGCACATGACTTGACTTTTAATTTTGTCACCAGTGCTGTCTTTCAAGTTGTTACCGCAATGCCTACATGGACAGTAGAACCTATCTTCAAATTGTTTCCTATGTTCCTTGGAAAATCTAATAAACTGATAAAGACCAGAAATAAATTTTGGGGTGCAGAGATTTGGAATGGACATCCATGATCTATCCATTCTATGATCAAAGAGAAAACAAGTGTACATTAGAACAAGATTAGGGTCTAGGGTTAAAGGATTAGAGTATATTGTTAAAACTTTAGGGTTTAAGGTCTTATATATAATAAATAGTTAAAATATCCTAAGTGAGATTTAGTGTTCAAGAACAGTCCCAAACCGGAGAACACCGTGGAAATGCTGCCAAAATTTTCTTGAAAACCCAATAAACATTATACACTTACATCCTAAGTGAGATTAGGTGTTTAAGAACAGTCCCAAACTGGGGACTATCCAAGATTTACTCCTATTGAGTAAATCTTGGATGGGTTTCTAGGTCAACAAATACATGTGATGTCATTCTTATATATAATAAATGTGTACCACCTATCCCATTCTTGAACACCTAATCTCACTAGTAAGTGTATAATGTGTATTGGGTTTTCAAGAAAATTTCGGCAACATTTTCCCATTGTTCTCAAAGTACATATGTACTTAGAGAACAAACGGGGAAATGCTACTGAAATTTTCTTGAAAACCCAATACAAATTATACACTTACATCCTAAGTGAGATTAGGTGTTCAAGAACAGTCCCAAACCAGTGACTATCCAAGATTTACTCCTAATGAGTAAATCTTAGACGAGTTTCTAGGCCAACAAATACATGTGTTGTCATTCTTATATATAATTAATGTGTACCACCTATCCCATTCTTGAATAGCTAATCTCACTTAGGATGTAAGTGTATAATGTGTATTGGATTTTCAAGAAAATTTTGGCAGCATTTCCCCGTTGTTCTCCAAGTACATATGTACTTAGAGCACAAATGGGGAAATGCTACCAAAATTTTCTTGAAAACCCAATACACAGTACACACTTACATCCTAAGTGAGATAAGGTGTTCAAGAACAGTTCCAAACTGGGGACTATCTAAGATTTACTCCTAATGAGTAAATCATGGATGGATTTCTAGGATAACAAAATATAACACCACTCATAAGTAGGCAGGTCTGATCACATTAAATTTTTAAGATCGAACCTAAGGACATTTTTTCTTAAGGCCAATTTGGATTTTAGTCCAATTAAGAAAAAGTGATTAACAAGGTTGGATTGATTTGACTATCTTTTTATATAACTAAGTTATGTAAGGAAGTAAATAAAATAAAAGCAAACATTAAAAATAAGATAAAAGAATTATAAAAGAACATAGACATCAAATTTCACCACCACTACATGTATTTGCTCACCTACATTGCATCACTCACAATTTGGATATTAGATCAAGGGTCAATCACATTCCAAACCTTATTAGAGTATGTAAATCACAAGGACAACGTTCCCCATTGAATTGAGGTCTCATTACTTATATATCACGAACCCATCACCCTAGAGAATGTCATTCTAATGTCACATCTAGGTTTCATTGATGATTTATTGATGATCTAATTTCATATACATGTCTATACTATAGGATTTTAATAGAATTATAAGTACCTAATCTATAGAGCATTATTAAATAATAAATCAAGAATTCAACAGTTTCAATCATGCAATAATTCACAATGCAATGTTATAAACTATAGGCAACATGGATAGATGAGACTAGAGTTCATATTAGATTAAAAAATAGAAACTTAGGACAAAGTCCATCACTAAAGTCCCAAACTCAGCATATATGCACAATTAGCATCAAATATTGGACAAAAGGGTAGATTAGAACCCAAATGTACTATTGTTTGCTTCCTCTATTTGCCACTCTTGCTCGAAAAATGGGTTTAATGAAAGAAACACATCCATATTCATTCTACTCTCTCATGGGAGGAAGAGGAGGAAGAGGGTACCTGTGTCGAGCGGCAGCGGCGGTGGCAAGAAGCGAGTAGGTGTCAACCGACGACAACAAGTAGTAGGTGTCCAGTGGAGGCCGGAGCAGTGGTGGTGAGCAACAGCTGTCCAACAGCGGCCAGAGCGGTGGCGGAGAGCACAAGGTGTCCAACGGCGGCCAGAGCAGCGAGCGGGGGGCTGACCTTGGGCGATGGAGGGTAGGGAGCAGGCGGAGGAGGATGAGCATGTCACAGCTGGGATTTTGGGAAGCAGCGAGCAGGGAGTCGATGAGCAGGGAGAAGGGTGGCGACGGCGGCGAGCAAGGAGAAGGAGCGGCGTGGCGGTGGAGAGCAGGGGGTGGAATCGCCAGACCTAAGCTTCAATCGCAATGAAATAGAGAAAGGGGAAGAGTCTGCTTCTCGCGGGTGCTATTAGGTTATCAATTGGCGTCAGTTATTCAAATCAACCACCGCTTATATTAATAGATGTCGGTTACCACAACAAAACTGACACCTATGCTCTATAATAGTTGTCAATTTCTACTAGAAAAAATGACGTCTATCTACATATGCTGAAAAAAACAAAATGTTCTCGAATTCTGATCATAGTCGTTAGTTTCCGTAGAAAACCGACGCCAAAGGGGGGTAAAAAATTTCACAGGGACAGTTCGTGAAAACACATCGACGTTGGTTATTGCAAAAAAATTAAAGATAAAAATGGGCCCAAATTCTGTCTCGTGAAAAACCGTCAGTCGTCGGTTGTTTTGTTAACAACCGACGCCGTATGTTAAATTTTGGAGGTAATTTTTTCATTGGAAAATTTGGATTTGGCGGTCAATTTTGGGCATCAGTTGTTTATTAAGGAAGCGACGCTAAATAAAAAATGATACTCGTGTCTAGCCACTCCTCACAGATATATGTCGGTTTTTGTATTCAACCGACTCTATAGGGTTTAGGCTTCAGTGCATTGTTTACAACTGACGCCTGTAAATGTGACGTTATAAGCAATTTTTGTAGTAGTGCTAGTAGCACATCAATGATATCCATGTAAATGGAAAGTTGGAGAACAACTTCAACCTACAATATGTGATTGGTGTTATAGTGTTCGTATAATTCCATTGTCATTGATATTAAGATTGAACTTGACATATGTATAGTCATCCTCTTCAACATTCAATCTTTGCACCTTGATCTACAGAAGACTGTCAGAGATATATGTAAACTCAACATCACATATTGACTCACATATGCATGGCCATGCATTTCTCAATCTATCTTATGAAGTGGCCATGCCATCATACTCATGTAGGTGGGACAAATCTCATCTACATCACTCACAATGATCCCCATGTGTCACAACGCATCTAATCATCACCTTTATGAAAATGCTTATTCAAGGTCATAGTAGATGATGTCAAAGTACACTGAATGACACCTGATGAGTGTAGTGATTTCATGTCTAAGAACCAAAATCACCACCAACACTATGGGAGATGATTTTGACTACCATGTAATATTTCCATATATCACTCTAATGGTGGGTCTCTCCAATACTCTATTCTCTAACAAGTATCAATGTGTTTGGCTTGATATCACATATCAGGACTGATGAGATTCTATCATCAACCAACACACACTCTAGTCTTATGTGTTATTGCTATCTATCATCCTTCCAGAATAACATATGACTAGGGACATAGCAAGAATGTATATACTCTTGTCATCTATATGATCTCATTGTTCATGCCTCAACCCGAAGACATACATCATTGAGTAATATCATTCTTTAGATGTTTATTGTGTTACATAATTATCTCATAACTGAATAAAACAAAATAAATTGGAAGAGTGCCTTTATTATTAATTAAATCATTTTCAAAATATTCCATTAAAATCAACATATGATTGGCTCTCTGGGCATACATATCAACAAAAGTGAGATCAATCAACAACTTTTTATTATGTCTACTTACTATTGGAAGGTTGTTTTATTTTCACTAGACTCATCTCAAACTATTGATAGGGTGACCAATATTAGAATAATCATTGTTCACATTTTGTGACAACTGTATATGGTTGGAATGATGTGTCAAACTAGTGGATGGGTCTTATATTTTCTAAAAATTCACTACCTTTAGAGGTTTTGGTGACAGTAAGGTTAGTGAATTTTGTTTTATCTCTTGGTTTGTAAGTCAATCATGTTACGTAAAAGTATCTAGTTGTTTATAGGACAATAGTATCTGCAATATGTTCTAGTGATTCAAATTGTATATTTTCTGATATAACTATCAACTAAACCTTTGGCGACCTATACAAATGCCATCATAATGGGGATTAATTGAAATTAGGATTTAGTTCTTTTATCAAAATACCACCTAGATTTATCTAATAGACCTATTGCTCATACATTAATCAATTAGATCAATTTTTTTTGGTGGATGTCACATCCAAGTTGTATTTGTTCCTACAATATCATTTTTCTAAATCTAAAAGTTCAAAAATCATGCCAAACCTGGAGGACAAGTTTTGGAAAATTGACAAAGTCTTATTTTTTAATGATATATGTAGGTCACATATCATGTTTTCCCTACAACACATTTTGGATGCACTTACCAAATGAATGTAGCCCAGTTGACGTAGGGAATATCCAGTAAAGTCGTATGGTAAAAACCATGGACCCTAAGACTACCTAAGGTATATAACCCCAATCTAAAATTAAGTTCACTATATTGGGAATTGGTATCCTAAATTGAGGCCTCATATTTGAGAAATAATAGTTGGTGTGAAGTCTTAAAGGCATGCAAACCTATTCATGTGGTTCCACAATATTTAACTCACACCTTGAGGCTTAATGGGTAGATATTTCTTCAATCACTAGAAACTAACTAAAAAAAGTATATCATCAATATATATATATATATATATATATATATATATATATATATATATATATATATATATTTGGTATTTAGCTAAGCTAATGAGATTTCTACCTCTATAGAGTAATCATTGTACTACTAGTGAATTGGTTAAATGCTTTATGTGTTACATACTCCTAGTCTTTACTAATCAACACACACATTTTCATCATCTGAGTACATACCTCCTCAAAAGATTTTAAAATTTCCAAATTCTAAAGGTTTCATGATTTATATATACTATAGATTCACTAATATGACTTTCCATGATATTACTAAAACATTAGATAAAATATTTTAGTTTGATTTCATGGGACTAAATAGACTACACTTTCTTATTGTTTAACTCATCAATTCCTATGAAATTATTTGAAAAACCCAAATTTATTCTCCAAAACACACATTCAAACTACATGTTTTGAAGTAAAATTTAAAATTTAGAACATGCATCCATTGTTAAAATGTGGTTGTTTGTAAATATGTGTGACAAACTAATCACAGTAAAAATGAGATAACTCAAAATAAAGCGCGAAATCATCACTAAATATCCAAGTTACCAGAAAACACAGTAAATTAAAACCTATTTTTATATTACAACAAAAGAGGAAACATAATACATATCATGTCACAAGGTGGTACATATCACTGTTCACTTGGCCAACTTGCCAGGACCTGTTACACATAACAAACTATACACATATAGAAGCCATATTTATGTAACCATAGCATTGTAACACCCCTGACCTGGGTTTTGGGATAAGCCTAGAAGTTTTATCAAAGTAAGTTTCTTAGAACCTTGTCTTAATCTTTTGAAAAGTAATTAAGACTAAAGGAGAGTTTAGCTCTCAAGTTCAGCTTGCTTGCAAATCATTTGCACTTTATATGATAACTTTGAAGCAAATTGTAAATTACCCAAAATGTGGGGTTGATGTGCAAATTATCACCTCTAGAGTGTCCCTTGTCTCTCATAGCATCATATATAGGAGATAGAAAGGAGGGGGCGCCTTGTTTGTGTCTTGGTTGAGTGATAGCACTCTTGGTGGTGAAAATACAAAAGAATGTTGAGTGTCTTGAACCCTAGATAAAGTTGTGTCGAGTTATGAAGATTATATGGGAGTACATATCGATTTAGAAACCATAGAGGAGGTTCCATATCATCTTGGATACTTTTTGTAAGTATTCATATTGAGAAAAGCACCTCAAGTAGCTGAATCCTATTAGTTTAGACGTTCCTTACAAAATTTGTATTGGTTTACATATAAAGTGATATTGGGTTGTGATATCTTATCAAGCGAGCTAGCCAATGGCTGATATCTTATCTTTGGATTATCCTCATGAGTTTTGCATGGAAAGATAATTACAGATGAATGGAGCCACCATGGATGGACATGTGCCACCTAAGTGCATATGGTGGTGACACTTCACATACACTCTTTCTCTTGAACCTCAACTATATAAGCCTCTCTTTTGACCTACTATTAAACATTTCAACCCTCACATAATTACTTTCTTAGAGGATGACCATAGAAGATTTAGTTGTAGGAATGAGTTCAAGCATCAATCCTAAGGTGAAGCCATGGCCATCTTCAACCTTGGGTGGACTATGCTTCTCGGGTCATGGTTTCTTTCTTTATTTTCTTCTTCACTAAGTTCCTAAGAATGGTATCTTATTTCATATAGAAGTATTGTGATTGAGTCTTGGACTTTTGATAAGTCATCTTCAACCTTGGGAATATGAAGCTTTGGAGCTTGAAGCTCTTGTGGTGTTCTGTATGCGCGTTATATAACTTGAACTCAAATATATTATTATTCACCTTTAATCATGCAATACTTGATGATTCCTTTTCAATTTCAACTTAATTTGATTGAATGATGGTTCTCTAAGATCTAATGGATATATGGGGCTATTATCAATGAATCGTAGTGTTAGTGGGTGAAGGGTTGAAGCTTGAAGATGATGAAATATTCCATGCACAAACCGATATTGGTTTCAGAAAACCCTAAAATGATATAAGGATATATGAAAGGGAAACGAATATATATGACTTCCTTGCCCATTACCGGTTTGTTACATGTGATGACTATCATCGTTACAGTTGTCTATCCTATCACCTAAGGCTAAATATGGGGGTAGGCTGATATCTTGAAGTTGTGTGAAGATATGTAGTCAACTCTATATGCCCTAACCCTATCAACCCGACACACATGTAGCTTAACACAAGTGTGATGGGTGACACACCTTTTCTGACACACCATGTGAAAGGTGTGGGCGACACACTCGTTGAAGTCATGACTGACACATCAACTAGTGGTGAGGTTGATACCTTGATATGTGAAAGTATATAAGGGGGATGATGATGGATAACCCGATATGTATCAAAAC
Organism: Alisma plantago-aquatica; assembly: GCA_963693085.1. Classification (NCBI taxonomy): domain Eukaryota; kingdom Viridiplantae; phylum Streptophyta; class Magnoliopsida; order Alismatales; family Alismataceae; genus Alisma; species Alisma plantago-aquatica. The sequence continues at coordinate 192,919,786 of OY856413.1, read as the reverse complement.
CCTAATGGTAAATATCACTTGTTGATAGCTAGGGAGACAAAATAGATGGTTCTATAGTTGATACAATAGATGACAATGTGGAAAATACCCTAAAGTATACTATGTCCAATACACAAAGTGATAGGTTGGCCGATACACAAAGTCATAGGGTGGCTGATTCACAAAGTGATAGGGTAGCCGACACCCAAAGTGATAGTGTGGCCGATACCCTAAAATGTGGTCAAGATGTTATGCTCATGTGAGATAAAAATATTATGCTAAAGTATGAAGAAGGTGATGCATCAAGATATGGTGAAGGTGATACACCAAGATATGATTCATGACCAATATCACAATAAGCACCTCAAAATGGATATCTCCCTAATCACCTTTAAACAAATATCACTTGATGTGCCATGGCCAACACAAGTAATAACATCTAGGCTGACACAAGTAAGAGTGTCTAGGATGACACAAAGGTTAGTGTGTAGTATGACACACCTAAATAAATGTAGGATGATACATGATAACCTCCTATTTTGCGATGTTATCTTGCTAGTTTTCTTCAGTTTTCCATTCTCTTTCTTAAATAAATTAGGCACAATCTTTAATTTTCCACTTTATTGTAAATATACCATCATACTAACTTTTCCCCTTTCTATTTCTTATAGAAAAGCACAAAAACATTACAAAAGCTCCAAATGGTCCCAAGACCGAATGGACACCAAACGGTCCCAAGATCGAATGGACATCAAACAGTCCAAGACCGAATGGACATCAAACAGTCCCAAGACCGAATGGACACCAAACGGTCCCAAGACTGAATGGACACTAAACAGTCCCAAGACCGAATGGACACAAAATGGTCCCAAGACTGAATGGACACCGAACGGTCCCAAGACCGAATGGACACCAAACAGTCCCAAGACCCAATGAAAGTCAAACGGTCCCAAGACCGTATAAAGTCAAACGGTCCCAAGACCGAATAAAGGCAAACAGTTTCCAAACTGAGAGAGTCCAAACGGTCTCCAAACCAAGAGAGAGTCCAAAAGGTATTCACGACCGTTTGGGCACAAAACTCCCAAACCGTTTGAGCCTCACTCAAAGCCTATAAATCAGACGTCAAAAGGCTACCTCTATTATTCCAAAGCTATTCCATCCTTCGTCCGCTACCTTGAGGCTATCAGTCTGAGATCCATACTCCATCTCCAAGCTACTTTCTCTCTCATCAACAAAGAAGGTGGGAAGAGGAGGATTCATCATCAAGCAAGCTACGAAGTGTGAAGATCGTTGCTCTCTCTCTCTCTCCAAGGGGTCGACCTTCCTCCCTCCTTCATGGAGATGACATTCTCTCTCTCTCTTCTCTCCCCCTTCTTTGCTCTTGCCATGAGCGAGTAGTCTTATACACTAGGATGTGGGGAGTAGCCCCACTACCCATGTTTTCATTTCATGCATTGTAATTCTTGAGTTTGCAATAGAAAAAATACTATCTTTCCAGTTCAACATCAATCATTTAATGAATGCTAATTGCTTGATCACCAAATTGTGTTATCTATTATCTTTTAGTGTGAATTGTCTATGTGTGTACTTCTAGATTCGAATATTGACTGCTTGTTGGTTCCAGATTGTATGTAGTCACCATACGTTTGGTTCGGTATCTAGGAGCATTTCTCAAGAAGTGGAGTAAACTCACCTCCATCTTTGTACTTCCATGCTATGAAATGGAATCAGTTGATGTATGAAAGTACAATGATGACGGGTCAAGGAACACACTTCATGAGGGAAGTGATGCAAAGTAAGTGACCATCCTTCTGGGAATGGTTGGCATTGCAACACTTCCACATTTCTCGTAGTTAGTTTTCCGAGAGGAAGCTAAGACTACAAAGATACTAACTGTTTAGACTCTTTTCTTTGCAAGCCAAGTTATTGTGATGTATGTTTTGATTCATGAGTAGTGGTGGCGAAAGCCGATCACGCCCTAGTGGTTCCTTAATATTGTTTACGACCTTAAATTTACCTTCCTACTAACTTTCCTTTCTTTACTTTACTTACTCTTAGTTTTAACAACCAAACCATCTTTTGAATCTAAATACCAATTGTTAAGGAGTTAAGTGAAATTCTAATGTTTTCCATCTTGTTTGTCTTAACAAGACCGTTGTCCTGTGGATTCACCCTTAACTATACTACGATAAGACTTCCATGTATCCTAGCATACGTGGGTGGAGTTTCTGATCTAGTATAAGCAAGGCTAAATCAAAAGACTTACTATCTTTAGGATTTTTAGTGGTTCACGCAATTCCACGCAAGTGGAAGCTCCATCAAAAATTGGTGTCGTTGTCGGGGACAATGGAACGTTTTAATTTCATTTATCATCTTTCTAGTTGGTTAGGGTTTTACACTTTTTCTTTTAACATTACTCCATATTCTCTTGATTTCATCATATCTCTTGCATCATTTGAAAAGTGTGTTTCTTCCTCTACTCAGGTAGGAGACGTGTATGCAGCCATCACATAATCTCAGATTCTCCCCTGATATAGAGTATGACTCTAAGGTAGAGAGAAGTTTCCACCACCGCATTAGACTTAATCATCAAAGAGCCAGACAAATGGCTGAAGATCAATGCCAAGCTGCACTAGTGTTGGAAAGGGTCAACACTACCATAGCAGCCCAACGAGCGCAACTCATCGGCGACATGTGCACTCAAGTTCAGGCTGAAGTACGGGGTGAAGAGCAAGCCCGCATCCGTGCCGAGAATGAAGCAGCCAAGGCTGCTACTCAACTATTGATAAGAAGCAAGCAACTTAGGGACTATGCTATTCCCAAGAACTACGAATACAACCATCCAGTCCAACCACCACTTATCGACACTCCTAATGTTGAGATTAGGACATAATGGATCCAAATAATGCAAGGCATCTCATTCTCTGGAAGTGTTGGAGATGACTGCATGGACCATTTGAAGAGGTTCAAAGCTCTTTGTAGGCTAGTACCACAAGCTAGAACAACCATGGACGCTATCATGCTTAAACTCTTCAATTTCACCTTGTCTGGAAGAGCACTAAGCTAGTATAATTCTTTGGATGGGGAGCCAATCACCACCTGGGCTCCCTTAGTAGAGAAGTTATTGGAGAAATTCTTCCCACCTTCACTAACCTACTATATCAGAGGGAAAATCAACCAATTCCTTCAACTACCAGGAGTGTCACTGTCTGACTCATGGGAAAGGTTCTAGGAACTCTTGAGGAAGTGCCCTCACCATGGAATCTCACAAAATCAACTCATAGAAACTTTTTATAGGGGAGTAAGTGATGAAATTAAAAAGTTTTTAGATTCCTCATCTAGAGGAAACTTTATGAGACAAAACTACGAAGACACCTGGAGAATTGTCACTCTCAGAGCGGAAAATCAATCCAATTGGGGGAGGGCGACCACACGAGGAGTTCTAAAGTTTTGTAAAGCTGAAGAATCTATGGAAATGAAAGCTATAGCCGAAGCTTTAAAAACTATAGCTAACAAACAACAAGCCCTCGAAGCATCATTTCGGGAATATGTTAGAAAGAAGAACCCCCAAAAAACTAAAGCAACCATAGGAACTTCCGAGGCCTGTCATGCATCAGATCATCCCACATTGTCATGTGGTCTCCTATACAATGTAATGATGGATTTACAACCTCCTCAACCACAGTATGAGCCGATCATTGAACACCTTGAGGATTAGATGCCAAAAGAAGTAAATTCCATTCATTCCAAACCAGGACAAACTTACTACAATTCAAATCAACTGAAAAATCATCCTGGTTTTCAATACGGAAATCCTGCAGGGATTGCTAACCCACATCATCAGACACAAGGTGGATCCTCCAATAGACTACCACCTGGATTTCAAAGCAACTACAACTAAAATCAAGGGAATCTTAGAAACAATTTCCAGAGATCCAACTACCAAAGAAATTCCTCTACATACTACCAATATACTCACCCTCCTCTGCACCCACATTTACAAAAAACTCAACTGCAACAGCCTCAGCCACCTCAGTTGCCAACACCTCAACAACAACCACTTCAAGGATAGCAGCAACTCACTCAATTTCAACAGAAGAATGCCCCACCACAGCAGACTGATGAACTGTCCTTGATAAGGAAAATGCTGCAATCACAACAAACCATGCTAGCTAACCAGCAAGCCCTGCAAAAAGCTGTGGAAACTCAGTTAGTACAGATTGCAGCTCAGCTGAAACCTCCAGTGGGAACTTTTGCTGGCCAGCCAGAAGCAAATTCAAGAAACGACCAACATAAACCAGAATAATTAAATGCTGTTACAACAAGGTTTGGTCGCGCTCTCACTAAATCCATCTTGGTTAATCAAGAAGACATAGATGTAACTAAAATCATCCCAACAGAAGAATTAGGTCAAGATGCTGAAGAAAGGAAAGAAAAGGAACAAGGTCCCAAAGAACCAGAGGTTCCATAATATAAGCCAAGGATACCCTATCCTAGAAGGCTAAAGGAAACCATACTAGACTCTAGATTCCAAAAATTCAAAGAGGCAATGAAGAAACTTTATGTTGATATTCCTTTTCTTGACGCCTTATCTGAAATACCAGCCTGGTCCAAATATCTGAAGACCTTTCTATCAAAGAAATATATGACAGAGGAGCATGAAACTGTCAAGCTAGCCCAAGGACCCTAGCTCCTTTAGCATAGAATGCTCTCTTGGTAATACTTCTTGTAAAAAGGGATTGGCCGACTTGTGAGGCAGTATATCAATTATGCCATTTTCCATGTGTAAAAGATTGGGGTTTACAGACTTGTTGCCTACAACAATACCCATCCAACTCACCGATTCCACCATTACTGCACCCCTGGGAATCATTGAAGATATTCTAGTAAGAGTGGGGAGGGACTCTTATGTCCCTTGTGATTTCGTCATTATGGATATAAAAGAAGACCTAAGGTACCCGATAATTTTTGGTAGATCTTTCCTCGCCACATCCAGAGCATTAATTGATGTTGAGGCTGGCACAATTACATTGAGGCTGGGTAAAGAAACTGTTCAGTTTAGGGTTTTCAACAGCCTGAAGAGCCCTAGTATCCAGGAAGAGGTTTTTTGCTTGAAGCTATTGATAAAATGTCTCAACTCAAGTAAGCAAATCCAGAACTAGTAGATGCCCTAGAGGACGCTCTAATAAATTCGGAAGCTAAATTTTCAACCAATGAGTTAGTTTAGCATTGCCTGCAATACTTGGAGCAGGCTGAAAAAGCCCAGAAGCCACTTTTAAAGAACTAAAATTTGTCTCCATATTAGAGACAACAGAAGTACCCAAAGCCCCGTAGATGAAAACTCTGTCAACTGGGCTCAAACATGTCTTCCTAGATGAAGGAAAATTATGTCCAATTATCATTAGCTCCTCTTGAATGACGATCAGGAAGAGAGGCTTCTCACCGAATTAAGGAAGGACAAGAAAGCAATTGGGTACAAGATGACTGACCTAACAGGCATTAACCCAGCTCTGTGCATGCATAAATTACCTATGATAGAAGAGTACAAACCCTCGAAGGAGCACCAGAGAAAACTAAACCCAAATCTGAAAGAGGTAGTTCGCCTCGAAGTTCTTAAACTCTTGAAAGTGGGTATTATCTATCCAATTTCTGACTCTCAGTGCGTTATTCCTGTCCAAGTGGTCCCTAAAAAGGAGGGACCACTGTTGTCCTAAATGATAAGAATGAACTAGTACCTACAAGGATCATTACTGGTAGGAGAATGTGCATAGATTATAGAAAATTGAACAAATCAACAAGGAAAGACCATTTTTGCTTACCCTTCCTCAACGAAGTCCTTGAGCGGCTAGCCCACCAAAAAAAATTTTGCTACCTCGATGAAAATTATGTATTTTTACCAAATCCCAATTCACCCCGAAGACTAAGAAAAAACAACATTTACTTGTCCTTTCATAACATACGCCTTCAGAAGGATGCCCTTCGGGCTATGCAACACACCCACAACCTTTCAAAGGTGCATGACTGCTATCTTCGCGGGACTGACCGAAACCATTATGGAGGTGTTTATGGACGATTTTGTATATGTAGATTCCTTTGATTACTGTTTGCTCAACCTAAGTAAAGTCATACAGAGATGCGAGGAAACAAACCTTATCCTAAATTGGAAAAAATGTCACTTTATGGTGACCGAAGGTGTTGTCCTCGGGCATCGAGTAAGCAAAAGAGGAATTGAAGTGGAGAAGGAAAAAACTGATGTCATCGCAAAGTTGTCACCGCCCAAAGACATAAGGGGAGTGTGAGCCTTCTTGGGTCATCCTGGGTTCTACTGAAGATTTATCGAAGACTTCTAAAAAATAGCAAAACCTATGACATACCTATTGACCAAGGATGTTGATTTCAACTTTGAACAGTAATGCCTGCATAGCTTTACAACTTTGAAGAATGCTCTAATCTCGACACCCATTCTAAGAGTGCCTGACTGGTCACAACCTTTTGAAATAATGTGTGACGCTAGCGACTATGCAATAGGGGTTGTGTTGGGGCAGGGAATAGACAAAAAGCCACATGTAATATACTACACATCCAAGATGTTAGATGAGGTGCAAAGGAATTATACTACTACTGAAACAGAATTCTTAGCCGTCATCTATGCTTTCGAAAAATTTCTTTCCTATCTAATTGGATCAAAGGTCGTAGTATATACATACCACTCTGCCATCAAATATCTTATTCAGAAACAAGATGCAAAACCCAGACTCATCCACTGGGTATTAATGTTGTAAGAATTTGATCTTGAAATAAAAGACAAGAGTGGAGTGGAAAATGTCGTTGCTGACCACCTAAGTCACATCGAATATCAAGACAATGACAATGTACCTATCTAACACTCCCTCCCTGACGACCAACTTATGAAAATTACCATCAGATTCCCCTAGTATGCCGACATAGTAATCTATCGGGATACAGGAATAATCCACCCCTCCACCTCTCACCAAGATAAAAAGAAATTTCTCCATGATGTTAAACAATACTACTGGGACGAACCCTATCTTTTTCGTCTATGTGCAAACAGACATTTCCGTCGCTGCATACCAGAAGAGGAAATTACTCCTGTCTTAGAGCATTGTCATTCTGGCCCCCATTGGGGGACACATGAGTTCTAAAAAGACCACTCTAAAAGTTCTATAATCGGGTTTCTTTTGGCCAACAATAGCAAGGGATTCCTATGATTTTGTAAAATTGTGCAATAAATGCCAGCTTTCTGGCGGTATAACTAAAAGGAATGAAATGTCTCTCACTTTGTGGCAAGTAATCAAACTTTTTGATGTTTGGGGAATAGACTACATGGGTCCATTCCTCTCATCCTATGGATTTTCTTACATACTGGTTGCTTTGGATTATGTCTCAAAATGGGTAGAAGCTATACCCAAAGTTTCCATCGATTCAAAGCCAGTCATCAAGATGTTCAAAGATATCATTTTCCCCAGATTCAGAGTCCCCCAAACTATCATATCCGACGAAGGGATCCATTCTATGGAAAGAAGCTTTGAAGCCCTCCTAAAAAAATATGGAGTCAACCATAAGGTCGCCACACCTTACCATCCAAAAACTAGTGGCCAAGTTGAAGTTTCGAATAGACAACTAAAAGCAATTTTAGAGAAAATAGTCAATAGACATCATACCGACTGGTCCACCAAGCTTCCCGATGCCCTTTGGGCCTACCACACAGATTATAAAACACCAATTGGAACAACCCTGTTCCGACTGGTATATGGGACATCATGCCATATTCTAGTTGAACTGGAACATAAGGCCTGGTGGCCCTTTAAACAACTGAATTTAGATTTTAAAAGCACTGGAGAACACAGACAACTCCAGTTACAAGAACTTTAGGAGCTTAGAATGACAGCCTACCATAGTGCCAAAATCTATAAAGAATGATCCAAGATGTGGCACGATGGCCACCTCAAAAGAAAAGACATTGCTATCGGAGATAAGGTCCTCCTCTTCAATTCCAGACTTAAGATATTTCCAAGAAAGCTCCGCACGAAGTGGTATGGACCATTCACAATTAAACACATCTACCCCACTGGAGTAGTCATCATCCTTGACAATAATGGGTGAGAACAGACCGTTAATGGCCACAGATTGAAGAGATACTACACACCAGCTAACAAAATACCAAGACAAACTATAGAGATGCATGATCCCTCAACATCGACATAACTGAACCGGATTTCCATCAGGCCAGCGACGTAAAACCCAGGTGCTACTTGGGAGACAACCCAAGATCTAAGTATCACCATTTTTATTTTTCCTAGTTTTTTTTCTAATCTCTTGATTAGATTTAGGTTTATCATCTTCAATCTGAAAATATAAAAAATTACATAAATAACCAAAACAAACATAAAAATATAAAATCTAGTTAAATCTTAACCGAACGGTTTCGAAACCGTTTGGTCCTAAACGGTCTCAAAACCGTTTGGAACCCAAACGGTCTCGAAACCATTTGGACACCAAACTGTCTCAAGATCGTTTATCCGTGGGAATTTGTAACGCCCCCCCAAATCCTATAAATATAACCTGACCCCTCCTATTTTCTTCTTCTAAAATCTCGAACTCCATAAACCCTCGCGCGAGCACTATTTCATCCCTTCCGTTTCTCGCTCCCGCACAACTCGTGATGCCTACTCTCTCTTCCACCTTCTCCGACGACATCGCCGTCTTCCCCGTGCATTTTCATGGAGTTTCTCACGGTCAGCATTGCTGTCACACAGCAAGGTAAACCGACAGTTCGACACCATCACCGCTATCATCTTCTTCGTCACTATCCACCTTATTTTCACCGTCGCCAACATTGTGTCGCCGACGGGGCTCTCGTTAGCCACCGATGCGTGTGTCGCCACCGTCATTTGCTACTCTCGCCTACTTTTTAACCAACCACTGATGACCCCGACATTCCACCTTCCTCGCAGTTCGACCATTTGGAGCCAAACGGTCTTGAGACCATTTGGAGCCAAATGGCCCTGAAACCGTTTGGAGCCAAATGGTCCAGAAACCGTTTGGAGCCAAACGGTCCTGAAACCGTTTGGGTTCCACTAAAACCTAAATACATTAACACATACATAATGTAACTTCTTCTTTTAATAAACTTGTTATCTTTGCAAATTCAAACCCTTTTTAACACACAATTTTTTGCTAATTTTTCAGAAATGGCCTCCCCTGCAAAAGAAGCCACCGGAACCGCTGATGCTCCCTTCTGGACAAGGGAGCAACTGATGGAGGACCGCGCCAAGCTCCAGAAGGTCGTAGAGATCTATGACAAGACTAGAAAAATCCCACCGAAATTCGACCTGCTCATGGTCATGAATGAAATTGACCTCATCAACAGGTGCTTATCCGAGGAACCTGTTCAAGATATAGAATAATCTTCTTCAAGTGATGAAGGCTCGGAATACAAGCCAAATTCTGAGGATGAATCCCTGACCACAAAATCCAAGGGGAAGAGGAAGGCCCAGGAAGCTGCCAAAGACCAACCTACAAAGAAACGGGCAAGGAAGCAGGTCCATCCCACCACTGCAAGGGAACAAATCCTAGCGGGATACATTCCATCAACCACTATCACCACTGCCATTACCACTCCCTCTACCACCACAATTCCTATTTTCTCCACCATCACCACTACAACACCACCACCAGCAAACTTATTCATCCACACCCTCCCATCCTTCGACAAAATGCTGAAGCCGACAAAAGATGTCTGCTCCAACGTATTGAAAAAGATGGGGATTATGATAGAATCCTCACCTTTCTCGACAATGTCAACCTCGCAAAACTCTATTTTGTCACAGAGTATTCTTATGTTGAGCCAACAACCGAATTTTTCACCTTCCTCAACAAAGAAGCAGTGGACATTATGGACAAATCAAGAGACGGGGGCGACCGTAGGCTGGTCACCAAACTCTTTGGCAACATAGTTGTCATAACAGAAAACCTACTCAACGAAATATTTATAGACAACAAGGAGCAGTTGGAAAAAGCCAAAGTTGTAGGCGTTGAAGGCTCCCATTTCAAGACACATATCTTCTGGAAATCACTGACAAGGATCCCAACCTTTGAGGCAAAGACATACAAAGCCTCAAATATTCATTCTGGGTTGGTGCGCACACTACAAAAAATCATTACAGGCACACTCTTCCCCAGGACAGAGGGCGGAAATGTTAACATTTCCGATCTTTTCATCCTCTGGTCCGTCCTTAATGGGCTTCCGGTCAACATAGGACAACAATTGATACATAAGCACACAGATTACGCCCTCGGGAAAGAAGTATGTGTCAGAAGACACATAACCTCTATTTTGAATTATCTCAAGATGGACAGACTACTACCCAGATGCACGAAGATCAAGGGAGACATCCTTAACAACAAGCAGACTTTAAAGAACTCATACATCATCAAGGATAAAGATGCTCAGCTACACTACATCTTCTGTCCCACACTAGAATCCTCTAGGACGCTGCTTCCCCTACCAGAGCTCGCAAATTATGACAATGATATGCTTCTCTTCACTGAAGAGGATCTTACTAACCTCCTCACATCGGTCCGAGTAGCAGAAAAGAAAGCAAAGGCAAGTCAGACGGAACATAGCATCACCACCCCAACAACTAGAATAACAAAAATTCCGATGAAACGACCATCAAAAGGGCATTTACAAACACAATAGCTGTCGGAGATGCCAACATCAAGACCAAATCTAGAAGCATAACCTCCTCTCCCTGAACCCACCATGCTACCATCCTCCACCATTCCACAATCCACCACTCTCCCATCATTCTCCACAATAATTCCACCAACAAATCCCTTACCCACATTCACACCTCCACCCACATCCTCCGCCTCAATCCCCTTCTCATCGGGCATTCCATTCACATCAGCGCCCGACCTCACTGATCATTTGTCTCCACCTCCACCGCTTTCCCATCGACATTTACAGATCAACCAGTTTCTCCCAGAATGTCACCACCCTTCGCATCCGCCACCACCCTGACACCACTGGTGACTCCATCTACAGTCACCACGTAGTTCGCGGAACCATCATTAGTGTCTCTTTCACAAGACACTACCACCCTTCCACCCCCACCCCAGCCATCCCACCCATCCTTTTCCGGGGTCCCTTTTACAAATGTCAGTGAGGAATTCAAACGTCAATCTAACACCATCCGAAACCTCCTCAGCGACCCTTCTAACATAATGCAATCTATTTTTTCTTGTGTGTAGGGTCTTACAAAATAGGTCGCCAAGATCGATGAGCACAACCGCGCCTTACATGGCATCCTCTCAAGCATCAACCAACGACAGGAAGTAACGACCACGCAAGTCGAACGCATCAACGACAGCCTACGACAATTGCCACAGTTGGTGCTTGAGATGAAAATCCAGCAAGCAACGTTGGCTCGACATGTCGAAAGGATCTCTACGCAGACACAACCTCTTCCAGAGAGCCTTCACAAGCTTAAGCAGCAGTAGACTGCTTTCAGTATGCGTCGGGACGACCTCACTAACACCCTTGTACAACTCAATAGCCTCCAAGAGGAGTCGTCAAATAATGAAATCAATCACCTATGAGCCCAAGTCACAGACCTTTCTGCACGACTCCTCTCTGTCGAGGCATGATACTCTGATCTCAAGGAAACCCACGACGTGCTACTTGAGGCACACATGCATGTGCAAGTGGCTCTTGATGAATTACAAGCACTTCACCGACAATGCAAGAAAGAAATGCCAAAGCATATAAAAGATAAGGCGATAGATGACGACGAAGAAGAAGAAGACGAAGACAAAAAAGATGATTCTGACTCCTCTGCTGACTCCAATGATGACACCTCCTCTTCGAATGACAAACCCGATGACCAAGGACATGCTAGGGAGGGACCCAGCCGAGGAACATAACCTTCAAAGAAGGCAACATACAAAGACCACCACGAAGGTGGAAAAGATCCCAAATCCCTCAATCACAATGAAAATATTAACATGTCATGTGGGGATCAGTTCCTTAACTATTCTGCCATGGGATCTACGGGGGAAGCTGCCAAAGAAGCTGCTTTTACTGAGTTCTAACAATGTATCTTAGGGACCAGCATCAGTCCACCAACATTAGCAGCTCATCATTCCTCCACACCAGAATAATCAGTGCCTTTACCCCAAGAGTAAGAAGAGTCAGATAGAGTGAGTCTAGACACAGATGATGAACTCAACTCTGATTCCGAATCAGAAAATGATGAAGTTTTACAACACTATATGGATGACCTAGAGTAGACTTCTTTTCCGCCACTGCAAGAGCTTCCGCCGCCGCCACCTCTACCTCATAAGATGCACAACCTGGACATGGCAGCCATCTCTACCCTAGATGTCCATGATATCTTCATCCTGAACACTATCGTAGATGATGCCAAAGAAGGGGGGACATCATCTACACAAATATAATGACTAAGCGCAAGATGACACATGAAGATTTCCGCATCATCCTTCAACCTCAATCAAAAGAGACAATGGCAATATTCTGTTTCCTTCTTGCCAACACTATAGAAATATATAGAAGCTCAAAAAGATCGCAACCAGTTCTCAATGCTTCACCTGCTTTGGCTCTAAGTCTACTGTACAAGGACTTACACAACAAGACTATCGAGCGGTTGCGTAAGGGGATTGAATGGAAGGTACGATATATCACGGTACCCTTCCAAGTTTCTGGCCACTGGCTACTCATGATCGTTGACACAGAGGCTTGCAACGCCAAAGTGTACAACTTCTGCGCCAGTGAGCTTAAAGTCGGAATCATCAATTTTGCTGGTCTAGTAGCCGGGGAGGCAAGATGCATCCCTTTCCGGCTTCTAAAATTAATTTGGGAGGTGAAGCATTCACTCCGACAAGGTTGGAACCAACCATGATTCTGAATCATAAACCCACAAGTCAAAACACAAGAATGATTCGGGGATTGCGCTTTCTGCACTATATGCCACATACAAGTGCTTAATCAACAAATCCCTTCACCGAGCTGGCCGCAGAAGACTTTCATTCTCTACGAGGGCATTATGCCATGGAGCTCATATGTGATAGAAGGTTTTTCAAGACCCAACTATGGCACCAGACGACATCCCTCGCTACCTCTACTCGACTATCCAACATCCACAGAAATAGCCGTTCCGACAAACATTACAGGAGTTGGGGAAACAACAATCCGCCACTATCCCTGAAAAAAGACTATGGGACCCTTACACCTTTGATATGGTGAAGGATAAAGGGGACATCGATTAATTAACAGGGGCCCCTATCAAAAGATCATATCCTCGAATGGTTCCGCTATCTGCCATTGAACCAACATTTCCCAATTTGACCTTGCAACTTGCAAGAGTCTTTCTGACAATGAACTTTAGCTCATCATGTCTAGGCTATATACCGAGAAAATTGATCTTGTTTTTCTAGCCAGAGATATTCTGGTTATGGCAGATACGCTCCATGAAAATGTACAATTCAAAGGGTCTCTATCCATGAGTTTGATGACCGCCTATCAATATCTCCTCAGACAGAATCACCCTACGGTCTATATGGCGTCAGCATATATGAAGGATGATCTCCTAAAGCTAAAGTACATCGAAACCACGGAGGCACTCATCTCTTGCCTCCAACATATGACTCTGAAGTTCATTATGCTTCCTTTCCTTCACTCAGAGCACTAGATGCTTCTGGAAACAAACCTTCACGATGGAACAACTATCATCTACAACAATTCCGATAGCCAGTTTGATGCAAACCAGAAACAGTACGCTGTGACAGCTAACACGCCCATGGAGGAGGTGGAAATGCAGTGTGCTGACAAACTACATGATCTTTTAAGAAAGCACACAAGGGCATATGATAAAGAACACTTTCATCACCCAACCTTCTGCCACAGATGTCCCCAGCAGCTCCGAGAGTCAAATGATTGTGGCTTCCACGTCCTCTACTAGATGTACACCATCGCTATTCTTGAAAGAGCAGTAGAGGACATGGCAAACGTGGACTACCACACTCTACGTGGAAAGTTCACAGCTAATCTTATCCAAATGCATGGAGCTAACAAAGGACTAAAGGAAGCCTAATGGCATTGTCCATGTACTTCTCAACCTATCACTTTGACACTTTGAGGATAGAGTGAGTGATACGTTGGGGGGTACTCTGGACAAGGGCGAGGTATCATTTTTCAAACCTTCTCCCTCTGCTCTTTTTACTCACTTCTTCCTTTCTATGCACTGCTTCTATTTTTCTTTCACATTTTAGATTTTTTTCAGTAATTTCTTTGAATAGAATAATTCTTGTACATAAGTTTAACATCACTCTTAGAAAAAGTCACCCCCAGCTAAATTTAGAATCAAAGCAGTCCTCAAAAAGAAATAATAGAAAAAGCACTTAGGCATGCAATGGCGAATCAATAAATTACTTTCACATTCGATTTCCATGTTTTTGCTTCAACTCTGCTCCAGACTCTCCACAAGTTAACATCATGGTCGAAGCCAGCCAAAACTCTTCCAAGAACGGAAGGGAACCAGGTAAAATCCAAATCAAGGAACCTTGCAAGTGGACCACCAAGTACAAAACCAAAATAAGTGCATGTCAGGAGACTCCAAGAACATTTTTCTTCTTTTCAAAAGAGGCCTGGAAGCCCAAACAAAATCCCTAAATATCCAACTCCTAAGCTTGTGAGTATAAGAATAAAAGCCAGAGTGTTGTATGAAAACATGAGAGTTGTGCCATGCCTAAGGACCTATATGAAGGTCCAATAAAGGTCTCACTCGGACGGTACATTCAGCTACCCTCACAAAGGTAGATGTGTCGCGCAAGGTAATGAGATCCTAAGGTCTCTGAATATATGAAAAAGCTGATAAAGGACTCGCTCGGCCGGTACATTCAGCTGCCCTCACAAAGGCAGATGTGTCACGCCCGATAGTGAGATCCTAAAAGTTTAGATAAACCCTCCCCCACTAAAAGGGGGAGTTACACATCAGCCTTTAGCCAACCCTCATGTCTATCTTAGTCTCCAGTAGATTTTTCAAAGAAGTATAAAATTGATTGGGGTCGAAAACATGCATAGAATATGATAAAGGAAAAGGTGGTGCCAATGCGAGCTACGCGATAAGGAAGAAATCTGAGATCCACACAACTCCCAATACCTGAAATAGTCAGTGCAAGAAGAAGCCCAATAAAACTCTAAGAGATTTTTGGTTTTGAATTGAAGCAAGAGCATGGAAATCTTCACTAAATAAAATCTCCTCGCCACTACATGCCTCAGCTCTACCTAGCTTGAGGACCAGCTAGACTCTAAGTTAGGGTGGGTGATAACCTCCCATTTTGTGATGTTATCTTACTAGTTTTCTTCAGTTTTCCATACTCTTTATTAAATAAATGAGACACAATCTTTAATTTTCCACTTTATTATAAATATACCATCAAACTAACTTTTCCCCTTTTATTTCTTACAGAAAAGCACAAAAAAATTACAAAATCTCCAAACGATCCCAAGACCAAATGGACACCAAATGGTCCCAAGACCGAATGGACACCAAATGGTCCCAAGACCGAATGGACACCAAATGGTTCCAAGACTGAATGGACACCAAACGGTCCCATGACCGAATGGACACCAAACGGTCCCATGACCGAATGGACACCAAACGGTCCCAAGACCGAATGGACATCAAACGGTCCCAAGACCGAATGGACACCAAACGGTCCCAAGACCGAATGAAAGCCAAACGGTCCCAAGACCATGTAAAGTCAAACGGTCTCAAGACCGAATAAAGGCAAAAAGTTTCCAAACCAAGAGAGTCCAAACGGTCTCCAAACCGAGAGAGAGTCCAAACGGTCTTCACGACCGTTTGGGCCCAAAACTCCCAAACTGTTTAAGCCTCACTCAAAGCCTATAAATAAGACCTGAGGGGTCCTCACAAGGGAGATGTTTTTAGACATCCAAAGGCTACCTCTATTGTTCCAGAGCTATTCCATCCTTCGTCCACTGCCCCGAGGCTGCCGGTCTGAGATCCATACTCCATCTCCAAGCTACTTTTTCTCTCATCGACAAAGAAGGTGGGAAGAGGAGGATTCATCATCAAACAAACTACGAATTGTGAAGATCATTGCTCTCTCTCTCTCCAAGGGGTCGACCTTCCTCCCTTCTTCATGGAGATGACATTCTCTCTCTCTTCTCATTCCCTTGTTTGTTCTTGCCATGAGCGAGTAGTCTTATACACTAGGGTGCGGGGAGTAGCCCCGCTACCCATGTTTTCATTTCATGCATTGTAATTCTTGAGTTTGCAATAGAAAAAACACTATCTTTCTAGTTCAACATCAATCGTTTAATGAATGCTAGTTGCTTGATCACCAACTTGTGTTATCTATTATCTTTTAGTGTGAATTGTTTATGTTTGTACTTCTAGATTTGAATATCGACTGCTTGTTGGTTCCAGATTGTATGTAGTCACCATACATTTGGTTCGGTATCTAGGAGCATTTCTCAAGAAGTGGAGTAAACTCACCTCCATCTTTGTACTTTCGTGCTATGAAATGGAATCAATTGAACTATGAAAGTACAACGATGATGGGTCAAGGAACACACTTTGTAAGGGGAGTGATGCAAAGTAAATGACCATCCATCTGGGGATGGCTGGCATTGCAACACTTCCATGTTTCTCATAGTGAGTTTTCTGAGAGGAAGCTAAGCCTACAAAGATATTAAATGTTTAAACTCTTTTCTTTGCAAGTCAAGTTATTGTGATGTATGTTTTGATCCATGAGTAGTGGTGGTGAAAGCCGATCACACCCTAGTGGTTCCTTAATATTGTTTACGACCTTAAATTTACCTTCCTGCTTACTTTCCTGCCTTTACTTTACTTACTCTTAGTTTTAACAACCAAACCAACTTTTGAATCTAAATACCAAATGTTAAGGAGTTAAGTGAAATTCTAACATTTTCCATCTTGTTTGTCTTAAAAAGACCGTTGTCTTGTGGATTCGACCCTTAACTATACTACGATAAGACTTCCACGTATCCTAGCATACGTGGGTGGAGTTTCTAATCTAGTATAAGCAAGGCTAAACCTAAAGACTTACTATCTTTAGGATTTTTAGTGGTGCATGCAACTCCACGCAAGTGCAAGCTCCATCAATACACCTTGATGAGTGTAGGCTGATGCACCTTGATGAGTGTAGTCCGATTAACCTTAATGAGTGTAGGCTGATATACCTTGATGAGCGTAGGTCGACACATGATGAATATAATCCATTAATAGACTTAAGCAATGAGATGGATACACTTTGATAAGTGTAGGCTGATAAACCGTAATGAGGGTCAAGCCAATGTAATAAGTATGTTGAAATCAATATCCTAGAAAGGATGAGAGAGTATTAAGTATGATTAAATACTTATGGCAATAAGATAAGCTCTTATGATGTGAATTAGGGTTTGGTTGTTAAATATGAACTGGAAAACTGTAATTAGATACAAGGGGAAACCCTAACCCTAATTTTGAGAGGTTTGAAATTTGAATGATTCTCTTTATATTATGGTGATGATATTTACTAGATATTGCTTTTACCATGAATTTCTAACCATGCATGTATTATGAGATGATGTGCATGCCAGGTATGAGCTATGATGATTTAGCATGATACATATTATATAGGCCTTGTGAGCCATGTGATATACTTATACAACAAGTAAGATATATATATGGGTCTAATGACTTAGAGATGATTGTTTCCTGGTAAGAGGTGACACTGTTCAATGATGAATTGAGGATTTGGTACAAAAAATATGTGATCATGATAATGAAAATGTTGAAGGGATGAGATTCCCAGTATTGTGTTCAAGAGATTGAGATACCAGGATGTGTGTAACAATATGTGTTCAAATTGATAGAAGTTTCCTTAAAAAATATAATACACCTTTCTTTGTAGCATTTATCTATAATTCAATCATGTAACTTGGTTGATGCTAAAAGATGTTGTAATGCGCTTAACTTATCATGTGACACTAGAAATGTAATTTTACATGGTCATAGATACATTAAGTGTCAGAACTTGTTGAATGGTGAAAGGAGCAATTTTTTGTAGGAAACTTAGAACACATATTGTTGAATATGTAGGGCGCAAGTTGTAGTGTCTCATTGTATCCTTAACTGAAAGGATTGGTTGCGGGCCATACCCTGAAGAGAGTGCGGTTGTAGGCTTTGACTCAATATACAATAAGGATTGGTTACATACCATACCCTGACAAGAGTATCAAGATTTACTACAGGTCATACCCTGATAAGAGAACAACTACGGGCTATATCTCTCTAGCACTGATCCTATATACCCAGGCTAAATAAATAGCAATTTGAATCATGATGTCACTGTAGGTTCACTGTTACTGACCAAGATGGTGAGGTCGTAGAGTCTGATTCTTCCATGGACTTTGTATAGCATTGATGCTACCTAATTTAGGTTGGTTGGAGCATGAGAAGTATACCTCATCTCTTCAAGGCATAAGATTGATTGTTGAAAGATGTAATCAGCCGTGTAGCATATTTTCTTAAGTATCAAATACGGAAACATTGAATGAGGCTGCAATTACTTCTGTATGTCATAGTTGATAAATATTATACATGTTCTTCATATTCCTTTTAAAAGTAATTAGATGATCTATTGCTCAGTCATAGATATCTGAACTACTTAAATGATGAGATTTCTCTACTTTTCATATAATAAGTAGTTATACTTGTTTAATTCAATAAAGGTTTCTTCTTCTCTCATTCATAAGGTTTATCTATGATAATAATATAGTTGTTGTAGGGTTATATCTCCAGCTAAGATATGGATCTCACCTTGTGGGTTTCCACACTATTTAGGTGGGCGTGCACATGGACATGATACCATCACCACCACCTAGGGCACTAGTCCCCAATGTAGACTTTTTGGGTTCTGGTAAGACTTTTGAACAACTATGATGTGTGGGAGCTATAGAATATGCTGGAACAACTGACCCAGTAGATGCAGATATGTGGCTCACTGAGTTAGAGAAATCTTTTAAGATCATGTGCATCCCAAATGTTGATAAAGTTAGGCATGATGTGTACATATTGAAGGGAAGTGTTGGCCATTAGTGGACCATTGAAGAGGAGAAAAGCCTGATGTTGAGGTCATATGTGAGGAATTATGACGTCAGTTCATCAGTAGGTACTTTCCTTAGACATACCTAGATGAGAAAATCTCACAGTTTGAACGGATTAGGAAAAGTCCTATGAAGATTGATGAGTATGATGCTTAGTTCATGGAGCTTCTATAGTTCTGTCTGCACATGGCTGCTACAGACCAGTTGAGGATTTAACATTTTGAGAATGGTCTGAATGCTGAGTTATCCACTTTTGCATCTTCTTTGGAGAATAGGGAGAGATTTTTGCTATGTTATGGAATTGGTCAGGAGGATAGAAAGGTTAGTAATTGAGAAACATGAGGCCAACTTTAGGAAAGGACATGCCCAGTTACCAATACAGAGCTTTGGAAGTTACAAGAAACCAAGGTTTCCTACACCATTAGCACCACAGAAGTTGAGTGTTCAGACATAGTAGACGTCAAGTAAGGTTAGATGTCATAGTTTTATATCTATTGGATCCCATAGTACGACATCAATGTTAGTGATAGTGTCATCTAGGACACAATAAGAGACCAGAGATTACCAAAAGTGTGGGAAGATAAGACATCTAATAAGGGATTGTCTGGTAAGAGATATTCCGGTAACCCAACAACTGAGGCAGAATCAACAAGGCTCTTAGAGACAATAGTTCAGTAGTGGTGCATGAGGACAAGGAATTGGACAGATGTCTGAAGTAGGTTCATCTGCACAAGGCAATAGAGGACGTGGTTGACAGCAGGAAATGATGAGATACTATGCTATGAGTCAGCCGGCGGCAATACTCAACCGCGATTCATGACATGTCATATGGAGTTATTTCATTCTAATTTATCTTCATCTTTCTTCATATCTATTTTGGTTTACCCAGGTGGTACACACTCCTGTATCACTTTTGAAGTGATTCATAACTGCCTTTTGCCTGTTAGTCATAGAATTCATAATTTGTTCTTAGAAACTCCGTTAGTTAGTTCCAAAGTATTATGAGAGGTATGTTACCCCTATGTTCTTTATTTCTCAGAACTCAACATTCAAGTGGATCTTATACCACTTAAGATGCATGGATTTGATGTAATCCTTGGGATGGAGACTTTGAAAAAGTATAAGGTAGTCATGGATTGTGGTTCCAAGCAAGCTATGTTCACATATGTTGATGAGACATGGATCTTTTAGGGAGATAAGAAGATTCTTCCAACGTGTCTAGTATTGATAATGGTCACTGAGAGACTATTACGACATGGGTGTGAGGCATTCTTAGCACATGTGGTGGATACCAAGGTAGAAAGTCCTAGTATTCCAAAAGTTCCAGTTGTCAGATTATTTAAGGACGTGTTTCCTAAGAATTTTCTCGATGTTCCTCCACCTTAAGAGATTGATTTTGAGATCAATCTAGTTCCCAATATGCAACCAATAACTCAAACTCCATATAGGATGGCTCCAACTGAGATGGCAGAATTAAAGAAATAGTTACAAGAAATACTTGATAAAGGTTTTATACGGCCAAGTACATCGTCGTGGGGTGCTCATGTACTTTTTATAAAGAAGAAAGATGAGTCTATGAGGTTATGTATAGACTATAGATAGTAGAACAAGGTGACAATATAGAACAAGTATCCTCTACCAATGATAGATGATTTGTTTAACCAGTTGCATGGCGCCACAATATTCTCTAAGACAGATCTGAGGTCAGGATATCATTAGTTATGGATTGAGGAGGATGACATGCCCAAGTCAAATTTTAGGACAAGGTATGGCCATTATGAGTTCATAATTATGTCATTTGAACTAACTAATGCACCAACAACATTCATGGATTTGATGAATAGAGTGTTTTGAATATTCCTTGATCAGTTGGTAGTGGCCTTTATAGATTACATTCTAATATACATTTGAGATAGTCAACAACATGAACAACATCTTCGTCAAGCATTGACTTTGTTAAGACAACATAAGCTATATGCTATGTTTAGTATGTGTCAGTCTTGATTGGAAGAAGTATCTTTTCTAGGTCATATCACATCTGCTAAAGGTATTTATATCAATACTAAAAAGGTAGAGTCTTTTCTAGAATGGGAACAACCCAAGACACCAATAGAGATTCACAGTTTCCGAGGTTTTGGTAGGTTACTACAAAAGGTTCATCAATAACTTTAGTTCTGTAGCATTATAGTAACGACCCACTTCCTAGTAACCCCCTATTAAGGAAGACCAAGAAGCTAGAGCCGCTATCCCAAAACAAGATCAATGGTTTTGTAAATAATAAAAAAATAATTAATAAATTCTACCAAAGACTAGGAGATTTACTTTTCACATACCTTTCAAAAATAGGAAATTTACCAAATGTAGAGTTCTATCTAACTAAATCCTCCCTTTCTTTAATTAGCTTTATTCTTCAGATACCACTTTACTATTTATCCACTTTCAAATATTCCTAAAACACTAAAAAACAAAATGTTAGACAGTATAATGAATATACAACATGTGGTGACAACCAATAGCTTGCACATATTTCATAACAACCTAATAATATCAAATAGTTGTTAACAATCCAAGATTATGTTTTTCATTATAACTTCCCAACCATTTTTACTCATCCTATATGATACGCCCTCTTATGGTTTTGTCCATGCAAGGGACTTTAGGATACCTTCTCTATCCTAAGATTTGTACCTTATGGGTCACGTCTCTGGGTTCCCTATGGTCTTCCTTCCAGGGCTTGACCACCTATGAACTTCCCTCCAGGGCTTGGTCTTCATAAATCTTACATCCAAAGATGGTATGTGGGTTTGGGAAAGTCATAAGTAATTACATTGTGATAATCATAGTCACTTTATAAATTGTAAGAAATAAAGTCATCCAAATAGTTATCTTCAAGCAATGGATAAATCCTTAGAAATCATCATGAAACTAAAGAGAGTAATCACAAAATAACCACATACCTAATTTGGATATCTCAAAGAACAATCAAAGTCCAAACCAATCAGGTAATCCAATCAACGTACCTAGCCAATCACACAAGCACAACATAATCTAGAAAAGCATGAATGACCTAATTACTACATACTCATGATAAACTCATTTTATTGACTTGGGAATGCTTTCTAGGGTTTCTAGATAGAATTAAGGTTTCATTAGAGTTTCTCATATAACTTTCTCAATCTGTATCTTTTTAGGTCAAGAAACCCTAAAATAGCTTTCTACATTGTAAAACCCTAATTACATCAATTATCCATATTGAGTTTAGGATCATAAAATCTCTGTCTTATTCATGGATTTACCAAACAAAAACCATTAAAAGTTATATTCACCTAAATTTGGGTTTCTAACCCCATTAATGCACTTTCATATACATAGAACCCTAAATTACGCCAATTATGCACAAAGATGATCTTTTTAGATCTAAATCATCCTTTAATCAACAAGATGTTAATATTGGTGTAAATTATCCAAAGAACATCATTACATCAAATTATCTTCAAATTTAGGGTTATTCATTCATAAATTCATTAAAGGTAGCAACTTTAGCTACTTTTTGAATTGTAAGCATAATCATGATTTACTTATATTTTTATTGAAATCTATGCATTTTTCTAATCAACTTTCATTTATAATTTGTCATTGTATGATAATCTAATAATTACTTATGATTTATTCAGATTAATCATCGATTGACCAATATGAGCCTGCCATCTGGGCAAGGCATCCCGAGTCTGCCGAGCCAACCCACATGAGCCAGCCAACTGGCTCTCACCCTCTAGGATGAGTGTGGCTTAGGCGGCCAGACTGCTCACGAGGCAAAACAAATGAAAGACAACTTTAACCCTTACCTGACAGTAGAAGGACCCAAGTTGGCTGGTAATTTTCCATGAGTTTGTCTTCAAGCATCGATCGCACGCCCAATGTAGACTGAGTTAGTCAACTCTACCATTAACTCTGGGATCGTCATCCCCCGAGCATCATATAAGGGCATCTTTACCTTCTCTACTCTGAACCAAACTTGTCGATGGTGTGGATTTGTCTGGTGATGGTCGGGACCAGTAGGTCGTGGAGGTGGCTCATCTAGGGAGCTGACGACAAACAAAAACGATGAGTATCAGGGCTACAAGTGAATTTAAGCATAGGGAACTATGTGAAAGGTCGAGGGGAACCTCACAGACATTTTTTTGGTCTCGTTGGGACCTCCTGCCCCTTATATAGGTGTGAGTCTCCTGCATGGGGTGTCCATCTAGGGAATTGGGGAAAGTGTGAGTTATCCTCCAAACCCCAACAAACCTAGGTCGGTTTGACTTGGGAAGGTGTCCCGAATGCAATTGGAAATTTCCAAGGATGCTCGTGCATCAGGGTGTGAGAGAATCAGAGATGAATATTCCTCTAGTTTCCCAATCTATCAGAAACTGAATGATAACCAACCATCATTCGATCTTCAAGATCGACGGTATAGGTTGATCCCATCATTATAATAAATTAGACATTTAATGTAGATTCTATCATCCTATCACATTATGAAATTTTATAAAATGCATAACTCTCTCTCCCATTATCCAAAAAACTCAAAATTTTAAGGGAAATTCTATTACGACTTAAATTTTTTGTCTGCAAATTTGGGACTGAAATTCAAAAGTATGAGAGACTTTTCTTCATATGCAAGTTATCACATAAAAAAGGATCTCTTACTCTTTTATATCCTTCATTTGGATTCCTTTTACCATTAGAACCCATGCAGATCCAAAATCTGATCCATGATGATCAATGATACAACTTTCTAGAGAATTCCACATATTTCTCATCATTATGTTAATTTCTTTTACTTTTTGTGCATTATTTGATTTTATTCAACTTTTCCTTCCTTTTTATCACATTGGATTCACTAACTCATTAGGATCCATGTAATCATACATTTAAAGGAAATATTATCAACAAAATCCATTCATTACACATAATTCATGCAATTTCATAATCATACATTTTATTGGAGAAATTGCATTTCAAACCATATAAGTTCAAAATTGGTGTTGTAACATCCTTCCCCTCTTATAGGA
The DNA here is from genome assembly GCA_963693085.1 of Alisma plantago-aquatica. Lineage (NCBI taxonomy): Eukaryota > Viridiplantae > Streptophyta > Magnoliopsida > Alismatales > Alismataceae > Alisma > Alisma plantago-aquatica. Next base: position 192,895,570 of record OY856413.1, on the reverse strand, counting down.
ATTTTGTCCTCAAAATTCCACCAACCATATAAACAATTCATGACAATACTTTTTTTCCATGTCCATCATCAGCTCCCATGTGGCTTCATCCTCTCCATGGTGCTTCCAAAGAGCCTTTACCATCTCTATCCTTTACTGCTAAGCTTTCTCTCACCTCGATATCTCGTACCCTCACAGGTCACTCAGGGTAAGTCAGCCTCCCTTGGAGTCAATAGGTTTAATGCTCAACACATGGCATCACATAGTGCTCTAGAGCGAACACATGGAACACATCATAAATCATATTATATTGAGGGGCAAGGCTAAACAAAAGTAGCTCCACTAATTAGTTCCAAAACCTCAAACGTGCCCATGTATTGGGGACTCAACTTTCCTCTATTCTTGGAGATAGATGAGAGTGTTCAAATTTCCAAAACACATGTTCACCCACAGTGAAGTGCAAGTCAGTTTGCTTCGCATCAGTACACAACTCCTATCGATGCTAGGCTTTCTTTAGCCATTACTCGACAAAAGTGACTTCATCTGCATACAATGTGGTTTCTCTGACCTTCACAAGGTCTTGTCTTTGACATTACCCTAGTAAGGCGGTGACTGACACGACCACCCGTAAAGAGGTTCATACATCTAGATATTGGCTTTGGTGGCTATCATAATAAGCAAACGCTGCTAGGGGGGGATGAATTGCTCCCATGAATCACCCCAAACAAGCACATATGGTCTTATTAGAACTTATAAAGTCCGAATTATACTCTCTTGACTGTCCATCAGTCAGGGGGTCTCATGCTATACTTAAACTTCGCTATAGTATCAAGTTTTTCATGTATCTACTTACATAGCATGGAAGTGAACTTAAAGCCATGCTCAAGAATATTTTAACTCAGATAACTGTGGAGTCAAACTATCTCTCAATGTATAGCTCAACTAGATCTGTCATATTGGTAGTGGTCCCTAAGGCAAGGACATATATTCATTTGGTAAGGCAATCTAACATAACCCATATTGCATCATGACCTCTCTCTATCCAGGGGAGACTCACCACAATGTCTATGGTGATCTTTTCTTATTCTACTCAAGAATTTCCATTCTTCTATAGAAATCCATTGGGTTACTAGTATTCAACCTTCACTCTTTGGCATGTGTGATATCTGGCCGCATATGCCTATATATCCTTTTTCATTCTAGGTACTACTGCAAACCTTAACCATCTTGGTAGTACCAGGGTGTGCGGTGTACTTAGATTCATGAACTTCTTGCACCACATGATTCTTCTAGGATAATTTCTCAGAAATCCTAAAATGCTCTAGTAGTGGATTTCACCACCTACTTTTCCAGAGAGGTGTATCTGAGGTTCTTATAACACTCCTTATATCTCATCAAGCTCTAGGCTGGCTATCTGGGTATCCACCAACTCGACCAATAGGTTTTTGGTTGTATTTGGATGTTAACCACACATGTCTAGTCTTCCAATGGTCATCGGGTCCACCTAGCAACCTCTTTCATATCTCTCCACTGGCTGGACAAGACAACTGTACACCTGAGCTACTTTTAGCTAAGAATATCTCGTTACTGCATTAGCTTCCTTGTGCCATGAAAATGATGCACGTCATTGTACACACAACAACTACTAGGAAAAGTCCTAGAGTTTAACCTTCTAACACGGTTGTCAACTTGTTGTGAACAACAAGTCAACTTAGTATAGATAGGTATCGATCCAAGGGACGACGAAAAAGAAAAGTTGAAATCCAAATCCGATTGCAAGTACAAGAATTAAATCATGATTTGAGAGAGTTGTTAAAACTAAGAACAAAAATGAAAGTGCTGAGATAAAGTTTAACTAATCAATAAATAAATATCTGTGGCCTGGAAGATCACCACCAAAACCATGTTCCTATTCAACTAATAAAATTCTAAAATCCAAGGATCAAATCAAGACCTTGTGGTTCATGTCCTTACGGACAAACTCACAAGGGTCAGACTTCCCATGAACTCGTTGGTCCTGGCATTCACGGATCATTGCCCAACCGTCCAACATGCCATTATCCATGGTCATATAAAAAGTATGTGAATTCAAACTGGCATTCAAACCCAAGGCTCAGGTGGTCATGTCTCCAAGGATTATAACAAGAATAAGATTAAATAGACGAACAGATGATAATCGTAATTAAGGGACTATTGTTTCGTTCTTACAGAGATCCACGGTCATATCACTCCATAAGAATATATCAAATCATCCAAATAACCACAAAGAACAAAGAGAAGACATTTGTTCGATGGAGGAATATGACTGATTATATTGAATAGAACCGGGCTAAGGGGATACTCCCATGCCTTAGAGAAATTTACTTAGACATAACAAGACTAGAAGAAATGCAAACTAAAATGAGATCCAACATTATACAAGATGTGGTCTACAACTAAAAATTGGATGAAATGGAATGAAGAATGGAATGCCTTTACAAGTGAAGAGTCCCTCCTTTTATAGGAGGGGGAGGGGGTAGGATGCCCTCAAAAGAGGGGGAAAAAAGAGAGGGAGACTAATTTTTGAATTTTCTGGCTCTGGTCAAATTGAAAGTTGGTTGTCTTTAATTATCTAGACCATGTAACTCCCTTTAGTGTAGATTCTCACAACAGTGATTTCGAACATATTGCTCTCCCGTGAAAAGCAAAAAAGTGGTCCAAATTATAGGATTTGATTTTAGGAAGTTCAATTCCCTTTCCAATAAATACTTGTACACTCAATGTGGAGTTCGAATGCAAGAGTTAAGTCACTTTTGGTGGAGGGTATATATGAATTTCAGGACCGCTGCAAATTGTGTAATTTTCCTACAAAACCCAAGAAAATAGAATTAAAACTCCAATTACAGAGAAAAATCTAAAATAACAAAATTAATTATGAAACTAAGAGAATATATAACAAAAATAATCCTAAATAAATATAAAAAATATACAAATAAAGGGGATAAATATACATTTATCAAAATACCCTAGACTTGAATCTTTGTTTGTCCTCAAACAAATAAAATCACAAATTATTCCAATTTGTACTAACAACATGTCTATCCTCACCCTTGTAATATCATTTTATTCCTTACCTCCAAATTTGTCCAAGCAACCCAATCTCCTAAAACCACAAAACAAAAAATTCTATATTCCCTATAAGAAACAAATATCATAGCTTAGTTCTAAATCAATATTTTGTAGAAAAACATGCTTCATCTTACTTTTTCTTTGACACTCTCATTTTTATAAATGTATTTTTTTTGAGTTGTTGCACAAGAACAAGATGAAATTAGGGGGTGTGAAAACAAAGAAGGAAGTGATGAATTTTTTTTATCCCTCCTCTATTCGACTTGGGATTTAGATTTGTGGAGTTGTGACTACATTGGTCAACATTTTTTACATGTGCACTTTTGGCATCTTTTGATGGTACACCCCTTTGTTGGGTATGGAATTTTTTTTTATGGGAAGCATGCCACCCCGGACTTGATTTTTGTTTGGTGGTGATTCTTTGCTTCTCTTTTTTTTAGAGAGAAAATAAGGGGGAAACAAAAGGTGTCCTTATGCCTATAACTTCACATATTTATTTTCTCCTTTTTTTTAAAGTGTCATTACATCAGAAAGAACATTCATGTCAATCACATTATATAAGATTTATATCAAGTTAATCAACATTTAAAAATAGAGAAAATTTATGTTTGGTTTTGATTAATTCCATACGGCTTGCCAACTTTTCCAAGGAGTGATGCTATTTTGGGATCCTAGGTGACATGGTGGTTTCAGACATGGCAATTTGTAAAATTTTTTTGGTAAAGATTTAATGAACTCAAAGTGGTACAATGATAAAAATCTATTAATATTGGACGACTAGATAAAGGCCATTTTGCAACAAAAGAAATAAAAACATGACCGACTAGATAATGACCATGAACAAAGCAACTATATGCAAAAAAAAAGGTAGAAATAATGCAAGAATAAAAAAGATAAGGGGGTGGAATAGAAACATACCACCCACCTCCACCCCAGACTTAGATTTTTTCTCATCCCGAACAAACTCGAAACCCGAGATGGAGGGAAGAGAAGAGTGAGGAATTCCAGGTAGCCCGAGTAGCTCAAAAAACGTCCAGCTACAGGGGATGTGTACGAGGACTGGGACCTTTTATCTGAGGAGCTTCATAATGTACCCTATGATAGGGTAATTGTAGAAGCTCAGTGGGGTGATCATATTTTCTTTCTCCTCACATTCCCTCCAATAATATCCATAGATCTTCCTTTGATAACAAGGGAAGTGTTGAAGATGGATGTGGATTGGGGGATGTTGGTGGGTACCCGACCAGTAATGCCAGTACAACATGATGAACTGAGTCGGGTGGGGGATCTGGTTCAGGTTTTCCACCATCATGATGACCTACATATGGGAGAATTGATGCTAATACAAAAAATTTAAAATCATTTACAAAAGTGTTTTGTTTCTCCTTAAAATTAATGCCATCAACATTGGGTTTGGTAAGTTTCATTGTTGATGTAACATATGTCTCTAATTTTTTGTACAAGGGTTCCCCAAGTATTTAGGAGGGATGATGATGTCTTCCTTGCAAACAATAAAAGGGGGTGTGTGGGCTTCTTCCAATGGTGGTATCTCCCCTTCTAGATCATCCATGTGTGGGATGGAAATTGGTTGTGACGGCTCGGGAAGAATCATAAAGGGGGTTAGATTCTCATTATCCAAAATAGACTCAAAATAATAGTATTGGTCTATGGTATCATTCAGATTTATGTTGAGGATGCGAGGAGTTGTTGGATCTTCATAAGGACTCTCCTGCTTTGACATTTCATATTCAAGTAAAAGAGTCTCTAAAGGAAAGATAGGGATACCAACGACCTCATCACACACAATTTATTGCTCCATGGTTTGTGCTATTTCTTCAGGAACAGACAAATATGACACAAAATAAGGATCTTCATCATCGTCATTAGGAAGAACCATCTTGGGTTGCTCAAGCTCTATAGGGGGAGTTTATGATTGATCCTCTAGTAAGGTAGCTAACATGGCTTGATTGGATTCAAGTTTTACTTGTCCTTCTGCTACCATCTTTTCTAGGGCCTTAAGTCTCTCTTCCAGTTCAAGATTAATTTGCATTTCATTATAGGATTTATACACCCCAAAATTTTGATCATCCTCACCACATTCCCCATAGTGTCCTTGGCCATAGTACTCCTCATATTGTTTTGGGTGGCATTGCTCCTCATAATAATCTCCATAAGATGGTGGATTGTAATTTCCATTGCGTCCATCTTGGTAGGAAGATTCAATATTATAAGTGGTCACCAAATCATGAGGAAACATATTTGAACAATCTATATTTTGGGTTTGGGCTTCTAACAGGGTGGTTAAGAAAGCTTGGCTGGCTTTTAGTTTTGTTTCTCCGTCTACTGATATCTTCTCTAGGGACCTAAGTCTCTCTTTTTGTTGAAGATTACATTGTGTTTCATAAACATGCTCATAACCCCCAAGGTATTGTTGGTTACACCTCCCACAAAATTTTTTTGATCATATCCCCCATTAGAATATGGATAGCAAGGTTCCCCATAATGGTTCTCAGAAAAATGTGGATTCACATTGTACCCACCAAAATGATAGGGCTCGCAATTAAAAGGGGTGCTATTATAAGCATGGGGTAGAGTCGGGCAGGCAAGAGATGCATGATGGTAAAAACTGCAATAATAACATTGTGGGGGATATTGGGATGCCCACTCCATTTGAAAAGAAAAGATCATGTAAGATATGTCAATCAATGAACGAGAGAAGAAAGATTACGAGTTAAAAGGTTAGTCAAAATTACAAAGAGAACTAAAAATTATAAACCTAAGAAATTATGAAATAACTAAAATTACAAAAAAAAATAACTAGAAAGCAGTACTGCTGGAATGAAAACTCAGCATAAAGAGGAGATACACTTCCGAAATTGTGCTCGGAAGGCAAAAAGAAATTACAAAAATATAAAAGAAATTATAAAAAAGACTAAAGTTATGAAAGTTAGAGAATATGAACAAGGATTATATAAGATATACAAGCAACCAGATCTGAAAACCAACTGTGTCGTCCCTGGCAACGACGCCAAATTGATGTGTGTCATTGTACATGCAACAATTACTAGGAAAAGTCCTAGAGTTTAACCTTCTAACCCGGTTGTCAACTTGTTGTGAACTACAAGTCAACTTAGTATAGATAGGTATCAATCCAAGGGACGGCGGAAAAGAAAAGTTGAAATCCAAATCTGATTGCAAATACAACAATTAAATCCTGATTTGAGAGAGTTATTAAAACTAAGAACAAAAATAAAAGTGCTGAAATAAAGTTTAACTAATCAAGAAATAAATATCTAGGATCTGGAAGATCACCACCAAAACCACGCTCCTATTCAACTAATCAAATTCTAAACTCCAAGGATCAAATCAAGACCTTGTGTTTACTTGTCCTTACAAACAAACTCACATGGGTCGGACTTCTCGTGAACCCGTTGGTCCTGGCGTTCACAGATCATTGCCCAACCATCCAACATGCCATTATCCACGGTCATATAAAAAAGTATGTGAATTCAAACTGGCATTCGAACCCAAGGATCAGGTGGTCGTGTCACCAATGTTTATAACAAAAATAAGATTAAATAGATGAAAAGATGATAATCACAATTAAGGGACTATTGTTTCGTTCTTACATAGATCCATGGTCATATCACTCCATAAGAATATGTCAGATCATCCAAATAACCACAAAGAATAGAGAGAAGACATTTGTTTGATGGAGGAATATGACTGATTATATTGAATAGAACTGGGCTAAGTGGTTACTCCCATGCCCCAGAGAAATTTACTTAGACATAACAAGACTAGAAGAAACACAAACTAAAATGAGATCCAACATTATACAAGATGTGGTCTACAACTAAAAATTGGATGAAATGGAATGAAGAATGGAATGCCTTTACAAGTGAAGAATCCTCCTTTTATAGGAGGGGGAGGGGGTAGGCTTCCCTCAAAAGAGGGGGGAAAAAGAGAGGGAGACTAATTTTTGAATTTTCTGGATCTGGTCAAATCGAAAGTTGGTTGTCTTTAATTATCTTGACCATGTAACTCCCTTTAATGCAGATTCTCGCAGCAGCGATTTCGAACATATTTATCTCCTATGAAAAGCACAAAAACTGTCCAAATAATAGGATTTTATTTTAGGAAATTGAATTCCATTTCAAATGAATACTTGTACACTCAATTTGGGGTTCGAATACAAGAGTTATTTCACTTTTGGCAGAGGGTATATATGAATTGCAGGACTGCTGCAAATTGTGTAATTTTCCTACAAAACCCAAGAAAATAGAATTAAAACTCCAATTAAAGAGAAAAATCTAAAATAACACAATTAATTATGAAACTAAGAGAATAAATAACAAAAATAATCCTAAACAAATATCAAAAATATATAAATAAAAGGGATAAATATACATTTATCGGAAAACTTCAAGCTCTTACAGCCATCATCTCAGTTACCAATACCAAACTTTAACTCTTAAAATCCTAGTTGCCCTTGACAAATGTATCCTCATATGATGATTACTTTAGTTCGTGTATGCTTTCATACCATCTATCCATTATACTTCAAAAGGGTGTGGTACTTCTTCCATCATCAATCTTCATATAAAGGTTTCAACTCATATCACCTTTAATCTTAGTATATGGCATGCATTTCGTCCTATCTCTCTCACCCATAATAAGATGAAATAAGCATTTAGCTGCAGTCCAAATATAGAGTTCGTCCCATTCAATGAGTAGAGATGGTGCACCACACATCACCATTACATTTTCCAGTCTGACTGGAAACATACTTCTCCTCACTCCACACCATGAACATCTCAACTCTGTGTGTATGCCCATGGGAAGACTTTTCTCATCACCTTTGGGTTGATTCAACACTCTTATGTTCAATCCATAGTCATATCCTCAAGGTCTCTAGGGTGCCGATACTTTTGGGGTGATCTTTCCCTCATGGATCTAGGGAGTGCCTCTCGCATTTACCCCTTAGGCCCCCGGAACTCATGATGGTGGTCAACCTCCTAACCCATGGTCCTCAAGGAAAGATGGTTGTTACCTCCCGAGCCTATGGCCTTGTTCATCCAGGGGACATATAACTCCTACTCCCATCAGTTTTATCCCTCCTTGACCTTGGTATTGACTTAGGACTCTATCCTAGTTTTTGATTCCTTTGTTGGTACTCCAACACATCTCATCCTTGAATCCACACCAGAATCTCTACCATTTCTCTGGGCATTCATGGCTAACCTTGCATCCCTTCATAGGAATCATGGGGACCTACCTAACTCGGTCTGGCCCCATATAGGTTACCTCTATGACAACATATCCTCATGCCACTTAGAGATGGTCGCACATGGTTCTATAGATTCATGCTCCTATTATGTCCTCTTACACTTAGCTCATCAAGATCTTATAAGCGACCACTTAAAGTTACCTCAAACCTAAACAAGAGTTGGTGCTCACTCCCACATGAAGGGTCCCTTCCTAGGAAAGGAGAAAACTATCACTTGATAGTAATAGTGGTCACAAAACGTCCTTACATCCAAAGCCTTTATCATCATGTATATCTATAGCTCCTATCTGGATACCTATGCACATGGATAGCAAGAAGACAACCTATTGAACCATTCTAAGTTTCTGGGTATGTCATCCTTGTTCATCATTCCTCAATGTTGGACCAATATCATACATGGATATGTTTCCAACCTGTGTGAATGGTTCATCAAACATATATCTTCGTTCAAGTGGGGTTTCCTTTTTCTCTAACACATGGGGGTGCCATACTTACTTCCTATGAACTCAATCATCCCCGTAAGCATCATGTGCACCATGTACTACTACTTCCCCTCCTTAGTCTAGGAACCCCCGGTTCACCTCTTATGCATCAGTTGTCTAACAACATGCTTAGATATTCAAACATGAACCAAACCTATACAAGATATGGCATATATACTTCCTAACACTCTTTCATGGAAACAACCCTTAAAATCTTACACAGGGACAACCAATTGGGTGCTAGGACACACAACTTCTTAACATATGATAATTCTTTAGGGTCTTTGGATCTCTCCTTCCTACACCCAAAGGGTAGGCACTGATATCATCTACATACCTGTACTAGGAGCCCCTTCCTCTTTTCTAGGGTTTGGTTCCCCTAAAGGAATCTGAGGTACGACAAGCCTTTAAGGATCACACAAGAGGCAACCACATACATCTACCCAGGGTCATCTATTGTAGGCCATATCATAGCAAACTTATCATGATTCCTCATGTCTTGAAGTTTGGGTCTCCTACCTTCTTCATCAGGGTCTCTCCCTATCTCTAGAGATAACCCCTTAACTGGTCCTACCACTTTGAGGTTCTCTCTTAGAAGATGGGTCAAAACTTTAAGGATACACATCTATCCCTACATGGATGAAACATATATCAAAACTTATGTCCGTCCAAGGTCATCCAAATCTCTGCATGCTTATCTGATAAACTATCAAGCATAACCCTTATGTCTTAGGTGCATGCCTCTTTCTTCTCATATATGCCCATTAGGGTTCCTATATGGTCACCACTAACCTTCTTAATGAGGGAGTGATCCCCCACCCTCAATAGGCATGACTCACGCACGATCGGGTCACCACCAGGCACTAGGGGTCAAACAACCACACATAGATATGGTTCTCATGCGTACTAAAAACCTCTATGTAAATCATGCATGTCTAACCCACGTACGTACGCGAATGGTCAACTATGATGTCCAATTCATCAAGTCTTCTCTTTCTCTATCAACCACTTAAGTATTTGGGTTGATCATCATTCTCAGAGGATGTGTCAAGTCTCTTCCTCTTCTTAGAGGATTATTCCTCTAAGGCTATACCTATCCTCCTCAACATAGGAGATGGTCTAACCTCAATGTTCTCCTGAGGGATATGTAAGGGTACAACAACACAGGCCATGCAAAGCATGCAACTAATCTTAGTCTAAGTTTCATCACCTAGACTTATGTACATGACATCTTTGTTACATGATTTTCATTATTTGGTGGAGGATTCCTTAATCTTTATTATTCTTAACCCCAAAACTTAGGAAGGGTGGAGAGAGAGAAACGCTAATCACTTAAAGTTATTCTATGAAAAGGAGATAAAGAAGGGATGAAATCAGATGAGCAGACCTAGTGATATCTTATTTTGAGTCAAATCCTTGGATTTCAGGAAGTCAGTCACAATGATTCTGGGAGTCCTCATAGATCGACTAGTGGGGCGGACGGAAATCTTGCCAATCATAAGATTGTGATCCTTTTCTAGACACCTCCATATTTGAAAAATCCTCACATAACTCCCTTGGGTTCTAAAGAGTTTGTAAATTTTAATAATTATTAGCGATTAAATGGAAAACCATGCTCTAATACCAGTTGTAATGACCCCACTTCCTGGTAACCCCCAATTAAGGAAGACCAAGAAGCCAGAGCTACTATCCCAAAATAGGATCAATGGTTTTGCAAATAATAAAAATAATAATAAATTGTACCATAGACTAAGCTTAAAGCAGGATAAAAATTTACTTTTCACATACATTTCAAAAATAGGAGATTTACCCAATGTAGAGTTCTATCTAACTAAATCCTCCTTTTCTTTAATTATCTTTATTCTTCAAATACCACTTCACTATTTATCCACTTTCAGATATTCCTAAAATATTGAAAAACAAAATGTTGGTCAGTATAATGAATATACCAATATGTGGTGACAACAAATAGCTTGCACACATTTCATAACAACCTAATCACATCAAATTGTTGTTAACAATCCAAGATTACATTTATTATTATAACTTCCCAACCATTTTTTCTCATCCTCTTGGCTACCCTCTCTTAGGGTTTAGTCCTTGCAAAGGACTTTAGGTTACCTTCTCCATCCTGAGCTTGGTACCTTATGGGTCACCTCTCTGGGTGCCATGTGGTCTTCCCTCTAGGGCTTGACCACCTATCACCTTCCCTCCAAGGCTTGGTCCTCATAAATATTACATCCATATATGGTATAAGGGCTCGGGCATGTCATAAATAATTACATATGATAATCATAGTCACTTTATAGATTGTAAGAAATAAATTCATCCAAATAGTTATCTAGAAGCAATCAATAAATACTCAAAAGTCACCTTGAAACTAAAGTGAGTAATCATAAAATAACCACATACCTAATTTGGAGATCTCAAAGAACAAGCAAAGTCCAATCCAATCAGGTAATCCAATCAGCTGACCAATCCTATCACATAAGCACAACATAATCCTAAAAAGCATGTATGACCTAACTACTACATACTCATCATAAACTCATTTTATTGACTTGGGAATGCTTTCTAGGGTTTCTAGGTTGAATTAATGTTTCTTTAGGGTTTCTAACATCACTTTCTCAATCTATATCTTTTTAGGACTACATACCCTAAAATAGCTTTCTACATCATAAAACCCTAATTACATCAATTATCAATATTGAGGATCTTTATTCTCAAATTATCTTAGGAATATCATATCTTTATCTTATTCATGGATTTTTGGAATAAAAACATTTAAAAGTTATATTCACCTAAATTGGTCTTTCTAAACCCATTAATACACTTTCATATACATAGAACCCTAAATTAAGCCAATTATGCACAATGATCATCTTTTTAGATCTAAATCTTTCTTTTATCAACAACAGATTAATATTGTCTTAATTTATCCAAAGAACATCATCAAATCAAATTATTATCAAATTTAGGGTTCTTCATTCATAAATATATCAAAGGTAACAACTTTATCTACTTTTCGATCGCAAGCACAATCAGGCTTTCAACATATTTTTGGTGTAATATTCACATTTTTCTGATCAACTTTCATATATAATTTGGCATCATATGATAATCTTATAATTACTTATGATTAATTTAGATTAATCACCTATTGACCAATAAGAGCCTGCCACTTGGGCAAGGCATCCCGAATCTGCCCAGCCAACCGGCTCACACCTTCTAGGCCGGGCGCGGCTTAGGTGGCCGAACCACTTGTGAGGAAAAACAAACAAAAGACAAGTTTTTCCCTTACCTGATAGTAGAAGGACCGGGGCAGTTTGGTAATTCCCCACGAGGTTGTCTTCAGCCTTCGATCACGAACGCAATGCAGACTGAGTTAGTCAACATTACCATTGACTCTGGGATCCTGATTCCTTGAGCATCATGTAAGGCCCTTGTTTCCTTCTTCTCTCTGAACCGAACTTGCTCATTGCCTCAATACATCTGGTGGTCATTAGGACCAACAGGTCATGGAGGTGGCTCATCCAGGGAGCTGACGACGAGTAAGAATGATGAGTATTAGGGCTACGAGTGGAATTAAGTGTAGGGAACTATGCGCAAGGTCGAGGGGAACCTCTGAGATGTTATTTTAGTTTTGTTGGGACCTCTACCCCCCTTATAACGGTGTGGGTCTCCTGCGTGGACTGTCCTTCTCGCAGGGAATTGTGGAAACTATGAGTTATCCTCCAAAGCCCAACAAACCAAAGTTGGTTCGACTCGGGAAGGTGTCCCTAACACAATGGGAAAGTTTCCAAGGATGCTCGTGCATCAGGGTGAGAGAGAATCAGAGAAGAAGATTCTGCTAGTTTTCCAATCAATCTAGAACTTGATGATGACCATCCATCATTGGATCTTTGAGATCGACAGTCCAGGTGAATCACATCATTATAATAAATATGACATTTAATGTTGATTCTATCATCCTCTCACATTTAGAAATCTTATAAAATTCATAACTCTCTTTCCCAGTATCCAAAAGACTCCAAATTTTAAGGGAAAGTCTATTATGACTTATATTTCTTGTATGACAAGTTTGGCACTCAAATTTGAAACTATGAGAGACTTTTCTTCATATACAAGTTATCACTTAAAATGGCATATTTTATTCATTTTTTCTCTCTCTTACTCTTTTATATCCTTTATTTGGATTCATGTTACCACTATAATCCATTCAGATTCGAAATCTAATCCATGATGATGAATCATACAACTTTCTAGAGTGCTCCACATATTTCTCATCATTATCTGAATTTCTTTTCCTTTTTATTCATGATTTGATTTTATTCAAATTTTCTTTCCTTTTTAGCACATTGGACTCACTAACTCATTAGGATCCAAAAATCATATATTTAAATGAAATATTATCAAAGAAATCTACTCATTACACATAAATCATACAATTTCATAATCATACATTTTATTGGAGAAATTGCATTTCAAACCATATAAGCCCAAAAAATTGGGGTTGTAACAATTACCCCTAACTAGGTTAAGGATGTTCCTTTTGTTTAGAATGACAAGTGTCGATTCTCTTTCCAATTTTTGAAGGTAAAGTTGACCAGTGCACCAGTTTTAGTTTTACCTGATCAAGGGAAGGATACATTGTCTTTTGTGATGCCTCAAAGAATAGTTTGGGATGTGTGTTGATGCATGATAAATGAGTGATTTCTTTTGCCTATCGAAAATTTAAGCAACACTAGGAGAATAATCCAATACTCAATCTAGTGTTGGTTGCAGTGATTCATGCCTTGAAAATTTGGGGACATTACCTGTACAAGGAGAAGTATCAGATTTTAACAGACCATAAGAATCTGAAGTACACCTTTTCACATCAAGAGTTCTTTAGTGTGATAAGTGGGACATGCTAGTATCCTTACAACAAATGAATGTATAAATGGAAGTATCTTTGCTAGTCGGATTGTTGGCATAGATGGAAATGAAACCCACACTGACAATAAATCAAATAAGCACAACAAGATGATACTATGATACAACAGATCATATTAGAATATGGAAGTGAGAAGCGAGATGTCTTCCATGAGTGAAAGGATGAGGTAGTTTGTTACCATGGTAGAATTGTGGTACCTGATGTTAATGACCTTAAGAATATAGTTATTGAAGAAGATCACTCATCTATGTATGCTAGTCATCCAGGAAGTACCAAAATGTATCACAATCTAAAATCTATGTATTAGTGGCCTAGTTTGAAGTAATATGTAGCTGAGTTTGTTGTGTGATGTCTAGTTTGTCATCAAGTTAAAGCTCTACACCAAAAGCATGTAGGAACATTACAACAATTACCTATACCACTGTGGAAGTGGGATCATGTGACTATGGATTTTGTTGTTGGTTTGCCTAGAACATCCAAAAGTAAAGATTCCATTTGAGTGATTGTTGATAGCTTGACCAAGTCAGCACATTTTCATTCTGTTAAGACAACTTACACTGTTGAAAAACTTACATAGATTTATGTAGATGAGATAGTGCAGTTGCATGGAGTCCCAACAACAATTGTGACTGATAGAGGTCCTAAGTTTAGAAGTTTTTTTTGGGAATGATTATACATAGCTTTGGGCACATAGTTAAAGTTTAGTACTGCTTTCCACCCATAGACATATGGACAATTTGAAAGGAGCATACAAACCTTGGAGGACTTGCTTAGAACATGTGTTCTTCAGTTTTTAGGTAGTTGGTACATACATCTATGTTTGATAGCATTTTCCTACAATAAAAGTTATCAGAAAAGCATTGATATGGCACCATATGAAGCCTTTTATGGTAGACATTGTACATCTCCATTATGTTGGTATCAAATAAGAGAATACCAACTTCTTGGTCCTGAACTTGTGCTACAGACAACTGAAAGTATTAAAGTGATACATCAACAATTAAACACAACACATGACATATAGAAGTCATGTTGATAATTGTCATAGACCTTTCGAATTCCAAGGAGGAGAGAAAGTGTATCTCAAGGCTTCTCCTTGGAAAGGGGTTCTCAGATTTAGGAAGAAGGGTAATTGTCTCCTAGATTTATGAGACCCTACTGGGTGATAACATGTGTTGGATAGGTAGCCTATAAGTTGGAACTACTACCTGAGTTTCACTGACTACATCCAGTATTTCATGTAACTATGTTTAGAAAATGTCACCCTAATACAGAGCTTGTATAATGACATGCATAGGTAGAATTAGATGAAGATATATCCTATGTGGAAGGTCTAGTTTTGATTCTTGACAGAAGAATCAAGAAGTTGAAAAAATAAAGACATAGTGCATGTGAAATTTCTTTGGCATCATCGTGTCATTGAAGAAGCCACATGGGAGCTGGAGGAAGAGAAGAGGTGGAAGTACCCTTCTCTTTTCTCTTGAGATTTTGGGGACAAAATCTTTGTTAGGTATTAGAATTAGATGAAGATATATCCTACTTGGAAGGTCCAATTTTGATTCTTGATAGAAGAATCAAGAAGTTAAAAAAAGAAAGACATAGTTCTTGTGAAATTTCTTTGGCATCATGGTGTCATTGAAGAATCCACATGGGAGCTAGAGGAAGAGATGAGGAGGAAGTACCATTATCATTTCTATTAAGATTTTGAGGATGAAATCCTTGTTAGGGGTTGATAACTTGTAACACCCATGACCTGGGTTTTTGGATACCCTAGAAGTTTTTCCTAAGTAAGTTTCTTAGAACCATGTGTTAATCTTTTAAAAATTATATAAAACTTAAGGAGAGTTTAATTCTCTAGTTTGAGCTTATTTGCAAATTGTTTGTGCTTTATATAATAACTTTGGTGCAAATTGCAAATTATCCAAAATGTGGGGTTGATGTGTAGATTATCACCTCTAGAGTGTCCCTTCTCTCTCATAGCATCATATAGAAGATAGAGAAAGGAGGGGGTGCCTTGTATGAGTCTTGGTTGAGTGATAGCACTCTTGATGGTGAAAGAACCAAATAATATTGTGTATCTTGAACCCTAGATAATGTTGTGTCGAGTTATCAAGAGTATATGGGAGTGTCTATCAGTTTGAAACCCATAGAGGAGGTCCCATATTGGTTTGGAAACTTTTTGGAAGTATTAATATTGGGCCAAGAACCTCATGTAGGTGAAGCCTATCAGTTTAGATGTTCCTTGCAAAAGTTGTATCGGTTTGCATATAAAGTGATATTGGGTTGTGATATCTTGTCAAGAAAGCTACCCAATGGCCGATGTCTTATCTTTGGATTATACTCATGAGTTTTGCATGATGAGATAATTATTGATGAAGGGAGCCACCATGCGTGGACACATGACACCAAAGTGCATATGGTGGTGATACTTCACATACACTCTCTCTCTTGAAGTTGAATTATATAAGCCTCTCTTTTCACATACTAGTAAACAATTTGGCCCTCATATCATTCATTTCTTGAAGGACGACCATAGAAGCTTGAGGAATAGGAAGGAGTTTGAGAATCAAGCCTAAGGTGTAGCCATGGTCATCTTCAACCTTGGGTTGACTATGCTTCTCGGGTCAAGGTTCCTTTCTTTCTTTTCTTCTTCACCAATTTTCTAACTATGGTATCTTCTTGAATATAGAAGTATTGTGATCAAGTCTTGTGCATTTGAAAAGTCATATTCAACCTTGGGAATGAAAATATTTGGAGCTTGAAGCTCTTTTGGTGATCTTGAGGTGGGTTATATAACTTGAACTCAACTCTGTTATTATTCACCTTCAATCATGCAATACTTGATGATTCCTTTTAAATTTTGACTTTCTTTGATTGAATGATGGTTTTATGAGATCTATTTGATATATGGGGATGTTGTCCATGAACTAGAGTGTTAGTGTATGAAGGCTTGAATCTTGAAGATTATGGAATCTCCCATGCACAAACTGATATTAGTTTGAGAAAACCTTAACACAATACAAGGCTATATGTAGGGAAAATGATATATATGAGTTCCTAGACCGTTACCAGTTTGCTACATGTGAAGGACTATCATCCTTACAGTTGCATAGCCTATTACCTAAGGCAAAACATGGGGGAAGGATGATATCTTGAAGTTGTGTGAAGATATGTAGTCAACCCGATATGCCCTAACCATAGAAACCTGACACACCTCTAGCCAGACACAAGTGTGATGGGCAACACACCTTGTCCGACACACCATGTGAAAGGTGTGGGCGACACACTCCTTGAAGTCATGACTGACAGACCAACTAGTAGTGAGGTTGATACCTTGACATGTAAAAGTATATAAGGGTGCTAATGATGACTAACCTGATATGTATCAAAACCATAGAGGCTGATATCACTTGGTGATAGCTAGGGTGACACAATAGATTATGCTATGGTTGATGCACTAAATGATAGTGTGGTCAATACCCTATAGTATGTTATGTCGAACACATAAAGTGATAGGGTGGCCAATACACAAAGTCATGGGGTGGTCGATGGACAAAGTGATAGGGTGGCCGATTGTAAGGAATGAGTATCATAGGGGCCACTCCCTACTATTAAATTGAAAATAAATAAGCACAACCCATATGTTCAAACACCACATATAGATAATTGGGGTGCCAAATTATTCTTAGATAGATGGTCCATCCAGAGCGTCTAAAAGTATAGAAGCGGAAGTAACTAAATTATTACATATTCAAAAAAATAATCTCAAAAACATCCCACATGTCAACTAGGAAAAAGAAGGGGAACTATAACTAAGAGGATCTGTTGCAGTAGGCAACCTAGCCATCTTAGAAGTTGCGATCTACTGTTGCATGTTTCCTTCAAACTCTGGGCCCGCAATCTCTTGTCCTTGAATAAATTTCTCAACGGGCGGATCTATGCTTGGGTGGTAGGGAACATCACCCAGGATGGGAAATAAAATAAAAAGGTTGAATCAGTAAAACTAAGTACGTACATTATATGTTAACTAGAGCATTATTTAATGCATAAGAAAGCAAGATGTTCCTATCAAAGAGGGGGACATAAAACAAGGTAAGTTTCACTTAGAAGTACCAAAAGAAGGAATTTTGAAAAGAATGAGGCATATAAATAAACAAGTGAAATAATACATCTTGCCATTAACCATTCACAATATCATAATAATCATAATAATTTTACATGTAGATATATTTGACTAAAATAACTATCATAGGTCCATGACACCACTGGGTCATTGGCCTATGTAAAATGGGTGGCAAAGCACACCCTAGGTGGAAAAGCATGCCTGTGTATATATAAGGGTAGAAAAGCATACCCTGGGTAGGAAAGCATACCCTAAAGATTACGCGTAAGTGTCTACAATAGTTAAACTAGTCAAACTATCTAACATGAATAAATAGAGTGGAAAAATATACCTTTAACAAATATGTGGCATGATTTAAGAACAATAGTAGATGGGGTCATTAACCCAATTCAATATGATAGTACTTTCAAATGAATAATAATAAGACCATCTGAAACTATATGAATTGTCCAACAAAAGGAACAAGAGCAAGAATTGTAATGTTGTCTCATTATGGGAAAATTTACTCATCTGAATGCCCAGTTATTAATAGGGAGGAATACATACCTCAAGTTTTTCTTTAAGTCAAACAAATGGTCACCCAGTTCTGACCAAGATTAATATCACCTACGCATGAATTATACTTTGCGCTAATATTGTTTCTCATTGAATGATGAATCCAATAAAACACTCCTCCTGAACACTCGGTGTTGGTTTTAGGGGTCGGTACTATACATGCAAACTTCCTGATACAAAAGCCCATACTCAAATCAAATAAATTTCTAATTTAGGGTTGATTTGTACTAATTCCTCAAGTAATACATCTCTTGAGATTCTTAATTAAGTTGGACAAGGCAAATAGTGGTCACGATCTGTGACCCTTCATTGATGAAATATCGCTTTACTCAGACAAGATAAACCCTAAAATTATACTTAAATGAGTCAAGGAAACATAAATCTTCTTTCTTTGGTGTCTCTGACCTCCACATTATAAGGTGAATTATGATTCAAAATGTGAAGGAAATCAACCTCTCCCTCATACTCCCGCAGGAGTAATCGGTAATACAAAGTTGGGAGGAGACAATAAATCAGATACAGAAAAGCAAACAGAAGTGTATGCTTCTAAAAATGACTCGATATGATGGAATTAGAAATAGAAACCTACTCACAGCCTCTTAGAGACAGGCGGTGATCTAATGCACTGACGGGGTTCTCCAGCAATTGTTGTGACCTTACCAACTGAACCAGAAACAATTTTCAATTCACCACCTCCTAGAACGCAGGGGTTGATCTACCACCTTGGCCATTCCCGGAAAGACCACAGCATAGTAATAGGACATGTTTCCTTGACTTGGAACAGAGAATGTCAAGGATAGACCATAACTGGCGATCCTTCTCACAACTTATAAGTAGTTTGACATTACTATTGGTATATATGCCCATAGAGCCATCCCAAGCGATTGCATGGAGTCAAATATTAATTAATCAATTAATGAGATTATTTGGTTAATTAATGAATTCCAGAATATTCTAATTAATCCACAAGTGTTTTAATTAATGCAGTGTTTCTATTTACCGATGGGTTTAGGAAACCCTACTTTGATTCGTCTCCTATTTAAAGGAGGATTGATGACTGATATCTATATAATGTATTGAGAGAGGCTTTTTAGTTTACGCTCACGTTCACAATCCCTAGCCATCACCGTCCTTAGGAGAGAAAGGAGAGAAACACACCACTAGCACGCTGCCGTACAGACACGACTCCTTCCCGCCGGCTTAGGAAGCGCGATGTGGAAGTCCATTCCATCCACGTAGACGAAGTAGAGATGCAGACGCTGAGATGCCTGTATTTGGAGGACATCGACGACCATCTGTGCACGTTACAAGCGGCGTACATCATCACATGAAAGGAGTGCCGCCAGATCTTCCTGCGATAGTGAACGACATAGAAGTTTTGTATGTGTAGGCCAGCAACGTTGCATACCTTTGTGCAGTGGGACATCGTCAGACTTTCTCCGCAATAAGGTATATCTCGCAAACACTCCTTCCAAATACGTTGTTGTTGACGAGATCCTATTTCAGGTTGAGTGGATTTTTGGTGCTTCCTCCGTGCACATTTTTCTCCACAAAACCCAACAGTGGTATCAGAGCAGCGTCGATCTACGACGTATTTGGATTCATTACGATATGATCGAATCATTGTATACTATTTTTATGTTGCATACGATGCGAATTAAAACTACTAATGTGCAACTCTAAACCTAATTCCATGTACGCCATAGACTTTTGTGTTTTGACGTTTTGGATGGGGTCGACTATGGAAAATATTGATTTTCCTAAGTGCACGGAAGTAAAATTCCCAACCAGAGTGGCGCTGCCCCTATGTACCCCACATAGTTTGTGTGGGAGTCAAAAAATTTATTTAATGGGGAATGTCCTGCATTAAAAATACTGCAATTTTAATATGTATATACGTATATGTAGACATACCTATGATAACATACATGTCACCATTAAATTTTTGTTTTATGTGGTGAATGCATGCACAATTATGGCCTAGTATCCCTTTTTGTGAATGTTGTGAATGAATGTGGATGTCAATCTTGTGGATATGTTTGTTTGCGAATGCTATGGATGTATAATGGTTGCATATGGATCCTTTGTATAAAGTATTCGGCTTGCATGTTGAGCCTCATCTCTTATTTCAAAGTGTAATTAATTCTTTTCTTTTATATTTGTACTCATATGATGTAATAGAGATATGATTAGTTTTAGTCTTTGTAAACTTGATGTAAGGAGGCCACTTGAAGATCCAACTCCAAGGAGTGTCCATGGAGAAGCACCATGAAGATCTAATTCCAAGAAGCAACCTGAAGATCCAACTCCAAGGAGTGTCCATGGAGAAGCAACAAGAAGATCCAATTCCAAGAAGCAACTTGATGTTCCAACCTCACGAAGCATCCATGAAGTTATTCATTGTAATGTTCATCACTACAGGCTTACAGATTGATTCACAGGTGTTGCATGATATGCATACGACCATAGGTGGACCGTAATCCTTTATTTCTCCAAAGGATTACAATAGTATGGCCATAGCCGATGTATTTTTGTTTATGATTGCATGTCTATCGTTTGTGGTTGTGGATATAGTAGTATATGATATGTACTATAAGTATGTGGTGTTTCAATATGTATATGTATTTATAAAACCCCTCAATTAATAATATTAAGTTTTAGTTGCCTTCCATAAAGCAACACACATGAAAAGCTTGATCCACTATGTGTGGGAATGCCTCCGTGTGGTACACTATCTATCTCGTAGAAGTATGATGGTGGGTGTGTGGGTCTGCCTCTGTAGGGTGCACACTCATCATGTTGGCTTATGGGTTGGACTTAACTAGGGTGATAGGAGCAAGTACCTAGAGGCACACAGATGCATCATGGAAAGGAGTTGTGCATTATCATCTATCCAAGAGTTTCATATGATGCAATTGGCAAAAGTTTCCTACCTTCGTATTTGGTCTTTGACGCCGGCGTTGGCTGGGCATTGATCCAATTATTTTGGGTCTTGGCTCACTAGAAGGTTGTGCATTGCAATCTTACGAGTTGAAAGTGAGGGCTATCAATTTGAATAAAACTGTGGGAGCTTAATTAATTAAAGGCCTAATTAATCTCGTTTATCAAATATTTACAAGTCAAAATGTTTTGGACTAAATGCAAATTTTCTTTTGTAGAAATCAAATGGCAAACAACACTCACACTTTCTCATTGCGATCGGTCCTTGAGAAGGACAAACTTATCGGAACCAACTTTCAAAACTGGTTTAGGACGCCGAGAATTGTTCTCACACATGAGCGTAAGATCTATGTCCTTGAAAAACCAGAGCCAGCGGAACTTGTCGTAAATGCACCCAAGGCTGAAAAGGATGCTTACAAGAAGCACCTTGATGATGTCGTGGATGTCAAGTGCCAGATATTGTGCTCTATGAACTATGAGTTGTAAGAGTAGCATGAGAACATGAATGTCATGGAGATGGTAACACATCTCAAGAACATGTATCAACACCAAGCAAGATAGGGGAGATATGATGTCTCAAAGGCTTTGTTCAAAATCAAGATGAAAGAGGGAGACTCAGTTGGCACCCATATACTCACTTTGATTGGGTACGAGGAAAGCCTATCTAAGCTGGGATTTCCCCTAGGTCAAGAGTTGGCCACTGATGTGATTCTACAATCGTTGCCTGAATCATATGGTCCTTTTGTCATGAACTACAACATGAACAATTTTGACAAGCTGTTGTTAGAATTGTTGGGCATGTTGAGGACAGTTGAAGCACATATGAATAAAGACAAGCCCAAGTCTGTGATGATGATCAGTAAGACAAAGGGAAAGTCAAAAGGCAAAGGCAAGGCTAAGAAAAGTTCTAAAGCCAGGCAGAAGCCAAAGTCATCCGCGCTCAAAGCTAAAGGTGGGATCTCCAAAGAAGGCAGTTGTCACCATTGTCACCAGCCTGGACATTGGAAAAGAAATTGTCCTCTCTACCTAGAGGAACTAAGGAAGAAGAAGCAGGGGATAGAGATCTCCACTTCAGGTATATACATTATTGAGATAAACTTAAATACTTCTTCATCATGGGTACTGGATACCAGATGTGGATCTCACATATGTTCTAATATGCAGGATCTGATAAGAAGTAAGCCTTTATGAAAGGGCCAAGTCAAGTTGTGGGTTGCTAATGGAGCAAGAGTTGCTGCCACCGCAGTTGGAGCTATTAGTTTATCTTTGCCTACGGGCCTTGTAATAGAATTAGAGAATTGCTATTATGTACCTGCCATTAATAGAAATATTATTTTTGTATCTTGTATGGACAAGAGTGGATTTGAATTTCACATTAAGAATGGAATTATTTCTATATCTAAAGATGAGATCTTCCCCTATGTCTTATGGTATCTACTTGTTAGAACTTGAGACTACTATATACAATGTAAATACTAAAAGGTTAAAACTTGACAACTCAAACAAAACATTCTTATGGCATTGTCGTCTTGGGCACATAAACGAGAAGTGCATATCTAGACTCCATAAGGATGGTTATCTAGACTCTTTTGATTTTGAATCATCAGAGACATATTAGGCATGTTTATTAGGGAAGATGACCAAGACTCCTTTCACTAGACACAATGAGAGAGCTAGTGATCTGCTAGGGCTCATACATACTGATGTATGTGGACCTTTTAGATCAAATGCTAGAGGAGGCTATTAATACTTCATTACCTTCACTGATGACCTCAGTAGGTATGGCTATGTATATCTTATGAAACACAAGTCAGAAACTTTTGAAATGTTCAAGAATTTCATGAATGAAGTAGAGAAGCAACTTGGTAAGAGTATTAAAGCACTCCGTTCAGATTGAGGTGGCGAATACTTAAGCCAAGAGTTTGAGGACCTTCTGAGAGACCGTGGTATTGTATCACAATGGACTCCACCTGGTACACCACAACATAATGGTGTGTCAGAAAGAAGGAATCGTACATTATTAGACATTCTACGATCAATGCCGAACTTCCAATATCGTTCTGGGGATATGCTCTTGAAACTGCAGCGTTTACACTTAACTGTGTACCTTCCAAATCGGTTCAAAAGACACCATATGAGATATGGAATGGGAATCATCCCAATTTTTCTATGTTAAATATTTGGGGATGTGAAGATTATGTTAGGAAACAATTTCCTAAAAACCTTGGACCCAAATCAGAAAAATGCTATTTTGTTGGATACCCCAAGGAAACTCGGGGATACTACTTCTACACACCAACTGACAACAAAGTTTTTGTTGCTAGGACTGTTGTATTTCTTGAAAAGGAATTTATTTCCAAAGGAATTAGTGGGAGGAATGTAGACCTCGAAGAAGTTTGAGACCAACAAGAAAGCAGAGAACTTGAGGAGGTACATAAGGAACATGAAGATTCACAAATTGTTGTGGAATTTCAAGTTCCAAATGTAATACAGGAACCTCGTAGGTCTAGTAGGACACGACTTGAGACTGAGAGATTTGGATTTCTTGTGACTCAAGACAGTGACGAATTGGGCATAACAGATGAGCCAACTTCCTATCTAGAAGCTACTAAGGGACCTGAATTTGAGAAATGGCTTGAATCCATGAGATCTGAGATGGAATCCATGTACACCAACAAGGTATGGACCTTGGTGGATCCACCTGAAGGGGTAAAACCCATATGGTGCAAGTGGGTCTTCAAGATGAAGACTGACATGGATGGAAATGTTCAAACCTATAAAGGTAGATTGGTTGCGAAAGGATTCCGTAAAATTCAAGGTGTTGATTATGATGAGACCTTCTTACCAGTTTCCATGGTTAAATCCATCAGGATCATGCTTGCCATTACAGCTTATCATGACTATGAGATTTGGCAGATTGATGTTAAAACAACATTCCTTAATGGGAAATATGCTCGAGGATGTGTACATGACACAACATGAGGGTTTTATCAATCCAAAGGAGGCCAATAAAGTCTGTAAGTTACAAAGGTCGATCTATGGATTGAAGCAAGCATCTCGGAGCTGGAATCTACATTTGATGAAGTAGTCAAAAAGTTTGGATTTATTCAAAATGAAGATGAAACTTGTGTTTACAAAAGGGTTAGTGGGAGCACAATTGTATTTCTCATATTGTATGTGGATGACATACTATTGATGGGAAATGACATCCCTACTCTTCAAACAGTAAAAGGTTGGCTAGGGAAGACTTTCTCTATGAAGGATTTAGGTGAAGCATCCTATATACTAGGGATCAAGATCTATAGAGATAAATTTAGAAGGCTTCTAGGCCTAAGCTAGAGAACATACGTTGACAAGGTGCTAAAGAGATTTAGCATGGAGGGTTTTAAGATAGCTAACTTGCCCATGTCCCATGGGGTTACAATCTCTAAAGCCCAGTGTCCTAGTTCATGTGATGAACATGCACGCAGAGTAAGATTCCATATGAATCATCAATTGGATCTATCATGTACGCAATGTTATGTACTCGTCCTAATGTGTCGTATGCTTTGAGCATGACAAGCCGGTATCAGTCAGATCTAGGTGAATGTCACTGGATAGCTATAAAGAACATCTTAACATACTTGAGAAGGTCTAAGGATCAATTCTTGGTATACGGTGGTGAGGAAGAGCTCATGGTAAAGGGTTATACCGTTGCTAGTTTCCAAACTGACAAATATGACTACAGATTGCAATCTGGATTTGTGTTTTGCCTGAACAACAAAGTTGTCAGCTGGAAGAGTTCCAAGCAAGAAACGGTTGCGGATTCTACAACAGAGGCTGAATATATTGCCACATCTAATGCTGCAAAGGAAGCTGTGTGGATCAAGAAGTTCATTTCTGAACTGGGAGTAGTTCTAAGCGCTGGTGATGCAATTGAGTTGTTGTGCGACAACAACGGAGCAATTGCACAAGCTAAAGAACCAAGATCGCACCAATGTTCCAAACATATTCTATGGCAGTTCCATCTCATATGAGAGATCGTACTATGAGGAGATGTGAAGATTTGCAGAGTACCTACAGAAAGCAATGTGGTTGACCCGCTCACAAAAGCACTTTCACAACAGAAACATGACGAACATGTTCTATCACTTGGAATGAGATTCATGAGTGATTGGGTATAAGTGCAAGTGGGAATTGTTGTTATGTATGCCCATAGAGACTATCATTCGATGATTGTAATGGGATACTATGTAAATGATTTGTAGTACTACATTGATTACATCAATAAAGGCAAGTTTCCAATCTATATATTTGTGTTTGATATTGTGAGATGACCATAAAGCTTATAGGTGTCTATAGAATAATATACTCAATGACATATGTCTTCGGGTTGATGACATGAACAATGAGATCATATGTATGCTAAGAGTCTGTATTCTTGTTTTGTCCCTAATCGGTTGTTATTGTGGAAATATTCATAGACATCAATAACACATAAGATTAGAATGTATGTTGGTTGATGGAAGAATCTCATTATCCATGATATGGAGATATCAAACGAAATACATAGATACTTGTCAGAGAACAGTGTATCAGATAGACCTACCTTGAGAGTGACACATGGGTACCATGATTGGTAGTTAGAGTCACATCTCAAAATGATGGTGGCGATTGTGGTTCTTAGACCTGAAGTCACTACCCTTGTCACATGTCATTCAATGTACTTTGACATCATCTAATGTGGTCCTAAATAAGGATCGCCATAAAGATGGTGCTTGAGTGCATTGTGACACATGGGGATGACTGTGAGTGATGTAGATGGAATTTTTCCTTCCTACGGGAGTTTGATATTCTAACCACTTGATAAGCGAGACTGAGAAATGCATGGCCATGCTGATGTGAGTCAATATGTGATATTGAGCTTACATATATCTCAGACAGTCTGCTCAAGTTCAAGGAACATGGATTGAACATTGAAAAGGATAACAATTCCATGACTCGAGTTCAATTTGAATATCAGCGACAAAGGAACTATATAATCACTGTAACACTAGTCATGAATGATAGGTTAAGTTGTTCTCCAACTTCTCCAATTACTTGGATGGAAATGAAGTGTTTCTAGATACCAATCATTGCTTGTGAAATTATAATATGATTATGGATATCACTGCCAATGTAATTTGGAGCCTACCGGGTCACACACATAGGATGTGTTGGAATAGGATTATAATTGTGGATTTGATTGGAATTGCTCTGAATCACATTGATTACTAAAGTGTTTATGTAATGGATTAGAATAATATTAGAGTGACTGGATCTAAGTGCAAATGGGAGTTTGTTAGTATATATGCCCATAGAGCAATCCCAAGCAATTGCATGGAGTCAAATATTAATTAATCAATTAATGCGATTATTTGGTTAATTAATGAATTCTAGAATATTCTAATTAATCCACAAGTGTTTTAATTCACACAGTGTTTCTATTTACCGATGGCTTTAGGAAACCCTACTTCCCTTCGTCTCCTATTTAAAGGAGGATTGACGACTGATATCTATATAAGATATTGAGAGAGGCTTTTTAGTTTACGCTCTTGTACGTAAACCCTAGTTGTCACTGTCCTTAGGAGAGAAAGGAGAGCAATGTGCTTCTAGCACGCCGCTGTACATACATGACTCATTCATGCCGACTTACGAAGCGTGACGTGGAGTTCCAGTCCATCCGCGGGACCAAGTAGAGACGCACATGCTGAGACACCTGTGTTCGGAGGACATCAATGACCATCTGTGCACGTTACGAGCAGCGTACATCATCGCACGAAAGGAGCCCCGCCGAATCTTCTTGCGACAGTGAATGCGAGAGAAGTTCCGTCCGTATAGGCCAGCGTCGTTGCATACCTTTGTGCAGCGGGACATCGCCAGACTTACTCTGTGATAAGGTATATCCCGCAAACACTCCTTCCAAATATGTTATTGTTGACGAGATCCTATTTTGGGTTGAGTGGATTTTTGTTGCTTCCGCCGCACACATTTTTCTCCACAAAACCCAACAATTACTGGTCAGAATCTCGTAGTAGAAGAAATCACAATAGAAGAAATCACACACTTACAAATTTGTGTATTGCTGGAACCTCACACAATTCATAGTAGAATAAATCGGAATACATTCTATACCCCTACAAGCTTGGCAACTTCATAGGTTCTAGTCCTCGTAACCCACACATAGAAATTGGTGTATATACAAACATAAGAAAATGAGGCATAGCCTCAGAAAATGAGTCGATGCGAGTACGAAGGACACCCAAACTTGAATCTAACTCATTGCCTCCTCACCGCAGAGAGGAAACCAAGATAAAAAAATTGATCAGTTGGAATCATCTAATCAACATGCATTGGATCTAGTGCTTCGAGTTGAGGGCTGAAATACGCCATGCTTCTCGTCGATAAGAGCATAAACCCGATAAAAATAGGGGATTTTGTCGACCCATTAACTTGAGTGAAACCAGCTCAAACTGAAAGTGAGGTTTGAAAGCTTATGGTGTGGAGATGGTGCTATTACCTTTGATTGGCCCTCTATCAACCACGGTGGCGTCGTGAATCACTCCTCATCAGAGATGACAATAAATCTGGAACGGGGGTGCATGTGTGTTGGGAGAAAATTGAGGGCAACAAACATGAGAGGAAGGGTCGATATCTATTTTTGGAATTTCCCGTGGCCAAAGGTACTAGCAAGGGGCGGTGGCGAGGTGTCAAGATGAAGATGATGGAAGCATGTAAGAGGCGTATTAGACGTTTAGCAACCACGACATCTCAGGCCTCATTATAGGGTTTATCGGGTGCGCTTTGTTCACCTGAAACGACTTCCATAGATAATGCAGGCATTGAAGGCGTGGAGCAGAGGTGCTCTGTGGATGGGGGCTTGTAATGGATGCATCGCAGTGTGAGGAAAATAAAGACGAAGCCTCATTTCTGTTTTCACATATTCCATTTAATCAAAGACATATTAAACGATTGAACTTGTCACCACTGAAATCGACACATAATTGTCACTTTATATATATGTATATATATATATATAATATGTATATATGTATATATATGTATATATGTATATATATATTTATATATATATGTGTGTATATATATATATATGTATATCTGTATATATATATGTATATATATGTGTGTTTGTGTGTGTATATATATATGTATATATATGTATATATATATATATATATATTTATATATATATATATATATATATATATATATATATATATATATATATATATATATATATATATATATATATATATATATATATATATATATATATATATATATAGGCAATTAAAAGGTGAAAACAACCTCCGTTTCTCTCCTAATATCACATGTTGTTTATTACACCCACCATGGCATAATTTTGACCTCAAAACCTCATTATTATCTCTCTATCCGCTAATACAAATTTATGGGTGCCTAAATAGTCTACCAATTGGATAATACTTTTTTTTAACATTGCCTCTAGGTATTTTCTCCTCGACTATTCTCTTTCTTATTATTAGGGAATATAAAAAATCAGATTCAACCCCACACTCAAGGTTATATTTGATAATACCATTGATGTGAATTAAAAACTCTATTTTCCTTGAAGGTCTCTCTCAATAATGGTTATATAATTGGTTGATGAGATAAGGTTAAA
This sequence comes from Alisma plantago-aquatica, assembly GCA_963693085.1. Taxonomy (NCBI): domain Eukaryota; kingdom Viridiplantae; phylum Streptophyta; class Magnoliopsida; order Alismatales; family Alismataceae; genus Alisma; species Alisma plantago-aquatica. Next base: position 192,866,476 of record OY856413.1, on the reverse strand, counting down.
ACTATTATAGATTATTTCTGGGTCTAAAATAGTACCCCCCAACAAAAAAAGAATTAGAATTTAACTTGTATATGAAAAGAAAATAGACGGTTATACCTAGGTTTGAGGTCTTTACAACACACCACCCCTTAAAAAGATTGTTTCCTCGAAATCTGAAGCGGACAATGAGGGGTGGGTCCGCAACATCTCATCTTTGAGTTCCCATGTGGTCTCTTTAAGACCATGATCCTTCCAAAGGACTTTCACTAGCTCAATGTCTTTGTTCTTCAAATGTTTCACTCTGGAGTCTATGATTTTCATAGGTAGTTCTTCATATGACAAATATTCTCGCAGCTCGATAGGTTCAACAAATAAGACATGTGAGGGATCCTTCACATACTTCTTCAATACTGACACATGGAAGACATTGTGAATCTTGTCATAAGAGGGAGGAAGAGCTAGGCGATTAGCACACTCCCCCAATTTATCCAAAATTTCAAACGGTCCCACATAACTAGGGCTCAACTTGCTTTCACCTTGGATCTAGAAATCGATCAGATAGGTTTTATCTTCAGAAACACAAGATCACGTACTAAGAAAGTTAATAAAGAAGTGCATCACCCTGAAGAGCTGGAAACCAATCAAGCTTGGGGCTAGCGGCATTGTTATCTCACATGTTTGCTTTGTCGATGACCTAATCCTTTTCGCGGAGGCCAGTGTGGTACAGATGAAATAGATACTAAAATGTTTCTCACAGTTTGGGAAGGCATCTGGGCAGTTAATCTCGGCCCCTAAAACTAGAATCTTCTTTGCACGCAGTGTGGACCGAGCTTTGAAGTGGAATATAGGGAGAATAAGTGGGTTTCAAGTCACTGAAGATCTAGGGTGGTATTTGGGGGTTCCTATTATTCATTGAAGGGTGAATAAGAACACATATGCAGACATACTTACGAAGCTGGAGAATCGAGTGAATGCATGGTCATCCAGATCGTTGACGTTGGCAGGAAGGATCCGTTTGGCAAAAAGTACCCTTGTAGCTATCCCTACATATATCATGCAGACTGTAGTAGTCCCAGCCTCAATATGTGACATAATAGATGGAGTTATAAGGAGGTTCATTTGGAGAAGGGTACACAAAGCTTATCCCATGTCGCTGCTTTCTTGGAATAAGGTGACTTGTTCAAAGAAGGATGGAGGCTTGGGAATCAAAACAATGAGAGAATGGAACACTGCGGTGCTGCTGAAAAATGCTTGGAACATTATCAGTGGCTCGAAATTAGCATGGTATAGAAGCATGTATGATATCTTAATGCAGTATAATGGGAGTAAAAAGGTACAAGGATCCTGTCTTAAACAATCTATGCTCAAAGGAAAGGAGTTTATCATGGATCACGCTAGAATCCTTCCCATCAGTGGAAATGATATCTGGTTCTGGATGGACTATTGGGTGAAGCCAGGGATAAAGCTGGAAGACCTGGCAGTAGCTCCCGTAGCAGTGGAGATTAAGGATTTGTGAGTATCCAGTGTTGTAATGGATAATGGTAAATGGGACTGGGCATTCTTGGAAGAGTGGCTACCTGCGGAAGCTATACTACTGATTAGAGATATTGAACCCCCAGTGCAGGCCAACAAGAAGGATGTATGGATTTGGAATCCGACAATTAGCGGCTGCTATTCAACCAACACTTCTTATAAGATTCTCTGTGATCATAAGAACATTGAGGTGAATGGAGAGTGGGAGAAAATATGGAAGCTGAAAATTTCATATAGAATCCAAACATTCATGTGGCTGCTAGTTCACGAAGCTCTGCTCATCAACTCTAATAGAAAAGCTAGGAAGTTGACCGAGAACGACGGTTGTAGGAGATGTGAGGGATATGCGGAGACAGTGCTTCATGCACTTAGAGATTGCAAGAAGGCTAATGAGATTTGGAAGAGAATAGTGAACCAAGCTGAGCTGACTGAACTTAAGATCCAGCCAGATGTCAACGGTTGGGTAAAAATTTACCTTCGAGCTCAATTAGAGAAACATACTCAGTTCTTGGTTACCTGTTGGGAAATCTGGAAGCAGAGAAACCATGTAGTACTCGAAGGAGAAGAGTGGCCTGTGGATAGAGTGGTCAATAACATCAACAAGGAAATCCAAATTAACCAGAAAGTGTGGGAGACTAACGAATCTGTGAAAGGAGGTGCAATAGGAAGTCTTTGGATTAGACCCAACGCGGGTGTTATCAAGTTAAACTCAGATGCAGCTATCAGTAGACATTGTGCAGCAATAGCTTTCATAGCCAGAGATAGCGAAGGGAAGTGGCTGTGTGGGGTAGGAAGCCGGCTGAAGATGAGCAATGTTATGGAAGTTGAACTTGTAGGCATGTACGAGGCTATGAAATATGCACATGAACACAACATAGTCCAGGCTTGCTTTGAAACTGACATTACCACAGTGGTGAACTGCATAACAGATGATATCGACATGTACCCCAAGTTTGTTGTGTGGTCCTCGAAGATCAAAGCTATCTGAACGAATAGTTGGACTGTCCAACATGGACAGAGGGAGGTCAATGGGGTTGTCAATGCCCTTGCTAAGTACCACCTTCAGAACAAAACTCAAAATGTCAGATATGCCTCGCCCCCATCCTGTATGGATGAAATCTTTCTAAATGAGGCTTGTAATGGTAGTAGTACTACCAGTTTTAATTCCGCATTCAATAGTAGGAATTGTAATAGATGTTTAACTCGACTTGCAAGAGGAGGGCAAGATGAATAAAATAGCTTCCTGACTTACCCAAAAAAAAGTCACATCTGATATTTTCTTGTCAACAAACATCTTTTGTCGATCTTGAGCAGCCTTAATTCTTTTCTTAATCAAGCACATCTTGTCAGTCATCATCTGAAAATCATCGGTCTTCATTAGCATATGCTCCCGCACATCATTAGAATGTACTGGGGAATGACATGGTCGACCATAGAGTGCCTCAAATGTGGGCATACCAATGTTGGCTTGGTACCTATTGTGATAAGCAAACCTAGCCAATGGAAGATATCTGTCCAAAGTACCCCCCAATCCATCACACATGCACAGAGTAGGTCTTCCAATATTTGTATTGTCCTCTCGGACTATCCATCTGTATGGGGGTGATATGCAGTGCTGAAATGTAAATTGGATCCCATCTCTCCCTGTATCTACTTCCATAAACATGATGTTAACTTTGGGTCAAGGTCAGAAACAATCACCTTAGGGACCCCATGCAAATGAACAATCCAATCCACATACAATTGGGCCATATCTGGAACCTTGAAAGTGCTTTTAAAGGGCAAAAAGTGAGCTGACATGGTTAGGCAATCATTAACAACCCATATCACATCGTATCCACATTTTGATTTGGGAAATCTTGTGACCAAATCCATAGTGATTTTCTCCCATTTCCACTCAGGTATCTCGAATAGGTGAAGAAGACCCCCAAATCACTGATGTTCTATCTTCACATGCTGACATGTTAGGCACTTTGCAACATATGTAGCAATATCTCTCTTCATGTTCTTCCACCAGAATCCCTGTAGGAGGTCCATGTACATCTTTGTTGTGGAAGGATGAATCGTGTACTTAGAACTGTGGGCTTCACACAAAACTCTCTATCTGAGATCGAAAACATCAAGTATCCACAACCTATGGCGAAAGAGAATGTCACCATCCACGCCGAAAGAATATGTGGACCGTGGATTTTCAATTAACAACTTCATCTTAGTCAAATCAGTACTACAAAGTTGTACGTCAACAACTTCAGATAACCAAGTAGGAGTAACAGAAAATCTTGCCATATGAACAGTCAACTTCTACACACTAGGATCCAACTCTACTTCTGGTAACTTAGGTATCCATCTTGAAACTTTCTCCAAACTCCTCCGTAAGAAACATCGAATAGAGGCACACACAACATCCTTCTTCCTACCTAGAGCTTCCGCTATTACATTGGCCTTACCAGGGTGATAAGTGATAGAAAAATCATAATCTTTGAGGTATTCCATCCATCGCTTTTGTCGTAGGTTCAGGTCCCTTTGTGTCATAAGATAGCACAAGATTTTGTGATCACAAAAAATTTCAAACTAGACTCCGTACAAGTAGTGACACTAAATCTTTAGGGCATGTACTATGGCAGCCATCTCTAAATCATATGTAGGCCAATTTGTTTCATTCTTCTTAAGCTGGCATGAGGCATATGCAATTACCCATCCTTCTTGCATAAGGACACACTGTAAACCTTGTCCAGAAGCATCAATATAATTGACATATGGTTGACCTTCCACCGGTAAAGCAAGCACGGGGGCAGAAGTCAACTGCTTCTTTAGTTCCTGAAAGCTCTTCTCACACTCAGGCGTCCAAATGAACTTGGCATCCTTACGAGTCAACTTTGTCAATGGTTGGGCTAGCTTAGAAAAGTTCGACACAAACTTCTAATAGTAACCAGCCAGTACCAGAAAACTATGTATCTCAGAAGGATTCTTTGGAGGTTGCCACTTCATCAAAGCCTCAATCCTGATAGGATCCATAGCGATACGACCCACAGAGATTACATGGCCTAAAAACATAACTCCATCAAGCTATAATCCACACATTGAGAACTTTGCATAGAGTTGGTGACCTTGTAAGGCTCGACAAACAATTCATAGATGCTCCCAATGTTGCTCCACGTATTTAGAATATATGGGCACATCATCAATAAACACCACCCCAAAACTGTCTAGGTACGGATGGAAGACTCGATTCATCAAGTCGATGAAGGCAGCTAGGGCCTTAGTCAAGTCAAAGGGCATAACCATGAATTCATAATGCCCATAACAAAAATGAAAAGCTATCTTCAGTACATCTTCATCCTTTATATGCATCTATTAGTATCCGCTCCATAAATCCATCTTTGAGAATTTAGTAGTAGACTTTAGCTAGTCAAAGAAGTCATCGATACGTGGAAGAGGGTAGCGATTCTTGATTATCACCTGATTTAGCATATGATAGTCCATGCACATCCTCATGGAACCAACTTTTTTCTTCACAAACAAAACAAGGGCTCCCCAAGGAAAAATGCTTGGGCGAACAAACCCAGCTCTACAAGCTCTTGCAACTGCTTCTTAAGTTCTACCAGTTCAGTAGGTGACAGATGATATGGTGCCTTTGAGATTGGAGCTGTGCCAAGGATGAGATTGATAGAGAATTCGACCTCTCATGAAGGAGGAAGTCCCGGAAGTTCATCAAGGAAAATATCAGGATAATCTTGCACTATATCGATATCCTCAATCTGAGGCAGTGTAGGGTTGAGGACGATTGACGCCAAAAAGGTTCTGCAACCATGAGAAACTAACTATTCAACTTTGAGTGCTGATATTATGAACTGTTGTTCATTGCACTTCTTGCCCTTGATACAGATATGTTCACCATCCAGGTGCAACAACCTGACCTTCCTATTTTCACAAAATAGAGCTACCTTGTACTTTTTCAGCGAATCCATTCCCAGGATGATATCAAAGTTGTCATGTCAAGGATGATGAAATTTTTCAGGAACATCTTCCCTACTATGCTCAAATCTACAGGAAGAATTTTTAGTGTGGAAGATATTGTCCTCTCACTAGGTGTCTGAACATCTATAATGTAGTCCATATGCAAGGTTTCTAGCTCTAACATTGATACGAGTTTGGTAGCTATGAAAGTATTTGAAGATCCAGAGTCGAATAAAGATTGAATAGGGTACTAAAGTAGATGTACTGTACCTTCAATGACTCCATTATCATTACCAACCTCTATCGCGCCCATGGTATAAACTCAACCAAAACGCCTCTCCATAGGTGGACGACAACCCTACTGATTGATATTGTTGACGTTGTTGTTGTTTTTTAGAGGTTCTTGTGGACGTTGAGTTGGAGGTGGCTGTTGTAGGACTCGTGGCTGAGTAGGAGTTGGATCCTTCGATATTCGGGGGCATTAGGGCCTAATATGTCACGCTTGGCCACACTTGTGACAAATCACTTGTCTCATGTCTCTATGTTGTGTGAAACCCCCATAAGGGCACTTCCCTGGAATGTGATGAGATGGAGGCAGCGCTTGCACTTATCACAACGGTCCTCAGAAAGACTCTTCCATTTATTGGGGTTGTACGATGATGATTGATAACCCGGATATGCTTCAACAACAAGTGCTTTGTCCGCCATCTGCTGAAAGGTGAGTGGGAGCTGTGGCACCAAGGCTAATCTGATCTGATAAGAGAAACCCTCAAAGAATATCTCATAACGTCAGTCTTCATGCAGGTTCATAGCGTAGCACTTCAGCAATAAGAACTTCTAGACGTATGCGGACACACTTAGTGAACCCTTCTTCAGGCTATAGAACTCGACATGTTTCTTCTTTAGAGAAACAAAACAAATGTACTTCTCATGAGAAAGCATCAGGAATTGTTCTCATGTCATCTATGAGGTGTCGCATGAGTGTGTAATTCCATTCCACCACACTCTGGCTAGTCCATCTAGAACATATGCAGCAAAGCAAACCTTTCTTCAGGAGGTCACATCATACCCTCAAAGGTACGCTCGATGGCTAAGCCCCAATTGTCAACCTTATCAACCATCTCAATCTCTCCCTCACCCTTGAAGTAGGGAAGATGCATCTTAATGAACTCAGTGAGGGAGTACTCCTTTGGCTTGGTTGACAAAGAGGGCTGCATTGACTCACCCCACCATTGAATTAGACACAAGTTGGTATAGGAAGGCCAACTATTACTCTGGTGTGAAAGCTGGCGGAGGTGGAATCCCTAAAATAGGAGGTGGCCCGATAACCATTGGTTGACCTATAGGATGAGCTCGTGCAGTTGGGGTCTCCAAGGGGGGACCCATATAGGGCATGCCAAACTGAGGATTTGGCGGTGTAGAGTATTCATCATCCCTATTGAATAGTTGGTAGGATCCATTACTTCTCCCTCCAAACAAATTGGTCCTCCTGAAAAAGGATTATCAGGGTAAGAAATCCACATAAGGTTTTCTGAGATTCTAGAGTACCGACTACTATGCTCTGATACCATTATGTAAGGAATGAGTCTCATAGGGGCCACTCCCTACTATTAAATTAAAAATAAATAAGAACAACTCATATGTTCAAACACCACATATATACAATTGGGGTGATAAATTATTCTCAGATAGATGGTCCATCTAGAGCATCTAAACATATAGTAGAAGAAGTAACTAAATTATTACATATTCAAAAAATAATCTAAATAACATCCCACATGTCAACTGGGAAAAATAAAGGGAACTATAACTAAGAGAATCTGTTGCAGTAGGCAACCTAGCCATCTCAGAAGTCACGATCTACTGTTGCACATTTCCTTCAATTTCTGGGCCCGCAATCTCTTGTCCTTCAATAAAATTCTCATGGCGGATCTACGCCTGGGTGGTAGGGAACATCACCCAGGATGGGAAATAAAATAAAAAGGTTGAATTTGTAAAACCAAGTACGTACATTATATGTTAAATGAAGCATTATTTAATGCATAAGAAAGCAAGATGTTCCCATCAAAGAGGGGGACACAAAACTAGGTAAGTTTCAATGAGACGTACCAAAAGAAGGAATTTCCAAAAGAATGTGGCATATAAATAAACAAGTGAAATAATACATCTTCCCATTAACCATTCACAATATCACAACAATCATAATAATTTTGCATATAGATATATTTGACTAAAGTAACTATAGTAGGGCCATGACACCATTGGGTCATTGGCCTAAGTAAAATGGGTGGAAAAGCACACCTAGGTAGAAAAGCACGCCTCCATATATATAAGGGTAGAAAAGCATACCCCAGGTAGAAAAGCATACCCTAATGGTTACACATAAGCGTCTACAATAGTTAAACTAGTCGAACTATCTAACATGCATAAATAGTGTGGCAAGATATACCATTCACAAATATGTGGAATGATTTAAGAATAATAGTAGATGGGTTCATTAACCCAATTCAATAAGATAGTAATTTCAAATGAATAATAATAAGACCAACTGAAAGTATATGAATTGTCCAACAAAAGGAACAAGGGCAAGTATTGTAAGGCTTCCTCATTATGGGAAAATTTAGTCATTTGAATTCCTAGTTACATACCTCAAGTTTTTCTTTAAGTCAAACAAATGGTCACCCAGTTCCGACCAAGATTAATATCACCTATGCATGAATTATACTTTGCATTAATATTTTATCTCGGTGAATGATGAATCCAATAAAACACTCCTCCTGAACACTCAATGTTGGTTTGAGGGGCCGATACTACTACAGATTCAGACCTCTTGATACAAAATCCCATACTCAGATCAAATAAATTTCTAATTCACTAATTCCCCAAGTAATACTTCTCATGAGATTATTAATTAAGTAGAACAAGGCAAACAGTGGTTACGCTCTGTGACCCTTCATTGATTAAGTATCACTTTACTTAGTCAAGATGAACACTAAAATTATACTTAAATGAGTCAAGGAAACAAAAATCTTCTTTCTTTGGTGTCCCCTGAACTTCGCGTTATAAGGCGAATTGCAATTCAAAATGTGAAGAAATTGGCCTTTCCCTCATGCTCCCACAGGAGTAATCAATAATACGAAGTTGGGAGGAGAGAGTATATCAAATATAGAAAAACAAACAAAAGTGTACACTTCTAAAAATGTCTCAATAGGAAGAAATTAGAAATCGAAACCTACTCATTGCCTCATAGAGGCAAGCAGTGATCTAATGCAATGATAGGGTTCTCCAGCAAAGTTGTGACCCAACTAACTGAACTCAGAACAATTTTCAATTCACCGCCTCCCAGAACCGCGCGGTTGATCTACCACCTTGGCCGTTTCAGGAAAGACAACAACATAGGTGTAACATCCCTGACCTGGGTTATGTACTGACCCTAAGTGTTTTGCCTAATAAAGTTAATTATATGCTTGCTCTTATCTTTTGAAAAGTAATTAAGGTTTTTGAGGAACTTATATTTCAATTTCAGTCCTTTTTGAATAATGTTGAAACATTGTTTTGTTAATAATGGACTAAAGTGCAAATTACCCAAGTAGAGGGGTTCACTTGCAAAATGTGCATGATAAGATATTCCTCTGAAGTTGAGATATCATAAGAATGAATAAGATGAGTGGCATGGTTTCCACAAACTTGGGCACCAAGATAAAGCTTGTAGAGCAATCCTTGTGCATTAAAACTTAATTTTGGTGTAATATGCAATTTACCCAAAACCTAGCGTTCAATATGTAAAATATCACCTCTAGAGGGTCTCTCATGTTTCTTGGCATCACGTAGAGAAAAGAAAATGAGAGCGGCACCTCTTTTGAATTATCATGGAGGAGAGAGAATCTTGACATTAAAATAATCAAGATTTAAGCACAAATGGCTCTTTAATATAATTTAATGCAAAAAGAAAGGAAATAATTGAGGAACCCTTCAACCAAAAGTTGAAGTATGTGTTTGCAATAGTTTGGATGAGCTTTTTCCATGCGTGGGCACAAGAAGATCTTGGTTAAGTGGAAGCCATCCACATTAATATAATATAAAGCAATATCCAATAAAAGGATAGATATTAATATACAACTCTTTAAGGTGTTTAGTTTTTCTTTTCCATTAATCCTTGGATAATGGAGAAGCTTTTCTTGGATATAGAAGGTGGCTACGTGGCCAAGGAATGGAGGAAGCTTTGGTGGAAATTAGTTGGAATTAAAGAAGATAACTCTCTTTATCTATTTCTTTGAAAACACATATACATATCTCTTATGTGTATCTTTTGCAATACACATGAGAACAATTTCCTAGTTTCTTTCTCTTCTCACCTTGCTTTGGCCGACCAAAGGAGAGCTATGCAGCAGAGGAAGGATGACCAAACATGTTGGTAAGTTTGGATCATCATCTACCTCGGATTCATGGTGGAAACCCTAAAACAAGGCTTGATTCATGGTTTTATTCACTTGGTTTCCATTTCTAGCAAGTTTGTTCATCCAAAAGTTGAAGGAAGGACCTTGGAAAACTACTGGAGCTCAATCCACCATTAAAGCCATGGATCTTGGAGCTTAATATCAGTTCTAGAGGCGGGTTTTATAACTCTAACCCTTAAGCATTAGTATTGCACTCTTTTCTATAGAAATCGTTGGTTACTTTTCTTCCTTTGATACTCTTGTGAGTTCTTGATATAATCTCCATGAAGAACAACACCTATTCTTGGTCGAACAAAGAAATATGAAGATGACATCATTCTAGATAAATATCCAAAAAGTTACTTTACCAAACAGTTTGCTTTTGTTGCTCAAACGATTTCCCAAACTGTTTGGGAGCAAACGGTTTCAAACCGTTTGAATGCAAACAGTTTCACTAAACCGCATAGAAGCAAATGGTCCAAGTCCGTTTGGTGGCATTGACCAAGTGTTTACCATTTGGAGACCTATTGAGAATAATTTAGGTCAATTCTCCATCAATAATGATTAATTAACTTCAATTGGTTCACTAGTTGAAGGACCAACAATCACCAAAACCCTAATCGGGTTAGGTGCTGATTTGATAATTAAATAAGTTTGAAACCTAGGTTGAATGACCCAAACGGTCTCAAGACTGTTTTTTGATCACCCAAGATCATTGGAGGTCTAGGGTCAAGCATGGTTGACCAATGGAAGATCCAAAGGTATCAAGTTGATGTATAACCAATTGCTGATTTGGTGACCAATCCTAGGATCCAAACCCTAATGGAATGGCATGGTTTATGATGATGTAATGGGAAAACAGGATCAAGACCGTTTGCAGAATATCCAAATGATCCCAAGACCGTTTGGGGGTAACTCAAGACCTTTTGGAGGTCTAGAGTGAACTATGGTTAAGTGTTTGAAGATCTAAAGGTATTAGGTTGAAGTATATTCAATTGTTGACTTAGTGATCAATCTAATGAGACAAACCCTAATTAGTTGACTTGGTTTTTGATGTTGACTTAAGAAAACGGTCTCAAGACCGTTTCAAGGTCATCTAAATGATCCCAAGACCGTTTGGGGTCAGGTCATGTCCAACTTGGATGATAGTTCAATGGATTCAAATCAATTAGACTCACATTGATTAATAATGAAGGGTCATCGATTCCAAACCCTAATCCAATTGATTCAAACCCTAATTGATGATCAATTGAGGGTCAATTGAGGGTCAAATCAGTTGAAGGTTGACCTAATTAACTCAATTGAATGATGTTGATAGGTCCAATTGATCATTGGTTATATGTACACAACTGTTGAGGGAAACAACATTGAAAACCCTATTTCAATTTGATGGGTTGAGACCATAACTGGTCCTTGCAGTTTTGAGGAGGTTTGGACCAAACGGTCTCAAGACCATTTGAGTCCAAACAGTCTCAAGACCATTTGGGACCAAACGATCCCAAACTGTTTAGGTTCATGCGGTTTCCAAAATGGTTGAGTTCATGCGGTTTCAAAAGTCAACTATGGGAAAACGGTCTTCACTGCCTATTTCTCTAAACGGTTTCAAAGGTAGTCCAAGACCGCACAGAGGTCCAAACGGTCTTAGACCATTTGGAGGTTAAGTGTGCAAGACCGTTTGAGGTCTGAGTTGGCCAAGATCGTTTGGGGTCTTAGTGGCCAAGATCGTTTGGTGGATGATTATCCAAAACCGCATGGGTACTTAAAGTGGTTAAAGGACAAAGTGATTAGTTAATTAATACATGATGTAATCAAAGATGATTATAATAAAGGTACCATAATGGGATAGGATGATTGGTACCCTTTGAATGAGTAAACCTTAATGACCATGGTGATGAGGACATAAACAATGATGTCAATTCTCTTTCATGTTGAGCTGACTAAGCTTAATCAAAGCTGATGAAAGCATCATCTTATAGAAGATAAGAGAGAAGACCCCCTACATGAATGATAATCATGTAATGGACTTTTATTTTAAATGAATAATTGATTAGGGTATGGTCCATGACAATGAGATCATGAAACCCTAAATATGAAGGTTAATGAATCATAACCCTAATTGAAGGTATTATTGGAAGTAATCCTAATACATGATGATGGTATGATCTTAATTCATAATGATGACATGATAAACCTTAATTCAAGGTACTTTGATGATCACTCCTACTTGGGGTGAATAGTAAGCCCTATTTGTGGTTTATTGAACATAAACCCTAAAACCAAGGTGATGTAATATGCATAGTAAAACCCTAATTATGGGATGTTGAACATGAACCCTAATCAAGGGTGATGTGGTGTGAATAGTAAACCCTAATTGTGGTTTATTGAACATAAAACCTAAAAATGAGGTGATGTAATATGCATAGTAAAACCCTAATTATGGGATGTTGAATATGAACCCTAATCTAGGGTGATGTGATGTGAACAGTAAATCCTAATTTTGGTTTATTGAACATAAACCCTAAAACCAAGGTGATGTAATATGCATAGTAAAACCCTAATCATGGGATGTTGAATATGAACCCTAATCTAGGGTGCTGTGATGTGAATAGTAAACCCTAATTTCAAAATAAGGTGAATGAAAGTGTAAAACCCTAATTCTGGGTTATGCCTTATAGCATGAAGCTATAAGATGGGATAATGAAATGATAAGTCACTAATCCCAGTTGAGCTAATGGAATGATTAACCCTAATTGAAATAAAAAGGGAAACCCTAAACTTGGTAAGGGCATAGGGGTGAAACCCTTGAACAGTGATGATATCATTGTTTTGCATTGTGCCGATATGAAATAGATGTATCTGTTATCATTTGTATTAATCATAAAAGTTTTATGTGATATTGAACATAGACAGGTAAGAGCTATGATGCTTTGTTTATTGAAAGTACTTACTAAGCCTTGTAAGCAATGGTATGTTATGTTGCCTAGTGAGAGGTAACAAAAGAGATTGATAGGCTGTATGAGCCCTATAATATACCTGCACTCCTATTATCATGTTTACACTGTCAGATGACTTGATGGCAATAAGATACCTGTTTAAGTGGTATCAAGAGTTTTGTTGATCTAAGGATTTTCACACCCATATTATTGTATCATGATTATGAGATGTTAAGGGATTGAATTCCCAATGTTAATAAAGTTATGAAATGAACTTGATAAAATAGTACTTTTTCCTTACAACAATTGGTTATAATGACTTATGTATGAAAACATGCCTGATACTAAAAGAATGTTGTAATGTAATTAAATAATAAAGTGAAATGATATCATGTAGAGCCCTGACCATAGATCCATCATCGTCAGTAGTTAGGTGATGGCGAAATAGGTTTTCCTAAGGGAACTCCTGGAGAGCATACTCTTGAGTATGTGGGGGTTATGGACGTGAATATCCTTACGTCCTAATGGAGGAATTGATGTGAGATAAACATCAAATCTCTCAATCCTTCATTATATGTATATGCCAGAATGATGTATCACAAATCTCCCGATGACGTTGTTAATGCCGCATCGATGTGAGATAAATAAGAAATCCCTAGATTGCGAACAGAGTACAACATGCCACTGTAACTGTAATAGCGATGTTGCCAGAATACCCTGGAAAGCTATTTTAGCAGAGACATGAGATTCCTGCATGTTGTTTCTCACACTGACTGAGGAAGATGAGGTCATAGAAATCAGGCTCTTCTGATGACCTATGTATGGTACCGATTTCGATTTCGCAATGGTCGGTTGGAGTATGAGCGGTATACCTCATCTCCTCAGGGCATAAGTTTGTTTGTAAAATGTAATCATTCGTTTCACATATTTGCTTAGGGTTGAATTACGAGAAATAATGATTGATAATACATTGTTTATATGTCCTAGTTGAATAAATAATATACACGTTCTTTATATTCCTTATTAAATGAATGACTTGCTGCTCAATCAAGTTATAATTGAAATGATTGCATAGAGAATACGTCTCTACTTAACTTAATTAATGATTTACCTGTTGTTAAATATTTATAATTCTACTGCTCAATGTTATTCTATTATTTGCAATAACAATGCTTCTGGCAGAGAGTTATAACTCTCGCTGGGACAATTTTCAATTGTCTCACCCCCGTAGGATTCAACTTTTTAGGTAGACACCGAGGAAGGAGAAACCCATCAGTGGGTTAGCAGCAACAACAGTCACAACAGTAGCAGCAACAACAATAGGGACAACAATGATCTTTAGGTGGAGACATTGTCTGTCAACTCTTATTTACAGAGAGTCCTATGTGTCGTCTCTGTACTCTCAGGTCCTAGGAGTCAGTAGATGGTTTAATATCAATCTAAGATTTTTGGCTTGATGCCTTGAGATTTTTGTATACTGCTCATGTACAGTTTAACAGGGCAACTAAGGATTATGACTCTCGAGATGAGATGATACAGAGATGTACTGGTGTATCAGAATGTAAATAACTTACTTTGGTTCTTTATGAAAGAGTTTTACAGTTTATGGATCACTTTATAAAAAGTTTTAATTTTTAGTGATTTTCAGTAATTCTGCTGCTAAGGATTCACTTCCGCATTAGTTAATCCTATTTTCACGAGACGGACATCACAGTTTAGTGGTATCAGAGCTCTAGGTTTGCTGAGTCTACAGAGACATAGGACTAGGGTTGTTGAGTCTGTTCTAGTGTCTTCCAGTATATATGATAGTATCTTCTGCTCATATAGAAGGAGAAGAGAAAACTAAAGATGTCTGGATCACATGATGAACATGTTGCTGAAAGTAGTGTCGCTGCACCCAGAGGAGGTGTAGGAAACCAAAGAAGGGAGGAACATGTGCCTGAACCACCCCAGTTCAACCTAGATGACATGGGGAACCCATCCTTCCAAGCCATGTTTGGGCAGTTCATGACTGCCATGACTCACATGACTGATAGGATGCCTATACATGTACCTAGCGCACCTACCCATCTGGAAGGACAAGGAGCCGGAAAGAAGTTTGAACGAATACGCCGGGTTGGAGCCACAAAATATGTTAGAACAACTGACCCAACAGATGCTGACTTGTGGCTAACCGAACTAGAGAAGGCCTTTAGAATCCTGAATATCCCAGAAGCTGAGAAGGTTAGACATGATCTGTACCTTCTCACGGGGAGTGTTGGTCACTGGTGGACCATTAAGGAAGGGAAAAGGCCAGGTGTGGAGATCGAATGGGAAGTATTTCGACGAGAATTTGTCAATAGACACTTTCCTAAGATGTTCATAGATGAGAAAATCTCTCTGTTTGAGAGGTTAAGGTAGGGACCAATGAATATTAGCGAGTACAAGGTTAAGTTCATGGAGCTTTTACGGTTCTGTCCGCATATGGAAACCACTGATGAAGAGCGGATTTGGCATTTTGAGAAGGGGTTAAACGCCGAGTTGACCACCCCTGTGTCTGCTATGGAGAACAGGGAAAGATTTTCTACCTTTGTGGAGTCTGTCAGGAGGATGGAGAGGTCTGGTTTCGGAGAAGAGACAAACTAAGAACAAGAAGATGTACCCCCAGTTCCAAGGATCGTCATCTAAAGGTTTCAAGAAATCGAGGTTTTCCGTGCCTACACCACAACCTAGATTTAGTGCCCAGACGCAGTGGACGTCAAATAGGGGTAGAGGACGAAGCTTACCACCAGAAGGAGCTTGGAGCTCATCATCCGGGTTGGTCACAGGACCATCTAGACCACAACAAGGGATCAAGAGTTGTTACATATGTGGTAAAGTGGGGCATCTGATGAAGGACTGTAGATCTAGAGAGGAAAGTGTGACCCAACCCCAGAGGAAGAGTCAACAAGGATCTCAGAGGCGACAATTTCCAGGTAACCCGAGAGGACGTGGACAACCGTCCCAGGCTGGATCATCAGCACCCAGACATCGAGTACCAAATCAACCACAGGCAACGACGAAATTCTATGCGATGAATCCACCTGATGCAGTGATCAACCCTCGGGTTGTGATAGGTCAAATGGAGTTGTTTTATTCTGATATGTCTACTTCTTGCGTTGTATCTATTTTAATTGATCCAAGTGCTACACACTCCTTTATCACTCGAAGAGTGATTCTTGACTGCAATATGACTACAAGTCATAGAGCAGATAGTTTGTTGTTAGAAACTCCTTTGATGGGATCTACTATGTTGCGAGAGGTGTGTTTTCCCTACATTCTCTTCTTTTCTAAACATCGCATTCAAGTGGATCTTATACCACTTGAGATTCACAGATTCAATGTAATCCTGGGGATGGATACCTTGGAAAGGTATAAGGTTGTCTTGGATTGTGAGTCCAAGCAAGTTGTGTTCATCGATGATTGTGACACATGGATCTTTCAAGGAGATAGAAAGATCCTACCAACTTGTCTTATGTCGGCTATGGTTGTTGAGAAGCTGATGAGGCAAGGATGTTATGCATTCTTGGCCCATGTGGTAGATACCACAATGGAGAGTTCTAATCTTGTTGGAGTTCTGATAGTCAGGGAATTTGTAGATATATTTCCTGAAGAACTTCCATATGTACCTCTGCCCCGACAGATTGATTTTGAGATTAATCTAATTCCGGGCACGCAGCCAATAACACAAACACCATATAGGATGGCGCCTGATGAGATGCAAGAACTCAAGAAACAATTGCAAGAGTTTCTTGAGAAGGGTTTCATCTGACCAAGCACTTAACCTTGGGGTGCTCCGGTCCTCTTTGTTAAGAAGAAGGATGGATCGATGTGGTTATGCATTGATTACAGGCAGTTAAATAAAGTAACAATAAAGAATAAGTATCCTTTGTCGAGGATTGATGATCTCTTTGACCAGTTGCGTGGGGCAACTATCTTCTCAAAGATAGATCTGAGGTCAGGATATCATCAGTTGTGTATTAAGGAGGGTGACATACCTAAGTCTACTTTTAGGACAAGGTATGGTCACTATGAGTTCACAGTTATGTCGTTTGGACTAACGAATGCGCCAGCTGCATTTATGGAAATCATGAATAGAATCTTTAGACCTTTTCTTGATCAGTGTCTAGTTGTCTTTATAGATGACATACTGATCTACAGTAGACATGCTTAGCAGCATGAATAACATCTTCGACAGGCTCTAACCTTGCTAAGAGAGCATAAGTTATATGCTAAGTTTAGCAAGTGTGAGTTCTGGTTACCATAAGTTTCTTTTCTTGGACACTAAATATCTGCTTCAGGTATTCGTGTTGACCCTAAAAAGGTAGAATCTATCCTGCAATGGGAGCAGCCGAAGACACCAATGGAAATCCACAGTTTTTTAGGGTTGGCAGGCTATTATAGGAGCTTCATTAAGAACTTCAGTTCTATAGTTTTACCCTTGATATTGTTGACCAGGAAGGATGTTCCTTTTGCCTGGAGTGATAAGTGTCAACAATCATTTCAGTTGTTGAAGGAGAGGTTGACAAGTGCACCTGTGTTAGTGTTACCTGAACAAGGGAATGGATATATAGTTTTCTATGATGCTTCTAAGAATGGACTAGGATGTGTGTTAATGCAGGATAAACAAGTGATTTTTTTTGCTTCCCGACAACTTAAGAAACACGAGGAGAATTATCTGACACACGATTTAGAACTAGATGATGTAGTTCATAAGATTAGATCAGAGTATGGTAGTGAGAAATGAGACGTTTTCCATGATTCAGATGATCAAGTAGCCTATTATCATGGTAGGATGATAGTACCAGATGTGGACAACTTAAGGAAGTTAGTAATGGAAGAAGCTCATTCTTCAATGTATGTTATGTATCCAGGAAGAACCAAGATGTATCATAACTTAAAAGATATGTATCGGTATCCTGGTTTGAAGAAGGATGTTGCTGAGTTTTTTATGCGATGTCCAGTGTGTCAGAAAGTTAAAGATGAACACCAGAAGCCCACAGGAACAATGCAGCCTTTACCCATACGACAGTGGAAGTGGGATCATGTAACCATGGATTTTGTGGTTGGTTTACCTAGAACATCCAAATGTCATGATTCCATCTGGGTAATAGTTGATAGGTTGACAAAGACAACACATTTCTTACCTGTTAAAACAACCTATTCTGCTGAGAAGCTGGCACAGTTCTATGTAGATGAGATAGTGCAGCTACATGGGGTCCCAGTTACCATTGTTTTTTATAGAGGTCCCAGTTTACGAGTCATTTTTCGGAGCGACTCCATAAAGCCTTAAGAACACAGTTAAGGTTTAGTATAGCCTTTCATCCTCAGACTGATGGACAATCAGAAAGGAGTATACAAACCTTGGAGGATTTTCTTAGGGCATGTGTCCTCTAGTTTACAGGAAGTTGGGATATACATCTAAGCTTGATAGAGTTTGCCTACAACAATAACTATCAACACAGTATTGACATGTCACCTTATGAAGCTTTGTATGGTATACGTTGTAGATCTCCCTTATGTTGGTATGAAACTGGTGAATATCGACTTTTAGGTCCTGATCTTGTGCAGCAGACCACCGAGAAGATTAAAAAAAATACAACAACACTTAAAGACTACACATGATAGGTAGAAATATTTTGCTGATAAGTGTCGTAGACCTTTAGAGTTCTAGGTTGGAGACAGAGTGTACCTCAAGGTCTCACCTTGGAAGGGAGTTCTTAGATTTGGAAGGAAAGGAAAGTTAGGTCCTAGGTTTATGGGGCCTTATCCAATCATTGAACGGATTGGAAAGGTAGCTTATAAGTTGGAGCTACCACCTGAGTTGCAAAAGTTACACCCAATGTTCCACATTTCCATGCTGAGGAAATGTCATCCTGACACAGAATCAGTTATGAAGCCTATGGAAATAGAATTGAATGATGATATTTCTTATGTTGAAGGACCTATGACAATCCTTGACAGAAGAATTAAAAAGCTGAAAAAGAAAGACATAAGTCTTGTGAAATTCCTCTGGAATCACCGTGGTGTTGAAGAAGCTACGTGGGAACTAGAGGAAGAAATGAGGAGGAAATAACCTACTCTCTTTTCTTAATATGTTTTGTAGATGATTTCGGGGACGAAATCCTTGTAAGGGGTGGATAATTTGTAACATCCCTGACCTGGGTTATGTACTAACCCTAGGTGTTTTTCCTAATAAAGTTGATTATATGCTTGCTCTTATCTTTTGAAAAGTAATTAAGGTTTTTTAGGAACTTATATTTCAATTTCAGTCCTTTTTGAATAATGTTGAAACATTGTTTTGTTAATAATGGACTAAAGTGCAAATTACTCAAGTAGATGGGTTAACTTGCAAAATGCACATGATAAGATATTCCTCTGAAGTGTAGATATCATAAGAATGAATAAGATGTAGTGTCATGGTTTCCTCAAGCTTGGGCACCAAGATAAAGCTTGTAGAGCAATCCTTGTGCATTAAAACCTTGTTTTGGTGTAATATGAAATTTACCCAAAACATAGGGTTCAATATGCAAAATATAACCTCTAGAGGGTCTCTCATGTTTCTTGGCATCAAGTAGAGAAAAGAAAATGATAGGGGTGCCTTATTTGAATTATCATGGAGGAGAGAGAATCTTGACATTAAAATAATCAAGATTTAAGCACAAATGGCTCTTTAATATAATTTAATGCAAAAAGAAGGGAATTAATTGAGGAACCCTTCAATAAAAAGTTGAAGGATGTGTTTGCAATAGTTTGGACGACCTTGTACCATGGGCACAAGAAGATCTTGGTTATGTAGAAGCCATCCACATTAAATAATATAAAGCAATATCCAATAAAAGGATGGATATTAATATACAACTCTTTAAGGTGTTTAGTTTTTCTTTTCCATTAATCCATGGATAATTGAGAAGCTTTTCTTGGATATAGAAGGTGGCTATGTGGCCAAGGAATGGAGGAAGCTTTGGTGGAAATTAGTTGGAATTAAATAAGATAACTCTCTTTTTCTATTTCTTTGAAAACCCATATACATATCTCTTATGTATATCTTTTGCAATACACATGAGAATTGTTTCCTTAGTTTCTTTCTCTTCTCACCTTGCTTTGGTCGACCAAAGGAGATCAGTGGAGCAGAGGAAGGACGACCAAACCTGTTGGTATGTTTGGATCATCATCTACCTCGGATTCATGGTGGAAACCCTAAAACAAGGCTTGATTCATGGTTTTCTTCACTTGGTTTCCATTTCTAGCAAGTTTGTTCATCCAAAAGTTGAAGGACGGACCTTGGACAACTACTGGAGATCAATCCACCATTAAAGCCATGGAGCTTGGAGATTGAGATTAGTTCTAGAGGTGGGTTTTATAACTCTAAGCCTTAAGCATTAGTATTGCACTCTTTTCTATAAGAATGGTTGGTTACTTTTCTTCCTATGATACTCTTGTGAGTTCTTGATATAATCTCTGTGAAGAACTGCACCTGTTCTTGGTTGAACAAAGGAAGATGAAGATGACATCATTCTAGATAAATATCCAAAAAGTTACATTACCAAACGGTTTGCTTTTGTTGCTCAAACGGTTTCCCAAACCGTTTGGGAGCAAACGGTTTCACTAAACCACATAGAAGCAAACGGTCCAAGACCGTTTGGTGGCGTTGACCAAGCGTTGACCATTTGGAGACATGTTGAGAATAATTTAGGTCAATTCTCCATCAATAATTATTAATTAACTTCAATTGGTTCACTAGTTGAGGGACCAACAATCACCAAAACCCTAATCGGGTAAGGTACTGATTTGATAATTAAATAAGTTTGAAACTTGGGTTGAATAACCCAAATGGTCTCAAGACCATTTGGGGTTTGAAACTTGGGTTGAATGACCCAAACGGTGTCAATACCATTTGGGTATCACCCAAACGGTCTCAAGAACGTTTGGTGATCACCCAAGACTGTTTGGAGGTCTAGGGTCAAGCATGATTGACCAATGGAAGATCCAAAGGTATCAAGTTGATGTATAACCAATTTGCTGATTTGGTGACCAATCCTAGGATCCAAACCCTAATGGAATGACATGGTTGATGATGATGTAATGGGAAAATGTTCTCAAGACCGTATGGAGAATATCCAAGCGATCCCAAGACCGCTTGGGGGTAACCCAAGACCGCTTGGGGGTAACCCAAGACTGTTTGGAGGTCTAGGGTGAACTATGGTTAAGTGTTTGAAGATCTAAAGGTATTAGGTTGAAGTATATTCAATTGTTGACTTAGTGATCGATCTAATGAGCCAAACCCTAATTGGTTGACTTGGTTTTTGATGTTGACTTGGGTAAACGGTCTCAAGACCATTTGGAGGTCATCCAAGCGATCCCAAGACCATTTGGGGTTAGGTCATGTCCAACTTGGATGATGGTTCAATGGTTTCAAATCAATTAGACTGACATTGATTAATGATGAAGGGTCATCAATTCCAAACCCTAATCGAATTGATTCAAACCCTAATTGATGATCAATTGACGGTCAATTGAGGGTCAAATAAGTTGAAGGTTGACCTAATTAACTCAATTGAATGATGGTGATAACTCCAATTGATGATTGGTTACATGTACACAACTATTGAGGGAAACAACATTGAAAATCCTAATTCAATTTGATGGGTTGAGACCATAATTGGTCCTTGCAGTTTTGAGTAGGTTTGGATAAAACGGTCTCAAGACCGTTTGATTCCAAACGGTCTCAAGACCGTTTGGCACCAAACGATCCCAGACCATTAATGTTCATGCGGTTTCCAAAATGGTTGAGTTCATGCGGTTTACAAAGTCAACTATGGGCAAACGGTCTTCACTACCTATTTATCTAAATAGTTTCAAAGGTAGTCCAAGACAGCATGGAGGTCCAAACCGTCTTAGACCATTTGGAGGTTAAGTGTGCAAGACCGTTTGAGGTCTTAGTTGGCCACGATCATTTGGGGTCTTAGCGGCCAAGATCGTTTGGTGGATGATTAACCAAAACTGCATGGGTACTTAAAGTGGTTAAAGGACAAAGTGATTAGTTAATTAAAACATGATGTAGTCAAAGATGATTATAATAAAGGTACCCTTAATGGGATAGGATGATTTGTTCCCTTTGAATGAGTACATCTTAATGACCATGGTGATGAGGACATAAACCATGATGTCAATTCTCTTTATTGTTGAGCTGACTGAGCTTAATCAAAGCTGATGAAAGCATCATCTTATAGAAGATAAGAGAGAAGACCTCCTACATGAATGATAATCATGTAATGGACTTTTATTTTATATCAATGATTGATTAGGGTATGGTCCATGACAATGAAATCATGAAACCCTAAATATGAAGGTTAATGAATAATAACCCTGAATGAAGGTATTATTTGAAGTAATCCTAATACATGATGATGGTATGATCTTAATTCATAATGATGACATGATAAACCTTAATTCAAGGTACTTTGATGATCACTCCTACTTGGGGTGAATAGTAAACCCTAATTGTGGTTTATTGAACATAAACCCTAAAACTAAGGTGATGTAATATGTATGCACAGTAAAACCCTAATTATGGGATGTTGAATATGAACCCTAATCTAGGGTGATGTGATGTGATGTGAATAGTAAACCCTAATTGCGGTTTATTGAACATAAACCCTAAAACCAAGGTGATGTAATATGCATAGTAAAACCCTAATTATGGGATGTTGAATATGAACCCTAATCTAGGGTGATGTCATGTGAATAGTAAACCCTAATTATGGTTTATTGAACATAAACCCTAAAACCAAGGTGATGTAATATGCATAGTAAAACCCTAATTATGGGATGTTGAATATGAACCCTAATCTAGTGTGATGTGATGTGAATAGTAAACCCTAATTTCAAAATAAGGTGAATGAAAGTGTAAAACCCTAATTCTAGGTTATGCCTTATAGCATGAAGCTTTAAGATGGGATAATGAAATGATAAGTCACTAATCCCAGTTGAGCTAAGGGAATGATTAACCCTAATTGAATTAAAAAGGGAAACCCTAAACTTGGTAAGGGCATAGGGGTGAAACCCTTGAATAGTGATGATATCATTATTTTCCATTGTGTCGATATGAAATAGATGTATCTGTTATCATCTGTATTAATCATGCAAGTTTTATGTGATAGTGAACATAGCCAGGTAAGAGCTATGATGCTTTGTTTATTGAAAGTACTTAATAAGCCTTATAAGAAATGGTATCTTATGTTGCCTAGTGAGAGGTAACAAAAGAGATTGATAAGCTGTATTAGCCCTGTAAAATACCTGCACTGCTATTATCATGTTTACACTGTCAGATGACTTGATGGCAATAAGATACCTGAGTGGTATCAAGAGTTTTGTTTATCTAAGGAATTTAACACCCATTTTCTTGTATCATGATGATGAGATGTTAAAGGATTGAATTCCCAATGTTAATAAAGTTGTGAAATGAACTTCATAAAATATAACTTTTTCCTTACAACTATTGGTTATAATGACTTATGTATGAAAACATGCCTGATGCTAAAAGAATGTTGTAATGTACTTAAATAATTAAGTGAAATGATATCATGTAGAGCCCTGACCATAGATCCATCATCGTCAGCAGTTAGGTGATGGTGAAACATGTTTTCCTAAGGGAACTCCTGGAGAGCATACTGTTGAGTATGTGGGGGTTATGGACGCGAATATCCTTACGTCCTAATGGAGGAATTGATGTGAGAGAAACATCAAATCTCTCAATCCTTCATTATATGTATATGCCGGGATGATATATCACAAATCTCCCGATGACATTGTTAATGTCGCATCGATGTGATATAAATAAGAAATCCCTCGATTGCAAAGAGAGTACAGCATGCCACTATAACTCTAATAGAGAAGTTGCCAGAATACCCTGGAAAGCTATTTTAGCAGAGACATGAGATGTCCTGCATGTTGTTCCTCACACTGATTGAGGAAGATGAGGTCATAGAAATCCGGCTCTTCTGATGACCTATGTATGGTACCGATTTTGATTTCGTGATGGTCGGTTGGAGTATGAGCGGTATACCTCATCTCCTCAGGGCATAAGCTTGTTTGTAAAATGTAATCAGCCGTGTAACATATTTGCTTTGGGTTGAATTACGAGAAACAATGATTGATAATACATTGTTTATATGTCCTAGTTGAATAAATAATATACATGTTCTTTATCTTCCTTATTAAATGAATGACTTGCTGCTTAATCAAGTTATAATTGAAATGATTGCATAGAGAATACTGTTCTACTTAACTTAATTAATGATTTACCTATTGTTGAATATTTATAATTCTACTGCTCAGTGTTATTCTATTATTTGCAATAACAATACTTCTGGCGGAGGGTTATAACTTGCGTTGGGACAATTTTCAATTGTCTCACCCCCGTGGGATTCAACTTTTTAGGTAGACGCCGAGGAAGGAGAAACCCATCAGTGGGTGAGCAGCAACAACAGTCACAACAACAGCAGCAGCAACAACAGGGACAATAGTGATCTTCAGGTGGAGACACTGTCTGTCAAGTCTTATTTATAGAGAGTCCTATGTGTCATCTCTGTACTCTCAGGTCCTAGGAGTCAGTACATGGTTCGGGCCATCCAGGTCCCAGGTGGCCAAATCACTGATCACCTCATCAGCAAGGAAATTCATGGGTCAATGGTCAGCCCCCTTAGATCGTGAAGACCTAGTCAAAGTTAGTCGTCGATCCAGTTAGATCCGACCATTGATCAAGGTAATACCTTTTCTTTTTATTTTATTATCAAATAAAATGGGCTACGTTAGAAAAATCATAGAAAATGGTAGGATGAACAGATGGTAATAAAATTATATACCATTTTCATCAGAAAAATGCAATCTTTTTAAATAAAATATCCTTAGGGTTTGGATCATATTCCTTTTTCCAAAACTACTAACTTATAGACTAAGGATCATACTTCTGTAATATTGGTTATTAATTTATGTAACATGATTAATTGTAATACCTAACCCTAATAGAGTCCATGATCCTCACATCGCTTGAAACCCTAATCAAATATAGATAGTTGATACAATAATTATGGAAATCCCAAATTCTAATTTCTCTCTCTACATATGTATACCTCATGCAATTATATGCTAAACCCTAATTTCCTTCATGACCCCTTGTGATCATGACTAACCCTGAAACCCCAGATCCAAGTCTGATACCTTGGATCATGTGAATCCTAAAGGGAAACCCTTAATGATCTAAACCATAATAGAAACCCTATTTGTGGATGTTTCCTTTTTGGAAATAAGAGGTATCATTAAAATAAATGAGATCTTAATTTTGAGATCTAATCTTGTGACTCCAAAACATGATAAAAGTCATGGATAATCCCTTATCTAAACATGAGAAGATGATAGTAATCATATTTAAAGAATAAGCCTTAGTCATGGGTCATATGGACCAATAGTAACAATATACCCTTGATTTCCTTTCTAGGTGATCTATTTTTTGTTCCTATAGACTCTTGGATTTTAGATCTAATCAAATCAGGTATGTGGTCTTTATTTAGTATAAGACTAGATTTACATTGTCGCATAAGATATGATGTACCTTGGGTGAACCTATTCACTTATACTTTGTTGGATGATTACTAGTATTTATGCTTCACCCAAACTTAATGGAACATAAAATAAATTTTGATGAGTTGTAGCTACTAGGGTAAGCACAAAGGGGCGATGACCCAGTATGGATGTATGATATATTGCCTAGTATGAATGTATAATGAATTGTCCATACTAGATGGATGATTAGGTAGTTTTCCCATACTAGATGTATGCTAAAGTGCTGAAAGAAATAGTAGCACAACTACATCTCATGAAATGTCTAAACGAGGTGTTTACCTAATTTCCCCCCTTAAACAATAGTCTCCTTTTCTTTCTTTTGTTTCTTCAAGTATTTTGAAACATGCAATCATAGTACTATATTTTTAACCATGTACCAACCTTGTGTTGATGATTTTGTTTCTCATATTTTCTATGTACAAGGAACAAATAATGCTTCTCAAAGTATCATAAGCTGCTAAATAATTGTTCATGGAGGATAGCTAGCTTGATTGCTACTTCTTATCTCTATTTCTACTAGATAATTATTTCTTTTGCCATTTCATGATGTATAGGAAGAATTATCTCCTATGTATTTTCCATTCCTTAGAACTATTCATATTCTCTCTATTGAGTAATATGTATGACTTTTATCCTCAATGAATGTTGTTTTGTTTGGCTATTTAATGATGCTTGTGAATAATCATCTGGCTCCTTTTCATAATTTAGTTGACTATCTCAATCTCTTATATTTTCCCTTTTGAAACATTTAGATCAAATCTGGGGAATGTCATTAAGGAAAGTATATAGGAATTGGGGTCGACACACTAAAGCTAAAGAAACGACTTCTGAAGTAACATAAAGAAAAGAAATGACTAGAGTGGGAGAATCAAAGTCAAAAAGAGGGTTACTCACTTCTGTCTCTCATTCAAAATCATGCATGAGACTTTCATCTCTCACGGCTACTAAGTGATAAAGGAAATCAGACCTCGTCTTCCTTTTTTTATTACCTTCCTCACGTGTGTATAAGACCAAATCCATTCGATTTCTAAAAAGGATTACTAATCCTTAACTTTTTGAGGAATCTTCATCAGTTCTTGTAAATGACTGACTCTATCAATCTTTTTTTGACATTGGTTGCGTAGGAGCAACTAAAAAAGATTCAAAAATAGAACCATCTAATTTGATTCATTATCAATCGCCGTGAGATGATCATCTTAGGGTGATCCTTTTGTCGATGGATGCTCCTATTACACTAGTAGTCTCTGAAGAATGAGAACCAACTATGTAGCATCTACATCAATAATTCAAGTATTGTATATGTTTAGTCTGATCCTTTGTAGGAACTACCCATAATAAAAAACTTGCAAAATGCATTTGTTTATCATAAAGATATTTGTTGGTCCTGACCCTTATTTTCCTTACTTGTTATTTGAACAAATATATCACAATAAACTTTTAGTAAAATTTATGTCTTGGTCCAAGTGGGGATAGCATTTTTATTCTGCATGTCTATGGAGTTTTGAAAAATCTGAACATCTCAGAGACAGATATAGAGGTATAGGAAATTGTCAAACAAACTACACTCCTTTGTATATGTTAGGAGTTAATTTATGAAAAGGGGCTGGGGAAAGCTTGAACCAAATTCCTATTGTGATGGATATGAGTGCAATTGAAATTCCCAGGGAGTTTTACATTTGTGTATAGATAAGACCATTCCCTATTTCTATAAGCTTCATCTCCCCCCTAGACAAACCATATAGCCAAGAGAAATCATAAACTAGAATAGAAGAGTTTGCCCCACCCATGAATAAATATTTCGTTGTAGCCTCATTAGACCATACATCTCTCTTGGTATACCCTGATAATAGGTAGGAACATAAACTGAAACATTTTGGAGCTACAAAGATAGTTATTGAATCATTAGCACCACATAAAAACATTTGTTCTAGAGTACTTGTTAATATAATTAACAAAAAATCTGTTATAGCCATTTGTGTACATTCATTGTATACTATGGATAGAGGAATACATAGAGATGAACGTAGTAAAATACGAAATCAAAAGATTTTGTTGAAGTTATTCCATTTAACCAAAATATGCAATATTATATAACAAATTTATTAGATCAACGAGACCTATAATTTGATCATGGTTTTAGACCACAATTGTTTTTCATGTTCCCTGATTTCCTAAAAGATTCTAACATAAGTTATATTGAGCACGTTTAATGCATTATTTTCATGAACATTGGACCTCGAATGTTTATCCATTATCCCAATCACAAAAGTTCTAGATTTTACCATCTTTGATCTGCAAGAGGGTCCTAATCACACCTATTTTCTGTGGATGACCCTATTTGTACAAATGTGACTCATTTGGACGATAATGTTGTACTTTTCCCCATTAATTCTAGTATTACTTCCTAATGATACCAAATTCCTAAAAAAACTTGAAATCTATACGTTTTGACACTGCATGACACCTATATCTATTCATGATCAATCTTCACCTTTATGGTCTATGTTGCATCAAATGCATGAATGTGACTCATATAGGTATACATATAACCATCCATGTTATACAATGATCAAACGTAGTCTTTGATCTCATTTTTGTGCCAAGGTCCTCTCTATGTTTGAAATGTGTAACATAGTGACGATTAGAGATCCTAATGTCTATGTCTCACCACAAGCCATTGATTGATGTTGGTTGTGAACCTATTTATGTAGTGTGACCTATATAACTAGAATTGTGGTTCTTGTGCCTTTATGCTAATGAGGATCTTTTTCTCTTGCCCTCCCCTCTCAAATCTAGGAATCTTGTATCTCTTTTATGTCTTTTATGTGTATTTGACACCCTAGTATCATGCTTAACCTTATTGACATATGTAGAATATTTTGTTGACTACATGCATAATTCCTATGTAGATACCCAATGTTGGTTTATTGATGCCTATACTCTAGGGGACATCCACCTATTTTTGGATACATTTCTTATGCCTCTAATTTGATGATCTAATCCATATTTTATGTAGGGACTTTTGACTTGATGGACTATGGACCTTATTACCCTATTACGACTCATTAGACATTGAAATGCAAGTAATTGACCTAAATCTTGATATAATCATATAAAATCAATGGAGCAATGCATTGACATGAAATTCTAACTACACCTTCTAGACAACCTATAAATTAGTAAAATATCACAAATTTGTAATAAGCCAACCATGAATTGACTTGACAAAATCCCTAAAATAAAGGTAGTGAGTGTTAATTATGAGAAAAAGGTAGTTAGGTTTAATGATGATAATCTTATACATGTATGTGATCTCTGGCTTAACTAGGTGTTTCCTGAGATTTAGATGATCAAGGAAAGGTTACAAAATCTATAAAATCAGGTAAGGGATTTATGACTATAGCTTTATTACTTGAAATGTGATACATATGTATGCTTTTTTACTTGCTCAAATATTTCCTTGTAGTACTCTAATATTGTACTCGATGTTTGTCTTGTCCCATTGTTTTATAACTTGGAAACATAATATAGAAACTCCATTATACAAACCTTATCCACCAATCTGTATTCTTAGAGTAAGGACACGAGGTTGGGCGTCCTACTTGAGTTGTCAAGATAGGACGGACCATGTCGATTAAAGCATTAGCTCATGGTGATGTGCTTGAGGTCCCTTACATAGAAAAGGGTTAGCTAATCTTGAGCACCCTTACAGACACTTCTAATGGGAAGTTAGTCAAAAAGTTCTTATGATATATGATGTTGTTGGTATAATTTGATTAAATGATATTAAACATAGGCTCTCACTTTTCTAATTACTTTACTTGTTTATTCTTAGTTGTTCTACTTCTACAAATCTTTTTAAATTATGCAATATGTATCTTTTAGCCATGTACTCAACACCTTGTGTGTTGACCCACCTTGTTTCATGTATTTCATAGGTTCAAGAATGTCTAGAAGCTGATGGTATTTAGTGATCTATGTCAGGTGCACTTGTTGTAAGATCCTTAGTTTACATGATAAGACTTGTGTATATTTGATTCTCAAATTGCAACTAAAATCTTATAATAAAAGGATGTTGCTTAATAATACTTGTTCATGTATGCTAAGATTTACATTTCTGCATTCACACTTTGATAATATCATGCTAGGGACAAACACCTCGATACCTATTGCCTCTGAATTTGTATTCATTTTGAGTTTGGATTTGCAAATAAATGGTTCTGTGACATTGATTTTGAGGTCATTCGTGAAAAGGTTATTTGAAGAGGATATGAGAAAATTTGACTTCATAGTTTCATTCTAGCATCATGATCACATTTTGTAAACCTTATTTATAAGTCAAACTACTAAAAACAATACATAATATAGTTTTTGAACAAGAATATTAAAATAAAATAGAGTGAATGAAATAGAAAATTTAAAAATAATCTAATATACCAACCTATAAGTCATCTACATCCTAATACAACAAGACTAGAACCTAAAAAATCCAGATTTAGATTTAGCCTAACATCTTATATTAGTTCAAAACCATAATTTAGTAATTTAAAATTCAAATGCACTAGTCAAACCTAAAATCATCAATTGAATTCAAAATGAACCTATTAAACATTATGTTTCCATTATTAACTCTAATTACATAAATGTAACTAAAATGTAACTCCATTGTCGTAATCGGAATCAATAAGAACTAGATTCCATAACACTTTGAGGTTTGTTGGAAACCATTCTACATATCTTTCGTACATTACATGATTCACTATGATTTATATCCCCATATTCTACCCCAAAGGGTTAATATCTGACAACTTTGAGTTAAAAATGACCTTCTTTCTTCCCAAATTTAAATTAATGCTATTTAGGTCACACTCATTACAAAATGTATTTTCACAAAAAATGTAAGTTTCTAGTTTATCTATTTAAATATAAATAAGTAGATGGTAATAAAACTTAAGTACTATCATAGATAGTAATAGAACACTAATGAAGATAAGGACTATATTTTTGTCTTCTAAGCCCTATAATTATTGTCTGTATAATATTTAATTAATTTTACAAAATCTATTCACCCAAAAAATTAAGGAAAACAATTATAATTCCAACTAAGCCTAAAATATATGTTTTACCTTTTAGGGTGAGACTCCAGAGAAAATTGGTAACTCATATATGGGGAGAAATGCAAGCTACCAAGTCACATCCTTCACCTAGATACAATATTGTAGATATTCCATAATCCCTAACTACACCACCATTTATCATACCACCTACAATAATATCATTCCCTCTGTATATTATCCACTAACTGTGAGATTTCCCCTAAAACCTATTGATATAAAATATTTCCATGCTTCACCATCCAAAGTCTACAAGTAAACCACAACTACCCCTACTTCCATATTTACATCTATAGAAGCGTCCATGACCATCGTGTGCTTCCACTAATATGAAGACCTTATTTTGGTCACTAAGTAGCCTACATAAATTTAATTTTAATGATCCTTTCTTAGAAGTTACTACCTAATTGAAACCCCAAACTCTTTTACCTCAACCAATAGGTGGTTGGCCACGGAGCACCAACCCATCTGAACCCAGGGTGATGCTAAACAATTATCAACAAAGAATCAAAAAGATTTTCATTATGTAAATTTGTTTATATTCCATGTGACCCATTTTAAACATATTATTTTGTCGAGTCATGCCCAGTCACAATGTTAGTCATACCCTATTAACTTGTTTATATCCTCCACAACTGATGTGGATATTTGAATGCACTAACAAATTCACTCGGGGTTGAAATTCCTGAGCTTTTACCGGAACCAAAGTGCAATAATACCACCCGCAAGCGGACGAGTCTTATCGCAGTATAGTTAAGGATCTAACCCAAAGGACAAAGTTTTTAAGAATCCTTGTCAGTTGAATCTCGCTCAAGTAAAACTAATATTTAGAACGATTGTTTGATTTGAGGTTATTTAAACTAATTGCAAGAAAGTAAAGAACTGAATTAAAGATGAGTTTAGATTAATGATATGGAATCGCTGGGATGGTACCGGGTTACACCACCACCACACATGCAATCATATTCAATCATGGACAATCTAGGCAAGATATAACACTCCAAGTAGAGCTGCGGCAAAACCCCCCATACGGGCATTAGGTTCGCGTAAGCATCACCTTAGGCATCAGATGTCTCGTCACAATCCGGATCACTTTACTTACGGCTCTGAAGATACAAAAATCCATGGAGGTTTTGGGCCCCCTATACAGGCGTTAGGCACATAGAAGCGTCACCGAAGGCTAGATGGCTCGTCCCCTCGCGGATCATACACTTACGACCTCGATGGAATCCCATCCTATTTCTAGTTTGGGAGTCAGCCACATTAACCGATAAGCAAGTAGGCAGTAATCATACAAGCAAACATCGACGATTAACAAGAAGATACAAAATCAAACTAAGGTTGTGGACCCCCTATACTGGCGGTAGGCACACAGAAGCGTCACTGAAGGCTAGATGGCTCGTCCCCTCACGGATCACACACTTACGACCTCAAGGAATCCTATCAGAAGTTCTCATCAAGGATTCTAACTTGTTAAACGACGTTCAAACCTATATATAGATGTTATCGCAACATAGGGAGCACAAAGATGAAAGCAAGCAAGTAACCAAACTACTAGCTTAATGGTTAATGATGAAATGAAGAGTTATATACATTTCCATGGAGAGTTTAACAAAAGAACATGGTTTGCATGGGCAGCGGGGCTAGTCCCCGCACCCTAGCGAAAAGGGACTACTCGCTCATGATGCGAGAAACAAGAAGGATGAGAAAGAAAGAGAGATCTTCCGTGAGCTTGGTGCAGAAGGTAGTCGCAGCTTGGTGAAGAAGATACGCCCCTTGCTCCGTCTTGCTTCTCTTCTCAGCCTCCTTGGTTGCAACACAGGAAATAGGTGGAGTGGAACTTGATCGGAGTTGTGCTCTGGCAGCCTGGCGGCGTCCGGATCTGATTCCCCCAAATGGGGACCTCTGGGGTCCTATTTATTGGCTCAGATCTGTCACCAAACAGTTTGGGTAAGTTGCTAGAAATATTCCCTCCAAACGGTTTGGAGACCGTTTGCTGCCAAACGGTTTGGAGACTGTTTGCTGCCAAACGATCTGAATTGGTAGCTGCGTCAATCGATCTTGAGGACGGTCTCGATCTCAGCACGAATATATAGCAACCGGTCTTGGGTGTGCGGCAATTGATCTTCATTCGGTCTTCACGATCGCGGCAAACGATCTTGGAAACTGCATGGATCCAAACGGTCTTGAGACCGCATGGACCCAAACGGTCTTGAGACCGCATGGACCCAAATGGTCTTGAGACCGCATGGACCCAAACGGTCTTGAAATCGCATTCGGTCATGTTGTTTGCAGCTCCCGCGGTCGTCCTTAGCAATCAGTTTCGGCATTCGATCTTTGTGCATTCCAGCAAACGGTCTTCAGACCGTATGGACCCAAACGGTCTTGGGGCCACATGGAATAAAACGGTCTTGGGACCGCGAGGGCTCAAATGGTCTTGGGACCGCATGGGCTCAAACGGTCTTGGGACCGCATGGGTGGAATTGCTTGGTTACCTGCATTAAGTGAACAAATTTTAGTTAAAATCTTGATAATTGAATCGTCCAAGTAGTTTTACACATTATGATTTATATTGAGTGAAAAAGGTATGAATAGAGTTGAATTTGTTTCAAAAAGATAATTGAATTCCATGATGAATATGCACTCATCAAAATACCCCGAACATAAACGTTGCTCGTCCTCGAGTAATACAAAATATGAAACAGTCACCAAATGAATACTTTCAATTCGTGTGATTGCTTCATTTTCACATCACAAATGTTTTCTTTCTGCTCAATCTGAATCAGTATCTCAACTTCCTGGGACCACTAAACACATCTTACCATATCTTTGTTCCTGAGTTTGTTTTCCAATATCACTTCCTCCTCACTTAGTCCAACAACAAGCATGTCAAAGAGTTTTGTAAGAGTCCAGAGATACCCGTAGAATCAACAAGTGTGCATCCGATCTGACACTGGTGTTTTTTTAGGATAGTGGGGGCATGCATTGTGCCATAGGTAGAAAAAGGAGTGAAAGGTGGTATGGAAAGAATAATTAAATTTGTCCTCTATTCGACTTGAGATTTTTATTTGCTTCGCAATTTCATTTATTGCATTTTTTTGTTGTGAATCTCTCCTCTATTCGACTCGAGATTGCATTTCTTTTTGTGTGCACTTTGGCATCTTTTGTTTGCAAGTCTCTCCTCTATTCGACTCGAGATTGCATTTTTGGTGGTACGCCCCTATTTATTTGCGAGGGGTATGGAAGAAACAGATAAGGAGGGAGGTGGCGTGCCACCCCGAACTTAGGGTTTGGCACAGATTTAGCTATTTTTTGTTTCTTTTTGATGAATGGAGGGGTACGAAGATGATGGAATAAGTGTAGAAAGAGTTCAGATCAGAATGCAACTTCATTTACAATTCAACATGTCGAGTTATTCTCTTTGTCGTACTCTGCTCAAATAATGACTTGATGAGGATCCAGTGGGGATTCCATGCTATTGTTCCACTAGTCAGTTAGGAAGACGACATGTTTGATCCCTATCGGTTTGACAGACACTTATCATCTTTACAAAATGTATCATGAGGTTAGGAATCATAAGCTTCACAAGATGATTTCAAGCAAAAGGCTTGTTTTAAAAATTGGTCCTTTTGAGGATTTACTTCGAATAAGGGGGGTATAATGATTGAAAATGCATAGCAAGATAGTTCATGACTATTAATGAAACCAGGGAGTGTCAAAAATTCATCAAGTATCTATTCAAAAATAAAAAAATTTCAAAAAGTGATAATGAAAAGGATTGGTGTAGGTGGGAAGTGAGGTACGTACCACCCACCCTCCACCCCAAACTTAGAGATTTGCTCATCCCGAGCAAACCCTAAATCCAAGATGGAGGGGGGAAATCATGCCAGAATGACCACCAGGTGTGGTTGCATTCCGATCAGTGTGCGTCCTCTTATCTGAAAAGGGTAAAGGGCAGTTAGATCTAAAAAGAAGCATCTCGCGAAGCGAATTTTATTTAAGGAAAAGATAACTAAAGGGTAAAGACAAAATTTGAAAAGTAAAATGGATTTATTGATCGGGTTGCCTCCCGACAAGCGCCTTTGTTTTACGTTGATGGCTCGACATAATTCTGCAACTTCATGGTGGGTCTTTTGGATCGGTGAGTTCCAGCATTGTTTCAGTGCTAAAGTCAATCGAAGTGAAATATCTTTTCAAGCGGTGACCATTTGCCATAAATTCGCCTGTCTTTTCACTCCATAAAGAGAAAGCATCATGTGGGGAGATACTTTTGACAATGTAAGGTCCAGACCAGCGGGAACAGAGTTTTCCTGGGAATAACTTTAATATTGAGTTGAATACCAGAACTTGGTCTCCCACTTGTATGTCTTTTTGTTTCAGATGTCCGTCGTGCCAAAGTTTTGTATGTTCTTTGTAGATTCGTGCATTCTCATAGGATGTCATCCAGAGTTCATCCAGCTCTTGGAGTTGCAGAATCCTGGCTTGGCCTACTTCTTTCATATCAAAGTTCAATTGTTTAATTGCCCACCATGCCTTGTGTTCCAGTTTGACTGGCAGGTGGAATGCCTTTCCATATATTAATTGAAAAGGTGTAGTCCCAAGGGAGTTTTGTAAGCAGTACAGTAAGCCCATAAGGCGTCATTTATTTTTGTTGACTAGTCCTTTCGATTGCGTCCCACAATTTTTTTCTAGAATAGCCTTTAGTTGACGGTTAGAGAGATCTAACTGTCCACTTGTTTGTGGATGGTAGGGTGAGGCTACCTTATGTGTCACACTATATATTCTCAGTAAAGCTTCAAAGCTTCTTTCAAGGAAGTGGGACCCTCCGTCGGATATCACGGTTCGTGGAACTCTGAAATAGGGGAAAATATCTTTGAATAATTTGATGACGGGTTTGGAATCACTAGTGACGGTAGGTATAGCTTCAACCCATTTTGAGACGTAGTCCACCGCCACTAGGATGTATGAAAATCCATGAGAATATGGGAATGGACCCATGTAGTCCACCCCCCAAACATCGAATATCTCAACTTCTTGCCATAGATTTAGAGGCATTTCTTCTCTCTTTGTTATGTTACCTATTCGTTGACATTTGTCACATGATAGGACAAAATAGTAAGAGTCTTTGGATATGGTTGGCCAGAAGAATATGCATTGCAAAACCTTTAAAGCAGTCTTTTTAGAGCTCATATGTCCTCCCACTGGTCCTGAGTGACAATGCTCCAAAATAGATTGAGCTTCTTCTTCGGCAATACAACGTCAAACCATCAACACATAGTTTAAAAAGATATGGTTCATACCAGTGATATTGCTTCACATCATGCATGAACTTCCTCAGTGCATTCCTAGTGCATTGAGGATGGATGACCCCAGCAACAAGGTAGTTTACAAAATCTGAATACCATGGTATAACTTCTGAGACCCTCATTAGCTGATCATCTGGCAGGGAATCATCGATCAAGATCTTCTCAGTATCTAGAGTGTGGATGCGACTGAGGTGGTCTGCTACAACATTTTCCATCCCCTTTTTGTCTCTTATCTCTAAATTGAATTCTTGAAGTAAGAGGATCCATCTAATTAGTCTTGGTTTTGCGTCTTTCTTTGCCAGGAGGTAACGAATAGCATCATGGTCTGTGTAGACAATGACTTTCAAACTGATAAGGTATGACCTGAACTTGTCAAAGTCATATATGACTGCTAGAAGTTCTTTTTTTTCCAGTTGTTGCATAATTCCTCTGGGCTTCGTCGAGGGTTTTTGATGCATAATAGATCACATAATGTTTCTTTTCTATCCATTGCCCTAGAACAACACCCACATTGTAATCACTGGAATCACACATAATTTCAAAAGGATGGTCCCAGTCAGGGGCTCTAATGATGGGAGTGGTTGTAAGGGCTTGTTTCAGTGTGTTGAAGCTTTTGACACAATCTCCATTGAAATTGAAATCAATATCCTTTAGTAGAAGGTTCGTCATTGGCTTAGTTATCTTGGAAAAATCCTTTATGAATCTTCTATAGAATCCAGCATGACCAAGGAAGGCACAAACTTCTTTTACATTCGTGGGAGTAGCCAATTTAGAGATCACTTCAATCTTGGCTTTATCTACTTCAATTCCTCTATTGCTAACCCTATGGCCTAGGACAATGCCTTCTGTTACCATGAAATGGCATTTTTCCCAATTTAGCACGAGATGCGCTTCTTCACAACGTTTGAGGACCAGGGAGAGGTACTTTAGACATGAATCGAATGAGTCTCCGTATACAGAAAAATCATCCATGAAGACCTCCATAATAGTTTTAGTAAGCCCTGCGAAAATTGCATCCATGCAACGTTGAAAGGTTGCAGGTGCATTACAGAGACCAAACGACATTCTTTTAAATGTGTATGTTCCGAATGGACAGGTGAAAGTTGTTTTTTCTTGGTCATCTGGATGTATGGGAATCTGATAAAATCCAGAGTAACCATCAAGATAACAGAAATATTTTTGGTGAGCCAACCTTTCTAAGACTTGATCAAGGAAGGGCATAGGAAAGTGATATTTTTGAGTTGCCTTGTTTAATTTCCTATAATCTATGCACATCCTCCACCATGTGACTGTTCGAGTGGGGATGAGCTCGTTGTTTTCATTCTGTATAACAGTTGTTCCACCTTTCTTCGGGACTACATGCACTGGGATCACCCATGGTGAATCTGATATCAGATAGATTATTCTAGCTTTGAGCAGTTTAATGATTTCACGACAGACCACTTCCTTCATATTAGGATTCAACTTCCATTGATGCTCAATAGTCAGCTTGTGATCTTCCATCATAGGGATCTTATGCATACACAATGCTTGAGTGACCCCCGTGAGGTCACTCATTTTATAGCCGATGACTTTCTTCCATTCCCTTAATTCCTCCAGAAGCTTCTCTTCTTGTTTAGTTGTTAAATAGGAATTTATAATAACTGGACAAACTTTGAGATCGTCTAAAAACATGTACTTCAGTCCTTCGGGTGGGGTCTTCATTTCGGGAGCCTTTGGTTTTTTGCTTGCTTCTTCTGTAGTTTCCATAGCTTTGAGTTCTTTGCTAGTGGCTTCAACGTCTTCATCAGTAGAGTCGAGGGATTCGATGTAATCCTTTGTTTGTTTATCGATTGGTTCATCGATTGATAGGTATGATAGATCAGTTTCTAAGGGATCGTACGATTCATGATACTCTTGGGTCAGATGTGACATCTGCTCAACACAATCAATAAGATAGACTTCTTCCTGTATACTTGGTCTTATCATACTTTCAAAAACTTTGAATTCTAGATTTTCTTTGCCTAATCTGAGCAGTAAGGTACTGACTTCAACATTAATTAGGGCTCTTGTAGTGGCGAGGAACGAATGACCAAAGATGAGAGGACATATGGTGTCTTCTTTTATATCCATAATGACGAAGTCGCATGGAACATATGTGTCCTTTCCTACCTTGACCGGAATATCTTCGAGGATTCCTAACGAAGGTTTTATCGAATTTGTTGCAAGCTGTATAGTCATACCAGTAGGAAGCAATTCTGCAAACCCTAATCTTTTGCACAGGCTGAGTGGCATAATAGAGATGCTTGTGCTGAGATCTGCCAATCCTTTCTTGCATGATGAGTCACCAATGTGACATGAAATTTTGAAGGATCCTGGGTCTTTTTGTTTCTTTGGCATCTTGCTCAATATGATATCTGATGTAGTTGTAGCCAATTTTACTGTCTCATATTCCTCAGTTATATACTTCTTGGTGAGGAGTGACTTTCGATACTTGGTCCAGACTGGTATCTCAGCCAGAGCATCTAAGAAGGGTATATCAACATGAAGTTTCTTCATAGCCTCTTTAAACTTATTGAATCTAGTATCGAGCTTGGTTTGCTTCAGGCGGGATGGGAAGGGTATACGAGGCTTATATACGGGAATATCTAGTTTTGGTGTTTCAGTTTCTTCATCACTAGATTTCTCAGGATTTCCCTTATCTATCTTATCTTCCTTTGATTGAGACTCTGGTGTTGTTGCATTTTGGACAATCACAGGTTCATCTTCGTCTGTAATAACCACAGGTGTCTCAACTGGGGGATCCGAATAGTCTTTTCCTGATCTGGTGGTGAAAGCCTTCAACTGTTCAAGATGTTTGGGATTGTTCTCAGGTTGTCCGGCAAAGACTCCAGCTGGTGGCTTTATGCTAGCTGTAAGTTGAGCTAGTTGAGTTTCAATTGCTTTCTGCTGGGCTTGTTGGTTGGGTATCATCGTTTGTTGAGTTTGCAACATTTTTTCAATGGTTGATAGCTTTTCATCAGAAGGGATGGGTCATGTTTGTCCTTGCTGTTGATTCAGGTTCTAATACTGAGAGTTGTTTTGATAGTTATTATAGTTCCTATTCTGAAAGTTTCCTTTGAAGTTTCCTTGATTCCCAAAATTTTGTTGTTGATTATACTGGAATCTTGGTGGGCCTCTTGATTGATTGTTTGAACCAAATTGATGCGAGTTTACATCTCCAGAGGGGTTTCCATATTGAAAACATGGGTGATTCCTATTCTAATTCGGATTGTAATAGTTTTGCCCAGGAATAGTGTTGATAGCATTAAGATTTTCCATCTGACCATTATCTCCTTGTCCACATGCATTGCTTAGTATAAGTCATAGAGGACATTGCATGATAAAGTGGAATGATCGGTGCTCTTACATGCTTCACAGAACAGGGAAGTGGACTTGACCTGTTCCGGTTGCCGAGTGGGTGAATGTCCTCTTCCAATAGCAGCTAGGGATGATTCAATATGATCTTGGTTGGCAACTAAGACCTTCAAAGTTTTAGCTATAGACTTGTACTTGAGAATAGCTTCAGCCATGGCTACTATCAAGACTCCTTTACCTACAGATCTACCCCAATTGGCTTGATTTTCTTCTCCCAGGGTGACGACTCTCCATGCGTTGTCATAACTTTGGCGCATGAAGTTTCCTCCGGATGAGGAATCTAGAAACATCTTGACATCATCCTCTACACCCCTATAGAAAATTTCTATGAGTTGATTCTTGGGAATTCCGTGATGTGGACATTTACGTAGGAGCTCTTTGTACCTATCCCACACTTCAGCGAGAGTTTCTCCAAGGACTTGAGTGAAATTTGTTATCCGACCCCTAATTTCATATGTAAGAGATGGAGGATGGAACTTTTCCAGAAACACATTTTGGAGTTGCTCCCAGGTGGTGATGGGTATTTCACTTTGCAATGAATTGTACCAACTGATGGCTCTATTAGCAAGGGAATACTTAAACAAAAAGAGTCGAATGGCATCATCAGAGACCCCATTTTGCTTTGTCATAGCACATTGGTCGATGAATCTCAGAAGATGTCCTTGGCTGTCCTCTGCTTGTTTGCCATAGAAACGGTTGTTTTGGGGCAATGTAATCCAATAAGCCCTAATCTCAAAATTGGCAGCATTGATGGGAGGTGGTTGTACTGGGTGATAAACATTCGCAGCTTTCGGGATTGAGAACTCTCTAAGATCCTTATGTAGTTCAGCTGCTTGCGTTGCTGCTTGTGCTGCTAGGATTTCCTGTTGAACCGCAGCCCTGGATTCTTGCATGAGCCTCTTTCTTTGTGCATTGATGGCTTCAGCTACCCTTCGGGCTACCTCTTCTTCTTGAGCCATCCTAGCTTGATTTTCTCTGATCTGATGATGGAAAGTTCTGTCTATTTGGGGATCAAAGCTCACTGTGAGTCCGGGGCTGTCTGAAAGGTTCATACACTATGCGTTGGGTTGTACCTAAAAATTAGAAAGATTTTGAGAATGAGATCCACAAAGTAGAGTCAAGTTCAAGTATATGATCGATTGTTTCAAAAGAAAAAGCAAATCCTAAATTAGTCTAAAAGAACCAGATTTGACTAACTGATTTCGTTGTCTCCGGCAACTGTGCCAGAATTTGACGTGGATATTTGAATGCACTAACAAATTCACTCGGGGTTGAAATCCCCGAGCTTTTACCCAAACCAAAGTGCAATAATACCACCCGCAAGCGGACGAGTCTTATCGCAGTATAGTTAAGGATCGAACCCAAAGGACAACGTTTTTAAGAATCCTTGTCAGTTGAATCTAGCTCAAGTAAAACTAATATTTAGAACGATTGGTTGATTTGAGGTTATTTAAACTAATTGCAAGAAAGTAAAGAACTGAATTAAAGATGAGTTTAGATTAATGATATGGAATCGTTGGGATGGTATCGGGTTTCACCACCACAACACATGCAATCATATTCAATCATGGACAATCCAGGCAAGATATAACACTCCAAGTAGAGCTACTGCAAACCCCCCCATACGGGCGTTAGGTTCGTGTAAGCATCACCTTAGGCATCAGATGTCTCGTCACCATCCAGATCACTTTACTTACGGCTCTGAAGATACAGAAATCCATAGAGGTTGTGGGCCCCCTATACTGGCGTTAGGCACACAGAAGCGTCACCGAAGGCTAGATGGCTCGTCCCCTCGCGAATCATACACTTACGACCTCAATGGAATCCCATCCTATTTATAGTTTGGGAGTCAGCCGCATTAACCGATAAGCAAGTAGGCAGTAATCATACAAGCAAACATCAATGACTAACAAGAAGATACAAAATCCAACTAAGGTTTTGGACCCCCTATAAAGGCGTTAGGCACACAGAAGCGTCACCGAAGGCTAGATGGCTCGTCCCCTCACGGATCACACACTTACGACCTCAAGGAATCCTATCAGAAGTTCTCGTCAAGGAGTCTAACTTGTTAAATGACGTTCGAACCTATATATAGATGTTATCGCAACATAGGGAGCACAAAGATGAAAGCAAGCAAGTAACCAAACTACTAGCTTAACGGTTAACGACGAAATGAAGAGTTATATACATTGCCATGGAGATTTTAACAAAAGAACATGGTTTGCATGGGCAGCGGGGCTAGTCCCCACACCCCAGCGAAAAGGGACTACTCGCTCATGATGAGAGAAACAAGAAGGATGAGAAAGAAAGAGACATCCGCCATGAGCTCGGTGCAGAAGGTAGTCGCAGCTCGGTGAAGAAGATACACCCCTTGCTCCTTCTTCCTTCACTTCTCAGCCTGCTTGGTTGCAACACAGGCAGTAGCTAGAGTGGAACTTGATCGGAGTTGTGCTCTGGCAGCCTGGCGGTGTCCGGATCTGATGCCCCCAAATGAGGACCATTGGGGTCCTATATATAGGTTCAGATCTATCCCCAAACGGTTTGGGTAAGTTGTTGGAAGTATTCCCTCCAAACGGTTTGGAGACCGTTTGGTGCCAAACGGTTTGGAGGCCGTTTGCTGCCAAACTGTCTGAATTGGTAGCTGCGTCAATCGATCTTGAGGACGGTCTCGATCGCAGCGCAAATATACAACTACCGGTCTTGGGTGCGCAGAAATTGATCTTCGTTTGGTCTTCATGATCGCGGCAAACAGTCTTCGAAACCGCATGGATCCAAACGGTCTTCAGACCGTATAGACCCAAACGGTCTTAAGACCGCATGGACCCAAACGGTCTTGAGACCGCATGGACCCAAACGGTCTTGAAACCGCATGGACCCAAACGGTCTTGAGACCGCATGGACCCAAACGGTCTTAAAATCGCATTCGGTCATGCGGTTTGCAGCTCGCACGGTCGACCTTAACAATCGGTTTCGGCATTCGATCTTCGTGCATTCCAGTAAACAATCTTGAGACCGTATGGACCCAAACGGTCTTGGGGCTACATGGACTCAAACGGTCTTGGGACCGCGAGGGCTCAAATGGTCGGGACCGCATGGGTGGAATTGCTTGGTTACCTCCATTAAGTGAGAAAATTGAATCATCCAAGTAGTTTTACACATTATGATTTATATTGAGTGAAAAAGGTATGAATAGAGTTGAATTTGTTTCAAAAAGATAATTGAATTCCATGATCAATATGAACTCATCAACAACTCCATCGAAATATGGTAAACATGTCACAATTCCTAGTTTATCATGTTATTAGTCTTGATTGTGCCCATAATTCATGCATGTTATTCCATGGAGGAAATCGTTTTTAGAACCTGTGAACATCATGCAACACTATGTTGGGGTCACCGAGTTTGGTGGAGCCTCAAGAAGATGATAGTAATCAACACATGCATCATCCATTTTTTTGTTGATTTTTAACCTCATTTTCCTGAGCTTCAGAGTTCTAAGATAAATACCATAATTGGAATGATTAAGGATAACTATTATATTATCGCTAATATTATTTCATATTTCATGATATTTGGGGAATTTTTCTCACCTTTTAGTCTTTCTCATGGTGAGCAAGTTTCTTTTCTTTATATGGGACATACAAAACCATGGATGCACGTCAAAGAGACACATCCAGAAAGTAAGTCCATCTTTAAAAATCAAATATTTTTTTTGGGTCCTCTAAAAGATCCACCGTTTTGATTTCCTTGGTCTTTATTTTGCCAATCTACGATATTCCTGACTAATTACCCATAACAAATAATATGTAAAATACACTTTGCTTAAGTACTTTTTTGAGGAACTCAATGTTTTCTAGTTATACTTCAAAGAAGAAAATTATGCTTTTCTAGAAGTGTGGTAGTTGGATTTAGTATAATCATTAACATGGATAATGGTGGTAGTGTTATTATTTTCAAGAGATTTAGCACAAGAATATGATATTTCACCTAATGTTTGTCTTGGCTCAAGGTAAATGGGTCATTCCATTGATGTACATTTGTATTTTATATTTATGTGTGTATTCCATAGTTTGAATTACGGTTGAATACCATTTCAGTTAAATAATGATGAAAATTTTGGTGAATAATATTTAATAGTTGGGTATATGATAATGTGGTATTATATTCACAACAAGATATTGAATGTTTGTGAAAAGGAGTATAAATTCCTTATTATTTATGCTTCATTTTTAAAATTACAAACATGTAGCATGTCATTGGTACGATCAAGAAAATGTTAAAGAGTGATATTGCATCATGAAAAATAGCTAATAATGTCATGACAATGTATTTAAAAAAGATTGAAATGATTTTTTTATCAATTATAAGTCAGAGTA
Source organism: Alisma plantago-aquatica (assembly GCA_963693085.1). Classification (NCBI taxonomy): domain Eukaryota; kingdom Viridiplantae; phylum Streptophyta; class Magnoliopsida; order Alismatales; family Alismataceae; genus Alisma; species Alisma plantago-aquatica. The sequence continues at coordinate 192,822,804 of OY856413.1, read as the reverse complement.
TGTCCTACAATCATGTGTTATTAAGTGGTACATAAAAGATAGATATTCATATGGAAACCATTTCAATTAGTTATTCCCTTCATATTAAAATCCCAAATAAATCCCTAATTCTAGTCTTCTGAAGTAGTTTTTTCTATAGTATATATCGTTTAAAATATAGTATTGGTATTGGTGACTAATAATGTTTGATGGTTTTACATGGTCATGGAATGAGATATACTTAGTTTAAAGACTTCAATTATTTTAAGTGAGTACTTCAAGAATATCAAGGATACCCAAAGACATCTTTGTGGGATTCCATCTAGAATGTTAGATATGGTCATTATAAATATGGGATAAGTTCACGAGTGAGACCACTTCTTATATAACCCTTTATACAAAGTAAAGTTGAAGTATTAAATAAATTTCATATATTGATTTTCTCAATGAAGAAAGATATGTATGAATCTATTTCAATAATGAGGTGTTTTCATTTACTCACTATTTAATAAAGTTTACAACTGGTTATCCATAGCATTTCTTCCACTTACACATGTATTAAGAGGGATTCTACGTAATTGGTATCAGAAATTGTGTAGATAGCCACTAGGCTATGATATATATGTTACTCTTAGTACTGCATTGGAAAAAACGTGTAATAAATACAAATAAATTTCATTATAATTTGAGGATTGGGTAAAATAAAGATCATGAGGAGAATGAGATTGTTGGTTCTATATATATTTGATAGATTATATTAAATGTAGTTTGGAATCTTTTTAAATTGGGTCATGCAGTTTGAAATAGATAATGTACTGGAAACCTACAAACATAATATTATGGCTCTCTCCCATGGACACACATACAACATTTTTTGAGTATATATCTATGACATAATCACCATATCAAAGTGTGTTCAAAATCACATAGACTAGTGGGGAAAATAATTTTAAATACTATGATGTTTGCACCTTCGTGTCAATTTGACAAAACTAATTTGACATAGATCTCTACCAACCTATTGTGCTACATATTTAGATATTGGTAAATCAAACTTGGTACTGGAAAGGTTGAGTAATCACAAATATAACCCTTCCACTAACAAAGATAGTGACATGGGGTCTATTGATAATACTATATTATAATAATTAATTCACTGCCAAGATGACACTAGTCTGTGAATCAATCATTTAACTATTGACAAAAAATCCAAGGATATATAAAATGACAAATTCAAGTTGCATTTGACAAGTTCATGACATTATTCTCTGATCCACTAATCTTAATTCTTCATGTATAAGGATCTGAATTCAAGCTACATTTGACTAGTCAAAGACATGTTTTTCCAATCCACTAATTCTTAAGTTTCATGTACAAGGATATCCTCTGATAATTCTCTAATTTTTCACAAAGGAATCAATTGAAATTAGTCCTTACCTATTAAAACAACATTGAAGAACATGTCATATATTACATGTCAAACAATGTTCTAATAGATAGGATGCAAGTATACCATGCTTGAAAATCATTATTTCCATTGGTTCAGATCACAATATAGTTTTGATATTACCTCATGTTGTACAATGTCCAATTGGTAGGAACTTGTGACCCTATACATACCTATGTGACCCACCGACTCTAGTTTATGATGTGACAAATAGAAAAATTTTCTATGTGAGTTTTTAGATTAGTATGATATGATTAAAGTTGTGAAGTCCTAATAATTTAGTAATAAACTAGCAAAGAGTCTATTTGGATACACTAGTGATGAATGTTCTATGTTTCCAAATGATGAGATCTATATTGCTGACACTTCTATGACGTAAGACCTAGTTTAGGTGAATATATAAATAGTGTGCTCTGATATAGAAACCAATCACCACACCAAAGGAGTTTGAATCATCATCATCAACCATGATATAGATATACTAATGGCATGATATATTCAACTCCAAACCATAAACATCATGGGAAAATATGATACATGTATCACTACTAGACTGACAAAAAATTCATTATCTAGAAACTGTTGCAGACTCCACTCAATTTCTTGACATAGACTAGGACCAATAAGGTGATCAATCAGGTACCCAAAGGAATATGTGGAAATCACAAGGATGGTTTCACACTTACAAAGTGCGTACATTAATCATGTACTTTGGCATACCATGAAGGTCAACAATATTAAATATGTCTGTAAATGATGCTTCTGCCATCTACTCATGAGTTTTATCCACTCCTGAATCAATCTGCATTCCCTAGTTGGAATTGGAATGTTCAATAAGGTTAATATAAGGCAACAAAAATTACTAGTTTGTATATAATTGGCTACTTCACAATAGGGTGTAAAATATATCTTTGTTTTTCACCTCAACATCCCATGTTATCAAGTTTATCTAAAAACCTTTGTCTATCAATTATATGTATTGAACAAATCATCTGACCAAAAAAGCTAGACACATATACTAATTCATTTAAGAATAACTACTTTCTCCTGAGGTCAACCTTCACCAGAATCTTTATATTACCAACAAATGAACCATATAATTCAAGATTCCATGAAAAATATCCTCAAGATGCTCAAGAATATAGTTGAATGAACCCATGAATGGCATGAACAAGGACCACATACATTTGTGCATCAATTCATAATTCTACATGTGCAATTCCATATTCCCTCATCTGTGATCATGAAGCCATTTTGTATATCAATATCTAGATAACATCTCATAGAGTGTCCAAGAAGTAGACACCCCAAAATAAGAATATGTCCAACACCACACCTATTCACACAACATGATGGAAAACACTAAATATGTTATCTTCATCACACCCAATTATAACAAACTAGGACTAACTATTATTTTACCAAAAAGGTTGATCCTTATCAATTCAAGATAGTAAATATTGTCCAAGAAATACTTCTCAATCCAAACACTCATAGAAAATATTACTCGATGTGGTGAGGACCAAGCATCACCTACAATATATATCATGGAGGAGATCTAATAATATAGGATATGATAGTGATACAAATCATTTATTAATTCCAACCAAGTGAAATTGTATTGCAATGGGTGGCTTTTTATACAATGGAAAAAATATTGAACATGCATTGCCAGAAAGGATGGTGGTATTAGTTATTCACCCAAGGGCGTAGGGGTTAGAACATTAGAACATTGGGAGGCATAATGGGCGTGACCACTATCTCAAGGCCCTATAGTTCGTATAATAAAGTATTTATCAAGATACACAGATGATCCCTTAGCTAGAAAAGTGAACCCAATTGATCTAATACCAACAAAGAGGTTTAAAAGATGAAGAATTTTGTACAATCATAATTTAAAAGAAACTAAATAATATCCTCCATTAACCAAGTGTTCATGTCCCCAAATCTCATTTAAAAGTACAACAATAATAAATACATATGAAACTACTCAAAAATCAAAGATCTCACAATAGAGCTACATATTTGTAGACTACTAGCTTGGATCAAGTTGAGATAGGTTGATACACCTAGAAATTTTCTAGAAAATACTTTAAATGGTAAATAATGATATAAAAACGTTACACGTTTATCCTCAAAAAAACTCATGGCATATAATTCCCTTTTACTGCTCAACGAAATAGCTATCACCTTCTCTTAATCCTAATTCTCAACCAATGCAAATTCTTAAAGATAGAGAGTGGTCGTGTTGTCAAAATAATTATACACACAATATCCACCCTCCTATCATAAATATAGATGTTTGTCTTGATAGAAAACTCTAGCCCTGATATATTTTCCCTAGGGAAACACAATTCATCCTGTATCTACATAATCATGTCTCCATCCATGGTCTTTGTGCATTGATGCCTAACAATGCTATTTAATATGTTCTCAGGCATATCTATATGTAACAAAACATTTCTAAATGACCATGAAGTTAGGAATAAAGACATTCATCCTAGTGACAATAGCACCACCATCAATCATTCCAACTGGAATGGATAATTTGTACGATATATTAAATAGAAAGTGACTCTGAAATAATTTTCCTCAAGCAAGATAGCCAAATGAATTCTAGAAAGTCGATAATCATGCATAGTCAAGAGATAGAGAGACCCCATGAACTTGTTTTTATAATTTGTATGTTTCTTATATGGTTTTGATGTTGAGAATGAGATATAAAATAGTTGTGAGATAAAAATTATGATAGTACTTAAAAATTAGAAGCATTACTCACTATAGAAAGCATGTGAATAAGGAAATTCAAGAACAAAAAGAAGCCATATGATATTGTTTGTAATTTACAAATCAATCAAGGAGTCTTTTCTATGAGCTTCCCTATTTTGAATTCATGTTTCCTTTATTTGTGCTAGTGCTATGCCTATATGTGGGATTACATATGTTAGTTACCTAAGCTCAAATTAGAAGACATCACAATAATGTTGACTAATAATTTAAATATATTATTTCCCAAAATTATAAAATAAGGATTTATATTACAAAGGTGACATGGATGTTTTATATAAAATACCCAACACTTACTGCTAAAACCTAATAAATTGTCATCCTCAAAGATCAATAGACACCATACTAACCCATGTGATGATCATCATCATATTTCACCAACAAATACAACTAGTTAGCTTGATTTTTCATGTATACTAGAAAAATGATGTCATTATGTATGCACCAACACATCAAACGTTGTTCCTAATGACAATGCAATAAATGCACAACTTATAGTTACTTGACTCCAACGTTCTTATACCATCAAACCAATAGCTCCTCCATTATGTTTTAAACCACTTGTTGGTTCCCAAATTGTCAAAGTATATCCACTAAGAAATTTTTTATGTGATGCATCATCACTAGAAGGATGATTTGTTTATAAAATCCCTTTTTTGCCATAGTTCAAAATGATATCTCCCCACTAGCGAATAGGAAACCCTCAAATAGTGAAAAGATGGGAATCTATGCCTATTCTTTAGGTAATGAATTTTTTTTGGGATACATATAATGATCAAAAAGTTCATCAATAAACTTTGGAGACAATCGTGTGACAAAAGAAAACTTGATGAATAAAAAAAGTCCCATTGGTGCACAGGATTTTTATCACTAACATCATTTTAACAGCCATAGGACAACAATTAGGTTGGTTGATGACTCATAGTCGAACAAGTTGAACTACCATTCATGAATGGAAGTCAAAGAATGTAAGTCACCTCCTTAGAGGTAGGTTCTAGGTACACATACCCAAAGAAAAAGTTCATCTGATGTAGATTCTAGAAGTGGTTATTCACACCCAAGAATTCCATGTAGGTAAGAATATATGAATAGTCATATACCCAATGCATATGAAGTCCTCTAATGTGACATTTTCTTTCTTTTTATACGTCATGCTTTTAGTTCCGCCTAACTCTACCATCAAGAAAAAATGTCATGGGAAAACCACTTTCAAGATGAAGGAAACAATAGCAATGTCATCTTCATAAACACATCAAGTAGAATTGAAGGCATTTACTGATATGAAAAGAAGATAAATGGGAGAAATAGGTATGACATCTATAAACTATTTTATGAATTGGACTAGTTCTAGTTTCTAATGTAGAAATTCCACCATTTAATTAAAAACATCATGAGTCCCAAGGTTAGGGACAACCTAGGATCACAAATATCTTTTTGTATCCACCTTAATGGTGAGTTAACTTTAGGAACACATGTACTTGATCATTATCAAATTCATGGGTGACACATGGTAAGAACTATCCACATATAGACTAATTTTACATTGACACACTTCGGCCACAAGCTCACCTCGACTATTAGAGTGGGCATGTACTAGACATGTGCCTACCTACAAAAGTGTACTCAAGCAGCCCCAACAACTTAAGTTGGATACCAATTTTGCGAATTACCCAAGATTAACATCAAAATTAATGGAGGCCAGTTTGATTAATTTGACATGGTACAACTATCACTTCTCATATTAATGCCTCATATCACCATTAACTTTGAATTTCCTTGGTAAATCAACATAACATCGGCTTGACGTCTATTGACTCTTTGCCTCATTGAGTAATACCTAGAATCCACCATTCATATTTGAAGGCATACAATAATTACTAGGAAATTCATCTCAATATTTAATAGATGCCAAAATCGATGGTCTCATAAATAAAAAATTATCTAAACTAATGATTACGACAGAAGATCACATAAACCACTAAATTTGTGCAATTCATACAACAATAAATATGCGGATGTGGGATGATCAAATTCTACAACTGATCTCTAGTCAACCCAAAAGCTGTGAGACATGGTACAATTCTCAATATACACTTACATGAATAGGAATACTTAGATGATTATTTGTAATATCCTCAAATTTTGGTAAATTTGAAATATATAAATATAAGACTTGATTGAATAAGCAAATTCCCAGATTATATTTGATGGAATAATAATACAATCACGTTTGTGGCATGGGTGCACCCCATGGACCATATAAAGGCCCATGAGACTATTTTCTTTGCACATAGGTCCATGCAACACAAGATAAAGAAATAAGAGATTTCTTATATGAAAAATTGTATTGTCTATATGGATTGTTGAATGATAAAAGTATGAGGTAATTTGTAAGGAAAATAAGATGTGTGTTGTCTTACATAATCAATGGATTGAATGTGTTTTACTAATTTCAAATGAATAAAAACATTGGATAAAGAAAAAGAGGAAAACCTATAATAAATGAATTCCCAAAGGTAATGGGAAATTGGTAAATAAATAAGGAATAGTGTGGCATTCTCTAGAAAAGAGATGTTAAGGAAACTAGTGAATTAGATTCAGTTCAATATTATATCTAATGAGAAAATGCATTAGTATGGGATAGTTTTCCATGTTTGGATGGAAAAAGAAATTAATTGATGCCTTAAATGAATCAAATATATCATTTGCTTAAGGGAAAATAATAGGGTACATAGTTTCATATACAATCATCAAATCTTTATCACACTAAGATTTATGTATTAAAGACTTTCCTTTGAAATCTAAGATTGATTGAATAAAAGGAAAGAGAGATCTTAATTAAACTAGCTTTCCTGTAAATTAGTAAAAGATCACAAACTTGTAATAAGCCAACCATGAAATTGAGTTTACCAAATCCCTAAAATAACGGTAGTTATGAAATTGACTTTACCAAAACCCTAAAATAAAGGTAGTTAGGGTTAATGATGAGAAAAAGGTAGTTAGGTTTAATGATGAGAATCTTATACATGTATGTGATCTATTGCTTAACTAGGTGTTTCTTGAGATTTAGATGATCAAGGATAGATTACAAAATCTCTAAATTTGGGCAAAGGATTTATGACTATAGATTTATTTCTTGAAATTTGATACATATGTATGCTTGTTTACTTGCTCAAATATTTCCTTGTAGTACTCTAATATTGGACTCGATGTTTGTCTTGTGCCATTGATTTATAACTTGGAAACATAATATAGAAACTCCATTATACAAACCTTATCCACCAGTCTGTATTCTTAGAGTAAGGACACGAGGTTGTGCATCCTACTTGTGTTGTCAGGATAGGATGAACCATGTCGATTAAAGCATTATCTCATGGTGATGTCCTTGAGGTCCCTTACATAGAATAGGGTTAGCTATGAGCACCCTTATGGACACTTCCAATGGGAAGTTAGTCAAAAAGTGCTTATGATATATGATGTTGTTGGTATAATTTGATTGCATGATATAAAACATAGACTCTTGCTTTTCTAATTACTTTACTTGTTTATTTTGTTGTTCTACTTCTATAACTCTTTTCAAATTATGAAATATGTATCTTTTAGCCATGTACTCAACACCTTGTGTGTTGACCCACCTTCTTTCATGTATTTAATAGGTTCAGGAATGTCTAGAAGCTGATGATATTTAGTGATCTATGTCAGGTGCACTTGTTGTAAGATTCTTAGTTTACATGAGCACTTTTGTATATTTGGTTCTGAAATTGCAACTAAAATCTTGTAATAAAAGTATTTTTCTTAATAATACTTGTTGAATGTTGAGATTCTGATTGGTGTTGTTATCTTATTATTTATTCATGTATGCTAAGATTTACACTTCCGAATTCACACTTTGATAATATCATGCTAGGGACAAACACCTAGATCCTATTTCCATTGAATTTGTATTCATTTGGAGTTAGGATTTGCATAATAAATGGTTTTGTGATATTGATTTTGAGGTCATTCGTGAAAAGGTTATTTGAAGAGGATATGAGAAAATTCGACTTCATAGCTTCGTTCTAGCATCATGATCACATTTTGTAAACCTTAGTTATAAGTCAAACTAAAAACAATAAATAATACAATTTTTGAACAAGATTATTAAAATAAAATAGAGTGAATGAAATACAACAATTAAAAATAATCTAATATATGAATCTATATGTCGTCTACATCCTAACACAATAACACTGGAACCTAAAAGATATAGATTTAGATTTAGACTAGAATCTTATATTAGTTCAAAACCATTATTTAGTAATTTAAAATTCAAATGCACTAGTCAAACCTAAAGTCCTCAGTTGAATTCAAAATGAACCTATTAAACATTATGTTTTCCAGTGTTAAATCTAATTACATAAATGTAACTAAAATGTAACTCCATTATTGTAATTGGAATCAATAAGAATTAGATTCCATAACACTTTGAGGTTCGTTGGAAACCATTCTACATATCTTTCATACATTACCTGATTCACTATGATTTATATCCCCATATTCTACCCCAAAGGGTTAATATATGACAACTTTGAGTTAAAAATGACCTTCTTTCTTCCCAAATTTAAATTAATGCTATTTAGGTCAAAGTCATTACAAAATATAATTTTACAAAAAAATTAAGATTCTAATTTATCTATATAAATATAAATAATTAGTAGATGGTAATAAAACTTAAGTACTATTTCCAATGCATCAGATTTGGCTCACATTGGAACTACTATGATAGAATTATTCCCAATAGGAAATTGTGTTAATTAAACTTCATTTTTCAGCTCCATGAATCGCTTTTAACACCTTAATGTGCCCCAAAGTTAACCCACACCGCTCATTCTTTTCCCTCCTTTCCTCTTGGTACTTTTTCCCTCTTTGGTATTATCGTGAAACTATTATTACCCCAATCCCAATCCCACTTCCTAGATAGTGGTAAAGGGACTAAAGCACCTGTCTCTGAGTGCTCCAAAAGGATCTCACACATTGGAATATAAAATAAGAAATAATAACTCATAAAATAAGAGATTTTCATGAACTAACCAACTAATTTATGATTTTGCAAATTTTTCCTTGTTAGTAGAGTTTGTCAGGATTGAAAATGATCTAGTCAATACGTCTAGTAAATTGAGATGCGATCAATGAAAATGCATCAGTAAGCTTTGAAAAGAAATGATATTCAACAATAAAAAACATTTATAGAAAAATATAGTATTCGACAGGACTTAAAAGTAAAATAATCAATAAGAAATTTTCCAAACAACAATTATCTGATATCATTTTTATTACAAGTTTCCCATTATGATGATATCGAGAATCAAGCTTATATATAAATGTGGCTCCATCACCCCAATGAGAGGGGGGAGGTCACCAGGCTCCATCTCTCCATATCAGGGAGGAGGTCAGTGACATGTATAAGTTTGACACTCTGAATGAGGAGGTCTCTTGTACTCAACATCTACAATCATTATTCATGGAAGTCATAATGGGCAATATCATTAATGTTTCAGGTGTGTTGCAAACTATAATATAGAAAATTGGAAGACTACTCAGTAGGTAACTTGTAGCTCAAATAAATACACGACCAAGATTTAAAACATACATACAAGTATCATTCAATACCACTGGTCTGTCCAATGAGGAAATATTATAAAAGCATACCTTCCTAGTTGATTTTCATAGTATAATATCTCAACAAGTAATTGGTCAACCCATCGATTCAGATCCTAGATCAATAAGATTTCGATCAAGGGTCAAAGTCATGATATTTTTAAGATAATGTTACTCAAACATATTTAACCTTGGGGTTAGGTCATTCACTTATGATCAACAATTTCAACATTTCTAGCATTTATTCAAGTTTCAAGTATATTTTTGAGTGTGAATGACGGAAATAGGTATTTTAGGAAAATATACACTAACCCTAATTATCCCAACTTTGAGATACAGGCACATTGGACCACTTTTCTTCAAAACAGTCCTTTCTATGGTAAGCAAGGAGAAGATAGTCAAGAACATCTTCTGAGTTTTATAGATCTATGTGCCATGACAAAGCAAAATGGAATCATGGATGATGCCATCAGACTCCATCTCTTCAAATACTCTCTTTCCGATAGAGCCATGAGTTGGTATAACTCCTTCCAATGCGAACCCATCACCACTTGGGAACAACTTCAAAATGTTTTTCTAGAAAAGTTTTATCTGCCTTTTCTCACCTATGAAATCAAGGGCCAAATAACGTAATTCACTCAGGTCCCTGGAGAATCCCTAGATGAAGCATGGGAAAGATACAAAGAGCTCTTGCGCAAGTGTCTACATCATGGCATTCCTAAAAATCAACTCATCAAATTCTTTTATAAGGGTGTGGAGGATGGCATCAAGAAGTTTTTGGATTCCTCATCTGGAGGAAACTTCATGCGTCAAAGCTATGATAGCGCGTGGAAAGTAGTCACCCTTGGAGCTGAAAATCAAGCTAACTGGGCTAGACCCGTAAGTAAAGGAGTGTTGAAGGTTGCTATGGAAGAAGCTACTCCTGAGTACAAGTCTATTATGGAGTCTCTTAAGCTTCTAGTCGCCAAGAAAGACCAACTTGAAACATCTTTTGCCACCTATGAAAGAAGATGTTCACCCCCTCGACAACAAGAACAAGTTAAGTCAGCTTCACTCTTCTGTGAAGCATGCAAAGGAACTGATCATTCTACTCTAGCCTGTAACATTCTCTACGATGTTGTTTTGAGCAATACATGTACCCAAGGAGATAATGGTCAAATGGAAAATATGAATGTTGTCAACACCATCCCTAGTCAAGGGTACTATAATCTGAATCAGAATAGGAACCATCCAAGTTTTCAATATGGAAATCCTTCTGGAGTGGAAAACTCGTGACAACTTGGTTGAAATACTCAACAATGAGGCCCACCAGGATTCCAGTATAACCAACAACCAAATTTCGAGAATCAAGGGAACTTTAGAGGAAACTACCAGAATAGAAACTACAACAATTATCAGAACAATTCTCAGTTTCAGAACCCCAAGTAAGTCCCCTATCGACAGCAACAACAAGGGCAACAAGCCGATTCCATCCCTCCTGATGACAAATTGTCAGCTATTGAGAAGATGATGCAGTCACAACAGACTATGATAGCTAACCAGCAAGCCCATCAGAAGGCTATTGAATCTCAACTAGCTCAACTTGCAGCTAGCATGAAGCCACCTGCTGGAGCCTTTGCTGGCCAACCAGAGAACAATCCTAAGCACCCAGAGTAATTGAAAGCTGTCACCACTAGGTCTGGAAAAGACTATTCTGACCCCCTTATTAAGATACCAATGGTGGCAAAAAATGCTAATGACTTTGTGAATGTCTAAGACTCTATAATACCTGAGTCTCAACTGGAGGAACAATCAACTGCTGATAAGACAGATAAAGCAAGATTGGAGGAACCATTGGCTACAGAGGCAGAAGACACACCTAAATCAGATGTACCAGTATACAAGCCTCATCCTCCTTTCCCAGCTCGTTTGAAGTAGACAAAGCTTGATACCCGTTTCAATAAGGTCAAGGAATTCGTGAAGAATCTTCATGTTGATAAGGATGCAAAAAGATGATTTACACAGGTTTTTGGTGATTTAAACAGATTCAAGTATTTTCCAAATAATTAATCAAGATATACACAAAAATAAGCATTAATAATTACTCGAGTCAGATTTAGGGTCAACAGATGTCAAAATCGTGATCCTCGTATTTTTCTGATCAAAATAGAGTACCCTCCATTTTGATTTCCTTGGTCTTTATTTGTCCAATTTATGATATTCATGACTAATTACCCATAACAAATAATATGTAAAATACACTTGGCATAAGTACTTTTTTGATGAACTCAATGTTTTCTAGTTATACTTGAAAGAACAAAATTATGCTTTTCTAGAAGTATGGTAGTTGGATTTAGTATAATCATTAAAATGGATAACGATGGTACTGTTATTATTTTCAAGAGATTTAGCACAAGAATATGATATTTGACATAAAGTTTGTCTTGGCTCAAAGTAAGTGGGTCATTCTATTGATGTACATTTGTATTTTATAATTATGTGTGTATTCCATAGTTTGAATTACGGTTGAATACCATTTCAGTTAGATAATTATGAAAATTTTGGTGACTAATATTTAATAGTTGGGTATATGATAAATGTGATATGTTGTTCAAAACAATATACTAAATTTATGAATCATGTTTATGCAAAGGAGTTTAAATTCCTTATTACTTATGCTTCATTTTTAAAATTACAATCATGTAGCATGTCAATGGTACGATCAAGAAAATGTTAAAGAGTGATATTACATCATGATTAATAGCTAATAATAAGTCAAGAAGATGTATTTAAAAAGGATTGAAATGATTTTTTTTATCACTTATAGGTCAGGGTGTGTCCTAGAATCACGTGTTATTAAGTGGTACATCAAAAATAAATATTCATATGGAAACCATTTCAATTAGTTATTCCCTTCATATTAAAATCCCAAAGAAATCCATGTCTAGTCTTCTCAAGTAGTTTTTTCTATAGTATATATCGTTTATAATATAGTTCTGGTACTGGTAACCAATAATGTTTGATGATTTGACATGGTCATGGAATGAGATATGCTTAGTTTAAAGACTAATGATTTTAAGTGAGTACTTCAAGAAATATCAAGGATACCAAAAGACATCTTTGTGGGATTCCATATAGAATGTTAGATATGGTCTTTATGAATATGGGATAAGTTCACAAGTGAGACCCCCTCTTATATAAACTTTTATACAAAGTAAAGTTGAAGTATTACATAAATTTCATATATTGATTTTCTCAATAAAGAAAGATATGTATGAATCTTTTTTTTTAAGTTAAACAGACAAATTTCATTATGGAGGAGCCATACAAAATCTACATGAGGAGAAAACCAAACTAAAAGACCACACAAAGATCAAGAACAGATACAAACCACCACAAAAACTCATATCGGAATCTGATAAGGACAATGATGTATAGATCCCTCTTCTCCTTCGCCGGCTAAGGCAGCTTTTTATGAAGAATACCTTCAACCTAAGTATGTATATGTGGTAGGGTACCTGCACCAAATCGATATTCCAAACGGATATTTTCCCCGCACTTGCTGCCATACAAACTCCAGAACAAAACTGACCGAGAAAGAAATATCTACCACGAGAAGAGAAAGCAACGCTGATTAACAGCAAGATAGACAAAACAAGAGAACAATCTAAATAGAAAGCCAGTAAAAGAGAAAGGGGATAGGAAACTCGTCGCAGTCGGGCTCAACGACAGGGAGGAAGAAGACCACTGCCTCCAAAGACACCATGCCCACACACCTCCCGAAGAAGAGACCCTATTGATGACAGGAAAGAAGAGGCCGAGGGGGAGCGGGGCACCACTTTGCGGCGGCCAAACCCCCTCCCCCCAGCCAGCCGCCTATGGACGAAGAAACCCTAGAGGTGCTAGGGTGAGAGAGCGGGGAGTTCCTGATAGTTAGCATGAATCTATTTCAATAATGACATGTGTTTTCATTTACTCACTATTTAATAAAGTTTGCAACTGGTTATCCATAACATTTCTTTAACTTGCACATGTAGTAAAAGGGATTCTACATAATTGGTATCAGACAATGTGTAGATAGCCACTGGGCTATGATATATATGATACTCTTAGTGATGCATTGGAAAAAATGTGTATTCAATACATACAAATAAATTTCCTTGTAATTTGAGGATTGGGTAAAATAAAGATCATGAGGAGAATGAGTTTGTTGGGTATATATATTTTTGATAGACTATATTAAATGTAGTGTGGAATATTTTTATACTGGGTCATGCAATTTGAAATAGATAATGTACTTGAAACCTACAAACATTATATTGTGGCTCTTTCCCATGGACACACATACAAAAATTTTGGAGTATATATCTACAACATAATCACCATGCCAAAGAGTGTTCAAAATCACATAGCCTAGCTGGAAAAATAATTTTAAATACTATGGTGTTTGCACATTTTTATCAGTTTGACAAAACTCATTTGACATAAATCTCTATCGACCTATTGTGCTACATATTTAGATATTGGAAAATCAAACTTGATACTAGGCAAGCTTGAGTAATCACTAATATAACCCTTCCACTAACAAAGAGAGTGACATGGGGTATGTTGATAATACTCTATTATCATAATTAATTCACTGCCAAGATGACACTAGTTTGTGAATCAATCATTTAACTATTGACAAAGATATCCAAGGATATATACAATGAGTAATTCAAGTTGCATTTTACAAGTTCATGACATTATTCTCTGATCCACTAATTTTAATGCTTCATGTATAAGGATCTGAATTCAAGCTACATTTGATCAGTCAAAGACATGTTTTTCCAGTCCACTAATTCTTAAGTTTCATGTACAATGTTATCCTCTAATCATTCTCTTATTTTTCACAAAGTAATCAATTGAAATTATTTTTTACCTATTAAGACAACATTGAAGAACGTGTCATATATTACATGCCAAAAAAAGTTCTAATAGATAGGATGCAAGTATACTATGCTTGAAAATCATTTTTTCCATTGGTTCATATCACAATATAGTTTTGATATTACCTCATGTTGTACAATTTCCAATTGGTAGGAACTTGTGACCCTTTACATACCTATATGACCCTCTGACTCTAGTTTATGATGTAACAAATAGAAAATTTTTCTATGTGAGTTTTTACATTAGTATGACCTGATTAAAGTCGTGAAGTCCTAAGAATTTTGTGATAAACTAGTAAGGAGTCTAGTTGGATACACTAGTGATGAATGTTCTATGTTTCCAAATGATGAGATCTACATGGTTGACACTTCTATGAGGTAAGACCTAGTTTAGGTGAACACATAAATAGTGTGTTCAGATATAGAAACCATTCAACACACCAATGGAATTGGAATCATCATCATCAACCATGATATAGATATACCAATGGCATGATATATTCAAATCCAAACCATAAACATCATGGAAAAATATGATACATGTATCACTACTAGACTGACCAAAAATTCAATATCCAGAAATTGTTGCACACTCCACTCAATTTCTTGACTTAGACTAGGGCCAATAAGGTGATCAATCACATACCCAAAGTAATATGTGGAAATCACAAGGATGCTTTCAAACTTACAAAGTGCATATGTTAATCATGTAGTTTGTCATACCATGAAGGTCAACTACTTTAGATATGTATGCAAATGATGCTTGTGCCATCTACTCATGGGTTTATCCACTCCTGAATCAATCTCCTATACAAGATGGACATTCCCTATTTGGAATTGGAATGTTCAATTAGGTTAATATAAGCCACAAAAATTTATATAATTGGCTACTTCACAATAGGGTGTAACATATATATGTGTTTTTCACCTCAACATCCCATGTTATCAAGTTTCTTTAAAAAACTTTTTCTATCAATTCTATGTATTGAACTAATAATCTGACCAAAAGCTAGACACATATACTAATTCATGTAAGAATAACTACTTTCTCATGAGGTCAAACTTTACTAGAATCTTTATATTACCCACAAATGAACAATATAATTCAAGATTCCAACAAAAATCTCCTCAATATGCTCAAGAATGCAATTGAATGAACCCATGAATGGCATGAACAAGGACCACATACATTTGTGCATCAATTCAGAAATCTACATGTTCAATTCCATATTCCCTCATATGTGATCATGAAGCCATTTTTTATATCAATATCTAGATAACATCACATAGAGTGTCCAAGAAATAGACATTAAAAAATAAGAATATGTCCAACACCACACATATTCACACAACATCATGGAAAACACTAAACATGTGCTCTTCATCACACCCAATTATAACAAACTAGGACAAACAATTATTTTACCAAAAAGGTCAATTCTTATCAATTCAAGATAGTAAATATTGTCGAAGAAATATTTCTCAATGGAAAAAATATTAAACATGCATTGCCAGAATAGATGATGGTATTAGTTATTCACCCAAGGGCGTAGGGTTTAGAACATTAGAACATTGGGAGGCATAATGAGCACGACCAATATCTGAAGGCCCTATTGTTTGTATAATGGAGTATTTATAAAAATACACAGATGATCCCTTAGCAAGAAAAGTGAACCCAATTGATCTAATACCAACAAAGAGGTTTAAAAGATGAAGCATTTGTGTACTATCATAATTTAAAAGTAACTAAATAATTTCCTCCATTAACCAAATGTTCATGTCATCACATCTCATTTAAAAGTACAACAATAATAAACACATATCAAACTACTCAAAAATCAAAGATCTCACAATAGAGCTACATATTTGTAGGCTACTAGCTTGGATCAAGTTGAGATAGGTAGATACACATAGAAATTTTCTAGAAAATACTTTAAATGGTAGATAATGATATAAAAACGTTACAAGTTTATCCTAAAAAAAAACACTCATGGCATATAATTCCCTTTTACTGGTCAACGAAATAGCTATCACCTTCTCTTAATCCTAATTCCCAACCAATGCAAATTCTAAAAGATAGAGAGTCATCGTGTAGTGGAAATTATTATACACACAATATCCACCCTCCTA
Source organism: Alisma plantago-aquatica (assembly GCA_963693085.1). Lineage (NCBI taxonomy): Eukaryota > Viridiplantae > Streptophyta > Magnoliopsida > Alismatales > Alismataceae > Alisma > Alisma plantago-aquatica. The sequence continues at coordinate 192,805,917 of OY856413.1, read as the reverse complement.
TCATGAATATAGATGTTCGTCTTGATAGAAAACTCTAGCCCTCATATAATTTGCCTAGGGAAACACAATTCATCCAGTATCTACATAATCATGTCTCCATCTAAGGTCTTTGTGCATCGATGCCCAACAACGCTATTTAATATTTTCTCAGGGATATCTATATGTAACAAAACATTTCTTAATGCCATGAAGTTAGGAATAAAGACATTCATCCTAGTGACCATAGCACCATTATCAATCATTCCAACGAAAATGGATAATTTGTATGATATATTAAAGACAAAGTGACTGTGAAGTATTTTTCCTCAACCAAGATAGCCAATTGAAGTCCAGAAAGTCTAGAATCATGCATAGTCAAGAGATAACGATACCCCATGCACTTTCTTTTATAATGTGTATGTTTCTTATATGATTTTGATGTTGAAAATGAGATAGGAAATAGTTGTGAGATAAGAATTATGATAGTACTTACAAATTCGAAGCATGACTCACTATAGCAAGCATGGGAATAAGGAAATTCAACAACAAAAAGAAGCCATATGATACTATTTGTAATTTACAAATCAATCAAGAAGTGTTTTCTATCAGCTTCCCTATTTTGAATTCATGTTTCCTTTATTTGTGCTAGTGTTGTGCCTATATGTGGGATTACATATGCTAGTTACCTAAGCTCAAATTAGAAGACATCACAATAATTTTGACTAATAATTTAAATATACTATTTCCCAAAATGATAAAATAAGGATTCCTATTACAAAGGTGACGATTTTTTATATAAAATACCCAACACTTTCTGATAAAACCTAATAAATTGTCATCCGCAAAGATAAATAAACACCATACTGACCCATGTGATGATCATCATCATATTTCACCAATAAATACAACTAGTTAGCCTGATTTTTCATGTATACTAGAAAAATGATGTCAGTATGTATACACCAACACATCAAATCTTGTTCCCAACGACAATGCAATAAATGCACCACTTATAGTTACTTGACTCCAACGTCCTTATACCAACAAACCGGTAGCTCCTCCATTGAGTTTTAAACCACTTGTTCGTTCCCAAATTGTCGAAGTATATCCACTAAAAAATTGTTTATTTGATGCATCATCACTAGAATGATGATTTGTTTATAAAATCCCTTATTTGACATAGTTCAAAATGATATCTCCCCACTAGTTGATAGGAAATCCTCAATTAGTGTAAAGGTGGGAGTCTATGCCTATTCTTTAGGTAATGAAAAATGTTTCACGTACATATAACAATAAAAAAGTTCATCAATAAGCTTAAGAGACAATTATGTGACAAAAGAAAACTTGATGAATAAAAAAAGTCCCATTGGTGAAAGGATTTTTATCACTAACATCATTTTAACAGCCAAAGCACAACAATTAGGTTGGTTGATGACTCATAGTCAAACAAGTTGAACTACCAGTCATGAATGGTAGTCAAAGAATGTAAGTCACCTCCTTAGACGTAGGTACTAGGTACACATACCCAAAGCAAAAGTTCATCTGATGTGGATTCTAGAAGTGGTTATTCACACCCAAGAATTCTATGTAGGTAAGAATATATGATTAGTCATATACCTAATGCATATGAAGTCCTCTAATGTGACCTTCTTTTTCTTTTTATAGGTCATGCTTTTAGTTCTTTTTATAGTTCATGCTTTTAGTTCCACCTAACTCCACCATCGAGAAAAAAATTCATGGGAAAACCACTTTCAAGATGAAGGAAACAATAGCAATGACATATTCATAAACACATCAAATAGAATTGAAGGCATTTACTCATATGAAAAGAAGATAAGTGAGAGAAATAGGTATGAAATCTATAAACTATTTTAGGAATTTGACTAGTTCTAGTTTCTAATGTTGAAATTCCACCATTTAATTACAAATATCATGATTCCCAAGGTTACGGACAACCTAGGATCACAAATCCCTTTTTGTATCCACCTTAATGGTGAGTGAACTTTAGGAACACATGTACTTGATCATTATATAATTCATGGGTGACACATGGTAAGACCTATCCACATATAGCCTAATTTTACATTGACACACTTCGGCCACATGCTCACCTCGACTATTGGAGTGAGCATCTACTAGCCAAGTGCCTACCTACAAAAGTGTACACAAGTAGCCCCAACAATTTAAGTTGGATACCAATTTTGCAAATTACCCAAGATTAACATCAAAATGAATGGAGGTCAGTTTGATTTATTTGACATGGTAAAACTATCACTTCTCATATTAAAGCCTCGTATCACCATAAACTTTGAATTTCCTTCATAAATCAACATAAAATCATCTTTACGTTTATTGACTATTCACCTCATTGAGCAATACCTAGAATCCACCATTCATATTTGAAGGAATACAATAATTACTAGGAAATTCATCTCAATATTGAATAGATGCCAAAATCTATGGTCTCACAAATAAAAAATCATCTAAACTAATGATCACGACATAAGATGACATAAACCACTAAATTTGTGCAATGCATACAACAGTAAATATGTGGTTGTGAGATGCTCAAATTCTATAACTAATCTCTAGTCAACTGAAAAGCTGTGAGACATGGTACAATTCTCATTATATACTTTCCTGAATAGGAATACATAGACGATTATTTGTAATATCCTCAAATTTTGGTAAATTTGAAATATATAAGTATAAGATATTACTGAATAAGAAAATTCCCAAATTTTATTTGATGGAATAATAGTAAAATCACGTTTGTGGCATGGGTGCAACCCATGGACCATATAAAGGCCCATGAGACAATTTTCTTTACAAATGGGTCCATGCAACACAAGATAAAGAAATAAGAGATTTCTTGTATGAACAAATAGTATTGTCTTTATGGATTGTTGAATGATAAAAGTATGAGGTAATCTATAAGTAAAATAAGATATTTGTTGTCTTACATAATCAATCGATTGAATGTGTTTTACTAATATCAAATTAAGAAATACATTAGATATTTGTTGTCTTACATAAATGAATTACCGAAGGTAATGGGAAATTGGTAAATATTAAGGAATAGTGTGGCATTCTGTAGAAAAGAGATGTTAAGGGCAACTATGAATTGGATTTAGTTCAATATTATATCTAATGAGAAAATGCATTAGTATGGGATAGTTTTCCATGTTTGGATGGAAAAAGAAATTAATTGATGCCTTAAATGAATCAAATATAGCATTTCCTTAGGGGGAAATAATACGGTATTTAGCTTTCATATATTGGCCTCAAATCTTTCTCACACTAAGATTCAAGTATTAAAGACTTTCCTTTGAAATCTCAGATTGATTGAATAAAAGCAGAGAGAGATCTTAATTAAACTAGTTTTCCTAACGTGAGAGGGACTATGTCAAAGAACTATTTGTTACCCTATATCCTCACTCCAAATGGTTACAAAGGCAAAGGTGAGTGGACTTGGGTGTCTATCTGTAGAATGGCACAAATATTTCGCACCTGCGATATACATAGGGGATTTATTCGTTGCCCGCGAGGGTAGCCTGATTTTTCACAACCCGTAGATCCAAAAGTGTAATTATATGGTACACAAAAGCAACTCTAAGATCAAAAGAGTAACTATATTGATAAAAAAGTAACAATATGACTAAAAAAGTAACTGCACAGAAAATATACAGTCAGTAAATATATGGACATATTTTTTTATTTTGGGGGGAAAATGATATTATTTTTGGATGAAATTTTTTGGGGAGCTAGATAAAATGCTCCTCTACAATTGCGATTTTTTTTTATAATAAAAGTGACAGGGAGGGTGTGCGGGTAGCTACCCGCGCAGGTATTAAAGATGAACCATATATATATATATATATATATTTATTTATTTATTTATTTATTTATTTATATATCTATATATATAAGCAATAACAACAAGATAATAAACATGGAGATAAGAGATTTGTACCCATTTCTATATTCAAGATAACTCATTGGTGTTCCATTTTAGATCTTAGTGTCTTGAGTACATCAAATATTCATTTGGTAACTACAAATTTGATAAAAATAATATATTAGTGCTAAGGCATTAAGTATGCCATTAAAGTAAGACACCCAACCTTGTTCCCTTACCTTGAGAATATAAACATGTACACTAGGTTTGTATAATGGACTAGTTTAATCATTTTAAGGTTTGTTCAACATATTTCAAGAAAAACAAATGTATTAATGATAAGGAACAAGTAGCTCAAACAAGTAATTATCTAGCCAAGCATTCATATGAGCTTACATACAAACAAACCAATATCATAATATGGTCAAGAGTTTAAGTGTGCCTTATGAATAGTGGATAGATCTCTTGAGATGGTCCATGCCAAGTGGACCTAAGATGCAAAATATACATGATTAATTCTTATATCACTAGGGTTTGATAAGATAAGCATCATATGAGTCATGTGGATGTTCCATTAGACCTAGGCTTCATATAGTTTATTTTTAGATCTAAGGCTCCAAATATGTATGCAAAAAGTCATCAAAATTTGAGTGTCATCATTATATTGTAGCACTAAGTGAACCATCCATATTATGAGTATTATAAGGTAAGGTTAGAATCTAATTTATATGTTGTAAGCATGAGATCTAAGTTATTACCATAATTTAATCATTCAAGTTCGCAACTAGTCATATTATGTTAATATCATGAAATCGGGTCATATTTCCAAGTCATATAAGCATTGAGAGCATATGATAGATCACGTCGGATTTTAGTGCTAATAACATGGTAAGTCAACAAATTTGAAATTAAAAGAGAAAGATATTTTCTTAGAAATTTCATTTCATCGAAACAGAACAAGCTAGGTCAACTAGATCATTTTAATGCCCAAATGGGTACTTGATGTCCCATAATTCAAAAGTAGGCCATTAAGAATGAGGTATTACTTCATGAAATGCATGGCATAGTAATTGTTATTGATTTTGAGGTTAACATGTTAGATGATCACAAATTAAACTTAAAGTTCAAGACGTTGTCAAGTTCTGGCATCCAAGTCTATAAAAGAGTCACCTTTTAGTCAAGAATGAACGTCAAGTCAAAATCAACATTAGGGTTCATTTAAAAGGGTCCAAACCCAAAATCATATAAAGAGTGAACTAATTTTATTGATCTAGGGGATTTGGAAGAGTAGATATCATTAATGATACATAGGTTGCATGATTGAGATTGATTAATAAGTACAAGATTCCCAAAGCATCATTTTTACAAAAACATAGAGAAAACATGTAAAATTAGCAACATATATTTGATCCATTAGAAGGGTGATGATTTTCTAATCAAAATGATATATAAAATCAAGGTATTTTGTAAAACAAGCTAGGAGTTACATGGTTTGGAAATTTTGAACATTAAAAGAGAGATTTTTGACGGTATTTGCCCCTGATGGGCTATGAAACAGCCAACCTGGAGTCATCCCAAGAAGGGTGTGCATGGTGACTCACCCCTGTAGATCTTCCTTGATCAGTTTGTGGCTGCAACAAGCATCCCATCATGATTGATGGCGGCTAGAGGTGTTAGCGGGAAATTGCGACAAGGGGAGAGGCTTGGAGAGGCTCTGCACAATCATGAGGTCCAGTGGCAACCACACCACATGTGCATAGTTGTGCATGCCCATGTGTTGTGGTGTCTTCTGATTCGTTGTTGATGGTTATGTTGAGATAGGGATTTCAGAGGTTGAAACAAGAAAGGAGAAGGCCAAAGAGCACGTAGGTGCGGGCCCAGAGGGAGTGATGGTGCACTGTTGTTGGTTGCTCGAGGTCCATGCCTAGTGTGAGAGAGAGAGAGGGTGAGAGTGCAAGGGAGTATAAGAGTGGAGGGGGTGCATTGGGGCTAAGAATTAGGATCGTTGAACACCCATCCAACATTCTAAACATTAATCTCTATCTTGAGCAAGGGTTTAGGAACCTAAAGGTGCAGGTGGCAGTTTCAGGTTAAGGCTTCTAGGTGGTGATTTTGGGATAGGGTGTGAAATGAAAGATCAAGAGTAAGGTGTGACTGGAGGGTGGTATTTATAGGTGATTTGAGAGATCATAGAAGTGTCTAGTTCTAGAGAAAGGGTGTTTCCAAGGAGGGAAAAGTTGGTAGGCCGGAGCCTTCCCATCTGGACTTGGGGCCCTACCCTGGGCGTTAGGTCGCACGGCCAAAAGAGGAGCAAGAATACTCTTGGGTGTGTGTGGGTCATCGTAAAACAACTCTTCCATTGCTTTGTAATAGTGGCTGGCATGAGGATGTTGATGGCCTCACAGACATCAGATCCAATGACAATCCACAGACATGATGATCCAAGGGAACACATGACATAGGGGGTGCATGAGCATAACTGTGATAAAGTGAATCTTCCCCTATTTTTTATTCAATTCCTATTCTACATTATTTATGCTCATTCATGACCTCTATTTTCTTAATTCCTTGTCTACTTGACCAATATTGATACTCAAATTCCAAATATAATGATCAATATTGATTTTTACACCCTATCACACTACACATTAAGTTATTTGATCACTTTATCCAAAGAAATACTTTTCTCCATATAACTTCATATTTTGGTTCTCAAAATTTTTGTACATATTCTACGCATTATTTTGAACTTATATTACAAATTTCATCTAATTTGGACATTCCAACAATTTTCTACGATTTCTTGAAGTTAATGTGTTTAAACCCCCTTTACTTTCCTTTTTATTAGGCCTTTTCCAAGTCATCAAGCTGAGACGGGTGCAAGGGGTGAACCCTGACCCTCAGATTAGGATCCCATAGATCAAAGGCCTAATCAAGCAGCTAGGGGGAGATCTCCTATCTCACACTGATTTCAAGGAGGAGGACTATGAAACCAAAAGACCAATCAACTCAATGCGACCCTAATTCAAAATTCTATTCGGACAAAAATATTCATATAACGATTTCCAGACCATGTAACCCCTAATCAACTTCTAATCAGTCTTTTTTTAGAATAGATGAGATATACTCTCTCATAACATCTCCGTGGGCACACCTTTGCAAACCCTAAACCTAGACCATCCGATTATAAATACCCCACCCTAGACTTTGGTTTGCTCCCACGATCTTGAACGGAACCTTGCCTTTATTTCCCTCAACCTCTTCCTTTGGATCCTCTTTTGCTTTGGGGATCCCTCCATTGTGGAACCACCTTCCTGGGAACAAGCCATTTTGGTTGGGGCAAAGAACTGAGGCTGTCACATCACTGCCAATGTGTGACTAGTTCCAGCGATTAACGACCACCATGCATCGTGCCCCCACCCCCTATCCTTCCTCTCGTGCACATGACTAGATGCAGCTTCCCTCCTAGCCGTGGGATTTCTGCTTTGATCAAGGCTATCCAAGGATCTGACGGCCCACATTTTCCCCCACTATTTCCTTTTTCTAGGTAATAATCTCTCTCTCTCCTTAATATTCAGATTTATTGTTTGATCTTGCAAGAATGATATATTTTTATTTCTAGCTCCAAAAATTATGAACAAATAGTCCATTTTGATTCGAAAAATCCAAGGAATGGTCTAAAAATACTTTTGAGACCTTACTATACTTGATTCTCACTGATATACCTAGAATTTGATCTCTTTCTTTTACATTTTGTCTAAATGACTCATTAATGATGATTACTTTCTAGAAACCCTAATATTTGACTTTGTTGATTATCATAAGACACTAAAATCAGACTTGACTAATTAAAAATCTAGATCTAACCTTATTGACTTGAATATGTATCATGTATCTTGAAGTAATGGTTAATCTTGATGATAGTATCTAAATAATGTGATTGTTCTAACCCTTGTGAATTCTATGATCATGAACATTGGACTTCTTCCTTAATGATACTTTAGAGATTAAAAGATCATTACAAATAAGGTATCCATTAATAGTGAATGATGTTAGAAGATGATGATGATCTAAATACTTGATAATGACTTAAATATGGATCATAATAATTAGGGCTAGATTTTATGTTCCTAAAATACCTAGGCAGGTCATTCACACTCGAAAATATACTTGACACTTGAATAAATGCTAGAGATCTTGAAATTGTTGATCATAAGTGAATGACCTTACCCCAAGGTTAAAAAGGAATGAGTAACCATAATATTTAATAATGAAACATGATCTTCAAAACATCATGATCTTGACCCTTGATCTATATCTTATGGATCTAGGATCTGACTCGAGGGGTTGACCTATTACTTGTTGAGATCTTGTACTCTGAAAATCAACCACGATGGTACACTTTTATATTATTTCCTCCTTCAACATTCTAGTGGTATTGAATGATACTTATATGTACCTTTTGAAAATCTTGACTATGTATTTGTTTGAGCCACAATGTTCCCTACTGAGTAGTCTTCCCATTTTCTATATTATAATTTGTAACACACCTGAAACATTAATGATATTGCCTATGAGTAATAATTATTCTTGATATTGAGTACAAGCGACCTCCTCATTCAGAGGGTGGAACTTGTACATGTCATTGACCTCCTCCCTCATATGGAGATATAGAGACTGGTGACCTTCCCCATATTGTTGTGGCGATCGATCCACATACATATATATGCATGCTTCTTGATATCAATAGAATGGGAAATTTTTCATAAAATTTTTGTCGGATAAATGTAGTTTTGAAAATTGCTTTTTGATTATTTTTCTTATAAGTCCTTCCAAGTAATATGTTTTTCTATAAATGTTTTCAATTGTTTAATATTCATTCATTTCAAAGCGTACCAATGCATTTGCATTGACCACATCTTGATTTACCTAATTTTAGGCAAATCAGATGGATCATTATGAAGAATTTACTAGATCGCTTGTGTTGTTAGAAAACTCTAATGACAAGGACAAATTTGCAAAATCATAAGTTGGTTGGTTAGTTCTGTAAGATATCTTGTTTTATGAGTTATTATGTCTTATTATATATGCCAGTGTGTGAGATCCTTTTCGACCAATCAGAGATGGGTGCTTCAATCCCTTTATCATTGTCTAGGCAGTGAGATTGGGAATGGGGTAAGAACAGTTTTGTAACAGTTGGTATCAGATCTTAAAGACTCTCATATTCGTTAAGTAAATAAAATCTCAAGTCCCTTGAACCCAGGAATCCCTAAAGTCCATAATGGTGAAAATTGAGGTGTCTAGGCTCGACATTCTAGCACAATTCCTCCTATCCATTTTCATAGTGGTTGAGATTCCCTGATCCACCTAGCCTTAATAGATCCAGAACTGGACCTAAAGGTTCACCATTGAAACCCTAGAGAGTCTTCCAATTATCTTATCTTCTCTATAAGGATTACAAAATGACCACCTATTAGTTTAAATTAGGGTGACTCCTTGATTCTTCCTTAGGTAGGTATCATGTTGATATTCACTCTCCCTATTTTTGGGTAGTATGGAAATAAAAAAAATGGTGAATTAGATTTTTAAACAATATATATGAATGTCCTATTATCTGATATACTCTTAACTCGACCTATGTGATTAAAGGACTCATAAATGGATATACCTTGTAGACGGCCACACGAAAATGTATCCAAAGACAAAGACCTTCTAGAGCCAGTAATGATCGAGAAGTGAAAACTAATAAAAGGAAGACTAAGAAGAAATTACCTAAAGAAAGGGAAAAGACAATTGAGAATAAGAAAGTTCTTGAAGAAGAAGATGATAATGTTGTGGAAAAGGGAAAAGACCCATGTGTAGTAATGTTGATGGTGATGTGGATGAATAAAAAAGGGACATGAATGATGATGGTTCAGAAGTACAAAACAAAATACTCATGGATGTTATGACCAAATGGGAAAAATACACAACACTGATAATTCATGGAGGAGTCCAAATCACTGTGACTGCCTTTACCCCTACATGCAAGCCCATATTCATTGAGATAGAGACAAAAATAGAGGTTGGAATGGAAAAGGAGGGCATGTTCAATGACAAAATCTAATGATTGATCATAAGGCCATATAAAGATTTTCTAGCAATAAAAGAACCAATGACATCATTACTAGATCTAGATTATGATATGTTGATTATGCAACCCTTTGTAACTTTTTTAAATGAAACTTGTAGTCACCATATATTTGAAAATTAAAATTTGATGCCATGTTGTATTGGGCTCACTACCCTATGATTTAGAATCTATCATTGCATTTAAAAATTTGCATCTGAATTTGAGCTATTTAATCATCTCTATTTTGAACTTTAATATTCTCAACCATGTTACTAGTCAGTTTTTCACATAATGACTACTATATACAGAGTAATAATGATAATAGTTAGACATGTATGGACCCTTATCAAATCATTCATACTTGAAAATTTGAGTTGTACTTTCTATTTCTTATGTTGGTTATCATGTTGATTAACTAGAGTTGGAAAGGTAATCCCTTCCACCTAATTTTGATTCCTTGACCTAAGTCTTCAATAAATAAATATTATGAAAATAATGAATTTTGATCTTGAACCCTGGTTTAAATACAATATTGACTATAGCTTGTGGTTGAATTCCTAGAAAGACCTTAGTATAGGTCATACATTAAATTTTGATACCATGGTAATAAAATTAGTGATTGATATAAAAATTTTGCTCGAATGTTTCTTGAATATTCTTTAAATGTTTCTCAAATATTGAATATGGATGAATGATCTCCCCTAAGGTCTAAATTGGAATCTAAACCCTAAGCTTTGAAATGATTTGACCTACGATCTTGTTGTCCAAATTTTGACTATCGATATCGATGTATGAAATCTTAAAACATGATTATAATCACCCATGTGGATTTTGAGATCACCAATGATATGGCTAGTGACTTTTGTATCCCCAAAAACTCAGATGTTAAAGATTTTGACTCAGTAATGATTTTTGATGATATTTTTGAATTTTGTGCACAAAATTCCTCTTAAGGGGGGGACGACGTGATAAAGTGAACTTTCCCCAATTTTGTGCAATTCCTATTCTACCCTCTTTATGTTCACTCATGACCTCAATTTCTTTTATTCCTTGTTTACTTGATCAATATTGATACTCAAATTTGAAATATAATGATCAATATGAATTTTATACACCTTGTGGCACTACAAATTAAGTGATTTGATCAATTTATCCAAAGAAATAAATTCCATATAAATTCACCTTTTGGTTCTCAAAAATTTTCTAAATATTTTAAAAAATATTTTGACCTATGGTCTAAATTTTCTCATTTGGACACTCCTACAATTTTCTACGATTTCTTGAAGTTAATGTGTTAAAACCCATTTTATTTGCCTTTTTGTTTGGCCTTTTCCAAGTCAGCAAGTTGAGCAGGGTGCAAGGGGAAAACCCTGACTCTTGCATCGGGAACCCATGGATGAGAGGCTTGATCAAGCAGCCAGGGGGTCATCGCCTACCTCCTACTAATTTCAGGGAGTGGAAGATCAATCAACTCAATGTGACCTTGATTTCGAATTCTATGGAAATGAAAATAATCATCTCACAATTTCACACCCATCTAACCCTCAATCAATATCTAATTGACATGTTTAGAGAACAAATGAGATATGTTCTCTCATCTACCTCCATGGGCACCCCTATGCAAACCCTAAACCTCGCTCATCTGGTTATAAAAACCCCACCCTCACCTTCAGTTTGCTCCCATGATCTCGAATGACACCTTACATTTCTCTCCCATGACCTCTTCCTCTAGTTCCTCTTTTGCTCTGGTGAGCCCTTCGCTGTGGCACCACCTTGTTGGTTGGAAGCCTTTTTGGCTGGGGTGAAGAACTAAGTCCGTTAGATCACGGTCAATGCATGACCAGATCTAGTGATCAACAGCCACCACACATCACGCCCCACCCCATGTCATTCCTCCTCTGCATGTGACTAGAAACATGTGCCCTCGTAGCCTTAGGATATCAGCATTGGTCAAGTCTGACCAAGGATCTAACGACCCACATTTTTCCCTATTATTTCCTTTTTCTTGTTAATAATCTCCCTCTCTCTTTAATATTTAGATTTATGGTTTGATCTTGAAAAAATGGTATCTTTTGATTCCTCGATCCAAAATTTATGAACAAATAGTCCATTTTGATCATAATAATCCAAGGAATCATTTAAAAATACTTTTCAAACTTGATTCTACATGATTCTCACCGATATATATAGACTTTGATCTCTTTATTATACGTTTTGTCTAATTGACTCATTAATCATGATTAATCTTTAGAAACCCTAATTTTTGACTTTCTTGATTATCCTAAAACACTAAAGTCATACTTGACTAATTCAGAATCTAGATCTACCTTGTTGGCTTCAATATGAATCATGTACCTTGAGGTAATGGTTAATCTTGATTATAGTCTCTAAATATTGTAATTGTTCTAAACCATGTGAAATTCAAAATCATGAACATTGGATTTCTTCCTTGATAAAAAGTAATTAAGATAAGGACTACATTTTTAGCTTCTAAGCCCTATAATTATTGTTTGTATAATACCTAACAACGGGATCTACAACCTGAGAATAAGAAAATAATCTAGATATACACAATGATATGAACAAAATTCAGTGGAGGCAGTCATGATTTGTGATGTGAATGTAAAATTGAATTTTATCTATTTGAGTATCATCAAGGTGATGTGTTCATACTAGAGGGGAAAATTTGGAAACAAAACCATTCAACCTAAAATTGATGGCAAGAATAAGAGTGATGACTGATATAGATGTCCTATACAATGTATAAATCTCTAGTTTATTACATCATCCCCACCATAAAAGAGATGTTGTCCCCAAAGTTGAATCAAACCATAAATTGAGATCTTAGATTTCATATACAATATCATAATCAACTTGGTGTCTTAAACACTATTTGTAAGATTGAGAAATGAACATCAAAATCATAACATAGTCACATTGATTGTCACATTGAAAAGATCATCACCTGAGTCATAAATTTGGAAAGACTATCTTATAGATCATGAATTTGGAGAGATCACATTTTAATTCAACGGAATAGAGTTCACGTGTTCAGCATGACTTTCATTTCCAAAATTTTGGGTTCTAGCTTCTACATTGTACAAGGTGGGGTCCATGATTGAAATTTTTCATTTTTGGAATTCCAGACCAACATCAAATTTCAACATCATGATTTTGTGCTAAGAACTGATGGAGGGTCCCACACTAGATCACATGGAGCTTAACCCTAAGTCATAAATTGAGTGAATCATCATAGTCATAATTTCAAAATTTTGAGATTTGGTAACATGAAAGTCATTAGTCATATATCGAGGGTGATCTCAAGATCCAAATAGGGTGATCATAGTGTTTAAGTCAATATCAAGATCAATAATCACTAGTCAAGATTTCATACATAAATATTAAGAATCAAGTTTGGAAATCAAATTCATAAGTTCAAACATGTCTAACCTAGGGTTTAGGTTCCTATTTAAACCATAGGGGTGATCATTCATCCATATATGTCAACTGAGCAACAATCAAGCAACATTTTAAGAATTTTTCAACATTTGTGGCATCAACATTGAGTTCATTTTCATGGTGTTCAAGGTTGATGAATGATCTAAACCTAGGACATTCTAGGAACTTATCCACTAACTAAAGTCAACATCAACATAATCTAAGATTGTCAGCAAATCATGATTAAGATTGAGCATCAGTATCATCATGGACTTGACCTATTGGAGACTTAGGCCAAGAAGTTAGAATAGTATGAAAGTGGTTACCTTTCCACACTCTAAATAAATCAACAAATTGAAAATTTAGAGGTAGTCGTAATAGAGATTTGACCTAAGTTAGGGGTGTCATAAGTCATATACCACCCTAATCTAGCACACTAGTCCATATTAATAATGGATCATCAACATATCCAAATAGGGAGAGTATCAACTATTAAATCATATTTCTAGAGATCATGAGTCAAACATTATGATCATTGATAGGGAAACCATATTTCAAGATTTTGTGAGTTCAAAGTCATAATTACATTCTCTCCTTTTCATAGCCAAGGTAAGGTCGATTTTATAAATTGAGAAGTCAAATTGGGAACTCAAGAGTTTGAGTATTATCATTTAAGGTTGAGATTTAGGTCCATCGTATTATTCAATTTGAGCTTACAAAGAGGAACACTTGTCAATAGGGGATTTTTCCTCTTGGAACAAGTCCTCACATCATAATCTAGGGTTCCAAAGACATGGTCATATCAGAGTATGTGGAATGATACACTTCAATAGGGTGAGTTTTTCTTAGATATGTTTGAGGCTTGATCAAAATAGGAACAACATAAGTTTAATCAATAGGGACCTCATCAGATATGAGGTATAGAACATGAATTTCACCTTATTTCACCATAACAAAAATTTACTTCAAACATAGAAAGAACTTACGTCTGGTTTGGTAACATTGAGTTCTCATAAACTTCACACATGAGTATGTCATTTTTAAGAGTACTGTAAGGAGTGGGATCCCAGAGGGGAGCCACTCCCTACTAGAAATAAAAAGGCAACATCCCTCAAACCAAACACCAAAATTTTTTTTGCCAAAGGGATGAAGACTGATTCATTCAACATGTATGTATCATAACACAATGAGTAGTAGTGGAAAATATCATTATATAACAATTTACAAAGATTGATAACATTATACATCTCTTCACCACACATGTGTATCCAAGAAGGAAACCTAAACATATAAGCCAAAGATCAAGTCAAGGGTCATCTAGCCACCTCTTCAAGTCTCCCAAAAGATCAACTAAAAGATTGATGTCAGATTTTACCTCTCCTTGATCTAACCTGGGGTTGGAAGCATACCCCACAAAAGAAGAGAAGAAAATAAAACATCACCAAAAAGTTGGTATGTGTATACTAAAGAAAACTTTAAGCAATATAAGTAATAAGGACATCAAATATACATGATTCCCATGCAAGAGATAATGACTACCCCAAAAGAGGGCATAATAGATAAGAAACACCACCATCATAAAAGAAGATACTTGCCATAAATGAAACTATAAAGGTTGCGTAATATTAACAAAAAGAAAGTAGGGGACACACCCCAGAATCAACATCAATAACATGCATGCAAGTGAGATAAGCATAGCCCTAGAAAAATATAAATACAAAGTCAGCCAAGTCTCATATATTTGAAACCTGATAGATAAAGAAATATTGCCATAAAGTTGAGTATGGATTACTACCACACTCAGTTACAGAGAATGGTATACTGCCACCCTCCTTAATAATCAATAGGGGATTAATACCCCAAAACCAATGTAATTTACACTACTCTAGTGCTACTTAATCACATAGCATGTAAAATGTAGAGGCAAGTAGAAAATTATAGTCAAAATTATACAATGTTGCCATCAGACAATGGACAACACAAACATATAAACATCCACTTCAAAGTGGGCACATATTATTATATAAGACCAACATTTACCAAGTCACAAGAAAGATATCAAGAGAATATCCAAGTCCATAACAAGTAAGATAGTTCACACGAACCATGATATCAAAAGAATAGACATATGTGTAGGTCAAACTCAAAAGAATGATAAGATAGGTGAATTGCTCAACATAGAGGAATAGATGATACAACATACCTCAACTTCAGAGTCCAAAGTGCAAAGTTCAATCTAGGTCCAAGCCTAGGGTTCCAAAGAACCTAATAAACACATATACATTGGCCTTGCTAGAGTTGTCGCCTGACTTTGGTTCCTCATGTCACACGTTGTCGTGGCTTTGATTTGGTGTGATATGACCAGCACAACAATTTTCTTCCTTCACCCACCACTCTACATCTAAGATCCTTTCCCGGTCTTGTCATCACCATTTTCTTAGGTTTTTGGTTCTCTGAGTTCGTCGCATGACCGCAAAGCCAACGACGAAGTTTATTACTGGAGAAGAGGTCCTGGCATTAGATCTTGGTCTCACACCTCATGCAGGTTGGAGTTGAGGCTTCTCCTATCAAAAGAGTGAGGTTGTGGTAGTTTCCCCACTGTGATTTCCCTTATTTACCCTCTCATTCTTCTTGTCTTTGATTTTTTGACTGAGGGTATTTATGTCCTTTTGCCATTTCTCTTCCCTTTCTTTTTCCTTTCACACTTCTGACTTGGCTTAGTAGCTGACTGAGTTAGCCAGATTCTATTGGGCCATCTCAAATTAGTGCCTTCTCTCCCTCTCTCTCTCTACTTGCTTTGTTGACCTGGTTTTTTGGCTAATTTCTATTGGTCAATTTTATAAATTGATAACTAATTGTATAATGATAAGAAAAATAAGTATAAATATTCAATAAAATGAAATTCGAGCAACTATAGGAAATCGGAAAATAAATAGGCATGTCTGGGAAAATCGATCAATTCAACAAAGTAAAAATTGCATTTTATATCCTTTCTCTCTCTCTTCAATTAATAGTTCATATATCATCCAAATTAGATGAAAATTTGCACATAGGTTAAGTTAGTCATGTTGATTCTAATTCTATAATTAGATTTTCCTTTTGATGATTTTAATGCATTAAATAATCAATTCTTTATTTCTCTCTCATCATGCACTAAAGACACGTGGCTTATCCAAATTAGGTGAAACTTAATCCTTAAGTCATATTTGACATGTTGGATACAATTTTTCCATCAATTTTACATATTGGAGTTGTTTGTATATTTATTTAATATGTTGAAAGTTCTACACACTTTCTCACTCCTAATTTCACCTTTTAAGCAAACTTTCTCCAAATTGGATGAAAATTCACCCAAAGTCTACATTTATTATGTATATTAAGATTCTAAGATTATTTTCCTCTTTTGGAGCCATTTATTATTTTATTTGATATTTTGGAGAAAACACACATCTTCTTATCCAATTTTAATTAAATGAATTATTAATATGTGAATGATGTCAAACTTGACTCGCAAGGTAATTGGGACCCAAGGAACAAGATTTTAAACTTAGATTTTACTTTTGGAACTTATTTTTATGAGATAGGCCATATGGCCCATTAGTGGCCCATTAGTTCATTATTCAACCAATTATATTCTTATTATATCCATATGTGTATGATTATTAAGCATGATTTACAAACTCTTGCTGGTCCTTCCAAGAAATATGAATCAAACCTAACTTTTTGATGTGGAGGACATGCCATACCATCAAAGTCCTCTCTATGGATAACACCCAATCATCAGCTTTGTCGACCATCTCCATCTCAGCTTTACCCATAAAGGAAAGTGGTTACATCTTCATGAACTCCATGATCGAGAACCCCTTAGGCTTTTCAGGTACAGTTGGGTCTTTCATCTTTCCTACCATGTAAGTAGAAAAAAGTTTTTGATACATAGCCAACTCTTGCTCTCACCACTACATTTTTGGCCTCTAACGTCGCTTCCAATAACATCACTTATATTAGAAAATCTGACCTAAAAAGCTAAAACTGAAGCAACAATTCATTAGGAAGATGTCTGGGTACCACTTATAGCTTCAAGGTCAGTTATTTAAAGATAATTGACGCTTAAAAAAGACCCGCAAAATCATAGTTTCACGGCACACAAAAACACATCATCATTTTTTTTAGAAAACCGACCCAACATGTTTGTCGTGGAGAGAATTGGCTTCATTTTTCCCTCGCGCATCGAGCTATAGGGTCGGTTTTCTAAAATAACCATCCTTAGAAGTTGTGAAGAAAATTTGGGTACCGCTTATATCTATTGAGTCGGTTTTCCTAAATAACCGACCTTGCAGGATCACTCTAGGGTTAGTTTTTTGAAATAACTGTCCTTAAAAGTTACTGATTGGGTCCGTTTTTCTAAAAAACCATCCTTAGAAGTAGGAGACCTTTTGGGTCGGTTTTCTTTGATAACTGACCTTAGAAGTAGACCCTATTGGGTTGGTTTATCAACATAACCGTCCTTAGAACTTGGCTTTTTTAAGTTGGGTGGGGTAAGACCTATTGGGTCGGTTTTCCTAATTAACCGACCTTAGATACCTGACCTTTAGGGTCAATTTTTTGCAAAGAACCGTCCTTAGAGGTGTTTGTTCGGGCATCACTTACCTGTTGGGTCAGTGTTTTTGCAAATAACCGACCCTACAGGTCTGACAGAAATATCAAAAGCAAGTCAGGTGTCATTTCCTCCATTCTCGCTACCCAGACCTACTTCTTCTCTCTCTCTCGTGCTGCCAAAGCTTCTCCTTGCCAAGGGAGCTTTTTTCCGCGCCGCCAAAGCCTTTTCCAAGAGAGCTCATCGTCGTGTTTGAAGAGGGATCGTGGTGTCCGAAAAAGGTTGATGCCTCTCCACGCTTCCACGAAGGTCGCTGCCTCTCCGCGAAGGTCATCGCATTCTCCACGAAGTTCGCTGCTGTTTCCAAGTAAGGCCATTGCCTCATTCCCGAGCTCATTCCACAAAGATCTCATTGCCGAGATCGTTCTCCGCTTGTGGATTCTGAGGATCCCTTAATGCCGCGCCCCTGCCTCCGCGGTGAGGCCTCCACCCATAAATAGCAAAGGTAATGGTTTTTTTTTCCCTAAAATTATTGTGTGGTCGCCAGTTTCACTCTTGGTCTCTTGTTTTGTCCATATCATTCACAATAGTCATCTTCTACTTTCTTACAATAGTTCTAATGTCAATCGACGGTCATCTTCTCGCTCTTCGTCCTGTGCAACTTCCACTACCGCAGTCTACTCTCATTTTCATCTCAGTGGACCAGGTTAGTTACATTTATTTTTCTATTTTATGTGATTTGTAACTCAACCAGTAATAAAATTATGTTTTCATATCTACTTTTTATTATCATTCACATGTAAATTTTTTATAAATTCTAGAAATTAATATCAGATTATACATGTGTATTCCTAGATTGACACTTTAAGGTTTATGGGTGAGATTATCAGTGCATGATTTTTAACTTAATACATAAATATGAAAATAAGACATATATTAACTTAGAAACTCATTCAAAATTTACTCATTAGGAGTAAACTTTGGATATTCCCCGGTTTGGGACTATTTTTGGATATTTAATCTCACTTAGGATGTAACTATATAATGTATGTTTAGTTTTGAAGAAAATTCCAATAAGATTTCCTCATTTGTTCTCTAGCTACATATGTGAGTGGTTATGTGCCATTTACATTGGTGTACTTGGAGAACTTAGGGGAAATGCTGCTAAAATTTTTATTCTAAACTAAACATACATTATACAATTACTAGTGCGATTAAATATTCAAAAATTGGATAGGTGGTACACTTTTGTGAATAGAACTCTACACAAGTCTCGTAAAACAAATTAGACCTTCAAATTATATTAGGTGCAAAAACTAAAATCAAAGATTTAGGAAACTCGACCAATTGGTCCAGTTCAGATTTGGACTGGATGGTCGATCGATCGAGTTATGTACAGTGGCAACTCAACCAATCCATCCAATAATCCCAGATCTCCAGGGATCGGTCAAGTTTGCAACTCGGCCGATCAAAAGTCTGTTGGAAATTTTGGGAAACTGGATTTGGCTGTTCAAACGATGGATTTTTGTGTCCCAAACATTTTTCTCATCTTATTTACATTACAAAACATGTATACAAGTGATTACAAAAACTGTTCTAGGTCGTTTGAGGCTATCTCCAAAATTGGGCATTTGCATGTCATTTTTCATGAACTTGATGAGTTTGATTCATGTAGAATTTGATTCTTTTCTTATACCTAACATCTGAAATCAATCTCAAATAGATATGTTAGATACATATGAATGGAATGGTTGAGTCATTCTCAAAATATGGGCAATGTGCGACACTTAGGTCAACAATATTATCAATATTAAATGTTTTATATAGTTTTATAATTAATTTTAATGTGATTTAGAAAAATGGATCAAAGTTGCAGTCCAGAGTTTGCCAAAGGTCTTGATGAATTTATCAGATTTGCTGAGGAACATAGGAAACTACCTACAGATAGGTTCTACTGTCCATGTAGAAATCGTGGTTACAATTTGAAAGTTGGTACTATTGAGGAAATTCAAAATCATGTCATATGAAATGGGATCATACAAGGTTATAACGAATGGTATTGGCATGGAGAGAAATTGATTCAGGATGATCTGATTCATGACAGATAATTATGATAATGTCAATGATGAACTAAATCAGGATGACCCGATTCAGGATGATATGGTTGATGAGATGCTACGTAGATGTCAGGACAATGTCTCCAAAAATTGTCCATTATGCTGAAAAACCATTATATAAGGGTTGTACTAAGTTCATGAGGTTGAGTGTTGCGATGCGATTATATAGTCTTAAAGCTCAAAATTGGTGGAGAAATAAGAGTTTCACTTCATTGTTGTCTTTGTTAAAGGAAATTCTTCCTGAAGGCAACGAGCTTCCAATTTCAACATATCAAGCAAAGAAAATAATGTGCCCAATAGGAATGGGGGCTAAGAAGATTCATGCATGTCCAAATGATTGTGTGTTATTTCAGAAGGATTATAGTGATTTTATAAATTTTCCAAAATGTGATGCATCAAGGTACAAGACCACAAATTCAGCTAAGGATAAAAATGGCTCTCCTGCCAAGGTGATGTGGTATCTACCAATAATACAATGATTTCAATGCTTATTTGCTAATACAGAAGATGTGCAACATTTATCTTGGCATGGGGAGTTAAAGACCAATGATGATGGTGTCCTACGACATGCATCTGATTCACCACAATGGAAGAAAATTGATTTATTATACCCACAATTTGGAAAAGAAACAAGGAACTTAAGACTTGGACTTTGTATAGATGGAATGAATTCCTATGGTACATTAAGTAGCCAACATAGCATGTGGCCTGTTATGATTGTTATATACAATCTTCTTCCTTGGTTGTGTATGGAAAATAAGTATGTCATGTTTTCAATATTGATATCAGGGCCCAAGCAACCGGTAAATGATATTGACGTTTACCTTCAGCCTCTAATTGATGACCTAATGAAACTATGGGTCAAAGGTGTTATGATATATGATGCTTCACGTGAAGTGATCTTTACTTTGCGTGATATGTTGTTTTGCACGATTAATGACTTTCCCGCTTATGGAAATTTGTCTTGATATTGCATAAAAGGATACAAAGCATGTCCTGTCTGGATATTATTTCAATTCTAGGTTGGTATGAACTGTAAACTTGCAATGGAGGTTCCGGAGTATAATGTTCTCGAAGCGGGTAAGGTGTTCAACCTCGGTGGTACATTGCATTGCCAACAAGTTTCTGATGACATTTGTCATGTGTCCATCCATCTTGTGTATGACGAAATGAGGGACAAACCACTACAGATATATAATCTTGAATATAGTACAGTTGAAGAAGTAGAGGGTGCTATGGTGGGTTGGCCTAAACACTTGGTTATCAATGAAAATTTATATATCTAAAATCAACCATGTCTTTCATATTTGATTACATATATGAACTTGTGTAATATAAGTATGTAATTTAATTAACAAGAAATTGGTAAACCAAAAAGTAAAAATTCTACTAATTGTCCTCCTATGCCCAACCGTTCTTTCATTCCTGAAGCTACATTCGCCAAATTAGGAAGAAAATATAAATGTTTGTGTTGATACTTAGTGAACCAAAGCTCGAGATCACATATGTTGGTCAATTTATCAGAAGTTGCAGCTAGGAGGGACTTTGAGAATTTTATTTTTCTTGATGATATTAAAGATTTGTTCTAGTATATTGGCTAAACACTTTGATAAAAGAAGTACATATAAGGTAAGGATTCATCAATATAGAAAACTCCAATATACATTTTTAGCTTATTTCTAATATATGAAATGATTACAAATGTTTTATAGCCATTTATATACCGAGACGATAAACTTTGATATAAGGAATGTTGGATTCCTAGTTCCTTCAATAACTAGTCAAGTGGAGACACACATTGAGGATGTGAATGAGTACTTCTGTACTGCATTAAACTACTTTTCTAGTGTGGGAAAGGAAATTATCCTAATTCCTTTAAACGTCAAGTAAGTATTATTATTCAATATCTTTTAATATTTACTAAATTTATAATTCAAATATTTGTTTTCAATATGCATTTTACTCAGATCTAGATGTTGGGAACAAGTGGTGGTTGTCCCAAAATTGATGACTTTCTATTATCTTGACCCAATGGGAATAACAACAAGGAGTCACAAACTGAGATTTCCAACTGTGGAGTAAGCATAAATTTAGTTTCTACCACATCAATTGTTATGCTTCAACATCATATTAGTACTTAGAATTTCTATTTTGACAACTATCGTAATCAATTAATTGAGAGGGGTATTAAGGCTTTTCGTGAAGGTGCAGGAATAATAACCACCAAATTGAAGACACTGAGTTTGAAAAATATCAAGGTAACTACTTTGATGGCTTAGTCTTATATATGTACAACTCTTATAGTAATGTATATGTCAACTCTTATATGTCAACCCTTATAGTCTTATCTCAACTCTATTTATAGTAGTTTACTATCATTAAGTATAATTCTTTATTTGTAGTGTCATACTACGTAATGAAATATATGCAAGCTATTGTCAAAGCATCATCAAATGACATTTAGAGTACTATAGATCAGGTAATAAAGAATAACATCATAAATTTACAAGTGAGATGTATTCATTTTATGAAATTTTAGCATGTGCATTTTCTGTTGCAGATCTTTACAAGTCAGGAGCCTTACACACTTGATGAGTTAAATGAATTCCGAGAAGAGTGGTCAGAGGCTTTTCTTAATGAAGTGACTATAGCATTAGATTGAATGCATAGCTTCATTTGTGTATGTAGTTTTGAAACTTATCACTTTTGTATCTGATAAATAATATCATCTTAGACTTGCAATCTATCATTGTTGTTAGTATGTGCTATGTGTATGAATGTTAGTATGTGCTATGTGTATGAATGTTAGTATGTGCTATGTCTCAACTGAATGAATCAATCTTAGACTTGCATGAATGTTAGTATGTGCTATGTGTATGAGTATGTCTCAGCTGAATATGTGAATTATTGCTGTTATGAATGTGTGTGTTTTGGAGATTGACACATCAATTCAAAAAGGATTGGACATAAAAGCTAGCAAATGGCTTTGGAATGCATTTCTGGCTTGCATCATTGCATTTGCAAGTCTACTTCTATTGTAGGTTTTGAACTGTGTAAAGTAGATTTCTATTCTGTAGGTTTTTGTTCTGAATATTTCTATTTTGTAGAATTTTTCTTTAAAAAAAAATGTGACTTCTAGGATCGGTTATTAAAAAAAACCGTCCTTAGAGACCTGCTGCATCAGTTTTATAAAAAACCAACCTAGAAGCTTCAACACAAATTTATCAGGTACTTCTGTACCCTGTTGGGTCGGTTTTTCTCAAATAATTGACCTTAGAGATCTCTAGGGTCGGTTTTTTAAATAACTGGCCTAAGAGTTCACAAATAAAATCTGCAAATAGCTATTTGGGTCAGTTTTCTTCATATAACCGACCTTAGAGTTCTCTAGGGTCAGTTTTTTGACATAACCAACCTAAAATGTTCGCAAATTAAAATATCTAGGTACCTTGTTGGGTCGGTTTTATTCAAATAATCGACCTTAGAGGTCTCTAGGGTCGGTTTTTTGAAATAACCAACCTTAGAGATGTCGGGATCAACAACTCATTTTTGTAGACCTCTAAGGTCGGCTTTTGTACCTCTTTAGGGTCGGTTTTTGTACCCCGCTAGGGTGGGTTCTTGTACCCCTCTAGGGTCAGTTTTTGTACCCCTATAGGGTTAGTTTTTGTACCTCTTTAGGGTCATTTTTTTCCTATCTTGGGTCGGTTATTGTACCTCTCTAAGGTCAGTTTTCTTTCATTTATAAACCAACCCTAAAGAGAAAATTCTCTAGCGACAACCACCTAGGCGTTGGCCAAAAAGTGACGCTACAGGCTTAAAATAACCAACGCTACAGGTCATTCTTGTACTGGTATCTGGATAAATGACTACACCCAAACAAGTGGAAGCTGAGGTACCCCTGACCAAACCTAGGGTTTTGGGGTGCCTCATAACTGTAGTGGTTGTCAACCGTCGACTTATCTCCATCCATTAGGGTTTGTCCTGCACAAGGCAAAGTACTAGGTGTAAGCAACCAAAGATAAAGGTAAACATCCTAAGGCAGACGAGATTGAAATAGTTAGATAACTGACTGCTAGTGAATCTGATACCATTATGTAAGGAGTGGGATCCTAGTGGGGAACCACTCCCTACTAGAAATAAAAAGGAAACATCCCTCAAACCAAACACCACATAAAAATTTTCACTAAAGGGATAAGACCAATTCATTCAACATGTATGCATCATAACACAATGAGTAGTAGTGGAAAAGATCATTATCTAGCAATTTACAAATCTTGATAACACTATACATCTCGTCACCACACATGAGTATCCAAGAAGGAAAACTAATCATATAAGCCAAAGATCAAGCTGAGGGTCATCTAACCACCTCTTCAAGTATCCCAAAAGCTCAGCTACAAGGTTGATGTTGAATTTTACCTCTCCTTGATCTAACCTAGTGTTTAAAGCATACCCCACATAAGAAGAGAAGAAAAGCAAACATCAGCAAAAAGATGGTATGCATATACTAAAGAAAACTTTGAGCAATATAAGTAACAATCACATCAAATATACATGCTTCCCATGCAAGAGATAAGGACTACCCCAAAAGATGGCATAAAAGATAAGAAACACCACCCTCATAAAAGAAAATACTTGCCACAAATGAAACAATAAAGATTGTGCAATACTGGAACAAAAAGAAAGTATGGCACACACCCCACAATCAACATCAATAACCTGCATTCATGTGTGATAAGCACAGTCCTAGAACAATCTAAATATAAATTCGGCCAAGTCTCATAAACTTGCAACCTGATAGAGAAAGGAATACTGCCAATCCCCCAATATATAATGTTGAGTATGGATTACTGCCACACTCGGTTACAAAGAATGGTATATTACCACCATCCTTAATAAATAATAGGGGATTACTGCCCCAAAACGAATGTAATTTATACTACTCTAGTGCTACTGAATCATATAGCACGTAAAATGCTGAGGCAAGTAGAAAAGTATAGTCAGAATTAATCAATGTTGCAATCACACAATGGACAACACAAACATATAAACATCCACTTCTAAGTAGGCACATATCATTATATAAGACCAACATGCACCAAGGCACAAGAAAGATATCAACAGAATATCCAAGTCCATAACAAGTATGATAGTTCACATGAACCATGATATCAAGAGAATAGACATATGTGTAGGCCAAAGTCAAAAGAATGATAAGATAAGTGAATTGATCAACATAGAGGAATAGGGGATACAACATACCTCAACCTCAGAGTCCAAAGCGCAAAGTTCAATATAGGTCCATGCCTAGGATTCCAAAGAACCAATTAAACACATATACATATTTTGTGTCAAATTCATATTCATTATTCAAACCCTATAAATGACATTTTTATTATTATGTAAATTAGGTTCTAAAAGTTATGCCACATTTTAGATTATCTTTTTATGAACTCAAAACATATTTTATTATATTTTTATTGACTTACAGATTATTAGTTATGAATTTTACAAATTAGTATCCAATTAATTCGGTCCATTGAAGTCACTTATTATTAAACATTAGATTAAGGCGATGAAACTAGTACCAAAGAAAAGATCACATTTTTCTCATTTTATAGACTATTTATACTTATTTTACTTATCATTATATAGTTAGTTATCAATTTTATAAAATAGGCCAATAGAAATTAGCCAAAAAGCAAGGTCATCAAAGCAAGTAAAGAGAGAGGGAGAGAAGGTGTTGACTTGAGTTGCCCCAATAGAATTCGGCCAACTCAGCTGGCTACTAAGCCAAGTCAGCAACGCGTAAGGCCAAAGCAAGGGAAGAGAACCAACAAAAACACATAAATACCCTCAGTCATGAAATAAAAAACAAGACGAATGAGAGGGTAAATAAGGGAAATTACAGAAGGGAAACTACCCCAACCTCAATCCCCCAACAGGCGAAGCCTCAACTCCAACATGTGCGAGGTGTGAGACCAAGATCCATTGTCAGGACCTCTTCCCCAGCAACAAACATCATCATTCACTTCGCCATCACCTGTCAGACTCAGAGAACGAAAAGCCCAAGAAAACAACGATGATGAGGCTCGGAAAGGACCTCATATGTAGAGAGGAGGGTGAGGGAAGAAAACTACGGTGGAGGTTGTATCACACCAAACCAAAGCCATGGCAACATGTGACGTGAGGAACTAAAGTTAGGCGAAAACTCTGGCAAGGCCAACACAGACCAAAGCACATGGTGCGGGAGACAAAAGCTCACACAAACAATTCAAATAAGGGAACCCAAAAAATAGAGATGAAAGTGACAATTTAAGGGAAGAGAGGGAATGGAGAAGGTCTCAGGCATCTTACTGGTGTCTCAATTGAAATGCAGGCAAAGCAGACAGCTTCAATGAAGCCAAGGCTGATGACAAATCAAAATCGAGTAAGGGGGGATTCACGCCAGAGTGAGCAGAGAAATTGAACCTAGGGACATGTTTGGGTGATGTCGGGGATGACTCAGGGTGAGATATTTATAGAGGGGATGAAGGGTAGCAGAAGATGGGAAACTAGATCGACGAGGTGTTTTAAGGGTTTAGGATTGGGAAGGTCAAAGATATGGAAAGTAGGGGTTACAAGATGTGGGATGATATCTTGATCACAAAGGGAAAAGAATCGTGAAGATTGGTGGAGAGGAGGGGGAGAAAAGGGAAGTAGAAGATTTGGTTACTATTGTCATAAGGAAAAAAAAGACGGAGGAAGAAGATGAACATCAATCATTTGATCTCAAATCTGATGGCCCAGAGAGGCCCACATAAGAATAAAATAAAACTTTGCGTGATAGATGGAATTTGAGTAACTATAGACAATCAGAAAAAAATAGGCGTGATAGGTAAAATTGATGAATTCAATAAAGTAATAATTACATTTAATGTCTTTTTTGTCTCTCTTCAATTAAGGGTTCACACATTATCCAAATTAGATGAAAATTTGCACATAGGTTAACTTGATCATGTAGATCTTGATTCTCAAATTAGATTATCCTTTTGATGATTTTAATGCACTAAATAATCTAATCATTATTTCTCTCTCTGCATACATTAAAGACACATGGATTATCCAAATTAGGTGAAACTTCATCCTTAAGGCATATTTGACATGTTGGATGTGAATATGCCATGAATTTTACATATTGGAGTTGTTTGAAGATTTATTTAATATTTTGAAGGATCTGCACACTTTCTCTCTCCTAATTTCACCTTTTAGGCAAACTTTCTCCAAATTGGATGAAAAATCACCCAAAGTCTATATTTATTATGCAGATTATGAATCTAAGATTATTTTCCTCTTTTGGAGTCATTCATTATTTTATTTGATAGTTTGGGGAAACACACATCTTCTTATCCAATTTGAATTCAATGAAATATTATTGTGTGAATACTATGAAACTTGACTCCCAAGGTAATTGAGAACCAAGCAACACAATTTTAAACTTAGATTTTAATTTTGGAACTTATTTTTATGAGATAGGTCATATGGCCCATTAGTTTCCCATTAGTTCATTATTCAACCAATTATATTCTTATTATTTCCATATGTGTATGACTATTAAGCATGATTTCTTATTTTACATCTGTTGTGACAAACTTTAGATTTCATTATTGGCTTAATTACACGTATTAGCTTATCCTAGTTTGTCTAAGTCAAAAGGGATCAAACTACTAAGGTAGGGTTCTAGATTTGGTATGTTACAACACACCACCACTTAAATTGATTTTTTACTCAAAATCAAAACATCCATAAGAAAATTTATCCACCTCCCCTTAAAAGGGTTCATCTTATTATATCAAACTAAAATTCAGATACAAAAGGTTCAACTACACCTCTTACATCCAACTACATAAGCAACATGCAAAAGGGAAACATAACTTGTAAAAACTAATATAAGGAATTGTGGGTTAACTTCTTCACCATCCAAAGAAAAAACTCTTCCAGATTTTCTTTCTATAGGTCTTCATCTATTATTGTTACCATTATTGTTGCCCTAATTATGAGTAGGTGATTGCTGGTGTTGCACTGGAGCTTGTCCATTATGATGCTTAGGGAAATCAGGTCGGATGTGTCCAAGTTCATTGCAATAGTGACATACCACTGGTGTGACTTGATTTCTAACATGAGGGCACTTCCCTGGAGGATGGGGTCTATTGCACTTAGTACAAGTGTCTCTTTTCTGTTCACCACCATAAGACTTCCTCTTCTTGTCAGACTCCCTAGGTTGAAACCCTGGGTAAGACTCTACAACCAAAGCTTTATCAACCATCTACTGAAAGGTCAAAGCCAGTTGTGGGATAAGAGAATAACCCACGTTGTAGTTGAGTCCCTGGAGGTATAGTTTGGCCCTTCCCTCCTCACCCAAACCTACTGCATAATGTTCCAATTGCAGAAACTTTTGTACAAATGCATAAACGGATAAAGAACCTTGGTTCAAGCTATAAAACTCTACTTATGTCTTCTTTAGGGCAGTAGTGCAGATATACTTTTTATGGAAGAGAGCCAAAAACTCCACCCAAGACCTAGTTGAGATATCTCTAGTCCTTGCCTTTCCATTCCACAAACTCTTGTTGGTCCTTCCAAGACATATGAAGCAAGCCTAACCTTCTGATGTGGAGGACATGCCATACCATCAAAAGTCCTCTCTATGGATAACACCCAATAATCAACTTTTCCGACCATCTTTATCTAACCTTCACCATTAAAGGAAGGTGGTATCATCTTCATGAACTCCATGATCAAGAACTCCTACGGCTTTTCTGGTACAGTCCAGTCTTTCATCTTTCCTACCATGGAAGAAGCAAAAAGTTGTCGATACATTGCCAACTCTTACTCTGGAGAGATGAGTACCCCTAAACTAGCAGATGTTGAGGTCCCCTAACCAAACGTAGGGTTTTGAGGTGTCTTGTAACCTACATGGTTGTCAACTATCAAGTTATCTCCCGCCATTAGGGTTTTTCCTACACAATGCAAGGTACTAGGTGTAAGTAACCTAAGATAAAGGTAAACATCCTAAGGGAGACAAGATTGAAATAATTAGATAATTGAATGCTAGTAGCTCTGATACCATGCAATAAGGAGTGGGATCCCAGAGGGGAACCACTCCCTACTAGAAATAAAAAGGCAACATCCCTCAAACCAAACACCACATAAAAACTTTCTCCCAATGGTTGAAGACCAATTCATTAAACATGTATGTATCTTAACATAATGAGTAGCAGTGGAAAAGATCATTATGTAACAATTAACAAAGCTTGATAACATTATACATCTCTTCACCACACATGGGTATCAATGAACGAAAACTAAACATATAAGACAAAGATCAAGACGAGGGTCATCCAACCACCTCTACAAGCCTCCCAAAAGCTTAGCTACAACGTTGATGTTGAATTTTACCTCTCCTTGATCTAACCTGG
The DNA here is from genome assembly GCA_963693085.1 of Alisma plantago-aquatica. Lineage (NCBI taxonomy): Eukaryota > Viridiplantae > Streptophyta > Magnoliopsida > Alismatales > Alismataceae > Alisma > Alisma plantago-aquatica. The sequence goes on along the minus strand of OY856413.1, from coordinate 192,776,327 downwards.
GGTTGGAAGCATACCCACAAAAGAAGAGAAGAAAACAAAACATCAGCAAAAAGTTGTTATGTGTATACTGAAGAACACTTTGAGCATTATAAGTAAGAAGGACATCAAATATACATGCTTCCCATGCAAGAGATAACGAATACCCCAAAAGAAGGCATAAAAGATAAGAAACACCACCATCATAAAAGAATATAATTTCCATAAATGAAACAAAAAAGATTGTGCAATACTGGAATAAAAATAAAGTAGGGCATACACCCCACAATCAACATGAATAACCTACATGCATGCGAGATAAGCATAATCGTACAATAATATAAATACAAAGTCGGCCAAGTCTCATAAACTTAAAACCTGATAGAGAGAGGAATACAACTAATCTCCTAATATATAAATTTGAGTATGGATAACTTCCACACTCAGTTATAGAGAATGGTATACTACCACCCTCCTTAATAATAAATAGGGGATTAGTTCCCCAAAACCAATGTAATTTACACTACTCTAGTTCTATTGAATAACATAGCATGTAAAATATAGAGGCAAGCAAAAAAGTATAGTCAGAGTTATATAATGTTGCCATTACATATAGGAAACACAAACATATAAACATCCACATCAAAGTGGGCACATATCATTATATAAGACCAACATGCACCAAGGCACAAGAAAGATATCAAGAAAATATCCAAGTCCATAACAAGTAAGATAGTTCACATGAACCATGATATCAAGAGAATAGATAGATGTGTAGGCCAAATGATATCAAGAGAATAGACATGTGTAGGCCAAAGTCAAAAGAATGATAAGATCAGTGAATTTCTCAACATAGAGGAATAGGGGATACAACATACCTCAACTTTAGAGTCAAAAGCCCAAAGTTCAATCTAGGTCCAATCCTAGGATTCCAAAGAACCTATTAAACACATACACATATTTTGTGTCAAACTCATATTCATTATTCAAACCCTAAGTAACCACCTTTTTATTATTACTAGTGAACGCACACGTGCACATGCATGTGACATATAAAAGTTGTTAGAATTGCAATAGAAAAATATCATAACGTTAATATTGTTAAATAAGAAAAATTGAACTATTGCTTTCATAAATAATAAAAATACATATTCATTTTGTAACTAAAAGTTCGTTATGTGACAAAATTCTGCAGGTGATGTGACGCGTCTGTTTTTCCATCCAAAATTGAAGTTTACTGAGCTCATCCTCATACAAACAATCAAAGAGAGGTGGACACCTGATTGGAGAAGAAAATATGATTTTAATTGTTTAATAAGAAATAGGAAATAAATAAATAATAAATATTATAGTATAATATCTCACTTATTATCAATGCATGTAATCACTTTCTGGTGATTTAATCCTAAAGATTTTATAATTTTATTTCGAACCTTTCACATATGAAAAAATGATTAGTGTAAATATTCATACAATTTAATAATATAATCATATATGCAGTCAAAATACTTACAGTTCTAGTGATGATTTTGGCAAAATGTTGTGTTTCAACTGTAATTATTGATGATTTTGTATTTGTTGTCACACGAAGCGTTGGAACGACTTTTTTTGTAAGTATATACAAATAACAATCATAAAAAGATTGTATCGTAAAACACAACTGGGAATATAAATTATATGGAAAACAAAAGTACCAATTCAGATTTTAAGATAGATACAAAACAAAATCAAAAAGTAATGTTGTGTTCGATGTCAAATAAAAGATGCATACATTCTTGCTTAATATCTAATGGAACTACATCTAAGACTTTAGCCGTTTGCTTCATTGTTGTTGGCGTCCCTTGTGATTCTTGAAAAAATGGTTGGGCATCTTGTGCTTTGACATGAAAAAGCAATTGATTCCATTTTGCCTTTGATAATATGATATCCACCATATCTTCACCATTTTCCTATATTATTAGACCAATTTAATATTAATACAAATGTAAAGTTCATCAATATTATATGTATATGTATAAAAATATGGAGTACCTGTGAGTGGATATTGTTTAGCTCTACAACGGTATAACCAAGGAGATGATGTGCAGCTGTATCAAATAATGTTAATTTTATAGAATCAAAAGTGTCCATGACTTCAACTTTCATAATATACCTATAATCAACAAAACGAAATATTAATTTACAAGCTAATTATAATATATAGATGTAATACATGATAAAAGAAGGTAAATTGCCTGAGGACACTATCTTTTGCTCCACATTTGGGGCAGACCTTGCCTTGACCATTTTCATCATATACTTTCTTGCTACACCTCACACATGCATTGTACCAAAGGGTTCGATCACGGAAAATCTGTACAACTGCAGCCTTAATTTCATAAATGTGATCCTAAAAATATTCAACATGTTATTTTCATATTATATACATTTAAGTATTTGTATAAGTTACAAACATGGAGGTATCTTACTTTGCGTAGTGCCCCACTCTGTAGGGATTCATGCAAGATGGAAATATTGATCCTTATTGCCTCTATATTCTCTTTTTGCATGGACACATTCACAAATGATGAAGAACCAACACCGCTTTCAGACAACCTATTGAATTTATAGAACTCAATTTAGAAAGAAATATATATGAACTATCATTTGAATGTGTAATATGAAAACGACTACCTTGACTTCATTTCATCAACTCGTGGCAATGGGGGGTTAAAAAGAAGTCTTGTTGTGTAAGTACTTGACATGTATAAACCTATAATTATTAGTAAATTAATATAAAATAAGTCTCACAAATAGAATTAAATTTATTGATTGTGTCTTACCTTGGAAGCATCGAACTTGCAATCCAGTAATAACAACTATACTTCTCATTTCATACTGTGCTTTCAAGTTGTCATGTGACATCACAAGTATTTCACCCCACAATGAGCACCTAGCCATAGTGTGCCTAAATACCATTAATATACATATAAGTTTTAGTAAATGAAATCTTTGTTTTAGTGATTGAGTAATTTAAATAATTGTATTTATTACATTTCATTTTGTAATATGATGTCACACTTGGCAACCTATTCACTAGATCTCTTCGTAACGCTTTGAATATCATCAACATTGGTAACCATTCCAATGACATCTGTAATTGACATAGACTACTTTATGAATATTATAAAATGATATTATAAATGAAATTAAAGTAAAGATACCTATAAGAAATGTCTTCTTATCCTGAAGACCGTGAAAGTCATCAAACTCAGTAAATTGAAATGAGTAAACAAGTATTTTTTCGCAATCTTCAGATGCTTCAGCAACCACACAATTTTTGTTAATTATGCACTCTTCATTCCGCTTTACATTTCTATAGTCATTGCGAATGTCTTCGACACAGACATTATTCAATACATAACACTTTCCTTCATTAAAAGTATTACAGAATTTGTTAACTGCATCACCAATTAAACTGGCTTCCATCCTCTCTCCCTAAGAAATAAAAGATACATTGAGGCATTACATAATCACATGAATGTATTTTAAATAATAACAAATTTCGAACTTTGTAATCTAGTATACATCTTCATCGATAAACAACAATTTCTGCTTCATTCTTCCCCTTGATATTTCATGTGCTTTCCATTTGAAGGCCACACGAACCTTTAAATTCCAGTTTAGGTATCAATGTACACGTCGAAAGGGGGTATAGTTATCTTTCGTCATCCTATTTATAACATGTAAAGATGTTAGCTTAGAAAAGTTGTAAATGCAAATAATCAACATGAAATACTAAGATAAAAGCATACCATCAATAAAGGATAATACTTCTTTGTATACTATGTTTTTTGTAAATGTTCCACCATTGAAATTCTTCTCTCCTGGTTTAACCAAGACCTTCGTTGTATTTTGGGATGTCCCTCTTTACAGTGCTACATACAACTGTCCATGAGAGAATACATGATGGGGAAAATAAATTCCGACATTAGGGATAGTTTGACCTTGTGACTTATTTATTGTCATTGCAAAACTCAAACGCACAGGAAATTGTTTCCGTTTAAAAGCAAATGGAAGACCATCATTGTCAGGCATTATAAGAGGTATTCTAGGTATGAAAACTCTTTTTCCACGTGCTTGACCAACTATAACCTCTGCGTCAATTACATTTTTCTGAAACCCTTTACAAACCAGTCGTGTACCATTGCATAGCCCATTTGCCGGATCAATATTTCGCAACAACATTATAGGACAATTTTTCTTTAGCCGCAATACATGAGGGGGCAAACCGTTTGGAACCAGTGAATTGAGGAATTATTCAGGGTAGTTATGATTTTCATCATCAACAGCACTGTCAAAACTATAATATGTGATCTCCTCCCCAGGAAATTGTTGTATGAGATCATTATTCATTTCGTCAACATACTCATTCTTCGAGCATAATATTGCACGATTCATCATGTAGTCAGTCGACGTTGCATTATCACTGAAAGCTGGAAAGACATGTTGTATGAGTCATTTCTTAGAGGTCGCATCATCTATGTACTCAAGAACCATTTCATGTGGGAGGCGAATGTAATCGTCATCGAATACTAGTTCTGTTCCTTGTCCTATACGTAGTAGAAAGTTTGAGAAGGTAGAATCTGAAAAAGCTCTCATATTTTGCTTTAGTTTCAGTTTGTGCATTTTCTCCCAAAGAAATGACTTTATAAGACTCGAATCAATCGTCTCACCTCTAGTTGCACGTCGAACAACAGGCAAAACTTGTCTGAAATCACCACCAAAAACTACCACTTTCCCCCCAAATGGTAGGCTCGATCCCGTGATATCTTGCAATGTGCGATCTAAGGCTTCAAAGGCTTGTCTCCTTGTCATGGATGCCTCATCCCATATAATTAATTTTGCCGATCTAAGAAGTTCTGCTAGACTACTTTGTTTGCTTACGTTACAAGTTGAATTGTTTTCAACTTTAATTGGAATTTTGAATCTACTATGAGCAGTTCTCCCCCTGGGTAAGATCGATGTTGCAACCCCAGATGTCGCTGTTGCGATTGCTATGAAACCCATAGAACTTACTTTTGCTAACAATGCCTTGTATAGAAATGTCTTTCCAGTTCCACCAGGACCATCGACAAAGAATACACCAGGCCGGTTTCCCACTATGTAGTTGAATATCTCATTGAATGCATGTTGTTGGTCATCGTTTAGTGATGAAATGAATGATAGATCCTCTTCGCTTACTTGTATATTCATCTCTTCAACAATTTCACGTGATATGTTTTGTCCAATATTTATTGAAAAATCATCATCAACAATTGGCAAGTCATAATCCTCTATAACCTTCCCCATGCTCTCAAGAATAGATTTAATGTTTTGTAGCACTGTATGCTCGAACTGATGCTCATCGATGATTCCGGTCCTACGAAAATCTTCCGACATATTATTGAGGCTTGCATACCACAAAGCTCTTACATTTGTTGGTTCACAATAAACTAATATTGTAGCAAATAATCTCCGTAGTGAAACTGGGAATTCAAAATTGTTGCCTCAGTTAAACATTCTAAAATTGTATCGTCACTCTCAATAAGACCTCGATGTTCAGCTGAAAGTTTGAATGTTGGATGGATAACACCATTGACGGTCCTCAAACTCTCAAATGAAGTTGAACCTGTTACATGATTTAGTAATATCCTCAAATAATACCTCTCACCTTCAACAGGATTTACAGTAACGATACGACCAATAACCTCTCTCTGCTTTCTTTTCTTCCAATATTTTCCAGAGCTATTCCACACATAATGCTCAGGGAATTGTTTATAAAGATATTGATGAGATTCTTCATCGTGCGAGTTTGTCACAAAATACTCAGTGAGCATTGTCCTGCAAACACCATCTCGTTCCATAACATTCTACAAGTTATCATCTTCTAAGAATGTGATACTATGCATGTTAGGTAGATGCAATTGCAAGGAAACTACAGATGGTTGTATTTCACTGATTTTGAACTCAAATATCCTCCACATTGCTTCCGGTGGAGATATCCATCGAGCATCTCTAAATTGATTCACCTCATTGACGGTCTGGTCTGCAATATCAGGTGATATGTTGACTGAAGCCTTATCATGCCCCTTATATATATACTTGAAGAGGTATTTGACTACTTTAATGCTCGAACATACCTCCACGTTAATATGACACCTATATCTCTGTAACAAATACGTATTATATGGCGCCACCCATCTATTATCTAGTGTGGATCCTCTTACATCAACAATGAATCCATTGTCTCTTCTCCTATAAATTGGATATGAATCTCTACCTTGCATGGTGTTGGAACAAAAATTCCTTGGATATCGGAAGCAACACTCCTTGTTTACCATGCAAGAATTTTTAGGGTTTAGGACACCACACGGTCCATGGAACATGTTTTTAACAACCAATGCGTGTAATAAAGGATATCGTTCAGGATCTGGAATTTCAGCACAAAGTATGTTATCATACTGATCTGGATTGACGATCTTATAGTCACGTTTCATGATGATAAGAATGTGTGCATGCGTAAGTCCTCTTTTCTGAAATTCAATAACATGAACACGTGCCGCTATGATGCCAAATATATTTTTCTTAAATAGTTGGTCCTTTAGATCCTCTAATTTTGCTCTAAAAACCCTAGCTGTTAAATCGGGTCTGTTTTGAGCTAGTTGTCTAGGGAATAACTCTGTTTTTATCTCATCCCAGTCTAGATTACATGTCATTATTAAAAAGATATCGGGTTTCCCATATCTTTGTACCAATGCCATAGCATCCATGTATCTACGACGCATATCACGTGGTCCTCCAATAAAGGACGAAGGTAATACAATTCTTTTACCTACCATGCTACTATGGACTTCTCCAGATCTAATGCTATCAGTGATTCCTTCATACAAATCAGCACGTATTCGCTTTTGCTCCTTTGTGATATAGTTTAACCGTGTTGATTCTATCTTGATGTACATGTCGACAACATACTGTTGAAGGAGACGACCCGCATACAACAAGATTGATTTGTCAAGCACACAAATTTGTAGTTTGTAACAACAGTATTCTCTCGCAGATATCTTGTTTCGACCACCACCATCTAAAAAACATATGAGAATGATGTGAAGTACATTTTTTTAATAATGGTACATAATTTGTTAATATATGAATATATATATTCTACTAACCTGCTACGTTCGAGCCCATCACATCTTCAACAAAATGCGATGAGTTATGTAGCATGGAATCCCATGGCACACCAACTTTGGGGAGGTGTGGATGCCAACCAAATTCACCATTGGGAAACAACAAGGGATATGATAGAGGATCGTAACATCCTAAATATGATTGCACTATACGTGGTTCACCTGAATTGGCATAAACAACTATGCTTCACTGTTGTGCACCACTTACATCATTGCCCTCAATCCAGATACCCGCAACTTGTGAAGTAGTTGGAGAATTATATGTCCTCTGATCTAGATGTGCATCTTTATTGATGGCAATACTAAAATTATCTGACATCGGAATATCCTTGAGGCTCCGAAAAAACTGGGCATATGGATTTACAGACAATACGTTCATCAATTTAGTAACTAATTTAGTATTTTGTGAAGGAGTTGCTTTCATTCTGTTCTGTACCTCAAACTCAGTGTCATAGAAATAGAGTTGTAGGTATTTCGGTCCATCACTCCCAGGTAGTAATCTATTTATAAAATGATACATTTGACCCTATACTCGAAAAGTATATATGCCATTCCACATACTACGCAAATTTTCATCAAGATGGATACCACGTGATGTGAATGCAAAGTGACTATTGTAACTTCGAATGGACCTCAAAAACTCCATAGAATCTAGTGTTTGGGATGTGTACAAATCGTATAGTTCTGTTGGAACAGGATTGGTAACTAAATGTACCTTTCCCTTCATACAACAAAAAGATGGTGGTTCAAATTGGAAACATTTGGCACCACAAAATTTGCACAAACTATGTGTGGATAACTTATGTGGTTCATTGAGAAGATTGTCAAAAATTGGATTGGAAGTATCAACACCAGAAGAATCTTCAACATTTTGATCCATGCTTGAAATATAGAAATCCTCCGTCTCTTCCACGATGCCTACATCTAGTTTGTTATAACACAAGATGAGTAAAAATGTTAACTCATTGAATAATGCATGAGGATTTGTAACTATTACCTTCAGAGACACTATCGTTAATTGTAGGGTCTGAACAAACATGCATATCAACATGATCTCCATTGGGAACACTGTCGGTCCGAGGAATATAGGAAGTACTTGGTTGTTCCAATGAATTCGTTGCAACATTGTTCAACTGTGCTTGACATCATTTCAGGAATTGGATCAAGAATCTTCATTGCCTTGCTCGCCTATGAATTTTGATGACAACATTATCCACATGATGTTGGAAATTGTTATCGTTCGAGATAACAGGCTGAAACAATGCTCTTTGACCAAGTGTGAAGTCCACATCTTCATTGAGAACTTGAATAACTTCACTGACTCCGTCAAAATATGGGTGCATATCAATCCTTAACTTCATATAGGGTGGTCAACTATTGTAAATTGTAGCATATCTTGCAATAAGTTCTCCACCACCTTCACATCTGGCACGCCTATGCATCCGTCTACTTCTAATAACCATTCGACGATGGTATCTACGCATCCGTTGAAAGGACCTCAAATTATAACTGTAAATATATCTTTCAAGTTGTTGAGATCTACGTGACATGACGCAAGTGTGTCACAACTTTGAGATGTAGTGCCAGAAGATAGGCACGGTTCCACCATATTTTGCATGAATCCTTCATTTTAGAAAGTACAAACAATGAGAGGGATTCAATATGCAGTGATATGACTCATTAAATTATTAGCTAAAATTCTCGCATGACAAATAAAAATAAACACCCAAATGTGTTCGATTCAGATAGATTGAAAAATGATTGTTCTTGAAAAATGAGTGTAAGATGAATTTAATATTTTTTTAGCTTCTGTATGACTTCTTGAACGTAGAAGGAGGTGCAGATAGATAATTTTATATGTACAGTTGCACCAGTATATTATTGTTCATCAGATGAGCGTGCATGAAAGATATATTTTTCTCCTATATGGTCCAACTATATTTTCGGGCAGCAAAAGTCACTTTATAGTCATTGTTACCGAACCCCAATATGGTCCAAGTATCATATTCCTTTTTCTAATATCGGACACCACCCAATCCGTTGTCTTGATTGAACCATGAGATATTGGCTGTTGGATCCAATCTAAACCTAATGGGGTTGCCTGGTTTGAGTTTGAGATTATGAAATCCAGACTGGATTAGACCAAGTTAGTGCATATATCGAGATAATCAGACTCGAGTCAATGCGAGTTCTGTTTGGCAAACGAATCCCATCATTAAATTGGACTGGCCTCGTAACTTGTATTTTTCAGTCTAGCATATAAAACAAAATACCCAAAAAATAGAATGAAATTCAGACTGGGTTCCCGAAATCCTGGTGCTAACATGTCTGAGATAATCTCGGTATCTTGACAACAAAAGCCAAAACGGGGTCCCTAGTCCATCTTTTGCCAACAAAACAGAGGACATATTAATCGTGACCGTCAGATTACTGACTTTTCCTCATCGGCCGACGGATCCAAAACCCAAGTATAAGTAAGGATTAGGGCACCGACCCTCTCACTCCCCACTTTGCCAGCTGCTTTCTATCCACCGCTCTGTGCCCTAAACAGAGAGAGGCGACTCTTCCCTTCCGACAAGCTGGTCGGCTGGCTTATAGCCTCCAACCCCAACGCCGACAAGCTGGTCCTACGCGCGCCACTTCCGCCTGCTTGAAGATGTCGTGGCTCTACCTCGGTTCAGAACCTGCTTGGACGTCTTCTCACCGGGGTCGGGGTTCCTATCACTAACCCCTTCCCCTTCCACTTCTTCATCGAGCTAGCTGCTTCTTAACACATACATAACTGAAGAATGGTAGCACATAATTTGTTGTGTTTGTCTTCGTTTAGGGATATATGCACCTACAGGTGTTCGAGCAGTGGATTCTCAATAAGCTTTTTGTTGCTTTCCCTCAGATCTTGCAGCTGAGGACTAAACCGATCGTCGTCGAGCCCAACAGACCTAACAGTGCATTCCAGCCATTCCAGAAGGAGAAGCGGGATCCTGTGGCGGCGACAGCTACCCCGTCAATGTTGGCGCCAACACCGGTTCATCAACACGCGGTTCCCAAGGCGACTCCTATCCCACAGCAGTCCCCCATAATGGAGTGTACCACCAGCTCTACCGGTGACACCGGCGGAAGTAGCAAAGGCAATTCTGGTGGCCCGTTTGGCGGAACAATAGCGGGGTTGGACAACGACGACAAGGAAGGGCAATCATCTAACCGGAAGGTCTGGTGGTGTTGGTCCCCCGAGCTGCACGGGAGATTCCTGGAGGCACTTCGGCAACTTGGCGACACTCATGGTAGTTATTTTTATCTTCATATGTACCGATTGATTAAAATGAATGATTTGGAACTGGGGAATCTTGAATCTAACTTGATGTTGTTTTTTTCTTTAAATTTCAGTCACAATGTCGAAGCAGATCCGTGAGTTCATGAAGGTGGACGGCCTAACTAACGACAAAGTCAAGATCCACCTGCAGGTTCGTTCCGAGATCTCTTTAGTCATCATCCTTCATCTCCACCACACCCCTCTCTTTTACCTTTCTTCCTTAACACGCCGCGACCTAGAAACGTTATTAGCTTCCCCCCCACTTCCATACTTGCAAAAGCACACTCATCAACGACACGGCTGGCTGGGAACTGCACAGGCAGATAATACGTAGTTTCCTTGGCCATGACTCCTCAGAGATATTCGATTCCGCCGCCCCCACCACACCCGAGCGCGGCCTCGATTCTAAGCTGTTTATGGTTTTAATGTTTACTTGGTTACTGATTAGATTTTCTTATTGTGGCCTATATGTTATTGCAGATAGAGGTCCCTTCATACAATGTAGGTAGTGGTTTCTTGATAGGTCCAACCTACTAAACGTAAGAATGGTGAACTATACAATTTGCAAAGAAAGATAAGTCATGATTTAACTAATTCATCTAGATAATTTGGTTAGTTGGTATTTTGATTTGGTCTGTCATCTACTCCTTATTTAATCTTCTCGTTATTCTTGTAGATTAATTTCTTTCTAGAACAAATATTACAGGCCTTTCTATTTGTATAGGATGTTAGTGCAGTTTTAAATGCAAGCGTTATTGACTATGTATTAGATCTACACACATATAATAGATAATACCAGAGGATTAAATGAATACTGAGGTGTCTTGTTTTCCTATTTTCCTCTAGCCCATCAGATCTAAATGTGTTATTATAATACCAATTCATGTGTTCTATTTGTTTTCATGAGTTTACTTGCTACGTTACTGATTTCATTTAGGTATTAATTTCTAAGATACATACATAGTGACTAAAACTGATTAGTGTGGACTATATATTGATGGAGGTATTAAAATTAAATATAATAAATACATATATTAAGGTATCAATTTATAAATTGTTTACCTAGAGAAGTACTGGGGCGGGGACAGTGAGGCAAAAACCTCCTCAACTAATGAATCAACAACTTATATCTCCATGTTTATTTCTATGATCAGTCTTTTTTTTACTTATATGAACAATGATTCAATAAAACTAAATATGTGTTATAAATTGTTTAATTGGATAAGTTTTAAGGGAGGAGGACAGTGAAGCAATAACCTCCTCAACTTATAAATCAATAGACTATGTTTGCACGTTTATTTCTATGATGAGTTGCTTTTTTTACACGTACAAAGAATGATTTAAAAAATAGAAATAAGAACTAATATTCAGAGTAAATAGACACAGATATGAAGGTAACAACTTGGTGAGTTTAAGGCATTAATAAGAATTTTCATGATCACTTTTGACGATACATTAATAAAAAATAGAAATAAGAACTAATATTCAGAGTAAATAGACACGAATATGAAGGTAACAACTTGGTGAGGTTAAGGCATTATTAAGAATTTTCATGATCACTTTTGAAGATACATTAATATTATATGCATCTGATTAATGTGGAGTTGTGGATTCTCTTTTGATGCATGTATGGGTACCTTCATATGTATAACCATAGGGAGGTCTTTATGGATCCATTGGTAGATTACTTGAGGTATGATCAACCTTAAGGGTCCTTTATAAGGTGTATTTACTTTTTAAGCTTTTAATTTTTTCTTGGTTACTGATTACATTTGTTAAATGTGGCCTATATGTTGTTGTAGGTAGAGGTCTCTTCATGCAATGCAGCTAGTTGCTTCAGGATAGGTCTAACCTACTAAATGCAAGAATGGTGAATTCTCTAATTCTCAAAGAAAGATAAGACTTGATTCAAATAACTCATTTGGCTAAGATACATAAGTGGTGTATACATCTAATTATTATGCATCTGATTAATGTGGACTCTCTTTTGATGCATGTATGGGTACCTTCATATATATAACCAAAGGGAGGCCTTTGTGTCTCTATTGGTAGTTTACATGAGGTATTATTCAGCCTTTATATTGTGTATTTACTTTTTATGGTTTTAATGTTTACTTGGTTACTGATTAGATTTTCTTATTATGGCCTATATCTTATTGCAGATAGAGGTCCCTTCATACAATGTAGGTAGTTGTTTCTTGATAGGTCCAACCTACTAAACGTAAGAATGGTGAACTGTACAATTTGCAAAGAAAGATAAGTCATGATTTAACTAAATCATCTAGATAATTTGGTTAGTTGGTATTTTGATTTGGTATGTCATCTACTCCTTATTTTATCTTCTGATTATTCTTGTAGATTAATTTCTTTCTAGAACAAATATTACAGGCCTTTCTATTTGTATAGGATGTTAGTGCAGTATTAAATGCAAGCGTTACTGACTATGTATTAGATCTACACACATATAATAGATAATACCAGAGGATTAAATGAATACTGAGGTGTCTTGTTTGCCTATTCTCCTCAAGACCATCAGATCTAAATGTGTTATTATAATACCAATTGCTTGACTAAGGTCCACTCCATGACTATTTGCTCCAAATATCAGTTCCTTGAATATGTGGTTCTTCTGTTCTATTTGTTTTCATGAGTTTACTTGTTATGTTACTGATTTCAATTAAGTAGGTATTAATTTCTAAGGTACATACATAAATATCTACATCTTATTAGTGTGAACTATCTATTTATGCTGGTAATAAAATTAAATCTACAAAATACATATACTAAAGCAGTGGTGGAGATCCCTTCATGCAAGGCATCTAGTTGTTTCTTGATAGGTCCAACCTACTTAATGCAAGAATGTGAATTCTCCAATTTGGAAAGAAAGATTAGTCCTGATTCAACTAATTTATCTCAGTAATTTGGTTCATTGGTATTTTGAGTTTGTTATATCATCAACTAATTAATTGATCTGCTAGTTAATGTTGTATATTAATTTATTTCTGGAACCAATATTACGGGCATTTCTATCTATATAGGATGTTTGTGTAATATTAAATGGAAGTGTCATAGACTTTGTATTAGATCTACACATATATTAGATACTATTAGATGCTTGAACGAATAATGGGGTGTCTTTTCTACCTATTTTCCTCTGGACTATTACATCAAAATGTGTTCTAATACCAATTTCTTGACTGAGGTCCAGTCTGTGTCTATTTTCTTTGAATATCAGTTCATTGAATACATGGATCATGTGTTCTATTTGTTTTCATGAGTTTACTTGCTACGTTACTGATTTCATTTAGGTATTAATTTCTAAGATACATACATAGTGACTAAAACTGATTAGTGTGGACTATATATTGATGGAGGTATTTAAATTAAATATAATAAATACATATATTAAGGTATCAATTTATAAATTGTTTACCTAGAGAAGTACTGGGGTGGGGACAGTGAGGCAAAAACCTCCTCAACTAATGAATCAACAACTTATATCTCCATGTTTATTTCTATGATCAATCACTTTTTTACTTATATGAACAATGGTTCAATAAAACTAAATATGTGTTATAAATTGTTTAATTGGATAAGTTTTAAGGGAGGAGGACATTGAAGCAATAACCTCCTCAACTTATAAATCAATAGACTATGTTTGCACGTTTATTTCTATGATCAGTTGCTTTTTTTACACGTACAAAGAATGATTTAAAAAATAGAAATAAGAACTAATATTCAGAGTAAATAGACACAGATATGAAGGTAACAACTTGGTGAGTTTAAGGCATTAATAAGAATTTTCATGATCACTTTTGAAGATACATTAATAAAAAATAGAAATAAGAACTAATATTCAGAGTAAATAGACACGGATATGAAGGTAACAACTTGGTGAGGTTAAGGCATTATTAAGAATTTTCATGATCACTTTTGAAGATACATTAATATTGTATGCATCTGATTAATGTGGAGTTGTGGACTCTCTTTTGATGCAGGTATGGGTACCTTCATATGTATAACCATAGGGAGGTCTTTATGGCTCCATTAGTAGATTACTTGAGGTATGATTCGACCTTAAGGGTCCTTTATAAGGTGTATTTACTTTTTAAGCTTTTAATTTTTTCTTGGTTACTGATTACATTTGTTAAATGTGGCCTATATGTTGTTGTAGGTAGAGGTCTCTTCATGCAATGCAGCTAGTTGCTTCAGGATAGGTCTAACCTACTAAATGCAAGAATGGTGAATTCTCTAATTCTCAAAGAAAGATAAGACTTGATTCAAATAACTCATTTGGCTAAGATACATAAGTGGTGTATACATCTGATTATTATGCATCTGATTAATGTGGACTCTCTTTTGATGCAGGTATGGGTACCTTCATATATATAACCACAGGGAGGCCTTTGTGTCTCTATTGGTAGTTTACATGAGGTATTATTCAGCCTTTATATTGTGTATTTACTTTTTATGGTTTTAATGTTTACTTGGTTACTGATTAGATTTTCTTATTGTGGCCTATATGTTATTGCAGATAGAGGTCCCTTCATACAATGTAGGTAGTTGTTTCTTGATAGGTCCAACCTACTAAACGTAAGAATGGTGAACTGTACAATTTGCAAAGAAAGATAAGTCATGATTTAACTAATTCATCTAGATAATTTGGTTAGTTGGTATTTTGATTTGGTATGTCATCTACTCCTTATTTAATCTTCTCATTATTCTTGTAGATTAATTTCTTTCTAGAACAAATATTACAGGCCTTTCTATTTGTATAGGATGTTAGTGCAGTATTAAATGCAAGTGTTATTGACTATGTATTAGATCTACACACATATAATAGATAATACGAGAGGATTAAATGAATACTGAGGTGTCTTGTTTGCCTATTTTCCTCTAGACCATCAGATCTAAATGTGTTATTATAATACCAATTGCTTGACTAAGGTCCACTCCATGACTATTTGCTCCAAATATCAGTTCCTTGAATATGTGGTTCTTCTGTTCTGTTTGTTTTCATGAGTTTACTTGTTATGTTACTGATTTCATTTAAGTAGGTATTAATTTCTAAGGTACATACATAAATGTCTACATCTTATTAGTGTGAACTATCTATTTATGCTGGTATTAAAATTAAATGTACAAAATACATATACTAAAGCAGTGGTAGAGATCCCTTCATGCAAGGCATCTAGTTGTTTCTTGATAGGTCCAACCTACTTAATGCGAGAATGGTGAATTCTCCAATTTGGAAAGAAAGATTAGTCCCGATTCAACTAATTTATCTCAGTAATTTGGTTCATTGGTATTTTGAGTTTGTTATATCATCAACTAATTAATTGATCTGCTAGTTAATGTTGTATATTAAATTATTTCCGGAACCAATATTATGGGCATTTCTATCTATATAGGATGTTTGTGTAATATTAAATGGAAGTGTCATAGACTTTGTATTAGATCTACACATATATTAGATACTATTAGATGCTTGAACGAATAATGGGTATTAGTGTGAACTATCTATTTATGCTGGTATTAAAACATCAAAATGTGTTCTAATACAAATTTCTTGACTGAGGTCCAGTCTGTTTCTATTTGCTTTGAATATCAGTTCATTGAATACATGGTTCTTGGCAAAAAGAGCAGATTTTGACTATTGACAAATGTAGAATTTTTTATACATAGTAATATACATCAATCTTTACTACTATTGCACGTAAAATTGTTACATGTTTCACTTAGTTATCTTGGACTATGTAAACTTGATACTTGAATCAAACTACGCTAAATTTCTAGCCCTTCCAAATCTCAGTTCTAATATCCTACAAAATTTAGGTTGATATATATTCCTGAATTAACATATCAGTCATACGCATTGTTTTATCTATATATAATATCAGTTCATTGAATACATGTTGCTTGGCAAAAAGAGCAGATTTTGACTATTGACAAATGTAGAATTTTTAATACATAGTAATATACATCAATCTTTACTACTGTTGCACGTAAAATTGTTACAGGTTTCACTTAGTTATCTTGCACTATGTAAACTTGATACTTGAATCAAACTACGCTAAATTTCTAGCCCTTCCAAATCTCAGTTCTAATATCCTACAGAATTTAGGTTGATATATATTCCTCAATTAACATATCAGTCATATGCATTGTTTTATCTATATATATATTTATGATATTAGAGATCATTAATAATATATTAAGTATGGTCTTTAAACAACATGCAATACCTTTCAATCCAGTGTTTGTATGTTGTCCATAATGTTAACACACAATTCTTAATTGTCTCGGTGGGGAGTGAGAATCAAGGAAGTTGGAAAGGTTAGAGGAGTTAGTGGGAGTGATTGAGCGGAGTAATAGAGGAGTAATTTTATATTCAATTCGTGGGTGTGTGTGAAGGATGTTCTTCAACCAAGTATTATGTTTAGATGAAAAAGAATCGTAACAGGAGACAACAAAAAGAAATTAATAAGTGAGACATATAGATGATATGCTCATTTTGACAAAGAAGCAGTCAATTTTAAGTTAAAGGAATAGAAAGAGAACGTCCAGATAGGAGAGTTTGTTAAGGAGTGTTGTTTAGATAATGGAAGTTTTTGAGAAAAGGAAATAAAAATGAAAAGAACCAAAAAGAACATGGGAGAACAAAACGCGGGAAAAGATAAAGGAGAAAGTGGGGAGGATAAGGGGTAGCGGGACAGGTTGTTTTGGGTGAAAAAGAGGAGGGAAAATGTAAAAGAAATAGTTGTAAAATCTTTTGGAAAAGGAGAGAAAAGAGACAGTTACGGAGAGAGTATCATTTTGAAAAGATGCATTGAAAACGAATCGCGTTTTGTTTTGAAAGGAAAATGGTGAATTGAGGAATTTCTATTGTCATTTTTTGTGAGAAAATAAAATTCATTATGATATGGGAAGGTACGGTAGGGAAAAGACGTTTGGTTTCCTGGAAAAATATGAGAAAATAGTTTGTTTACATGGATGAAAGTCACGGTTTTTTTTTTGCCGGTAGAAAGGAATGGATGGAGGGAACTTCTATGAAAATAGAAACTTATAACTTTTTGTATTAAAAAGACATCCAATGTTTTGTAAATTAAAATATGGTTAAAATCCACACCTGGAAGTGTTTTCCTCGGTAGTAGGATCCCAAAGAGAAGACTGATATTGATTGTTGTCGACTATGAATCCCTCAGTAAGATCAATATGGACGCCCACTCTAAAGCTGCGTAAGAAATGAGGAGATGAGAAACACATAAGAGTAGATGGTATTTAATCTATGAAAGACGAATGTTAAATTTTAGATATCACCTTAATGTATCTTCTTTGGACAGGATTTTCAGATTGAAATTTTTGAGAAGCTTAATGGGGAGGCGTCTCTGCTGAATAGGCATGCATAAAATAGTTTTCAAATCAATCAATGTCTGTTGAATAGGCATGCATAAAATAGTTTTCTAATCAATCACTTGACGTATAAATCTTACCATGAAATCTTAGAACATACTTTATGTACTGCAGCAACAGAAATGAATATGAACTTGAATATGACCAAAGAAGTTGGCCGATTTCCTATTTTGGCTTATGACATGAGGATCTAGGTGATGAGAAATTTTATATACGCATAGTATGACTAAATACCTGACCTGCTAGTATTTTCTTTCTGCTGCAGTGAAGTAAAGCGTGAGGAACATCCTTTGGAACTCGAGAACAACAAAAGCTATGTGTTGAAGAGGTGGTGTCACGTTGGGTGTTAAAAGGAGTGGGCACTAATGTTGGACGTCGTGTTTGACGTGGCTGTTGGACGTGGTGTTGAGGGAGGTTGTTGCAACAAACTCGATTTTGTATTTGAATTATTATTTGTAAAGATTTTGTATGTGAGTTATTTGTATTTGTATCCTTGTAATTGAATCAACAACTTGTCGTTCTTATCTGCTGAAGCTCAAGAATTATCATGTCATTGCACTGTAACATAAATGGAGGATAAGCATCTATAAATTTTATGGAGGATAAGCATCT
The DNA here is from genome assembly GCA_963693085.1 of Alisma plantago-aquatica. NCBI lineage: Eukaryota > Viridiplantae > Streptophyta > Magnoliopsida > Alismatales > Alismataceae > Alisma > Alisma plantago-aquatica. The sequence goes on along the minus strand of OY856413.1, from coordinate 192,757,808 downwards.
ATAAATCTTATTTTGGAATCTAATTATGGAGGATAAGCATCCATAAATGGAGGATAAGCATCTATATTAATTTTATGGAGGATAAGCATCTATAAATCTTATTTTGGAATCTAAAACAATGGATAATCACTATCACGTATGTTGGAAAGAGTCTGATGTAGTTGGCAAAACGTGGAAAGATAATTTGAATGTGAGTTATCTAATGAAGTTGAAACGTGGAAAGAGTCTGATGTAGTTGGCAATTGTTATAACTGGCATATAATTTAAAATTTGAATTTGAATTGGAATTTGAATGGTGGGAAGTTGACACAGCTGTCAACACGTTCTGACGGAGAGAAACGTGTGAGAAATAAAAAGCAAATAAAGTTGGTAAAAGGTGAGAAAAAACATGAGAACAGATTGAAAGATGGAGAGACCAGCATTTTGACACGTTGGCAAAATGCTAGTTTCTGACTGGCCACAGATGAGTTTGGTTGGGTTTTTTTTAACTGGTTGGAGAACTCGCTCTTTTTATAGTAGTATAGATCTGAATTGGGTTCTAAAAGTTCTTCCACCTTTTACATTATCTTTTTATGAACTCAAAACATATTTTAATATATTTTTCCTAATTAAAGATTATTCGTTATGAATCTTACAAATTAATATCCAATAAATTATTTCCATTGAATTCACTTATTATTAAACATTAGATTAAGGCGATGAAACCAGAGTCAAAAGAAAGATCACATTTTTCTCATTTTATTGACTACATGTACGTATTTTTCTTAACATCAATTTTATAAAATCGGCCAATAGAAATTAGCCAAAAAGCCAAGTTAGCAAAACAAGCATAGAGAGAGGGAGAGAAGGCGTTGACTTGAGTTGGCCCAACATAATCCGCCCAACTCAGCTGGTTACTAAGCAAGTCAGCATCACGCAAGGCAAAAGCAAGGGAAGAAAATTGGTGAAAAGACATAAATACCCTTAGTCAAAAAAATCAAAAAAAGAAGAACGAGAGGGTAAACAAGGGAAACCATAGGGGGGAAACTACCCCGACCTCGCTCCCCCGACAGGCGAAGCCTCAACTCCAACCTATGTGAGATGCGAGACTAAAATCTGATGTCAGTTCCTGTTCTCCAGCAACAAGCATCGTCGTTGGCTTGGCAGTCACCTGTCGGACTCAGAGAACCAAAAACCCAAGAAAATAGTGATGATAAGACTGAGAAAAGACCTCAGATGTAGAGAGGAAGGTGAGGCAAGATAATAGTGGTGGAGGTCGTATCACACCAATCCAAATCCACGAAAATGTGTGAGGTGAGGAACTGAAGTCAGACGACAACTCCGGCAAGGCCAACACAGATAAAAGCACACCACATAGGAGACAGAAGCTTGCACAAGCAATTCAAATAAGGGAACCATGAAACAAGGATGAAAGTGAGAGTTTAACGGTAGAGAAGGAAGGGAGAAGGTCACATGAATCTTGTCGGCGTCTCAATTGAAAAAGAGGAGAAGCAGATAGCTCCAGCAAAGATAAGGATGACGATGAATCAAAACTGAGTAAGGGGGGCTTCACGCCAGAGCAAGTAGAGCAATTGAACCTTGGGACGTGTTTGGGTGATGTCGGGGATGACTCGGGGTGAGGAATTTATAGAGAGGGTGAATTGTAGCAGAAGATGGGAAACTAGGCCAATGAGGTGTTTTAGGGGGTTTCGCATTGGGAAGGTGAAAGATATGGAAAGTAGAATTACAAGATGTGGGATCATCTCCCGATCGCAAAGGGAAAAGAACATGAAGATTGATGGAGAGGAGGGGGAGAAAAGGGAAATAGAAGATCTAGTTACTATTGCCACAAGGAAACAAAGAAGACGGAGGAAGAAGATGAACATCGGTCGTTCAATCTCAAATCCGACAGCCCAGAGAGCCCACATAAGAATAAAATAAACATTTACATGATAGATGGAATCCAAGTAACTATATGAAATCTGAAAAATAAATAGACGTGACAGGAAAAATCGATCAATTCAACAAAGTAATAATTGCATTTAATGTCCTACTTATCTCTCTTCCATCAAGGGTTCATACATTATCCAAATTAGATGAAAATTTACACATAGGTAAAGTTAGTCATGTTGATTCCAATTCTATAATTAGATTTTCCTTTTGATGACTTTAATGCATTAAATAATAAATTCTTCGTTTCTCTCTCGTCATGCATTAAAGACAAAGTGATTTTCCAAATTAGGTGAAACATTATCCTGAAGTCATACTTCACATGTTGAATATGAATTTACCATCAATTTTACATATTGAATTTGTTTGTAAATTTATTTAAGATTTTGAAGGTTCTACACACTCTCTCTCTCTAATTTCACCTTTTAAGCAAACTTTCTCCAAATTGGATGAAAATTCATCAAAATTCTATATTTATTATGTAGATTACGAATCTAAGATTATTTTCCTCTTTCTGAGTCATTTATTTTTTTATTTGATATTTTGGGGAAAACACACATCTTCTTATCCAATTTGAATTAAATGAATTATTATTATGTGAATAATTTGAAACTTGACTCCAAAGGTAATTGGGACCCAAGGAACACACTTTTAAACTTAGATTTTACTTTTGAACTTCTTTTTATGAAATAGGTCATATGTCCCATATGTGGCCCATAAGTTCATTATTCAACCAATTATATTCTTATTATCTCCATATGTGTATGACTATTAAGCATGATTTGTTATTTTACATCTCTTATGATACATTTTAGATTTTATTATTGCCTTAATTACACATATTAGCTTGTCCTTTTTTGGCCAAGTCAAAAGGGGTCAAATACTAACGTAGGGTTCTAGATATGATATGTTACAAGTACATTCTTACATCAAATATGGTTTTTCATTTGGGCCAGATCCTGACATTATCATCTTGATTAGTTTTTCATGATTTGAAGTGAATTTAGTATTCCCATGCATAAGCTACTCAGATTGAGAATTCATGTGATTATCAGTAATGAGAGAAGAATCACATAAGGGGACAAGAAATCTAACTAATCATCATCTACTTTGGTGGCTTAGGTGGTCCTTAAAGAACAGATGAGATTCCAGAGGGCTTTGTAAAAATTTAGGGAAGGATTTTAGTCCTCATTGGGTTCTTAAGATGTGTTATGATTTAAACATACATAGAGTCCTATATTTTTTTCTCCGATACCACTTGTCACAGAACTATTTGTTATCCTATATCCACACTCCTAATGGCTACAAAGATAAAGGCGAGTTGACTTGGGCGTTTATCCATAAAATGCCACAAATATTTCACACAGGCAATATATTTGTAAAAGAAATAACAACAAGACTAAAGAGATAACAAGATACTAAACATGGAGAAAGGAGATATGTACCCATTTCTACATTCAAGATAACCCATTGGTGTTCCATTTCATATCTTAGAGGCTCGAGCAAACCAGATCTTCATTTGTCAACTACAAATTTGATAAACACAATATATTAATGCTTAAACATTAATTATGCAATGAATTAGAAAGTAAATAATTAAGAGTATAATAAAATTTTCTTCGCTAGAAATGTCATATAAGAACGAATTGGAAACAACGCAAGGACACTCAACAATATTGTTTTATACAAGGCATGTTTTAAGTGTATTTGCACTGTGCTCAACAACATATTATGTCCATTGACCAGCTTCCCATGAGAAAGGCATGTAAGGGTGCTCAAGATCAGCTAACCCTTTTATCGACATGGTCTACCTTATCTTGAAATCTCAAGTAAAACACCAAACATTGTGTCCTTATCCCTCAAATATGGGCATGTACATTATTTTTGTATAATGGACAAGTTCAATTGCGTTTAAAGTTTGTTCAACATATTTCAAGCAAAATGAACATACTAATCATAGGGAAGAAGTAGCTCAAATGAGTAATTATCTATCCAAGCATTCATATGAATTTACATACAAACAAGCTAATATCATAGTAGGGTTAAGGGATTAAGCATACTTATGAGTAGTGGTCAAAATATGATAAAATCTCTAGAGATGGTCCAACCCAAGTGGACCTAAGATTCAAAAGATACAAGATCGAGTCTTAGATCACTAGTATTTGATAATATAAGCATCATACAAGTCATGTGAATGTTCCATTAGACTTAGGTTTCATATAGTTTATTCTTAGATCCAAGGCTCCAAACATGTATGCAAAAAGTCATCACAATCCAAGTGTCATCATTATATTGTAGCACTAAGTGAACCATCCACAACATGAGTATTATAAGGCAACTTTAAGATCTAATTTATATGTAGGGGAATCATGCAGGTTCACAACTAGTCATATTAGCTCAATATTATGAAATTGGGTCATATTTCCAGGTCATGTAAGACTTGAGAGAATATGATAGATCATCTTTGATTTTAGTGATACTAACTTGGTACATCTACTTATTTGAACTAGATATAGCAAGACATTTGCATAAAAATTGCATTTCATCAATACAAAACAATCTAGGTTAACTAGATCATTCTAATGCCCAAACAGGTACTTGAGGTCCCATAAGTCAAAAATAGGCCAATAAGCATGACATATTAGTTCATTAGACACATGGAATAGTAATTGTTACTAATTTCAAGGTTAACATGTGAGATGATCACAAACTAAACTTAAAGTTCAAAACTTGGTCAAGTTTTAGCATGCAAGTGCATAAAAGTGTAACCTTTTGGTCAACAATAAACGTAAATGTCAAAGTAAACATTAGGGTTCATTTAAAAGGGTCCAAGACCTAAATCATATAATTAGTGAACTAAAGTTACCGATCTAGGGGATTTGGAAGACTAGATATCATTAATGATACAAAGGTTTGCATTATTAAGATTGATTAATAATAAAAAGATTCACAAAGCATCATTTATAACAAAACCTAGATGTAACATGTAAAATTAGCAAAATACATTACATTCACTAGAAGTAATTATGATCTTTCGATCAAAATCATATATAATATCAAGGTATTTGGTTAAGAAATCTAGGATTTACATGGTTTTCAAGATGTGAACATTAAAAGAGAGATTTTGAGGTTATTTACCCTCATGGGCCACAAAACATTTGGCCTAGGTTCGTCCCGTGAAGGGTGCGCATGGTGGATAATTCCTATGGATCTAGCTTGAGCATTTTGTGGTTGCATCAAGCATCTCAACAAGATGGTTGGCGTCTAGAAGCAACAACAGGAAACTTGTAGCAATGAGGAGAGGCCTGGAGAGGCTCAACATGATCATGAGGTCCAATGGTAACCATATCACGTGTGTAGAGACATGTGCACCTCGGTGTTGTGGAATCTTTTGATTCTTCATTAACGCTTGTGTGGATACGAAGAGCTGAGAGATGGAGACAGGAAAGGAGAGGGTGGAAGCACATGTGGGTGCAGACCCAGAGGGAGCACAGACACATCACAGTTTGTTGCTCGGGATCCACACAGTAGAGAGAGATAGAGAGATAGTGAGAGAGATAGGGTGAGAGTGTGAGGGAGAAAAGTAGTGGAGGGGGTTCATTGGGGCATGGCATGGCGACCGTTAGCCACCCATACAACATATTAGACATCACCCTCTACCCTGAGCTAGGGTTTAGGAACCCAAAGGTGTAGGTGACGACGCCAGCATGAGGCTGTTAGTGGTGATTTAGGGTTAAGGTGTGAAATGAAAGATCAAGAGGAAGGTGTGGAAGACTAGATTGTGGTATTTATGGATGATTTGAGAGAGTATAGAAGCATCTAGGGCTTGAGAAAGGGTGGTCGACAGATAAGGAGGGAACATTTGGTAGGCTAGAGACTTCCCATACTGACTTGAGGCTTGCCCTACCCCTTTAGTCTAGAAGGTAGGTCGTGTGGCCAAAGGAGGAGCAATGACACTCTTGGGTGTGCTTGTGTCACGGTGAAGTAGCCCGACTTCTACTTCCAATAGTGGATGACGTGAGGATGGTGATGGCCTCGCGGTCGTCAGATCCAGCCATGATCTGCAACACGTGACAATCGAAAGGAGTGCATGACATGAGGGGGTGAGGGAGTATACCAAAGAGGGGAAAATCACTAAGAGCGAAAGGAATTAAAAGAATGGACCACGTTGGTTAACTTTGGGGACCATTAAGATGTAAAAGTGTTTCAAGGAGACAAAAATGAATTTTAATTCACACGATTTTCTATTGGGCATAACTCTCTCATAGTAGTTCCAATTTGAGCCAAATTTAACGTGATTGGAAGCAATGGATTGAGATCTGCAACCTAAGCAAAAGAAAAGAATCCAGATATACCCAATGATATGAAAAAAATCAATGGAGGAGTGATGATTTGTGATGTGAATGTAAAATTGATTTTTATCAATTTGAGTGTCATCAAAGTGATACATTCATACTAGACGAGACAATTGGGAAACAAAACCATCCAACCTAAAATTGATGGCAAGAACAAGAGTAATGTTTGAAATAGAAGTCCTATTTGATGTATGATTACTTCGCAAGTATTAAATGTTACCTTTCTTTTTTCATAGAAGAAATTAAGGGTCGGCCCGTTGATGAAGGAGTGCACCCTGGTGATCGTTGTATCATGATGAAGTGGTGATCCTTGTGTCTTCTACCTCACACCTGATTGGGAAATTGGGAGCAACAGTAGCACGACCATCCCTCACCTCTCACTTAGTGCTCCCTCCATTGTTTCTCTAAAAGAAGGTCCTATGAATTCGTGAGAAAAGGGAGAATCTAGCAATCCATTAATGATTGACTATCTTGATGTATTTTTAGAATGCCCAAATCCTTCCTAGACTAAGTCCTTAGGTCTACATGGGAACCCTGGTACATTTTCCACCCATGCCTATATAAGGCATCCAACAGTTCACCTATCATCCCCAAAATTACCCTATCCTCTCAATCGTCCTCAAGACCCTCAGTGATTTTCCACCAAGCTTCTTCATAGTTGTTGGGGAAATTGACCATGAACCTACAACTTGGGACTCATCCATCCAATTCCTTGGTGCTGGAACGTCTTGCGGTGGACATGGATAGTTTCCAACCCTCAAATGTGTCTTGAGGGAAATCCATCCATGGTACCCGTAAGACGTCATCACTTGGTTGGAGAAGCCTATAGAAGTGGAGATACCTCAATGTGGCAACATTTCAAGAAGGATCATAGAGGGTGTATGGACCCTTCTTAGATTCCGAAATGACTTCTACAATGTACTTTTCTCCTTCTTTCATCTTAGATGGTACCATCTTAGAAATGAAGATTTAAATGACAAAAACAACATGGTGCGTGTTTCCAGCTCAACTGGTGAGTGCACCAAGTTCTCAAGAACCCACTGTATTTATCCTTGTTTATCATTGCAACCATTAATCCATGGGTGTAAAAGTCAACCATCCAATTGATCTGGCCATGGCTGCCTCAAGCAATGCTCTAATAGTGAGGGGGTTGATCAATCCTCTATGGGTTTTTACCCCAGTGTCGCCACCCAAAAGATCAACCATGATCATATAATAAGGGGTATTAGGGTCCTCCCACTTGGATCTGATGCTCTTAGCCTACTTGGTAGCTGCCAATTGGCTGGACTGGACCACGTGCAAAATGGAATAAAATGGATAGTGTTTACATGTCTATAGGTTATTAGTCTATTAATATTTCATTTGAAATATTTATATTAGTTAGATCTTACCTTATAAATAAATTTGTATTAAATATCAAAATGATAAGAGAAATGCGAGGAACACGAGTGAAATGGAATCAATGCCTAATTGTCATCATAGTTGAAAAGTACATGGGTTTCAAGATTAATAAGTAGAATAGTTCATGGAAACCCTAGTTTTGGATATTAAAATGTTGAAAACATTAAAACTATTTCTTTTATTATGTAATGTGATCTTTTTTAGTATAATGATAATCAAGATGATGACTATCATTAGTAAAGTGGATGCACCATATATGTAAATAATTAGGGTTATGAAACCAAGGTTTATAACATGCAATGTTGTTACTGGACATTAGAGAATCTAACTAATCATAATGAAAGGATACGATGGATATAGTAACTAGGGTTACATCGAAGTATAAAGTGGATTAATAAATTTAAATCGTACAACGGAACTAGGGTTTGTACCTTTATTTCCTATCCTGAACCTAAGACCACTCTAGACCCTAGATTAGAATCGAGTATGGTTTAGTTTAATTAATGTCATGGTGCTACTTTAAGATCTAAATACATGCATATTAAAATGTTTATTTCTTGGATCTATTGATTGGATTGATTGAATCTACTAGACGTATAATTGTATAAGCTGCATGGCTCACTATTACAATACATGGTTACTCTTATGACTACCAGGAGTAGTTTTTCAGTGTTTCTCTAGGATTGACTAAATAAATTTCTAGGTGTTTAAGGATCGTATGTTCAATAATAATTCCAATATGAGTATCACATAAATCTAATTATCATATCCTAAACCCTGGGATTGCAGAGTATCAAAGGCTGATGCATACGAGCCCTAGAAGGGACAATGATCATGCCTAAAACAATATATCTAGTAAGGTCCGTAATATGTAAAGAAAATTCTAGTTCTTATTTGCAATATTTGATGTTCTATATGTGATTATGTTATCTTCACACATTGTGGTTGCACCCCAATATGGTGACCATGTTTAGTTTGCTGGAATTTTAGTATACAATGTACATAATAATGGATATAAAGAATATGATGAATGATAATGAAGGTATTAAGGATATACTAAGGAGGATTAGATAGATAAACACTTCTTCTTATATGTACACTTCTGGTAAGAGAAATTTGTGTAACTTCATGCAGGAGAATTTTTTGTAAACAATATTTTAATTGGTGGAAGTTATTTTCTAGTATTTGTTATTTGGTCAAATCTAGATCCTTGGGGATTTTAAGTAATGTCTCTCAACTTTTTGGGTCATTCCATGATTTGGGGATATTACTCATTACATTTGATATCAGGTCCCAAAAATTTGCAAATGATATTTAATAGTTTATAATGTCCAGCCATGTGTAGAAATATGCGGGAATTATTAGGTCATTTTATAAACACAATGGTGTCCAAAAGGGAGCATGACCTAGGTTAGCAAAACATTTTTGCACAACATTAGTCGGATTACGAGGACTCACGTGCTTGTGCCTCCTGCTTGGCCAAATTCTGAAGATTTTTCCTAAAATAAAATACCTTTAGGTTTTCTTGTCAACCCACTTGCTTAATAAACCTTAAAAGGTGTTGGTATGTACGCCCTGAGAGCCAGTCATGGGATGATTGGTGGGATAAATTAAGATTGATTTGATAAACATCAAAAGAAATCTTTCAATTCTTTCTGGTTCAGTCATATGAGATAATGATAGAACAAATTGAATGTCTAGAGAATGACAGTACTCAATGACGTATGCTTTCAGGTTGAGGACCTGAACGATGAGATCATACGAATTCTACGAGTTTGTACATTCTTATTATGTCCCTAGTTGGATGTCATTATGGAGGGTAGATAGACAACAATGACACACAAGACTAGATTGTGGTGTTGGTTGATGACAGAATCTCATTAGTCATGATATGGAGATACCAAACCAAACACATAGGTACTTGTTAGAGAACAAGTGTACCGGACAGACCCACTGTGATTTTGACACATGGAACCATGATATGGTAGTCACAGTCAGTTCTCAAAGTGATGGTGGTGAGTGTGATTCTTTGACCTGAAATCACTACACTCAACACATGTCGTTGGGTACACTTTGACATCATCAAACGCAATCCTGAAACATGGGTTGTTATAAAAGTAATGATTGGGTGGCTTTAACACATGGGGCTTTTGAGGGGTGAGTGATAGATATGGGATTTGTCCCTCCTAAGGGAGTTTTATATCCATGGTCACTTGATGAGTAGGATTGAAATAGGCGTGCGCACGCATGTGTGAATCATTATGTGATATTAATGTCATACATATCTCCTCCAGTTTACTCTGAAGTCATGAAAGTGAATGAACATTGACAGGATGACTGTTTCATGCCTTGAGTTCATTCGGGATATCAGCGATAAAGGAATTATACATTCAATGTAACTCAATTCACGGATTGTAGGATTGAAAGTTGTTATCCAACTTTCTATTTCACTTGGGTAGCATTGATGTGCGACTAGGCACAACTCTTTGCTTGTGAAGTCATAAGTGTTATGGACTTTCATTGCCAACGTGAAATTGGCCAGCTGGGTCAGACACATAGGATTTAACCTAGAAGAAGATTTTATCCACAAACGATGTTTATATTGATTACTAAAGGAGTTTAGTGTTCAATTAAGCACTCAATCAATTGATAGCTCAGTATCATAGTGTTCAAGGTGTTGGACCGATTGATTAGAGTATCAGATTGATTGAAACTACAATTGACAGATTTTGCACAGTCTGCACTTCCTACCAATTGGCTCATATGATGCTTGGTGAGCCAATTGGCTCAGATTGGTGAGTTGACCGGCTCAGGGCAGGATGAATCGACTGGTTCAAGGGTTGAACCGATCGACTCAACTGGTCCAAACGAGCAAGTTGGGAAAGTCAGGCTGGTGAGAAATTTCTCTTCATTTCACTTGTCCAATTTGATTGGAACAAGGATTGGTATTTGGATCAATTCAAAACAAAAGAGGAAAAGTCAATCGGGAAGTGACCAGGGAAGTGAACTAGCCGTTTCAAAAGTGAACCGATTGGCTCAAGTGTCCCAACTAACTGGTTCAGGTGTGAACCGATCGGCTCAGGTCCCCAACCGACTAGTTCATGCATGAAACGACCGGTTCAGCTGGCGCAGTTGGTTGTTTTGTGAAAAAATATCGAACCCTTCTACTCCTTCTTTAATCCCGCATTGTCCGGAGTAGAGAAACATGTCCCATGACCCTCGTATATATAGGGGTATTGGGGGCATCTCAAGAACAACTCAGAGAACATCAGTTACTCTACAAAGTTGTCGTTCTCTCTAGTTGTGGTAACCAGGAGAGCCCGAACAAGTGCTACCCGATTAGGGAGGCAAAGTAAGGGAAAGACAACTACTGAAAGGCGACTAGTGGCAGGAGAGTGTGTCAGTGACTAGTACACTGACAGGAGGGTACAACTCCTATCGGTGCCTTGTGCGACAAGGAAATCAGAGTTCTAGGTAGTCCGTACGGACGAATGTAGAGGCGGGAGACTTCTACCACTCGGAGGACAGTTGTCAATCCTGACAGTCCCTGTGACCAGGAGCTGCACAGACACCATCCAAGAATGGAGGTGAAGACCGCGCAAGCCGCAAGGTAACGTCGTCGAGCAAGCCTCACGAAAAGGTATATCTCTACATACCATCCTTCCTACTGTATATACGTTGACGCGATTCCTTTATTCTAGGTTTGGGGAGAAGAATTTTTTTGTTTCCACTGCCTTCTGTGCCTCCCCTAAAACCCAACAGTGATATCAGAGCCACATCAACTGCTCTATACATTATGCATGTCCAATCCTAAATCCACAAATCCCAATATACATATGTGATATATAATATGAATGCACTCGAGACGCGTCACCCTTAAACGAGTTTTGTGGTGGATGTATAGTGTGGTTATGTCCAATTAACCCTATGTCTATGGTTGAATGTGGTTGATTGCATCTCAGTCTGCACACCGATTCCTTACCTTCTTTTTTTGATGTAACTCGAGATAACTCGAGATTTATTTCCTACCTCTACTCCCCCCGGAATGTAACTCAGGATTTCTCCATTCAAATGTAAAATAGGATAGATCTTTTATTTCATGTTATGTCAAAGAATGGCAGACAACCTAACGACAACTGAGACGATCTATTCATGGCATGAACTGATCAACTGGTGTTCTAGAAGACCGGTTCGAGGAGCAAGATGAGTGGGTGGTGACCTGAGGAGATGCGGGATGACCAGTGAACCGATTAGTTGGAGGATCCAATTGACCGACTGGTGGCACCCAAACGACTGGCCTGATGGTGAGCCAATTAATCATGGAGATGAGTTGATCAAACCTAGAATGGGAAATCATGGAGTTCATCTTGTACAAGTTTCATGTGTGTAGACCTAGATGACCGTGATTCCTCTTGGCTCGAGGCATCACATTAGGATGGCCATAATCATCACTTTTATCATTTCACATGTTTTCTATGGGATACAACATGTATATGATATGTACTATGTATTGTGGTGATTGGATATGTATATGTACCTTTAAAACCAAATCCCTCATTTAAATATTAAGTCTTATATGACTTCCATTAGCGGCACACATGAAAAACTTGATCAACCAAGCGTAGGTTCCGCCAAAGTGTGGTGCGCCGTCCATCTTGCGGAAGTGTGAAGGGTAGACATGTAGGATCTGCCAAAGAAGGATGCATGTTTACTGTGTCAGCTTTTGGGTTAGACTTAACTGGTGATTCTTAGAGCGTCTATGCACAGAGGCACGGGATGAATGGCAAGAAGTTGCGCTTGTCATCTATCGAAGAGTTGCATATGATGCAATTGGCATAATAGCCCACCTAAATAGTCAAGTTGGGGGGGATCAGCCAAAGCTGAGTCATGACTTGATGAAATATGGATCTTGCTCACTAGAAGGTTGTATGTTGTAATCTTCCGAATTTATGGTGAGGGCTATCAACTTGAAAAAAAATAATGGGAGCCATAATTAATTAAAGTCCTAATAATATTGTCAACCTTTCAAATCAATAAAATAAGTCAAAATTGAGTTTTGGACTAAATTGCATATATTTCCTTTTGTAGTACAAATGACAACAAACAACAATCACTTTTTGTTGCGATCAGTCCTTGAAAAGGACAAGCTGAATGGGCTAACTTCCACAACTGGTTTAGGACATTGAGAATTGTTCTCACTCAAGAGTGAAAGCTCTATGTCCTAGATACTCCAGCTTATAAGAAGCATTCTGAAGATGCCATTGATGCAAAGTTCTTGATGTTGTGCTCCACGAACCATGAGTTGCTGAGACAACATGAGAACATGGGTGTCATTGAGATAATTCAGCATCTCAAGAACATGTATGAAGATCAAGCACGGCAAGAGAGATATGATGTCTCCAGGGCATTGTTCAAGTGTGTCATGACAGAAGGAGATCCAGTTGGTCCTCACACGTTCAAAATGATTGGGTATGTGGAGAACCTGACAAGACTGGGATTTCCCCTGAGGCAAGAGTTGGCTACTGACGTGATACTGCAATCATTTCCAAAATCCTACCGTCAGTTTGTGATGAACTACAACATGAACAACTTTGACAAGCCATTGACAGAGTTTTTGGGCATGTTGAGGACAACCGAGGCACAAATGAAGAAGGACAAGCCTAAATCTGTGATGATGATCAGCAACAAGAAAGGCAAGTCCAAGCGTAAGGGCAAGCGCAAGGCTAAGAAAGGTTATGATGCTAGCCAGCATCCCAAGTCATCTTCAACTCTCAAAGCCAAGGGAGGCGTGACCAAGAGAGGCAATTGTCACCATTGTCAAAAGCCAAGACATTGGAAAAGGAATTGTACTCTCTATCTGGAAGAACTAAAGAAGAAGGAGGCAATGGACGTCTCCACCTGAAGGTGTCATGAAATAAACTTGTAACATTTTTGAGGTATATGATACCAAGATATAAAGTGTAAATCACCCAATAAATGGGGCAAGTGTTGCCGCCATAGATATGAGTACTTCAGTTTATTTTCAGCCTTGAAGGCATGTAATAGAGTTATGAACTGCTATTTCAGATTTGCCAATGGATAGAAACACCTTAATTTTTGCATATTGTATGACAATAATGGCAATTAATAAATTTGATGTTTCAATCTTTGTGGCAATGCCTTGTTTATCTTGTGGGACTTAGTACGCATAAGATAAAATGATACCTAAAAGTTATTGATAACTCAAACAATCAAATTAGCATAAATCATGAGAAATTCATTTCTAGTTTCCATATGATGGATAAGTCTAGACTCTTTTTGGTTAGAGAACCAGTGAGAGTCATGAATCTCTTGGACATGATCAATCTTCACTAGTCATAGTGGGAGATTAATTATCCTATTAGGTATAATACATGTGATGTATTTACATACCTATTGGACTTAATGCTAGTACTTCAAATGGTGTTTAGAGAAATACCAATATGAATATCTTGAAGTATTCAAGAATATCGAATTCACTACTACAGAAATAGCATTCAGTGTCGCTTTTCTGGGCGTCGGTTATTAAGGAAAACCGATGCCTATCATATAAGGCGTCGGTTGTTTAAGCAAACTGACGTCTATATTCGAAGACCAGCCAGACACGGGTACCGCTTTGTATTAAGCGTCGGTTGTTTATAAAAAACCGACGCTTAAAGTCGCCCACGAAATCCATTTTTCGATAAAAAAAATAGTGTCATTGTCAGCGTCGGTTATATACCTAGAAAACCGACGCCTATGTGCTATGAAAATTTGCGCTGGAAATGTCACTTTCAGCGTCGGTTATCCTTGTATAACTGACGCTGAAGGTGGTTCCCGCCAAACATTTTCATGAAAATATCGTCCAATTGGACGTCGGTTGTTGCAAAAAACTGACGCTAAAGATGTTTAGGCGTCGGTTGTTGTAAACAACCGACGCTATTTGGGAACTTCATAACCCTCGATCGCCCGACTCTTCCCCTTTCTTCTGTTTCATTGCTACCCTATTTCCCTGTTGCGGCGATTTCTCCGGCGATTTCTCTGCTGCTGCTGCTAGTTTTTCTCCGGCACTTCTCTCTGGCGCCCCATCTCTGGCGTCCCCTCTCCGGCGCCCCTCTCTGGCGCGTTTCTTCTCCGCCGCCCCTGCTGCCTGCCCCTGCTGCCCGCCCTGCTGCTCCAACCGCCTGCGTCGCCGCCACGCCTGAGAACCGGCACCTCCACCACGCCTGGTGCCCACCTGCCTGCCCACCTGCCTGCCCACCGCCGCCCTAGCTCCTTTCTTCCTGCTCACGCCCGACACCACCCCCTTCTTCCTGCTTTGACCACCACTGCTGGAAAAGGTATGTACTACTGGTTTCCTTATATACTAGTAATGCATGATTAGTTTTACTGATTTCCTTGCTGCTTTCAGTGATTAATTATTGGTACTACTGGTTAGTATTACTTTAGTGATTACTTTAATTCAACAATTCATAGTTTGTTATTTACAATTACTGATCTGCTTGCTGATTTTAATGATTAGAGATACTGATTAATAGTAAGTATTGATGAATACTTAGTTAATTACTGATTTGTTGATTAGATATGTATAGAAGTTCCTTATAAATATATTTTTTATATACACATACATGTAATTTTGTATAAAATACATGATGTAGTGTGATCTTAAATCCTAGAGTGTACCCCTTTTGTTCTATGATGGTACCTATGATCCTAAATACATCCATAAGGGTCTATTGTATCCTAAAGAAGATTTATTTCTTACTTCTGCCCTAATTTTTATATGGATCTTAATCGTATATCGCTTACTCATAAATAAGGAAATATCCTCCCTTATGACCACCTTGATGTGTATGTCCCATATAATCCACATGTTGGACCCTAATGATACAAATTTTTTATGTTGAAAACGAATGTATGTTTCAAGTGTTGAACCTAATGTTGGACAATGTGTTTGTTATAGGTGGTACACATTTATTATATAAGAATGACATCACATGTGTTTGTTGGCCTAGAAAGTCAACAATCATTGTTCTTTATATTACTTGTACATTGGTATAAATTAGAATGAACAATCACTAAATTATATACTGTTTGTATGGAGTCCGGCTTCATTGTAGATATCTATTATTGTGTTTGTTGGCCTAGAAACCCGTCCAAGATTGACTCATTAGGAGTAAATCTTGGATAGTCCCCAGTTTGGGACTGTTCTTGAACACCTAATCTCACTTAGGATGTAAGTGTATAATGTGTATTGGGTTTTTGAGAAAATTTTGGTAGCATTTCCCCGTTTGTTCTCTAAGTACATATGTACTTAGAGAACAGTGGGGAAATGCTGCCGAAATTTTCTTGAAAACCCAATACAAATTATACACTTACTAGTGAGATTAGGTGTTCAAGGATGGGATAGGTGGTACACATTTATTATATATAAGAATTACATCACATGTGTTTGTTGGCCTAGAATGTGAACAATCATTGCTTTTTATATTACTTGTACATTGGTATAAATTAGAATGAACAATCACTAAATTATATATTGTTTGTATGGAGTCCGGCTTCATTGTAGATATCTATTATTGTGTTTGTTGGCCTAGAAACCCGTCCAAGATTGACTCATTAGGAGTAAATCTTGGATAGTCCCCGGTTTGGGACTGTTCTTGAACACCTAATCTCACTTAGGATGTAAGTGTATAATGTGTATTGGGTTTTCGAGAAAATTTTGGTGGCATTTCCCCGTTTGTTCTCTAAGTACATATGTACTTAGAGAACAGCGGGGAAATGCTGCCGAAATTTTCTCGAAAACCCAATACACATTATACACTTACTAGTGAGATTAGGTTTTCAAGGATGGGATAGGTGGTACACATTTATTATATATAAGAATGACATCACATGTGTTTGTTGGCCTAGAATGTGAACAATCATTGTTTTTTATATTACTTGTACATTGGTATAAATTAGAATGAACAATCACTAAATTATATACTGTTTGTATGGAGTCCGGCTTCATTGTAGATATCTATTATTGTGTTTGTTGGCCTAGAAACCCGTCCAAGATTAACTCATTAGGAGTAAATCTTGGATAGTCCCCGATTTGGGACTGTTCTTGAACACCTAATCTCACTTAGGATGTAAGTGTATAATGTGTATTGGGTTTTTGAGAAAATTTTGGTAGCATTTCCCCGTTTGTTCTCTAAGTACATATGTACTTAGAGAAGCGGGGAAAAGCTGCCGAAATTTTCTTGAAAACCCAATACACATTATACACTTACTAGTGAGATTAGGTGTTCAAGGATGGGATAGGTGGTACACATTTATCATATATAAGAATGACATCACATGTGTTTGTTGGCATTTCCCCGTTTGTTCTCTAAGTACATATATACTTAGAGAACAATGGGGAAATGCTGCCTAATCTTTTCCTAATATATACTTGTTAATACAAATGCTAAATGTTTGCCTTTTTCTAGTTAATACAAATGCTAAATGTTTGCCTTTTTCTAGTTAATACAAATGCTAAATGTTTGCATTTTAAATGACATTTTCAGATGGCTGACCATGATGAGCATGATGTCCATGATGAGCATGAAGTCCATGATGAGCATGCTGTCCATGACGAGCATGGCGAGGATACTAATGTAAGTTCTAAAAACATATCCTGTATTTCTATTAAATTTATTATCTTCTAGTTATGTCATATATCCTATATTTCTATATTGGGCTAATTTAGTGTGTTTTATTTTTGTCAAATTTTAGGTTGATGCACCTGTACCCACTGAAGCACTACGTGTATTTTACTACGCGCTTAAACGCAAGTATACGCGTCGAGTAATATAGGCCTTGTGAGGCCCGAGTCGAACTCAGGGATAGGTGAATTATTGAAGACTTCTACTAACTAATCGCAATCAGCTAGGCCGATTAACAAAATATGGTTTTGTTGTTCAAATTAAAAAGAAAATAAAAATCAAACAAAGAAAACAATCGATTAAAGGTTAATTTAATCAATTCAAAAGGATATCTTTAGGATGGCGGTTTCACCGCGGGTCAACATTGTATTAGATTTTATATAATTCCTCACACTTCTCTCTCTATCCGGGTAGTGGCCTAAAAACAGAATTACCCACTATCGTGGTGTAATTCACTACTTAGATTTAGGTTGATTCCACCGTCGTAGTAATCATTCCCCTAAACTAAGCGCATTAAAAATGGTCTCTCAGTTCCCACCATTAATTTTACAACTCCTTTGTCAAGGGTTTTATTGATTAATGTAGAATTCGTCTCTTTTCAACCGTTAATCCTTCTGTCGAAGTGATTAAGGGTGTTAAATTATTATTATGGTGATCAAGCATAACAATAGAAATGGAGAAAACGAATTTATACCACGGATTTGAGAGAAAAATATGAATTATTGATATAAAAATGTCATACAATGCATTCCCGGGCTACTCCCGGTCCTAAAGATTGAGGGTTTTAGCCTCTCATGTCCAACTCACACGAATACATGGTGGAAATTGGGGAATTCATAAGAAAAACGGGAAATAAATGGGAAAACCCCTGAACGGAGAAGAACCGGTGGATCCTTGGCGTAGAACACGAGCTTTCCCCGCCTGTCGGTGGTGGAAATCGTCTTCGGCAGCGTCCGAATCACCCGGGATGAGCTTCTCGGCCTCCGTTCTCCTTTCTCTCCTCCTCGGCACTCGTGCAATCCAAAAATGAGATGATCCCCCCGTGTGGGCGGCCGTCATTAGGTATAAGTCCCTAATTAGGTCGTCAAATAACAACAGCCGTCCGATCGAGATCAAAACAGATCCAACGCATATCCGCTGGCGTCGATACCATCGACGCGGGTTGATGGTATCGACCCCGCGGATTAGCGGCAGCTTTCCTTTCTTTTATTCTAAGCGCCTGTGGTGATCTCGATACCATCGACTGGGGTGTCGATGGTATCGACTCCTGTAGCGTCGGTTTTGTCTTTTAGCGACGCTGTAGCTCTCCTTGTGTCGATGGCATCGACTTTCGTCGATGGTATCGACTGCATCCTTGCCAGCAACCTAAAGTGATCTCGATGCCATCGACTTAAGTGTCGATGGTATCGACTCTGTATTGCTCTTCTCGGCTGACAACATGTGGCTTGGTCGATGGTATCGACTTCCGTCGATGGTATCGACGGAAGCAGATACTTGTTTTTCCTGAAATTTCACAACAAGACCAAGTAAATCCACACAATTTATAATAAGATGATAAATGATGCGCACAATAGTAAAACAAAGGGGATTTGATATAATATGATGGCAAAGACCAAATTAAGTGAATTATGCAATATTGTCCATGAAAATGAGTAATTAAGGCACAAAACACATATGAAATAGGTCTTTAAATGCGACTCAAAATCATCGCATCAAACACCTAATCTCACTTAGGATGTAAGTGTATAATGTGTATTGGGTTTTCGAGAAAATTTTGGTAGCATTTCCCCGTTTGTTCTCTAAGTATATATGTACTTAGAGAACAACGGGGAAATGCTGCCGAAATTTTCTCGAAAACCCAATACACATTATACACTTACTAGTGAGATTAGGTGTTCAAGGATGGGATAGGTGGTATACATTTATTATATATAAGAATGACATCACATGTGTTTGTTGGCCTAGAATGTGAACAATCATTGTTTTTTATATTACTTGTACATTGGTATAAATTAGAATGAACAATCACTAAATTATATATTGTTTGTATGGAGTCCGGCTTCATTGTAGATATCTATTATTATGTTTGTTGGCCTAGAAACCCGTCCAAGATTGACTCATTAGGAGTAAATCTTGGATAGTCCCCGGTTTGGGACTGTTCTTGAACACCTAATCTCACTTAGGATATAAGTGTATAATGTGTATTGGGTTTTTGAGAAAATTTTGGTAGCATTTCCCCGTTTGTTCTCTAAGTACATATGTACTTAGAGAAGCGGGGAAATGCTGCCGAAATTTTCTTGAAAACCCAATACACATTATACACTTACTAGTGAGATTAGGTGTTCAAGGATGGGATAGGTGGTACACATTTATTATATATAAGAATGACATCACATGTGTTTGTTGGCATTTCCCCGTTTGTTCTCTAAGTACATATATACTTAGAGAACAGTGGGGAAATGCTGCCTAATCTTTTCCTAATATATACTTGTTAATACAAATGCTAAATGTTTGCCTTTTTCTAGTTAATACAAATGCTAAATGTTTGCATTTTAAATGACATTTTCAGATGGCTGACCATGATGAGCATGATGTCCATGATGAGCATGAAGTCCATGATGAGCATGCTGTCCATGACGAGCATGGCGAGGATACTAATGTAAGTTCTAAAAACATATCCTGTATTTCTATAAAATTCATTATCTTCTAGTTATGTCATATATCCTATATTTCTATATTGGGCTAATTTAGTGTGTTTTATTTTTGTCAAATTTTAGGTTGATGCACCTGTACCCACTGAAGCACTGGAGCAACTTGATGCGCAGCACCAAACACTTAACAAGAAAAGGGGCATCACTCTGTTGAAGAAGTTATTAGCGCTAAGTGGTAGTGGATCCAAATTGGTGGTGGAGTTTGATAATGGAGGAAATCCAATTGGAGTGAACCGCAATAATTTTGTAAACTATCTTGGGTGTACCACTCGGAGCCATTGTGGTGTTAAGTATGACAATTGGCATAAAGTTCCTCAAGGGAAAAAAGACTTGATATGGAAGGATTTATGCGTGAGTTATTATTATTTGCAATTCTATTTTGTAGATTACAAATTCTATTATTTGCAATTCTATTTTGGATACTAGTTAATAACATTTCTATTTTACAGAATCTGTTTGCATTGGATGAGAAGTTGCATCGTAAAAATGTGATGCAACGCGCTGGAAAGATGCTTAGGAATTATAGGACAAATCTGAACAGAGAATACATAAAAGAGGGTGATAAGAAGAAGAAGTCAGCCCTTGAACAATGGAACTTCTTGGAAAAAGAAGATTTGGACAATTTTGTTGCTTCAAGAAAATCTGAGGAATTCAAGGTATTAGGCGTCACTCCCAATTTAATTAATATACATTGTATTCACCTATTCAAGATTAACATTTAGTGCTACTAACCAAATCTTTAATGTGCATACTAACTAGGCCCTCAGTGACGCACAAAAAGCAAGGCGTGCACTGAATGTGCATGACCACACTATGGGTCCAAAAGGCTATGCAAGCGTTTGCCAAAGACTACAGGCGGAGTCTGCGGCTACTCAGGAGTCTGCTCCTACTCAGGAGTCTGCCACACCCATGCCTCGCCATGATATCTGGATAGCTGGCAGGCAAAACAAGAAGGGTGAAATAAAGAAGCATGTAACTGCTGAGGCGGCTGCAAAAATGGTAAAATACAACTCTTAGAGAAATCGTTTGAATATTGATTATTTGTGGTGTTAACTTACCAATTTCTATTTATGGTGATTAGCGGGAGCTGCACGAGCAGAGGAAACAAGGCACGTTCATCCCTCAGGGCACAAGGGATGAATTGACAGTTGCTCTGGGTAACCCAGAGCATCCTGGACGTGTTAGAGGTGCTGACGCTGGTGTTGGAATCAAAGCATTCTTTGGGCCATCCCAGTGCAAACCCAGAGCAGGACTTTCTCAAGAAGAGGTAACCTATTCTTTTTTTAGAATGTTATTGCAAAAGGAAATTCATTCATAAGAAGCTAATGTTTCTTTTATCCATGTATAGGAGAATAAGAGAGTTGAGGATTTAGTTGCTAAGAAGGTCAACGATGTAGTTGCTGAGAAGGTCAAGGAAGAATTGCTGCGGTGGCAGGCATCTCAGGCTTCCAATACGCCTATGGCGACCCACTCTTCTCCTGATGCATAGACTGCGAGTAATCCTGGAGACCCATCGCCTAGTATGTCTGCTGTAAGTATTGTTTATGACATTGTAGCTAGTCTTTTCAAGATGATATGTTTTCAAGATTATATGTATATATGTATAACATTCTTTACGTAAATTTGTAGGCATTGAAGCCATGCCGCTTAAGAATACAAGACTATGTTGTTGCAGAGGCGCAAGCTTACCCGTCCCTTCCTGGGGAAAGCTTTCATGGGACTCCAATGCCACAGGGATATGTTCGTGTGGGCCCATTACGTGTGTTACCCGATTGGAGGGAAGTTGCGTTGCCACATGCCCACCCATATATTGATACACTTGGTGAGGCAGAAGGCGAGGTCATATTGTGGCCCAAAGCAGATGTCGTCTACACGACTGAAATTGTAAGATAAATTTACATTGATTTAGACTGTTAATGTGTATATATTATGTCAACTGATCTGAAATTATATATACAGGTTAAAAAGAAGACACCAGGAGCACCTAGGCCTCCACCTCCACTTCCCGCATTACCAACTTGGGTTCCAACTGACCTAACATACCCGTTAGGTCCTGCTTGTAGGGGAATGGCATGTTGGCTACGTGCACATAATATACATTGCCCTATAATAGT
Source organism: Alisma plantago-aquatica (assembly GCA_963693085.1). Classification (NCBI taxonomy): domain Eukaryota; kingdom Viridiplantae; phylum Streptophyta; class Magnoliopsida; order Alismatales; family Alismataceae; genus Alisma; species Alisma plantago-aquatica. The sequence goes on along the minus strand of OY856413.1, from coordinate 192,735,612 downwards.
TTCTTTAGATGCATATTATGCAGGTCGATCATACGATAACTCTTTATTTATACAAGATATTATTGAGCTGTTTATGTATGATTGGCTGAATACATCAATGATAGAGACATGGATAAGGTGAGATCTTGTTTATACATCCATATACCTTGTGTAAGATCCGGTGATCTGGTTTCTTATATATTAATGCATACGTAATACATGTTTTTCAGCTACTTAGTCGAAGATCATTGCAAACAATTTGCATTTGATCATGTGGGATTTTTGATTCCATCATTGATTAGTATGGTAGCTAAAGACCCTGATAATGTTCAACAATACTGTATAGATGCTTTTACAATTTTTGGTCAGCAAAAGAAGACGATAATAATAGCTCCATTCAATGTCAAGTAAGTTTACTTTATTTATAATTTGGATTTAAGAAAATTCCATTTTTATTGTGCATTTTGAGTTATTAATTGTTAACCTTTTACCTCTAGCGGTAAACATTGGGAGTTACTAGTTATTGTCCCCGGGACGTTCACTGTTTATTATCTAGATCCCGCGGGAAGTACATTAAACACTAAAATTGGACACGTAATGAGAATGCCATTATTCTGGTGAGAAATATTTCATTTTTATATCCGTTAACATCTTTTATTACATTACTATTTACTTATGCAATTTATTGTATTATATTAACATGTAGGGGTTTAGATGCATTCAAAAAGGCTGGAGGAACGGTCCCAAGGAAAAAGAACCAGCCAATAAATTGGCAGAACGTACAAGTAAGTTCCCGACTCGAATATATATATTATTGATGTGAATTGTGCTTAGTTGTATTATTTTGTATGTTTCAATTTATAGTGTGCTACACAAGACAATGGATGGGCATGCGCATACTATGTGATGCGATTTATGCAGATGATTATCAAATATGCCGCATTGGACATCGATACCATACATGAGGTATTATATATAGTCTCATTAGTTAGTATGAAATATATCAATCTTATCTTATTTTTATATTATTACTTATATATATACATCATTCTCTTTGCAGGTGTTTAAAACTGACAACACTACAGGTAAACGCTTAAAAAATATACATGCTCCATATACGATGGAAGCATTAAATGAAGTAAGAGAAGAATGGGAAAAAGCCATACAAGCAGTGGCAACTGTAAGATATAATTGGGATGTTGATAGCGATAATGAATGATACTTTGTAAATGAATATTTCTGAATGTTAATACATGTATTTGAATGTTTCTATATGTGTGAATGTGAGAATTGAATTGATGTCTGAATGTATGTACTTGTGTGAAATTTTCTTTGTGACTTTTGCAGGTTTGCGGCCTATTTGTAGGCTGATATCAATGGATGTCGTAAACCTGGAGTTCAGAAAACTGAACTGCAGGTTCTCATCCTGCTGACCAGCCACAGCAGGCCTACAAACTGATATGAAAAAAAATATATATAAATAGGCGTCAGTTATTTATAGAAAACCGTCAGCAAAGCCATACAGCGTCGGTTATTTGATAAAAACCGACGCCTAATAGTACAAACAACCCGACCGTGCAGGATAGCACGGCCGTGGTGGAAAAGGTGTCGGTTATGCATATAAAACCGACGCCTATAGTACTAAACACGGTCGTGCAGGGAAGCACGCCCGTGTCGTCTTGAAGTATAGGCGTCAGTCTTTTGGTATATAACCGACGCCAAAAGTGTTTGTGCCACAGAAAATGGCGTCATCTAGGGCACTTTATGCATCGGTTATCAACTAAAAGACCGACGCTACATGGAATATAGGCGTCGGTCTTTTAGTAAATCACTGACGCAGAAAGTGCCCTAGATGACGCCGTTTTCTGTGGCGCGAACCATTTGGCGTCGGTTGTCTACTAAAAGACGACGCCTATAGGTTAAATAGGCGTCGGTTAAAAAACCGACGCCGAAATGTTCGACCTTTAGCGGCGCCCACATAGGCGTCGGTCAGAAACCGACGCCAAATGGGGTTTCTATAGTAGTGATTTGGTAAAGTGCTAATTCTTGATGAGATCAATGAATGAAATACTTGAACCAAATGTTTGAGATCCTTATAAATGATTATGATAATGTATCATACTGAGCTCGTGATTAAGTCATGGTGATGTCTAAATTGAAAGGAGTCATACTCTAAGGAGTTAGAGGATGATTATCAAATAACTAATTTTCTTCTTAAATAAAGAATACCCTACACTAATAAAGGACATTAAGAATCACAAAGGGTTGTGAGTTCTTATATCCTTGACAGATACACCTCGATTATCTATGTGATGAGTTGGTCATGTGATGAGTCAACTATCTAGATGAATATGAGCAACCGGATTTTGAGTTATGGTTTATGACCATTACATCCTAAATGACTTCCATGTGAACCATAAGGTAAGACCTTGATGGAAGCACCCATTGGGATGAAATCCATAAGTGTGAATGAGTCTTAAGCTTTAAGACACATGGATAACATTTTGAGAAGGATGACACTTGTTGATTTGAACTTAATTACTAAGAGATTTGCATACGGATACTAAAATTGCATTCCTATGAGGAATAAAATAAGGATGTGTATGTGACACAACCTATAAGGTTTATGAATCCATTAATGCAAATGAAGTCTATAAGTTACAATGGACTAATCAATGTAATTGATTGAGTACAAGCAACTCAGAGCTAGATCTTTATTTTGATAATATAGCCAAAGGGTTTGACTGATATGAAAAAGATAAAGAAGGGATCTGTGATTTAGTGGGAGCGTATTTGTATTCCACATATCGATGAGGAATGAGATGTTCTAGAATGGAATCCTTTGTGGAAATTATCTTTAGGGAAGATAGAGACGTTTCCTATGTCATAGGAATAGAGATCTATAGAGATAGTTCTCGAAAACCTCTTGACCGGAAAAGAGAAAGCATACATTGGAAATCTATACTGAAGGGTTCAGTGTGCACCAATTCAATGGGAGAAAACTTATCCATGCTACATGGAGTTAGTATCCCAAGGCCAAGTGTCCAATTCTTAGGAAGCATGGAAACACTAAGAATAGATAAGGATCTACCATGTATGTAATCATCCCATCATCTTGCATGTATGGACATGGAAAGAACAAAATACATTTATCATCTTGTTTGTAGGACATGACAATATGATATGCTCATCCTGATAACTCATATGTAGAACATGACGAGTGGATGTTCGCCTAGTTCCAGTAAGGGTTACTAGAATACCATAAGAACTTGATAAGTACTTGAAGTACTAGTTATATGGAAATAAGGAAGGATTCACTGTAAAGAGTTACACTGATGTGAACTTCTAAAAAGGATAAAAAATTAATCGCAAAATATATGGGATATATAGAAGGGAATGTTTGTTGATAACGTTCCAATAAGGTCATTTAAAAGGAAAAGTTGAGTATCTGTGTGTTAGAGAACATTAGTGGATACTATATGGATCTGGAAGTTCATAGAGATGAACTTATAGATATTCCGGTCATTGATGACAAGTTAGGAGTGCTTGGTCATGCAATGTGGCTAAAGGGTTGCAAAGGAATACTAGATCGCATATTACGACAACTCCATCTCATACGTGTGACGTACAACGAAGAGATGAGAGACATGTAGTTAATACCGACTTTGGCAAGGTGTTTCCATAACTCACTGTGTAAGCAATAGAGCATAGTAACATGTGGGACATGTTTGAAGATCACTATGAATATGATTCAAGGGTGATTGGCTCGCAGTGCAAGTGGGAGTCTATTGGTATGTATGCCCTGAGAGACAATCATGGGATGATTGGTGGGATACATTAAGATTGATTTGATAAACATCAAAGGAAAGCTTCCAATTCTTTCTGGTTTAGTCATATCAGATAATGATAAAACAGATTGAATGTCTAGAGAATGACAGTACTCAATGACGTATGCTTTTAGGTTGAGGACCTGAATGATGAGATCATACAGATGCTAAGAGTTTGTACATTCTTATTATGTCCCTAGTCGGATGTCATTGTGGAAGGTAGATAGACAACAATGACACACAAGACTAGATTGTGGTGTTGGTTATTGACATAATCTCATTAGTCTTGATATGGAGATATCAAACCAAACACATAGGTACTTGTTAGAGAACAAGTCTACTGGAAAAAACCACCGTGAGTTTGACACATGGAACCATGACATGGTAGTCACAGTCAGTTCTCACAGTGATGGTGGTGAGTGTGATTCTTTGACCTAAAGTCATTACACTCAACAAATCATTGGGTACACTTTGACATCATTAAACGTAGTCCTGAAACATGGGTTGTTATAAAGGTGATGATTGGGTGGCTTTAACACATGGGGCTTTTGAGGGGTGAGTGATAGATATCGGATTTGTCTCTCCTAAGCGAGATTGATATCCATGTCCACTTGATGAGTAGGATTATGATAGGCGTGAGCACGCATGAGTGAATCAGTATGTGATATTGATGTCATACATATCTACTCCAGTCTACTCTGAGATCAAGAAAATGAATGAATGTTGACAAGATGACTTTTTCATGCCTTGAGTTCATCTGAGATATCATAGATAAAGGAATTATACATTCAATTTAACACCATTCATGGATTATAGGATTGAAAGTTATTCTTCGACTTTCTATTACACTTGGGTAGCACTGATGTGCGACTAGGCGTCACTCTTTGCTTATGAAGTCATAAGTGTTATGGACTTTCACTGCCAACGTGAAATGGGCCTGTAGGGTCACACACATAGGATTTAACTTGGAAGAGGTGTATATCCACAAACAATGTTTAGATTGATTACTAAAGGTGTTTAGTAGTTCAATTAACCACTCAATCCATTGATAGCTCAGTATCATAGTGTTCAAGGTGTTGGACCGATTGATTAGAGTATCAGATTGATTGAAACTGTAATTGACTAATTTTGCGCAGTCTGCACTCCCAACCAATTGGATCATATGATGAATCGATCGGCTCATCTTGGTGAACCGATCGGCTCATATTGGTGATCCGATCGGCTTAGGACAGACTGAATCGACCAGTTCAAGGGTTGAACTGATCGGCTCAACTGGTCCAAACGAGCAAGTTGGGAAAGTCAGGTTGGTGAGAAATTTCTCTTCATTTCAATTGTCGAATTTGATTGGAACAAGGATTGATATTTGGATCAATGTGAAACAAAAGAGGAAAAGTCAATTGGGAACTGACCAGGGCAGTGAATCGATCGTTTTAGAAGTGAACCAATCGGCTCATGTCCCCAACCGACAGGTTCATGCATGAAACGATAGGTTCAGCTGGCGCAGTTGGTTGTTTTGTGAAAAAATATCGAACTCTTGTTCTCCTACATTAATCCTGCATTGTCTGGGGTAGAGAACCATGTCCCATGACCCTCCTATATATAGGGGTATTGGCGGCTTCTCAAGTGCAACTCAGAGAACACCAGTTGCTCTGCGAAGTTGTCGTTCTCTCTGGTTTTGGTAACCAGGAGAGCCCGAGCAAGTGCTACCTGATTAGGGAGGCATAGCAATGGAATGACAATTGCAGAAAGATGATTGGTGATAGGAGACTTGTGTTGGTGACTAGTAAACCGACAGGAGGGTATGAATCCTTCCGGTTCCTTGTGCGACAAGGCAATCGGAGTTCCAGGCATTCTGTGTGGACGATTGTAGAGGTAGGAGACTTCTGCCTTTCGGAGGACAGTTGTCAATCCCGACAGTCCCGGTGACCAGAGATGCACAGACACCATCCAAGACCGTAGGTGAAGAACGCGCAAGCTGTGAGGTAACGTCCCCGAGCAAGCCTTGGGATATGGTATATGTCTACAAGCCATCTTCCTACTATATAGACGTTGACATGATTCCTTTATTCTAGGTTTGGGGAGAAGAAAATTTTTGTTTCCATTGCCTTCTCTGCCTCCCCTAAAACCCAATAAAAGGAACTTCCCTCCTCATATCAAATTAGGGGTTTTGAGAAGAAGTACGATTCAGGCATCCTTTGCAATCAATATACATATAATGTGGGCCAAATGATAAGGTAAAGAAAGATGTTTTATGGATTTTCATTTACAAGGGAAAATCCTAGATGGAGCTAGGGTTGGTTTAGGAAAACCGTAGTGCGTCATGGGACATGGAAACCCTAAGAGACAAAGTTGTGGTCCTTGAGCCAAACCATAAACCCTAATCCTAGGTAAAGGGAGTAGAGTAAGTGAGACAAAAACCGTACCCATAAGCCACTAATTAGGGAAAGAAGAAAGTGTAAGTATAAATGAGTTTTCATGTGAAAGATTTTGAGGAACATAAACAATATAAGAATAACACATGATATAAATATAACATGCTCAAATCCCTCATGCAATCTTTGGAAGTTTGGATATGAAAAAAAGTCATTGAGATGACTAAGATCAAGCCCCTAGAGGTGGAGGTCACAAAAGATCAAGCCCCTTGAGGAGAAGGTCACAAAAGGTCAATCCCCTTGAGGGGAAGTTCACAAGAGATCAAGCCCCTTAAGGGGAAGGTGAAGAAGGGTCAAGCTAATGATTGTGTAGGCCGACATGGCACTAAACAAATTACTAGAAAGGTGACTTGAGTCTACTGTGTAGATGACCAAAATCTGGATAGGGAAGGCCACAAAGGGTCAATCTGTGATATGGAACTAATTCAATGATTGGGAAGGTGGCCTATGTCCTCCATATGAACAAAACCCCACGAGAGGGTATGCCAAAGATTGAGTAAATAAGGGTTGACAAGTTACAATAAGAAATGGATAATTAGGTTGTACAATAATTAAAATATGAATCCCTCATATTCAACTTTTAGGGTTGGTGTCCCAACTTAGGGTGGGTCCCCAATAGAGGGAAAAGGACCTATGGGGCTGGAAAATTTGTAAACATGTAGGGTTAGGTTGTCGCTAGAGAGCCTAATCTCCTCCTGAGAGTCAAGAAGACACCATAGGTTAGGACCTTCCATAGAAGGGTGAGTTGACCAATCATTTTAAGGATTGAGGTAACCTTGAATGTCACCTATAGTGTGAACGATTAAGCATACAAAATATGAAAGCATGTACATTCTATGAACCAAACAATGCCATATCATAGGGATACAAGAAAAGTCAACAAGGAAGTGGCTGAAAGTAGGTGACGAAGTTGGGATAGGAAGGTCACTAATCGGCCAAGCTGGGATTGGAAGTCTGATGTAAAAATGAAAGTCATTGTAACAAATGGTGATCCTGTAGGGATAGGAAGATCACCAATAGGCCAAGATGGGAAAGGAAGGCCAACATAAGAGGAATTCATTACAACTATAGGTGATCATGTTGGCATACAAATGTCACCCATAAGCGAAGTGGGGAAAGGATGGCTGACATAAGAGGAAGTCATTGCAATGACAATTGATCAAGTCGGGATATGAAGATCACCAATAGGAGAAGTCAAGAAAGGAAGGTCGATATGAGAGTAAATCACTGCAATGACTAGTGACCGAGCCGGGAAAGGAAGGTCACTGATAGGCCAAGATGAGAAAGGAAGGTTTCCATGAAAGACCAAGACTAGGAAGGGAAGCTCACTATGAGCCCAATGCAAGAACATAAAGTGAATAATGTGCACCCCAAGACTGATAAAGGAAATTCAGGTTAATGAATTACATAAGAGAATGATTATCTAATGATAAACCCTCTCTAGGGTAGATCCCTCACTAAATCCTAAGGTCAATTAGGGAGGATTATAGGTACATAAGATCGATGAGATTAGGAGGTGATTGTGTCCTGAATGCATAAGACCATAGGGTTTTGAGAAATGACCATGTTAGCCTGATGCCCATGAATCAGGATATTCACCACCTTCATGACTTCTTGATGCCCAAGGCGTAAATGTGAGAGTCACTCCTTCAATGCATAAGGATGATATAACTCCAAAGGTATACATACCCCTATAAAGCTTAAGGAAATGACTAAGGCTAGTAGGACTTGAAGTGTAAATATGAAAGATACAATAAGTCTTGTAACAATGAAATCTTAAGAGGAGTTGTGCATGTTCAAGAGTGAGTAAGGTATTTGACTTCATGAAGTATAAGAATGTACGGTTTAGAGTCATGTTGAGAATGATTCAACCCAAAATGTGAATTTTTTGGATAATTTGTGCGTACTCCATCTCTACTCTTACAATGGGATGGACATTGTTTTTGGGTTGCACTCAAATGCTTATTTCATTTTATTATGAGTGAAAGAGATTGAGGTATACACATGGTATGCTTAAAATTGATGTATAAAATCTAGGTTTAGGTTAATGGCATGATCTAGGGTTTGAGGCGTTACCTCACCCTTATGTGGAAATAAATAATAATTTATTGGAAGCTAGGTTAAAGGTAATCGCCAAATGGAAAATGAAATTTTAGTGAAAATGAAATATCTAAGTGATAATGTTACTGAATGAATGGGTATATGAAAATACCCTCAATTCAATTTGGGAATCAAACGTAGTCATAATATGAGGAACTTGCATATCAATAAAAATGAAAAAATATATTCCAAGTTGGGTTGCTCACTCTAAGTTGTGAAATTAAGCAGAGTTGTCATTCACCTTAATCTCACTAGGTGTAAAGTTGGTGAAAAATTTTATTTTAAAGAGGGGTGAATATTAGATCCTCAAATTTTGGTTATTTGTTATACATAAATATAAGACTTGATTGAATAAGATAATTCCAAAATTACATTGGATGGAATAATAAAAGTGACACATTTATGGAATGGGTGCAACCCATGGCCCATATAAAGGCGCATTAGACTCTTTTCTTTTTAAATAGGTCATTGGATACAAGATAAATTAATGAAAAAAATTGTGTATGAACAAATAGTGATGGGTTTATGGATTGCTAAATAATAAAAGTATAAGCTAATCTGCAAAAATAATATATGTGATGTCTTAGATAATCAATGGATTTTGTGTATTTTATTTTTTTCAATAATCAATTAAGGAAAATATTGGACAAAGAAAGAGACGAAAAACCTATAATAAATTAGTTACCAAAGGTAATGGAAAATTGGTACATAAATAAGGAATGGTGTGCAATTCTCTAGAAAATATATGTTGAGGGGAACTAATGAATTGGATTCGGTCCAATATTGTACCTAATGTGAAATGTATTAATATGGGATAATTTGCCAAGTTTGGATGGAAAAAGAAATGAATTGATGCCTTAAAGGAATCAAATATAGCCTTTGATTGCCAAGTTTGGTGTGAAACCTGATAATACCATATTTAAGTATTCAAGAATTTCCTTTAAAATTTGAGATTAATTGGATAAAGGGAGAGAGAGATATGAATTAAACTATTTTCATAAAGTTAGAGGGATTACTTGGCAAAGTATTGAATGTCACGTTTACCTTTTCGTAAAATAAGTAAAGGGGCGACACTTTGAAAATGGCATGCACCCTGGTGATCATTGGATTATGATCAAACATGATCCATGTGTCTCCTACCTCGTGCTCGATTAGGAAATTGGGAGTAATAGTAGCATGAATTTCCCTCCCCTCTCCCTCTCTTCTCCCTCCATTGTTTTTTGCAAAAAAAGGTCCTAAGAATTTGTGAGAAAAGGGTAACACTAGTGAACCATTAATGAGTGACTATCTGGCTATATTTGGAGAATGCCCAAACTCTTCCTAGATACGAGGGCACCTAGGTACCTTTGTCACCCATGTCTATATAAGGCATCAGACAATTCACATATCAATCCTAGAATAACCCCATCCTCTCAATGGCCCTGAGATCCTGTATGAGTTATGACCAAGCTTTGACATCACCTTAGGGACATCGACCACTAACTTGCAACTTGAGCTCATTTGGCCAATTCCATGGTGCTAGAGCTACTTGGGGTGGAGTGGAGAGTTTCCAACCCTCATCCTGGCTTGAGGGCAATCCACACTTAGTACCTATAAGATCTCTTCATTTAGTCAGAGTAGTCTATTAGGGTGAAGATGCCAGACCCTTTCCAACCATGATAGGATTGTCGAGAGGATCACAGAGGGTGTATGGAACCTTTGCAGATTCTATAACAACTTCTACAGGGTACTTTGCTCCTCCTTTTATCCTAGATGGTGCCATGTTACAATAATGAATATATCGATGATGAAACCATCTTGATGAGTGTTCCTGGCTGAACTGGTGAGTCCTCCTAGTTCGTAAGAACACATAGTAGGTATCCCTATCTCTTGTTGTGACTATTGAGCCCTGGGCACGAGAGTCAATCATCTGGTTGACGTCTCCATGGATGCCTAAAGTAGTAACTTAGGAAGCAAGGAGGATGATCAATCCTCTTGGGGCATTTAACCCAGTGCTCCAACCCTCTTGATGAACCTTGGTCATAGTGCAAGGATATTAGGGTCCTTTCATCCGGATCTGAGTCAGGCCGTGTCGTAGTGCTTATCCTAGTTGGCTACTACCGATTGGCTGGATTGGACCACGTGCAAAATGGAATAAAAATGGATAATGCTGGCATGGCTATAGGTGATTTGATTGTTAATATTTAATTTGCAATAATTGTATTAATTAGATCATAACTCAGAATATAATGATATTATATATTAGAATGATCAATAAAATGTGATAAACACAAATAAAATGGATTCAAGGCCTAATTTCATCATATTGGAAAAGTAAATTGGTTACATGATTAATAAGTAGAATAGTTCATGAAACCCTAATTATGGGTACTAAAATGTTGATAACATTAAAAGATTTTCTTTTTTTCTATAAGCTGATAGTTTTTGTATAATGATAATCAATATGATGACTAGGGTTAATAAAGTGGATGACCGTACATGTGAATTATTAAGGCTACGAATCTAAGGTTTATAAACTGTAATGTTGTTATTGGAGATAAGTGAATCTAAGTGATCACTATGAAAGGATATGTAGGATATATTAATTAGGGTTACATATGAAGTATAAAGTTGATTAATAACTTTAATAAAGTATTGCAGAATGGAACTAGGATTCATACCCTTATTCCTAGTTCAATAACAAAGGACAAGGTAAACCCTAGATTATGATCAAGTTAGGTTTAGTCTAATTAATGTGATGGTGACACTTTACGATCTACATAAATGCATATTAAAAATTTAAATTGCTTAGATCTGTTGATTGGATTGGTGGAATCTACTTGAAGTGTAATTGTATGATCTGCATATCTCACCAATAAGGTATGTGGTTACACTTATGACTACTCGCAATAGTTTTCTAGTGTCTATCAGATGTTTCTTATGTATTAATTAAATAAATTGTTGAGTGTTTATTTACCTTTTGTACAATTATAATTCCACTATAAGTATCACATAAATATGGATACCATATTTAAACCCTAGGATGACAAAGTATCAAGGGGTGATGCACATAAGCCCTAGAAGATATGGATTACACCTAAGACAATATGTCCAGCAAGGGCTAGAATATGTAAAGCAAATGCTAGTTCTTTTTTGAAATACTTAATGCTTTATATGTTCTTATCTTAGTTTCACACATTTATGTTGATCACATTTAGTTTTTTGATGTTTTAGGTGTACAATGTACATGCTAAATTACATGAAGAATATGATGAAAGATATTGAAGGTATTAAAACTATAGACGGAGGATTAGATATATAAATAATTCTTCTAAGAGAAACATTTTTGTAAAAAAAATTGAATTACTGGAACCGATTTGCTATTATTTGTTACTTGGTTAAATCTAGATCCTTAGGAATTTTGGGTAATGGCTCTCAACTTTTTGGGTCTTTCCATAATTAGGAGATGCTAAAAATGAGGTCATTACATTCTATTTTTGGAAAATCTTGGTAAATATATTTCAAACCCCAAGACAAGGGGAAAAAAACACGAGATGCATAGAAGTTTTTCTAAGAGTTGGCACTTCTTAGATTAAAAAACAATTATGCACCCATCTAGGTTTTATGTAAGAACATAGAAAAGATCCCAATTTCTATAAATGATGGTAGAATTATTGGCAATCCTATGATTATATGTATGGTATCTAAATTGTATATCATATTCTAATTTTCTAAACATAGTGAGATTGTCACTATCTTTTCCTACATGTTTCCTCTTGTATTCTTTCACCCAAATTATATGATAAAATGTTTTGATTTCCCATAAATCTAATTCTCCATTGTTTTCTCATGTATTCGCCACCTCGTCTAGGAATAAATATAGAGAGTATGATCTATTTAGGTTTAACTTCAATTGTGCTCATCCCTACATGTATTTCCATACTTTACATGATCCAAACAACTGCTCAACTAATTCATCACCAAACTAACATAGCTAGCAAGTAGCATCTTCACAGAGTCACTATCAACATATTTTTACCTTTTTTAGGTAGGAAATCCTTGAGGGTCGTGTACGTAGAGAGACCATCTCATATGGTACATGGATGACCATAGCTTCTCATAAACTCTTTCCTTTTACTGGACCTATCTGAATCTTTCTCACATGTCTTCATCAACACTGCTGCAATACTTTGGACATAGTTCCACCATTCTTTTTCAGATGGTTGAGTAAACTCATCTATGTCTTTGTTGTTGAGGTAGGTCCCCACCGTATCTCTTATACATCCATTCATTCCTTAGTGATCACCCATTTATTAAACTCATTGTTCTCTTCATTGTGTAGTAGTCATCCAAATTTGGCAACCATTTAAGATGAAGATCAACATTCTTTTATAGGAGATGTCAGCCTACTAGAGCTCAAAAGATGATTGGGGCTCCTGCATATGAATTCAGACATAGGGATCTCCATACTAGTAAAAGACAACTTTGATACTTCTCTTTTCCCCATAGCATAGTGTTTTATTAGAATGTTACACCCCGCCATAGGAATTTTTGTTCCTTGCAACATATTTATCATGTCCTTCAAGTGATCAAGGCAATCATGGAATTTTTTCATTCTTAGATTACCCCCAACCATGGGAACACTTAAGTATTTCGTCGAACAATCCCTTCTCTATATAGACAAGTCTCAACCTGAGCATCCTCATTCATGCAAAACAATAACAAATATAGGTGTGTTTTGGTCACATTACACTTCATACCCGTATAGTTACCAAATTCTTAGAGAAGATTTTTTAGTGGCATTAGACTTCTTTCCCTTCCCTCCACGAAGATGAAGATATCATCAACAAACTATTAATGACTCAACACTCCAGTATAGCCTTATCATGTTATTATAATGATATTATTCTATCTTTCTAATAAGATATTTGACTATTATTGTGAATAGCAAAATTGACAATGGGTTACCTTGTTTGAGGTCGTTTGAGTTTTTGAGAAAACCCATAGAATTCACAATGAGTAAGACTAAAAAGGATGGAATTGAAACACATTGTTTAACTACTTTTATCCACTTATCACAAAATCAAATGCATTCAAAACACTTCCATAAATATGAAGATATGACTAATTAGTATGTTTTCATGGTGTCCAACTTAACATAAGAAGAAGGGATATTCCTATTGATATTAAATTACAAAGTGAGTTTAGAAGATAGCATAGAGCATTCTACAATGTTCCTCCCCTTGACAACCACTCCTTGGTTTGGTGAAATCATCTTTGGTAGGATCACAAGTAGCATTTTTATGATGGTCTTCATTATGAATTAATATGATATTAAAATGGATAATGCTGGCATGGCTATAGGTGATTTGATTGTTAATATTTAATTTGCAATAATTGTATTAATTAGATCATAACTCAGAATATAATGATTTTATATATTAGAATGATCAACAAAATGTGATAAGCACAAATAAAATGGATTCAAGGCCTAATTTCATCATATTGGAAAAGTAAATTGGTTACATGATTAATAAGTAGAATAGTTCATGAAACCCTAATTATGGGTACTAAAATGTTGAAAACATTAAAAGATTTTCTTTTTTTCTATAAGCTGATAGTTTTTGTATAATGATAATCAATATGATGACTAGGGTTAATAAAGTGGATGAACGTACATGTGAATCGTTAAGGTTACGAATCTAAGGTTTATAAACTGTAATGTTGTTATTGGAGATAAGTGAATCTAAGTGATCACAATGAAAGGATATGTAGGATATAATAATTAGGGTTACACACGAAGTATAAAGTGGATTAATAACTTTAATAAAGTATTGCAGAATGGAACTCGGATTCATACCCTTATTCGTAGTTCAATACCAAAGGCCATGGTAAACCCTAGATTACGATCAAGTTAGGTTTAGTCTAATTAATGTGATGGTGACACTTTATGATCTACATACATGCATATTAAAAATTTTATTGCTTAGATCTTTTGATTGGATTGGTGGAATCTACTTGAAGTGTAATTGTCTGATCTGCATAGCTCACCATTAAGGTATGTGGTTACACTTATGACTACTCACAATAGTTTTCTAGTGTATATCAGATGTTTCTTGAGTATTAATTAAATAAATTGTTGAGTGTTTATTTACCTTTTGTACAATTATAATTCCACTATAAGTATCACATAAATATAGATACCATATTTAAACCCTAGGATGACAAAGTATCAAGGGGTGATGAACATAAGCCCTAGAAGATAGGGATTACACCTAAGACAATATGTCTAGTAAGGGCTAGAATATGTAAAGCAAATGTTAGTTCTTTTTTGAAATACTTAATGCTTTATATGTTCTTATCTTAGTTTCACACATTTATGTTGATCACATTTAGTTTTTCGATGTTTTAGGTGTACAATGTACATGATAAATTACATGAAGAATATGATGAAAGATATTGAAGGTATTAAAACTATAGACGGAGGATTAGATATATAAATAATTCTTCTAAGAGAAACATTTTTGTAAAAAAAATTGAATTAGTGGAACCTATTTGCTATTATTTGTTACTTGGTTCAATCTAGATCCTTTGGAATTTTGGGTAATGGCTCTCAACTTTTTGGGTCTTTCCATAATTAGGAGATGCTAAAAATGAGGTCATTACATTCTATTTTTGGAAAATCTTGGTAAATATATTTCAAACCCCAAGACAAGGGGACAAAAACACGAGATGCATAGAAGTTTTTCTAAGAGTTGGCACTTCTTAGATTAAAAAACAATTATGCACCCATCTAGGTTTTATGTTAGAAGATAGAAAAGATCCCAATTTCTATAAATAATGGTAGAAATATTGGCAATCCTATGATTATATGTATGGTATCTAAATTGTATATCATATTCTAATTTTCTAAACATAGTGAGACTGTCACTATCTTTTCCTACATGTTTCCTCTTGTATTCTTTCACCCAAATTATATGATAAAATGTTTTGATTTCCCATAACTCTAATTCTCCATTGTTTTCTCATGTACTCGCCACCTCGTCTAGGCATAAATATAGAGAGTATGATCTATTTAGGTTTAACTTCAATTGTGCTCATCCCTACATGTATTTCCATACTTTACATGATCCAAACAACTGCTCAACTAATTCATCACCAAACTAACATAGCTAGAAAGTAGCATCTTCACAAAGCCACTATCAACATATTTTTACCTTTTTAGGTAGGAAATCCTTGAGGGTCGTGTACGTAGAGAGACCATCTCAGATGGTACATGGATGACCATAGATTCTCATAAACTCTTTCCTTTTGCTGGACCTATCTAAATCTTTCTCACATGTCTTCATCAACACTGCTGCAATACTTTGGACATAGTTCCACCATTCTTTTTCAGATGGTTGAGTAAACTCATCTATGTCTTTGTTGTTGAGGTAGGTCCCCACCGTATCTCTTATACATCCATTCATTCCTTAGTGATCACCCATTTATTAAACTCATTGTTCTCTTCATTGTGTAGTAGTCATCCAAATCTGGCAACCATTTAAGATGAAGATCAACATTCTTTTATAGGAGATGTCAGCCTACTAGAGCTCAAAAGATGATTGGGGCTCCTCCATATGAATTCAGACATAGGGATCTCCATACTAGTAAAAGATAACTTTGATACTTCTCCTTTACCCATAGCATAGTGTTTTACTAGAATGTTACACCCCGCCATAGGAATTTTTGTTCCTTGCAACATATTTATCATGTCCTTCAAGTGATCAAGGCAATCATGGAATTTTTTCATTCTTAGATTACCCACAACCATGGGAACACTTAAGTATTTCGTCAAACAATCCCTTCTCTATATAGACAAGTCTCAACCTGAGCATCCTCATTCATGCAAAATACTAACAAATATAGGTGTGTTTTGGTCACATTACACTTCATACCCGTATAGTTACCAAATTCTTAGAGAAGATTTTTTAGTGGCATTAGACTTCTTTCCCTTCCCTCCACGAAGATGAAGATATCATCAACAAACTATTAATGACTCAACACTCCAGTATAGCCTTATCATCTTCTTATAATGATATTATTCTATCTTTCTAATGAGATATTTGACTATTATTGTGAATAGCAAAATTGACAATGGGTTACCTTGTTTGAGGTCGTTTGAGTTTTTGAGAAAACCCATAGAATTCACAATGAGTAAGACTAAAAAGGATGTAATTGAAACACATTGTTTAACTACTTTTATCCACTTATCACAAAATCAAATGCATTCAAAACACTTCCATAAATATGAAGATATGACTGATTAGTATGTTTTCATGGTGTCCAACTTAACATAAGAAGAAGGGATATTCCTATTGATATTAAATTACAAAGTGAGTTTCGAAGATAGCATAGAGCATTCTACAATGTTCCTCCCCTTGACAACCACTCCTTGGTTTGGTGAAATCATCTTTGGTAGGATCACAAGTAGCATTTTTATGATGGTCTTCATTATGAATCTTTATAACATAGAGCAACAAGAGATAATCCTCAAATCTAATAGGGAAGCCATGATATCCTTCTTAGGAATTAGATCAAAAGATACATGGTTAGGTTGTCGAACCATGTTTCATCCTTCAAAAATATAGGGATTTTTGTTGGTTTGTTCTTGATGCGATGATTTTGAGTCGCATTTATAGACTTGTTTTATATGTGTTTTATGCATTTATTAGTCATTTCTGTGGTTAATGTTGCATAATTCATCTACTTTTGTCTATGATACTTCTCTATGTCAAATCTCCCTTATTTTAGTATTTTGAGCACAAATTATTACAAGAATACGTTTTGTGTAGGCTTATGTGGTTTTGTGTTGTAATTTCAGGAAAAACAAGTATTTGTTTCTGTCGTTATCATCGACAGAAGTTGATACCATCGACCGGACCACAGATTGCCAACCGCAAGGATCAGAAGAAAGTCAATACTAGCGAGAGGAGAGTCGATGGTATCAATTTACCATCAGGTTGCTGGCGAGAAGTGAGTCGATACTATCGACACATATCTCGATACTATCGACTGGTGGAGCTACAGTGACACAAAAAGACAAAACCGTTGCTATAGGTTCATCGAAACCATTGACCCTCATCGATGGTATCGAGATAGCATCAGGCGCAAAGACAAAATAAAAGAAGAATTGCCAATACCACGCAAGGTCGATACCATCGACCCGCGTCGATGGTATCGACACCGTCAGATACAAGTTTGCTTCAGATCGATCTAAATCCGACTGCTGTGATTATTTAGCGACCTAACTCGGGGATTATACCTAATGACGGAAACCAAGAGTAATCTATCACGTCATTAGCCGCTGCACACGTCCCGAGAAGGTGTGGAGAGAAGAACAGAGCCTAGAAGCACGCCCCAGCCGATCCGGACGCCGAAGAAGACGATTTCCACCACTGAAAGGCGGGAGAACGCGTATGCTACGCCAAGGATCGCTTGGATCTTCTTCGTTCAGGGGTTTCACCACTCAATCACGTTTTTCTCCATGTTTCCCTTTTTCTACTCCACATTTTGCTCTGAGATGAACATGCGGGGCTAATCCCCTTTCTCTTTAGGACCGGGAGTAGCCCGAGAATTCATTGTATGACAATTTTATCATAGTAATCCATCATTTATCTCTTAAATCCATGGTATAATTTTGTTTTCTCAATTATATTGTTATGCTTGATCACCATAATAATAATCTAATGCCCTTAATTACTTTGAAAGAAGAATTAATGGTTGAAAAGAGACGAAATTCACGTTAATTAACAAATCCCTTGAACAAGGTTTTTTTTTTAAAATTAAGCCAGGGGTCGCTTTTATTCATCCCACACCCCTCTTGTGGGCTAAATCATCATAAACTTACAGCTTGTGCTTATATTAAACCGCAGGTGTGAAGCATAACCCAGTGTACATAATCATCAGACATTACACTCATCACCCCCCCTCCCCGACTTCGTAACAACATCAAACCGCAGTAATCATTCCCCTATGCATCTGATCTCTTTAACATGACATATGGAACCCTTCTCTTCTCCAACACAGCCATACCCCTTATCCTGGTCAGAATATTCATAGAATCAGATGATACAAACAATTCATCCATACTACTGCCCCATCTCCCCAACTCACGAGGTATCGAGTTGATGATCTTGTGAACCAAGGATCTAGATATCATAGACGAGACCATCTCCTCCCGCAGCTCCTTGACAAAGTGGGTCACCCTCCATGGTTCTTTCTTATCGCACCAAATAATATCATGGATGTATGAATCATCAACCTCTATATAGGATATGATCAGCTCATGATCACATGCAATCTTCATTCCTATGGTGCATGCTTGCAAATACGCGAGAGTGTATTCCATACTCCTGAGCCAAGCTCTGAAAGCAAGGCACATGTTGGCTTGATGATTCCGTACAATCCCCACCGCCCATCTTCTCAGCCTGCCATGACAATCCCTACTCCTCCCAATCCTGATGTTGATCTTCAGGTTGTGCAAGTCCGGCGTCTGCCACCACATAAGCTTTATTTGTCTCAGCATTACTCTAGGCTCCTCCAACCCTGCCTCCCTCAACCGTGTATACACTTCACTATCTCTATCTATCGGAAAAGGTCTCTTCATCATGTTAAAGTTCATACTTCGAATAACATAATCCCACTCATAGGAAAAAGGCCTATGTTTACCCTCATACCTTGCTTGACATATCAGATGCCATATACTGTAAGGAATAACAATCGCAAGGTTCCCTGCCAACCAATCTACTAATTTTTTTCTCTTACCCATCATGCAATAATCAACCAATGTTCTAATATTACTAGGTGGTGGCAATTCTGTTAACTCCACAAATTTCCCCCAAAAGAAACCGGCAATCTGACCTTGGAACAAAAGATGATCAAGGTTTTCCTCCTTAGGTTCCATACAGCAGTTACACTGAGACACAATAGATATACAACATCTAACTCTAATATTTTCATCAGAAGGAACAGCTCCTCTCGCCGACTTCCAGATAAAGGTTGCAGCCTTAGGGAATGCAGACTTCCAAACCACGTCAAGCCCCTGTGGACCTTCCACCCTGTCACGAGCCAGAATCAACTTTACCGATCTCATGGAGAAGCACCCTTTCCTCTCCGGACTCCAAATCAGCTTATCATCCTCTTCCGCAAGCCATATATTCTTATCACAGATCATCCGTATCCCATCATCGTCAAGTATCACCCTCAGCAAGGCCTAATCCCAACCCAGCCTGTCTATCCAGAAATCTTTCACCTAGAATGGATGCCTTCTATCGCTGGAATAAATAGCATGTTCAGCCAGCCGTTGGTCACACCACCTCGCATCCCAAAAGGAGATCTCACCCCTCCATACAATCCATCTGCACAACGGGAAGACACATGGGAATAATTCCCATATCCTCCTCCATAATGGTGACAGTGACGATCCCAACTTCAAGCACCCAGGGTAAACATTATCTCATCCACCATTCGTGTTGGCGTATTTATCTCTGCAGAAAGTAGCCCAGATAGAATCTGTAGTCAACACCTCCCAGCATGCCTTAGCTATGAAAGCTTCATTATTTAGATGCAGCGATGGAATCCCCAGACCACCTTGGTGAAAAGGAATTGCAATTCTTTGCCAGCTAATCCACACATTTCTTTGATGATCATTCCTGTCTACCCACAAGAAATTAGGGAATTTCCTTTCAATCCGATCTGCGATCCCCGAGGGAATACCTACGGCTGCCCATTCACCGGAATGGAATTAAGAACATGAGCAATCAGCAGCCTTCTCCCTGCAAAAGACAAAATTTTAGATCTCGAAGCCGTGACCTTCATATTTATTTTCTTCATCAGGAAGTCATAATCATTGAGTCTCATCCTTCCTTTAATGATCGGTATGCCCAAATAGGTAAATGACTCCATAGCAGCTCCTGCATTGAGATCTTCAGCCACTCTATCAATCACTTATGTATTTTTCCCTCCTACCACACATGTGGATTTAGCCTTATTGATTTGTTGTCCAGTAGCCATCTCATACGCCCCAAAGGTAGACTTAACTATCTCCCTTGATCGCCGGTCTGCATTAAAGAAAATAGCAATATCATCTGCATATAATAGTATGGTCGGAGGAGTTGCATCCCCCCGGATCTGAAACCTCAATATGAGCCCTTCCGTCTCCAAATTAAGGAACTTTCTGCACAGAATCTCTTCAAACAGAATGAATAAGAATGGAGACAGCGCACATCCCTGCTTAAGGCCTCTACTAACCGGAAAGAAACCCGCAATTTCCTCCCCCACTATAACCGTGGCCCATGTATTTTGATAGAAACTCAAGCATAGATTCACCACTTCTGTAGTGAAGCCAAATCTTCCCAACACTTTCCACAACACATTCCAATCCATCCTATCATATGCTCACGACATGTCATACTTTAGAATGACATTAGGTGCATCCTTCCCTTTATTTATATCATGCATTAGCTCCTTGGAAAACCGGACGTGATGAGTGATGTCTCCTCCTTTAACAAAGGTCCCTTGTATCTTCGATATCATCCTCGACATCATAGGCGCCATGCGATCACTAAGAATCCTTGCCAATATATGAAAGGTTACGTTCTCAATCGAAATAGGTCTGAAGTCTCCCGGCAACCTTTTAGGGCTATCAATCTTCGGGATAAGAAGAATCCGACAGCAGAACAACCCCCTAAAACAAGGTTGTCCTTTGTAGAACGCATCCACCAACTTCATAAAATCACCTCCTATTATTGACCATGCAGCCCGGAAAAATGATAAAGTGAACCCATCTGGACCCGACGCCGTCGTCGCATCCATGCTCATCATGGTGTTCATAACCTCCTCTTTCTGGGGGCCAGCAGTAAGTAAGCAGTTGTCATCCATGGACATCATATCCGGAATACCATGCAAGAATTCCTCCAATTCACCATCACCCATATCTACCACTTCGTTAAAGAAGTGTTGAAAATGATCAGCTGCTACCTCCTCCATATCCTTGGTATCCGAGATACATGTGCCATCCTGCAAGACCACCTTATTCAGCCTTCTATGTTTCCTTCTAGCTTTGACGGTGGCGTGATAAAACCTGGTATTCCGCTCCCCATCTTGGAGCTAACTAATCCTTGCCTTCTCCTTCCACCCCGCCTCCTCCTCATCCAGTATACCCTGTAATTCCCTCTCTGCCGATCTCAGATTATTTTCATTAGAATCAGTCGGGTTCCCATCAAAGGCAGCCTGAGTGGTAAAGATCACATCTTCCAAGTCCTTTATACGTTGTTTATTATCACCAAAGGTATCCTTGCTCCACCTACGTAGTGCCACCCTAACCCTCTTGAGCTTTTGGCAGAAAATGAAGGAGGGATGCCCTATTACAAGATCATCCCAGGCTTGTTCAATCACCTTTAGACACTCTTCATGATCAAGCCATGTCTTCATAAAAGCAAAGTGTCCCTTCTTTATGGCAATCGCCTTTGCACCTGGAATTGTAACAATAGGGCAATGATCAGAAACCCTATCTCTGGTCAAATGAATCTAACTGGTTTCCGGACGCTTCGATAGCCAAGCTCCATTCACTAATACTCTATCAATTCTTTGCCACATCGTAGGAGTTAAAATTTGTTTGTTCACCCAAGTGTATTGGCTACCATCAAATGGAATCTCATCCAAAGATGCATCCGCTATAAAGGAATTGAAGTCAAGTGAATCCTGGAATGATGGAGGGTTGCCGCCTCTTCTCTCCCTCAGATGACGCACTACGTTGAAATCCCCCGCAATAATCCACTTCTCTTCCCCAATGAGCTCCGTCATTATCAAAATTTCTTTTCACAACTCCCTCCTTTCAACGTTATCGCAACTTGCATATACTGTTGTAACAAAGAATCTTACGCCGCCGCTGGACTCAAACCCCAATGTTATATGTTGAATGTGCCTTCTAAAAATATTAGGTTTCATATCCTTATCAGCATAAAACCATATCTTCCCATTCATCTCCTGGTTATCAGCTGCCCAATCCAGCCTCACGATGTCCAAAAGTTCATCTGCCTGCTCAGCATGAAGAAAGGGCTCGAACAAGCAAACGATCCCTGGTTTAAATCGCCCACAGATCCTGCTCAAAACTCTCCTCGTAGGGTTATTAGAGGCACCTCTAATATTCCAGAAAATGGAGGTACAATCCATTAAACATGTATAACCACACCTACCAGCATGCACAGGTTCGATCAGGGGCTATAACCCCCATCTATATCCGACCAGCATCCATCAAAATACCTTCCCTCACAATCTGAATGTCGCCTTCTTGATTGAAATCTTCTAAATAATCTATTGTCAGCACCACTCCTTCTATCTCTATTCTGGCTCCTCCCAGTCATTCTCCTGTGATCGATCCACTCTTCGTCCTCAAGAAACATGAAATCTTCTAGCCTTCTATTCTCCAGAGCTCTTTTTGTGCCTTCTCTATCCACCACCATATGCCTTGGAGGCCGCCTATGCTGCCTTTCTGGGGATATACTCCTCTCCTGTGGTCTTTCCCTCGATTTCGGAGGTATACATGTTGCCATCACGAAAGCATTCGATACCGTAATCTTCTCTTGCACCACTAGAGCCTTTCTCGGAATCCCTGTATCATTCTCGACTTTAGTCAGCTGTGAGTTGCTCGAGCCCATAGGTCCCCTCGCCACAATAAAAAATTGCACCGACGTCTGCCTCTGCCCATACCTGAGAGAAATAAACTGAGGAATATCTTCACTGAATGCTTCCACAAGAACGAGCAAGCCAGATAGGTCATCCTTCTCCCTTTGCCAATCTGAGACATAAATCAGTTTACTGAAAGGCCAGATAATCTTCGCTAGGGTATCATCATCTCTATAGGTGATTGGAATATCTGCAACCCAAAACCAGAAAGCTTCCTTTCTTTGATGTCTTTCACCACCTCGCATGTGCATGAGCTGTATCTTCTGACCATGAAAATCTCGAATCCCTTTCTCTCGAATCCCTTGAAAAAGGTGGTGTAAGGTTAATGGTGGATACCGAGAGATCAATTTTAATGCACCTAGTTTAGGGTATAGGTTACTACGACGGTGGAACCGACCTAGACATAGGTAGTGAATTGTACCACGACAGTGGGCAATTCTGATTTCAGGCCACTACTGGGATAGAGAGATAAATTTTAATGTTTGAATAGAATTTAATACAATGAAAACCTACGGTGAAACCACAATCCTAAAGATCTCATCTTGAATTGATTAAACCAAACATTTAATCGATTGCTTTGTTTTGTTTTATTTCATTTTATTTTAATTTTACAACAACTTCCAACTATTTAATCGGTCTAGCTAATTGCGAGTAGTTAGTAGTAGTCTCCGACAATTCATGTATCCCTGAGTTCAACTCGTGCCTCACAAAGGCCTATATTACATTGACGCGTACACTTGCGTTTCTACGCACGTAAAAAGTGTGTCAAGTTTTTGGCGCCATTGTCGGGGATACGGCAAATTGTCGGCACTACGAGTGCTGCAAGCGGCCACTCTAGGCCACTTTTTATTTTTTTTAGTTTGAAATCATTTCATAAATTCATAGTCTATTTTCCAATCATTATAATCGTCAAGCACTGTACTGAAATTAAATTTTCACTTTGTAGGTACTTTGTATGGTGCAGACGCGTAGCAACGACTACACGCGGCACGCACCAGAGGTTCCACTACCGAGACCGGAAATCGAGGAGGATTATAATCAAGACCATCTGGAGGAAATAGATTTTGAATCTGAACAAGAAGAGATGGTGGAGGAACAGACAATATGGGAGAAGATCAAGGCTTCTTCTTCATCTGCATCGAAGGGGCCAATTAAGAAGCAGGCGATCAATATTCCGACATATAAGATTGATCCTGCATTAATTAATTTGTTCAAGTCAAATGCATTCCATGGGCTCAAGAATGAAGACCCAGTTACGCATATAAGCCAATTTGTGGAAAATTACGACATGGTAAAAATTGACAGGTTCCCGCAGGATGTACTCTACCTAAAGTTGTTCCCGAGTTCTCTGGAAGAATTTGCATGAGAGTGGTTGCACAATCTCGACGACGAATATGTGGAATCATGGAACCATATGGTCGAGGTATTCTTTGAAAGGTTCTTCCCGCCTGAGAAGACGAATGACCTGATCAGAAAAATTCACAATTTCACCCAGAAGACAGGAGAGACCTACTCGGAGACGTCGGAACACTTTCATATTATGTTAAGGAGGTGCCCACACCATGGTCTGGATAAAGAAAAACAGGTTAAAATTTTCTATTTTTCTCTTTCCGAGCATGATAGAAGTAACCTTGATTCAGTAGGTTCAGGATTTTTCTTAAACAACACGGACACAACGTGCTGGGAGATTCTAAAGAATATGGCCAGAAAGCAATCTTGGGGCGATAGGGATGCACCAGAGCAAGTCAAAGTGGAAGGTGAGTCCAGAGCCATCAAGGAGATGAATGACAAACTAGATCTTCTAGCCAAGAAATTGCTTGCCAAAGAAGATGCATCATATGATGAAGAAGCCCAAGTCAAATTCATGCAACAACATGGCTATAGAAATAATGATTATGCTTGGAGGAGGGACAAGAAGTTCTCATGGAAGAATCCAAACAACTTCCTACAAGATCCTGATGCAAAACCACAACCAAGAGCCGAAGATAAAGGCACCGAGTTGCTTAGTCAAATGGTGCAGTAGAATCAGGAGATGATGGTTATGTTCAGTAAACAACTGTAGTCCCAGGGTGACATTTTGACAAAGTTTGGGCAAACACTGCAAAGTCATGGAGCACAGATGGGTGCTCTAGAGACGACTGTGACCCAAATTTCAAATGAATTGGCGGCCATAAAGCATGCCAATCAGCAGAGACATGTCGGGAATGTAGATGTGGTTCAAGCACATCATCAAGTAAAATATATGTCTGTGATTAATGAGGAAGAACCCCCGGTGGCAGAGATCAAGGAGAAAAGCAAAATGATGTTTGATACGGAGGCTATACCGGAAATAACATACCCTCACAGCCATTATGGACTACCAGGCGGATACATTCTATTCAGAAAAGCCCGCCAAGAGCCCATAATGGTCGCACCCACACCTAGACAAGAAGAGCAGGTGTAGGCCATTTCTCAAGGTAAAGATACATCCACTGTGAGAGAGATGCCACTGCAAGTTATTCCTTTTGAAGATGTTCCATCAAAGTCTACGCCAGAGGGAGTCATTGAAACAAGCTTAGGGGAGCTTGCCCCGAAAAGCTCATATGTGCCACCTTATAAGAGGCTAAATGAGGCAGTTGTGTCTAGTCTGGACAACCCTAGTCTGAAGAAAGAGCATCGGCATTACAGAAAGTTCTTGGAGATGTTTAGAAAACTTCACATCAATATTCCGTTAGTGGAAATGATTGAGAAGATTCCCGCCTACGGGAGGTTTATCAAAGAAATCATCAACAAGAAGAGGCGGATTAAAGACACATATGTTTGCAGGGTGAATGAAATGGTGAGCTCGATTATTCATGGGAATTTACCACAGAAGAGGAAAGACCCAGGAAGCTTCTATATTCCATGTTCAATAGGCACTCAACATTTTCCACGAGCACATTGTGATTCGGGTGCTAGCATTAATCTTATGCCACTTTCCACATTTCAAAAGCTTGGGTTGAAGGAAATGAAGAAGTCAGCGACAACTACTGAGTTGGTAGATGGGTCCATTGTAAAGTCATACGGAGTGTGCGAGGATGTACTCGTCAAGGTGGACAGGTTCATCTTTCCGGTGGATTTCTTCATCATGGATATGCCACAGCTTAAAAGTTGCGAGATGCTAATGGGTAGGTAGTTTCAAGCAACGAATGATGTTGTCACTGCGATTGGGAGAGGTACATTGATCTTGGGGATTAGCCAAGATCGAGTGGAGTTCAAACTGCGACACGATCCCTTGGGCACACTCCCCAAAGTTCCAAGTTGATGACGAGCTTCAAGTCGTCTAGCCTAAGACGTTAAATAAGGGCACTTGTTGGGAAGCAACCCAGCCATCGGTACTTTAGTTTAGTTCTTTTACTGTTATGACCCGTTTCAAAGCTTATTGGTAAGCATTATGATTTGAGCCTAATTAAAGTTATTTGAGCTAACTTATGTGCTCATGTGATGGTTAGTGCATCATTAACTTGATTTAGTTGAATTAAGCACATAAGATCAATTAGTGCATAATTAAGGTGATTAATTTGGGTAAAGTGATGATTGGATGCAATCTGAAACTTCGAACTGTAGGAATAGTAAAATTAGTATGATATATTGCTCTGAGGGCATAGAGAATTTCACGCTTGAAATATTGCAAGAAGAATCGATCAAGTTGGACCCCCGAGGCCATAGTTATGGCAATTATAAGAATCTTGGACTGAAATGCAATTTTTCCAATTATTTTCCATTTAAGTGGGTCGGCAACCTGTAGATCATCATCTTCATTTCAATTAAACTCCCGTTAGAACAAGGCCTGGTAGCGGTGCCCTAACCCTGTGACTGAGCGACCTCCGAAGGAAACTAGCAGGCGGTCCTCTTCAGCCCTCACCTCCGATCCAATCTGGGCATCGTGCCCTTCCCCTTCATCTACCCCCTCGCCCTAGGTGCGCAGCACCTCAACCTACTGGCGGCGGACTGCAGAAGCAGCACCTTGGCTGCTGCACGTCGCCGGCCATAGGGCCGTTCTGGGTGAGCGTAGCACCAAGGAAGGTGCAATTGGTCTTGTTCGTGAAGTTTGAGCATCCAACTGCAGCTCCAGCTGCACTTAGCAACTCAATCAAAGCTCACCAAGCTAGCTGGTTGAGCGACGACCAACCTACAGCTAGTGTTGTGCGGCACACGGCCAAGATGGGTTCCTTTGGCTAATCTAACACTTTGGGAAGGTACTCCATGCTCCTAATTCATGGCCACGCATCCGATTCCGTAGCTTATGCCCAAGATTTAGCTTTTGATCGAGCCAATTTCAGATTTCTTTTGCGTAAAGAAGCTAGTTACTATCGAGTTGCAGGAACAACAAGCTAATCGGTCGAGTTGCAAGCTGATCGGTCGAGTTGTGAAGCAATCGGTTGAGTTTCTGACCAATCAGTCGAGTTTCAGAGTAGTGAGTGGCAGTTCATTCAGAAATCATTATTTAACTCAATTTAAGTGCTTAATTGCTTCAGTATCAGTTGGTATAACTTCTAAACAGTGTAGCACATACAATAGAGTATGATAGATTCATTGGAACTTGAAATACGTAATATGATTGATGCAAATAATAGAATTTCCTGTATTACAACTGCAATGTATACGTTGAGCATAAAATGGATGTTTAGCATCGAAACTGGATAAGTTGATACTGAGTCATGTTTAAAGATGACAAATGATGTATATGTGTTTTCTAGTGATGCACAGAATGTGAAATAAGTATGCAATGTGATATTCCTATTTAAGTGTTTATATGTTAATCAATTAATAGACTTAGGTGCCCCAACACCGTAGAACCCCATTGCGCGGTCTGTACCTTTGGGGTAAAACGGTCAGCCCTGGGGATACGCCCAGGCATCGGAGACTCGTGTCCAACAAATATTGAATGTCTCAGTGACACGAAGTCTGAGAGGTAGGATCCCGATCAGCCCTGGGGATACGCCCAGGCATCGGAGATCCAAGAGAATGTCTCGGTCATCCCTGGGGATACGCCCAGGCATCGGAGACTTAGAGGCCCTCCGACTGTGCACTACAGATTGCGGGAGGAGTCCAGAGCACTCAGAGTTAGTACAGTGAGGCCCTTGTGAGCCTGAGGCGCTTGAGCACCTGAGAGACCTGTGCAGACCAGGACGAGAAGTCAGACTTAGCATTTCCCGGGTGTGTCGCTAAGTCATGTACGGTGGGATCGTAGTTCTCTACAGATCTTCATATGCAGAGTGCGCTGCATATGTTTGTGGCATAACTAAAATGTAATCATATAGGATCACAGTAAATTTAATATGTTAAGAGATTTGAACTTCTGTGCCAATTCTCTATAACTGTTTATTTGTTTAAAATATATGTTGTTGCATAGAAATGTGATTATTATCTGTAAATCTGCTATGTCATTAGAACTGCCCTGCATAGTACTGCACTTATGCTTTATTTAAATTTATATATCTGATGAGTTGTTTAGTGATAGCTAAATGAAATGCTATTCACTGAGCGAGTAGGCTCACTCCTCTACTCAAACATTTTTAGGTCAACAACAGCATCAAGAATCTGAAGGATCTTACCACCCTAGTCAGTAGAAGGTATATGTAGTTAGTTAGATAGTGGTCTCTTAGTCCTTTCCCCTCGGTCCTTGGGACATGGTGTGGGTGCGAGAGAGTATGTATGACGAACGTGTAAAAGATGTAAATTAACGGTTATGTTTTACATTCTGTTAAACAATGTTACATGCTGTAAACTTTGTTTATGTTCTCTAGCCAGTTTAATTGAAATGCTTCCGCAATAGTTTATTATGTTTTAGTTTACAACAATAATCTGGATATCATTACGAGGTTTAAAAAAAAAAAGTTCTCAGTGATTTGTTTATGTGATAATCCCTCCGTCGCGCCCTAATCTCGTGATTAGTGATTAGTGTGAGATCGGGGTGTGACAGCTTTGGTATCAGAGCATAGGTTGAGTACATAGTTACTCAGAGTCCAGGTCAGGGGACGATAAGAGACCAATAGGATTAAGGTTTAGGAGTCTTTCTTCTATCTATAGTTTTTCTAACAAGAAATATTCTGTTATATTATTGCAGATGGCAGAAAGAGGTTTTGGTCATGATGATCAGGCCAAGAGCCATGTTGGTCCTGATCCACTGTACTTGGGTCCAGGTGGTGGTGACCACATGGATGAAGCATCCCGTATGTACAGGATGTTTCTGGAGACCAGAGAGAGGTATAAGGCTGATAGGCGAGCTTCTACTTCTACCAGCAGTATGGATTTGATGCGATCTTATGAGCTTGTGAAGAAGCTTGGTGGTACAGAATTCAGTGGTACTATAGATCCCACTGAGGCTGATGAGTGGTTAAGACAGATAGAAAAGGTCTTTTGCCTGATGGAGCTTCCAGAAGAGAAAATGATTAATCACGCAGTTTATCTTTTGACAGGCGATGCAGAGTTGTGGTGGCACGGTGTGGAGGATAAAAGGAGAGGTTCATAGCTTACTTGGCAGGATTTCTCTGAAGAGTTCCACCTTAAATATTATCCACCTACTTTCATTAATGAGAAAACAAGATAGCTGGAGAATATTAAGCAGGGGAACAAGTCAGTTACTGAGTACAAAGCGCTTTTCACCAGGCTGGTGAACTTTTGTCCTCATCTTGTACCTAATAACATAGAGAGATGCAGACGGTTTCAGGAAGGGTTGAGGCCAGAGATTCGACATACGGTTTCTGCTACTAGTAGAAGGAACAGAGAGAATTTTGGTGAGTTCGTTGAGGCGGCCATACAGGTTGAAGAATCTATGAATGCTGATAAGATACTTGAGACCAAGAAGAGGTCTGCAGATTTTAGTGGAACACAGTCCAGTAGTGGGTACAGAGGTGGAGGTAGAGGTTTCTTTTCCATGTTTGGGCGTGGCTTTAGCTGCTTCAGTAAACAGAGATCCGAGGGCGTTTCTTCTTCTAGGAGAAGAGGGAGACATAGCCCAGGTAGATGGAGCCGTGCATCTAGTGAGCGGCCATCTGGATCATCTACTTCTATGACTGGCCCACTAAGACAGGAGATGCGAGTATGTAATGCTTGTGGAAGATTACACTCTGGGCAATGTTGGGGTTCAGACCCTATAGAATGTTACCAGTGTGGGTAGATAGGACATATAAGAAGATATTGCCCACAACTTCGACCAGCAGCATCACAAGCTTCTCAGTCTCAGTTTTATGATGTTCAGAGACAACCTCCAGTTGAAGGACCGAGTTCTTCTGTGGCTTCCGGTTCTAGAGGTGGTGGAATGCCCAGTGGCAGAAATGGTCAGAGAGGACAGTGTGGCAGAGGGAGAGCTTCAGCACGTTTCTTCTCTTTGACACCTCAGGAAGGTATAATCTCTTCACAAGTTGTTACAGGAGAGATGCTTTTGTTTAATAGTATACCAGTTTCAGTTTTGATAGATCCAGGTGCTACTCACTCTTTCATACGACGTTCTTTAGTTGGTGAACTTAATCTGTTAACTCAAGAGTTGGTAGATGAGTTAGTGTTAAGGGTTCCACTAGGTGGACCAACAGTTTTATCTGAGTTCTGTCCCGGATGTTCGTTATCTTTTGGAGGTTACACCTTTGCTGCTAATCTCATACCCCTGGATGTAAATACTTTTCAAGTCATCTTGGTAATGGATTGTCTTGAGACATATCGAGTGCAACTCGATTGTTGGAAGAAGGAAGCTACCTTTCAACAAGGTGAATTTTCTTGCGTCTTTACTAGAAACAGGAAAGTTCTGCCTACGTGCATTGTATCAGGTGCAGTAGCTGATAAGATGCTGCAGAAAGGATGTGAAGAGTTCCTTGCTCATGTGGTTGATACTAGAGCAGAGAAGAGCACCGCCAATGTTTATGATGTGCCGGTAGTTAGTGAGTTTTCTGATGTTTTTCCAGAAGAGTTTCCAGGCTTACCTCCTATTAGAGACATTGATTTTGAGATTCAGGTATATCCAGGTAGTCATCCAGTGGCACTGCCAGCTTATAGAATGGCACCTGCAGAGTTGAAGGAACTCAAGGTGCAGCTGCAGGAGTTGCTGGATAAGGGTTTCATCAGACCCAGTTCTTCACCGTGGGGTGCTCCAGTCCTGTTTGTTAAGAAAAAGGATGGTACCATGCGTCTCTGTATAGATTACAGGCAACTGAACAAGATCGCTATTAAGAACAAGTACCCTTTGCCGAGAATAGACGATCTGTTTGATCAGTTGCGTGGAGCGACAATCTTCTCTAAGATAGACCTGAGATCTGGATATCATCAACTCAGAATAAAGGCTTCTGATATTCCCAAAACAGCTTTCAGAACCAGGTATGGGCATTATGAGTTTCTGGTCATGTCGTTTGGGCTGACCAATGCCCCAGCAGCCTTTATGGATATGATGAATCAGATCTTCAAACCGTTCTTAGATCGGTTTATTGTAGTTTTTATAGATGATATTTTGATCTACTCCAGAGGTGATGTACAGCATGAGCAACACCTGAGAGTAACGTTGCAGTTGTTGAGGCAACATCAATTGTATGCTAAGTTTAGCAAGTGTGAGTTCTGGTTGGCCGAGGTAGCATTTCTTGGACATGTAATCTTGAGAGATGGAGTTAGTGTTGACCCTAAGAAAGTTGATTCTGTACTTCAGTGGGAACAGCCTAAGACTTCTACTGAGATCAGAAGTTTCTTAGGGTTAGCAGGCTATTACAGAAGGTTTATACAGAACTTCAGTGTGCTAGCATCACCCTTGACACGCTTGACGAGGAAGAATGCACCGTTTGTTTGGTCTGATAACTGTGAGAAGAGTTTTCAGATCTTGAAGAGGAAGTTGACCACAGCGTCAGTGTTGGTTTTGCCAGAGGCAGATAAAGGTTATACAGTGTTCTGCGACGCTTCTAGGAGAGGTTTGGGTTGTGTGTTGATGCAGGAAGGCAAAGTTGTGGCTTATGCATCTAGACAGCTTAAGAAGAACGAAGAGAACTACCCTACTCATGATCTGGAGTTGGCTTCCATTGTTCATGCTCTTAAGACATGGCGTCACTATCTGTATGGTGAGACATGTCAGGTGTTTACGGACCATAAGAGCCTGAAGTATATCTTCACTCAGAAGGATTTGAATCTGAGACAGCGCAGATGGCTTGAGCTGATCAAAGATTATGAGGTGACAATAGATTATCATCCTGGTAAAGCGAATGTTGTGGCAGATGCATTGAGTAGGAAGTCGAGTTCAATAGAAGATGCATTTTCTATGGCATGTTTCAAGAGAGACTTGCTTGTAGATATGAGAAAGTTGAACCTAGACTTGGGAGTGTCAGGACAGAGTGGGTTGTTTGCACAGATGCAAGTCAAACCTACGTTCTATGATCAGATTAAGGAATTGCAACAGAGTGATGATGAGTTGAGGCAGGTTATGCAGGATATGTTGGAAGGTAAAAGGTCAGAATTCAGGTTTTCTGACGATGGTGTGTTGTATCTTCATGACAGGTTGTGTATACCTGGGAACAGTGAGCTGAAAGAGCAGATTCTTGAAGAAGCGCATGCTTCTATGTATGCTATGCATCCAGGTAACACAAAAATGTATAGGAATCTCAAAGAGCTGTACTGGTGGTCTGGTATGAAAAGAGATGTGGCTGAGTACGTGGCTAGATGTGGAGTGTGTCAGCAGGTTAAAGCTGAGCATTAGAAACCTGTTGGTACCTTGCAGTCGCTTCCTATACCTGAATGGAAATGGGAACACATCACGATGGATTTCGTGGTAGGGTTACCCAAGACGCCTAGAGGTTCGGACTCGATATGGGTGATTGTGGACAGACTAACTAAGTCTGCTCACTTTCTCCCTGTCAAGTGAACCTTTGATGTTCCAAAGTTGGCCAAGATTTATGTGGATGAGGTAATCAGATTACATGGGATTCCAGTTTCCATTATTTCTAACAGAGATCCTAAGTTTACATCCAGATTCTGGAATCAGTTACACCGTGCATTGGGCACAAGGCTAAGGTTCAGTACAGCGTTTCACCCGTAGACAGATGGTCAGTCTGAGAGGACCATTCAGACTCTCGAGGACATGCTGAGAGCATGTATTCTGTAGTTCAGAGGTAACTGGGAAGAACACTTAAGCCTAATGGAGTTTGCATATAACAAAAACTACCATTCTAGTCTTGGAATGGCCCCATATGAAGCTCTGTATGGCAGGAAGTGTTGATCGCCAGTTTGTTGGTATGAGGTAGGAGAGAAGGAAATTCTTGGACCTGAGATAGTCGATATGACTACAGAGAAGATATCTGTGATCAGGGAGCAGTTGAAAGCTGCTCAGGACAGGCAGAAAAGTTATGCAGAGAGACGACGTCAACCTCTTGAGTTTGAGGTTGGTGACGAGGTTTATCTGAAAGTTTCACCGTGGAAGGGAATGCTAAGGTTTGGTAAGAGAGGCAAATTGACTCCTAGGTTTATGGGCCCATATCCTATCATTGAGAGGATTGGACCTGTAGCCTACAGGTTGGATTTGCCGTCTGAGATGGCCAATCTTCATGATGTGTTTTACGTGTCTATGTTGAGGAAATGTCACCCTGGTACAGAGAAAATAATAGACCCAGAACCGGCACAGCTCAGAACAGACGTGTCCTATGTTGAAGGACCGGTTCAGATAGTTGATCGAAGGATCAAGAAACTTAAGAATCGCGAGATATCCTTAGTGAAAGTTTTGTGGAGGAATCATAACCTAGAGGAATCTACGTGGGAACTTGAATCTGAGATGCGTAACAAGTTTCCTTTTCTCTTTTAGGAATTTCGAGATGAAATTCTTATAAGGGAGGGAGATTGTTATGATCCGTTTCAAAGCTTATTGGTAAGCATTATGATTTGAGCCAAATTAAAGTTATTCGAGCTAACTTATGTGCTGATGTGATGGTTAGTGCATCATTAACTTGATTTAGTTGAATTAAGCACATAAGATCAATTAGTGCATAATTAAGGTGATTAATTTGGGTAAAGTGATGATTGGATGCAATCTGAAACTTTGAACTATAGGAATAGTAAAATTAGTATGATATATTTCTCTGAGGGCGTAGAGAATTTCACGCTTGAAATATTGCAAGAAGAATCGATCAAGTTGGACCCCCGAGGCCATAGTTATGGCAATTATAAGAATCCTGGACTGAAATGCAATTTTTCCAATTATTTTCCATTTAAGTGGGTCGGCAACCTTTAGATCATCATCTTCATTTCAATTAAACTCCCGTTAGAACAGGGCCTGGTAGCGGCGCCCTAACCCTGCGACTGAGCGACCTCCGAAGGAAACTAGCAGGCGGTCCTCTTCAGCCCTCACCTCCGATCCAATCTGGGCATCGTGCCCTTCCCCTTCATCTACCCACTCGCCCTAGGTGCGCAGCACCTCAACCTGCTGGCGGTGGACTGCAGAAAAAGCACCTTGGCTGCTGCACAGCACTGGCCATAGGGCCGTTCTGGGCGAGCTTAGCACCAAGGAAGGTGTGATTGGTCTTGTTCGTGAAGTTTGAGCATCCAACTGCAGCTCCAGCTGCACCTAGCAACTCAATCAAAGCTCACCAAGCTAGCTGGTTGAGCGACGACCAACCTGCAGCTAGTGTTGCGCGGCACACGGCCAAGATGGGTTCTTTTGGCTAATCTAATACTTCGGGAAGGTACTCCCCACTCCTAATTCATGGCCACGCATCCGATTCCGTAGCTTAAGCCCAAGATATAGCTTTTGATCGAGCCAATTTCAGATTTCTTTTGCGTAAAGAAGCTAGTTATTGTCGAGTTGCAAGAACAGCAAGCTAATCGGTCGAGTTGCAAGCTGATCGGTCGAGTTGTGAAGCAATCGGTCGAGTTTCTGACCAATCGGTCGAGTTTTAGAGTAGTGAGTGGCAGTTCATTCAGAAATCATTATTTAACTCAATTTAAGTGCTTAATTGCTTCAGTATCAGTTGGTATAACTTCTAAACAGTGTAGCACATACAATAGAGTATGATAGATTCATTGGAACTTGAAATACGTAATATGATTGATGAAAATAATAGAATTTCCTGTATTACAACTGTAATGTATACGTTGAGCATAAAATGGATGTTTAGCATCGAAACTGGATAAGTTGATACTGAGTCATGTTTAAAGATGACAAATGATGTACATGTGTTTTCTAGTGATGCGCAGAATGTGAAATATGTATGAAATGTGATATTCCTGTTTAAGTGTTTATATGTTAATCAGTTAATAGACTTAGGTGCCCCAACACCGTAGAACCCCATTGCGCGGTCTGTACCTTTGGGGTAAAACGGTCAGCCCTGGGGATACACCCAGGCATCAGAGATTCGTGTCCAACAAATACCGAATGTCTCGGTGACGTGAAGTCTGAGAGGTAGGATCCCGGTCAGCCCTGGGGATACGCCCAGGCATCGGAGATCCAAGAGAATGTCCCGGTCAACCCTGGGGATACGCCCAGGCATCGAAGACTTAGAGGCCCTCCGACTGTGCACTACAGGTTGCGGGAGGAGTCCAGAGCACTTAGAGTTAGTGCAGTGAGGCCCTTGAGCGCCTGAGAGTCATGTGCATACCAAGACGAGAAGTCAGACTTAGCATTTCCCGGGTGTGTCGCTAAGTCTTCTACGGTGGGATCGTAGTTTGCTATAGATCTTCATATGCAGAGTGCGCTGCATATGTTTGGGGCATAACTAAAATGTAATCATATAGGATCACAGTAAATTTAATATGTTAAGAGATTGGAACTTATGTGCCAATTCTCAATAACTGTTTATTTGTTTAAAATATCTATTGTTTCATAGAAATGTGATTATTATCTGTAAATCTGCTATGTCATTAGAACTGCCCTGCTTAGTACTGCACTTATGCTTTATTTAAATTTATATATCTGCTGAGTTGTTTAGTGATAGCTAAATGAAATGCTATTCACTAGGCGAGTAGCCTCACTCCTCTACTCAAACATTTTCAGATCAACAACATCATCAAGAATTTGAAGGATCTTACCACCCTAGTTAGTAGAAGGTATATGTAGTTAGTTAGATAGTGGTCTCTTAGTCCTTTCCCCTCGGTCCTTGGGACATGGTGTGGGTGCGAGAGAGTATGTATGGCGAAGGTGTACAAGATGTAAATTAACGGTTATGTTTTACTTTCTGTTAAACAATGTTACATGTTGTAAACTCTGTTTATGTTCTCTAGCCAGTTTAATTGAAATGCTTCCGCAATAGTTTATTATGTTTTAGTTTACAACAATAATCCGGATATCATTACGAGGTTTTAAAAAAAAAGAAAAAGTTCTTAGTGATTTGTTTATGTTATAATCCCTCCGTTGCGCCCTAATCTCGTGATTAGTGATTAGTGTGAGATCGGGGTGTGACATTTACATTCATAGTTTGATTTGTTTTTAGTGTAAAAAAGATATCGTGATCGTTTGCTCATTGTGCAGGACTGAGGCAGATTCGATACCATCGACCCTTGTGTCGATGGTATCGACCATGGTACAGGTTGGTGACTGCAAATATCACACTGTGTCGATACCATCGACGGCCCCGTCGATGGTATCGACATACCAACAGGAAGATCACAAGCAGAGGTCGATAGTATCGACATGGGTGTCGATACTCGCGAGATCTCTGAAGATATTCAGAAGAAATCGTCTTAGTAAAGTCAATACCATCGACGGGCCTGTCGATGGTATCGACCCAGTTTCAAAAAGAAGGTGGCGGTCGGCCTCGCGAGGCAGTTGCCCTAATAAGAAGTCGATACTATCGACTTGCGTCGATAGTATCGATGTGCCACATCACCGATCCGCGAGAGGAGATCAACGACGATCTCCGCAACCAAAAGTGGATCTGTGGGACGGGTCGATACCATCGACACCTGTCGATAGTATCGACACGTCAGCGATCCAGGCCCCGCAGATCCAGCCATCGACAACCGTCGATACCAGCGGTAGTACGGATTGTGCTACACGTGTCGATACCATCGACCTGCGTTGATGGTATCGACGGGCACACAGCAGCGCCGGCGTTAGCTATATATGAGAAGGATTGTCGTCATATGATGTCACAACCCCAGAGTAATTCTTCTCCACTTACGTCGAGCGTCCTCCAGAGCAATCTGAGCCCGACGATGAGCATCCAGGAGCACATTCTTCATCGAGTAGAGATTTTCTTCTCCGATCTTCACCGAGCTGTTTCTCTACTCCTCCTTCTTCCGCAACCATGGTGCATGTTGCTGGTGCATCTTCTTCGCACACCCACCCGATGGACATCCCAGAGTTCGTGCCGCCACCGCCTGCGTCCATTCCATGCCCGCGAATTGTTTATCCATCCACGGAGATCAAGAAGATCTATGAGGATATCCTGAAGAGGAAAATTGAGCCGACTCATTATGTTGACCGGGAGACAATCCGCAACATGGGGTTCGAGGCTAATATGGCCTATGTTCTCAAGGGCCAGGTGCATAACACAGATTGAATGCCCGATGAGATGGAGTACCATGTTGATGGCCAACCGGTCTTCAATGAATGGCCTACTTACAAGGAGCTGGTGGAAGAATTCATGGCGTCGTTGGACGTCTGTGTCGTGCCAAATGACATCATAGCCTCAGACCGTGAGTGGATCAAGGACCGGGTGACTTTCTGGATGTACAACAATGACTACAATCTTACACTCCGTCAGTTCAATGTGATTTACAACTGGAATCATTTGCGAAGTGACTACCGGTGGCCGGACAACCGTACCGAATACGACGCGATCTTCGCCGAGCTTGTGACGGTGCCGCCGGGCAAATCAGTGAGCTACCACAATGCAGCAGTAGCCGACTTCGAGCATGCGGTCGTACGGATTCTCCACCGGATGCTGAGTTCTACTCTATTTGCTAGGGGTGATCTATCCCTTAGCAAATTCCAGGAGTCGGATTTATTCTTCTTGTACAAGCTACTCAAGCGTCAAGAGTGCAACTAGGGAGCTTTCTTTCTGTAGCGAGTGTTGGCGGTCAAGCGGAGTACGCGGAAGTCTCCAATTCATTTTGGAGGACTCATCACTCCACTCGCCCAATATCTTGGGTTGAACTTCTCAACCTTGACTCCTCTCTCCAGCCGAAGCAAGGTCAATATGCAACATCTTCACCGATCCAAATTGATCCTGTTGTGAGATGGTTTACCATATGCTCATTGCCATGTAAACCATGCATACCAAGAATGCTCACTTCCTGATCCTGTCTTCCATATCGAAGGGGCGCAACATTTCAGATGGCCGATCACAGCCATTGCTGACTCCGATGAAGACGGTAGCAACGAAGATTACAATAATGACAACGAGGCAGAAGAGGAAGAGGAGGCCTACACTCCTCTTCGGGCACGAGTGGCACCTAGGAAGCGTCCTTGCATGCATCTAGGTGCTTGTTCATCTTCACAGCCTCCGCCACCACCACCGCCCTTGCAGCCAAGCGAGGATTTCTATTCTTTGTAGGGAATGCATGCTATGTTGCAAGACATACAACAGACACAAAAGCATCATACTGCAGTGTATACCGGTATTCAGGAGACTACGAACCGGTTACTTGACAATCAGAGGGCGATCTTCGAGATTGAGCGCCTCCTCCTCGACAACCAACAACAGATTCATGACCGGTTGCATAGGATGGAGATGCAGCAGCAACCCTTTTATGATCACTACTGGAGCTAGAACTACTTTGGGGGGTATCCACAACCTCCACCCAGATCCCAGTTTGATTTGAGCTTTCAAGGGGAGTACCCATCCTGGGACCCTACGGATCCACAGTACCCGCCTCGGCCCGAAGAGTAAATCGGTATCTCTGTTCCAACCTTTAAGATTGTTTTTGACTATCAGGCCATAGTCGAATTCAAGCTTAGGGGGGGAGTTGGAACAGCTCTATCTTTTATTTTATAAGTTTTTTGTTTTATTTTGTTTGTTCTTGTCATTTATTTCTTGCAATCTTAGTTTGTTTGTAGGATCCACATTCTATCTAGTGTAATTGTGGATGTCTTAAGTCATGTGTCATCTCATTTGCATGTACATGGGAATTAAGGGAAAATTAAAAAAATTTTGAGTGTTCGCAAGCTTGAGTGTTGTTCAACTTTGAGCACATAACTTAAGAAAATGATTGGTTTTGTCAACTTTAAAATAGAAAATCACAACTGTACATTCCTAATGATTCATGAAAAGTGGACGGAATTGGTTGTTTGATCCTAAACTGACCAAATGATAATGAGACTCTAATTTGAAGTAAGAGAGAGAAACCTCTTAACTACTACACAGGTCAGTAAGGAGGGACACATAATACTTTTCAAGGGTTCAGTCAATTAGTCTTGTGATCTTTCCACCTTGTTGTTTTTCACAATCCACCATAAGAATTGGAAGTACTTTACAGTTTTAACTTTTCTTTTTGATTGCATATCATGTAGATAGGTTTTGTATTGCAATCACTTGCACATGATTTGCATGAAAAAAAAGAAAAAAATATAGAATAGTTATACATGCACATTATCCTTAGTTGCATTCATAGTTTTTATGCATAGAGTACATCATGTACCTCATTCCTTCTTTAATGGTGAATTAAATTGTTCTATACCTTCTAAATAGTTCAACTATTTGAGTTATGTAGAAAAAGTAAGCCCAATAAATCATTCACTGTCATTTGTGGATATAAGGGCCTGAAAAAAAAAAAGAAAAAAAAATTAGAAAATGAAAAAGAAAAAGGAAGTTATTAAGAAGCAAGTAGAATAAGAGGGAGAAAGGAACATAATCTCACCTGCATCTTAAGATGAGTAAGTACATGATGTAGCTCAGTTAGATATTCGTCTCATTTTGAGACGGGATGTTAGTGCATGCATCATTCCACCAATTTTAGGCATTAGGGCATTTTTGTTGTGCAAATGCATCATTTAGGGCATTCTTGTTTTATGCATGTTGAAACCGTATAATGCTTCTGTTTCTTCTATCAGCCACCCATTCCATCCACCCGTTGCTCGAATTGGTAGGCCACCGTGATTTTCTCCTCATTTGTGAATATCAGGAGAGCTGCTTCCATGTAGATGGTAGTGAGGGCAAGCAACGTAGTATAGGAGATCACAAGATGCACTGAGTCTGGACCGGCGAATTTTATTATGTTAACTGCCTTATGTGATAGTGTTCATCAGTTTTGACGTAGATATCTTTTATGGATGATTACTGTCGTCTTTAGGGTAATTATCATTTTGTGGTTAGTGAGGGTCAAAATGTGAATGTACGGTGGGGATCATGTGGGTTGTTTGTTGTGATGATTTGTTCTTTAGTTGACTCTGGCAATTCTATTCTAAGGTTTAGTTGCTCGAGGGCGAGCAATGTTCAAACTTAGGGTAGTTTGATGCAATGATTTTGAGTCACATTTATAGACTTGTTTTATATGTGTTTTATTCATTTATTAGTCATTTCTGTGGTTAATGTTGCATAATTCATCTATTTTTGTCTATGATACTTCTCTATGTCAAATCTCCCTTATTTCAGTATTTTGAGCACAAATTATTACAAGAATACGTTTTGTGTATGCTTATGTGGTTTCGTGTTGTAATTTCAGGAAAAACAAGTATCTGCTTCTATCAATACCGTCGACCGAAGTCGATACCATCGACCGGACCACAGGTTGCCAGCCGCAAGGAGCAGAAGAAAGTCAATACTAGCGACAGGAGAGTCGATGGTATCGATTTACCATCAGGTTGCTGGTGAGAAGTGAGTGGATACTATCGACACATATGTCGATACTATCGACTGGTGGAGCTACAACGACATAAAAAGACAAAACCGTCGCTATAGGTTCATCGATACCATCGACCCTTGTCGATGGTATCGAGATAGCATCAGGCGCAAAGACAAAAGAAAAGAAGAATTGACGATACCACGCAAGGTTGATACCATCGACCTGCGTCGATGGTATCGACACCGTCAGATACAAGTTTGCTTCAGATTGAACTAAATCCGACGGCTGTGATTATTTGGTGACCTAACTCGAGGATTATACCTAATGATGGTGGCCAAGAGTAATCTATCACGTCATTAGCCGATGCACACGTCCCGAGAAGGTGTGGAGAGAAGAACGGAGCCCAGAAGCACGCCCCAGCCGATCCGGACGCCGAAGAAGATGATTTCCACCTCCAAAAGGCGGGAGAACACATATTCTACCCCAAGGATCGCTTGGTTCTTCTCCGTTCAGGGGTTTCACCACTCAATCACGTTTTTCTCCATGTTTCCATTTTTCTACTAAATGTTTTTCTCTGAGATGAACATGCAGGGCTAATCCCCTTTGTCTTTAGGACTGTGAGTATCCCGGGAATTCATTGTATGACAATTTTATCATAGTAATTCATCATTTATCTCTTAAATATGTAGTCTAATTTCGTTTTCTCAATTATATTGTTATGCTTGATCACCATAATATTAATCTAATGCCCTTAATTACTTTGAAAGAAGAATTAATGGTTGAAAAGAGACGAAACTCACGTTAACTGACAAATCCCTTGAACAAGGTGGTGTAAGGTTAATGGTAGATACCGAGAGATCGATTTTAATACACCTAGTTTAGGGTATAGGTTACTACGACGGTGGAACCGACCTAGACATAGGCAGTGAATTGTACCACGACAGTGGGCAATTCTGATTTCAGGCCACTACCTGGATAGAGAGATAAATTTGAATTTCTGAATAGAATTTAATACAATGAAAACCTGCGGTGAAACCGCAATCCTAAAGATCTCATCTTGAATTGATTAAACCAAACATTTAATTGATTGCTTTGTTTTGTTTTATTTCATTTTATTTTAATTTTACAACAACTTCCAACTATTTAATCGGTCTAGCTGATTGTTAGTAGTTAGTAGTAGTCTCCGACAATTCACGTATCCCTGAGTTCGACTCGGGCCTCACAAAGGCCTATATTACATTGACGCGTACACTTGCGTTTCTACGCACGTAAAAAGCGTGTCAGTTCTCTTTCAAATAGTAGACTTTTCAACCATTTTTTCTAAAAAACTTTGAGGAGGTCCTCCTTAATCACAACCCAATCTTTCGTGACAAATTGAATCCATCAGGTCTAGGGCTTTTATGAGCACCAATACTCCAAACCACATTTGTGATGTCTTTTTTATCTGGCATTCTACATAGCATGTTGACACACCTAAGTTATGCATCCAAAACACAAGTGTACACGTCAAGTACTATAGGTCTATGAAGACCTAATTTTGAACTTAGGGAAATGCACTCCATAGACTACTACTAACTATAATCTAATCAACTAGGCCTACGAAAAGTGATTGTTTATTTGTTTGTAACAAAGAACCATAACTAAAATCTAAATTAAGTGGAATGTGATCAAGAATTGGTGGATTCCTTAGGATTACAATTTCACCATGATATACATTTCATTTAACTCTATTTCATTAATACTCATTTACCCCTAACCCTAGACCTATAGCAAGTATAACCCACTCAAGTTGTGTAATACACTACCTACACTAAGACAAACACCACATTTGTAGATATTTGGAAATTAGATCAGCACGTTAACGATATATCTAGGTTATTCCCTTTATATCCATTAGGCCTCTCCTAAGGCATGATATTGGTTGTGTAAATCTATGATTTGTCAAACCCCTCTCCAGAAGAAATTAATGGTCTAAGAAATTGATTATGGTGATCAAGCACAAAAAACTCATTAAGTAATCACAAATTACATACAAATTAATAAAAAGACACATTAAATCATGGAAGTAACAACACAAAATCGGGCTACTCCCAGGTCCAAATGGATAAGGGGACTAGATGTGCATGATTTCTTTCAACGAATTAAAGAGTAAGACAGAGACAATGAGATAAACATTAAGAGAACTAATGAAAACCCTTAGAGAAAGAATCTAAACAATCACATCTAGTGAGTGCTTTAATGCATAGCATTTTGGTTGCAAATCTACTTCTCGGAGGTGCCCAACTTGCCATGTATGTGGTCTTCTGCTTCGTCTCCTCCTTTTTGGGGTTCGTGCTCTATTTCAATGAGATACAACATGATCCTATGTGTTGTCTGAACTCCACTTAGGTCATAATTGAGACTTAGAGACTCAGTCCATCATTAAGTCGCAACTGTTGGATCTGTCTTAATCTTTAAATTGCTCAAATTTTGCAAAGTCAGTAACACTGACTGGATGTCAGTGGTACCAAGTTGTCAGCTGAATCAAAACCCTAATAAGTGTTGGTACTACTGATGAGTATTCTGGTAGAATAGAATTGATTCCTACAAGTTCTGACTTGCTTTGGATGCAAATGTCGGTACTCTCAACTAGGGTTATAGCGACACAGAACCCATAATAATTGGTTCCTGATGCTTTCTGGGTGATGAGTCGATAGCACCAACCAGATCTTTTAGTAGCATCGAATGTCATCTTGGTAGCACCGAGTGAAATCTCGACAGCAACAAGATTTCTAGAATTTCCTGTTAGATTTCTCTTAATGTTGGTACTACTGATCTTTTATTTTCCTATTGGATTATAAATTTGTATTCTTTATGTCGGGTTTTTCATGTTTCTGCCTATATGAGCACTTTCAGGACAACCAATTTTAATGTTTTCTGATAAAAACAATACTTGATAATATAACACAATTCCACAAAAATACTTATAACTTGATGAAATAATGTTTCATAGGTTAATAATGATAAAAATTACTTAAATAGTATCTAAATGAGAAATTATGTGATAAATACCTAGAAACAATCTGTGAAAAGCAACAAAAATCTAGTGCATCAAAATCCCCTAATCTTGAATGTTGGTCGCCCTTGAACAACACTACCTTTAGATCTATTTCAAATAAGACAACAAGAAGAAAAACAATAGAACTACATTTCTCAAATACCCCCGCTTGACAGTCTTGAACCATAGCTTTCCAACCACTGAACAAGTAACTACTCTACACTAAACCTGATAACCTCCTATTTTAGTCGTTTATCTTAGTCTTTTTCCTTAGTTTTCCACACTCTTTTTAAGTTTAAACTATACATAATCCTAATTTTACCCCTTTTTTGTTAATACACCATCAGACTAACTTTTTCCTTTTATATATGCAGAAAAAGCACAAAAAAATCATAAAAGAATAACCCAGCCTCAAGACCGCATGGAGCCAAATGGTCTCAAGACCGCATGAAGCCAACCGGTCCCGAGACCGCATGGAGTCAAACGGTCTCAAGACCGCATGAAGCCAACCGGTCCCGAGACTGCATGGAGTCAAACGGTCTCAAGACCGCATAAAGCCAACCGGTCCCAAGACCGCATGAAGCCAACCGGTCTCGAGACCGCATGGAGTCAAACGGTCTCAAGACCGCATGAAGCCAACCGGTCCCGAGACCGCATGGAGTTCAAACGGTCCACAAACCGCATGAAGCCAACCGGTCCCGAGACCGCATGGAGTTCAAACGGTCTCAAGACCGCATGAAGCCAAATGGT
Organism: Alisma plantago-aquatica; assembly: GCA_963693085.1. Taxonomy (NCBI): domain Eukaryota; kingdom Viridiplantae; phylum Streptophyta; class Magnoliopsida; order Alismatales; family Alismataceae; genus Alisma; species Alisma plantago-aquatica. Next base: position 192,691,084 of record OY856413.1, on the reverse strand, counting down.
CCCGAGACCGCATGGAGTTCATACGGTCTCAAGACCGTTTGAAGCCAAACGGTCTCACAGTCCAAACGGTCTTGAGGCCCTAAACGGTCTTGAGGCCCAAACGGTCTCCAAACTGTTTGGACTTCACTCAAAGCCTATAAATAAGACCCCAAGGGCCCTCCAAGAAGAGGGATCTCAGACGCCCAAAGGTTGCCCCTCCAGTTCCAGAGCAATTCCATCCTTCATCCATTGCCCCAAGGCTGTCAGTTTGAGATCCACATTCCATCATCAAGCTATCTTCTCTCTCTCTCAACAGAAAAGAAGGTGGGAAGAGAAGATCCTTCATCAAGGCAACCACGAAGTGCGAAGATCGTTTCTCTCTTCATCAAGGGTTCAACCTTCCCTCCTCCGTGGAGATGGCGTTCTTCCTTTCTCTTCTTGCCTCCTTCTTTGTCCTTGACATGAGCGAGTAGTCCTTCTCACTAGGGTGCGGGGAGTAGCCCCGCTACCCATGTTTTCATTTCATGCAATGTAATTCAATCGTTTGCAATAGAGATACTCTCCTTTTCTGCTCAACATCAATCGTTTAATGAATGCTTGTTGCTTGATCACCAACTTGTGTTACTTATTGTCTCTTGGTATGAATTGTCTACATTTATACCCTTATATCTGAATATCGATTGAATGTTGGTTCTAGATATATGTAGTCACCATATGTCTGTTTTGGTATCTAGGAGTGCTTTAACGAGTGGAGTAAACTCACTCCCAACGTTGTACTTCCATACTATGAAATGGAATCAGTTGACGTATGGAAGTGCAACTTTGGTAAGGTCGAGGAACACACTTCATGAAGGAGTACTGCAAAGTAAGTGACCATTCGTTAGGGGATGGCTGCCATTGCAATACCCCACACTCCTCGTAGTTGGTTATCCGAAAGGAAGCTAAGTCTACAAAGATACTAGCTGATTAGTTTCTCTTTGCAGGTCTTTGTATTATGTTGCATGTTTATGATCCATGTGTAGTGGTGTGAAACCCGGCAACATCCTAGTGGTTTTTAATCATTGTTTACAACCTTAATTTCTACTTTCTTTCTTTACTTTCCTTGCACTTAGCTTAAAACCAAATCAAACTTTCGATCTAAATATCAACTGTTAAGTAGTTAAGTACGACTAAAACGTTTTCCATCTTGATTACATCAAGACCGTTGTCCTGAGGATTCGACCCTTAACTATACTACGATAAGACTTCCGCGTGTCCTAGCATACGTGGGTGGAGATCTTACCATAGTACTAGCAAGGCTAAACTTAGGGATTCATCATCTCTAGGATTTTTAGTGGCGTTGCAAAACTCCATCAAAAATTGGCGCCGTTGCCGCGGACAACGGAACGTTTTAGCTTGTACTTAACAACTTCTTGGTTGATTAGGATTTTACACTTTTTCTTGATAACTACTCCAAATCTTCTTGATTTCTTCATTTCCTTCCATTATCTTAATGGGTGATTTTCTTTCTACTCAGGTAGAGAACGTGTATGCAACCCCCGCATAGCATCGGATTCTCCCCTGAACCAGAGTACGACTCTGAGGTAGAAAGAAGTTTCCACCGAAGGATTAGACTTAACCTCCAAAGAGCCAGACAGATGGTTGAAGAGAAACGCCTTGTTGCAGAAAGAGTTAACGCCGCCATAACAGCACAACGAGCACAACTTATTGCAGACACTCATGCTCAAGTGCAAGCTGAGATTCGAGCTAAGGAACAAGCCCGCATCCAAGCCGAGAATGCTGCTGCTCAACTTGCGCTAAGAAACAAGCAACTTCGCGACTACGCAGTCCCGAAGAATTATGAAGATGAACACCCAGTCCGACCACCGATTATTAACATACCAAACTTTGAAATCCGGACGCAATGGATCCAGATCATGCAAGGCATCTCTTTCTCTGGAGCACCCAGAGATGATTGCATGGATCACCTTAAGAGATTCAAGTCACTCTGCCAACTTGTACCTCAAGCAGGAATCGCCCTGGAAGCAATAATGTTACACCTTTTCCATTTCACCTTATCTGGAAGAGCGCTAAGCTGGTACAATGCTTTAGACAGACACCCCATCATCACTACTTGGACTCCTTTAGAAGAAAAGTTTCTTGAGAAATTCTTTCCACCTTCACTAACCTATGAGATTAGGGGACAGATTAATCACTTCGCCCAACTACCTGGAGAAACACTTGCGGAAGCTTGGGAAAGATTCAAGGAACTCCTGAGAAAGTGTCCTCGCCATGGCATATCTCAAAATCAACTAATAGAAACATTCTATAGAGGAGTAAGTGATGATATCAAGCAATTTCTAGATTCCTCATCTGGAGGAAACTTTATGAGAAAGAACTATGAAGATGCTTGGAATATAGTTACGCTAGGGGCCGAGAACCAATCGAATTGGGGAAGGTCGTCTAACCAACCCAAGGGAGTTCTTAAAGTCTACAAAGCTGAAGAATCTATGGAACTCAAGGCCATTGCAGAGGCCCTGAAGACTATTGCTAGCAAGCAACAAGCCCTCGAAACTTCTTTCGGGGAATATGACAAGAAGAAAAGCTCTCAAGTTCAACAAGTAAAAGCAGCTGCTGGAGCTTGTGAAGCGTGTCATGCATCTGATCATCCCACATTATCATGTGGTCTGTTGTACAATGTCATGATGGATTTACAACCACCCATGCCGCAATATGAGCCCATTATTGAGCATCCCGAGGACCAAATGCCAGAGCAAGTCAACTCCATCCATTCAATACCTGGCCAAGTGTATTACAATCCAGATAAACCAAGAAATCATCCCAGTTTTCAATACGGGAATCCTGCAGGGACCGCCAACCCACAACAACAGACACAAGGTGGATCTTTCAATAGACAACCACTAGGATTTCAGAATAACTTCAATCAGGGGAATTATAGACATGGTTTCCAAAGATCTAACTATCCTAGGAACCCTTCTTACCAATATACCCATCCAGGGCTGCACCCGCAGCTGCAACAACCTCAGTTGCAGCAGCCACAACAACCTCATTTGCAGCAGCCACAACAACCACAGTTAACTACACCTCTACAACAGCCACAAGGACAGCAAGTCACTCGATATCAATAGAGGGGTGCTCCTCCCCAATCATATGATGAAATATCTTTGATTAGACAGATGCTTCAATCTCAACAGACTATGCTCGCAAACCAGCAAGCTCAACAAAAGGCCGTGGAGGCCCAACTAGCACAGATTGCCGCCCAATTGAAACCACAAGCCGACACCTTTGCTGGACAACCAGAGGCAAACCCACGACACAACCAAAATAGACCAGAACAACTGAATGTCGTCACCACACGGTCTGGTCGTGTCCTGCCTGATGTCACCAGAATCATCCATGATGATGATGATGTAGCTATTCTTTCCCCAACAGGAAACTCAAGCAAAGAAATAGAAAATTCTACTGAGAAAGAAAAAGAAAAGGAACCAATGCCAGAAGTCCCACCCATAATTCCTTATCAAGACAGGCTGAAAGGGACCAAAATGGACACTAGGTTCCAGAAATTCAAAGAAGCTATGAAGAAACTGTATATCGATATCCCATTTCTAGATGCCCTTTCTGAAGTGCCCACTTGGGCCAAGTACCTGAAAACCCTGTTGTCGAGAAAATATATGACAGAAGAGCATGAAACAGTGAAACTAGCTCAGACCACTTCAGATATTCTGCTTAACAAAATGCCAAAGAAAAAGAAGGACCCAGGTTCCTTCGGTATTCAGTGTTCGATTGGAAATGGCTCTAGCAAAAAGGGATTAGCAGATCTAGGAGCAAGTATATCCATTATGCCCTATTCTATGTGTAAAAGATTAGGCTTCACTGATTTGTTACCTACGACAATGACAATTCAGTTAGTCGACTCTACCATAACCGCTCCTCTTGGAATTATCGAGGATATTCCTGTCAGAATAGGAACAAATTCTTACGTCTCGTGCGATTTCGTTATTATGGACATACAAGAAGATCTACGATACCCGATAATCTTCGGAAGACCCTTCCTAGCTACCGCCCGAGCACTCATCGATGTAGAAGCAGGAACAATTATACTAAGACTTGGGAAGGAAGCTTTCCAATTCAGAGTCCTTAACAGCATGAAAGGACCAAGCATTCAAGAAGAAGTTTTTCTCCTAGATGCTATATATCAAATGTCCCAGTTAGAAATGTCCGAACCCTCCGATGAGTTGGAAAGTGCCTTGACAAACCCGGAAGTAGAATTTTCGGCAAACAAACTAGTGCAACAATGCCTTCAATATTTAGAAAAAGCTGAAGAAGCCCCAACAGCCACCTTTGAAGAACTCAAGGCTGTCACCATTATAGAAACTACCGAGCCACCTAAGGCCCCTGAATTGAAGGCCTTACCCGAGGGACTCAAACATGTCTTCCTTGACAGTGCGAAACTTTGTCCAGTGATTATCAGCTCTACTCTGGAAGAAGACCAAGAAAATAGACTTCTTGATGAGCTAAAGAGATACAAGAAAGCTATCGGATATAAAACGACTGACTTAACTGGTGTAAACCCAGATTTATGCATGCACAGATTGCCTATGGTGGAAGAATTGAAACCATCGAGGGAACATCAAAGGAAGGTGAACCCTAATCTCAAGGAGGTAGTTCGCATCGAGGTTCTCAAACTCCTGAAGGCAGGTATCATCTACCCAATCTCGGATTCTCAATGGGTAAGCCCCGTGCAGGTGGTCCCAAAAAAAGGGTGGACCACTGTTGTTCTCAATGATAAGAATGAACTGGTACCTACTAGAACAGTAACTGGGTGGAGAATGTGCATAGATTACAGAAAACTTAATAAAGCAACAAGGAAAGATCATTTCCCCTTGCCCTTCTTGGATGAAGTTCTCGAACGTCTCGTCCACCAAAAATTCTTCTGTTACCTAGATGGTTATTCCGGGTTTTACCAAATCCCTATCCACCCGGAAGATCAAGAGAAAACTACTTTTACCTGTCCTTTTAGGACATATGCTTTCAAAAGAATGCCATTTGGGCTTTGTAACGCACCAGCCACTTTCCAAAGATGCATGTCTGCTATCTTTGCAGGATTAACAGAATCTATAATGGAGGTATTCATGGACGGTTTCTCAGTTTATGGAGACTCTTTTGACAATTGTCTGCTCAACCTGGTTCAAGTTTTACAAAGATGCGAGGAAACAAACCTCATCTTAAATTGGGAAAAATGCCATTTTATGGTAACCGAAGGTAACGTTCTCAGACACAGAGTGAGCGACAGAGGGATCGAGGTAGATCAAGCAAAAGTTGACGTTATCTCGAAATTGTTGCCACCAAAAGTCATAAAAGGGGTACGTGCTTTCTTAGGTCATGCTGGGTTTTACAGAAGATTTATCAAAGACTTCTCTAAAATAGCAAAACCCATGACACAACTGTTGACCAAGGGCACGAAGTTTAACTTTAACCAAGAATGTTTGCAAAGTTTCACAACTCTGAAAAATGCCTTGATTTCCGCACCCATACTAAGAGCTCCAGATTGGTCACAACCTTTTGAGATCATGTGTGACGCGAGCGATTATGCCATAGGGGCCGTATTAGGGCAAAGAATCAACAAGAAACCCTATGTCATATACTACGCATCCAAAACGCTTGATGAAGCATAGAAAAATTACACCACTACAGAAAAGGAATTCTTAGCTGTCATCTACGCGTTCGAGAAATTCTGCTCATACCTGATTGGAGCTAAGGTCATTGTCTACACTGACCACTCCGCTATATGGTATCTAATTCAAAAACAAGATGCAAAACCTAGACTTATCCGCTGGGTATTGATGCTTCAAGAATTCGATTTGGAAATCAAAGACAAGAGCGGAGTGGAAAATGTCGTCGCTGATCATCTCAGTCGTATTGAAGTCGAGGATGAAGACAAAGTACCTATCCGAGACTCCCTCCCGGACGACCAACTAATGAAAGTCGCTAATGGATTCCCCTGGTATGCCAACATTGTTAATTATTTGGCAACATGAATCATTCATCCGTCTGCATCCTATCACGACAAAAAGAAGTTCATTCATGACGCTAAGCAGTATTTCTGGGACGAGCCCTATCTATTCCGCTTATGCGCAGATGGACTTTTTCGTCGATGCATTCCAGAGACGGAAATCACTTCGGTTCTAGAGCACTGTCACTCAGGCCCCATTGGGGGCCACATGAGTTCTAAGAAGACAGCCCTCAAAGTCCTGCAATCTGGTTTTTACTGGCCAACCATCGCAAAAGATGCACATGAATACGTGCGATCATGCGACAAGTTCCAACTATCCGGTGGAATAACCAAAAGAAATGAAATGCCATTGAATATATGGCAAGAAATCGAACTCTTCGATGTATGGGGAATAGATTACATGGGTCCTTTTCCCCCATCTTACGGATTCATGTACATCTTGGTTGCTGTGGATTACGTTTCGAAATGGGTAGAAGCTCTACCAACCATTTCTTGTGATTCAAAACCGGTAATCAAGATGTTTAAAGAGATAATTTTCCCCAGATTCGGCGTTCCAAGAACAATAATATCTGACGGTGGATCACATTTCTTGGAAAGGAGCTTTGAAGCCTTATTAAGAAAGTATGGAGTTAACCATAAAGTTACTACACCGTATCATCCACAGACATGTGGACAGGTTGAAGTCTCCAATAGGCAAATTAAAGCTATCCTAGAAAAAACTGTCAATCGACACCGCATCGATTGGTCCACCAAACTATCTGACGCTCTATGGGCCTACCGCACAGCTTTCTAAACACCAATCGGAACAACACCGTTTCGATTAGTGTATGGGAAGTCTTGCCATTTGCCAGTTGAATTAGAGAATAAGGCCTGGTGGGCCATTAAGCAACTAAACTTTGATCTCAACGGCGCTGGTGAATTCAGACAACTTCAACTCCAAGAACTAGAAGAATTACGAATGACAGCCTACCACAATGCAAGAATCTACAAAGAACAAACCAAGATATGGCACGATGGCCACATAAAAAGAAAGGATATAATCGTCGGAGACAAAGTCCTCCTATTCAATTCCAGACTAAAAATGTTTCCAGGAAAACTGCGTACTAAATGGTCGGGGCCTTTCACAATCAAACATATATACCCGACATGAGCTGTCATTATTCTCGATGATAATGGAGGAGAAAGGACCATTAATGGTCACAGATTAAAGAAATACCACACTCCGGCAGACAAATTATCAAGACAAACTATAGGGATCCATGACCCTATAACAACAACATAGCTGGAGCAAAATTTTGTCGAGCCAGCGACGTTAAACCAAGGCGCTACTTGGGAGGCAACCCAAGATTTCTACTTTTTCCTTTATGTTCTGTTCTTTTATTTTCCTTAGTTTTATCTTATGAAAATACAAAAAAATCTACATAACTAAAACCATAAGAAAAAATAATAAAAAACAAACAACATAAAAATGCATAAATCAAAAACAAACACAAAAATATAAAAACCTTTTGGCCTTTGCCCTCCCAAGCGGACTTGAAACTATTTGGACTCCAAACAGTCTCCAAACCGTTTGGAGCCAAACGGTCTTCAAACCGTTTGGGACCAAACGGTCTCCAAACTGTTTGGGACCAAACGGTCCTCAAACCGTTTGGAGCCAAACGGTCTCCAAACCGTTTGGGACCAAACGGTCCTCAAACCGTTTGGGACCAAACGGTCTTGAGACCGTTTGGAGCCAGACGACATCGAAACCGCTTGGAATACAAAGGGTCACCAACCGTTCCCTATAAATATAAACCCTACCCCTTCGTCTTTCTCTCTTCGAACTTCCGAACTCTCTGGAGCGTTTGTGCGAAGAACTACTCTTTTGCTTCTGCTTCCTTTGTTCCCGCGCGACCACTCTTCCGTTCACCAACCACCTGCAAGGTAGTCCGGCGACCACAATGCACACCGCCCTTCCTCCCTACCACCTTCATCGCCGTTCCTGAACTTTCACCGTCTGTTCCACCATCACCGCCTTCTCCACCGCTGGTTTTAACGACCATCTGCACGTCACCATCATTCTCACAACAGTCATCACCTTCGCTTCAGACCACTATCATCTTCGACGATTTCTTCACCATCATCTGCATCACCGTCATCATCGTCGTCTTCACCGTTGCCATTTTCATCGCATCATTGGTTTCACCGCTGTTTTCGTCGCCGACACACTCTCCACCTCGGCGCCGGTTCACCTTCGTCTTCACCTGCGTCGACAGCCCTGCGGCCTTTCGTTTTCCGAACAGTCCTCAAAACGTTTGGAACCAAACGGTCTTGAAAGTGTTTGGAACCAAACGGTCTTGAAACCGTTTGGAACCAAACAGTCTTGAAACCGTTTGGGACCAAACGGTCCTCAAACCGTTTGGAACCAAACGGTCTTGAAACCGTTTGGGACCAAACGGTCCTCAAACCGTTTGGAACCAAACGGTCCTGAAACCGTTTGGAACCAAACGGTCTTGAAACCGTTTGGTCTCCCACACCCATTAACCTTTCACAAAAATACAAAAAGACATAAACTACAAATAAAATCTAATTTGTTTCTAAAAACTTTTTTCTCTAACTCATAAATTTCTATTTTTCAGATATGGCATCACCACCAAGCAAAGCCATCACATTCGAAGGTCCTGAAATCTAGACAAAAGAGGAAATGCTGGAAAGACAAGCCAGGCTTCAAAAGATAAGATCAGACTTCAACAGGACTGGGAAGGCACCCCCAAATGTCAAGATGATGGATGTCCTGTGCGAACTTGATCGCCTAGAGAGGATCTTCTCTGAGCCCCCTGAGGAGGAAACTGTCATCTCCTCTTCTGATGAAGATTTGGAGTACAATCCTAACTCCGAAGAGGAGTCATCTGCCAAAGAGAAAAAGGGGAAGCGCAACGTCCTAGAGAATGCATCTGGGCAGCCCTCCAAGAAGCGGGCAAGAAAACAAGTTCGACCTATTTCCGCTATGGATCAACCCTTTGCAAAACCTACCACCACCATCTATGCTTCTACCACCATCATCCCTGCAGCTACCACCACCATTCCTGCTACTACCACAACCATCCCCATCACTACCACCACTTTCATTCCCATCACCACCACAATACCACCACCAGAGAACCTCTTCATCCAAACCACCATCTCCACCGATAAAACCCTAAAACCTACCAAGTATGTCTGCTCCAACATACTAATCAAGATGGGGATATATGATCGTATCTTCAACGTGCTAGACAAAGCCAACCTCACCAGGTTGTGTCTAATACCTGAAGTATCTGACCATGAACCCACCGCAGAATTTTTCTCCTTCCTGACCAAGGAGCCCGTTGACATCATGGATAGGTCACGTGATGGAGGTGACAGAAGACTTGTCACCCAAATTTTTGGCAGCAAGGTCGTCATAACAGAGAATATGCTGAACTCCATCTTTATCGACGACTAGGAAATTAATCGATACAAAGGAGTGCGCTGAGAAATTAATCGATCTTCTGAGTCAGCATACAAAGGCGTACGAAAAAGATCATTTCCATCGCCCCACCTTCTGCCACAAATGCCCCCAGCAAATAAGACAATCGAACGATTGTGGCTTCCACGTCCTCTACTGGATGTACACCATCGTTGTTCTTCAAAGACCAGTAGAGGAAATGACTGACGTGGACTACCACACTTTACGAGGACAGTTCGCATCTAATCTACTTCGTTCCCTGGGGGCAAATGAAGATTTACCTTAACCCGTGGCCCTTGTCCTAATGACTTCTCACCCTATCACTTTGCCACTCTGCGGACAGAGTGTGTGATAAGTTAGGGGGGTGCATTAGACAAGGGCAAGGTATCAATTTCTACACTCCTCTTTCTATCTAACACTTTCCATACAATTCCTTATTCTTAAAATCCTTTTTACTTAATTTCTTCTTCAAAAATAGTCACCTCAACTAACCCTAGAATCATGTTAGTCCCTACAAGTAAATAGAACTTAGAAATCGAATGGCAATTTATCAATTTCCACCCACTAGTGATTTCATATTGTTGCTTCAATTCTTCATCTGACTCTCCACAGGTCAAAATCAAGGCAAAAATAAGCCAAGATCTCGAGGATGAGAGGGAAATCAGGCAACTTCCAAATCAAAAAGTTCTGCAAGTGGACCACAAACCAAATAAGTGCACGTTGAAAAACTTTAAGAACAGCTTTCCTCTCTTAAAATTAAAAGAGGCTCGGCCGCCCAAAATAAATCCTCAAAAATCCCAAAACCCAAGCCTGTGAGTTATTGAATAAAAGCCAGAGAGACGAATAAAATTATGAGAGTTGTGCCATGCATAAGGATCTATACGAAGAACTGACGAAGGTCTCACCCGGCCGGCACATTCCGCTGCCCTCACAAAGGCAGATGTGTCGTGCTCGGTAGTGAAACCCTAAAGTTTCTAAGTATATGAAAGGCTCATAAAGGACTCGCCCGGCCGGTACATTTAGCTGCCCTCATAAAGGCAGATGTGTCGTGCCCAGTAGTGAGATTCTAAAAAGCATAGACAGTCCCTCCCCCACTTGAAGGGGGAGCTACACTTCAAAGCCTATAGCCAACCCTCATACCCTTTCTAGCTTCCAGTAGGTTTTTCAGAGAGGTATAAAGCTGATTAGAGTCAACAACGTGCACAAAATAAGGTGGTCCCAATGCAAACTTTGAGATACGGAAAGAACCTGAGATCCAAGCAACTCTCAAAATCCGAAAGAATCAAGGCATGCAATAAAACTTGATATGACCCCAGGGGAACTCAGGTCAAGAATTGAAGCAAGAGTATGGAAATCCTAAATCAAATCGCCTCGCCATTACATGTCTCAGCTCTATCTAACTTGAGGACAAGCTAGACTCTAAGTTAGGGGGGGTGATAACCTCCTATTTTAGTCGTTCATCTTAGTCTTTTTCCTTAGTTTTCCACACTCTTTTTAAGTTTAAACTATACATAATCCTAATTTTACCCCTTTTTTGTTAATACACCATTAGACTAACTTTTTCCTTTTATATATGCAGAAAAAGCACAAAAAAATAATAAAAGAATAACCTAGCCTCAAGACCGCATGGAGCCAAACGGTCTCAAGACCGCATGAAGCCAACCGGTCCCGAGACCGCATGGAGTCAAACGGTCTCAAGACCGCATGAAGCCAACCGGTCCCGAGACCGCATGGAGTCAAACGGTCTCAAGACCGCATGAAGCCAACCGGTCCCGAGACCGCATGAAGCCAACCGGTCTCGAGACCGCATGGAGTCAAACGAACTCAAGACCGCATGAAGCCAACCGGTCCCGAGACCGCATGGAGTTCAAACGGTCTCAAGACCGCATGAAGCCAAACGGTCCCGAGACCGCATGGAGTTCAAACGGTCCCCAAACCGCATGAAGCCAACCGGTCCCGAGACCGCATGGAGTTCAAACGGTCTCAAGACCGCATGAAGCCAAACGGTCCCGAGACCGCATGGAGTTCATACGGTCTCACAGTCCAAACGGTCTTTAGGCCCCAAACGGTCTTGAGGCCCAAACGGTCTCCAAACCATTTGGACTTCACTCAAAGCCTATAAATAAGACCCCAAGGGTCCTCCAAGAAGAGGGATCTCAGACGCCCAAAGGCTGCCCCTCCAGTTCCAGAGCAATTCCATCCTTCATCCATGGCCCCAAGGCTGTTAGTTTGAGATCCACATTCCATCATCAAGCTATCTTCTCTCTCTCTCAACAGAAAAGAAGGTGGGAAGAGAAGATCCTTCATCAAGGCAACCACGAAGTGCGAAGATCGTTGCTCTCTTCATCAAGGGTTCAACCTTCCCTCCTCCGTGGAGATGGAGTTCTTCCTTTCTCTTCTCACCTCCTTCTTTGTCCTTGACATGAGCGAGTAGTCCTTCTCACTAGGGTGTGGGGAGTAGCCCCGCTACCCATGTTTTCATTTCATGCAATGTAATTCAATCGTTTGCAATAGAGATACTCTCCTTTTCTGCTCAACATCAATCGTTTAATGAATGCTTGTTGCTTGATCACCAACTTGTGTTACTTATTGTCTCTTGGTATGAATTGTCTACGTTTATACCCTTAGATCTGAATATCAATTGAATGTTGGTTCTAGATATATGTAGTCACCATATGTCTGTTTCGGTATCTAGGAGTGCTTTCACGAGTGGAGTAAACTCACTCCCAACGTTGTACTTCCATACTATGAAATGGAATCAGTTGACGTATGGAAGTGAAACTTTGGTAAGGTCGAGGAACACACTTCATGAAGGAGTAATGCAAAGTAAGTGACCATTCGTTAGGGGATGGCTGGCATTGCAATACCCCACACTCCTCGTAGTTGGTTATCCGAAAGGAAGCTAAGTCTACAAAGATACTAGCTGATTAGTTTCTCTTTGCAGGTCTTTGTATTATGTTGCATGTTTATGATCCATGTGTAGTGGTGTGAAACCCGAAAACATCCTAGTGGTTTTTAATCATTGTTTACAACCTTAATTTCTACTTTCTTGCTGTACTTTCCTTGCACTTAGCTTAAAACCAAATCAAACTTTCGATCTAAATATCAACTGTTAAGTAGTTAAGTATGACTAAAACATTTTCCATCTTGATTACATCAAGACCGTTGTCCCGAGGATTCGACCCTTAACTATACTACGATAAGACTTCCGCGTGTCCTAGCATACGTGGGTGGAGATCTTACCATAGTACTAGCAAGGTTAAACTTAGGGATTCATCATCTCTAGGATGTTTAGTGGCGTTGCAAAACTCCATGAAAACCCAGGTCAGGGATATTACAAGTTATAAACCCCTAACAAGGATTTCATCCCCGAAATCCTAGATGAAGAAAGACAATTGTCATTCATATTGTATATCATCAAATCTCCATAAAACATCTTGATGTCATGGAGATATCATAGAACTTTGACCAACACAAATTTCTTTCACACAGGGTTAACATAAAATCTCTCATACTCAACTGTCCTTCCCAAACTAGAGTTACATTCTGTCATTCATTTGAGACTACAAGTCTTATCATACTTCTATTGTACCAGTCTAATTTATAGGTTCAACACTAAATTACTTATGATTAGAATCAATCATCCTATTATCTATTTATTTTCTTGTCATAAGTAGAGGTTACATATCAAGAAGTACTATCTCAGAGGTGACTCTAGATGTTTGACGTGGTCTATTATCGTACTAACAAACTCACTCAGGGTTTTAATCCCTAAGATTTTACCAAAACCTTATTCAATAATACCACTCGCAAGCAGTCGTGTCTTATCGCAATATAGTTCAGGATTGAATCCCAAAGGACAATGTTTTTAAGAATCGTTATTCGTCGAGTCTAGCTCAAGTAAGACTAATATTTTAAACAATTAGTTGATTTGATGTTAATTAAACTAAGTGCAAGAAAGTAAAGAGCATAATTAAATTTCAATCTAGATTAGTGATATGGAATTACTGGGGTGGTCTCGGGTTTCACTGCCACTACTCATATAAACACATCCAATCACAAAACATTCAGGCAAGATCTAACTATCCAAATAGAACTATTGTGAACAGTCATTGAGTGATGTTTAGGTTTGCGTAAGAATCACCTTAGGCATCAGATGTCTCATCGCCATCTGGATCATGCACTTACGGTTTCAATGATACAGAATTCCAACTGAAGCTGCGACCCTCCCTAAGGGATGTTTAGGCACAAAAAATCATCACTGTGGGTTAGATGTCTCGTCCCCTCACGGATAATACACTTACGCCCTCAAGTAATCCCATTCTATTTCTAGTTTGGGAGTCAACCACGTTAATCAACATTCTACCCTACATGTTAAAGTTTTCGCAACATAGGAAAGAACAAGATAAAATCAAGCAGGTGATCAATCACAAGCAAACATCGACGATTAACAATGAAATAAAAAGTTGCATACATTGCCTTGGAATGTTAAAATGAAAATACATGAAATCATGGGCATCGGGGCTAGTCCCTGCACCCCAGCAAAAAGGAACTACTCACTCATGATGCGATAAACAAGAAGAATAAGAGAGAGGGAAGATTTTGCCATGAGTATGATGTAAAAGGTAGTCGCAGCTCGGTGAAGATGATGCGGTCTTCTACGTCGTGTCGGAGCAGATCTAGATGAGGAGGAAGAACCACCAAGGTAGACCAGGAAGATCTTCTTCTCCACCTTCTCTCTCATCTTAACCTCCTTACTCGTAGCAAAGAGGAGTAGCAGGTTAAGTGACTGTGGCATGAATGTACGTGGGATTGAACCTGTGTTCGGGCAACCTGGTGGCGTCCCAGATCCGATTCCTCAAATGAGGACCCTGTTGGTCTTATTTATAGGCTCTAGTCGGGGTCTTCATGTTTTTGGTGTGAGTCCACTTCACACGTTTTGGGAAACTGTTTGCTTCTTCTTAACGGTTTACGACTCATGTCCAAACGGTCTTGGAGACCATTTAATATCCTCACGGTCTTGTTGTCCAATCAGTTTTGGAGTCCTGAGATCTTCACGGTGTTGGAATTTTTGCCTCCAATGGGTCTTGGATTCACCCATCCATACAATCTTGGATACTAATTAATATGCTCACGGTCTTGTATACTGATCAAACGGTCTTTGGTTTGATAAACCCTCATGGTTTGGAAACCGTGATTCTTCCTCACAGTTTGCTACCCCTGTGTTCTTCTCCTCCAAATGGTTTTGGCTACCAAATGGTCTCTACTCCAACCGGTCTTCACTTCCAAATGATTTTGGCTTCCTAACAGTCTCTACTCCAACCAGTCTTCACTTCCAAACAATCTTAGTTTTGGGGTCTTAATGGTTTGGGACCGTGATGATCCTTGTGTTCCATACAAACGGTCTGGGGTCCTCACGGTTTGCTACCTCGGATCGGTCTTGTTCCCTCAGCCGGCCTAACGGTCTTGAGGACCGAGTACCACCACATGGTCTTGCGGAATGCTAGGGCTTGCACAGTCTCGAGACCGATTGATCAAGAACGGTTGAGCAGACTGAATGATCAAACCATTTGGTCAAGACTGATTTATCAAACCGTTTGGTCAAGACTGATTGATCAAGACCAAGGCTGAGAGGATCTTGAGTGAAGGTGGGTCTAGGGTTGAGTGGAGGTGAGTTCTAGTTGATGGTTCGACCTTATCATGACCTGCATAAAATCAATGTAGAATTTAATAATCTTGATAAATGAACCAATTAAGAAATTTTGCAATTTGCAAGATTTAGTTGATGAAAGTGAAAGCATTGGGTCGAATTGGGCCCAAGATGGCGATTGAATTTCATGATGAATATGCATTCATTAATGTTATATGTATAAGCTACCTCAACATATCTAGATGGGGATATCGTAAGAAGTTATCTTAGCTTGATAAACCTTTCCCAAGATGATTCTACAAATGTTCTTCAATTAATACATACTTATCGATGTTAGATCATAAACCCCTAACATATGATGTCCATATTATCCAGCTAACCTCAAAGTTGCCCTTTCTAGGTAACCAAGAATTAATCAACTTATTAGGAGTCATGTCCTCACCATCTCATAACTTTAAAACTTCTTGAATACTAGAATTCCTTACCTTAGTATTAGTTACATGTGTCAAAAACACATCACATCCTTATCATTTCCTTCCTTTGTAGTTATTTACCAAAACCAAACGTATTACTTATCATATATAGTTTTGTCTTGGAACCAGAATCCAGAACTAATTGAAACTTTTCAAAGTACCCCATTATAGATTACTTCAAATCTATGCATATCAAGTGTCATAAGACTTACTTGTTTGTCATGTTCCTGAAAGGAAGGAATAAAGGAAACATAGTCCTTCTTATCACCTCATCATTATTGAAGTTTTTTTATTAAAGAAAAGAGGTTATCACCTTCTTTGAGTATTGCATGAACTTTCAATTGTTCATGTGTCATTCAATCTTGTTTCCTCTTAGGTTCCTTTCCATCAGCATAGGAATTATAGAGATGATTACATGTCATCATCCCTTACCATCATCATCGTCATCATCATGTTTACTAGATCTGGGTATTCAAACCCTTAGTTCATCACTGAACATTTTCACCTTTCATCAGGTAACTGTTACCTCTAGGTCCTCAAACCAAGGTATTCATTATACTAAACATCTTCTTTTGTTTATAAGTTGATCTATGATTTAACTCAGATTCCTTCATATTTAAATAAGGATGTTGTACAAAAATATGTGCCACATCTCCTACTTCATTATGCTCTTTAGATTGTGTCAAAATGACTACTTGATTAGAGTAATCAGAAAGATAGCAATCTAAGAGTGTCATACTTACCTGACCTTCAATAGATGAATACCTAGCCAGGGTATTCAAGAACTAAAATTAGGTAGTATGCATCTTAATATTATGTTTCTTTCTTTTAACATATCCCTAAATTTTACTACTTAGTATCTCAAATTTTCTCTTGGTGTTTCTTTTATATCTCTTCCCTTCCTTCATGACGAGAGAAATTTCAAAATATTTAAGAGAATTTGGACTGAATATAAGTTCTCATCCTTATTATCTATTCCTCATGTCCTCATAGGACCAACTAAAGGAAGCTCAACAACAGCAACTACCTTCTTTTGATTATTAGATAAAATCAAGAGAAGACATATCAGAATGAAAAAGCTCTATCTGAATGTCGCCCTGTACAGTCATCTACCACTTCAAGTTGACTCAAACATAAGGTCTAGTTGTTTCATGTTGTTGATTTTGCCTTTTTACACTATTAGGCTGTAACTTTCGTAAGACTTGCCGAGTTTGTCTCAGTTGTTGGGTTATTTCCTCCCTTCTTTTTGAACAAAATAGTTTAGCATGCTCAACATGTTCATATCGATAACATGTATTATCCTCTTACCATAGTCTTATCGGTCTTATTATCAATGTAGAAGCTAATTCAGGAGTTCTTACAGGTGGAAAGCTAGGACTTTTGCCTTTACTTAGTGACTATTGCGCTAGTGTAGTAGGCATTTATTGCACTGGTGGTACCAAAAACATTGGCTTTTTAGAACAACTAGGAAAATGTCTCTAGAATTATATAGACCTTTCCTTAATTCTCAGCTTATTGCCCCTACATGGGCATTGCCATCACGGATGTACTATCTGTCTATACTTATGGCAGAGTCTGTTTTCTTGCCATATGTTAATACTTACCACATTTTCCATTGTTCCAACATGACTATGTCATTCAGGAACCCTTTCAAAACCCAAAGTTTTT
Source organism: Alisma plantago-aquatica (assembly GCA_963693085.1). NCBI lineage: Eukaryota > Viridiplantae > Streptophyta > Magnoliopsida > Alismatales > Alismataceae > Alisma > Alisma plantago-aquatica. Next base: position 192,673,835 of record OY856413.1, on the reverse strand, counting down.
GCATTGAGGGCTAGTAACCTAGGTTGTATTGCTAGTATGCAGAGCACTATATTCATCACTATTTTCCTAACCTTCCCAACAAGAGAATAAAAAGTAGGATTCTCTATCCTAATTGGGTCAATATGGAAATTATTAGGCACTCATTCTTCTCTTTCCTGATCCCTTGCACCTTCTCCTGGTGCAACAACATTGTTGTTAGCTATGTGTTCTTCATGTTCTCTAGTCATTTTTAAACTTCACCCTTTCTAATACATAAGCATAAGTCACTATAGGGTATACTAGAGGAACTAGAACAGACTCAACACCTTAGTCCTATGTCTCTGTAAACTCAGCAAACCTTAAGCTCTGATACCAAAACTTGTAACGACCACCACCTAATGGACGACCAAATCATCTCTAATTATGTGGAATTACCATAAGCATCGGATTAATAAAATCACTAAAAATTAAAACCATTTTTTGCAAAGAGATCGTCTTCCAAGAAACTCTTAAAGAAAGAACCAAAACTTCATATACATCAGGGTTCACATTGTACATACACTATACCATCTCTTTTTGAGGATAATCTATAACAGTTTCTTTGTCAAAACATATACTGAAACAACATAAAACCTCAAGGCATATAAGATAAAATCTCAGATTCTTTATAAACCATCACATGCTAAATCCAAGGACCTGAGAGTACAGAGACAACTGATGCGATGGTTTTGAGTCACATTTATAGACCTGTTTTATGTGTGTTTTATGCTTTAATTAGTCATTTCTATGGTTAATATCGCATAATTCATCCATTTTGGTCTTTGCCATCATTTTATGTCAAATCCCCTTAGTTTTATCATTTTGAGCATTAATTATCACATTATTATTATTTGTGTGGATTTATTTGATCCTGTCTTTGAATTTCAGGAAAAACAAGTATTTGCTTCCGTCGATACCATCGACGGAAGTCGATACCATCGACAAGGCCACAGGTTGCCAGCCGAAAGGAGTAGCAAAAAGTCGATACCATCGACTTGATGTCGATGGTATCGAGACACCTTCAGGTTGCTGGCGAAGAACCACTCGATACCATCGACACACGGAGGCTACAGCGTCGCAAAATGACAAAACCGACGCCAAAAGGAAGTCGATACCATCGACCTGAGTCGATGGTATCGAGATGATGTCGGGCGCGACAAAGGAAGGGTTTGCAGCCAGCCGCTACTGTAGCGGGTCAATACCATTGACTCGCGTCGATGGTATCGACACCGTAGGATATGAGTTTGCTTTCTAATGATCTCAATCGGACGGCTGGAGTTAATGAGCGACCTAATTAGGGAGTTATACCTAATGACGGCCGCCCAGACAAGGAGAGGATCGGATTAGCCATTGCACAAGTGCCGAGGAGCGAGAAAAAGGAGAATGGAGGCCAGAAGTTCATACCAGTCGATCCGGACGCTGTCGAAGACGGATTTCACCACTGAGAGGCGGGAAAGCACGTGTTCTACGCAAAGGATCGATCGGTTCTTCTCCGTTTAGGGGTTTTCCCTTTCAATTCACGTTTTTCATATGATTTCCCCTATGTTTGCCATGTACTTGTGTGAGATGAACATGGGAGGCTAATCCCCTCCATCTTTAGGACCGGGAGTAGCCCGGGAATTCATTATATGACAAGTTTAGAATAGTAATTCATATTTTCTCTCTTAAATCCGTGGTATAGCTTCGTTTTCTCCATATATTGTTATGCTTGATCACCATAATAATAACCTAACACCCTAAATTACTTTGACAGAAGGATTAACGGCTGAAAAGAGATGAAACCTGCATTAATCGATAAATCCCTTGAACAGTGTGATGTAAAATTAATGGTGGATACTGAGAGATCGTTCGTAATGCACTTAGTTTAGGGGATAGGTTACTACGACGGTGGAACCGACCTAAACCTAAGTAGTGAATTGTACCACGACAGTGGGCAATTCTGTTTTCAGGCCACTACCCGGATAGAGAGAGAAGATTGAGGCATTATATAAAATCGAATACAATGAAAACCCGCGGTGAAACCGCAATCCTAAATATTCCTTTTTGAATTGATTAAATTAACCTTTAATCGATTGTTTGCTTTGTTTTATTTTTATTTTCTTTTAATTTTGACAACAAACCCCAATTTGTTATTCGGCTTAGCTGATTGCAAATAGTTAGTAGGAGTCTCCGACAATTCTGAGTATCCTTGTGTTCGACTCGGGCCTCACAAGGCCTGTACTACTCGACGCGTATACTTGCGTTTTTAGCGCGTAGTAAAATACACGTCATGTTTTTGGCGCCGTTGCCGGGGATACGGCGAATTGTTGGCACTTCGAGTGCTACGCGCGGCCACTCTAGGCCACAATTTTTTTTATTTTTTTATTCAATTTCAAATATTTTTACATTGTGCTTTAATTGTTTATACTCATCTAAGCTTAGTACTGAATTCGAATTTTCTTATTTTAGGTACTGTGTATGGTGCAGACGCGTAGTACTGACTACGCGGAACACGCACCCGAGGTTCCATTTTCGGGACCTGAGGATGAGGAGCATTCTGAGCAAGAGTACGAAGAAGAGGTAGATTCTGAATCTGAACCAGAAGAGATGGCCGAGCCACAGACCATATGGGAGAAGATCAAAGCTTTTTCCTCATCCGCTTCAAAGGGGCCTATAAAGAAGCAGACGATCAACATACTGACATATAAGATCGATCCAGCGTTGATTAATTTGGTGAAATCAAATGCGTTTCATGGGCTGAAGAATGAGGATCATGTTGCACACATCAGCCAGTTCGTTGAAAACTGCGACATGGTAAAAATAGACAGGTTTCCACAAGATGCATTGTATCTCAAGCTTTTCCCAAGTTCCTTGGCGGGAGTAGCAAGAGAGTGGCTACATAATCTAGATGATGAGTTCATGGAGTCTTGGGACCATATGGTGGAGGTCTTCTTTGAGAGGTTCTTCCCTCCTGAGAAGACTAACGACATGATCTGGAAGATTCATAATTTCAACCAACAGGCTGGTGAAACATATTCTGAGACCTGGGAGCGATTCCAGGTTATGTTGAGGAGGTGTCCGCATCACGGGTTGGACAAGGAAACGCAGGTGAAAATCTTCTATTTTTCTCTCTCCGAGCATGATAGGAGTAATCTGGATTCAGCCGGGTCGGGATTTTTTCTAAACAACACAGACACTAGATGCTGGGAAATACTCAAGAACATGGCTAGAAAGCAGTCTTGGGGAGAAAGAGAGAGAGGTCCAGTTGAGCAAGCATGAGTCACCAGTGAATCAAAGGCAATGAGAGAGCTGAATGAGAAGATGGATCTTCTCGCAAAGAAGTTACTGCAAAAGGAAGATAATGAGTCTGAGGATGAGGCTCAAGTCAAGTACATGAGACAACAACAAGGGTATAGGAACAATGACTACTCATGGAGAAAGGACAAAAAGTTCTCATGGAAGGATCCAGACAATTTTCTGCAGGATCCGGAAGCCAAGCCCGCGCCGGCTGTAGAAGACAAGAGCACGGAGTTGCTCAATCAGGTCATCAAGTAAAATCAAGAGTTAATGAATACATTCGGGTAGCAAATTAAGCAACAAGGAGAATACATGAATCAATTTGGGCAGACATTGCAGAGCCATGGGGCTCAAATGAGGACCATAGAGACATCCATGGCACAGATGGCAGCCGAAATAGCTAGTTTCAAGAAACCGGCACATCCGGGTTTTCTGGGGAATACCAATATTCCTGGGGGAAACCAGCAAGCTAAGGCTATTCTGCTGAGAAGCGGTAAGAAAGTGTTGAATCCAAGAACTGATGAAACAAGCACACCGTAAGATGAAGTTGAAGGTGAAACCAATGTGGAGCAGCCCACACCAGTCTCAGGGCAAGTTGAAGACATAGCCGTGGAGAGTACTGAAGAACAAGATGCTGAGGAGGAACCGCAGAAAAAGACGCCTTATGTGCCACCTCATCAAAGGGCACAAGTTGTTCCGATCCCTTATCCAAATAGTGTGAAGGAAAGAAAGGTAGAACCACAGTTCAAAACGTTCATGGACAGTTTTAGGAAGCTTTCAGTCAATATCACGTTACTGGAAGCCATTGAGCAAATCCCTTCATATGGGAAGTTTCTAAAAGATGTCATTACCAAGAAGAGGAAAATACCAGATACTGAGGTCGTTGTGCTAAAGGAGCAAGTGAGTGCCTTCATTATGGGCACTTTGCCACCAAAGAGATGGGATCCAGGATGTTTCAACATTTCTTGCTATATCGGGAAGTGTAAATTTGGAGAAGCATTGTGTGATTCAGGGGCAAGCATCAACTTGATGCCCCTTTCGACATTTAAAAAGTTGGGACTGAAGGAGTCACGACCGAGCAATATGACTATTCAATTGGCCGACAACTCTGTGGTGAAGCCTTATGGAATCTGTGAAGATGTCTTAGTAAAGGTGGATCGATTTGTCTTTCCGGCTGATTTTGTGGTTATGGAGATGCAGGATGAGCAGGCAATGAGCCGTTACTTGGACGTCCTTTCCAAGCTACAGCCGACATGATCTTAGAGATGGGAAGAGGTCGCTTGACCTTGGGCATAGCAGATGACCGCTTTGAGATGGTCATGCCTTCTAGCACTGCGCCATCTAAAGCAAAAGAACAATGTAATATGGTGAAACATATGGATCGCAATATCTCACTCTGCCTTGGAAAACCATTTCCGGACATGGCTCATGTGATGAGCAAGGTGGATAATGGAACCTTAGCTGTGGATATCATGGAGCAGACTAAGGTTGTTTCTTTGTGTAAAGCTGTGGGATTTCCGAATGATGAGAATGAGGACATTCTGCCTTTTTTGGGAGGATGATGCGATTGCTATTTCTGTTGTTGATGCACATCCTGAATTACCGCTGGAGGCGTGTTTGTTGAATATTACATATGATTGGATGCGGAGTAAATCACTCAAGGAGTGCGCTAAAATGCTTCAGATGCTTCCATGCTTCTATGCGAGGCACTATGAAGATTTAGTTGCATTTCCCCCACCGCTGCAATCATCTCTTATCAGCCCGCCAGATTTGGAATTAAAGCTGCTACCCCCGCATCTCAAGTATGTCTTTCTAGCTGAGAAAGACAAGTTACCGGTGATCGTTTCTTCTTATTTGAGTGTGGAAGAGGAGGAGCAACTGTTGATAGTGCTAAAAAACCACCGAGGAGCTTTTGGGTGGTCCATTGCAGACATCAAGGGGATTTCCCCTACTCTATGTCAGCACAAGATTTGGCTCGAGGAGGGAGCCAAGCATGTGATTCAGCCTCAAAGACGTCTAAATCCGAGCATGATGGAGGTTGTGAAGAAAGAGGTCATTAAACTTCTTACTGTAGGGATTATCTATGCCATATCAGACTCAACATGGGTGAGTCCCACACAGGTAGTCCCTAAGAAGGGGGGAATTACTGTCACTCAAAATTTATTGAATCAACCTGTCACCACCCAATTGGTAACCGGGTGGCGAGTTTGTATTGATTACCGTCGTCTGAATGCTGCCACACTTTAGGATCATTTTCCTTTACCGTTTATTGATCAAATTTTAGAACGTCTTGCCGGGCGATCGCACTTTTGCTTTCTAGATGGGTACTCGGGGTACAACCAGATCTCGATTGATCCTTTGGATCAAGAGAAATCTACGTTTACTTGTCCCTATGGGACTTTTGCTTACCGTCGAATGCCGTTTGGTTTATGCAATGCACCGGCGGCGTTTCAACGCTGTATGCTCGCCATATTTTTTGACATGGTAGAGCGTTGTCTCGAGGTTTTTATGGATGACTTCTCGGTGTATGGAGCATCGTTTGATGAATGTCTCTATAACCTAGATAAAGTGTTACAGCGTTGTGAGGACACACACTTGGTCATTAACTGGGAGAAACGTCACATGATGGTGACAGAGGGAATAGTGCTAGGACACAAGGTGTCTAGCAAAGGTCTTGAGGTGGACCCAGTGAAAATTGAGGTCATTTCCAAGTTATCCCCACCAAATTCTGTAAAAGGGGTGAGAAGTTTTCTGGGACACGCCGGGTTCTATCGGCGATTCATAAAGGATTTTTCTAAAATTGCAAAACCTTTATCCGAGCTTTTGGAGAAAGATGCGGTTTTCGATTTCAATGATAAGTGTCTACATGCATTCGATGTTTTGAAAGAAAAATTGATTTCTGCCCCGGTTGTTCAAACACCGGATTGGACAAAACCTTTCGAATTGATGTGTGACGCTTCGGATTTTGCGGTAGGAGCCGTATTGGGGCAACGGGTAGATAATAAGCCCGTTGTGATTTTCTATGCTTCAAAAACTCTGAATGATGCTCAATTGAATTATACAACTACTGAAAAAGAATTACTTGCCGTTGTGTTTGCTTTCGAAAAATTTTGGCAGTATTTAGTAGGATCTAAAGTAGTTGTATGGACTGACCATGCTGCAATAAAATACTTGATAGAGAAAAAAGACGCAAAGCCTAGACTCATTAGGTGGATTTTGCTCTTACAGGAATTTGACATTGAAATCAAGGATAAGTCTGGAATTGAGAATGTAGTGGTTGATCATTTGTCTAGGTTAGATAGGGTGGATGAAAAAGATTTGCATATACCCATAACCGAGACATTTCCCGATGAACAACTTTTAAAAATTAATTCTAAAGAGCCTTGGTTCGCTGAAATTGTTAATTATTTGGCTTGCGGGATCATCCCGGAAGATTGGTCATATCAGGAAAAGAAGAGATTTTTTCATTCTTTGAGATACTATTTTTGGGATGATCCAATTCTTCTTAAGCAATGCAGGGACGGTATTTTACGCAGGTGTGTGCCTAAAGTGGAGTACGAGAGTGTTCTCCATCATTGCCATGCATCACCTACAGGAGGACACCACGCCAGCTCGCGAACGACAACTAAAGTTTTGGAAAGCGGCCTTTATTGGCCAACTTTGTTTCGGGATGCCTACGATTTTGTGAGGCAATGTGATCCTTGTCAGCGAGCAGGTAATATCTCGAAGCGACAGGAGATGCCCCTGAATGTATTTCAGGAAGTTGAGGTATTTGATTTGTGGGGCATAGATTTTATGGGACCCTTTGTGTCCTCGAACTCAAATTTATATATTTTATAAGCAGTTGATTATGTGTCGAAGTGGGTGGAAGCAATCCGCACAAGAACTAATGATTCCAATGTAGTGTGCAGGTTCGTGAAGAAGAATATTTTCTACAGGTTTGGTATACCCCGAATGATAATCAGTGATGGGGGTACACATTTCAAGAATCAGAAGTTCTCGACATTATTGAAGAAATATGGGGTCAAGCACAACATTGGCACCCCATATCATCCGTAGACTCAAGGCCAAGTGGAGGTCTCCAACCGTGAGATTAAGAAGATTCTAGAGCGAACGGTGGCATCCACAAGGAAGAACTGGAGTGCCCTACTACCGGATGCACTGTGGGCGTACAAAATGGCCTACAAAACACCTATAGGCACCACGCCTTTTAGGTTGGCATATGTTCGGGCTTGTCACCTACCGGTGGAGTTGGAGCACAAGGCCCATTGGGTGCTTAGAAGGCTAAATCTAAGTTATGATGAAGCTGGGAGGAAGAGAATGTTCGAATTGAATGAGCTGGATGAGTTACGGATGACGGCATATGAGAATGCCTAGATATACAAGGAGCGCACAAAACTGATCCACGATTGCCACATCGAGTTGCACACGTTCAAGAAAGGAGATAGTGTTTTGTTGTTCAACTCCCGACTCAAGTTGCATCCCGGGAAGTTAAAATCCCGGTGGAGTGGACCGTTCGTGGTGGAAGAGGTCAAACCACACGACGCGATTCTAGTGCGTGATGGTGATACGAAGTTCTTGGTAAATGGATAGAGGTTGAATCTCTATTTTGGTGAGAATTACAAGAGGAAGGTGAATGAGGTTAAACTCATTGCACTTTTGGATGAATGAGATGCTCGGAAGCCGTCTAGCCTAAGACGTTAAAGAAGGGCGCTTGTTGGGAGGCAACCCAACCATCGGTACATTAGGATAGTTTAATTATAATCGTAGGTTGCTTTATTTTTGTTCAATTTTTAGTATAAAGAAGATATCTTGATCCGTTTGTTCATTGTGCAGGCTGAGGCAGAGTCGATACCATCGACACCCTCGTCGATGGTATCGACAAGGATACAGGTTGACGACTATAGATTTCGTTCTGAGTCGATACCATCGACGGCCTCGTCGATGGTATCGAAATACCTACAGGTGGTCGAGAAGGGAACATCGATAGTATCGACACAGGCGTCGATACCATCGAGATCTATGGAGAAGTTCAGATCGATTTGTCTCAGTCAACTCAATACCATCGACGGCCTTGTTGATGGTATCAACATGGTTCCAGGTTGAAATGCAAAAAGGCGGTGTCACAATGAAGCCAAGTCGATACTATCGACACCTGTCGATGGTATCGACCAACCATGTCACCGATCCGAGCAAAGAAATCAACGGCGATCGCGGCTTCCACGTCATCAATCAGGGTGCAGCGTCGATACCATCGACCCGTGTCGATGGTATCGACACGACAGCGATCCGGGTTATAAGATCCAGCAATCGATGATCGTCGATACTAGTGAGGGGCAGATAGCATCGACCCAAGTCGATACCATCGACGCACGTCGATAGTATCGACGGGCCAACAGTAGCACCGGCCAAGTCTATTTAAGGAGAATCATTACGTCATTTGACGTCACACCTTCAGAGTGATCTCCTCCCTTTGCGCCAAGCACTCCCCCGAGCCATCCAAGAGCGAAGACCAGCATCACCGAGCGATGATCATCACCGAGCGGAGATCCGATTCTCCAATCTTCACTAAGCTCTCCTTCTCCAACCCCTTTCTCGTCGCCAACATGGTGCATACAGCCGGAGCTTCGTCCTCACGCGCAACTCCGCCGAACTTCGTACCACCACCACCAGGATCGGTCGCACGTCCCCGACTCATCCATCCTTCCACCGAGGTGAAGAAGATCTATGAGGAGATCTTAAAAAGGAAGATCGAGCCTACCCGGTATGTGGATCGGGAGATGGTTTGAGATCTCGGATTCGAGGCCAACTTGGCCTATGTTCTTAATGGGAAGGCCTGTCACACTCCAATAAGGCCTGGCGAACTGGAGTTTCACCAAGATGGCCAGCCGTTCTTTGGTGACTGGCCGACATATAATGAGTTGGTAGCCAAGTTCATGGCGTCGTTGGACGTCTTCATCGTTCCCAACGACATCAATGCTACCGACCGCGAGTGGATCCAGGGTCGGGTGTCTTTCCGGCTGTACAACCACGACTACATCCTCACGCTGAAGCAGTTCAACACAATTTTCAACTGGAACCATTCCCAGTACGACCACCGGTGGCTGGATAACCGCACCAACTACGACGCTCTCTTCTCTGAGTTGGTGATGGTGCCACAAGGGAGGTCGGTGAGCTACCACAATGTTGCGGTAGCCGACTTCGAGCACCCGTTTGTTCGGGTATTGCACTGGATGTTGAGTTCCACCATCTTTGCTCAAAGTGATATGGCGCTAAGCAAATTTTAGGAGACGGATCTTTTCTTCTTATATCAGCTCCTGAAGCGCCAAGAATGCAACTGGGGTGCATTCTTTCTACAACGGGTTTTGGTGGTGAAGAGGAGCACGAGAAAAGCCCCGATCCATTTTGGGGGGCTTGTCACCAAGGTAGCCCTCTACTTGGGCTTGAATCTCGATCAGCTGACTCCTCTTTCTACGAGAAGCAAGGTCAACTTGTAGCATCTACACCGAGCCAATCTCATTCTTCTCCGAGATGGCGTGGCTTTTGCACATTGCCATGTAAATCAAGCGTACCAGGAGTGCGCGCTGCCGGATCTCGTCTTCAACATCGCGGGCGCACAGCATTTCAGATGGCCGATCATAGCCATCGACTCCGATGATGAAGAAGGTGGCAATGACGGCGGCGACGACGGACAGGACGACGAGGCTGAGGAGGAAGAAGAGGCCTTCACACCTCTTCGAGCACGAGTAGCGCCCCAGAAGCATCCTCGGATGCATCCGGGTGCGTCTTCATCATCACATCCTACGCCGCCATCACCACAACCCTCGCAGCCTAGCGAGGATGCCTATTCCATGCAAGGCATGTACATCATGCTCCAAGATATTCAGCAGACGCAACACAACCACACCGCTGCGTACGACGGTATTCAAGATACCACAAACCGGCTTTTTGTCAACCAGCAGGCGATCTTCGAGAATGAACGTCTTCTTTTCGCAAATCAAGAGAACATCCATGATCGGCTGCATAGGATGGAGCAGAAGAAGCGGCCATTTTACGATCATTACTGGAGCCAGAATTATATTGGGGGGTATCCACAGCCTCCTTCGATGCCCCAGTATGATCCGACCTTTCAGGGGAAATACCAGTCTTGGGACCCCACGACGCCGCAATACCCGCCTCCACCTCCACAAGAGTGATCGGGTATCCCTGTTCCAATCTTTAAGTTTGTTTTTTACTATGAGGCCATAGTCGAATTCAAGCTTAGGGGGGTAGTTGGAACAACTCTATCTTTTATTGTTTTCAGTTATTAGCGTTATTGCTTTTGTTCTCTTGTTATTTGTTTCTTGCAATTTTAGTTTTGTAGGATCCATGTGCTATCTAGTGTAATTGTGGACGTCATAAAAGTGTGTCATCTTTCTGTTAGTGCATGGGAAATTCAAGGGAAATTTGAAAATTTTGGTGTGTTTGGATAGCTTGTTTTGTTTTGACCTTGGGAACACATCCTACGAAAATGATTGATTATGTCAACTTTAAAACAACATTTCATACATGTACTCCTAATGGTTCATGAAAGTGGACGGAAATGGTTGTTTGAGCCTAACCTAACCAAATGGTAATGAGACTTTAATTGGATGTAAGAGAGAGAACCCTCTAAACTACTACACAGGTCAGTAAGGAGGGACACATAATATCTTTCTAAGGTTCAGTCGTCTAGTCTTGTGATCGTTCCACTTCATTTTTCTATAATCCACCTAAGAATTGGAAGTAAAGTGCAGTTTTAATTCCTTTTTGTGTGCATAGCATTTAGATAGGACTTGCATTGGTATTTTCCATATGTTTGCATAAAAAGAAAAAAAATATAGTGATTCATGCACATTACCTTTAGGTGCATGCCATGTAGTCGCATTCATGATTTTCATGCATAAAGTATATCATGTATCTCAATTTTTCCCAAATGGTGAATTAAATTGTTCCATACCTTCTAAATAGTGCAAAAAAATTTTGAGTATGAAGAAAATAGCCCAATAAAATTATCTTTACTCAATTATGGATATGTGGGCTGAAAAGAAAAGCTAAAAATCTGCAATATAAAAAAAAAAGAAAAAAAAAAGAATTTAGAAGAAAGTGAAATAAGAAGGAGAAAGGAACGTAATATCACTTGCATTTCAGGATAATTGAGTACATGATGTAGCTTGACTAGATATCCATCTCATTTTGAGGTGGATGGTTAGTGCATGCATCATTCCACCCAATTTTAGGCATTAGGGCATTTCTAATGTGCATTTGCATCATATAGGACATTTTTGTATTATGCATGTTGAAATTGTACAATACTTCCACTTTCTTCTATGAGCTACACATTTTCATCCACCCGTTTCTCAGATTGGTAGGCCACCGTGAATTTCTCCTCACTAATGAATATCAGGAGAACTGCTTCCATGAAAATGGTAGTTAGGGTGAGCAACGTAGTATAGGCGATCACAGGATGCACCGAGTCTGAACCGGCAAATTTTATTATGTTAACTGCCTTATGTGATAGTGTTCATCGGTTTGGAGTTCAATTTCTTTTATTGATGATTACTGTCGCCTTTAGGGTAATTACTATTCTGTGGTTAGAGAAGGCCGGTTTGTGAATGATCAGTGGGAGTCATATGGGATGTTGGGTTGGTTTGTTTTTTTCAGTTTACATTTGCAATTCTATTCTAAGGATGAGTTGCTCGAGGGCGAGTAATGTTCAAGCTTAGGGGAGTTTGATGCGATGATTTTGAGTCACATTTATAGACCTGTTTTATGTGTGTTTTATGCTTTAATTAGTCATTTCTATGGTTAATATCACATAATTCATCCATTTTGGTCTTTGCCATCATTTTATGTCAAATCCCCTTAGTTTTATCATTTTGAGCATTAATTATCACATTATTATTATTTGTGTGGATTTATTTGATCTTGTCTTTGAATTTCAGGAAAAACAAGTATTTTCTTCCGTCGATACCATCGACGAAAGTCGATACCATCGACGAAAGTCGATACCATCGACAAGGCCACAGGTTTCCAGCCGAAAGGAGCAGCAAAAAGTCGATACCATCGACCTGATGTCGATGGTATCGAGACACCTTCAGGTTGCTGGCGAAGAACCTGTCGATACCATTGACACACGGAGGCTACAGCGTCGCAAAATGACAAAACCGACGCCAAAAGGAAGTCGATACCATCGACCCGAGTCGATGGTATCGAGATGATGTCGGGCGCAACAAAGGAAGGGTTTGCAGCCAGCCGCTACTGTAGCGGGTCAATACCATCGACTCGCGTCGATGGTATCGACACCGTAGGATATGAGTTTGCTTTCTAATGATCTCAATCGGACGGCTGGAGTTAATGAGCGACCTAATTAGGGACTTATACCTAATGACGGCCGCCCAGACAAGGAGAGGATTGGATTAGCCATTGCACAAGTGCCGAGGAGCGAGAAAAAGGAGAACGGAGGCCAGAAGTTCATACCAATCGATCTGGATGCTGCCGAAGATGGATTTCACCACCGAGAGGCGGGAAAGCACGTGTTCTACGCAAAGGATCGATCGGTTCTTCTCCATTCAGGGGTTTTCCCTTTCAATTCACGTTTTTCATATGATTTCCCCTATTTTTGCCATGTACTTGTGTGAGATGAACATGCGGGGCTAATCCCCTCCATCTTTAGGACCAGGAGTAGCCCGGGAATTCATTGTATGACAAGTTTATAATAGTAATTCATATTTTCTCTCTTAAATCCGTGGTATAGCTTCGTTTTCTCCATATATTGTTATGCTTGATCACCATAATAATAACCTAACGCCCTCAATCACTTCGACAGAAGGATTAACGGCTGAAAAGAGACGAAACCTACATTAATCGATAAATCCCTTGAACAAGGTGATGTAAAATTAATGGTGGATACTGAGAGATCGTTCGTAATGCACTTAGTTTAGGGGATAGGTTACTACGACGGTGGAACCCACCTAAACCTAAGTAGTGAATTGTACCACGACAGTGGGAAATTCTGTTTTCAGGCCACTACCCAGATAGAGAGAGAAGATTGAGGCATTATATAAAATCTAATACAATGAAAACCCGCGGTGAAACCGCAATCCTAAAGATTCCTTTTTGAATTGATTAAATTAACCTTTAAACGATTTTTTGCTTTGTTTTATTTTTATTTTCTTTTAATTTTGACAACAAACCCCAATTTGTTATTCATCTTAACTGATCGCAAATGGTTAGTAGGAGTCTCCGACAATTTTGAGTATCCCTGTGTTCGAATCGGGCCTCACAAGGCCTGTACTACTCGACGCGTATACTTGCGTTTTTAGCGCGTAGTAAAATACACGTCAACAACACATAGGACCTCTTTCTACAAGACACTATAGGCAATACACTCAACCTGAGTTGTTACTGTTGTCCCTATTGTTGTTATCCTTCATGTGTAGGACAATCTCTACCTCCTCATGCATGTCCACCTAAAAAATTGTGGATCCAACGGGGTGAGACAATTGTCCTAGAAAGAGATATAACCTTCCACCAACAATGTTATTATGATAGGTAAATAGTATAAAACTGAGTAGAGGTCCTTTTATATTAATAAACAAGGTTAATCACTATGCATAAGTGGATTAGAACATTCTCATCTTTTAAAGCATTGCAATTGTCTATGATAGAGCAGTAAATCATCTATTCACTTTATAAGGAATATAAAGAAGATGTGTATCATTCACCCATCATATTATACTAACATCTCAAGCTTATCCTGTGATAATATCATCATGTTCCAGCTTTATACCAATCTTGCAAGATTACAACTAGATATTAGATTGTACCAATCCTGTGATATTACAGTCAGGTATTGGATTTTACCAATCATGTGATATTATAGTCATGTATTGGATTGTACCAATCGTGTGATATTACATCTAGGTATTGGATTGTACCAATCCTGTGATATTACAGCCAGGTATTGGATTGTACCAATCTTGTGATATTACATCTAGGTATTGGATTGTACCAATCCTATGATATTACAACCAGGTATTGGATTGTACCAATCTTGTGATATTATAGCTAGGTATTGGATTGTACCAATCATGTGATATTACATCCAGATATTGGGTTGTACCAATCTTGTGAGAGTTCAGCTAGGTATTGGGTTATCCCATTCCTGTGAGAGTTCAAATAGGTATTGGGTTGTACCAATCCTATGAGAATTCAGCCAGGTATTGGGTTATCCCAATCATGTGAGAGTTCATCCAGGTATTGGGTTGTACCAATCTTGTGAGAGTTTAGCTAGGTATTGAGGTATCCTCATCCTCTGAGATCACAACCAGGTATTGGACTACACCAATCCTATGAGATTACAACCAGGTATTGGACTATGTAAATCCTGTGAGATTATATTCAGGTATCAGACTGCTTCGATCCCTGAGATCACTATGAGAGTACAGCTAGGTATTGGATTATACCAATCATGTGAGATCATGGCAATATTTCTAAGGATTCCGTAGTACTTGGAAAACCTTTATGTTTCTCTTTCACTTTCATTTTGGGACATCAATCCCTTCAACTCAACACTGAATACCACATCACTTTTACTAGGCATTATACCTCAGTCGAACCATCATACACATTCACATCCTTTATGTGATACAAGTATTCCTCATGTCACATTTTAGCATATTCAAAACACTATAGCCCTTATTTGGTTATGACCATAATGTATGTATGACCAAGATTTCAATATTATCTTTGTAACCATTTATTATTATTATGTTACAAGGTTCCTATTTACCTGGTTTATTTTGAACATTACCATCTCTTACATCAATCTTTGGATCAACATCTTGTCACCTCTCACTAGGCAATAACTATTCACATGGCTTACAAGGCCATTAAACATCTTGTCACCTCTCACTAGGCAACAACTATTCACATGGCTCTCATGGCCATTAAACATCTTGTCACCTCTCACTAGGAAACAACTATTCACACGGCTCAAATGTCCACTAAATATCTTATCACCTCTTACTAGGTAATTACTATTCACATGGCTCACAATGCCATTAAACATCTTGTCACCTCTCACTAGGCAACAACTATTCACATGGCTCATACGACCCATTATTAGGGTTAGGGTTTCCCTTTATAGCCAAATAGGGTTTCAAATTCATATTATCAATCCAAACCCTAATTCATTGCTCCACACATCTAGGAGCATACATTGATATCATAAGTATTTAATCATACTTATTTATTCTCATCATTTATCATTAAATGATTATCAACACAAAGTATGGGTTTGTCTCTCATCCTTACTAGGATATTGATTACATCATACTTTATTATCTTGGCTTAACCCTTTCTCAAGGTATGTTAGCCTATACTTATCAAAGTGCATTAAATTCATTACATCTTAATGTAACAATTGACATGACACACTTCATGTGTTACTTATCCAAGTATATTGGAGTTGAGGTGCATCAAGGTGTATCAACCTTGAGGTGTTGGATATAATACTTTTTATGCCTTGATGTATCACTTCCCTCATCACTTTTATCTTACTAAAGTTCATCAACTTATCTTGTATTAGGGTACTTCCCATCCTAATACTTTATGAATTAACTCATCACATTTATCCTATACTGTATTGGCCATAAGTCACACACTTGAATTACCCAACTATCATCAAGTGATATGGACTCATCTCGGGTTAACGCATTGTTGATATAGGGTTGACCATTATCAACCACTTTAGGTGTTTCACCTATCAAGGTATTAGCTACACCATTACTTGGTGTTATACTCATCACTCCTAAGAATGTTTTGCCCTCACCTTTACAAGGTGTATGGGGTTGAATCATGTATGTCAAGTTGAACACATGTATTTGGTTAGGTGTATATAGAGCTAGGCATCATTGTATCCCCCATACCCTTACTCATCAAGGTTTCAACCTTACCAATCATATGGTGTATCACCTTCACCCTACATGGGTGTAACATCCTCACCTTACTTGAAGATATTGGCCACACCATACTTTAGTGTATTGGACATCACATGTTATAGGGTATTAACCACCTTACCACTTTTGTCATCTAGTGTATTGGGTTACCCACCATATTGTTTTAGAGATGTTTGCTCAACACCATATTGTCCAAGAGATGTATGATTAAGCCAATATTGGTTTAGAGGTGTATGCTTGCTACCCATATCACTCTAGAGGTGTATGTGTGCTTACCATATCGGGAAAGAGGTGTATGCTTGCTACCCATATCACTTTAAAGATGTATGTGTGCTTACCATCTCGGGAAAGAGGTGTATGCTTGCTTGCCATAACACTTTAGAGGTGTATGTGTTCTTAAAATCTCGGGAAAGAGGTGTGTGTGCTTCACACCATATCAGGAAAAGAGGTGTGTGTATGCTTCACACCATATCAGGCAAAGAGGTATGTGTGTGCTTCACACCATATCGGGCATAGAGGTGTATGCTTGACCTCATACCACTCATGATGTGTATATTACATTACCATATTGTGCAAGGAATTATAAACTCATATCCTTAACGTTTTAGTGGTGTAGATGCATCACCATATCGGGTTAGAGGTTCTTTCTTATGTGCTTGAACCCAATATCACTTTATAGGGTGATACCAACATATTCAAGCTTGAGACCTTTGTTCTACTTGTTCTAGTACAAGGATAATAGGTCTAAGCAACTACTAGAACTTCATAGATAAATCAAGTATTCAAGAAAATTTTGAAATTGAAGGCAGATCATCAATATAGGAAGAAAGAGGGTGAGTAATAACATGTTTCAGTTCAAGTTATATAACCCACCTCAAGGGAAACTTAAAAGCTCCAAGCTCCAAATCTTCAAATTCCCAAGGCTGAAGATGAGCTCCTCAAAGGTCAAAGACTTGATCTCCTCAGTCCTCTACACGATATCTCACCACTTGTGGCTGATGTCCCTCACTTGTGGTTGATATCCTTCACTTGGTCGATATCACTTTGTTATGGGTGATACCAAGGCTCTATGCACGATACTCCTTCACCTTTGCACGATACCAAGACTCTATGAACGATATATAAGAGCAAGGGGGTGATGGATTTCAAAAAATTCCTCTAATAGGTGAAAGGAAGGGTATATATACTTGAGGTTCATGAAAAAGTGTGCATATGAGGTGTCATCATTTTAAGATACTAGGTGCCACATGTCCATGCATGGTTGACACTTGTAATTGCATGCAATCATGGTTATATTGACATGAAAAACATTTGAGTATAATCTAGAGATGATATTTCGGCCATTACTTATCTTGTTGGATAAGATATCTCAACTCAATCACCACTTTATTCACAACCCGATACAACTTTTCCAAGGAAGTTCAAAACCGATACACTTCACCTCCTTTGAAAAACCACAAAAGGGGGGTGAATAGGGTTTTATGGAAATTTTATATTAATTTAACTCAAACAACCACAATTGAAATAATAAGAAGGAGACAAGGTGTTTAGAGTTGTTCCAACCTTAGCAAATACTAAGGTAGTCAATCCACTACCTGGTTGCTTACCCAACCAGGATTTTCAAAGTATTAAATTTTATTACCTCTCAAGGAATTTACATAAAATTATAATATTTTCTACACCCTTTGGACAGCCTTCACCTTGAAGTAGTTGCACCAACCTTCAAGCAGCCTTCTTGAAGTAACTTCAAGCTCCCCCTTGAAGTAGCCTTCCTCTTGAAGTAGCTTCCCGTTGCAACAGCCTTCTAGAAGTAGTCCAAAGACCTCCTTCTTCACTAAGAAGATCAAACCCTCTCCAATCCATAGCCTCCAACCCTAGGAGTAGCAAGGAGAGTACAAGCAATAAGAAAGAACAAGAAAGGAAATGGAAATTACAATTACCACTTTTAAGCACAAGGCTTGATTTGCCTATATCAAGCGTATTGATCTCCTAACCAATGAGTATTGAAGTGTACGTTTAGTGGATAGGAGATGCTAGCCTATAGGAAAGGAATTTGGAGCAAGGGAAATGAGTAGCCAATGCTAGTGTTGCTCAATTGCTCAAAACAGATTGCCAATTGCAAGTATGTAAACTCAAGTATATCACAAGTGTATGTTAGGGTGTCCTAAGGTTTGTCCTATTTATAGGAATGGCCTACAAGTGCTTAAGGACGTTCTAGACACATTCTAGGGGGTTCTAAGTGCTGAACTAGCCATTAGGTACACATTAGTTGCTTTAGCAATGGCTAGTTAATTAACTCTGAAAATTGCAGACAAAACACTTCTCAGTCGAAGAATGGTCGACCGAGAGTCCTTCTCGGACTAGGTCTTGTCGACCGAAGGACTGTCTGGAGCAAGTGTGTATAATGTTCTACTCCAACTGCCAACTACCTTGTCTACTGTGTCTAACGGCTACCTGGGTCATTCTCGATCGAGGAGATTGTCGACTGAGAGTGCCTCGGTCGAGGATTTTGTCGACCGAGAATAACCTTGTTTTAATGTTTTAAACTAAAGGCTAAGTGTATGTATGAGTGTGCAATTGTGACACTATTTTAAGGGGATGACTTATCTAAGTGTTGAGATTTGGCTAGGGAAGATCTAATGCTTGATTTACATGATATCTAAGTACTTGTACATTATATACTTGTACAAGTTTTTACATTTGATTACAATCATGAAATAATAATAATTCAAGCAAATAGATTTCCCAAATCTTTGTCATCCACCTTGTTCCTGCAACACTCAAGTAGCATGTTAGATCCACAAGAATGAAATGTTTGTCATTATCAAAACAAAGGGATTAAATGATGTCCATTTAGCCAACAATCTCCCCCCTTTTGTAGATGGCAAACATTTCCTAAATATAAAATAAGGAAATATAAATCATATGAGTTTCATACCTAAAGTTTACCTTTTGTAACCATTTCTTGTTTTGCAAGTGGGTGTTGGCCGAGATATTGTGAAACTCATTTTATTTTATGTTTTTGATTTTATATTATTTTTCCCCCTTTGTCATTTCAAAAAGATATCCAAGATTATCATTTAGTATGACTTTTTATTTATCCCCCTTAATTTTATACTATGCTCCCCCTTAAAGAGATATTCAATTTAAAGTCAAGGGATTAATGTTTTGTCAAATTTAGCCATAATTTACGTGTTAAGCATTTGCATCGAATGAGACCCTTTTTGGTTCATATGATCCACTATAATAGTCATGTATATGTCCAAATGAAGCCATTGAAAAACACTTTTATTAATAATAACTTAGTGCTCATACAATTTATAAGATGACCCATAAAGCATGACATACTTCCTTATAAAAAGATATCCATTACAATCAATACAAAGATAGTCATTCCATCACAATCAATATCTTATAGGGGAGTAATAATGTAATCATTGTCGTTAATATTTGAGCAATTCTAAGGTCATAATTAGTCTTTAAGATTTGATTTTGACCTTTTATCAAAAGCACATTTTGAATCAAGATACTAAGATTGAGTATAGTAAAATGATGTTCAAATAAGCATTTTGTCAAGCTTATTTTAGGTCGACCTTGACTTCGACCATAGCGCCCCTTGGTCAAATTTAATTTCAACATAGAGGCAAATTCTACAGATTTCCAATTTGAACATTCATATGTGAAGTATAATTTTTGCAGGTAGCTTTAAATAAATATCAATTTGAAGCACATTAAGTGATACCTATTATGAAGATGTTTTAATATTTTAATATAGGCATCATAATGAAGTTTTTTTCCTTGATTGTTGTTTTGTATTTATTTTGAATGATGTCTCCTAAGCTTTGCTATAGATACATAAATATCACTTTCCATTTCTTCTTGTACCGTCATTTTCAGATTAATCATAGGATTCTTTAGAGACATATATCCCTGAAAGCAAGATTAATTTCTTAAAATCAAGATTTTGCTTTTGATTTCTTAGAAAAAACAAATCGATAAAACATTAATATTTTTGTTCTAAGAGATACTGTTTTGGCTTGTCATAGCATCATCATTCATTTATTTTAAGCCATTCACACAATAATCATTATCTATTTTTTCAAGATGCATATATGCCATAGAGTTTTACTGTTATGCAAATTGGCCCTTTCAATGATAACATCATCTATATTTGTAATGTGTTGAATACAATGATCATCCATTTATGGTTTGTATATATATGGATCAAAAATTATTTTAGACAAACCAATGAAACATAATGATCATGGCACAATGATTTTGATGGAGCAGTAGAAGCATATCCACAATACAATGATCAAGATAGAAGCATTTAATTTCATTTAATACAATGATTATGGCCATTTAAATTTTAACACTCATGGTTCCTATACAGATAGACCAAGGAATACTTGGGATAAACCATGTGGATTATGATAAAATAGTAATTTCCTTGATTTAAAACAACATGCTTCATAATTTTTAGTTTTAAGCTAAATCATTTAGAGGATAAACCAAAATAATATAATTCATTGATTTTCAAATTGAAGACAAACCATGAACATGCTTTATAAACTTTTTCAATCAATGAATAAAAGTATGTTCAATATCAGTTTTCATATAGCTCTTTTGCAATATGTTTAAAAATTTCATATTCATAAGGTTATACCTTCATACAACAAGTCATGAAGCAAAATATCAATATGTCTTCATTAAAAGATGATCTCAAATAATTGTGATCTTCAATGAAATCAATTTTTATTATTGCTGAATTGATTAGCAAACTAAAACAGTGTAAACAGTTTCAGCAGAAGTTGATTCGGTTGAACTATTTGTCGACCGATTTTATCTCGGTCGACGTTTTTTCTCGACTGAGAATGCTGCTGTTTGTATAGGTTTTGTTAGATTTATTGCAATCTTGAAAATAGTAACCTGCTCGGTTGACTAATTCTCGACCGAAAGTGTTCTCGGTGGAACAGTATCTCGACCGAGATTGTTTTTGTACTGTTTTTCAGTAATTCATTCTATAAGTAAAACATAGATCACTTTCAATTCAATTATGTAATTTAAAGATCAATTTAGTTGAGATAAAACATATAAATATCAAAGTAATATGTAGATCAAATCTCAACTAATCATATGCAATTTTCTAGGTTTTGAGAATTCAAACTAAAACAAGTTATTTGAAGATGTATATTTAGAAATTTTAATTTCTTGGATTACCTTGGTGTCCTGTTATGTTAAGTTGAGATAGACATAGAGATATACAACTTAGAGTCTTTGATCATATCTCAACTTAACTTAATTCATTTAGTTTGGATGTTTTGGAACCCATGCTAACTCAACATCCTTTTCCTTATAGGGACATGAGAAGGAATAATGGCCAAGACGTAAACAATAATGGCAACATATAGAATCAACCTCATGTCTCTTTCTATGATTTTGTTCTAGGTTGTTCTTGGGTACGTATGTATATTTGCCTCTAGGTACATACATATATTGACTCTTTGGCACTTGTGTCCTTCCCCAACTAGGTTTTGATAAGATTTTCCTTTAGGCTTATTACCTAGTCCTCTCCTTCCAATTTGACGATAAGAATCATTTAAGATTTTATCAAGGATATCATTGTTACTCAAATTACTAACTTCTTGTTGCAAATTAACAAACTCATCCATTCTCTTCTTGATATATAACTTTGCATGATCTAAGTTTGATAATAAAGAATCTCTTTCTTTTACAATAATATCATAATCTAGATCTGTACATAAAACAGGTTGTTTTTGAAGATTATTTACTTGAGTTTGCAAGTTTGTCTTTTCTAGGGAAAGAAGGTTGCAATCTGCTTCTATTGATTTTAGCTTAATATTATGATCTTCAATAGCCTTTTTGAGATCTTAATTTTCATAAGTGATAGCAAGAAGCTTAGCATGTAATTCATCATTTGTCTTATTAGATTTCTTTAATTTCTTCTTGCACTCAATGTACTTATTATGTGTTTCTTCAAGACTAGCAATTAGCTCTTCTTTTGATAAATCAGGAAGACTTACCTCTTCTTCTTCTTCATTGGTTGTAGCAATGAGACAATTTTTGTGCACCTCTTCCTTCTTTTTTCTCCATGGCCAACCAATTGTTGTGTGGCTTGTTCATAAGCACCAATTGCAACTTGTTAAAAATTGGTCCATACTTTTCTTTTGCATGCGGTTGTAGACACCATCACCCTTCATTCTCCAAGACTCAATTAGATCTCCTTGAAGCCTGCTCTGATACCAATTGAAAAACCACTAGAGGGGGGTGAATAGGGTTTTATGGAAATTTTATAATAATTTAACTCAAACAACCACAATTGAAATAATAAGAAGGAGACAAGGTGTTTAGAGTGGTTCCAACCTTAGAAAATACTAAGGCAGTCAATCCACTACCTGGTTGCTTACCCAACCGCGATTTTGAAAGTATTAAATTTTATTACCTCTCAAGGAATTTAAATTAAATTACAATACTTTCTACACCCTTTGGACAGTCTTCACCTTGAAGTAGTTGCACCAACCTTGAAGCAGCCTTCTTGAAGTAACTTCAAGCTCCCCTTTGAAGTAGCCTTCCTCTTGAAGTAGCTTCCCGTTGCAACAGCCTTCTAGAAGTAGTCCAAAGACCTCCTTCTTCACCAAGAAGATCAAACCCTCTCCAATATGTAGCCTCCAACCCTAGGAGTAGCAAGGAGAGTACAAGCAATAAGAAAGAACAAGAAAGGAAATGGAAATTACAATTACCACTTTTAAGCGCAAGGCTTGATTTGCCTATATCAAGCGTTTTGCTCTCCTAACCAATGAGTATTGAAGTGTAGGTTTAGTGGATAGGAGATGCTAGCCTATAGGACACAGATTTGTAGTAAGGGAAATGAGTAGCCAATGCTAGTGTTGCTCAATTGCTCAAAATAGATTGCCAATTGCAAGTATGTAAACTCAACTATATCACAAGTGTATGTTAGGGTGTCCTAAGGCTTGTTCTATTTATAGATATGGCCTACAAGTGCTTAAGGACATTCTAGACACTTTCTAGGGGGTTCTAAGTGCTTAACTAGTCATTAGGTACACATTAGTTGCTTTAGCAACAGCTAGTTAATTAACTTTGAAAATTGCAGACAGAACACTTCTCAGTCGAAGAATAATCAACCGAGAGTACTTCTCAATCGAGGTCTTATCGACCGAGGGACTGTCTGGAGCAAGTGTGTATAACGTTCTACTCCAACTGCCAACTACCTTGTCTGCTGTGTCTAACGGCTACCTGGGTCATTCTCGGTCGAGGAGATTGTCGACCGAGAGTGTCTCGGTCGAGGATTTTGTCGACCGAGAATAAAACTATTTTAATGTTTTAAACTAAAGGCTAAGTGTATGTATGAGTGTGCAACTGTGACACTATTTTAAGGGGATGACTTATCTAAGTATTGTGATTTGACTAGGGAAGATCTAACGCTTGATTTACATGATATCTAAGTACTTTTACATTATATACTTGTACAAGTTTTTACATTTGATTAAAATCATGAAATAACAATAATTCAAGCAAATAGATTTCCCAAATCTTTGTCATCCACCTTGTTCCTGCAAAACTCAAGTAGCACGTTAGATCCACAAGAATGAAATGTTTGTCATTATCAAAACAAAGGGATTAAATGATGTCCATTTAGCCAACATCCTTGAGGTTCTTAGCTCGTCATGGACAAGGCCAGGAGTTCAAAAAATGATATGAGACTCCCCCTATGGCTCCTTGTCCGATAGGCACTCTCATATGAATTCTACAACCCGTTACAAGCTCAAATTAGGGTTTCATATTCAGCCCTTTCTTGGTCTTTCTATCACTAAGAATACTATCACTTATACATGATTCAAACATGGTGTCTCCTTCTTTCTCTCTTTTATAAAAGGTACTAGAAGGGAGTAAGAAATCTCTAGAGGTGGTAAATTACATATCGACCATACATTTTGGGTAAATTACATGTTAGTCCAAAACATGAGAACATTGCTCAGACATTATTCAAACATGACCAAATTTGAAACATAAGTTTGTAACCTAATAACAAAACACTTTAGAGGATTATATTAAAGTTCTAAGAAACTTATTAGGCTAAAAAAACAAGGTTATCCCTAAACCCGGGTTAGGGATATTAAAGTAAGCTTGCCACTGTGAGATCTAGGATGTCGTTGCTGATGGGAGTTTAACATAGAGTCTTGAGATTTTTGTATCTGGGTACCCAGTAGTCTGACCAGACCAGTGTGTTATTGCCATTGTTTATTGTTTTCATGTAGTTTTCTTTGATGAAGTCTGTATCTGAGTGTAAACTCCTCCAGAAAGGTGTTTCTTGGCCTTTGTTCAAAGAATTGAAATGCTTGTACTTGTGACTAAGTCCCTTTGCCCAAAGGGATTTCTTGTTGTTTAGAAACTTCCAGGAGTTTTTCTAAAGAAGAGCTTTATTCCAATATGACATTGATTTGATTCCCAATCCTCTGTTGTTCAGGCTAGTACTGATTTTGTTCCAGGCAATAAGAGATATCAGATGAGCATTGTGACAGCCACCCCAAATGAATTTTTGGATAATATTATCAAGTTTAGAATAAAAAAAATAGGTATTCTAGAAGTTTGCATGACATAGGTGGGAAGGGATGTAAAAAATAATTTGGCTAGGCAGATGCGCCCACCTAGGGATAGGGTTTTAGCTGCCCGGCCATTTATTTTGGCTTCCATGTTGTTCGCCAAGTTGGACTAAGTTTGTTTGTTGACTTTTTTATGTAGAAGTGGAACACCTAAGTACTTTCTGAGATCTTCAGTCTCCATGATTCCATTGGCTTGACAGATTAATGATCTGGTAGCTCTTCTAATTGTCGAGGAGAAGAAGATTTTGGATTTTTCAATTGAAATTTGTTGTCTCAATGCTTCTTTGAAAAACTTGAAACATTGATTGATAATAGAAATTTGTTCTGTAGAGGCCTTTGTGAAGATGACTATGTCATCTGCAAAGCTAATATGATATATGTGAGGACCTTATTATGAGAGTTTGATGTGTTTCCACCTCCTGTGAGTTGATGTTGCCCTTCTAGCAGCAGCCAAAGAACTCTTGCCTCTAGAGTAATCCACACAAACCAATTAGAACTCATATCATCCTCCTAGAATGGACAAGAAGGAGTTGTCCCTTCCATTGGTGTACTACTCACCAACGTGCTCTTCCACAATAATGATCCTCAATTATTTCTCTCCCACAACTATCCCTCTCTAGTCAGGTAGGACGTGCTTGAGCTCTCTTGGTTACCACAACCAGAGAGGACAATACTTTTTAGAGTAACTAATTCTCAATTGTCAGTGTTGTGCTCTAAGAAGCCCCTAGTACCGCTCTATTTATAGTATAGGCCAGGGTCAAGGTTCCTAGTCTGTGTGGGAGTGGAAAGGACTGAAAGATCTCAAATTTTCACAATAATTCCAGAAGTTTTGCAACTTACAACAACCAAGAAGGTCTTCTCTCCCAGAGAGACAATCATCTAGGACATGAGACAGTTGTCTCTCCTCAGCGAGAGGGTCATTTCACACTTTCTGGTTTTTTCATATATGTCGGCAATTCAATTTCATTTAGTGCACGTCATTACTTTAGCACCAATCCTAGATGCAATCGAATTGCACCCTGAAAGGTCGATTGGTGCATGTGAGATGGGTGTCTCACACCACTAAAGATGGTAATCTTGCAAAAGAAAGATGGGTGTCTTGCAGGTCATTTCAGGCTGAATTCTACCTAATGCACAATACAATCAAGTTGATACTCTAAACGGCTGTCTCAACACTTGAACCGATCATTTTGGTAGTCTAGTCATCTAATGTGTTGCATGAATTGAAATATCTAAACACTTTAGTAATAATTTCAGTCATCATTCAAGATCAAACTCTTCTTATAGATGAGTTCCTATTTGTGTGATCCTATAGGTTCCATATCACGTTGACAGTGAATGTCCATAGCAACTTATGACATCATAAGCAAAGAGTGGTGCCTAGTCACACATAAGTGTTGTCCAAGTGAATGGAAAGTTGGGGGGCAACTTCAAACTACAATCTATGGTGTTAAAATGTTTGTATTATTTCTTTATCACTGATATCTAGATTGAACTAGAAGCATGGAGCAACCATCATCTATTATTCAATCTTGTTTCTTGATCCTGAGAAGACTACATGAGATACATGTAAGCTCAATATCACATAATGACTCACATGTGTATGGCCATACTTTTTCTCAGTCTCTCTAATCAAGATGCCTTGGATATCACTCTTGTAGGAGAGATAAATCTCATCTCTATCATACATAGTTAGTCCCCATGTGTCAAAGTCACCCAATCATCACCTTTATAACAACCCATGTTTCATGATTGTGTTTGATGATGTCAAAGTGTACCCAAAGACATGTGATGAGTGTGGTGATTTTAGGTCTAAGAACCACAAACACCACCATCACTATGACAGATGACTATGTCTTCTATGATGATGGCTTCCATGTGTCAGTCTCATGGTTGGTCTGTCTGATACACTATTCTCTAACATATATTTGTGTGCTTGGTTTGAGATTGTCATATCATGACTAATGAAAATTTTGCATCAACTAACTTAAACTATGATCTTATATGTTTTTGTTGTCTATCAACCTTCCACAACAACAACCGATCTGGAACATAATTATAATATATATACTCTTAACATATGTATGATCTCAATCTTCAGGTCCTCAAGTTGAAAACATACGTCATTGAGTAATATCATTCTCTAGATATTTATTATGTTATTTATTATCTCATAACTGAATACACAAAATAAATTTGGAAGTTTGCCTATATTACTAATCAAATCATTTACATGTTGTGTCATTACAATCATCATATGATTGGTTCTTTGGACATACATACCAACAATAACATGGAATAACATACAATATCCATGTTATTTCATGATATCCAATTGTCCATGCTATTCATTTTATTCCATGTTTTTATTTTATTCAAACTTCATGGTATTTCATATTATCTATGGTATCCATGTTATCGTTCCGATCCAATTATATATTATCTCCGGTCTAATTATATGTTATCTAAAGTTAAATTTATTTTTTTAAGAGAGAAAAAATATCAAAAATAGGAGGGAAGTAGTATCGTACGTTATCTCATGTTCACTTATTTTTTTAAAAGAGAAAAAGTATGAAAAATAGTGTCGTATGTTTATCTCCGGTCCAAATAGACATTATTTCTTATCCAATTGTATGTTATCTCATGTTTGATTTATTTTGTAAAGAGAGAGAGAAAGAGAAAATATCAAAAATAGGAAAGAAATAGTGTCGTATGCTATCTTTAGTATAAATTTATGTTATCTTCAGTGTAATTGTACATTATTTCCGATAAACATCTGATAGTATGGACAACATGGATAACATAAATAATATAAAATCACATGGAGAATATAGATAACATAGATAACATGAAATAACATACACTTTGACATAAGATAACATGACATAAACTACCATGGGACAACATGGGCTCAGACATATTATACCACATGTTATTTCATATTATAACAAGGTAACATGATATAAACTTCGTCATGGAATAATATAGATAACATGAAATACATGGACAACATGGATAATATAGTTAACATGAAATAACATACACTTTGACATGAGATAACATGGACTATGTTATACCATGTATAATTTCATATTATAACATGTTGTCCCATGTGTTATAAAAATTTTGTTAAAAAATAATATCAAAGTATGTCGACATTAATCTTGTTTAAAATATGTTGACATTAATCTTATTTAAAATATTTTTTGTTATTATATCATCAATTTTTATTCTTTTAAAAATTTATTACGGTTTCATAGTTATAAGAAAAATAATTTTCTCTCCCCTTCTTTTTGACTGTTTACACTCACATTATTTCATTGTTTTAGATTGTACATTTTATTTTTTAAAAATATGTCAAACTTGATCTTGTTATAACATATTTTTTATAAGAAGAGCAATGGTATTTATTTTGCAAAAAATATGTTACGGGTCGAAAGTTATTAGTATAAATAACTTTGCATTTTTTTCTCTCTCCTACAATCACTCTATCTACTTACTCCTTCTCCCCCCACTCCTTTTCTCTCACATTTTTCTGTGTGTTTAACTTTTTGAGCAGTGTGGTCATGCATTAGAAAAGGTCATTTTTATTTAATACCCACGTCAGGGGTCTTATAGAGACTTATCAAGTGGCAACATAGTGAGCGTGGAGCCGTGCTCTGGCGATAGTTTGGGCGACTAGGGTTCCGTAGCACTGAAGCGGCTCGGGGGAGGGGTCTCGGTGTCGGGCTGTGGCAGCCCACTCCCCCTGGCCTCCTCCTTCTAGGCTGCTCGGTGGCTGGGGCCTCTGCTGGTGGAGCTTCGTCAGTCAAACGCTGCCTACCCCTTCTCAGTGGGTATCTCTCTGGTTCTTACCGTGCGGGAGAGATTCTCTAGATGGGCTCTTGATGGTGGCGGGCTTCACTGGGGTCGCAGTGGGTTTTGATCCATGCGGCTGTCACAGAGTTGCTTGGTCGGCTGCGATCTCCCCCAGTTGGTTTTCATCCCCTTTCGGCCTCCTTCCCCTTCTCTTTTTCCTTTCTTTGTTTGTTCATCTTTCTAGTTTTTGTTGTGTTAGTTACTACAGCCCTTGATGCTTTGTTAGTCGTCGTTCTTCGGCAGGGGTCTCGATCCTATTCTCTCTCTCTTCGTTAGAGCTTGAGTTTCTTGCTATGGTAGGTCCTCAATTTGGTCCTAGTAGTTTTCTTTATTTGACTGTATGGCTATGATGGCGGAGGCTTGTTGTGTTCAGATCTGTGTTTGGTTGCCATCTTATCACCATCGATGCAGGCTGAGGTTGAAGGAATCATGTTTGAAAAGCTGCTTTAGTCAGCTATATGGTTTAGGGATCAAAGCAGAAGCGTTGTATTTTCAATCCAATATGAGTGTTGATGGTTCCTTTGTATTCCTTCTAACTATATATGGTCTGTCTGAGTTCTTGCTCCTACTTGTAGATGTCATATGGCTTGAGTAATGAAAATGATCTAGTTTGCTCTAAAAAAAAGGTCGTTCTAGTTCTCGTCTAAGCTGGTCATCAACGTCTTTTCACAGTAGGATTGCCAGGACAGACAAGAGGAACGTAGCAGGCAGTTCAAGATTAAACAATTGAGAGGCTAGAGTTCCATCCTCGCACCAAACAATGCCTCGCATATGATCAACCCGATATATATATATATATATATATATATATATATATATATATATAACAATGCCTCGCATATGATCAACCATATATATATATATATATATATATATATATATATATATATATATGCTTATATTTAATACTCGTGCGGGTAGCTACCCGTGCACACTTCCCGATTTATTTTTTAATTTTATTTTCGCAATTGTAGAGGACCATTTTTTCTAGCTCCCCAAAAAATTTGATCAAAAATAATATCATTTGCTACCCCAAAATAAAAAATCCGTCCATATATTTACTGACTGTATATTTTCTGCTCAGTTACGCTTTTGCACTCAGAGTTACTCCAGCATACCATATAGTTACTCTTGCTATTCAGAAGAGTTACTTCATCGTATCATATAGTTACTCTTTTGACTCGAGTTACTCCAGCGGGTAGCGAAAATTCTGGCTACCCGCGTGGGTAACGAATGAACAACATATATATATATATATATATATATATATATATATATATATATATATATATATATATATATATATATATATATATATATATATATATATATATATATATATATATATATATATATATAGCCGGTAAGGGAATAGTCTAGTTGGCAAATTCTGTTGGTCCCCAACGAAGGGACCCGGGTTCGAAACCACACAGAGAAGCATCTCTTGATTTATCACCCACCCGGGTGTCCGGCCTTCGCCACGGATTATGAGAGCGGGAAGGGGGGGATCTTTCTCTATTAATCTCATATATATGTATATATATAAGTGTATGTATAAATATAAATATAAATATAAATATAATATATATATATATATAAGTATGTATCTATACTATTTATTATAAAAAAGTGAATCTTTTTCTTTACTTATAATACTACTACTAACCAATCAGATCACAACAATTTTCAAATCCTTGTCTCTTCTTAACCGTTTCTCTTATCTCCTTTTTTTTTAGAGTTTTCAGACTTTTCTACTCTACGTATGAACACCAAAACCAGTCTGACGCACCCACAATGCCCACTCACATTTCCTTATCACATTATCATACTCTCTTTCTTTCCTTCTCATCTATAACTACTCTTTACTTTTCTCCCCCCCACCCTCCCTCTCTCTCTCTCCCTATAACCTCCACAAACCACTCTCACACCCACACTCTCGGTTCCCCTCTCAACTACTACCATTGCCTCTCTCTCCATTCAAATCGACATCCCAGTTTAAAAGCCAAAACCAATCCGAGGAAACCTCCCCAACCGAACCACGTTCCCTCTATCATGTATCTTCGTATTAAACCTTCCCTGTCAAACAGGTGCACTAGGCAACTGCAATTTCCTGCTTTTTGATGCGGCGTTGAGCCTACTTCAGCGGAGGCATAGGCATCCCCACCAGCGACACAAGGGTGGAAAGGCAATAACTCTAGGGAAGCTGCTTGGACGATTTTGTTAATCCTGGTGGAACAGTTCGACTTCTTGGTCATGTTCACCATGTTGTTCCATAGGATGGCATGATATCTTTTGATTCGTTCCTAGTTTCTTTTTTCTTCTGAGTCTTTTTTTTTTTAGGTAAAGGTCATAGCATATATTTAAATCACATCAAAGCAAGCAAACACCTGCTTTAGTGAGTTCGTAGAAGACGAAGGGGAAATAATAAAAATGTTGGGGTCGGGTGAAGATAACGACTAAGTTCTGATCATGAGGGGGAGGCACCTCTTTCACAAGCCTCGAGAAGCATTTAAAGAAGAAAATAACTAAAGTCTAGGAAAAAGATTTTCAGATCCTAGTTAGGTGTTTTCATTGATGTTGCTGCACTATGCTGACTCCAGTTTCGTCATCCACCATGACTTTAAGGTCGCAGAGAAACCTGGCTTCCGATTCACCTTCTTCAGATTCAGCTTGTCCTTCTTCTATTTGTTTACCTGCATATTGATAGTATGTGAAGATCTGCATAAATTTGTGATATAATATTTTGTCTCATTTTTTGGTTGTTGTTGAACATTCTATTGTTTCTTTCTTTCCAGAGATTCCAAGTGATGGTGATGAATATGTCGCTTCCCTTGAATATTTTGTATTGTCTATTTGGTGTGATTTGTGGTGGGAATGTTGCTTCCTTGATATCTAAAATGTAATTGCATGCGTAGTGTAAGATGATGTTTTGTGAGGTGGTACACTTGAAGAAGATGTGATCAAGTGAGTCAGAATTTGTTTTGCATAGAGAACATCTAAAAGGACCAATGAAACCCTTCTTCGCTAGGTTTTCACCTGTGAGCAACTTGTTATGCAGTAGAAGCCACCGAAATATTTTATATTTTTGTGGCCATTTCTGTTTCCATATTTTTTTGGTGGGTGATGTGAAGCCTCTGTAGGTGAGAAAAGAGTAGGCTCCCTTAACCGAGTAAGTGTTTCCCCATTTCCACGTTATATTGTTTGAGGTGTTGGTTTCCAAGGAGAGCTTTAAATTACAGAATTCGTCTTGTTTCAGATGCACGAGAATGCATCTTTTAAGAGAGTTTGTTCTGTTACAGGTTAGAAGTTGGAGAGCTTTATCGATTTTGATTTTAAGTAGATTGTTTGGGATGGTACAGTTTGGGTGAAGATTTATGACGGAATTGTTTTCAAACCATGGATCATTCCATAAAGAGATATTCATGTGGTAGTGTGGAGGGGTGTTGATAATTTGAGTTATTTTTTAGATATTTTTGTTTATGTATTTCCAAAGGGGTGATGCAGATTTTTTTGAGACTATATGCCAGGGAGGGGATTTTTAGTAGTATTTGCGGTTGATGAGTTGTGACCAAACTTTTTATTTATTTTGGATCAGACTGTTGATAATTTTTGTAATAAGGCAGAAGGCATGGGTTTCAATATTTAGGATACCCCAACCACCCTGATCAAGAGGAGCAACTATTGTTTTCCAATTTACTAGATGGTAGTGTTTCCCGGGTTTTTCAGATTTATGGAAGTTATTCCAAAGGAATTTTCTCCTAACTTTGTCAAGGATAGATTTTGTTTTTGATGGGAGAGGGATACAACTCAGGAAGTGTGAGGTGATGGGAGTGATGACACTGTTTAGGAGGGTAAGTCTCCCTGAAAGATTGAGGAAGTTATTTGTCCAGTCAGAGAGTTTTGTGTTTATTTTTTCTATAATAGGGGACCAGATTGCATTTGTTATGTTGTGGGGTGTGATTGGGAGGCCAAGGTATTTGATGGGAAAGTCTTCAATCTTACACCTTAAGAAATCTTTGAATCTCTTCAAAGAAGGTTGATTTAGGTGAACCCCAAAAATAGATGATTTATGCAGATTTATTTTGAGTCCCGAGATGTAAGAAAAATTACCAAGGATTCTGAAGATGTTTAGAAGTGATCAGTCTTCAGGGGAGGAGAAGATTATGGTATCATCAGCAAATTGAATGATGTTCTCTTTGCATTCCCCAAAAGAGTTTATGAGACCACTTTGTTTTCCCAGGTGAATCATACAAGAAAGGATAGTTGTAATGATGATAAAAAGGTAAGGGGAGAGGGGGTCTCCTTGTTTGAGGACATTTAAATTATGAAAATAACCAAAGGGGACACCATTTATGATTGTTGAAAGTGGTTTGTAGATATGCATGCATGCATCCAATTGACCCATTTGTCAGGAAAACCAAAATCAGTGAGAGTTTTAGTTAAGCAGTTCCAATTGACAAAATCAAATGCTTTCCAAAAGTCTAGTTTAATGGCCAGAAGGGGGGTTCTATTTTTGTGGCAGAGATGTAATGTTTCAGTAACCATCAAATAAGCATCTTGGATGCTTCTATTTTTGAGGAAAGTGTTTTGATTGAGGGGAATGATATCATTCATGTTTGTTTTGATTCTGTTTGCTAGAGTTTTTTCTATGATTTTGTATGAAGTGTTGATAAGGCTAATGGGCCTGAATTGGGAGATGTGATAGGGTTTACTTATTTTTTTATTAGGGTGATGAACGTTTTGTTTAAGAACTTGATGATGTTGTGGGGGTTTCTACTTTCGTAGAAAGATTTCAGAAAAGCAAGGAAGTCGAGTTTGTAATGGTCCCATTTTGCCTGATAGAATTCTATGTTAAGGCCATCAGGCCCTGGTGATTTATTTAGTCCTAAGTTAGATATGGACGAATCCAATTCTCTATGGGTGAAAGGTTTTATAAGGTCTTGGGGGTTTTTTATGTTTTCATGACAAATCCAAGTCCAATCCAAGTCGTTAGGGTAAGAGGGGTTGTGGTTGTTGTTGAAAATGTTTTTGAAATGGTTTGTGATGTGAGTTGAGATAGATTGTTTGTGAGAGGTGAGCCTGCCATTTATATGTAGATGAGTTATGAAATTTTGTCGATAGTTTTTGTTACAGATCTTATGAAAGAATTTTGTGTTTTGTCACCTTCCTTTGCCGATGTTATTTTTTCCCTTTGTCTCCATCTGGTGTCAATTCTTTTATTTGTGAATTCAAGTTCAACGTTAATAGAAAGAACAAGAGTTGGGTCGGCAGCAGGGTCCTTATCCATAAAAAGGAATTGTTTTTCTAGATTTTTTTGTGTTTCATATAAATTGTTTGGGTTTGTGAGTTTCCATTTTTTGATGTGTGTTTTGATGTTTTTGTGTTTTCTTGGATGTGTAATCCTATGTTTTTTATTTGGGAATCAGCTAGTTTCCAATGATCAAAACGGGTGTTGGTGAAGTTGTTTATAGAGAGCCAACAATTTTCAAAGTTGAAAGGGTGCTGACCCCAAGAGATGGAATTTGTGTCAAGAATGAGTGGGAAACGATCCGATATGGCTCTATGAGTGATATGGACAGAGGAGAGGGGGTGATTATCTTCCCATTTGGTGGAGCATATGAAATGGATGAGTCTGGCAAATGATTGATTTCTAGACCAAGTGCAAGAGGCATTTGATGGTTTGATGTCGATCAAAGCGTGATTTGTGAGTAGCTTGCAAAAAGTTTTATCTACAGTAGACATAGTTTGAGGGGAATTTGTGGAGTTAAATCTATATGTGTTTTGAGTTGTGAAGTAGAAGTCTCCACTAATAACCCAGGGTGACAAGTAGTGTTTTGTTGTGAGCAAATTTAGTTCAGCTAGGAAGGCTAATTTGTTATGCCCCGGTTCCCCATAAACCCCAGAAAAAGACCAAAGATAACCATCAGAATAGTTTTTAAATGCAATGGTAATAGAGTATTCAAGTGTGGAGATGTTTAGGGCAGTTAAGATCTGATTGTTGAAACCAACTAAGAGACCCCCTTTGAAGCCCGAAGGGGGTAACTTGACCCAGTCAGTGATTCTATTCCACCCTATAGTTTTGAGAGCAAAAGGAGTCAGACAAGTTTTTATTTCTTGGATAATGATCAGGTTGATTCTATTTTTGTAGATGTGTGAGCGGATTTTTTTGCGTCTTTAGAGGTTGGCAGTTCCACAGACGTTCCAAGATGAAAGTTTCATATATTTGGTAAAAGATTTCCAGGAGATAAATAGCTTTAAAGAGAACTCAATCTAGTTGATTTTGAGAAGATCAAAGTTTATTTTAGCAACATTTAAGACCCTTTTATTTGACCAACCCATAAAGAGTTGTATATCATCAAGAGTTGTTTGTGCCTTTTCTTCGTCTACGAGATGGATGCCTATATTTTTTGCAAATTTTGTAAAACTATTGATGTTTGACCATGAAGCAAGGTCCTCAATACTATCTATATTGTCTTTAGTAGCCTTTGTCGGGGATGGGGAAGATATATTATGGATAGAAGATTTATCACTGAAAGAACAAATTTAGGAGTTTGAGAAAGTACCTGGATTTGGCCTGTTGACGATGATATTATTTTTTGTCTCTTTTTGGCCTGGCATCATAATCTTCTGGATGTAGCTGCTTTCTTTCCTTTGTTTAGGATTCTCCTGATCAGAACTCTGCAAAGAGTTGTCATCCTTTAGCTGAGGATTGTTTTGTTTTCTTGTGGCGGTTTGGTTTGGATTTTGTGTGGGGCAACTTTCCTTTGTTGAGGTTGGAGAAGGGAAGATGGTACCTGCTGGTATGTATGTGTTTTCATGAAAGGAGGGTTCGGATGTTCTGGTTCTTTTCCTACTTGTGTGAAGGTAAGTGTTGTCTGTGGAGGTGGAGTTTGAGTTTTTTCTGACCCAAACATGGTGGCGATCATCAGAAGAGTGGGTATTTGAGGTAGTCTTTCTATCTTTGTTTGGGCAAAGCCAAGAAGGTGGATGGTTTGAGAGATCGGAGAAAGCTATTTTGTTTTCTAAGGGATGTTTAGAAGACAGTTTGATATTGTAAATTGATTCGCCGATTCTAATATTGACGGTTGATGGTAAAGAAATGGCTGCTTTGACGGCGAAGAGACAAAAAGCTTTAATGTATTGGGTAGGATGCAAGGTTTCTGGGCTGATATATTGAAGAGTAGCCCCGATGGAATGGGCTATACCCCAGAAAATCTCAGCTTCCCAGAGGTGGGTGGGAGATTTATGATAGCAACCCAGTCAGAGCCACCAGCAGGAGCTGGGAAAGTACCTAAGTCAGCCGTCCATTTAGATAATCTGGTTGTAATGAAACTAGATCCACAAGGAATCGTGAGAATTTAGTTGAATAAATGGTTGATTTTTGTTCCTTCAGGGACAGTGTAGATGAGCTGGGTTGGCAAGAAGATTTTTGGTTTTAAGATTGTCTGTCCAGGGATGAGAAGGGCTAAGGCACGGGTGATGTCTAGGACATTTATAGGGTTGTTGTCTATATTGTTTTCTATGGAGATGAGGATGCTTCTCAAGGTGAGGACCTTGAGAAGATGCATAGAGTTAGCAGGTTGGTCAAGGGCTATCGCATACTCAAGGTGTTCTGGTGTTTTCATGTTTGTTGTTGCAGGTGGGGTGTTTGTGTTATGTGTTGGAGTTGAAAGGTGAGGGTTTGGGTAGTGGGGTTTTGATGTAGAAGTTGTGTGGTTTTTTGGTTTGTGGTAGGGTTTTGATATAGGCACTACCCTGGGGTTTATGTTCTAGTATCGAGAAGAGGTGGTGTCTGCATGTTCGGTCGGGAGGTTTGCGAGGCATGCAAAGGCATTTTTTGTGAGGGGAGGAGATGGAGGGGGTTGTTTCATGCGCCTGTTGTCTGTGATGTTCTTTTTTGGAACTCTAAAGTTTTTGTAAAAAGACGATCTTATTCCAGAGAAAGAACGTGTGGAGCAGAACGCTGAGTCTGCATGAGTTCTGATCTGATTTGGGAGAGGGCGAGCTTTACAGAACCTTTTTGTGTGGCCTATTTGGTGACATCTAAAACAGGTAAAGCGGGAAAGGCACCTAGAAGTCGAGTGGTTATTTCTGAAGCAAAGAGAACAGTGAAGTGCCCGAAAAGGTTTTTTTGGGGGGGACCATTTTCCAGATTTGGGTGGTGGAGTTTTTCTCTAGAAGTTTGTTAATGAGGTGAGATGATTTGTCTTGTCCTAATAAGGGAAACGACCAGTTTAGGAGATCCAAGTCATCTGGGATGATATCAGCCACAGGGGGGATCGGGGTTTTAGGGTTTTGTAAAGTGAGGAGATATTGAAAAGATTGTTCTTCTTATCCTTGCGGGAAGAAAAAAGATGGTACCTTTCTGCAATGGAACTTGTTTGTTGTAGCGTTGTAGGTGTACCAGTGTCGTCTTCCTCCTCTGAGCCCGAGGAGACTGAGATGGGCCATGATCTTGATCCCACTGGGGGTTGGTGCTCAACCCGGACAAAGAGCTGGTCAACAGAGTTTGATGATGATGAGCTCTCTTGGTTGTGTCTTTTGTAAAGGTATGCTAGCTCAGGAGGTGTATCAGTGATGAAATCACGCACCCAAGAAAGGAAAGTATGGTTTCCAATCGGTTTGATGATGATCGACCATTCCAGTTTGAGCTTGAGTTCTGTGATCATCTCGCTCCAGCGCTATGAGATGAGAAGGGTTGAGGCTTTGTTTCCCCAGTGTTGTTCGGCCGGGGAGGACCATGAAATTGTCACCTGGAAGGAACGGTGGCCAATATTGATCATGCATGTTCCCGGTGAAATATCAAACTTGTGGTAGATCCAAGCTTTCGACAGGGGGGATACTTGTGGAATAGGAGGGGTTTGAGAGTGGAAATTCTAGGAAGGTAAAACAAGAGTTCATTTCTGTGGGTTGGGCTGTAGACCTTGATTCTCTGTCAAGTGCCGAGGGTTTTTTCTTCTTCAAGGCAAGGCGGAAAATTTTTGGCTTGCCGCTTTTGGACATGCATGACTTTTTTATACTTGAGGCCAGGGTGAGTACGCCTCCTATTCTCATGGTGTTTTATGAGTAGGGGTAGAAGTTTAAAGAGATATTCTCTGAGTAGATGAATGTCAGAACTGATGAGACTGCTGAGTTTTGCTTCAAAAAAGAAAGTAGTAGCCGGCAAATGGTGTGTAGCTTGGTGGGCTTTTTGAAAGGATGTTTTGAAATTGCAGAGATCCCTGACAACGGCTGGAGAGGAGAGAAAAACCCAACCTCTAGAGTTGTGTAAAATAGGAGTTAAGATTTTAATGTCTGCATGTTGCTTTATTCCCTTGGTAGAGCTAGTGATGTGTCTCGATAGTGATCTAATGCTCCAGAATTTATTGCATAGGATTGGAAAGGGTGGAGAAGTTATGAGGATGTTACATGTATTAAAACACCGCCGCTGCGGGATAGCCGTCTTAGTGGTGCTGATCTACACTGAAGAAGAAGGAACGCTTGACGGAAAAACGCTACAGAGGGCATGCCAAGGTGTTGTTGTAGTGTATCTGGGGCTAGCTTTCAGTTTTTTCCCTTTTTTGTATTTGATAGCACCGAAGAAGGGATATGATGTAGCACCATGGATGGGGAGAAGATAGTCGATTGCAGAGAGGAAAAAGCCGCCACCGCCTAGGAGCTGAGCTAAGAAGGTCAGCAGAGAGTAGGCTGAAGCACGTCGGACGAAGGCTAAATGACGATCAGGGAGTGGTATGACCAAGGGGATGTTTCTAGAGAGAAGGTGGAGCTTTCTCTCACTTACCTGTCATTACGCACATAGTCCTTTTGCTGGTGTTCAATGCATGAATAGATACTAATACCAATTTTTTTTTTGAGTCTATGATTTAACTACCCTTCTTTTCTGATAACAGGAGGTAAAGAATGGTACGACCGAGTAGTATCCTGATTAAGTTTGGATAACCACAAGGAATTAAGAAGACAACCACTATGACAACTGTCTTGTATCAATTTTATTTTTTAATTTGATGGTTTATTGTGCTATCTTCCTTCTTCTTTTGTTTTAGTTATTTGTTTTGTAGTTCTAGCTATGTTTTTGTATCACGGTATCCATATTTGAAGTAATGGAACAATTGTTTGAATTGGATGGGTGGATCTATGTTTGCAAGCCCATAGTCAGCGATGGTGATGGACACTGCAGGAGGATACATGTGGAGTTGGGGAGGTGCGGACTAGGATTGAGTAGTTGGATGTGGGATAAGACTATCACCAGAGTCTGGATATGGGACGTGGATAATGATGCAGGCGGTGAATATGCAAACCGAAGGTTACAACAAGGAACATGAGGTGGTCGATGGATGAAGAAGCACAACTTTACGATGCTAAAGCCCACTACAATTGTAAGTTAAAATCTAGAGGGATTGCTGGACAAAATATTGGCAAAATCAAGTATGAAATTTACTACTCTATATAGGAATAGTAAATTTATACTGACTATGTAGCCGGAGGCTTAAAGGAATTGACAAAATTTCAATGAGTCGGACGTGATATGTACTACTCTATAAAGAAATTATATATTTATAGCTTTCATAATGAGTGATTCATCATCTTTACTTTTTATGAATTAATCTGGTATTTACTCTCATGTTATTTTTTTAAATCTAACCATGGCATTATGGAAATTTTTGACAATTTCATGGCCTCTTTCTTCATATGATGTGTCTATCTTTTCCAATCTTCCATTTAATTCTTTCTCAACAACTCCCCCGCACGTACCCTCACATTCCCCAACACAAACTGACACCATCTCTCCACCATTCATGTCTCCATAACTTCTCTTCCTCTAATAATCTAACCTTTCAAACTACAACTAACCCAGTCAACCTCACCTAACATACTTTCCATAATGGTTTCCGGTTTAAACCAACTGACCAACCCATGCCCTCTCTCTTTCTTCCTCATTAGTCTCATTCCCTCTATTTCTTTCTCTTTCTTCCTCATCAGCATTATACTCGATCTCCAGAAACCTTTCACTAAATGATTTGATTTTTTCTCTTTGTTTGTATATTTTATTATTTTCTCATTAATATTTTATTTTCCCTCACTGTCACATTTTAAAATACTACACACAGTTCTCATTTGTTTTCATTTAATAAATTACCTAAACTACTATAAAAAGAGTGAATTGATTTCGTCAATTACAATGACACTACCCACCAATCACATTGTATCATTTTTCAAATGATATATTCTCTTTTGTTTCCTCAATCATCTTCTACTTTCAGGTAACTATTAAAATGTTTCCCATAGTTGACAGGATTGTCTTCTTTATTCAAAATTTTCTCTCTCCTAACATTGCACACTACATATCCTCTCTCACTCTCTCAAGCTAACATCCACCTTTTCTAGATCACTTTGGTTGCGGTTGTTGTGACGTCCTAGTGGCGGCAAGGCAACCAAACCTGATCGGTTATTTTACCCTTGGCAGATAAAGGGGCATCTTACACAAAGCTAAGATATCACTTGTTAATTTACCCGTGGCAGATATACTTGTTATGGTTGTATTCCAAACACAACCTTTATCTTTCAAACTAATGTCCATCTTTTCCATATCTACATGTCTTTCTCTCCCTCCTTAAATCGGTCTTCTCCTTTTTCTCTGGCCATCCCGCTCTCCTATTTTCTCCTATATAAATTTACTTCCTCACATTGAATCTTTTTTTTCAAATCTTTTCTTTTATTTACACATTTTGAATCTATATTGAAGTAGTTTATGATAATTATAAGTTGCTCAAAAAGTTAAAACACTATAAATAATTATAATCTGAAAATTTGAAGATGAAACATTCTACCGAATTTTATGTTTTCTCAAAAAACAATATATCATTTATCTCCAACACCCTATCTTGTCTCTCACTGCCTACTATCAACTTCCCCGCTAACACCTCTGGATCCCCTGATTTCTAAAAACATGACATGGTCAATTAAAGAAATAAAGATATGCTTCAAATTAGTATATTTCTCATTAATTTATAAGTTGTGTAACATTTAATAACCACTATTTTGTCCTATTATGATCAAAATAAACGAAATAGAATGTGCTTTTGTTATTAAATTAATCTTATACTGAAATTGTAGATGTTTAAAGTGAAAGTTTTAAACATATATATCAAAATTTTCCTTTCAAGATGTCTTAGTCAATTAATCATGTTGTATTATTATGTTATTATATTGTTATTATATAAGAATTTTTCACAATATATTGTTATGTTATTACATGTTCAAACTTATACCGAAATTTCATTTTTTTCCTTATGGTCTGGCTGGTTTGCTATAATTTGTCCTGAAAACATTGGAAGTCAGATTCCCTTTCTAATTCAAGCAGATTGGTTTGGTGGAAGTTTGGAACTCGAGTTTCCCAGGTTTTCCTGGACTTCCAGTGATATATATAGTTTGATATTCCAGACTTACAGAGTAAACCCAGTGGAAAATGAGTTCCCTTGTTCCTCCCACTAGTCGTATCTCGCTCGCTTCCCTTGTTTTGTTGGGCGTGCGATCTCTCTAGGGCTTGCTCCCTCTCTTTCGCTTGCTCGAGAAAAGGTTGGCCGCTGACTAGCCCCGCCGTTCTACCCTTAGATTTTTGTTGCCCAGTCCTCTGCCTGGAAGCAGCATGAGGAGGTGGATGACCATGCTTTACTTTTTCCACCGTCTGGAGTCCCACTCTAGTATAGGTGGCTATTCGCCTACTTCTAATTATGTGCGTCTGGTGAATTGGGTTTAAATTTGATTTGATAGTTGGTTGCTCGCTGATTTTGGGTACTTCATTTGTTTTTTCTCCACCCAGGACCTTGAGGATCGGAGGTCCTCCTCCTCTTTCCCTTTTCTGGTCGTTAGTTTGTCTCTAGTCTTTTTCGATAGTTTACTCTCTAGTATTCTTGTGTAATCTTGGTTTCACTAATGAATCTGCGTCATGTCAATCTATAAGAGCTTGATTTGTTGTCTTTTATTATATTCAGACAGAAGTTTGAAACTGAATGATCATGTAGTTCTGTTCTTGTGTGGCTGGAGTATAACATATAAATTTGGACTATAATACCTTCTATAACCAGATTTTGTGGGTACAACTACAACGAACCAATCAATTGGAAGTCCAATTTCTAGTAAAAACTCATATTTCAAACGAATCAGTTGGAACTCATTTTCTTGAAAGTCCATTTCAATTCTCTGCAAAACAAATTCCAAATAAGTTTCAATTACATCAAACCAGTCAGACCCTTAATGATGGATTTCATGTCATTGATTTAGATACATCACTCTTTAAGTACTTTATATATATTTTCTGGTCAATCTTGAACTTCAATAATTGTTTGCATAAAATAAATTCAAACACCCTTTAGTGATTGAGAATAAAGAGAAATGAGTAATTGAACTTTAGTGAAAATAATTCATATCTGTATATATATTATTTATCGAATATTAATGTCATTCATTATTTATCCTAAAATTGAAATATCTATTTTATTGAATCTTATTAAGTTTTCTCTACAA
Source organism: Alisma plantago-aquatica (assembly GCA_963693085.1). Taxonomy (NCBI): domain Eukaryota; kingdom Viridiplantae; phylum Streptophyta; class Magnoliopsida; order Alismatales; family Alismataceae; genus Alisma; species Alisma plantago-aquatica. The sequence goes on along the minus strand of OY856413.1, from coordinate 192,631,537 downwards.
AGTTTCATAAAACTATCAAACGTTTCCTAATAGGTTCATATGTCATTAATATTTGAAGAGATCTCATTTTATTTATAATAAAAGATGAAAATTATGTAGATAATATATTTATTCATACAACATATCATTGTCACATTCATAAGTACATGTATGTAATTGCAAAATATAAAAATATTAACTTCTGAAATTACTCTCTTCAACCAAAGATAGATTAACTTTGACACTATTACGTTGCATTATTTTTATATATTGTAATGGTACATAATTTAATGTTGATAATGTTCATTACAGTAAATTATATTAATTTTCTTATAATAAAATGTCATTACAAACACACCAGCGATATAAATAAATAAAATTCTTTTATTACCTTTTCAAGATATAAATTTATTAATAAAAATTCAGTATCTATAATAACACACGTGTATGTGCACCGTGTGTTTACTAGTGTGTGTATATATATATATATATATATATATATTGTGTATATATTTAGTTTATTCTATAAAAGAGGGGGTTTATTGATTAATTTATAAAAACTGGCATTAGCCAATGAGGTAATTATCTTTTGAAATGGAGCCCTCTCCTTAACTCACTCTCTTCTCTCTTTTTTTATATTTATTTTTAACTTTTATTTATACTTTTTCCAACACACGATTAACCCCCTCTTCTCTCCCCTACGTAAGATCTTTTCATTCCCAAACTGCGGCTCAGTCTTTCCAACTCTTCCATCCTAACCTCTTCCACCTTCTAAATTCTCCCGCGTTTTCACTAATTTTTCCATTCTAAAAATTTATCTTAGTTTTGAAGGTTTCTAATCTCTAGGAACCCACATTCCATGTTCATCTCAAAAGTGAAGAAACCGCTCTCTCGAACTACCCACAACAAATTTGACTTACAGTTTTTCACATTTCTATCAAAAACAAATACTACAACGGGCGGATCGTAATTTGCATATATCTTATTTAGGCCACAACTACCTCCGCTACTTCTCCAGTATAACGACACAATTATTTGAAAATTCAAAAGGCAATTCTGAATTTCTATATTCACTAAGAACTCTCGGCAAACCACCTTACACTAATACATAACTGGCCTTTAGTGTCGATTATTTCAGGCTTTTAGTGTCGGTTTTAATGTGACACATATGTGGGCGCCGCTAAAAGGACAACCGTTAGGCGTCGGTTCTTAAACCGACGCAAACAACGCTTCGCGCGCCACCGAAAATGCGCCAGCAGGGGGATATAGGCATCGATTATTAGCTATGAAACTGACACCATAAACCTTTGTGCCACAGAAAGTGTGCCATTTGGGACATTATCAGCGTCGATTTATTAGTGATAATTGACGCCATCTCACCCGCTGCCACAGTCGTGTTGGCCAGCACGGCCGTGTTGTCTGGCCCGCTGCCACGGCCGTGCTGGCCAACACGGTCGTGGTGTCTGGTCCGCTGCCACGACCAAGGTGGCCAACACGGCCGTGGTTTCTGGCTCGCTGCCACGACCGTGCTAGCAAGCACGACTGTAGTGTCTGGCCTCATTAGGGAAATCGACGTCGGTTACTAGTAGGGAAACTGATGCCAGAACCATCAACGTCGGTTTATTATTGATAACTGACGCCACATCACATGCATTAGGCATCGGTTATAATTATTTATCCGACGTTGTAATCATTTGTCTTCTGTTTTAAACAAATAATCGACACATATTTCATTTTTTTATCAGTCTGCAGTCCCGTTGTGGTTGGTCGCAGGATGAGAAACCTGCAGTTCAGTTATGAATTGAAGGTTTTACGACATCCATTGATATCATCCAACAATAGACCACAAACCTACAAAATTAACAACATTAATTTTCACACATTTAGCAACCTGCAGTTCCATTTGATTTTCACACATATAGAAACATTCATGTAGCAATTTGCAGTTCCATTCATTTTCACATTCACACATGTAGAAACATTCATATAACAGCCATCAGTTTCATTCATTTTCACATTCACACATGTATAAACATTCAAACACAAGTAGAAACATTCAGACATGTAGAAACATTCACACATATTATAATTCAGAAATTCATTTACAAAATATCATTTTTAGTCATTATTCGCTATCAACATTCCAATTATATGTTAAAACCCCCACTACTTGTATGGTTGTTGTAACATCCCTGACCTGGGTTATGTACTAACCCTAGGTGTTTTGCCTAATGAAGTTGATTAGATTCTTGCTTGTATTTATTGAAAAGTAATTAAGGTTTCTGAGGAACTTATATTTTATTTTTAGTCCTTTTTCAATAATGTTGAAACGTTGTTTGTTAATTTTGGACTAATGTGCAAATTAGCCAAGTAGAGGACTTGACTTGCAAATTGCACATGTTAAGATGTTCCTCTGATGTTGAGACATCAAAAGAATGAATATGATGTAGTGGTATGGTTTCCACAAGTTTGAGCATCAAGATAAAGCTTGTAGAACAATCCTTGTTTATTAAAAACCTAGTTTTGGTGTAATGTGCAATTTACCCAAAACCTAGGGTTCAACATGCAATATAACACCTTTAGAGGGTCTCTCCTGTTTCTTGGCATCAAGTAGAGTAAATAAAATGAGAGGGGCGCCTCATTTGAATGATCAAGAAAGAGAAAGAATCTTGATATTGAAATAATCAAGAGTTAAGCACAAATGGCTCTTTAATATAACTTAATGCAAAAAGAAATATATTAATTATGGATCCCTTCAACTAAAAGTTGGAGGATGTGTTTGTAATAGTATGGACGAGCTTGTGCCATGCTTGGGCACCAAAAATGTCTTGGTTGAGTGGAAGATATTCACATTAATAATATATAAAGCAATATCCAATAAAAGGATGGATATTAACACATAACTCTTTAAGGTGTTTAGTTCCTTTTCCATTAATCCTTGGATAATGGAGAAGTTTTGCAAGGTTTTAGAAGGTGTATACGTGGCTAAAGAATGGAGGAAGCTTTGGTTGGAATTAAATAAGATAACTCTCTTTTTCTAATTTCCTTGAAAATCAATAAATATATATATGTATATCTTTTCCAACAACACCCCAAGGCTCGTTTCCTTAGTTCTTTTCCTTATCACCTTGCTTTGGCCGACCAAGGAGGATCTATGGAGCATAGGGAGGATGACCAAACATGTTGGTCAGTTTGGATCAACTCCTACCTCGAATTCATGGTGGAAACCATAAAACAAGGATAGATTCATGGTTTTCTTCACACGATTTCCTTTTCTAGCCATCTTGTTCATCCAAAGATTGAAGAACGAACGTTGGACAACTGCTGGAGCTCAATCCACCATTAAACTATGGAGTTTGGAGCTCTGGATCAGTTCTAGATGAGGGTTTTATAACTCTAACCCTTAAGCATTGCTAATGCATCCATCTCTTTAATAATCGTTGGCTATTTTCTTCTTTGGTATTCTTTTGGTTAATTGCTATAACTTCCGTGAAGAACACCAACAGTTCTTGGTTGCTCGTAGGAAGAAGATGATGATTTTAACTTTGATGATTATCCGAAGAAAATCACTTTACCAAACGGGTTGATTTTGTTTCTCAAACGGTTTTCCAAACCGTGGGAGCAAATGATTTCAAACCGTTTGAATGCAAACAATTTTATCCAAACCGCATAGAAGCAAACGATCCAAGACCGTTTGGTGGTGTTGACCAAGCTTTGACCATTTGGAGGTCTGTTGAGAATAATGTATACTAATAACCTATCAATAATTATCAGTAAATTCCAATTTGGTTCACCAATTGAAGGTCCATCAACCATCTAAACCCTAATCGGGTTAGTTGCTGATTTGATAATTGAATAAGGTTGAAACTTGGGTTGAGTGACCCAAACAGTTTGAAAACCATTTGGGGATCACCCAAACGGTCTCAAGACCGTTTGGTGATCACACAAGATCGTTTCGAGGTCTAGGGGTAAGCATGGTTGACCAATTCAATACCCAAAGGTACTAAGTTGAAGTACAATCAATTGCTGATTTGGTGATCAACTCAATAATCCAATCCCTAACTAGTTGACTTGCTTTTTGGTATTGACTTGGGAAAACAGTCTCAAGACCATTTGGAGGTCATCTAAATGATCCTAAAACCGTTTGGGGTCAGATCATGACCAAATTGGATGATGGTTCAATGGGTTCAAATCAATTAGACTCACATTGATTAATGTTGAAGGGTCATCAATTCCAAACCCTAATTCAATTGATTCAAGCCCTAATTGATGACTAATTGAGGGTCAATTGAGGGTCAAATCAGTTGAAGGTTGACCTAATTAACTCAATTGAATGGTGGTGATAAGTCTAATTGATGATTTATTACATATATACAATTGATGAAGGAACCAACAATGGAAACCCTAATTCAATTTGACTTGTTAAGACCATACTTGGTCCAAGCGGTTTTGAGGTGGTTTGGACCAAACGGTCTCAAGACCGTTTGAGTCCAAACGGGCTCAAGACCGTTTGGGACCAAACGGTCTCAAGACTGTTTGGGACCAAATGATCCCAACTCGTTTAGGGTCATGCAGTTTCAAAACTGATTGTGTCCATGCAGTTTCAAAGTGGAGTCCATGTGGTTTCACAAGTCAAACTTGGACAAACGGTCTTCAACTCCTACTTTAGCAAACGGTCTTGGAGGTCCACTTTACCAATCAAGGATAGTTCAAGATCGCATGAAGGTCCAAACGGTCTTAGACCGTTTGGAGATTAAGTATGCAAGACCGTTTGAGGTCTGATCTATGCCAGACCAATTGGGGTCTTAGAGGCCATGGTCGTTTGGTCGATGTTTAACCATAACTGCATGAGAACTTAAGGTGGTTAAAGGACAAAGTGATTAGTTTAATAGTAGATGAGGTAGTCAAAAGTGATCATGGTATTTCTATCTTTAAGGGATAGTGTGATTAAAAATCATGAACTAATTAAGCTTTAATGATCACAATGGTAATGACATAACCCATGATGTCAATTCTCTTTCATGTTGAGATGATTTAGTCAAATCAAGGTTAAAGCTAATATCATTGTAACGACCCCGGGCCCACTGCCCAAGGCTCTAGTAGAGTTTCAGGAATGACGATTGTCCCCACAGACCACCACTAGCCTTAACTATGCGCTTTGTCCTCTCTGACGCATGCCAATATCAACTTCCCGGCAGGTCACCCATCCAAGTACTACTCCAAACTAAGCACGCTTAACTATGGAGTTCTTAGTGATGGGCTCCCGGAAAAGGAGTGTAACATCCCTGACCTGGGTTACAAGTTAACCCTAGGAGTTTTGCTTGATTATGTAATTAAACACTTGTGATTACTCCCTGGCATGTAATTAAGTTCTTGAGGAACATACATCCTCTTTTCTGTCCTTTTCAAACAATGTTTTAGTAATGTTTTGTTATGCAGGGAGCTATGTGCAAATTACCCAGTTAGAAGGGTTAACTTGCAATTTTCACATGTTGAGGTGTTCCTCTGATGATGAGACATCATATGGATGAATATTATGAGGTATGATGGATTCTCCAAGCTTGGGCATCAAGATGCGGCTTGTGGAGCAATCGTTGTGCTTGAAACCCTAATTTTGGTGTAAAGTGCAATTTACCCAAATGTGGGGTGTAACTTGTAAAATACATCTTCTAGAGTATCTTGTGTGACTCTTGACATCATTTAGCGTAGAAATGATGAAGGGGGCGCTTCAATTAATTAATCAGATAAGATAAACAACCTTTGTATTGAAATCACCAATTTATAAGTAAAGAAACCCTTATATATGTGCACCTTATGATAAGATGACTTTCCTTGCCTTTTTGGGCCTTTGTTTTAATGATAATTTCACCTAGAGAGGGAAGAGGGATGTGTAAGGAAGAAATGAGGGACCTATATGAGAAATGGAGAAAACTAGAGGTCCTTATGATGAAACTAGTCCAAGCTATATAAACTACCCTCCTTGCAAACAAGTGAACGTACCCCCATCACTCTTTCTTTTTCCACCTTGTTTGGTCCATCCAAGGAAGATCTTGGGAGCTAGAGGAGACGACCAACTTGTTCCAAGGTAAGAAAAGACCATCTTCTAGCTCGGTTTCATGGAGGAAAGTAGATTACAAGGTTGGTTTTATGGTTATCTCACTTAGGTTTCTTGTTCTAGCTGATCTTCCCCAACATTTTCTTGGAGAAAGGACTTTGGCCGACCAGTGGAGCTCAAAGTTCCATTAGAGACTTGAGATCTTGAAATATTGGAGCTCTAGGAATGACCATAAGGCGGGTTTTATATCTCTAAACCTTTAGCTTTCTTAATGCATATACTTGTTCTTACTTGTAGTAGTTAGTTCTTCTTCTTCCCCAACCTTCCTTGCCTTCTTGCAAGAAAAACTATGGAGGAACCAACCTGTCTTGAGGTTGAAGACATTGGGAGTGAATACCTAGGGAACTTTACCAAACGACCTTGGACCATTTGGTCCAAACGGTTTGCAAACCGTTTGAAATCAAGCGGTCTCACAACCGTTTGATTTCATGCGGTCTTGCAAGACCGTTTGGAATCAAACGGTCTCAAGACCATTTGGTAGGGTTGACCAAGGGAAGACCATTTGGAGGTCTGTTGTACACATGTTGAATCAAACACCTCCAATGAATTGAAACCTAATTGCAAACCAATCACAAGTTGAAGGCACCTCAACCCTCTAAACCCTAATCGGTTGAAATTACTGATTTCAATGACCAATTTTGGTGAACTTTGGGTTGAAGGGCCCAAACGGTCTCAAGACCGTTTGGGAGTTCACTCAAACGGTCTCAAGACCATTTGGTGACAACCCAAGACCGTTTGGAGGTCTAGGGTTATGGTAATTTTATCAATTGAAATTCCAATCACAGTAGGTTGATGAATTGAACAAAAGTGTTGATTTTAGACCTAATTAGGGTTCAACCCGCATCAACTTGACCTAGATTTTGGTGGAACTTTGGGCAAATGGTCTCAATACCATTTGGGGGGTCTCCAAACGGTCTCAAGACCGTTTATGCCAAGTTTGGGCCCAATTGAGTGCCAATTGATAGGTTCAACTTCAATTAGACTCAGGATTATCAATGTTGATGGTTAATTGCTGATAAACCCTAATTCAATCGGTTTCTACCCCAATCTGTCAGCAATTGAGGATCAATTGAATGTCCAATTAGTTAAGGATAACCCTAATTACCTCAATTGACAAGTGATTAGTAAGAATGTGGACAATTGTAGGCTTCAACATGGAAAACCCTAATCAATTACAACCTTGGATGCACTTTTGAGGTCCATGCGGTTTTGAGCCCATTTGGACCAAACGGTCTCAAGACCGTTTGGGCTCAAACGATCTCAAGGTCGTTTGGATCCAATCGATCTCAAGGTCGATTCATTTCAAATGGTTTCAAATTCAACACACCCAAACGGTCAACGCATCCATGCGGTCTTGGTGACCATGCGGTCTTGGAGGTCAAAGTGCCCAAACGGTCAACGCCCCCAAACGGTCTCAAGACCGTTTGGAGGTTGAGTGGTGAAACCGTTTGGAGACTTTTAGGGCTGTTTTTGCTTAATCGTTTGAAGGTGTACTTGGTCCAATGGTGGTCTAATCTAAGCCCTAATGGTACCCTAAGACATTAAGGGGCTAAGTGACTAATAGATGGAACCATGTGGTGATTGAAGGTGTACATTACCAATGTGCACTTGAAGGGTTCAAGTAGATGACACACTTGATCAACCAAACCTTAATGAATTGATAGTGGTGAATTGGCTTATGTTAATCAAAATTGACTTGATCTAACCTAACCTAGAGTGATGTAGTCACCACCTATTAGTAAGAGGAGAGAAGGCCCCATGTATTGTTGAAATTCAAGTAAAATACCTTCAATGTACATGAATGTGCATGATTAGGGTATGATCCACCTATGTGAGATCATGAAAACCCTAATTATGATAATTGATGAATTTTAACCTAATTTGAAGGCATCAAGGATGAGAATCTCATACATGGTAATGCCATGAGCCCAATTCACTATGAGGTGAATAGTAACCCTAATTCTAGGGTTGTGATATGTTGAATGAATAGTAAACCCTAATTGAGGATGATGCGATGAATGTTGTTTCTGCTTTATAAATTGTTGTCCTGGAGGTAAATTGTTTATTGTTATCAGATGAATTGACTATGCAGGTTCTTATAAGAGGTAATCATGACTAGGTAAGGGTCATGACACTATATTCAACAAAAGCATGTTTTAGACTTGTGAACAGTGATATATGTTATGAGTGCCTAAGTTATGTGGCACAGATGAGAATGATGGGCTGTAAGAGCCATGAGTAACATCAAGGTCATGCTAACTAGATGACCTGTGATGAATTGACATCCTGTTGATAGTTGATGTGAACTAAACTTGATACATGTAGTGTTCTTCTGCCATTACTGTGTTTGGTAATTAATTGCTTGGAAACCTGCTTGATGATAAAAGAATACTGAAATGTACCTAACTAATCAAGTATAACCATATCATGTAGGGCCCTGATCATAGATCCATCATTGTCAGGTGTTAAATGATGGTGAAATAGGTTTTCCTAAGGGAACTCCTGGAGCGCATACTTTTGAGTATGTGGGGGTTATGGACGTGCATACCCTTACGTCCTAGTGTAGGGGTTGATGTAGATGTATCATAATCCATCAGCACTACACTATGTGTTTATGTCGGGTTGATGTATCACTAATCACCCGAGGAATCTGTTATGCCACATCGATGAAGATAAACATGATATCTTTCGATGGTGAAGAGATTACATGATGCCACTGTGACTCTAATAGCGAAGGACCAAAATACCTTGGTGAGCTATAGTGGCAGAGACACTAGATGTCCTGCATATTGAGCCTCAACCTGACTGAGGAAGATGAGGTCATGAGATTCCGGCTCTTTCGATGACCTAGTATGATACCGAGGCTACTTAGCAGTGGTTGGTTGGAGTATGAGCAGTATGCCTCATCTCCACATGGCATAATGTTGTATGTAAAACGTAATCATCCGTGTAGAATATCTACTTAGGTTGAACCACGAGAAACAATGTTTGGTACTACATTGAATATAATGTTTCAGTTAAATATTTAGCTTGAATGTTCCTCATATTTCTGCATAGAAGTAAATGCTGCTTTATCTGCTCTTTAATCAGCTTTTGTAGGATAAACTACCTTGCTTATGTTATTTCCCTTTTTCCTAGCAAGCTTCTGGCGAAGAGTTATAACTCTCGCTGGGACAATTATTTGTAATTGTCTCATTCCGTAGACTTCAACCTTTTAGGTGGTCGTCGAGGACGAAGGAACCAGGCTACAGGGGATCTATACCAGGAGCAGTAGCACCAGGGGCAGCAGTGAGCCTCATGTGGATACCTTAGCTGTCTAGACTGTTAGTTGGAAGTCTTATGTCGTCTCTGTACACTCAGGTCCTTGGAGTTTGATGATCTGAGATTTTGAATTTTGGAGTCTTGAGATTTTTGTATGTGGTTGTATATGATCACTTAAGAAGTGACTTAACAAAGGTGTAAACTGTTTATCGTACTTTTATGAAAGGAGCCTCATGTTTTCAAGATCTTTCCTCGAAAAGTTTTAATTTTTTGTGATTTTTCGCATTCCGCCGTTAATCGAATCATTTCCGCTAAGTTTATTTCATGTTTTGGAGATCAAAGCCCACAATTAAGTGGTATCAGAGCTCTAGGTTCGCTGAGTCTATAGAGACATAGGACTTAGGATGTCGAGTCTATCCTTAGTGTTCCTTCTTATCTAATAGAGTCTTCTGCTCCTCAAGAGAAGAAGATACATAAGGATGTCTGAGCCACATGAGGAGTCTGAGGGCGAGAGTAGCATGGCTGCACCTCGAGGCAGTGCAAGGGTTCCATAGATAGAGCAGCCCGTGTCTGAGCCACCTGTATAGCCACCCCAGTTTGACCCGGATGATATGGCAAACCCATCTGTTCAAGCCATGTTCGGGCAGTTCCTGGCTGCCATGACATGTATCACTGACAGGATACCCATGCCTGCACCTAGGGCACCTACTCAGCATGAAGGACAAAGTGTCGGGAAGACGTTCGAGCGGCTTCGCAGAGTCAGAGTGACCGAATAATTCAGCACAGCTGACCCCGCAGATGCGGACCTGTGGTTAACTGAGTTGGAGAAGGCTTTTAGAATCCTAACCATCCCTGAAGATGAGAAGGTTAGACATGCTGTCTATCTTCTCAAAGGAAGTGCTGGTCACTAGTGGAACATGGAAGAGCAGAAGAGGCCTGGAGTAGAGGTTTCATGGGAAGACTTCCGCTGAAAGTTTGTCAAACGATACTTCCCAAAGACCTTTCTGGATGAGAAGATCTCTCAGTTCGAGATATTGAGACAAGGTATGATGAACGTTAGCGAGTACGAGGCTAAGTTCATGGAGCTACTGCGGTTCTGTCCACACATGGCTGCCACGGAAGAAGAAAGGATCAGGAGGTTTGAGAAGGGTTTGAATGCCGACTTGTCTACTCCCGTGTCCGCTCTAGAGAACCGGGAGAGATTTGCTACCTTCGTTGAGTCAGTCCGAAGGATAGAAAGATCGGTAGTCGAGAAGAGGCAAACCCACAAGAGGTATCTGCAGTTCCAAGCGTCTTCATCTAGAGACTTTAAGAAGCCTAGTTCCTCTACACCTAACCCTCCACCACCCAGATCTAGTTCTCAGACTCAGTGGTCCCCAAGTAGAGGTAGAGGACGGAGTCTACCGCCACAAGAGACTCACAGTTCAGCATCAGTATCGGTCACATGGCCACCTAGACCACAGCAAGATAGGAGCTGCTACAACTGTGGGAAAGTAGGTCATCTGATGAAGGACTGCAGGTCTAGGCCTGTCGGTGTGACACAGCATCAGAGACAAAGTCAACAGGGATCACAGAGAAGGCAGTTCCAGGGAGCATCTAGGGGAAATGGACAAGCGTCCCAAGCCGGATCGTCAGCACCAACTCAACCTCAGGCGATAGTGAGGTTTTATGCTATGAACCAACCAGATACAGTGGTCAATCCATGGGTTGTGGCAGGTCAGATGGAACTTTTATATTCTGATAGGTCTAAATCCTGTGTTGTATCTGTTTTGATTGACTCAAGTGCTACGCACTCCTTTATCACTCGAAGAGTGATTCGTAACTGCAAAATATGACAGTTAGTCATAGGGTAGATAGTTTGTTGCTTGAGACTCCATTGAGTGGGTCTGCTGTGTTGCGGGAGGTATGCTCTCCCTGTATGCTTTCCTTTTCTGATCATCGCATTCAAGTGGACCTTATACCACTTGATATGCAAGAATTTGATATAATCCTTGGGATGGATACCTTGGAAATGTATAGAGTTGTCTTGGATTGTGAATCCAAGCAGGCTGTGTTTGCTGATGATAGAAACACATGGATCTTTCAAGGAGAGAGAAAGATTCTACCCACCTGTCTTGTCTCAGCTATGGTTGCTGAGAAGCTGATGAGGCAAGGATGTTATGCATTCTGAGCCCATGTGGTAGATACTACCATGGAAAGTCCCACCCTTGCGGAAGTTCCTGTTGTCAGGGAATTTGAAGACGTATTTCCTGAAGAACTTATGGGTGTACCGCCGCCTCAGGAAATTGATTTTGAAATCAATTTGATCCCAGGTACACAACCCATAGCCCAGAAACCGTATAGTATGGCGCCTGCTGAGATGGAAGAACTCAAGAAACAGCTTCAAGAGTTGCTTGAGAAGGGTTTCATCCGACCAAGAACTTCACCTTGGGGTGCTCCGGTCTTGTTTGTTAAAAAGAAAGACGGATCAATGCGGTTATGCATTGATTACAGACAACTTAAGAAAGTAACAATAAAGAATAAGTACCCTCTGCCGAGGATTGATGATCTCTTTGACCAGTTGTGTGGTGCGTCCGTCTTCTCGAAGATAGACTTGAGGTCTGGTTATCATCAACTTCGTATTAAGGATAGTGACATACCCAAGTCTTCCTTTAGGATAAGGTATGGTCACTATGAGTTCACAGTTATGTCGTTTGGACTAACTAATGCACCAGCTGCATTCATGGAACTCATGAATAGAATCTTCCGACCCTTTCGCGATCAGTGTGTTGTCCTCTTCATAGATGACATTCTGATCTATAGTAGAGATGCTCAGCAGCATGAACAACACCTTCGCCAAGCCTTGACCCTGCTAAGAGAACATACGTTATATGCCAAGTTCAACAAGTGTGAGTTTTGGTTGCCGGAAGTATCTTTTCTTAGACATGTGATATCTGCCTCAGGAATTCGTGTTGACCCTAAAAAGGTGGAATATGTTCTGCAGTGGGAACAACCGAAGACACTGACGGAGGTTCGGAGTTTCTTAGGGTTGGCTGGCTACTACCGGAGGTTCATTAAGAACATCAATTCCATAGCCCTACCCTTGACGAAGTTGACTCGGAAGGATGTTCCCTTTGTTTGGAATGATAAGTGCCAGCAGTCTTTTCAGCTGTTGAAGGAGAGGTTGACAAGTGCACTTGTACTTGTGCTACCTGAGCAAGGCAAGGGATATGTAGTTTTCTGTGATGCCTCCAAGAATGGACTCGGATGTGTGCTGATACAAGATAAACAAGCGATTTCTATTGCTTCCCGACATCTTAAGAAACACGAGGAGAACTATCCGACACACGACCTGGAGTTAGCAGTTGTAGTTCATGCCCTGAAGATCTGGAGACACTATCTCTATGGAGAGACGTTCCAGATTTTCACAGACCACAAGAATCTTAAGTACATCTTCTCACAGCACGAGCTTAACATGAGGCAACGCCGCTGGATGGATTTAATCAAGGACTATGATTGTACGATAGATTACCATCCAGGGAAGGCCAACGTAGTTGCAGACGCTCTGAGTAGGAAATCAGCAACACCATCCTCTGATAAGGCACATCTAAACTCTTTGGTATGCCCTAGGAGAGATATGCTCATCTCTTTAAGGCAAGATAATGTGCAATTGAAGGTGTAGTGGTTAGTCGGGTTGTTGGCTGAGATGCATATCAAACCCTCCCTAAGAGAGAAGATTAGAGAAGCACATCTAGTTGATGTTGTGTTTCAGCAGATCAGGTCAGAGTATGGTGATGAGAAAAGAGATGGTTTTCGTGACTCATATGATCAGGTGGCATGCTATCATGGGAGGATGATAGTACCGGATGTGGATAACTTGAGGAAGTTAGTCCTGGAGGAAGCTCATTCTTCTATGTATGCCATGAATCTTGGGAGCACCAAGATGTATCGAAACTTAAAAGATATGTATTGGTGGCCTGGGATGAAGAGGGATGTTGCTGAGTTTGTTCTGAGGTGTTCTGTGTGTCAGCAAGTTAAGGCTGAGCACCAGAAGCTTGCAGGAACAATGCAACCTTTACCCATACCACATTGGAAGTGGGACCATGTGACCATGGACTTTGTTGTTGGCCTACTGAGGACAAGCAAAGGACATGATTCCATCTGGGTAATTGTTGATAGGTTGACAAAGACAACACATTTCTTTCCTGTCAAAACAACCTATTCTACTGAGAAGTTGGCACAGTTGTATGTTCAGGAGATAGTGAGGCTACATGGAGTTCCCATTACCATAGTATCTGACAGAGGCCCCCAGTTTACGAGTCATTTTTGGGAGTGACTACACAGAGCTTTAGGCACCTAGTTGAGGTTTAGTATAGCTTTTCACCCACAGACTGATGGGCAGTCAGAGAGGACTATACAGACCTTGGAGGACTTGTTGAGAGCATGTGTTCTCCAGTTTACCGGGAGTTGGGACCTACACCTGAGCTTGATAGAGTTTGCCTATAACAATAGCTACCAGCATAGCATTGACATGGCACCTTATGAAGCTTTGTATGGTAGACGTTGTAGATCACCGGTATGTTGGTAAGAAACTGGTGAATATCAGTTGTTAGGTCCTGATCTTGTGCAGCAGACTACAGAGAAGATCAAAGTATTTCAACAATAGATTAAGACTACACAGGATAGATAGAAGTCGTATGCCGATAAACGTCGTACACCCTTAGAGTTCCAGGTTGGAGACAGGGTGTATCTCAAAGTTTCGCCTTGGAAAGGAGTTTTGAGATTTGGAAGGAAAGGAAAGTTAGCTCATAGGTTTATGGGGCCTTATCCAATCATTGAGCAGGTTGGAAAGGTAGCCTATAGACTAGAGTTACCCCCGGAGTTGCAGAGGTTACACCCTGTGTTTCACATTTCCATGTTGAGGAAATGTCACCCTAATACCGAGTCAGTTCTACAACCTATGGAGGTAGAATTGAATGATGATATATCCTATGAGAAAGGACCAGTGTCGATCCTTGATAACAGAATTAAAAAGCTAAAGAAGAAAGATATAAGCCTTGTGAAAGTCCTATGGAATCATCGTGGTGTTGAAGAAGCCACTTGGGAACTAGAGGAAGAAATGAGGAGGAAATACCCTGCTCTTTTCTCTTAATATGTCTTATCGATTTCGAGGACGAAATCCTTGTAAGGGGTGGAAGATTTGTAACATCCCTGACCTGGGTTACAAGTTAAACCTAGGAGTTTTGCTTGATTATGTAATTAAATGCTTGTGATTACTCCCTAGCATGTAATCAAGTTCCTGGGGAACATACATCTTCTTTTCTGTCCTTTTCAAACAATATTTTAGTAATGTTTTGTTATGCAGGGACCTATGTGCAAATTACCCAGTTAGAAGGGTTAACCTGCAATTTTCACATCTTGAGGTGTTCCTCTGATGATGAGACATCATATGGATGAATATGATGAGGTATGATGGATTCTCCAAGCTTGGGCATCAAGATGCGGCTTGTGGAGCAATCCTTGTGCTTGAAACCCTAATTTTGGTGTAAAGTGCTATTTACCCAAATGTGGGGAGCAACTTGTAAAATACATCTTCTAGAGTAGCTTGTGTGACTCTTGACATCATTTAGAGTAGAAATGATGAAGGGGGTGCTTCAATTAATTAATCAGATAAGATAAACAACCTTTGTATTGAAATCACCAAGTTATAAGTAAAGAAACCCTTATATATGTGCACCTTATGATAAGATGACTTTCCTTGCCTTTTTGGGCCTTTGTTTTAATGAGAATTTCACCTAGAGAGGGAAGAGGGACGTGTAAGGAAGAAAGGAGGGACCTAGATGAGAAATGGAGAACACTAGAGGTCCTTATGATGAAACTAGTCCAAGCTATATAAACTACCCTCCTTGCAAACAAGTGAACGTACCCCCATAACTCTTTCTTTTGCCACCTTGTTTGGTTCATCAAAGGCAGAGCTTGGGAGCTAGAGGAGATGACCAACTTGTTCCAAGGTAAGAAAAGACCATCTTGTAGCTCGGTTTCATGGAGGAAAATAGATTACAAGGTTGGTTTTATGGTTATGTCACTTAGGTTTCTTGTTCTAGCCGATCTTCCCCAACCTTTTCTTGGAGAAAGGACTTTGACCGACCAGTGGAGATCAAAGTGCCATTAGGGACTTGAGATCTTGAAAGCTTGGAGTTCTAGGAACGACCATAAGGCGGGTTTTATATCTCTAAACCTTTAGCTTTCTTAATGCATATACTTGTTCTTACTTGTAGTAGTTAGTTCTTCTTCTTCCCCAACCTTCCTTGCCTTCTTACAAGCAAAACTATGGAGGAACCAACTTGTCTTTAGGTTGAAGACGTTGGGCGTGAATACCTAGGTAACTTTACCAAACGACCTTGGACCATTTGGTCCAAACGGTTTGCAAACCGTTTGAAATCAAACGGTCTCACAACCATTTGATTTCATGCGGTCTTGCAAGACCATTTGGAATCAAACAGTCTCAAGACCATTTGGTAGGGTTGACCAAGGGAAGACCATTTGGAGGTCTATTGTACACATGTTGAATTAAACACCTCCAAATAATTGAAACATAATTGCAAACCAATCACAAGTTGAAGGCACCTCAACCCTCTAAACCCTAATCGGTTGAAATTAATGATTTCAATGACCAATTTTGGTGAACTTTGGGTTGAAGGGCCCAAACGGTCTCAAGACCATTTGGGAGTTCACTCAAACGGTCTCAAGACCGTTTGGTGACAATCCAAGACCATTTGGAGGTCTAGGGTTATGGGAATTTGATCAATTGAAGGTCCAATCACAGTAGGTTGATGAATTGAACAAAAGTGCTGATTTTAGACCTAATTAGGGTTCAACCCGCATCAACTTGACCTAGATTTTGGTGGAACTTTGGGCAAACGGTCTCAAGACCGTTTGGAGGGTGTACAAATGGTCTCAAGACCGTTTAGGCTAAGTTTGGGCCCGATTGAGTGCCAATTGATAGGTTCAACTTCAATTAGACTCATGATTATCAATGTTGATGGTTAATTGCTGACAAACCCTAATTCAATCGGTTTCTACCCCAATTGGTTAGCAATTTAGGATCAATTGAATGTCCAATTAGTTAAGGATAACCCTAATTACCTCAATTGACAAGTGATTAGCAATAATGTGGCCAATTGAAGGCTTCAACATGGAAAACCCTAATCAATTGCAACCTTGGATGCACTTTTGAGTTCCATGCGGTTTTGAGCCCATTTGGACCTAACAGTCTCAAGACCGTTTGGATCCAAACGGTCTCAAGACCGTTTGGGGCCAAACGGTCTCAAGACTGTTTGGGCTCAAACGATCTCAAGGTCGTTTGGATCCAATCGATCTCAGGGTCGATTCATTTCAAACGGTTTCAAAGTCAACACACCCAAACGGTCAACGCATCCATGCGGTCTTGGTGACCATGCGGTCTTGGAGGTCAAAGTGCCCAAATGGTCAATGCCCCCAAACGGTCTCAAGACCGTTTGGAGGTTGAGGGGTGAAACTGTTTGGAGACTTTTAGGGCTGTTTTTGATTAATCGTTTGAAGGTGTAATTGGTCCAATGGTGGTCTAATCTAAGCCCTAATGGTACCCTAAGACATTAAGGGCTAAGTGACTAATAGATTGAACCATGTGGTGATTGAAGGTGTACATTACCAATGTTCCCTTGAAGGGTTCAAGTAGATGACACACTTGATCAACCAAACCCTAATGACTTGATAGTGATGAATTGGCTTATGTTAATCAAAATTGACTTGATCTAACCTAACCTAGAGTGATGTAGTCACCACCTATTAGTAAGAGGAGAGAGAAGTCCCCATGTATGGTTGAAATTCAAGTAAAATACCTTCAATGTACATGAATGTGCATGATTAGAGTATGATCCACCTATGTGAGATCATGAAAACCCTAATTATGATAATTGATGAATTTTAACCTAATTTGAAGGCATCAAGGATGATAATCTCATACATGGTAATGCCATGAGCCCAATTCACTATGAGGTGAATAGTAACCCTAAGTCTAGGGTTGTGACATGTTGAACGAATAGTAAACCCTAATTGAGGATGATACGATGAATGTTGTTTCTTCTTTATAAATTGCTGTCCTGGAGGTAAATTGTTTATTGTTATCAGATGAATTGACTATGTAGGTTCTTATAAGAGGTAATCATGACCATGTAAGGGTCATGACACTATATTCAACAAAAGCATGTTTTAGACTTGTGAACAGTGATATATGTTATGAGTGCCTAAGTTATGTGGCACAGATGAGAATGATGGGCTGTAAGAGCCATGAGTAACATCAAGGTCATGCTAACTAGATGACCTGTGATGAATTGACATACTGTTGATTGTTGAAGTGAACTAAACTTGATACATGTAGTGTTCTTCTTCCATTACTGTTTTTGGTAATTAATTGCTTGGAAACCTACTTGATGATAAAAGAATACTGAAATGTACCTAACTAATCAAGTATAATCATATCATGTAGGGACTTGATCATAGATCCATCATTGTTAGGTGTTAAATGATGGTGAAATAGGTTTTCCTAAGGGAACTCCTGGAGCGCATACTTTTGAGTATGTGGGGGTTATGGACGTGCATACCCTTATGTCCTAGTGTGGAGGTTTATGTAGATGTATCATAATCCATCAGCACTACACTATGTGTTTATGTCGGGTTGATGTATCACTAATCACCCGAGGAATCTGATATGCCACATCGATGAAGATAAACATGAAATCTTTCGATGGTGAAAAGAGTACAGGATGCCACTGTGACTCTAATAGCGAAGGACCAGAATACCCTGGTGAGCTATAGTGGAAGAGACACTAGATGTCCTGCATGTTGAGCCTCAACCTGACGGAGGAAGATGAGGTCATGAGAATCCAGATCTTTCGATGACCTAGTATGATACCGAGGCGACTTAGCAGTGGTCGGTTGGAGTATGAGCGGTATACCTCATCTCCACAGGGCATAATGTTGTATGTAAAATGCAATCAGCTGTGTAGCATATCTGCTTAGGTTGAACCACGAGAAACAATGTTTGGTACTTCATTGAATATAATGTTTCAGTTAAATATTTAGCTTGAATGTTCCTCATATTTCTGCATAGAAGTAAATGTTGCTTTATCTACTCTTTAATCCGCTTTTGCAGGATAAACTACCTTGCTTATGTTATTTCCCTTTTTCCTAGCAAGCTTTTGGCAAAGAGTTATAACTCTCGTTGGGACAATTATTTGTAATTGTCTCACCCCGTAGACTTCAACCTTTTAGGTGGTCGTCGAGGACGAAGGAACCAGGCTGCAGGGGAGCTATACCAGGAGCAGTAGCACCAGGGGCAGCAGTGAGCCTCAGGTGGATACCCTAGCTGTCTAGACTGTTAGTTGGAAGTCTTATGTCGTCTCTATACACTCAGGTCCTGGGAGTTTGATGATATGAGATTTTGAATTTTGGAGTCTTGAGATTTTTGTACATGGTTGTATATGATCACTCAAGAAGTTACTTAACAGAGGTGTAAACTGTTTATCGTACTTTTATGAAAGGAGCCTCATGTTTTCAAGATCTTTCCTCGAAAAGTTTTAATTTTTCGTGATTTTTCGCATTCCGCCGTTAATCAAATCGTTTCCGCTAAGTTTATTTCGTGTTTTGGAGATCAGAGCCCACTAGGAGCACCTTGGTGATATGGGTAGTTCAATCATTCCTTTTAAGATCATGTTATCTGAGGCCTCAAATCCTGGGATGTTACAATCTCCCCCACTTAAACTCTTGACGTCCTCGTCAAGGCTCAACTATATGACCTCATAATCTGACCCCATTTCAGTGCAGACCCACAATGGCCCATGGACACCCATCTTCCGATCATGGAATACCAGCACAAGGGTGGCTACATTAACCATGGACAACCCTTTCCTACATGCCTGGACCACACGGCTCAAGACTGGCATGCCACATGCCCATGAGGGCCCCACCTACTGGAGGGATTTTGGCTCTGATACCAATTGTAACGACCCTGGGCCCACTGCCCAAGGCTCTAGTAGAGTTTCAGGAATGACAACTGTCCCCATAGACCACCACTGTCCTTAACTACGTGCTTTGTCCTCTCTCACGCGTATGCCAAGATCAACTTGCCGATAGGTCACCCATCCCAGTACTACTCCAAGCTGAGCACACTTAACTATGGAGTTCTTAGTGATGGGCTTCCGGAAAAGGAGGTGCACCTTGGTGATATGGGTAGTTCAATCATTCCTTTTAAGATCATGTTATCAGAGGCCTCAAATCCTGGGATGTTACAATCATCCTATAGAGTATGAGAGAGAAAAGACTTCTTATATGAATGTTAATTAAGTAATGTACTTCCAATATGAATGAATGCCTAATTAGGGTATGATCCATGTTAGTGAAATCATGAAACCCTAGTTATGATGGTTAATGAATCTTAACCCTAATTGAGGGTAATAATGGAAGTATCCCTTATACATGATGAAGGTATGATCCTAATTCATAATGATGAAATAGTAAACCCTAATTCAGGTTATGTTGAATATGAACCTTAATCAAGGGTGATGTGATGTGAATAGTAAACTCTAATTCCAAAGAAAGTAAATGAAAGTGTGAAACCCTAATCTTGGGTTATGCTTTATAGTATGAAGCTCTAGGATTAGATAACGAAATGAGGAATCACTATTCCTATTTGAGCAAAAGGGGTTGGTTAACCCTAATTGAATTGAAATGGGAAACCCTAACCCTAGTAAGGGTATAGTGGTGCAACCCTTGAAATAGTAATGCTATCATTATTGAACATTGTGCTGATATAGAAATAATGTGCCCGTTATCATTTGTATTAATCATGCAACTTTTATGAAATAGTGAGCATAGATAGGTAAGAGCTATGATGCCATATTCATTGAAAGCACTTTATAAGATTTTGAAAGCAATGATATGCTATGTTGCCTAGTGAGAGGTAACAAATGAGATTGATAGGTTGTATGAACCATATGAAATACATGCATTGTTACTGTTATGTTTACATTGTTAAATGGCTTAATGGCATTAAGTTACCATTTTAAGTGGTAACAAGTGATTTGATGATCTAAGGGTTTGAACATCCATATTCTTGAACCACAATGATGAGATGGTTAGGGATTGAGATCTCAATGTTAACAACATGTGAAATGAACTTGATACAAATAGTACTCTTTCTTTATAGCAATTGTTTTAATGGTTTATGTTTGTAACCATGCCTGATGCTAAAAGAATGTCATAATGTACTTAAATATTCAAGTATAATGATATCATGTAGAGCCCTGACCATAGATCCATCATCGTCAGAAGCTGGATGATGGTGAAACAGGTTTCCTAAGGGAACTCCTGGAGAGCATAAATTTGAGTATGTGGGGGTTATGGACGTGAATATCCTTACGTCCTGATGGAGGAATTGATGTGAGATAAACATCAAATCTCTCAATCCTTTATTATATATATATGTAGGGATGATGTATCACTAATCTCCCGATGATGTTGTTAATGCCAAATCGATGTGAGATAAACAAGAAATCCCTCGATTGCGAAGAGAGTACAGCATGCCACTATAAGTCTAATAGCGAAGTTGCCAGAATACCCTGGAAAGCTATTTTAGTAGAGACACAAGATGCCTTGCATGTTGTTCCTCACACTGACTAAGGAAGATGAGGTCATAGAAACCCGGCTCTTCTAATGACCTATGTATCGTACCGATTGTGATTTCGCAATGGTCGGTTGGAGTATGAGCGGTATACCTCATCTCCTCAGGGCATAAATATGTTTGTAAAATGTAATCATCCGTGTAGAATAATTGCTTAGGTTGAACTACGAGAAACAATGATTGATGATACATTGTTTATTATGTCCTAGTTTGATAAATAACATACATGTTCTTCATATTCCTTATTGATTAAATGACTTGCTATGCAATCAAGTTAGAATTGAAATGATTGCTTAGAGAATACTGCTCTATTTAGTTTATTCAATGATTTACCTATTGTTGAATATTTACAATCCTACTGCTCAATGTTATTCTATTCTTTGCAATAACAATGTTTCTGGCGAAGAGTTATAACTCTCACTGGGACAATTTTCAATTATCTCACCCCCGTGGGATTCAACTTTTTAGGTAGACGCCGAGGGAGAAGAAATCCTTCAGTTGGTGAGCAGCAACAGCAACAGCAGCAACAAGGACAGCAGTGATCTTCAGATGGAGATACTGTCTGTTAGGTCTTGTATATAGAGAGTCCTATGTGTCGTCTCTCTACTCTCAGGTCCTAGGAGTAAGTAGATAGTTTCATATAGATCTGAGATTTTTGGCTTAATGCCTCGAGATTTTTTGTATACTGCCTTATACAGTGTAACAGGGCATTCAATGTTATAACTCTCGAGATGAGTTGATACAGAGATGTACTAATGAATCAACTTGTAAACAACTTACCTTGTTTCTTTATGAAATAGTTTTATAGTTGTGGTTATCTTTACAAAAAGTTTTAATTTTTAGTGATTTTCAGTAATTCCGCTGCTAACCAATCGCTTCTGCATCATTGATAATCTGCTTCCATATTAGTTAATCTCATTTTCGCGAGACGGATGTCACAGTTTAGTGGTATTAGAGCTCGAGGTTCACTGGGTCTACAAAGACATAGGACTAGGGTTGTAGAGTCTGTTCTAGTGCCTTCCAGTATATCTGATAGTGTCTTCTGCTCATATAGGAGGAGAAGATAAAACTAAAGATGTCTGTATCACACAAGGAACACGTTGCAGAGAGTAGTGTTGTTGCACCTGGAGGAGGTGCAAGAAACCAAGAAAGGGAGGAACTTGTACCTGAACCACCCCAGTTCAATCCAGCTAACATGGGGAATCCAGCCTTCCAAGCCATGTTTGGGCAGTTCATGACTGCCATGACACATATGACTGATAAGATGCCTATACATGTACCTAGGGCACCTACCCATCTAGAAGGACAAGGAGCCGGCAAGACGTTTGAACAAATTCGCGGGGTTGGAGCCACTGAATATGCGGGAATAGCTGCCCCAGCAGATGCTGAATTGTGGCTAACTGAACTAGAGAAGGCCTTTAGAATCCTGAACATCCCAGAGGCTGAGAAGGTTAGACATGCTGTGTATCTTCTCAAAGGGGGTGTTGATCACTGGTGGACCATGGAGGAGGGGAAAAGGACAGGT
The DNA here is from genome assembly GCA_963693085.1 of Alisma plantago-aquatica. Taxonomy (NCBI): domain Eukaryota; kingdom Viridiplantae; phylum Streptophyta; class Magnoliopsida; order Alismatales; family Alismataceae; genus Alisma; species Alisma plantago-aquatica. The sequence continues at coordinate 192,608,959 of OY856413.1, read as the reverse complement.
GTGGAGATCGAATGGGAAGTATTTCGACGAGAATTTGTCAACAGATACTTTCCTAAGACGTTCTTAGATGAGAAAATCTCTCAGTTTGAGAGGTTAAGGCAGGGACCAATGAACATTAGCGAGTACGAGGCTATGTTCATGGAGCTGTTGTGGTTATGCCCGCACATGGCAACTACAGATGAAGAAAGGATTAGGCATTTTGAGAAGGGATTAAACACTGAGTTGACCACTCCTGTGTCTTCTCTAGAGAACTGGGAAAGATTTGCTACCTTTTTGGAGTCGGTCAGGAGGATAGAGAGGTCCGTGTCAGAGAAGAGACAGACCAAGAACAAGAAGATGTATCCCCAGTTTCAAGGATCCTCATCCAAAGATTTCAAGAAACCAAGGTTTTCTGTTCCTACAGCACCACCTAGATTTAGTAACCAGACGCAGTGGACATCAAACAGGGGTAGAGGAAGTATCTTACCACTAGAAGGAGCTCGTAGCTCAGCATCTGTGTCAGTTACAGGACCATCTAGACCTCAGCAAGGGATCAGAAGTTGTGTCATATGCGGAAAGATGGGGCATCTGATGATGGATTGCAGAGATAGAGAAGTGAGTGTGACTCAACCTCAAAGGCAGAGTTAGCAAGGTTCTCAAAGGAGATAGTTTCTAGGTAATGCTAGAGGACGTGGACAAGCGTCCCAAGCTGGATCATCGGCACCCAGTCATCGAGCACCGAATCAACCACAGGCGATGTTGAGATTCTATGCAATGAATCCACGTGATGCAGTAATCAACCCTCGGGTTGTGATAGGTCAGACGGAGTTATTTTATACTGATATGTCTACATCTTACATCGTATCTATTTTAATTGACCCGGGTGCTACGCATTCCTTTATCACTCGAAGAGTGATTCTTGACTGCGACATGACTATAAGTCATAGAGTAAAGAGTTTGTTGTTAGAAACTCCCTTGATGGGATCTGCTATTTTGCGGGAGGTATGTTCTCCCTGCATCCTCTTCTTTTCTGAACATCACATTCTAGTGGATCTTATACCACTTGAGATGTACGGGTTCGATGTAATGCTTAGGATTGATACCATAGAAAGGTATAAGGTTGTCTTGGATTGTGAGTCCAAGCAAGTTGTGGTCACTAATGATAGTGACACATGGATCTTTCAAGGAGATAGAAAGACTCTACCCACCTATCTTATGTCACCTATGGTTGCTGAGAAGCTGATGAGGCAAGGATGTTACACATTCTTGGCCCATGTAGTAGATACTACCATGGAGAGTCTTAATCATGTTGAAGTTTCAGTACTCAGGGAATATGAAGATGTATTTCCTGAAGAACTTCCAGGAGTACCTCCGCTCCCAAAGATTGATTTTGAGAGTAATCTAATCCCGGACACAAACCTATAACACAAACACCATATAGGATTGCGCCTGCTGAGATGGCAGAACTCAAGAAACAAATGCAAGAGTTGCTTGAGAAGGGTTTCATCCGACCGAGTACTTCACCCTGGGGTGCTCTGGTCCTCTTTGTTAAAAAGAAGGATGGATCGATGCGGTTATGCATTGATTACAGACAATTAAATAAAGTAATAATAAAGAATAAGTATCCTCTACTGAGGATTGATGATCTCTTTGACCAGTTGTGTGGTGCAACTGTCTTCTCAAAGATAGATTTGAGGTCAGGATATCATCAGCTACGTATTAAGGAGGGTGACATACCTAAGCTACTTTTCAAACAAGGTATGGTCACTATGAAAGGTATGTCGTTTGGACTAAGTAATGCACCAGCTGCATTTATGGAACTCATGAATAGAATCTTTTGACCTTTTCTTGATTAGTGTGTTGTCATCTTCATAGATGACATTCTGATCTACAGTAGAGATGCTCAACAACATGAGCAGCATCTTCGTCGGGCTCTAACTTTGCTTAGAAAGCATAAGTTATATGCTAAGTTTAGCAAGTTTGAGTTCTGGTTACCCAAAGTTTCTTTTCTTAGACACGTAATATCGGCTTCGGGTATTCGTGTTGACCCTAAAAAGGTAGAATATGTCCTATAATAGGAGCATCCGAAGACACCAACAGAAATCCACAGTTTCTTAGGGTTGACAGTCTATTACAGGAGGTTCATTAAGAACTTCAGCTCTATAGCTTTACCCTTGACCAAGTTGACCATGAAGGATGTTCCTTTTACCTGGAGTGACAAATGTCAATACTCTTTTCAGTTGTTGAAGGAGAGGTTGACAAGTGAACCTGTGCTTGTGTTACCTGAGCAAGGGAAAGGATATATAGTTTTCTGTGATGCCTCTAAGAATGGACTAGAATGTGTGTTGATGCAGGATAAACAAGTGATTTCTTTTGCTTCTCAACAACTTAAGAAACATGAGGAGAATTATCCGACACACGATCTAGAACTAGTTGTTGTAGTTCATGCCTTGAAAATCTGGAGACATTATCTTTATGGAGAGACATTCCAGATTTTCACAGACCATATAAAGCTAAAGTACATCTTTTCTCAGCATGAGCTTAACATGAGGCAACGCCGCTGGATGGAGTTGATCAAGGATTATGATTGTATAATTGATTACCATCCAGGGAAGGCCAATGTAGTTGTTGATGCTTTGAGTAGGAAATTAGCAACACCAGCCTTAGACAGAGCACAGTTGAATTCCTTGGTGTGCTCTAGGAGGGATATGCTTATCTCTTTAAGACAAGACAATGTACAGTTAAAAGTATCGTTGTTATCTGGACTGCTAGCTAAGATACATATAAAACCTACTCTGAGACAGCAGATTAAGGAGCCACAACAAGATGATGTTGTAGTTCAGCAGATTAGGTCAGAATATGGTAGTGAGAAACGAGACGGTTTCCATGATTCAGATGATCAGGTAGCCTATTATCATGATAGAATGATAGTGCCGGATGTGGATAACTTGAGGAAGATAGTCCAAGAAGAAGCTCATTCTTCAAAGTATGCTATGCATCCAGGAAGCACCAAGATGTATTGAAACTTGAAAGATATGTATTGGTGGCCTGGTTTGAAGAAGAACGTTGTTGAATTCATTATGCGGTGTTCTATGTGTCAGCAAGTTAAAGCTGAACACCAGAAGCATGCAGGAACAATGCAACCTTTACCCATACCACAGTGAAAGTGGGATCATGTGACCATGGATTTTGTGGTTGGTTTACCCAGAACAGCCAAAGGTCATGATTCCATCTGGGTAATAGTTGATAGGTTGACAAAGACAACACATTTATTACCTATCAAAACAACCTATTCTGCAAAGAAGTTGGCACAGCTATATGTAGATGAGATAGTGTGGCTGCATGGGGTCCCAGATACCATTGTTTTTGACTGAGGTCCCCAGTTTATGAGTCGTTGTTGGGAGCGACTTCATAAAGACTTAAGAACACAGTTAAGGTTTAGTACATCCTTTCATCCTCAAACAGATGGACAATCAGAAAGGACTATACAGACTTTGGAGGACTTTCTTAGAACATGTGTTCTTCAGTTTACAGGAAGTTGGGATCTGCACCTAAGTTTGATAGAGTTTGCCTACAACAATAGCTATCAACATAGCATTGACATGGCACCTTATGAAGCCTGGTATGGGAGACGTTGTTGATCTCCCTTATGTTGGTATGAAACCGGTGAATATCAACTTTTAGGTCCTGATCTTGTGTAGCAGACTATCGAAAAGATTAAAATAATGCAACAGTAGTTAAAGACTACACAGGATAGACAGAAATCATATGCTGATAAGCGTCATAGACCTTTAGAATTCCAGGTTGGAGACAGAGTGTACCTCAAGGTTTCACCTTGGAAGGGAGTTCATAGATTTGGAAGGAAAGGAAAGTTAGCTCCTAGGTTTTTGGGGCCTTATCCAATCATTGAACGGATTGGTAAGGTAGCTTATAAGATAGACTTACCACCATAATTACAAAGGTTACGCCCAGTGTTCCACATTTCCATGTTAAGGAAATGTCATCCTGACACAGAATCAGTTCTGCAGCCTATGGAAGTAGAATTGAAAAATGATATATCTTATTAAGAAGGACCTTGTCGATTCTTGACAGAAGGATCAAGAAGCTGAAAAAGAAAGACATTAGTCTTGTAAAAGTCCTCTAGAATCACTGTGGAGTTGAAGAAGCTACATGGGAACTAGAGGAAGAGATGAGGAGGAAATACCCTGCTCTTTCCTCTTAATATGTTTTTGTAATGATTTCGCGGACGAAATCCTTGTAAGGGGTGGATAATTTGTAACATCCCTGACCTAGATTATGTACTATCCCTAGGTGTTTTTCCTAATGAAGTTGATTAGATTCTTGTTGTATTTCTTGAAAAGTAATTAAGGTTTCTGAGGAACTTATATTTCATTTTCAGTCCTTTTTCAATAATACTGAAACATTGTTTTGTTAATTTTGGACTAATGTGCAAATTACCCAAGTAGAGGGGTTAACTTGCAAATTGCACAATTTAAGATGTTCCTATAATGTTGAGACATCAAAAGAATGAATATGATGTAGTGGTATGGTTTCCACAAGTTTGAGCATCAAGATAAAGCTTGTAGAGCAATCCTTGAGCATTAAAAACCTAGTTTTGGTGTAATGTGCAATTTACCCAAAACCTAGGGTTCAACATGCAATATAACACCTCTAGAGGGTCTCTCATGTTTCTTTGCATCAAGTAGAGCAAATAAAATTAGAGGGGCACCTCATTTGAATGATCAAGGAAGAGAAATGGCTCTTTAATATAACTTAATGCAAAAAGAAATATTTGAATTATGGAGCCCTTCAACCAAAAGTTGGAGGATGTGTTTTTAATAGTATGGAAGATCTTGTGTCATGCTTGGGCACCATAAATATCTTGGTTGAGTGGAAGCTATTCACATTAATAATATATAAAGCAATATCCAATAAACGGATGGATATTAACACATAACTCTTTAAGGTGTTTAGTTCCTTTTCCATTAAACATTGGATAATGGAGAAGTGTTACAAGGTTTTATAAGGTGGATACGTGGCTGAAGAATGGAGGAAGCTTTGGTTGGAATTAAAGAAGATAAATCTCTTTTTCTAATTGCCTTGAAAATCCATAAATATATATATATATATGTATATCTTTTCCAACAACACCCCAAGGCTCATTTCCTTAGTTCTTTTCCTTATCACCTTGCTTTGGCCGACCAAGGAAGAGGTATGGAACATCGGGAGGATGACCAAACCTGTTGGTAAGTTTGGATCAACTCCTACCTCGAATTGATGGTGGAAACCATAAAACAAGGATAGATTCATGGTTTTCTTCACACGATTTCCTTTTCTAGCCATCTTGTTCATCCAAAGATTGAAGAACGAACCTTGGACAACTGCTGGAGCACAATCCACCATTAAAGCTGCGGATCTTGGAGCTCTGGATCAATTCTAGAGGTGGGTTTTATAACTCTAACCCTTAAGCATTGCTATTGAATCCATCTCTTTAATAATCGTTGTCTATTTTCTTCTTTGGTATTCTTTTGGTTAATTGCTATAACTTATGTGAAGCACAGCAACAGTTCTTGGTTTCTCATAGGAAGAAGATGATGACATTAACTTTGATGATTATCCAAAGAAAATCACTTTACCAAATGGTTTGGTTTTGTTTCTCAAACGATTTTCTAAACCATTTTGGAGCAAACGATTTCAAAATGTTTGAATGCAAACGGTTTTATCCAAACCACATAGAAGCAAACGGTCCAAGATTGTTTGGTGGTGTTGACCAAGTGTCGACCATTTGGAGGTCTGTTGAGAATAATGTAGACTAATCACCTATCAATAATTATCAATTAATTATAATTGGTTCACCAATTGAAGGTCCATCAACCATCTAAACTCTAATCGGTTTAGTTTCTGATTTGATAATTGAATAAGGTTGAAACTTGGGTTGAGTGACCCAAACGGTTTCAAAACCATTTGGGGATCACCCAAATGGTCTCAAGACCGTTTGGTGATCACCCAAGACCGTTTGGAGGTCTAGGGTTAAGCATGGCTGACCAATTGAAGACCCAAAGGTACTAAGTTGAAGTACAATCGATTGTTGATTTGGTGATCAACTCAATAATCCAATCCCTCACTAGTTGACTTGGTTTTTGGTATTGACTTGGGCAAATGGTCTCAAGACCTTTTTGAGGTCATCCAAATGATCCTAAGACCGTCTGGGGTCAGATCATGACCAAATTGGATGATGGTTCAATGGGTTCAAATCAATTAGACTCACATTGATTAATGTTGAAGGGTCATCGATTCCAAACCCTAATTCAATTGATTCAAGCCCTAACTGATGACCAATTGAGGGTCAATTGAGGGTCAAATCAGTTGAAGGTTGACCTAATTAACTCAATTGAATGATGGTGATAAGTCCAATTGATGATTGATTACATATATGCAATTGACGAAGGAACCAACAATGGAAACCCTAATTCAATTTGACTTGTTAAGACCATACTTGGTCCATGTGGTTTTGAGGTGGTTTGGACCAAATGGTCTCATGACCATTTGAGTCCAAACGGTCTCAAGACCATTTGGGACCAAACGGTCTCAAGACTGTTTGGGAACAAACGATCCCAAACCGTTTAGGGTCATGCGGTTTCAAAACCGATTGTGTCCATGCGGTTTCAAAGTGGAGTCCATGCTGTTTCAAAAGTCAAACTTGGGAAAACGGTCTTCACCTCCTACTTTAACAAACGGTCTTGGAGGTCCACTTTACCAAACGGTTTCACAGATAGTTCAAGACCGCGTGAAGGTCCAAACAGTCTTGGACCGTTTGGAGGTTAAATATGCAAGATCGTTTGAGGTCTGATCTATGCAAGATCGTTTGGGGTCTTAGAGGCCAAGGTTGTTTGGTGGATGTTTAACCAAAACCGCATGAGTACTTAAAGTGTAAAATGACAAAGTGATTAGTTAAATAGTAGATGAGGTAGTCACAAGTGATCATGGTATTTGTATCTTTAAGGGATAGTGTGATTAAAAACCATGAAGTAATTAAGGTTTAATGATGACAATGGTAATGGCATAACCCATGATGTCAATTCTCTTTCATGTTGAGATGATTAGTCTAATCAAGGTTAAAGATAATATCATCCTATAGAGGATGAGAGAGAAAAGACTTCTTATATGAATGATATTAAGTAATGGACTTCCAATATGAATGAATGCCTAACTAGGGTATGATCCATGTTAGTGAGAACATGAAACCCTAATTATGATGGTTAATGAATCTTAACCTTAATTGAGGGTAATAATGGAAGTATCCCTGATACATGATGAAGGTATGATCCTAATTCATAATGATGAAATAGTAAACCCTAATTCAGGTTATGTTGAATATGAACCTTAATCAAGGGTGATGTGATGTGAATAGTAAATCCTAATTCCAAAGAAAGTAAATGAAAGTGTGAAACCCTAATCTTGGGTTATGCTTTATAGTATGAAGCTCTATGATTAGATAATGAAATGAGAAATCACTATTCCTATTCGAGCTAAAGGGGTTGGTTAACCCTAATTGAATTGAAATGCCAAACCCTAACCTTAGTAAGGGTATAGTGGTGCAACCCTTGAAATAGTAATGCTATCATTATTGAACATTGTGTTGATATAGAAATAATGTGCTCGTTATCATTTTTATTAATCATGCAGGTTTTATGAAATAGTGAGCATAGCTCGGTAAGAGTTATGATGACATATTCATTGAAAGTACTTTATAAGCTTTTGAAAGCAATGATATGCCATGTTTCCTAGTGAGAGGTAACAAATGAGATTGATAGGTTGTATGAACCATATGAAATACCTGCATTGTTACTATTATGTTTACACTGTTAAATGGCTTAATGGCATTAGGTTAATTGTTTAAGTGGTAACAAGTGATTTGATGATCTAAGGGTTTGAACACCCATATTCTTGAATCACAATGAAGAGATGGTTAGGGATTGAGATCCCAATGTTAACAAGATGTGAAACGAACTTGATACAAATAGTACTCTTTCTTTATAGAAATCGTTTTAATGGTTTATGTTTGAAAACATGCCTGATGCTAAAAGAATGTCATAATGTACTTAAATATTCAAGTATAATGATATCCTGTAGAGCCTTGATCATAAATCCATCATCGTTAGAAGCTGGATGATGGTGAAATAGGTTTCCTAAGGGAACTCCTAGAGAGCATACTTTTGAGTATGTGGGGGTTATGGACGCGAATATTCTTACGTTCTAATGGAGGAATTGATGTTAGATAAACATCAAATTTCTCAATCCTTCATTATATATATATATATGCCGGGATGATGTATCACTAATCTCCTGATGATGTTTTTAATGTTGAATCGATGTGAGATAAACAAGAAATCCCTCGATTATGAAGAGAGTACAGCATGCCACTGTAACTCTAATAGCGAAGTTGCCATAATACCCTAGAAAGCTACTTTAGCAGAGACACGAGATGTCCTGCATGTTGTTCCTCACACTGACTGAGGAAGATGAGGTAATAGAAACCCAACTCTTCTAATGACCTATGTATGGTACCGATTTTGATTTTGCAATGGTCGGTTGGAGTATGAGCGGTATACCACATCTCCTTAGGGCATAAATATGTTTGTAAAATGTAATCAGTCATGTAGCATAATTGCTTAGGTTAAACTACGAGAAATAATGATTGATGATACATTGTTTATTATGTCCTAGTTGGATAAATAATATACATGTTCTTCATATTCCTTATTGATTAAATGACTTTCTATGCAATCAAGTTATAATTGAAATGATTGCTAAGAGAATACTGCTCTATTTAGTTTATTCAATGATTTACCTACTGTTGAATATTTATAATCCTACTGCTCAGTGTTATTATATTATTTGCAATAACAATGTTTTTGGCGAAGAGTTATAACTCTCGTTGGGACAATTTTCAATTGTGTCACCCCCGTGGGATTCAACTTTTTAGGTAGACGCCGAGGGAGAAGAAACCCTTCAGTAGTGAGCCGCAACAGCAGCAGCAAAAACAAGGACAACAGTGATCTTCAGGTGGAGATATTGTCTGTTAGGTCTTGTATATAGAGAGTCCTATGTGTCATCTCTCTACTCTCAGGTCCTAGGAGTCAGTAGATAGTTTGATATAGATCTGAGATTTTTGGCTTAATTCCTTGAGATTTTTGTATACTTCCTTATACAATGTAACATGGCAGTCAATGTTATAACTCTCGAGATGAGTTGATACAGAGATGTACTAATGAATCAGCTTGTAAACAACTTACCATGTTTCTTTATGAAAGAGTTTTACAGTTGTGGTTCTCTTTAAAAAAAGTTTTAATTTTTAGTGATTTTTAGTAATTCTGCTGCTAACTAATCGCTTCTGCATCGTTGATAATCCGCTTCCATATTAGTTAATCTTGTTTTCGCGAGACGGACGTCACAGTTGTTGCCCATTCTTCTCTTACATCATTTAATTATTCCGTTGTATAGGGTGCATGTACATCTGGTAAGGCCTTTCCTACAGTGTGGTCAATTTTAAACACCTACAAAGAGAATGATGTATATATATAATTAATAATATATAAATAAGATTGATATATTTCATATTATCTAATGAGACTATATATAATACCACAGGAATGGTATCGATGTCCACTGCGGCATATTTGATAATCATGTGCATAAATCGCATCACATAGTATGCACATACCCATTCGTTGTCTTGTGTAGCACACTATAAATTGAAACATACAAAATATTAAAAAATACAACTAATTAAGCACTATTCACATAGATAATATATACATTGCAGTCGGGAACTTACTTCCACATTTTTCTAAATTATTAGCTTGCTCTTTTTTCTAAGGACCTTTCCTCCAGTCTTTTTGAACTCATCTAAACCCCTACATGTTAATGTAACACAATACATTGCATAATTAAATAGTAATGTAATAACATATGTTAACGGATATGAAAATGAAATATTTCTCACCGGAATAATGTCATTTTCATTTTGTGTCCATATTTTGAATTCAATTTAGTCCCATTAGGATCTAGATATTAGACAGTGAACGTCTCGGGGATAATAACTAGTAACTCCCAATGCATACCACTAGAGGTAAAAAAGTTAAAAATTAATAACTCAAAATCCAGAATAAAAATGTAATTTTCTTAAGTCCAAATTATAAGCAAAGTAGTACTTACTCCACATTGAATGGAGCTATTATCATCATCTTGTTATTTTGAGCAAAATTTGTGAAAACATCACAGCAGTATTGTTGAACTGACGGAGGGTCTTTAGCTACTAGACTAATCAAAGATGGAATCAAAAATCTTACATGTCCGAATGAAAAATTTGCACATATCTTGTCTAAGTAGCTGTAAAACATGTATTATGTATGCATTAATATATAAGAAACCAGATCACCAGATCCTACACAAGGTATATGGATGTATAAAGAAGATCTCACCTTATCCATAGCTCTATCACATATGTATTTAGCCAATCATATCGAAACAACTCCAAAATATCTTGTATAAATAGTTTGCTTTCGTATGATTGACCTGCAACATCCGCATCTATAGAAACAGTTATAGGGCAATTTATATCATGTTCACCTAACCATATTGCCATACCCCTGACCTAATGGGATAGGTAGGTCCTGTGGAACCCAACTTGATAATGTTGGAGGTGGAGGTGGAGGCCTAGATGCTCTGGGTGTCTTATTTTTAACCTATATATATAATTTCATATCAATTTACATCATATACACACACTAACAATTTAACATAATGTAAATTTACCATACAGTTTTAGTATAGAGGACATCTACTTTTGGCCACAATATCACTCTACCTTCTGCCTCACCAAGCATTTCACAATCGGGGTGGGCATATGGCAATGGAAGATCCATCCAATTAGGGAATATACGTACTGAGCTCACACGAACCCAACCAGCTCGTAATGGAGACCCATGAAACATTTCCCCTAGTAGGGATGGGTAAGACGACACCTCTGCAATGACAAATTCTTTACTTTTTAGACGGCATGGCTTCAACCCCTACAAATTTTTGTGTAAAGAATGTTATATACATATATACATATCATCTTGAAAACATATCATCTTGAAAAGACTAGTTACTATGTCATAAAAATACTTACATCGGATGTGCTAGGTGGTGGGTCTACAGGATTACTCCCAACCTCTCCAGTAGGAGTAAAGCGGGATGCCATAGGTACTGTCTGCTCAGTGGTAGTCAGAGATGCCTTCCACTTGTTGATTACTTCGTCGAGTTTCCCATCAACTATCTTATCTACCTATACATGGATAAAAGAAATGTTAGCTTCTGATTATTGAATTCTGTTTTACAGTATCATTATAAAGAAAGAATAGGTTACCTCTTGTTGTGAAAGTCCCGCTTTTGAGACATGTTTCCGCTGGGATGGCCCAAAGAATGCTTTGATGCCCACACTAGCGCCTGCAGCCCTAACACGTCCAGGATGCTCTGGGTTACCCAAAGCAACTGTCAATTCATCCCTTGTGCCCTCAGGGATGAACTTGCTTTGTTTCCTCAGCTCATGCATCTCCCTCTAATCGCTAAAACAAAAATTTGTAATTAAGTAAACACCACAAATAATCAATATTCGAACGACTGCTCTAAGAGTTGTATTTTACCATTTCTGCAGCCGCCTCAGCAGTTGTGGGCTTCCTTATTTCTCCCTTCTTATATTGCCTCCCAGCTATCCAGACATCATGGCGAGGCAGAGGTGTGGTACCTATAGTAGAGGACTCCTGAGTAGCAGCAGACTGAGCCTGTAGTCTTTGGTGAATGCCTGCATACCCCTTTAGACCCATTGTGTGGTCATGCACATTCAGTGCACCCTTGCTCTTTGCGCCTCACTAAGGGCCTAGTTAGTATGCACATTAATGATTTGGTTAGTAACACTAAATGTTAATCTTGAATAGGTGATTACAATGTATATTAATTAAATTGGGAGTGACGCCTAATACCTTGAATTCATCAGTTTTTCTTGAACCAACAAATGTGTCCCATTCTTCTTTGTCCAGGAAGTTCCACTGTTCAGTGGTTGTCTTCTTCCTCTTGTCACCTTCTTTTATGTATTCTCAGATGAGATTTATTCTATAGTTCCTTAGGACTCTCCCACAGTGTTGCATCATGTATTTACGATGCAGCTTTTCATCCAATTCAAATATACTCTACAAAATAAAATTGTTATTAACTAGTATCCAAAAAATTACTAATCTACATAAATCCTTCCATATTACGTCTTTCTTCCCCTTAGGAACTTTATGCCAAGAATCTATCTTACAATCGCAATGGCTACGAGTAACATACCCAAGATATGAAACAAACGAATTACGATTCACTCCAATTACATTTCCTGCATTATCAAAATCCACAACAAGTTTGGGTCCATTGCCCCTTTGCGCTATTAACTTCTTCATCATAGTGATGTCCCTTCTCTTGTCAACTTTTTGGTGCTGCTCATCAAGTGCTTCAAGTGCTTCAGAGGGTACATGTGCATCATCAAACTAAAATTTGACAAAATAAACACACTTACAGGATATAACTATAAATGGACATATAGATATAAATATATGATATATTTTTAAAACTTACATTGTGAGGCGGCGCATTGATGTCCTCACCCTCACAGTAATCAACAACACGGTCATCAGGAGAATGCTCAGCCATCTGAAAGTTCACATTCACATTGTAAAGTAATTCAGATTGTAAAGCTCACATTGTAAAGTTCACATTCACATTGTAAAGTAATTCACATTGTAAAGTTCACATTGTAAAGTAATTCACATTTGTAAAAATCACATTGTAAAGTAATTCACATTGTAAAGTTCACATTCAGAAAAATGAAACATATAAAAAAATATAAACATGCCTCTAATATTGTGAATTTTTATCAATTAACAATCCTACATTGTGATCTCCGCGCACATACAAGTCATCATTAGCTTCAATATTTGTTGGTGTTGGAAACCCAACTGAGAATGGACTGGAGTCATCATACTTATCATAGTACTCTTCTTCATCTATAGGATCTTTAATGAATTGTCTTTTACCATGAAGAACAACCGACCATTTATCATTTGTAGGATCATCGATATAAAATACTTGTTTCGCCTGTGATGCCAATATGAATGGTTCACCCTTCTCTCCAGTCTTTTCAAACTTCACTAAAGTGAAACCCAATTCATCCACTATAACTCCTTTGGTGTTATCAACCCAATTATATTTGAAGAGCGGAATTCTGAAATCTATGTAATCAAACTCCCATATGTCTTCAATGACACCGTAATATGACATTTTAGCTTCACGTGGACTCTTATCCTTTGCACTTGCAAAAAACATAGTTGACGCTTGAAGGGTGACCCCACTATTTTGGACGACACTCTTATCATCTTGGTGTGTTGTGTAATATGTGAATCCATTAATGTCATACCCTTCATAAGACATAACATTCAATTATGGTTTAAAGGTGAGGCATTTGATAGTTTCAGTAATATCATTTGGTGTTTGAGATAGTTGATGTAAGACTTTATCTTCAAACCACTTAATAAATGTCTTGTTATGCTCTCTAGCAAGCCACATTGTATTGGCTCGAGGATATTGTCTCTTGATTAAATTGGTATGTTCCTCAATATAAACACTCACTTCATCCATGTTGTGTAAAATATACAAGTGACCTTATTCCAACTGCTCACGGCTGATTACTTTCACCCGTGATCCCAAAATTCCTTTGACAAATGGCTCCTCAATATTCTTGTCATTACTAGGAATGTCATTACAACTGAGAAAGTCATTGCAAAAATCCATAACCTCTCTCGCCACATAACCGTCAATAATACTCCCTTTAGGCTGATAACGGTTTCGAACATTACTTTTAAAAATTCTCAAGTATCGTTTAAAGGGATACATCCAATGCAAGAAAATTGGTCCCAACATTTTCACTTCCCTAGTCAAGTGGACAACAAGATGTACCATGATATCAAAGAACGACGAAGGAAAATACATCTCAAGCTGACATAGGGTAACAACCACATCTCTTTGCAAATTATCGAGAGTATCAGGGTCAATAACTTTGTTGCACAAACTATTGAAAAAAAATAAAGTCTGGTGATTGCAAACCTTACATGCTTCCGCAATATAGATCGAATTGCCACATGCAATATTTGTTGCATTAGAGTGTGACAATCATGAGATTTAAGACCTATCAACTTCAGATCTTTCATTGATACCAATCTATGGATGTTGGATGAGTAAACTTGTGGCACCTTAACATTTACCAAACATTCACAAAAAGCTTTCTTCTCCTTTCTAGACAATGTGTAACAAGTGGGAGGTATGTTCTTCGATTTCCCATTTCACGTAATTCTGTTAAGTCTGACCTTATTCCCATTTCACATAGGTCCATCCTGGATTTTATCCAATCTTTAGTCTTACCTGGTATATTCAACAAAGTACCAATGACACTATCACAGACATTTTTCTCAACGTGCATGACATCGATACAATGCCTGACTGTCAAAGAACTCCAATAAGTAAGATCCCAAAATATTGACTTCTTCTTGAATAAAGATTTGTCACTCTGTGTGGCCATAGTACATTGTGATCTCTTACAAAATTCATTGACAATGTCTTTTACTCTTTCATAAACAACCTCCCCTGGTATAGGTTTAGGTGTACTTCATTCCTCATTCAATCCATTGAATGCTTTGCGCTTCCTACGATACGGATGGAATTTTGTAAGAAACCTTCAATGATTGAGATATACAGTCTTACCGCCATGTTTTAGTCTTGTTGAATCAGTGTTCTCTTCACATATAGGATACGCTTTAGCTCCTTTGACACTATATCTAGACAAATTCCCATATGATGGAAAGTCATTAACAGTGCAAAACAACATAGCATGCAAACGAAATGTCTTTGTTTGTGAAGCATCATAGGTCATCACACTTTCACCCCAGAGTTTCTTTAAGTCATCAATCAGAGGTTCAAGATAAACATTGATATCATTTTCAGGTTGTTTAGGGCCCAATATCAACAACAAAAGCATTACGTACTTATTTTTCATACACAACCAGAGAGGAAGATTGTATATAACAAGAATGACTGGCCAAGTGCTATGTTGGATGCTCAATGTCCCGTACAGATTCATCCCATATGTACAAAGCCCAAGTCTTAGATTCCTGACTTCTTCACCAAATTTAGGGTACAATAGATCATTGCTCTTCTATTGTGGGGAATCACATGCATGTCGTAGATCCCATCATTATTTTTCTTAACATTTGCATGCCACCTAAAATTATTTGTATCTATCGGATTGGCAAACAAGTGTTGAAACCGTGATATTATAGGTAGATACCACATCAGCTTGGCAGGAGAACCAGTTTTGGACTCCCCCGAAGTCATCAATTTATACCGTGACGCACCACATTTTGGACAATCTTTCAAATCCACATATTCCTTTTGAAATAATACACAATCATTCGGGCATGCCTGTATCTTCTTGGCATCCATTCCCATTGGGAACAATGAGTTCTTTACCTGATATGTTGAGATTGGCAGCTCGTTTCCTTCAGGAAGCATTTCTTTCAACAAAGACAACAATGACGTGAAGCTTTTGTCGCTCCATCTATTGTTAGCTTTCAGCTTATACAATCTCAACACAGCGCTAAGCTTCGTAAACTTAGTAGAACCTGTGTATAATGATATCTCAACATCATGAACAATGTTTCTAAAAATGGGAGGTGGATCGGGGTGGCCTACCCCACAACTATCCAACATCGCATCAACGATGTCTATTAGAACTGGTTCATTCACATCTACGTCATCAGAGGAAATTTCTTCTTCCATACAAGCTGTGCTATCGACATCCACTAGTTTCGGGTTTGAAATCTCTCCATGCCAGTGTCATTTTGTATAGCATTGTATAATCCTGTTGCACATGACATGACTTTTGATTTCATCACCAGTGCTGACTTTCAAGTTCTTACCGCAATGCCTACATGGACAGTAGAACATATCTCCTGGTTGTTTCCTATGTTCCTCGACAATTCTAATAAACTGGTCAAGACCAGATATAAACTCTGGGGTGCAGTGATTGGGAATGGACATCCATGATCTATCCATTCTATGATCAAAGAGAAAACAACTATATATTACAACAAGATTAGGGTCTAGGGTTAATAGATTAGAGTTTTTGCATGGTTAAAACTTTAGGCCAACAAATACATGTGTTGTCATTCTTATATATAATAAATATGTACCACCTATCCCATTCTTGAACACCTAATCTCACTAGTAAGTGTATAATGTGTATTGGGTTTTCAAGAAAATTTTGGCAGCATTTCCCTGTTGCTCTCCAAGTACATATGTACTTACAGAACAAACGGGGAATGTTGCCGAAATTTTCTTGAAAACCCAATACACATTATATACTTATATCCTGTAACATCCCTGACCTGGGTTATGTACTAACCCTAGGTGTTTTTCCTAATGAAGTTGATTACATGCTTGCTTGTATTTCTTGAAAAGTAATTATGGTTTCTGAGGAACTTATATTTCATTTTCAGTCCTTTTTCAATAATGTTGAAACATTGTTTTGTTAATTTTGGACTAATGTGCAAATTACCCAAGTAGAGGAGTTAAATTGCAAATTTCACATGTTAAGATGTCCCTCTGATGTTGAGACATCAAAATAATTAATATGATGTAGTTTTATGGTTTCCACAAGTTTGAGCATCAAGATAAAGCTTGTAGAGCAATCCTTGTGCACTAAAAAACTAGTTTTGGTGTAATGTGCAATTTACCCAAAACCTAGGGTTCAACACTCAATATAACAACTCTAGAGGGTCTCTCATGTTTCTTGGCATCAATTAGAGAAAATAAAATGAGATGGGTGCCTCATTTGAATGATCAAGGAAGAGAAAGAATCTTGATATTGAAATAATCAAGAGTTAGGCACAAATGGCTCTTTAATATAACTTAATGCAAAAAGAAATATACTATTATGGAGCCCTTCAACCAATAGTTGGAGTATGTGTTTTTAATAGTATGGACGAGATTTTTCCATGCTTGGGCACCAAAAATATCTTGGTTGAGTGGAAGCTATTCACATTAATATTATATAAAGCAATATCCAATAAAAGGATGGATATGAACACATAACACTTTAAGGTGTTTTGTTCCTTTTCCATTAAACCTTGGATAATGGAGAAGTTTTGCAAGGTTTTAGAAGGTGGATACGTGGCTAAATAATGGAGGAAGCTTTGTTTGGAATTAAATAAGATAACTCTCTTTTTCTAATTGCCTTGAAAATCCATAAATATATATATATTAATGTATATCTTTTCCAACAACACCCCAAGGCTCGTTTCCTTAGTTGTTTTCCTTATCACCTTGCTTTGGCCGACCAAGGAAGAGCTCTGGAGCATAGGGAGGATGACCAAACTTGTTGGTAATTTTGGATCAACTCCTACCTTGAATTCATGGAGGAAACCATAAAACAAGGATAGATTCATGGTTTTCTTCACACGATTTCTTTTTCTAGCCATCTTGTTCATCCAAAGATTGAAGAACGAACCTTGGACAACTGCTGGAGCTCAATCCACCATTAAAGCTGCGAATCTTGGAGCTCTGGATCAGTTCTAGAGGCGGGTTTTATAACTCTAACCCTTAAGCATTGCTAATGCATCCATCTCTTTCATAATCGGTGGCTATTTTCTTCTTTGGTATTCTTTTGGTTAATTGCTATAACTTCCGTGAAGAACACCAACAATTCTTGGTTGTTCATAGCAAGAAGATAATGACGTTAACTTTGATGATTATCCAAAGAAAATCACTTTACCAAATGGTTTGGTTTTGTTGCTCAAACAGTTTTCCAAACCGTTTGGGAGCAAATGATTTCAAACCGTTTGAATGCAAACAGTTTTATCCAAACCGTATAGAAGCAAACGGTCCAAGACCATTTGGTGGTGTTGACCAAGCGTTGACCATTTGGAGGTCTGTTGAGAATAATGTAGACTAATCACCTATCAATAATTATCAATTAATTCCAATTGGTTCACCAATTGAAGGTCCATCAACCATCTAAACCCTAATCGGGTTAGTTGCTGATTTGATAATTGAATAAGGTTGAAACTTGGAATGAGTGACCCAAACGGTTTGAAAACCATTTGGGGATCACCCAAACGGTCTCAAGACCATTTGATGATCAGCCAAGACCGTTTATAGGTCTAGGGTTAAGCATGGTTGACCAATTGAAGACCCAAAGGTACTAAGTTGAAGTACAATCAATTGCTGATTTGGTGATCAACTCAATAATCCAATCCCTAACTAGTTGACTTGGTTTTTGGTATTGACTTGGGAAAATGGTCCCAAGACCGTTTGGAGGTCATCCAAATGATCCTAAGACCATTTGGGGTTAGATCATGACCAAATTAGATAATGGCTCAATGGGTTCAAATCAATTAGACTCACATTGATTAATGTTGAAGGGTCATCGATTCCAAACCCTAATTCAATTTGACTTGTTAAGACCATAATTGGTCCATGCGGTTTTGAGGTGGTTTGGACCAAACGGTCTGAAGACCGTTTGAGTCCAAATGGTCTCAAGACCGTTTGGGACCAAACGATCCCAAACTGTTTAGGGTCATGCGGTTTCAAAAATGATTGTGTCCATGCGGTTTCAAAGTGGAGTCCATGTGGTTTGAAAAAAATAAACTTGGGCAAACAGTCTTCACCTCCAACTTTAGCAAATGGTCTTTGAGGTCCACTTTACCAAATGGTTTCAAGGATAGTTCAAGACTGCATGAAGGTCCAAACGGTCTTAGACCGTTTGGAGGTTAAGTATGCAAGATCGTTTGAGGTCTGATCTATGCAAGACCGTTTGGGGTCTTAGAGGCCAAGGTCGTTTGGTGTATGTTTAACCAAAACCGCATGAGTACTTAAGGTGGTTAAAGGACAAAGTGATTAGTTAAATAGTAGATGAGGTAGTCAAAAGTGATCATGGTATTTGTTTCTTTAAGGGATAGTGTGATTAAAAACCATGAAGTAATTAAGCTTTAATGATCACAATGGTAATGACATAACCCATGATGTCAATTCTCTTTCATGTTGAGATGATTTAGTCTAATCAAGGTTAAAGCTAATATCATCCTATAGAGGATGAGAGAGAAAAGACTTCTTATGTGAATGTTAATTAAGTAATGGAATTCCAATATGAATGAATGCCTAATTAGGGTATGATCCATGTTAGTGAGATCATGAAACCCTAATTATGATGGTTAATGAATCTTAACCCTAATTGAGGGTAATAATGGAAGTATCCCTTATACATGATGAAGGTATGATCCTAATTCATAATGATGAAATAGTAAACCCTAATTCAGGTTATGTTGAATATGAACCTTAATCAAGGGTGATGTGATGTGAATAGTAAACTCTAATTCCAAAGAAAGTAAATGAAAGTGTGAAACTGTAATCCTGGGTTATGCTTTATAGTATGAAGCTCTATGATTAGATAATGAAATGAGGAATCACTATTCCTATTTGAGCTAAAGGGGTTGGTTAACCCTAATTGAATTGAAATGGGAAACCCTAACCCTAGTAAGGGTATAGTGGTGCAACCCTTGAAATAGTAATGTTATCATTATTGAACATTGTGCTGATATAGAAATAATGTGCTTGTTATCATTTGTATTAATCATGCATGTTTTATGAAATAGTGAGCATAGCTAGGTAAGAGCTATGATTCCATATTCATTGAAATCAGTTTATAAGCTTTTGAAAGCAATGATATGCTATGTTGCCTTGTGAGAAGTAACAAATGAGATTGATAGGTTGTATGAACCATATGAAATACATGCATTGTTACTATTATGTTTACACTGTTAAATGGCTTAATGGCATTAAGTTACTTGTTTAAGTGGTAATAAGTGATTTGATGATCTAAGGGTTTGAACACCCATATTCTTGAATCACAATGTTGAGATGGTTAGGGATTGTGATCCCAATGTTAACAACATGTGAAATGAACTTGATACAAATAGTACTCTTTCTTTATAGCAATTGTTTTAATGGTTTATGTTTGAAAACATGTCTGATGCTAAAACAATGCCATAATGTACTTAAATTTTCAAGTATAATGATATCATGTAGAGCCCTGACCATAGATCCATCATCGTCAGAAGCTGGATGATGATGAAACAGGTTTCCTAAGGGAACTCCTCGAGAGAATAATTTTGAGTACGTGGGGGTTATGGATGTGAATATCCTTACGTCCTAATGGAGGAATTGATGTGAGATACACATCAAATCTCTCAATACTTCATTATATATATGTCGGGATGATGTATCACTAATCTCCTGATGATGTTGTTAATGCCGAATCGATGTGAGATAAATAAGAAATCCCTCGATTGCGAAGAGAGTACAGCATGCCACTGTAACTCTAATAGAGAAGTTGACATAATACCCCAGAAAGCTATTTTAGCAGATACACGAGATGTTCTGCATTTGTTCCTCACATTGACTGAGGAAGATGAGGTCATAGAAACCCGGCTCTTCTAATGACCTATGTATGGTACCGATTTCAATTTCGCAATGGTCGGTTGGAGTATGAGCGGTATACCTCATCTCCTCTGGGCATAAATATGTTTGTAAAATGTAATCAGCCGTGTAGCAGAATTGCTTAGGTTGAACTACGAGAAACAATGATTTATGATACATTTTTTATTATGTCCTAGTTGGATAAATAATATACACGTTCTTCATATTCCTTATTGATTAAATGACTTGCTATGCAATCAAGTTATAATTGAAATGATTTCTTAGAGAATACTACTCTATTTAGTTTATTCAACGATTTACCTGTTGTTGAATATTTATAATCCTACTGCTCAGTGTCATTATATTATTTGCAATAACAATGTTTCTTGCGAAGAGTTATAACTCTCGCGAGGACAATTTCAATTGTCTCACCCTCGTGGGATTCACCTTTTTAGGTAGACGCTGAGGGAGAAGAAACCCTTTAGTAGGTGAGCAGCAACAGCAACAGCAGCAACAAGGACAGCAGTGATCTTCAGGTGGAGATACTGTCTGTTAGGTCTTGTATATAGAGAGTCCTATGTGTCATCTATGTACTCTCAGGTCCTAGGAGTCAGTAGATAGTTTGATATAGATCTGAGATTTTTGGCTTAATGCCTCAAGATTTTTGTATACTGCCTTATACATTGTAACAGGACAGTCAATGTTATAACTCTCGAGATGAGTTGATACAGAGATGTACTAATGAATCAGCTTGTAAACAACTTACCTTGTTTCTTTATGAAAGACTTTTACAGTTGTGGTTCTCTTTACAAAAAGTTTTAATTTTTAGTGATTTTTAGTATTTCCGCTGGTAACTAATTACTTCTGCATCGTTGATAATCCGCTTCCATATTAGTTAATCTTGTTTTCATGAGATGGACGTCGCTGTTTAGTGGTATCAGAGCTCTAGGTTTGCTGAGTCTACAAAGACATAGGACTAGGGTTGTAGAGTTTGTTCTAGTGCCTTCCAGTATATCTGATAGTGTCTTCTGCTCATATAGGAGGATAAGATAAAACTATAGATGCCTGGATCATGCGAGGAACACGTTGTAGAGAGTAGTGTTTCTACACCTAGAGGAGGTGCAAGAAACCAAGAAAGGGAGGAACCTGTACCTGAACCACCCCCAGTTCAATCCAGCTGACATGGGGAATCCAGCCTTCCAAGCCATGTTTGGGAAGTTCATGACTTCCATGACACATATGACTGATAATATGCTTATGTTGGTATGTATGCCCTGAGAGCAAATCATGGGATGATTGGTGGGATACATTAAGATTGGTTTGATAAACATCAAAGGTAAGATTCCAATTCTTTCTGGTTCAGTCATATGAGATAGTGACAAAACAGATTGAATGTCTAGAGAATGACAGTACTCAATTGTGTATGCTTTCAGGTTCAGGACCTGAACGATGATATCATACAAATGCTAAGAGTTTGTACATTCTTGTTATGTCCCTAGTCGGATGTCATTGTGGAAGGTAGATAGACAACAATGACACACAAGACTAGATTGTGGTGTTGGTTGATGATAGAATCTCATTAGTCATGATATAGAGATATCAAACCAAACACATAGGTACTTGTTAGAGAACAAGTGTACCAGAGAGACCCACCGTGAGTTTGACACATTGAACCATGACATGGTAGTCATAGTCATTACTCACAGTGATGGTGGTGAGTGTGATTCTTTGACCTGAAATCACTACACTCAACACATGTCGTTGGGCACACTTTGACATCATCAAACGCAGTCCTGAAACATGGGTTGTTATAAAGGTGATGATTGGGTGGCTTTGACACATGGGTCTTTTGAGGGGTGAGTGATAGATATGGGATTTTTCCCTCCTGAGGGAGTTTGATATCCATGGCCACTTGATGAGTAGGATTGAGAAAGGTGTGCTCGCATGTGTGAATCAGTATGTGATATTGATGTCATACATATCTCTTCCAATCTACTCTGAGATCAAGAAAGTGAATGAACGTTGACAGGATGACTATTCCATGCCTCGAGTTCATTCGAGATATCTGTGACAAAGGAATTATACATTCATTGTAACACCATTCACAGATTGTAGGATTGAAAGTTGTTCTCCAACTTTCTATTTCACTTGGGTAGCACTGATGTGTGACTAGGCACCGCTCTTTTCTTGTGAAGTCATAAGTGTTATGGACTTTCACTGCCAATGTGAAATGGGCATGTAGGGTCACACACATAGGATTTAATAGGAAAGAGGAGTTTTGTCCACAAACAATGTTTAGATTGATTACTAAAGGAGTTTAGTAGTTCAATTAAACATTCAATCAATAGATAGCTCAGTATCATAATGTTCACGGTGTTGGACTGATTGATTAGAGTATCAGATTGATTGAAACTACAACTGACTATTTCTGCACAATCTGCACTCCCAACCAGCAAGTTGGGAAAGTAGGATTGGTGAGAAATTTCTTTTCGTTTCACTTGCTTAATTTTATTGGAACAAGGATTGGTATTAGGTACCAATTAGAAACAAAAGAAGAAAAGTCAATCGGGAACTGACCAGGACCACGAACCGATCGGTTCAGAAGTGAACCGACCATTTCATGGGTCCCAACTGGTCGGTTAAGGTGTCAACCGACCAGCTCAGGTCACCGACCATTTCAAAAATTAAATGATCGGTTCAGGTTGCGTAGTTGGTTGTTTTTGTGGAAAATCTCGAACCCTTCTACTCCTGCTTTAGTCCCATATTTCCCGGGATAGAGAACCCTGTCCCATGACCCTCCTATATATAGGGGTATTGGGGGATTCTCAAAGTACTACTCAGTGTAACCAGTTGCTCTGTAAAGTTGTCGTTCTCTATGGTTTTGGTAACCGAGAGAGCCCGAGCAAGTGCTACCCGATAAGGGAGGCACAACAAGGGAAAGACAATTGTAGAAAGAGACTGGAGGCAAGAGAGTGTGTGAGTGACTAGTACGCTGACAGGAGGGTGCGACTCCTTCCAATTCCTTATGAGACAAGGAGATTGGATTTCCAGGTGATCCATGTGTACTACTTCAGAGGCGGGAGATTTCTGCCGCCCGAAGGACAGTTGTCAATCCCGACAGTCCCGATGAGACCAGGAGTCGTCAGTCCCGGTGCGACCAGGAGCTGCACAGACATCGTCCAAGACCGGAGGTGAAGACCGTGCAAGCCGTGAGGTATTGTCTCCGAGCAAGCCTCAGGACAAGGTATGATTCCACAAACCATCCTTTCCTATTGTATAGACGTTGACGCGTTTCCTTGTTCTGGGTTTGGGGAGGAGAAAATTTTTGTTTCTGCTGCCTTCTCTGCCTCCCCTAAAACCCAATAGTTGTATCAGAGCCACGTCAACTGCTCTATACTTTAGGATTATCGATATGATCGATTTTGGTTTGTCACCTTTATTTATTGCATACGATGCGAATAAAATTGGCTTTATGCATGTCCAATCCTAAAATCCCAATATACATATATGATATGTAATATGAATGCACTCGATATGCGTCGCCCTTAAACGAGTTTTGTGGTGGATGTATAGTGTGGTTATGGCCAATAAACCCTATTTGTGTATGGTTGTATGTGGTTGCTTGCATCTGGGTCTGCGCACTGATTCCCTTTCTCCTATTCCTAATGTAACTCGAAATAATTCGAGATTTCATTCCTACCTTTGCTCCCCTCGAATGTAACTCAAGGTTTCTCTTTTTATAATGTAAAATAGGATAGAATTTAATTTCCTGTTCTGTCAAAGAACGGAGGACATCCTGACGACAGCTGAGACGATCAGTTCAAGGTGTGAACCGATCGGTTGACATTTGAGATGATCGGTTCAAGGAGTGAGACGATCGGTTGATGACCGGTTCGAGGAGTGAGATGAGCGGGTGGCGGCCATGATGAGATGCACGACGACCAGACGAACCGATCGGTTGGAGGAGCCGACCGATCGGCTGGTGGCACCCAGCCGACTGTCCTAATGCCAAGTCGATCAGTCATGTGATGAGTTGATCAAACCCAGAAAGGCAAAGCACTGAGTTCATCTTGTACAGGTTGCATGTGATGTTGACCTAGATGACTGTGATTCCTCTTGGCTCGAGGAATCACATTGGGATGGCAAAAAGTGTGGGGTCCGATCTCCAAAACCCGAGATAAACTCAGCGGATGCGATTCGATTAGCAGTGGAATACGAAAAGTCACTAAAAAATAAAACTTTTTAAGAAAAGATCTTGAAACAATAAAACTCCTTTTATAAGAAACAAGTTAAACAATTTACATCTCTGTTAAATAACTTCTTGAGTGATTATGTACAACCAGATACAAGATCTCAAGATTAAAAACCAAAATCTCAGACCTACTAACTCCAAGGACCTGAGAGTACAGAGACAACATAAGACTAACTAACTATAAGACTGGACAGTCAGTATCTCCACCTGAGATTCACTGTTGTCCCTGATGTTGTTGATGTTAATACTGTTCTCTCGCAGACTGGTTCCTTCGACCTCGACGACCACCTAAAAAGTTGAAATCTATGGGGTGAGACAATTTTAAATAATTGTCCCAGCGAGAGTTATAACTCTCCGCCAGAAGCTTTATAATATCAATCAAAGAACAATATATTCAGTATAAGCTTTAAGAATTTCAACAGCATATTTGATATAAAGTAACTTCATTAAGGAATATGAAGAACAAGAATACTAGTGTAAACAATGTAGCATCAATCATTGTTTCTCATAATTCAACCCTAGCAGATATACTACGCAGTTGATTATGTTTTACAAACATTATTATGCCCTATGGAGATGAGGTATACCGCTCATACTCCAACCGATCACTACTAAGTCGCATCGGTATCATACCTAGGTCATCAAAAGAGCGGGATTCTTATGACCTCATCTTCCTCAGTTAGTGTGAGGATCAACATGCAGGACACCTAGTGTCTCTTCTACTATAGCTCACCAGGGTATTATGGCACTTCGCTATTAGAGTCATAGTTGCATTATGTACTCTCTTCACCATCGAAAGATCTCTTGTTTATCTCTCATCGATGCGGCATTAAAGATTTCCTCGGTAGAATAGTGTTACATCACCCCGGCATAAACATGTAGTGAAGGATTAATAGATTAAGATACATATACATCAACTCCTACACTAGGACGTAAGGATATTCATGTCCATATTCCCCCACATACTCAAAAGTATGTGATCCAGGAGTTCCCTTAGGAAAACCTATTTCACCATCATTTAACTTCTGAAAATGATGGATCTATGATCAGGGCTCTACATGGTATGGTTATTCTTGATTAGTTAGGTACATTTTAGTATTCTTTTAGCATCAAACATGTTTCCAATCAACTAAGTATTAAACATTGCTATAATAGAAGAATACTAAATGCATCAAGTTCATCGCACATCAGTTATCAGATGGATATCAATTCATCACAGGTCATCTAATAATCATGAACATGATGTTACTCATGGCTCTTACAGCCCATTAGTCTCATATATTATCACTTAAGCATAGGCAACATAGCATGTATCATTATTCATAAAGCATATATTATGCTTCCAGTGAACATGATATCATAACCCTTACGTGGGTATGATCATCCTCTTATAGGAACCTACATGGTTATTTCAACTGATAATAATTAACAATCCATTTCCAGATTAGCAATTATAAGCAGGAATAACTTTTCAATTCAAGGGTTGTACCTTCATGCCTCCACTAAGGCTAGGTTCCCTTATTTACATCAATTAGGGTTATTAAATCCCTTGTATTATGATTAGGAATAATGATCTCTCATTTCATACCTTATTCATGAAGATTCATGCTTAAAAGCATAACCTGGAATTAGGGTTTATTGTACATTTCATCACATCACCCTCAATTAGGGTTTACTATTCACATTTCATGTTATTGCCCTAAAATTAGGGTTTACAATTTAATTCATAGTGATTTGAGCTCATAGCATCACCATGTATGAAATTATCTTCATTGATGCCTTCAATTGAGGTTAAGATTCATCTTTCATCATAATTAGGGTTTTCATGATCTCACCTTGATGGATCATACCCTAATCATGTACATTCACATGTATTGAAGGTATTTTACTTAACTTTCATTCACATTAGGGGTCTTCTCTTTCCTATCACTAATAGATGATGATTACATAATTCTAGATCAGATTAGGTCAAGTCACTATTGATTCACATGGTTCAAGTCAGCACTATCATGTCATTAGGGTTTTGATTAAACAAGGGTGTCATCTACTTGAACCCTTCAAGGGCACATTGGTAATGTTCACCATTGATCATAGCATGGGTCAAAATACTAAGAACTTAGCCCCTTATGTCTTTAGGTATCATTAGGGTTAGATTAAACAACCATTGAACCATCTAAGCCTTCAAGGCATTAGGTATTCTTAACCCTAAAAGTCCCCAAATGATTCCATACTTCAACCTCCAAACGGTTTTGAAAACGCATGGAGGAGTTGATCGTTTGATAACTTTGACCCCAAAACCGCATAACACTCAGACCTTTTGACCTTAAATAGTCTTGAAACCATTGATTGTGTTGACCATTTGGACATGGTTGACCTTGAAACCATTTGATCAAACCGCAAGACCCAAACTCAATAAGCAAACTGCATGGATTCAAACCGCATGAGCTCCAAACGGTTTTGAAACCATTTGAGCCCAAACGGTCTGGAGACCGTTTGGCCCCAAATGGTCTTGACAGCGTTTGGACTCAAACAGTCTTGAGACCGTTTGGTCCAAAAAGGCTCAAAACCGCATGGACCTCAAAGGTACATCAACACTTGTAATCGATTAGGGTTTTCAATGTTGAACCCCTCAATTGGTCTCATGCATTCTAACCACTTATCAATTGAGTCAATTAGGGTTATACTTAACCAATTAGACACTCAATTGACCCTCAATTGATATCCAATTAGGGTTGGAACCAGTTGAAATAGGATTTGTAATCGATTAACCATCAACATTGATCAACATGAACCTAATTCAAGTTGATCCCATCAATTACCACTCAATTGGGCCCGAACTTGGCCCAAACGGTCTTGAGATCGTTTGGACATCCTCCAAAAGGTCTTGAGACCGTTTGCCCAAAGTTTCATCAAAATCTAAGTCAATTTGTTAAGGTTTGAACCCTAATTAGGTCTAAAAGCAGCACTTTTAATTAATTCAACAACCTATTGTGATTGGACCCTCAATTGATCAAATTACCTCAACCCTAGACCTCCAAATGGTCTTGGGTGATCACCAAACGGTCTTGAGACAGTTTGGGTGAACCCCAAACGGTTTTGAAACCGTTTGGGCCACTCAACCCAAACTTCAACAAGATAGGTCCATAAAATCAGCAATTTGAACCTGATTAGGGTTAGGGTGATTAAAGTGCCTTCAACTTGAGTTTTACTTGCAATTAGATGGTGATTCTTTGTAGATAGTTAATTCATAATGTTATCAACAGACCCTCAAACGGTCAAACCTTGGTCAAAACCCCTCAAATGGTTTTGAAACCATTTGAGTCCAAACGGTTTTGCAAACTGCCTGAGATCAAACAGTTTTGGAACCGTTTGGTCCCAAACGGTTTTGCAAACCGTTTGAACCATGGGAGGAGGACCGTTTGAAAAAGTAACCTAGGTAATCACGCCCATCATCATCTACCTTGAGACCAAGGTCGGTTCTTCATGGATTGCTTGCAAGATTGCAAGGAAAGTTGGGGAAGAAGAAGAACTAACTACTATTTTGCAAGAACAAGATATGCATAATAAAGCAAGAGGTTTAGAGTTATTAAACCCGCCTTATGGTCGTTCCTAGAACTCAAAGCTTCCAAGCTTTCAGACCTTTAATGGCTTCTTGAGCTCCACAGGTCGGCCAAAGGTGTTTCTCCAAGAAAAGGTTGGGAAAAGTCGGCTAGAAAGAGAAAGCTAAGTGACATAACCATAAAACCAACCTTATAACCCAACTTCCTCCATGAATCTGAGCAAGGTGATGGTCTCTTCTTACCTTAGAATAGGTTGGTCGTCTCCCTCAGCTCTAGAGCTCTGCCTTAGTCGGTTTAGCAAGGGGGATAAGTGAGGAAGTAAGGAAACGATCGTTGGTTTGTAAAGGAAAAGATGACTATATACCTTAGGGGTATATATCAAGATAAAACTAACTTATTCCTTATTTCTCAACTAGGTCCCTCCTTTACTTCTAAGGCACGTTCACTATATCATAACTAAGAAAATCCCATCATAAACTCAAGATCTAAGGGTAAAGAAAGCCAACATGAAAACTAAGGTGCACATATATAAATGGTCTCTTTACTTATAACTTGGTGACTCTACTACAAAGGTTATTCTTCTTATCTGTTTATTTAATTGAAGTGCCCCCTTCATCATTATTCCTATAAATGATGTCAAGAGTCACAAAAGATACTCTACAAGGTGTGTTTTACAAGTTGCACCCCACATTTTGGGTAAATTGCACTTTACACCAAAATTAGGGTTTTAAGCACAAAGATTTCTCCACAAGCTGCATCTTGATGCCCAAGCTTGGGAGAATCCACCATACTTCATCATATTCACTCATATGATGTCTCATCATTAGAGTAACATCTCAACATGTGAAATTTGCAAGTTAACCCTTCTAATTGGGTAATTTGCACATAGGTCCATGCATTACAAAACAATACTACAACATTGTTTAAAAAGGACATAAATGAAACTGTATGTTCCTCAGGAAATTTAATTACATGCCAGGAGATAATCACAAGCATCTTAATTACATAATTAAGCAAAACACCTAGGGTTAACTCATAACCCAAGTCAGGGATGTTATAAATTATCCACCCCTTACAAGGATTTCGTCCGTGAAATCAACAAAACATATTAAGAGAAAAGAGCTGGGTATTTCCTTCTCATCTCTTCCTCTAGTTCCCAAGTGGCTTCTTCGACACCAAGATGATTCCATAGGACTTTCACAATACTTATATCTTTCTTTTTCAATTTTTTAATTATGTTATCAAGGATTGACACAGGTCCTTCCTCATAAGTTATATCATCATTCAATTCTACCTCCATAGGTTGTAGAACTGACTCGGTATCAGGGAGACATTTCCTCAGCATAGAAATGTGAAACACAGGGTGTAACTTCTGTAACTGTGGTGGCAATTCTAGTCTATAGGCTACCTTTCCAACCCATTCAATGATTGGATAATGCCCCATAAATGTAGGAGCTAACTTCCCTTTCCTTCCAAAATGAAGAACTCCTTTCCAAGGCGAGACTTTGAGGTATACTCTGTCTCCAACCTGGAACTCTAAAGGTCTATGACGTCTATCAGCGTATGACTTCTGCCTATCCTGTGCAGTATTAATCTGTTGCTTAATCACTTTGATCTTCTCTGTGGTCTGCTGCACAAGATCAGGACCTAACAGCTGATATTCACCGGTTTCATACCAACATACAGGTGATCTACAACGTCTACCATACAAAGCTTCATAAGGTGCCATGTCAATGCTAT
Source organism: Alisma plantago-aquatica (assembly GCA_963693085.1). Classification (NCBI taxonomy): domain Eukaryota; kingdom Viridiplantae; phylum Streptophyta; class Magnoliopsida; order Alismatales; family Alismataceae; genus Alisma; species Alisma plantago-aquatica. The sequence goes on along the minus strand of OY856413.1, from coordinate 192,578,824 downwards.
GTTGATAGCTATTGTTGTAGGCAAACTCTATCAAGCTTAGGTGTAGATCCCAACTCCATGTAAACTGGAGAACACATACCCTCAGCAAGTCCTCCAAGGTCTGTATAGTCCTTTCCGACTGCCCATCAGTTTGTGGATAAAAGGTTGTACTAAACCTTAACTGGGTTCCTAAAGCTTTGTGCAGTCATTCCCAAAAATGACTCCTAAACTGGGGACCTCTGTCTGATACTATGGTAACTGGAACTCTGTGCAGTCTCACTCTCTCCTGAACATACAACTGTGCCAACTTCTCAGCAAAATAGGTCGTTTTGACAGGTAAGAAATGTGTTGTCTTTCTCAACCTATCAACTATTACCCAGATGGAATCATGTCCTTTGCTTGTCCTGGGTAGGCCAACAACAAAGTCCATGGTTACATGGTCCCACTACCACTGTGGTATGGGTAAAGGTTGCATTGTTCCTGTAGGCTTCTGGTGTTCAGCCTTGACTTGCTGACACACAGGACACCTCAGAATAAACCTGCAACATCTTTCTTCATCCCAGGCCACCAATACATATCTTTAAAGTTTCGGTACATCTTGGTGCTCCCTGGATGCATGGCATACATCGAAGAATGAGCTTCTTCCAGGACTAACTTTCTCAATTTATCCACATCCGGTACTATCATTCTCCCATGATAACATGCCACCTGGTCATCTGAGTCATGGAAACCATCTCGCTTCTCATCACCATACTCTGATCTAATTTTCTGAACTGCAACATTGGCTTGATGTGCCTCTCTAATCTACTCTCTTAGGATAGGTTTAATGTGCATCTCAGCCAACAGCCCGGCTAACAATGACACCTTCAACTGTACATTTTCTTGCCTTAAGGAGATAAGCATGTCTCTCTTAGAGCATATTAAAGAGTTTAGTTGTGCCCTATTAGAGGATGGTGTTGCTGATTTCCTACTCAGAGCATCTGCAACCACATTTCCCTTCCCTGGATGGTAATCTATCGTACAATCGTAGTCCTTGATTAACTCCATCCAGCGATGTTGCCTCATGTTAAGCTCGTGTTGAGAGAAGATATACTTAAGGTTCTTGTGATCAGTGAATATCTGGAATGTTTCTCCATAGAGATAATGTCTCCAGATCTTCAAGGCATGAACCCAAGCAGCTAACTCTAGATCGTGTGTCGGATAATTCTCCTCGTGTTTCTTAAGTTGTCGAGAAGCAAAAGAAATCACATGCTTATCCTGCATCAACACGCATCCGAGTCCATTCTTAGAGGCATCATAGAAAACTACATATCCTTTGTCTTGTTTAGGTAACACGAGTACAAGTGCACTTGTCAACCTCTCCTTCAATAGCTGAAAGGACTGCTGGCACTTATCACTCTAGACAAAAGGAACATCCTTCCGGGTTAACTTAGTCAAGGGCAGGGCTATAGAACTGAAGTTCTTAATGAACCTTCGGTAGTAGCCAGCTAACCCTAAGAAACTATGAATCTCCTTCGGTGTCTTCATCTGCTCCCACTGTAGAATGGATTCTACCTTTTTAGGGTCAACACGACTACCCGAGACGGATATCACGTGTCCAAGAAAAGATACCTCCGGCAACCAAAACTCACACTTGCTGAACTTAGCGTATAGCTTATGTTCTCTTAGCAAGGTTAGAGCCTATCGAAGATGTTGTTCATGCTGCTGAGCATCTCTACTATAGATCAAAATATCATCTATGAAGACAACAACACACTGATCCAGGAATGGTCGGAAGACTCTATTCATGAGTTCCATGAATGCAGCTGGTGCATTAGTTAGTCCAAACGACATAACTATGAACTCATAGTGACCATACCTTCTCCTAAAGGCAGATTTGGGTATGTCACTGTCCTTAATACGAAGTTGATGATATCCAGACCTCAAGTCTATTTTCGAGAAGACGGTTGCACCACGCAACTAGTCAAAGATATCATCAATCCTCGGCAGAGGGTACTTATTCTTTATTGTTACTTTATTGAGTTGTATGTAATCAATGCACAACCTCATTGATCCGTCTTTCTTTTTAACAAACAAGACTGGAGCACCCCAGGGTGAAGTGCGCAGTCGGATGAAACCCTTCTCAAGCAACTCTTGAAGCTGTTTCTTGAGTTCTGCCATCTCAGCAGGCGCCATCCTATACGGTGTTTGGGCTATGAGTTGTGTATCAGGGATCAAATTGATTTCAAAATCAATCTCCCGAGGCGGTGATATACCTGGAAGTTCTTCAAGAAATATGTCCTCAAATTCCCAGACTACAGGAACTTTAGCAGGGTTAGGACTCTCCATGGTAGTATCTACCACATGGGCTAAGAATGCATAACATCCTTGCCTCATCAACTTCTCAGCAACCATAGCTGACACTAGACAGGTGGGTAGAATATTTCTCTCTCCTTGAAAGATTCATGTGTTGCTATCATCAGCAAACACAACCTGCTTGGATTCATAATCCAAGACAACTATATACCTTTCCAAGGTATCCATCCCAAGGATTATATCAAATCCTTTCATCTCAAGTGGTATAAGGTCCACTTTAATGCGATGATCAGAAAAGAAGAGGATGCAGGGAGAGCATACCTCCTGCAACACAGCAGACCTTCTCAACGGAGTCTCAAGCAACAAACTATTTGCCCTATGATGGACTGTCATATTGCATTTACAAATCACCCTTCGAGTGAAAAAGGAGTGTGTAGCACCCGGGTCAATCAAAACAGATACAACATAAGATTTAGACATATCAGAATATAACAACTCCATCTGACCTGCCACAACCCGAGGGTTGATTATGAAAAACACTAGAGGGGGGGTGAATAGAGTTTTAAATTAATTTTAACAATTATTTTACTCAAACAACCACAATTGAGATTAGAAGAAGGAGACAGGTGTTTAGAGTGGTTCCAACTTTAGCAAATACTAAAGTTCTCAGTCCACTACCCGGTTGCTTACCCAACCGGGATTTTGAAAGTATTTATTTTATTACCTTCTCAAGGATTTATACAAAATACAATACTTTCCTTTACACCCCTTGAACAGCCTTCACTTGAAGTAGGTGCACCAACTTGAGGTATCCTTCTTGAAGTAACTCCAAGCTCCCCCTTGAAGTAGCCTTCCTCTCTAGAAGTAACCTCCCGTTGCACCAGCCTTCTGAAGTAGCTCAAGGTCGCCTTATTCACCAACAAGATCTCCACCCTCTCCAATCCGCAGCCTCCAACCTAGGAGTAGCAAGGAGAGTACAAACAGTAATAGAGAACAAGAAAGGAAAAAGGAAATTACAACTTATCCTTTGTAGCCCAAGGCTTGATTTGCCTAGATCAAGCGTATAGATCTCCTAACCAAGTGTATGGACTTGTGATTGCAGTGGGTAGGAGATACTAGCCTATAGGACACGAATTTTGAGCTAAGGAAGGAAGTGTCCAATTGTCACAATGCTCAAATTGCTCACAAACAGATTGCTCAAAGTATGCTCAAGGATTTCTCAAGTGTAACAAGTGAGTTTGAGTGTCCTATGGCTTGTCCTATTTATAGGAATGGTCTAAGGATTCTTAAGGACGTTCTAGACAACTTCTAGGGGTTTCTAAGTGCTTGACTAGCCGTTAGGTACAAGTTTGTTGCTTTAGCAACGGCTAATTAATTTACTCTGTAGTTGCTGTCAGAGTTCATCTCGTTCGAGGAATGGTCGATCGAGATACCTACTCGGTCAAAGTTTTGTCGACCGACAGGCTCTCTGGATCAAGTGATTTGCAACGTCTATCTCCAACTGCCAACTACCTTGTCAGTTGTGTCTAACGGCTACTTTGGATCTTTCTCGGTCGAGAAGATTGTCGACCGAGAGTGTCTCGGTCGAGGAGTTGGTCGACCGAGATTGATCCTGTTTCAATGTTTCAATTTAGGCACTAATTATATGTATGAGTGTGCAGATGTGATCCTATTTGAAGTGGATGACTTATCTAAATGTGGTGTTTAGCTAGGGAAGATCTAACGCTTGATTTACATGCAATCTAAGTACTTGTACATTATATATTTGTACAAGCTTTTACAAGGCGATTACATTGCATGAAAATATAAATATGGAAGCATATGGATTTCCCTAGTACTTTGTCATCCGCCTTGTTCCTGCACACTCAAGTAGCTCGTTAGATCAATAAGAATGAAATGTTTGTCATAATCAAAACAAAGGTATTTATAGATGTCCATTTAGCCAACAATCTCCCCCTTTTTGAAGATGACAAACATTTCCAAAATATAAATAAAGGAAATATAAAACATATGAGTTTCATACCTGAAGATTTCCTTTTGTATCTTTTCCTCTTGTTTATAAAATGTGTGCTTATTATTCCCCATGAATTATGGAACATGAAATCCAATTCACTAGGGAATATAGCAACTTTCAATGTAAAGCCAAGAGTTTATTTATGAAACTCATTGATTGAGTTTTTCATAATTACTAAGTTTTAGTTTTATATTTATTTCTCCCCCTTTGTCATTTCAAAAAGATATCCGTTAAGAATAAAAACTCCCCCTTAATTAGATGTCCCATCAAATCTAATGAAAAAAGATGTCCATTAAAAGTTTTTTTTTAAGAAGCACAAATATCAAAGAAAACATCTTCCAAAGGAGTGATAAGCAGTTGCTTCCTAATTTTGTTGAATTGATCTAGTGGAAGTGGTTTTGTAAAAATATCAGCCAATTGATCTTCCGTATCAACATGATGAAGGGAAACATGATTCTTGGAGATATGATCCCTTAAAAAGTGATGACGGATTTCAATATGTTTAGCTCAGCTGTGTAAAATAGGATTGTGTGCTAAGTTTATAGCGCTCGTGTTGTCACAAGAAATAGGCGTAGATGAAAGAGTAAAACCATAATCGTTTAACACTTGTTGCATATAAAGCACTTGAGCACAACAAGATCCAGCTGCCATATATTCAGCTTCAGTTGTAGATAGGGCAACCGTATTTTGTTTCTTTCTAAACCAAGATACTAAAGCTCTCCCTAACAAAAAACAGCCACCACTAGTACTCTTGCGATCAAGTCGACAACCAGCATAATCCGCATCAGTATAAGATTTAAAATCCAAGGATTGTCCTTTTGGATACCATAAACCAAAACAAGTAGTGCCAGCTAGGTAACGAAGAATTCGTTTAACTGCTAGAAAATGAGAGTGCATAGGTTGTGATTGAAATCGAGCACAAAGACCAACGGAAAACATAATGTCCGGTCTAGAAGCAGTTAAGTAAAGCAAACTACCAATCATGGCTCTATATAAGGAATCATCAATAGGTTCCCCATTTTCATCCTTATCAATTTTAATAGAAGTAGCCATAGGAGTAGTAGCATGTTTGCATTGATCCATCCCAAAACGTTTTAAGAGTTCTTTAGTATATTTTTATTGGCTTATGAATATTCCGGCAGGTGTTTGCTTAATTTGCAAACCAAGAAAGAAAGTTAGTTCACCCATGAGGCTCATTTCAAATTCTTTTTGCATAATGTCATTGAATTGTGTGCACAATGAATCATTAGAAGCTCCAAAAATAATGTCATCAACATATATTTGCACAAATAGGAAATCAGATGTATATGTTTTGAAAAATAAAGTAGAATCTGAATTTCCAATAGAAAAACCATTATAAAAAAGATATGTCCTGAGCCTTTCATACCAATTCCTAGGTGCTTGTTTTAAACCATAAAGTGCTTTCTTAAGTTTATAAACATAGTCACCTTTTTCCAGTATTTCAAAACCAGGTGGTTGGGCAACATATACTTCTTCTTGAATGATGCCATTTAGAAATGCACTTTTTACATCCATTTGGTAGAGTTTGATGTTTTTATGTGCAGCAATAGCTAGTAACATTCTAATAGCTTCAAGTCTAGCTACCGGTGCATATGTTTCATCAAAATCTATTCCTTCTTGTTGATTATATCCTTGTGCTACTAACCGAGCTTTATTCCTTATTACTTCTCCTGTCTCATTTAGCTTATTCCAAAAAACCCATTTAGTTCCTATGATGGTTTTATCTTGTGGTTTAGGAACTAAATCCCATACATCATTTTTAGTGAATTGATTCAATTCTTCTTGCATGGCTATTATCCAATAATCATCTTTAAGAGCTTCAGATATCTTCTTAGGTTCAATGATAGAAACAAAAGCCATGTTTGCAACATCTTTGAAGGAAGACCGAGTTTTGACTTTATCATTAGGATCTCCAATAATTAGTTCTTGAGGATGATCCTTAATAAGCCTAGGTGTAGGTTGTGGTTCAGCTTGGTGATTGTTTGTAGTAACTTTCTCACTATCATTTGGTATGTTTAAATTTTCGAATTGATTAGTGAGATCTATGATTTCTAGATTTTCAGATTTGGACTCTTCATGAAAAGAAACATGAATAGATTCCTCAACTTTTCTAGAGATAGTGTTATATACTCTAAAAGCTTTGCTAGAAGTGGAATATCCCAAAAAGAATGCTATGTGTGATTTAGAGTCAAACTTATCTCTATCATCTTTGGTATTTAAAATATAGCATGTGGAGCCAAAGGTATGAAAATAGTCAACTCTAAATTTCTTAGAATGTATTATTTCATATGGAGTTTTCTTCAAATGAGAGTGAACAGTTACTCTATTTAACACGTAGCATGCAGTGTTTACAGCTTCAGCCCAAAAGGTTTTGGGTGTGTTGTGTTCGAGCATCATAGTTCTAGACATTTCTTGTAGTGATCGATTTTTCCTTTCGACTATACCATTTTGTTGTGGGGTGCGTGGAGTAGAAAAATTATGAGTGTACCCTTGAGATGTACAAAATTCCTCAAATGTATGATTTTCAAATTCTCCACCATGATCACTTCTAATGGTACATATTTTTCTTTGTAATAGATTTTCAATCTTGGAACAAAATTGTATAAAAACATGAATAGTATCATCTTTAGTTGTAATAAAGTGTACCCATGTGTATCTACTATAATCATCAACAATAACAAAACAGTATCTTTTACCACCAATAGATTGTGTCCTCGTGGGTCCAAATAAATCCATATGAATTAATTCTAAGGATCTACTGGTGCTAAGTACATGTTTTGGTTTAAAAGAGGTTTTGGTTTGCTTTCCCATTGTGCATGGTTCACAGTTTTCAACTTGATCAAAAGATAAAGTAGGCAATCCACGAACAAGATCATATTTCACTAGCTTTTTAATAACATGTGAACTAGCATGTCCTAGCTTTTTATGCCATAGTTGTAAGGTATTTTCATTTGCAAGCAAGCATTTTCCCACTACTGATTTCATAGAGTTAGGTTTAAGGATATAAAGATTTCCAACTCTATTTCCTTCATAAACAATATTTGTAGTGTTTTCTATCAATAACTTGCAGCAGGTTTTGTTAAATAACACATCATAACCACTATCACATAATTGACTAACACTTATCAAATTATGGTGCAAACCATCAACGAGTAGAACATTCTTTATTTCGAGGTTTGTACCAACATTACCTATTCCAACGATTTTTCCCTTACCATTGTCTCCAAAGGTGACTGTTCCACTTTTCTTTTCTTCAAAGGTTTGAAATGCATCCTTGTTCCCGGTCATATGTTTGGAGCATCCACTGTCAACCACCCATTCCTGCATTAAAATGTAGATTTTGGTACCCATGTGATGGTCCGATATGGTTAGAATCATTAAGTACAGACTTGTATAAAAGTTCTGATTCAGAAATCCAGTCGGTCGACAGTTGTTCGACCGACATCTGTCTCGGTCGACTAATTGTCGATCGAGAAGATTATTGTATTGCAAACAAAGAAACACAGAAATTTAGCTCGGTTGACCAATTTTCGACCGAAATAATTGCTGTTTAGTTGCTGTAGATTTTGATTTGTTACAGACATCCGGTTGGTCGACAATACTTCGACCGATTAAGGGTTCGGTCGACAATACTTCGACCGACTAAGTTTTTGTTTCAGTACAACAGTGCAGAAAATTAACAATATGCATGAAATCTTTTGTTTAGTTGAGATAAGACAATATAAATAGCAAAATGGAGCGTTTGGCCATATCTCGACTAAATTCCATTTGACTCTACTAAGTTTGGGGTTTTGGGACCCAAACTAAGTCGGAATCCTTAGTCTTATAAGGGCATGAAAAGGAATAGTGTCCAAGACGTAAACAAAAATGGCAAGTAATAGAATCAACTTCATTTCTCTTTCTAGCCATTGTGTTCTTGGGTACAGACAAAGTTTGAGTTCTTTTGGGTTGATTTTTCTTTGGAGCATATCCCAAACCTTTTCTTCCATTGAAAACAGTACCAACGCTTAGAATGTTATCAAGTATATCTTTTCTTCTTAACTCATAAAGTTCTCTTTGTAGCTTAGCAATGTCATTCATCTTCTTGTGTAGATCTTTTCTTGCTTGATCTAAATCAGATAACAATGAATCTCTTTCTTTTACAACATTATCATAGTCCAGATGGTTACACAAAATAGGTTGAGTCTGAAAATCTTTTAGTTTAGCTAACAATTCAGTCTTTTCTTTAGAAAGAAGATCAACATTTGTTTCTAAAGTGAGTAGCTTTCTAGTGGAATCATCTAAAGATGTTTTTAAAGACAAATTCTCAAGATCAATGTTGTTCTTTTCAGAAGAAAGATTATCTAATTTAGCAATTAGCTCATCATTTGATTTGATAACCTTCTTTAGTTTCTTCTTGACATCAACATACTTATCATGAATTTCTTGTAGACTAGTAACTAACTCTTCTTTAGGAAGATCAAGTAGGCTTACCTCTTGAGAGTCTTCATCATCTTCTCTTGCCATTAGACATTCCACCTTTTCTTCTCCGCTTTCACTGTCACTTGACTCGTCCCATGTAGCTTTATAGGCTTTTTCTCCCTTCTTCTTGTGTGTGCTTTTCTTTCCTGTCTTTGCTTTAGGACATTCATTTTTGAGATGCCCTTTCTTCCCACATTCAAAGCACCTAGGAGGGGTAGAAGAAGAACTGGAAATTTTGTTAGATTTAAATCTTTTGTATTTCTTACCGTTGACGATCAAGGCTTCTTCTCCTTCTTCTTCACTTGACTCCTCACTTTCTTGTGTGACGACCTTTGAAGCTTTTAGAGCCACATCCTTCTTCTTTCCTTGCTAAAGTTCACGTGCTCTTCTTTCTTCCTCTTCTAGGGTTGCTTCATGAGCTTCTAGGTTGCCAATAAGTTGCTCCATTTTCAGTCGGGTGAGGTCGTTTGCTTCTTCAATGGTTGTCACCTTTGGCTTATATTTTGGAGGAAGTGATCGAAGGATCTTTGATACCTGATCTTCTTCAAGGACAGGTTTTCCTAGGGCACTTAAACCATTAACAATAGTAGAGAATTTTGCAAACATTTCACTAATAGATTCATTAGGATCCATACGAAAGTGTTCAAACTTTTGTTTAAACATGCTAATTTTGGAATTTTTGACTTGGACTGTACCTTCATAGGTTATAGACAGTCTATGCCAAATATCATAGGCTGTGTCACAATTAGATATTCTATTAAATTCTCCTACCGAAATAGAACAATATAAAATGCTTACAGCTTTTGCATTCATTTGAGCCAGCTTTACCGTATTTGCATCCCATTCTGCAAATTGAGTTTGAGGGAGCTCATATGGGGTTGACACCATTCTCCATAAGTCCCAATTGATTCCTTGGAAGTAGAACTGCATCCTTCTCTTCCAATATTGGTAGTTTGTTCCATCGAACGCTGGAGGCCTAGCAACAAGTGTCCCTTCAAGGTTAAGGTTATTGAGCACTCCGTCACCCATTTCTTCAAGACCTTGTTAGGGTTCCTTGAAGCCTGCTCTGATACCAATTGAAAAACACTAGAGGGGGGTGAACAGAGTTTTAAATTAATTTTAACAATTATTTAACTCAAACAACCACAATTGAGATTAGAAGAAGGAGACAGGTGTTTAGAGTGGTTCCAACTTTAGCAAATACTAAAGTTCTCAGTCCACTACCCGGTTGCTTACCCAACCGGGATTTTGAAAGTATTTATTTTATTACCTTCTCAAGGATTTATACAAAATACAATACTTTCCTTTACACCCCTTGAACAGCCTTCACTTGAAGTAGGTGCACCAACTTGAGTTAGCCTTCTTGAAGTAACTCCAAGCTCCCCCTTGAAGTAGCCTTCCTCTCTAGAAGTAACCTCCTATTGCACCAGCCTTCTGAAGTAGTTCAAGGTCACCTTCTTCACCAAGAAGATCTCCACCCTCTCCAATCCGCAGCCTCCAACCTAGGAGTAGCAAGGAGAGTACGAACAGTAATAGAGAACAAGAAAGGAAAAAGGAAATTACAACTTATCCTTTGTAGCCCAAGGCTTGATTTGCCTAGATCAAGCGTATAGATCTCCTAACCAAGTGTATGGACTTGTGATTGCAGTGGGTAGGAGATACTAGCCTATAGGACACAAATTTTGAGCTAAGGAAGGAAGTGTCCAATTGTCACAATGCTCAAATTGCTCACAAACAGATTGCTCAAAGTATGCTCAAGGATTTCTCAAGTGTAACAAGTGAGTTTGAGTGTCCTATGGCTTGTCCTATTTATAGGAATGGTCTAAGGATGCTTAAGGATGTTCTAGACAACTTCTAGGGGTTTCTAAGTGCTTGACTAGCCGTTAGGTACAACTTTGTTGCTTTAGCAATGGCTAATTAATTTACTCTGCAGTTGCTGTCAGAGTTCATCTCGGTCGAGGAATGGTCGACCGAGATACCTACTCGGTCGAAGTTTTGTCGACCGACAGGCTCTCTGGATCAAGTGATTTGCAACGTCTATCTCCAACTGCCAACTACCTTGTCAGTTGTGTCTAACGGCTACTTTGGATCTTTCTCGGTCGAGAAGATTGTCGACCGAGAGTGTCTCGGTCGAGGAGTTGGTCGACCGAGATTGATCTTGTTTCAATGTTTCAATTTAGGCACTAATTATATGTATGAGTGTGCAGATGTGATCCGATTTGAAGGGGATGACTTATCTAAATGTGGTGTTTAGCTCGGGAAGATCTAACACTTGATTTACATGCAATCTAAGTACTTGTACATTATATATTTGTACAAGCTCTTACAAGGCGATTACATTGCATGAAAATATAAATATGGAAGCATATGGATTTCCCTAGTACTTTGTCATCCTCCTTGTTCCTACACACTCAAGTAGCTCGTTAGATCAATTAGAATGAAATGTTTGTCATAATCAAAACAAAGGGATTTATAGATGTCCATTTAGCCAACAATTACTGCATCAGGTGGGTTCATCGCATAGAGCCTTGTTGTCGCCTGAGGTTGATTCAGTGCTGACGATCCAGCCTGGGACGCTTGTCCATGTCCTCTAGCTGCTCCTTGAAACTGCCTCCTCTGAGATCCTTGTTGACTCTACCTCTGTGGTTGTGTCACACTGGCTGGTCTAGCCTTGCAGTCCTTCATCAGATGCCCCACCTTCCCACAGTTGTAACAGCTTATGTCTTGTTGTTGTGGTCTGGGTGGTCCTATGATCGACATCGATGATAAACTGTGAGTCTCTTGAGGCAGTAGGCTTCATCCTCTACCCCTACTCGGTGTCCACTGTGTCTGAGCACTAGGTCGGGGTGATGGAGGTGTAGGTGCAAAAAATCTAGGCTTCTTAAAGTCTCTAGATGAAGACCCCTAGAACTGAGGATATCTCTTATGGGTTTTCCTCTTCTCAGCTACGGATCTCTCTATCCTTCAGACTGACTCAACAAAGGTAGAGAACCTCTCCCGGTTTTCTAGGGCAGACACAGGAGTAGTCAACTCAGCGTTCAACCCCTTCTCGAACCTTCTAATCCTCTCTTCTTCTGTAGCAGCCATGTGCGGACAAAACCGCAGCAACTCCATGAACTTAGCTTCGTATTTGCTAATGTTCATTATACCTTGTCTCAATCTCTCGAATTGAGAGATCTTATCGTCTAAGAACGTCTTTGGGAAGTATTTGTTGACAAATTCCCGACGAAAGTCTTCCCACGAAACCTCCACTCTTGGCCTTTTCTGTTCTTCCATGGTCCACCAGTGACCAGCACTCCCTTTGAGAAGATAGATGGCATGTCTAACCATCTCAGCTTCTGGGATGTTTAGAATTCTGAAGGCTTTCTCCAACTCGGTCAACCACAGATCGGCATCTACAGGGTTAGCCGTTCCAAAGTATTCGGTCGCTCCGACTCTGCGAAGTCGCTCGAAAGTCTTACCGATACCTTACACTTCAGGCTGGGCAGGTGCCCTAGGTGTAGGCATGGGAATTCTATCGGTGATGTGTGTCATGGCAGCCATAAACTGCCCGAACATAGTCTGAACAGTTGGGTTTCCCATATTAGCTGGGTCAAACTGAGGTGGCTCCATGGGTGGCTCAGGTATAGGCTGTTCTATTTCTGGGTTCCTTGCACCTTCTCAGGGTGCAGCGACACTACTTTCTGCCACGTACTCCTCGTGTGGTCTAGACATCCTTACTTATCTTCTTCTCCTGAGGAGCAGAAGACTCCATTAGATATATTGGAAACACTAAGGATAGACTCGACATCCTAAGTCCTATGTCTCTGTAGACTCAGCGAACCTAGATCTTTGATACCACTTATTAGTGGGGTCTGATCTCCAAAACCCGAGATAAACTCAGCGGAAGCGATTCGATTAGCAGCGGAATATGAAAAATCACTAAAAATTAAAACTTTTTAGGAAAAGATCTTGAAACAATAAAACTCCTTTTATAAGAAACAAGTTAAATAGTTTACATCTCTGTTAAATCACTTCTTGAGTGATTATGTACAACCAGATACAAAATCTCAAGATTAAAAACCAAAATCTTAGACATACTGACTCCAAGGACCTGAGAGTACAGAGACGACATAAGACTAACTAACTATAAGACTGGACAGTCAGTATCTCCACCTGAGATTCACTGTTGCCCCTGATGCTACTGCTGTTGATACTGTTCTCCCGTAGACTAGTTCCTTCGTCCTCAACGGCCACCTAAAAAGTTGAAATCTACGAGGTGAGACAATTTTAAATAATTGTCCCAGTGAGAGTTATAACTCTCCGCCATAAGCTTTATAATAGCAATCAAAGAACAATATATTCAGTATAAGCTTTAAGACTTTCAACAACAGATTTTATATTAAGTAAAGTAACTTCATTAAGGAATATGAAGAATAAGAATACTAGTATAAACAATGTAGCATCAATCATTGTTTCTCAAAATTCAACCCTAGCAGATATACTACGCGGTTGATTATGTTTTACAAACATTAGTATGCCCTGCGGAGATGAGGTATACCGCTCATACTCCAACCGATCACTACTAAGTCGCATCGGTATCATACCTAGGTCATCAAAAGAGCCAGATTCTTATGACCTCATCTTCCTCAGTCAGTGTGAGGATCAACATGCAGGACACCTAGTGTCTCTGCTACTATAGCTCACCAGGGTATTCTGGCACTTCGCTATTAGAGTCACAGTTGCATTCTGTACTCTCTTCACCATCGAAAGATCTCTTGTTTATCTCTCATCGATGCAGTATTAAATATTTCCTCGGGAGAATAGTGTTACATCACCCCGACATAAACATGTAGTGAAGGATTGATAGATTAAGATACATCTACATCAACTCCTACACTAGGATGTAAGGATATTCACGTCCATATTTCCCCACATACTCAAAAGTATGTGATCCAGGAGTTCCCTTAGGAAAACCTGTTTCACCATCATTCAACTTCTGACAATGATGGATCTATGATCAGGGCTCTACATGGTATGGTTATTCTTGATTAGTTAGGTACATTTCAGTATTCTTTTAGCATCAAATATGTTTCCAATCAATTAAGTATTAAACATTGCTATAACAGAAGAATACTAAATGCATCAAGTTCATCTCACATCAGTTATCATATGGATATCAATTCATCACATGTCATCTAATCATCATGACCTTGATGTTAGTCATGGCTCTTACAGCCCATTAGTCTCATATATTATCACTTAAGCATAGGCAACATAGCATGTATCATTATTCATAAAGCCTATATTATGCTTCCAGTGAACATGATATCATAACCCTTACCTGGGTATGATCATCCTCTTATAGGAACCTGCATGGTTATTTCAACTGATAATAATAAACAATCCATTTCCTGATCAGCAATTATAAGCAGGAATAACTTTTCAATTCAAGGGTTGTACCTTCATGCCTCCACTAAGGCTAGGTTCCCTTATTTACATCAATTAGGGTTATTAAATCCCTTGTATTATGATTAAGAATAATGATCTCTCATTTCATACCTTATTCATGAAGATGCATGCTTAAAAGCATAACTTGGAATTAGGGTTTATTGTACATTTCATCACATCACCCTCAATTAGGGTTTACTATTCACATTTCATGTTATTGCCCTAAAATTAGGGTTTACAATTTACTTCATAGTGATTTGAGCTCATAGCATCACCATGTATAAAATTATCTTCATTGATGCCTTCAATTGAGGTTAAGATTCATCTTTCATCATAATTAGGGTTTTCATGATCTCACCTTGATGGATCATACCCTAATCATGTACATTCACATGTATTGAAGGTATTTTAATTAACTTTCATTCACATTAGGGGTCTTCTATTTCCTCTCACTAATAGATGATGATTACATCATTCTAGATCATATTAGGTCAAGTCACTATTGATTCACATGGTTCAAGTCACCACTATCATGTCATTAGGGTTTTGATTAAACAAGGGTGTCATCTACTTGAACCCTTCAAGGGCACATTGGTAATGGTCACCATTGATCATAGCATGGGTCAAACTACTAAGCACTTAGCCCCTTAATGTCTTTAGGTATCATTAGGGTTAGATTAATCAACCATTGAACCATCTAAGCCTTCAAGGCATTAGGTATTCTTAACCCTAAAAGTCCCCAAACGGTTTCATACTTCAACCTCCAAACGGTTTTGAAACCGCATGGAGGAGTTGACCGTTTGATAACTTCGACCCCCAAACCGCATAACACACAAGACCGTTTGACCTTAAACGGTCTTGAAACTGTCTGATTGTGTTGACCGTTTGGACATGGTTGATCTTGAAACCGTTTCACCAAACTGCATGACCCAAACTGCCTAAGCAAACCGCATGGATTCAAACCGCATGAGCTCCAAACAGTTTTGAAACCGTTTGAGACCAAACGGTCTTGAGACCGTTTGGGCCCAAATGGTCTTAAGACCGTTTGGACTCAAACGTTCTTGAGACCGTTAGGTCCAAAAAGGCTCAAAACCGCAAGGACCTCAAAGGTACATCAACACTTGTAATCGATTAGGGTATTCAATGGTGAACCCCTCAATTGGTCTCATGCATTCTAAACACTTATCAATTGAGTCAATTAGGGTTATCCTTAACCAATTAGACACTCAATTGACCCTCAATTGATAGCCAATTAGGGTTGGAACCAGTTGAAATAGGATTTGTAATCGATTAACCATCAACATTGATCAACATGAACCTAATTGAAGTTGAACCCATCAATTACCACTGAATTGGGCCCCAACTTGGTCCAATCGGTCTTGATATCGTTTGGACATCCTACAAACGGTCTTGAGACCGTTTTCCCAAAGTTTCATCAAAATCTAAGTCAATTTGTTAAGGTTTGAACCCTAATTAGGTCTAAAATCAGTACTTTTAATTAATTCAACAACCTATTGTGATTGGACCCTCAATTGATCAAATAACCTTAACCCTAGACCACCAAACGTTCTTGGGTGATCACCAAACGGTCTTGAGACCGTTTGGGTGAACCCCAAATGGTTTTGAAACCGTTTGGGCCTCTCAGCCCAAACTTCAAAAAGATAGGTCCATAAAATCAGCAATTTGAACCTGATTAGGGTTAGGGTGATTAAAGTGCCTTCAACTTGAGTTTTACTTGCAATTATATGGTGATTCTTTGTAGATAGTTAATTCATAATGTTGTCAACAGACTCTCAAACGGTCAACCCTTGGTAAAACCCCTCAAATGGTTTTGAAACCATTTGAGTCCAAACGGTTTTGCAAACCGCATGAGATCAAACGGTTTTGAAACCGTTTGGTCCCAAACGGTTTTGCAAACCGTTTGAACCATGGGAGGATGACCGTTTGAAAAAGTAACCTAGGTAATCACGCCCATTATCATCTACCTTGATACCAAGGTCGGTTCTTCACGGATTGCTTGCAAGATTGCAAGGAAAGTTGGGGAAGAAGAAGAACTAACTACTATTTTGCAAGAACAAGATATGCATAATAAAGCAAGAGGTTTAGAGATATAAAACCCGCCTTATGGTCGTTCCTAGAACTCCAATATTCCAAGATTTCATACCTTTAATGTCTTATTGAGCTCCACAGGTCGGCCAAAGGTGTTTCTCCAAGAAAAGGTTGGGAAAAGTCGGCTAGAAAGAGAAAGCTAAGTCAAATAACCATAAAACCAACCTTATAAGCCAACTTCCTCCATGAATCCGAGCAAGGTGATGGTCTCTTCTTACCTTAGAATAGGTTGGTCGTCTCCCTCAGATCCAGAGCTCTGCCTTAGTCGGTTTAGCAAGGGGGATAAGTGAGGAAGTAAGGAAACAATCGTTGGTTTGTAAAGGAAAAGATGACTATATACCTCAGGGGTATATATCAAGATAAAACTAACTTATTCCTTATCTCTCAACTAGGTCCCTCCTTTACATCTAAGGCACGTTCACTCTATCATAACTAATCAAAGCCCATCATAAACTCAAGATCTAAGGGTAAAGAAAGCCAACATGAAAACTAAGGTGCACATATATAAAGGGTCTCTTTACTTATAACTTGGTGATTCTACTACAAAGGTTATTCTTCTTATCTGATTATTTAATTGAAGTGCCCCCTTCATCATTCTTCCTCTAAATGATGTCAAGAGTCACAAAAGATACTCTAGAAGGTGTGTTTTACAAATTGCACCCCACATTTTGGGTAAATTGCACTTTACACCAAAATTAGGGTTTTAAGCACAAAGATTTCTCCACAAGCTGCATCTTGATGCCCAAGCTTGGGAGAATCCACCATACTTCATCATATTCACTCATATGATGTCTCATCATCAGAGGAACATCTCAACATGTGAAATTTGCAAGTTAACCCTTCTAATTGGGTAATTTGCACATAGGTGCCTGCATTACAAAACAATACTACAACATTGTTTAAAAAGGACAGAAATGAAATTGTATGTTCCTCAGGAACTTTAATTACATGCCAGGAGATAATCACAAGCATCTTAATTACATAATTAAGCAAAACACCTAGGGTTAACTCATAACCCATGTCAGGGATGTTACAATAAGCATCTCTTTTGTCGTTTCGCATGTTTTCTGTGGGATATAGTATGTATATGATACGTACTATATATTGTGGTGATTGGATATGTATATGTATATAAAACAAAATCCCTCATTAAATATTAAGTTTTAGATGCCTTCCAAATGCGACACATGTGAAAAGCTTGATCGACCAAGTGTGGGCATGCCCTAGCGTGGTGCACTGTCTATCTCGTGGAAGTGTGAAGAATGGATATGTGGGTCTGCCCTAACAGGGTGCATATTCATCGTGTTGGCTTTGGGTCGGACTTAACAAGGTGACCTAGATAGGATCTATCACCTTGAGGCATGGATATGACCATTGCAAGGAATTGCATATGACATCTTATCAAGAGTTGCATATGATGCAATTGGAAAGAGTTTCCTACCTGAGAGATCTAAGTTGTGGGTGACAACCCTAGCTGGTCCATGACTTAGAGGATTTTAGGATCTTGCCCACTAGAAGGTTGTACGCTACAATCTTCCAAATTGATGGTGAGGGCTATCAATTTGAACTAAAATAGTGGGAGCAATAATTAATTAAAGGCCTAGTTATATCATCAACTTTTCAAATCAATCAAATAAGTCAAAAATGAGTTTTTGGACTAAAATTGCATATTTTCCTTTTGTAGTACAAATGGCAACAAACAACAATCACTTTTCTTTGCGATCGGTCCTTGAAAAGGACAAGTTAAATGGGAATTTTTCCACGACTGGTTAGGACATTGAGAAGTGTTCTCAATCGTAGAGTGAAAGCTCTAAGTCCTAGTTATTCCAGAACCAGATGAACTCGATCCCACCATAAATAAGGGCTGAAAGTATTATTATGGAAGCATACAGAGGAAGACATTGATGAGGACTGCTTGATGTTGTGTTCTCTGAACTATGAGTTGTAGAGACAGCATGAGACATATGATGTCTCCAAGACACTGTCCTAGTATGTCATGACAGAAGGAGATCCAGTAAGGTATTCACACACTCAATGTGATTGGGTATGTGGAAAACCTGACTAAGAAGGATTCCCTCTGAGCCAAGAGTAGGCTATTGGTATGATACTGCAAATGTTGCGAGAATCATACAATTCATGATAAGCTACAACATGAACAACTTTGCAAGCATTGACAGAGTTGTTGGACATGTTGAGGATAGTAGAGGCAAAGATGAAGAAAGACAAACCATAATCTTTGATGTGATCAAAGAAAAGGTAATTCTTTAGGGAAAGGACAAGGGCAAAGCAAAGAAGTGTTCTGATGCTAGCGAGCAATCCAAGCCGTTTTCAGCCTCAAGGCACATGAGAAAAGGGTGTATGAGGGATTGCCCTATATATTTGGAAGAACAAAAGAAGAAGAAGGAGGGGATGGAGATCTCCACCTCAGGTATCATGAAATGAACCTCTTTTGAGGTATATGATACCAAGATATGGACATGTCATATATGATATCCACAAAGAAGTGATGGCCTTTGTGAAAGGACCAAGAAAGGATTACCCATCATTGGAGCAAGTGTTTCTTCCATAGATAAGAGTACCTTTTAGTTTATTTCATCCTAAAGGGCACGAAATAGATTTGAGAACTGCTATTTCATATTTTCCAATAGATAGAAACACTTTATTTTTGCATATTTTATGACAATGATAGCAATCAATAAAGAGATGTTTCAATCTTTGTGGCAATGCCTTGTTTATCTTGTGGTATTTGATATGCATAAGATAAAATGATACCTAAAAGTTATAGATAACTCAAACAATCAAATTAGCATCAATCATGAGAAATTCATTTCTAGTTTCCATGTGATGGATAAATTTAGACTCTTTTGGTTAGAGAACCAGTAAGAGACATGTATATCTTGGACATGATTAATCAATCTTCACTAAAGGTAGTGGGAGAATGACTATTCTATTAGGTATGATACATGTGATGTATTTACATACCTATTGAAACAAATGCTAATACTTCAAATGGTGTTTAGAGAAATACCAATATGAATATCTTGAAGTGTTCAAGATTATCATAGATGAAGTGTAAATTTGGTATAGTGTTAATTCATGATGAGATCAATGCATGAAATACTTGGACCAAATGTTTGAGATCCTTATGAGTGATTATGATAGTGAACTCATGATTAAGGCATGGTGATGTCTAAATCAAGAAGGAATCATACTCTAAGGAGTTAGAGAATGATTATCAAATAACTGAATTCTTCTTAATAAAAGAATACCCCACACTAATAAAGGACATTAAGAATCACAAGGAGTTGTAAGTTCTTATATCCTTGACGAATACACCTCATTTATCATGTGATGAGTTGTTCATGTGATGAGTCAACTATCTAGATGAATATGAGGAACTGAATTTTGAGTTATGGTTTATGACCATTACATCCTAAATGACATCCACGTGAACTATAAGGTATGACCTTGATGGTAGCACCCATTGGATGAAATCCATAAGTGCAAATGAATCTTAAGTCTTAAGACACATGGATAACATTTTGAGAAGGATGATGCTTGTTTATTGCAACTTAATGACTAAGACATTTGGCATATGGATAATAAAATTGCATTCCTATGAGGAATAAAACAAGGATGTGTACGTGACACAACCTATAAAGTTTATGAATCCACTAATGCAAATGAAGTCTATAAGTTACAATGGACTAATCAATGTGATTGATTGAGTACAAGCAACTCAGAATTGGATCTTTACTTTGATGATATAGTCAAAGGGTTTGATTGATATGTCAAAGATAAAGAAGGATATGTGATTTAGTGGGAGCGTATTCACATTCCACATGTTGATGTGAAATGGAAATGTTCTAGAATGGAAATTGAAAAGTGGAAATTATCTTTAAGGAAGATAGAGATGTTTCCTCTGTGATAGGAATAGAGATCTATAGAGATAGTTCTAAAAAATCTCTTGACTTGAAAAGAGAAAGCATACACTGGCAATCTGTACTGAAGGGTTCAGTATGCACATATTAAGTGGGAGAAAACTTGTCCATGTTACATGGAGTTAGTATCCCAAGGCCAAGTGTCCAATTCTTATGAAGAATGGGAACACTAAGAATAGATATGGATCTATCATGTATGTAATCATCCCATTATCTTGCATGTATCGACATGGCAAGAACAAAATGCATTCATCATCTTGTATGTAGGACATGGCAATATGATGTGCTCATCCTGATAACTCTTATGTAAGACATGACGAGTGGATGTCTGTCTACTTCCAGTAAGGGTTACTGGAATACCATGAGAACTTGATAAGTACTTGAGAAGTACTAGTTCTATGGAGATAAGGAAGAGTTCAAAGTAAAGAGTTACATTGATGCGAACTTTCGAAAGGACAGAAAATTAATCACAAAATATATATATATGATATATAAAAGTGAAAGTTTGTTGATAATTGGAAGTGTTCCAATAAAACCATTTAAAAGGAAATATCGAGTATCTATGTGTTGGAGAACAGCAGTGGATACTATATGGATCTGGAAGTTCATGAGATGAACGTATAGATATTTCGCTCATTGATGACAAGTATGGAATCCTTGATCATGCAATGTGGCTAAAGGTTAGCAAAGGAATACTAGATCACATATTATGGCAACTCCATCTCATACGTGTGACGTACAATGAAGAGATGAGAGACATGCAGTTAAAAACTGACTTTGGCAAGGTGTTGCCATAACTCACTATGTTCGCACTAGAGCACAGTAACATGTGGGACATGTTTGAAGATCACTATGAATATGATTCAAGGGTGATTGGCTCACAGTGCAAGTGGGAGTCTGTTGGTATGTATGCCCTGAGAGCCAATCATGGGATGATTGGTGGGATACATTAAGATTGATTTGAGAAACATCAAAGGCAAGCTTCCAATTCTTTCTGGTTCAGTCATATGAGACAGTGACAGAACAGATTGAATGTCTACAGAATGACAATACTCAATGACGTATGCTTTCAGGTTCAGGACCTGAATGATGAGATCATACAGATGCTAAGAGTTTGTACATTCTTGTTATGTCCCTAGTCAGATGTCATTGTGGAAGGTAGATAGACAACAATGACACACAAGACTAGATTGTGGTGTTGGTTGATGATAGAATCTCATTAGTCATGATATAGAGATATCAAACCAAACACATAGGTACTTGTTAGAGAACAACTGTACCGGACAGACCCACCGTGAGTTTGACACATGGAACCATGACATGGTAGTCACAGTCAGTACTCACAGTGATGGTGGTGAGTGCGATTCTTTGACCTGAAATCACTACACTCACATGTCGTTGGGCACACTTTGACATCATCAAACGCAGTCCTGAAACATGGGTTGTTATAAAGGTGATGATTGAGTGGCTTTGACACATGGGGCTTTTGAGGGGTGAGTGATAGATATGGGATTTGTCCCTCCTGAGGGAGTTTGATATCCAGGAGTCGTCAGTCCCGGTGTGACCGGGAGCTGTAGAGACACTGTCCAAGACCAGAGGTGAAGATCGCGCAAGCCGCGAGGTATTGTCGTCGAGCAAGCCTCGGGACAAGGTATGATTCCACAAACCATCCTTTCCTATTGTATAGACGTTGACGCGTTTCCTTGTTCTGGGTTTGGGGAGGAGAAAATTTTTGTTTCCGCTGCCTTCTCTGCCTCCCCTAAAACCCAACAGCCTATACACATACCTAGGGCACTTACCCATCCAGAAGGACAAGGAGCCGGCAAGACATTTGAACGACTTCGCCGGGTTGGAGCCACAGATGTGGGAACAGCTGACCCAACAGATGCTGACTTGTGGCTAACTGAACTAGAGAAGGCCTTTAGAATCCTGAACATCCCAGAGGCTAAGAAGGTAAGACATGTTGTGTATCTTCTCAAATTGGGTGTTGGTCACTGGTGGACCATGGAGGGGAAAAGGCCAGGTGTGGAGATTGAATGGGAAGTATTTCAACGAGAATTTGTAAACAGATACTTTCCTAAGATGTTCTTGGATCATAAAATCTCTCAGTTTGAGAGGTTAAGGAAGGGACCAATGAACATTAGTGAGTATGAGGCTAAGTTCATGGAGCTGTTGTGGTTCTGCCCACACATGGCAACTACATATGAAGAAAGGATTAGGCATTTTGAGAAGGGATTAAACTCTGAGTTGACCACTCCTGTGTCTGCTCTGGAGAACAGGGAAAAATTTGCTACCTTTGTGGAGTCAGTCAGGAGGATAGAGAGGTCCGTGTCAGAGAAGATACAGACCAAGAACAAGAAGATGTATCCCCAGTTTCAAGGATCCTCATCCAAAGATTTCAAGAAACCAAGGTTTTTTGTGCCTACACCACCACTTAGATTTAGTAACCAGACGCAGTGGAAATCAAACAGGGGTAGAGGAAGAAGCTTACCACTAGAAGGAGCTCGTAGCTCAGCATCTATGTCGGTTACAGGACCATCTAAACCTCAGCAAGGGATCAGAAGTTGTTTCATATGCAGAAAGATGGGGCATCTGATGAAGGATTGCAGAGCCAGAGAAGTGAGTGTGACTCAACCTCAAAGGCAGAGTCAGCAAGGTTCTCAAAGGAGACAGTTTCCAGGTAATGCTAGAGGACGTGGACAAGCGTCCCAAGCTGGATCATCGGCACCCAGTCATTGAGAACTGAATCAACCACAGGTGACGGTGAGATTCTATGCGATGAATCAACGTGATGCAGTAATCAACCCTCAGGTTGTGACAAGTCAGATGGAGTTGTTTTATTCTGATATGTCTACATATTGCATCGTATATTTTTTAATTGACCTGGGTGCTACTCATTCCTTTATCACTCGAAGAGTGATTCTTGACTGCGACATGACTATAAGTCATAGAGTAGATAGTTTTCTGTTAGAAACTCCTTTGATGGGATCTGTTGTTTTGCGAGAGGTATGTTCTCCCTGCATCCTCTTCTTTTCTGAACATCGCATTCAAGTGGATCTTATACCACTTGAGATGTATGGGTTCGATGTAATCCTTAGGATGGATACCTTAGAAAGGTATAAGGTTGTCTTGGATTGTGAGTCCAAGCAAGCTGTGTTCACTAATGATAATGACACATGGATCTTTCAAGGAGAGAGAAAGATTCTACCCACCTGTCTTGTGTCGGCTATGGTTGCTGAGAAGCTGATGAGGCAAGGATGTTACACATTCTTTGCCCATGTGGTAGATACTACCATGGAGAGTCTTAATCTTGTTGAAGTTCTGGTAGTCATGGAATTTGAAGATGTATTTCCTGAAGAACTACCAGGAGTACCTCTGATGCGGGAGATTGATTTTGAGATTAATCTAATCCCAGACACACAACCTATAGCACAAACACCGTATAGGATGGTTCCTGCTAAGATGGAAGAACTCAAGAAACAACTGCAAGAGTTGCTTGAGAAGGGTTTCATCCGACCGAGTACTTCACCCTGGGGTGCTCCGGTCCTCTTTGTTAAAAACAAGGATGGATCAATGTGATTATGCATTGATTACAGACAATTAAATAAAGTAACAATAAAGAATAAGTATCCTCTACCGGGGATTGATTATCTCTTTGACCAGTTGCGTGGTGCAACCATCTTCTCAAAGATAGATTTGAGGTCGCGATATCATCAGCTGTGTATTAAGGAGGGTGACATACCTAAGTCTGCTTTTAGAACAAGGTATAGTCACTATCAGTTCACACTTATGTCGTTTGAACTAACTAATGCACCAGCTGCATTTATGGAACTCATGAATAGAATCTTTCGACCTTCTCTTGATCAGTGTGTTGTCGTCTTCATAGATGACATTCTGATCTACAGTACAGATGCTCAGCAGCATGAGCAGCATCTTCGCCGGGCTCTAACTTTGCTAAGAAAGCATAAGTTATATGCTATGTTTAGCAAGTGTGAGTTCTGGTTACCAGAAGTTTCTTTTCTTGGACACATAATATGGGCTTCAGGTATTTGTGTTTGCCCTAAAAAGGTAGAATCTGTCCTATAATGGGAGCAGCCGAAGACACCAATGGAAATCCTCAGTTTCTTAGGGTTAGTAGGCTATTACGGGAGGTTCATTAAGAACTTCAGTTCTATAGCTTTACCCTTGACCAAGTTGACCAGGAAGGATGTTCCTTTTACCTGGAGTGACAAATGTCAACACTCTTTTTCAGCTGTTGAAGGAGAGGTTGACAAGTGCACCTGTGCTTGTGTTACCTGAGCAAGGGAAAGGATATATAGTTTTCTGTGATGCCTCTCAGAATGGAATAGGATGTGTGTTGATGCAGGATAAACAAGTGATTTCTTTTACTTCTCGACAGCTTAAGAAACATGAGGAGAATTATCCGACACACGATCTAGAACTAGTTGTTGTAGTTCATGCCTTGAAAATCTGGAGACATTATCTTTATGTAGAGACATTCCAGATTTTCACAGACCAGAAAAACCTAAAGTATGTCTTTTCTCAGCATGAGCTTAACATGAGGCAACGCCACTGGATGGAGTTGATCAAGGATTACGATTTTACAATTGATTACCATCCAGGGAAGGCCAATGTAATTGTTGATGCTTTGAGTAGGAAATCAGCAACACCAGCCTTAAAAAGAGCACAACTGAATTCCTTGGTGTGCTCTAGGAGGGATATGCTTATCTCTTTAAGACAAGACAATGTACAGTTAAAAGTATCATTGTTATCTAGACTGCTAGATGAGATGCATATAAAACCTACTCTGAGACAACAGATTAAGGAGGCACAACAAGCTGATGTTGTAGTTCAGCAGATTAGGTTAGAATATGGTAGTGAGAAACTAGATGGTTTCCATGATTCAGATGATCAAGTAGCCTGTTATCATGATAGAATGATAGTGCCAGATGTGGATAACTTGAGGAAGATAGTCCTGGAAGAAGCTCATTCTTCAATGTATGCTATGCATCCAGGAAGCACCATGATGTATCAAAACTTGAAAGATATGTATTGGTGGCCTGGTTTGAAGAAGGACATTGTTGAATTCATTATGCGGTGTCCTGGGTGTCAGCAAGTTAAAGCTGAACACCAGAAGCATGGAAGAACAATGCAACCTTTACCCATACCACAGTGGAAGTGGGATCATGTGACCATGGATTTTGTGGTTGGTTTACCCAGAATAGCCAAAGGTCATGATTCCATCTGGTAATAGTTGATAGGTTGAAAAAGACAACACATTTCTTACCTGTTAAAACAACCTATTCTGCTGAGAAGCTGGCACAGTTATATGTAGATGAGATAGTGTGGCTGCATGGGGTCCCAGTTACCATTGTTTCTGACAGAGGTCCCCAGTTTATGAGTCATTTTTGGGAGCGACTTCATAAAGCCTTAGGCACACAGTTAAGGTTTAGTACAACCTTTCATCCTCAAACAGATGGACAATTAGAAAGGACTATACAAACTTTGTAGGACTTGCTTAGAACACGTATTTTTCAGTTTACAGGAAGTTGGGATCTGCACCTAAGTTTGATATAGTTTGCCTACAACAATAGCCATCAACATACCATTGACATGGCACCTTATGAAGCCTTGTATGGGAGATGTTGTAGATCTCCCTTATGTTAGTATGAAACTGATGAATATCAACTTTTAGGTCCTAATCTTATGCAGCAGACCACCAAAAAAGATTAAAATAATACAATAGAAGTTAAAGACTGCACAGGATAGACAGAAATCATATGTTGATAAGCATCGTAGACCTCTAGAATTCTAGGTTGGAGACAGAGTGTACCTCAAGGTTTCACCTTGGAAGGGAGTTCTTAGATTTGCAAGGAAAGGAAAGCTAGCTCCTAGGTTTTTGGGGCCTTATCCAATCATTGAACTGATTGGAAAGGTAGCTTATAAGCTAGAGTTACCACCAGAATTACAAAGGTTACACCCAGGGTTCCACATTTCCATGTTAAGGAAATGTCATCCTGACACAGAATCAGTTCTGCAGCCTATGGAAGTAGAATTGAAAAATGATATATCTTATGAAGAAGGATCAAGAAGCTGAAAAAGAAAGACATTCGTCTTGTAAAACTCCTCTGGAATCACCGCGGATTTGAAGAAGCTACATGGGAACTAGAAGAAGAGATGAGGAGGAAATACCCTGCTCTTTTCTCTTAATATATTTTTGTAATGATTTCGGGGATGAAATCCTTGTAAGGGGTGGATAATTTGTAACATCCTTGACCTAGGTTTTGTACTAACCCTAGGTGTTTTGCCTAATGAAGTTGATTAGATTCTTGCTTGTATTTCTTGAAAAGTAATTAAGGTTTCTGAGGAACTTATATTTGATTTTCAGTCCTTTTTCAATAATGTTGAAACATTGTTTTGTTAATTTTGGAGTAATGTGAAAATTACCCAAGTAGAGGGGTTAACTTAAAAATTGCACATGTTAAGATGTTCCTCTGATGTTGAGACATCAAAAGAATGAATATGATGTAGTGGTATGGTTTCCACAAGTTTGAGCATCAAGACAAAGCTTGTAGAGCAATCCTTGTGCATTAAAAACCTAGTTTTGGTGTAATGTGCAATTTACCCAAAACCTAGGGTTAAACATGCAATATAACACCTATAGAGGGTCTATCATGTGTCTTGGCATCAATTAGAGAAAATAAAATGAGAGGGGTGCCTCATTTGAATGATCAAGGAAGAGAAAGAATCTTGATATTGAAATAATCAAGAGTTAAGCACAAATGGCTCTTTAATATAACTTAATGCAAAAAGAAATATATTAATTATGGAGCCCTTCAACCAAAAGTTTGAGGATGTGTTTGTAATAGTATGGAAGAGATTGTGCCATGCTTGGGCACCAAAAATATCTTGGTTGAGTGGAAGCTATTCACATTAATAATATATAAAGCAATATCCAATAAAAGGATGGATCTTAACACATAACTCTTTAAGGTGTTTAGTTCCTTTTCCATTAAACCTTGTATAATGGAGAAGTTTTGCAAGGTTTTAGAATGTGTATACGTGGCTAAAGAATGGAAGAAGCTTTGGTTGGAATTAAAGAAGATAAATCTCTTTTTCTAATTGCCTTGAAAATCCATCAATATGTATATGTATATATCTTTTCCAACAACACCCCAAGGCTCGTTTCATAAGTTATTTTCCTTATCACCTTGCTTTGGCCGACCAAGGAAGAGATATGGAGCATAGGGAGGATGACCAAACCTGTTGGTAAGTTTGGATCAACTCCTACCTCGAATTCATGGTGGAAACCATAAAACAAGGATAGATTCATGGTTTTCTTCACACGATTTCCTTTTCTAGCCATCTTGTTCATCCAAGGATTGAAGAACGAACCTTGGACAAATTCTGGAGCTCAATCCACCATTAAAGCTGCGGATCTTGGAGCTATGAATCAGTTCTAGAGGCGGGTTTTATAACTCTAACCCTTAATCATTGCTAATGCATCCATCTCTTTAATAATCGTTGGCTATTTTCTTCTTTGGTATTCTTTTGGTTAATTGCTATAACTTTCGTGAAGAACAGCAAAAATTCTTGGCTTCCCGTAGGAAGAAGATGATGACGTTAACTTTGATGATTATCCAAAGAAAATCACTTTACCAAACGGTTTGATTTTGTTGATCAAACGGTTTTCCAAACCGTTTGGGAGCAAACGATTTCAAACCGTTTGAATACAAACGGTTTTATCCACACCGCATAGAAGCAAACGGTCCAAGACCGTTTGGTGGTGTTGACCAAGCGTTGACCGTTTGGAGGTCTTTTGAGAATAATGTAGACTAATCACCTATCAATAATTATCAATTAATTCCAATTAGTTCACCAATTGAAGGTCCATCAACCATCTAAACCCTAATCAGGTTAGTTGTTGATTTGATAATTGAATAAGGTTGAAACTTGGGTTGAGTGACCCAAACGGTTTCAAAACCGTTTGGAGATCACCCAAACGGTCTCAAGACTGTTTGGTGATCACCCAAGACCATTTGGAGGTCTAGGGTTAAGCATGGTTGACCAATTGAAGACCCAAAGGTACTAAGTTGAAGTACAATCAATTGTTGATTTGGTGCTCAACTCAATAATCCAATCCCTAACTAGTTGGCTTGGTTTTTGGTATTGACTTGGGAAAATGGTCTCAAGACCGTTTGGAGGTCATCCAAATGATCCTAAGACCGTTTGGGGTCAGATCATGACCAAATTGGATGATGGTTCAATGGGTTCAAATCAATTAGACTCACATTGATTAATGTTGAAGGGTCATCGATTCCAAACCCTAATTCAATTTGACTTGTTAAGACCATACTTGGTCCATGCGGTTTTGAGGTGGTTTGGACCAAACGGTCTCAAGACCGTTTGAGTCCAAATGGTCTCAAGACTATTTTGGACCAAACGATCCCAAACCATTTAGGGTCATGCAGTTTCAAAACCGATTGTGTCCATGCGGTTTCAAAGTGGAGTCCATGCAGTTTCAAAAGTCAAACTTGGGAAAACGGTCTTCACCTACTACTTTAGCAAACGGTCTTGGAGGTCCACTTTACCAAACAGTTTCAAGGATAGTTCAACACCGCATGAAGGTCCAAACGGTCTTAGACCTTTTGGAGGTTAAGTATGCAAGACCGTTTGAGGTCTGATCTATGCAAGACCGTTTGGGGTCTTAGAGGCCAAGGTCGTTTGGTGTATGTTTAACCAAAACCGCATGAGTACTTAAGGTGGTTAAAGGACAAAGTCATTAGTTAAATAGTATAGTCAAAAGTGATCATGGTATTTGTATCTTCAAGGGATAGTGTGATTAAAAACCATGATGTAATTAAGCATTAATGATCACAATGGTAATGACATTACCCATGATGTCAAATTTCTTTCATGTTGAGATGATTTACTCTAATCAAGGTTAAAGCTAATATCATCCTATAGAGGATGAGAGAGAAAAGACTTCTTATATGAATGTTAATTAAGTAACGGACTTCCAGTATGAATGAATGCCTAATTAGGGTATGATCCATGTTAGTGAGATCATGAAACCCTAATTATGATGGTTAATGAATCTTAACCCTAATTCAGGTTAATAATGGAAGTATCACTGATACATGATGAAGGTATGATCCTAATTCATAATGATGAAATAGTAAACCCTAATTCAGGTCATGTTGAATATGAACCTTAATCAAGGGTGATGTGATGTGAATAGTAAATCCCAATTCCAAAGAAAGTAAATGCAAGTGTGAAACCCTAATCATGGGTTATGCTTTACAGTATGAAGCTCTATGATTAGATAATCAAATGAGGAATCACTATTCCTATTTGAGCTAAAAGGGTTGGTTAACCCTAATTGAATTGATATGGGAAACCCTAACCCTAGTAAGGGTATAGTGGTGCAACCCTTGAAATAGTAATGCTATCATTATTGAACAATGTTCTGATATAGAAATAATGTGCCTGTTATCATTTGTATTAATCATGCAGGTTTTATGAAATAGTGAGCATAGCTAGGTAAGAACTATGATGCCATATTCATTGAAGGCACTTTATAATCTTTTGAAAGCAATGATATGCTATGTTGCCTAGTGAGAGGTAACAGATGAGATTGATAGGTTGTATGAACCATATGAAATACCTGCATTGTTACTATTATGTTTACACTGTTAAATGGCTTAATGGCATTAAGTTACCTGTTTAAGTGGTAACAAGTGATTTGATGATCTAAGGGTTTGAACACCCATATTTTTGAATCACAATGGTGAGATGGTTAGGGATTGAGATCCCAATGTTAAAAAGATGTGAAATGAACTTGATACAAATAGTACTATTTCTTTATAGCAATTGTTTTAATGGTTTATGTTTGAAAACATGCCTGATGCTAAAAGAATGCCATAATGTACTTAAATATTCAAGTATAATGATATCATGTAGAGCCCTGACCATAGATCCATCATCGTCAGAAGTTGTATGATGGTGAAACAGGTTTCCTAAGTGAACTCCTGGAGAGCATACTTTTGAGTATGTGGGGTTTATGGACGTGAATATCCTTACGTCCTAATGGAGGAATTGATGTGAGATAAACATCAAATCTCTCAATCCTTCATTATATATATATATATATATATATATATATATATATATATATATGTCGGGATGATGTATCACTAATCTCCTGATGATGTTGTTAATGTCGAATCGATGTGAGATAAACAAGAAATCCCTCGATTGCAAAGAGAGTACAACATGCCACTGTAACTCTGATAGAGAAGTTGCCAGAATACCCTGGAAAGCTATTTTAGCAGAGACACGAGATGTCCTGCATGTTGTTCCTCACACTGACTGAGGAAGATGAGGTCATAAAAACCCAGCTCTTCTAATGACCTATGTATGGTACCGATTTCAATTTCGCAATGGTCAGTTGGAGTATGAGCGGTATACCTCATCTCCTCAGGGCATAAATATGTTTGTAAAATGTAATCAGTCGTGCAGCATAATTGCTTAGGTTGAACTAAGAGAAACAATGATTCATGATACATTATTTATTATGTCCTAGTTGGATAAATAATATACATGTTCTTCATATTCCTTATTGATTAAATGACTTTCTATGCAATGAAGTTATAATTGAAATGATTGCTTAGAGAATACTGCTCTATTTAGTTTATTCAATGATTTACCTGCTGTTGAATATTTATAATTCTACTGCTCAGTGTTATTCTATTATTTGCAATAACAATGTTTCTGGCGAAGAGTTATATCTCTCGCTGGGACAATTTTCAATTGTCTCACCCCCGTGGGATTCAACATTTTAGGTAGACGCCGAGGGAGAAGAAACCCTTCAGTAGGTGAGCAGCAACAGCAGCAGCAGCAACAAGGACAGCAGTGATCTTCAGGTGGAGATATTGTTTGTTAGGTCTTGTATATAGAGAGTCCTATGTGTCATCTCTGTACTCTCAGGTCCTAGGAGTCAGTAGATAGTTTGATATAGATATGAGATTTTTGGCTTAATGCCTCGAGATTTTTATATACTGCCTTATACAGTGTAACAGGGCAGTCAATGTTATAACTCTCAAGATGAGTTGATACAGAGATGTACTAATGAATCAGCTTGTAAACAACTTACTTTGTTTCTTTATGAAAGAGTTTTACAGTTGTGGTTCTCTTTACAAAAAGTTTTATTTTTTAGTGATTTTCAGGAATTCCACTGCTAACTAATCGCTTCTGCATCGTTGATAATCCGCTTTCGTATTAGTTAATCTTGTTTTCGCGAGACGGACGTCACACATCTTAAGTGAGATTAGGTGTTCAAGAACAGTCCCAAAATGGGGACTATCCAAGATTTACTCCTAATGAGTAAATCTTGGACGGGTTTCTAGGCCAACAAATACATGTGTTGTCATTCTTATATATAATAAATGTATACCACCTATCCCAATCTTGAACACCTAATCTCACTAGTAAGTGTATAATGTGTATTGGGTTTTCAAGAAAATTTCAGCAACATTTGCCCGCTGTTCTCCAAGTACAGATGTACTTAGAGAACAAACGGGGAAATGATACCAGAATTTTCTTGAAAACCAAATACACATTATACACTTACGTCCTAGGTGAGATTAGGTGTTCAAGAACAGTCCCAAACTAGGGACTATCAAAGATTTACTCCTAATGAGTAAATCTTGGACGGGTTTCTAGGCCAACAAATACATGCACTGTCATTCTATAATATTGATTTCAACATTTTTAGTGTTCATGCATGTTCATCATCAAGATAAAGATTACACATAAATTAGTATGACCTAGGGATGGAGAGATTCATAATTGATTTCAAAATTTCAAACTAGCTCATGCATGATCATCAATCTACATCATACAATAGGGATTCATGTAGATGTTAGGGTGACACATCACTACAAAATTAGGGATTTAACATTAGGGTTTTAATATCTTACATAGATTGATCACAAGATTTCGGCAATATAGTTAATTCAAGATTATGGTGAAATGTGTATTAGGATTTTAATATCTTAATTCAATATGCATCAAAATTTTCAGAATTAGGTCAAGCATTAGTATTCAATTGCAATGTATCTTCTTCTTCCTGCTCTCTCCTTACTAAATGGATAAAAGCAAGGCCACGACCGTGTGGGCTGGCCACGACCGTGGTTGTGTTGGCCTACCACGGCCGTGGTAGGCCAACACAGCCACGACCGTGGCCAGCCCACACGGTCGTGGCCTTACTTTAATCCATTTGGTAAGGTGAGGGAGTAGGAGGAAGAAGAAGAGGTGGAGGACCAGCCCACACGGTCGCTAGCGCTGGTGCATGTTGTGAAATCCTACGCGGAGTAGGCTACCTGCTTGAGGGAGGAAGAAGAAGAGCGGGAGCAGGTACCTTCGGGCAACCGGCGAGGAGAGTAGAGCAACCGGCGGCAGGAGGAGCAGGAGGAGTAGGAGACCGCCGGCGAGGAGAGCAGCAGCAGCGGCGTCCGTGAGGAGAGCAGCAGCAGTGAGCGGCGACAGTGCGGGGGAGCAACGACGACAAGATCGCCAGACCTAACTGATCAACCAATGAAACAGAGAGAGTGGGGAAGAGTATGTCGTGCGGGTGCTATTAACTGCACCATCAGCATCAGTCGTTTAAAAAACCGACACCTAAGAATTAATGGCGTTGGTTACCTAACAACACCGACATCTATGCTCAATGATAGTCATCGGTTTTTATTAGCAAAAACCGACGCCTATCTACATATACCGATTAAAAAAATTGTTCTCGATTAATTACCATAGTCGTCGGTTTCTTTAGAAAACCGACGCTCAAGGGGTGTGAAAATTCTCCCGGGAGCGGCGCGGGAAAATCCATAGGCATCAGTTATTGTAGTAAAATCGACGACCAAAATATGCCCAATTTCTGTCTCGCGAAAAACCTTTCGTCGTCGGTTTAAGAGTTAATAACCGATGCCATATGTTAAACTTTGGAGGTAATTTTTTTCACTGAAAATTTTGGATTTGGCGGTTAATTTTAGGCGTCGGTTTCTTAATAAGGAACCGACACTGAATAAAAGTGATACCCGTGTCTGATCGTCTTTTATATATAGATGTCAATTTTATTTTTGAACCGACGCTGTATGTTTTAGGTGTCGGTGTATTTATACAACCGACGCCGTTAAAAGTGACGTTAAGACCCATTTATCGTTAATTTTACTAAACAATTATCTTCTCTCCTGATTTAAACCACAATTATCTCCACGGTTTCAATAATAATCGCATAGCTATATCGTTTTCTCCATATCTCACTATTATTACATCAGACTACAGCCGAATTCAGTTTTTTAAATGTCCCATTTTTTCTTTCCTCAACTCTTTTAATCCGTTCTTAAACTTCCTCCAACATTCCTATTAATATCAGTGCTCGCCCTCTTTGTCTCCCCTTATCTTTATCTGCTCAACCTAACAACAATTTCTTCTCCCTTAATTTTATACTCCTTTCATTAGTTCTCTCTCTTTGTCTCTTTCTTTTACCATTTTTCCACTTCCAATTGCTTCCCCTATTATAATTCTTATCGGTTCCGCAACAGATTTTTTTTTTCTTTGAACATTGATAATAATCCCCTTTCATGTTAAATTGCCTTCAAACACCGAACCACGTTCATCCCCAGACCATATTTTATTATAACTACTGGAAAAGATAATAATATCATAAAACGAACATACTAACCTACGACTTTAGCACGAGAAAATGTTCATTCAACTACATATGGAACATCAACAAAAAAATGCTACATAATTATTTCCCTATCAGATATTATTTACAACGACAACACCTCCCACTCAACCCACTACTCTCCGTATCATGCCAATATGAATTCGTGTCTTCTTCCCGCTATGGACTCCCACACAACACCGATAGATTACCAAATCGTTGATCGTAATGGACTAAAAAAATACCTAGATGTTCAGAAGACAGGAGTTCGGAGTAGAGGGCAAGACGAAAGCGTAGGCCTTATTAGGCGACCATTGCTTCACTAATCACTCTCCTTTCCGGTGAAGTTGACCTCTTAAAATATCGTTATTGCCTCTTTTAATTCGTAACTGCATCCTACAATCGAACTTTTATTGTTTCTCACCATGGTGGCACGAAACAGATTTCTTAATCATCGTTCAATCGATGGAGTTTCATAGTAGAAGGCAAGCCATGGTGAAGCATTGCTGACTAGTTCTTACCCACTTTCAAAATCGACGACCTTTGCTAATCATTCCCCTGTAGGCCAATGCCGTTGCTTCCTTCTTTAACCTTGCGACCTCTCAGGTTGTGTCTGACGATGCAAATATCTAAAAAGTCGAAGGAAACATAATTTCTCTCTATTTATTTTCTTTTCGACACAAACCTCTCTATCTTTGTCACATATTGTTCATCTCATTCGATATGCTCACTCTTAAGAATTCAAGTGTGTCTTGTACTAATTTGGATTTAAAGTTGTTGAGTTTTTGTTGCAGGCCAACATTTGAATGTTTACTACGGCTTTAAAAAGTTTTGAGTTTTTTATACCCTTGTGATCTGCAGTTCAAATAATTCTCCCACATTATTAACTAATATAACACTCTAGCAGACGGACCACGGTGACTATTTGACACTAATGTAATGCCCATCTCCATGCCGGTCTATCATAACACAGCGGAAGCAAGGAGAACTTAATGAACGCATCTGTGTTAAAATAAGTTATATGAGGAGATGTCGTGAAGTGTGATAAATCTCACCAAACTATTCATATGATATGTTTTATATACAAAAACCTAAGGAGAATACAGAAAGTGGTTTAGTTGTTCATTTTCAATTTCGGATCCATTTTAGTAAGTGCTAGTTTTATCTCAGAGTATTTTCTTCTTGCATTCCGGAAATACTAAACCAATCAGATTATGCTAGGTGATTTAATTTCTCTCTCTTTGAAGACATTTTTTGCTAATTTCTTTATTCTTTTCACTCATTTTCTCCCACACATGTCGTTAATTTTGACTCATCACTTCCATATTTTAGCTACGATTAACAAAAGTGTAAGTTTCTTCTACTAATTACAATTTTTCACTTTGAAATAAACTTTCCTTCCTAACCAATCCAAGTTGAGTATTTTTAAAATGGAGCATCTATAAATTATATTAACACTCTTGCTTTTAAACCATATCTGTCATTCTTTTTTTTAGAAAAAATAATTTAAAAAAATTTCATTAGTTAACTCCAATATTTTCTCTATCTCTATATATCTCTATTTTTATCTCTTTTCATATCTTTTACCTTATATTTTATATAAATGTATTACCATTTTTTTTTTAAATTATTATCATTTATAAAAATTTAGAAAAATTAATTGAAGATATTGGATATTATATTTATACATAAATAATCTATTAAAAATAATATAAACAAAAATTTTAGCTTCATTTTCATATTCTTAATTTTGATTAAGTCATAATACCATTTAATGTAAACTTCTAGTAATTTGAGTCTACACGTGCATGACACTTGTGGGTTTATTAGTATATACATATAGGGCTTAGGAAGTGTGTACCGTACAGTAGAATGAGATATGTAGAATTTATTAATGAAATCCAACCATATGGATTGAATCAACATTATTTATATTTCATGTGTTAAATAGATCACAATCATACCTCATATAATTCATGACATATAATAAAATATCATCTAACGGTTGCTAAGAAAATATACATTTTTTTTACTTAGATGATCTAGGAATCTTAAATTGAGGTGGTTTTTTTATACACATATTATCTAAGGGGTATGAAACACATCCATAAGGTTAGATTGTTATGCAGAGTTGTGCAATCATCATAAATAAAGATAAGTACATATAATATACATGTACTCAGGTGCACAATTTTTTAGCCATATATATATATATATATATATATATATATATATATATATATATATATATGTATATATATATATGATCATACATACATATATATATGTATATATACATAAATATATATACATATATTTTTTTATAAAATATTAATGAGAAATGAAAAAAAATCCAAAAAGGTGGTCAATACATACACTATATATTAACCTTAAGAAAATAGAGTATCTTAAATGTTCTCTTTTGTTTGTTCGTCGGAATGAATTACGACGAGAAAAAGTGGTAAACATATTAAATTCATAGTACATAAAAAATTCTTTTTTAGATAAATAGACGAATTTCATTATGGAGGAGCCATCAACATATATATGAGGAGGAAGACAATCTCACAAACCACACAATGGTCAAGAGCATATACAACACACCTTAGCAATTTAGCGGCTAATTAATAGCCGTAGAAAACATTAATGAAGCATTCAAAAGTTTTAAATTTACTATTTACATGTATAGAGAATATAAAAGAATCAAATTGATAATTTGAATAATGTTACACATTGTACTGTAAATGAAATAGAACTCCTTTTACATCTCCATGAATCAATGATAATGGTTTGTTTCCAAAACAAGTCCAAATTGGGATAGTATTATGTACTTCATAATACAGTAACGAATTATTAAGAGAAGTAAAACTAAGTAAGATTTTCTATTAAAATGCATATTATCTTTTTTAGAATGAAATTTTGTAAATCAGTTACATAAACGTTGACTATTGAAGCATAATCATTTTTTTCTAATCAAAATCTTTCATTTATTTACTACATTAAGTTCATAACTTCAAAATGGTTCTCCACTTTCAATAAATAAATTCATTCATATTTGACATGGTTTAGTGTTATGAAGTGTTTTAGCAGCATAATCCCTAAAAATTAGGAAGCAATTGTTGTGTGCACGTGATTGTTGGATGGAACCAGATATTAACTCCCCAATTAATCTAAATATAATATTTTGATAAAAAAACAAATTCAATAATGGGTTTAGTTTATATGTCACAAATAAGTTTACATTAATGAGGAGTTTTAAGTCAAATTAAATTTCCTTATTATAAAATATTGGCTCATATGATATTTGACATATCAAACATTTCAATGATGTTTTTAGATTTCATGTTTGTTAATCTTTTCGACATCATCTTATTTAAGAAAATGTATGATTTTCCTATGACATGTCCTTGGTCACATGTGCTTTTTCTAGTGTACACACACACACACACATATATATATATATATATATGAGATGGACCTCATATTATTACAAAAAAATATGTGTGTATGTATATATATTTTTATATATGTATAAAGATGGGATTAGGAAGTGTGTACAAGAAGGTACATGTAAGTTATGTGTATCGGCTACTAAAATGGTATATATAGCATGGACTGAATCTCTATTGTTTAGATTAGATGAGGTTAAAAAATATCACTACAATATCCCATGTATATCATGAGATATAACAATAAATCATCCAATAATTCTTGCAATGTACATAGCTTATCGTTGAT
The DNA here is from genome assembly GCA_963693085.1 of Alisma plantago-aquatica. NCBI lineage: Eukaryota > Viridiplantae > Streptophyta > Magnoliopsida > Alismatales > Alismataceae > Alisma > Alisma plantago-aquatica. The sequence continues at coordinate 192,541,107 of OY856413.1, read as the reverse complement.
TAGAAACTACACACTTTCTTTAATTTGATAATTTTGAATTGTTAGATTGAGGTGATTTTTGATACATATGTTATTTGATGGGTATAAAACACATCCATAAGGTCAGTTCATTCTGTAGAGTTGTGTAATCATCATATATGAAGATGGATACATATAAGATATATGTACTCAAGTGCAAAAAAATTTAGCCTATATATATACATATATATATATATATATATATATATATATATATATATATATATATATATATATATATATATGTGTGTGTGTGTGTGTGTGTGTGTGTGTGTGTTTATATATACATCACTAGTACATATATCCCCTTTAGTGTCGGTTAAATATGACCTTAGAAGTCGGTTCCCAAGCAACACTCAAGTGGATGACACTAAATGTAGGTGCCTTAAGTGTCGGTTTCACAACCGACGCCACAAAGCCATCCTCCCATTGAAAACCCAAAAACCACGCCAGCAGGGGAACAACATGCGTTGGTAAAAATCCATAACCAACACCAGTTTAGACAATAGGTGTTTGTTAGCAATAAAAAACTAACGCTGGTAAAGGATAAAGATGTCAGTTAAATATTTTTCACCAATGACTTATGTTTTTGGTGTCAGTTTCAGTTGTTAACCGACGTCTATGTTTTGATTTTTTTTCCTTATCAGCTTACAGGCCTACTATCCAGCTAGTCAGCAAGATGCAGAATATGTAGTTCAGTTCTGAATCGTAGGTTTACAACATTCATTGATTTCAACCAACAACAAGCCACAAACCTACAAAATTAACAAGGATGGATAACATTTTTAATATATGGAATGATTCACACACATGTATAAGCACATTTCATATGATTTCATCACACACATGTAGAAACGTGTAGTTTTCATTTGCACCCATGTATAAGTACATTTCATATGATTTCATCACACACATGTAGAAACCAGTAGTTTTCATTCACACACATGTAGAAACCTATAGTTTTCATTCACACACATGTAGCAACTTGCAGTTCCATTCATTTTCATCTCTTTTCACATTTAGACACATACATGTAGAATTCAACATTCATGTATTCATCTTCAGATAAGACAATTCAGAAAAATTCATTCAGACATGTATATATAAGTGTGTCTTTTAAAGTTTAATATGTCATCAAATACAAAAATAATTTTGACAACAAAGTTTAGAAATATCATTCTTTATCATTATCATTGTCATCATCACCATCGGTATTCCAATGATAATAAATAATTCTCACTACGTGTTAGGCTTTTCCCCATTGTTCTCTTACATCATTTAATTCTTCCATCGTATAGGGAGTATGTACATATAATAACTTTTGAGTTGTAATGAAGTCACTGGTCTTAAGCACCTACAAAGACAATGACGTATATATACAATTAATAATAGATAATAAGATTGATATATTTCATATTATCTAGTGAGACTATGTATAATACTTGTTGTATGGTGTAGCACACTATATATTGAAACATACAAAATGTCAACAAATACAAACAAGCATAGTTCACATAAATAATATATATATTAGAGTCAGGAAATTACTTTCACATTCTCCCAAAGTAGCGATTTCTTTGTCTTGGCCATGTTTCCTCCAGCATCTTTGAATGCTTTTAAAGCCCTACATGTTAATGAACACATTAAACCGTATTATAAATTAATAATATAATAATAAATGCTAGTATATATAAAAAAAACATGACAGATTTTCTCACGTGAATAATGCCCTTTTCGTCCATATAATGAGTCTAATTCCTTCCCCAAAGGATCTAGACAATAAATAGTACACGTCTTGGGGAAATAACCACTAACTCCCAATGTTTACCACTAGAGGTAAGAAAGTTAAAAATTAATAACTCAAAATTTACAATAAAAATATAATTATCTTAAGTCCAAATTATAATCAAAGTAAACTTACTCAACATTTAATAGAGCTATTATCACCGACTTCTTTTTTTACCAAAACATTTAAAAGTAGTAGAGAAGTATGAGGTAACTGATGAATGGTCTTTATATACAAGACTGATCAAAGATGGAACTAGAAATTCTACATGGGAAAATTAAAAATCTTTACATACCATGTGTAAGTGGCTGCAAAACATGTATTACGTATACATTAATATACAAGAAACCAGATCACCGTATATAAAACAAGGTATATGCATATATAAACAAGATCTAACCATACCCATAGCTCTACCATAGATGTATTCAGCCAATTATAATGAAACAACTCCAAAATATCTTGTATAAATATTTGGTTATCGTATAATTCTCCTACAACATCTACTGGAATAGAAGCACTTATAAGAGAATCTGGGTCATGTTCGCCTATCCATACTGCTATACCCTTACAGTTAGGACATAATGAGTCATATAGGTCCCTTAGAAGCCAATTAGGTACTTTAGGAAGAGGTGGAGGTGGAGCTGTAGCGGGTTTCTTCCTTTTGACCTGTATATATAATTTCAGATCAATTGACTAGCTCATATATGCACGCTAATAAATTAACATAATGTAAATTTACCATACAATATCAGTATAGATGACATCTACTTTTGTCCGCAATATCACTCCGCCTTCTTCTTCACCAAGCGTTTCAGAATATGGGTGGGCATACGGCATGGGATGATGCCTCCACGGTTGTAGTACAAGTCTCGGGTTCACAGGAACCACACCAATTAGAATTAGAGTTCCATGAAACATGCCCTCTAGAAGGGGTGGGTAAGACTCGACCTCTACAACAACAAATTCATTACTTTTTAGACGGCATGGCTTCAACCCCTATAAGTTTACGTGAAGTATGTTTGTTATATACATATGTACATAAACATATCATCTTGAAAAGACTAACTACTATTTCATAAAAATACTTACAGCGGACAGCTAGGTGGTGGGTCTAAGGGATTACTCCCAACCACCTCTATAGTAGGAGAAGAGCGGCTAGCCACATGTACCGTCTGAATGGCAGTCTGAGACGTCTTCCACTTTCTCATTGTTTCATGGAGTCTCTTATTAAGTGCTTCCTTGACTCTCCTATCAATTAACTCATCTACCTATACATGGATAAAAAACACTAGCTTTTGATTATTGAATTCCCTTATACAATAACATTCTAAAAAAATAATAGCTTACCTCTTTTGAAAATCCCACTTTTGGGACATGTTTGCGCTGTGATGGGCCAAAGAACGCTTTTATTGCCACACCAGCGCCTGCACCCCTAACACGTCTAGGATGCTCTGGGTTACCAAGAGCAATTGTCAATTCATCCCTTGTGCCCTCAAGGATGAACTTGCCTTGCTTCCTCTACTCGTGAAGCTCTCACTAATCACCAATAGAAATTCATAAGTAAACATAATAATCTATATTGATTGCTCTGAGAGTTGAATTTTACCATTTTTGCAGCCGCCTGAATAGTTGTGGGTTTGGTTATATCTCCTCTTATTTTTCCTCCCACCTATCCATACAGCATGGTGAGACAGAGGTGCGGAGTAGCAGTAGAGGACTCCGTAGTCTCCTAAGTAGCAGTAGACTCAGCAACAGTAGTAGCATGTAGTCTTTGGCGAACACCTGCATAGCCTTTTGGACCCATCGTGTGGTCACGCACATTCAGTGCACGCCTTGCTCTTTGAGCATCGCTGATAGCCTTGTTAGTAAGCACATTGATTTGGTTAGTAACACTAAAGGTCAATCTTGAATAGTTTAATATATAAGAATGTATATTAATTAAATTGGGTCTGGCACTTAATACCTTGAATTCATCATTTTTTCTTTTGGCAACAAACTCCTCCCAGTCATTGGGGTCCAGGTAGTTCTATTGCTCAGTGACTGACTTCTTCCTCTTCTTAGCTAATCATATGTAATATCATGTGAGATTTGTCTTATAGTTCCTTAGGACCCTCCCACAGTGCTGCATCACACATTTACGATGCATGCTTTCATCCAGTTCAAATATACTCTGCAAAATAGAATTTCTTTTAACTAGTATTCTAATAATTAGTAATCTACAAAATAGAATTGAAAATAATAATAGCTCACACATGTTCCTTCCATACTAAGTCTTTCGTCCCCTTAGGAACTTTACACCAAGATTCTATATTAGGACTACAGTGGCTACGAGTAAGAACCCCAATATATGAAATAAATGAGTTGTGGTTCACTCCAACTTGATTTCCTGCATGACCAAAATCCACAACCAGTTTGGGTCCATTTCCCCTTTGTTGTAGTAACTTGTTCATCATAGTGACGCCCCTCACTTTTTCATTTTTTTTTTCTACTGATCAAGTGCCCCAAGTTCTTCAGAGGGTACATCATCAACCTAAAATTTGACAAAAAAAATACACTTACAGGATATAGCTATAAATGGACATATAAACAGAATATAGGATATATTTTAAAAACTTACATTGGCAGGCACCACATTCATATCCTCACCCTCATGGTAATCATCATCACAGTCATCATACTCATGCTCAGCCATCTGAAAATGTCATTAAAAATCAAACATTTAACATAACTAGAAGATAATAAAACATTGTAAAGTTCACATTCAAAAAAATAAAACATATAAAAAAATAAAAACATATCTCTAATATTGTAGTATTTTATCAATTAACATTCCTTTGGTGTGATCTCCACACACATACAAGTCGTCAGCTTCAATATTTGTTGTTGGCAACACAACTGAGAATGGACTGGAGTCATCATACTTATCATAGTACTCTTCTTCATCTATATGATCTTCAATGAACTGTCTTTTACCATGAAGAACAACTGACCATTTATCATTTGAAGGATCATTGATATAAAATACTTGTTTCGCCTATGATTCCAATATGAATGGTTCACCCTTCTCACGAATCTTTTCAAAGTGCACTAATGTGTAACCCAATTCATCCATTATAATTCCTTTGGTGTTATCAACCCAATTACATTTAAAGAGCGTAATTCTAAAATCTACATAGTAAAACTCCCATATGTCTTGAATGACATCATAATATGACATTTTAGCTTCACGTTGACTCTTATCCTTTGCACTTGCAAAAAACTATGAAGACGGTTGAAGGGTGACACCACTGTTTTGGATGACGCTATTATCATCTTGACGCTTTGTGTAATATGAGAACCCATTAATGTCAAACCCTTCATAAGACATAACATTCAATTTTGGTTTAAAGGAGAGGTATTTTATAGTTTTAGCAAGATTATTTGGTGTTTGAGATAATTGATGTAAGACTTTATCTTCAAACCACTTAATAAATGTCTGGTTATGTTCTCTAGCAAGCCACATTGAATAGGCTTGAGGATATTGTTTCTTGATGAAATTGGTATGTTCCTCGATATAAACACCCACTTCATCGATGTTGTGTAAAATATACAAGTGACCTTCTTCCAACTGCTCACGACTGATTATGTTCATCTGTGATCCCAAAATGTCTTTGCTAGAATACTCCTCAATATTCTTTTCATTAACAGGAGTGTCATTACCACTCAGAATGTCATTGCAAAACTCCATAACCTCTCTCACCACATAACCCTCAATAATACTTCCTTCAGGTTGATAACGGTTTCAAACATCACCTTTAAAAATGCTCATGTATTGTTCAAAGGGATACATCCAATGCAAGAAAACTGGTCCCACCATGTTCACTTCCCTAGTCAAGCGGACAACAAGATGTACCATGATATCAAAGAACGAAGGAGGAAAATACATCTCAAGTTGACATAGGGTAATCACCACTTCTCTTTTCAATTTATCGATATTATTAGGGTCAATAACTTTGCTACACAAACTATTGAAAAAGAAACAAAGTTCGGTGATTGCAAACCTCACATGCTTCAGCAATATAGATCGAATTGCCACGGGTAATATTTGTTGCAATAGAGTGTGACAATCATGAGATTTAAGACTTATCAACGTCTGATCTTTCATTGATACCAATCTATGGATGTTGGATTAGTAACCCTATGAAACCTTAACATTTACCAAGCATTCACAAAAAGCTTTCTTCTCCTTTCTAGACAACATGTAACAAGCGGGGGTAAGTATGTTCTTTGATCACTACTAACTACTTCTGTTAATTTTGTCCTTATTCCCATTTCACGTAGGTCCATTCTAGATTTTATCCCATCTTTAGTCTTACCTGGTATATTCAATAGAGTACCAATTATGCTATCACATATATTTTTCCCACCGTGCATGACATTGATACAATGCCTGACTACCAAAGAACTCCAATAAGGAAGATCCCAAAATATTAACTTCTTCTTAAATAAAGATTTGTCACTCTGTGTGGCCAAAGTACATTGTGATCTCTTACCAAATTCATTGACAAAATTTTTTGATCTTTCATAAACAACCTCCCTTGGTATAGGTTTAGGTGTACTTTGTTCCTCATTCTGTCCATTAAACGCTTTGTGCAACCTACAATACGGATGGAATTTTGGAAGAAACTTTTGATGACCAAGATATACAATCTTGCCATCATGTTTTAGTTATATTCAATCTGTGTTATCTTCACATATAGGACACACTTTAGATCCTTTGACACTATATCTAGACAAATTCCCATATGCTGGAAAGTCATTAACATTGCAAAAAAACATAGCATGCAAACAAAATGTCTCCCTTCTTGAAGCATCATAGGTCATCACACCTTCACCCCATAATTTCTTGAAGTCGTCAATCAGAGGTTCAAGATAAACGTCGATATCATTTCCAGGTTGTTTAGGGACTGATATCAACAACGACAACATAACATACTTATTTTTCATACATAACCAGGGAGGAAGATTGTATATAACAAGCATAACTGGCCAAGTGTTATGTTGGCTCAGTGTCCCATACAGATTCATCCCATCAGTATAAAGCCCAAGTCTTAGATTCCTGACTTATTCACCAAATTAGGGTACAATAAATCAATCTTTTTCCACTTTGGGGAATTAGACGCATGTCGTAGGATCCCATCATGCCACCTCAAATTCTTCACATCTATCGGATTGGAAAACAAGTGTTGAAACTGTGATATTATAGGTACCTTGGCAGGAGAACCAATTTTGGACTCCCCTGAAGTTGTCAATTTATACCTTGACACACCACATTTTGGACAATCTTTCAAATTCACATATTCCTTTTGAAATAATACACAATCATTCGGGCATGCGTGTATCTTCTTGGCCTCCATTCCCATTGGGCACAACAATTTCTTTAACTGGTATGTTGAGATTGGCAGCTCGTTTCCTTCAGGAAGAATTTCTTTCAACAAAGACAACAATGACGTGAAGCTTTTGTCACTCCATCTATTGTTAGCTTTCATCTTATCCAATCTCAACACAGTGCTAAGCTTTGTAAACTTAGTACAACTTGTATAACGGTATCTCAGCATCATGCACAATGTTTCTAAACATGGGAGGTGGAACAGTGTGCTCTACTCCACAACTATCCAGCATCGCATCAAAGATGTCTACTGGAACTGGTTCGTTCACATCTACATCATCGGAGGCAATATCTTCTTCAACACAAGCACTGCTATCGACATCCACTGATTTCAAGTTTGAAATCTCTCCATTCCAGTGCCATTTTATATAGCCTTGTAAAGTCCCATTGCAAATGACATGACTTTTGATTTTGTCACCAGTGCTGACTTTCAAGTTGTTACCGCAATACCTACATGGATAGCAGAACCTATCTCTAGGTTGTTTCCTATGCTCCTCGGCAAATCTAATAAACTGATCAAGACTAGAAATAAACTCTGGGGTGTAGTGATTTGGAATGGACATCCATGATCCATCCATTCTATGATCAAAGAGAAAACAAGTATATATTAAGGTTGACGGTGTTATATATGATAAATGTGTACCACCTATCCCATTCTTGATCACCTAATCTCACTAGTAAGTGTATAATGTGTATTTGATTTTCAAGAAATTCTGGCATCATTACCCCGCAGTTCTCCAAGTACACTGATGTACATGGGCAAATGCCCACCGACATATGTACTTAGAGAACAAACAGGGAAGTGCTAACGAAACATCATGAAACTGAATACACATTATACACTTACATCCTAAGTGAGATTAAGTGTTCAAGAACAGACCCAAACTAGGGATTGTCCAAGATTTACTCCTAATTAGTAAATCTTGGATGGGTTTCTAGGCCAACAAAATACATGCATATATGTTGTAATTCATATACCTACAATCATAGTATCATCGTTCATATCCTAGGTTTTGTGTAACATCATTTAATTCAATTCATTATTCCATTTGGATAAGTTCATTCATTCATCATGTTACCCAAATCAATCATAATAAACTACATGATTTTGAAGAACAACTATATATTGAAATAAGTTAAATCAATCACTAACAAGAGAGAAAGAAAGTAATAACAATTTATTAAAGTCATTCATTCATCATTAACCCTAGTTATATAATCATTTTTAATCAACTACACAGTTTTGGTGAACAAGTTATATATTGAACTAAGTTCATTCATTCCTCATTTAACCCTTATTAATTAATACTAATCAACCCTAATTAATAAATAATAATCTTATAGAAAACTCACCCCCCTGGTGGAGCAGGCTGTGATGGCAGCAGCCAAAGGTGCAGGTGGCCGCAGCTGTGGCCAGATGTAAAGACGGAGATGACTAAAGCAGGTGGCGAGCAGTGGCAGGATGGCAGGTTGTGGCTGTGGTCATTAGCCGAGATGACTGAGCAAATGAGCGGCGATGGCTACAGAACTGGAGGAGCAGCGACGGTAATGACGGTGACTGAAGGAGCAGCAGTGGCGAGCTCCTCAGCGACAGTTCCTCTCCACAGCGGTGGCAGTGAGCTCCTCTCCATAGCGATAGCGGTGAGCTCGTCTCCACAATAGCAGCGGCGGCGACGGTGAGAGAATCGGGAGACCTAGCTTGAGTGGCAACAGAGAGAATCGGGAATGAAGACGAAGAGACTGGCTTGCGTCAGTTCTATTCAATTAATTATTTGCATCGGTTGTTATAAAAATTGATGCTTAATAGCATCTATAAACACCGAGATGGGAAAAACAATTTGGCGGGGACAACGCGTAAACAAACATCCTCATCAGTTCCCACACAACATCTGATGCAGAATAAGTCATGAAATATTTCCTCACGAGGGGTATTTAGGTGTCCGTTATGTTCTAAATAACTGATGCCATATGGAGGGGTGAAAAATTTGTGGGGCTTGGTGAGAAACATGAGTTGTCGGTGTTTACACAACCGACGTCAAATTGAACATTTTGGAGGCAAATTATTTTCCTCTGGAAAATTGTATTTTGCGGGTGTTTTTGGATGTCGGTTATTGTTTCTACCAGCCGACGTTAAAGAAAAAGGGATACCCATGTCTTTAAATAAGTGGCCGAACTCCATACATAGGTGTCGGGTTATGTTTTAACCAACATCATAGTTTACTACCATCGGTGTTTTGTTTATAACCAACGCCATCAAATGTGACGTAATACGTCACTTCTGTACTAGTGCATCTAAATAATCATATGCATATATATATATATATATATATATATATATATATATATATATATATATATATATATATATATATGTATATATATATATGGATCTGGGTACAAAACCACACAGAGAAGCATCTCTTGATTTATCACCCTCCCGGGCGTCCGACCTCTGCCATGGGTTATGGGAGAGGGGGGGGAAATCTTTCTCTCTAAATCCCATATATATATCTATATGTATATGTGTATATATATATATATATATATATATATATATATATATATCTATATATATATATATATATATATATATATATATGTGTGTGTGTGTGTATATGTATATGTATATGTATATATACACTAGTAAACACACATGTTCCATTCATGTGTATGATGATATTAGTTTAATTTGAATTAGATACTCATATAACGAGAACAAAAGTCTGTCATAAATTAAAAAATTTAGGAATTTCCCAAAAGTTTTTTCGTAATTTTTCATGATAAAAATGGTAATGGGTGTTTAAATAACCGTAGTATTAACAGTTTTCACCATTATAGCCCATCACCTCTTTTCTGTGAAGAATATATATAATTTCAAAAAATTTAAATTAATCTAATATATATAATTGTATCCTTATGAGGCAATCCAAATACAAGACACATATATAAAATTGGATCTAATGATCTATAGGTCCATTTGGATCCTATTAATTGTCCATAATCACAATAGGGGTAAAATGATATTTTGTCTATTGGCTTGTGTTAATCAATTTTAAAGTATATATATACATCATCGAAATAATGAGAAATATTTGTTGACCAAGTTTTTGATTCATATGAAAAAATATGTACATTATTTAGGCAAAAGAGAATATGAGTGAGTATAAATATTGAATAATTTTATATGGAACTTCTAAGATCTTATTTATATTCCTTAGATAAATAGACATTAATTTTCAAAATTTTATGATTTTTGGCTATGTTACATAAGGAAATAAATTAAAAAAAGATAAGGCTACATGTGTTCCATTGTGCAATAATTTTTTTGAGAGATGTTAAATGAATTTTTTTCTTGATATTATAAAATGATAATAAAACATAAATAAAACTTTTAGTCAATCATCACAAGGTTCTACATTTTTTGTAGTTTCTTCTTGGAAAATATTTCATTTTTGTTTTAACAGTAATTAATGATAGAAACAACTTTGAATTGATTAATTGAGAAGGAAGTTAGGTTCCAAATCCATTGAAGCTATAAATATGTGAAACATTTTCTATTGTATTTCTTCACATTTTCTATTGTATTTATTATGATTTTAACATGTCATTTTGAATAAGAGATAAATGTTAAAAATTTATCAAGATTGGTTTCAGTATTTTTGTTTTTATAAAAGTCATAATTTTAATTATATATTGGTCAAAATCTAGTCAAAATGGAAACCATATATTTAAAATGGAACTAGAAGGGAAGATGAAGAATTTTTTTTATGATTTTCCTTTTAATGTTCCAAGATTTTGATAATTAAGTCTAGTACAAACAAATCTACAAGAGTGTTATATTAACTAGAGGCTATATAAAAGTGTGGATGTAACATATCAAAACATGGACATATTCTCTTTTTGGCCCTTTTATAAGCTTTTCCTATCATTTCTATCCTTTTTGGCCTTGATGTTTAAATTTTGAAATTTATAGTGGTTTGGTGAACATTTATTCACAATTTGTACCAATAAAAAGGGTTTATGTACAAATACCTCAATGGAAGTCTATTTAAGGACTTTAGTTAGGTGTTGTAAACAATATTCTAATTTTTAATGTGTTTTGAAATCACAAAATGGGACTCATTTTCAAATTTGGTTCAATTTGGAAGATGTTTGTGCAAGTTATGCAATTTGATGTACATTCTAGAATTTTATGCAATTTACCCCATTGGGAGGTTTTCCTTGAAAATTATCACATGCATTGTAATCTTTAGATATTCCCTTACCACTTCATAGATTTTGAACCATGGGGCACCTAGTTTCACCTTGGTTTGAAGGTGTTTCTCTCTGAGGGCATTTTAGGGATTACCCTCTTTATAAATGAGCTTATCTTTAAAAGCTATAAACCAATGGGGTTATTTCTTTGATTGGAGGATGGTGGGGATAGCCTAGAAATCTCCATGGGATTTCAAAACTGACATTTGATGTTCAAGAAGACACTGTGAGCTATCCTCTTGCATGGCCTTGAAGCCCTACGCTAAGGACACATGGAAAGTCCCATAGACACCTCATGTTTCCCCCTTCTTGTAAAGCCATATCTACCCCTTCCCACCTCCCAATTTGAAAACTCTTTCTCTTCTTCTTTTTATCCTCCAGCTTGGATCATCATTCCTACTATGTTTGGCCATGAAGGTGTTGTCCCAAGGTAAAACAGGGTGCCTACCTTGGTGAAGAAGGCTCCTAGGGTTCCAAATTTGAAATATTTAGTGCTTTTAAAGATCCTTCTTGGTGATTTCGACTAAAACTAGTAAGTTTACACCTTTCCTTCCCTATTTTCATGATGTTCGTCTTCCTCCCACCTTCTTCTAGGTTGGAACCATGGCATTCCATGGTGAAACTGCACGTAGAACCCTTAAACACCTCATTTCCATGTTCTTTTGCTAGGGTTTTCACCTCTAAAGTGGAGAAGTACTTCTTGCTTGAGATAGTAGATTTGTTGGAGAAACTAGCTTCTCTAGCTTGCGAACGTTGCTACTTGAACCTGGCCACCTTCCCTAGAGGTGAGTTTTATAACCCCCTTCTCATATATTTGTTACTACATGCTTAAAACTCATACTTCTATGTTTAAAATCTCCATCTCTATTTACAATGTTTTTCTAGGTTTTGACTTCTTGCTATTTTACTTTCTATAGAAGCTATAGTTTCTAATTTATCATTTTCTGATTGTTTCAATTTGAAAAATTTATACCTTTTAATCCGCTTATCCAAATTTGACAAATAAATATGTTTTGGAATCAGAAAATTAATCTCTATCTAATAGAAATGCTTTTAAGGTCTGATTTCAAGGATTGATGAAGGGTGATTTTTGGAAAGTGAACTTAATGCATAAAATCCATAAAAAGTACATCTCAATCATCATAACTCCAAAATTAACATAAAATATCTTTAGTTGATCAGAAGAACCTAATAAGTTCATTGGTGAGGTTTTTAGAATCTAAACCTGAATTTTTCTAACAAGTTCTAAAATTAGGTTTTGTATACATTAACATGCATTATATACTCTAATACATGTTAATATTTGAAAATAGGTAAAGAGGAACTTGGTATCAATTAAAGTGGTGAACATTAGTAATTGATATCAATAAGAGAGGTATGTGCATTCTTATATCATAAGTTGGTATATTTGCAAACCAAACCCTATATTTCCCTAATGAGACTTCAATCAACCCCATTCCCTCTATTCACGATTCTGTTGTTAAATTGCCTCAAAATTGGTAATGATATTCTTTTTCTTGGGTCTTGTACCCCGCTACCTTGTTCTAATTGATATGATTCTTTTACTTGCCATGGTTTCTTTTCTAACATGTTGATTTTATGGACTATTTAGCTATAGTAGTGGTACTTATGTAAAACCACCCATAGATAGGGCATGTATTAATTCACCCCAGCGAATGTCTTATTCTCCCCCTAAAAATATGTGTAGGTGACTGGGAATGTATTAATTCTCCCCTCACCTATAGGTTGAGGTCTGGCAGGTGCCTCAACCCGACATAGTTATTGTAGTCAATATTAATCATGCATGCAAATATTTTGTTGTTTTTCTTGATATGGAAAGCATATATCTGGTTCTGCCTAGTACTCTTGTTATCTTCATCTTATGATAAAATCTTGGCCTCTACTTTCATGTTATTTCCTTATGTTTTATTCTTGTTCATTATTTAACACATACCTTGTTTTTCTCTCTCTTGTTGAGTGATTTCCCAACCACCTAGGTTTAGATCGAGGTGTTGAACATGATCAAGGAGAACATAGCTTCCAACATGGACCTAGCTCTTGGAGATGTTGCATGGAGACTGATTTGAAGTAGTTTAGACTTCCCTATACTTAGATCCTTATGTTACCTCATGCATGTAAACCCTTATGGGATATTATGATGTACTTTTGTGATCTTTTATGAAAATTGAATATAGTCATTTGTTTAATTCTGCTGCTACACTTTGGTTGTTTTGAATACCATTTATTGAAATTTGAAACTTTTACACCTATTCCAGCATACCTTTGAGTGTGTTCGGAATGGATGTATTATTCTTCAATTTTTTTTAGTAGGGGTGGATCCCCTCTCGGGTCCCACTCCTTACAATATGATATATGAGCCCATGGTAGTTCATATTTGACTATTTCAACTTTGTCTCTCAAATTAGATCCCTTGCTTCATATAGTCCCTCTTTAAGTGACATGTTTGTCATATAATTGATCTATGCTACACTTGAGATGATGAAAGATTGATTCAAGATCATAAGAGTTTCACACTAGAAACATGTTTAATTAACCATAATGTGATGAGCCTATTAGGTAGCTATTAGGGAAAAAGTGGAAAGTAAAGGTGTCTAAAAAGGATAAGGGTTCGTGGGCTGACAAGATTTTCCTCCGCACTACTAATTTGGTTTACAAGAACTCCCAGATCCATATGATACCTTTCAGGCCTGAGCTGATATTGAATGTCCAAAATGGCATGCCTATAGATAGTAGTAGCCTAAGGAACATAAGTTGGATGATCCTAAGAACCAAATATGAAGACCTTGTCTTTCAGGTGTAATGACTTGTTTGAGGATGAATACCCAATATAGTTCTCTTATGTCCCCTATAACCAAATGTTGGATAGTCTATTCCTAAGAACCTAGACTTTGAAGTTGGTGTTTAGTAAGCAATCAGAGTGTACAGTGGAAGCATGATGGATATTATACATGGCTTAGTTAGACTCACCCTTTTACCTCTAGATTAGTTTGTCTTGGTAGGTCAAACCTATTTAAGGAGATGGAGTCCTATAACATAGCAAAATCTAGCTACGCTAATTCTAGAAACCCTAACTCCATGATTAGGAGGATAGTTTGCTTGGATCCTTAGTTTGACCAAACAAGTTATAGTTGTAACCCCACATGCTTGTTGTTATCCTAAAGAACATATAGTGGTCATCTAATGAATAGTTCACATGTTTGAACCCTAATGAATATCTAATGCCCATAATATGAGTAACTCATATATTAATAGTAATAGTGGGTACACATGATGCTAAACATGTCTTGGACCAATATACCCTAATGATATGATGAGAAAGATAATTGTAACCTCATCTTGAACATAATGCATACTAAGAATGTATAGGTGAAGAATAATTATCATATTGACCTAATCCCTAAGTTGTAATCATGTAACCTTAACCTATACATCCTTAATAACATTCTAGATACATTAGTGACATTAGGTGTCATAATTACATAACATACTTTAATACACATAGATGATATATAATCACATAATCATAAATTCATAAGGTCATTAATATGAAATGAATACCAACTTGTTCTCTAATACACACCTAATTAATCACCTAATCATTACTTAGTATGTGAATCAAATCATTAATATGTAAAGTGTCCCACCTTGATCACTGGAATACATATAATGACTTAAATATGGAGAAGAAGTAATTGATTAACATAAATGTGCATTATCAATAATAAGAAGTGAATAAATATGAGAAAATGATTAATGATGGCATCAATGTAAAAAAAAAGTAATGTGAAAATGTTTAATACGTATATATATAAGTTAATTGTGACATTAATTGGATTAATTATAACAAATTGGATAAAATGTCTTAATTCATGCAAAACAATATGTTACAATACAATATGTTGATAACTGCGACTAAATCCAACTTATTAAGGATAATAATTAACTATGTTGAGATAAACAAGTAAACCCTAATTGTGCTAAAACTCTTAATAAGATAAATAAGAAATATATATGACTTTGTGAACAATAATGAAATATAATTCTTTTTCCAACTAAGTAAATATAACATGACAAAATTGAAAGAATAATAAGGATGATATAATATCATAATGAATATAATATTTATAGGCCTAAAATGTTAACTGTGTTATATCTAATAAAAAGAAATCTTAATAGTGGAACCCTTAGTGATCCATGAGAACCTGACCTATGTGGAGTTTCTTTAGAAAATTTTGAACTCCCAAGTTAAGCAGTTGAAAAACAAGGAGTTTGAGTTTGTGAATGTTTTGGTGGAAGTTTTATGAAAACAACCTAGAAGTTTAGTGTTGGGATGTTGCATACTCACCCTTCTCTCTTTGATTGTGATTTTGAGGATGAAATTCTCTTTAAGGGGTGGAGTTTTGTAACATATCAAAACTTGGACATATTATCTTTTTATCACTTTTCTAAGATTTTCCTATCGTTTCTATCCTTTTTGGACTTGATGTTTACATTATGGAATTTATAATGGTTTGGTGAACATTTATTCACTTTTTGTACCAATAAAAAGGGTTTATGCACAAATACCTCAGTGAAAGTCTATTTAAGGACCTTTAGTTAGGTGCTTTAATCTATTTTGTATGTGTTATGAAATCACAAAATGAGCCTAAGTTTCAAATTTGGTTCAATTTGGATGTTGTTTGTGCAAGTTATGCAATTTTAGGTGCATTCTGGAATTTTATGCAATTACCCAATTGGGAGGTTTTCCTTACAAATTATCACATGCATTATAATCCTTAGATATTCCCTTACCATTCTCGAGATTTTGAACCATGGGGAACCTAGTTACACCTTGGTTTGAAGGTGTTTCTCTCTATATTGATCAATGAGTTGAGTCAATCGCTCCATGCAAAGAACAAAGAGGTATGGAGATAGTAGGTTGCCTTGTCTAAGGCCTCTTGAGGTTTTGAAAGCTGGGAGGGATCTACCATTGAAGATAACACTCATATTCTTGACAGAGATGGAGTTCAGAATGTAGGACATGATGTTGGGGGGCCAAGTCATCATGTTAATTGTGTGTTCAATAAAGCTACAGGGCATATGATTGTCTTCTTTTGATAATTCTACTTTTATTGCCATGTAGGGGGTGCTCACTTTGCATATAAGGTTGTGTATGATCTCCTGAACCACAATGATATTTTCATCTATGCATATGCTTGGGATGAAGATGGATTGCTCATGTGACACCCATTGAGCTATGTACTTCTTGACTCTGCCAACAATCACCTTGGACACCAACTTTAGGCATATGTTATTGAGGGTGATGGGCCTAATTTGATCACAGTTGGTTGGGTGCTTAGTTTTGGGTATGAGGACAATACTTGCATCACCCACTGTGTCAGGAATAACATCACCATTGAGCATGCTTTAGATGGATAGGACGATGGATTTTCTATGTTTATTCTAGTTTATCTTGATGAAGTGCCCGGAAATTTTGAAGGGATCAACCTCTTTGATGATTTTACACACTTCATTCTTTGTGACTGTGACCCCTAGATTTCTGAGTTGGTGAGCCGAAAGCTTCTTAAACACCCCAGGGATGATGTCCATGGCTGAGTGCAGGGGGTGGGGGTTGAGATTTCCATGAATAATTTAGGAAATGGTTGATCACTAGTAGCTTTAGTTCTAAATTATCTGAAACCCAATATCCCTGTTCATTTTGCAAGATTCTAATGTACTTAATGTTGGTATGTATGCTCATAGAGCAAGTCATATGATGATTGTAATGGGATACTTTGTAAATGATTTGAATAATAATAAAGGCAATTTTCGATCTATATGTTTAAACTATTTCTGAGATGATGGTGTAACATGATAGATGTCTAAAGAATTGTTTTACTCAATGACGTATGCTTTTGGGTTGAGGACCTAAACGATGAGATCATACGGATGTTAAGAGTATACATTCTTGTTTAGTCCCTAGTCGGTTGTTATTGTGGAAATAACCATAGAAATCAATAACACTAAAGACTAGATTGTGTGTTGGTTGGTGACAAAATCTCATTAGTCATGATATAGTGATATCAAACCAAGCACATAGGTACTTGTTAGAGAACAAGGTACCAGACAGACCCACTATGAGAGTGACACATGGAACCATGACTTGGTAGTCACACTTAGCTCTCACAGTGATGGTGGTGAGTGTGATTCTTAGACCAGAAATCACTACACTCAACACATGTCGTTGGGTACACTTTGACATCATCAAACGCAGTCCTGAAACATGGGTTGTTATAAAGGTGATGATTGGGTGGCTTTGACACATGGGGCTTTTGAGGGGTGAGTGATAGATATGGGATTTGTCCCTCCTGAGGGAGTTTGATGTCCTTGGCCACTTCATGAGTAGGATTGAGAAAGGCATACGCATGCACATGTGAATCAATATGTGATATTGATGTCACACACATCTCACCCAGTCTGCTCTGAGATCAAGGAAATGAATGAATGTTGATAGGATGACTGTTCCATGCCTCGAGTTCGTTCAGGATATCCGTGACAAAGGAATTATACATTCATTGTAACACCATTCACAGATTGTAGGATTGAAAGTTGTTCTCCAACTTTCTATTTCACTTGGGTAGCACTGTTGTGTGACTAGGCACCGCTCTTTGCTTGTGAAGTCATAAGTGTTATGGACTTTCACTGCCAACGTGAAATGGAACTGCAGGGTCACACACATAGGATTTAACCTGGAAGAGGAGTTTTGTCCCAAAAAATGTTTAGATGGATTACTAAAGGAGTTTAGTAGTTCAATTAAACACTCAATTAATTGATAGCTCAATATCATAGTGTTCAAGGTGTTGGATTGATTTATTAGATTATCAGATTGATTGAAACTGCAATTGACTGATTCTGCGCAATCTGCACTCCCAACCGATTGGCTCATGTGATGAACTGATCGACTGAGCTTGGTGAACCGATCGGCTCAACTAGTGAGTCAATCGGCTCAAGGACAGGGTGAAACGATTGCTTCAAGTGTTGAAATGATCGATTCAACTGTTGCAACCGAGCAAGTTGGGAAAGTAGGATTGGTGAGAAATTTCCTTGCGTTTCACTTGCCCAATTTGATTGGAACAAGGATTGGTATTTGATACCAATTAGAAACAAAAGTTGGAAAGTCAATCGGGAACTGACCATGACCACAAACCAACCAGTTCAGAAGTGAACCGACCGGTTGAGGTGTCCCAACCGATCAGTTGTGGTGTCAATTGACCAGCTCAGGTCCCCAACCGACCGTTTTAGTTGTGAAACGATCGGTTCAAGTTGCGCAGTTGGTTGTTTTTGTGGAAAATCTTGAACCCTTCTACTCCTGCTTTAGTCCTGCAATTCCCGGGATGGAGAACCCGGTCCCTTGACCCTCCTATATATAGGGGTATTGGGGGCTTCTCAAAGTACAACTCAGTGCAAACAAGTTGCTCTGCAAAGTTGTCGTTCTCTCTGGTTTTGGAAACCAAGAGAGCCCGAGCAGGTGCTACCCAATAAGGGAGGCACAACAAGGGAAGGACAACTACAGAAAGCGACCAAGTGGTAGGAGAGTGTGTTTACGACTAGTACGCCGAAAGGAGGTTGCCACTCCTTCTGATTCCTTGTGGGATTAAGGAGATCGGAGTTCCAGGCAGTCCGTGTTGACGACTGTAGAGGCAGGAGATCTCTGTCGCTCGGAGGACAACTGTCAATCCCGACAGTCCCGGTGAGACCAGGAGTCTTCAGTCCCGGTGCGACCAGGAGCTTCATAGACACCGTCTAAGACCGGAGGTGAAGACCACGCAAGGAGCGAGGTACTGTCGCCGAGCAAGCCACGGGACAAGGTATGCATCCACAAACCATCTCTCCTATTATATAGATGTTGACGTGATTCCTTTTGTTCTTGGTTTTGGGAGAAATTTTTTTGTTTCCGCTGTTTCTCTACCTCCCTAAAACCCAACAGTGGTATCAGAGCCATGTCAACTACTCTATATTTTAGAATTATCGATATGATCAATTTTGGTTTGTCGCCTTTATTTATTGCATACGATGTGAATAAAATTTGCTTTATGCATGTCCAATCCACAAATCCCAAATATACATATATGATATGTAATATTAATGCACTCGATACGCATCGCCCTTAAATGAGTTTTGTGGTGGATGTGTAGCATGGTTATGGCCTATAAACCCCTATATCTGTGTGTGGTTGTATGTGGTTGCTTGCATCTCGGTTTGCGCACTGATTCCCTTTCTCCTATTCCTGATGTAACTCGAAATAATTTGAGATTTCTTTTCATACCTTTGCTCCCCCTGAATGTAACTCGGGGTTTCACAATTCAATTGTAAATAGGATAGATTTTATTTCCTGTTATGTCAAAGAATGGTGAACGACCTGGCGGACGACCTGAGACGATCGGTTCAAGGCATGAACCGATCGGTTGGTGTTCCAGACGATCAGTTCGAGGAGCGAGATGAGCGGGTGGAGACCTGAGGAGATGCACGATGACCAGTGAACCGATCGGCTGGAGGAGCCAGTTGATCGGATGGTGGCACCCGAACAACCAACTTGATGGTGAGTTGATCAGTCATGGAGATAAGCTGATCAAACCCAGAAAGGCAGACACAGATTTCATCTTATACAGGTTGCATGTGATGTAGACCTAGATGATCGTGATTCCTCATGGCTCGAGGAATCACAATAGGATGGCCATAATCATTGCTTTTATCGTTTTGCATGTTTTCTGTGGGATATATCATGTATATGATATGTACTATATATTGTGGTGATTGGATATGTATATGTATATAAAAACCAAATCCCTCATTAAATATTAAAGTTTTAGATGCCTTCCAAATGCAACACATGTGAAAAGCTTGATCGACCAGAGTGGGCACGCCCTAGCGTAGTGCATCGTCTATCTCGTGGAAGCATGAAGGATGAATGTGTGGGTCTTCCCTAGCAGGGCGCATATTCATCGTGTTGGCTTTGGGTCGGACTTAACAAGGTGATCTAGATGGTATCTAGTATCTTGAGGCATGGAGATGATCATGGAAAAGAGTTGCATATGACATCTTTCAAGAGTTGCATATGATGCAATTGGCAAGAGTTGCCTACCTGGGAGATCTGAGTTCTGGGTGACAGCCCTAGCTGGTCCATGGCTCAGAGGATTTCAGGATCTTGACCCACTAGAAGATTGTACGCTGCAATCTTCTGAATTGATGGTGAGGGCTGTCAATTTGAGTCAAAATAGTAGGAGTAGTAATTAATTAAAGGCCTCATTAACTATCGTCAAATTTTATTCAAATCAAATCAAATCAAAAGGAGTTTTGACAAAATGCAATTTTATCTTGTAGAATGGCAAAGGAATCATCTTTTAAAATGGGCAAATTAATTGAGAATAAATTCCATAACTATTTGAGGACTGTGAGAAGTGTTCTGCACAGTCCAGATATACCAGGAGCCTTTGAATCCACTCTATGTACGCTTAATGCGTTAGTGAAGAAGAAAGAAAGTTCAGCTATAGAGATCAATGGAATGAAAGGTAAGGGAGAGAAGGGTTCTCTCGCCAAACCAATTTCTTCTACATGGAGAGGATGGAAGGAACGATGGAAGAAGAAGTCAGAGATAGAGATCTGTACTTCTGGTGTATACGTGATAGAGATTAACTTTACTACTTCTTCGTCATGGGTACTTGATATCGGATGCGGATCTCACATTTGTTCAAATATGAAGGATCTTAAGAGAAGTAGGCCTTTGGGGAAAGGTGAGGTTGAACTACGTGTTACCAATGGGGCAAGAGTTGCCGCCAGTGCCGTAGGAACCTATGAGTTAACTCTACCAAGTGGGCTAATAATAGAGTTGAAGAACTGCTATTATGTACCTGCCATAAATAGGAATATCATTTCCGTCTCTTGTTTGGACAAAGATGGATTTGAATTTCTTATTAAGAATGGAAAATGTTCCATTTCTAAAGATGGGATCTTTTATGGAAGTGCCCCAATGTCTTATGGTCTATACTTGATAGATTTGGAGACAAGTGTATACAACATAAACACCAAAAAGCAATAACTCAACGACTCAAACAAAACATATCTTTGGCATTGTCGTCTAGGGCACATAAATGAGAAGAGCATTTCTAGACTCCATAAAGATGGTTATCTAGACTCTTTTGATTATGAATCAATAGAGACCTGTGAATCTTGTTTATTGGGCAAGATGACCAAGACTCCCTTTTCAGGTAAAGGTGAGAGAGCTAGTGATCTATTAGGACTCATACATACTGATCTATGTGGGCCTTTTAGAACTAATGCCATAGGTGGGTATCAGTACTTAATTACCTTTAGTGATTACTTCAGTAGGTATGGCTATGTGTACCTGATGAAACATAAGTCAGAAACCCTTGAAAGGTTCAAGGATTTCATGAATGAAGTACAGAACCAACTTGGTAAAAGTATTAAGGCACTTCGATCTGATCGAGGTGGAGAATACTTAAGCCACGAGTTTGAGGACCTTCTGCGAGCCCGTGGTATTGTATCACAATGGAATCTGCCTGGAACACCGTAGCATAATGGTGTGTCTGAAAGAAGGAATCACACATTGTTGGATATGGTGCGATCAAGATGAGTTTTGCTGATCTTCCAATTTGTTTCTGGGGTTATGCTCTTGAAACCGCCGCGTTTACACTTAACCGAGTACCATCTAAATTGGTTCAAAAGATACCATATGAGATATGGTATGGGAAGCATCCCAAATTGTCTTTTATGAAGATTTGGGGTTGTGAGGCTTACGTCAAGAAAATGTTTCCTGATAAGCTTGGACCCAAATCCAATAAGTTATCTTGTTGGATATCCCAAGGAAATGAGGGGATATTACTTATACCACCCTACTGACAACAAAGTGTTTGTTGCCAGGGATGTTGTATTCCTAGAGAAGGAATTTATTTCCAAAGGAAGAAGTGGGAGGAATATAGATCTTGAAGAGGTTCAAGCCCAACAAGAAACCATAGAACCGGTAGATGTACAAGAGGAAAATGGAGATTCACAAGGTGTTGTGGAATCTCAGTCTCCTTTGGTAACACAAGGACCTCGTAGATCTAGTAGGACCCTCCTTGAACCTGAGAGGTTTGGATACCTTGTGACTTAGGAAGGTGGTGAGTTGATCATAGATGATGATCCAACTACCTACGTAGAGGCTATGGAAGGACCAAATTCTGAGAAATGGCTTGAAGCCATGAGATCTGATATGGAATCCATGTACTCCAACAAAGTATGTACTTTGGTGGAACCACCCGATGGGGTAAAACCCATAGGGTGCAAGTGGGTCTTTAAGAAAAAGACCGACATGGATGGCAATGTGCAAACTTATAAAGGTAGATTGGTTGCGAAGGGATTTCGACAAGTTCAAGGTGTTGACTATGATGAAACCTTTTCTCCAGTTGCCATGATTAAGTCCATCAGGATCATGCTTGCTAATGACTATGAGATTTGGTAGATGGATGTTAAAACCACATTCCTTAATAGGAATATAAATGAGGATGTGTACATGACATAGCCTGAAGGTTTTGTAGATCCAAAGAATGCCAATAAAGTCTGTAAGCTGCAAAGGTCAATCTATAGATTGAAGCAAGCATCTCGGAGTTGGAATCTTTGATTTGATGAGGAAGTCAAAGTGTTTGGATTTATTCAAAATGAAGATGAACCTTGTATGTACAAGAAGGTTAGTGGGAGCTCGACCACATTCCTCATATTGTATGTGGATGACATACTTTTGATGGGGAATGATGTCTTAGCCTTAGAGAAGGTAAAGACTTGGCTTGGGAATACTTTCTCAATGAAGGACTTAGGAGAAGCATCCTACATTCTAGGAATTAAGATCTATAGAGATAGATCTAGAAGGCTTCTCAGACTAAGTCAAAGAACGTAAATTGACAAAGTGTTGAAGCAGTTCAGCATGGATAATACAAAGAGAGGCAACATCCCCATGCTATATGGAGTCACCGTATCTAGAGCTCAATGTCCCCAATCTTGTGAAGAGAGGGAGCGTATGAATGGGATCCCATATGCATCAACCATCGGATCAATCATTTACGCTATGTTGTGCACATGCCCAGATGTCTCGTATGCTCTCAGCATGACGAGAAGGTACCAGTTAGATCCCAGGGATGCTCACTGGACAACCATGAAGAACATCCTCAAGTACTTGCAAAGGACTAAGAATCAGTTTCTTGTTTACGACGGTGAGGAAGAGCTGGTTGTAAAGGGTTACACCGATGCAAGCTTCCAAACCGATAAAGATGATTACAGATCGAAGTCAGGATTTGTGTTTTGCCTTAATAATGGAGTTGTGAGATGGAAGAGTTCCAAGAAAGAAACAGTTTCCGATTCTACTATAGAGGCCGAGTATATTGCTGCTTCACATGCATCAAAGGAGGCTGTGTGGATCAGGAAGTTCATTTCTGAACTTGGTGTAGTTCCCAGAAGCTGTGATGCAATTGAGCTTTATTGTGACAATAATGCATCTATTGCACAAGCTAAGGAACCCAGATCACATCAGCGGTCCAAGCACATACTGTGGCGCTTCCATCTCATACGAGAGATCGTACAATGAGGAGATGTGAAGATTTGCAAAGTACCAACTGAAGACAACATAGCTGATCCACTGACTAAGGCCCTTTCTCAGCAGAAGCATGATGGTCATGCTAGGTCACAAGGACTGAGGTTCCTTGGTGACTGGCTCTAAGTGCAAGTGGGAGTCTGTTGGTATGTATGCCCATAGAGCAAGTCATATGATGATTGTAATGGGATACTTTGTAAATGATTTGAATAATAATAAAGGCAATTTCCAATCTATATGTTTAAACTATTTCTGAGATGATGGTGTAACATGATAGATGTCTAAAGAATTGTTTTACTCAATGACGTATGCATTTGGGTTGAGGACCTAAACGATGAGATCATACGGATGTCAAGAGTATACATTCTTTTTTAGTCCCTAGTCAGTTGTTATTGTGGAAATAACCATAGACATCAATAACACTAAAGACTAGATTGTGTGTTGGTTGATGACAGAATCTCATTATTCATGATATAGTGATATCAAACCAAGCACATAGGTACTTGTTAGAGAACAAGGTACCAGACAGACCCACCGTGAGAGTGACACATGGAACCATGACTTGGTAGTCACAGTCAGCTCTCACAGTGATGGTGGTGAGTGTGATTCTAAGACCTGAAATCACTAAACTCAACACATGTCGCTGGGTACACTTTGACATCATCAAACGTAGTCCTGAAACATGGGTTGTTATAAAGGTGATGATTGGGTGGCTTTGACACATGGGGCTTTTGAGGGGTGAGTGATAGATATGGGATTTGTCCCTCCTGAGGGAGTTTGATGTCCTTGGCCACTTGATGGGTAGGATTGAGAAAGGCATGTGCATGCACGTGTGAATCAATATGTGATATTGATGTAACACACATCTCACCCAGTCTACTCTGAGATCAAGGAAATGAATGAATGTTGACAGGATGACTGTTCCATGCCTCGAGTTCATTCAGGATATAAGTGACAAAGGAATTATACATTCACTGTAACACCATTCACATATTTTAGGATTGAAAGTTGTTCTCCAACTTTCTATTTCACTTGGGTAGCACTGATGTGTGACTAGGCACCGCTCTTCGCTTGTGAATTCATAAGTGTTATGGACTTTCACTGCCAACGTGAAATGGACCTGTAGGGTCACACACATAGGATTTAACCTGGAAGAGGAGTTTTGTCCACAAACAATGTTTAGATTGATTACTAAAGGAGTTTAGTAGTTCAATTAAACACTTAATTAATTGATAGCACAATATCATAGTGTTCAAGGTGTTGGACTGATTGATTAGAGTATCAGATTGATTGAAACTGCAATTGACTGATTCTGCATAATCTGCACTCCCAACCGATCAGCTCATGTGATGAACCGATCGAATGAGCTTGGTGAACCGATTGGCTCAACTGGTGAGTCGATTGGCTCAAGGACAGGGTGAAACGATTGCTTCAAGTGTTGAAATGATCGATTCAACTATTGCAACCGAGCAAGTTGGGAAAGTAGGATTGGTGAGAAATTTCCTTTCGTTTCACTTGCCCAATTTGATTGGAACAAGGATTGGTATTTGATACCAATTAGAAACAAAAGTTGGAAAGTCAGTCGGGAACTGACTAGGACCACAAACCGATCGGTTCAGAAGTGAACTGACTGGTTGAGGTGTCCCAACCGATTGGTTGAGGTGTCAACCGACCAGCTCAGGTCCCCAACCGACCATTTCAGTTGTGAAACGACCGGTTCAGGTTGCACAGTTGGTTGTTTTTGTGGAAAATCTCAAACCCTTCTACTCCTGCTTTAGTCCCGCATTACCCGGGATGGAGAACCCTGTCCCATGACCCTCCTATATATAGGGGTTTTGGGGGCTTCTCAAAGTACAACTCAATGCAAACCAATTCCTCTGCAAAGTTGGTGCTCTCTCTGGTTTTGGTAACTAAGAGAGCCCGAGCAAGTGCTACCCGATAAGGGAGGCACTAAAGGGAAGGACAACTACAAAAAGCGACCGGTGGTAGCAGAGTGTGTTGGCGACTAGTACACTGACAGGAGGGTGCGACTCCTTCCGATTCCTTGTGGGATAAGGAGATCGAAGTTCCAGGAAGTCCGTGTGGACGACTGTAGAGGCGAGAGACCTCTGCCGCTCGGAGGACAATTGTCAATCCCGACAGTCCGACCAGGAGTCTTCAGTCTCGGTGCGACCAGGAGCTGCACAAACACCGTCCAAGACCGGAGGTGAAGACCACGCAAGGCGCGAGGTAATGTCGTCGAGTGAGTCTCGGGACAAGGTATGCATCCACAAACCATCTTTCCTATTGTATATATGTTAACGCGATTCCTTTTGTTCTGGGTTTTGGGAGAAATTTTTTTTGTTTCTGCTGCTTCTCTGCCTCCCTAAAACCCAACACTTAATTCTCCATGTATTGTTCATGTAGGCATGGTAAAACCTAGTGTTTTTGTCTCCGTCAACAAGCCAGCTAATGTGGCTTCATTGTTTCCAGTCTCCTCTTCTTTTTGGAAAATGTCCTTGAGTTCACACTCAAGGTGCTGGCATTTTCGATCATGTTCATTGTTATATGATCTTTCCACCTGTTGTTGTAGGTGAGAGATTTTAGAGATGAGTCTATGCTGGATCTTACCCAGGTGGCATTTGGTATTAGTGTCCCAAGCAATAATAGGATCCTTGACATGAATAAATGCAATATGAAATGGAGCAGAGGGATTCCAGTGGAGGCTTAGTAGATTCCTAAAGTCAGGTTCTTGTTGCCATGAAGCTCTTGTTTTAAATCTTCTTTCCAGTTTAGATGTGGAGGATTTGAGAATGGTGATGGGGTTAAGGTCTGACCCAATGTGCGGTAGATTCTCATAGATGAAGGTGGGATATATTTGTATCCAATCAGTGTTAGCCAAGGATCAGTGAATTCTCCCATGAAGCAGCCCTTTCTTATAGGTGAAGATGTGACATGTGCTGCCAATGCTAGTAAGACATGCTTGTATAATTGCATTGTTGAATCTGGTGGCCTCCGATATGTTGAATCTGTCACTACCCAGTTTCTCATCTGGGTTGAGCATGCAGTTGAAGTTGCCCAGAGTGATCCAAGGCATAGTTATCGATTGTCCAAGTCATATTAGGCATTCCTAGAGGATAGGTCTACCTCCAAGGTTGAGGGAGGCATAGATAAACATATATAAAGTCTTGTCGTCAATGCAGTAGTGAATATAGTACTTGTGGCTTTGGAGTATTTGGACATTGCAATCTTCTTCGTTCCAAAGAATCCATATCCCCCCTGAAAATCCATTGGCCTCTACTATGTGAGAGCTAGTAAAACCAATCTCATGGATGATGCTCTATGCTTCTTTTCCAGAGATGTGAGTTTTTGAGGTTGAGACAGTCTTGACTTTATGTTTAGCTACAAGGTGTTTGAGGAAATGTCTGGCTTTCTTCTTGCCGACACCCCTGATGTTCTAGGCAATTGTATTAAATATAAAAGATGAGTTAAGGTTGATTTACATGGGGAAACAGTGTTCCCCTCATTCACTTCTGATCCTCTTCTCATTCAGCCACGAGTGATATAGTAGTGGTTCTTTTGCAGACTGTTGGTGCTCATAGAGGAATCCTTCTCCTTAGCTTTTCTACCAGAGTGTAGGGACTTCTTGTTCACCCCTTTACTCACTTTGTTATTGTCAGTGACCTCTTCTACCACCATGGGGATGGTGGGTGCTTCCTTGTCTACCTTTTCTCGATTAGCTTCCTCAGGTCTACCCACAATGGCTTCATCTCCAACTGGGTTCATGACTGTATGTGAGGAGTTTGAATTGACCTGGGATTCCCCCTCCGACTTGGCTTGAGAGGTATCTTCAGTTGCAACTGTAACCGCAGTAGTCTTCTTTGATGAAACATCAACGTACTTGTTGTGCCTTTGCTTCTTCCTCCAAACGTTCGGTATGTGACCATCTTCTTGGTTATGTGACTGTGAGTGGTCATCATTCCCCTATTCAGTGACAATGATGTTGCTTTCTTCGTCCTCCTCAAGTGCTTGGAATTTGTTATTTTTTCAAGTTTTTGTTATGCTTTTTCTTTGAATTCTCTTTTTTTATTTGTGGCCTTCTAACTAGTACATTTTTCCCATAGTAGACTTGTCATTTCTCTTCTTCCTCCATCCACCAGACTCCAGCATCATCTTCTATTGGGTTTGTATTAGGTTTTTTAGGTTCCTTATCCAGGCCTTTACAGTCTGTGGTGTCAAGGTCAAGCTTTCTACACTTGAGACACATGTTTGGCAATTATTCTTACTCAAATTTGTACCCACAACCATTGATCAAGATTGGTGGGTGGATGGGTTCGGCTTTTTCGATCTCTATAGCAAGCCTAGAAAATCTTCTTATGGTTTGGTTAATAGAATGGTCATCCACTCTCACCAATCGACCTATTGCCTGCCCTATCTGGCAGAACATCTCTCTATTGTAGTAGTGGATAGGTAGTCAAATGACATGAATCCATGTCACAATCTAGTCTAGAAGGCCCTTGGAGGGTACAAAATGTCCATCCAAAGGCCACACTGTGAGACAACTCCCAAATAATAAGGACCATGGTCCTTTAGTCGGAACATTTTCTTGGTCCATTCTGCTATAGAATTGCACCACGTAATATTGTTCTAAAAGCTCATACAGTTCAAATTGGCATGTTGGTTGCATAATAGCTTTAGTCACTTAGCCGTAGTTAAGAAGCCTACATGTCTGTCAATGAGTTTCACGATCACTGCATACTTGAAGGGCTTGCTCATTATTTCCTCTGCTTCAGGGGCTATTTAATCTAAGGGAAGCCTCTCTTGTAGATGAGTTTGATGTCTTTAGGATTCACTATCTCTTCTGGTTCATCGTCTATGAAATATGGATCTATTGTTCCGCCACCGACGTGCCCAATGATGGATTGTTTCTGGTGGCTGGTATTTTGTCTGTGCGGAAAGGGTTTCTGTTGTCATACATTTCTTGATCCATCTCCATCTAGTTTCAGTCGTCTGCCTTCTCAATAGGGTTGTTGCCTCTCATCCCTTTGTACATTAGGTTGATTCTGATCTTCTGTAGTCACGCTTGACACACTAATCTAGGGGGTGAGAGATCAATGTGGCTTGAGTTTCGTTGTTTTATGTCCCACCGCCATCGTCTTCTAGGGTTTTCTGTGAATCTCCAGATGTACTGCTAGCCCCTGCACTCCCCTCACCTGCCATCATGTCGAACTCTCTCTTTGTTTTCTTACCGTTTATTTTAGCATGCTCGGGCCTTTCTTCAACATATTATTGTTTTTTTTCTTCGAGAAGGATGTGGATGTGTATTCTTTCAATTTAAATATGAGGAGAAATTTACATATATAAAAATGCAATATATCTGACATTTGTTATGTAACTAATTATAATGCACATCTCAATATTTTTATTTTTCTTTTTCTAATTTATTCATTCTAAAGAAACTAGCTATCATGCTACATATTATGCTATGCAACTCAATCAAGAGGAAACAATTCATATTACTTGATCATCTTAAGGTGGTCGATGAAATGTCATGAAAAATGGGTGGAATCACATGATTAAGAGACAATGTTTGACTCAACTATGATATGTCCCTATCCTATCAACTTGTGTATAGAGAAACCTCATGGTTTCTTTCCAAAAATCTAATTTAAGGTATTGTTACTTGTTTGGTAGAGTTTGTGTAACATACCAGATCTCGAACCCTACCCTAGAAGTTTAACCTTTTGGTCTTAGGCCAAACAAGTTTGAGGTTAGAGTGATCCTAATAATATAATTCATGAATAATGTAATCTAACATGTCATATAATTCATTTGGTGATAATAAGATGATAAATAACTTAATTACATGAATGATATGGTTAATGGGCCTCTAATGGGCCAGATGACAAAACCCATGTAAGAAAGCCTCAAATTAAATAATAGACTTCAAATTCGTAATCTACACATTAAAATAAGCCTACATGTCAATTTTCATTTAGTTTGGATAACCTCAAAATAATATGGTAATTTAGGAGAGAGAAATTACCTAAAAGGTGTAATTAATAAATAAATATAATGATTGACTCCAAAAGAGGAAAATAATCTTAGATTCGTAATCTAAATAATAAATATAGCCGTTGGGTGAATTTTCATCCAATTTGGAGAAAGTTTACTTAAAAGGTAAAATCAGGAGAGAGAAAACATGTAGAACCTTCAAAATATTAAATAAATACTCAAGCAACTCAAATATGTAAAATTGATGGCAAATTCGTATCTAATACATTAATTATGACTTGTTGGTCAAGTTTCATTATATTTGGATAATCCATGTGTCATTAATGCATATAGAAAGAGAAACAAAGAATAAATTAAATAACATATCTAAAGTTGCCAAAAGTGAAATCTAATTGGATATTCGGAATCTAAATGTTTAACTTAACTTGTGTGTCAAGTTTGGTTTTATTTGGATAAGTTTTGGACCCCTAAAAGAGGAAAGATAAAAAAAATACATTAATTGCAATCCTTATCACATTTGGACTATAGTTTCCCAACTATATGCTGTCATGCGGCTTGGATTTAGATTTCCTCTTATTTCGGCCTGATCGGACGGCTCCCTTTTTATCTTGGATTTCGCGGATTCGATCAACGGCTCTGGACCCTCCTCCTTCGCCCGCCTAGTCCGACTCAAACTCGGATTTCTTTATTTGCGGCAGGCGATTTCTGTGGCTTAGATCTCTTTCCCCTTTTCTCCCCATGGATTTCTGGCTTTCCTTTCGCAATCCTCGCTTCTTTCCCGTTTTGGAGATCCCTACTTTGTTGGCGAATCCTTTTCTCAATCGCCCAGTCGACGAGAAGCTTCCCTTGTCTCCCATGTTTCCTTCTCCGCACGGTTTTCCCGTGGAACCCCAACTCCACTCCTATATATGGGGCCTCCCCCACAAACCTTAAACCCCCGGTGACCTGCTAAAATAGCCACATTGGTCTCAGTCACCCCGCAACCCCATATCCCTACTCCTACTACCTGTGTTGACGGCGGCAAGTTTGTCTGGGGATTCTGGACGTCGGCGGAGCTCGTTTCCAGTTGGTTTCGCGTCGTGTGGGTGTGGGCAAGCTTCAAGGGCCTTCAATTCATCTGTTCGACAGGTACCTCGGTTTTCCCTCTTTTCCTTTGATTTGGATCATCTCACGAATTGTTGAGCGGCAGATCACCTTCTACCTAGTTTTCTTTACTTCCTGTCTCGGTTTTGCTCGTCAGACCTCTTCCAGTTGTTGGTTTGGCCTCTCATGGGCCCCTTTCTTCTACCCACAATGTTCAGATTTACCTGTTATGGCGGCACACCTTTCTCGGCCAGTACCGGACTGTTTCTGGTGTGAGCTTGCTCCTTGGGTTCGTCAGGGCTTGCAGAATGATTTTGATGTTGGCACTTTTTCCTGGATCATTTTGTTTTGCAATCGAGAGATCGACGATTCTTCTGATATTCTCCTATGTCGCGAGTTCATCGCTGGGGAACCTGCTTCCCTATGTTTTTCCCTCTCTACCCTTCCTGCTCATCTTCGATCTAGTTTTTCGCATCAGGGCAAAATAGTCTTTTTACGATTGTAAATCATTTGTTTTTCGGTTGACGCTGTTGAGATGGACGAGTTCTCGGTTGACTTGGAGGGCTTTGGTTGGCCGGCCCAAGCCAGCTAGGCCTCTCCCTCTCTCTCTTTTCTCTCGGCTCTGTTTATCTTAATTGTAATTTTGTGATTGGCTGAGCTTTAAAAATTAATAACTAATTATTGGACAATCAAAAAAATATGAAAAGATACTCGTTGGATTCAGAAAAATGCAAGCTTTCTTTTGGTATTGGTTTTGTCTCCTGAGTCTGATGTTCTAAAGAGGTGATTTAATGGATTTAATAAAATAAGATAATAACTTGTATAATTCATAACTAATAATTTATAAGTCAGAAAAATATAATAAAATATGTTTTGAACTCAGGAAAATATAATCTAAAATATGGAATCATTTTGCAAACCTAATTCATATATTAATAAAAAGGTGATTTTTAGGGTTTTGAATAATTAATATAAACCTAACCCTAATTTCACAGATATGCTAAATAGGTGTTTTGGAAGCCTAGGTTTGGGCCTAGAAGTGGCTTTGGATCTGTTTGACTCTGAAGTTGAGGTATGTTTGCATCCCCAATTATTCTTCTTGAGAAATTATCCTATATTTGTCTTACTTTTGGTCCTATGGACATTGGCCTACACAATATGTCTTATCTTTTGATATCATAGTTCATGTGAACTATCTTGCTTGTAATGGACTTAGATATTCTCTTGATATTTATCTAGTTCCTTGATGCATGTTTGTCTCTTATATTGAAATGTGCCACTTTGAAGTGGATGTTATATGTTTGTGTTGTCCATTGTGTGATGGCAACCTTTGTTTAATAATGTAAATAACTTTGGTTTTGGGTGTGTGCCCTTTTTGTTTATGGGATGGTGGTGGTGGTTCCCCATACCCGAGTTTCAAGGATGTGAAGCCTTGGCTCAACTTTTATATATTTGGGAGTTTGACGGCGAGTCATTCTCTATCAGGTTTTCAAGGATGTGAAGCCTTGGCCGCCTTAGTGTTTATATTTTTCTAGGACTATGTTTATCTCACATGCATGCAGGTTTGATGATTGGTTGTGGGGTGTGTGCCCTACTACCTATTTATGTGCTTTTGTTGCACAAGTTTTATTGTTTATGGCAAGTATCCTTTTTTGTTATGATCTTTTCTTGATACCCATTTGGGTGATACTTATCTCTTGCATGGGAAGCCTTTACACTTGATGTCCTTTATTTCTTTATATTGCTCAATTTTCGTTTTAGTATGCACATACCAGTCTTTGCTGATGTTTCCTTTTGTTTCTCTTTTGCTGGGGTATGCTTCCAACCCTAGGTGGCGGACATGGATGGCTTCACATGTTGACCTGGACTTAGTTTGTGATGATGAAGCTTGGGGACAATCTTGATGTGGTTTAGATTTCCTCTACATGGATCCTTGTGATGTAAGTTTAAGTTGTAACCCTTTGTTTTATAATTGAATATAGTCAAATATTTTCTTCCGCTGCTATACATTGGTCTTTTGATTACCATTATATAAAGATTTGAAAATTTTACACCCAATCCATCTCACCTTTTGAGTGTGTTTGGATTGGAGGTTCTATTGTTCAAATTTTTAGTAGAGAAGTGTTTTCACTTCTTTACAGCATGGTATCAGAGCCCATGGTAGTCGGAATCGACTATTTCAATTTTGTCTCCCCATATGAACCCTTGACTTTTCTAGATAGCTATAAGTGAGATGTTGACCTTAGAATTTATCAATGATGATCTTTGTATGCAATAAGGTTGGTTTTGAGGATGAGAATATGTTAGGAGATCTAAATATGGAAATATTGTGACTTGGTTTCCACAATTGATTTGGATCCACATTTTGTTTCATGTAAAAAAAGGTTTTCATCGCCAAAAATTATTTTCAATTATATTACTATATCTACAAAAAAAAACTTTCTCGGATTTATCGATGTCTTCTTCAACTAAGTCACAATCAAGAGAACTCTGGTTTGAGTAGAATCGAACCCTAATTTTGTGACTAGGATTGATATAAGGATGTAGTTGACTGACCCTATGACTTTTTGGATGTTCATGTAGGGTTGATAGGTTAGAGACACGAGGACCTAAAAGCTCAACCCTAGATGGATCTGACTTTAGTTGGATACATGAGAAACATATTAATTTCTAAAACCATCACAACTAAGAGATGTGGGTAGCTCTAAAAAGTTGTTTAGTTTGACTTGTTAGGTTGAACCCTTTAAGGGGTGGAGAATAGTTAGTTGTTGATGTTTTGATCTATAGATTTCGAGGACGAAATCCTTTTTAAGGGGTGGAGTGTTGTAACATACCAGATCTCGAACCCTACCCTAGAAGTTTAACCTTTTGGTCTTAGGCCAAACAAGTTTGAGGTTAGAGTGATCCTAATAATATAGTTCATGAATAATGTAATCTAACATGTCATATAATTCATTTGGTGATAATAAGACGATAAATAACTTAATTACATGAATGATATGGTTAATGGGCCTCTAATGGGCCAGATGACAAAACCCATGTAAGAAAGCCTCAAATTAAATAATAAACTTCAAATTCGTAATCTACACATTAAAATAAGCCTACATGTCAATTTTCATTTAGTTTGGATGACCTCAAAATTATATGGTAATTTAGGAGAGAGAAATTACCTATAAGGTTTAATTAATAAATAAATATAATGATTGACTCCAAAAGAGGAAAATAATCTTAGATTCGTAATCTACATAATAAATATAGCCGTTGGGTGAATTTTCATCCAATTTGGAGAAAGTTTACTTAAAAGGTAAAATCAGGAGAGAGAAAATATGTAGAACCTTCAAAATATTAAATAAATACTCAAGCAACTCAAATATGTAAAATTGATGGAAAATTCGTATCTAATACATTAATTATGACTTGTGGGTCAAGTTTCATTATATTTGGATAATCCATGTGTCATTAATGCATATAGAAAGAGAAACAAAGAATAAATTAAATAACATATCTAAAGTTGCCAAAAGTAAAATCTAATTGGATATTCGGAATCTACATGTTTAACTTAACATGTGTGTCAAGTTTGGTTTTATTTGGATAAGTTTTGGACCCCTAAAAGAGGAAAGATAAAAAAATACATTAATTGCAATCCTAATCACATTTGGACTATAGTTTCCCAACTATATGTTGTCACACGGCTTGGATTTTGATTTCCTCTTATTTCGGCCTGATCGGACGGCTCCCTTTTTATCTTGGATTTCGCGGATTCGATCAACAGCTCTGGACCCTCCTCCTTCGCCCGCCTAGTCCGACTCAAACTCGGATTTCTTCGTTTGCGGCAGGCGATTTCTGTGGCTTAGATCTCTTTCCCCTTTTCTCGCCATGGATTTCTGGCTTTCCTTTCGCAATCCTCGCTTCGTTCCCGTTTTGGAGATCCCTACTTTGTTGGGGAATTCTTTTCTCAATCGCCCAGTCGACGAGAAGCTTCCCTTGTCTCCCATGTTTCCTTCTCCGCACAGTTTTCCCGTGGAACCCCAACTCCAATCCTATATATGGGGCCTCCCCCACAAACCTTAAACCCCCGGTGACCTGCTAAAATAGCCACATTGGTCTCAGTCATCCCGCAACCCCATATCCCTACTCCTTCTACCTGTGTTGACGGCGGCAAGTTTTTCTGGGGATTCTGGACGTCGGCGGAGCTCGTTTTCAGTTGGTTTCGCTTCGTGTGGGTGTGGGCAAGCTTCAAGGGCCTTCAATTCATCTGTTCGACAGGTACCTCAGTTTTCCCTCTTTTCCTTTGATTTGGATCATCTCACAAATTGTTGAGAGGCAGATCGCCTTCTACCTAGTTTTCTTTACTTCCTGTCTCGGTTTTGCTCGTCGGACCTCTTCCAGTTGTCGGTTTGGCCTCTCATGGGCCCCTTTCTTCTACCCACAATGTTCGGATTTACCTGTTATGGCGGCACACCTTTCTCGGCCAGTACCGGACCGTTTCTGGTGTGAGCTTACTCCTTGGGTTCGTCAGGGCTTGCAGAACGATTTTAATGTTGGCACTTTTTCCTGGATCGTTTTGGTTTGCAATCGAGAGATCGACGATTCTTCTTATCTTCTCCTATGTCGCGAGTTCATCGCTGGGGAACCTGCTTCCCTGTGTTTTTCCCTCTCTACCCTCCCCGCTGATCTTCGATCTAGTTTTTCGCATCAGGGCAAAATAGTCTTTTTACGATTGTAAATCATTTGTTTTTCGGTTGACGCTGTTGAGATGGACGAGTGCTCGGTTGACTTGGAGGGATTTGGTTGGCCGGCCCAAGCCATCTAGGCCTCTCCCTCTCTCTCTTTTCTCTCGGCTCTGTTTATCTTATTTGTAATTTTGTGATTGGCTGAGCTTTAAAAATTAATAACTAATTATTGGACAATCAGAAAAATATGAAAAGATACTCATTGGATTTAGAAAAATGCAAGCTTTCTTTTGGTATTAGTTTTGTCGCCTGAATCTGATGTTCTAAAGAGGTGATTTAATGGATTTAATAAAATAAGATAATAACTTGTATAATTCATAACTAATAATTTATAAGTCAGAAAAATATAATAAAATATGTTTTGAACTCAGGAAAATATAATCTAAAATATGGAATCGTTTTGGAAACCTAATTCATATATTAATAAAAAGGTGATTTTTAGGGTTTTGAATAATTAATATAAACCTAACCCTAATTTCACATATATGCTAAATAGGTGTTTTGGAAGCCTAGGTTTGGGCCTAGAAGTGGCTTTGGATCTGTTTGACTCTGAAGTTGAGGTATGTTTGCATCCCCAATTATTCTTCTTGAGCAATTATCCTATATTTGTCTTACTTTTGGTCCTATGGACATTGACCTACACAATATGTCTTATCTTTTGATATCATAGTTCATGTGAACTATCTTGCTTGTAATGGACTTAGATATTCTCTTGATATTTATCTAGTGCCTTGATGCATGTTTGTCTCTTATATTGAAATGTGCCACTTTGAAGTGGATGTTATATGTTTGTGTTGTCCATTGTGTGATGGCAACCTTTGTTTAATCTTCTGACTAAACTATTTACTTGCCTCTATATTTTCATGCAATGTGAATCAGTAGCACTAGAATAATGCAAATAACTTTGGTTTTGGGTGTGTGCCCTTTTTGTTTATGGGATGGTGGTGGTGGTGCCCCATACCCAAGTTTCAAGGATGTGAAGCCTTGGCTCAACTTTTATATATTTGGGAGTTTGACGGTGAGTCATTCTCTATCAGGTTTTCAAGGATGTGAAGCCTTGGCCACCTTAGTGTTTATATTTTTCTAGGACTATGTTTATATCACATGCATGCAGGTTTGATGATTGGTTGTGGGGTGTGTGCCCTACTACCTATTTATGTGCTTTTGTTGCACAAATTTTATTGTTTATGGCAAGTATCCTTTTTAGTTATGATCTTTTCTTGATACCCATTTGGGTGATACTTATCTCTTGCATGGGAAGCCTTTACACTTGATGTCCTTTATTTCTTTATATTGCTCAATTTTCTTTTTAGTATGCACATACCAGCCTTTGCTGATGTTTCCTTTTGTTTCTCTTTTGTTGGGGTATGCTTCCAACCCTAGGTGGAGGACATGGATGGCTTCACATGTTGACCTGGACTTAGTTTGTGATGATGAAGCTTGGGGACAATCTTGATGTGGTTTAGATTTCCTCTACATGGATCCTTGTGATGTAAGTTTAAGTTGTAACCCTTTGTTTTATAATTGAATATAGCCAAATATTTTCTTCCGCTGCTATTCATTGGTCTTTTGATTACCATTATATAAAGATTTGACAATTTTACACCCACTCCATCTCACCTTATGAGTGTGTTTGGATTGGAGGTTCTATTGTTCAAATTTTTAGTAGAGAAGTGGTTTCACTTCTTTACAGTTTGTGCTCCAACCCCATCATCATACACAAATCTTGGATATGTTTAGATTATCATTCATTTTAATTGTTTGCAAGCAAACTAACCCATGCACTTCCTCTTTCTTATGTTTCCATATACTTTCTAAGTTAAGTTAAAAATATGTAATCATTATTTTTTTTATTTTCATTGCAAACACCTGAAACATATTTTTATTTGGTGATAGATGAAATCATGATAATTAATCTCCATGATTACACCAGATATATGTGGATCCTTACTTGGAAGCATAAAAAACTAAAACAACATAGAAGTTAAAATAGATAAAGTTGTTCCAACACCCCCTAATCTTGAAATAGACTATGTACTCATACTCAAAAAATCAAACAAAGAGGTGAAATAGGGGTAATGTATTCTCAGTTGGGTTGTGGTGGCTAAAACATTATTGGTGGCATCTTTGGATCCAGAAGGTAGTAAGTGCCAGTGAATGAGGGGGTGGGTTTGTTGGTATATGTGGGGGTGGTGGGTAGCTAGAAAAATTCCTTGACTCTAATAAGGATCATAGATATATTGTTGTTTGCACTCAATGCATGTTCTCCTAGTTTGCCAAGAGAAGGCACTCATTGACATACATCTCTGGTGAATTAGTTGGTGTTGAACAACCTAAACTCAATCAAGTGGATGACTATTTCTACTGACCCTGTTGAATGGACTGCAACATCCCATACATAGCCCCAATGGAGAAATTGTCTCACGATGGTGGAGAGATTGATGGCATTGTAGATCTTGATGTTGCGTAATGACATGGAATGCTGTGAAAATGCTTCCTCTGAGTAAAAGGCATCACTGCCACCTCTTCATCTTGTTTTCCTATGTATTCTTCTTCTTGCTCCTCTTTGACATCCTCTCCTTCAAGTATAAGCTTAGCCTCATCCACTAGCTAGCAAATATGGCACACTCCTCAAAGACAAAAGATAGGGCTCAGAAGGTCCCTTTCCTTCATTTGTTCATTAACAATGCAGTAGGAGTACACCCTACCAAAGGTGTTTAGCTACCGAGTGTTCCCTCTTGAGGTGATGGAAGGTGAGTTTTGATGATTCCTAGAAAGTAGTGTCCTTGAGGCTTAAGTGTGTTGCGAGCGGCATAAGTAGTCCTCCAAAGTGCATTAGAGGTTTCCTATGAGCTTGAAACTTTGTCACCAACATGTGTTGAAGGAAGAACTACCCAAGATTTATTGTCTCCTTCCCCAAATATATTAATGACCATAGAACAAACAAGTCCCTTTTTGGACCTTCCATTGCCCATGTGTTGAATGGAAAAATGTAGTATTTGTCAGGTAGAGATGGAGGACTCAGGAAATGGGTGCTCCATATCCATCACTAATGACTGGTGCCACTTGATGATGAACCCCTGAGGCATGGCTGTCATCTACCTCCAAGCCAATGTGTAGTAGAAAATCATAGGGTGTGAAATGTAATCCATCTATGGCCAACTAAAGATGGAGTTGAACTTCGATAGAGTGAGAGATGGTTCATTTGTGTCATTGGAACTTCAACCAACCTATTTTCCAACCTTCCCCATGCTCTGGGATGTAGAAGATATATAAAATGGCTAGAAACTTGCAAGTTATCTCCTGGTATGTGGCACAATCACCAAAGAAAATGTGATCACCTGCCATACCCTGCCTAGTGAAGACTTAGTGTGGATTGTTGGCAAAGGTAGTGTCATTGAGGAATGTGTGGTCGCCATACTGTGTTGGAGTGATCTCCCTCTTCATCATGGAAACAAAGATTTTCATGTGATCTTCATCTAGAAAACCCATCCTAGATGGCTTGCATATTATTTGGTCAAACACGCCTTCCCATGATTCTTGCCTACTTGAAGCCATTGATGAAGGAATGAGAAAGGAGGTCAATGAAAGGATCTTCATGTAGACTCTAGGATGTCGAAGAGTTGTGTAAGTCCTTAGGATTGTCTGACAACTTCTCTAATGTAAGGGGAGTTCTTTGGGTGTGAATGTATAGAACCCATTTCCTCCCCTTATATAGTTGTTGAACTGCCTTGGTGAGTTGGCGCATTGTATTAGTGCCAACAATATTTTTTGTCAGAGGTACCAACTTCTGTCTGTATCTGTGGGCGTTGGTGTCATCATTTGATGGCAAAGGTGATGAGTCGTTGATGTATCAATCCACATATCCTTCCATGTCTATAGTAATGAATCATGTCGGTGGCATGACTTATGTAATATGTGTACAAATTGGTGCCACCAACGTTGGAGTTGAAGATCTTGATTGTCGATGTCAGTGTCACATATTCTGGTCTTCTGATTCAGTGCCACGGATAAGGTATCAGTGGTACATATCTATTATGTGGAGTGTCTATGACATCCTCTATTAGTGCCACTGACTTGTTATATCAGTGGTACCGAGTTGTGTTGTTTCTCATATGTGGATCTAAATGAGTCATGGCCATTAAGCAACCTATCGGCAACATCAAATATATTTTTTGGGATCCTATTATTTTTTCCAAATCTTGATACTACTGAGCTTCTTGTTGGTAGTACTGACTTTTTGCAAAATTAATCATGATAGAGTTTTGGTGCCACCGGCCCTCCTATCAGTGGTAACAAAATTTTCAAAATCCCAAATGTGAATTTAATTGCAATTGTGGTGCCACCAAACCCAATGGAAGAGGTACTAAGTTTTTCTCTTCCTATGCACCAAATCAAAAGCATCATGGTATCTTTTTAAACTTATAAAAATGCTATCAAGACAAAATATGAGAAATCTATTGAAAGATGGTAAACAACATAAAAATGAAGAAATTCAAAAATAAAAGGGTTTCCTCCCATAATTGCCTTGGTTTGATGTCTTGTGCTCGACAAACTTTTCACCTAAAAGATCAATGAAGCTCAATGAGCTTCAATTCCTCTCCACCATGGACAATATCTCTTCCATAGTAATGTTTGAGGCATTGTCCATTTGTCAAGAAAGTCTTAACACCTTCACTTATCTTGATGGATGCTTGAGGAAATGCATTAGTGACCACATAGGGTCCACTCCATTTGGACATCAACTTCCTAGGATGCAGTTTCATCCTAGAGACAAAAAACAGCGCATGTTGACCCAGTAGGAAATTACAAAGGAGAATGCAACAAGCATGCATGTTGTTTGTCCTTGTTCTCTAATTCCATTAGCAAATGACATGCCCATCCATAACTAGTCTATAAGAGGTAGTGGCTATAGGTTTCTTAAAAATCATCCTATAAGCCCATAGATCATCATTTATTTGCATGCTCCAAGTAGTCATGTTGGTTGACATGGTCTTTTCTAAAATCATGATAATTCCCCTATTTGACACCTCAACATGGCTTTGTACCTTTGGTTATATGGGGTTCCTACCTTATGATGCACTCCAAATTTACTCAATAAAGACCCAAATTTCTTATTATTGAAGTGCGCTCCCTCATCACTTCTGATCACTCTTAGCACCCCAAAACTACAGAAAATGTGATGCTTAACAATTTTACACAAACCTTGTGCATTATTAGTACATGTAGGAATTGCATCCACCCATATTGATACGTAACCAACTACCAAAAAAATGTAGAAGTTTGAATTGGAATACACAAAAGGACCCATAAAATCAATGAACCAAAGATTAAAAAAACTTATATCACCTTAAAAGTATTGAGGGACATTTCATGTCTTCTACAGATGTTGTGGAACCATTGACACAGATCACACCTCCACACGTAATTATATGCATCCTTAAACAACAACGACTAGTAAAATCCAGTATCCAATACCTTAGCCACCATTTTTGAGCTTGTATGGTGTCCTCCAGTGGGTAAAGAAAGACAATGATCAAGTATTCTATCCAACTCACACTCTAGAGCACACTTTCTTAGAATTCCATCTCTACACTATTTAAACAAGATAAGGTTGTCCCATACATAGAATCTAAAAGAATGAAAGGATAATTTCTTCTTTAGACATTTCCAAACCTCTGGTATCTCTCCCAATGCTAGATAATCTACTACATGTGCAAACCAGCGATCCTTATCCCTCATGGAAAAAAGTTGCTCATCAAGGAACTCCTCAATAATGAGCACCTCGAGCCCAAATTCATTCACTCTCTTTGACCTAGACAAGTGATCCACTACTACATTTTATAATTCAACCTTATCCTTGATTTCTACATCAAACTCTTGTAGTAGCATGCTTCATCTAATTAGCCTTTATTTAGCATCCTTCTTTTACAAAAGATACTTAAAAACTTTTTTATCAGTACATACTATCACTTTTGCCCATATCAAATATTGTCTAAATTTATCAGTGGAAAATATTACAACTAGTAGTTCTTTTTTTTTGAGCTGGTATAATTTGGTTATGCATCATTAAGGGTTCTAGATGCATAGTAAATGACACAAAAGTGCCCGATTCTTACTTTAGCTTCGAACACATCCAATACAAAATATATGCATCAGACATCAACTCAAATGGTTGACTTCTCTCTGGATCCACCAACACGGGTGTGAAAATCCATTTTTCCTTCAAAACATCAAAATCTTTTAGGAAATGATCATTGAATTTTAAATACACATCTATCTCTAAAAGTTTGAAAGGAGGCTAATCAATTTTCAAATAATATTTTATAAATAGTCGATAAAATGTGGCATGTCCTAAAGAGGTCTAGGCTCCCTTCACTGATAATGGTGGAGTTAGTTAAGAGATCACCTCTATTTTTACTGGGTCGACTTCTTTCCCTTTGTTAAACACCTAGTTTCCCAACACAATTACCTCATTCACCATCATATGACATTTCTCCCATTGAAAACAAATTGAGTGTCCTCACATCTTTGTAAAACTTTATCTAGACCATCATGGAAGTCCTCAAAGATTCTTCATACATTGAAATGTCATCCATAAAAATCTTAAGTCAATCTTTCAAAGTATCAACATTTAAATGGTGATAATCAATACACACATGCCACCCGATCACTAGCCTAGTTGAGAGTGACTCACTAGTAGAATTCTTGGTGATCATGATTCCCCCCTTTTTAGGAAAAAAATGTATAGGAATAACCCATTTAGAATCATTGATAGCATAAATTATACCTACCAATAGAATTTTAACTATCCCTTTTTCCACCACCTCTGTCATGATCGAATTTAGACACCATTGAGGTTGTGTTATATGTTTAGCTCCTTCTTCAATCTGAATCTTGTGTTGACACAAACTATTAGTTTATCTCTGGTAGAGATTGGATGTGAAGATCTTTGTTCAATAATCACCCGTATAGTAATCAAGTACTCCTAGCGGAACATATAATAGATTGTTCATTATTAATCGTCTTCTTGTATCGAATCGGGGAAAATCAAGATACAATCACCGCAAGAATGCTGCTGACAAAGAAATATGGATTGCAAAGTGAAA
Source organism: Alisma plantago-aquatica (assembly GCA_963693085.1). NCBI lineage: Eukaryota > Viridiplantae > Streptophyta > Magnoliopsida > Alismatales > Alismataceae > Alisma > Alisma plantago-aquatica. Next base: position 192,498,059 of record OY856413.1, on the reverse strand, counting down.
TAATCTCTTAGAAGTGATGTATATAAGAAAGAAAAAATAAATGATCAACAAATTTTTAAAAAGAAACATATTTTATCATGTTTTTAGATAGTGATTTACATTCTATGTATTTGACCCTATCTACACCTACATTGTGAATCTCCTTGTAAATCTTTCTTATAACAAGGTATGTTCATAATTTTTCAAAGTTATCCTGAAACATAATATTTACAAAACATTGAAAAATCATAATAAAAAATCACTTAGTTCAAAAAATATTATATGCTAAGCTAGAACTCATGTTTATACAATAAAAACAAGCAAAAACATAATTGTAGACAATAAGAGGATTAAACTACCTTTTTGCAATCAAGGATTAAATCTTGGGAAAGTTAGTCTAGATTATATTGAGGATCGTAGGCATATTTAAATGCATACATAGATCAATAATTTCAGTGATTTAATATTGGTTTGAAGAGACTATGACTTGGGTAATTAGATCCAAATATAAACGTATGACTCAACCTTGTCATATCCATGTCAAAAGTAATGCCATCATAATCATGTTTTTTTGAGGTCTGATCTAAGGTTGATGTCATCATCATTTTTGCAGGCATAACTAGAATAAGGGTTTTGGACTCACAATCTTAAGATTTGAACAATAATAAATGAGAAAATAAACAAATATGAGGATATTTGAGATATCTTGGAATGAGGAAGAGAACACAACCCCAAAAGTTTTTTTATCGGGACAATGAACCACCCAAATGTGGCCCAATGATCCTTCAAAACTATGAGTAGATGCTCCTTCCCCTTCACACTAAATGATGTTGAAATTATCATTGGGAGTTTTTTGTCCACTACAAGAATGTGTATTTTAGATGTGGTGATAGCGGCTTCTATTCTAGATAAAGAGGGCATTTCAAAGATGGGACCAATGATGTTTGTAACTGTTCCAAATCTTCATAGTATCTTGTATAGAAAAAGTGTAGGGTCTTCAGAAAAAGGACAAACTCCTCCATAAATGATAGCAAGTGTTGTCATCTACCAGATTCATGAGACAAGCTTCTAAAGGTAAAGTGGATATGAATTCATCATTGTGGAGGACGTTGTGTCTGTAGTTGTTATCTTATATTCATCTTTCCTTGAATCATCATGGTACTTCATAGCTTTTGTCAAGGAAATATACTTTGTAAGCTCCATTATATCAACAACAAGAGTACCATTTTCCACATCTTTCATGACAAGTGTGATGTACATAAATGATTTTCCAAAGAATATTGACACCTGATATTCCAATTTCTGCATCATGTGCCATTGTATGCTTTCCTTGTATGGTAGTTGATTATCAGGTAGACTTATCTCAAATCGATCATCTTAGATGCCCAATGTAAATCTTCCTCTCCCCATTTCTAAGATGATGTATGTTGTGTCTTGGAATAGGATTCCTAGGAGTAATTCATTTCCATAGTCATCCTGCATCTCCATGACAACAAAATCTACTAGAAATATGAATTTTTCAACCTTTACCAGTACATCTTAATAGTTGTCTATTGGCCTCACTACATTGTTGTCTTCCAGATGAATCATAATCTTGCTCTTACTTGATTCTTTGAGTCCCACATACTTGAATGTATCCAACAACATGAGATTGATGCTTTCTCATGAATTGTAGAGTGTGTCTCCAAACTTCACCCTGCCAATGTAGCATGGTATGTCGAAACACCCTGGATCATGTCTCTTATGTGGAAACTTTCTTTATATCAATGTATTGACCTCCTCTTTTAAGACGACTACATCAGAATCAGCAATCATCCTCTTCTTTTTATGATGTCCTTATAGAACTTGCCATGGGAAGGAATTTGCTCAAGGGTGTCAACTAACAGTGAGTTGATCTGAAGTTTCCTGAATGTATATAGAAATTTATTGAATTGTTGATCAATCTTCTTGACCATTAAGATGTTAAAAAATGGTACTGGAGTCAAATTTTTTTGTTGATGGGGTGGTATGTAAGGATCCTTCTTAGTCTTCTTCTAGTCAATTGACTCCTCTTATGTGCTCTCATCCTATGGTGTGGTGTCCTCTAGTTGTTCTAAAGGAATAGTCTATGTCATCACCCCTAGGTCAGATGTGGTGGTGTTCATTTTTGGATCCTCCTTTTGATCTTTTATCAACACTCTACCACTATGGAGAAGCATTTTTTTCACCTGTTCGTAGCCGAATGGGATATCTGGGTTCACTAGAAATCCTTATTGATCGAGATTTTTAAGGGATGTCAAACCCAGCCGAGAATCTATCCCCTTGATTCTACTTATCACTTTTTGTTTGGTCCCAAAATTCCTTGTTCGGAGTCATCAACATGCCTAGCATGTATTCTAACTTACTAGGATCCCTGTTCTATTAACACTACTGTGACACATTCCCCTACTATTATTTAGAATTTTGCACCTATGACAGTTCATGCTGAAAATTGTTAGGATCTTTCAATGAGAACCTGGGATACTTCCCCCATGCATAATTGTTTCATCCCTATTTGTTCTGATACCACATATACATACACTCTTCCACTTTACCTCTAGATGAGGTTCTAAATTTCACATCAAATCTACTTGTGTGAATGTCAATCTTTTCCTTCAAGGTTGTAATCTCCCTTGATTTCATGGAACTTCTAATGATTGCTATAGAGTTATGCTCTTCTCTCCAAGTTTGATTTTTTGCTTTGTTCTTCAGCATCTCGTGACACCTTGTGGATTTACTTTCTAAAAAAGAAACCTTCTCCTATGCTGTTAAGTGTAGTTTGCTCCCCCTTGTGTAGCCCATAATAAAATGTCTTTTCCTGGCCATAAAGATCAATCCCATGATGAGGGAACTATCTCAGCATGTTATGACTCCAAGGCTTCTGAATAGGTTTCCTAATCATGTTGCTTGAAATTGTAGATTATCCCGACCCAGACATGTGTCTTCTATGGTGGGAAGTCCCTCTCAAAGAAAGCATCTATCATCTCATCATGTGTCTCTATGGATTTTGAAGGAAGACTGAGAAACCATACTTTTTCTTTATCTAACAGTGAGTAAGGGAACAAATTCATGTAGATCTTAATAGTTGGGACCTTGTTGATCTTTAACATAACAAAACTCTCTGCAAATCCATTTATGTGTCCCATTAGGTCTTGTACATTGTGTCGATGAAATGTTTAATATTTAATAAGTTCCACCAATTTTGGATATATTTTGTAACTTCCCACATTGACTACCTATCGTTTAAGTACTCCTAATTGTGTTGCTCTTGAAGATGCCTTAATGATTTCATAGATAGTCTGTTTGTAAATCTTAGCACCAACATGCTCTTCAGTAATTAGATCCATATTCATTTCTAGTGAGTGCTCCATTTTTGGTAATGGGGTTTGGATAACCTTCATTGTTGAAGGATTAAACTCTTTTTATCAATGAAAAAATTCTTGTGGGCCTGTCACCATTGGAGTGGATTCCCTATAACTAGTGGTCCTAGTATGAACCATGCAGTAGTACCTAAAAATGAGATAGAAGTAAGTGATGATACATACTAGTTAACTTATTGTAAATATAATATTTTGACTTTATTTGGAATAAAAGGAAAAATAAAATGGCCTAGAGTAGTTAGTCACAACACTTGTAGTGTCAAAGTTGTTGTTTTCCTGACAACGGTGCCAAAAACTTCACACATGTGTGCAAATGCAAGTGTACACGTTGAGTAGTATAGGCCTACGAAGCCCAAATGTTGGACTCAGGGAAACATACTACATAGACTTCTACTAACTATAACCTAATCAACAAGGCCTAGAGAAAAGTGATTGGTTGTTTGTTTACAACTAAGGACAAGATTTGAAATCTAAATTAAGAGGAATGTGATCAAGAATTACTAGATTTCTTAGGATTATAGTTTCACCATGGTACACATTGCATTTAACTCCATTTAATTAATAATCATTTAACCCTAACCCTGGACTAAGAAACTTGTAGCAACTATTTCCCACTCGCGTAGCGTAATACACTACTTATACTAAGACAAATCCCACTTTTGTAGAGATTTAGAAATTAGATAGGTGCATTAATGATATGTCTAGGTTATTCCCTTTATATCTATAATCCCTATCTCAAGGCATACTATTGAATGTGTAAATCTATGACATGTCCAACCATTAATGCCTCTCTTGAAGAAATTAACCATCTAAGAAATCGATTATAGTAATCAAGCATAGAAAATTAATTAAGCAATCATACATTACATCCATAAGTAAGGACAAATATATATTAAATCATGGAAGTCAAATACAAAGTAACATCAAGCTACTCCCGGGTCCTAAGGTATAAGGGATAAGTCCCACATGATTTGAAAATATATAGAGGAAGAGAGAGACAATAGGTTAAACATCAGGAAAACTAATGAAAACCATTAGACAAACTTATCTGGAAGATCACCTGTGGTGAGCGCCTCAATCAACATCATTTTGGTTGTAAATCCACTTCTCGAAGGTGCCCAAATCATCTAGTATGTGATTGTCTCCTTTGTCTCCTCCTCTTTTGCCTGCATGCTTTGTTGTAACAAGATGGAATGTGATCCTTTATTTTGGATGAATTCCCCTTTGGTCATAAGTGGGACTCATGTTATAATTAAGTCTTAGCTATCAAATCTATCTTAAGGCCCTGAGTAGAGATGTAAGTGGCCCTGAGTTGACTGAATCAAAATCTTGATAAGTGTTGGTACTACTGACAAGTATGTCTATATCACCAAGTTGATTCCTATGATTCTTATAGTCTTCATGAACCCTAGATGTCCTTGGGAAGACCAAACCCTAGAGTCAGAGAGAGGCTTGCTATGTGTGCATATGTGAACATGGATATGAGTACCTACTATCTAGGTGTGGGAGAGAGAGTCCCAAGACCCTAGAGGTGGAAACTGTGTTAGCTTCTGGACAACCTCATGCTCGGGTTGGTGGTTCCATGTAGGACTCTAGTGGTGTATGTATAAGAGAGTTTTGGTTAAGCATGTTTCCTGGGTAAGGACCTATGAAGAGGATGTAATAGGATGCTTTGGTTGGTGCTTATGTGGCTAGATCTTGTGAAGTTAATCTCTAGTGCTAATGAGGTATACCTGAGAACCCTAGACTGAGAGGGAATATATAGTTTGTACATATGAGATACTCATAGAGTTGAGTTAGCTCAGAGAGACTGAGCATGGCACTACCCTCATGATGTGGGTTAGGTGAACCTCAATTGGACTATATAAAGTTTTGATATATGTTTAAAAAGCCACTTTTATAAGTTTGTTTAGCACAACCATGATATAATATATATGTAAGGATGTGACCTAATCTCGAGACAAGATATGATGGAAACCTAGAGATGTTTTAATATATATATCAATGTATGAATGGTTAATAATATACATGAATAATGATGATAAAGTGAAATTGTTGACTAATGTTGTGATGAAATCACTGATAAATGTTGCAATTTATTATGATCAATGAAATAAGTTCATATCAATGAAACATGTTATGCAAGATGTTAATCTTAGTGCTTAATAATGATGGAAAATATAGCTTGATAGCTAGCACAACATAATGTTTATAACACCTTGATATGATCTAGATGGATAACATGGGTTAATTATAATTAACTCCCTCCTAAAAGACATATGTTAATGATGAACATGTTCTAACAATGAGCTAAATAAAATGTTGATGACACCTTGACATAATGGGTTAACTTTAACTCCTTTAGAACATGTTAATATGATGTGGGAACCCTAATGTGTGGGTAAAGAGTAAGATGCAACCCTAATATATGATATATGTAATGACATAACCTAAGTTTCTAAACCTTGAATGGAGTGTTTGTGCACTAAGATGGTTGTAAGCCCCCCCCCCCCCCGAATAGTGTTTTGGATACATGGTTCTAGGTAACCTTTGTGGATAAGTTACACATATAATAGTGCCTACATGTGGATGAAGGAAAGATAAGATTTTCCCTGGAAGTATGAGTATTGTTTACTTCCGAGGTCAAAAGTTCTTTTAAGATGTATATGATGTGACAAAGTGGGTTTTCTGGCTTAATTCTGAGGACGGAATTTCTTTTAAGGTGTGTAAGATGTGATGGAGTGGACTTTTGGAATCCTAAAATGTCCAATGACTTAAGTGAAAGCATAAGGTTGAGTTATATTGAGGGTTCCAACCTCTTGACAAAGTAGGTGTGTTGATGTGAGGTTGATATCATGATTAAGATCTCTCTATTAATGCCTTTTTGAGGAATTTAATTGAATGGTATAATAGTCGATTTTTGGCACCAAATTCGAGTAGAAGGAAGTTTGAGTAGTGAGGAAGTTGTGGTTAAAATTTGGTGGTAATTGGATGCTCCTAGTTGAAGTTATTAAGGTTTGAAGTTTGAGATATAATGTGCATTTTGAGGATTAATAGACCAAAGTTTAAAAGCTTGAGCCTATGTTAGGCTGTGTCACACCCATGTATCCTTGACTGGGCTCTGTGGACATTTCTAGACCGTAGATCTTTTATCCAGAGATTGCATCCTTTGAGAAGGGAGAGCTACAGATTGGCCTTATGAAGGGACTGTGTTGAGCCCTTGGATGGAGATCATGGGGGAAAATGGAGAGATTGTTTCCCACCACCATTCATCCATATCATGAGTTGTGAGTGAGAACTAACTGGAGAATGGGACTCTCCTACTCGTTATGAATCATTTGACCCATTGAACATACTGCCTCACCACTCCAGTGGAGAGAACCAGCTAACCTCCCTCGCTACTTCTCCACCGAGACGAATAGGTCATAGCTGGAAGAAGGGAAGTGGAGTTTGAAAGTATTTTAGAGGAAGATAAGAGAGGGAAAAGAAAGTGCGAGGTTAGAGGAGACGATTTTTGCTACCATTTTGCACCCTTACAGTGGTTCTGGTTACCAACCAAACCCAGTTGGCCGGAGATGAACACTGAGCTCGAGGAGGGTTATGTAGCATCTTCACTGCAAATCAAGTTAACAAACTAGTTTATGAAGGAAGTACGAGCCTTATGGAAGCGTTATATCTGAGATCCATGGAGGAAAGGCCTTGCACCTCTTTTCATCTACTGTATAGCAGAGGCGTCAGAGACAACATGGAGAAGGAAGCAGGAAGCACCAACGACGAGCCCGAGATGTCGGCGGGGTGTAGGAACCAACTTTGAAGTTGTTCGCATCAATTACAGACCATGACAAGTCTTGCGACATCGTACACTGCTCGCCATAGAAGGATCTCATAGTGGCGTACGCTGCGGACAGGGGCACGCGAGCGCCTGACCTCGCGTATGCAGAGAAAGTGAGAGAAAGGAAGTTTTCCCAGCCGAGGTTTCTCCCTGTACCAGGCAGACCAACTAGCAAACCCAAATATGCACCAGGCAGGTCCAGGATACAAGTTGTGTTCCCTTGGATGCCACGTGGCAGCACACAATTGGCTGAAAAAGGGAAAACCCCAAAAAACTCATATTTTTTCAATAATTCGAATAAATAGCTTGATGATTAGAAAAATACAAACAAACTACCAAAATTCTCAGAAAAATGAGTAGAATAAAATGAAAGCATAACATCAGGATTTTGAAGAACTAATATTAGTGATATCATATAATATGTGTAATGCTTAGAACTTGAGTAATAAATATTGAATCATGACCTAAAATTAGAAGAATGCATCAGTAACTCTTAAATGTGTTTTAGAAACCATGTGACATCATATATGATCATGTTACGACACATAGTCATGTAATTTGCTGAGAATGGTTAATTAGGGCTAATAACCCTAAATAAAATGTAATAAATACATGCATGCTCAATAAATGATAAAATTTATAGAGTAAGCTCATATCAGTATATTGAACCTCAGATTTAATTATGAGATCATGATGATGAACAAAATCCATGTTATATGAAGATGATCTGTAATACATGCTAAGAAACCCCCATTAGGTTAATGATATAGCCTAGGGTTAATATGTGCGCAAGAAGGGACATGGAACCTAATGTTTAGATAATTAACCATAATCTGGAAAATGACATCACTGAGATAGCTTTAAGACAAGGATGCAAGTAATTGTGCACATATCCAAATGAGTAAGCAAACCCTAAATTGAATATAACTAGGGTTAAGATGATGAGAATCTGACGATAGTACGTGGTCTTGTCTTAATCAGGGTTAACCAAGGATATTTTGACTCTTGAATATATGATGATTAGGATATATGATGATTAGGTTTGTCTTGATCAAGGTACGACATTACCTCTTTCTTGGCTTATTATACAATATGGTTGTGTTATATGTGTAGTAAATTACTTGGCATATGATATTGGATGAAATAATTGTTCTTGTATAATATGTTGCATGATTTCCATACTTATTGATATGAACACATGAAACATAATATGTCTATTCCACTATATGAAAGCACTAATTCTCTTTGGTAGCATAGTGCTGGAAAGTGATCATTCTCTTTGGTAGTAGATCACATTGTACAATGATCTAACTCTTTGGTAGTAGATCATAAGGCCTTACATCTCATACTCTTTGGTAGTTGATATGATGTATTATTCCCTTGGGTGGCAAATGTATAGATATATAATAGAAAATGTGCATAAAATATGTGTTCTCTTTTGTTAATGAATATCTTTGTGTAAGTATACGCTTTTTCTTATATTTGTTTAATGCTACCAAGTATTAGTTTTATCTTATTGCCAAGATATGATGAGAGGTTTATAAAAGACACATAGGCGTACTCAGTACAATATTCTTGAATATTGTGCTGACGTGTACGACATGTAATATTTTGTTTAGGTTTTTAGACATGTGATCTTGAAGAGCTTGATAGTTGAGAGTTGTGTGGTGAGCTGATGTATAGGTGGACCTGTTGTCTTAAGATCCTATAGTTTAGTGGTAGTACATGTATATGTAAGTTTGTTGTTCAATATGTAATATCAAATGTTGTAATAATTCATGTTGTAATTATATGTTGAATGGTGAACATATGTTGTGGTTTTATTATTGTTCATGTGCATGTGCTACTGATTGTTTCCTCCTGATTCCCTTGATTTTTTGCTTCTTAGCCTAGTGTGTGGTGTTTAAATTGGGATTCTTGCTGAGGTGAGGTTTCAATTTGGACGTCACACATCAGATTAAGTTTTAGAAAATCTAGGGACGTCACAGGTGGTATCAGAGCATAAACAATAGCAAAGCCTGACATTTGCTCATTATGCAACTCAAAACTAAAGAACCTTGAACTTAATAATCTCTTAGGGTTAGATTAGTCATCTTTTATAAACTAGATTTGACCTAGCCTCTAGGTTAGCACCTAGATGTCTAACAACTAGGTCTAGACTGGTGCTTGTTGAGTAGCAAGTCCTTAGACGTCATTCTTTCCTTGTAATGTTGTGGTATGGGATGTTGCACTATTTGCAAATGACGTGCATCAAGGGAAGAGAAACCCTAGACATATTGCGCATGTTGTCTAGAGTAGCTACACTAGTCTACCCCTTGTTCTCACCCTTTTCAGTAGCTTTCATGACACTATACTCTCTACTATGAGTGGGACAATCATTTTTGGATTTGGTATTCGATTCCAATCGAATCGAACCTCGATAGTTTTCTCTAACGCTTGTTTTATCGGAGAAAAACTATATCATATTTTATTATATATATGTATTAGAAAAATGTGTTCCCACACATGTACAAGTAGGAGGTGATCATGCAACTTAAGTGAAGGTGAATGACATCAGTCTAGAAGAGAGAGTAGTTCTAGATTAGATGTCTAGAGCCTTTTTGAAATATATGATAGATGGAATAGATGATATAAGTTTTGATGGTATGGTGTAAGTCTTACATTGATGACATAAGATGGTTATGATGATCTATGTTTTTCTTCGAGGACTTAAGTCCAGTTTTGAGGTTTTGAGATAAGTTTTGATGATGCAAGTAAATAAGCTTTTATGAGATAAGATATGTTAAGTCAAGACAAGTTGTGAGTCAGCATGAGCCTCAAGCTCTTTTATAAAAGAGGACCTCTAGTGTTAGGACCAGTTTTAGGGTTAGCTCAAGAGACAATGAGACCCACAGGGAGATGGTCAGAGAACCTGAACTCCATGATTTGAGAAATATGATAAATATGTGATATGATATGTCCTAAACTAGAATACTCCTGAGTGAATGAGTTGAGTTGCCTAATGCATGATTCCTATAGTCTTCTTGAACCCTAGATGTCCTTGGGAAGACAAAACCCTAGAGTTAGAGAGAGGTTGGTTATGTGTGCATATGTGAACATCAATATGAGTACCTACCATCGGGGTGAGGGAGAGAGAGTCCTAAGATCCTGGAGGAGGCAACTGTGTTAGCTTTTGGACAGCCTCATGCTCGGTTTGGTGGTTCCATGTAGGACTCTAGTGGTGTATGTATAAGAGAGTTTTGGGTAAACGTGTTTCATGGGTAGAGACCTATGAAGAGGATGTCATAACATGTTTTGGTTGGTGCTTATGTGGAGAACTTGTGAAGTTAATCTCTAGTGCTAATGAGGTATACCTGAGAACCCTGGACCAAGAGGGAATATATAGTTTGTACATATGAGATACTCATAGAGTTGAGTTACCTTATAGAGACTGAGCATGGAACTACCCTCATGATATGGGTTGGGTGAACCTCAATTGGACTATATAAGTTTTGATATATGTTTAAAAAGCCACTTTTATAAGTTTTGATAAAGTGAAATTGTTGACTAATGTTGTGATGAAATCACTGATAAATATTGCAATTTATTATGAGCAATGAAATAAGTTCATATCAATGAAACATGTTATTCAAGATGTTAATCTTAGTGCTTAATAAAGATGGAAAATATAGCTTGACAGCTAGCACAACATAATGTTTATAACACCTTGATATGATCTAGATGGATAACATGGGTTAATTATAATTAACTCCCTCCTAAAAGACATATGTTAATTATGAACATGTTCTAACAATAAGCTAAATAAAATGTTGATGACACCTTGACATAATGGGTTAACTTTAACTCCTTTAGAACATGTTAATATAATGTGGGAACCCTAATGCGTGGGTAAAGAGGAAGATGCAACCCTAATATATGAGATATGTAATGACATAACCTAAGTTTCTAAACCTTGAATGGAGTGTTTGTGCACCAAAATGGTTGTAACCCTCCCCCCAATAGTGCTTTGGATACATGGTTATAGGTAACCTTTGCAGATAAGTTACACATAGAATAGTGCCTACATGTGGATGAAGGAAAGATAATGTTTTCCCTAGAAATATGAGTATAGTTTACTTTTGAGGAAGAAAGTTCTTTTAAGATGTATATGGTGTGATAAAGTTGGTTTTCTGGCTTAATTCGGAGGACATTATTTCTTTTAAGGTGTGTAGGGTGTGATGAAGTGGAATTTTGGAATCCTAAAATGTCTAATGACTTAAGTGAAGGATAAGGTTGAGTTATATTGAGGGTTCCAAGCTCTTGACAAAGTAGGTGTGTTGATGTGAGGATGATATCATGATCAAGATCTCTCTTTTAATGCCTTTTTGAGGAATTCAATTGAATGGTATAACAGTTGAGTTTTGGCACCAAATTAAGCTTGAGTAGTGAGGAAGCTGTGGTTAAAATTTGGTGGCAATTGGATGCTCCTAGACAGAGTTATTAAGGTTTGAAGTTTGGGATATAATGTGCATTTTGAGGATTAATAGACCGAAGTTTAAAAGCTTGAGCCTAAGTTAGGCTGTGTCATGCCCATGTATCCTTGACTGGGCTCCGTGGATATTTCCAAACCGTAGATCTTTTATCCATAAGTTGCGGCCTTTGAGAAGGGAAAACCACAGATTGGCCTTGTGAAGGGGTTGTGTTGAGCCCTTGGATGAAGATCAGACGACCCAACTATCATCCCCTACCTACAACTGAACCGGAGATCGTGGGGGAAGCCAGAGGCAGTGTTTCCCTCCACCACTCATCCAGATCATGAGTCGTGAGAAAGAACTAACTAGAGAATGGGACTCTCCTACTCATTACGAATCATTTGACCCCTTGAACATATTGCCTCACCACTCCAGTGGAGAGAACCAACTAACCTCCCTCACTACTTCTCCACTGAGACGAACAGGTCATAGCTGGAAGAAGGGAAGTGGAGTTTGAAAGTGTTTTAGAGGAAGATAAGAGAGGGAAAAGAAAGTGCGAGGTTAGAGGAGACAATTTGTGCTACCTTTGTGCACCCTTACGGTGGTTCTACTCACCATCCAAACCAAGTTGGCCGGAGATGAACACTAAGCTCGAGGAGGGTTCTAGAGCATCTTCACTACAAATCAAGTGAAAAACCAGTTTGTGAAGGAAGTATGAGCCTTATGGAAGTGTTATATCTGAGATCCATGGAGGAAAGGCCTTGCGCCTCTTTTCATCTATTGTATAGAAGAGGCGTTGGAGACAACATGGAGAAGGAAGCAGGAAGCACCAGCGGCGAGCCTAAGATTTCGTTGGGGTGTAGGAACCAACTTTGAAGTTGTTCACATCAATTACAGACCAGGACAAGTCTTGTGGCATCATACACTACTCGCTGAAGAAGGATCTCACAGTGGCGTACGCTGCAGATAGGGGCACGCGAGCGCCTGACCTCACGTATGTAGAGAAAGCGAGAGAAAGAAAGGTGCCCAACCGGGATTTAGCCCGGAACCATCCAGACCAACCAGCGAACCCAAAGATGAACCAGGCAGGTCTAGGAGAGAAGTTGTTCACCCTTGGTCCCCACGTGGCAGCACACAATTGGTTGAATAAGGTAAAAACCCAATAAACCCGTAGTTTAATAATTCACAATAAATAGCTTGATGATTAGAAAAATACAAACAAACTACCAAAATTCTCAGAAAAATGAGTAGAACACCATGGAAGCATAATACAGGCTTTTGAAGAACTAATATCAATGATATCATGTAATATGTGTAATGCTTAGTACTTGAGTAATAAATATTAAATGATGACCTAAAATTAGGAGAATGCATCAGTAACTCTTAAATGTGTTTTAGAAACCATGTGACATCATATATAATCATGTTACGACACATAATCATGTAATTTGCTGAGAATGGCTAATTAGGGATACTAACCCTAAACAAAATGTAATAAATACATGCATGCTCAATAAATGATGAAATTTACAGAGTAAGCTCATATCAATATATTGAACATCAGATTTAGTTATGAGATCATGATGATGAACAAAATCCTTGTTATATGAAGATGATCCGTAATACATGCCAAGAAACCCCCATTAGGTTAATGATGTTGCCTAGGGTTAATATGTGCGCAAAAAGGGACATGGAACCTAATGTTCAGATAATGAACCATAATCAAGAAAATGAAATCAGTAAGATAGCTCTAAGACAAGGATGCAAGTAATGGTGCACATATCCAAATGAGTAAGCAAACCTTAAAACTAATATAAATAGGGTTAAGATGATGAGAATCTGATGATAATATGTGGTCTTGTCTTAATCATGATTGACCAAGGATGTTTTGATTCTCGGATATATGATGATTAGGATATCTGATTATTAGTTTTTTCTTGATCAAGGTACGCCATTACCTCTTACTTGGCTTATTATACAATATGCTTGTGTTATATGTGTAGTAAAATAATTTGCATATGATATTGGATGAAATGATTGTTCTTGTATGATATGTTGGATGATTTTCCATACTTATTGATATGAACACATGGAACATAATATATCTTTTCCATTATATGAAATCACTAATTCTCTTTGGTAGCATAGTGTTGGAAAGTGATCAGTCTCTTTGGTAGCAGATCACATTGTACAATGATCTAACTCTTTGGTAGTAGGTCATAAGGCCTTACATCTCATACTCTTTGGTAGCTGAGATGATGCATTATTCCCTCAGGTGGCAAATGCATGGATATATAATGGAAAATGTGTGTAAAATATGTGTTCTCTTTTGTTAATGAATATCTTTATGCAAGTATATGCTTTTTCTTATATTTGTTTAATGCTGCCAAGTATTAGTTTTATCTTATTGCCAAGATATGATGAGAGGTATATAAAAGACACGTAGGCGTACTCAGTACAATATTCTTGAATATTGTGCTGACGTGTACCACATGTATTCTTTTGTTTAGGTTTGTGGACATGTGATCTTGAAGAGCTTGATAATTGAGAGTTGTGTGGGGAGGTGATGTACATGTGGACCTATTGTCTTAAGATCCTGTAGTTTAGTGGTAGTATATGTATATGTAAGTTTGTTGTTCAATATGTAATATCAAATGTTTTAATAATTCATGTTGTAATTATATGTCTAATGGTGAATATTTGTTGTGGTTTTATTATTGTTCATGTGCATGTTCTATTGATTGTTTTCTTCTAACTCCCTTGATATTCTACTTCTTAGTCTAGTGTGTGGTGTTTAAATTGGGATTCTCGCTGAGGTGAGGTTTCAATTTGGACATCACACATCAAATTAAGTTTTAGAAAATCCGGGGACGTCACAATATCGGTGGAACCAAAATCATAAAGTCGGATCTTGATTCTTTCTGGGTGGTGAGTAGGTATCACCAATTCTTTCTTTGGGTAACATAAAATGTCATTTAGTGGCACCGAGTGCAGTCTCGATCGAATTGGTATTTCCAAATTTCCTTGATGGATTTCACCTAATGTAAGTACTACAAACTTTTATATTAGTAGCAATGAATTGTCCTGAAAGTGCTCAAACAGCCTAATATGAGTAAAATCCAACATAAGTCTAAATGAAAATTGATAGTTTAACATACTTTGGTAACAATACTTATTACTTTACGCAATAGTTTTTCACATATTGATAATAATAAATAATACATAAATCATATCAAAATGAATAGTTTTGAGATAAATACATGGAAAATAACCAGTGAAAATCAACTAAATGTCATTGCATCACATGTCATTTGCTTCTTGACTTACCCTTCCAAGCAAATCAAAATCTAGGATCTTTTCATCTAAGTGATCTTCATGTATAAGTTTTTAAAGAACACAAATGTAAATACATTTATGTTGTCAAAAATGCTTTACAGGTATATCATCCTCAACGTTGAAAGTATCTAATGAGTGTCAAGTAATTCATTGATAGAGGTGACAATATCTCTCTTTTGATCATTGTATGGTATAGTTTTTTATTGATATCACCATTAGCCACCCAATTCATCCCTCTTAATTGCCAACATATTTATCTTCAACCTTTTATAGAGTTTCTATTCTCTCATATGTGATCTTTTTTGCCTCAATCAAATCCTCATGCAATGGTGATGTTCTAAGAACCTCAATTATTTCATTCAACTCCATCTTATCTTCAGCAATCAAGTTCTTTAAGTTTAAATTATTTTTCTTCCTCAACACCTCCAAACTTAAAAAAACAACATAAAGGATTACCTTGGGGTTTTGATTCCCATGTATTCTGAATAATATAATGAAAACCAAGATATTCTTTTTTTTTAGTAGAAGTCAGGAGACTCTTTTATTCATCCCATTCTCCTCTTATGGGCACAAAACGAAAATTAGCTACATACACATCTAAACTTGCTAATAAACTAAAAGAGGAAGTACTACTTCCCTTACATTTATCTGAATTTAAAATGCAAGCTATACTATGGTTTGGAGGTTGGTTGTAGGTACAACTCTCCTTGTTGTTTTGGTGCTGTTTAGCCAAGCTATCAGCAATATAATTAGCCTCACGTTTCACATGGACTATGAGAATATGATTCTTTGTGTTCAGCAGCTGTTTAATCCTCCCTGTCCAGTATGAAGCTCGTGGTAACATCATATCCTTGCCTTGAAGCTCCTCCACAGCCAATCTGCAGTCAGTCTCAATGATGCAAGCCGGTATATCCATATCTATAGCTTGCTGAACTCCCCAGTAGATAGCTTCCATCTCAGTCACAACAGCAGAGTTACTCCGACTCCTTCTTGTCCATGCAGTCATCCAACTTCCTGAACAATCCCTAACCACTCCAGCAACTGCCCGTCTTTGTGGCGTCCACGCAGCGTCGACATTTATTTTTATCCATCCTTCAATAGGTGATGTCCAATGTAACTCCTTATCACAGTTAGTTCCTGCAAACTCCTTTGATTTACTAGTACTCAAATCCATGATTTGTCTTTCCAGTGTCTTGATCTGAATGACTTGGCTAATAGTCGAACACACCTTGTTATTGAAAACTAATTGGTTCCTGCTAAGCCATATAATCCAGCACACCAAAGCCAGCTTCACCTGTTCCCCACTCTTCATCTTCAAGCATTCATCCAACCAGTCAATAGTGCAATCCTTTTGCAACTGCACAACACTCGCCAACTGCGGAAAATTAAGCCAAACCTCCTGTGCCTTTGTACAGTCTCGGAGAGCATGCATCGTAGTTTCAACCTCCGAGCAACATCTAGGACAAGTATCATCAACAGCCAGTTTCCGTTTGACCCTCCTACTATTTGTCGTTATGGCCTCCCATCCTGCTAACCATAACAACATGCGAATCTTCTTGGGAAAACCAAGATATTCTATCGTAGAAGTACAAGAAAAGAAATGCTTCTTCCTTCTATTGACTTTCCTCAAATTTAGATCATTAATAGATTGGTCATAGTTCACATGTAATCATTTTTTACTAATTACCTCAAAATTCACTGAGCCATTCACCATTCACCAATGCCCTATTTAGTTACAAGCAATTCTCTTAGCTACCCATTTTTATTATGTCAGGTATATATCTCTTTACCAACTGAAGGTAATTCAATGAGTCATGTGTTGTCAATGGCAGTATTGAAAGAGCTCAAAATCAAATTCGGTACCTCCCAACCATCTACCTTCTACTCTCTTTCTCCAATATTATCAAAATCTCTAATTACTAGCCATGATTCATTGATGGATCTCACAACTGGTTGCAATACCTTCCAAAGACTAGTTCCTTGCTATGTAAAATTTGTAGAATAAAGTATTATACAATTCATAATTATGCCTCCTTTATTGACCCACTAACAGATATTTGTTGATCATCCATCATGTTACACATAATGTCGTATGATTTGAGGTTCCATTCAACAAAGATGCTCTGTAACGACCCCGCCTCCTGGTAACCCCCAATTAAGGGAGACCTGAAGGTCAGAGCCATTATCCCAATTAGCAGGATCAAAGGTTCGACAAATAATCAATAATACTTATGAAATTCTACCAAACTAAACTGAAATCTGGTATAAAAAAAACTTTGCATACCTTTTTAAAAAACTTGGATATCTATTGTTATCCACATCTGGAGTCTATTCTAACTAATCCTCCTACACTTTATTTCTTATTTCCATAATGTGTCACTTTATCATTTGTTCTTTTAAATTGTTGTACCTAAACACCGACAAACAAAACGTCGGTCAGCATATCGAAATATGCTGGTATGTGGGGAAAAACAAAATTTTGCAAATATGGCTAACAATCTAAATATCACAATCAAGTTAATTAACAAGCCAATTTATGCTTTCAATGTGTCATTCTCTACTGCTTTTGCCCTAACCCTGGAATACCCCCTCTAGGGTTTCTCTTTTGCCATTGACCTAAGGCCACCTTCTCAATCTTGAGCTTGGTGCCTGGGGTCACCTCTTATGGTTCCCATTAGTCATGCAACATAGACCACCTTCTCATTCCCGAGCTTGGTGTTTGGGGTCACCTCTCATGGTGCCCATTTGTCTTCCCTCCTGGGCTTGACCTTTTTGCATCATCCATCAGGGTGGCATGTAGGTGCGAGAATACACATTTATATTACAATTATGATAATCATAGTGACTTTATAATTTGCAAGTATGAACATCCAAACCGATAGGTTGCACTGAATGGGATGAATCATCCGGGATACTAATTTGATTAACCATAATTAACCACATATATGTCAGGCTGATTTGAGATAGAATTAATCCAATCAATGCAAGAAATCTAATAGGCAAGCAAGCACACAAAGAGATCCTAAAATATGCATACAATTTCCTATCATTGATCATGCCATCAAGATCTATTAAACCTAGCTTGCTTCCTAGGGTTTCTAGTCCACTTTTTGGGTTTCTATTGCAATTAGGGTTCCTCTTTATTTTTACACTTTTAAACCCTAATTTTATACAATTACTCACAAACCTTAATTATCTCATCTATTCTTCACGAAATATATTAAGGTTACCTTTTAACAACACATAACCTTAATTTCATATTAAAGGCATAATTAACCATCAATTAAGTCCATTATGCTCTTTTACATTAAAACTACCATATTTATCCTTTTAATTCATGACATGATCATTAGGCCTAATTATCATCTTTGGTTCCTTCCGGATAAGCAACTCATAGTTCATTATGGTCTAATTCACATATGAACTCTATTTATTATTAATTCCACCTTTATCCATAAGAAAACCCTAATTACCATATTAAGGGTATTTATCCACAATTAGGAACTTTTATACTCAAAATAGCTTAGAACAATCATATCTCAGCTTTATACATGAATTTGACCAATTAAAACCATTAAGAAACACAATTACTAACATTAGGGTTTCAAGGCCCATTCAAGCTTATTCATGTACTTGGAACCCTAAATTAGGACAATTAAACACAAAGATCATCTTTTTAGATTTTAATCTCTTTTTTACTAACAACATGTTATTATCGACTTAACTTGTTCATTGAACTTCACTAAAACTTATTAACATCAAAATCTAGGATTTTTCTTTAGTAAAACCATTAAAGATAGCATCTTTACATACTTTTCTAGTTACAAGCATATTCAGGCCTTGATAATATTTTTATTACATTCCTCATATTCTCCTGATCAATTGTTATATATGACATGTCTTATTCTAAGCATCCTATCAATTTCTATAATTTTTGAGAGATTAAATTAGTTGAGCCAATTAGGGCTTGACACGTCAGCAACTCTTCTATACTTTGGGCGCCCTTCTTAATTTACGAAAGTACTCTAGTGCCCTCAGGTGTCATACGCACATAGAGGGGTATGTGTGTCATTTCATTATAACCTTCCCTAACCTCTGCTTCGTCCCTCCCGTGCCGCAGCGCCTGCGAGCAAAGCTCCATCGCCGAGTCAACCCCATGGTTGACTCTCGCCGCTGGAGCTCGGAAGTCAAAAGCAACAACATGGAGATCTTCGCGAGGGCCGCACGAACTTGCTTGACTCCTCCAATTGCTCGCTATCGGCGCCCAACCACCAGCCAAGGTGGTCGTTCCTCTACAGGAGCAGGTTTTGCTGTCCGGGAAGCAGGAGGGGGTGAGGGGGTGAAATTACAAGATGCAGACAAGTTGGGTGAGCAATCCGAAGCTCGAGTTGAGTGTATGGAATCACAGAGGGGTTTGTAGCCCTCTCCCTTAAATAGAGGTTTATGGAGGTAGAGTCCTGCGTGGACTAGATTTGAGTGAAACACTGATTATCCTCCAAAGTAGTCAAAATTTATGATGATCGGGTGCGGACTCCTTCTACGAATCTATCGGGAAAGTTTCCACATTCGTATATTAATCATGTGAAGAGGAAATTGATCGGGAAAGGTCTGCGTCCTGTTTCCTTCCACTGTACCTGGCTGGAGCTAGAGGATGATCATCAGCTGTTGGATCTCAAATCCAACGGTGCACATCATGCGCGCCCACAAAAACTAAATAAGGAAATTTCAATAAAATTGTAACTGCGACATTTAAGATAATTGAGTCACTTTAGGATTTCTACAAAAATCCATATCTCTCAAATCTCTTATCCGTTTGATCCCAAATTTTGAGGGAATCTTACTAATGACTTAATCTATCATCATGCAAAATTTGGGCTCATTATCTAAAGAAATCAGGTCCCTTTCTTTAGTTGTAAGTTATTACTCAATTATGTATATTTCTCACCTATTTTCTCTTTCCTTGCTATTAAATTATTATCGTAGATTTCCTTGGACCTCAAGGAATACTAATATTTCGAAATTCCTTTTTAAGGATACTTATTATCCTTCTAGATGCATCTACATCCATTATTTCTCATTATCTTACTTATTTCTTTATTAAAAGATTTCTTTTCAATGATTTCTCTTTATCCTTTATTCCCTTTTTCCTCTTTTCCTATTTCTTCTATAAGAAATCACATAGAAACGAAATTTACTTAATGGTGGCCATTAATTCCACTTTCTAGAGTTTTCTATGTATTTCTCATAATTACTTTGCTTAATATCCATTATCTTGTATTTGTTTCCTTTTATTTGGACTTTTCTTCTTTTACTCTCTTTTATATTCATTAATGGATTAATCTAATAATAGGAATCATGAAATTCCTACCCAAAGGGATATTTGCAAAGAAATCCATCTTTTAAAGCAAAGCATACAACCTTTTCAATTAAGTCCATATTCACAAAAATCTTTACAACTCAATTATGACAACATATGCAAAATTGAGGTGGTAACATGCTCATTACTATCACATTCGTGGTTATCTAACCACTTCCATCTTCTCATGTTAAGTTTCTCTGAAGATTTTTTATGCAAACTTTTATTTACGACTCCACAAATACTTCTATAGAATTTGCACCTCCATAATTTTTTTTGACCTCCCTCTTCTTTTGTGGTGCATTAAAATGTTCATTAATGACCTTTGCTAATTGAATAGGTTAAATATGACCCATCCACTCTATATTTCTTAGTAGAACTTCTTCCAACAACGATACTTTCTCCTTCCTCTGGTTGTTTGACCACAGTTCTCCTCCTTGCTCTAGCTCATTCTCACCAATATAATATTTGTTTGACTCTGATTCATCCCTCTTTTCTGACTTGCCACCTTCATTGGATTGATCCTTCAAGAGGAATATGCCTTCAATAACTTCATGATCGATAAATTTGTCAATTTATTCTCCGGTACTTCCTCTTCTTTTTCTACACCATTCTAGTTTTCATCGACTTCTTGGTTATTCTTATTGTTCCTCATGGATGTATATAGTTTTGAAGTATTCAAATTCTCATGTGTCTACTTCTCTAGTGACCATAGTTTCTTATCGGCCTGTTGGAAGGGAAAATCATGGTAATCATGACCAAGAACCTTGCAATTAGGGCATCTCTTAGGGATATGTTCATATGGATCGCCACTGTTGTGGGTTCTTGACAAGGCATGTTGACCCAAATCTTCTTTAGAGGTTCCTCTTCATCATATATCTCAACAAGTGCTCTGGATTTATCAATGATACCTTCCCTATTGATTTATAATCAATCCCCAAAAGCCTCCCTATGCCATTGGCTACAATGCTAATTTCTCTCAGAAACTAGTTACTACCCATGATATGTGTGTTAATCCTCACCAAAATGAACTGAAGAAGTCAATATCTAGATTGTTGCTATCAAAACATATGGGTCCTTTGTTAACGACATTCTTCTTATGTTCTACTAAGTTGATATGGAATAGGAAGATCTTGTTAGTCTTGGAGAAAAGATTAAATCCTCCCTTTGGTTTCCACACTCTCCTCATCCACCCAACAAATGATAGTAATATGACATATTTTCCATGACATACAAGATTGTGGTATGCTCTCATGATTTCTCCATAGCTTCATAGGTTTTTTCATCAATGAAGACAAGTCATTTTTATCCACCTTCTCTAGTGGTGCAAAGTGATATTGTTTGAAAATATGAGATCCACCTAAGAGCTGGTTGCAGAACTTCTTGTTGATGGTTCTTTCCATATGAATCATTGGTGAAGCAATATTCTTATATAGATGATTAAGAGAGAGGAGGAGTTTGTCGCCTCTATGATTCTAGGAGGATTGACTCCTAGGTTTCCATTTCCTATTGAAATAGTGAGAAAACCCTAAACACATTTCTTATTATTAAGTGGTATATTTTATCCCATGTTTGAGATGATGCATTCCTACATTCACAAGATTAGGAAGTTTTGCATAAGGATTATCCTGATTGTTGTAGAGACAAGTGTCATACTAGGTGTATCCATCATGTCATATTCTTATAACTGAACTGACACAACACAAAAAATTAAAACAAAATTTGGTGATAGTAAGCACCATTTGTCAATTTATTGTTGTCATATCGTACTTTCTCGATTACCAAGAAATACATGTCTTTCCCTTCTAATTAAGAATATAACCACAAGATTTTTTTTTAACAACCAAATATGGAAAATGAATTCTCTGTTATACCTAATATAATAATGAAAGAATATTATGGTATATACTTACAGATTTTGTTTAAAATTTATGTTTTATTCTCAAGTTTCTCTTTTCCCTTGATACAGTCGCACGTGCATGTTTAGGGTGTAGATTGGTAGGATTTTAGATCTCTTTAAATGAACTTATTTTGTTTATTTAACCATGCACTAATATGTTGAATGGATATTTAATGATTTTTAATAAGCTTACATGTCTTGTAAAAATCATAGGGCATGAAAATTATGAGAATTACATCACATTAAAAACGATACAACTGCTATCTATTATGGAAGATAAAAAATCCGATGGTAATTCTTATAATTTGTACATTAATAACTTTAGAAAATAAATTGAAATATAAAATCACGTTTCAAATGATGAACAATTATATATATACATGATCCTAATTGTATGGAGAGATATGATGTTTTTATAATTCTCCTTGAAGACCCGAGAAGTTGTGGTCATTAATTCTCCACCATTTATGTGCTATTGTCCATATGAGTGCAAAAAAAAATGTATAGTTAATATATAAAATTTGGAGGTAAGGAAATGTAGAAAGTGGAAAAAATATTGGTTAAATCATACATATTAGTCATAATTAAATTCGTAATCTACAATGATGCATACCCCAACAACACTTTTTTTCTTGAACAACTTAATGATTCAAATTAAACCTCCAAATAGTCTTGACCATTACATTAATAGCTTTGTCATTGAAAAATGCCTCCTAGAAAAGAACCATTAATGAATGTTTTTATATAGTTGCATGAATTTTAGGAGTGCAACCTAATTTTTCCCATATGTTTCATTAATACCTAAATTTGTGGCTCCACTAAGTATGAACACATTTAAATTTGAGGAATTTTTGGATCCATCTTTATCGAGTATTCCCTCTTTGATGAGTAGTAAATACCCAATACTCACAATTTGTGTTATTTATAAGACAATAAAATTTCACATAGATTTTACTTTTTTCAAAAAGAATAATATTTGGGCCACCTAGCCATATCATCTTTAGCATCAATGTAAGTCTTCATATCAACAATGTGTACAAGCAAGTGCATATGTTACATCTCTTTGAATGAGTGATTATAAATACACATTGATGTTCATATGATCCCTATGATGTGTAGTGTATCTTATATGGTATACTTAACATTAGTTGCTATGCATTCCCCTGGGTCTTCCACAACAAGATTGTAAGTTCTAACATGCCCAAATTGAGTATTAGAGTAGTACTTACTACATGTAGGAAACTACCCCACCCTTATATGTTCATCCTTTGGTGAAGATGTTCCTTGTTAGAAGGTACTTCTATTGTCAACCATGGTTTTCATACAACAAAATGAATATATTCTTGAAGGATATCATGATTCATGAATATATTCACACAGTATAGTCATTGGGATGTTATAATCAAATCTTTTATCCATATGCTCAATGCCTCTAAAGAACCATGGTACTCTTATGTTTCTAGAGATACAAACATCTTATCTATATGGCCCTTGGGTTTGACGATACCCAACTAACTTTTTGGATTAATTTCATTCTTTACAATTAACGATACGTTGTGTAAGAATCACATGCTTTTTGCAAAATAATCAAATATGATAATGTGAAATAATATAAATTTTACAATATTTCTTACATCATTTTGTTGGAGATTTCAATAGAGACATGGATTATAATGCAATCCATCTATGTCGGTAGAGGGGATTCATGGATATGTCACCATCTATAATATAATAATATCCAAATTGCATCCTTCTCTTAAGTTGATATGAAGTTTCATAAAAGTATATAGAAATTTCTTGAATTGTTAATAAACCTTCTTTTCCATTAAGCTATTAAAAAATATTATTGGAGTCACAATGCTTTGTTGAAGGGGTGGTATGTACGATTCTATGGTTTGCTTTTGCTCTATTAACTCCTCTTATGTGCTCTCCTCCTATGTTGTGGTGTCCTATGGTTGCTCTAAAGGAATAGGCTATATCATCACCCCTAGGTCAGTTGTGGTGGTGTTCATTTGTAGGTCCACCTTTTGATCTTTCATCAACACTCTACATTATGGAGAGGCACCTTTTCCTGTATTGATTTTTAAATGGGATATTTGTGTTCCCTAGAAATCCTTGTTAACCGGGCTTCTTAAGGGATGCAACTTGTCCACGTAGTCGAGAATCGGTGCCCCTTGATTCTATTGATCTCTTTTTATTTGTTCCAAAAATTCCTCATTCTGAGTCACCAACCTACCTATAATGTCTTCTATTTAATCTATCTTACTGGGACCCTTACCTTGCTGATGCTTCTCTAACAATTTTCCCTATTTTTTTAGGATGTTGTACCTATGTTGGGTCCTACAAAAAATTCTTAGGATCTTTCAATGAAACTTGGAATACTTCCTCCATGCATAATTATTTTTTCCCTAGTTGTTCAGCTACCACATATACATACACTCTTCCTCTTCTCCTCCAGATGAGGTTCTTGATTCTAATAAAATCTCCTTGTGAGAATTTCAATCTTTTCATTCAAGTTTGTTATTTCCCTTGATGGCACTTCTAATGATTGCTAGAGGTATATGCTCTTCCCAAAAGATTATTTTTTTTCCTTGTTCTTCAATATCTCGTGACACCTTGTGGCTTAATTTTTTTAGAAAGAAACCTACTCCTACACTATCAAGAGTAGTTCTCTCCTCCTTGTGCAAACCATAATAAAATGTCTTCTCATGGCCACCAAGATTAATCCCAGGACGAGGGACCTATTTGAGCATTTTCTGAAATCTCCCCAAGGATTCTCAATAGGTTGCCTCAACATGTTGTTTGAAATTGTAGATTTTACGAACCGAGTCCTATGTCTTTTATGGTGGGAAGTCCCTCGCAAAGAAAGAATCTATCATACCATCCCCTGTCTCTATGGATTCTAAAGGAAGACTGAGAAACCATGATTTCTCTTTATCTGATAGTGAGTAGGGGAACAACTTCATGTAGATCATTGTAGATGGGACCTTATCGATATTGAACATAGCACAACTCTCCACAGAGAAATTGATTTGCACCATCGGGTCCTCCATATTGTTTCCATGACATGTTAAGATTTAATAAGTGCCACTAGTTGTGAATCTATTTTGTAACAACCCACATTGACTGCCTACCATTTAATTAGTCCTGATTTTGTTTTGCTTGAAGGCGCCTCAATGTTTTCCTAGAGAGTTTGTTCCTTAATCTTAACACCAACATAGTCTTCATTGATTTGGTCCATATTCGTTTCTATTGAGTGCTCCACTTCTAGTAATGGGGTTTGAATAAGCTTCACCACTGAAGGCCCAAACTCTTTTCTCGATGAAAATTTTCCCATGGGCATGTCACCATTGGAGTGGATTCCACA
Source organism: Alisma plantago-aquatica (assembly GCA_963693085.1). NCBI lineage: Eukaryota > Viridiplantae > Streptophyta > Magnoliopsida > Alismatales > Alismataceae > Alisma > Alisma plantago-aquatica. Next base: position 192,472,440 of record OY856413.1, on the reverse strand, counting down.
TAATCTGTGAACCTGGTATGAACAATCAAATAGTACTTGAAAATGAGATAGCGGTGACTGAGGATAAGTACTGGATAATTTATTGTAAATACAAGACTTAAATTTATATGCACTTTCAAATAAAAGAATTGGAAAATAAGAAAAGGAAAAATAAAATGTCCTAGAATAGTCGGTCAAAGAACTTGTAGTGTTGGAGGTGTTGTTTTCTCAACAACGGTGCCAAAAACTTTACACACCTAAAATGTGCGTGCAAACACAAGTGTACATGTTGAGTAGTATAGGCCTATGAGGCCCAAATCTCGAACTTAGGAAAACATACTATATATGCTACTACTAACTATAACCTAATCAATATGGACTTGAGAAAAGTGATTTGTTATTTGTTTATAACTAAGAATAAGATTTGAAATATAAATTATGTGGAATGTAATCAAGGATTATTGGGTTTATTATGATAATAGTTTCACCATGGTACACATTGCATTTAAATCCATTTAATTAACAATCATTTAACCCTAACCCTAACCCTAACCCTAGACTAAGGGACATGTAGCAAGTATTTGCCACTCTCACAATGTAAAACACTACCTATACTAAGACAAACCCCACTTTCATAGATATTAGGAAATTAGATTGGTGAATTAATGATATCTCTAAGTTATTCACTTCATATTTATAATCCCTACTATGTAAATCTATGACTTTTCTAACCCTTAATGCCTCTCCTGAAGCAGTTAATGATCTAAGAAATTGATTGTAATCATCAAGCACATGAAATTCACTAACCAAACATATATTATGTCAATATGTAATGAAATATATATATTAAATCATGGATGTCAATTATAACATAACATCAGGCTACTCCTGGGTCCTAAGGTACAAGGGGTAAGTCCCCCATGATTTGAAAATATAAAGAGGAAGAGAGAGACAACAAGCTAAAAATTGGAAAAACTAATGAAAACCCTTTAACAAATTGGTCTGGACGATCCCCTCAGGGTGAACACCTCAATCCGTAATGTTTTTGTTGTAAATATACTTCCCCCAGGTGCCTGAATCATATGGTATGTGACTATATCCTTTGTCTCCTCCAATTTTGTCTTAATGGCTTGTTGCGACAAGATGGATTGTGATCCATTATTTTGGCCAAATTCCCCTTAAGTCAAAAGTGGGACTCGGTATATAAATATTTCTCAGTTGTTAGATCCGTCTTAATCTTTAATTTTCTCTCATCAGAGCAAACTTGGTACCATTGATAAGATGGCAGTGGCACTAAGTTGTCTAAGCCAAAATCTTGATATGTGTCAGTACTACTGACAAGTATGTCTACAACACCAACTTGATTCCTTCATATTTTTACTTGTTCTGGATATGAAAATCAGTATTACTGACTAGGGTTTCAATGGAACAAAAACCATAAAGTTTGGATCCTTATACTTTTTGGGTGGTGAGTAGGTAGAACCGACTCTGTCTTTTGGTAAAATCTAAAATCATTCAATAGCACTGAGTGCAATCTCAATAGCATTGGTATTACCAGAATTCCTTGATGGATTTTGCCTAATGTAAGTACTATAAACTTTTATGTTAGTAGCATTGAGTTGTCCTGTAAGTGCTCGCATAGCCTGAAATAATGAAAATCCAATAGAAATCTGAATAAAAATTGATAGTTTAACATACTTTGGTGAAAATACTTATTACTTGATGGAATAGTGTTTGACATGTTTGTAATTATAAATAATGCATAAATAGTATCAAAATGAATAATTATTAGATATATACATGGAAAAATAACATGTGAAAATCAATGAATTCACTACATCGCATGTCGTTCTTTTCATGACTTACCCTTCCAAGCCAATCAATATCTAAAATATTTTCATCTAGTTGAACTTAATTTTATAAGTTTCTAGAGACCATGACTTTAAAGTTATATTATATCAAATGTCTTTACAGTTATATTATCCTCAACCATGACACCATTTAATGAGTGCCAAGTAATTCAGTGATAGAGTTGACAATATCTCTCCTTTCGACCGCTGTATAATATAGTTTTGTATTGCTATCACCATTAGCCACCTAATTCATCCCTTTATATTGCCAACATATTTATCTTCAATCTTTTTTAGAGATTCTATTCTCTCTTATGTGACCTAATTTTCCTCAGTAAAATCCTCATTCAATTATGAAGTTCTTTGAACCTTGGTTATATCATTCAACTCCATCTTCTCTTTGGCATTCAAGTTCTTTAAGTTTAAGTTATTGTTTTTCTACTATTTAAGTTACACCCTAACACCTTCCAACATAAAAAAATGTAATAGTGGAACACCTTGGGGTTTTGATTCCCATGTATTCAGAATAATATCATGAAAACCAAGAATAATATCATGAAAACCAAGATATTCCATCCTAGAAGTACAAGAAAAGAAATATTTACTTCCTTCTATTAACTTCCCCAAATTCAGTGTACTACTCGATCCCACTGCCCAAGGATCTAATAGTGTTTTAGGAATGATGATTGGACCCACAGACCACCACTAGCCTTAACTACATGCTTTGTCCTCACTCATGCGCAAGCCAAGGTCAACATCTCGAATGCTCACCCATCCTAATACTACTCCAAGTTGAGCACACTTAACAATGGAGTTGTTTAGTGATGGACTCGTGGAAAAGGAGGTGCACTTTGGTGATATGGGTAGTCCAATCATTAGATCATATTATTTGAGACCTCAAATCTTGGGATATTACAATCTCCCCCACTTAGACTCTTGACATCCTCATCAAGGCTAAACTTATACAACCTCATAATCTCTTCCACAACTCATTGCAAAACCAGAATGGCCCATGGACACCCAACTCCCATCCACGGCTACCAGTATAAGGGCAGCTCCATCTCATCTCAGTGGATAGCCCTTTCCAACTTGACTGGACCGCACAGCTTAAGACTGGCATGTCACATGCCAATGTGGGCCTCAACTACTGGTAGGTAATTGACTCTGATACCATGTGTAACACCCAGGCCCACTTCCCAAGGATTGAGTAGAGTTTCAGGAATGGTGAATGGTGCCACAGACCACCACTTCCATAATTGTGTGCTTTGTCCTCACTCATGCGCAAGCCATGGTCAACTTTGTGATTGGTCACCCATCCTAGTACTACTCCAAGCTGATCATGCTTAACTATGGAGTTCTTTTGTGATGGGATCCCTAAAAAGGAGGTTCCGTTGGTGATATGGGTAGTCCAATCATTCCTTTTAAGATCATGTTATCTAAGGCCTCAAATCCTGGGATGTTACATTTGGACTAATAATAGATTGGTCATAGTATTCACATGTAATCATTTTCAAATAATTTCCTCAAAGTTCATAGATCCATTCACCATTCACCAATTCCCTATTTAGTTACAAGCAATTCTCTTAGCTACTCCTTTTTATTATGTCACGTATAGATCTCTTTCCCAATTGAAGGTAATTCACTGAGTCATGTGATGTCAATGGCACCATTCAAAGAACTCTGAATGGAAGTTGGTACCTCCTGACCACCTGACTTCTCCTCTCTTTCACCGATATTTTTTCAAAATCTCTAATGACTATCCAAGGTTCATTGATGGATCTCGCTACCTGTTACGGTACCTCCCAAAGACCACTTCTTTTCTATGCATAATTTCTAGAATAAACAATTGTATAGTTGATAATTATTCCTCCTTTTTTATAACACTTAATAGACATTTGTTGATCATGCATCAAGTTACATATTGTGTCCCATTAAAAAAATGTACTCATTATTATCGCATTCATGGTTAGGTAACCACTTCCATCATCTCATGATAAGTTTATATGGAGATGTTTTATGTGAATTTTTATTTTCATGTTCAAAAATACTTCAACAAAATACTGCACAACCATAATTGTTTTCTTGACCTCCCTCTTCTTTTGCGATACATAAAAATGTTCATTAATGACCTTCTCTAGTTGAACAGATTAAACATGATCCATCGACTCTATATTTCTTAGTATAACTCCTTCCAACAATGATAATTTCTCCTTCTTATGCTCCTTGGTCTAGATCCTTCTCACCAGTATCATGTTTGTTTGACTCCCGTTAATCCCTTTTGTTTGATTGTCCACCTTCATCAGATTGATCCTTCCCAAGAACTATGCCATCAATAACTTCCTGATTGATGAATTTATCAAAACTTTTATTCTCTGGTACTTCCTCTCCTTCGTCTGCACCATTCTTGTTTTCCCTGATTTGTGGTTTATTCTACTTGTTCCCCATGGATCTCCATTCATGTTAATTATTCAAATTCTCAGGTGTCTACTTCTCTAGTGACCATAGTTACTTATTGTCATGTTTGAATGGAAAATCATGGTTATCATGACCAAGAAATGTTGCAATCAAGGCATCTCTTAGCAATACATTCATAATGGATGTCTACTATTATGGGTTCACAAAAGGCATATTGGCCCATATCTCCTTTGTAGGTTCCTCTTCATCCTTTATCTCAACAAATGCCCTAGATTCTACAATCGTACATTCCCTATTGATTTTTAATCAATCCTATGGCAGAGAAAGTTTTCTATATACCTTGTTTATTTTCTCAATTTTATTCATTAATAGCCTTAAATATTTTAATCTTGATCACTTAACCTTTTGGACTCTCAATTTAGAAATATAAATGATCAATTTGAATAATATACACTATGTGACATTTTCAAATTAGGTAAACAAATCCCCTTATCCAAAATAATACATGAAGTGATGTAACTTCATCCTATGACTACCAAACGTTTTATATGAGTCTTGCATGATATATTTCGCTTATGGTCCATATTTGAGCCCAATCAGACACTCCTACAATTTTCTAGGATTTCTTGAAGTTCTATGTAAAAATCTTCTTATTTTGACCTTCTATTTTGCCTTTTTGACGTCATCCCCATGTGGCAAGATGAGGCGGACCACTCCTGACCCTCAGATCTGACTCCTGTGGATTGGGACCAGATCAAGTGGCAAGGAGCTTGTCATCTACCTCCCACTCTTTGTAGAGAAGATAGATCGAGCTCAACTACTCTAAGTTGACCAATTGAGGCGTACACTCAATTTTTCGTCTGACCAAATAATTTTATCTCACAAAACTACATCCAATGAATGTTATCATCACTAGATTTCATGCATCAACATGCCCTCTCAACAAACTGAACCCCTGCCCCTCTCTTTTGACGTCAGTGAAAAGCCCCAAAACCTCGATCCAGCCCTAAACCTACTTTCACGACTATAAAAGTAGTCCTAAGGTTCACTTTCGCCCCACTCCCCCCTTGAAACCCCACTCTTTCACACACGAAACTAGCCTTGATCTGCTGATTTCTTCTTCGAGTTGAACTGTGCTACCACCCTTTGTCTTTTTGGCATCTTTCCATTGTGTCACCAACCTAGAAATAAAGTTCTCCACCCAACGCGTGACGGCCAGGCGAGCTTGAACGACCTCTTCTCTACCCACGCCAACATCTCCTCCTCACCTTCACCTCTAGCAATGGCGAGCCCTCTGTCATGTCTCCACTTTGTCCTTGCGGCCTGGACAAGTGAGGGATGATGAGCAACAACTGACATATCTCAATCCAGTGGATCTCCTCGTGCAAGCCCTCCACCATTTGATCATGATCTTGTGGTCTGACACCTAAAGATGACCCTTTCACCCTTAAACTAAGAACTTTGATCACAACCATCTATCAGAAGATCAACGATCTAGGATATTCCATGATTAAGGAATTTTTTACCCTCTTTCATGATTAATTGATTAAATGCCCATATCTTATTTAAATCATAGAAAATGTGTCGTAACTCAAACATATCGATATTATATATCATTTTCATCAGAAAAAAATGAGGAACCCAATAAAAATACTTTTAGATCCTAAATACATTTCCTTTTTTAAAATTACTAGCCTAAATCATAAAGATTATACTTATGTCATCTTATTGGGTAATAATGGTGATTCAAAATTTGTAATCTAAATTGACATTTAAACCTTAGTGGGGTCCCTGATGTTCATACACGGAACCATATTTAGGTGATGGATAATACTGAGATTCTCGCTCTAAATGTGTGCTTTCATGCATTTACTCCCAAACCCTAATTATCTCATGATCCCTTATGATCATGATCGACCTCAAAACCCTAAATCTAACCTTGAACACCTTGGATAATGTGAATCCCAAAAGGAAACCAATAATGATCTAAACATCTATAGAAACCCTAAAATGAATATTCCTTCCTTATATAAATTGGGCATCATTAATTAGATGAAACCCTAATTTTAAGATCTAATCTAATAACTCCAACACAACATAAAAGTTGAAGATAATACCTGATCTAATCATAAAGATGAAAGTCACCCCTAATATACATCAAACCTAATAACCCAAAAAAACCCATAATGACATTAGGTTTTTGTTTCTCTTTCAGTGTGATCTACTTTCTTAATCTAGACTTTTTGAAATCCATATCTCAGATACAAGTTGCGTGGATATAAGTATATGACTAGTTTTACTAGATGATATAATTATGCATAATTTCTTGCGTGTAGTTGTATAATCTTGTTGGATGTAAATATATACATATTCTCACTTTTCTGCCCTAAAAACTAAAAACATTAAGGAAAGAAAAATGGAATGTAGTTAGTTCATTTATCTCCCTATTATAAAGGGAAAGTATTAATGATGACTAGCACCTTCCTAATGGTACAAGGTATGTGGGGAGATCCTTAATGGTACAAGGTACGTAATGATAGGGCTCAATAATATAAGTGTTAATTGTGCTAAGTTCACCATAATTATACATGTCCATTGAAATATGATTAATAACTTGAGTTTACCTAATTGTCCACCTTAAATAGTTCTTTCATTTTCTTTCTTCTTTTTCAAGTATTTTAAATATGCCAGCATAGTATAGCATTTTTCAACCACATACCAACTTTATGTTGATCATTTATTTCTTGAATTTTCTAGGTTCAAGGAACAAGTAATGCATCTCAAAGTAATAGAAGAAAATAAATAAAGTTCATGGAGCATGATTAGCTAGATGGATGTCTCTCATCTTATTTTATATTTAGATAGGTATTTCTTTTCATTTGATGGTGTATAATATATGTATTTAGTTCTCTGTAAGAACTCATATCTCTTTCCAATGAATAATGTAATATGACTTTTTATTCTATTGAATGATGGTTGTGTGACTACTTGAATGATGTTGTGAAAAACGATCCAAATTCTTATTATATGCTAGTTGAAAATCACAATCCCTTATATTTTACCTTTTGACATCTTATAAATATGAGTGCATGCATATCTAAGGAATGTCATTATAGAAAGTATACGTGTGGGGTCGTCATAGTTGGTATCAGAGACATCGTACACACATCATAGTCAAAAGAAACATCATTCACCCTATTGTGAGTCTAGGGTAGTCCTTGAGTTAGGGATATGAAGTGGGGAGGTGACTAGGATAGAATATTCCATGGGTCTGGATAAAGTCTTCGAGCCACATTGTTGGGCAATCATAACGCTACCTATATGGTAGTATAAGTCTACTTGGATGATACCCTAAGTGTACCCTACTTTATGGGCACATCTTAGTTAAGGACCCTTCTCATATATAGATATTCCCTCTCACTTCTTCTATACAAAAATATCCCCCTCATCTTTATTTTATAAATATTCCCTCACATCTCTACGATATAAGGTAAGGAAAAGAGTTACTCTATTTAGAAATCCTAAAGATCAACTAATAAGGATTTTAGGGTATCCTCCACAAATAATAACATTAATATCATAAATAACTAATAAATAAGAATAATGAAACAAAAACATGATTATATATAGAGGGAGAGAGAGAGAGTTAGGCTAGAATACACTCGAGTGTACTCGGAGCAGAATACACTCAATTAGTTTTTCATGATGCAATATTTTTTTTAAAAATTTAATCCATTGATCTTCTTAAAAATGTTTTGAATAGCTCATACACAAAATTTGATCACATTTGGACATTTATAGGTCATGTTATAAAGACCGCAAAAAATTATATACTTCAAATTAGTTTCATGCGTCGAATTTGTCGCCCTTGAATGAGTGCCTTACACTCATCCAAATGGGCTCAAAATTTGTATGTAGCATAGTTATAGTATGATGGTGAAGATCAATGTCTTACATTTTGCAAAAAATAGTCTTGATATGCAAACACACTTGAGTGTATTCATGTGATCTGTACACTCGAGTGTATTCTAGCCTGACTATATATATATATATATATATATATATATATATATATAGAATATCTAATTTATTTCATATAATTTTAAGGATGCCTCTAAAAACCTGTGGGTCTAAGGCATATGAGTAATCATCCTCTAAGAAGGGGAAAGAACCTGAATCTCCCAAAGAACCTAAATCTGAGGAAATGGCCAAGGATAGGTGGGAAGAACAAAAAAAGTCCTCCTAGACTACATGGAGATCATTGCCCTATAAGGAACCCCTGAACCCAATTTGTCTAGGAAGAAAGAGGTGATTGTTCAAGAGTTCATCAAACTTAATCCTGACACCTTTTTAGGAGAAGACCAACCCAAGGTGATAGATAGGGATGAAGCTTGGACCCAGTCCGTAGAAAATTCCTTCTATACCCCAGAAGTACACGATGAAAAGAAGGTCAGATTTGCCACAAATCTTCTTAAGGGAGGGGCTAAAATCTGGTGGGAAAACTATGGGGGGAATAAGGGATAAGAAGTGAATAGGATGGAATGTGAAGCCTTCAAAACTCTCTTCACTAACCATTTTATTCCAATAGCAGAGAGGAAGAGGAAGGAGAGGATGTACACTAAGCTTAAGCTAGGCAGTCTGTAAGTGGTTCACTACACTCGAAAGTTTAGGCTTATGGAACATTATGCACCTATTAAGACTGAAGATCACCTCATGGAGCACTATGTTGACTGCCTAGCTGCCCACTTAAAAACCCTAGTAATTGCCTCCCGTTCCAGGAGCATAGATGAAGCCCTAGACATGACCCTTAACTAGGAAAGGAAATAGTGTTTGTAGAAGCCTTCCAACATGGGATACCTAGGGTTAACCACCATCGAGGAGAATAAGTCTATGAAGTTCCACCCTAGCCATAATAATGAGGGATCAGGAAAAGGAGGAGGTTCAGGTAAAGGAGGACATAAAAGCCACCAGATGCAGTAGAGGACATCTCATCCCAAGTGCAATATTTTTGTGTGATTCCATGGTCGGATATGCCATAATCCCAAGCCAATATGAAATAACTACAAGAAGGAGGGTCATTTCATCATCAAGTACCCCACACCATACATCTTTGGCAATCTTACAACAAGTTCTCCACCCCCTCAGGGACATCGCAATGCTAGAGTATTCACAGTGACTACAAAGGAACCTAAGGAAAATCCCAACCATATTGTTGAAGGTAACCTAAATTCTTTTCATATATCTAATATCTTGTTCAATGCTTTCAAATTATTTATAACATAATTATCATGTGTTGGCATTGTATTCATTAATGATCATCCTGTTAAAGCTTTATTCGATTCTAGATCAACAAAGACATTCATTTCTTGAAGTATGGCATGTATGTTACACCTGCATATAAGGGACTTGGGATATATTCTTAATATGTCAACTCCTAGTGGAAAAATACTCACTACATTATAAAAACTAATGTCCTACCACTAAAATTCAAAAATCATGACATGCCCTTTGATTTTATTCTCTTAACTATGAAATATTTTGATATTATACTTGGTATAGATTGTCTATACAAGTATCATGCTCAAATTGATTGTAGAAACAAGATGGTAGCCCTCTCCAAAACCCCTTCTTATCCTACACTGATCCCTGGGGGAAGCAGATTCTATAAAAATATTATAATTTTCTCTCTTAAGGCTAAAAGGCTCATTTCTAAAGGATGTAAAGTCTTCCTCACATTAGTCTCAGAGACCATTCCTAGTAGCGGGGCTATAGAAAGACTAGAGGTGGTATGTGACTTTCTTGATGTTTTTCTGGAGGAGCTTCCTGGGATGACTCCAAATAGAGACATTGAGTTCTCCATAGATCATCTTCCTGGAACCACTCTTATTTCTAAGGCATCATATATGATGTCTCCTTCTGAGGTTGTGGAGTTGAATAAATAGCTACAAGAACTTCTCGACAAAGGTTTTGTCTGTCCTAGTTTTCCCTTGGGGTGCACCTATTCATTTTGTCAAAAAGAAAGATGGTTCTATGCATATGTGTATTGACTGCTACATGTTGAACCAAGCCACTATTAAGAATAAGTATCCCCTCCCTCACATTGATGACCTCTTTGATCAGTTACTGCCAAAGTCTTCTCTTAGATTGATCTTCATTCTGGCTACCATCAACTCAAAGTCTAAGACTCTAACATTTCTAAAACTACTTTCTGAACATGTTTTGGGCATAATGAATTTCCAGTAATGTCATTTGGGTTGAGAAATGCACTGGGTGTATTTTGAATTTGATGAACAAAGTCTTCCAACCTTATCTTGATGAGTTTGTGGTCATCTTTATTTATAATATTATGATCTATTCTGACTTTATGGAGAAGCATTGTGAGCACTTGAAGGCAGTCCTTGAAATCCTTTGAGCTCAGAAACTCTATGGAAACCTCTGTAGATGTGGATTTTGGATTGATAAAGTCATCTTTCTTGGCCATGTCATTTCAGGGGGCAACATATATGTTGATCTTGCCAAAGTGTCTGTTGTTCTTAATTGGCAGCCTCCTCAAAATCCTTTCGAAATCTAGAGCTTCTTTGGCTTAGCCGCATATTATTATTGCTTCATTTCTAATTTCTCCAAAGTTGCACTTCCTCTAACTAAGATTACTCAAAAGGATAAGCATTTCATCTGGTTAGCTACTTGTGAGTCTAGTTTCCAAGAGTTAAAGTAGAAATTGACATCCGCTCCTATTTTAGTTCTACCTTCTAGAAATGAAGGATATGTAATCTTCATTGATGCTTTGAGAAATGGGTTATGGTGTGTCCTACAACAACACAAAAAGGTGGTGGTCTTTGTATCTAGACAACTGAAACCCAATAAACTTAGTCATACCACACATGATTTGGACTTAGCCAGAATCATTCATGCTCTCAAAATCTGGAGGCAATACCTGTATGGCGCAACATTCAATTTCTTCACTGACCACAAATCCTAACATACATCCAGACTCAGAAGGGTCTAAACCTGCATCAATGCAGATGGATTGAGTATTCGAAAGACTTCAATTTCACTATTGTCTACCATCTAAGCAAGGCTAATGTAATCACTAATGATCTTAGCAGGAAAAGGGCAGTATGTGCATCTTTATTTGTTCCCAAGTGGAGGAACATGGAAGATCTAGTGGGCTAGAAGCCATCGTTTCTATCTGATCTTCTGCATGTCAACATCATCTCTATCATGTCTAGTCTTTAGTCAAAACTTCTTAAGGCATAGAAAGCTAATTCTGATCTTTTAGAGTTGTCCACTCCTACCTCAAAGCCTCTCACACATCTTTGTGGGTCGTGATGGTGGTCTTGGTACAAAAACTGTATGTGGGTTCAAAAGCAGTTAGTTGTGAAGATAAATATTCTCAATGAGGCGCATGGGTCAAAGTATACAGTTCATCGCGGGACAACTAAGATGTGCAAAGACCTACAATGTCAGATTTGGTGGAGGGGCATGAAGTGTGATATTGTTGAATTTGTGTCCAGATGCCTAACATGCCAGAGAATCAAGGTAGAGAACTAGAGACAAGGTGGTCTACTAAAACCCCTTGAAATCTCATAATGTAACTGGGAACTCATCACAATGGATTTTGTGGTGGGGCTACCCAGGACCAGAAAGGGATATGATGTTGCATGGGTTATAGTGGATCGTCTCACAAAGTCACCTCAGTTTCTCCCCGTGGAGACTACTGCAATAGTTTTGAGCTGGTCAATCTCTATTATGGGAGATAGTTTGTCTGAATGGAGTTTCAACATCCATTTTCTTAGATAGGGACCCAAAGTTCACTTCAAAGTTGTGGAAGCAGTTTCAAGAAGAATTGGGCACTAAGTTGAACATATTATAGCCTACCATCCACAGACAGTCAGGTAGTTAGAATGCATAATATAGATTCTGGAGGATCTATTGTGAGCTTATGTTCTTTATTGGGAAGGCTTGTGGTACCATTGTTTTCCTTTAGCTGAGTTTGCATATAATAATAGATACCAGACAAGTATTGGTATGAATCCCTATGAAGCTCTCTATGGCTGACCTTACAAATACCCAATGCACTGGGATGGCATTGGGTAACACACTTTGATGAAATTCGAGATGTAGTTGTACACAAAAAAAGTTTCACTGATTAGGCAAAGGATGAAGAAGGCATAGGATATACAAAAATCTTACATAGATGCTCATCGGCATGAATGTTAGTTTAAGAAATGTGAACATATTTTTTTGAAGATTAGACCTATCTGAGCCTTGGCAAAGAACAAGGGAAAGCTCAATCCCTACTATGTTGGTCCCTTCCAGATCTATGAAAGGGTTGGTGAATGTTCTTATCATCTTTCTTTGACACCGCAATATAGTTCCATGAACAATGTCTTTCATCTATCTAATATGAAGCCCTATGTCAAAGACCCCTGTGATAGAGTGATATTTTGACATTATTAGTTTTATAGATCATAATGAATAATAATAGTCTCTGAAGTGTGTTTTGATCATATGAAGGTAGTCCACTTGGTTTGACATAGGTTGAATGTCATTTGATGTTAATATCATGATTAATATCGTCAAGTATTGTTGTTTTGGATTAAATTATTGACTAGTCGTATATTTGAGATTTGGAACCAACTTTGAATGGGAGGTACCTTGAGTTGTGGTAAAGCTATGGGCAAAATTTCATGAAGATCGAAAGATACTAGAGGATGTCTTTTGGTTTTGGAATTTTTGAAACAATGTGCTTTATGATGCTCAACATGACTAGGTTAATATCTTTATAGCATAAGTTATGATATTGATAGCATCACACTATACCCTTTTGGCTGGGTGTTGGGATAAGATTGAATGGATTCAAGATTTGAAGTCCACAGGCCAGGGATCAGATTTTCCTGGGGCTTTTTATGGCCCTCGGATCTGTTGATCAGACAATATCAAGACCTTCTTCTCCCTTGTGGTTATAGCCGATAACAAAAGATCACACTCCCCACATTGTGTGATGCTCAGATGTCATGGAAAAGAGGGATTTCTAATTAGGACGAGTTGATGGCCTTGGTGAGTACTCAAATTGACCCATTAGGGTAGTTGGTTCATTCAGAAAACCAGTATGCAAAGAACGTGTAACTGAGGCTCTCCATCATCGGTTTCTAGTGGCACAGATGAAAAAGGAGGGGTGTGAGGTAGGCAAGTTCATAGAAGCCATCAGGGGCAACTCTTGCATGAGGAGATGTGAGGGTGATCGAGGTGTAACATCACGAGGAGGAGGAGTTGTTACCCATCCTAGCCAAAGGTCCAAGTAGTAGGCGGCACCTAGACCTCACTCGAGTCTCCCCTCGATGGTGCTTAGTGCAGTGCGAGCATGAGATCCTGAATGCATCGTGTGAGAATAGACAGAGAGCAGTGACAGACACATAGGAGCGCCACCAAGACCTAGATCCAGAAATCATCATTGCTCCTTTCTCAAGCCACAATGGCACTTGAGAACATAGATGCAGGTGGAGCCATAGATTTGTCATCTTCACCCTAAGAAGTCAAGAGTGATGGAGTCCCAGAGGCACACATGAACTCCTAATCAATAGCAAGAGGCGGTGATACCTTCTTGCTCACCATGGGGTCCAAGCATGGAGGTGCTCATGCACGCTGGCATTTTGTGAGAATAGAGTCTCATGGACATGTACATGAAATAGAGCAAGATGGATGATCAACCTGATCCCAATCACCCTAGTTGGGGCATTATTGGGATTCCACGCTCAAGATCTTCCCCACTGCAGAGGCAGTTCATAGGAGAACAAACTCTCGTGTATAGCATTGCCACACTGAGACTGAGAAGCGAGAGAGGTTACTTCAACTGGGTCCAGGCTCTGAGCACCAGCCATCTCAACCAAAGAAGTCATTCCCTCAGAAACATGTGGAGGCACCCAACTGGCTCAATAAGGTATTTTGTTCTCAAATATTTAGATAATTGAAAACATATTAGTAAATTCATAAAAATTAGCTCATTTATTAGAAAATTGTGAATGATGTACCAAAAAGCACAAAAAAATGAGTAGAACAAGATGAAAGTATAATATAAGGCTTTTTATTCTCTAATCTCAATGATATCATGTAGGTTGTGATATGCTTATTTCATGAATAATAAATATCAAACAATGGCCTAAAATTATAATAGTATGTCAGTAAATCCATATTCACATTTATAATCCATTTAAGGTCATTGATTATGATGTTGATGAACAAAATCATGTAAATTTCTTCATATGGCTAATTAGGGCCAATAGCCCTAATTAATATGTAATAATTACAAGTATGCTCAATAAATCTTGGAAACTCCATAATATATTCATAATAGTATATCGAACACAATGTCAAACTAACATATAAATATTATGCACATAATTCTTGATTATATGGTGATGACAATAATCAATGGTTTCTAACCCTAATTCAATTGGTACATGTAACCTAGGGTTAATATGTGCACATAATCCAATGTAATCAAATAATTTGATTTTGTATCGTAATCTGGAATATAAGACTAGTAACGTAATTACAAGAGTATAAGACAAGTAATTATGGGAATCTCGTAATGAGATAAGTAAAACCCTAATGAACATAACTAGGGTTGATGATGAGAATCTAATGACGACACATATGATCTTATCTTTATTAGGGTTTGACATGGGATACATAGTTGACATCAATAATGGGATATGTGATGATTAGGATATCTATTATCAAGATACGCCATTATCTATTACTTGGCTTACTATATTGTATGCTTGTATATATGTATGGAAGAACACTTGACATATGATATTGGATGAAATGATTGTCCTTGTATGATATTATTCTTAATTTTTCTATACTTGAACACATGAAATATAATATACATGTTCTGTTATAACTAAGCACTTCAACTCTTTGGTAGTCAAGTGCTAGAAAATAAAGTACTTCAACTCTTTGGTAGTCAAGTACATGGAAGTGATCCAACTGTTTGGTATTCTGATCACATTATGAAATGATCCAAATCTTTGATCATCGATCATAAGGCCTTCAGTGCATTCAACCTTAGGCATTCAATGCATGGATGTTATGATGGAAATGTGCTTAAATTTATGTGTTCTCTTTTGTTAATAAACATAGCTTTGTTCAAGTATGCTTTCCTTATATTTCTTTTGTTACTACCAGGTATTAGTTTTACCTTACTGTCAAGTCATAGTAATGAGAGGTATATAAAAAGACATGTAGGTGTACTTAGTTCATAGTTCTTGAATATTGTACTGACGTGTACCACATTTAATATTTTGTTTAGGTTGTCGACATATGATCTTGAAGAACCAAGATAGTTGAGAGTTGTATGGAGAGTTGATGTATAGGTGGACTTGTTGTCTTAAGATCATGTTGTTAAGTGGTAGTACATGTATATGTAAAAGTTTACTATTGAATATGTAATATCAAATGTTGTTACAATTCATTTTGTAATTATATGTTGAATGGTGAACATGTGTTGTATGGTTTTATTATTGTTCATGTGCATGTGCTATTGTTGTTTCCTTCTAACTTCCTCTGATTTTCTTCTTCTTAGACTGGTGTGGGGTGTTTAAATTAGGATTCTCACTGAGATGATATTTGAATTTATATGCCACACATCAGATTAAGTTTTAGAAAATCTGGGGACGTCACATCCCTACTCACATTCTAAAGTTTAAGGATGATCTAACTTATATTGAATCCCCAAATAGAATTCTTGTTACCAAGACAAAGGAGCTTTGTTGTAATCTACACATAGATATGGTGAAACTTCTTTGCAGCTACCATGATCACTTTAACACCACCTAAGAGCTCAAGCCTGAGATCGAGTAGAAATATCCACATCTCTTCCATGTTGTATAAATTTTGAGGACTAAATTCTTAAAAGGGAGGGGTGAATGTGACATAGTGAGTTTTCTATATACCTTGTTAATTTTCTCAATTTTATTCATTAATAGCCTTAAATCTTTCGATCTTGATCGCTTAACCTCTTAGACTCTCAATCATGAAATATAAATGATCAATTTGAATAATATACACTATGTGACATTTTCAATTTTGGTTAACAAATTCCCTTATCCAAAATAATAAACTAAGTGATGTAACTTCGTCCTATAACTCCCAAACTTTTTATATAAGTTTTTCATTATATATTGGGACTATGTTACAAACTTGATCCCAATTGGACACACCTAAAGTTTTCTAGGAATTCTTGAAGTTCTATGTAAAATTCCTCTTCTTTTGGCATTTTATTTTGCCTTTTCGACGTCATCCCCATGAGGCAGGCTGAGGCAGACCACGCGTGACCCTCAGATCTAACTCTCGTGAATCAGAACCACATCAGGTGGCCAGGAGGTCGTTGTCTACATCTTGCTCTTTGTGGAGAAGATAGAGCAAGCCCGACTAGTCTAAGATGACCAATTCAAACATAAACTCGATTTTTCATATAATTGGATAATTCTATCTCAAGAAATCACATCCAAAGAATGTTATCTTCACTGGAATTCATGCATCTACCCACTCGACAAACTGAACACCTGACCCTCTCCTTTGACGGTAGCAAAAAACACCAAAACCTCGATCCAGCCCAAAATCTACCCTCACGATTATAAAAGTGGTCCTAGGGTACGCCGTCACCCTCCCTTATTGAAACCCCACTCTTTCACACCCCAACTAGCCCTGATCATCCTGATTTCTTCTATGAGTTGAATGACACTGCCATCCTTTGTCTTTCAGGCATCTTGCCATTGCGTCACCATCTCACTACGGCTAGGAGAGCTCGAACAACCTCTTCTCTACTTGCACTGACTTCTCATGATTTCCTTCCCCTCTAGCACTGGAGAGCCCTCTGTCAAGCCTCCACTCTATCCTTGTAGCATGGGCAAGTCAGGGATGATGAGCCACAACCAGAAGATCTTGATCTAGTGGATCTCCTCATGCAAGCCATCCACCATCCGATCTTGATCTTGTGGTCTGACACCTGAAGCCACCCGCTCACCCTTAAGATATGTGCTTCGCTCATGATCATCTATCAGAAGATCAACGATCCATGATATTCCAAAATTAAGTTATTTCCGACCCTCTCTCATGATTAATCGATTAAATGCCCGTATCATATTTAAATAATAGAAAATGCGTTGTAACTCCAAAAATATTGATATTATATATCATTTTCATCACAAAAACATGAGGAACCCAATAAAAATAGTTTCAAATCCTAAATTCATTTATTTTTTCAAAAATAGTATCCTAAAGAATAATGATCATACTTATGTCATCTTATTGTGTAATAATGGTGATTCATGATTTGTAATCTAATTCTTGGGACATTTAAACCTTAATAGGGTCATGGATGTTCATACATCACAAAACCATATTTAGGTGATGGCTAGTACTGATCTTCTCTATTTCTATATGGGTACTTCCCTGCATTTATTACCAAACCCTAATTATCTCATGACCCCTTATGATCATGACTGACCTCAAAACACTAAATCTAACACTGAACACCTTGGATCATGTGAATCCCAAAAGGAAACCATTAATGATCTAAACATTTATAGAGACCCTAAAATGAATGTTCCTTTCTTATATAAAATGGGCATCATTAATAAGATGAAACCCTAGTTTTGAGATCTAATCATGTGACTCCAAAACAAGATAAAAATCGAAGATAATCCCTGATGAAATCATAGGAAGACGAAAGTCAACCCAAATAGAGATCAAATCTAATAACCCAAAAAACCCTAATATGGGATGGTGAAAAGACATAATGACATTAGGTCTTTGTTTCTCTTTCATGGTGATCTACTTTCTTAATCTAGAATTGTTGAAATCCAGATCTTAGATACAATGTATGTCAATATAAGTATAAGACTAGTTTTGCTAGATGATATAATTATGAGTAATTGCTTGCATGTAGTTGTATAATCTTGTTGGATCAATATCTATACATATTGTCACGTTTCCACCCTAAACACTAAAAATACCAAGGAAATAAAAATGTAATGTAGTTAATGATGGTTCATTAATCTCCCTACTAGAGAGGGTAAGTATTAATGATGACTAGCACCTTCGTAATGATACAAGGTGTGCTGGGAGATCCCTAATGGTATAAGGATATGGTTCAATAATATAAGTGTTGATTGTGCTAAGTTCACCATAGTAATACATGTCCATTCACTTATGATTAATAACTTGGGTTTATCTGATTTTCCACCTTAAATAATGCTTTCATTTTCTATCTTCTTTTTCAAGTAATTGTAATATGCCAGTATAGTATAGTATTTTTCAACCATGTACCAACATTATGTTGATCGTTTGTTTCTCATATTTTCTAGGTTCAAGGAACAAGTAATGCATCTCAAAGTACTTGAAGAAGCTAAATAAAGTTCATGGAGGATGATTACCTATATGGCTGCCTCTCAACATATTTTCTATTTAGATAGTTATTTATTTTCATGAGATGGTGTGTAGGTTGTCTATATCCTATGTATTTCTTTCTTCTTAAGAACTCATATCTCTTTCTAATGAATAATATAATATTACTTTTGTTATATTGAATGATGGTTGTGTGACTACTTGAATAATGTTGTGAACAACAATCCCGCTTCTTGTTATATACTAGTTGACAATCACAATCCCTTATATTTTACCTTTTGACATTATATAGATATGAGTGCACTCATATATAAGGAATGCCATTATGGAAAGTATACATGAATTGGGGTTGTCACAAATCCCTAGAAGCTTCCCTATGACACTGGTCAAAATGCCAATTTCCCAAAGAAATAGTTTACTCCCCATGATATTTTTGTTAATCCACACTGGAACAGAACTAAAGAAGTCATTACATAGATCGTTGCCTTTCTTGTAGTCTTTGACTACCAAGATTTTGTTATCAAACTTTATCATTCCTCTTTTAATGATATTCTTCATTTATTTTGCTAAGTTGAAAAGGAATAGGAAGAACTTGTTAGGATTGGAAAAAAGATTAAAGTCTCCCTTTAGTTTCCACACACTTCTCATCCACCTAATAAATGATAGTAATACGACATATTTTCCATGATGTACAAGATTGTCATATGTCTCATGATTTTCTCCATAGAATCATAGGTGTTGTCAATGGATAAAAACCTTTTTTATCTACTTTCTCTAACGGTGGAAAGTCATATTGTTTAAAAATATGAGATCCACCTAAGAGTTGGTTCCAAGCCTTCTTGTTGATGGTTCTTTCCATATGAATCATTGGTTAAGACTTATTCTTATACAGATGACTAATAGAGATGAGGATATTGTCCCCTATGTCATTCTAGGAGGGTCACCTCCTAGGTCACCATTTCCTATAGCAACACCAAGAAAACCCAAGAAACATTTCTTTTTATTAAGTGGTACATTTTATCCCATGTTTGAAGTGATGCATTCCTACATTCTCAAGTTTAGGCAGTTTGTCCTAAGGATTATCTCTGACTCTAGTAGAGACAAGTGTCATACTAATGTATCTATCATGTCATATTCTTATAAAAAAACTGACATGACACAAAAAATTAAAACAAAATTTGGTGATAGTAAGAACCCTTTTGTCAATTTATTGTTGTCTTATGGTTCTTTTTTCTATTCGCAAGAAATACATATCTTTGCCTTCTAATTAAGAATATACCACAAGATGTTTTTTAAAGAACAAATAAGGAAAATCAATTCTACGTATACCTAATATAACATGCCAAATTTTCCTAAAACAATAATCATTAATATCAAGGTATATCATACATAGTCGAAGACTACACATAATTAAACATCAACAATAAAACAACACCAAATAATATACATTTCAAATACATGAGTGTTATTGGACTTAATCACAAAATTTATTGATATTAGTGATTATTACTTAAATGAATACATACAAACCTAAGTAATTTTAGAATATATTCCATGTAACACTTACCAAAATAGGTGTATCTTCATCCTTCCATCATGTTATATCTACACCTAAAACAATAAAATATACAAAAAGTAAAAAATGTACCAACTTTCCCCTATTTACTTGATTTAAGTTCAGATATAGAAGGATGCATTCATAATGTGTTGAGTTGTGATATCATGTGTTAGGTAAAAAGATGTTTTAGATATTGTATGGTAATTTAATAATTCATATTAAAATTTTCTTTAATGTATGCAAATATTTCATAACTACTTTGTGAATTTCTATATATATATATATATATATATATATATATATATATATATATATATATATATATATATATATATGTATTTTATTTTTTATTTTTATTTGTGAACATTCTTGGCCAATTATGCATATTCTTCTATTTTTTGTGATATAATTTGATAAAATTAATTTACATATCAATTATGTGAAAAGATTCACATAATTCAATTGTAGATGGAAAAGTAGGATCCATATATGGTTGCCCACATAATTACTCATTTTTCTAGGAAAGTTCTTTGTTTCTAAGAAACCCAAACGTTTCTAAAATGAACATTTATCACCAAGAAGAATAAAAAAGGAGTTTTTCCCATAAGATTCAATTCACATAATCTTAGTTTTGAACATAATATTATATCAAGAACTTTAACCAGAATTGTAATCTTGATATTAGCATGTAATTTAATCCTAATCTAAAACATGAAATTCAAAACAATATAAGAAGATGAATTCAACAACATGGCCATGAATAAAAAAAAATATTAGGAATTGGGTTGGAAAGTGGTAATTCTATGAAAGACTGAAGGTGCACGATTTAACTTGGAAAACACCCCCAAGATGGGATATCAAAAACCATAGGTAAACACTCACCAAGACGTGTATGTAACCATGATTAAAAGAAGACAACTAGATTTGACCACCCTTTGATCTTAGTATCTCTCCATTCTCAAATATAAAGATAGTGAACAGGGGAACAACATCCAACATGTATAAAATCTTCCAATAAATGTTTTCTCATCAGAAACTACTATCACTATTGAGGATGAGTCACACACATGTGTCCTTTCTTGTTGTCATTATGAATGTTGGTTAGGCAAATCTGCTATCACAGAACTATTCTTCAACCCCAATTCCACTGCATAGATAGTTTTTGAGGGATTTAAACATACGTCCCTATCGGCCCAAAAGAAATATCAGACCATCACATACAATAAGAAATAATATATCAAAATAAAAATGTTTATAAGAGATAGCCAACCCATTTAGAATTTAATAAACTTGTTCTTGTCATAAGAGTAGTCAACAAGTGAAGTAGATCATATTCATCTCTTTGGAAACATATTTTCCTAATATGGAAAATTCATGACACATAGTTATTGAAAACACATAGGTATGTTGTCTATAAAAGAATTCAGATGTTACTTAACAAAATAGGTTGTTGGCATTTATAATATAAATAAGAACAAAACTTAAAATTTAAGAAATTATTATACAAAAACACCATGCATTTTATTTTGGTTTTTTGTTATAGAATTTATATCTCCATTATTATCCTCTACCATATTGGTTTGAGGATATGATTAATAAACACTATCTACACCCAAACATTAGGGTCTGTTACTTCCTTATTAAATCCATTTATTGCACCTATAGGTTTGGATCTATTTGTGTTCATGTACATTAGGCCTCTTCAACACCCAAAGGTGAGGGCTTGTTTGTACATATGCACTAAACCCTAGCTACACCCAATGGTGAGGTTTTGTTTGCTTGACAACTTTGATTCCAATGTATGTTTGATTTTTAATATAATTTATGTTCGAGGTTCTAAAATATGCTTATAATGGAAAAAAAGATCAGGGAGTCACTTAGTTCAAACAAATGATATTATATTCTGAGCAAAAGATAATATCTCATACCATGCAAGAAAACACTACAATATCTATTTCAAGGAGGATAATAATCATACCTTCACTAGAGATCAAAGGAATAAGATTGTTAGGATAAGAACGTAGGTCAAAGCCAAATCTTTGCTCAAAAATAGGTATACATGCATTAGTATTTTAGTTAACAATATGTAGTGTCAGAAGGACTATTTTAGAATTTCTTAAGTCTTATTATATTTTATAGATGTGAGGCTCCATTGATAAACAATAATACATTTTATCATGTATTCAATACAAAAATCATTCTCCAACATAAGTATTATCAACATTGGAGGATGGTCCACACCTAATCTATAATGAGCACATAATCCCTAAATCATAGTCATTGTTGTCAACTGGTGAAATGGTGACCTATTGAGAAATATTAAAACAAATATTCCACAAAATATTTTGGAAGTACCAGATTTTAAGGTTGATCATTAACATAGTTTGTTACCCCAAGATTTTGATTACATAACAATAATAATATTTCATTGATTTCCTTGAGTACAAGTATGAAAATTTATAATAAATCATTACTAGATATAGGTCACAAGTTTCAAATGTTATTACACAAGGCAAATCTAGTGATATCTATTTTCAACCATCAAAGTCAGATCTTTCAACATTATCAACTAATCAAGATTTTATAGTGTGTCAACAACATCAAAATATCAAGTCTACACATGTTGATCTAAATTTTTATCTATTCATATATGTTACAATATCAATAGACTCTCAATTATTCATGGAGATAATGATTCCAACTATAGATTTGAAACTAATTCAAATAGATCTCATAATATAAGGTCAAGTTTAGTCAAACATTCAAATTTTGATTTGAAAGTCACCATCGAAGTATCACATAAGTTGTTGGAATTGAAGTTGGAATTAGAAGTTAATAATATTTCCATTACATTCATCACAATCCTAGAATTGAAACATATGATAGATCCTATTTATGATAAAGGACGTAAGAGTTATGATGTATGCAAGATTTAGAGAGTGTGCAAGAGAGAAAGTAACCTGAGTAGACAGAGATTGAGGTGGCTGCTTATTTTGTATTTTCCTATCATTGGAACAATCTTGTGTCCAAAACATAAGAATTGGGTTGAGGGAGCAACCCGAGTTCTTTGTTGTGTGCATGGAAGAAGACAATATAAAGTATATATAGGTTTCTAGAGAAGTGGATGTGCAGTGGTCAAACATCATTTATGATCTAATTTCATATTACAGAACATGAAACCCATAAATACATGGTTTAACTATTCATATAACTTTATGGTCAAGGCATGTATTAAATTCCACACAGCAATTAATTCTTTCCAAAAAACATGAAATTGTTATTTCATATAACAAAATATCTCCACATCCACATATGATTATATTTCATCACAAAATTATGTCAGTGTCTTTAATATTTGAGTATTCCATGTCATACTTGTACATGATGTCTATTACCAACTTACTATGAAAATAAATGTATACATTTAAAATGTGAATTATGCACATTAAATCTTTCCTTTTTGACATATTGTAACTTTAAAAGATAACTTCCAATCATATGAAAATTTGATAATATCTTCCTTTTTAGGTAAAACCATTATCTCTCATTTTGGATTTTGATAATAAAAGAGACTTAAATAGAAAGGTTTTGGGTCTTTAATAATTCTTCTATGGATATATGTTAAAAAGGGAATCAACCCTTTTTTAATCTAGTCAAGGTCTAACATCTCTCAAAATATGAAATGAGGGCAACATAGGGAATCAACCCTTTTTTTTAATCTAGTCAAGGTCTAATATCCTTTTTCTCAAATATGAAATGAGGGCAACATAGGGAATCAACCCTTTTTCTAATCTAGTCAAGGTCTAACATCTCTCAAAATTTTGTATAATTGAATTTCTTGAAAGGCATTATTGTCAAAATAGAGATTTCAACTACAAGTGGATTTATATCGGTACTCTCACATGGAATAAGCCATCATACTAAAGATCCTTGAGTTTACTTGGCGTATATCAAGGTTGCATTATTCAAAGAGTGCCTTCAATATAGTTTAAATAAAAAAAGTCAGGTCATCATTTTCAAATTTTCCAAGTTTGTTGTAATCATAGATTTTCTCCGTGCTATCCAAAATTAGGAGAATAAGGATCAAGTCAAGAACATCACTAGATCAAGAAAGATAGGAATTCATTTATGACAACTTGTAATTTTTTCTCTCCTCATACATGTATTATACACTTCCTCCTTGTATGAGTATCTCACTCTTGACCTTAATCTCATGATTTAGTATACTTTGATGCAAAATTGAATTATCTTGGATACATGTGGCTCATGGTAACATTCTTTTTTATTCTAGACTTAAGTTTTAAATCTTTAACATGGTACCATCTTGTAACCAATTTTCAACCGAATGAATGTCCCCAACATACTCCCTAATGTCTGTCAAGTTCTTGAGCTTATAATTTTCTTCCAAAGATGCAAAAATCACTTTAATTGGACATTCAGAGCTCATGTTATGCACTAATGATGATTTGAGTGAATTTAAAAATATTTTATTTGAATTTAGAAGTTTTTGCACCTTTTTGGAACGCAAATTTGGGCATGCACTGCCTATTTAGCTCCTTTACCCCTCCATGACTATCTACTCTTTACTCCATGGACCAAACACAAGCCACACTATTATGGGCCATGATTTTTGACCGTTCGATCCTGTACCCTTGAATTTGTCCCCTAATCTAGCAGCTAGGAGGTCATCACCTAGCTTGGTTTGTATTGTATCAATTGCTACAACATGACCCCTTTCTGTGACAGCCAATAGGTGTCGATCTATGATGTTTTTTATCAATTGGGTCTTCTTCCAAATCCATCCTAACACTCTCTCTCTTTAGCTTATATTATCCCTTCGCTTCCCTAGCCCTAGAGCCATTCTCTCCTTCTCCTTATTGTTTCCAATCCCTAGCTTCCACCTTTGAGTATATGGAGTGTAGCCATCCTCAGTAGAAATGAAGGGCTGATCTAGCCGTGTGAGGCTCTTACGGAGTCAGACGACTGGTTTGTGAGTCCAAAGGAAGCACGACATGGTGCCTTCCACCATGTATCGATGAGGCCTACTACAACAGCATTGTGACTCATGTGGGCTTGAGAGATCTAGCAGAAGGGTCGCAAGCGGTGGTGGGTGATCATCTACTACACAATTCTGGTCAAGGGACACAAGGGATAAATAGAAAGCTATGCATGATGAATTTGAGAATCCCATGTGGCTAGACACTATGCATAGGAACACATGAGGGAGGGTGGCATGAATTTTAGATCAGAGCTCAATGGACCAAATCATTCACTTCATTTATGTTTTTGACTAGCCTAAATTACATGTCCAAAATGAAGCAAATCTATTTTAACCCCACTCTTAAAATTTTAACCTGACTCTTAGGCCCCCACAACTATTCTATGAGATTTGATATAGTAATTGTGGTCGAACAACAGGGACAAGTAATGGTAAGTGCTAAAAACATAGAACCTTTGACTCAAATACACCAGGTGAAGGGGTAGATTAACATGGTGTTCCCAAATGGAATGGTAATACTAAAAACAATCAAAATAAGCATAGGTAAGAAAATCAAAACAAGAGAACAAGATCAAGAAAGAAAGATGTAACCAAAGTATTGATGGGAACCTGGGTTCAATTTCACCTACTAAGATCTCTCACCAACATGAAATACTCACAACCTTTATACACCCTTATCAAGATTAGAAGCAATCATCATATATGTCTATTCCCTCCTCTCTAGAGCTTAGGATAGATCTAGATTATAATGTTATGTCTCTCTCAAGATGGCAAACAAACAATCACAAAGTAAACCATATGATGATTAGCTTTAGCATTCCAACATTTTCATGCATTCCTCCAACTCCATAACACTTAGATAAGATTAATACTGCTATTTCGAGGCATTAACAATCATACATTACAAGATGTTAGATAATCATGCAAGTGAATCTTTAAGAACAAGAGTATGGAGATAAACTTTGCTAAGAGGATATATATTCAAATGGATGTAAGTATATACATGGCAGGATAGCCTTAGTTACTACTCCAAAACCAAGCTATGTGTTTAGCCACTCCTTCCCATGAATAACATTACGAGATTACTGGGGTGAAGATGCATCAAGATAGATAAAGAGGTGGGTGAACAACGTAGAGGGAAATGACATATCTAAAGAGAGAAAAAGGTGATACACCAATAGTACTCCTTTAGATTTGGATCTGGCATTGTCATTGGGGAAGCATGGCAACTCCTCCTTTCAAAGAAAATGGTGGTGGATCTTCTCTCTCTTCAACCTTTCATCTTTGGAGATCAAATATTGATGGAGGGATTGATGAGTGAGTGTGGAGTGCGACAACACTTTGTCGTATTGATGATTCACCCCTCCCTTGCATGTGTGAAGTCGGGGCCTATTTATAGGCACTGAACACCAACTTAACTCTTGTGTAGTGGTCGATACTCATGTCTTGACTAAAACCATTGTCATGGTCATAACCCTAGTAGTGGTTGTGATGTATGTCTCAGTTGCAACCATGTCTCAGTCGAGGTGACGTCCTAGTTGCAACCATGTATGGATCGAGGAGATGTCCCGATCATGACTGTTGTTGTGGTTCATGAATGTTCCTTACAATCATGACATGAGTAGAAGTCGAGGCCATCAATGCACATGTGCACTCATGAGAAACAACTACTCATCATTAGATCAATCTCAATCGAGATGTTTTCAGAATGCACCTATCACTACCTTGATGAAGGTGATGTAGTAGTGAATGGTGATGAGTCTACATGGAGTAAGAAGGGATATTACATTGGGTAGTTAAATCGACGTTTTTTCAAGGACATCAAAAGTAATCTAAAAAAATCACAAAGCAGATGTTATAATACAAATAAAATAGATGCAAAATGCTCACAAAATCTCATGTTATCAACTCCCTCAAACTTGGAATCTAGCATGTCCTTATGCTAATAGATAGAGTCAAAACATTGAGTGAGGATCCAATGTGATTTTCCTTTTGATGTGCACACTAGTACAAAATTATTTCATCCTTACATCAAAACCCTTGTGACAAGCTTGGTCCACACACTAAGATCCTATTCCCGCCTTGTATTTCTAGAGTTGCATGACTTTATCCATCATCCACTGACTTTTGTAGTGAAGTACTCTCCCTCACAACATCCTCCATTCCTCAGTTCCTAGCTATACTCATAAATGGTTATTGCAACGGGTATCTTTCACTACCTACCTTTATTTTGGTTGTTTCTAAACTATTGTGCTGTGAAAGGTTATGCTTTAAGTGTTTTTCCCACATTTCTCAATTTAACTCAACCATAACATTGTTGTAAGGCAACATCACCCAGTTGGGCCTTGATGTAGTGTCAAGTGGTTAAGCGAGGTCTGCTTAAAAATGTAGGTGGATTAGAATTGGCTTCCATATTCAACTTATGGGAACGACGTATATGCATTCTTGAGTGTAGAAATACATTGGCCGTGTGAAACCCTTCAATATCTTTCCCGACACAGATCTCATGATTTTCTCTCTTTTAGCTTTTTATTTTGTTATCAGATTGGGAAAGGGATTGCTGAGAGTTTTTTGGGTGGCCAAGCCTCTTTTGATCTCAAAGTGGGGATATATAAAGCTGGACAGGGCAGTTGTTTCCATCTTGTTGGAGGTGTATACTTTCTAACATGGTGGTAGGTTGGCAGTGTGGCTAACTAAGTCCTCCTTAGTTCTAGGGATTTCATAGGTTCAAGAGTGTTCTTTCACTTTGTACATTTTTCTGTTGTAAGAATGGAATAATATTGTAATGTTATGTTGTTATATTTTTTATGTAGATTAGTAGCTCATTTGTACCACATTTGAATTGATTATGGTAAAATGTAGTTGAAGGAAAAACAAGTCTAAGAATGGGGATATTAAATAATTCTTGAAATTGTAGATATATAAAATTTCAAAAAACATCTACATTGTAGGGGTAAAATAAAATTTGTACAAGATTTTCAAAATTGGACTTCAAAAATGGAATCGAAATTAAGTATAAAAATTGTAACTCTCATGCCCATTTATAACTCCCACTCCAAACTTATCCTTCTCTCCATCTTGGAGTGTCAAAGATGAAGGATTAGGTATAAACGGGCTTCCTTTATTGTCCTTTATGTTCAATAACCACCCATTTAAATCATAGAAGCCTGTTAGAATACCCTCCTCGGAGTGTGTGATAACATTTGTATTGTAGGCTTTCAACTTTTGCATCCTTTAGGGCCAGGCTGTCATCCATGCTAGGCGGTAGAAATCACAGTCATTAGATAAAGGCATATGTTGGGGACTTTTGTGGTAGAATTGTGTCTCCTTAAAGTCCTTGCTTTTTACAAATTTGCCCCCCTTACAGTGCTTGTGGATCATTTTGATTATCCCTTCCACGCATATTACTACTTCTCTTCATTTGGCATCTTCAGTGTAGTCATGTTGGTGTACTTGTTTAGTGTGAAGGTTGAATATTAACTATTGCATAGAATGGTAGTTTTTTCCTTGATATTGACTACAAGAAGGGTCTAATGATTATCATGTAGTATTGGTAAGAAAATGAAATTATGGAGGGAGTCTATCAGTCATAACCACAAACGTTCTTTTTCTCCTAATTTCTTGTCCTTTAATATGTCATCAACGAGCAAGAAGTAGGCCATGTGCATTTGAGGCATATCATTTCCTAGCAGATATTGGTATGTAGTAATGACACTAACGACTATGTATCCCCATGTATTCAATGTATCATGGGTCATCTTTGATCACACAAAATGAATCTAGTTTGAAAATAACTTCCCCCACAGTATCATCCTTCCTCAGTCCGTCCATTACCAGCATCAGCCAACCCTGAGATATATCTTTGTAGGACCATCTGTCAAAATCATGGAAAGTTTCTTCTATGCCCTCTACTACCACATCTGACTAGATTTCCTACAGTTCTTAGTCATGAATCTCTTTTTCTACCTGTTGATTTGACGACTTCTCTTCTTCTTTTTCTTCTATGGGGGTGACTTGTGGCTCTTCAACATCTTGAGAGTGTTGCACCTTGTTCTGTGTGGCATTGTTTGGTTGGTTGTTGGGTTTCCACCATGCCTTCCAAGTAGAAGCTTTGAATGGCTCAGTAGGGTTGATCCACAAGGTCCTTAATTGCTCTCACCATGACTTTTTTTGTGGTAGAGGAACTCATGTATATAATTTGTGTGGCACATCATCATGTGGCATTGTGGGGACTTTGAAGAAGCGTTGATCGTATATGACCTTTATAGTGTAGGTGCTCTACAAGCCATGCAGACCTTCAAGGAAAAGGTCTTCTATAGGAATGCCCTTGTTTCTTGCTTCTATCATTCTGAGTACAATGAAGGTGCAATACTTAAATACTTGTTACTCTTGAGGGACTTTAGTAGAAATAGAGAAATTCTTCCAATTAGGTTTGTGGCGGTTTCCTACCAATTGAATTTCCCGTTGGAGAGGAAGTTGTACTTTTAGGATGTCATGTGCCACTTTCTCTTTGAATATTAGCAAAGTTCTAGGTAGCTTGCTAGCACAGAAATTGTAAACAGTTGTATGTCTACCATACATGTTAACGACAATAAACACCAATTGCTTGACAATTTGGATTGGAAGGTGAGAAAATAAGTTTCTCCCCTATCCAAAACGTCTTGGAGCTCCTTCAAAGATTACAAACTAAATTTAACATATAACATCCGTGTTAGGTGTTTCGTGCCATTGAATATCGGTTGTACTTAATTTGTAGGGATGTAGGAATTCTTCTAAAAAAGTTGCGTAGAGTACTTTAAAAACACTTTTGTGCACTCATGCTTTCTTTGAGAAAAATTTTCTGAATTGATCTCTCGTTAGCATTCTTCCTTTGTTTTTGTATAGAATATTGCCCCCTAGTATATTATCATTCAAAATGTCTACTAATACATGTATTTCCTGGCAGGTGATGTGTGATATTGATATCATGTCCATCCCTTCTAGTTTGCATGGGAGGAGAGGTGTTGCAGCCATTTTGGTTTCCTCTATAGGCGGACTCTATTCCCTTTTAGGTGTACTAGCAAAGAAGGTGGTCAGGACACCTTCATAATCATCTAATTCCCATTCACTATCCTGATGTGCATTTAAGGCCGGTATAATAGTAGTGAGGGTGCAGGTGGAAGCAGGATCTTTAGTAATCTTCTTTTGTTCCTCTTCGACTTTGGCTTCAACTATGCATGTACCAGCAGCCTCTTCTTCATGTTCATTTGATGTAGAAAATGTCTCGAACGCAACTTTATTGATTTATGCTAGAATGGCCTCCATCTTACCATCATACCCAATATCATTGTACTTATTGTGGATAGGCTCCTAGACGTAAATGTCAACACTATCCATGTTGATTTTCATTTCATATAAAAATTTATTGATTGTTGCAAAGTCAAAAGATGATGATATTTTACCACTTGCTTCCTCCTTGCCAACTATATCTCCTGCATGTTTCTCTATCAGATTCCCCTCACTCTCGGTGGGTTGAGAATTTAAGTCAAGCCCTTATATGATGTTCTTTGCGCCCTTGGTAACCTCTGTCTCCACAAGACATGATTGCTCCTTTTACTTGGTAGCATCTTATGAGTGATCTTTATGTACATTTACACTTTCTTCTTTGTGTGATGGGGCTGCACTCCTAGAGGATGCTCGAGATGGTGAAGATTTGGCTCTGTGTCTAGATACTTGTTTGGCACTCCATTCCTTGATTAGTTTGCACTCCTCTTGTAGATATCACATTGCTTCTTTGTTTCCCTTGTGCATAATCTCTTTCTCATCACGTATGATGTCCCTTTCATTCCTTAGGTTCTCCATC
Organism: Alisma plantago-aquatica; assembly: GCA_963693085.1. Taxonomy (NCBI): domain Eukaryota; kingdom Viridiplantae; phylum Streptophyta; class Magnoliopsida; order Alismatales; family Alismataceae; genus Alisma; species Alisma plantago-aquatica. The sequence continues at coordinate 192,441,382 of OY856413.1, read as the reverse complement.
TCTTCTAACATTGTCTTGATGTCTTGTGTAACCTCTGATTGGTGGAAGAGCACATCCCAAATTAATTATGGGAGGTCGGAGGTCCTCTCATCTATCTTGAATACCTACATTCTTAGTGTTGTAGGTTATGGGAAAAGAAATGTGCTTGTGAATAAGAGTTGTGCACATGTCGGAAGATAGCTTTCACTTGACATTCTAAATCCTCCCCAAATGTCAAGATATGTTGTTTTTGTCTATCTTCAGGTCTACTTGTTGTAGTCATTGGCTAAGACGATGACGCAGTTGGTTGCTCTTGTCAAGGGGAGGGTTGTTGGTCTTTTGTTTGTTGGCTATGAGGGATTCTCTAGCCCACCTTCACGCTCATTATTAATTACTTGTTCAACACTTGATGTCACAGGTTGACCTAGTATCACTGGAACTATGTCACTTGGAAGCTATGTGGTTGACTTCTTTGAGTCCTCAGGACCATGTCCCAGTTCCTTCTCAGCCTCTAGAGTATGTTCTTGGTCGACAGTAGGAGCACTCGACTTGTCTCCTTTTTCTGTATTGGTACTTGTTGCACTTTGTCTATAATAGGAGGGGAAAGTTGTCCATCATTGAACCCTTTGTCAGTGTGATTTGGTTCATCATCCAGGGATGGTTGTTTTTTAGTTTCTACTTTGCTCGACAGAATGCTTGAAGCCTCAACTTTGTGTTTCTGGATTTCTAATTTCTTTGTCTTATCTGGATTTTCTGGTTGTTCCTCCTCTGGTTGATCCTCCACATCATGGATGATATGAAGTGATTCTAGATCTAGAGACCTCCTTATTACATTTGATTTCATTTTATCCACGTCATCTATACTTCATTATAGTTTTTTGGCGTCATAATACTCTATTTCTAGGAGAGGAAGTAGCAGCTTGGAATTGCTTTTCTGGTAGAATAACTTGTTACCACTTGGCCAGTATGCCATTGTTTACCAAGGACTTGTTTTCGACCTTCATATTTCCCTCTGTAGGCTTATATTTCTGCATTCGTGCAACTTTCAAGAAATAAGATGAAATTAGAGCTATTTCACCTCCCATATAGAAATCTTTGGTTTTCTTTACTTCTAGTCCAACTATTGTTTACGATCTGTCTATGAGTAGCCTTTCGATATTTAGTGGTTTCTTATTCAGAATTCACCAGATGAGAAATAGATCTCCCTTTGTGACCCCCCTTGGTTGAGATCGTGTGAAAAATCTGTTTGATGTTATCTTTTGAATTTCCCTAATGAACCATGAAGTGATGAGGGTTGCTTTGGACTTCTTTGGTCTATGTTCATGATCTCTAGTGAGCTTCTCCCACATCTTAAGGCTATTGTAGCCCATCCTTTCCTTTTTACTAGGCACTTCTAAGAAAGCTCAAGCTTCTTCATCACCTTCAGTGAAGATTATATTCAGGGTGTCTTTAGTGATACAGTAATCTATGCCTCTGATTCTGATTTTAAATTTGAATTCCCCTCCTACCACATTGTGTACTTCATCACTCAACGATACTTTCTTGAGGGATGACATAAACTCAGATGTCAGGTCCTTCAGAGACACAATATTAGCAATACACAAAGTGCAAAGATTTTCACTCACAGAAATTGCATCATCCTTTCAAAGAGTCCTAATATTTTGAAATCTTGAACATCGATGTGTCTCGTTGGCTTGAATCTTTTGGTCCTCAAGATCATGTTGAAATTTGATTGATACATTTTATCTTTGGGTATGAATTTCTCTAGCTGGCCTATTGGTGTTTCTTGTGCATCCTTCTAGGTTGTATCAAAGTCTACTTTTTGTCTCAGAGCTCTTGTGTCATCCTCAGCTACCAACTTCCTTTTCTTGGTCTTTGGTTCAACATGCATAGATACCTTTCAATTCCCTTTTTTGCTAGGTTCCTACTCCTCTGGCACATATTCATAAGTAAAAATTTGCATAGTGTCTTGGGACACCTCAGTCTCCTCTGGTGTCTGGTGATTAAGAATGCATTCATACTTATTTTTCTTCAGTAGCTATAAACGAAGCTTCTTTTGTGTTGACATGTTGGGGTAGTCATTTAGTGCCTTGATGATTGATTCAAGAGTTTATTTTACCCCTTTTAGGGAGGTTGCCTTCCTGGTCAAGGTGTAAGCAGTGGAAGTCAACATTCTACAATTTCAATAATAGGAGTTTGTTAGACATTGTGTATGATAATAATAACAAGACAAATTTGGATGTGTTGTAGTAATTTTCACTAATGTTGTGGTGTATTGGTCAATACAGGGCATCATATGTATCGATCGAGACATACTTTAATTCACTCTTAAAGCATAGCTACTAATATGGGTTGTACATATTGTGAATGAGACAGGTTTCGTGATCGAGACTATTGTCGTGACCAAAACTAGAGTCTCGATCGAAGCAGATGGCGTTACTATGATTAGTGTCGCGATCGAAACTAGTTTCTCCACCAAGACGTCAAACAAGTGTGGCATATAATCTATTACTCAGGGGTTGCATTTTCTAGGAGTAATGATCAAGGATGAGCTAGATCCTATGATCAGGGATTAGAGGGTTAATGATGGGAGATATGTAGGAGGTCAAACAAACATAATAGGAGTAAGAGGTGGGAACTCTCATTTTGGTCGAGATAAAAGTTAGGGTTTAGCCGTCGAAATAAGCTTCGCAACTGTATCATAATTGGGGTGAGAGTCACTACCAAGGTATCAAATAGGTGTTTGGGAAGGTGAAGGGTCTAAAACTTCATACAAGAGGGGAGGGTTGCATTGAGTTTGAATGAACAATCGGTGCAGAACCATGGTAGCGGTACACAACGAGCACAATAGTAAAATAGGGAGATGGGTAGAATGATTTGCATTGGGTTCTACCGAGATTCATTGTAAGAGAAAGAGAGAAAGAAGGGGGATACTAATTCGGGATTTGTCCCTTGTATATTAGGTTTTATGGGGATGCCATCTCTGTTGGTATGGTATGCCCAGAGAGCCTATCATATGATGATTGTGATGACGCATTAGATACCTAATTTGATAATAATAAAGGTAATTCCATCTATTATGTTTGTCTCAGTAATAAGATGATGACACATACATGATACATGTCTAAAGTATGATGTGGCTCAATGACATATGTCTTTAGGTTAAGGTCCTGAACAATGAGACCATATGTATGTTAAGAGTCATACATTATTGTTATGTCCCTAGTTGGATATTACTTTGGAAGCAAAATATACAATAGTAATACATAAGACTAGAGTGTGTGTTTACTGATGACAGTGTCTCATTAGTCATGATATATGATATCAAGTCAAGCACACAAATATATGTTAGAAAACAGTATATCAGACAGACCCACTGTGAGAGTGATACATGGATACCATGGAATGGTAGTCACAATTGTCTCTCATAGTGATAGAAGTGATAGTGGTTCTTAAACCTAAAATAAATGCACTCATCACATGTCGTAGGGTACACTTTGACATCATCAAACTCATTCCTAAAACACGGGTGGTATTATAAAGGTGATAATTGGGTGACTTTGACACATGGGGACTTGACTGAGAGTGTAGATATGGGCTTTGTCCCTCCTACAAGGAGTATGATATCCAGGGCTCCTTGATAAGAGAGATAAAGAATTGTATGTCCATACTCATGTAATTCAATATATAATATGTAAACTCACATGCATCTCAGGCAGTCTACTCTAGGTCAAGGAACATGGATTGAATGTTGAAGAGGATGATGTTTCGTGCCTCGAGTTCAATCCAGATGTCAACAACAAAGGAACTATATGATTACTGTAACACTTATCATAGATTGTAGGTGGTAGTTGTTCTCGAACTGTCTGAGTTACTTGGGTAGCAATGATGAGCTACTAGATTCCACTCATTGCTTGTGATGTCATAGGTAGTCATGAACATTCATTGCTAATGTAAATTTGAACCTGTAGGGTCACACACATAGGATACCCCTGGAAGAGGAGATTGTCCATGAATTATGTTTAGATTGAGACTAAAGGTGTTTAGGTACTCAATTAATCATATAACTGACTGATTGGAATCAAAACTATCAAGTTCATGTGTTGAACTAGCTGGTTAGAGTGTTAGGTTGAATGGAGACTTCATTGGCAATGTCAGGACTGCCAACCGACTGGTTCACCCTTGTGAGCCAATCAACTGGTATGAGCCAACTAACCGGTTCATTTGGTGAATCGGGCAGCTCACAGTCCTGCCAACCGAGGAAATTGAGATTTTCCCAGTTGGAGGAAAACTTTCACATTTCACTTGTTCAATTTGATTGGAATAAGGATTAATCTTTGAATTAATTGGAAACGATTAAGGAAAGTCAACTACAGGCAAGACTGGGAAGTGAAACAACCGATTCACTTAGTTAACCGATCGGTTCACACTCCCAACTGATCGGTTTACTACTGAACTGATCGGCTCACCTTACCAAATGACCATTTCAGTTGTTAAATGATTCCTTTACCTGTCTCAATACAAATTATTCATGGAATTTTCGGATCCTTCTACTCCCGAACAGACTGGGAACCCAGACCCTACACTCTACTATAAATAGAGGGGCACTGGGGGATTCTCAGAACACACAACTTAGAACATTAGTTTCTCTATAAAGTTGTTGTCCTCTCTAGTTTTGGTAACCAAGAGAGCACGAGCAAGTGCTACCCGACTAGGGAGGCAGAGCGAGGGAAAGACAACTACAGAAAAGTAGTCTGAGTTCGGGAGAGCGGGTTGGTGCTAGTACACCAATAGGAGGGTCGTCTCCTTCCTCCCTATTCTTCTAGAATAGAAGGGGTTCTAGGTAGTCTGTGTTGACTATCTGTAGAGGTGAGAGATGTCTGATGCTCAAGAGGACACGTCAGTGACATCCTGTGGTGGAGGCCAGAGACCATGGCAATGACCAGGAGTTGCACAGACACCGTCCAAGACATGGTGTCGAAGACCTCACATGGCTGTGAGGTATTGTCACTGGGCAAGCCCCAAGACCAGGTATATCTCGCTAAAACCATCCTTCCCATTACATAGTCATTGATGTGATATCCTATTATGGGTTAATGGCCAGTAAAATTTTTGTCTACACTGCCTACTCTGAGGCCGTATTAGAGCCACATCAACGTATTGTGTTTTGTGATAAATCGATATGATCAGATTTTGGTTTTATAATCATTTATTTATTACATATGGCGTGAATATTTAAAATGATTAATGTGTGAATGCGACTAAATACCACATGTGACCACAAACTAATATACATATATGATATGGTATATATGCAATTGATACACGTCACCCTAAAATGGTTTTGATGTTGCACGTGTAGCATGATTGTGGCATGTAATCCCTATGTGTGCTTGGCTGGTTATGGTTGTTTGCATCTCAGTTTGCATACCAAGCCTCTACCTTCTATTCCACATGTAGCTGAGATAACTTGAGATCCTTTCTCTTCTACCGTTGCTCCCCTCGAATGTAAATCGAGGTTTCCCAAAGATTATGTAAAAGTAGGATAGTTTTTATTTTCTATTATATCAAAGAAGAAGATGCTCAACTTCCTGGAGGACCAAGGAGGATTGTTTAGGATCCAGACTGACTGGCTGATGGCCCAACTGCTTGTTGGAGGTGTCTAGACATCAGAGACCAGACCAACTAACCAACCGACCAAGAGGTGAGCCGATCGTGTCATAGGATGAAAAGATAAACTCAGAATGGTTCAATCACAAAGATCTTCATCAACAACAGGTTGCATATGATGTAGACCTTAGATGACCGTAATTCCTTGTGTCTCTAAGAAATTACAATAGGATGGCCATAATCATCACTTTTATCGATATTCCATGTTTCTCGTTGTGGTTATATCATGTATATGATATGTACTATAATAATGTGGTGATTGGATATGTATATATATATTATGAATCCCCTCAATATAATTTGAAGTCTTAGATGCCTTCCAAAAGTAGCACACATGAAAAAATTGTTTGACTAAGTGCGGTCACGCCTTCCCATGGTGCACTATCTACCTCACGGAAGTGTGATGGTGTATATGTGGGTCTGCCTTCGTAGGGTGCATACTCATCGTGTTGGCTTTTGGGACAGAATTAACTTAGTGGCCTTGATTGAATCAAACACCTTGAGGCATGAAAATGTTTATGGCAATGAGTTGCGCATATCATCTATCCAATAATTGCATATGATGCAATTGCCATAATTGCCTACCTTAATAATTGATTATGAGTGCCAGCGTTGGTTGGGTATTGATGCAATTGTTTTGGATCTTGGGAACTAGAAGATTGTATGTTGCAATCTTCCGAATTGATACACGAGGTTATAAATTTGAAACAAAATAGTGGGAGAAATAATTAATTAAAGACCTAATTAATATCGTCAAAACTTTATCAAATCAAACAAATCAAAAATGTTTTGAAATGTTGCAAAATTCTTTTATAGAATCCAAATGACAAACACAAATACATTATCGTTGCGATTAGTTCATAAACGGGACAAACTTTGAATCTGGTTTAGGACCTTTGAGAAGTGTTCTCAATAGTAAGTGTAAACTCTAAAGGCCTTTAAAAAGACCAGAGCCAGTGGAACCACACCAAATGCACCTAAGGCTAAAATTAGATGCTTACTTGAAGTATGCCAATGATGCCTAAGACATCAAGAACCTTACGCTAAGCTATATGAACTATGAGTTGCATAAATAGCTTGAAGCATGGACATTCTTGAGATGGTTATACATCTTAAGAATCATGTAAAGCTTGAAAGGTATAATGTCTTCAAAGAAATGTTTGAGTATAATCAGACAGATAGAGATCAAGTATAATCTCATATGCTCAATATGATTGTGCATATAGATTGACTGTGATTTCTTAGAGGTCAAGAGTTGACCAAACATATTATTCTACAAATTGTTGTGTGAATCATATAGCCAGTTCATCGAATGTTGAGAAACTTGGCCAAACCATTATCTGAAGTGCTTGGCATGTTGATGGCAAAGCATGTATGAAGAAAGGACAAAACCTATGATAATGATCAGTAGAGTGAAGTCCATAGATTAAAGCAAGGTCAAGAAGTGCTTTGAAGCCAAGATAAGGTCCAAATCTTCATAACTCATGATATGGATAAGGGGTAAGTGTAAAAGGGAATATGTCCTTTCTTACTTATAAAGATAAGGAAAGAAAGTGCCACCATTGTCACCTACTTGACATTGGAAAAGGAACTGATATCTTTATAGAAGATCTCAGGAAGATGATAGGGATAGAGATTTCTACTTCATCACCAGAGAGGAAGTAAACCAGAAACTGTGCAGAGCAAGAGTTGCTACTATTATAGTTACAATATGGCATTCATGGGCATGTAATAGAATTAGTGAATTTCTATTATATACTTACCATCAATTAAAACATCATACATCTTGTATGGGCAAGAGTGCTATGGACTTGTGTTTCATGTTAAAGATATAATTTTTGATGGCAATGCCTATGTCTCACTAACTATACTTGATAGTTGAGGAGACAAATGTGTATGAAACATGTAATGAATGGAATAAATAACTCAAACTTGAATTCCTATAGCGATGTCATCTAGAGCGCATAAATGGGAATTGCATTTCTGGAATCCATATGATGTATATCTAGACTCTTTTGGTTGTTGAACCAATACATACATGCTAATCTCATTCATTGTGCAATATAACAACGGTTCTTCACTAGATGTAGTGGGAGAACGATTATTTTATTAAGGATTATCCATATTTATGTACATAGACCTTTCAGAATAAATGCAATGGGTAATCGCTAGTACTTCAGGGTATTTACTGATGACCTCAGTAGATATGATAGTTTGTATTTAGTAAAATATGAAAATGAATCTCTTGAAGTGTTCAAGGAGATCATAAATAAAGTACATAACAAACTTGGTATAAGTATTAAATTTTTATATGATCGATATGGAAATACTTTGAACCAAGAGTTTGAGAACCTTCTGGAAGATCATGATAATGTATCATGCTGAACTCCATCTGAAACATGGTGATAGTGTATCATGAGAAGTGTAATAGAAAGAAGAATCACACCTTGATAAGTCAAAGTGTGATTACTAGCTAAACTTCAAATTCCCTTTTGGGCACATGCTTAACACTAGAAATAAAGAGAATCACAAAATGTTGTGGAATCTCAAAGTTCTTTAAGTAACACAGAACTCATGGTTCTGGTAGAATACGCCTAGAGACTGAATGATATATGATATCTTATGCAGAAGAAGGCAGTGAGTTGATCATATGATGAGTCAATAGTCTACCTAAAAGCTAATGAGAGACAGAAACTGAAATATGGCTTGAAGCCGTGAAATCCAAGATGGACTCTGTGTACATCAATAAAGTATGACTTTGGTAGATCCTCCTAAAGGGGTAAAACCCATAGGGTACTTTTAGGTCCTCCAGAAGAAGACTGACATGGAGGGTAAGTTCACTGAAAAGAGTTTCTTTAAGTTCAAGGTGTTGAACATGACGAAATCTTTTTAGTAGTTACCATGGATAAATCCATCTGGATAATGCTTCCCATTGTAGCTTAATGTGATTATGAGATTCGACATATGAATGTTAAAACTTCATTCCTTAAATGGAATATTGTGCAAGATGTGTATGTAACACAACCTAAAGGTTTTATAAATCCAATAATGCAAATAAAGTCTACAAAGTTGCATTGATCAATCTTTGGATTGAAGCAAGCACCTCAGAATTGGATCTTCAACTTGACAAGATAGTCAAAGAGTTTGACTTGGGTCAGAATGAAGATGTAATGTGTGATTACAAGAATTTAGTGGGAGCATATATATATATATATATATATATATATATATATATATATATATATATATTCCACATATTGATGGGGAGTATCATCCTTATACTACAAAATCTGGAAAAAAAAGTGTATTCTAAAAGGTTTTTTAGAGAACCATCCTATGTGATATGAATCAAGATCAATAGATATAGATCAAGAGTGCTTCTTGTCCTAAGAAAGAGAACATAGATTGGCAAAATACTAAACGGGTTCAGCATGATGAGAGAAAACTTGTCCATATTCCATGGAGTTAGTCTCTCAAGAGCCAAGTGTCGCGATTCTTATGAAGAATAAGGAACACACAGATAGATTCCATATGCATTCACAATTGGATCAATCACATATGAACTCATCTTGTTATCTTGTATGTATTGGACATGATAAGAAAATATGAACTAATTATCTTGTATGTATTGGACATGATAAGAATAAATGAACTCATCAACTTATATGTATTGGACATGACAAGAAGGTATGAAATCATCATCTTGAATGACAAGATGATATAAATATCCAATTATCTTGTATGTATTGGACATGACGAATGGATATTTATTGAACTCCAGTAAGAGTTGTGAAGTACTAGAAGGATTAGTTCTTTAGTTATGGTAATAAGGAAGAGTTGGGTGTAAAGAGTTACACTGATGAAAGCTTTTGAAATGACAAAATTGTGTTTTACCTTGTAATTTGAAATGTTAGTTGGAAATGTTCTGACATAATACAATTGATTAATTCTACAATAAGAAGCTGAGTACCTTAGTGTTACGAACACTGTTAAGGATATTGTATGCATCTAGAAGTTCATATGGATGAACTTACAGGGGTTTCCAACCATTTATGACTCATTATTAATAATGTAACAACAATGGCTAATAGATAGACAAAGGAATCTCAGATACCATACTACGACACTTCCATCTCATACGAGTTGTCATACAACGAGGGGATGTGAAACACGTAATATACCGACTTCAAGCAAATGTTGCTTACCCGCTATAAAAGCACTTGTGTTGTAGAAGCATGATGGACATGTTGAGATGACTTGGAATATGATTCGTGGGTGATTGGCTCTAAGTGCAAGTGGGAGTATGTTGGTATGGTATGCCGAAAGAGCCAATCATATTATGATTGTGATGAGGCACTAAATACCTAATTTGATAATAATAAAGGTAATTATGTCTATTATGTTTGTCTCAGCCATGCGATGATGACACATACATGATAGATGTCTAAAGAATGATGTGACTCAATGACATATGTGTCCAGGTGAAGGACCTGAATAATGAGACCATATGTATGTTAAAAGTACATACATTCATGTTATGTCCCTAGTCAGATATTACTATGGAAGAAAAATAGACAATAGTAATACATAAGACTAGAGTGTGTGTTGACTGATGATAGAGTCTCACTAGTCATGATATATGATATCAAGTCAAGCACACATATATATGTTAGACAACAGTATGTCGGATAGATCCACTGTGAGAGTGATACATGGATACCATGGAATGGTAGTCACATTCATCTCTCATAATCATAGTGGCGATAGTGGTTCTTAGACCTGAAATCACTACACTCATCACATGTCGTTGGGTACACTTTGACATCATCAAATGCATTCCTGAAACATAGGTGTTATAAAGGTGATGATTGGGTGACTTTTACACATGGGGACTTGAATGTGAGTGATAGATATGGGATTTGTCCCTCCTACAAGGAGTATGATATCCAGGGCCCCTTGAAAAGCGAGACTAAGAATTGTATGGCCAAACTCATGTCATTCAATATATGATATGTGAACTCACATGCATCTCAGATAGTCTGCTCTAGGTCAAGGAACATGGATTGAGTGTTGAAGAGGATGATGTTCCATGCCTTGATTTTAGTATGAATGTCAGCGACAAAGGAACAATATGATCACTATAACACTAATCACAAATTGTAGGTTGAAGATGTTCTCTAACTTTTTGAGTTTCTTGGGTAGTAATGATGAGTAAATCTAATGATTGCTTGTGATGTCATAAGTAGTTATGAACATTCACAACCAACATAAATTGGAACGTGTAGGGTCACACACATAGGATACCCTTGCAAGAGGATATTGTCCATGAATGATGTTTAGATTGAGACTAAAGGTGTTTAGGTACTCAAATAATCATACAATTCACTGACTGAACTCAGAACTATCAAGTTCAAGGGTTGAACTAGTTGGTTAGAGTGTCAGGTCAATTGGAGACTGCATTGGCAATGTCCAGACTACCAACCGACCGGTTCACCCTTGTGAGCGGATCTGCTGGTGTGAGCCAACCAATCGGTTCACTTGGTGAACTGGGCGGCTCATAGTCCTACCAACTGAGGAAAATGGGATTTTCCCGGTAGGAGGAAAACGTTCATGTTTCACTTGTTCAATTTGATTGGAATAAGGATTAATCTTTGAATTAATTGGAAAAGAGTAGGGAAAGTCAATTGTAGGCAAGTCTGGGAAGTGAAACGATTGGTCCCAGTTCACTTAGGGAACCGATCGATTCACACTCCCCACCGACCAGTTTACTAGTGAACTGATTGGCTCACCTTTCCAAATGACTGTTTCAGTTGTGAAACGATAGGCTCCCCTATCACTTCACAAACTATTCATGAAATTTTTGGATCCTTCTACTCCTGAACAGATTGGGAACCCTAACTCTGCCCTCTAAAATAAATAGAGGGGTACTGGGGGGATTCTCAGCACACACAACTCAGAACATTAGTATCTCTATAAAGTCATTGTCCTCTCTGATTCTAGTAATTGAGAGAGCCCAAGTAACTGCTTCCCAACTAGGGAGGCACAATGAGGGAACGACAACTACAGAAAAGCAGTCTAAGTATAGGAGAGAAGGTTGGTGCTAGTACACCAACAGGAGGGTCATCTCCTTCTTGCCAATTCTTCTAGAATGGCAGGAGTTCCAGGTGGTCCGTGTGGACTATCTGTAGAGGTGGGAGATGTCTGTTGCTCAGAAGGACACATTATCCACAGTCTGAGGTGGAGGCCAGAGTCCATGGCGAAGACCAAGAGCAGCACAGACACCATCCAAGACATGGCATCGAAGACTACACATGGATGTGAGGTATTGTCACTGGGCAAGCCCTAGGACTAGGTATATCTTATTAAAACCATCCTTTCCATTACATAGGCATTGATGTGATCTCCTGTTATGGGTTAATGGCCAGTAAAATTTTTGTTTTTGTTGCCTACTCTGAGGCCATAAAACCTAAGAGTCTCGGTCGCAACTTCTGGGTAGTGTCATGATCGAGACTGTGTCATAATGACGACGAGCGTCGCGGCTGAGACAACATCTAAATGGCATTCGTGACCTATCCAAACTGAGAGACACAAAAGTGTCACGGTCATGACATCTAAGGAACAAGGTACCAGTTGATACAAGGGTTTTAAAAACAATTAAGCAAGATTTGAATTAAACACTGCCCTTTCTCTTCTTAAAGCAACTAAAAATGCAACAACAAAGATTGCTCTTCCAATTTGGAGACATATCTAAGGGAAATTCAAAGCTACTCAATGCATAAAAGCTTAGAGTTAAACTGATAGATATGTAAAGAATCTAGACCAATTGGAGAAAAAAGAAAAGCCTTGAAATACTAAAGAAAGCAGTAAATCCTTGGGTTGCCTCACATGAAGTGCTAATTTAAAGTCTTTAGCTTGACTCTCATGTCTGGCTTATCATGGTTCTTTAGTTGGTGCTGGTTGTGGCTCTTCCAAATTGAGTTCAAATCTCCTTATAAACACTCCATCTTCATAATACCTTTTTACTCTGTGCCCAATAACCTTGAAGGCACCAGTCTTTTCACTAGAATTTTCCAACATTCCAGTTGGATAGATTTTTACCAAAAAGAAAGGTCCAGACCATCTGCACCAGAGCTTTCCTGGAAACAACCTGATACTGGAATTGAAATTAGGAACCTTATCCCCTTCAAAATCATCTTTGCTTTTTAGGTGGGCTTCATGCCACACCTTGGTTCTTTGTTTGTAAATTTTGGAATTCTCATAAGCGTGTAGTATATTCTCTTCTAGCTCTTGCAACTATAGAAATTGCTTCTTTCCTATCTTTTCCATGTCCATGTTTAGAAACATTATAGACCAAAGGGCCTTATCCTCTAACTCTGATAGAAGGTGGCATGGCATTCCATAAATTATTCGATAGGGATTTGTTCCTATCAGAGTTTTATATGTTGTGTGGTAGGCCCATAGTACGTCATCTAGTTTCATCAACCAGTCTTTTCTTGTTCTACAAATTGTCTTTTCTAAAATTTGTTTCATTTTTCTATTTGATACCTTGACTTGCCTAGAGGTTTATGGGTGATATGTCATTTCTACTTTGTGTTTGACTCCATATTTTTTCAGTAGGGCTTCAAACTGTTTCACCCCAAAGTGGGAGACCTCGAAAGTTCGTTTTCTCAAAAAGCTTAATGACTTCCTTTGAATCATAGGTTTGGGTAGCAATAGCTTCTACCCACTTTGAAACATAGTCCACAACCACCATGATATATTGATTTCCTCTTGAGGATGGGAATGGTCCCATGTAATCTATTTCCCAAACATTAAAGATTTCTACTTCAATTCATTCCATCATTGGCATCTCATTCTTTCTTGAAATATTTCTCATTCTTTGGCATTCACTACATTTTTTAACAAAGGCCATTGTGTGTCTAAAGTGGGTTTCCCAATAAAAGCCTGACTTTGGGACCTTAGATGCGGTCCTTTCTCCTATGTGGTGTCCCTCATAGGGTGAAGCCTGGAATTCTCTCAGGATTTGAGGCACTTCCTATTCTGTCATGCATCAGTGGTACAAGTTATCAGAAACATTTATTGAGTGATATTCGATAATTCTAATAGTAGTTCTTCAAATTATAAAATAGTTTCTTCTTTTGATTATATGTTATGTCGGGAGACAGTTGTTGACAAGATAGGTAGTTACAAATGTCGATGAACCAAGGTAGGTTAGGCTCAACTAATTTAGCTATCATTAGAGCTTCCTCTACATAATTGTCATTTGTTGGCATATGATTCACCTCCACGACTACAATCCTTGATAAGTGGTCATTGACCACATTCTTTGTTCCCTTATCGATTATCCCATGATCGAACTCTTGCAAAAACAAAGACCATCTCAACAATCATGACTTTGTATCTTTCTTTTGCATAAGGTACTTTATTGACCCATGGTTCGTGTAAACATTTACCTTGGATCCAATCAAGTATGATCTGAATTTGTCAAAAGAAAACACAATCACCATCATCTCCTTTTCTGTGGTACTATAATTGACTTGGGCTTCATCAAGAGTGTAACTTGCGTAGTAGATTCCATGATGCTTTCTTTGGCAAAGAACAAGCCCAATGGCATAGTTACTGGCATCACACAAGATTTTGAGTGGGAGTCCCAATCCGGGGCTTGCAGGATGGGGGTGGTAATCAAAACATTCTTTGCGATATTAAATGCTTCAAGGAACTTATCAAAAATATCAAATTATATATCCTTTACCAACATGTTTTTCAAGGGCTTAGCTATTAGAGAAGTCTTTGATAAATCTTCTGTAAGACCTGGTATGTCCCAAGAAACCTCTCATTCATGTTACTAATTTTGGGGGTGGGATTTTTTATATAGCCTCAACTTTGGTCAGATCAACATCTATTCCTTTCTTAGAGACCTTGTGCCTTATCACAAACCCATCCTATAACATGAAATGACACTTTCCAATTCAAGACTAGATGTTTCTCTTCACATTGCCTAAGAACCAAAGACATAATGGCACGACACTTACCAAAGTCCATGTCATCCATAAAAACTTCTATAATATCTTCTAAGAGATCCAAAAACATAGAAATCATGCATCTTTAGAAGGTTGCGGATGCATTTCATAATCCAAATGACATTCTTATGAAAGCATAGGTGTAGTAGATGTAGGTAAATGCAGTCTTTTCCTAATCATCTGGGTAGATTGGAACTTTCACTTACCCAATTCAATGGAAGAGATCAAATCATCAGGATCTGACAAGACCTAGAACTATTGAGTCAGTATCAGTATAGTAACAATTACATAAAGTTCAGAATATACATCCTTAAAATTGAAATATGCATTATGTGCTAACCTTTCCAAAACTTGATCAATAAAGGGTAGAGGGAAATGGTCCTTTCTTGGAGCGGCATTTAATTTCCAGTAATCAAAGCACATACACCAACCTATTATGATTCATGTTGCTACTTCATCTCCATTATCTCCTCTTACAACATTTATCCCTTCTTTCTTAGGTACAACATGCATTTGGCTTACCCAATTGCCATCACTAATATGATATATAATTTCTACATCTTGTAATTTGATCACTTCCTTCTTGCCAACTTCCTTGAGCATCTAAATTAACTTTCTCAATGGTCGAGCTATAGGTTTGGCAGTATCCTCTAGATTTATGTGATGCATGTATAAGGTTGGGCTCAGACCTTTAATATCTTCTACAGATTACCCTTTAGCTTTTCTTTATAGTTTGAGTTCCTTCAACAACTTGTCCATTTATTCATCTGTCATGTTTGCATTAACTATTATTGGATTTCTTTCTACATCATCTAGGAATTTGTACTTTAAACCTTATGGTAGAGGTATTAACTCTAGTTTTGGTTTTGGTGCTTCTTTTTCATCTAGATTTTTCTCTAGTGATGCATACTTCATATCTTTGAAGGTTACATATTCTTCATCACTGAACTCCTCTTCCGGTTGATTCAACATAATCTAGAATTTCCACCATATCAGTGTCTTCTAGGCTGGGATTAGGATTGTTCATGGCTCACATGAGCAGGTCAAAAATTTCCTTATCTTCTTGCACTTCCTTACAATATTCGTTATAGTTGCCCATGAAGTAGACTGATTCAAACAGAGACGGTCCTCTCATTGTGTCCTAGACATGAAAGTTGATATGGTCATTTCTGACACAAAGTGTAATTATCCCTAATGCCACACCGATCAAGGCTCTACCTATGGCAAGGAAGGTTCTTCTGAAGGTCATTGGATAAGTCGAGTCTTCTTTGGTGTTGATAACTACAATGTCACAAGGTATAAAGAATCGACCAATGCGAATTGGGACATATTTCACTATCCGCACTAGTTTTGTAAAGGTGTGATCATCCAATTTGATCCTTATCTCAGTTTTTTCCATATTCGTTAGTCTGAGCCTTTATGCTAAGGAGAGAGGAATCAAACTTATGCTTGCTCCCATGTTGTCTAACTCTTTTCTTTCTACGTTATCTCCAATGTTGAAAGGGATAGTTAACACCCCAGGATCCTTCTTCTTTTGTAGGCAATTTGGCCTAGACAAAGGCACTTGACATCTTGGCCAGATGCACTATCTCGATGTGGTCCCCTCTCCTTCTTTTTGTTATTATATGTTTGAAGAATTTAGCATATGTAACCATCTCTTCCATTGCATCTAGAAATGGAACATCCATGTGTAATTTCTATACTACCTCCATAAACTTCTCATATCTTTTCTATAGATGAGATTTTAATTAGTTTGTATGGGAATCGGACGCTTGGGGAATAAGGATCTCTTTTGGTGAAGGCTTCCTCAACGGGGTCTGGCTTCTTATTTTTTGCACTTTTCTTATTTTGTCTTTTCCTTCTCTCTGGTCTTCTGATGCGGATTCTTCCCCTTCAGATTCCTTCTCCACTATAGTAGGTTCAGTTTGTGGCTTGGTAGCATTATTTCATTCTTGGTGAATTTCTTCTTGTTGCTTCTCCACAACTTTTCCTGATTGAAGAGTAATCATCTTTGCCTTCTCTGTGTTAGAAGGAATCTTTCCTCGGGGATTCTTCATGATCTCAAAAATTTGTGCAAGTTGTTGGTCTATATGTCTCTGATGAGTCTGCATTTCTAGACTTTGGGTCTGCATAGTGCTCAAGACACCAGTGTTTGTTATGCACTCTAAGATAATTATTCATTTACAATTACATGTCTCCTTTCAAATTTGAAAAGCTCTGATACCATGTCAGGTTTACAACTATTTCCACTCTTGCCTTGACCTTGGTCTTAGTCCTGCCTATTTGTGTTCTTGTTCGGATATTAACCGTGACCATGTCCATGGCCTTGATAATTGTTTTTGTTATGTTGGTAAGTAGTAGTTTTGGTGTACTGAGTTTGTCCACCTCTTTTTCTATCATGGTGGTGGATTAGACGAGCCGCCCAATTGATGACAATTCTTAGTAGCATCTTTGTTTCCATAGTTAAAACCAGGGTGATCTAGTCTTTTAAAATTCACATTACAAATGTTCTTTGTCTATTTTTCTTCTTCACTTCCTTCACTGTCCTCGGGTCACGTGTAAATGTAGTTATCGACTCTATGATGTTGTTCACAGTGTATGACATGTTTCATAACCTTCTCAATAGATTTTTTCCTTTGCCTCTAGAGTACTTCAATTGTTTGACATCTGCAACAACCTTTTGAATCTAAGTATTGATAGTTTCTAGAGCCTAGGCCTTGATAGAAGGTCCTTCACATTTAGCCTTTTTGAATGAGCCCCTATCTCTCCTTTCATATTCCATGCATGCTTGCAATGGAACCATGTTATCAATAATCATCACAGTTCTCTTCAGCTTCTTTCCAAGAAAATCACCCCCAATGGAAGCATCCATGGGTGTTAGCACATTGTAAAATGTTGTTACGAGAAAACCCTTTCCATAGTTACTTTGAAGACAATCCCTTTAATACTCTTGAAATAGTTCCCATGCTTCATGAATATTCTCTCTAGGTTTTTGCATGAATCCATTTATCGTTTTCCTATTTAGATAGTTTTCTTATTGGGATAGAACTTAGTGATAAAAGCATCAGCAAGAGGCCTCCATCCATTAATGAATTGGTGAGGTAGCTGAGATGCTAGGACATACCCTTATCCTCTAGAGAGAATATAAATCCCTTACCCTATATAATTTCTTGTAGTACCCCCCTTATCTTGACAATGTTGTAGATATTATTTAAGGCATCACGATGATGATAAGGATTCACATTATTTGAATTACCCCTGAAGGGTTTATTCTAAATCATTGAGATTACTGTAGGATTCAACTCAAAATTAGCATCAACAAACCATGGGATTATGACTGGACATCTTGATTCATTAGCTCTAGTTGCAAACAATTCTCTAAGTGATTTATCTTCTTCATCATCCTCTTCCTTGCTATTATGGTTGTCGCGTTCATGATCACGATGATTCCTTCTATGTCTTCTATTGTGGTGGTGGTCGTGCACATGGTGGTGCCACTCCTCTTCATCTTGTTCCTCACGATCCTCTTCACGTCGTTGTTCATGTTCTTCATCCTCATGGTAATGTCCATCCAAGTGACATTCCTTGCATTCTTCTTCAGTTTCTGGAGGTACTCTTGCATTCCAATCTTCTCCAGAATGCTCTCCTTCTCTTTGAGGTGGCATGTTGATGCGAAAGAACATTGATGATCACAAACTACCTCTCTTAAAGCTACCAAAATAGTTCACACAGTCAAGTTAGAAAATTGGATGTTTATAACAAAATATTCTAAGCAATATAAATATGATAGAATTAGATTTTTGTGTAGAAAAGCTTATTTCTAAGATTGAGGCACAGGTGTATGGTGAGCAGAATCATGTTCTTAACAATACCGTATTTCCTTGTCCCTGGAAATGGTGCCAAAACATTGACTGACCTAAATCACATGTCAAAAATGGAGCGGGTCTAGAGTAGTCAAACTATTAAAATTGTAACCCGACTCTTAGGGCCCCGCAACTATTCAACGTGGTTCAATATAGTAATCAGGGTTGAACCATAGGGACAAGTAACGATAAGTTCTAAGAACGTATACCCTTTGACTCAATTACACTAGGCGAAGGGGTAGATTAAGATGGTGTTCCCAATGGGACAATAATACTCCAAATAAGTAAAATAAGCAAAGGTAAGAGAACAAAAAAGAGAATAAGATCAAACAAGTAACCAAAGTATGGATGGGAATTTGGGCTAGGTTTCACCTACTAAGATCTCTCACCAATATGCAATACTCACCCCCTTTGTACACCCTTAGAAATATTACAAGCAATCATCACATATTTCAATTCTCTCCTCTCTTGGGCTTAGGATAGATCTATATTATAAAGTTGTCTCTCTATCAAAATGGCAAACAAATAATCAAAAAGCAAACCATATGATCATTAGCTTTAGCATTCCAATATTTTCATTCATTCATGCAACTCCATAAAACATAGATAAGATTAATACTACTCTTTAAAGGAATTAACTATCATACATCACAAGATGGTAGCTAATTACATAAGTGAATCATTAAGAACAAGAGTATGGAGATATATTTTGTGAAGACAATATATATCAAAATGGATGTAAGTATATACATGTTGGGAGAGCCTTAGTGGATACCCCCAATGCAAGCTATGTGTTTAGACAATCATTCTCATGAAAAACATTATAAGATTACTGGGGTGAAGATACATCAAGATAGACTAAGAGGTGGGTAAACAACGTACAGGGAAATGATAGATATAAAGAGAGAAGAAGGTGATACACCAACAATAATCCTTTAGATCTGGATCTAGAGTCGGCGTAGGGGATGGATGAAAACTCCTCCTTTCAAACAAGGTAATGGTGGATATTCTCACTCCTCCAACATTCATCTGTGGAGATCCAATATTGATGGAGGGGTTGACGAGTGAGCATGGAGTGTGAATACACTTTGTCGTCCTGATGATTCCCCCTCCCTTGCATTTGTGAAGTAGAGTCATATTTATAGGTGTTGCCCACTGACTTAACTCTTGTGTAGCAGTTGATACTCACATATCAACCTCAACCCATGTAACTATTATAACCCTAGTCATGGTTTTGATGTTTGTCTCAATCGTAACCATGTCTTGGTCGAGGCGATGTTCTAGTCACAACCATGTCTCGATCGAGGCAATGTCCCAATCATGACTGTTGTTGTGGTTTATAAATGTTTCTTATGGTCAAGACCTCTATAGCGGTTGAGGTCATTGATGCACACTATGGTTGTGACAAACAACTACTCATCATTATATCAGTCTAGGTCGAGACGTTGTTTGAATGCACCTGTCATGACTGTGACGAATGTGTTGTAGTAGCTACTGGTCATGAGTCTCCATGGCGTAAGAAGGGATATTATCTTGGGTAGTTAAATCTAATTTTTATTCTAGGACATCAAAAGTAATCAGAAAAATTCACAAAAGGGATGTCATAATAAATAAAATAGGTGCAAAAAAGTTCACAAAATATCATGTTATCAGTATTGCCCCGCATGTCCCCTATAGTTCATGATCTACTTCATATTGTTGTCATGCATTTGTTGAAAAAATTATATCCTCCACACCCTTAGTCCAAATATGACATATAATATATGATTTTTTATCCTTTTGATGAGATTTTTCGATTAGAACTAATTTTGTAACCTAAATCTTTTTTGTATTCTCCCTATATTGGAAAAAGCATGTCTTTATATGATATTTTGAACATTTAATAATGAATCTTGATCCCGTCTAAAATTGTTTCTTATTATGTCACTCTTAATCTTTCAAACAATAACTTTTATCTACCATGTGTCGTGATTCAAAAGTAAATATCATTTGATTTACACCTTACTCTTTTGACCTAAAAGTGGATCTTTTTCTCTTGTGTGATGTGACTTGCTTAATCTTGAACCATAGACAAATCATCATATGACCATAAAATCCCTAAATCAGTAAACCTTAGAACCTTTTTGAACTATTGAATATACCTTCTCCATTCATAGCCCTACTCATGAATGATGTTGTATAAATTCCATATGATGTAACATGCATGAACTATTAGTAGCTAGATCTTGAACCTTGTGCAATGAGTATCAATAATGATTAGAACACTAAGTCCCCAAATCAGTGGCATCTTACTTGTATGTGCATAGTTTACCATGTACTTACTTTACTTTCCATGATTATCTCTATAAGTCTCAAAGGACCTATTTTTGCACACTAAAAGTGATCTAGTTACCCTAGTCATATTCATATGATGAAATCACGATAACACTCATATATCATGTTCTTTTTACTTCGAATCTGTATTCTTAATCATTCTTGTAGCTCTAAATCCTACTTGATGTACTTAATGCTTCTATTACTTGTTTATGATGATAGTGCTTGAAATGGGTCTTATATTACAAAATGTGATCTTGCATTTTTTTAATTGGCGATTCATTCATCTCGTCGCCTAGGTTCGAACTCACGACCTCTCAGTTTTACATCATCACTTCTACCACTGGGGTGCAACTTCATTGGTGATCTTGCATGATTAGACTTTGTTCATTATCTAATTATCATTATTCTTGATTCCAAAATCAGACTTTACCTCAATCTTGTATCTCTTACAATGTGGATGGTTTGTCTAGACCTAGTCCTTAATGTTGATACATGTGTTATGCTGAATCGACGCATGCATGTTTGGAACTTTGGGAATTATGTCTGATCTAATTGGGACCTAGGTCTAAGGGAACATATGGATGACTCATAAGATGTTTTGATTAATCTAAAACCTTATTGATCTAAGACCGTCTATTATGTATTTTTATATCTTAGTTCACCTTTGTATTAGACCATCTCTAGAATCTACTCATGGTTTATGACTTGTACTCTAATAAGAAAGTACACTTAATCTCTTGACCCTAATATGATATTATCTTGTTTATATTTATGCTCATATGATACATGGATAGATAATTACTTGTTTGAGCTACTTATTCCCTATGACTATTATGTTCATATCGCTTGAAATATGTTGAACAAACTTTTAAAGAAATTAAACTTGTCTACTATACAAACCTTGTGCTCCTACTGATATTCTCAGGGTAAAGCCACAAGGCATGTTGGAAATAGGGTTAGCTCAGTATTTTTGGTCTTGATGTCCCTCACTTATAAAAGAGTTACCTAATCTTGATCACCCTTACGAACCCTTCTAATGGGAAGATTGTTAATGTCCATAATATTTTGTTAAGTATAATAGAAATACACTTAAAACACACTTTGTATAAAACAATGTCATTAAGTTTTATGTGCCTTGTTTATAATTCTTGCTTAGTATGATGTTTCTAGCCAAGCTACTTTTATATTACTCTTAAATTATGGTTACATGCTTTTCATAGCGTACTCAAGGAACTCACATTTATATTTTTTTTTTATGGAATTTGTAGTTGCTAAATGAAGATCCATTGCACTCAAGTCTCTAAGATATGGAATGAAACACCAATGAGTTATCGTGAAATAGAAATAGGTACATGTTTCTCTATCCCATTTTCATATATTGTTATATCTTTTTGTTACAACTTATATATACATATATTTCTTATGTGAAATATTTGTTCCATTCTACAAGAGGATGCCCAAGTACAATCTCCTTTATATATGTAGCCAGTGTGGACTTAGGGTAACAAATTGTTCCATGGAAAATAGTATGAGAACCAAACACATAGGCCTCTATGTATGTTTAAGAAGTTACACATGTTTCAAACCTAGGGATAACTAAAGTCGATAATCGTGAAACAAAGGCAATGGGTATGGTGCTAAACATAGAGGTCCTGGATGGCAATCACTTCTTGTTCAACTAGTGAATCCAACATTGGATTAGATTTCTTCCCATAAAGCTTAGAGAGTCTTCTAGCATCCTATATCTTCTCTAAGGATCAACGAAGCCACCCAAGTAGATGATTAGTTAGTCTTCTTATATCCTCATGCAATTTGTAATGCCCCTACAAGTACATACATATCGGCTAACATGGGTCACTTGGATTAGAGGAACATTACAAAACATGATATTCATAGAAAAAAGATAAATGAAACACCATGCATCAATATTAAACTTGATTCATACATTGTTCACAAACTATTTCTTAATTTGAAACTAACTACCAAACATGATTAAACATTATTAATATATGAATTTATGTATAAACATTAGGATCTTCTATTATTTAAGATGACCTTCATATGGATTTTTCCTGGAAGTTGTTTGGTATCTACGGGAATCGTGACCCCATCCATGCATGTAATAAAATCCAAGTTAAAATAAGAGACATTGAGTATTATTATAACAACATAATAACCCCGCATTTAGTAAAAACAGAAACTAATTGAACAAGAAATTTAGATTCCCATAACTTAATATTGGTGGTTGATTATAGTGTCCTTGACACTTATGCACCAATGGTGCTCATAAGGCATGGAGGCTCATCATTAACATGATGAGGACATATAATAATGCAACTAATTACATGATTCATCATTAAATTGGAATAATTAACCTTTACTTGGATTTCACATGAACATGACATGGATTCTTGAACTAGAACTTGAAAGAATAAACTAATAAAATAACTTTATAGGGATCATTAATTCAAGCAGTTTTGAAAATTGAATACATAGCTTTCATATAATTTAACTTGATAATCATGATACAATAATCTTAAAGCGATTGAAAATCATTATTTAATACTCAAAGTACATACACTCACTTACCACTCTCTTACAGAAGATCTTAGTTGTTCTTATTAGTTTATGAAACCCTATCACGATCATGGGGTTAAGAAAACCTAAATATCCTATTCAACCTAATAACATCCATCAACAACAATATTTGTCTTAGATTCTAGGGTTTTAGTATTCTTTAAACCCTAATTACACTAATCCTAATATTTGATAAGAACCAAAATGGAACATGCGCTAAAACCTATTCCAACTTCTTGATTTCAAAAAATCGAGAAAAAATGATATATGGGTCATTGTCATCTGACATCTATAGCATTTTCTATGAATTTGTAAAGACTGGGTATTTATTGACTAATCAGAACGTCCGGTAAATCCACATATCTAAATCCTAGCCAAAAAATAGTTGGCACCACCTCGTTGAGGTGGCCCACTAATCTCTGGACACATGGAAAAGGCTCATTCAAACTAAAGTGTGACCGTAAAAAAAGTCAAAGGGTAAAAGAATGAAATGCCCATATATGTGTGACATTCATGCGAGTCACTCCAAGGGTGGACCATGGAAACTGGCACCTGGTATGATCATCCCACATAGCTACGGTAAATTGAGAACTTGAATCAAAAGAAATCAGGATCTAAAGCTCAGATGTAATGGAAGCAAAAATTGGAAATACAATATGTTGGGTTTGTTGTGAGATTTTGGTATTAGTGACCCATTAAAGAGATTTGATGGTGGTCAAGAGTGTGAGAAGCTTTCCCACCATGACCAGCAATTGGAGAAAGTGAAACACCTGAAGAGGGGGAAAGCGCACCACCAAATACATATGGTGAGTTCACCAAAACTAGTCAAATTTATCAGAGTAGTTAACAGTGTATAACAGGCCTTAAAATCCCAAAGGATTTTCATCGTTTCCAGCAAACAAAGCCACAAGTCTCGAGATTTACTCACGTGATCCTAGCGATGAAGTACCAAATCATCTTTAGGTTTTAGCTTCATAATGGGATGAAGAAGGTAAGGGGGAGGTTCATGTGGCTTGAGCATCACTAAAATGGAGTGTCTAAGGTTGGGTTTCACTGGTCCAGAATTCATCGGTAAAGATAACAGAATAAGGGCTTAAAGGGAATAAAGATTAGGATCGCAAGAAGCTTAATGGGGTTGTAATTTGACTGGGATGGTTGGCGGTGCTAGGCCAAGCTCGCCATCTCCATTAGGGATGCTTGAGCCTGAGGTGGCTCCTTGGGTGGCCTTGAACCAAATTAGAGGTGTAGGAGTGTTGTGGAGGTCCATGTGATGCTCTAGGTATGCCCGTATGTTGGACCGATGCAATGTGGTGTTGAGGTGATGGCAGTCGCACAACTGAAGAAGAAGGTACTTTGGGTGTTTCTCATAAGGATAGATATAGGGGCAATGTTAGGGTTCCCTGAGCTTGGGATTGTTTCCCGAAGATAATGGTGTCCAAATATGTTGAAGAGGTTGAGAGTAAGGGGAGTTATCTCGGGGCAAGGAGACTGGGAGCTATTCCTTCCTCCGTGCAGACTACTATGTGAGGTAGGGGACAAGGCGTCTCTGATCAGTTCCTTATCCAATAGCTCTGAAAAGAAGCTAAGTTCCTTAAAGCAGTGTGTGAAAGGCTACACAAAGCCTATATCATGAACTTAGGTTAATCGTGTATATTATAAAACACTTAGATCAAATATTATCATGATCTCTTCTTTTCTTCCTAATATCATTTGGAGCATTTAAGATTATCCAAATCTAACCAAATTTGGTGGGATTGATAATTTGACCATGAGCAACTAAATTACCCAATTAGATTTTAGATATGAGTTAGGGAAATATGTATTTTGTATTATTAGCCACTTCAGGTAATTAACACATTACTAATAAAAAAAGGAATTGTGTTACCAAAATTCAGTGGATGCTCTAGTATTCTATTATCTACTCATGTACCAAACAGTTTGATAAATTATACATGTATGTGGGTCCAAACAATCATTCAACCATAACTAGTCACCATTGCATAATTAGATTTAAGTTTTGTGCATTAATTGACACTAATGTGAATAATTGTTGATGCATTGTGTATATGATTCATTTTAAGGTTTGCATGATATATTGGTGTCGTATAAACTCATTTTGGCATACTAATTAAGCATGGTCTCCACTTAAATAAACAAATGTAAGATGAATTCTTTCAACTTAGGGTTTCACCTTTTTAAAATATAGAGAAATTTGCTGGACTAAATATATGATCATTTTTATTTCAAATTTAAAATTTGAGGGTCATTACAAATTCTTCTCTCATGAGTATTAATCACGTGATTTCTTGATTATGGGTAGCTTAAGCGTGGGAAAACTAAATTTTATTTGAAATGATGGAAGATGGTGAATTTTATAATGTCATGATATAATCTTAAATTAAAAATACTATTTGATGTAAGAAAGTACTATTGATAGTGATGTACTCATGCAAACTCAATATTACCAAATCAGATATAAGATTTTCTATGTTTTAGGTAAATTCTTAATATGGAGAAATAAGGTGGGACTCATATATTACACCTCATGTTTGATAAGGTGCCCATTGATTAAACCTATTTTGACGTATTGTTGAGCAAACCAAACATAGTTAAGCAAACTTTTCCCCTATTTGATTTGTACAATGATCATGCCATGAAATGACCATTTCTTTGGAACACTAGATCATGATGTGAAGACTTGTTACAAGAGGAAAATCCCCTATTCAATATCCTTCCTCCTTGTAGATTCAATTTGAATACTATGATGAACCTAGATCTCAATATTGGCCGATTATGCTCAAACTCATAAGTTATCGATTTCCAAAAACTACCCTTACCTTGATCTTGAATTGAAAGGAATAAAATTATGACCTTGATTTTGCAAAATATCGAAGCATGGTTGCCCTATTATGATCTTTATTTTCAATATCATGACCCTATGTAGTACAATATTATTATTGATACTCTCCCTATTTGGATATGCTTGGTGGACATGACTAATGTAGATTAATTTTCTATGTGCTAGTAGTTGTTATATGATTTCACTAACATAGGCCACATCCCTATTATAACTACCTCTAGGATTTCATACTGATGATTAATTAGAGTTTGGAAAGGTAACCCCTTCCAAATGATTTTGATATCTTGACGTAATCCTACAATATGTCAAATATAAGACGATATTAATACTCAAAATTGAACCTTGATTTGAATACGATCTTGAAATGTGATTATGTTGACTATCACTTATGGTTGACTCCCTCTAATGACCAAGATCTAGATCATTCATCAACCTCAAACAATGATAATGTAATCGATATGGGTACCTCAAAATGTTGCTCATTTTTAACTCAATAATTGCTAGATTATTAAATTTGGATGAATGATCACTAGATAAGGTCTAAAAAGGAATCTAAACTCTAACTTCAAAATGGTTGGAAGTATGACCTTGGTGTCCAAACTCTACACATGATATTGAATAATGAAATCTTGACTCATAATTGTTGATCTTGATATTGATTTGACTCCTATGAACACCCTATTTTTATCTTGAGATCACCCTCAATATCTTATTAATGACTTTCATGTTCACAAATCTCAAAATTTTAAAATAATTATTATGATGACTCGATCGATATATGATTTAGGGATGAGCTTCATGTGGACTAAGGTGGGATCTTCTATTGATCTTGAACATGAAATCGAAATATTGAACACAAGATCTCAATATTGAGATATGATGTATGTATAATATTGTTGAAATATGAATCTCGATCATGGATATATAATGATACACACAAGGCACCCGTTAAACACAGGTATACGTATCAATTTAATATAGGCCCAAAGAGGCCCAGATGTCGAACTTGGGGAAACAATTTCCAGACACTACTACTAATTTTGATGCGATCAACTAAGACAATGAAAACTTTGAGTGATGGTTTAATTATCTAAGTTGCATAAAATAAAACTAAGATTACTAGTTTTGATCTCAAATGGAGTAAATTCTTCAGGATTATGGTTTCACCTCAGTTAACATTCCAATTAACACCATATCATTAATAATTCTCTCTCCTAACCCTACATAAAGAGACCTCTAGCAAGAATTACCCACTCTCATGGCGTAATTCACTACCTATCCTAATGTCAATCCCACTCTCGTAGAAATTGTGTTATTTGTAAGGTGGTTTACCAAAACCTCTAGGTTATACTTTTCACATTCGTAAGCCCATAATCAGGGTGCAATTTAAAATATGTAAGTCTATGACTTTTCCAACCCTTAATCCCTCTCTTGAAGTAATTAACAGTCTATATAATTATTTATAGTGATCAAGAATGGATAAATCGTCATGTTATCATATATTTATATCAAGAAACGGAGATAAAAATATATATTAATGCATAATATTGAATTGCAATGCATAACCAGGCCACTCCTGAGTCCTAAGAAACAAGGGGATTAGCCCCACATGATTTTTCATTGTCAAATACATAAGAGAGAAGAAGAAAAATATGGGGAACATTAGATAACTAAAAGAACCTCTGAAGAAGACGGTCTGGATGACTCCCTCACATGAACGTGCTTATTCTCTAATCTTAGGCTATAAATGCATCCACTGGAGGTGCCCAAATCTACCAAAACATGGCTTCCTTCTCTGCTTTCTCCTCTCCTTGTTATCGGTTTTAGTATAATGGAATAGAGGGAGACACCTAGGTTTGGAGAAAATCCCCCTAAGTCATAGAAGTGACTTAGGACGCCATTAATTTCCAACCATCAGATGAAACATAATTTCTAGATCAGCGTGATCCTATTGTGTTGGTATTATTGACTGGTTGTTGGTACTAATGATGCCTTCAGTAGTTGCAGTCACATGTGCATTTGTTGGTGCTACCGAGTTAATGTCAGTAGTATCGAGATTTGTTTGAGATTTTCTTAATTCTTGTTGTGAACTTATCAGTAGTATCAACTTCCTTGGTTGATACTACCGAATCTTTCTGACTCAACATGTCCCTTTCTAAGAAAGTGTTAATGCCATCATCAACAAAGTCAGTAGTATATAGTTGTGTATTTTCTTGTAGATTCACCAGAAATTCACAAAAACCAAACATAATAACATGAAAATACATTTATCTTATGTAATTAAGTGTCAGATGATGATGATGATAAACAATGTACAAATTAATATGAAAAAGAAAAATACGTCCACATAAATACATAATAAATAGCTTGTGAAAATGATAATTATCTAGTGCATCAAACTCCACTAAGCTTAAATGTTGTTCATCCTTGAGAAATACACCCTCAAAATATTTTTGAGATAACACAACAAAAGGACATAAAATATTAATTTTCTTTCTCAACTATCCCCGCCCAGAGGTCCCAGATCGGCCTTTGCTGACCACTGAACAATCAACTACTCTCAAGTGACCAAAAATATACAGAAAAGATCTCCACCCTTAGATAAGTGGACAGTATCAATAGAGTAGTTAATATAAATATCAATCAGACATTCTCTTGGTGCATCATGCTATTCCCTATCTACAATTTTCTTTCCTAACTACTAACTAATTGGAACCAAATCTCCTTAGAAAAATGAATGAGGACATCAATGATATATGTGGCCTACCAATAAGAGCAGCGGATGGAATGAAACATGTGGCTAATGAAGAATCAAAAGTAGAATTCGAATTATTTATGGAAAAATAAAACATGATGAACTTGTATGGTGCAGATAATGAGAAATGCATGAATGCTAATGTCCAATATTATGGCTGAAATGATGCATATATTGAAAACCTCATCAAATAGAATACATCATCTGAAGGTTTCTATTTCTGTGTGATGATAATAGGGAATGCTTTCTCCCTCTTTATTCAAAACATTAATTTTTTTTCTTTTTTTCATTAGCCCACTATTTAAGCATGATGGAAAGTTATGCTTGGGCTTCACCAACATGTCACATTCATTTTATTTTTTTCTTGATTTTTTTGTAGGTTATGGATTTGTATCCTTGAACTCTATTTTTGGAGGAAAAAAATATAACCATATGATGTGAAATGATGATAAATTCATGCAATCTACATGTAATTGTTATGTGGCTAGATGATATGCAAAAAAATGTTTATGCATGTTTTTTTCCTTTTTGTAACTAATGCAATAAAAGAGAAATTAAATATCATGTCACATATTTTGCCATGCAATAAAAAAACAAAGGAAATAATTCAAGCTACTTGATCATCTTAAGATGGTTGGTCAAATGAGTTAAAAATGGATGGAATCACATAATTAAGAGACAATATCTTTCATGAAATATTATATGTCCCTCTCTAATGACATGTGCATAGGGTAATCTTAGGACTTCTTTCTTAAATTTCAATTTAAGATCCTATTAATTGTTAGATCAATTTAGGCTCAAACCCCATCTTCATCCACATTACATGAATAATTAATATTTCCATTCATATCAAGTGTCCTTATGCTTACTAGCACATACACTTCCTCTAGGTAACGTAACTCAATAACTTTGCCACTAAGCCCAAAATTTTTTCATCGTTTTATATTTCCATTACTAGCACACGAAAGCACATGACAATGATAGAAATCATGAATTCAACTCCTCTATAACACTAGATAGATTGTGGATCATACAACTTGGAAAATTAAAAGTTAAAAAGAATAGAAAGACTAAAAAGCAAAAAAGGAAATACAGACTAAAAAGAAAAATAAAAACTAAAGGATAGAGTTGTTCCAATCCCCCCCAAGCTTGAACTTGACTATGTACTCATAGTCAAAATCCAACTTATGAGGTGGAATAGTGGTACCAATCAAAAGAGTCATGTTGGAGGTTGTGACATGGTAGGATCGTGAGGGTAGAAGGTGCCCTAAAATTACGAGGGTTGTTGTGGCATCTGTGGAGGTTGTGGATATCCACTAAAGTAGCCCTAACTATAATAGTTGCCAAAGAATGACTGTTGATATCTCTCCATCCTCTATAGGTGTCTGTGCATGTTCTCTTGGTTGGCCAAGAGAAGTCGCCTACTTTTTAAGATCGCCTATAGGTTTTGATAGAGACATCCTTGGACATCATGGATGCCCACTAGTTTAGCAGTCTGTTGATGTTGCCCCTAATGAATCTTCTTAAGCATTCCATACATGCTTGCCATTGAGTGTGGATCATCATCCTGGGTAGGTGGTGGAGAAGAAGAACTAGAGGCTCCAAGTACTCTAGGTCATTGCAGGGGAGCGACCTCCTTGTGATTTGGATGGTGGTCTCCTCCTCTTCTTATTCTTACTCCTACTATTTCTCTTTCTAGGCATCATCTTCTTCATCATCCTCTAAATCATCCTCCACTGACCACCTCATGTAATAAACTCCTTCTGAGTTGAAGATCGGATCAGGGAGCTCCCTCTTGAGGTTCTAGCCACCAACTATGCATCATGCGTACACTTTCCTCTGATACAAGTTGAGGAGATCAACTCTCTTAAAATGTTTGAGGACCAACTTGGGAGAAGACTTCAGGGATTTTGAGGTGGAGATATCAACGTTAAGATGCATCACTATTGGAGTGATAAGTCCTCCAAAATGGATAGGAGGTGTCCTCTACACCAGTTGCTTCACTGGCATCATGTGTTGAAGGATCAAGGAACCAAAGTCCACATTCTTCCCTCCTAATTCTAGCAAGTTGTATAGGAAGAAGAGATCCACTTGTTGAACCTTCCCCTACCCCTAGCTTGACTTGGAGAAGATAGTTTTGGTGAGGAAGAGATGTGGGATGTGAGAAAATGGGTGCTCAATGTCGGTGATGGATTTATTATGCCACCTGATGCGATATCCCTCTAGCATCACCACCAAAAGTTCCCATGCAACCTTGAACTCAAAGTCGCTAGGGACAAAGTGTACTTCACCTAGTGGCCACCCATAGATGGAGTTGAATTGTCACAATATTAGTTGATATTCATTGTTGAAGAGAAAAAGTTGACACGATCTTCCCTCAATTCATCCCCATGCACTGGGACAACACATATCTCCAGCGAGGCCAAGAACTCATAGAGGAGCTCTGGGAAGGTGAGCCAATCACTGAAGAATGGGTGATCACCCACCAGATCCTAATTCTTACAGACCTAACGGAGAATGTCAGTGAAGCCTAAGGATGTGAAGCATGCATTGTCTTCATATCGTGAAAGTAATCTCTCTCTTCATTAGGTCATTGTGTATCTTCTTCACATTGACATTGGGATGGGCGATGTGGGTTGGTTTGGGAACCAAGTAAGTATGCCTTGCCAATGAAGAAGCACCTCTCCTAGATGCCATCACATTGGTACAAGAAGGGGATAGAGAAAATGAGCTCGAAGAAGAGTTAGATCTCCTGGGGTTACTTGTACTATCTTGATTGACAGAGGTGTGGTGGAGGTGTGAATGATATACCTCCCACACCCCTTATTATATAGTCATAAGACGTGCCCCTAATACTCTGTCAATAGTACCAACAGGGTGTCAATACTGTTGACATTTTCTCCATGATCTGTTTGAATCGATACCAACCATTTATTTCAACGCTCCTCATTCATCGATATAAGTAGATGTGGATTATGTGTCAGTAGTAATGATGGATGTCGTTGGTATTAACTTCAAGATATGCACGATGGATCTGTAATACTGACTGTTAGATGTGAAAAATCTTGATTTTCGTTGGCACTCCCATGGATTCTGGTCTTCAGGTTTCGGGTACTACTGACTATGTGTCAGTAGTACAAAGTCTTTGAATTTTCTTGATACATTTGAGCATGATCATTGTATTTTGAACCTGGATCGGGTTGGACGTTGGTACTATGAAGTTGGATTTCGATATTATCAAGTCCTTATCAGTTAACTCAACCCATCTTCTATAAAATGTCATTTCTACTGAGCTTATAGTGAGTACCGCTGAGAAAATTGTTGGGCTCCATGTGATGTTGTTGGTACTACCAAGATTTTTTAAAAAAAAACAACCATGTTGTCCTTGTTCTTCTGTTGGTACTACCGAGTTTTAGTCAACCTACACACCAAACAAAAATGATCAAGGCACCTTTTTTGTATAAAACTAATAAAATGCAAATTAAAACTATGAAAACTACAAACTTGAATGTAAACAACAAAAAGATGGTTGGGTTATCCCCCAACAAGTACCCTTGTTTCACATCATAGGCTCAATGATCAAAGCATAAATGATCATTGAAGCTGAAAGAGCTTCAATTCCTCTTCAGTACTTGGCAGTTCGCCCCCAAAGTAGTATTTTAGTCTTTAGCAATTTATTAGGAATGGCTCATATCCATTACTAATCTCAACTAATCCATGGGAAAAAACCTTGACTACCTCAAAAGGGCCACTCCATCTATATCTTAATTTACCAGGGTGTAATTTCAACCTAGAACTGAATAGTAGCACAATCTATCCTGGAATGAAGACTCTATGCAAGATGTGACAATCATGGATCTGCTTTGTTCTCTCTTGTAGATACTAGAGCTTTCATATGCATCAAACTTAAGTTCATCTAACTCATTTTATTCTAACATTCTCTTTTCCCCTGCATCATATAGTTTGTGATTCAATTTCCTTAGGGCCTATTTAGCTTTATGCTCTAGCTCTATAGGTAAATGACAAGCTCTCCCATAAGCCAACCTAAAAGGAGTGGTTCATATAGGTGTCTTATAGTCAGCTCTATATGCCCAAAGAGAATCATTAAGTTGCATACTCCAGTTTGTCCTATTTTAGAAATAGGTATAATATATTGTCAAAAGATGTATAGCTAGGCTATACACAACAAGACAAGCTACAAAAACTAGTTATAAGGGTGTACCTCTACCAAATGCCCCATTAAGTGTTTGTGTGGGCAATAATGCACTTCTCTAAACCATTCCTGGATTTGACAATAGTTCTAAGGCTTCTGCTAATCTTCTGTACAATAGAAGATTCCGAATTTTGGATTCCTCCATGTATCCTTTTGTTCCTTTAATCCCAAATAGTGTAGCAAAAATTGGGGTGGCATAATATGGAAAAATTCATGTTACTTTTATTCCAGGTATTGTTGCCTATGATCCAGATGATGATCTCATTGAGGTTTTGAAACTGGTAGGGTAGCCAACCATTCTTTAGTCTGATTACCTCCCATATGTACTTGAAAAAAGGACATCCAATAAATAGGTGTGCATGGTCTCCATTGTTGTTGTTTCATAGACTATCAACCTGCAATCCCCAGTTGGATAATCTATCTTTAGTAGGCTGCTTGTTTATAAGGGCCTTGTAAGTGGTTGTGCTCCATTTTGGGATGTGGCAAGTGCCCCCAAGAACTTTGTGCCAAGGCAAAATGCCCATAATGTTGGTGTTGATCCATGATGTGGTGTGTTGGTTTTGCAACTCATACACATCATTATCATCAACACTATAGATGAACCGCCTCCCAGCATTTGCAGATGCTCTTCTAGGTCTAAGAGTGATAAGTCTCAATGGAAGGTGTTGCCCCATACCTTGTTCTCATCCATTTAGACCATATGTTACCTTTGTCCCTCAAGAATATATCCAACATCTACATTATGCATACCCTAGTGATGCCGAAGGGATGTTTGATATTCAGTCCACCATCTTCATAACTTTTGGCTATAGCATCCCAAGATACACTATGATGTTAGCCTCCCCAAATGAAGTTGGAAATGATGGTTTTCATCTAATTTGCAATCAGATCAGGCACCTCATAGACATTCCCCCAGAACCTAATCATGCTTTGAAGAACTGATCTCACCAGTACTAGTCTGCCCACAAGTGACATCTTGATACCACTCCAACTTTCCACCTTAGCTCTTAACATATCTAAGAACATTGTAAAGTCCTTCAACATTCGTGTACTTCCAATAATGGGGGCTCTGAGTTACTTAGTTTACATCATTTTGTTCATCATTTCCATTGTATCCTTCATCCTCCCCATTTTGTTATCGCATGGTTTGGAGCAGTAGATCTTCAATTTTATATGAATGATATAAAGTTCTGTCATCTACCCGAAGCTAGTAAGAACCTTTTTGAAATCTCTAAGTCTCTTGGCATTGCCTACAGATAATAGCATCACCTCATCTACAAATATAAGGTTGCATACCACCTTTATTCCATTCAGTTTTTAAGTTTTGATCAGCCCTCTTCCTTCAAATTTATGTAGCATGCTTGTAAGGCCTTCCATCACTATTGTGAAGAGCAGGGGAGACATAGGTGTTGGTATGTATGCCCTGAGAGCCAATCATGGGATGATTGGTGGGATACATTAAGATTGATTTGATAAACATCAAAGGCGAGCTTCCAATTCTTTCTGGTTCAGTCATATGAGATAGTGATAGAACAGATTGAATGTCTAAAGAATGACAGTACTCAATGACGTATGCTTTCAGGTTGAGGACCTGAACAATGAGATCATACGGATGCTAAGAGTTTGTACATTCTTGTTATGTCCCTAGTCGGATGTCATTGTGGAAGGTAGATAGACAACAATGACACACAAGACTAGATTGTGGTGTTGGTTGATGACAGAATCTCATTAGTCATGATATAGAGATATCAAACCAAACACATAGGTACTTGTTAGAGAACAAGTGTACCGGACAGACCCACCGTGAGTTTGACACATGGAACCATGAGATGGTAGTCACAGTCAATGCTCACAGTGATGGTGGTGAGTGTGATTCTTAGACCTGAAATCACTACACTCCACATGTCGTTGGGCACACTTTGACATCATCAAACGCAGTCCTGAAACATGGGTTGTTATAAAGGTGATGATTGGGTGGCTTTGACACATGGGGCTTTTGAGGGGTGAGTGATAGATATGGGATTTGTCCCTCCTGAGGGAGTTTGATATCCATGGCCACTTGATGAGTAGGATTGAGAAAGGCGTGCATGCATGTGTGAATCAGTATGTGATACTGATGTCATACATATCTCTTCCAGTCTACTCTGAGATCAAGAAAGTGAATGAACATTGACAGGATGACTGTTTCATGCCTCGAGTTCATTCGGGATATCAGTGACAAAGGAATTATACATTCGTTGTAACACCATTCACGGATTGTAGGATGAAAGTTGTTCTCCAACTTTCTACTTTCACTTGGGTAGCACTGATGTGTGACTAGGCACCGCTCTTTTCTTGTGAAGTCATAAGTGTTATGAACTTTCACTGCCAACGTGAAATGGACCTGCAGGGTCACACACATAGGATTTAACCTGGAAGAGGAGTTTTGTCCACAAAGCAATGTTTAGATTGATTACTAAAAGAGTTTGGTAGTTCAATTAAACACTCAATCAGTCGATGGCTCAATATCGTATGGTTCAAGGTGTTGGACGCATTGATTGGAGTATCGGATTGATTGAAATCGCAATTGACTAATTTTGCCCAACCTGTGCTCCCAACCGATCGGTTCATGTGATGAACCGGTAGGCTGAGGTTTCTGAACCGGTCGGCTGGAGTGTCCAGGCCGATCGGCTCATGCCCAGGTTGAAATGACCGGTTCAAGGGTTGAACCGATCGGCTCAACTGGTGCAACCGACCAGTTGGGAAAAGTCATGTCGGCAAGAATTTTCCTTTGGTTTCAAATTGCCCAATTCGATTGGGAATAACATTGGTATTCGATACCAATTGGGAATGAAACAAGGAAAGTCTTTTTGAGCCGGATTAGGACCATGAACCGATCGGTTCAGGGCACCAACCGATTGGTTGGAGTGCCCCAAATGATCGGCTCAGGTCCAACCGATCGGCTCAATGGCCGAACCGATCGGTTCAGCAGTGAACCGATCAGTTAAGGTTGCGAGATGGTTTCTTTTTGTGGAAAATCCCGAACCCTTCTACTCCTGCTTTAGTCCCGCATTGCCCGGGATGGAGAACCCTGTCCCATGACTCTCCTATATATAGGGGTTTTGGGGGCTTCTCAAAGTACAGCTCAGTGCAACCAGTTGCTCTGCAAGTTGTCGTTCTCTCTAGT
This sequence comes from Alisma plantago-aquatica, assembly GCA_963693085.1. Classification (NCBI taxonomy): domain Eukaryota; kingdom Viridiplantae; phylum Streptophyta; class Magnoliopsida; order Alismatales; family Alismataceae; genus Alisma; species Alisma plantago-aquatica. The sequence continues at coordinate 192,404,963 of OY856413.1, read as the reverse complement.
TTTGGTAACCGTGAGAGAGCCCGAGCAAGTGCTTCCCGCAAACGGGAGGTGCAGCAAGGGAAGGACAATTGTAGTTGCAACAGGAGGTAGGAGAGCGTGTTGGCGACTAGTACATCAACAGGAGGGTGTGACTCCTTCCACTTCCTTGTGGGACAAGGAGTGTGGAGTTCCAGGTGGTCCGTGTGGACTACTACAGAGGTGGGAGGACACTGCCGCTTAGGAGGACAACTGTCATCTGACAGTTCGGTTCGAGTAGGAGTTGTCAGTCCCGGTGCGACCAGGAGCTGCACAGACACCGTCGAAGTCTGGAGTTGAAGACTGCGCATTGCGCGAGGTATTGTCGCCGAGCAAGCCTCAGGACAAGGTATGATTTTGCAAACCATCCTTTCCTATTATATAGATGTTGACGCGTTTCCTCGGTATGGGTTGGGGGAGAATTTTTTTTTTTGTTTCCACTGCCTTCTCTGTCTCCCCTAAAACCCAACAGTGGTATCAGAGCCACGTCAACTGCTCTATATTTTAGGAATATCTATATGATCGATTTTGGTTTGTCGCCTTTATTTATTGCATACGATGCGAATAATATCGGCTTTATGCATGTCCAATCCTAAATCCACAAATCCCTAATTACATATATGATATGTATTATTAAAGCACTCGATACGCGTCGCCCTTAAATGAGTTTTGTGGTGGATGTGTGTAGCGTGATTATGGCCTATAAACCCCTATCTGTGATTGGTTGTATGTGGTTGCTTGCATCTTGGTCTGTGCACCGATCTTTCCTCTCTTATTCCTGATGTAACTCGAAATAATTCGAGATTCTTTCCTACCTTTGCTCCCCCCGAATGTAACTCAGGGTTTCCCTTTTTAAAGCAATGTAATAAATAGAATAGATTTTATTTCCTGTTATGTCAAAGACTGGCGGACATCAAGACAACTGCTCAGACGATCCGTTCAAGGAGTGAACCGATTGGTTGACGTTCCAGATGACCGGTTCGAAGAGCGAGATGAGCAGGTGGCGGACATGACGAGATGCACGACAACCAGGTGAACCGATCGGTTGGAGGAGCCAACCGATCGGCTGGTGGCACCCAGACGACCGGCTGGAGAGTACAGATCGTTCATGTGATGAGTTGATCTACTCGGATGGCAAGGCACAGATGTTCATCTTGTACAGGTTGCATGTGATGTAGACCTAGATGACCGTGATTCCTCTTGGCTCGAGGAATCACATTAGGATGGCCATAATCATCGCTTTTTATCGTTTGTGCATGTTTTCTGTGGGATATAGCATGTATATGATAGGTACTATGTATTGTGGTGATTGGATATGTATATGTATATAAAACCAAATCCCTCATTAAAATATTAAGTTTTAGATGCCTTCCAAATGCAACACACGTGAAAAGCTTGATCGACCAAGTGTGGGAACACCAAAGCGTGGTGCACCGTCTATCTCGTGGAAGCGTGAAGGATGAATGTGTCGGTCTGCCAAAGCAGGGTGCATATTCATCGTGTTTGCTTTGGGTCGGACTTAAAAAGGTGATCTAGATGGGATCTAGTACCTTGAGGCATAGAGATGATCATTGCAAGGAGTTCTAGATGACATCTTATCAAGAGTTGCATATGATGCAATTGGCAAGAGTTGCCTACCTGAGAGATCTAAGTTGTGGGCGATCAGCCATAGCTGACTCATGATTTAGAGGATTTCAGGATCCACTAGAAGATTGTACGCTGCAATCTTCCGAATTGATGGTGAGGGCTATCAATTTGAAGTAAAATAGTGGGAGCGATAATTAATTAAAGGCCTAATTATATCGTCAAACTTTCAAATCAATTAAATAAGTCAAAAATGAGTTTTGGACTAAAATTGCATATTTTCCTTTTTGTAGTTCAAATGGCAAAAAACAACAACAACTTTTCTTTGCGATCGGTCCTTGACAAGGACAAGCTAAATGGGACAAACTTGCACGACTGGTATCGGACATTGAGAATTGTTCTCACTCAAGAGCGTAAGCTCTATGTCCTGGATACTCCAATTCCAGAGGAACCCACTCCTAATGCACCAAAGACAGAAAGGGATGCTTACAAGAAGCATTCTGATGATGCCATTGATGCAAAGTGCTTGATGCTATGTTCAATGAATCATGAGTTGCAGAGGCAACATGAGAACATGGGTGTCATAGAGATGATTCTGCATCTCAGGAACATGTATGAAGATCAGGCACAGCAAGAGAGGTACAATGTTTCTAGGGCGCTGTTCAAGTGCGTCATGACAGAAGGAGATCCAGTTGGTCCTCACACACTCAAGATGATTGGGTATGTGGAGAACCTGCAGAGACTGGGATTTCCACTGAGCCAAGAGTTGGCTACTGACGTGATACTGCAATCGTTGCCAGAATCTTACAGTCAGTTTGTGATGAACTACAACATGAACAACTTTGATAGGCCACTGTCAGAGTTGTTGGGCATGTTGAGGACAGTCGAGTTACAGATGAAGAAGGACAAGCCTAAGTCCGTGATGGTGATCACGAGAAAGAAAGGCAAGTCCAAGCACAAGGGCAAGGGCAAAGCTAAGAAAGGTTTTGAAGCTAGCCAGGAGTCCAAGCCATCTTCAGCTCTCAAGTCCAAGGGAGGCGTGACCAAGAAGGAAATTGCCACCATTGTCAAAAGCCAGGACATTGGAAAAGGAATTGTCCTCTCTACCTGGAAGAACAAAAGAAGAAGGAGGCGACTGAAGCCTCTACTTGAAGGTGTCATGTAAATAAACTTGTAACACTTTTGAGATATATGATATCAAGATGTAAAGTGTAAAGCATTCTTACTTGGGGCAAGTGTTTCCTTTATAGATAGGAATACTTTAGTTTATTTTCAGCCAATAAGGCATGTAATACAGTTATGAACTGCTATTTCATACTTGCCAATAGATAGGAACACTTTATTTTTGCATATTGTATGACAATGATGGCAATTAATAAAGAGATGTTTCAATTTATAAAGATGTGATCTTTATGGCAATGCCTTATTTATCTTGTGATATTTGATATGCATAAGATAAGACGATACCTAAAAGTTATAGATAACTCAAACAATTTAATTAGCATTAATCATGAGAAATTCATTTCTAGTTTCCATGTGATGGATAAATCTAGACTCTTTTGGTTATAGAACCAGTAAGAGACATGAATATCTTGGACATGATTAATCAATCTTCACTAATGTAGTGGGAGAATGATTATCCTATTAGGTAAAATACATGTGATGTATTTACATACCTATTGGAATAAATGCTAATACTTCAAATGGTGTTTAGAGAAATACCAATATGAATATCTTGAAGTGTTCAAGATTATCATAAATGAAGTACAAATTTGGTAAAGTATTAATTCTTGATGAGATCAATGAATGAAATACTTGGACCAAATGTTTGAGATCCTTATGAGTGATTATGATAATGTATCATAGTGAACTCATGATTAAGGCATGGTGATGTCTGAATCAAGAAGGAATCATACTCTAAGGAGTTAGAGAATGATTATCAAATAACTGAATTCTTCTTAATAAATGAATACCCCACACTAATAAAAGAAATCAAGAATCACAAGGGTTGTGAGTTCTTATATCTTTAACAGATACACTTCAATTATCTATGTGATTAGTTATTCATGTGATGAGTCAACTATCAAGATGGATATGAGGAACCAAATCTTGAGTTATGGTTTATGACTGTTACATCCTAAATGACTTCCATGTGAGCCATAAGGTATGACCTTGATGGTAGCACTCATTGGATGAAATCCATAAAGTGCAAATGAGTCTTAAATGTTAAGACACATGGATAACATTTTGAGAAGGATGATGCTTGTTGATTGCAACTTAATGACTAAGACGTTTGGCATATGGATACTAAAACCGCATTCCTATGAGGAATAAAACCAGGATGTGTACGTGACACAACCTATAAGGTTATGAATCCACTAATGCAAATGAAGTCTATAAGTTACAATGGACTAATCAATGTGATTGATTGAGTACAAGCAACTCAAAATTGGATCTTTTATTTTGATAATATAGTCAAAGGGTTTGACTGATATGTCAAAGATAAAGAAGGGATCTGTGATTTAGTGGGAGTGTGTTCACATTCCACATATTGATGTGAAATGGAAATGTTCTAGATTGGAAATCTGAATGTGGAAATTATCTTTAAGGAAGATAGAGATGTTTCCTATATGATAGGAATAGAGATCTATAGAGATAGTTCTCGAAAATCTTTTGACCTGGAAAGAGAAAGCATACATTGGCAATCTGTACTGAAGTGTTCAGCATGCACAGATTCAGTGGGAGAAAACTTGTCCATGTTACATGGAGTTAGTATCCCAAGGCCAAATGTCCAATTCTTATGAAGAATGGGAACACCAAGAATAGATATGGATCTATCATGTATGTAATCATCCCATTGTGTTGCATGTATGACATGGCAAGAATAAAATGCATTCATCATCTTGTATGTAGGACATGGCAATATGAAGTGCTCATCCTGATAACTCGAATGTGGGACATGACGAGTGGATGTCTGTCTGCTTCCAGTAAGGGTTACTGGAATACCATGAGAACTTGATAAGTGCTTGTGAAGTACTAGTTCTGTGGAGATAAGGAAGAGTTCGATGTAAAGAGTTACATTGATGCGAACTTCCTAAAAGACAGAAAGATTAATCGCAAAATATATACATAGGATGTATAAAAGTGAAAGTTTGTTGATAATTGGAAATGTTCCAATAAAGCCATTTGAAAAGGGAAATGTCGAGTATCTATATGTTAGAGAACAACAGTGGATACTATATGGATCTGAAAGTTCATGAGATGAACTTATATTCCACTCATTGATGACAAGTCTGGAATCCTTGATCATGCAATGTGGCTAAAGGTTAGCAAAGGAATACTAGATCGCATATTACGGCAACTCCATCTCATACGTATGACGTACAGCGAAGAGATGTGAGACATGAAATTTGTACAGACTTTGGCAAGGTGTTGTCATTACTCACTATGTTGGCACTAGAGCACAGTAACATGTGGGACATGTCTGAAGATCACTATGAATATGATTCAAGGGTGATTGGCTCACAGTGCAAGTGGGAGTCTGTTGGTATGTATGCCTTGAGAGCCAATCATGGGATGATTGGTGGGATACATTAAGATTGATTTGATAAACATCAAAGGCGAGCTTCCAATTCTTTCTGGTTCAGTCATATGAGATAGTGATAGAACAGATTGAATGTCTAAAGAATGACAGTACTCAATGACGTATGCTTTCAGGTTGAGGACCTGAACGATGAGATCATACGGATGCTAAGAGTTTGTACATTCTTGTTATGTCCCTAGTCGGATGTCATTGTGGAAGGTAGATAGACAACAATGACACACAAGACTAGATTGTGGTGTTGGTTGATGACAGAATCTCATTAGTCATGATATAGAGATATCAAACCAAACACATAGGTACTTGTTAGAGAACAAGTGTACCGGACAGACCCACCGTGAGTTTGACACATGGAACCATGAGATGGTAGTCACAGTCAATGCTCACAGTGATGGTGGTGAGTGTGATTCTTAGACCTGAAATCACTACACTCAACACATGTTGTTGGGCACACTTTGACATCATCAAACGCAGTCTTGAAACATGGGTTGTTATAAAGGTGATGATTGGGTGGCTTTGACACATGGGGCTTTTGAGGGGTGAGTGATAGATATGGGATTTGTCCCTCCTGAGGGAGTTTGATATCCATGGCCACTTGATGAGTAGGATTGAGAAAGGCGTGCACGCATGTGTGAATCAGTATGTGATACTGATGTCATACATATCTCTTCCAGTCTACTCTGAGATCAAGAAAGTGAATGAACGTTGACAGGATGACTGTTCCATGCCTCGAGTTCATTCGGGATATCAGTGATAAAGGAATTATACATTCGCTGTAACACCATTCACGGATTGTAGGATGAAAGTTGTTCTCCAACTTTCTACTTTCACTTGGGTAGCACTGATGTGTGACTAGGCACCGCTCTTTGCTTGTGAAGTCATAAGTGTTATGAACTTTCACTGCCAACGTGAAATGGACCTGCAGGGTCACACACATAGGATTTAACCTGGAAGAGGAGTTTTGTCCACAAAGCAATGTTTAGATTGATTACTAAAAGAGTTTGGTAGTTCAATTAAACACTCAATCAGTCGATGGCTCAATATCGTATGGTTCAAGGTGTTGGACGCATTGATTGGAGTATGGGATTTATTGAAATCACAATTGACTAATTTTTCCCAACTTGTGCTCCCAACCGATCAGTTCATGTGATGAACCGATCGGATGAGGTTGCTGAACCGGTCGGCTGGAGTGTCCAGGCCGATCGGCTCATGCCCAGGTTGAAACGACCGGTTCAAGGGTTGAACCGATCGGCTCAACTGGTGCAACCGACCAGTTGGGAAAAGTCATGTCGGCAAGAATTTTCCTTTGGTTTCAAATTGCCCAATTCAATCGGGAATAACATTGGTATTCGATACCAATTGGGAATGAAACAAGGAAAGTCTTTTTGAGCCGGATTAGGACCATGAACCGATCGGTTCAGGGCACCAACCGATCGGTTGGAGTGCCCCAAACGATCAGCTCAGGTCCAACCGATCGGCTCAATGGCCGAACCGATCGGTTCAGCAGTGAACCGATCAGTTAAGGTTGCGAGATGGTTGCTTTTTGTGGAAAATCCCGAACCCTTCTACTCCTGCGTTAGCCCCGCATTGCCCGGGATGGAGAACCCTGTCCCATGACTCTCCTATATATATAGGGGTTTTGGGGGCTTCTCAAAGTATAGCTCAGTGCAACCAGTTGCTCTGCAAGTTGTCGTTCTCTCTGGTTTTGGTAACCGTGAGAGAGCCCGAGCAAGTGCTTCCCGCAAAAGGGAGGTGCAGCAAGGGAAGGACAACTGCAGTTGCAACAGGAGGTAGGAGAGCGTGTTGGCGACTAGTACGTCAACAGGAGGGTGCGACTCCTTCCACTTCCTTGTGGGACAAGGAGTGTGGAGTTCCAGGTGGTCTGTGTGGACTACTACAGAGGCGGGAGGACACTGCCACTCAGGAGGACAATTGTCATCCGATAGTCTGGTTCGAGTAGGAGTTGTCAGTCCCGGTGCGACTAGGAGCTGCACATACACCGTCGAAGTCCGGAGTTGAAGACTGCGCATTAGCGAGGTATTGTCGTCGAGCAAGCCTCGGGACAAGGTATGATTCTGCAAACCATCCTTTCCTATTATATAGACGTTGATGCGTTTCCTCGGTATGGGTTGGGGGAGAAATTTTTTATTTCCACTGCCTTCTCTGTCTCCCCTAAAACCCAACAATAGGATCACCTTGTCATAGCCCATTGTTCGTGATGAAGACTCCCTCAGGTGTTCCATTAATGAGGATGGAGAAAGAGGTCGTTTGAACACATTTCTTGATGATGCCCTACCATTGCTAACTAAATCCTAGGGATACCATAATCTTCCACATCGTAGGCCAGTGGACATGATCATAGGCCTTAGTGAGGTGAATCTTCATGTAGTTTTTGGTGTTTGCTCATTTGATGCTGAAGTCTGATATGAACTCTACAGCTAAGAGAGTGCTATCGGCAATGCATCTTCCTTGGATGAAAGTGCTTTGTTATTTGGAAACAATATTAGGTAGAATTTCTTTTAACCAACCTGCAATGATCTTAATAATAATTTTATATAGGACACCACAACAAGCTATGGGTATGTAATCATTCATCTCAATTGTGTCTTTTCTTTTTGGTATAAGCTTAATAAAAGCATGGTTAACAACCCTAACCATATTTCCTCCTTCCATTATCCATCTGACCACTTTTACTATATCCTCTTTTATGGTCGACCACATGGTTTGGAGAAAAATTTCATTAAACCCATCTGGCACAGTGGCCTTAGATGGATTAATGGAAAAAGTAGTTGCTTTAACTTCCTCCTCCTCAACACGTCTGCACAGTCTTGTATTCATGTCCTCAGTAACTCTTATATTCAGGAGTAGGTCCTGACTAATGTTTACTACTTCTACATTCCTGTTGTAAAGTTGTTGGAAGTGATTAATGGCATTAGTTGAAATCTCTAGTCTTCCCTCAACAACCTCTCCCTCTTCATAAATAAGTTCAGGTATAGTGTCTTGCATTTTTTATTTTTAATGGATGTGTGGTAGGGTTTTGAGTTGAAGTCTCCATATTTTATTCATCTAATACATCTTCTCAGCCATAGGAACACCTCCTCATCTTTCTTGATCTAGACAAGTATTCTTTCTATTTCCCTTTCTCTGTGAATGACATCTTTGTCTAAAGGTTGAAGCCTCACCTCCAACGATGCCTTATTGTAGTCCTCTTCAGTATCTTATAATAAGTTCTTCATGTTAACTTTCTCCTTACTCCATTTATTTAGGGCCTTCTTAGTGATATGTAGTTTGGTTAAGTCAGCGTAGAGGGGGTTACCTTATACATCAATTCTCCATTTGGTTTTGATGATGTCTTTCAACCCTGCCCAATCGCACCACCAATTGACAAACTTGAAAGGGTGATGTGGTATGGTTTTCTTTATGAGGTCAACCTTCATCAATGACTGGTCACTCAGTGGATTCACACCCAGCTTGATCATAGCATTGGGCCACAAATCCAACCATGCTTCATTTACTAGCCCCCTATCAATGGCATTAGCAATTCTTCTCACATGTTGTTGTTTATTTGACCACGCAGTCGTCCCACCATTCATAATAAGTTTGATCAGTCCTGATGCCTCCATTGTAATGTTGAAAGACACCATGACATGGTCAAGAACCTTCAATCCCCCGTACTTCTCCCTAGATTTTATTATGTTGTTAAAGTCTCTTGTGATCATCCACAACCACCTCCTCCTGTGTTGTCTTTGTGATTGTCCTCCACATACTTTCCATGTCCTTCACTAAGTTCTCCCCATAAATACCAAAGATGATGTAGGTCATTCCTCCCTTATTACAGTAATTGACCATGGACGCTTGGTCAGTGAAATTAATTGGGTCAACATCCCACATAGTTGGAGTTCGTACAATGGATACCATGCCTCCTTCCATTTGGTGTAAGTTTTATGGAGCTTTCCACCCATTAGGGAATAGAGTAGACACTCTCTCTTTGACTTCTCTAATCCTGGTCTCAACTAAAAACCAAGTTTACTATTTCTTCACCAATGGCCTTTTTGACTTCCCTCTGACTTCTATCTAGAGATTCTCCTCGTACATTTCATGCAACGATCGACATTATTGATTCTTGCTCCCGCTCCCTTCTCCAGAGTGGTTCTTCTTCTTTATATTCTTGGTGGAGCTCCTTATGTTCTGTGGACTCCTGATTCAATCGTTCCCAGTCTCAACAAGGTCCCTATCACCCATTTTATCCAGCACAGTAAATGGGTTGTCATTGTTGAGCATAGCTTTATCATTGTTGTCTCCTCCCCTAGGGTCAGGTTTTTCATCAGTCACTTCTCCTTTTTCTGGTCTTTCCATGTTAGCTCACATTGAAGTAGTAGCATCATCAATGACTACCACCTATGTTGTGTGTTCTAATGGTTGCTCCTTATCAATCGCATCTTGTATTTTTTTTCCTTCCCTTTTATATTCTGACCAGGTGGTTTTGACTTCCCCAATCTCCAAAGTTGTCCCCGCGATAGGTCAGGAATGATGGGGGGGAGGGGGGGAAGGTGAGTGGCCTTTAGGGCTCCTAGGCACTGACCTATTCTATGCCCAAAAACCGTGCATTCATCACAACTATCTGATAGATCTTCATACTGCGCTCTGACCTCCCACTCATCTTCATTGGGCAGCTCCACCATCACTTCATGTGGTGGTTCCATTTTTGTTGAGATGTCTACACAAAATCTGGCGCACCCCATCACTGAGCCATTATATTGCCTGTCAATTTCCCTCCCCTCTCCAATGGCATGGGCAATGACTTCTATTGCTCAAGGATTCTAATGTTTGTTGGCATCATGTAGAGAAACCCAAATGGCGGTGGTTGTAATGCCGCTCTCCTCGTGTTTTCATATGGGGTCCATTCTCGGACCAATACAAGCTGGTCATCAAAGAACCATGGCCCTTTCAGAGTCACTGGCATGGTCTATTATGACACTAATAAATCCACTCAGGGTTGAAATCCCTAAGCGTTTACCAAAACCTTGTGCAATAATACTACCCGCAAGCGGACGAGTCTTATCGTAGTATAGTTGAGGATTGAATCCCAAGGGACAACGTTTTTAAGAATCGTTTTTAGTCGAATCTAGCTCAAGTAAGACCAATATATAGAACAAAGGTTGATTTTGAGTTTAACTAAACTAATTGCAAGAAATAAAAAAGAAGAATTAAAGTTGATCTAGATTAATGATATGGAATCACTGGGTGGTCCCGGGTTTCACCACCACTACTCATGCGACCACATCCAATCACAAAACATCCAGGCAAGATCTAACTATCCAAATAGAACTGCTGTGAACCCTCCCTGAGGGATGTTTAGGTTTGCATAAGCATCACCTTAGGCATCAGATGTCTCGTCGCCATCTGGATCATGTACTTATGGTTCCGAAGTTACAGATATCCAACTGAAGTTGTGGCCCTCCCTAAAGGATGTTTAGGCACACAGAAGCATCACTGTGGGCTAGATGGCTCATCCCCTCACGGATCATACACTTACGACCTTAAGGAATCCCTTTCTATTTCTAGTCAGGGAGTCAACTGCGTTAATCGACATTCTATCCTACATATTGAAGTTCTCAAAACATAGGAAAGAACAAGATAAAAGCAAGCAGGTAATCAGTCTACAAGTAAAAATGGACGATTAACAATGAAATGAAAAGTTATATACATTGCCATTGAATGTCAAAATGAAAGGACATGAAATCATGGGTAGCGGGGCTAGTCCTAGCACCCCAGTGAAAAGGAACTACTCGCTCATGATGTGAGAAACAAGAAGAACAAGAGAAAGGGAAGATTCTACCATGAGCATGATGCAGAAGGTGGTCGCAGCTCGGTGAAGATGATGCAGTCTTCTACGTCGTGTCGGAGAAGATCTGGATGAGGAACGAGGGACACCAAAATAGACCAGGTAGACTTTCTCTCTCCTCCTTCCTTCTCTTCTTTTTCTCCTTGCTCGTAGTAGGAGGAGCAAGTTGTGGATGTGTAGGTGGAGTGGATGACGGGAGGATGCGCAAGCCTGCCACTCAGCTTGGCTGTGGAGATCATCCTCCACCAGGGGTTGAATGCTTCTAAGGCACAACATGGTGGTGGAGTGGAGGATGAGGAGAAAAGGAGGCAGAGGAGCTTTCCCAAGGGTCAAGCACGCTAAGTGCAACCTGGTGATGGAGTTGTTGTTGTAGATCGGAGGGCGCAGGGGTCGAACTCACAAAGGAGCATCCTGGTGGCATCCCATATCCGATGCCTAAATGAGGACCCTTGTGGTTCTATTTATAGGCGTTGGTCAGGTCTTCACATTTTTGGTGTGAGTCCTTTAAACAGTTTGGACTCCTCATATTTTCTTCACGGTTTGGACCTTTTAATAACCCCTCACGGTTTGGAAACTGAGAGGCTCTTAATGGTTTTGAGATTTAGACAATCTTCACAGTTTGGGATCTTTAGAGTTTGGGATTTTCACGTTCTCTACCTTAAGGGTTTGGAAACCGCAAGGCTTCCTCACTTGTTCTTGCGGTCTTGGCTCTTCATGATCTTGGTTCTCGCGGTCTTGCTTCCAACCAGTCTCGTGGCCTTCACGGTCTTCAGTTCCTCGCGGTCTTTGGTTGCTCTATCTTCATGGTCTTCAGACTCGATCTCGCGGTCTTAGGCTTTGGCGCTACTCTCAATTTGGGAAAGGATCGTGGCCTCTTCACAGTTTCGGCAGACCACTAGGACGGTCCGGTGGGCAGGTGTTGCTGCAGATCGAGAAGGAGGAAGAGGAAAGCAGAGATGATCCCTGGAGGTGATGATGTCATGACTGATCACAGTCACCATGGTGAGGGTGCTGGTGGATGGAGGTAGTCGTGCCACTTCAAGGGTTGCAGGTACGTCAATGCAGAGAGGACGATGGGCGCTACAGACGATTGCATCAAGGTGGGAAGGTGAAGGATACAGAGGCGCGATGACGGTGGAAGGGTTATTGTGGAAGTCAGAACCTAGATATCAGAGGAAGAGGGTGTTGTGGCTTCGACCTGTTGCATGTGGTGTCCTTCGCGGTCTCGAGACTGTGAGGAAGCTCTTCGCAGTTTGAGGATCGTGAGGACTCTCATGGTTTTGATACCTTGAAGAAGGTCACTAGGGAAAACTGCTAGGGCAAACTGCTAGGGCAAGACTGAAATGTCAAGACCGCTAGGGTAGATGGCGGTGGTGATGATGGTGGTTGAGGGTGGTGAAGGTAGAAGGATGATGTTGATGTCAATGGAGGTGGAAAGTGAAGCAAGTGATGGTGGTGACCATTGATGCAAGGTGAAGGAGATGAAGGGTGTTTATGAAGGTGAATTAAGATGTATTTGAGATCAACAGAGGAGATGAAGTTGATCAAGGATGTGGTGATGATAGGAGGATCTAGGGTTGAGTGAAGGTGGATCCCAGATGAAGATCTATCTTTATCATGGCTTGCTCAATTTGCATGAAATCAATATGGAATTTAGTCAATAACTTGATAATTCAACTAATTAGGAAAAATTTCATATTTTAGGATTTAGGTGATGAATTTGAATGTATCGAGTTAAATTTGGCCCAAGATGGCGACTTGAAATCATGACGAATATGCATTCATCAAAACACCCTAAACTTAAACGTTCCTCGTCCTCAAGTAACACAAAATCTAAAATAGTCGCCAAATAAATACTTTCAACTCGTGTGGTTGCCTCCTCTTCACATCACGATTGTTTTCTTTCTACTCAGTATGACTAAGCATCTCAACTTCCTGAGACCACTAAGCACATCTTCCCATATCTTTGTTCATGAGTTTGTTTTCCAACCACACTTCCTCCTTACTTTTTCCAACAACAAGCATGTCTAAGAGTTTTGTAAGAGTCCAGACATGCCCGCAGAACAACAAGTGTGCATCTGATCTGACACTGGTGTATTTCAGGATAGCAGAGGCATTCATTGTGCCTTTAGGTGGAAAAGGGAGTGAATGGCGGTATGGAAGGAATAAATAAATCTCTCCTCTATTCGACTCAAGATTTTTTATTATATTTATTGCAATTTCATCGATTGCATTTTTTTATGTGAATCTTTCCTCTATTCGACTTGAGATTGCATTTTATTGTGTTTTCATTGGCATCTTTTCTTGATGATATGCCCCTATTTCATCGGAGGATGTGGAAGAAGCCGATATAGAGGGAAGTGGTGTGCCACCCCTAACTTAGGGTTTGGCACTATTTTGGCTATTTTTATTTTGCTTTGATGGATGGAGGGGTATGAAGATGATAGAAGAAGTGTAGAAGACAGTTCAGATCAGAATGCAACTCGATTTACAATTCCATGCACCTGGTCGTTCTCTTTATCGTACTCTGCTCAAATAATGACTTGATGAGGATACGATGGGGGTTCCATGTTATTGTTCCACTAGTCAGTTAGGAAGCATGACGTGTTTGATCCCTATCAGTTCGATAGACACTTGCCATTTTTGCATAAAGATCATGATGTTAGGATTCATAAGCTTCACAAGATGATTTCAATCAATAGGCTAGTTTCAAAAAGTGGTCCTTTTGAGGATCTACTTCGAATAAGGAGGGTATAATGATTCGAAATGCATAGAGAGAGAAACTAGCCAGCTAGATAATGGCTTTTGTTGAAATGACATGCGTCAAAACTTCATCAAGTATCTGTTCAATTTCTTTGAAAACTTTAAATTTTTGGAAATTTTGATAAAAAATGCAACAATGAAATCTAAGTCTAAAATAGAAGGGTATTGGTGGAAAGTAAAGTACGTACCACCCACCCTCCACCCCGAACTTAGAAATTTGCTCATCCCGAGCAAACTTTAAATCCGAGATGGAGGGGAAAATTCATGCTGGTTGGACCACCAAATGTGGTTGCGTTCCAATCAGCGCACATCCTTCATCTAAAAATCTCAAAAATGAAGACTAATCAGAACTTAGGATAGAAATGTTGCGATGTGATTTTTATTTTAGTGCAAAATTATCTAAAAGGTAAAACAAAAGTAAGGAAAATTTCTAATTCAAAATTAAAAGTGAAAACAAAATTATTGATCGGGCTGTCTCTCGACAAGTGCCATTGTTTTACGTCGATGGCTCGATGTGGATACTATCACCATGGTGGGGCTCTAGGTGGAACTTGAGTTGGACTGACATATTCTTTTGGTGGTTTCTTTCTTAGACATTCATTAACTATTGTTTTGATTTTATCCTCTTGTATTCTTCCCCATAAAGAGCGAGCAATGTTAGAGCACATAGGGAAACAACTTGAGTTATGTTGAATTGTTCTTTGTTGCTCAATCTGGGGTGGAGAATAGTTATAGGGGTTCTAAGTGGCACCATTGATGGTGTAGTGTTGTTGAGGTGCAGAGGAAAAGTTCATTTGTTGATGCAATATCCCTTCATTATAGCAATGATGGTCACTGATCTCCATCTGATATGGATCTAGAGGATGTTCTCGGTAAAAACTACAGTCCAAATCTTATTGCCGAGGGAAAATGAAATCAGCAGTTTCTATCTGTTGGGTTACTGGTGCATTCTAGAGGATATTTGTTTCTAGATGAGGAAACTCTTGGATACCTGAAGAAGGTTTGGTATGTGCATCAACAGGGTTGGGAGGAGTCTCTTCCACAATTGGTGGTATTTCTTTCATCTCTTCATGCACTGGTTCTCTCTTAGTCTTCTCTTCATCATGGCCTTTTTCTGACAGAACATCAGATTTTAAAGAATGAAATTATTGCTGCATATGAGTGAATTGGTTAACACAGTCAACCAAATATGCCTCTTCTTCTTGATTGTGCTCCTTCGAACTTTTGGATGCATAGAATTCAAAATATTGGTTTCCCACTCTTAGGGTCAAAATTCTAGCTTCAACATCTATTAGAGCTCTTTGCAATGGAAAGAAAAGGTCTTCCAAAAAGGAGGGGGTAGCGTGGATTTTCCTTGATGTCCATAACTACAAAATCACACAGAACATATAGACTTCCAAGCCTTATAGGGATATCTTCTATTATGCCAACTGGTTTGGTCATGGAGGAGTCAGCAAGCTCGATGGACATTCTAGTAGGTGAGAAGTTAGTAAGGCCCAATCTATTGCATAGGATAAGAGGTATGATAGAAATACTAGCTCCAAGATCAGCTAGACCTGGTCGATTGATGGAATCACTTATCGAATAGGAAATTATGAAAGAGCCAGGATCCTTATGTTTGCGAGACATCCTATCTATTACTGAATCAGATGATGTTCTTACCAGTTTCACTGTCTGATGATCTTTCATTTTGTATTTCCGACTAAGCAGGAGTTTGAAGAACTTTGACCATTGGGGCATCTCATCCATGGCATCCAAGAGAGGAATATTGACATACAACTTTCTCATGATTTCTTTGAACTTGTTGAACCTATTATCGAGCTGGGTAAAGTTGAGTTGATTTGGAAATGGTATATGAGGTTTATACACTGGAACAACTGGCTTAGGCGAGTCTTCTGCATCAACAACAATAGGTTCCTCAGAACTTGCCTTGTCGGTCATATTGTTCCGAGTCGCCACTCCACTATGCACAACACCTTGGACATTTGTCACAGTGATAGGAGTCATGGGTTCTAGTAAGACAAAGCCTGAACGAGTTGTCACAGCCTTAAGTTGTTCCACATTCCTCGGATTGTCTTTTGGTTGCCCAGCTAAAGCTCCAGCAGGTGGCTTGAGGCTAGCTGCAAGTTGAGCTAGTTGAGATTCAATGGCCTTCTGGTGTGCTTCATGGTTAGCTATCAATATTTGTTGTAACTATAACATCTTCTCAATGGTCAATAGTTTGTCGTCCGGAGAAATGGGACCGGCTTGGTGTTGATAAGGGACAGTTTGGATCGTGGAACTGATTCTTGTTCTGGAAGTTACTTCAGAAGTTACCCTGGTTTTTCAAATTCTATTGTTGGTTATATTGGTATCCCGACGAACCTCGTTGTTGATTGTTTGACCCAAGTTGATGTGAGTTTACTGCTCCAAATGGATTTCCATATTGAAAATTAGGATGGTTCCTATTCTGATTTGGATTGTAATAACCTTGACCGAGGATAGTGTTGACACCATTCAGACTTTCCATCTGGCCATTGTCTCATTGTCCATTGATTTTTCTTAAAACAACATCATAGAGAACATTGCAGGATAAATTTGAGTGATCAGTGCCTTTACACGCTTCTTAGTAAAGTGAAGCTAACTTGACTTTCTCTTATTGTTGAGAGGGTGAGCGTCTTCTTTCATAGCTATCAAGGGATGACTCGAGATGGTCTTGCTTGGCAACTAAGAGTTTGATGGTTTTAGCGATAGACTTGTACTCATGTATTGCTTCAGCCATAGCTACCTTTAATACCTACAGATCTACCCCAATTAGCTTGATTTTTAGCACCGAGGGTGACAACCTTCCATGCGCTATCATAACTTTGGCGCATGAAGTTTCCTTCAGATGAGGAGTCTAAGAACCTCCTGATGTCATCATCAAGGTCTCAATGAGTTGATTCTTAGGAATGCCATGGTGTGGACACTTGCATAGAAGCTCCTTGTATCTTTCCTATGCTTCAGCAAGGGATTCTCCAGGGGCTTGAATGAACATTGTTATTCATCCCCTAATTTCATAGGTGAGAGAAGGTGGGTAAATTTTTTCTAGAAAAATGTTTTGAAGTTCCCAAGTGGTGATGGGTTTGCATTGCAAGGAGTTGTACCAACTTATAGCTCTATGAGCAAGAGAGTATTTGAAGAGATGAAGTTGAATGGCATCGTCTGAGACTCCATTTTGCTTTGTCATGTCACAAAGATCGATAAACCTCATAAGATGTTCCTGGCTATCTTCTCCTTGTTTACCAAAGAAAGGGTTGTTTTGAAGCAAGGCGATCCAATGTGCCTGGATCTCAAAATTTGGTGTGTTGATGGTTGGAGGTTGTACTGGGTGATGAACATCAGCAGCTTTAGGGATCGAGAACTCCCTACGATCCTTTTGCAGTACTGCTTCTTGCGATGTTGCTTGGATTTCTTATTGAACTATAGCTCTGGATTCTTGCATAAGCCTTTCTCTTTGTGCATTAAGGGCTTGAGCTACCCTTCGGGATATTTCCTCCTCTTGAGCTATTCTTGGTTTTCTCTGTTCTGATGATGAAA
Organism: Alisma plantago-aquatica; assembly: GCA_963693085.1. Classification (NCBI taxonomy): domain Eukaryota; kingdom Viridiplantae; phylum Streptophyta; class Magnoliopsida; order Alismatales; family Alismataceae; genus Alisma; species Alisma plantago-aquatica. Next base: position 192,387,597 of record OY856413.1, on the reverse strand, counting down.
GGTTTTGTCTATCTCAGGGTCAAAGCTAGCAGTGAGTCTGAAACTATTCGAGCGGTGCATACACTTGTCTTTTGGGGGTACCTGATATGAAAAGATTTTTTGAAAGTGAGATTGACAGAGTAGAGTCAAATTCAAGTAGATGATCGATAGTTTCAGAAGAAAAAGCAAAAACCTAAATTACCTTTAAAGGAACTAGATTTGACTAACTAATTTCGTTGTCCCTGGAAATGGTGCTAGAACTTGACGTGGTCTATTATTGCACTAACAAATTCACTCAGGGTTGAAATCCCTGAGCGTTTACCGAAACCTTGTGCAATAATACCACCCGCAAGTGGACGGGTCATATCACAGTACAGTTGAGGATCAAATCCCAAGGGACAATGTTTTTAAGAATCTTTGTTAGTCGAGTCTGGCTCAAGTAATACTAATATTTAGAAAAAAAGTTGATTTTGAGTTTAACTAAACTAATTGCAAGAAAGTAAAGAGCAGAATTAAAGTTGATCTAGATTAATGATATGGAATCACTGGGGTTGTCCTAGGTTTCACCACCACTACTCATGCAACCGCATCCAATCACAAAACATCCATACAAGATCTAACTATCCAAATAGAACTACAATGAACCCTCCACGAGTGATGTTTAGGTTCACGTAAGCATCAACTTAGGCATCAGATGTCTCACTGCCATCTGTATCATGCACTTATGGTTCCAAAGATACATATATCCAACTAAAGTTGTGGCCCTCCCTAAGGGATGTTTAGGCACACAAAAGCATCACCATGGTCTAGATGGCTTGTCCCCTCACGGATCATACACTTACAACCTCAAGGAATCCCTTTCTATTTCTAGTTAGGGAGTCAACTGCGTTAATCGACATTCTATCCTACATATTGAAGTTCTCACAACATAAAAAAGAATAAGATAAAAGCAAGTAGGTGATCAGTCTACAAGCAAACATCAACGATTAACAACAAAATGAAAAGTTGTATACATTGCCATGGAATGTCAAAATGAAAGGACATGAAAGCATGGCCAATAGGGCTAGTCCCCTCACCCTAGAAAAAAGGAACTACTCACTCATGATGCAAGAAACAAGAAAAACAAGAGAGAGGGAAGATTCTGCCATGAGCATGATGTAGAAGGTGGTCACAGCTCGGTGAAGATGATGCGGTCTTCTACACCGTGTCATAGTAGATCTGGACAAGGAACGAGGGATGCCAAGGCAGACTAGATAGACTTTCTCTCTCCTCCTTCCTTTTCTTCTCATTCTCATTGCTCGTAGTAGGAGGAGTAGGTTGTGGATGCATAGGTGGAGTGGATGATGGGTGGATGTGCAAGCCTGCCACTCAATTTGGCTGTGGAGATCATCCTCCACCAGGGGTCGAGTGCTTATTAGGCACAACCTGGTGGTGGAATGGAGGATGAGGAGAAACGGAGGCATAGGAGCTTTCCCAGGGGTCGAGCACGCTAGGTGTAGCCTGGTGATGGATTTTTTGTTGTAGATCGGAGGGAGCAGGGGTTGACTCACAATGGAGCAGCATGGAGGCATCCCGGATCCGATTCCTAAATGAGGACCCTTGTGGTTCTATTTATAGGCATTGATCAGGTCTTTGCATTTTTGGTGTGAGTCCTTTACACGGTTTGGACTCCTCACATTTGCTGCACAGTTTGGACCTTTTAATAACCCCTCACATTTTGGAAACTGAGAGGCTCTTAACGGTTTTGAGATTTAGACATTCTCTACGGTTTGGGATATTCATGGTTTGGAAACTGTGAGGCTTCCTCACTTGTTCTCACAGTCTTGGCTCTTTATGATCTTGGTTCCCACAGTCTTGCTTCAAACCAATCTTGTGGCCTTCACAGTCTTCAGTTTCTCATGGTCTTCGGTTGCTCTATCTTCACAGTCTTCAGACTCGATCTCGCGATCTTAGGATTTGGCACTGCTCTTAGTTTGGGAAAGGATTGTGCCCTCTTCACAATTTTGGCTGACTACTTGGACGGTTCGGTGGGAAGGTGTTGCTGCAGATTGAGAAGGATTAAGAGGAAAGTGGAAACGATCCCTGGAGGTGATGAGGTCATGACTGATCATAGTCGCCATGGTGAGGATGTGGGATGATGGAGGTAGTCATGACACTACCAGGGTTGCAGGTGTGTCAATGCAAAGAGGACGATGGTCACTATAGACGATTGAGTCGAAGTGGACAGGTGACGGATATATAGGCGTGATGACGGTGGAAGGGTTGTTGTGGAAGTCGGAACCTAGATGTCAGAGGATGAGGGCGCTGTGGCGTCGACCTGTTACAGGTGGTGTCCTTCGTGGTCTCGGGACTGTGAGGAAGCTATTCATGGTTTGAGGATCATGAGGACTCTCACGGTTTTGAGACCGTGAAGAGGGTCACTAGGGCAAACTACTAGGGCAAGACCGAAAGGTCAAGACCGCTAGGGCAGATGGCGGTGGTGATGATGGTGGTTGAGGGTGGTGAAGGTAGAAGGATGATGTTGATGTCGATGGAGGTGGAAAGTGAAGCAAGTGATGGTTATGACCATTGATGCAAGGTGAAGGAGATGAAGGGTGTTGATGAAGGTGAATTAAGATGTGCTCGAGATCAACAGAGGATATGAAGTTGATCAAGGATGTGGTGATGATAGGAGGATCTAGGGTTGAGTGAAGGTGGATCCCAGATGAAGATCTGTCTTTATCATGGCTTGCTCAATCTGCATGAAATCAATATGGAATTTAGTCAATAACTTGATAATTCAACTATTAGGCAAAATCGCATATAGCTGGATTTAGGAGATGAATTTGAATGTATTGAGTTGAATTTGGCCCAAGATGGTGACTTGAAATAATGATGAATACGCATTCATCATTCGCCCTCTTAAAGTATGTCTCTGACACAAAGTGGGATAGGAACAACCCTCTGTCCTAAGATAATGTCTCTACCTCGCCCCTCGGTTACTATTTCCAGATTGTCCACCCCCTTAGTTGTTGTGGGTGGCATTTCTTGCCTAGGATCTGGACAATCATAGAATTGTGATGGTAGTCTTCCATTTTGCCCATGATGGGCTTGGGAAACTTTGTCCAGGTCTTGTGGTCTCCATCCCTTTTTAATGGAGCTTTATGGTCAGAAGAAATGACACTTTTAATCATAGGAGGATGCCCCTTGACTGAACGCACCAAGTCCTCATCGATTGTGACATCTGTGGTCATGGAGAACATTCATTATGGCAATCATCCTTGGAAGTAGAAGTAGGAGGGAGTCATACGCCCCCATCCATCATGGATCGCCTGCCCTAGAGAGAAGGCAGAGCATGGGTTATATAGAGAGATTAGGAGTCTAAGAATAGAGTTTCATCAGTTTGTCCTATTGGTTGAGATTGTTTTCTCTAAGATTTTCTTTATCTCGCTATTAGACACTTCAACCTATCCTTTGGTTTTTGGGTGATATGGAGTACCTACTCTATGTCCCACTCCATATTTCGTCAAAAGAGCATCAAACTTCTTATCGGTGAAGTGAGATCCACCATCACTAATAATCAATATTGCACCCCAAACCTACAAAATATGTGATCTTTTACAAACATGCATACAACTAGAGCATCATTGGTGCGGGTTGGAATTTCTTCCACCCACTTAGACACATAATCAATAGTAAGCAATATGTATAAATTAGAATTAGATGACACAAAAGGGCCCATGAAATCAATTTGCCATAAATCAAACACTTCAAATTCTTGAAAACCATTTAAAGGTGTTTCATGTCTGTTTGAGATATTCCCTGCGCGTTGACAAGAATCACAATGAAGCACACAAAATATATGCATCTTAAAAAGCATAGGACAATAAAATCCACACACTAAAACTTTGGTCACGGTTCTAGAACTAACATAGTGACCCCCAGTAGGTAAGGAATGACAATGTGCAAAGATACCATCCAACTCACAATCAGGCACACAATTCTTTAAAATACTATATGTACACTACTTGAGCAAATTGGGATCATCTCAAACATAGAACCTCACATAATGGAAGAAATTCTTCTTTTCATAATATCCCCAATCTTTTGGTAGATCGCCACAAGACAAGTAGTTTACACTGTTTCCAACCACGAATCTTTGCTTTTCATGGCAAAGCTTCTCATCTAGGAATTCTTCCACTATTGGTATGTCTATATATTTTTCATCCGCTCTTTCAAGCCTAGACAAGTGATCTACCACTACATTCTCAGTGCCTACCTTATTTTTTAATTCAACGTCAAACTCATGTAGTAGAAAAATTTGCCTAATTAGTCTAGGTTTGGAATTCTTCTTTTGCAACAAATATTTGATTATTGCATGATTGGTCCACACAATGACTTTTTACCCTATTGAGTATTGACAAAAATTTTCAAAAGCATAGAACATTGACAATAATTCTTTTTCACTAGTTGTATAATTTATTTGGGCATCCTTTAGGGTCTTAGATGCATAATATATGATGACAGGAACCTTGTCTTGGAATTGGCCTATAACAACCCCTACCGCATAATCCGATGTGTCACACATCAGCACAAATGGTTGACTCCAATCTAGATCTTGGATAATAGGTGTGGAGACCAGTTTCTCCTTCAACACCTCAAATGCATTCAAACAATGCTTGTCAAAATTAAATTCAATGTTCTGTTCCAACAACTCAGAGAGGGGTTTGGCAATTTTTGAAAAATCTTTTATAAAACATCGGTAAAATTTGGCATGTCTGAGAAAGATCCTCACTCCCTTCCCTGATGACATCAGAAGTAGCTAGGAGATGACTTTTATGTTTACCTAGTCAACCAACATTCCCTTACTAGACACCTTGTGTCCCAAAACTATCCCCTTACTCACCATCATATGGATTTTTTCTCAATTCAAAACCGGATGAGTGTCCTCACATCTTTGAAAATCCTTATCAATATTGTAAAGGCAATCATCAAATGATCCTCATACACTGAAAAATCATCCATGAATACCACTAGACATCGCTCTACCATATCAAAAAAAATGGCAAGAATGCATCTCTAAAAGGTATCTGTTGCATTGCAAACACCAAAAGGCATCCAATGATACATGAAAGTTCAATAAGGACAACAGAAGGTGGACTTCACTTGGTCTTGTGGCTCGACGAAAATTTGGTTGTATCCTGAATACCCATCAAGAAAACAAAAGTGAGATTTGTCGGTGATCCGCTCGAGAATTTTATCGATAAAGGGGAGTGGAAAATGTTCTTTCAAAGTGGTGGCATTCAAAAATCGATAATTAATGCATACTTTCCACCTAGTCACCGACCTAGTAGAAATCAACTCACTAGAAGAATTAGTTGTGACCATAATCCCTCCTTTCTTAGGAACCATCTGGGTTGGACTATCTAGTTAGAGTCAGAGATACCATAAATTATACATGCAGCTAAAAGTTTTATGACCTCCTTCCTTACTACCTCAGTCAAGAATGGATTGAGACTCCATTGAGGTTGAACTATTGGTTTGGCTCCTTCTTCCAATTTTATCTTGTGCTGGCAGAAACTAGAGGAGATCCCCTTTATGTCTGCAACAGACCATCCAAATGTTGCCCGATGGTTTTCCAAAACTACTAATAGGTGCTCCTCTTCCCGAATGCTAAATGAAGACGATATAATGACCAGAAGATTCTCTTCTACTGCTAAGAAAATATACTTCGTGTGGTGGAAATGGCTTCAGTTCTAGATCGGAGGGCTCAATAAAGATGGGATCAATAGTGGAGGAGGTGGTCCTTGATCCTCAAAATGTCTCGTGTAGTGACACGTTAATTCATTGATAAATAATAAACACTCCTACAAAGAACATCGTCAGGTTTAGTCATCCACCAAATTAATTATACATGTTTCTAAAGGCAACTATGATATGATTGGACAAGAGTGGCAGAAGCTGCCTCATTCATTGTTGTTGGGCAACGTTCCTCCTCTTCATGATCAGGATATTGAATTGCCTTAGCCAATGCAATCTCTTTGGTATTCTCTAGGATCTCCAGTGCAAGTGTGCCTTTATGTACCTGTATCATCACATGACCCATGTCTAGAACTGGCTTCCCTATAAATAAAGAAACATTTACTTTGACATGCTGCAACATGTGGCATTGTGCCTTCTCCTCAGTCATCTTTGTAGACTCAGACATATTTATCTCAAACTGGTTGACTTTGACCCCAGTGTAAGTCATCCTATACCCATATCTAAGAGCATATATGTTGTGTCTTAGAATGGCCTCCTAGTAATATTTCATTGCCATGATCATCCTTCATCTCCATTACCACAAAATCTATTAGAAATACAAATAAGTCAACCTTGATAAGAACATCCCATACAGATACCATATGGCATCACCATTGAGTTGTTTTCCAACTATTTGGTCATATTGCTCTTTGTAGACTCCATAAGACCCATCTTGTTGAAGGTAGTTAAGGGCATAAGATTAATGTTCTCCCCTAAGTCGCATAAAGCTTCTCAAAACCTTGTCTTCCATATGTAACATGATATGTTGAAGCAGTCGGGATCTTAACTTTTTTGTGGTAATGTTTCCAGAATGAAAGCACTAACCTTCTCCACCAATACCACTACATCTGAGTCGGATATTCTCCTCTTTTATTGATTATAACCTTTAGAATTTTTTTTAAGAAGGAATTTGTTTAATTTCATCGATTAGGGGAATGTTGACATGCAACTTCCTGAAATTGTGTAGAAATTTCTAAAATTGGTGGTCCATTTTCTTCTCCTTCAAACTATTTGGGAAGAGAAATGGAGTCACCATATTCCTTTTATGAGTTGGGATGTATGGCTCCTTCTTTGCCTCCCTTGATTCATCAATGTTCTCTTTAGATGCTTTGGCCTGAACTATAGTGTCTGACTCAGTTGTATCAGGAGTCATTGTTGGCCCTGTGTCACTTGTGTCACACTTTGCTTTTGGGATAGTCTTTTGTTCATTCAGTATATGCTTCCCACTATGTAGCAACACATACTTTACCTGGCGATTTCCAGAAGGTATGTCAGTGTTTCTTGGGAACCCTCGTTGAATATGTTTTTTCAAGGAGGCTACTTCAACTGTTATCTGTGAAATCTGATTTTCAATGTTGTGGATTTGTGCTCTCTAATTTTGTAGTTCCCTCTGTGTCTGGCCAATGATTGCTTCATTTTGACTCACCAGCTTGCCTAGCATGTCCTCGATACATTCTATCTTACTAGGTCCCCTTTCATGTTGTTGTGCATTTCCTTGATGATGTGCTTCGGATTGGTCCAACTGAAAATTATTGGTATCCTTCCAAGAAAACTTGGGATCCTTTCTCTAGGAATAAACATTGCCCATGTAATTCTAATGCCATGCAAACATGCACTCTTCTTCCTCTCCTCTAGAAGAGGTTCCATCCTTCTAACAGAATTTCTTGGCAATCAAGTAAAATTTCTCATTCAATGTTGTAATCACCTTGGATTCTTGAACACTTTTTATGGTAGTTGGACGTTCTCTTTCCTCTCCCCATGTATAGTTCTTAGCCATATTCTTTAGAATTTTGTGACACTTGGATGGCTTGTTGTTGAATAAGAAGCATGTTCCTGCACTGTCAAGTGTGGTCCTTTATCCTTGATGCTTCCTGTAGTAGAAGATCTTTACCTACCCATAAAGATCGATACCATGATGAGGGACCTACCTCAACATATTCTGGAACCTCTCCCATGATTCAAAATAGAACTTTCTTGCTTTCTACTTGAAGTTGTAAATTTTTCTAAGCAACTTGTTTGTCTTCTGTGGTGGGAAGTAATGCTCAAAGAAGACTTCTATCATCTCTTCCCAAGCCTCAATGGATTCAGGTGACATGTTGTACAAGAATACTTAGCATTGTCTACCAGCAACGACGGGAAAAGCTTCAGATAAATTACTATTGTCGACACTTTGTCAATTTTTGACTTAGTGTGTCATTAATTGCCAACCTTCAAATCAAACATAATTTTTAGATCTGTCTGATCCCGCTCTATTGATAATATCTAATGGTTGTCGACACTACAAACACCTTCGATGGTTGTGGTCAAATGTGTAGTTGTTGGTACTACCGAGTTGATTTCGGTAGTACCAAGATTTCTTTGAGATATTCTTAATTTTTTCTGTGAAGTTGTCGGTGGTATTGACTTTCTTGGTTAGTACTACTTAGTCTTTCGAACTCAATATGTCCCTTTCTAAGCAAGTCTCAGTTCCCCGACAACAAAGTCGGTAGTACTGATCTGTGTAGTTTCTTGTAGATTCACATGAAATTCACAAAAACCAAACATAAGCTCCCAAATAATAATGAATCTAACAAGAACATTATAATACATTTGTTTGATGCATTTAAGTGTCACAGGCTAATGATGATAAATAATGCACAAAATTAATATGAAAATGAACAATACGAGTACAAAAATCCATAATAAATAGCATGTAAAAACAATAATTATCCAGTGCATCATATGACCCCACCTTGGCCAATGTAGAAGCTATAACCCTAAATTTTAGAAATTAAAGTCATACTTAACTCTCAATTGGAACATATCTACCCATTTGACCAAAAATGTGATCTCTCCAAATTTGTGATATATAGGATAATTTTTTTCCAAAATTGTGACTCGCGTAATGATCTTCACAATTTGATGATCTATGTGATTTTGTGTGAACTATGATGCCTAACTACTTAATTTTAGAATAGTGTCAACGTTGTAGAAGTCTCAAGAATATTATAACATGGATTATGAAATATGTCTTGGAACCATTGATTACCCAAATCCTAACTCCAAATGACTAAATTTGATGGCGATAAGACCTAGGCATTCCCTAGCATGGTATTATCAAAGCATGAATTTAGAAGCAAAAATCTTAGCATACGTGAACAAATAACAAGATAAAAGCACCAATCATAATCTCAACATAAAACAAATATTATTAAGCAACATTGTTTATTACAAGCTTTCAATTACATGTTTAAGAGAACAATTTTTTTGATCATCTCCTGGATACTACTGATCTACAACAAGAACACCTAACATATCTCACCAAGCCCATCAACTTCTAGCCATCTCTGAACCTATAAAATACGTGAAACAAGGGGGATCAAGAACACGAGGTGTAAGCGGGGATGGACGCGAAGAGGGGGAAACTGGTGACAGGTGATCATGGGGGAAAGACAGTAGATTCAAGGAGGAGGGCTCCATGGAGCCTGGAGGGGATGAGAACTGTGGAGGAGATTCGCCAATCTTCAAAAATAGAAGATCCAGAAGCTCGGTGGCCAGAGCTACATCAAATAATGCATAAAAGCAACAACCTATAAACCATGGGGGATCCAGAAGCATCTTTATCCCCCATGCATGCTTGGAATTTTGGTTCACTGGCATGAGAGGAACAAAAAACACAGACTCATTAAATGAAGGCGATCTGGGTCATACTGAGAAGGCAAACCAACCAGAAGGAATAAACCCTAAGAGGCCAGAGCAAACCCTAAACAAACAACAACATTCGGTGTTGGGAAATGGGAAAAACAAAGAAAACGCACCCTATAGAGAGACATCAGTGCATGGGTTGGTGAGAGATGGGAGCAATGAATAGCAGGTCTTTCTGAACAAGATCTTTGAAGAAAATCTTGATCCATTGGCAGTCTCTATAATGAAGGAGGAAGGTAAGCCAGACTTTGCGATCATCCCAGTAGAGGAAGAAAACCCAACTCGTTCGTGGCAGTACATCATGGTGGTGAAATCTATAGGCATAAAGATCAGCTTCATGACTTTGAGCGATAGATTGAAAGTGATGTGGGCTTGTAGGATGCTTCAATATCTTTGAACTTGATCTCAATCACTTTGTGGTTCAACTGTCGTGTAAAAAGGACTATGAGTTAGCCATGACCGGAGGCACGTGGAAGATTTTTGGATGTAGTCTCCTGGTATGGGACTTGTATCCTTCATTTGTGCCTTCACATGAGATGCCTCCATTTATTGTATGTTGGGTTAGAATCCTGAACCTCCCCCTGCAGTAATATGTCAAAACCATGTTTGAGTGTATCGGCAACACCCTGGGTAGGCTGGTGAAGGTGCACGATCACATAGTAAATCAAACAAGGAGAAAATTTTCCTGATTAGCTATTGAAGTAGACACCTCCTCAGAGATGATCCCTTTGATTGAGATCAGTGGCTTCGAATATATAATTGAATATGAAGGATTTCCCAATGAGTGTGCAAACTATGGATTGGAAGGGCACGGACACACACAATGCAGAGCCGAACCTCTTGAGGATAAAAAAACTAACCAAGGTAAACCACATTACCACTAAGGAGATAACCAAGGTTGTGAAGAGACTAATTTGCAGAAACAGAAAAGTACGAGATTGCGCCAGCAAAAAAATCATAACCAGGACAAGCCACCAGACCAACCTGAGAGGTCAAGGAACAGGTTTGTAGATCTGTCTGATGGAGAAGGAAAAGCCAAACAAAATATCTCTAGAGGAGCAACGGGCCATTTGTAGGAGAATCGACCTTAAGTCTACAACACACCTAAAGTGTGGAAGAAGAAGAAAACTACTCTAAATTTCAAAATGGTAGACTAGAAAAGGATTGCTCTGAAAGACATCTCCAACAAGCAGACTACTCAGAATAGTAACAAAGGGACGCCCAATACAGCCAGCATCCCAAAAGAACATACCATGGCAGATCCAGATGTTAACAAAGTTATTCAAGGAGTCGAAGCTAATATAGCCCAACTAAGTTATAATAGCACTATGGAGACTGAGGTTACTGCTATTTCGACTCAAAGTAGTCAATGGATTGAATGTAACATTGCTAACTCCAACTCAAGTGGCAAGAGCTTCAAGGGAAGTGGAACAAAAATGAAGAGAACGGGCAAGCCAACACCGATCTTTGAATGGAGGAGAAGTCTTAGACTCTGAAACAACCCTACCATAGAGGAAATCTTAGAAGCATTGAAAGTTGTCGCCGATAAGGAAATTTTGTTGATAGAGAAGCAGATCCCTTCTTCCACTTTACCAATTTTAATGGTTAGTATCCTATGTTGGAATGTTCGGAGCATTGGAAATTTGAATACTAGTAGAGTTCTGAAAGATTACATCTCTCTCCATAAACCCTCTCTTACAATCATTCTTGAACCTAGAATTAGTGGAGAGAATGTAGTAAGGGCCATTAAACAACTACGCTTCTCCAACTGCCATAGATATGAGGCCCATGGTTTCTCAGGTGGTATTTGGATATGATAGAATGTTGCCAGATTCCAGGTGGAGATTGTTTTGACTCATTGACAGTTTATCACATGTAGAGTGAATAATGTCTTTCTTGCCACCTTCGTCTATGCTCACCCTCTCTCCTAAGTGACACGGTTTCTACAAAACCATATCCAGGACATGGGAAGTAGTGTCCATGTGTCATGGATCTTGGTAGGTGACTTCAACACCACAACTTCACCTGGTAAAAGAAGAAGCTATGACTCTAAAAGTCATCAAGATTCTACATTTTTTCTGATACTTTATTTGAAGTCGGGCTCTGTGATCTTGGATTCTCGGGGCAGCGATTTACCTACCGGCATGGACTGAAACAAAGTCGGCTCGACAAGGTTGCTGCAAATCTAGAATTTCTTGACTTGTACCCTAAGACCACGGTCACTCACCTCCCCAAAGTGGATTTGGATCACTATCCCATTCTTATAAGGAGGAAAACCCATGCTAGACAACTGAAACGATTCATCACTAAAGCCTCCTGGAGTAGTGAAGTGTCTTTTGCTAGATGTCTCAGTTTGGCCTGGAATAGCTCTCTACCATTCAATGAGGCTCTAAAAAAAGCTAAAAACAACCTGGTTCTTTGGGATAACAAGTTGCATAAGGATCGTAGAGCTAACAAAGATTGCCTTCTTCATAACATTGAGATGTTACAATCTGCTCTAGCTGATGGTTATGATGGTATATCTGACTGTATGTGCTGCAATATGCAGTTTGAATTGAACGCCATCCTTCATAAGGAGGAGGAGGACTGGAAGCACAGGTGTCATGTAACTGGCTAAAAGACGGAGATAATTACACCAAATTTTATTAGGTGTTTGTCAACCCACAAAGGAGAAATATGATTAACTCAATCAATCATCCTGATGGTGATTGTGAAAATTGCCCGGACAAGATTTTTAGAATTGTAAGTGTACACTTTATCAATCTTTTCACCTCATCAAGTAGTTTTGATCCCAATGCTACTTGTAGTATTCATGCTTCCTTCAAACCTATGTCTGCAATCCAACTCCAGATGCTTATAGCATATGTAAGAGACATTGAAATTGATCACAACGTGAAGACCCTCGACCCGTTTAAAGTTGTCGGCCCAGACGACATCTCATACCAGTTCCTAAAAACTAACTTGTCCATTCTAAAAAAATTTATCATGAAATATATCAACTACACTCTTGGTGGAGGGTCGTTGGCAAGAAGCACTTGTGATTCCACGATCATGCTTATCCCGAAATGCTCTAGACTGGATGCCAGTATCCACTTTAGACCCATCTCCCTCAATAATTCTATCCTAAAACTGACATCTAAAGTGATTGTGGAAAGACTTAAGCCATGGATCGTGTGGTGGGTGAGTACTGCTCAGAGTGCATTCATACCAGGCCGTAGGATGACGGACAATATTGTGGTAGTCCAGGAAATCATCCACGCCATGAGTAGGAAGAAGGCTGCTAAAACAATGGCCATTAAAATTGATCTATTGAAGGCATATGACAAAATGCATTGGGGCTTCATCAGAGATACGCTTGAGCGAACTGGAATGCCGATAAATATCATCAATTTCATCATGTCTTCCATCTTAAGTAGCATGGAAACCATAGCTTAGAATGGTAAAACTTCAACCCCCTTTAAACATGCCTGTAGTCTCAGGTAAGATGACCCCTTCAGCACATATCTTTTTGTTCTATGCTTGGAGAGACTAAGTCAGATGATCCAGGAGTGTGTCCACAACCGTGAGTGGCACCCTATCCATATGCGAAGAGGAGGTCCGTGCATTTCTCACTTATGTTTTGCAGGCGACATTGTCGTGTTTGCTAAAGTCTAAAAGATGAATATGTCCACAATCCTGAGATGTTTTAAAGAGTTTGAAAAAGCTTTGGGTCAAGGTATTTCCAAGAAGAAAATGCAGGTATTCTTTTCTAAAGTGTGCGAAGATCTGAGGTTGATAGTATTTGTAGACCTAGCTGCCTTGAGAGAAGTGAGAACTTGGGCAAGTACTTGGGATTCCAAATCATATACTCTACAGTCACAAAAACTACTTACAATGAAGTTCTAGATAGAGTCACTAGCAGAATTAACTCTTGGGCTGCTAGGACCCTTTTGCTTGTAGGAAGAGTTTGTGTAGCGAAGAGCACCCTGAGAGTTATTCCTACTTATATAATGTAGACAGTTGAGCTCCCACTGAAGGTGTGTGATAGAATAGACAACATTGTTCAAAATTTCATTTGGAGCGGAGGAGGCAATAGGAGAGGGGTACACCTTCTTCCCTGGGATAGGATCACTAGTAAGAAGAAGCACGGAGGTCTCGGTCTCAAAAGTATGCGTGACTAGAATAATGATTTACTTATGAAGAACACATGGGTCATCCCCAATAAATGATTGATGATATGGTGCACAGGTATGGCAGATAAGGTAGTGAGTAAAGATGGTAATAACTGCTACAACTTGTCGAGACTTGCGAAATTCATAGTCCATTCCAAACCTTTTATTGAAGACAACTCCTTCTTGATGTCACTGAGTGAAGAATCGGTCAATGTGTAGGAGAACCATTGATTACCCGATGGTCCCCTACTCAAGGATGTGGTTTTAAAACCTATTCCGGAGGATTTCATGGATCTAAAAGTCAATATCCTCGTTAATCTTGAAAAGAACTGGGAGTTAGAGTTCCTAAAATCATGGTTCCATATGCACATCATTCCTCACATTCAAAAGATCTACAATCCTATCTAGGAGAATGTGAAGGACATCAGAGTTTGGAGGCTTATTAACAACAAACAGTACTCCACTAAATCTGCCTACTCGATCATCATCTATGACAAAGAGGTTCGAAGGCAAGGTCAGTGGTCCTTATTTTGGGAAGCTAAGGTGGCTGCAAGGGTCAACATGTTTATGTGGATAGCAAGTAATAATTCTATTCTTACCAATGTGATGAAGGCTAACCAACATATGACTACGATAACCACCTACACTAGGTGTGGTCAGGAGAAGGAAATGAACATGCATGTTATTCAGGATTGTTCCCAATCAAAACCCATCTAGCAGGTGGTGCTACCCTCGTCCCCAAGTCCTAGGGACTTTTGGAGTGATACCAGTTGGGAGGCATGGCTAAACCTAAATCTCAAGTTCAATAATGGACACAGAACTCTCTTTTTCATTACTTGCTAAAGCATTTGTAATTAGCTCAATCGCCTCCTCTTTGAAGGTATCAATTCCCCAACTGAGCATCAAGTGTATCTTATTGGGAAGGAGGTCAGTCTTAGCATGGAAACTTGACAACTGACTGAGACTGAATGTGTGAGTAATTCTATTGGTACCTGGTCTCCACCGACACTGAATGGTATTAAGCTCAATACAGATGCTTCATTCAAAAGGAGGAAAGGTGATGTAGTTGTTACTGCTAGAGACCACACTAGTAAGTAGCGAGGAGGCTTTGGTCAATCCATTAGTGTTGACTGCCCCCTATAGGTTGAACTCAAAGCCATCAATCTAGCTACTTGTGTGGCCAAGACTTGCAACTTTAGCAATGTTGAAATTGAAATTGATTGTCTTCAAGCGATCAACATAATTGAATAGGATAATAGGATGCATCCTCGCCATGCCATCATTATTTGGGAGATCCAACAACTCATTTCGGACTATGTGATCATCAGCTATTATAGAAGGAAGGCAATCGCTTGGCTAATTCCCTAGCCAAATTCCATTTATAAAACATACATGGTTCCATTCACTATACCCGGACCCTGATTGGGTTCTTGAGATGTGTATGGGTGAGGTCTGTAATGGTAGTAGTACTACCATATTTACTACTAAAACCATAGAGTCTGTTTGTAATTTTATCCCCAATTTGCATGCAAGAGACGGGCATGATGAATAAAAAAAATCTTCTGGCTTCCCTAAAAAACACGAGGTGCTGAGAACAAGGCTAAAAAAATACATATACATAAGCTTATCATAATTGGAAAGCATTTGTAGAAGTAAACGAGTAAGAATAAACAAGTTAAGTACTTAGCAAAGTGGGAGCCCATATTTTAAGTCAGTTTACTCCAATTATACCATCAATATCATGTATCATAAGGCCTTTGATCAACTTCCCATTGGAAGGTTCCATAAGGGTTCTCAAGATTAGCTAACGCTTTTACACGTGAGGGACCTCAATAACAAAAGTGATTGAACAAAACCCTATTTCAACATTTTTATAATGGATTTCTATATTATGTGTGCAAGTTATAAAACAACGAGACGAGACAAGCATCGAGTACATACTAGAATTCTACATGGAAATATTTGAGCAAGTAAACAAGCATACATATATATCACATTTCAAGCAAGAAATCCATATTCATATAATTATTTAAAGCCCATACATGATTCAAAGATTCCATAACTTACTTATCCATGACCATCTAGCCACTAGAAACACCTGATTAAGCATAAGATTACATGTATTCATTAGATTCTCATTAACCTAAATTACATCCATTTTTGGGTTTTGGCCAAATTGGGTTCCAAGTTTCATATTAATCCATTTTATGATCTTTTATTGATTTAGACGTCATCATGAAGGTGGGGTTCATATTTCATGTGATTTTGATGTTCCATTCATTTTTCTATGCTCATTAAAAGACTCAAGTCATTTACTTACACTTTAGGGTCAAAATACTCATAATAGGGCAAACAAGGTCATGATCATCAAGTCACGAGGGTTAAGCATCAAAGATGGTTTATATCTGAAGCATTTGGTGATAAGAAAATGCATTAAGAGTAGGTGGACGTCCCCAAGGTCTAGACATCATGGTACCAACACAAAAATGTACATTCAATAACCAACATACAACACTTATATCAACAAGGTCCAACTCGTGACCTATGTGGGATATCAACATCAAATAAACCAAGAATAATAGAGTCAACTCTAATTTGATAAAGGGGGGAAACATAATAATTGGATTCATGCCATGATTGGAGCACAATGGAGACAAACAAGTGTTATGTGTCAGACTAGGTCACCACTAGTGGACCTAGGGTTTCAGACATCAACATAGCATGAGGGGAAGATCATAGTTCTCATTTTATTAAAGTATAACAATGCATCATGACCAAGTGTCACATTCATGCTTGCATAGTGTAATATGTAGCCACAATAGAAAAAGGAGACTTGGGGATGATATTTTGCGTCATGAAGTGTGACATTGTTTACTTATTTGAAAATTAGGGAGAGACTTGAGACCATATAGATGAAGAGTAACAACTTTGATCAAGAGTATACATTAAAGTCCAACAAAACACATTAGTGCATCAATGTCAACTAAAGTGCAACAAAGGTGATAAGGTCTTGCATTAATTTCAAATGTACATCCAAGCTACTGATTTGATGACTAAGAAAGTAGGAGTGCATCAAACCTTCAATACTTCACATGGTCATGCCTTTATTTCATTCAAATGATCAATGATTACACCTTTTAGGAGAAATAGGGGAGTAAATAGTTGGACTAGGGTCTAAAACTTAGCCTATTGGATAATTCTTCTTGAGAGGATCAAAATGAGGTATAGATTTTCTATATTTGGTTTAGGGAGCTAGGAGTTATGATTTTTAAAAAATATACATCGAGAACTATAAGGGAGATACTAGAGCATTACCTTCATCATTTAGGATGGATTTGGGTTTCCGAAAGGTGATCTAATGGTTGTGACCATTCTTGACCCATGCACCTAAGGCCCTATTACTGCGCACTGCCACCAAACACCTAACAGCATCAGCACGCAATCTTTCTCCTGAACCCACTACTACTCACTGCCTGCTCGGGTGGGACTAAGTCATATTCATGTGTCCTTATTGCGACCGTCCACCACGATCACGCGGTTATGGATCTACCTGGTCTCTAGTGTTCCCCTTCATGATTCCCCAATTTTTTCCATGAAACAAGGGAAGAACAGGGGATATTTCCATCCCAATGCTTCCCACTCATCGGCCTACTCATTGTGGCTCCAAGCGTGACATGAGAGAGGTGCAAGATTCTTGCTACTATTGTAGCGGCATGACCAGTCGTTGTTGCACAAGAAAGCACCATCTCGACTGGGATGTTCTACACCCAGTGCCACTAGGCTGAACCCACATGGTTCCCTCACTGTCACATGCCTCTAGGATGAGAGGAGGAAGGATGGAGATCGCCGCTCGTGCTCTTCCCAGGTGAGATGTGATGTTGGTCCCCCCCCAATGATGCCTTGCAACCCAAAGCGTGGGGGGCAGTGGTTGAACTACCATCATTTTGATGGTGTGCCCACATCTGGCAGCCAGACCTAGGGGAGGGTAGGAAAGAAGGGGAAGAGAAGAAGGAAAAGGAGAAAGGTTTGGATGAGGGGGGTTTATAAACATAGCAAAAATGCTAGGGTTTAGATCCCAAGAAATTGTAAGCTTTCCTCCATTACCTAATTTTGCAAGAGGTGGGAGACGAGCTTCCTAACCTTGAGATTTTTCCCAAAGTATAAGGGGGAGAGGGGCAAGGTATTGTGCCATTATTTTTATATTTGGGCCCATTAAGGGTCAACTTCAAGTTAGATCAAATAAAATTCAAGTGAAATTCTAGCAGTTTTTGAAAATCCATAACATAGGCTATGAATGTTCGATTAGGACGATGTTTGCACTGTTGGATTTAAAATTGAACCCCCTACGTCATGGTATATATTGTAGAGCATGAAGATCATACATAAAATATTGATTTTACCTAACAATATTGTCATATGATACAACAATATGCTTAGTTCAATATCCCAAATTAGAGCTACATCGTAAGAAATTAGTCATCAGGGTGATCAAATTGGGTAATCAACACACTCAAGTATGGAACTTGAAACTATACTGAGTGAGATGAGTCTCTTGAAGAGAGAAAAGGGGTATAATAGATGGAGTAGAAATACATGGTGTCACATCCTTCCCTCAAAAAAAATTTCATCCTCAAAATTCATCAAAGATCATAGTTAAGAGTCAAAGTCAAAATCCATGGAATCTAGGTATCCAACCATGATTGTCAAGACATTCCCCATAATGGGATGCACACTTTGGTTTGCATCATCAATGGCATACTCCTCTCAATTATATACATACTAGTTAGTGTTCCATCATATTATGACATCATCAAGGTGTTGGAGTTTCCCCATACCTTAGTATCCATTCGTTAGGGTTTGTGTTCATATCTTTATGCAAGACCAATGTATATTATAAAAATATATATTATCAATTCTGAAATGAACATGTTCACGATTATGACTTCCAAATGAGATAATCATTTAACATGTATATTTCATCATTATACTAGATTTTATGCATGTTTTAGTTTTCCCTAAAATTCTACCAACTATCCCCAATTATGTTCATCATTTCTCATTTGGATCTAAAATTAAGCAATTTATGCATAATGTTAATTTTAGTTATGACCCCAAGAGTGTCGTCATATCAAGTTAGTCATTTTTCTTTTGGGTATGAGATTAGGCATGTTACCCATGATTATTCAAGCTAATGTATCCAGGCATCATCATATCAAAGTTCATGATTCTAAATTACATCTTTCATGGATGGTATAGTATCATACTGGGTCAAGCTTATGAGAGTGCCTAAACGTACGTATGTCAAATTTTTATGTAAGTGAGATATTTTTTCATGTATCGATCATCATTTGAGGAGCAACAACATCATCAACATCGAGTTTTCATAATTATCTCACTGGTATCTCAAGGGAGCTTCACAAGCTCGAGCTACTCAAGGTAAGACCTAACTATGTCCAACAAGACATGTTAATCACAATCATCTACCCATAATAAAATTTCTACCCAACTTTCAAGAAATAAGGGAAACTAATAGATTCCTTTATATATGACTACTATCCCCAGTATGAGGCTCATCATGGATACCATACATCATATAAATCATCTTAGGGTCATGGAAATTCTCCCTCACCAATATAGAAAAATATCATATATTCAAATGCATGTTCCTCTATGGTTATATCCTTTCATAGGATATGTAGGGTTCAACATTTTCAAGGGTACCACATAATAGGTGTATCAACTCACATACGTAGGAGTAGCCTAGCTAGGGATTCATCACCATGTATTTCATTGTGCATATTTTTCATCATTTCACATCTTTTGGAGTTTAGGTACTCTGACCTTCTCCCATGGCGGGTCGACTCATTTCAAGAGGTCACCTTTCTCTTATGTACCATGCTAGAGGTCTTCCTTGTAAGGAGATTGAGGCCTATTTTGGTCACGAATCATTCTCATGTATCATATCTCATCATGTAACAAACTAGGCTCAAGCAGATATGTTAATCCACTAGCTACGTTTAGTACGTCAACCAAGTCATATACATCAAAAGTGGTGTAAGAGTGAGCTAGGGTTTCATGGTCAAACTCATCTTATGTCATCAAACATACTTGGACCATCTTGAAACATCTCACAGTCATCACATCAACATTTTCATCATCATCGTTGTCATCATCATCATCATCATCATCATCATTATCATCGTCACATAGGTCATCTAGGCTACTTAGTATCCTAACATCAATCATGGTTCTACACAACTCTAGAGACTACAACTAGAACCTTTACACACTCACCTAGACTTGATGTTACATCTCTTTTTCTTAGACTACATGGAAACTCACTATCTATTTGTGTGTGGTAACATTTTCAGATGTACTTATAATAATACTTGAAATGGGTTTTCTTTAATGTTGAAATAGGCGATGAAAACCACCATACTCCATTCAAATAAAACCAAAACCAAAATGATTTACCACACTCATTATGTAGTCTGGTGTTATGGAACCTAGACAACTAGCAAGAACATGGTGAACACATGTGTATCTACCCTAAGCACATGCTCAGAACATATGTCTTGGGTGGTAATAGGAACTCCCTTTTCTCACCATCCTTAACCTACAGCCCATACTATAGGATAGAAGGAGGAGAAAATAAAGGGTTCTAGGTATTATACAAGTCTACACCTAGTTATAGAACATCTAGGTTCTAACCTAGAGGCTAAGTCAACATAGTCCACAAAGGACATCTCATTAAGTTTCTAGGTTTGACATGTAAGGTTGTGTATAAATTGTATTTCATGTGAGCAATGTCGGTGTAGTTATTGTTTATGCTCTGATACCATCTATCACGGAACCATTTATTACCCAAATCATAACACAAAATGATTATAAAGTCAATGGCGATAGAACCTAGGCATCTCTCCCTAGCATGATATTATCAAAGTGCAAATACAGAAGTTGAAATATTAGCATACATGAATAGATAACAAGATAAAAGCACCAATCATAATCTCAACATCCAATAAATTATATTAAGCAACATTGCTTATTACAAGCTTTCAATTACATGTTCAAGAGTACAATTTTACTAGTCTACTCATGGATACTAGGGAACTATAACAAGAACAACTGACATAACTCACCAAGCCCATCAACTTCTAGCCATCTCTAATCCTATAAAATACATGAAACAAGGCAGGTCAATCACACGAGGTACTGAGTACAAGCCTAAAACAAATACATATACGTAATCTTTACATAATTAGAAAGGATTTATATAAGTAAATGAGCAAGAACAAACAAGTAAATACTTATGAAAGAAGGATCCCACATTTCAAGTCATTTTACTCCAATTCAGACATTAATATCATGTATCATAAGACCTTTGATCAACTTCCAATTTGAAGGATCTGTAAGGGTGATCAAGATTAGCTAACCCTTTTATACATTAGGGACCTCAATAACCAAAGTCATTGAGAAAAACCTTATTTTAACCTTTGTATAATGGAGTTATATATTATGTGTGCAAGTTATAAAGCAAGAGATGAGACAAGCATCCAGTTTATACTAGAATACTACATGGAAATATTTGAGCAAGTAAACAAGCATACATATATATAACATTTCAAGCAAGAAAGCCATATTCATATAATTATTTAAATCATGTACCTAATTCATAGATTTCATGACTTATTTATCCTTGACCATCTAGCCACAAGCAAAACCTTCGTTCAGAGTGCGCCATCCATCCAACCTTTAACAAGTTTTCAATCTTCGTTACCCAATTTGCATATCTAGGGTTAAGGTATCTGTCTGAAAATATCATGTTTGTTGCACATTGGTTGTCTGTATAATTTGTTGCTCAACTTCCACAATTTTGTTCAGCAACATGGGGTTGCGTCTTCTATTTTCCGTGATGTTGTTGCTTCTACCACTTCTTTTCATTTTTGTACCGCTGTCTTCGATTAATCGTCATGTCATCTTCTTTTTCTCAATAGATTTGGTGCTTCCTCATAATTTAGTTGTGTAGGGTGTTTGAAAGGGGAGGTTTTGTGCTACGGCATCAGTGGTGAGTCCCATTTCATCATCGTTTGATTCCTATATTAAGTAGATAACCTCATCAATATTAGGGTGAACCACAGAGTGTTGTATCTTGCCTTCACTTGCATCGTTCATGGTCTTGGAGTTCTTTGGGGATGTCGTGGGCATTGTCTTCTGGATTTCCTTCAGGATTTCCCTCTTTTGGTCAGCGGTCTCGGGGGGCGGCATTTTCTTTTTCTTCCATGCTTTTGCAGGTCTCTCTTGCGCTTCATGTGTATAGCTCGACACTTTTGTAGACCGTGCTCTTTCCATCATGCAATCCTCATTGTCATCAAATAGACTGGTGAACCTATTGTTGTTTGGGATAGTTTTCTCCGGTTGCATGGTTACATGTCCCTGGTTGCTCTTCCTTCTGTTATTTTTCATTTTCTGAGTCTGCCATTCTCCTACATTGAGTGCATGGGTCAGCTTAATGGCATCAACGGACTCATCTTGTAACTTTTTAGCAACAGTTGGAGGTAGTTTGGAAGATTCATTGCAGTATTTTGATATATGACTCACTCCGCAAGTCAAGCATGTGAACGAGAGCCCTTCATACTCTACATTGTATTCAATTCCATTAATTAAGATTGACGGAGATAGGTCCTTCTTAGTATTGATCTCAACTGCAAGTCTTGTGAATTTGTTCCTTGTCCTCTTTGTGGTATGTTCATCAACTTTTATTAGGCTCCCCAGGGCTAGGATGATATAGTCAAAGATGGTGGAAACGTAGAGATGAAGAGGAAGGTTGATCACTCGTACCCATGTTACAATGTATTCCGGGAGGTCTGCAGATGGGACGAAGGTTAGAGACCACTCCCAGACGGCTATGTTGCATCCAAATAGCTTCCAAGGCCCGCATTGTTGCCATCTCGTAGTCGGATTCATAGGAAAATTGAACGACGAAGTGCCCGAGCTCTAATTCAAACATGTTGAATCTGCCTTTGATGCTCCAATGTAGTTTCACTCTGTCCCTTACCGTCATGTAACCAATTTCCGTTCTGATTAGCCACACCACAATAACATATTTCCAAGGCTCTACAAGTTTTTCTTCTGCATTGGGATCGATGGATAAGGTTGGCTTGTCTTCTATCTCCCCTATGGTAACATCCGTTACAAAGAGGTTTTCCTCGAATAGTTTCTCTAGGAAGAGGACATCAGTACTCGTCCTATCCATGTTGGTATCTCGAGAGATGACGTTACTATAGGTCTTCACGGTATTGCACCCTGTCTCCTGGTTTTCCTTTTGAGAGGCTGCAGATGCGTTTCCGTCTCTGGTAGCTTGGTTGGTCGCCACCTTTTGTTTGGAAAATATTGTTGCTTGATTGCTACGATGTGGAATGGTCTCTCCTATCTGCCGACCCTCCATGTATGTCTCTGAGGTACCTCTTAGATCGGCAAATTTGAAGCGTAATTTGATCTCTGGGATAGAGAAACCCATGTCTCCAGACGATCGTTGTACAACATGTGAGTCAACATCTATCATTCCTCCTGGATCGCCTGGGTCTCCACGCAAAACATGTTCCGTGCTAGGTATCGTGTTCGTCATTCTTAGATCGCATCGATTGCCACCGCCATCACCAAATCCCTCGTATCCCCTAGGGCTCTCCACCGCCATCCACCTAAGTACTTTTCTTGGATCGCATCTAGCCACAAGCAAAACTGATTAATCACAATATTACATGAATTGCATTGATTCTCATCATTAACCCTAATTATATCCATTTAAGGTTTTTTTCCAAATTAGGTTCCAAGTTTCTTATTAATCCAATTTATGATCTTTTACTGATTTAGAGGTCATTATGAAGGTGGGGTTCAAGTTTCATGTTAGTTTGATGTTCCATTCATTTTCTATGTTCATTACAGGATTCAAGTCATTTTCTTACATTTTAGGGTCAAAAGACTCATGATAGGGCAAACAAGGTCATGATCATCAAGACACAAGGACAAAGCATCAAAGATGGTTTTAATTAGAAGCATTAGGTCATAAGAAACATGTATCAAGAGTAGGTAGACATCCCCAAGGTCTAGACATCGTGGTACCAACACACCAAGTTACATTCAATAACCAACATGCAACACTTATATCAACAAGCTCCAACTCATGACCTAAGTGGGATATCAACATCAAAAAAATTAAGCATAATCAGTTCAACTCTAATTTTACAAAGGGGGGGAACATAATAATTGGATCCACACCAAGATTGGGACAAAATAGAGACAAACAAGAGCTATGAGTCAAACTAGGTCACCAGGAGTGGACCTAGGGTTTCAGACATCGACATAGCATGAAGGGAATATCATAGTCATCATTTGATCAAAGTATAACCATGCATCATCACCAAGTATCATATTCATGTATACTTAGTGTAATATGTAGCCACCATAGAAAAAGTGGACATGGGGATGATATTTAGGGTCATGCGGTGTGACATAGTTTACTTATTTGAAGATTAGGGAGAGACTTGAGATCATATAGAAGAAAAGTAACAACTATATATGATCAAGAGTATACATTAAAGTCGAAGAACAAGACACATTAGTGCTCAATGTCAACCAAAGTACAAAAAAGGTGATTAGGGCTTGCATTTAGTTCAAAAGTACATCCAAGCTATTGATTTGATGACTATGATAGTAGGAGTGCATCAAACCTTCAATATTTCACATGGTCATGCCTTTATTTCCTTCAAATGATCAAGGATTACAACTTTTATGAGAAAAAGGGGAGTAAATAGTTGAAACAGTGTCTGAAACGTATCCTAATTGATATCTCTCCTAGAGAGGATAAAAATCATTTATATATTTGTTATATTTGGTCGAGGGATCTAGGATTTATGATATGTATAAAATATACATTGAGAATATAAGAGAGCTACTAGAGTGTTACCTTCATCATTTAGTGATGTATCTGGGACACTGAAAGCAGGTCCAATGGTTGCGCCCATGCTAGACCCATTCACCTAAGGCCTTGTCACCACACACTGCCATAAAATGCCTGACAGCATCAGCACGCAGTCTTCCACCTAACCTCACCGCTTCTCACCACCCACTCGGTTGGGATTGTGCTCCTGTCTGTGTGTCCTTATCACAATCATCCACCATGATCACACGATCATGGCTCCATCTAGTATCCAGCATGCCCCTTTGTGATTTCCCTATTTTATCTGTAGAAAAGGGGAAGAACAGGAGATGTTTCTGCCCCCTTGCATCCCACTCACCAGCCTACTTGTTGCAACTCGAAGCGTGACACAGGAGAGGTGCATGCTTCTTGCCCCTACCACAGTGGCCTAACCACTCACTACTGCATGAGAAAGCACTATTTTAGATGGGATTGTCCACTTCCAAATCCACCACTGCACTTTTCTAGTTCCCTCACTGTCACAAATCTCTAGGATGAGAGGGGGAAGGCTGGTGATGACCACTTGTTCTATTCCCAGGAAAAATGTGATGTTGGTACCCCGCAAGTGATGTGTGACGTCCCCGGATTTTCTAAAACTTAATCTGATGTGTGACGTCCAAATTGAAACCCTCACCTCAGTGAGAATCCCAATTTAAACACCACACACTAAGCTAAGAAGAAGAAAATCAAGGGAGTCAGAAGGAAACAACAGTAGCACATGTACATGAACAATAATAAAACCATACACACATGTTCACCATTCAACATATAATTACAACATGAATTATTACAACATTTGATATTACATATTGAACAGAAAACATAACATATACATGTACTACATCTAAACTACAGGATCTTAAGACAACAGGTCCACCTGAACATCAGATCGCCACACAACTCACAACTATCCTGGATCTTCAAGAGCATAACCACAACCTAAATAAAAGATTACATGCGGTACACGTCAGCACAATATTTCATGAATATTGTACTGAGTACGCCTACGTGTATTTTATATACCTCTCATCATATCTTGGCAATAAGATAAAACTAATATACTTGGCAGTAACAGAAGAATATAAGAAAAGCATATACTTGCACAAGGATATTTGTTACTACAAGAGAACACATCTTTTAGGCACATTTCCAGTATATGTAAACTTGATCAACCACATGCACTATTCTACCAAAGAGATTTAGTGCTCACATGTACTATTCTGCCAAAGAGATTTAGTACTTCATAAATGCACTATTCTGCCAACGAGATTTAGTGCTCACGTGTACTATTCTGCCAAAGAGATTTAGTACTTTTATCAATGCACTATTCTACCAAAGAGATTTAGTGCTATCATATAATGGACCAGATATCTTATGTTTCATGTGTTCATAGCAATAAGTATGGAAAATCATGCAACATATCATACAAGAACAATCATTTCAATCAATATCATATGCCAAGTTTGTACTACCATATAACGCAAGCATATTGTATAATAAGCCAAGTAAGAGGTAATGGCATACCTTAGATCAAGATATCCTAATCACATATTCTCGATGTCATCTAAAACTTTGTTAAACCTGATCAAGACAAGATTATATAGTATCATCAGATTCTCATCATCTTAACCCTAGTTAATCCATTAGGGTTTCTCCTAGTTCATTAGGATATTCTCATCATTACTTATATTCTTGTCTTATATTTATCTTACTGATATCATATTCCAGATTATTGTTCAATAACTGATAATCATATTTTCCATCATTAGATGAACATATTAACACTATGTCACACATTAACCCTAGGTTACATTATTAACGTAACTAGGATTTTAAACCATGTATTAAGGTCAACTTCATATAACATGGATTATGTGTATCATACTGATCTCATATTTAAATCTGAGGTTCCAGATACAGATATGAGCTTATTCTATACATTTCACAATTTATTGAACATCTATGCATTAATTGCATTATCTTTGGTGTTATTAACTATAATTAGCCATATTAAGCAAATTACATGATTTCGTACATCATCATGACCATAACTGACATCAATGCATTATGAACATGAAATATGATTTATAGGTATTCTCTCATAATTTTATGTCATCGTTTGGTATTTATTATCCATTAAACAAGCATAATGCATCTTGCATGATATCATTGTGATTAGTGCATCAAAAGCCTGGTATTAGGATTTCATGTTGTCCTACACATTTTTCTGAAAATAACGGTACCTTGTTTGTATTTTTCTCATAAAAGTACTAATTTCTATGAATTATATACGAACAGAGCATGTTTGAGATTTTTACCTTTTCGACCCAACCATAATGTGCCACGTGTCCTTGAGGGTGTGTTGCTCCTTTGTTTGGTTCACTTAAGACTGGCCACCCGGTCTGGTTCCGGTTTTCTGGGCCGCCCACTCTCCCTTTCTCATTTTCACATGTCCTCTGCCCTCGCGAGTCTCTGCGTGTGTGGGCATTGCTCTTCCACCCAAAGCCGCCGCCTTAAAGCAAAGCAACGACGAGGTGCCCATGGACGATCCCTTGTCCTCGTGACCTCTTTCTGCTTGGCAAGGGCACCACTGTAGGCCTCACCTCCGGCGAGCAAGCAACTGCCATGGGATCTGTGTGAGTACCGCCGTCGGGTAGATTTTGGGCGAGGACTTGGTCGCCGCCTAGTACTGCTGGTCCATCGATGGCATCTCCTCCATCTCCGCTTGATTTGGCATTGAAGCTCATTCTTCCCCAGGTCGAGGTGGCTCTGCCTCAGGATCCTTCATGACCAAGAGCTTTAGCTGCTCTTGCTAGGAGACGTCGTCGTGGGGCTGATCTCCGGTGAAAGATCAGTGTTCTTTGCTTGCCAAATGTGCTCTGTCCTTGGCAGCATAGATCTTCCTCCCTGCCTCAGTGCCTCCAGATCTCCTCCAACGTGTGACCAATAGAAGGGCCAAGATACTACTCCCTCAGCGTTGTTGGCCGCTTGATGGTTCTCCGACGCTGCCACAGTCTATGCTGCCCATCCGCCTCTTGTGCTCAATAGGGCTGCGACTGCATCCTCTGTTCTGTAGGGCGTCGTTGCACGACTCTACTCCAGCAAGCTAGCAACCATGCCAAGGTGCTCCTCTCCATCCTGGAAGGTGTCATCACATTCTATGACCTCTTCTGGACTTCTGCAGCTACACGGTTACTCGACAACTTCTCGAAAACTCCACATCCTGGAGCCACCAACTATAGCTGCCGCTGAACAGCAGATGAAAAGAGGCGTCTGGCGTCTCCTCCTCAGGAAAAACTCCTACCTCTACCTCATTCTTCCAGATCGTTAGTCCATCTGTGGTCTTCATGGGCAATGGAGAAGGTAGGGGGACGACCACTCGTTCTCTATTGTTTCTAAGCCAAATCCCACCCCAAAATAAGGGTCTAGCAGTGGTTGTCATCGATGCCAAGCTAACTACTCATAGTGAAACTGCTCTGACCCACGATTACTTTCATGGAGGGGCGGGGAGCATTACTCCTTTACCCCACGATCTCCACATCCCATCGTCGTGGATGGTCGCTATCGTCAGCCTCAACTAGTGTGCAACAGATGACTCACTGCTGTCTAATAACAACCAAGGGTCAGGATCAGCCCTCCTTTGGGCCGAACCGTGGCTTCTCGCAAAAAAGGATAAAAGGGGTTAACGTGTATATAGATCACAACCTATTTGAGAGACTTTGTCTTCTATTATAAAAAAACATCAAGGATTTCACCACATTCAAAACTACATGACCTTTTCTAAGATCATCAAAACAATAGGAAACATAGCTTTCCAATGACATATTTTACATTATATCCAAAATTCTATAAGTATACCTCCGTATGAACGGTCAAATAATTATTTCACAAGGTAGAGACTCAATCATATCAATCATAAGTACTAAATCGATCCTCTTACAAACTCCATAAAAACACTTGGAACTCATAATATAAACCAAAGACATGTATTCAAATATGTCATTAGAGATTTAGAGATTCCAAAATATCAGTCTATCACGTCCTTCACACCTTTAAGGAAATTCCGTCCTCGGAATTAAACCAGAAAACCACTTTGTCACATGATGTCTGGAAACCAAAACCGTGGGGAGGGGGTAGCGGTAGAACTATCATCATATTGATGGTGTGCACATAGCTGGTGGCCAGACTTAGGGGATGGTAGGAAATAAAGGGAAGGGCAGAAGGAAAAGCATAAAGGGTTCTATGAGGGGGTTTATATACATAGAAAGAATGCTAGGGTTTAGATCCTAAGCATTCGTGAGCTTTCCTCCATTGTCTAATTTGAGAAGAGGTGGGAGACGAGCTTCTCAACCTTGATAATTTTCCCTAAGTGTAAGGGGGATAGGGTCAAGCTATTGGGCCCCGATTTGTATATTTGGGACCATTAAGGGTAAACTTCAAGTTAGATCAAATAAAATTCAAGTACAATTCTAGCCTCTTTGAAAATTCATAACTTAGGCTATGAATGTCTGATTAGGACGATGTTTGCATTGTTGGATTGAAAACTGAATCCCTACATCATGGTATACATTGCAGAGCATGAAGATCTTATATAAAAGGTTTATTTTACCTTACAACATGGTTATGTGATACAACACGATGCTTAGTTTGATATCCCAAATCAGGGCTACATCATACGGAATTAGTCATCGAGGTGATAAAATTGGGTGATAAACATACTCAAGTATGGCAATTGAAACTATATTGAGTGAGATGGGTCTCTGAGAGAGAGAGAAAGAGTATATTAGGTGGATCAAAAATCCATCTTGTCACAAAATGCCAATCTAAAATGATGGATTGATTTTATTTTGGTGACAAAATTTCTTTTAAGGTGGGGAGGATGTGTCCACTTGGAATTTTCTATCTCATCATACATGTACTATACACTTCCTCCTTGCATGAGTATCTCACTCTTGACCTTAATTTCATAATTTAATATACCTTGATGCTAAATTGAATCATTTTATTTACATGAGGCTTGTGGTAACATTCTTTTTGCTTTTAGACTTGTTTCAAATCCATAACATGGAACCATCTTGTAACCAATTTTAAACCTAATGAATGTCCCCAACTCAATCTCTAATGTATTTCAAGATGTGTAACATCTATTTATCTTTCTAGTGACGCAAAAATCACTTTAATGAGATATTCAAAGCCCATGTTATGCACTAATGAAGATCGAGTGCATTTACAAACAATGCAATTCAATTTATCACATTTTGGGAAGAAAATATGGGCATGGTGGCCCATTTATCTCCTTTACCCATCCTTGACTATCTGCTTCTTACACCTTGGACCAATCACAAGCCATGCTATTGTGGGCCATAATTTTTTGTTGTTATATCTATACCCTCAAATGTGGCCCCTAATCTAACGGCTAGGAAGTCATCACCTAGCTTGGTCCGTATTGTATCATTTACTACAACAGCACCCCTTTTTGTGATGGACAATAGGTGTCAATCTATGATGTTTATTATCAATTGGGTCTTCTTCCCAATTCACCCCGACCATCTCTCTCTTTCCCCTATATTATACCCTCGTTTTGCTATCCCTAGAGCCTTTCTCTCCTTCTCTTTCTTGGTTCCTAACCCTACCCACCACCTTTGAGCATATGGAGTCTAGCCACACTCAACAGAAACCAAGGGCCAATCTAGCCTCGTCCGGCACTTAAGGACTCGAGAGGCTGGTCTGCAAGTCCAAAGGAGGCATGGCATGACACCTTCCACTCTGAGCTGACAAGGCCTGTTGCAGCAACGTTGTAGCTCATGTGGGCTCAAGTGAGCCAGCAGAATGGTTGCAGGCGATGGCAAGAAATCATCCACTGCACATCTATAGTTAGGAGTTGTGAGTCATGACTAGAAAGCTACACATGATGAATTTGAGAACCCCATGTGGCTAGAGTCAGGCACAAACACACACAGCCTTCAGATCGGACATTAGTGACCTAGATCTTTCACATCATTTATCTAATTCTTCTCCTATCTCCTATAGTTTGTGATCTTGATTTCATTATTTTTGCATGCATATGTTGAGAAAATTATATCTTCCACACCCTTAGTCAAATATGACATGTAACAATGATTTTTTATCCTCTCATTGAGATCTATCCATTGGAACTAGTTTCATAACAATGATTTTTTATCCTCTCATCGAGAACTATCCACTGGAACTAGTTTCAAAACCTAAATCTTCTTTATATTCTTCTGATATCTGAAAAGCATGTCTTTTGTATGCTATTTGAATATTTAATGATGTGTCACATATAATATTGTTGCTTATTATGTCACTCTTGATCTTTATAACAGTAACTTTTATCTACCTTGTGCCTTGAATCATGAAGTAAATATCATTTGACTTACACCATTCTCTTTTGACTTAGAATTGGATCTTCTGCTCTTGCATGACGTTACTTTCTTAATCTTGGAACTTAAACATGTACAATCATCATATGACCATAAAATTCCTAAATCATTAAACCTTAGTACCTTTTAGAAATATGGAATCTACATTATCCATTCATAACCCTACCCATGACTTATGTTGTGCAAAATGCCATATTATGTAATATGCCTGCACTATTAGTATCTAGATCTTGAACCTTGTGTAATGAGCATTAATAATGATTAAAATACTAATTATGACACAAAATCAGTACCATCTTACTTCTATGTGCATAGTTTACCATGTATTTACTTTACTTGCCATGATTATCTCTATAAATCTCAAAGGACCTAATTTTGGGACATTTAAAGTGATCTATTTTCCCTATCTAATTTCATATGATGAAATCTTGATGCACTCATATGTCATGCTATTTGTACTTTAACTATGTAGTCTTGATGATGAGTGTGTTATAGATCTGACTTGATCTATTTAATGTTGCTATAACTTGGTTATAATTGTAGTGATTGAAATGGATCTTATATGACTAAATGTGATTTTGCATGATTAGACTTTGTTGATTATATGATTATCATGCTTCCTCATTCCCAAATCAGATATTACCTCAATCTTGTATCACTTACAATGTGGATGGTTTACCTACATGTTATGTTGAATCAATACATGCATGTTTCGAACTTTGGGAATTATTTTTGATCTAATTCAGACCTAGGTATAAGCGAACATCCAAATGACTCATAATATGTTAAGATTAACAAAACCTTATTGATTTAAGACCCTATGTTTGTCATTACATATCTTAGATCCCTTCTATATTGGACCTTCTCTAGAATCTACTCACGGATTATGACTTGTAATCTATTCACAAGGTACACTTAATCTATTAACCTTGCTACGATATTGGCTTCTTTATATGTATGCTTGTATGAATGTTTGGTAGACAATTACTTGTTTGAGCTACTTGTTCCCTATTATTATTATGTTTGTATTTCTTGAAATATGTTGAACAAACATCGAACATAATTGAACTTGCTCATTATACAATCCTTGTGAACAAGCCTATATTTTCATGGTAAGGGTACAAGGCATGGTCAATATAGGGTTAGCTCAGTGACTTTGGTCTTGAGGTCCCTCACATATAAAAGGGTTAGCTAATCATGAGCACCCTTACGGACCCTTCCAATGGGAAGTTGGTCATTTCCCACATTATCTTGTAAGTATAATGGAAATACACCTAAAACATGTTTTGTATAAGACAATGTTGTTAAGTGTTTTGTGCCTTGTTTCTACTTCTTTCTTAGTATGATTTTCTAGCTAAGAAAATTTTATACTTCTCTTAAACATTGGTTCCATGATTTTCATAGCTTACTCAATGCACTCACATTGATATATTTTGTTTGTCGAATTTGTAGTTGTCAAATGAGGATCCGCTGCACTCAAGTCTCTAAGATTTGGAATGAAACACCAATTGGTTATCTTGAAATAGAAATGAGTACATGTTTCCCTATCCCCTTTTAGTATCTTGTTATGTATTATTGTTACTGATTTTACATATATATTATTTGTTTAAAATATTTACACCATTGTATGGATAGACACCCAAGTCCACTCTCCTTTGGCTATGTAGACATTAGGAGTGTGGAATTAGGGTAAAAAAAGAGTTCTGTGACATCACCCTTCTCCATTCTAATAATTTAAATTTTATGATAATTAATATAAAAATGATGAATTGATGGAAGATTCTCTAATAATTCGGAGGACAGCCTATGGGCCTAGTTTTAGATGGATTGAATCCAAGTAGCACATGGATCATAAACCATGGTTCTGAGACATATAGGAGGTGTTTATAGTCACAGTCCTGATGCTATACACCTATGTTTCACCTTTTTGGACCTTGAACATTTCCTCGGTTCAAGAGATTGAAGAATATATTGACATAATGGACATGGGAATGTGTAGGATCTAATACCAAATGTTACAAAAAATTTCTTCTGTCATTCCCTATCCCACTTTCTAGATAGTTGTAGAGGGATTGAAGTGTCCTTCCCTGGGAAGCCCGAAGGAAACAATACTATCATATATAATAAGAAATAATATCTCACAGGAAAAAAGTTTATAAGAACTAAACAACCCAAATCAAACTTTAGTAAACTTGTCCTTGTCATCTGAGTTGTTGACAATGGAAGGAGATCTTAACCATCTCTTTTGAAACATATTTGGCTAACTAGAAACATTCATGACACATAGTCAATGCAAACACACATGTATGTTATCATTCAAGAACTAAAATTGCATAAAAAATAGGCTGTTAGCATTTATAAAATAAATGAGAACAAAAAATTAAATTTAAGATTTGTTTTCTAGAAAATAACATGTTTTAATACCATTTTTCTATATTAAAATTTAAATAGCCCTCTAACACCTAGGTTGTAGGACTTATGTGTTATACCCTATTTACACCAAAAAAATGAGGGTTCATTTACCTCCACATTAAATCCATTTACTACACCAGTAGATGTTGATCTACTTGTTTTGATGTATATTAGGCCCTTTCAACACCCAAAGGTCAGGGCTTGTTTGTATATATGGATTAAAACCCTTGATACACCCAATGGTGAGGGTTTGTTTGCATGTCAAATTTTGATGTCGATGTATAATAGATTTCTAATTTATTTTATGTTTATGTTTTTCAAAATATACTTATAGTGGAAAATCAGAATATTATATCATAGGTAGTCACTTAGTTCAATCGTATATTATTATATTCCAGAAAAATGAAATAACTCGTATCATACATGCAAACACTACAATATATATTTCAAGGAGGATAACTAGTGTACCTACACTAGATATTAAAGTAATACTCTTTTTGGGAGACCAAAGTAGGTCAAAGTTAAATCCGAGCACAATAATTGGTATATATGCATTAGTATTCTAGTCATTAATATGTAAGGTCACAATGAAAGGATTATGTCTGTCAAGTCTCATTAATGCTCTTTGGTGTGGTACTCTATCAATTACCAATATTCCATTTTATCATGTTTTCAATGTCAATACTATTTTTCAACATCATTTAATCATAAACATTGGAGTATGGTCTACACCTAATACATAATGTGCACTTAATCCCAAAAGTCTAGCCATAGTGGTCAATAGATCGACTGTTAAACTCTATATAAAGATTAAGACATAGTTTCTGGAAAAGATTCCAAAAGTATTAGATTTCAAGGTTTAATCACTAAAAGTGTCCATTACCATAATGTTTTGATTAGATAATAACATTAGTCTTTTTTTATTTTCATGAGTACAAGTATATAAACTAATAATAGAGAGTCTAGATATCATCATTACTAGATCTAGGTCACAAGTGTCAAAAGTTGTAAAAGGTGTACATCTAGGGATTTTGATTTGTAAACATAAAACTTAGATGGTTCAAAATTTTCAAGTAATTAGCATTTCACAATACGTCAACAATATCAAATATCAAGTCTACTCACATGGTTGAAAGATTTTATTAGGTCATATATCTTAAAATATCAACAGACCCTCAAGAAAAGTTGGACATAATGGTCCCAAATATAGATTTGATGTTGATTCAAATAGATCTCATGATTAAAATGTCATGTTTAATGTTTCAAATTTTGATTTGAAAGTCACCATCAAAGGTTATCACATTAATTTTTGAAACAAGTATTGTTACCATATTTTAATAATACTTACTATGTTTGACACACTTATGTGATGAAATAGACAATATATTTGTCTTTTCCTAATGAAGAATGTGAGAGTAATAATTAATGCAAGATTTAGAAAGTGAGAGATTACCCTGAGTAGATATAGATAGAGGGAGGCCACCACTTCTGTTCTAATGTACCATTGGCAGTATCTTAAGGTTAAGACACAAGAAGATGATTTGAAGGAGCAACCCAAGTTTCTAGTTCTGTGCATGAATGAAGTAAATAGAAAGTTCGTGAATAAAAAGGTGGAGAGAGAAATGTATGAGTGATGTTTAAACTTCTGTTATGATTTTTATTTCATCTTATAGAACATGAAACCCATAATAACTTGGTTTTAATGTTCAAACACCATTCTGATGAAGGCATATATTTAATTCTACAATGTAATTACTTCTTTTTGAAATACATGAAAATGGGTTAATCCTATAACAAAACATTCCACCTCAACGTATGATTTCTATCCCCTAAAAAATTCTATTGGTGTTATTATTATATAAGTATCCCATACAATCTTTGTACATGATGCCTATTACTAATGTAGAATCAACTTAAATTGACGCCTTCAAAACAAGCATTATGCACCTCAATTATTTCCTTTTTTTATTTTCATAACCTTATAAACCATACCTTCCAATTATATGAATTGTTTATCATATTTTCCTTATTATATATATCTTATATCTTTCCTCTTGGATTTTGATGATAAAAGTGACTAAAATAGGAAAATTCCAAGGACTAACTAATTCTTAATATATGTTAAAAAGCCATTATTATAATCAAGATTAACTTAACCATCAAAGAATCTTTTTATAATCACGATGTATTTCCAAAATATATCCTTGTCTACAACATTCGCATTAATAATTACATTATATAACAAAAAGCTTCAATAAGATTTTTTTGGACATGGACACTTTATAAAGCATTTTAAACCACACCATCCATTAGACATTATTTCAAACACTATTTATGAACTATATCTTTAACATCATTTATCTGATATATCTTCAAAATGTTTCAAAATTTGAAATTCTACTACAAGATACAGTTATTACTTCACCTTATTTGGATAAGGGAAACCCAAAATATAAAAGTTATATGGTTTCACTAAATAAAGTAAAGGGCTTGAACCATTAAATCTAGTTCAACTGTAGTTCTTATATAGTTCATTCAAACCATCAAACAAGATCTGCTTGGCTTTAAATTTATATAAATCTTCAATACTACCAATAACAACTATCCACCATGTTTGATTAAAAAAACTAAATTCATTTATCCATCCAACTAAAATTTCTTCAAAGAAAAATTTGTTGTCCTATATGAATTTTATCATTATCCAAACGATCTTGAAAAATTCTCAAATATTTACCATATGAAAAACGTTTGGGTCATGTAGATACACCAAAATCTAAAGGTAATATAGACTACATCATTACATACTTATCTCTCAAACATTTGTCCACATATTTGTATTGTTCTCAGGATGTCTTTAGTTAGTCATCATGAATGGAATAAAGGACATATGTAGATAAAACGTTATTAACATATATTGGATTATGATGCCCTAAAAATTGAGTTTTTCACACCCACTCTTGATGAGCTCTCCTACTAACTTCCATTTAAGGTGGATGTTATATTTTTCCCTCCAAGTAGAACTCCCACATGCCACCATAATTCTTTCTTCCTAAGAAAGTCAGTATGCATCCTTTCCTTATAAGACAAATCATTGTTGTAAACACACGATTTCTCACTAAACGGGGGTCAAATGTGAAAGCACTATTTCCTATAGAAAATACAGTGGCCTAAAAATTGGTATCTGACTCCAAGAGTTGTCTGAAACCAAATAAAAATTCTATTGCAGTAGAAGGGATCAAGCATAGGGATAAGATTACCAACTATGTAAGACACTAAAAATATAATCTTAGATTAGTTGAATGAAATTTTGGAATTGAGTGTTCGTTATGGAACAAAGTAATCAACTTAAAACCAGATACCTAAATTATGAAACTTAAAGAAATATAATGATGATTATAATAAGGAAAATGTGGATTTAGGTTCAGAAATCAAGCCAAACTCAACAATACAACACTCTCGTCCATTTTATATATTCTAAAAAGTGTTTTTACAAGTAGACATAAAGACATCTCATGCCTTTTTTCTCTTGATATTAGGGTAGATATATATTAAAAGTTGTCATTTTCTCGAGATGGCAATCAAAAGATCAAGAATGAATTAGATGACTATGATGTAGTGATTTCTCACTCTCGTGTCTTCTCACTGATCCAAACTATAGGTCATGCTAAACTTATCCTTTCAAAATTGCTTAAATCAAACATAGTAAAAATTTAGCTAATCAAACAAGTGACTGCAATAAAGTAGGAGTAAGGTAAGAAAAACAATGCAAGAATATATGTCTTAAATAGAATAAGAATGATTAATTGTTTGGGATGGCCTAACGTCTACTCCAAAGTGAAATTATGGGGTTCATCCTCTCATTGTGAAACAAGACAATACCAAACTACAAATTGATATGGCCATTTCCTTTAAATAATAACAATAAAATGAAAAGATCGAGAAAGGTGGTCGATTATAAGGGATAAATACTTTCATCTACCCACCTTTTATCTTTAGAATCTTTCTCATGAGATCTATCGACCTTGGTTGATCTAGCTGCAAGTTGATGATCCTTTCTCTTTATTAAATACATGTTCTTCCAAGCTACTCCTCCCAAACTTGTTATTGGTCAATCTAGTGGAATGGTGAATTGAAAAGGAACATAGGTTGATTACTCCCATGATTTATCGTATGTTGCTCTATTCTTTGACTCATTCATGGGAACATCTGTACACCAATCAGATAACCTCTTTTGTACTATGCATGGCACAACTTTACTTTTTTTCCACACTCTGATTTGATATTTCTCACTCTTTTTAGGATTTTATTTGGGTGAGTTTATGGAACTAGAAATGAGGTAGCACTTTCCTTGATTAAAAATGTGCTTATTTGGTAGAGTCTTGAGTTTTACTTTATTTTTCATTAACATAGGAAATGTTATTTTTGATGATGTTTTCAGGCATGTAATTAAGATAGTTAAATAAGAAAACATATTTCTAACAAATATGATACAAAAGCATTTCCATTAATAAAAAAATAGAAATATCCTAACTCATTTTCTCTTTAAAGAAAATTTCATAGACATGGCTTGAAAAATAATTAGAGAAGGTTGTGGGATTGTAGGTGTGACGACCCCAATTTCTGTATACTTTCCTTAGTGACATCCACAGATATGCGTGCACTCATATCCATAAATGTCAGAAGGGAAAATATAAGAAATTAAGATAGTCAACTAAAATCAGAGAAAAGCCAAGACCATGTTCACATCATCATTAGATAGCCTCACAACACTTCATTCATTGAGAATAGATAAAGTCATTGCATACTAGTAATTGAGAAGGAAGAATGAATAAGTATATGAGAAAGAAAAATATGATTATTACATAGGATTTCTAACATCCTATTACATCAACTAGAAGAATAAAGCTATCTAGATGAAATGAAAAGGATAAGAAATGGAGATCTATCTATTATCCTCCATGCTCATTATTTATTGTCTTCTGGTACTTTGAAGTGCATCATATGTTTCTTGTACCTAGAAAATATGAGAAACAAAAACATCAACAAAGTTGGTACGTGGAATTAAAAGCTATGCTATGTGGCATATATAAAATACTTGAAAAGAAGAAAGATAAATAAAACATTATTTAGAGGCAAAAAATCAGGTAATCCCAAGTTATTAATCACATTTAAAATGAATATGCATTACTGTGGTGGACGTAGCACATAATCACATATATGGTGGGCCCTTCCCCGTGTACCTTGTACTCTAGGGATCTCCCCGTATACCATGTACTCTAGGGAGGTGCTAGTCAACATTAATGCTTTCCCTCTCAAATAAGGAGATTAATGAGCACCACTAGTAACTACATTTCATTTATCATCATTTATGTTCTTTAATGTTCAAGGTGGAATTTGAAAATTACATGTATATCTACATTCAACAATGTATTACAATTACATGCAAGCAAGTACATATATTTAGCATCCAGCAAAACCGAGTCATATAATTATATCCACGTACCTTTAATTTCAGATCTGAATTCCAAAAGTCCTAGATTGAGAGAGAGAGAGAGAGAGAGAGTAGATCACCCTGAAATGAAATCAAGGGTATACTTGTTACTATTGGTCTAAATGACCCATGATTAAGGTTGGTTCTTTGAGTAGGATGTCTTTCATAGTCCCATGTTTTAGATCAGGGATAATATATGAGTTTTATCTTATTTATGAAGTTTCAAAATCAGGTCTTCATATTGTGGTTTCATTTACTTGAAGATACCTATTTTTTCCAAAAAGACAGTATCCTCATTTAGGGTTTCTATTATGGATTAGATCATTAAGGGCATCTCTTTAAGATGAATATGATTCAACAGATTAGATTGGGATCTTAAGGTGTCAGGGTCATACAAATTCATTTAGGGTCACTAATAGTTACGGTTTGACGTAAAGTTGTATAAAGTATACATTATTAGATAGAGTAATTAGAACTAAGGTTTTTCACAACTGTAGATCAATCATATTTCTTTGATTAGGGTTTCAAATAAAATGATGATCAAGGACTCCAAATCAAGTTTAGGATGTCCATTAGTCAGATCTAAAATCAGGGATGACTTTTATTACACAAAATATACATTAAAAGGTTATTAGGGCTTATAGGCCATACTTTTTGAAAAAGGCTCAGATCCAGGTCCTGATTATATTTTATTTGAATAGTATGCAATTTTTGATGAAAATGGTATGTAGGTTGACTATAATCCGATATTCCTAACAATTTCTAGGATTTTTCTAAGATTAATTCATTTCTAGCGTATGAGAAAAATAAAAAGAAAATGATTTACCTTAATCAACGATGGGATCTGACTGGATCGACAGCTGTCGTTGATCCAAGGATCGCGAGAAGGATTGCGGATCGCTAACTTGGCCTGTGCGGATTGGTCCACGCTACTTGAGTCAGCTTTGGATTTGATTGCTTTTGGTCGATCTGTGCTGATGTGGTGTTCGTCGATAGGTCGGGCTGGGTCCACTGGCACCTCGTCAGCTCCATGTCTGCGAGCTCTCCTTGCTCGAGCAACAGCCTGCAGGTTGAGGGAGCGGTGGAGCTCGCCG
Source organism: Alisma plantago-aquatica (assembly GCA_963693085.1). NCBI lineage: Eukaryota > Viridiplantae > Streptophyta > Magnoliopsida > Alismatales > Alismataceae > Alisma > Alisma plantago-aquatica. The sequence continues at coordinate 192,347,626 of OY856413.1, read as the reverse complement.
AATCCGAGGGGAAATGGGAGCAGTAGGCTCCTAGCAAAGGCGGAAAAGTTTTGCCCGAGGTCCCTACGACCGCGCGATGTCGGGGGAGGCGAGGATTTGGAGGGAAGGGTGAGGCGGAGGAGATTGGCCTGAAGGTAGTGCGGCAGTGCCACCAAGATCTGGCGATTGGGTAGAGAACTCGGGTGATGACGAGGATTGGGAAACAGGGGGTTATGGCAAAGGAAGGTGGTTGTGACGTCGAGGGGGGTGGTTTTATAGGCTCTCGGGGTAGGTTTTAGGGTTTGGGCGGGTTTGGCCTCCTGCGGCCGCCGCTAGAGAGAGAGGAGTGAAATGGGGGGAGGTCATTCTCCCCACTCTGAGGGCGAGGGGAGTGGGGTGTGGGTTTGTTGAACTCATCTCGCCAAGGAGGAGCATTCTGCTTGGAAGATATTTCATGAGAGGGGGATGAGGTCTCTCCTGGGATGAGGGTCGAGTTCCCTGTCTTCCCCCCTCTCTTTGCAGGAGGTTGAAGACAGGTTCTCTACCCTTGGATTAGGGTGAGAATTTGAGGGCCTCAGATCAGGTGGCTGAGGTTCGACCCTTATCTAAGTGATCTGTAGCCAGCCACTAATGGGCCGTGTGACACATAATTTGGTCAATTAAGACCAAAACTTAGGTCCTAGGTCCAAAAATGGATGGAAAATGCACCAAATTAAATTAGTCATCTCTCCCAATTTGTTGACCCAATAGCAATAAAATTTTAGGAGTAGTTTAGTGATGCCATGATGTAGCTAAGGTGAAAAATTGGAGTCAAAATTCGATTGTTGGTCATATCAATTGACCACATGTCATATTTCTTGTATTTTGGCTTTATGTGATACTATGGATGGTATTAAATGAAATTGATAATCCAATTAATCAATTTCGTGAGGGATATCATTGAGGACATTAATTTATTTTTTGGTCATTCAAAATCTTGTTACTAATAAAACCAAAAACTTTGGGTACAAAAAGTGCCCCTTGGGGAAACAAAACAGATCCCAAGTCTTCACGCAGGAAGACATAAAAGGGATCCAACAAAAGAAGACTCCAAACTAAGAAAGACTAAGAGAAGGGGCAGGAAACAGAAACAAGCCCGCAAGACCCAGTAGGGGAAGGGAGAGCATACAAGACCAAATCATAGCACCCACAAAGATGTTTGAATGAACTCCATCACTACTGCCAACTCAAAAGGGCAAGCCATCACCTGTCCCAACCCCAAGAACAAACTCAGTAGGAACACATAAGGTAGCAAAATGAGAAAGACATGATTGTCACTCAAAGTATTTCTCTCTGAAGCACTGGCCATCTGCACCTGGTCAATACTTCACTCAAAAAGGTCCAAGAAAAACAGTAGTTTGAACTCAATAGGGGCATCGTCAACAAACATCCATAGACATATGCAGCTGGAGACATGCATCCATGGAGCCTCTAGCATTCAGTTCACCCACAAGGAGAGGACATTTCCGGCTATCAACACCTGCATACCTCTAGAGACCTTTCTTCTGATAACCACATTGAGCATGAATAAGAATCTCACTGGAACCGGGAGTTGTTGTTTGCACAACAACACTTCATCGAACTGAGACCTTTCATCAAACACCTTGAAGGTGTCCAGAACACCTGGTGTGCACCTGGAGCTGCAACAGCAGAATAGGCCTCTAGACACCAAGATGGAGTCAACCGTCGCCTTGTCACTTCGAGTCCCCTGTAGAGAGGGTGATGAGACGAGGAACCCCAATCACCTTATGGACGGAGGACAGCAGGTACCAGGACACACCTCCATGTACACCGAGGTAACCATTGGTCACGAGGACGCACAGCAAGGCATCACCAGTAAACAGTAGTAGGAAGGGACACCCGTCGAGTGGACAGAGGAGGACAAAGCCAAAATTATAAGAGAGAGAAAAAAAAATATAGAAAAACTCACTCTGTCACATTCTTCCCTCATTTAAAGAATTTTATCCCCAAAATTCATGTAGCCTGAAAAATATGTGGATATTTCTTCTCAAATTTGGTCTTTAGCCCCCAGGTGTCATCAGTCTCATCATGGTGGCTCCAAAGAACTTTCACCATTCTAGTACGATGATAATTGTGAAGCTCCTTTGACTTGAAGTCGAGAATTCTGACTGGGGACTCAGCATCTGACATATCATCCTTCAACTCGAGAGGCTCATGATTCAGAATGTGACTGGGGTCTTTAACATATGGCTTCAGATTAGATACGTGAAACACATTATGCATGGCACTATACTGTGGTGGCAAAGGGAGATGATAGGCACATTCACCAACCCTTTCTAGAATCTTACAGGGTCCCACATAACGAGGATTGAGCTTTCCTTTATTCTTGGCCAAAGCTTGAATAGTTCGGATCTTTAGACAGACATGATCACCTACCTTGAACTGATGTTCCTGCCTATGAGCATCTGCATAAGACTTCTGCCTATCCTGTACCTGCCTCATCCTCTTCATGATCAGTGCAACTTTATCAGTATCTAGTTGTGTCTCCTCTAATTTCATCAGGGTATGCTCTCTGACGTCATCCCAGTGTAGTGGAGACCTGTAGGGACACCCATATAAAGCTTAATAGGGAGGCATCCCAATACTCTCCTGATAGATTTTATTATATGTGAACTCAGATAAAGGCAGGTAATGGTCCCACGAGCCTTCCCAATCAAGTACACAAGCACACATTAGGTTCTCGAGAATGTGTATTGTGCGTTCTGACTGCCCGTCTGTCTACGGATGGTAGGATGTACTGAAGTTCAATTTGGTGCCCAATTCCTCTTGAACCTGTTTCCACAGCTTTGAAGTGAACTTTAGGTCCCTGTCCGAGACAATGGATGTTGGAACCCCATGAAGATGTATTATCTCTCGTATGTAGAGGTTGGACAACTCAGAAACTTTCGTAGTAGTCTTCACAGGGAGAAAATGAGCTGACTTGGTGAGACGATCCACTATGATTCATGCGGCATTGTATCCCTTCTTGGTCCTCGGTAATCCCACCACGAAGTCCATGGTGATGTGTTTCCATTTCCATTCCGGAATCTCAAGGGGTTGTAGTAGACCGCCTGGTCTCTGATGCTCGACCTTGACCCTTTGGCATGTTAGACACTTGGACATGAAATCGGCAATATCATGCTTCATGCCCCTCCACCAGAACTGTCATTGTAGGTCTTTGTACATCTTTTTCATGTCGGGATGAACAACGTACTTTGACCCATGTGCCTCATTAAGAGTCATTGTCTTAACAACTGACTGTTCAGGAACCCACATACGGTTCTTGTATGAAAGACCACCATCAAGACCCACAGACAGTTGTGTTTGAGGCTTCGACGTGAGAGAGGAGAGCTCTACAAGATTAGGACTAACCTTCTGCGCCTTAAGAAGTTCAAAATGCAAGTTGGACGAGATGGAGATGTTATTAACATGCACATGATTATACAGAAACTGCGGCTTCCAGCCCCCTAGATCCTCCATATTCTTCCATTCAGGAACAGATAGAGATGCACACACTGCCCTTTTCCTACTAACAGCATCATCGACTACATTTGCCTTACTCGCATGATAGGTAATAGTGAAATCGTAGTCCTTTAAGTATTCAATCCATCGGCATTGACACAGATTCAAGTCCTTCTGAGTCAAATGTACTTCAGGCTTTTGTGGTTAGTGAAGATGTCGAACGTTGCCTCATACAAGTAGTGCCTCCAGATTTAAGAACATGAATGATTGCAGCTAATTCCAAATCATGTGTGGGATAATTAAGTTCATTGGGTTTTATCTTCCTAGATGCAAAGGCCACTACCTTTCCATTCTGTTATAGGATGCATCCTAACCCATTCCTCGATGCATTATTGAATATCACAAACCCTTCATTGCCAGAGGGTAGAACAAGAATAGGAGCCGACATCAACTTCTTCTTTAACTGTTGGAAACTGGACTCACAAGCAATTGACCAGATGAAGTGCTCGTCCTTCTGAGTAAGCTTAGTCAGAGGATGTGCCACTTTGGAGAAATTCGGAATAAAATGACGATAATATCCATCCAGACCTAAGAAACTTTGGATTTCAAAAGGATTGCGAGGAGGTTGCCAATCAAGTACATCAGAAACTTTGGCAGGATCAACAAATATATTACCCCCAGAGATGACATGTCCAAGGAACATGACTTTGTCAATCCAGAATTCACATTTAGAAAGCTTGCCATTGAATTTTTGGGCTCACAGAACCTCAAGAACTGCCCTCAAGTGTTCTTGATGTTTCTCCATGGAATCAAAATAGATCAGAATATCATCAATAAAGATGACCACAAACTCATCAAGATAAGGTTGGAAGACTTTGTTCATCAGATTCATGAATATGCCAGGTGCATTGGTCAACCCGAATGGCATCACCAGAAATTCGTAGTGCCCATAACAAGTTCAAAAAGTACTTTTAGATATATCAAAATCCTTGACTTTAAGTTGATGTAGTCATAAAGTATATAGTTATCTACTTGGAAATATTCCTCGAATACCTATAGAACAAATAAAGAATACATACAATAATGGGTGTGGAACCTACCTTTCAATTGATAGACATTGTTGTTGAGCGATGTCATGGTAAAACTATGGCTTGCTCCATTTCTTCTTGCCTTACTAACATTGGTAGCCTTTGACATGTTTAAGGATAAGAGTGAGAAGCTCTCTGCAAAAATTTCAGATCATGATTAAGTCTTGTTTCTTACATCAGTGGGGATTCTTAGTCCCACCAAATTGAATAGATAGTCAGAACTATTATAAAACACCACATTTCAATCCCAGGTGAATATTTTATGGAATATACAATGATTATCATGAACAACGAAAAGAAAATTTTGTAGGGAAATATGGCGGAAGAGCAAGTAGCAGAAACAACATTTTTTCTTCCATATTCCCCAGTAAATTGTGGATCACTTCAACAAAAATGCATAATGTAAATGATGGTTTTGAGGATATACCTGGTCCTAGAGCAAGTCAAGAGACAATCTCCTTGTTTTCTTGTACACATTGCTTCAAGTCTTACTTGATCAACATCTTTATCTTGTGTGCCTTGCTTCTAGTCTTACTCGATCAACGTATTTACCATCTCCTAGTTGATCACAACGTACAACAACCTGACGTTGTTCTCCTAGAGGGAAAATCTCCATGCCTTTAGATTAGTGCACATGGACACATAGAACTCCAATAGTTCTAGTAGAACAGACAAGAAGGAGATGTCCCTCTACGTTGGCGTACTAGCACCAACTTGCTCTCCCACAATTGTTCTCCCTTTCTATCCCTCTCTTTATTGGGTAGGACTTGATTGGGTTCACTTGGTTACTACAACCAGAGAAGACAACAATTGTTAGAGGCAATTGAGTTGTGTCTCTAGGAATCCCCCAATACCCCTCTATTTATAGAAGGGTTAGGGTCAGGGTTCTCTATTTATGCAAGAGTGGAAGGGACTAGAATTTCATGAACATTCTCAACCTGTGAGCGGTAAAATGATTGGTTCACGGGTGAACTGATCGGTTTTCATGCGATCTGATCAGTTAAACCCTTGAATATGTTGTTTCTCATGTTTCCCAATGGCAATTGTATTGACATTCTTATCCAATTAATGCACAACATGACATCATCACTAATCCTTAATGAAATCAAATTGATCCATGAAGCAGGCATCTTATTCCATGAGTTGATCATCTAGCGACCTCGAGCCGATTGGTTCAGTAGCTGAATGATTAGTTCATGCCTTGGTTCATAGAGAATTCAACAAATACGATTTGCAATCAATCTGACACTCCAATCGGTCAGTTCAACCCTTGAATCGGTCTGTTTAGAGTCCAGTCAGTCAATTGTTTTTAAATTTAACACCTAAACACTTATAGTAATCAAATTAAACACCATTCATGAACAAACTCCTATTATATGTATGTCCTATGTGTGTGACCCTATAGGTTCCTATTTACAATAGTGGTGAATGTCCATAACCAATTTATGACATCACAAGCACAAAGTGGTACCTATAAACAAATCATTGCTACCCACATAAATGGAAAGTTGGAGAACAAATTCATCCTACAATTTGTGTTTGGTGTTGCATTGTTTATATAATTCCTTTGTCCTTGATATCTAGATTGAACTTGAGGCATGGAGCAGTCATCCTCTTCAACATTCAATCTTTGTTTCTGGAACTAGAGTAGATTGTTTGAGATATATATTAGCTCAACATCAAAGATTGACTTGCATGTGCATGGACATGCATTTCTCAGTCTCACTTATCAAGTGGCCATGACATCACACTTATGTAGGAGGGACAAATCCCATGTACATCACTAATAGCCGTCCTCATGTTTCACAGTGCATTCGATCATCACCTTAATTGCAACCCTTATTCTAGGTTATAGTGGATGATGTCAAAGTACACTGAATGACATGTGATGAGTGTAGTTACTTCATGTGTAAGAACCACAATCACTAGCAACACAATAAGATTTGATTCTAACTACCAAAAATGGTTTCCATGTACTCACTCCTATGGTGGGTTTGTCTGATACACCTTTCTCTAACAAGTACCTATGTGTTTCTTTTAATATCTGATATCATGACTCATAAGATTTTGTCATCAACCAACACACACTCTAGTCTTTAGTGTTATTGTTTTCTATCTACCTTCCACAATAACATCTGACTAGGGAGATAACAAGAATGTATATACTCCTGGAATTTGTATGATCTCATTTTTTAGGTCATCAACGTAAAGACATACGTCATTGAGAAATATCATTATTTAGACATTTATTATTTTACTTCATTATCTCATAATTGAATAAAATAGAATAAATTGGAAGTTTGCCTTTATTATTAATCAAATCATTTACAAGTTATGTCATTACAATTATCATATGATTGGCTCTCTAGACATGCATACCAATAGACTCCCACTTGCACTTAGAGTCAATCATCCATGATTCTCATCCCAAGTGATCTAACATGATGATCAAGTTTCTGTTTTGAAAGTGTTTGTGTCAAGGGGTCAACAACAATATTCTCGGTTGGTACTCTACAAATCTTCACATTTCCTCGATGTACGATCTCTCGTATGAGATGGAAATACCTTTGGATATGCTTGGAACACTAATGTGATATGGGTTCCTAAGCTTGTGTAATATCTCCATTGTTGTCACAATATAGATTAATTGCATTAATGATGCTTGGAACAACCCCAAGTTTTGACATGAACTTCTTTACCCAAACAGCCTCCTTTGCTGCATTCAATGCATTAACATACTCAACCTCTTTTATAGAATCAAAAAATGTCTCTTTCTTGGAACTCTTCCAGCTCACGACTCCATGGTTGAGACAAAACACAAATCCTGATTGTGATCGACAATCATCTTTGATAGTTTGGTAGCTTGTGTCGGTTTTTAACCCCTTACCACCAACTCTACCACTCCATTGTAGACAAGGAACTGATCCTTAGTTCTTCTCAAGTACTTAAGGATGTTCTTTGTGGATATCCAGTGAGCATCACCTGCATCTAAGTGGTATCTTCTCTTCATGTTTGAGGTGTATGAGACATCAGGATGAGTACACAACATTTCATACATGATGGATCCATTGGCATATGCACATGGAGTCCTACTCATGTGTTTCCTTTCTTCACAAGAACCAATGCACTGAGCTATAGGGATGGAAACACCATGAGACATGGCTAGGTTTCCTCTTTTTGAGTCTTCCATGTAGAACCTCTTCAACACTTTGTCAATGTATGTGTTCAGACTTAGCCAATGAAGCCTTCTAGATCTATCTCTATAGATCTTGATTCCCAAAATGTAGAATGTTTCTCACAAGTCCTTCTTTGAAAATATAACTCCAATCCATGTATTTACCACCTGTAAAGTTGGGATGTCATTCCCCATAACAGCATTTCAGCCACATACAATATGAGGAATACTATCATGCACTAATCTTCTTGTACCAACAAGGCTCATTTTCATTTCAACTAATGCCACATTCTTTGACTATTTTTTCAAATCATAGATTCAAGCTCTGGGATGCTTGCATCAATCCACAGATTGACCTTTGTAGCTTACAGACTTTATTTGCATCCTTTCCCTTTTTATACAATCTACATGTTGTGTCATCTACAGATCCTCAAGAAGATTCTCGTTAAGAAATGTGGTTTTAACATCCATTTGTAAAATATGATAGTCTTGATAAGATGTGATGGCAAGCATGATCATAATGAATTTAATCATGTCAACTAGAGAAAAGGTTTAATCATATACAACACGTTGAACTTGTCTAAAACTCCTTGGAACCAATCTTCCCTTATAGGTTTGTACTTTACCATCCATGTCAGTTTTCTTCTTGAAGACCCATTTGCACCCTATGGGTTTTACCCATTCAGGTGGATCTACCAATGTCCATACCTTGTTCGTGTACGTGGATTCCATCTCAGATCTCATACCCTCAATCTATCTCTAAGACTCTAGTCCCTTGGTAGCTTCTAGACAAGTTGTTGGCTCATCATTTATGACCAACCCCACTACCTTCTTGAGTCACAAGATAACAAAATCATTTAGGAATTGGACATTCTACGAGGTTCATGTGTTACTTGAGGAATTTGAGATTCTACAACAACTTGTGATTCTCCTAGTTCCTCTTGCACATGTATTGGTTCAATGATTTTTTGTTGGTGTCGAACCTCTTCAAATTCAACTTTCCTCCCACTAATTCCATTGGAATAATTTCCTATACTGGGAATGTAGCATCTCTTGAAACAAACACTTTATTTTCAAATAGAAAATAAAAATATTATCCTTTGGTTTCCTTATGATATCCTATAACATAACATTTATCATATTTGGGTCCAAGCTTTTTAAGAAATTGCTTTCTCACATAAGCTTCACAACCCCAAATAATCATAAAAGACACATTACGATGCTTCCCAAACCATTTCTCATTGAACCAATTTAGATGGAACACAGTTTAGTGTAAACGTGGTGGTTTCAATAGCAAAACCCCAAAAGGTATTCTGAAGTTTAGCTGAACTCATCATCGATCGCACCATGTCCAGTAATGTGATTCCTTCTTTCTGATACACCATTATGTTGTGGTGTTCTAGGAGTCCATTGTGATACGATACCACGAGATCATAGAAGGTCATCAAACTCTTGGTTTAAGTATTTTCCACCTTGATCTGAAATGAAGTGCCTTAATACTTTTGCCAAGTTGGTTGTGTACTTCATTCATGAAATACTTGAACTTTTCAAGGGTTTTTGACTTATGTCTCATTAGGTAAGCATAGACATACCTACTGAAGTCATCAATGAAGGTAATGAATTATTGATACCCACCTCTAGTAGTTGTTCTAAAAGGGCCACATGCATCAGTATGTATGAGTCCTAAAAGAGCACTAGCCCTTTCATTGTTGCCAAGTAAAGGGGTTTTAGTCATCTTGCCCAACAAATAAAATTCACATGTCTATATTTGATTTGAAATCAAAAGAGTCTAGATACCATCTTTATGGAGTCTATATATGTGATTATCATTTATGTGCCCTAGACAACGATGCCAAAGATATGTTTTGTTTGAGTTGTTGAGTTTTAGTCTTTTGATATTTACGTTACATATATTTATCTTTCAATCTAGAAAATAAAGACCACAAGACATTGGGGTAGTACCATAAAATATTCCATATTTAGAAATAGAACATCGACCATCCTTAATTTAAAATTCATATACATCCTTTTCCATACAAGATGCATAAATGATGTTTCTATTTATGACAGGTTCATAATAGCAGTTCATTAACTCTATTACAATCCATATGGGTAGAGATAACCTATAAGTTTAACTGTAGTGTCAACAACTCTTGCTCCATTTGCAACTCGTAGTTCAAACTCACTCTTTCTTAAAGGTCTACTTCTTTTTAGATCTTGCATATTCGAGCATATGTGAGATCTACATTTGATATCTAGTACCCAAGATGAAGAAGTAGATAAGTTTATCCCCATAACATATATAAATGAAGAGGAGATCTCTATCAGACATATTCCTCTAGTAATTTTCTTTCTCCTTATCTAGAGTGTTGAAGATTTGAATTTATGCTTTGCCTCAGAACTCTTCATGGCCTTGCTTTCATCCTTGGACTCTTCTCTGCTGATCAACATCATGGATGTGTCCTTATTCATTCTTGCTTCAACATTAATCAGCATGCCAAGAAGACCAGACAACGGTCTAGACATATTATTAAAGTGATAAGACTCAATAAAATGGCTATATGATTCAGGCAATGATTGTAGAATCATATCTGTGGCCAACTCTTAGCTAGAAGAGAATATCAGTTCTTCTAGATGATCCACATGTCCAATCATATTGAGCACATGAGCCTCTACTAAATCTCCTTCTGTCATCTTACACTCAAAGAGCGCCTTTGAGAAATTATACATTTCTCTCTTTGTGAGATAATGGTTCAGGTTCCTAAGATGTATTACCATCTCATGTATCCCCATGTCTTCACATTGCTCATGCAACTCATAGTTCATGCAGCTTAGCATAAGGTGCTTTATGATCAAGGAATTATTAGCATGCTTCCAGTAAGCATCCACCTTAGCCCTAGGGGCATCAGGAGTAGGTATTTCTGGCACTAGTTTATCTAGGGCATAGAGCTTATGCTCATCATTGAGAACCCTTCTCAAAGTCCAAAACTAGTTGTGAAAAATTGTCCCATCAAGTTTGTCCTTTATAAGGACCGATCACAACAAAGATTTGATTTTCATTTGATTCTACAAGAGAAAAATTACATTTTGTCAAAATTCTTTTTCACTTGATTTGATTTCAATAGTATTTTATGATATTAAGTATACTTGTAATCTATACGATTATATTATAAAAAATTGATCTGTGTGGAGAGTTATTCAAATGTCTCTCATGCTCTCACCAAGATATGTTTCTCACTAGATCATTGCCCTATACATACATACATATATAAATATACATATCTGTGTCTGTGTGTGTATATATATATATATAGAGAGAGAGAGAGAGAGATAAAGAGAGTCAGGCTAGAATACACTTAAGTAGTTTTTCATGATGCAATATTTGTTTCAAAAATCTAATCCATTCATCTTCTTAAACATCTTGTGAATAACTCATATACAAAATTTGAGCACATTTGGACATTTATAGGTCATGTTATAAAGACCGTAAAAATTATGCATTTCAAATTAGTTTTGTGATTCAATTTTGTTGCCCTTGGATGAGTGACTTGCACTCATTCAAATGGGCTCAAAATTTGTATGTAGCCTAGTTATAATATGACAGTGAAGATCAATAGTTTACATTTTACAAAAAAAATAGTCTTGATATGCAATTACACTTGAGTGTATTTGTGTGATCTGTACACTCGAGTGTATTCTAGCCTGACACTCTCTCTCTCTCTCTCTCTCTCTCTCTCTCTCTATATATATATATATATATATATATATATATATATATATATATATGACATCGATATGCTTATGAATATTGTTCCCCCAAAAGAAAATAGATCTACCAAATGCTGATGAAAGCCACCCTACACTCGGGGAATGTTTTCTAATTGATAAATTTTGATTTCAAATTGCTATGAAAGAGGGTTCACTTATTTAAATTCTATTAAATGAGAAGTGTATGATAA